>CM077518.1:6669055-11669055 GCA_039654895.1 Mongoloraphidia duomilia | reverse complement strand
ACTTAAGACGCGACGTAGGCGAGTTTTGTTTACCTGGTAGTAATTTGGAAAACATTAATGCAACAAAAAATCTAATATCCACTGAACGAAAACATGCATCACTAAGTATAAATATTTTAAACATAAGAATAACAATCAATATGATTAGACACCTACGGTATAGGTGTCTAATCATACTGATTGTTATTCTTATGTTTATATTAAAAACCGTATATAGATTTCTCGTTATAATTTGATAAATATTTTAATTTGAAAAAATGAATTACAACAAAATATTTTTAATTAAAATGTTTTTAGTCATTATTGTTAGTGATGTATGTTTTTGTTCAGTGGGGATCCCCGACCATCACGTCGGGGTCACCAGTTGTGGAGGTAAAAGTGTGTGTGTCGATGGATGGAGATGTGTAGTCAAATAATTATTTAACAATGAAATACCAGAGCGTTTTATCGATTTGATATTTATATATATACAGTTGCAAATGTACAATGCCAACAGAATAATGTAAAACATAGGCACGTGCTAAGTGTAATATTTCAGTTATATATGCGTAGTGGTTGTCGTTTGCACCTTTCCCAGTAGCCTTGTGAATTGTTGTAGCGGCGAAACTGTTTCTTGTACAGCAAAACATAGGCGCGTGGAAAGTGTAATATTTCAGTAAGGTACATAGGTAGTGGTTATCGTTTGCACCTTGCCCAGTAGCCTTGTGAATTGCTGTAGCGTTTGCTGTAACGGCGAAACTTTTTTCCATCACTATTAAATAAACAAACCTCGCCTATGTTACGTCTTAAGTGAAATTCACTATATATTACTTTAAAAATTATCTGCAAGGTGTCACTGCTACGATCAGGTAAGAAAAGGTTTTGTCAAAACCGACATTAACGCGAGCCAAGTCGCGGATAATGGTTACTATCCTTATAAAATAATTAAGATTGATTAATATTATAATTATTTTTACCATTAACTTGATTAATCACAATTGTAAGAGCTCTAAGTAAATCCCTAGCGTGATATTGAACTGGCGATCCTTCGGTTTCGTCTTCATCTTGTGATTCTAATTCAGTATTATTATCACTAAGTTTTAATTGAATTCTATTATACACTTTGTCTATCGCCTTTCCGTAGTTTGTTGGGCATTCTAAAAAAAGTCAAATATATCAAAATAAATAGTTTTATTTTAGAGTTTGTTAGCATGTACCGTATATCTAGGAGTCCTGACGCCCTTAAGGAATGGAGGACTTGGCTCCTTCCCATGTTATAAAATTCGCATATACTAACTATACAGGGTGTATCACAGGATTCAGAACATAGAAAATAAATGAGTGCAACAGGAAAGACATAAACAAAATGGGTAGCGTGACAAAGATAGAATATTCATGGCTAACTCAACTAAATTAATTATCATAGTTTTAAGCATGAAAAAGGGCACAGCAATCACTGATCCTAACTAATTTGCACAATGGAGTTTTCCCTATGTTCGATTTTCTGTGGTACACCCTGTATTTATAAATTTTATGAAAAAATAGAACCTTAAAAAAAACCCACTAAAAAGAGGACAATAATAAAATTTTGAGGCCGCGGCGTCAATGTAATTACTTACTGAAACTTTTTATATAGGTAGTATATTATACTATTATTAAATGGGCACCGACCTCAAAATATTATTATTTTTATTTTTATTATTATTTTTTTGACGGTTTTTGAAGGTTTTTTTTATAAAAATTTTTTAATTTTTACTTTTTAGTGGCATTGTAATACGTATAGTAGTTTGCACGTAATAACCGATTTCTTTCTTGATATTTGATTACTAATCTAAAAAAATGTTAACTACTGAACCGATTTGACTAAAATTTATGTGAGACCTGAAGCTATGACCTATTAAATAAAAAGGAATCATCAAAATCGGTTCACACATGCAGGAGATATGAGGCAACATCACATCAAAAAAAATCAGTCAACTTGAGAACCTCTTTCTTTTTTTGAAGTCGGTTAAAAAGACAAAACAGCGTAATTTTTATCAAACGGATTTAAAATTGCTTACGCGCTGTTTAAAATGTGCATTTTGCAATAATATGGATTTTACTGTCACCGGGTGGCTCTACGCTTCGGACGCCTATGGCGCGGGCCATCCCCATCTATCGCTAGATAGGGGCTTCTTATTTTAGTGTTTGTTAGTGCATTTGCCTATAAGTAGCATATATGGTTTCAGAATTGGCATCGGTCGGATGGTAGGACCTAGACTCTAGAGGTAGGACCAAAAGATCTCAACCTGAATAATTTGGTAGCAATATTTAACCGCAATAACTGTCGAAAGACTTAATAAATTTTAATGAATTTTAAGACACACAATTGAATCCAGCACCTCACGAAGCCTACTTAAAATAATTATGATCGGGCTGTTTAAAGAGTTGTATTGAGGGGTTGAAAAAAAATTAATAAAAATTGCCCCTAAAAATAAAAAATGAAGACATTTCTTACTTACTATGCAAATTGCGCGCCAATCCCTTGAGCACTTGGGGTTCTAAAAAATAAATTGCTAGTTAGTATTGCATAAAAATCTTAATTTTTTTTTGTTCTTGTCTTGTTCTCGCTAAAAAAACAAGTCCGATATAAAAAAGCAAGACAAGACAAGAGGTACTTTTGCAAGGCAAGAGAAAAAATTATGCAAAAAAATTCGACTGATGACCAGTCCTATACTTCCCACCTAGTAAATATTTGCAAAAAATAAACACTCTTTCTTTTTTAATTCTTTGACTAGGCCCAAATAACCTTAGCTGTTGGTGGTCTTTAAAACACAATTTAATTTTTATTCTTTGAAAAAAGCATGGCCCTCTTTTTTGTTTGGTGATCTACTGATGGCTATTTTTTTTAGTAAAATATTTTTTTTCTCGAAAACTATACATTTTAGAGAAAAAAAATATTTACATTTTTTTCATATTATAATATCTAGAATTCATTTATATTTTTTTTACCTATGTTAATACGTGACATTGAGGACGTTTTTTTGAATATCTCAGGATCCACTGAACCGATTTGACTCAAAATCTAATCAGATCTAAGTTAAAGGCTGATAAACACAATAGAACAATCGGCATGCCCGTATGTTGTTCCGTTCTTAAGATATCGAAGACGAAAAATTGACCACATACACACACACACACACATACACACACACACGCAGACATCAGTCAGAAAATGATCTTAAACGATTGCTAGGGTCTCAAAACGTGAAAATCTGTTAAAATCTCGAAATATTTTTTTCGGACTAAATCCATTACTTCCCTACCATAGTAGAGGTGGGAAGTAAAAATCGGGTGGGCTACGGATTTGGTTCAACCGCAGTGTTTTTCGTCTTTTAAAAAAATATTTAATTTCTTTGAAGTTTTTAAAATGTTATACTAAATAAACCGAGAAATAAACTAACAAATTTACATTAAAAATTTTAAATTAAGTATAATTGAACGGGATATGTTCAGCTTTCAAATCGTTATATCTTTATTTTTCACAAAGTTACGGCGATTTTGCCTGTTTCAGAAAAAGCGTTTTATGAGTAAGTCAAAGTGAGTGGCGTATACCAGCGAACATAGACGTCAAAACAAAAAGTCTTGGTTTCAGCTCATACTAGTTTACGATGGAGTTAGGCATACATGAGTATAATTGTATAATTGTTTCGAAAATCTACAGACTTAATTGCTAAAATGTTATCGTAAAAAGTACTGGGCCCAAATAACCTGATAGTTGGTGGTTTAAAAAAAAAACAACCAAATACTTACTGTGCTCATGTTGCACAATTTTTGTTAAGGCTTTTATATATCTATCGGGATCATCTGTAAAAATAAGAAAAATTGTAATAAGAAAAATTTCAACCAACTACCTCTGTCGTTTGTGAGATAGCGCCTTGTGACAGACGGATGGACAGACAACATAGACTCAGTAATATGGTTCCGTTCGGAGGTACGGAGCCCTAAAAATATTCTTGCGTCAATTGCCATGTACACTTCAAGATCACTTAAAAATAAGATGAAATTATAATATTTTATCATACAGTTTCTGTGTCATTTTGAAGAATCAAAATAAAAGGAAAATTGCATAGAAAAAGTTATCAAATAGGTACTTACCTATAATTTTCATTTCCAGTGATATAGGTTCAGGAACGCGTTCTGTAATAGTATTGAGCAATGATAACATCCTTTTTTGAATCGAGGGTTAAAAATATGGTAGGTATATTGTTTTACTTAAAGTTTCTGACCAATGAGGGCTACCATATTTTTATTCGTCAGACAGCGCTAGTTGCAAGTAAGGTGTACGTCAAACGTTTACATTTTTTAATCGTCAGATGGGCAAGTACCTAAGGTATGTCAAATGTTTAGAATGGCTTAGAGAATAACGGTTTGTGTTGAGTCATTCTTCATTTAAATGTTAAATGCTAAATCAAATTACGCCCAACATATAATTTCATAAGAATATCACGATTTTGAAACAAATTTTATCCCACTAAATATTTGCAGTAAAGGTAAACACATAGACACCCTCGAAAAATATGAAATATATAAAGCCACAAAATTCAACAATACCAACATTCTTAACGACAAACTAACGTTAAAATCGAAGATAATATACGACACAATAATTAACACCACACAAACACCCAATACTCATTAATCGTCTACATAAATACACACACATTCACACTTCCATCTCATCTACCTACTATATAAATCATAAAATTTCGAAATTTAAATCAGTACATAATACACATGTGCTTAATATTATAACGTGTTACGGATACTCAATGTGGAAATTTTATAAAAAAATTTAACCACACCTGAAGATATAGCAATTTCGTTGCTGAAACGCGTCGTGTTAAAACACAGGAAGTCACAAGACGGACATCAAAGAATACAAGTATTTCTAATACTTCATAATATTCATTTATCCGTTAGTAAGGAATAAATAAAGTAGTATAGATTGTATATCTATAAGTTGCGCAATGAGGTATATTACTGACGAGTAAGTTACATTATGTTAAAACGAGCATAGCGAGTTTTAACCGTCACACGAGTCATAACATCATTATACGCACGAAATATATAATTATATTATTTTTTGCCATACCCACTATAAAATAGCTGCTTTTCACTTCATTTTCAGTATTTTCAAAAAAAATTGACAGTTCATTTGCGTCGCATCTTCATTTCTATAGGCCGAGAATAGCTGTCAGGGCGAATAAACATAAATTACTACGGAAATTGTTTGCTTTCCCACACTAGTGTGGGAAAGATACGTTCCCGCACACCGGCCTGTGAAAAGTCACTTTACATGCATTCATACAGCTATTTTATGGTGGGTATGGCAAAAAATAAATGATGCGATTTTAAAATCTTACATACCATCTCTTAGGTCTAGTATGATTCGATCACGTATGCCTGTTGAACAATGAAATAGGTAAATAAAATATAATTTGTTACTGCATTTTAAAATTGGCACAACCAGCGCCGGGCCCCGTCCACATAGGTGAACAAAGCAACGACCTAGGGCGCTCGAATTTGGCGGGCGGCATGGCGAGTGCACAGGACGGGCGGGCGTGTCGGCGACGTGGGGCAACCAGCCCACGGTCTACTGTGGTGGCGCCCTAAAAATAAGCTGACCCAAATATTTGTATAGGTACAGGCGCGAATATTATGTGTATAGCAAGTACCCCTGTACCGCTGTACGTAGTAATGTTTTTATTTTGTTACGAAAATTTTGATTTAAAAGAGCACCATTAAAATCATTCGCCTAGAGCGACAAGTTTGCTCGGTCCGGCGCTGGGCATAACTAGCAGGACCTCCCTCTCGACACAGATTTTGTTCTAGTGAGAGGGAGTATCTTTTTTATATATTTTTGTATGTAAGTAACTGGTGTAATGTTTAGAAATATAAATAAATAAATAAATAAAATAAAATAACTCCCGCTCGACTCCCGCTGATCTTTCAACTGACCGAATCTTAAAATTTACATTAAAATTTAAACAAGTATATAGTTAATAAAAAAATTTATTAAAATTAATTGATTATTTAAATCTAATTAGGTATTTTTTATTTACAGATGAAGTTAAATAACTTACAGAGCAATCTGCCAAGTAAAGTTTTATACATTTTTCTCCTTTATATTCTGAAAATAGAAATTATAAGAGCTATTAAAAAAAACTCGAAATTTTTTACACCAACAAAAATATTTCCTTATCGAATATAAAACGAAAAGAAAACACTGATAAATTTGTGCAATCTTATTTTTTGTTAATTTATGAACTGCATTTTTTTTGTAAAAATCTTTAAATTATTTGCAATACTAAAGTCTGTTTGGTAGTTTTCATTTTTATGCCTTATTTTTAACATTTTTTAAAGTTAAAAATGACATGTTTGTTGTTAATTCAGTGTCTTGAAGACGCGGTCTGCTGGATTTTTTTACATACCTGACAGGCCTCTCCTTAAATGGATAAATTTTCAGTCAAGTCAGTCAAGGCAGACAATTTCTCTCTGTATAAATTTCATCAAACAGTGTTGACCAATTTAGACTATAATTGTGCTACTGACATTATTAATAGTATATTGCATTACAAGGTAAGAAATTTGGCATTTGCAACCAGTGTGAAGTTTGCTGCCCGAGGTACGAGGGCATCCAAGCACACGTGTTGCAAACGTTAAGTTTTATATCGAGTAATTGCATATTATTTTTCACAACAACTCTATTAACAATTCGGTTTGAGGTACACACAATTTGGGCGTGCAAAAAAGTCGCAAAAATATTAAATCTGTCAAATTTATGTGGGGTTGTCTGTCATTTTGACGTTTATGATTATTATATGCGGATTCAATATCGCTCTATCTCCTACTTAATTTGACGTTTTCGAAATTATATGCGGATCCAATCGCTCTGTCTCCCTCTTAACAACGTTAAAAAGCAGAGAGAACCGACCTGACAATTTTCATCCCTAGGGATGAAAACGCTCAGTTTTAACCTGCTAAACAGGTACCGAAAATCGAATTTTCAATAGCGGCGTTGTGAAAAAATTATTATCTGAATTCACTAATAAAATTTTAATAGTGTTGTCCAGTAGACTTTTGTACGGTCTCGGACTATTATGGAATTTGAGGTTAACAAGAAATGAGCTATGGAAACGCCAACAACAGCATTCCTATACAATATCAACTATTTTCAAATCCGTTTTGCACAAAAAAATATCGAAACTGTGACAATGCATGTTTTTAGTGTCAGGTGTTTGTTTTCGTAGAATTTTTTTAATTGTGTTGTGAGTTTTTTAAATGCAGTGCAATTTTAAAACCTTTAAAAGTTTTATCAATATTTTTCATCGTTACTTTTGGAGAACAGTTTAATTATGACATATGATTCAGTATAACAGAATACGAATTATCAATAAGTAGGTAGGTAACTAAAAAAATTAATTTTAATAATAATAAATGAATATTTACCGTTCAAAATGCACAACACAGATGGAGGGAAAATATACTGTAAATTTAATCTAATTTTCAAATCGTTACGTCAAAAATTTATGCAAAATATAAACAATGCAATTTTGTTGTTTGTTTCAAAAAAAATTGTAGAGAGTATTAAATTTTCCGTAACAACCATAATGGAAAATAGAATCTTTTATTCCATTTTAATTATTATTTTTTTTTTAGAAAATAAATATGAGAATACAATAAATAAAATATTAGTATTGTTTGTTTTCAACACAAGTCTTAACAACGTTATAATAATAAAGTGTTTCTATATAATTCTTTTTTTTAACAGAAGTGCATAAACTTTTATGATTAATTTATCACCACTGATTGCAAAAAGTGGTAAAGTATAATAGTTAGTGGATCATAGGAAGGTGGACTGCTGGATAATAAACACTACTTAGGTACTATTTATTATAAGCAACGTTTCGTATGATATTCATACTTTTTCAAGCTCTTGATTAATTTATCACCACTGATTGCAAAAAGTGGTAAATTATAATAGTTAGTGGATCATGAGAAAGTAAACTGCTGGATAATAAACACTAGGTACCAATTATTACAAGCAACGTTTCGTATGATATTCATATTTTTTCAAGCTCTTAATGTTATAATGTCATTGTCACTATAATTATTGAACACATAGAATAAACTAGTTTTGAAAAGTCTTGTACATATTATTTTAATTATTTACGTATTATATACTTTTTTCTTTATTAAATTACTAAAACTCGGGTCGCAGTGAACCCTGCCGACAATATAGTGTATTTGCTAAAACAGGCCTTGTGGCTTTATTATGTGAGCTTAAGTTTGTTTTTGGACAAAATAAAACACATCCCTTAAAATAATATTTTTTTTCTTAATTTCAATATTATTATCAATGCAACTTCTGTACTAAATTAAATACACCCTTCAGTAAGCAAACTATAGTGTTTTCATAAAATTTGTAAGTCCGGTCCTGTCGGGCCGATTTCATTAAATTTTAGAAGCACATTTTGATCTTTACTAAAAGGTTAAATTTCAATTTTAAAACAATTCTGAGAATTTTTTTTTGGCCCAAAAACATTTTTCAACCTCTAAAAACTACCGTTAAAATGGTCCGATTGGGCCCATTTTAAATAGGTTCCGTGCGGTGATGAATTCCAATATGTGTGTACCAAATTTCGTTCAAACCAATTAAGTCTTTCGAGAGATATGGTGCGAACACATATAAACATATAGGATGAATTACTAAGAATGTTTCAGTAATTTTTTCCGTCACTTTTTCCGTCAGATTTTCCGTCATATTTTCTGTTACTTGTTCCGTCACTTTTTCTGTCAGATTTTCCGTCATTTTTCCAGTCACTTTTTCCGTTACTTTGTCCGTCATTTCTTCCGTCATATTGTCCGTTACTTTTCCCGTAACTCTTTTCGTTACTTTTTCCGTTACTTTCTCCATTACTTTTCCATTACTTTTTCCGTCACTTTTTCGATTACTTTTTCCGTAACTTTTTCCATTTTTTCCTATCATTCTTAACGTCACATTTTCCGTTACTTTTTCCTTCACTTTTTATGTTACTTTTTCCGTTCCTTTTCCCGCTTAATTTTCCGTCCCTATTTCCGTCACTTTTCCGTCAATTTTCCCGTCACTTTAACCGTCACATTTTCCGTTACTTTTCCCGTCACTTTAACCGTCACATTTTCCGTTACTTTTCCCGTAACTTTTTCCGTCACTTTTTATGTTACTTTTTCCGTTACTTTTCCCGTTACTTTTGCATAATCATAACCCTACTCTTTGCGTTGCTCGACACGCACTTAGCCGTTTATTTTATTGAAAGTATGTGAGCCTATAATGGAAGGCATGCTTGGTACTAATTTTATGAAAACATTTACGTTTGTAAGTTTAAAACAAATTATTTTAAGACTGTTACATTCATATACGAGGTGTAATCATTAATATTCATAAGGTGTAATGTACGTAACGCAAAGTGAAGGGGTTAATCCCCGTACTGCACGTTTTGGTGTGTTCGTCAACCGAAGGGTGCACCTGCCACCACCTGACGAGGGTGCATTATGCGCACGTGGTATTTTGGTTCTTTTGGTGGCTGCATTACATCGGTATAGCGAAACTCACAACCAACTGAAGACAGCACAAGCTGAAATATAAGCTTAGAGACTTCAGACTTTAGAGGAAAATTTATAAAAGATTTTTTGTAAAGAATAGGCTTCTCTACTAAAATTTCTGCTCCGTTGTCTATAATTATAATATTAATCATTTTTGAAAAAAAAAATAGGTAGTAAGTACGTACGTAAAAAACCGAGTAGAACTCGCGCCATAAGGGTTCCGTACTGTTATAACAATTTAATAAAAATTAAGTTTGTTACGTAATAATTCCCAGATAGTTTACAACTATCGCGTAGGGTGGTGCCTATGGGCTCCATAGCTATATGTTTTAACTTGTCCTCTAAATGGTTTCTACATAGTTATTTAGTGTCGAAATACGTGATTTTTTGAAAGGCAGTATCTTTCTATTGCATTGAGTTAGAAGCCTAAATTTTTTACAGGATTATTAGATTTTAAACCTTAGTATTTGATATGAATTTCAACTAGATACCTCTAGCCGTTCCTGAGAAAAAGGGTCTTGATAGACAACAACGGACAACAAAATAATCCTATATGAGGTTCCATTTTTTCATTCGATGGTGGACATACAGACAGATGGACAACAAAGTGCTCCTATTGGGATCCGTCAAATGGGTGGAGCTTAAAAAAGCATGACGCAAAGGGGGGGGGGGATTTTATATACGGGTACTTTTGCGTGTAATTTTGTGATTTTCAAAGTGATAAGAAATAATAAATATAAGTGCAATTTGCAATTGGGCCGGTACGAATCCTAAACAAAGAAATTTCATTGAAGGAGAACGGATTCTCAAAGCCGGACATATTATCAAATGTGTGATAAAAACAAGATAACTGAGCTGTCAAAAGTAGTAATCTTTACGGCATATTTCTTAAAAACATCAAAATTAAAAGAAAATCTCCACGAAATTAATCATCCGTTCAATGCTTCTTTAAGGCGAGGCTAGGTGAATAATGTAAACACATAACTGCAACATAATATGTTATATTGTAATAAGTAGGTAAGTTACTAACCTCAAAATATTTGTATACAAAGTTAGTTCTATAAATTTGTCAATCATCAAATGATTTTACTATTGTAGTACAGTATGATAATAAGTACATCTTATTACTAATATAAAATATTTTTTTAATTCATAAATACAGTTTTTCCACATTTCATTAGAAATTAATTCGCTGTAAAGTAAGTTTTATAAGGCAATAATTGACAGTGTTTAATGGGCTTGCGAATAGCCGAGAGTGTAGCAATGCTGTTGTTTACATGGAGTTGCTATGGTTCCTCTATTACAAGTCCCCAGTTCCCGGGTTCTAGCCCGAGAGCTGGTAAAAGTGTCAATTGGATTTTCAATTTATTATTAAAAAAAATAATGAATTGAAAATATGTATTGGTGCTGGGCCCAAATAACCTTAGCTGTTGGTGGTCTTTAAAACACACACAATAGACAGTGTTTAATGCCATGATATTAGAAAACGTCGCGAATTCCATTTTCGATAAAATTTTTGTTTATTTTACTTGTTTTATATTTGTAATAAACTATTTCACGATAAATTTGCACTGTTAGCATATAAAATTTTGCCTCGTTTTGAGTACAATTTTGTACCACCAGATGTCATATGCTCATTTGACGGATCCCAATAAGATTTCCGTTTTTTCATTCTATGAGGTATGAAGCCCTAAAAATGAGCGAAAAGTTCTGAAATCACTGATATTATGAAGAAATGGTGTATAGAAATTTTATGAAGAGATAGTTTCTAATGCCAGATTACAAATAAGGTCAGACGTTGTTGTACTACATAATGTAAGATGTATCGTCCTTCTTCGTCACGCCTTCGTCACTTGACTGTCATGAAACGGAACAAGACGGGGTACCATCCTCGCCACCTACCAACTATAATATTATACCAGTGCTACCAACTGTAAGTGGCTAATAGAATTAAAACAAAGCGATGCCTACAGACTTTTGTACATGGATCCGCTATTAGCTCTGATGATGTTTATGCATTAATCAACTATACAGCGCAACGCCGAACACTATTTACAAACTTTATAATGCAAATTCAATTACCTGTTCTACACACTACACTAGTCTACTATTAGACCAAGAGCCAGCAACCTGTTTCGAGGATTCATTTCAACAGTCGTGAACATTTAGTTACCAAATTTTATATATCTGCTGAACAATAAAAGTCGATCCAAGTCTTCATGGTTTCCGGGCTTGTAGGCCGTGACCCGGTGGTATTTCTACCGTAGTATTTCGACCGCTGCCACATCGCCTTTGAGAATGTCTACCGCAGTTGTAGACGAAACGTCAGGTAGAAATACCACCGGACCACGGCCTACAAGCCCGGAAACCATGAAGACTTGGAACAATGCCGGCCGTGAAAGCTTGCACACTTGGATAATAAAAGTCGATTCTGACAGCCCCCTGCGGTCGGGTATACTACCCCAAAATTAGACAATGATGGGATTTTGTTCTGGCTTCATATACACTATATAGGGTGCTGATTTGATTTGCGGGTAATAGGGATTTTACATGTAAAATCATGTTTATGAATTTTCCTGCTTCCCTATATATTTTGGTGGAAAAAAAAACAAATACAAAATTTGTTCATAATTAAAAACTCTACCTGACACTTATGTCTACAAATTACCAATATGCAGCTTTTAATTACAAAATAATTTATTAGGGAACTGTTATTAAGTTTAAATTAAAAATATTTATCAAAATAGCCATGATTTACTAACCACACTCATAAATTGAAACGTCAAAAACACAATGAAAACAATTTGAAATTGTTGAAGTCATGGCGCTATTCGGAAAAAATATTTTTAATTTGAACTTAATCACAGTTCTTTAATAATTATTTTGTAATTAAAAGCTGCATATTGGTAATTTGCAAACATACGTGTCGGGTAGAGTTTTTAATTATGAACAAATTTTGTATTTGTTTTTTTTTCACCAAAATATATAGGGAAGCAGGAAAATTCATAAACATGATTTAACATGTAAAATCCCTATTACCCGTAAAGCAAATCAGCACCCGGTATATTACCATATCCTACATATATTTTATTTATTTTGTTAAAATTTCAAGACTTCTGAAATAGCAAAAATGGTATTTTTTAAATAAACATTTACAGCGTTCTGTCAACATTTAGGAGGGGGGGGGCAATGTTTTGGCAATCATTTTTATGAATTAAAAATACTATCGACAGTAACCTCCTGAAATTTCATTACTTTTATTTTAAATAAATTGAATCTTATTTCTTACCCTCTTAGTAATTTTGGAGTAGTATACCCCGGCCGGAGGGGGCTGCCAGAATCGACTTTTATAGTTCAGCAGATATATAAAATTTAGTACCTAAATTTTCACGACTGTTGAAATGGGTCCTCGAAATACGTTACTGGCTCTCCGTCTATATGTATAATATATAGGTATACAGAATGTCCCAAACAGAGATGCGATTTATTTGAAATACTTCTATTTAAAATGAAAATACAAAATGCAAAATACCTATTTTGTATTTTGCATTTAAATGCCTTTTAGTAAAAAACATTTTGTATTTTATTTGAAATACCTTTCGAGATGTATTTTGCATTTTTAATATTCATTTCAAAATGCAAAATACTTTGTGATTAAGTTTAGCCAACATCACGAGTCAAACAAAATGAAATGAACGAATGACGCTTGTATTGCCGAATTATTTTAAGTGAGTATTATTATTATTATTAATATCTAACATAACAGAATTTATTGATACGCGTACTGATAAATATGACCAAAATGTCATGCATAAGGTGCCATGTTATTAGACGTTTTTGTTCGGCTCGGCATTGTATCTCTATTTCTCATGATAAATACCTAAAATAAATAAAAATATCTGAAATTTGGTAAAAAGGTATTTTATTTTGAAAAAGTATTTTGAAAATACCTATTTTGCATTTAGCATTTGAAATACAAAACGCAAAACTATTTGGTATTTTGCATTTGAAATAGTAAATCTGAAAAGTATTTTGCATTTTGTATGTAAATGCTTTTTTAAAACCATTTTGTACATCTCTGGTCCCAAACATATGACTCCCCAGACCTATAGCTCGATTATTTTTGAAGATGATCTCATCAAAGCGTATATATTCGTAAATTGGATAAAATTTTCTACAAGATGGCGGTAAATCATCGACGATACCTGTGTGAACATCGCGCACACTATACCTGCATGGACCAGCACAGCACGGACCAGAAAAGCCTGCTCGTAAAGGTACCCATATTATTTAATGGAGTAGCCCACAGTAGACCAGCACCAGCACATACCGTCACCAGCAGCGACCAGAGCAGAACGTGTCGATCGGGTACAATTCTGACTTGCATGTACCTCATTACGACACTAGATATACAATCTACTATATAATCACAATGTATGTATTTCCGCGGTCCAGTTAACAGATTGAATAGTTCTTTTTTTTATTTTACGTGGTTTAACGATTTGCATTCCAATATTATGACATAATCTAGCGTGCTATAAAATATGAAAGTCGTATATATAAAAGAACGGCAATAAAGTTTTTCTTTTGAACACATAAAATACTCAGTGTTTATAGATGTGTTACATAATATATTATATAATGCTACATCATAAGTATTACGTATTGTATTAATACAATGAAGAAGAAACTTGTTGCTTGCCTTGATTTATACTTACTGTTTTGTGTTTATTCACTGCATTTTGCCGGAAACCGCTAAGTTTTCTCAAACACTATTCCTTGCACAATAACAATATATGACGTCTTAAAACCAACTGTCTCCTTTTATGCAACTCTAAATAAAACACTGCTAGTGTGATTCTATAAAAAAAGTCAAGAGATGTCATGAGACACCCGACAGAAGCTATGCTTTTTACGCATTGTATATATAAAACCGAATTTGTCAAAGCTATAGAGTATAGACAACAACAATTGAAAAGTTGTAACAAAACTGTTTTCTTACGTGGGTGGAATAAATTATTTATTTCAATAATTAAAAATGTAAACAACAATATACAATAATTCGTAACAATGAAAAGTCAATGTCAACAGTCAACACTGTTTATAATAATAATTACACGAACAGTATTTCTCAAACAAAGTGAAAACACTTCAATAGCACTGTATTTATTTCAACCGTCACTCGTTGTTCGTTCTTCTTTTCCGGTGACTATTCTTGCTTATATACGTAGGTAGCAGCTTGACCCCCACCACGCTCGCGCACTTTCCAGATCATTCTGGTGATTACCTGTGTCTTCGATATAATGCCACGCCTACACATTGTTATTTGTTCTCGATGCTTCGATTGTCGCCAGTGGCGTATCATCTGGGTTTTTGCTACACATTGTTATTTGTTCTCGATGCTTCTATTGTCGCCAGCGGCGTATCATCTGGGGTTTTGCTACAAGTTATTATTTGATCGCCATTTTGAAATCTGACGTCATTTTATATAAACGTCTATGAATTACAATGTCAAATTGATATTATAATTTAAGATTTGCACATATTTACTTATACCTATAATATTTGCTAATTTTGATATTATGTATGTATTTCTTTCACACACTGATGAAAAAATAATCACCACTTCACCCCTGCCTCTCAGTAAAAGCTTTGCAGTAAGTATTAACAAAGATCAAACTTATAGCAGGCGCATACAGCGTTTTCAAAACCACCAAGCTAAACCATACCCCCATGAATAAATTACAGTTTATGAGCGGTTTACAAACAACTTGCTTTCCCGGAGCGCCCTGGAGCAAAGCGCGGTGTTGTTAGACGTGTCGACATTTTTTTATACTTCCGCTTCTTGCTGCACTCTCCTTCCTTTCCCCCGGAATATTTCCGGGTATAATATTACGCGATACTTTTTCCTACAACGTTGTCAATTAATTTTTAATTTATATTGTTAAGCGTTTACATGAGAGAGTTTTTCATTCTACATTAATTTAAAAAAAAGCAAACTTTTTATTTCATAATTACTTGTCACTTTTTAATTGCCCGTGTTTATTTAACAAGTTCATTAAATATTTCTTGTGAAATTATATACCGCTCTTTGAAAAAGGGATCAATAAATGCAGCAATGATCTCGATGTGGTTAGATGGCGGTAAGTTTTATAAGCATTAGTGATGGGACTCGAGTGAGATTTTTTCACTCGAGTCACTCGCCTGTACAAAACGAGTCACTCGAATGCCACTCGAGGGCAGTGTAGTCTAGTGGATAGCGTATTTGGTTCCGCAGCCTCTAGACTAGACTGTTGTGGGTTCGAATCCCATCTGCGCTCATGGATGTTTTGTGATGTTATTTAGTTTTAAGAAAGTTGTTATTTAGTGTAGTTGAAAGACGCTAATGATCTGAGATGTCGACACGTCTGTAATCTACAATAAATAAATCGAATGCCACTCGAGTCAAGATAAGACTCGAGTGACAATTTCTTCACTCGAGTGAAGATATGATTCGAGTCACTATTTTAATTTGATGCTTATATAAGCATCAAATTAAAATAAATATATACCTACTAAGTTATTCAGTAGACGTTATATAGATTGATCACAAAATTTCCGTACAGCTGTTGCATGTTGCATTATTATTTATTTCCCAGAAAGTTTTACTGTTTATGCACTGATAATTAAAAAAGTTTACACAAAACATCGAAACACGAGCACATTTTTCTCGACGCACATTTCGCTAATCATGTTAGCATCATCAGTAAACAGTAGTATTTTACATTTTTGGAGTGTTGGGTCTCCAAGTCACTATATGAATATTATGAAGTATTAGAAATACCTTGTATTATGTCCGTCTTGTGACTTCTTGTGATTTCACACTACGCGTTTCAGCAACGAGTTGCCATCTTCAGGTGTGATTAATTATATAAATTATAAACACCCAATACTCAGTAATCGTCTACACACACATACTCACATTTCCATTTCATCTACCTACTATACAGGGTGATTCATAATATGTACGCAGGACTTCAGGATGTGATAACTCGTTCAAAAATATGAAAAAAAGTTCCTATTAACATGGGTTCGCAAAAGCACCGTTTTCGAGATACAGGGTGTTAAAGTTGAAGAAAAAAATTTCGTTTTTTGCTTATATCTGAAGAACGGTTTGAGGTACAAAGTTAAGCTGCCGCACACATTTTCTACCTTAAAATTGCTTTGTTTTTTTTTTACGAAAAATTTTTTTTGTTACCAGTGGTGGAGATTTTGAAGGTGGTCTGTTTTGTTTGTGTAATTTTTTATTGACATTTTGTCAACTTATAAAATCAAGTACGTAGGTGCTTAAAAAAAATCATGTTTTTAATCCTAAAATGCTCTTTTTCTCGGAAACGATTGACTGTAGCGCTTCAAGACAAGAGTACCTTTTTTGTGTAGAATATCCCGGCGGTTCCAAAACGCGTTTCAAAATTAATTTTTTTCCAGTCCTTCAATCCTTCAAAATCTCCACCACTGGTAAAAAAAAAAATTTTCGTAAAAAAAAAACAAAGCAATTTTAAGGTAGAAAATGTGTGCGGTAGCTTAACTTTGTACCTCAAACCGTTCTTCAGATAATATCTGAAGAACGGTTTGAGGTACAAAGTTAAGCTTTCTACCTTAAAATTGCTTTGTTTTTTTTTTACGAAAATTTTTTTTGTTACCAGTGGTGGAGATTTTGAAGGATTGAAGGACTGGAAAAAATTAATTTTGAAACGCGTTTTGGAACCGCCGGGATATTCTACACAAAAAAGGTACTCTTGTCTTGAAGCGCTACAGTCAATCGTTTCCGAGAAAAAGAGCATTTTAGGATTAAAAACATGATTTTTTTTAAGCACCTACGTACTTAATTTTATAAGTTGATAAAATGTCAATAAAAAATTACACAAACAAAACAGACCACCTTCAAAATCTACACCACTGGTAACAAAAAAAAATTTTTCGTAAAAAAAAAACAAAGCAATTTTAAGGTAGAAAATGTGTGCGGCAGCTTAACTTTGTACCTCAAACCGTTCTTCAGATATAAGCAAAAAACGAAATTTTTTTCTTCAACTTTAACACCCTGTATCTCGAAAACGGTGCTTTTGCGGACCCATGTTAATAGGAACTTTTTTTCATGTTTTTGGACGAGTTATCACATCCTGGAGTCCTACGCACATATTATGAATCACCCTATATATAAATCATAAAATCTTGAAATTTAAATCAGTACTTCACAAACCACGACATAATACACAGTGCTTAGCATCATAATATTATATAGTGTTACGAATACTCAATGTGTGTTTAAAAAAATAATTAATCACACCTGAAGATGGCAACTCGTTGCTGAAACGCGTAGTGGTAAAACACAAGAAGTCACAAGACGGAGATAATACAAGGTATTTCTAATACGTCATAATATTAGTAGTATTTTGTTTATATCATCTCCTGGCGATGCTAATATAATTAGCAAAACGTGCGTCGAGAAGAAAACTGTGCGCTAAATTTTATTGTTAGTTTTAATATAACTTACGTGACATTTGAAATTGTCTCTGCATATCTGAAACAAAAATATATAGTTATTAATATTAATATAAAATCAAATGAGTATACTTGATATAATAAAGGGTCCGGCAATCAGTACCGGCAGATTCAAGTAGCCTATGAAAAGAAAAATAATTGACGTACGACTGTCAGTTGCCCGTAATTGTTAAACTTATTTCATGCAATTTGTCTAGTGATGGATCATTTTCCAGTAAACCAGCGCGCTTTCGTTGTTGAAAATTTTATTCGAACATAGAGCATGCGGACTCAAAGGAATTTAAGGCGTGAATTTGAAGTTGCCAGATACGGAAGAATTCCAAAACGGGACACAATTTTGAATTGGGTGGGTCAGTTCCGAGTGCAAGATCTGAAAAACGCAATTTGAGGTGAAATTAGAAATATTGGACCTGATTTATTACGAAGAGTAATGGAAAACTTTCTAGAAAGATGCCAAGCATGTTTAAACTGCAATGGCGCTCACTTATAAGAGATGTTATTTTCAAAAAGTAGCGTAAATTAATAAATTGCAGATACCGAAATTAAAAAGAAAGTCGTTGTTATTTCTCACATTTCAACAATAACCATATATGAGGTGGTTTAAAATCACCGAACCCTTTATATAATTAATATAATATAGTAACGTCACAATATGTAATTTCGTTTCTTCTTTTCTTACGGGTTTTTTGTTTTAGGTATTTTGACAAATGCACTTCAGAGTGTTGGAATAAAAAATAATGACACATGTAAGATGAACACGTTAGATTACAATATTTTATTTGGTTGACATTTTTTTTTAATTCAGCGATTAAAAATGTTGTTTGTTCATAATTTTTGGGGGCTCTATTCTTCGCGGGGCCCCAGGAACCGTGCACGTCCATCCTATTGGTAGTTAAGCACTTGATGGTACCATAAAAAGGAATCATTATTATTACATTATTAAGAAGAATAATGTGTAGTGATAGCTAAAAATTGGACAATATAAGTCGACTAAACGAGATTGAAGTCTGTGTATAAAGATCAGCTATTTGTTTTGGTCACGATATTGCCAGTAATATCGTTATTTTCTATCTCTTTTTAACGCACTTGTACTGTATTGGAATGATGTATACTCGATATTCTTAAATTCTGCACGCTGTCATTTCCTTTGGCCACATTATTTTTTTGCTTGCATGTTTCTTTACACAAGAACGTCTCGTCGAAAAAGCATCAGAGTTATTATTATTATTATTTATTAAGTGGAACTTTTTAGTCTCGTTCGAATACGCATATCGAGGTCACGTCACGTCCAATCGAAGCGATCGTCCAAACCAGTACTCATAGAAAAGCAGCGACGGTTATGTTAATAATTATATTGTACGACTGCATTCAAGTGTGATGGTAGTCGACCAGACCATTACACATCGAAAAGCTGCAACGTTTATGTTCATAACGAGATCTAAGAAATGATTGAACGTGGGTCCACCGTTCGTGAATACGGCTCTGCGATAAAAAACAAGCCGTGAGGTGAGTCGTTTATTAGAACTAAAGTGCGACCCTTGAGGTCCACACGACGAACTTCCCAGTTTGATAAATATTTAATAATAATAATTAAATTAGATATTACACAGAAAAGTAATCATTAAAACATAATTATTATTTATTTTTAACAATAATTTAAAAAAAAACGGCTGAACCGATTTTTATAAAATTTATGTCGGATTAAAATGACGTTAACACGCCTCGATTGACACCCTTACGAAGTCGATATAATTTTTTATTCGCGAGATATTGTGTAAAATCTACTTTTTTGAAGTCTATTTGGTTAAGAAAAAAGAACGCCTGAACCGATTTTGAAAAAATTTCTTTCAGATCATATTTACGTTAATGGCACCCTGTCCCTAACGTAGTCGATATCATTTTTCATTCTAGAGATTTCGTCTTAGAAAGAAATGGACACATACGTACGTACGTACATACGTACGCACACAGGGGATAAAACGGGGGTGTAGGGTTTCTGACTAACCAACGCTCAGACCAAATCGCTGGAGTTATAAACTTGAAATTATAAAATGTTACGCAAGCAGTGAGAGTATTGAAAAAAAAATACTATGATGGAAGTAACCTAAGAATCTCCCGCGAGAAAATTGTGAAATATTTATCTCACAATATGCTATTTACGGTGATTTTAAAATTTCATTTTTAACTTAAAAAATAGACTTGTGAATACATCTTTTCGAATAATTATTTATAAATAATATTGAAGAAGAAAAAGAAATTAGATAATTAATAACATTAATTAAAATATCATCTGACTACCTACCAAACGCGCCAGGAATGTTTGTGATGTCATAATGTTATGATGGCGACATGTAACATTGTGACGTCACATGCGCTCGGAAACCGTCGGTGCATCATCGGAGCGGTAAAAATTCATTTTTAATTAAATAGGTATTTTTTTAATTATTAAGTAAAAAATATTAATATTTTTGCTATAAAACTAGTATGTGATATTTTAATCATTCATGTCAGAATTTTTTTTTCAAAATCCCAATACAACCGACTATATCGTGGCTTCCTAACCAAAGCTCCATGGCTTCCTTATCGAGCCCGACTCATATTTTGAGAAGAACAGCAATAAAATACTATCTTTAAAAAATATTACCTCCCTTTCGGCAGTCGGGTAAAAAATGAGACTTTTTAATTGCCCCTAAAGACGAGTCGTCACTGATACCTTGTTCCGAACAGTTTTTACGATGCTAGAACACAAAAACAGCAAAGTGGAGTAACGCTGAGCCCACGCTCAAATAATGAAATTGCCAGAAGCAAAAAAATAACGAGTGCCAACAAAGACAGAGAATTGCGGTTAGAGTAGGGGGAGCGAGCGCAACGTGGAGGGGGAGGGAGTCGATCTCTTGTTGTGCTACACACAAACACCAAAAGAAACATCACGATATTATGCAAGTCTCATTATAAATCCAAGCTCTTTGGACAGAACTTACGCGGATTATCATTCTTAATTTCGTTCGTTATGAATACAGTGAAACATGTTAACTTGAACGCCTTAGTATGTGGAACATTCATCAAAGGTCAACGACTTTTATCTGTTATATACCGTCCGCTATATCGTATTTTTTATTGAAGTTATACTTCTTTTGACGCGTTATGGAAAAAATTATGAGAGTGAATTTTTAGGATGCGCGCGCATCGCGTCACGAAAATGTCACGAAAATTTATCACCATGAAGTTAGTCGTTAGTAATAACTAGTCGTACCAAATTTAATTAAATTAATTTTCAAAGTAAAAAAAATATATTAACAGAATATTTGATGAAAAAAAAAATAAAATATTGCGAACCAAAACCCGGGATCGAACCATGGACCTTTACATCTTCAGTCGAACGCTCTACCAACTGAGGCAGTCGAACGATAATGTTACATGCTCTCTAGTACAGTACCTATAAAAGTACGGCTGGAGTCAGTGCTGTAGTAAAATAAAAAATATTAATTTATAAAAATTAATTGATTATTTAATTATATTTATTATTTGCCATGATTCATGCCACAACAGACAACCTGTAAAAATTTCAACTATAGCTACCTCCTACCGTTTGTGAGATAGAGCTTTGTGACAGACGGAAGGACGGACATCGTAGGCTCAATAATAGGGTTCCGTTCAGAGGTACGGAACATTAAAAGAGAAAGTCTAATTGACTAAATCACAAATAGAGTAATGAGTGTACAAGTGTATCAGTATTAATGTAATATCAACTTTGTCGCATTTCCATGTATATATCTGTATGTGCGGTATATGTGAAATATAATGGGGTCATTAAGATAGTTGGAAATTAAGTGACCCGTGGGACAGTTCGGTCGGCTAGCAGACTAGCCTTGTCTGTCCTCCCCCCATCCCCGGCGCACGCACACATAACCAAGTAGCTAAAATAACAATACAAAGGTGAAGCGTCACAAAACATTTCGAAATCTATAAAAGGAAATGCAATTTTTCTTTTTAGTTCCATGTTCTATAAGGAAATGGAAGTATGATGATAGGGTCGAAAAATCGGTTCCGAGGTAGGGTCAGATTCTGATTGTACACAATATAAACAAAAATCATCATAATCAAAATACAGATCAACTGTAAGAAAATTACGTACGGTTTTTTAATTAACATAGAAGTTACCAATCAATATGATTAGGCTTCCTTACCGTAAATAAATTCACTATATTAGTGAATTAACATAATACCATCAGACGATACTATCGCCATGACAATTTTTTAGAAGGTTATAAGCACAAAATAAAAATATAGTTACTTCTTACCACAACAGTTAAAAAGTTAATGAAGTCAACCTACATAAATATTCATCAAAAATACGCATCCTTAGAAAAAAGTTTAATTGTTTAAAACCCGCCGTTTCTGTTCCAACTGACAATAACCCTTTAGTCAATAATTTTGTAAAGAATGAGTCGTCAATAACCTTCAATAAAGATGAAATCCGAGTATTGTCCAATGGGTTAAAACATGCTGTCCCTGAAAAATGCCCCCTAATTAACATTATCGCTGATATAGAAACCGGAATCAAATACCTGAAAGACCAAGACAAAAATTTTGTTAGAAATGCATGTAAACTTCAATTAACAAATAATCTATCCTGAGTGACAAGCGGAAAATTATAAAAAACTCGGGTCGCAGTGCCAAACCCTGCCGACAATATAGTGTATTTGCTAATGCAGGCCTTGTGGCTTTATTATGTAAACTTAAGTTTGTTTTTGGACAAAATAAAAAATTTAACCCCTTAATACATCCCTTAAAATAATATTTTTTTTCTTAATTTCAATAATATTATCAATGCAACCTTTGTACCAAATTAAATACACCCTTCGGTAAGTAAATCACTATCCGCAAACCAGTGTTTTCATAAAATTTTTGTAAGTCCGGTCCTGTCGGGCCGATTTTATTAAAATTTTAACAGCACATTTTAATCTTTACTAAAGGGTTAAATTTCAATTTTGAAACGATTCTGAGAATTTTTTCGGTATTTTTGGGCCCAAAAACTTTTTTCAACCCCTAAATACTACCCTTAAAATGGTCCGATCGGGCCCATTTTAAATAGGCTTCGTGCGGTAATGGGTTCCAATGTGTGTACCAAATTTCGTTTAAATCGATTAAGTCTGTGGAGAGTTATCGTGTACACACATATATATATAAAATATATATATATATACATACATATATACATAAACATTTTCAAAAATGGTGGCAAACTGTTCAGGAGGCTATGAAACGTCGAGAAATTTTGGTCCGACCCCTAGGTCCCGCCATCCGACCGACGCCAATAGTGTATGTGCCATATGGCAAATACACTAATAATGATTCAAAGATTTTAAAAAACCTTAAAAACAAAGACTGTTTTTACTTAAAAGCGGACAAAGGTAACACTGTGGTGATTCTTGATTAACTGTTGTGGTAAGAAGTAACTATATTTTATTTTGTTTTTATTCCAACCACAGTGCTCATATATATTTTTATAGGTTATAAGTATAAGAAATATTTAGATGCCACCGTCGGAACTCGAACCCGAAACTCCTGGGATTCGGTTTCGAGTTCTAAAAAATTATCATGACGAAGTATCGTCTGATGGTATTATGTTAAATGTTAATTCACTAATATAGTGAATTTATTTACGGTAAGGAAGTCTAATCATATTGATTGGTAATTTCATTGTTAAAAATCATCATATTTATGCAAAAAATAAACCAAAAAAAGATTATGTTAAATGGTTCTCATTACTTTGGTTTGTCAATTTATTGTTTTTAAGCTAAATAATAAAAAATCATCTGTTAGAATAGAAGTCGCAAAAAATATATTCATTGTAATTTTTGACATAGATTGTGAGGAAGAATTTTCGAATCGTCAATATTATTAAAAGTTAAAATGTTATAAATAATTTTTAGTACTAATAAATCCGCAATCGTTGTTAATATTGTTGCGTGTTTTTTTACCCGAGTATGGCAAACTCCAAAAGGAGGGTTATATATCTCACAGGCTATGTACTAGGTATAATGTATGCGAGCAGTGAATTGTTATACCTCGTACAGTCTAAACTACTGAACCGATTTCAAGAAATGAGGTGTCGTTCGATTAGTCTTGATTTAGAGTGTCCTTGACCATATGGCGTTACAGGAAATTCAATATGACCAGCGTTAGACGTCATTATATAAAATTGTGGGTCGAATCGGTCATGTAAAAGCCATCTAGACGACAAGTGCAAAACAAACTACGGACGCAAACCAATGCCAATGACATAAACCTACACGCGCCACAGGCTAAACATAGTGGTAATTTGTTTAACGAAGGTGTTGTTTTAAAGTGTTTTTTATTATTTATTAAGAAATTATAATAAATAGGTTATATAAAAAATTTTGGAGCATACAAGTAATTCAAGAATTACAAGGCGCGATATTCATGTAGGTACTGTTTGTAAACGGTTTTATCGAACATAGGGAAAATAACACTGAGAAGATTTATAATTTTGTAGTAGGCTATGAGCCATAAGATCAAGTATAAATATGTATTGGATTTCAAAGAAAAAATAGTACAGTGAATTTTTTCAACAATTTTCCATAGCAACGGTTGACTATTAAGCGTAACTCGGAACCGGCTAAATAAAAACAGTCATGATGTGTCATAAGACACCCGACAGAAGCTATGCTTCTTACGCATTGTATATAAAACCGAATTTATCAAAGATATAAATAATACAATTAAAAAGTTATTATTTGATCGCCATTTTGAAATCTGACGCCATTTTATTTTTTTGTGTCTTGTTAAATTCTCAAATATCAATTTTCAAAAGGATCAGATAATTTTTACAAAGAAGTATATACCTACCTATGACCGCCATTTTGAAATATGACGTCATTTTGTTTTTTTTGTGTCCTATGAAACTCTCAAATACCGATTTTCAAAAAGATCGGATCATTTTTGCAAAAAAGTACATATGGCGGCCATTTTGAAATCTGATGTCATTTTATTTTTTTGTGTTCTATGGAACTCTCAAATATCAATTTTCAAAAGGATCGGATAATTTTTACAAAAAACTACATACGGCCGCCATTTTGAAATCTGACATCATTTTATTTTTTTGTGTCCTATGAAACTTTCAAATACCGATTTTCAAAAGGATCGGATAATTTTTACAAAAAGGTACATATGGCCGCCATTTTGAAATCTGACGTCATTTTATTTTTTTGTGACCTATGAAACTCTCAAATATCAATTTTCAAAAAGATCGGATAATTTTACAAAAATGTACATACGGCCGCCATTTTGAAATCTGACGTCATTTTATTTTTTTGTGTCTTATGAAACTCACAAATATCAATTTTCAAAAGGATCGGATAATTTTTACAAAAAAGTACATATGGCCGCCATTTTGAAATCTGACGTCATTTTATTTTTTTGTGTTCTATGAAACTCTCAAATATCAATTTTCAAAGAGATCGGATAATTTTTACAAAAAAGTACATACGGCCGCCATTTTGAAATCTGACATCATTTTATTTTTTTGTGTCCTATGAAACTTTCAAATACCGATTTTCAAAAGGATCGGATAATTTTTACAAAAAAGTAGGTACATATGGCCGCCATTTTGAAATCTGACGTCATTTTATTTTTTTGTGTTCTATGAAACTCTCAAATATCAATTTTCAAAAGGATCGGATAATTTTTACAAAAAAGTACATACGGCCGCCATTTTGAAATCAAACATCATTTTATTTTTTTGTGTCCTATGAAACTTTCAAATACCGAATTTCAAAAGGATCTGATTATTTTTACAAAAAAGTACATATGGCGGCCATTTTGAAATCTGACGTCATTTTATTTTTTTGTGACCTATGAAACTCTCAAATATCAATTTTCAAAAAGATCGGATAATTTTACAAAAATGTACATACGGCCTCCATTTTGAAATCTGACGTCATTTTTTTTTTTTGTGTCTTATGAAACTCACAAATATCAATTTTCAAAAGTATCGGATAATTTTTACAAAAAAGTACATATGGCCGCCATTTTGAAATCTGACGCCATTTTATTTTTTTGTGTCCTATAAAACTCTCAAATATTAATTTTCAAAAGGATCGGATAATTTTTACAAAATTGACGTTACACTTTTCACGTAAATCGGATCAGTGGTTCTCGAGTTATAAACTTTCAAACGGACATACAGGCAGAGAAAGCCAAATTGTTCAGGAAGATATGAAACATCGAGAAATTTTGGTCCGATTCCTAGGTCCCGCCATCCGATCGACGTCAATAATTAGTTACAGGTCATTTTAACTCAGTAGGCCATGGTTTTTAAACACAAAAATCAAACGTCACCAGTCAAAAAATTGAATGACTATATTATAATGTAGCACCCGTTTTTATTTAGGCGCGATCTTAGCGAAGCTAGAAGCGCCTATATACACTCGCTTTGTCTGTGAATCTGTGAATCTGTGAATCTGTGAATCTGTGAATCTGTAACGGATTTTTTGTATCAGTCGTACAGCCCAAACGAGTTAACCGATTTTAAAAAACTTTTTTTTGTTCGATTCCTCTCGGGGTCTATTTGATCCTAACGTCGCCCGATTTTTGAATTTTGGCCCCAGAGGGGAGCAAATTAGAAAAAACGGTGTTTTTTGCTTATAGTTTGCTCAATTTAAGTCAGATCGATTCGAAACCTGTCTTAAACGAAAGAGCAGAAAATTTTAGATAGATTTCATGTATAATATTGTGTCAAAACTGTTTTTTTATACAGATTTATATGATTATTAAACGAAATAAATGCGACTTTATCTAATAAATCGCGAACTTGTTTCGGTTGTCCTTGTCTGTTGCACAGTGTGATATGGATATTGGAAGATAGCGTATGCTCTGTCTTATATTGCATTATTTTAATATAGTTATTCAATTTTTTGACTGCTGATGTTTGAATTTAAGTTTAAAAACCCTGGCCTACTGAGTTAAAATGACGTGTAACTAATTATTGACGTCGATCGGATGGCGAGACCTAGGGATCGGACCAAAATTTCTCGACGTTCATACCCCGGCTTTCGTCCGGGTGTAAATCGTACTTTTGAATTTTCACCCACTTCCCGTGATCCGATTGAGTTGAAATTTTGCACACATGTGTAGCTCCGGTGACAATACAATATTATGGTAACTAGCTGACCGGCCCGGCTTTCGTCCGGGTGTAAATCGTACTTTTGAATTTTCACCCACTTCCCGTGATCCGATTGAGTTGAAATTTTGCACACATGTGTAGCTCCGGTGACAATACAATATTATGGTAACTAGCTGACCAGCCCGGCTTTCGTCCGGGTGTAAATCGTACTTTTGAATTTTCACCCACTTCCCGTGATCCGATTAAGTTGAAATTTTGCACACATGTGTAGCTCCGGTGACAATACAATATTATGGTAACTAGCTGACCGGCCCGGCTTTCGTCCGGGTGTAAATCGTACTTTTAAATTTTCACCCACTTCCCGTGATCCGATTGAGTTGAAATTTTGCACACATGTGTAGCTCCGGTGATAATACATTATTATGGTAACTAGCTGACCGGCCCGGCTTTCGTCCGGGTGCAAATCGTACTTTTGAATTTTCACAGGCAAAAGGTCTTTCTCCGGTAACGTTTCGGATAAATGTAATAAAATCAGACTAAGGAAATAAAGCACACTAAACAATTGAAAAGTCACGTCACGAAGTAGTGTAACGTCACTTTTGTAAAGATTATCCGATCCTTTTGAAAATTAATATTTGAGAGTTTTATAGGACACAAAAAAATAAAATGGCGTCAGATTTCAAAATGTCGTCCATATGTACTTTTTTGTAAACATTATCCGATTCTTTTGAAAATTAATATTTGAGAGTGTTATAGGACACAAAAAAATTAAATGGTGTCAGATTTCAAAATGGCGGCCATATGTACTTTTTTGTAAGAATTATCAGATCCTTTTGAAAATTGATATTTGAGAGTTTCATAGAACACAAAAAAATAAAATGACGTCAGATTTCAAAATGGCGGCCATTATATATACTTTTTTGTAAAAATTATCCGATCCTTTTGAAAATTCATATTTGCGAGGTTTATAGGACACAAAAAAATAAAATGACGTCAGATTTCAAAATGGCGGAAATATGTAGAACGCCTTTCTAAAAATTACACGATCCTTTTGAAAATTGATATTTGAGAGTTTCATAGAACACAAAAAAATAAAATGACGTCAGATTTCAAAATGGCGACCATATATACTTTTTTGTAAAAATTATCCGATCCTTTTGAAAATCGGTATTTGAAAGTTTCATAGGACACAAAAAAATAAAATAGCGTCAGATTTCAAAATGGCGGCCATAATATGTACTTTTTTGTAAAAATTGTCCGATCCCTTTGAAAATTGATATATGCGAGTTTTATAGGACACAAAAAAATAAAATGACGTCATATTTCAAAATGGCGGAAATATGTAGTCTCCTTTGTAAAAATTATCCGATCCTTTTGAAAATTGATATTTGAGAGTTTCATAAGACACAAAAAAATAAAATGACGTCAGATTTAAAAATGGCGGCCGTATGGACATTTTTGTAAAAATTATCCGATCCTTTTGAAAATTGATATTTGAGAGTTTCATAGGTCACAAAAAAATAAAATGATGTCAGATTTCAAAATGGCGGCCATATATACTTTTTTGTAAAAATTATCCGATCCTTTTGAAAATCGGTATTTGAAAGTTTCATAGGACACAAAAAAATAAAATGATGTCAGATTTCAAAATGGCGGCCGTATGTACTTTTTTGTAAAAATTATCCGATCCTTTTGAAAATTGATATTTGAAAGTTTCATAGGTCACAAAAAAATAAAATGACGTCAGATTTCAAAATGGCGGCCATATATACTTTTTTGTAAAAATTATCCGATCCTTTTGAAAATCGGTATTTGAAAGTGTCATAGGACACAAAAAAATAAAATGATGTCAGATTTAAAAATAACGGCCGTATGTACTTTTTTGTAAAAATTATCCGATCCTTTTGAAAATTGATATTTGAGAGTTTCATAGAACACAAAAAAATAAAATGACGTCAGATTTCAAAATGGCGGCCATATGTACTTTTTTGCAAAAATGATCCGATCTTTTTGAAAATTAATATTTGCGAGTTTTATAGGACACAAAAAAATAAAATGATGTCATATTTCAAAATGGCGGTCATAAGTATATATTTCTTTGTAAAAATTATCCGATCCTTTTGAAAATTGATATTTGAGAATTTAATAAGACACAAAAAAATAAAATGGGGTCAGATTTCAAAATGGCGATCAAATAATAACTTTTTAATTGTATTATTTATATCTTTGATAAATTCGGTTTTATATACAATGCGTAAAAAGCATAGCTTCTGTCGGGTGTCTTACGACACATCATGACTTTTTTATTTAGCCGGTTCCGAGTAACGCTTAATAGTCAACCGTTGCTATGGAAAATTGTTTAAAAAATTCACTGTACTATTTTTTCTATCTAATCCAATACATATTTATATTAGGTCTTATGGCTCATAGCCTACTACAAAATTATAAATCTTCTCAGTGTTATTTTCCCTATGTTCAATAAAACCGTTTACACACAGTACCTACATGAATATCGCGCCTTGTAATTCTTGAATTACTTGTATGCTCCAAAATTTTTTTAAGTCAAAGCATACGCTGTCTTCCAATATCCATATCACACTGTGCAACAGACAAGGACAACCGAAACAAGTTCGCGATTTATTAGATAAAGTCGCATTTATATAGTTGAAATTAGCAATTAAATGTGTATAAAAAAACTGTTTTCACACAATATTATACATAAAATCTATCTAAAATTTTCTCCTCTTTCGTTTAAGACAGGTTTCGAATCGATCTGACTTGAATTGAGCGAACTATTAGCGAAAAACACCGTTTTTTCTAATTTGCTCCCCTCTGGGGCCAAAATTCAAAAATCGGGCGACGTTAGGATCAATTAGACCCCGAGAGGAATCGAACAAAAAAAAATTTTTTTAAATCGGTTAACTCGTTTGGGCTGTACGACTGATACAAAAAATCCGTCACAGATTAACAGAATAACAGATTAACAGATTAACAGATTAACAGATTAACAGACAAAGCGAGTGTATATAGGCGCTTCTAGCTTCGCTTTAGATCGCGCCTAAAAACTGAAATAAAAATTAAAAAAACTAAAACCCGACTACGTATAAGAAGAAAACAAGCAAATTAAAACGTAAGACAGTATTTTTTTAATCAGTATAGTCGGGGACTCGAACCGAAATTTTTTCTTAACCCCCCAAACAGGTCTCCGACTACTGATAACGAAAAAATACTGTCTTACGTTTTGATTTGCTTGTTTTTTCCCTACGTTGTCGGGTTTTGTTTTTTTAACTTTTATTTTTATTGTGACAACTTTGTTTTGAGTTTCAGTGATATTATTTAATATCATCATAGTTCTTTATAATATTATAATAATAATAATAATAATAGAATTTTATTTGCAGCGACCAACCGGTATACAAAACGTCAAAATACAGAATTCTTTACAATAGATCGTTGAAATGATATGGAACTTTAGAAATTAAGGATATTTTTAATTCATTTTTGAATTTTTTTGTGTTCTTTATCTTTTTCAAATTTTCATGTAACTTTAGGTACATTTTATGACCAGTGTACACAGAACTTTTTTCAAAAAATGTTGTTTTGTGTTTAATTGAAAATTCATTTTTTCTGGTGTGATAATGTTTGCTAACATTTTAATTTAAATTGGCTTTGGCGCTAACGAAAATAGCTCGAAACTGACTCTGATGTAGATAAATCAAAATAACTTATATTTTCCTTTATCCAGTACAATGGGTCTTTAAATCCACACCAATTGAAAAACCGTAAAAAAAATTTACATCCAAGAAAAACATTTTCTAACATTTCATATTCACTTTGAAAGACGTGTGTGTAGGGAATAGGGTAACATCTTTCTCCCTCTCACACATTTAAGTCATATACGTATCGAAGACGGTCGCTTAACGACCATAGATTTCCAATAAAGTTATCATATACATAAAATCTATCTAAAATTTTCTCCTCTTTCGTTTAAGACAGGTTTCGAATCGATCTGACTTGAATTGAGCGAACTATTAGCGAAAAACACCGTTTTTTCTAATTTGCTCCCCTCTGGGGCCAAAATTCAAAAATCGGGCGACGTTAGGATCAATTAGACCCCGAGAGGAATCGAACAAAAAAAAATTTTTTTAAATCGGTTAACTCGTTTGGGCTGTACGACTGATACAAAAAATCCGTCACAGATTAACAGAATAACAGATTAACAGATTAACAGATTAACAGATTAACAGACAAAGCGAGTGTATATAGGCGCTTCTAGCTTCGCTTTAGATCGCGCCTAAAAACTGAAATAAAAATTAAAAAAACTAAAACCCGACTACGTATAAGAAGAAAACAAGCAAATTAAAACGTAAGACAGTATTTTTTTAATCAGTATAGTCGGGGACTCGAACCGAAATTTTTTCTTAACCCCCCAAACAGGTCTCCGACTACTGATAACGGAAAAATACTGTCTTACGTTTTGATTTGCTTGTTTTTTCCCTACGTTGTCGGGTTTTGTTTTTTTAACTTTTATTTTTATTGTGACAACTTTGTTTTGAGTTTCAGTGATATTATTTAATATCATCATAGTTCTTTATAATATTATAATAATAATAATAATAATAGAATTTTATTTGCAGCGACCAACCGGTATACAAAACGTCAAAATACAGAATTCTTTACAATAGATCGTTGAAATGATATGGAACTTTAGAAATTAAGGATATTTTTAATTCATTTTTGAATTTTTTTGTGTTCTTTATCTTTTTCAAATTTTCATGTAACTTTAGGTACATTTTATGACCAGTGTACACAGAACTTTTTTCAAAAAATGTTGTTTTGTGTTTAATTGAAAATTCATTTTTTCTGGTGTGATAATGTTTGCTAACATTTTAATTTAAATTGGCTTTGGCGCTAACGAAAATAGCTCGAAACTGACTCTGATGTAGATAAATCAAAATAACTTATATTTTCCTTTATCCAGTACAATGGGTCTTTAAATCCACACCAATTGAAAAACCGTAAAAAAAATTTACATCCAAGAAAAACATTTTCTAACATTTCATATTCACTTTGAAAGACGTGTGTGTAGGGAATAGGGTAACATCTTTCTCCCTCTCACACATTTAAGTCATATACGTATCGAAGACGGTCGCTTAACGACCATAGATTTCCAATAAAGTTATCAGATTCGCCGCGAGCTAATAACAAACGAAGAGCTGTTTTATACACGCGGATATTGACTATCTGCGCAAACAGTCCCATTAATGTCCCCAGTTGTGCTCTCCTTTCTCCCAGTTCTTTCGGCCGGCATCCTAGTACACATATAGGATAGGCATTGGTTTGATATTAAACTAAAGTATTCCTTCCCATCAACTAAAATTAATTACTTGCAATTATTGAACTTTTACCGTACCATACAAATTTATTTGCTTCACAAAAAATCACGTTTTTTTAATAATTTATCTTAATTATTGTTTAAGGTTTAAAAAGTGGATTATTTGCTTTATCTGTTATTTCTTTCCTTCTAAATAATTTTTTCCAGAAAAAACATGAGCTGTAGCTGTTTAAAGAGCACCTGCCTATTAAATATTATTTTTAAGACAATACCGAAAAAAATGTAAAAAAGTAAAAATTCACTGTTTTTGTTTTAAAACGAAGTTTGAGATCTCCTCTATGTATTAAAACTTGTCTGGCTGGACATTTTTCTTAATTAACTTGCCAGACTTTATTTTGAAAGCGCAGCCTCCATGCATGTTTTTTATCATAAAAAACATTTTTTCGATAAAAAACCTTTTTTAATACATAAAAGGGATCTTAAACTTTCATATAGAATTAGAAAAAAAAAATTTTTAATTAAAAAACGTGGTTGTGGCCAGGCGCGGATCCAGCCCTCAAAAAAGGTTGTGGTCACGGCCACCCAAAAATCGGCCAAGTGCGAGTCGGACTACGGACTCGCTCACGATCGGTACATTGCATTCCTACAAAGAAGACGTTTAGAAAATGTATGACGGCCCGGCCAAGACCTTGTAATAGGTCCACGCGAGCAAAGCCGCTGCAGGGCGAACATATAAGTAACATCAGCGTATTGACCTCAATTAGGGTTGTGGGCATGCCCACCGTGCCCACAACGGTGGATCCGCGCTTGGTTGTGGCGCTTAAAAAATTATGTTCGTCATAGTAAAAACATTTTTTCGCTGACAGACCTATTTTTATGCATAAAATAAATCTCAAACTTCTTTCAAAAAAAAAAATTAAAATGGTGTTTTAACCATAAAAAAGTGTCGATGCAAAAGATAGAGATATGGAGAAGAGTCTTCTATCTTTTTGTATCTGCACAAATACATAACCATGGTTACAGATGTAAATTAACAATACCTACTGTAAATTTTTAAATTCACAAATGCTACAGAAGACAAGGAAAAGAGAACTGATGCGTTTTCTATCTCTCTTTTTCAAGGTAACACTGACACTTACATTTGTGCCTATGGCTCCCCTACTCTATCTATTATATCTCTATGGTTTTGACGCGGCCGCCGTAGAAACTTATTGTTACAAAACTGTTTTCTGAGTTGGCGGAATAAATATTTATTTACAATAATTAAAAACACGATTATAATGAACGCAACAACGAAAAGTCAATTCTAACAATCAACACAAGGAAACAATAACTAAACAGTAATTACAAAGCGAAACAAACAACTATATACAATAATTCGTAATTAACTATATACCAGGACTATTTATTTCTAGTTATTTATGTTTCAAATATTTATATTCACTGTATTTATATCAGACGCACTATTTGTCGCTCAGTACTCTCCATTGACTGATTCCTCACTCACTCGTACTGCTGTTTATATCGGCTGCGTAGCATAAGCCTAGTGTGTTCTCGTTTTCTCTAGAACTTTCGTGCAGGTACCAGTTGTTACAGTAAGCGGATCCCCGTTTCTCAGAACTCTTGCCTGCCGGTTATATACAGGGTGATCCGTAACATTATTTAAAAAAAACGTTGAAGTTTAAAAATGTAGAAAATACTTAAAGTGGCAAATCATGGAATATTGTATAATATTGTGCTAGTCGCGTTTTTTATGCCGAGAAATAAACGTTAAACGCATTATTAATAATTTGAATCATTCAATTTGTATTTACTAAGTTTAATATCGGATCGACAATATCGTTTCGATTCTCTTGTGCGGTGTACACAAGACACAATAAAAGTTACCTAGTTTTTGTTGTCGCGACAGAGAATCTCTCGTAAAGCGCCAATGCCCAACAGAAAGTTTGCTTCGGACTGCGGAAAATGTACACAGAATTTCGGGAAAAAAACTGTAATATCTTAAAAGATTTATTGTAATAAATTATAAGATAATTCGGAAAGAGGATCCCCCAGGGGGGACATTGGAATGTGGTTGCTATCGCAAATTGCATTCCAATTTTCTTTGGGAATTAGCGCTCTCAGGGACCCGAGCTCGTACCTTGTGTATGGCAGCTGGCGGATTCTATTACACAAATGGATTATTTGTTGTGTTGAAGACGCTAATGACCTGAGTTGTTGACGCGTCTATAATTTATAATTAATTAATTAATTCGAAAAGAGGAAGATACATGCAATATTTTTTTGCCATCTCCCTATAAAATAGCTGTTTTAGTAACTTTTGACAGGCCGGTGTACGGGAACGTATCTTTCCCACACTAGTGTAGGAAAGCAAGCCATTTCCATAGTGATTTATGTTTATTCGTCCTGATCTGTCCGCTATTACCTACTTACAGCTACTCTCGGCCTACTATCAGCTTTTTTATAGAAGCTATGGCAAAAATACTATATGCAAGATGTTACAGAGTGTAAATATGTGCACAAACTTTAAGGAATTAATATATGATTGATTTTAAGACAAAACCTTCATATAAGGATAGGTCCGCAACGGTTCTATTTTCCAATTACGGGGTGTTAGAAAAAAATTTAAGATTTTTTAATTTATCTTTAATTCAAATTTTAACACCCTGTATCTGGAAAACACAGTCGTTGCAGACCCATACTTATATGAAGATTTTGTCTTAAAATCAATCATAGATTAATTCCTCAAAGTTTGTGCACAATACAGAATACTTAATTAACTCCCTGTATATCTCGTGCGTAATATACGACATTTATGGATATACGATATATACTATTGTGCAGGGCCGTAGCTAGAGCTGAATTCAAGATAGGGCACTGAAAGTTTAAAGTAGGGCTGAAGCAAAAGACTACAATTTTTTAATTGGATTGCCCACCTCATCTGGTGATATCAAATTACAAAAGCAAGAAAACGGTAAATGACAATTAAATCAAAAAAAAAAAAAAAAATACAGAACTTGCCATGTTATCAAATTTCCGAAGAACTTCATTTAGTCCAACGAATTTAATTTTGTTTTTCCAAATGCCAGAAAGATCAAGTCTGTCATTCTGTCGTGACAGTCTTTGCGGCTTGTTTATAACTCCTTAAAGTAGGGCACTGGATGATATAAGGTAGGGCATTGCCCCTTAATGCCCCCCCCCCTAGCTACGGCCCTGCTATTGTGTAATAATAGAGTAGTAAAATGAGATTTTAGTATTGAATAATTTATTTCATTACATAGATTTTTTCTCTTATAAAACAGCTAGCCTGCGATTATCCGTAATTTTGTGTGCAATTTATTATGCACAAAATTGCACACCAGACATAACCAGACATAAATATTATAACATAATATATTATGTGTGTCTATGTATTTGAATTCATATTTCATAGACTCTCTGTGTAGCGTTTTGTTCTTCAGGATATTAACTGAAATATCATGGTTAAGTAAGGTTCACACTGTTATTAAAACACGTTTTCTATTTAGACATTTTTTGTTAAGACATAGTTACGCCCTAGCCTTTTCCAGTTTTAATGCTATTCATCGATACTTACTAACATTCATGCTGGGTTGCAGGAAACATTATCAGAATATCTAATTTGACAATGACTTTAGATTATGACCGCACATATTTCTTTATAAGAAAAGCATTGTTCAATCAATCCTAAACCTAATATTTTCGTATTAAAATATTAGGTTTAGGTTTGGACAACCCTTAATAAAAGTGTTAGTAAATATCCTGAAGAATACAATCCCAACAAAAAAATAACCTCGTTGTATTTAACAATCAAAAGTTACACGTGATTGAAATTAGGTAAAAGAAGTACATTATTTTGAAGACCCTGTATAATAAATTCATTTTTTTAGGACAGACATTGATTTGTCCGTCTACTATCTAGTGATCCTCAAAACTTCAGTTTGATAAAGGTTTCTGTTTTGGTTATGTCGCATTTTAGGTAAAGGTCTGCATGTGCCCAAAATTTCTAATAAACTTGAATAACTCAAAAATTACTGAATTTTCGAGCATAGCTTCTCTTACAATTTCTATTCACATTTAGGTGCAGAATTGAAAAAACAAATAAAAACAGGGTTCTAGGTTAAAAAAAAACATAACTTTGATCTGCCACGCTTAAATGGGACAGGCTGTATAATTGAAAATATTTTTAGGTTATACACCATTAAAATTTATACAACTTTTGCATTTAAACTTCTTTTCTATCTTCACCCAAAATCAATATATCGGCCGACAACGCAAGTCTTGGACACCCTGTAGTAACCCAGGGAAGACTGCAGGTGTCAATTATTACCTAAATAACAAATTCATAGACCAAACTTAAAACTAATTATTTGAAGTGAAATAATTAGTTTTAATGTAAACTTCTGATGATGGGTTAGGAACCCGAAACAATCGTTGAGATTAATAAATGTGTAGAATTTTTCAAGTGTTTGTTTATTAATTTTTATTCAATCATGTTCTACCAAGTGTCTATAGCGATAATTCTATAGAATTTATATTTTATAAGATACCTAGACGAGGAAACGTGTTTCCAGAATGGTTGTTGTCTTTCGATGTGAACATGACTTAACAGTCTATATTTTGTGATGTCCCGACTATATGTAGAGATCGCACTCTTTATATCTGCCATGCATTCTTCGCGGACGATAAGTTTTTCAATAAATTGTCGTGATCTAATTATGCAAATTAAATTTCTACCACTTGATGTTTTGTTCGGCCGGGCGTTCAGGAAATATTAAATAAATTTGAAATTTTCCACTTGGCTGGTTTTCACTGTGTGATAACTTCATGAAACTTTATTCAATCTGAAAAAAGCACACAAAATATTATAATAGATATAATAAAGCCCACGTTTTATTGCTCGTGTTGAGCAAAATGAGACAAAAGATTGATGAGTTGATATTTTTATTGTAAACTTAACAAACTTTAATGTTGTTAACATTTTAGTATTTTTTGTACTGGAAAATTTATTACGTAATAAAGATTATCAATGCCTCTTCTTCAAGATTTTTAAAAAATCTTTTGTTTTTATATTGGTCGGCAGCGTCAATTTTATATTATACACTCTATTGTCAAATAATGAGCGTTTTATTTTTTTACGTCTATATATGTTGTTCCAAAAATTATTAAAATATCTAAAATACAAGGTGGGGCAGAGTAAAGACCGATTTTGAAAAGCACGGGAATCGTGCTCAGCTGATGGAACGTGGTGGGGATGTAGTCGGTCATATTCCAGACACGTTAGCATTCAGTAGTAACTTTAGGTCCTGGAATAGCACATAGGGTACTTTTCATCCCGAAAAAATGTATAGTTCCTGTGGGATACTAACATAACGTAACTCTGCAATTTTTTGCATTTTAGCTATTGGCGGAATCCTACTAATATTATAAACACCACAAGTCCGGCTTCGCTTCGCAGGAGGAAAATTCTCGTGGAGGGGATAACTTCTGTGGGATAGTAACAAAACGTGACTCTGCAATTTTTTTTGCATTTTAGCGTATTGGCGGACTTCTGCTAATGTTACAAACACCACAAACCCGACTTCGCTTCGCAGGAGGAGAATTTCTCATAGAGGGGGATAATTTCTGTGGGATAGTAACAAAACGTAACTCGTCATTTTTTTTGCTATATTTGCTATATTTGATGTACCTATTGGTGGAATCCTGCTAATGTTACAAACACCACCAGCCTGGCTTTGCTTCACAGGGGGAGAATTTCTCGCGGGGAGGGTGATAATAAATCATAAATTCTTATAGCACCCGGGCGAAGCCGGATCGGACCGCTAGTATAGGTACACAATAAATCGTCTATTGTTCGTGTCAAACAAATTTTACACAGTTGTATCAACTTGCAAGTATTGATATTCTCAACTTTTTATAAGACGTAATGTGCGTAAGAAAAAAAAAATGTTCCTGCTTTGTACTTATTTATAGGTGAAAAATGTTACACGAGTCTCAAACATGCTCCATTACTTTTTCATTCTTGCATGACGAGCTTTCAAGAACATCTGTTTTGTAAAACAAACTTGCTTTCGGTAAAAAGATCCAGCAAGAGAGAAAGAACGAAAAAGAGAAAGGGAATGAGAGCGGGAGCTTTGAAAAACGACCTGTCATGCAATCGATAATGGAGTGCTATTATATCCTAGAGGCTGTGTCTACTGTTATACTATAGACAAAGAGTAAGTAAATTCTATAAGAGGCGTTGCTTCTACAAGTCCCATTGTTTTTTATTTTTTTTGGTGTAACGTCTTATGCGAGTTCAAAACGGTTGCGTTGAAAATTTAACGAGGACAGTGTGGTATAACGGTTAGCGTAGCCGACCTTTGGATCACACTGTCGAGGGTTCGAATCCCACCTCCGCTCATGGATGTTTTGTGATGTCATTTAGTTTTAAGGAAGTTGTTATATAATGTAATTAACACGCTAATGACCTAAGTTGTCGACGGGTCTATAATCTACAATAAATAAAATAAAATAAAAATTTAACGCTAACGTAAAGGGAAAATAAGGCAAGAGTGCTCACACTAATTATAGCAAACGTGGCACGACACTAGTAGCATTTCCAAAAACATTCGCTACTAATCAAATGTTATTGAATTGGGTTTTTAAGTGAATTTTTTTTTTTACTTAAATGGAAGGACCACATCAAGTTTTATAGCAAAACTGTTTTTATTTAATTTTTTTGCTTACTAATTAAAAAGTTATATTTAAATAAAAATTAATTTTTAAACTCAGTTCCGATAACGCGCCGAAAGAATCCGAACGCGTGTGACGTCATTATGTTATCTATGGTCTTTGTATCCATGGTTACCAAGTTAAAAATTTATTATTTTTGATAGTATGTGTAATACATATACACAAATACCAACAAATGCAGACACATTTTAACATAACGACGTCACAAACATTCCTGGCGCGTTTTGAAGTCACGTGATATTTTTTAAATTTTTATACATTTTAATTAATTTTTAGTAATTTATCTATAGCTTTAAAAAAATTTTTCTTTTCGATTTCCAATATTATTTATGTTAAATTATTAGAAAAAATTAAAAAATTAATAATTTTTTTTAAACTTAAATACCTAATTGTTTAAAGTACCATTTAACTGTGTCGAAACGGTTTTAATAGTGTTACAAAACTGTTTTCTGAGTTGGCGGAATAAATATTTATTTACAATAATTAAAAACACAATGATAATGAACGCAACAACGAAAAGTCAATTCTAACAATCAACACAAGTAAAATATAACTAAACAGTAATTACAAAGCAAAACAAAATAACTATATACAATAATTCGTAATTATTAACAATAATACCAGAACTATTTATTTCTAGTTATTTATGTTTCAAATATTTATATTCACTGCATTTATATCAGACGCACTATTTGTCGCTCAGTATTCTCCATTGACTGATTCCCTCACTCACTCGTACCGCAGTTTATATATGCTGCATGCCGTAAGCCTAAGTGCCTTCTCGCTTTCTCTAGAACTTTCGTGCAGGTACCAGTTGTTACAGTAAACGGACCCCCGTTTCTCAGAACTCTTGTCTGCCGGTTATATACAGGATGATCCGTAATAATAGTTAAAACCAGTATCAGAGAACTATTCTGATTTTATTTCTTATAATACTTTCTCCGAGTATGGCGACACACAGTTTCTTGGTTAAACAACATTGACATGCGTTGACCACGTCGTCTGGGGCGGCTTTACAGAAAAATAATTTGTGAATTTATCAACTATGTAAACCTATTACCTATACCAGTCATGGGATTCAGGTTTAACGAGAATTAGCTGCTTAGTTCGAGTGTTGCGTCTTATAAAATTATCCTGTGTTTGGGATAGAGCTCTGGCCATCTACAAACACTAGGTACCTACTCTCTCATTATGGTGACTCGGAACACTTTCCACGCTGTTCGTTTAATTCTCTTCTTTAACACGCACTTCGTATCAAACTGTGACGTGTTATTCACTTTCTTCTTTTTTAACAAATGCAGTTAGGAAAACTTCAGTCGAGCAAGCGTAGCTTTAAAACAGACCTTTTTTTAAAGAGCGTGTCGTCGCCTAAAAACAAACATCTGAAATGTGTTTTTTTTACTGTGTACCTAACGTTAAAAACAATAATTTAGTTGATTTTTTATAAAAAAATTCTCCTCAATCCACAAGGGTTATATCTTCTATGGATTTCAGCATAAAAAAATATCGAGTACTTGAATATTTTTAAATATTATGACTTATCTTTTAACATTGGAAATGTTTATGTTCGTATATGGGGACAGAGTTACGAGTTTTCGTTCAAGGCCAAAAGACAACGGTGTCGCGATCAAGTGAGGAGCAATCATGCAAAATTGAACAAGTGCAATTTTTTCGAAATGTGTTTTATATCATGTCTATAGTTAATTGAGAGGTATTTGCGACGATCTGCGCTGTTATTTTTGAGCAAATGTTAATAAATGTACTGTAGAAAAATCCATTTAAAAGTTAAGTAATCAAGCAAAAGTGAACGCGTATATAACAGAAGAATAATAGGGTTATTCCTGACAAAACTAAACAGTGCATTGATAAATATTGTGTGTATAATAAACAGTTAATTATGTTTCATATATGCTGTTATCATTTCCAATGTCCTCGATGGTTGCAAGGATTGCGAAATCTGTGAATTTTTTTAAATTCAAAAAATCATCTCAAACAAACCCTGAAGGAAAAAATTTTGGTAGAAAAAGCAGCAAATGCGGGGACCCCAATGAAGAAAGTTTTTTTTTGTTGTTGAAAAATCTATCACAAAATCAATTCCATGAATCAATTATTGAATTCACCCCGATTTTCGAAAATCGAGTTTTCATCAGATCTCGACGTTTTGTGACCCTAGGAAGCTATTCTGACTATTTTTACAATGATGTCAGTATGTGTCTCTCTGTGTGTGTGTGTATGTAAACCTCTCATAGCTTTTGAACGACTTGACCGATCGAATCGCGATTTGTGGACTTTTGGGGGTTTCTGGTGGACTTTTGGGGGTTTCTGGTGGACATTTGGGAAGTGCCAGGGATGGCCTGCAGGGTCAACCGATTTACAGATTTTTTTGTAAATTCTATAGCAAGTAACCTAGGTTAAAATTTTATCGATCACAGAAGTTTTGGGAATAATTAATGTCATTGGCCCACCTTCAGATCACCATACCCAACACTGGCCTACCCTAACAAAAAACCCTAGCGCCGCTACTGGAAGTAATCGGTAAAACTCGGCAAGTTGTAAGAGTTTTTAACAGTTTCTTTTAAAGCGATTTTGGCAGCGATCAAGTTAGTGTACGAACAAGGAGAAAAGTACTGTTGGACAGAAACCACGAATAAATAATTGTCTCCAGGATACGTTAAGTCGCCAGCTAATGCAGACATCAGACTTGTGGGTTTTTCTTCTTTATTATTTTTCTTTCCAGCCAGATTTTCCTTTTTATATATTTATACGTTACAAGTGAGTCTTTGTGTGAGAGCGCATCTATAGGATGTCACAAAACCATATACTTATAAAATATATACCAAGCTTTGTCTATTTACTCAATGTGCGGTGAGTGAAGGCAACAAAGAGAGCAAAAATATATTTGCGTCTCTTTTGACGAAGTAATACCGCATTTATTCCAATGATATCATTAGTCGATGTACAGGCGTTCCATCTGAACAAAATGTTGAAATCATATACTTAGAAAATATATACCAAGCTTTGTCTATTTACTCAATGTGCGGTGAGTGAAGCCAACAAAGAGAGCAAAAATATATCTGCGTCTCTTTTGACGAAGTAATTCCGCATTTATTCCGATGATATCATTAGTCGATGTACGGACGTTCCATCTGAACTAAATGTTGAAATCATATAGGTACTTAGAAAATATATACCAAGCTTTATCTATTTACTCAATGTGCGGTGAGTGAAGGCAACAAAGAGAGCAAAAATATATTTGCGTCTCTTTTGACGAAGTAATACCGCATTTATTCCGATGATATCATTAGTCGATGTACGGGCGTTCCATCTGAACAAAATGTTGAAATCATATACTTAGAAAATATATACCAAGCTTTGTCTATTTACTCAATGTGCAGTGAGTGAAGCCAACAAAGAGAGCAAAAATATATCGGCGTCTCTTTTGACGAAGTAATTCCGCATGTATTCCGATGATATCATTGGTCGATGTACGGGCGTTCAATCTGAACAAAATATTGAAATCATATACTTAGAAAATATATACCAAGCTTTGTCTATTTACTCAAAGTGCGGTGAGTGAAGCCAGCAAAGAGAGCAAAAATATATCTGCGTCTCTTTTGACGAAGTAATTCCGCATGTATTGCAATGATATCATTGGTCGATGTACGGGTGTTCCACCTGAACAAAATGTTGAAATCAGGTAAAAAATAAAGATATCTCTCTATTTCATTCGGACAAAATATCTTTATCTATGACAGTAGCCAAACAGGAACTAGCTAACTGAGCCTCGCATAAAAAAGACAGACTGTTACTATTGACGGTATTTGGTAAGTTAATCTATAATTTTATATATTATTTTTTCCAAATTAATTTAATTTTACAATTATTGTTTGTACAGAGCTCTGAAGATGTAAACATATTTTACGAAACGTTAGCCAATAAATGCATCAAAAACAGTATTTGCTTCTTAATTGGATCCTTAAGCCACATTCGAGTCGTTTTATCTCTAATCAGGATCACCACATCAGGATCACCACATTTTCTGTTTTTTAATTAAAACAGATTCTTAACGTCTTGAGAAAGATTTATTGTCTGCAACATTTCCACAAGTCTGAGCGGATATTAAAGCAAATGCCTTCCCAAAACATTCCTGATCTACCACCGAATGGTTTCATTGCAGAGATATTGCAGGAGAATCTTTCCCTATAGGTTTTCGCCATACTTGTTCACGACCATATCTGATGATTTCAAGCTTACCCTGGTATCGTCAAAAAATAAAACGTGCTTCTATAGTCAAATCATTCCTTCAATACTAAAAATATGACCTAGAATCTATATATATAAAAGAAAGTCGGGTTAGTTAATTAGTTATAGTTAGTTAGTTAGTTACACCATTTATAACTCGAGAACGGCTGGACCGATTTTCATGATCCATAATTTTTTGGATTTGTCTCCGCCCTGGTTAACAGAATAACTATTAAAACATCGGAAAAATTTACCAGGGAGCAAACGAGCGCAGCGAGTGAGTAATGTAGTTATAATATTCAAGCGAACGAGCGAAGCGAGTGAGTAACGTACCACCCGGGAGCGAACGGGCGAAACGAGTGAGTAATGTAATTATATTATTCAAGCGAACGAGCGAAGTGAGTGAGTAATGTAATTATATTATTCAAGCGAACGAGCGAAGCGAGTGAGTAATGAACCTCCCGGAGTCGAACGAGTGGGTAGGGTATTGCAGTCTGGGCGAAGCCGGACGGGGCCGCTAGTTGTTAATAAATGAGACAGGCAGTGTGGCAATTAAACTGACATATCGTGCAAAAAAATTCCTGTATAGGTATATCACTGAAAAATAGTTGAAAGAAACGGGAAAATCTCGGGAAAATCTTAAAATTAAATTTATAATCAATGAAAAATATATGTTTTGGTACATTCGATATGTGACTGTTCTACGCATAATGGGAAAAATGATAGATTGGGATAAAAAGAGGACCCCACTTTAAATAACTACTTCTATAAACTTCGATATTTTATATAAAATTATATTTTGACAATTATAGATTGCCATGATTGATTACGCTACTGTATTAGCTTTTTAACCAAGCGGAAAACGAAATTATAATTTTTCATATTTTTTTTAATAATATATTATTTTAAAAAATATAATCGATTAAACTAAAAATATTATGTCTTCCGATGACACTACCTATATATTAAAAATTGTTGTCATGTTGTCAAAACAAGCTAAATTTAATCTTAATTGCTTTACTCCGGAGAGGACAGTGTGATTCAGTGGTTAGCGTCGCGGCATCTGGATCAGACTGTCGTGGGTCCGAATCCCGCCTCCGCTCATGGATGTTTTGTGATATATAGTTTAGTTTTGGGTGAGTTGTTATTTAATGTAATCAAGAGGCTATTATGACCTAAGTTGTCGACGCGTCTATAATTTACAATATAGTAAAATTGCTTTGCTCGGTTTCTAGTACGATGTGTGACAGCCAGGCCTCTGCGCGAAACGGCCGGACGGACATTTAAAACTCACTTTTTAGGTATGACACCATGAAACGTCTATATTCGTCAAAATCTCGAATTCGATTTTTTCACCATTATTTTCTTCACTTCAAAAACTCAGGTAGGGAATCTTAGTCTTACTTATAAAAACGATAATAATTTTATGAATGAAAAATACACCTACCTACTAAATTGTATCAAAAAAAGAATTTCCAAGAATGTTCTACTCAAAATAATATTTTTACTGACATATACTTAAGCATAAATTATATTTTAAATTAAAAAGTTATATAATAAGGAACAGAAGATCCGGATATAAAATACATTAAAAACTTATTGCAAAAGTTTTCAAAACATCAGTTTCCTTCGATTTTTTTGTAGTTAATTAGCGCACATTCGAAAAGTTTGCGTCCTATAAATATCTTAATATTACTCGGTAATTTTTTCAAACTGCAATAATTTTTCAGAAATTGTAGCAATGTATCAATTATTGGTTCCTGTAGCCTGTAGGAGTAAAGTGAAGTAACCTACAAAATTATTATTTATAATTATTGCAAACCTAAGTTCTATATTAAACAACTAACGGTCCTGTTCGGCTTCGCCCGGGTGCTAAGAAATTATAATTTATTATTCCTCGCGAGAAATTCTTCCGCTGCGAAGCGTATAAGTATAATAACTTCAGCGGTTTGGCCTGGGCGTTGATTAGTGAAAAAATTCTACATCCCCTTTTTACCACCTTTGAAAAAATAATGAATTGAAAATATGAATTGGTGCTAGGCCCAAATAACCTTAGCTGTTGGTGGTCTTTAAAATACAATTTACAATTTTACCACCTTTGGGGTTTCATTTAAAAATGTCCAATCAATAGCTAATACCATTCCTTAATAATCGGGTTAACTAACGGTAAAAAAAATTGTTGCAAAAATAAACAATAGTATATAATTATATTGTGCGACTAGTGGGAGAAAGAGGAGATTCCACTCGTGTGTGTTACCGCACTCGCTACGCTCGTGCGGCAAAATCCACACTCGAGGAATCTCCTCTTTCTCCCACTAGTCGCACACAATATTTTGTTCAACTACCGCAAGAAATATGTCATTTCGTGGCTCTGCTGAGCGTAGGCGAAATAATGGGTGACCTGATTGATTGACGAAACGATCAATACTTGCGTGAACGTTCCCCGTAATGAGCGTGGACGAAATGCTATTTCGCCCACTCTCTACGTCTACAGTCAGAGAATTCATTATTTCGCCCACTCTCAGTAGAGCCAAGAAATTACATATTTCTTGCGGGTGTTGAACAAAATCATTAAAACAAATTACTGACTGCAGATCACCTGGCATTTTTCATTATTAAGAAAAACTATAATATTATTAACGGAAAAAATAAGTGTGTTTTGGAATATTTGACTATATAGCCCCATTTTAAGACTAAACAATATAATATAAATAAATTAAAAACAGCAAAATCAGGATAAAGTACAAAATAATATACCAAACACAAATAAGATATTATAGCAAAATAACAGAATGTTGTAAGAGAACAATAATATTACAAAAGGCACTGTGTAATCTCCTGTAGAAATAGTTTTATTTGGTAAAATCTCCTTATGTTTCTGTAGTAGAGGAGTAGAGCCTGCAGGGGTGACGCGACGCTAGAGATTCAGTAACGTCAGTAAAACGTTATTGACAGGCGAAGACGTGCGGCGAACGACGGCGACGCGGACGGACAGGAAATCCAGCAACGCGTGTGGCAGCCAAAAGAAAGACAAGTCTACACGCAACCGACTCGTAAAACAAGGCCTATAATATAATTTTTATTACGTACCTTAAAAAGAGAATGTAGGCAAAAATTCACAGTCGCATTTAAAATGAAATAATGTAAAAATATCTCCATGTCCCTTTTTTGGTCTCAAGGAGTTATGCTGAATAATGTAAAAACAATTTAAATTATAATTTCACGATAGTTTACAACCGTTGCGTATAGGATGGCGCTTTGGTCGACTGCAAGATTGGTTGCGTTATTGCTATATGTTTTTAACTTGTCCTCTAAGTCTAGAGCCAGTCTAGATGGTTTCTACTATAGTCTGCGAGTTAGTCAATATCGAAATACGTGATTTTTTGAAAGGCCGTATCTTTTTATTGCATTCAGTTAGAAGCTTGAATTTTTTACTGGATTATGACGCTGTAGACCTTAGTATTTGATATATGAATTTCAACTTGATACCTCTAGTTGTTCCTGAGAAAAAAGTGGGTGTGTGCTTATGACCACACGACATAAGTGAAAACTTGATTATATGCTGCAAAACATACATATTATAATATTATTTTATTATTAGTGTATTTGCCATATGGCACATACACTATTGGCGTCGGTCGGATGGCGGGACCTAGGGGTCGGACCAAAATTTCTCGACGTTTCATACCCCCCTGAACAGTTTGCCACCATTTTTGAAAATGTTTATGTATATATGTATGTATGTATGTATGTATGTATATATATATAAATATATATATATATATTTTTATATATATATATATGTGTGTACACGATAACTCTCGACAGACTTAATCGATTTAAACGAAATTTGGTACACACATTGGAACCCATCACCGCACGAAGCCTATTTAAAATGGGCCCGATCGGACCATTTTCAGGGTTGTATTTAGGGGTTCCAAAAAGTTTTTGGGCCCAAAAATACCGAAAAATTTGTCAGAATCGTTTCAAAATTGAAATTTAACTCTTTAGTAAAGATTAAAATGTGCTGCTAAAATTTTAATAAAATCGGCCCGACAGGACCGGACTTTCAAATTTTATGAAAACACTAGTTTGTTGATACGGATTTACTTATGGAAGGGTGTATTTAATTTGGTGCAGATGTTGTACTGATAAAATCCATGTCTAATATTGAAATTTAGAAAAATTTAATTATTTTAAGGGATGTATTAAGGGGTTAAATTTTTTATTTTGTCAAAAAACAAACTTAAGTTCACATAATACTGCCACAATGCCTGTATTAGCAAATACACTATATTGTCGGCAGGGTTTGGCACTGCGACCCGAGTTTTTTTATTATTATAATAGGTAATAATAAAAACGCAATTCTTGAAACGATGCACTCCTTGTTAGATAGTAAACGTGGTCACCGACCCGAGCGCGCTTGATGTCGAGTGGAGCCGAGTAAATCCGATTCAGCGTCACCGACCCGAGAGTGACGGTTCACTTTCGTTCACTATTCAAAAAGAACGCAAAGTGCGCCTAAAAAAGTTTTCACTTCAAAAAAGGTATCGACGGGCAGGTAGATGCCACACATCCAACTTGAGCGCGACGCGGTTCATATGCTTTGCCAGTCTCACTAGTGCACATAATATCTACAGCGGATTTATAGTTACCTATACGTAGTTCCACCAACTGTTCATTAGCAATTCTCGTTTTACGATTTGGTATACCTAGCAATAATAAATAACAGCTACTTTTTTCTTAATCATAATAAAACTGATAATAGAAAAATGTTTCGTTGGAGAGCAACCAATTATATAATTGTTTCGAAACATATTGGAAAAAATCATTTTACCAACCAGTGGTTACAGTCAGGATTCTAACCTGAACCTTTCCACTTTCGTGGTGGAATGAGCTTACATTACCCAACCGTGACATGATTGATAAATTATTATTCTCCTTATATGCTTCAGAATCAATAGATTTTCACTACATGCGATTGTCAATTCATATATACAGGGTGTCCTCAAAGACACTAAACACACGCTTGCCACATGTTCCTGAGACCAAAATAAGCCGATTTAAGCAAACTTACCTTCTTACAAAATTGCTTAGTTTGGGCGCTATACGGCCCTGAAGTTACAATTTTGAAATCGTTTTTTTGTTATAAATTTAAAACGGCTCTGTGCGATTTTGCTAAAATTTGGCACGTTGACATAGTTTTATGGAACAAAAAAACCCATGTTAAAATTATGATTAATATTAATCCATAGGCGTAGAAATCGGGTTTTTTAATATTTGAACGTTTCAAATTTCTACGCCAATGGAAGAAAAGGGGTTTAAGTATAAAATTTAGAATCAGTAACTTATTTGCTACAAAAAAGCTACTCTTAATAAGACTCGATTACTCTCATGGTTTTTGAGAAATTTGTATTTTAATAACTCGCAGTAATTTTTACAAAATGAAGTAAAGTTACTAAAACATGAATAGAAATAAATAAATATGTCATAAAAAGTGGTCAAAGTGTCCACCATTTTTATGCATACAAAGATTTATAAGACGGAGAATATTAATTTACTCTTTGCATAGCTTCTTCATTATCTCTAGTTTTATACTTAGAAAAAAGCATGGCCATCTTATTTGTTTACTGATCAACTTATTATTATCAACGTATTATTATTGATTAGCTTATTATTAAAATACAAATTTCTCAAAAACCATGAGAGTAATCGAGTCTTATTAAGAGTAGCTTTTTTGTAGCAAATAAGTTACTGATTCTAAATTTTATACTTAAACCCCTTTTCTTCCATTGGCGTAGAAATTTGAAACGTTCAAATATTGAAAAACCCGATTTCTACGCCTATGGATTAATATTAATCATAATTTTAACATGGGTTTTTTTGTTCCATAAAACTATGTCAACGTGCCAAATTTTAGCAAAATCGCACAAGCCGTTTTAAATTTATAACAAAAAAACGATTTCAAAATTGTAACTTCAGGGCCGTATAGCGCCCAAACTAAGCAATTTTGTAAGAAGGTAAGTTTGCTTAAATCGGCTTATTTTGGTCTCAGGAACATGTGGTAGGCGTGTGTTTAGTGTCTTTGAGGACACCCTGTATATGCTAATTAAATAGCTATGATGAAGTGAATCCTCGTACCAGCGAGAGTCCAACATTCCGCCGCGAAAGTGGAAAGGTTCAGGTTAGAATCCTGACTGTGACCACTGGTTGGTAAAATGATTGTTTCCAATATGTTTCGAAACAATTATATAATTGGCTGCTCTCCACCGAAAAATTTTTCAATTGCATTTCAGCCGTATAAAACTATTATTTATCTTAAAACTGAAGATGTAATTTTTCAGATATCCCACTATTTTATCGAGATTTCCTGAAATTTGTTTCTCGTCTCGACGAGATCTCGATAGTTTAATCTCGTCTCGGCGGCAACACAAAATCCATTTTTTTCCGACCGAGGCATTGCCTCCGGACAAACGGTACGCCCCTGACAAACATATCTTACAAACTGTTATAAGTCTATTGTACTATCACACATACTGTATATCTGTTGTCATAAAGCAAAATGGCGTATGTCAGATAAAATAAGATTAATGAAGATTTAATAAACCGATTCATTTAATCATTCCGGTCTGAATTTTTCGCTGTAATGAAAAAAACCGGCATTGCTGTTAACATGCCTAGAGGCGTCTTCTTTACCACACGAACGTCTGATCGCCGAAACAATAGTATATTGTGCGACTAGTGGGATAAAGAGGAGATTCCTGGAGTGTGGTAAAACACACGAGTGGAATCTCATCTTTCGACCAATAGTTGCCCTTAAATTTTTAGCCCCACAAAATGGACAAAAAAAAACTATCATATTATTAATGTTGCAGCTGCATGGAAATTCGAATCCGGGACGTTGTAACCACTACGCCACACAGATCTTAAAGTAAGCTACCATATTTATGGTATAGCGAGTTTGACGGTTTAATATACACCAATAGGGTATAATATAATGAAAGCGGTAACGGTGACGTTTTTTCTCGGTTTACTTCCCTGCGGCCAAGCGTACAACGTCCGTAAAAAATACTTTGCTTCAAAAATACTCTTTTGATTCTGATTCTTGGGCAGACTGCGGACACACAAATTTCAGCTCGATAGCATAATCTGTAGTTTCTGAGAATATCGACTGTGACATACAAAAGACAACAAAGTCTCACTATATTTAGGGTTCCGTTTTTTACTTTTTTTTAACACGCTTATATTAGCTTCACCTGTATGCGGGCTTGTTTGTCAGTTTGTAACCGACTTTTTGAACTTGATTTTGACCAACTTTGAACGGTCAGATTTAGTTTAAACTTTGTCGACTTATCAAGGACCGACGACAATACAATAATTCAATAAGTTTGTCCCATTATCCTGACCAGGATCTCCAGGACTAAAAAAAAAAAGCAAAAAATTTCAGATTGAACTGAAACTTTGCACACTTATCAAGGACCGACGACAATACAATAATTCAATAAGTTTGTCCCATTATCCTGACCAGGATCTCCAGGACTAAAAAAAAAAGCAAAAAATTTCAGATTGAACTGAAACTTTGCACACTTATCAAGGACCGATGACAATACAATAATTCAATAAGTTTGTCCCATTATCCTGACCAGGATCTCCAGGACTAAAAAATAAAAAAATAAATTATAATTTAAAAAAACTAAAAAACACGCTTTAATGAACTAAAAAGTAAAAAATAATTAATTTTATTGTAAAAAAGCGTGGGGTAGTATGAAAATATGATACAAAGCACCCCACGCTTTTTTACAATAAAATTAATTATTTTGTACTTTTTAGTTCATTAAAGCGTGTTTTTTAGTTTTTTTAAATTATAATTTATTTATGAAATTCTAAAAATAATGAAAAATTCAACATCGGCAATTTTGCCTGTAGGTCTCAGCTTGAGCTAGGGTACTGTTTATATTGCTTAAGACAAGGAAACTGGCGGGAGCAGTGCAGTGATGTAGTATTAGTGTTGTGTGGTATGGGTGTGATGTGGTATGGTGCACTGTGGTATGAGGCTGTAGACAACACAACACAACAACGTTGACTACTTTATTATACCCGACTAAGCCGAGGATGAAAGATCGGCACTCTCTTTACGCCTGCACTTGCGGATAGGACGGCTCCCGTAGGAGTCAGTGCAGGACGTGCTGTATTACCTACATGCTACACTTACACTATGCTTACACTATACTACACTACGTTCTACTACAGAGTGAGTCACGAACGGACTTAACTCAAAATGCAATCTTTAAGCCAACAACAAACGTTAAAACTACTTTCAGGAAAATGTAGGGGGCAGTGTAGCCTAGTGAATAGCGTACTTGGTACCAGCCTTTAGACTAGACTGCCGTGGGTTCGAATCCCACTGCCCTCATGGATGTTTTGTGATGTTATTTAGTTTTAAGTTAGTTGTTATTTAATGTAACTTAAGACGCTAATCATGACATAAGTTGTCGACGCGTCTTTAATCTGCAATAAATAAATAAAGGAAAATGTAAATATTTTTCCATCAACTGTTAAGGTTATCTAAATAGTCGAATCCTTCACTATTTTATAAACAGCTCTATGTTATATACCGGACAGCATATTCCAGAAAATAAAACAACTTATTGCTCTATCAGAGGTGATTCGTTAGTACTCGATCAAGTTTAAGAAATAGAAATTGAATGTTGTTTTTCCATTATTTATTAGCCGTAAAAATATACTAAAGAACACAATTTTGAGTGTATAATACCTATTACTTTTAATACCTACTTTATAAATAAATGAAATCAGAATTGAAAGAAATCGAAATAAATAGAAATAAATAATTAAGATGTTTAGAGATTCGCTTTTTACTAAAACAATATTTTTCCTTAGAAAATAAGTGTTCAGTCAATCTTTAACTTTGCAATAGTTATGTAATCAAAGAAATAATCAATAATAAAATTTACTGCATGTAGAGAAGAGTACCATAACACAAAAATATAATACGGGATACTACAATAAACTTCATACACAATACAAATTTAATAAACAAAATATAAATAACTACTGTACTTACCTGTAACATACTAAATTGTAAAATACCTACCTGAATATGTAACTCATTATATACGTTATATGTATTTTGTGCTAATGACTTCGAGTCGAAGCACCTTTTTTCTTTTCTATAAAAAAAAAAAAAAAAAAAAAAATAATACGGGATACCTACAATCTACATGCAGGCAAAAATAAATCATTTTAAAAATATATTTCAAGTTTCAGCATTAGGCATAATAGGCAATTGGAAAACTTTTTTTTTGTTCTGAAATTTAAAACTTTCGGATTTAACGAAGTTCAGATTAGCGAGAATTTACCGTATGACAGGTAATAAATAATTTTAATTAATTTAGTATCATCAGTAAGCGCAATATGTGGAACATAGGCGTACCTAGAGGGGAGGCGGGTGGGCACAGCCCCCTTCAAAGTACTGTCTGACTCCCCTAGAAATAAGTATCTATTAATAAAAAAAATAATATTATGTTGAGGTTTTTTACAAGATTATATTTCAATATATAACTCTCAACAGACAGACAGGTTAGGGCTCCGCCTCATCTCCCAGCTTTATATTCCAGTTACGTCAATGACGTGAAAGTCAAAAAAAGGACCTCTGATATTGGTCTGTCTAATAATAATAAAAACTAACCCTGCTGAGGGTTAATTGACGCAAACCAGACTGTATTAAAACCAAAGCTTAAGTGGTTTGTTCATCCAAGTTTTTCAACCCTAGCTTGAGATTTTTGTTAGAATGTGATCTTTTTTTACTTCGGTTTAAAATTGCTCCACAGTGTTTTCAGTATTTTATATTGGGGTGCGCAAATATAACGTTACACCGACATGGAAGATACGTGCAGAACACATCGCGACTCTGTGATACCACCATGTTGTTGGTCTGGCAATGAACTGTCCCAAGTCCGAGTATCGCGGCTCACCAATTAATTTCCTGACACCTTATATAATAGTGGATTTTCCGCAGCGTGTCTCTCGCGACAAGATTTTCGCTGAATTTTACGTTTCAAAACAGAAAGCATTTTTCCGTCGAGAACATTCACGCAAAACAATACAACTTTTTGCTAGTTACAAAATGGACCCCACTGTGTTAGGTTGCGCTGCTGTTGCATGTACAAATTTATTTTTAAAGAACAGAACGAAAAAACGACCTATTGGTGGGTTCATCCAATATTAAGAGACTATATGAATAGGATATTTCCACACACATTTTTTTACCCAGACTGTACATCCGTCGGTGGTCCACCGCCTCGTCTAATTTGCCCCGCACTAAACAATGTTTTTCGTTTCTAGCGTGTTGTGGCGGTGACGATATCAACACAATCAGAAGCGTTGAACTCGCTCACGCTGACGAATTTAAAAAATTACATTTCCTACAATTTTCATTCCGACAACTTTTCTGTGGTACTAATGGTAAGCGCGATGCAGCTTCTTGAAAATCACCCGCTCGGCTTTTTGTAACCTTGGTAACCATTGGTTAAAATGTAATGTTCTTTTCAATAGTTTTATTTATTTTGTTCTTCATCGAACTTTAAATTGAAAATACACATGTTACACATTGGTTACCAAGGTTACAAAAAACCGAGCGGATGATTTTCAAGAAGCTGCAGCGCGCTTACTATTAGTACCACAGAAAAGTTGTAGGAATGAAAATTGTAGGAAATGTAATCCTCTTTAAAACCTTACATAATGAAAGAATTGCTTAAGTCGACTATCTCGGAGATATTTCGAAAGAAGCGAAAAAGGTGGTAAAATTTCTTGGTTTTTCGGCTCCTCCCATGTTAGCATAGGGTCCTCGAGGTCGAAAACTCAGATTATACTCCACAGAGTACCCGAAAACAACACACCAAAATATCACTAACTTCGGAATACTTTCCAGGTAACCCCCTTCATTTATTACCTGTCGCTTGGACTATATCTATTTATTCTATTTCTTGTATTGGGATCCGTCAAATGAGTATATGACAACTGGTGGCAGAAAATTATACTAAAACGAGGGAAAATTTTACATGCTAACAGTGCAAATTTATCGTGAAATTGTTTATTACAAATATAAAACAAGTAAAATAAACAAAAAGTTTATCGAAAATGTTATTCGCGACGTTTTCTAATATCATGGCATTAAACACTGTCGGTTATTGCCTTGTAAAACTTACTTTACAGAGAATTATTTTCTAATGAAATGTGGAAAAATTGTATTTATGAATTAAAAAAATATTTTATATTAATAATAAGATGTACTTATTATCATACTGCACAACAATAGTTGAATCCCTGATGATTGTCAAATTTATATAGGATTAATTTTGTATACAAATATTTTGAGGTTAGTAACTTACCCACTTATTACAATATAACTTATTATGTTGCAGTTATGTGTTTACATTATTCACCTAACCCAACCTTAAAGGCGCATTGAACGTGGATGATTAATTTCGTGGAGATTTTCTTTTAATTTTGATGTTTTTAAGCAATATGTCGTAAAGATTACTGCTTTTGACAGTTCATTTTGCATGCATTTTTCTCGTCATATTTCCGACATTTGATAATATGCCCGGCTTTGAGAATCCGTTCTCCTTCAACAAAATTCCTTTGTTTAGGATTCGTACCGGCCCAATCACAAATTGCACTTATATGTATCATTTCTTATCACTTTGAAAATCATAAAATTACACGCAAAAGTATACGCCGTATATGAAATTTCCCTCCCTCTGCGCCATGTTTTTTAATCTCCACCTATCTGACGGATCCCAATAGCATCATTGGTTAGGTACAAAATATTTGTTTGTCTTTGGAACCACCAAGTTCACGTTTCTTGCGCCTGGACACAGAATAGTTCAGTACCTCGTCACGTCACAGCACTCTACGTTAAAATACACGTACGTCTACATAACGCGGCGCTTCCATGATAGCGGAAATACATAAAGTGGATGTAAAAATAAAGTTATGTAACGTCTGACATACGGCAGTCAATTCAATATATGTACATGGAAGCGTGTTAGAGATGACGATATCCGCCAGTTCTTGCAACCGGGTATACTTAAAAGTCGATCGGGTATACGTGATACGAGCTTAGCTCTTAGTCTAAACAAACCATCGACAATATTTTCTTTCTTAGATAATACCGTGTGATTTATAGCATATGCCTCGGAACAAAAAGTAAAAAAAATAATTTACGTTCACCAGTAAAATTTAAAGTGCCGCCATTTTGAGTGAAGTTTAAATTATTTTTTTTAAACTATTGATTAAAAAAATTGAAAAGTAAAAACACGTTTATTTTAATTCAAATTAAGGTAACATATTTTTTTTAGATTTTATTTTTGAAGTTTAAATTTTCACCCCAAAAACATTTCCTAGTTTAGCAGTCTCTTAGCCCCAACGTGGCCGTCTGGCAATTTCTTTTTGCCTTAAGGAAATGTAATTTTTTAGTAATTCTATTAGTAAATTTTTTTTAATTTAATAGCGGCTGCGAACCCAACGCGGGACTGTCACACTCGCCATTTGTTGTTTGTTAAGGTATAAATTATTATAAAACAAGCCGTGAGGTGGGTCGTTTATTAGGACTAAAGTGCGACCCTGGAGGTCCACACGACGAACTTCCCAGTTTGAAAAATATTTAATAACAATAATTAAATTAGATATTACACAGAAAAGTAATCATTTTAATCATTAAAACATAATTATTATTTATTTTTAACAATAATAAAAAAAAAAACGGCTGAACCGATTTTTATAAAATTTATGTCGGATCAAAATGACGTTAACACGCCTCGATTGACACCCTTACGAAGTCAATATAATTTTTTATTCGCGAGATATTGTGTAAAATCTACTTTTTTGTAGTCTATTTGGTTAAGAAAAAAGAACGGCTGAACCGATTTTGAAAAAAATTCTTTCAGATCATATTTACGTTAATACGCGTCGATTTGCACCCTAACATAGTCGATATCATTTTTCATTCTCGGGATTTCGTCTCAGAAAGAAATGGACACATACGTACGTACGTACACACACACAGACATCTTTCTAAAAAGAGTATAAAAATAGTGTAGTGACCTTGAAACATAAAAATTTGTTATGCATTTTGATTTCGATTTTCGGACCCATTACAATAACTTCCAATGGGAAGTTAAAAAATCCAGTTTTGAGGAAATACGTCATGGGCTCTATCTATCTAAAGATACAGAAAAGTTAGTTTTAAAAAAATTAGTGATAAATTTGGAAGTATTACCAACTTACCAAGTGTAACTAAGTGTCTAAGTATCAATTACTGTAACAGAAATGTCAGAGAACTTTGAAACTACATGATTCATCAGACTCAATGACTTACAAGTTTAAATCTAGTATACGCAGCTAAAATATTATATTCATGAAGAAAAACTTTGTAAAAAAATTGAAAATAAATAACAAATTAATAACAGTTTTTGATAACTCTGTAAGGCGCGGAGTACATTATAAAAAGTTCGAAATAGCCATATCAACGTAAGTGTTGCCGTGGAAAATTTTACGTAAAATTCTGATCGCACGCCATTTTTATACAAATGAATAATTCTGCGTCATAAAATCTGACAGTGAGTTTCGCATAAATCTTATCATGAATATTTTACAACTTAACTAATTATGCAAAGGAAGTTTTAAAGAGAATAGCGTTAGTAATGCTCGTTACTTGAAATGCCTGTAATATATTTTCAGTTCAGTGGGCTGAAGACATGTCGATAAGACAATGTCAACGAACACACCGACTCTGCGAGAATTTGTACCTATATCAGTGGTGGTTAAACATTTTACTTTTTATATACGGAGTATACTGGGAAGTCTGGTGATCATGCAAATATTTTATTTTGAGTAATGTTGGTGAATTTACACTTTTCAAATCCACTGAACTCAAAACAAGTGTTTTTTTAAATGTCTGTCTAGTGTCTATATACCGTATGTGATCGATTTTAATTAAATTTTGCATGCGTGTTCAGGACATCCATACCTCGAGGTGAAATAGCAATGTCAATCCAAGCTCAAAAGTGGGAGAAGTGACTCTAAAAATCTGTGAAAACAGCTTAAAAAATTCACAGATTTCGCAATCCTTGCAACCATCGAGGACATTGGAAATGATAACAGCATATATGAAACATAATTAACTGTTTATTATACACACAATATTTATCAATGCACTGTTTAGTTTTGTCAGGAATAACCCTATTATTCTTCTGTTATATACGCGTTCACTTTTGTTTGATTACTTAACTTTTAAATGGATTTTTCTACAGTATTTATTAACATTTGCTCAAAAATAACACCGCAGATCGTCGCAAATACCTCTCAATTAACTAGACATGATATAAAACACATTTCGAAAAAATTGCACTTGTTCAATTTTGCATGATTGCTCCTCACTTGATCGCGACACCGTTGTCTTTTAGCCTTGAACGAAAACTCGTAACTCTGCCCCCATATACGAACATAAACATTTCCAATGTTAAAACTGCGGCCAATCGCAACACGTTATTCTTGACAGTCTACCTAAATAACGTGTTGCGATTGGTCGCAGCTGGGCCGTGGCCGCGGCGGTTTCGGTTTGAGTGAGGCTTTACTCGTGTACTACTAGTTATATAACAGAGTTTAGGACCGCTGTCAGTAGTGGGGTGTTAACCTTTGAGCATAAAAGACAACGTTATCGAATACAATATTCAGTCAACGCTGCTCATCACCCAGTTACTCTCATCAAGCTCGATCCTTTTTTTTTTAAATTTAATGAAAATATGTATTCATACTTTCTCAACCAGTAAGTTGTACAAGCGTCTACAGAGAGACACGTTTAGCTCGCATAATGTTGCACAGCGCTGTTATTGCTTTACATGTATTGTCTGCGAGGTGAAGAGGGGGGGGTGTCTTTGTGCGACGGTTTTGTCTGCAGGATGAAGAGGGGGGTGGAGGCGGCGCAGAAAAAATTAACAAATTATTCTTTCACATAGGAACATTAATTGAATCCCGCAGACAAAACCGTCGCACAAACACACACCCCCTCTTCACCTCGCAGACGATACATGTAAAGGAATAACAGCGCTGTGCAACATTATGCGACCTGAACGTGTCTGTCTGTAGACGCTTGTGTAAGTTGTTTCATACCTACAGTGAACTTGATTTTTATTATCTAGGTACAATGCATATTCTGCATCTCAATGAAAATTTCATAAACACAATTTATGTTTTTAATGAACTTAATGAACGTTCATTAGCTGAATAGCTTTTTTACGTGTAATAATTCGACATTAGAGTTTTTACATTTGTCAAAACTTTTGTCTAAATTAGTGTCTCAGCGAAGGTGATTTTTCAGCCGAAGCCGAACTTTTAACCTTCGGTCAAAAAAGAAAAAAAAGAAAAAATCACTTTTTTCCCTTTTTTTTAGGCCACCAAGAGTTAAGGTTATTTGGGCCTAGCACCAATTCATATTTTTTTCATAATAAATTGAAAATCCAATTGACACATTTACCAGCTCTCGGGTTAGAATCCGGGAACTGGGGGCTTGTAATTAATTAATTAATTCAAATTTTATTTTATGTGCCAAAAACACACGAACATATTTTTTGTGAGTAAACTATTTCAAAATAATGTAAAAGAACATGCAGCAATATTTCGGCCACGCGTAGGCAATAGGCATCGGCAAAAGTCTTCAGGTTGTTTTTGGCACAAGCCGGTTATTTTGCCGAAGTAACAATTATTGTTGGTCGAATGTTCCCGAAGCCAAAGCCAAGTATTCGATCAGACTAATCTAAATAGATATTGTTAATTGAAAATTGACTTTGATAATAGTTCACTTGGCTTTGACAACATGAATCCAACATTAAGGCAAATTTAATTACAAACTCATTAATTATTATCAATGCACTGCGTCAATTTCATAATTAGTGTAAAGCAACTTGTGGAATTTAATATGTTAGTACCGACGCGCGACGGCATGAAATGAATAACTTGACAGTATCACAAACGAAATTTTGATAAAAATGTACAATAGAAGGAACTCACAAATATATATTATAATATAAGTATAGGAATAGATAAAAATATAGATGTCTGAAAAAAAGTTTGGAATATTTTTTACGCTCTGGAGTTTCGATAGACTCTTGCTGTTATGACAGATGTCTCTGTGTGAGGACACTGATGAAAACACCAAAAGACTAATAGCGTTTTCAGCTAGGTATCTATTGTGTATCTCGTTTCTAGTGATATCACTAAAGTGAATTGATTCACACGATTGTGTATTTTTCACACTAGTGAAATAGAACCATTTCACGTGAATTTATTCGCTATCGAATTTGTCAGTGAAACGTGAAATATTTCACGTTTCACTGACAAATTCGATGGAGAATAATTTCACGTGAAATGGTTCATATTTCACTAGTGTAAAAAATACACAATCGCGTGAACCAATTCACTTTTGTAATATCACTAGAAACGAGATACACAATAGGTACCCTGGTATGCACTTTTTGACACTATAGTGGCGCGTAGTTTTGCACGAGTATAACACTAGTACCATGTCAGTGCTGAGTAGTGTACACGCTCTTCGAGTAGGCCATTATACTCCGTCATTGGCGCTGTCATGTTGCACTTTCTTTACACGACCTCTCTGCAACGGTGGTAAAAGTGTAATACTGGAGGTCACACTAGCATCCCACCGCCTAGCCAAACACGATATATTGTAGCATTGCACTCTACACTGACCAGTCAAACACTACACTACACTAGTGCGGCTTAGTGTAACAAAGTGTAACCAGCTGAAAACGCTATATAACACATTTTTTATTAGCATAATATATAAAATTAGGTTATCAACCCTTTTGAATAAGGAAATGTCTTACATATTTCACAATTCTTGAAGTATAAAACTTCTTAGGCGGCACTACCTTGACGATTTGAAGGGTAAAATGCTGGCTCGATGAAACGAAAATGGGTGACAAAAATGATGTGACACGAATTATCATAACAACCCTAAATAAATCAATAATTAATGTATACTCATGAGCCATGGCTAATTCTGATGCTTAGTTTATATTACTTTTTAACCGACTTCAAAAAAAGGAGGTGGTTCTCAATTCGGTTGTTTTTTTATGTTTGTTACCTCAGAACTCCGTCATTTATAAACCGATTTGGAAATTTTTTTTTATTTGAAAGGATATACTTTCAGATTGGTCCCATAGAAATTTCATCAAAATCGGTTCAGTAGTTCGGCTGATTTTAATAAAAGTTAATAACGGCGTGCGATTCCTTAAGGTAAATGTCATTTTTTGACACATCAGACAGCGTAAAGCAACTTGTGTCTGACTGCTCGATTTTTGAATTTTGGTGCCGGAGGGGAGCAAATTTGAAAAAAAACGAATAAAACGAGGTTTTTTGCTTATAGTTCGCTCAATTAAAAAGTCAGATCGGCTCTTAAACGAAAGAGGAGAATTTTCTACATAGTTTTTGTATATTAGAATGTGTCAAAATAGTTTTTTATACAGATTTATAAACAACTTGTTTCGGTTGTCCTTGACATTTTAATTTAGGTTCAACAGTTAAACTAAGTTAAAGCCGAATATGTAAAACGGGTTCTAAAAAGTTTTACTTGGGTCGTGTGTGCCGCGACACATGCCTTTTTTATTATTGAAAAAAAACTAATGTCTACTGATATTCTAAACTTTTCTTTTCAGATCTATATTTATAAGGTTGGTACTCTGCTTATACCTCGAGGGTCTTCCAAATAACTTCAGTTCAAGTGATATTGTGTAACGCGAAATCTATTTTCTGTGAAATTGTAACAATAAACTTTCAATTCAATTTTTTGTGATTTTTTGCCTGAAAGTCGGTGGAATATATTACCACAGTTATAAAATATTTCTTTTCTAAATGTTTTTGTCGAAATGGTAGGTATAATTTTTTCGGGTTTTGTTGATAAATTATAAATCTATCAGTAGGTACATGGGTGAGAGATATATCTAAGTACATATTATGTAATTAAACTTTAAAGCTGTCAAGTTCAGTTTATTTTTGAGTTTCTGCCCTCGCACTGATTTTTCGAGTTGGTGTTACAGTTGTATATTGACTTGTATTTACTTGAAGTGAAGAATAAATATAGACGCTAATAACCTAAGTTGTCGACTCGTCTATAATTTACAATAAATGAAGAATAAATTAATTTAAATTTTTTAAATTTTAATTTTGACTCGGGTGCTCAGTCTATGTTCAGAGGTAAATAAAGATTATTACTATTGATTGGTACCCCTTAAGGTATCACGTCTTTGTAAATAAAATCATGCATAAAACGTAAAAAAGTTATGTAAGACCCCTGTATAATAGACCGAGAGCTAGTGACAACTTTTTGGTGTTATTTATTCAAGGCCTTATTTTTGTGAAGATGTTAAGGGAAGCATATTAAAGTGCCCTGAGTAAGGGATTTTGCTAGATAGCGGTATGGGAGGGATGCAGACCGCCCCTAACATGTAACAAAAAAAAATAGTCACACTTATTATTGTTTCAAAGCTGAAATTGTTTGTATAGCTTGTCGATGAACTGTTTTAAGCATATATTTCAATTTGCAGAGCAAAAAGTGCAATATTAACCTCCTCTCTAAGAGACAAGACAAGCTATACAAACAATTTCAGCCTTGAAGCAATAATAACTGTGACCATTTATTTTGTTACATGTTGGGGGCGGTCTGCATCCCTCCCGTACCGCCATCTAGCAAAATCCCTTACTCAGGGCACTTTAATATGCCTCCCTCGACATCTTCACAAAAATAAGGCCTTGAACAAATAACACCAAAAAATTGTCACTAGCTCTCGGTCTATAAGTATATAAGTATTTATTATACGCAGTTTACCAATGCACACAAACAAATGAATATTAATAACTGTGCTGCTTTATTCACCAAAGAAACTGCAATGTGCAGTTCCGTACTGATAAAAAAATATTTTTTTCTTTGAGTCGGTATAATAAATTATAAAAAGATAATTACTATTGTATAGGACCTAATTTACATTTTTACTGTCTATAATTTACGCAACCTGTTACTTTTTTTGTCACATGGAAACATGAGAAATGTTAGAAATAGGGATTCCGTTTCCGTTAAACAGTCTTTTTGCGGGAATCAGATCTTGTTTCAACATTTCGCTTTTTGAAGGAAAGAGAACTTTTTCATCTCTATTTTGAGACCGAATATGTATTCAGTATTCGGCTGTTTTACCAGAGTAGGATCTTGTTCCGGCATTCCGATTTTTTAAAGAAGGGGAACTTTTCCATCTCTATTGGATGCCGGATTTGGATCCAGTATCCGGCCGTTTTACCGGAACGCGATCTCGTTCCGCCATCCATGTTTTTGAAAGAAAAAGAATTTCTCCATCTCTATATTGTACCCGGATGTGGATTCGGGTTTCTGCTGTTTTGTCGGAACCAAATTTGATTCCGGTATTTGGTTTTTTCAAAGAAGGAGAGCTTCACCTTCTCTATATTATAGTCAACGTTAAATATAAATTAAAATTTTTGTCAACATTAGTGTCAATACTTAAAACTAGGATGACTAAAACCGTTAATTCTTTTACCATACCTACTATAAAATAGCTGCTTTAGATGGAAGTATGTAGGCATGTAAAGTGACTTTTGACAGACCGCGGTTGCGGAAACGTATCTTTCCCACACTAGCGTGAGAACGCAAACCATTTTCATAGTGATTTAAGTTTATTCGCCCTGATCCGCCCGCCATTACCTACTGACAGCTATTCTCGGCCTACATAGAAGTGATGTTGGCGACACAAAATGAAGTGTTAAAATTTTTCGAAAATACTGAAAATGAAGTGAAAAGCAGATATTTTATAGTAGATATGGCAAAAAATACCATATATATCTCGTTCGTAATGATATTATAACTCGTGTGATTATTAAAACTCGCTATGGCTCGTTTTAACATACTGTCATTTACTCGTCAGTAATATACCTCATTACGCCAGTGGATATACATTCTACTATGAATTGGGTACCCGAATCGAATATAGAGTTTTTACCCCTAAACTAGTTTCGGGTAATTTTAAAAATAAATTTTGTACTGTCGGAAATATGGTAATTTAAAATACACTGATTTTAAGCTTTCGGAATCATGTAGCTTGGTACTCCATTGTCATTTTCACTTACAGAACGAAAGCAAAGCTTGAATCTTATAACGCGGTAAAGCTCTGTATTCCGGTGCTGTGTTGGGCAAAGCATTACATCTTGTTCATCTATTGTAGTACGAAAGCTATGGCTATCTCAGGCGTAAATTTTAATTAATATTCCATTCTGATTATTCAAGAGTTAACTTGGAATTTTGCACTTACAATGTCTATGTGTGTATTTTAGCTTTAAAAAGTTTATTCCGACCGAGCGCTATAGCTTTGAATTTATTACAGTACCTATACCTACATATAAAAACCTTAGAAAAAAAGTAAAACAAAATAAGTGTTCATATATATGTATGTATATTGTATAATATTATTCATAATACAGCAAACGTCAGTGGTGTAACTTAGAAAATAGGGATTTTTACTTCCCACCTCTACTATGGTAGGGAAGTAATGGATTTAGTCCGAAAAAAATATTTCGAGATTTTAACAGATTTTCACGTTTTGAGACCCTAGCAATCGTTTAAGATCATTTTATGACTGATGTCTGTATGTGTGTGTGTGTGTGTATATGTGTGTGTGTGTATGTGGTCAATTTTTCGCCTTCGATATCTTAAGAACGGAACAACATACGGGCATGCCGATTGTTCTATTGTGTTTATCAGCCTTTAACTTAGATCTGATTAGATTTTGAGTCAAATCGGTTCAGTGGATCCTGAGATATTCAAAAAAACGTCCTCAATGTCACGTATTAACATAGGTAAAAAAAATATAAATGAATTCTAGATGTTATAATATGAAAAAAATGTAAATATTTTTTTTCTCTAAAATGTATAGTTTTCGAGAAAAAAAATATTTTACTAAAAAAAATAAAAATTGTACGTAAATCAAGGTAACCATGATTTTTGCTATATTAAGTTAGCCATCAGTAGATCACCAAACAAAAAAGAGGGCCATGCTTTTTTCAAAGAATAAAAATTAAATTGTGTTTTAAAGACCACCAACAGCTAAGGTTATTTGGGCCTAGTCAAAGAATAAAAAAAAAAGAGTGTTTATTTTTTGCAAATATTTACTAGGTGGGAAGTATAGGACTGGTCATCAGTCGAATTTTTTTTCATATTACAACATCTAGAATTCATTTATATATATTTTTTACCTATGTTAATACGTGACATTGAGAACGTTTTTTTTAATATCTCAGAATGTACTGAACCCATTTGACTCAAAATCTAATCAGATCTAAGTTATAAAGGCTGATAAACACAACAGAACAATCGGCATGGCCGTATTTTGTTCCGTTTTTACGATATCGAAGGCGAAAAATTGACCACATACACACACAGAGACATCAGTCAGAAAATGATCTTAAACGATTGCTAGGGTCTCAAAACATGAAGATCTGTTAAAATCTCGAAATATTTTTTTCGGACTAAATCCATTACTTTTCTACCATAGTAGATGTGGGAAGTAATAATATCAATACCTAATACAAATATGTATTTATTAAGTTGCGATAGGTAAGTACTTACTTATCTATAGATCTGCTTGTTTTGTTCGTATTTTTGATGTCCAGAACTAGTTAAGTGAGATTTATGGGGTGCGCAAAACTACCTAGTTCTACTCATTTTGTAACACTCAATACCCCATTAAATGTAAGATTTCGGGTTGGAAAATATTCGTTGCCCAATTCTAGTTTTGCACATTTTATTCGGACATTGTCCGAATTCGAGTATTGAGCGTAACATATACAAAATGCATGTAATAATATTATGTCCAGACCTTGATCAAACCGTGACTTGATCTACAGATTGTATCAAATTAAACCTGTGCATAGGGCATTCTATGTGTAAGACAGAGATTGATACATAAAGCAGTAAGTAAGAATGAGATAAATGATCGCTAATAGGATGTTACGTGGTTACTGTAAATAAATAATTATTATACAACCTAATAGCGTCATCTTTGTTTTTTCGTTCCTTCTATGCTATTTTCAAAGGCAGCTACAAATAATTTTATTATGTCGGCGGTTGAATTACCACCATAAAACCATTTAATTATTTGGATTTTTTCCCGAACAGTATAAATTGCCGTTTTATCAATAATTTCAGTAGTGACTATTTTTACTGTTGTAGAAAACAACGATAACAGTTGTTCGGTATTACATATTTATTTACAGTAAGCACGTAACTATTAGCGATCATTTATCTCATTCTTACTTATTGCTTTATGTATCAATCTCTGTCTTACACACAGAACGCCCTATGCACAGGTTTAATTTGATACAATCTGTATAGCGTGAATTGGATTAAATAATTCACTTCGTTTTTAAAGGATCGTACGCCACTGAATTAAAGTTGCTGCATCTATGAAAATTAAATTCTGTATTCTTTGAAAATATTTTCATATTCGACGTTTATTACCAACATTATTTCTCTCATATTAATTATAAAGTTTTATAAAATATGCATTCATATTTTCATAAAAATGCAATATTTTATTTACAATGTGCCACCTGTAGTTTTCTAATTTGATTATTCGGAACGAACTATCGAATTTAATTAAAAAATAGTATAGTAGGTACTACTAGTTTTATTCAACACATGCACGTTTTTGTGTTCTTTCGTGTCTGTAAAGCGAACCTTAAATGGCCGTTTATTGACTGGTGACGTCATGATCCATTATGGGTGCGTTCCACTTGGCGACCATTGCGCCCACTACGTTCGCGCCTTATGACCGCGCTCATTACGTTTGGTCGTTGTAGGCGTTGCGATCGCCAAGTGGAACGCACCCTATGTAAACACTTGAAAAACAGTTACATAATGCACCGCAGTATGGTATATTGAAATGTGGTTACTATAATGGTAATGAATGAATTATGGTGTTTGACATTTCAATAAAGCTCTCTAAAACCGTGCATGTGTTGAATAAAGTATAGTGTTCAACCCCTTGCGCTAAATCTTTATGCGTCAGGCGCCTTGTTTTCAGCACATGTAGTAGGCGAGCGCGCACGAGCGTTGGCGAGTGCGCATCTGCGAGCAGTATACGGAGAATGTATTTAGCACACTAGTTGCAGAATTTACTATTGTATTATACACATATTTGATCAAATTCATAGTTATTATTACACCACGTCAACGCGTTTCGTAATCAATGGTACTTTTAAAACTCAGTTACATGATGGCTCTCAGTTCACAATAAAACAATATATTGTAACAAAACTGTTTTCTTACGTGGATGGAATAAATTATTTATTTACAACAATTAAAAATGTAACAAAAATAAATAACAATAAGATGTAACAATTATATCTCAATTCTAACAAACAACACTGTTTATATAATAATAACACGAACAGTAATTCTTAAACGAACTGAAACAATTTATGTGCTGTATTTATTTTAAATCGACACTGTCACACGATTCTCGTTGTTGTTTTCCGGTGACTGCTCCTGTTTATATAGAGCTAGCAGCTTGACCCCCCCCACGCTCGCGCGCTTTCCAGAACATTCCTGTGTCTTCGATATCATGCCACGCCTCACCATTGTTACTTGTTCTCGATGATTCTATCGTCGCCAGCGGCGTAACATCTGGGGTTTTGCTACAATATCATTATTTATTTACTCAAATTCAAACAATATGTCATTCTTTTATTAATTCATGAACAGCCATGGGTTATGTGAGTTTTGTATCAATTCACATTTTCAATTTGTGATTATTTTATTTCCATATTCCATAAGGAATAGTAGATATCTAGTGTCGTAATGAGGTATACTACGCACGAGTAGTGGCATGATACTATGTTAAAAGGAGCACTAGCGAGTTTTAACAGTCACACGAGTGATAATATGATTGCGCACAAGATATATATATTATTTTTTGTCATACCCCCTATAAAATAGCTGTGTATCACTTCATTTTCAAAATCTTTGACAGTTCACTTGTGTAGTAAATTTAACTTCTGACAATTGTTTATGTCTAAGTGTCATTTTTCACCAATGAAATAGGATTGGAAAATTACTATTTGGCAGTTAAATCGAATTATAGGTGGCAGCATGGGCAATGCTCTAAGCGGGATGAACTTGTAATTTTAACAAGTCAATGGAGTTCTCCATCTCCTCTGACCTTTGACGATACAACTATGGACTAGCAACGCTAGCTTCACTCTGAATCCATGTTTTGACAGAGTCAAATAAAACATGACAGATTATATATGTATTAAATTATATTGATATGTGGAAATATATATTGGACTAAGTGAGGTGCTAGAGTACTTGATTTTAGATGTCCATTTCCATATTTATTATGATCTAAAGCTCTGACATGCAGCAGCAGCCATATTTGTTTCGAATTCATCCCGCTTAGAATTAATTTCAATAAACGACTATAGAGGTCAGCCACTTTGAATGACTCTTTTTCATAAAGTACGAAAATTTTCTCACTAGCAGCGCTAGTGGTACGGTGGGTACTGTTCACTGTATGCGAATGCCCATTTGCGTACTGTGATACATGTAAAAACAGTATCAAAAAAATGTTTTTGACAGAAGACGACGAGCTAGGGGCAAATTTAAAATTTCCAAATGTCAAGGATAATAATGTAGCAACATTAAAACGCAGAATTAATTGACAGGTCAAAATGCTAGGTTATATTGATTTTACAGTTGTATTTTCGACCTCAAATAACAGACGTTCAAAATAATAATTAGTTTAAAACTTTTTTCAGAACGAAATATGAGTCAAATATACTAACTTGGCAATTAATAATAATTAATGAATTTTATTGTGTAACAAATTAAGGTAATATTTTTCAATCAATATATACATTTATTAAGTTAGTTAACTACCTACCTATATAAATTGTGATTTTAAGTTATTAGTTTATCAATTTACTGACTGTTTTATATGTAAATTTTGTTATTTTTTCTTTTGTCAAATCCATTCTTAATTTATCACATCTAATGAACGTCAATGTGACGTTTTAGGAATTGTATAAAAAATACTTTTTCATCTGGATATCGATTTTATCCGAAGTATAATTAGCAAAACTACAATGTTTTGTTGGCGCTGTGGTTATTTATTTTTATTTGTTTAATAATTTTAAACAATTAAGTTATACCGCTAAAATGAAACGACACAAATGGAGAATGTGGAGAATAAATAAAGTCTGTACCCCCCACAACTGCTGCCTCTCGTGGATAATTGAATGGACAACGTCAGGAAAATGGCTCATTTAATCGCGAATATGTATATTCTTTCGGAAGTACAAGCCTTGGCTACACCACTGCAAATATTAACATAAATTTCATAGTTTCGAAATTATAATCGACACAGAGAATCTGCAGGATTTACTTATAAAATAGCATTGAATGTGTAACTTGGTGAGAGATTAATGTAACGAATTGTGTCGTAGAGATAGGATAGAGAGAGAGGGTAGTATATTATACGTAATTTGTATATCGTCGTATTTCGGTTGACGTATTAGCGAGCGGTCGTTCAAATAAACCAGATAACACAGGCTATCTGTTGTAAGCCTTGTCTAGCCTATTTGTACTTAGAGAACACGGCATGAGGTACTAGTGTCAACCTTCCTGAGTCGATTTACAGTTAACCAGTTAATATCCAATGCCATTCTGCGGCGAAATTTTATTATTTTTAGTGATAGATGAAACTGTATGTTATTAAGTCTTCATGGTTTCCGGGCTTGTAGGCCGTGGTCCGGTGATATTTCTACCTGACGTTTCGTCTACAACTGCGGTAGACATTCTCAAAAGCGATGTGGCAGCGGTCGAAGTGTCCTCCTTGGCGGCTCACAGATCAGTGTGTCGGTGACTGGTGTTCTCCCTTCTTTTATACCTAGTGCCAGTGTGTTCTCTGTTCGGTCGTAGTCCGTCTCTCTGCCATTGGTCAACTGCGCAGTGTGTAGTGGTGGTGAGTTCTCTACTCGGTCGTATCCCGTCCTTGTACGATTGGTCATTGGTTTTGTATGTCGGAGCGCTGGTGTCCAGGTTTTACTGAGATTGAGGCCTTCATCTTTTCAGTTGAAATTCTGTGTGTGTTTATGTATTTCTATGGCCTCTCTGTATATTCTTGGGTTTGAAGTTGGGTAATAGCTCAACGTTCTGTCTATGGCTTGGGTTTCTTAGAAGAGGATCTTATGATTGTCCAGAGTCAAAGTGTGTTCGGCTATGGCAGATTTTTCAGTTTGTCCCAGTTTACAGCTTCTCTTGTGCTCTGCTATGCGTGTGTTGATGCTTCGTTTCGTTGTCCCAAAATATACTGACCCACAGCTGCAAGGGATGCGGTATACTCCTGGTGTTGCCAGTGGGTCTCTTGTGTCCTTGGCCGATCTTAGACATTCCTGAATCTTTCTCGTTGGTTTGTAGATTGTCCTGACTTTGTACTTTTCCAGAAGTTTGCCGATGCGGTCCGTTATGTTCCTGATGTATGGTAGATACGCTGTACCATTTTTCACTTCTTGTTCCTCGTTTTCTGGGATGGCTGCTCTTCTTGGACGTATTGCTCGGTTTATCTCTTGCAGTGTGTATCCGTTGTTTTGCAGTGCTGTTTTCACACTGATCTGTGAGCCGCCAAGGAGGACACTTCGACCGCTGCCACATCGCCTTTGAGAATGTCTACCGCAGTTGTAGACGAAACGTCAGGTAGAAATACCACCGGACCACGGCCTACAAGCCCGGAAACCATGAAGACTTGGAACAATGCCGGCCGTGAAAGCTTGCACACTTGTATGTTATTAGTTTATTTTATTTATTGTAGATTGTAGACGCGTCGACAACTTAGGTCATTAGCGTCTAAGCAAAACGAATAAAATACCAAAAAAGTGTGAGGTCCAAAGGGCCATATTATATCAAACAGAGGTTATTATAGAAGATTTAGAGTTAATAGTCTTTATATTATGTTAAAAATTTAAATCTTTATGCAATAATATTCAAGCATCGTTTTATATTTATTTTAACAAAAAACTTTGCCAATTTAAAAGTTCTGACTGGTTTTTTATGATACAATTTATATTCCATTGAATTAAAATACATTCACTTTATGCAACCGAGGAGTTCGTATTAACAACAAACATAATTAAATAAACATAATTAATTTAGTTGTCAATAGGTTAAACATGACATGACAGCGATGCCATTGTACGTGTTATTTATAGTTTGACGTATTTATGTAGTTAATATTGTTGCGCTTTTGACGTACACAAATGGATCAATTACACCTGTGAGTGGAGGGGTTGGGGGAAAATACATGTCCGTGGCCAAAATTCAAAATCGCTCATGATGAATGTTTGGTAAATTGTTTCTATACTGTTCCGTCTTTTTGAGTCAACATTAATACTCTAGATTGTCGACCATACAACATTGTTTTGTTTTGGCAGTTTCTATGATCTACGCTTTTGAAACAAATTAATTATTCAAAATTATAATCTCTTTGTGATCAGACATATTTTAGACACGTCTTGATTAAATCAATTTTTGTTGTGTTTTATTTATTTATTATTAATTTTATATAAAGATCTACGATATTATTAAATATTGCCAAAAAGATCCCTGACAAGTAAGCACTTCTTATATTTTTTTCAAAATATTATATCATGGACAGAAGCTTGAACATAAATAATATCTTAAAATAGAGAATTTTAATACCTTAACACAGAGGTTACCAATCTTTTCTTTACTGCAACTCCCTTTACAGGTTGCAATTTTTTGCGACGCCCTTCTAAAAGAAGATACCTGTGTGTAGCTCTAGCAGACAATAAAATTACTTTATTATTCAAAGAAAACTTCAAAGAATATAGAATCTTAATTATTAGTGTATTTGCCATATGGCACATACACTATTGGCGTCGGTCGGATGGCGGGACCTAAGGGTCGGACCAAAATTTCTCGACGTTTCATAGCCTCCTGAACAATTTGGCACCATTTTTGGAAATGTTTATATACAGGGTGAGTTCGACCACCCGTATCAGTCGTTTTTTTCGAAAACGGTTAGTCGTAGAGAGTTGTGTCAAAAATTTGTATTATAAAAGCCCTAATAAAGAATCGAATGATGATAATTTTTTTTTCCGGGAAGGTCGGCTTCCCTATTAGTTTGCTCCAGAATGTCCAAAACTCCGGAATTATAAATGTAACGATAGGTCGAAAGTGGTATTGTTGAAAAGATCTTTAAAGAATAAGCAAGTTTTGTAGGAAAATTTTTTTTATTACTGCCACCCCTGTTAAGTAATATTTGTTTGAAATTAGTAAATTAAAATGTCATAATAACGAACTTATTAAAAGTCCGCATTTAAAATCTAGTTACCTATCTATCGATCATTAAACACTGAAAAAGTACACTCACGGTATAACCAGAAGAGCTCAGTAGTATGTATTAAAGAGTAAATGGAAGACAGTTTGAACACTTGTGACAATGTCTCTAAGGTTGCTAGATTTTTAATGCCGACTTCGATCGTTATTATGAAAATTTGATTTAATAATTTCAAACGATTGTTACTTAACAGGGGTGGTAGTAATTAAATAATTTTTTCTACAAAAGTTGCCTATTTTTTAAAGAGCTTTTCAACAGCACCACTTTCAACCTATCGTGCTTTCTAAAATTCCGGAGTTTTGAACATATAATTATTTATATTTATACTTATAGAAATTTACAGGGGTGGCAGTAATAAAAAAATTTTTCCTACAAAACTTGCTTATTTTTTAAAGATCTTTTTAACAATACCACTTTCGACCTATCGTTACATTTATAATTCCGGAGTTCTGGATATTCTGGAGCAAACTAATAGGGAAGCCGACCTTCCCGGAAAAAAAAATTATCACCATTCGAATCTTTATTAGGGCTTTTATAATACAAATTTTTGACACAACTCTCTACGACTAACCGTTTTCGAAAAAAACGACTGATACGGGTGGTCGAACTCACCCTGTATATATACTTATGTGTTCACGGCATAACTCTCGAAAGACTTGATTTAAACAAAATTTGGTACACACATTGGAATCCATCACCGCACGAAACCCATTTAAAATGGGCCCAATCGGACTATTTTAAGGGTGGTTTTTAGGGGTTGAAAAAAGTTTTTGGGTCCGAAAATACCGAAAAAATTTTCAGAATTGTTTCAAAATTGAAATTTAACCATTTAGTAAAGATCAAAAAGTGCTGCTAAAATTTTAATAAAATCGGCCCGATAGGACCGGACTTACAAATTTTATGAAAACACTAGTTTGCGGATAGTGATTTACTTACTGAAGGGTGTATTTAGTTTGGTGCAGAGTTGCATTGATAATAATATTGAAATTAAGAAAAAAAATATTATTTTAAGGGATGTATTAAGGGGTTAAATTTTTTATTTTGTATAAAAACAAACTAAGTTTACGTATTAAAGCCACAAGGCCTGTATTTAGCAAATACACTATATTGTCGGCAGGGTTTGGCACTGCGACCCGAGTTTTTATTTATAAGATTCTAATTCTAATAATTAGAAAACATAAAAAACTGCAAACAACACAAATTATTAATGAGCAGAATGAGTTTGCTTTTCTCAGCATAACTTCACAAATCGGGACTGAAGTCCTGAAATTGCGACTCCCCAGAGCGTCGCGACGCACAGTTAGAGAACCTCTGCTTTAACAGACAGATTTTGTTAAGGCCAGTGCAATATACGGGATATCTGAAAATATAATTGATACTTACCTCCATAGATTCTCAGATCAGCATTTGGGAACTAAAAGGCTTGTATTAGACAAACCATGGTAACGTTATAATGGTATAAGCCAATCTCAAGCCAATATATTTTTCTAACTCTGTAACATTGTGTAAAAACTAGAGTCCGTCGGTTTCGGCTTCGGCTACCTTCGGCAAAAATTCAGCTACTAGACGAAATGTATATTTCATTTCCGTGAGAAATGGAGAACTGAACGTGATTAATTAATCTAATTTAATTGAAAAAATGCCGTAAGTCGTTTTGTCTTATGACCACAAAATAGGTATCTACATTGAATACATAATATGCAAATGTAAACCAATTCATTGAGCTTTATGCTATCAGAACATAGTTGTCTTTTGGGCTTGAGAATGGGCGAGCGTGTAGCAGTGCTGTTGTTTACATGGCGTTGCTATGGTTCCTCTATTACAATTCCCCAGTTCCCGGGTTCTAGCCCGAGAGCTGGTAAAAATGACAATTGAATTTTCAATTTATTATTAATGATTTAATTAACTATGCCGTGTTTCTGGCGGTCTTTTTGTTTTTATTACCAGTTCATTATTTCATACGCATACCCAGAAAAAAAATTTATTTATTTATTTATTTATTTTTCCTATCAAAAAATATTTTAACGAAAGATTTTAAAGTGTTGCTCTTACTGTTCTCAATTAAAACTATCTTGCCAAACAATCCAATTTGCAAACCCGTCAAAATAGATCTGTCTCGTGTGGAATCAATGGGCCCAAGCGACCGTGGGCATACATAATGTTACGTAATATGTGAGTACGTTGATAAGCTCATCCGGATCGACCTGTCCTCTCATTATTATGTAACCGAATACAGAATGTATAGGCATTGTAGAATATAAACACACCGCGCATTTACACATCTGTGCAGTCCTATTATATATATAGGATATCTTTATAGTGCCTTTAATTACTGACGACAAATTAAACGTACATTATTTTTAACAAAACAAAATAATAATTTTCCCTAAAATTACTAAATATGCATTATACTTAAGAGTGTTCTCTACCGGAAGTTCCCCTTGCACTCTTCATCTCAAATCCTTTCCCCCCGCCTAAAAATAGTTACCGCTCTCCCAACGCTATTTTTAAAGCTAAAGAGTTCGCGTAAACGTCAAATGAAGGACCAAGAATCACACTACTGCAGATCCTAGAGGCGAAGAATTGAAAGACAATTTCTTGGAAAAATTTAATTTTTTAAGAATTAGGTAGGTACGCAATCTTTCACACGAAGCCAAAACTTGTTTTTCAAAAAATTCGCCAGTAGGATCTGTAGTGTGATTTTTGGTCATTCATTCGGCGTTTATCCGAACCCTTTAGCTTCAAAAATAGCGTCGGGAGAGCGGTAACCGTTTTTTTGGCAAGAGGAAAGAATTTGAGATGAAGAGTGCAGGCCGCAGAGGGTAACTTCAGGAAATAAAATGGAAAAAAGTGTGAAATAAAAATAATTAATAAAATTTGAACAGACTTCACAAAAGGATAAAATAATTTTTAACTTCCCATTGGAAGTTATTGGGAGAGATGGGAACAATCGAGTGAAAACAATCGCGTCACTTGATTGTTAGCAACAATCGAATTATTCGATTGGTTTGTTGTTCAGGGATTTTTACTTGTAAATTTAGTTAGTGGGCTTTAAATTTTTTTTTACAAAATTGGCGCTCCGCACAACAAAAAAGGTTGGTAAGCGCTGTCCTAAAGCATTCCGAATTTTGATAAATGAGGAAATGAATGAATGCAGTCACAACAACAAGGAGTAAATAATACAAAATAATACAAAACGCAATGCTCTATCCCTATACGTCATAATTATTTATATCTGTTCTGGAATTTCTGGAATATATTGTACGCTATTTCAGTGCCTGCGTTGGCAACACATATTCGTCAAGGGATTCAAAGTTTGGTTGTTTAAATTTACATTCAGTATTCATTTCAACGCCGCGTATTCACAAAAATTACAAATGACCAGTACGAAATATTATTATCGAAAAATGTTTGAAATATTATATGAATGAACCGTCACAATGAATAATCAGTAGCAAACCTGTCCATAAACCTGACAACAAGTGATAATGACTTCCATTGTGTACATTTCAGATTCAGTGTATTTTTTAACGTGCACTGCGACTCATAGCTATAGTTTTATGTACTAGTAGATAGATAGATATTGTAAATTATAGACGCTCGACAGCAGGGGTGATAAGCGTTTAGTAGGACAATCAGGTAATTAAGTCTAAATATACCTTTTTAGGGTAAATATTGATAGAGTGCCCGCGGTGAGAGATGAAGCCAGGCACGTCATCAATCATATGCTAGTGAACGCCTGCTTGCCCGCAGACAGTGCCGTGTACACAAAATTGCACATTGGGTTTTATGACGTTAGGTACAATTTTGGCAAACCGCTCATGGATCCCCAAAACAGCCAATAGCAAGCTAGAAGGCGGGCGCAATGCATTCACGTTACTATGACGCGGTGGCTTCATCTTTCGCCGTGCGAAGTCTAATACATAATTAATTTGTACAATGGACCAGTTTTTGCAAAAAGAATTTTCGCCTCTTTGTCCGCACGAGTGAATCAAAACCAATTTTTAACCAACTTCAAAAAAAAGAGGTTTTGTGTTTCTCTTGAATATAATATATGTGCGCGATTTTTTCAGAAACTACACGACCAATTTTTATTATTCTTTTTTTATTTAATAGGGCATACCTTGCGGATGGTTCTTATATAAATTTTACTTAAATCGGTTCAGAAGTTCAAATGATTTTAATAAAAAGTGGGTAACGGACTGCAACACCATTAAGGTAAATGCCAAATATCAAGACAGACGTGCAAACTACGTATTGTAAAGCCACGAAAAAAAAAAAAAACTTAAAAAAAAAATAGAATCTCCTTCAAAAAGGCCAAGAGGAAAATAATAAAATTTTGTGGTCGGCGCCAATTTAATAAAATGAAAGTAAATATATAAAAAGTTTTAGCAATTAAATTGGCGCCGACCTCAAAATTTTAATATTTTCCTCTTTTTTAGTGGCTTTTTTTGGACCCACTTTCAATTGTTTTGAAACTTTGCAGTCGTATGTAAATGTAGTTCAGATGACAATATAATATTCTGATTTTTTTAAATATGTACTTAAATAACAAGTTAAAAAAAGAAAGCAATAAAATATGGTAGAAGTCCCGTTTTTTGATGGTGGAAGAACGGGTCTCCAGTGGTTTTTACATACCTATAGGTAGTAATCGTGATAGTTATAATGATGTAGCGACGGTACACGGTCATCACACCAGACAGAATAACAAAATATATAAACCAGCAACAACTAAATCTTTTATTGCAAAGAATGTATATCATATGGCAGTTGATATATTTAATACTATACCTGTACACGTGCAAAAGTTATCTCTGCCTAAATTAAAAAAAATGAAAGAACTCTTAATTAGTAAATGCTATTATAACAATCACGATTTCTTAAATGATCGTATTTTACAATTTTTAACCTACGTAATTTTATGTGTCTTATTATTACCGTTTATTTCTGACCTTTTGTACACCATATTTATGGTTAAACGCAAATAATAAACATTCTATTCTATTCTATAATATAATGTAAATGTATACATTTTTTTAGAAAACAAACTTTTACTAAAATGTACTGAAAAAATAGCAGATTGTATATCTAGATCTGTTAGCCCATTACACATCTAAATAATAAACAATCTGCTATTTTTTTACTGACGAGTGATGTCAGTATGTAAAAACGAGCGATAGCGAAAAAGCCTTTCTTTTGTTCCGAAATATAATTGTTACCATAAGTAACCATGGAAACTAAAAGCAAATATAATGTTATAAATACTTATTAGTAGCTGTTGCAACATCGTACACGTTAACCGAAACTTTATTTTATTTATAATTTGAGTTGGATGATCCCGTCGTTCAAATGACTGGATTTTTGCTTTTAACTGAGGATAATTTTGATTCGATATTGTTGGGCAGTCTCGTTCCTGTCTCGTCGAAACAAGATCGAGAAAATCTCAGTTATTGTTTCATCTTGTAGAAACAAGACTTATATGAGACATGTGAAGCACAACGAATGCAAGTCAAACAATAATTAAGTGTATGCTGTGTAAGTGTGAAAACAATAAAATTAAAGTTCAACTTGAACGAATGAAGATATAATATTAAACAACCGAAGAAAGAGAGAAGATAAATTATACAGACACACACATACACACACACCGCGTAAGACCAGTGTAAGATTATGGCTACATTATAATATGCTAAGGAGGTTTTATTAAAGCTGTTTTAAGACGAACGTTTTTAAAAGAAAACATAAAAAATATTAATTAATGCAAATAAGAACAATTTATTATTTAAAGAACGGATAATTCCTCTTAATTTCGAAAACAACTTTTAGTCCAGCAGTCAGGTACTTTTTACCTGTGGAGTAAAATCTGAGCTTTCGACCTGTTAAACATTGGTTACCAAGGTTACAAAAAGCGGAGCGGGTGATTTTCAAGAAGCTGCAGCGCGCTTACCATTAGTACCACAGAAAAGTTGTGGGAATGAAAATTGTAGGAAATGTAATCTTCTTTAAAACATTACATAATGAAAGAATTGCTTAAGTCGACCGTTTCTGAGATATTTCGAAAAAAGCAAAAAAGGTGGTAAAATTTCGTGGTTTTTCGGCTCCCCCCACTTTAGCACAGGATTCTCGAGGTCTAAAACTCAGATTCCACTCCACAGAGTACCCGCAAACAACACACCAAAATATCATTAACTTCGGAATACTTTCCAGGTAACCCCCTTCATTTATTACCTGCCGCTTGGACTATTTGTAATCATAGTTAATATCAAAATCAACATTAAAATAGGTACTATATCTATTTAAATTATAATTGATTTCTCTTATTAACCCTCCGATCCACAAAAGAGGGGTGTTATGTATTTGGGTCGTATCAATCTGTTTGTGGCATTTCATATCTTCAATGGGTGGACCGATTTTGATGCAGTTTTACGATAGAACATTTTTACGAGAATGTTCTAGGATACAAAAAAAAACTGAAACACAAAAAAGCAACTAACGGAATATTTTTTCAAAAACCTGACAAAAAATAAAATCTGTCATACAAGTGGGTTCGTGGGTTCGTACCTTCCTACTTTTTTAGAGCAAAGAATGTGAGGCTAAGTCAAATCCACGACTCGTTAGTACAAGACATTTTTTTAATTCATTTTAAAGGGCCTGTTTTAAAATTTTTAATTTCATTTCTATTTTATATCTTATTTACGTAGTATGTTTATAACCTATGTTATCGGACGTTTATAATTTTACGGGTGTAGTATTTAATGAATGTTAATTATTATAATTGAGACACAATAAATAATGTTATGATTCAAAACGGCATTGTTTATTTATTAAAGAAAAAAAGAAATAATCCTAAACTACAAAATTTAGTTTGCCATTAAATTCCATATTTTTACGTTACGCTACGTGATGTTACCTTGCCGCCACGTGACGTAGCTTTGCCGATACGTGACGTAACTTTACCACGATACTTGACGCATAACGCTACGTACATTGAGAAATGAAATTTGAATCAGCCATTATTCTCAGAATAATTATCGATCAGACAATCCGAAGTCAAATCTAATGCAGTGTCGAGATTATAGACTATATAGACGCTCGACAACTGATCCTATTAGCAAGCAATGTCAAAGTCATCTTCTAATATTCAATGACCGTTTCCGTTCACCTAACGTTTGTGTCAAAGCTTGCGCAAGTTCGTCATCCGTCCTACAACTGTAGATATTGTGTACATTGTAAATGGGTTGCTATGTATATCTACTGAGTTAGTCGGCACGCTGCATGGCATAGTGTTCTCTGTATTACCGGCCAGTCAACTGTGATATAGTGAATTAATTGGTCCCATTGGTGAGTGATTCTCTGTACGCAATGTACACTGTAGTAGGTATTAAGCACGTAGTGTACCTTCTACTTTATTATAGGTATTGTAACAAAACTGTTTTCTTACGTGGGTGGAATAAATTATTTATTTCAATAATTAAAAATGTAAACAACAATATACAATAATTCGTAACAATGAAAAGTCAATTTCAACAGTCAACACTGTTTATATAATAATAACACGAACAGTATTTCTCAAACAAAGTGAAAACACTTTAATAGCACTGTATTTATTTCCAATCGACATTGTCACACGACACTCGTTGTTCTTTTCCAGTGACTGTTCTTGCTTATATAGAGCTAGCAGCTTGAACCCCAAAATCAAACTTTTGCGGTTTCCAGCTTCCCTAATTATTTTAGGAAAAATATCTTCGAATAAAAGTTTTAGATCATAAAATTCGGCACCTAAATCATTTAACAAAATTAATTTTGCGTGCTTTGTAACGGCAGAAATTTGATATGAAAATGTCGAAATTTCCTCAAAAACAGATAGCGATAGCCATGGAACTTCAACAAAATGATTAGAAATTATTTTGACAGCTAAAACGTCATCATTTTGTTCAAGTTCCATGGCTAATCGCTATCTGTTTTGAGGTAATTTTGACATTTTCATATCAAATTTCTGCCGTTACAAAGCATGCAAAATTAATTTTGTTTAATGATTTAGATGCAGAATTTTATGTTCTAAAACTTTTATTCGAAGATATTTTTCCTAAAATAATTAGGGAAGCAGGAAATCGCAACAGTTTGTTTTTACGGGTTTAATCCCTATTACCCGCAAAGCGATTCAGCACTCTGTATAACCCTTATCATTCAATCAAAGATATCGCGTTACCTGTGAGCAGTTGCTAGAACGAATACAGAACGCCTTAAATGAAATAAGAAATGACCCTGAGGTGCTGTTCTGACTCAGAGATTTACTCGTCCGACGTTGTCATCTTTGCATTCGTGCCGAAGGAGGACAAGCTTCGAACACCTAAATTAGTACCTAAAAATTGTCTTAAAGTTGCACACATTCAACATATAGTAAACTTTGGAGAGCTCCAGTTCCGTTGGATAGCATTTTCGGACACACGTATATTTAAAGATTTTTATTTGAATTATTTAAGTGTAGCAAAAACCCCAGATGTTACGCCACTGGCGACTATCGAAGCATCCAGAACAAGTAACAATGGTGAGGCGTGGCATTATATCGAAAACACAAGAATGTTCTAGAAAGCGCGCGAGCGTGGGGGGGTCAAGCTGCTATCTCTATATAAGTAGAGCAGTCACCGAAGAAAAACAACGAGTGTCGTGTGACCGTGTCGATTTGAAATAAATACAGTTCAGTGCGCTTCAGTTCGTGTTATTATTATATAAACAGTGTTGACTGTTGAAATTGACTTTTCATTGTTACGAATTATTGTATATTGTTGTTTACATTTTTAATTGTTGTAAATAAATAATTTATTCCACCCACGTAAGAAAACAGTTTTGTTAGAATAGTAATCACGTTGTGCAATTTTTCCCCGACGTCATGAATTACCCTGTATATCAAATAAAAGTTCAAATATAACATCAGAAATTATGAAACACTCGGTATAAATCCTGATGTAAATGAATAAGGCACAAGGTCATTAATATTAATACTTCCGCGCATTTAACGAGCAAGCTTTGGACTCAGTGAACGCGCAGCTTTATACGGTTCGGTTGAGATGATAACATTTTTTTTAAGTCCTCGGCAAGAACTGCACGAAGTTAGTGACGAAGAGGGAAGACAAGCTGTAAAATAAATATTACTTGTAATATGTACAGAGCGGTAATTATATTTGTTAAAGGCAAAACGTTGGCTCATAAATGTTTTACTGCAACCTATTTGTGAAACAGTTTTAATATTACGAAACATATTTCACTTACAAGCTTTTTATGTCTTTCAACATCTGTATAGTGTCTGACAGACCGCAGTATAAAACTTAATGCTGAAAATTAATTATTATTATGCATCGTTCATTTTATATATGGCGTGTTGGTAGCCTTTCGAAACCTGCGACCGCGACGGGAGACACAAAGATGCCGATGAGTCGTACGACAAGGTATGTCGACATACTGATTGATATTCAAATTCAATTTATAGTAAATTCTTGCATGGTGACACGACGCGATGCGACAAAATCCTACTTTCAATAGTTTACTTGTATTCAAATGCAGCAATTATAACCACAAGAGCGACCCATTATCAAAATTACGATTTAAATGAACATTTTTAGGGTTTAGTACCAGAAAGGAACCGTATTGTTGTGCCAACAATGTCTGTCTGTCTGAGTTGTCGACGCGTCTATAATCTTCAATAATAAAAAAAAGATCTAAATTAAATGTTGATAAATACAAAAAAAAAGAGTGTGGGTCTCGGGACCCCGACAGATGTGAAACATCAAAGAAAACGTTATTGAACTCGGTGGTATTCTCTATGTAGTAGTATATATTTTTTTCAAAACCAGCAACTAACTGTTATGCTGACGTAATCCTATATACTGCACTGTAACACACGCGGTTGCCCGAGCGCGCGGAAGCCGTGAGAGAGAGAGAGAGAGAGAGTGCCGCGGTGGTGGCGAGAACAGCAGCGAAGGAGCGAGCCAAACATTTCGTTGCATATTTCCCCTCACGCTGCTGTTCACAGCCCGACATAAGATGTTTCACATCAAAAAAAATAATCACATGACCCTATATTCTTCTGTTTTTACGAAATTGAAAGATAAAAATGTTACCACATACCCAACACAGACATCAATCAGAAAATGGTTTCAAACGATTCCTAGAATATCAAAACGTGAAGATCTATTAAAACCCCGAAAACATTTTTTTTTAGACTGATTCCCATTCCTCCCTACCAAAACAAGTCTTTTAACACTACACTTTTTTCGCGGTGTATCCCGCTATTTGTATTCGCGTTCTAAAACGTGTCTGTTGTTCCAGCTATCTTGCGTTATTTTGATTAAACCTCGAGTGGTCAACATTTACATTTTTTATGTACATGCAAAGTTATTCTCTTCCAAAATTCCAATATGGTCTTCGAGATAAAACTAACAGATTTTAGTTGAAATGCGAATTTTTCTTGTGTATATCTTTTAGTTTGCATTTCCATTTAAGATGTCGCAATTTCGCATAGTCGTATCTATTGTAGCATGTAGAGATTTTTTAAACGTTGTATTTGTCTAGACATTCGAAACGGTCTCTTAAGTTATCTACAATAACAATCTGCAAATAAAAATCTCTTTCTTCATTTTTTCTTATTTTAACTTTCTCCACTCGAGATTCATTTATTTGCGTTTATTCTTACGTCACAGAAATGACATTAAAACATTTCCTTTCTCGTTTGTTTTTTTCCAAAAGAATCTAAAAATCGCTAAAGACATTTTTTTTATCATAATATATAATTGGTTCTATATTATTATTATTATTGTAGATTATAGACGCGTCGACAACTCAGGTCATTAGCGTCTTCAACACAACAATTAATAATCCATTTGTGTATTAGAATGTGCCAGTCGGCATACACAAATCGACTGGTACGAGCTCGGGTTCCTGGGAACGCCAATTCCCAAAGAACATTGGAATGCAAATGCGATAACAACTACATTTCAATGCTCTCCCTGGGGGAACTGGTTCTATAATTAAATAGAGTATTTGCATGAATTTTTTTATCTCATTTTTATTTCGTATCACGAAAATATACGTCAATTTGAACATAACTTTAAAATCTGAGAAACATTAAATGATTCGTTGAAATGTAATAATTTATTGAAATATTGAAATATAAATAAATTTCTAAAAATCAAAAACAGTGTGTGACGTCACCGTGCATGTCGAGTGCCCGTTGCCACAGAAACTTGTTTACATCATGTTTACATAGGTACAAAATAGTTTCTTGGTTTTTAGATAGTATTATAGTGGATAATATAAACGCACGTTCTCTATACTTGCATGTATCATGACGTCACGAGCAAAAACGCTTTTCAGCGGGCGGGGCTTACATACATATTTCAAAACTTATTTTTGAGCTTATTTTTTAAATTAGAATGAAGGCATTGATGTGTCATTTTGTTCAGAATTTACTGCTCTATTAATATAACGAAAAAATAATTTCCATGCATATACCCTATTATTTCGATATCCAATAATATTTTGTCGATAATTAATTCTCGTACTTGTCTCGTCGAGACATGTCCTCGTTTCGGTGAGTATTTTTGTGACCGTAGTCAGTTTTTTTTTAATAACTTTTGTTATTTTACGTTTTTTGTTGTTATTTATTATTAAAAAATATTGAATTGAAAATATGAATTGGTGCTAGGCCCAAATAATCTTAGATGTTGGTGGTCTTTAAAACACACACACACGTTTTTTTGTTTTTTTAGGTTTTTTTTTATATAATTTTTTAAATTTTTTCATACATATTTTTGGAATCGTTTCAAGCTCTTTCATTTGATACCCCACACAAATGATTTTGCTGACTTTAGATTCTTGCGTTTTGACAACATAGCGTTTAACGTCCACCGCCTTGAATTTTACGTGACGTCATGTGCCCATTGCCGCTCGTGATATTATGATAAAGCTATCAACACCTCATTTGAGTACCACAAACATTCCCATTAATTTGATGAACTCATTACCTTCCGCAGTCAGGTAAAAAGGATACAAACTTGCAAAGCCCAATATTTTCATTAATTATCTACTGCTATTTAATTACTATCAGCAGACATCCTAATAAATATATTTCGAACTGTCATATTATTTGCAGCATATAACATAGTAATTATATAGGATTAAATTAATTTCATCATCGATCGATCTAGCTTTTGTACGAAAACCGCATTGTATGCATGTCTGTAATTTGCTTGCAAGGTTTGTATAATGTATATAAATGAACACATATTCATTAAGTGCTTGCATAACATTATACAGGTGTAATACTGATCAATACGTCATCTATTATATACAGGATGTAAACGGTTTACCCGAACATAGGGAAAATGACATTGAGAACATTTACAACTTTGTAGTAGGCTATGAGCCGTAAGATCCAATGTAAATATGTAGCAAGGTTACTAATAGACCGAGAGCTAGTGACAATTTTTTGGTGTTATTTATTCAAAGTCTTATTTTTGTGAAGATGTTGAGAGAGGCATATTAAAGTGCCCTGAGTAAGGGATTTTGCTAGATAGCGGTATTGGGAGGGATGCAGACAGGTGTTTCATATACTGTTTGCAGTCATTATGCATTCATTTAATTATGTATTTGGTCACGACTTACGTGTTAAATTTGTATTTATCACATAAATAATGTTTAGATATTTTGCGTAGTTTAGGGGCTAAAAAAGTGAATCTTCGAATCTATTTTTGACGGTGCCTGATTTATTTTTTTAATATAGCGCCTAAACTACGCAAAATATCTAAACTTGAGAATGAGTTTGTGGACACACTGTATATTTACTGATTCTCAAACCAACCTCAATCAAATTTAGATATTGATCTTGGATTAAAATTCTCTTACTTCTAATGACTTCAAACGTGACGCAAAATTAAGAATTTTTTTTAAATTTTTTTATACCGGGTTTCCGGTCTTAAAGTCGAACATAGGGAATTAACGTTGTGTGCCATTTTTAAGTATTTTTGCCTTTACTTCTATTCGTATAGACTATAATAAGAAAACAAACAGGTACCTATCTATGTAATGAAGAATTTAATTGGTTTTTTATTATTAAACAACGAAAAGTAATACTTAATAAAGAAAATAGAATTATATAATAAATATTCAAATAACCCTCCATTTTTAAGTAAAAATATCCCAGTTTGTTATAAAACGAGTTTCTAACGATTTGTTTTTCGCCTACTTAATTTGAAATCATAAAAATTTCATTTTTGGTCTTATTTTTAGAATCATTTGATGCGCAATAATTTTATCTTTCGATAGGTACCATTACCTTTCTTGTACATTGAATTGGCGAACACGAATCAGCAAAAATGAACACTATCATGTTAAATCCCTATGTTTACTTTTGAGACCAGACACGGGGTATACGGGTTGTTGGCTTCTACTCAAATTTTATTTTAACAGTAAGATTTTGGTCCGGTATTGTACGTAAATACAAAAACACATGACGTATTATATCTTCTACCATTTGAATAATTTAAAGAGTACAAATATTTATGAGTTTTAAAAATTGTCTCGTAAAATAAGAAAACAATTTTTGTTATCTTAATACTTAATAACACGAAATGGTGTACCCGACTAAACCATTGGTACTAAATTTTTACATAATTTAATGGGCTCCCAGTCAAGTTCTCGACATTGTCATTTGTCCATTGTCGACACTCATTTATTTCCAAATTATTATAAGCTTACTGTGCACTATTTTCAACTATATGCGAGAGCTAATCTGCGAACCTATGCATTTTTCGTATTTATAAAAATAAGGTATGCACGTCTTATTAAAAAAGAAATTAAAAAAAAAATAAGGTACTAACAATCTTTTCATTGGCAATTTATATAACCGACTTTAAAAAGGAGTATTAATTATGAGTTTAATATGGTTGTAATAATTATAGAGTTTTTTATTGAAAAAGTAGCCAATTACATAATATTATTTTGCATTATTAGAAAAATAATTTTTTATCAACCTATGTCATCGTTGGGACTCAAATCAAAGCCTTCCACCATCGCGGCGGGATGAGGTATTATTATTATATTATGGAATTGGCTGCTTTTCCAAAAAAAGACCCTTTAAAAAAAGTAATTTTTTGGAAATTTGATCATCATTAAAAAAAATTATGACACCTTAGTCGACTCCGAAATGAATTTTAAACCATGCGAATATGTATTTAGGATATTATAATATGTAGCTATGTCATCCTACCTTAGATAGCTGTCCATATGATGATACCCGTAAACCCGTTGTTGGTACACACTGTAAAAAATAAAAGCCAAATTATTTTTGAAAATGAATATTTTTTATAATTTTTTTTTATTTTTAATATTTATGGGAAAGTTGGACTAAATAAAAAAAACAAATTATTGATTCAATGACGTTTCGTCCATACATTTGCATTGTATTTTAAAACCAGTAAGCTGTCACATTATGATACAAGGCAAAATAGTTACAGCATCAAGGGTCCACATTCAACGAACGATGCCCATGTATAGTGGATTAATAATTTTTAACAAAGTGTCTAGACATGTCAGCGGCACTAATTTTAATGATCTCAAGAAGGCCTTAAAAAAATATTTGATGGATTTAAATTTATACATATAGTCTGGATACATTATTCTGATGTGAATTTTTTATATTGATATTTTCACTTTGTAGGTACTGTATGTTTTATTGACCTTTTGTAACCAATTTTTGGCCATGCAAATAAACTTATATCTTATCATATCGTATCTTATCTTTTTTAAGTAGCTATTCTCAATAATAATTTTAATTTTAAATTAGTATGAAACATATACTTAATTTGATATATGTTAAAAAAAATTTTCATTTATATATAAATAAAAAAATATAATAGTGTTACGGATCACCCTGTATATAACCGGCAGGCAAGAGCTCTGAGAAACGGGGGTCCGCTTACTGTAACAACTGGTACCTGCACGAAAGTTCTAGAAAAAAGCGAGAACACACTAGGCTTATGCTACGCAGCCTATATAAACAGCAGTACGACTGAGTGAGGAATCAGTCAGTCAATAGAGAATACTGAGCGACAAATAGTGCGTCTGATATAAATACAGTGAATATAAATATTTGAAACATTTATAACTAGAAATAAATAGTCCTGGTATATAGTTAATAATTATGAATTATTGTATATAGTTGTTTTGTTTTGCTTTGTAATTGCTGTGTAGTTACTGTTTACTTGTGTTGATTGTTAGAATTGACTTTTCGTTGTTGCGTTCATTATCATTGTGTTTTTAATTATTGTAAATAAATATTTATTCCTCCAACTCAGAAAACAGTTTTATAACAATAGAAACAAATTTTATTTCTTTTATGAGAAAATTTACATTGTACAGTTTCAGAAACGCTGTATTTAACAGCTAGTACATCTAGATTCTAGATGCTGTATAAAGATGCTCTCATTAGTCGCTCTCAGAATTTAAATTATTTACTCAGTGAAGTAATAAAATACTTTATACCTTGTGTTTTTTTATTTTTAATACTTATCTAGTATATAAAACGCTCTGAAAATATTACTTAGTTAATAAATCGTCTGCTGCAGACTAGTTCTCTAGTTACATTTTTAAATGTTCATTATTTGTTCTCTAAAACGAAGTGTTAGTAGCTATTTATCACACTAAACTCTAATGACTTAATTACCGAACATCTACAATATCTATCAATCACACGTTAATATGCAAAATTGTAGCGCGACTTCTGTCTGTATATTATTTGGTCTTCTTGTCGGTTTTTCAAATATTTTCTCTGATGCCCTTGATAGAAGAACGCGTTTTTGGAATTTTGGTTTTGTCTTTCTTTTGTATCGGTATCACTCGAAAACGACATATTAACAATGAGCCATTTTCCTGAGAGTACTTCTTTCAATTATCCACGAGAGGCAGCACTTGTGGTAGGTACATTACATACATTATTTGTTCCCCATAAGTGTCGTGTCATTTTAGTGGTATAACTTAATTTAATAATAATGAAAGAAGACAGCTTTGAAATGGCTTAAGGATCCAAAAATAATAAGCAAATACTGTTAATATTGCATTTATTAAGCTGACGTTTCGAGAATTATATTCTCATCCTCAGAGCTCTGTATAAAAATTATAAAATTGTGTTAGGAAAAAATATTTAAAAAATAATATATAACAAATATTAAATTAACTTACCAAATGCCGTCAAACATGACAGTAAAATTGTCCAAAAAACTTTTTAAAAAAACATACTAACATTAATTTATTTGGTTTTTATTGAAGTGTAAAAAAAATTTGTTTTATTGATTTGATTTTGTACACAGAAATACTCAAAACTTTATGTTTTATAGAATTTGATTTTATTTTTTATTGTAGAAAATTTTTTAATTTTTTTTTTTATTTGCCAGATTAACTGTTTTATATTTACGTGCTATAAGCTAGAAACTAAGTGAAATAATTTTTGATTTTTAAGTTGTTATTGCAAAAATGTAGTATGTTTATTCAATTTTGGACAATTTTTATTTCATTGAGCAATTTACTATATATATGTGACAGGTTATCAATATCTGTGCGTTTGTTTATACAAAAAATTGTATAAACAAACGCACAGATATTGATAACCTGTCACATATATATAGTAAATTGCTCAATGAAATAAAAATTGTCCAAAATTGAATAAACATACTACATTTTTGCAATAACAACTTAAAAATCAAAAATTATTTCACTTAGTTTCTAGCTTATAGCACGTAAATATAAAACAGTTAATCTGGCAAATAAAAAAAAAAAATTAAAAAATTTTCTACAATAAAAAATAAAATCAAATTCTATAAAACATAAAGTTTTGAGTATTTCTGTGTACAAAATCAAATCAATAAAACAAATTTTTTTTACACTTCAATAAAAACCAAATAAATTAATGTTAGTATGTTTTTTTAAAAAGTTTTTTGGACAATTTTACTGTCATGTTTGACGGCATTTGGTAAGTTAATTTAATATTTGTTATATATTATTTTTTAAATATTTTTTCCTAACACAATTTTATAATTTTTATACAGAGCTCTGAGGATGAGAATATAATTCTCGAAACGTCAGCTTAATAAATGCAATATTAACAGTATTTGCTTATTATTTTTGGATCCTTAAGCCATTTCAAAGCTGTCTTCTTTCATTATCATCAGGATCACCACTTTTCTGTTTTTAATTAAACAGTTCTTCACATCTTTAATAATAATAATTTAATGATTAAGTTATACCATAAAATGACACGGCACTAATGGGGAATAAATAATGTTTGTACCTACCACAAGTGCTGCCTCTCGTGGATAACTGACAGAAGTACTCTCGCGGTGAAAATGACTTATTGATAACCACACTTAAATTATAAAAAAACTTTCTACCATGCCACGCACAGGTTAAAACAGGGTTTCTGTTATCATCGACCTTCACGTGAGCTAGGGGGCGCGGGGCGGCGCAAATGAAGATGATTAGTAGGGGAAGATGGGGTAACACCGATCAGCGGGGAGCCCCGATCAGGTCGGTATTGAGATTATAGTAATTGTTAGCGATGTCAAACCGGTGCTGCATTCCATTGGACAATGCCGGGAACTACTGTGCAAAACCACATGTAAATCCCGCTATTGTTTTTGCAGTGATGTCAAAAATTTTATATGGTGACATTCGCAAGTTATTTACGTCTAACTATTTGACACTGTAATTATTGTTTTTGTTTATTTTTTTAACTGAGTATTATGTCATTATTTTGACTTGTTGTTTATTATTTTTTATTATTATTAGATTATTATTATAAAGTATTTTGTTTTAATTCTAGGTTATGAAATATTTTTGTATGCATATTGGGGAACACCGATTAATGGAATGGGGAAATGGCGATCGAGTGATCGGCATTATATTATAATAAAATTATAAAAAATTATTGCAATTCATTTTTGTAAATGAGAAAATAGTGCGATTTGTCATTTGATAGAACTATAGTCACTGGCGGTCAATTTAAATCATGATAGTCAAATTCCTTATTTTCCCATTTAAAATACATGGGCAAATATATGATCGGTATTACCCGCCAGGGTGGAGAATACCGATCAAAGTTCCTTTTTCCGACTTCCTACTGAAAACTTCTGCTTGAATGACCTTCTATTTTTAACCATGGATAGTGAACTAATTTTCCAATTAATTCTAGTTGAAAATATTATTTTCAGGTAATTAGATTTTATTTTATTGAAAGTTTCCCTTAGGTGATCGGTGCTCCCCCATCTTCCCCTACACATCAAAAATATGTATCTATATTCGTTTTCAAAAGAATAAGAGAATCGTTCTTTACCTTTATTACAAAAACTCCGATTCGTACAAAAAAAAACATACGAAGAAACATTGATTAAAGAAAAGATGAAATGATTTTCTTATTCCGGTTGTGTAAGAACACGTAGGGTGGCGTAGTGTTGTGCGTACGATGAGATGATTCACATGTAATACGTGTGAGTTGTGTTTGATTAGCTGGAGAGAGAGAGAAAGACAAGAAACGGGAGAGACTGTGCATTTCGTCCTACTCTTCACGCTCTACGTCTCATGCGCCTAACGCAATTACACGCTCGGAAACGCTAATCATTCGCTAATTTTTCATGCTCAATAAATTACATTTTACATAAACTGCATTGCTTCTATGTGTAACGCTCTGTTGTAGGTAACCTTGATTCAGAATAAAGGCTAACGTACACTGGAACGAAGACAAAGTTATGTTTACGGTGAACAGTCAGCGCCTACGTGATTGTTTATAAATCCTAAATTCGAGTGAACGAGCGAAGCCGGTTAGCGTAGCGGCCTTTGGATCACACGTTGTCGTGGGTTCGAATCCTACCTCCGCTCATGGATGTTTTGTGATGTCATTTAGTTTTAAGTAAGTTGTTATTTAATGTAATTAAGACGCTAATGACTAAAGTTGTCGACGCGTCTATATTCTACAATAAATAAAATAAAAAATAAAAAAGAACGAGCGAAGCGAGTGAACAATGTATTAATAAATCATAAATTTGAGCGAAGCGACTGAGTAATGTATTGCAGTCTATTCATTTCCAAGATAGAGTAATTTGAAAAAATACATTCCAACAGAGTCACTTACCTATACAGCTTACAACAAAATAAATAAATAAATAAATAAATAAATACGGACCAGTACATTTGCAAAATTTGAAATTTTCTCGGCCGACCAATAACAACTCAAAAAACAAAGGGTTACGAGCTGATCACGCACACATGTCACTCTATCTTGAAAATGAATAGACTTTAATTATAAATTCGAGTGAACGAGCGCAGCGAAGCATAAATTCGAACGATCGAGCGAAGCAAATGACTAATGTATTAATGAATCATAAATTCGAACGATCGAACAAAGCAAATGACTAATGTATTAATGAATCATAAATTCGAACGATCGAGCGAAGCAAATGACTAATGTATTAATGAATCACAAATTCGAAAAAATCGAGCGAAGTAAATGACTAATGTATTAATGAATCATAAATTCGAACGATCGAGCGAAGCAAATGACTAATGTATTAATGAATCATAAATTCGAACGATCGAGCGAAGCAAATGACTAATGTATTAATGAATCATAAATTCGAACGATCGAGCGAAGCAAATGACTAATGTATTAATGAATCATAAATTCGAACGATCGAGCGAAGCAAATGACTAATGTATTAATGAATCACAAATTCGAAAAGATCGAGCGAAGTAAATGACTAATGTATTAATGAATCATAAATTCGAACGATCGAGCGAAGCAAATGACTAATGTATTAATGAATCCATAAATTTGAACGATCGAGCGAAGCAAATGAGTAATATATTAATGAATCATAAATTCGAACGAACGAGCGAAGCGCGTGAGTAATATATTAATAAACCATAAATTCATAGCACCCGGGCGAAGCCAGACCGAGCCGCTACTTATTATATATTTGTGTTCTATCATATAACTTACTCATCTTCTTTACATAGTATAAAATGAAGTCGCTTTCCGCGTCTGTCTGTCTGTCTGTTTAACCGCTAACTCCTCCTAAACCACGCAACGGATTTTGATGCGGTTTTCACCATCAGTAAGATAATTTTTCACGGAAGGTTTATAAATATAGCGAACGAGCGAAGCGAGTGAGTAATGTAATTCCTAAACCACGCAACGGATTTTGATGCGGTTTTCACCATCAGTTAGATAATCTTTCACGGAAGGTTTATATATATAGTGCACGAGCGAAGCGAGTGAGTAGTGTATTGCACCCGGGCTTCCTCAGCACCCGGGCAAAGCCGGACGGGGTCGCTAGTAATATTATATAAAAGAAGATGGATATGGTTGTATCAATTATACGTTCCTCAAAACTCGAGAACCACTGAAGCGTTTTGAAAAAGTCTAGTTCTTCAAGAGTACAAACTGATATATATTTTTACACGACGACAAAATAAGAATGAGCAGTGAGCGAAAATATCCATTTGTATACCCAGACGAACCCGGACCGGGCAATTAGTGTAAGAAAGAAAATAAACAGAACATAGGAACGGTCGATTAGAATTTTGTGATGAAGCATTCACAATTTCGTTACATTAGTTCAGTTGTTTTTTGCAAGGCAACAAAAAACAATGACCCCTAAAGTTGTACGTTTGTTGAAGAAGTAGCGTTATTTGGATGTATGCGTTTTACGTTTACGGAACTTCACCGGTGGATAAAAAACAAGGAAACAAAGAAAATTACCGTACATACGGTTGTTTATTAACGTAATTATACTGCACACGACTAGCATTTTAGATCAATATACCCTTGTATTATTATAATCTATACCGGGTGGTGATCGTGACTGCCAAACATATGACTTTAACTTAACGTCATGTAAAATCAAACTTTCGTAATTTCCTGCTTCCCTAATTATTTTAGACAAAAAACTCTTCAAATGTTTTAGAATAGAAATTTTGTATCTAAATAAAAAACAAAATTAATTTTCTGAACGCCGCCATTGAAAATTCGATTTTCGGCACCTGTTTAGCGGGTTGAAACTGAGAGTTTCAACCCTAGGGTTGAAAATTTTCAGTTGTCGCTTTTCTCTGTTTTTAACGTTGTTAAGAGAGAGATAGAGCGATTGAGTCGCGCCAACTTCAAGTCGTATATAATACTCGAAAACGTCTAAATGACAGACATACTTAACCCCAATTGCACATGGATCTGACAGATCTAATATGCTTGTGGCTTTCTTGCGCGCCCAAATAACAGGTACCTCAAATCGAATTGTAAATACAGAATTGTTGTGAAAAATAATATACATAGCGTTTGTAACGCGTGTGATTGTTGCCTTCGTGCAACAAACTTCACACTGGTTGTAAACGCTGTGTTTCGTCTCTTGTATTGCAATATACTATTTGTTTATTGATTTAGATGCAGAATTTCATGTTCGAAAACTTATATATTTTGAAGTTATTGCCTAAAATAATTAGGGAAGCAGAAAATTATAAAAGTTTCATTTTACATGTTAAAATCCTATGTTCGGCAGTCACGATCACCACCCTGTATACCTACTTAATATTATTATATTATAAAGAGAAAAAGTTCGTTTTTGTTTGTTTGTCGGGGTAGTCTCAGGAACTACTGAACCGATTTGATTCTATCACTGCTTAAAAGCATACTTCTAGCATATGCTCCATATAGGTATTATTATGCTAAGACAAAAGGGAAATGATGTATTCTTTATGCTAATGGCTTTGCCAAAGCATTTACTATAAAAATTAAAAAAAAAAACAAAAAAAGGAGGCAGTGAAAATGTAAATCTATTCGGGGAGCCATCAGAAGATTTTTTAAATTTATAAGCAGGTAGATAGATATTTTTTATTGTTAGTTGGAATTTGGAAATATATTATAGTGTCAGTATATTTTGTAAAAAATTGCCGTTTTTTTAGAAATAAATATATGTTAATGGAAAATAATTTCGACTGTGTTTTGAAACAACGTAAACTGAAACAAGTGTATAAAACATTTCTTTTAAGAATTTCAAAGATTCGAGTAGAACTTCTCATTACAGCCGGAAGTAGCACAATCCTCGGCGTATATCCGACATAGGATGACATGCAAATGACTGTCACATCTCTGAGTAAAATAACTGATACATATTATATACAGACTGATTTATTATAACGGGTAATTTTTCTTAAAATTTAGAATTTAGAAATTAGGTAGTACTGAAAAAACAAATTAGATGCTAAATATAAAAATAGATTACAATAATATTGAAATCGGCCTATACAATTAAATTTAATGAATATAATACCTTAACGATAATATTAAGTTTTAGTGTCATCTGTTAGCGCACTTGTGAACTACAAATGACTTTTTCCTCGTATTAAGTTTTTAGTGTTTGAGCCGAGTAGCCCCGATTGTCACCATCGGGTGCGTTTCACATCACTGTTGTTAACAGCCCAGGCAAAGCGCGCATCACTTCAAAAAACAAAATATTGAGAATATGAATTAGACCTAAATAATTCTAGTAGTTATTGGTTTTAAGTAAATGATCAAATATATTAAAAATTAATTTTAGCAACCTATAACATAGCGTTCCCCCAAGCATTTCTGAGTGATTCGAGAAAATGTCGCGCGAGTGACACAAAGCTTCACTATCAGCAAAATTGTATCCTCCTTGATCAACTGTCAATTTTTTTTGAGGTTATACGTAGCTGTCATCGTATTAGAAACATATAGAGATATCATAGATAGAGTAGGGGAGCCATAGGCACAACTGTAAGTGACAGTGTTTAAACCTTGGAAAAGAGAGATAGAAAACGAAGCATTTCTCTTTTCCTTGTCTTCTGACGCATTTGTGAATTTAAAAATGTAGAGTAGGTATTGTTAATTTACATCTGTAACCATGGTTATGTATTTTGATAGAAAAAGATAGAAGAACTGCTCTATTCTCCATCTCTATCTTTTGCATCCACATTTTTTTGGGTGACTTTCCTATTCTATCTATGATATGTCTATGATTAGACTCTTAATGTTTACACATCTTTTGAGAGTACATAGCGGGGACTGTTACATCAAAATCGGTTTGGCTATTTTCAAAAAAACGTTGGTACAAACAAACAGACAAAAATTCTAGAAACGTGTTCTCTAGTCTAGTTATCATATAAAGTATTACAAAGGTCAAATATAAAACACTCTTGTTGTTTTGAAAAAACAATGCTATACCAAACTAACTTCCAATGATACTTTATAATAATATCAAATCCCGTCTGATGTCGCTAGTACCACTCAATTCACTGTTTTCGCTCATTGCTAATCCCTCACGAGGAATATCGTGACAACTCTGATTAAGGATAAAGATCAAGGCCCATACGGTACATAGATCTGCAAAGTTTCATTAAGATCTCTCCAGTGGTTTTTGCGTGATGCGCTAACAACACGTACACCAGTTATCATTTTATTGTATGTATAGATTGTAACTGTATTTAAATTTATTTATTTTTTTTATTGTAAATTAGAGACGCGTCGACATCTCCGGTCATTAGCGTCTTTCAACTACACCAAATAAGAACTAACTTAAAACTAAATAACATCACAACACATCCATGAGCGCAGGTGGGATTCGAACCCACGGCAGTCTAGTCTAGAGGCTGCGGTACCAAGTACGCTATCCACTAGGCTATATTTCCCTAAGCTGTATTTAAACTAAGCGCGTTTGTTTCCATACTCACTGTATATACAGGAGGTTTTTGTTTCATGTGACCACGGCTCATTAATGTACAAACAAAACACTGACAACGATGACGACATAGAGAAACAAACGCCAGTTTACCCGTCATTTAACACATCCTATCACTGTACCTCTTCACTCTATCTATTCGACCTATTCTGTCTCTTTCACTCAACCGCTGATTATATATTTCTTTGTTACGTTTCACTATTTCGATTGGAGTGGTTAACTCAAGTAGAAAATAAATTTAATAATATTATAGTTGGAAATCATAATCGTAAATTATTTGCAGGTCTGAGTCGAACGTCGGTCGGATTTTCTGTGTATCGAATACACAGACTAGTGATGAGCAAAGCAAGACCAAGACCAAGACTTGGACAGTCTTGGTCTTGCTTAAATATGTCTGGTCTTGGTCTTGGTCTTGCTCATTTTATCTGTCTTTTTTTTAGTTTTTTACTTCTGAAGATCATCATACTTAGTTATAAATTAAAAATAATTTACAATCTATTATTGACTAACAAAATACTTTATTTTATTAAAATGTTAAAAAAATATCAAAATTACATCATTTTTAACACGCTTGTTCATTCGATCTTGGTCTTGGTCTTGCTAGTCTAATGATAGTCTTGGTCTTGCTTTTTCGCAAAACCAAGACCAAGACTGCAAGACGAAGACCAATTTTGCTCATCACTAACACAGACAAATTTGTCTGTGTGGGGCAGACAAATAGGGTATATAATATATGCATGAATTTTTTGATCTCATTTTTATTTTGCAGCACGGAAATATACGTCAATTTGAACACAACTTTAAAAACTGAGAAAAATTTAACGGTTGATCTAGATAGAAAAAGATTGCTTTTCAAAGCTAAATTTTGATCAAAACGCGTAGAAAAATGTTGTTTCAGAATGGAAATTGTACAAAAAAAAAACTATGTTAACTACATAAGTATAGGTATACATAATTTAAAAAAAATATCGTTTCAATTGATCATTTATTTTTCGAGCAAGATCGAATTGAAATTCTACAATGCTTTTCTTATGGAGAAATATGTGTCGTCACAATCTAAGGTCATTGTCAAATCATATTTTCTGACAATGTGTCCTGCAACCGAGCTTAAATATGATGTTTCTTGTACCTACTTAATTTAGTCCGTTAAGGTTTTGGTTGTAAACGAATAAATATTGAGAACCGCTAAATTAGACTGGCCGGTTTATTGTACATTTTAATCACGATGTTTTTTTAATCACACTGTTAAATTTTGACAGCTACGTGTTCATTAGCTGCTGCGTTTCGTTATTATAGCAACCTGTCAGTTAACAGTGTGATTAAAAAAATTCGACTGATGACCAGTCCTATACTTCCCACCTAGTAAATATTTGCAAAAAATAAACACTCTTTTTTTATTCTTTGAAAAAAAGCATGGCTCTCTTTTTTGTTTAGTGATCTACTAATGGCTAGCGTAATATAGCAAATATCATGGTTACCTGGATTTACGTACAATTTTTATTTTTTTTTTGTAAAATATTTTTTTCCTCGAAAACTGTACATTTTAGAGAAAAAAAATATTTACATTTTTTTCATATTATAACATCTAGAATTCATTTATATTTTTTTTACCTATGTTAATACGTGACATTGAGAACGTTTTTTTTAATATCTCAGGATCCACTGAACCGATTTGACTCAAAATCTAAACAGATCTAAGTTAAAGGCTGATAAACACAACAGAATAATCGGCATGGCCGTATGTTGTTCCGTTTTTACGATATCGAAGGCGAAAAATTGACCACATACACACACACACACACACACACACACATACAGACACCAGTCAGAAAATGATCTTAAACGATTGCTAGGGTCTCAAAACGTGAAGATCTGTTAAAATCTTGAAATATTTTTTTAGGACTAAATCCATTACTTCCCTACCACAGTTGAGGTGGGAAGTAAAAACATCGTGATTAAAATGTACGATAAACCGGCCATATATCTTATGGCTGTATTTATACTGCATTCACGAACACATTATATCACACTATTTTTTGAACTATCTAAATGAAAAACTAAAATTGACTCTGAATGATTACCAATGCACTCAACACTCCCCCTGTCAATTTCAATTTTGTTGGGATGCGTTCAGATTTTATTAGCCTTTTTAAAACATAATGTGCGAGTGCACTTACAGCCTTTTAGCACTGATTGACGTGGCGTCACATTATATAATAATATATAGCTAACCTCACATATAACAAACTAACATGAAGTTGGGTAGCAGGTACGTCATTTGCATTAATAGTTCCTGTGTAATAATTAACACTAGTGTACCCGTGCAAAACTTTTTTGCTACGACTTAACACTGTCTTCAAAGAACAATGGTTTAGTAAAGGCTATCGCCAAAAAAAATGTTTGCCAACACAAACCTTTTTTATATGTAATATGAATCACTTTATTAAGAAAACAATAAGAAATATATATTTCAAGCTTTCTCAATATCATTGTGTATACGAACGCGTGAGTAAAACACATAACCTAGCTTTTAACGATATGTTTTTAATATAATTTTTGATAAATATTTTTGATTCAAACATAACTTTAAAGTGTACGTAAAATAGTAGTTTTTTAGAAGCTATAGAACGTATCTATCAGTGTAATACTTACGTACGAATGATCTTCAGAAAAAAATCGATGAGTTTGTCGGTATTTGAGAAACTAAGTACTATATTTAAAAGAGAAAAAAAATTGCACGTACATGTACATCTTTATTGTTTAATTTTAAATACTTTTGGAAATTTTGTCAATATAACCCTATTAAAATCTGAGCTCTAAAAATTAAAATGTACAAATGTCAAGATGTTTCATTGTTTATTGTTTGCATAGCCTATCCACGACATGCGTACATAATAATAATAATAATAATAATAATAATGAATTTTATTAATATAGAGGTATAAAAATAGAGGTAAAATACATTTGCTTAAATAACATACTAATAAAATTGAATAAAATATACTACATATATCTTACTTAAGTTGTTAGACAACTTGTCTGTAAATATTTGCATTTCTCTCACACTCATGTATCGTGAACGCCGATGGATTTTTTCTGTTTACGTTTCTCTTCACCCCACTGCCCCCCTCGTCATTTTTACTATTATCGCTTGAAATCACCCCTTTTAAAGAAATTTCACCAAAAAAAATAACGATAACATATCTGTGGACTAAAGGCCTCAGTTTAAAAAAAAATTATGTCAATCGGTTGAGCAGGGGTTGCTGGCGGATTGTCTAGAGAAATAGGGCTTGTGTTTTAAATATATAGATGCCTTCACACTGACTGATAGGCTTGAGAATAGCCGAGAGTGTAGCGATGCTGTTGTTTACATGGCGTTGCTATGGTTCCTCTATTACAAGTCCCCAGTTCCCGGGTTCTAGCCCGAGAGCTGGTAAAAGTGTGAATTGGATTTTCAATTTATTATTAAAAAAAAAAATAATGAATTGAAAATATGAATTGGTGCTAAGCCCAAATAACCTTAACTGTTGGTGGTCTTTAAAACACAATTTAACACACTGACTGATTATTTGATCTCATTTTTTAAAAGCTTTAAAAGCTTTTATTTAACTCGAGTCGTTCGTATGTCTTTCCGGTAGTTTCCGGTAGTCGTTTGTATGTCTTTCGGGTTTCAAAATTTGTATTCGAATTTTAACTCACTTCCTATTATCCGATCGACCTGAAATTTGGCACATATATAGGTATTATGCAGTCCTAATGACACATGAATCAATCGTTTTTAGAATTGAATAATTAATTGCACTTCAAAATTGTACTGAAAAGTGAACAGTTAAATAACGCTAAATTTTTCAAATGCCTGATTGTTCAGAGAAATAGTGTAATTTTACATACAATTTAGAGAAAAGCTATGCATTAACCGCATGTGGTGGAAGTGCGGGTAAAAATGTGGAAGGAACGGGTTTATATTTTTAAACAAAAAATATAAACCATTTTACCCGCGCTTCCACCACATTTCCAGAATAACATTTTAAATTTAAATATATAGAAACATACGAATATTAAAATTTGAAAAGAGGTAGGTACTAATAACTGTAGAAGAGCATTTCTTGGTAAGAAAATCTCGGGGGCTTGAGAATGACCGAGCATGTAGCGGTGCTGTTGTTTACATGGCGTTGCTATGATTACTCTATTGCAAGTCCCCAGTTCCCAGGTTCTAGCCCGAGAGCTGGTAAAAGTGTCAATTGGATTTTCAATTTATTATTAAAAAAAAAAATGAATTGAAAATATGAATTGGTGCTAGGCCCAAATAACATTAGCTGTTGGTGGTTTTTAAAACACACATACAATACTGTAATATCTTTTAGTCAGAGTGCAGGTATCTCGTTTTTGATAAAAATGCCGGTTAGCTCATTTCATTTTTAAACGGTTCAATTATAAACCCAGCATTTCGTAACCCTGCGGTCGTTATGTTTGACAAGGCTTTAAATTCATTTTCCCGAAAGATAAACAAGGCACATACATTAAGTACCTATATTTAATATCAACAGTTTCAAATGCTACGATGTCATTTAGCAAAACCACACAATAAACATATTGTAACGAGATTCACTCAGCGTTGAAGCTAATGACGATTCTTTAGATTTTAGAACAAACAATGCACAGAAATGCTTTCTTAAAAATTTATGATAAACATGGATTACCTATTTAATCGTTAAATAACGTCTCATGTCTCATACCGGGGTGGCATTTCAGAAATATTAGATGTAACGGATATATACATTTTGAGGAACTTTTACCATATTTTTGAAGTGAAAACTTCTTTAGGGGCGTTAGGCACTCTTTGCATCCATTTTTTACAGTGTATACCTACTTCAGCTCTTCTTCTCATAATAAGTATTATCACCCTGTACCTATATCAAATATAAAGCAAAAACGAACCTATTTACCGACTTCAAAAAAAGAGGAGGTTCTCAAGTCTCTCTGGAACTACTAAACCGATTATAAAAATTCTTTCACTAATAGAAAGCTACTCTCCCTGAGTGATATAGGCTATATTTTATTTTGATAAATTTCTCGCTGGGGGATAACAAATCATAAATCGAAATAATCGTGGGTGAATCCACGGGTAACGGCTAGTAGTTTATAAAAAAACAAAATTTCATATACTAGTCAATCTGAAAAGCTATACAAACCAGACGGCCGATAATGAGTTTTCATCCTTGTTTGTGCAAGGTATTATTCTTCTATTATGATTATAGTAATCTAAAAATGGCACAAAACTTTGACCGTTCGAATCTGGAGATTTATCAAGACAATAAAAGTAAAAGGACACGACAGAAAACTGTAGAAACTTTAGGGAACAAGTTCAATTGAACTTGTTTTAAACAGTTCTTTAATGTCTGTATTTATCAAGCTGAGTTCGATATAATAACACTAGTTCACAAGTGGAAAATAAACATTTCATATTATTATTTATTAGAGTTTATTCAACCATTTTCGCATATGAACCGATTTGTTAAAATTATCTTTTTTAGAAAAAAATGGGTAGTATGCTTGTATCGCGGGTACAGACAGACGACATGAATACTTTTAAACACAAATAATAATTTATATTAGAATTCGTGTCCATCGTGATTATAATAAAATTAAGAAAAATCGCAGGATAGTGGACAAAATATTTGATTTATTTAATTGAATGTACGACGTTTCGTCTATATATTTAAACTTTTTCAAGTACATAAAAATAACAATATTTATGAAAATATTTCATAAATATTGTTATTTTTATGTACTTGAAAAAGTCTAAATATATAGACGAAACGTCGTACATTCAATTAAATAAATCAAATATTTTGTCCACTATCCTGCGATTTTTCTTAATTTTACAAATAATAATATTTTAAATAATAATATTCGTTGTTATGCAAAGGCAAAGAAATATATCCATTTTTGTTTATTTTATAAAAAACAATGGGAATTATCAATTACCGGTTAGTTTGAATAATCCTACGAAATGTATCACTTTAACTGGATAATTTGGGTATTATTAATAATAACCGGTAATTATTCACAGTTACCAACTTATTTACACTGATCGTAACATAAATATTAACCAGAACTCCAACAACCCACTTTTCCTTAAGATCATAAATTGTATGTTGATATTTTATTTTTTGAAAATATTTCATAATAGTACAAATTGAGCTTTCGGTTCGTGAACGTTACACATTTGTGTCTAGAGTATAGTCTGTAGTTCCAGCAGGTCGCGAGTTCGTCACCCGCTCGCGCCTGTATGTGTAGTTTGAGGGATTATCACGCCCCTCATCTTGTGTGCAAGTCGTGTAGGTCGCGGTGTGTATATCTTGTTGTTATACGTAGAAAATGTGTTGTGTAGGATACAAACAAATTGCAATGGCGTAGAAATAAAGTCGTAACAAACAGAGTTCTGAATACTAGCGAATATCTTGAATCTATAATGGTGCTATTCTGAATGGTCAATGAGCCATTTTTAGTGTTGCCGTCTAGATCTAGACTTTCTAGACTCTTGTTTTGTCTTGTCTAGATTTTCAAGACTTAAGACTTGCAAAAGTCTTCAAAAATTTTCAAGACAAGACAAGAGTTTTAACATTGGAAATGTTTATGTTCGTATATGGGGACAGAGTTACGAGTTTTCGTTCAAGGCCAAAAGTCAACGGTGTCGCGATCAAGTGAGGAGCAATCATGCAAAATTGAACAAGTGCAATTTTTTCGAAATGTGTTTTATATCATGTCTAGTTAATTGAGAGGTATTTGCGACGATCTGCGGCGTTATTTTTGAGCAAATGTTAATAAATACTGTAGAAAAATCCATGTAAAAGTTAAGTAATCAAGCAAAAGTGAACGCGTATATAACAGAAGAATAATAGGGTTATTCCTGACAAAACTAAACAGTGCATTGATAAATATTGTGTGTATAATAAACAGTTAATTATGTTTCATATATGCTGTTATCATTTCCAATGTCCTCGATGGTTGCAAGGATTGCGAAATCTGTGAATTTTTTAATCTAGACTTAGACTAAGTGAAGTCTTGATATTTCAAGACAAGACACGACTTTGAAAGTCTTGTCTTGTCTTGTCTAGACGGCAACATTAGCCATTTTCATGAGAGTAGTTCCTTCAATTATCCACGAGAGGCACCACTTGTGGTAGGTACACACATTATTTATTCCCCATTATTATCGTGTCATTTTAATTAATTTAATGATAATAATAATTTAAAAATTAAGTTATAACACTAAAATGACACGACACTATGGGGAATAAATAATGGTTGTACCTACAAGTGCTGCCTCTCGTGGATAATTGAAAGAACTCCTCTCAGGAAAATGGCTCATTTAAACATTACATTAATTAAAGTGAGACAAAAATTTAATAACGCTGTAAATTTTAGCAATGACCATAGCATCATAAAGCGCCCCATACATGCAGCGAAATGTTTGTATGTTTTGTTATGCTAACATGTTTGTACTACAAATATTATACAACTATACACGAAAATAATTGTTTTATTGTTTTATTAAATTGCTTTAAACAATTTTCAATTGTTTTATTGTTGCATGGCACTCTTGTTAATAAAATAGAAAATTAATTACAGACTGCATAAAAATGTTGAAAAATTTTAGAAATGAAAATTTTTTCACGAAACTTCGTACTTGGGAGTTTTTGTGATTCTGAACAACTTCTTTTAATAAACTTTTGCTCTATGTTGATCGCAAATAATGTGACTTTACTTGAAATGCTACTTTTTTTTAATCATAGTTGGCTAGATTTTGATTTTGAAAAAATTCTATTCCTATAAAAAATGCATCTTTATGGACTGCATAATTGATAAAATTGTATAAATAAGATATTTTAAGTTATTAAGGCACTCTTAAAAATAGGTATAGGTAACTTAGATGCTAAAATATTGTAGGTATATTATTTTGAATACTTTATTTTAGAGTATCTGTGGGTAGAAAGTATCGTAGTTTTTTATTTAGATACTTTCAATATTGAAGTTTTTGGGGTAGGTATTGACTGTTTGCAGATACCTTGATACTTTTTTCAAGTATCTTTTGCAGCTCTCGCAGAGCTGATGTAAAATTAAAAAAGGCATGTGTCACGGCACAATCAACCGAAGTAAAACATATAATATACTAAAAACCATACTTTTTTCTTTAAAGTCTTATTATGGAAACAGTAAAAAGTAAAAACAAACCACAAAAATATTAAAAAATAATACGAGAAAATCTTAATCGTCTATCTCTGCAGACATAATATCTCTGACAAGCAAAATTTTAAATTTGAAACCTACTAAAATTAAAATATTAATAGAAAACTTTGTGTACAAAAGGCAATTCAGTACGAATAAATATCGTGCCTAGGTTTAATGTATTTTATGTATGTATTTTATATTTTTGTCTATGTATTTATTAAATCTATGTATTAATTGGTCAGAAAGGCAGACCAGTTTGTAAAGACTGATTTCTGACCACTTGCGCTAAGCAATAAAGAAATATTATTATTATTATCATTTTTATTTGACATTTCCAGTCTGGTATACTACAATTGATTTATATATAATGAATGAATTGTGAATTATAGACGCTCGACAACAGAGGTCATAAGCGTCTGATGATTTATATATAGCGTTGCTATTGGTTACGAGCGCGAACACTTTCGTCCCTTGTGGCATTTTATAGTCCTTAAATCAGAATGCGAATTTACACTATCGTAACATAAAGAATTACATTTCAAAAAAATCAAATGTGTTTCGTGGTGCAATCGGTCACGCCACTGTTGGAAGACGAGGTATATAGGAGGTATGCATCACACAACACATCATGTAGCTGGAGGTATGTGGCTTGGTTGTTACGTAATGGATTACATGAATTCGGTATTTTGTATATCCGCTCAACTACAAACCTGGTTCATAGATATAACCAAACTACACCTAACAATCTATATGTTAGTATAACGTAGCTATATATATGGTGTGTGCAGATTATAATATAGTACTGGCTATACTACCCATTATTATCAAAATCAATACTATTATCTATATAATATAAAAATAAATATTTCTTTGTTTGTTTGTTTGTCCCGTATGCGTTTCTATACCATTCATCCGATTGCGATGAAACTTTGGTGAGTTGTTGTACGCATGCCCGCAAAGGTTTCTGTAGGTTCATAAATTCTTAGCACCCGGGCGAAGCCGGACGGGACCGCCAGTATCAAATAATAACAATTTTCTAAAACTTCTTGTATCGGCTGTTAAGAAATGGGAGCGTAACGAAAAGTGAAACATCTATATTCACCACGTCAATTAGTTTTAGAGGCAGGGGAGAGGGGAATATCGATCGCTCCACTCCTTACGAAGTAAACAGTAAAGTAAGACGAACGTGTTTCAAATTTCGTTACGCACCCATCCATTTTTAATTCTTTAGAGTTGACATATACCAGTGTGTGGAATATAAATAAATGAAATATTCTGCAGAAGGCAAGTTAAATAAATAACATAACAAAAATGAAACAGCTTTATTTATTTACAACATTTTCTTCATCTCAAAATTCTGTCAAAAAGTATATTGTTGTTTATCTTATATACAACTAACTATAATAGACGCCAATGACCTCAGTTGTCGAGCGTCTATGATCTACAATCTTTCTCTAAATACGTATTTACTTACAAAAATAAAGATAGTTACTTCTTACCACAACTGTTTTATTGATGGATGTACATTTCGAAAGCAATGCTTTCATCTTCAGCAAACACTATACTTTACTTGTGAAGGGGATAATCAGTCCTGAGAATAGTAACGCTATACCTGGAACTGCTAGAACCAAATTAAAACAGTCCGAAGAATCTGAGAATTTGATCAACGCGTATAGTTCGAAGAATTCTGTAATGATACATTTTTAGAGTGTTGGGTCTCCAAGTTACTTGAATATTATGTAGTATTAGAAATACCTTGTATTTTTGATGTCCGTCTTGTGACTTCTTGTGTTTCCTGTGACGGACATCCTGTGTTTCCACAAGACGGACATCAAAAAATACAAGGTATTTCTAATACTACATAAAATTCTGTAATGTCAACAGACGCTTTAGAATTGATAGAACCAATTCAGAACCGTCAGAACTGTACCAATTAAACAATGCAGTATTAATATGAGTGTGAGAAGGAAATAAGGCTTATCATCTCTTTCACTTGTCTCACAGTTGTCACGAATAATTCTCTTAAAGCGATTTAAAGGATTTTTTTGTTCGAGGCTCAATGGTGACAGTTAATTTCTTTTTATACAAAGGATATAATTTTCAAATTTGTCGATGATCGTTAATCTCTATACCTACTAATATTTAAGCGAGAAAATAAAAAGTTATAATATTTTCCGTTGAGATGAAATGAAAACAAAACGAAATATTCCCATTATTGTTTGATATTCATAAGGTTAAAGAACGGTAAACCATTTTCAATATTTTCATGAATAAATAAGTAATATGATTTGATGAGTACCTACCTATAATAAAAATAAATATTAGTAAAAAAAACTTTTTAGAGACAAGCTTTTATTTAAATGCGCTAAAAAGAAAAAAATAATTTTTGGTAATTTAGATTCATAATTATAAAAGCGTGGGTCATGAATTCTATGATAGTTTATTAGTCACGACCAACGCTTTTATAATTATTAATCTAAATTATTAAAAATTATTTTTTTCCTTTTTGGTGTATTTAAATAAAAGCTTGTCTCTAAAAAGTTTTTTTACCAATATTTATTTTGTTCATTTTAATCTTTCAAAATTTTACCCCCCTTTGACACCCGTAGAGGTTGAATTTCAAAAAATCCTTTCTAAGTGGTTGCTTACATCAGAAAAGGAATCAACTGTCCAAATTTCAAGTTTCTAGCTTCAGCGATTTGGCCTGGGCGTTAATTAGTAAAAAAAACCCTACGTCCCCGTTTGAACCCCTTAGGGGTTGAATTTATTTCTAAAAACGATATATTCATGTATTGTCATCGGGAATCCATATGTGTACAAAACTTCAAATCGATTGGTTGACCTAAACAAACAAACACACAAACCAACATACATTGCAAGTTAAATAAAAGCTTGTAAAAAATAACAGCGATATAGCTATAGAAGTGTTAGGTATGTACAACTGAAGACAGTCCAGACGTGCGAGGAACAATTGAAAATACAATAAAATATTTTTGCTTAGTGATGATAAGATGTACACCTTGAGTTTTCATAAGCGATTTGGAACATTTATTGCAACATCCAGGCACATCACCACGACATAAAGAGTAATTAACACTACGGAATACAATCAACGAATCGAATGGTCATAATGTACCTAACAGGTCATATTTTAGTGTACAGTTGTGGCTTCACAAGCGACGTGATATGCTGTTTCTATAGTTATCCTTGGTCTGAGGTTTTCCGCTACCGTATTGATATTGTTTTGTTATGGAAACAGTGGAGCATCCATAATAATGATAATAATAAACAGTGTTGCACTATGTTTATGTATATTATAAAGCTTTTTTTACATAAAAACAAACATATCGCGGATCTTTTGTTATTGTTTTCATTTCTGTACTTTTAAGGTTATATATACATGAGGTCTTTTGAAAACGTTAAATGTCGAATAATAATGTTAAAATCGCTCGAGGGCAATCGAATATGTTTAATTAAAAAACATAAAAGAAACACGGGGTGTGGTGTTATTTTTATTTTTAAAATGCAATAATATTTTTTTCTGATCAAAGCAACATTTTAAGCAAGATGCAAAATGATTTGACATGACACAATCGTGCGTAAAACAATGACAAAGGGCACAGTAATTAGGAACATGCCACATTCGAAGACGTATACAACTAGATTAGATTAGATAACTTTATTGTCTAAAAGAAAGTGTTTCTTATTGACGCAGACGTAGAACTATTTCTATAAATTTTATAATGACGTTACGTCTTTAAAAAAAATATTAACATGACATACATGATACAAAACACAAATAAACTATGGTGTAACTATGGTAGTTCGAGTCACACATTTTTTTTTGTATGTCACACATTTTTTGTAACACATTTTTTTGTAACGCCGGGAAAGACGTAGTAGTGATGCGCGATACGAGATGTTTAAGTCGATTGTCTCGATTGTTCAAACATCTCGATCACTCTCGATGGTTGTTGCTTGGACTCGATTGGTGTTATAGTTGTCATAGTTCACCGAGACCGAGTCGCATAGAACAGAATCGTACACTGTCGAGAGCCACATAATATACAATCGTTCATCACTCAACAACAGTCTGTGGTCGAGTCGATAGTCAATTGTGCAGTAATCGCGTAATACGAATTCAATAGTTAAGAGATCATAGAGTAGTGAGTACCGACTGAACAGTATGAAAAGTGAACAATCAATAAGTCGCGTGAACGTCAGTCGACTAGCATATAACCTTGAATCGCGATTATATGTATTCTCATTCGCTGCTATATTGCTATAATCTATGTGACAAATAATCGACTTGAACAATCGAACATTTCGATTGTAAAATTAAACTCCGAGTCGATTGTGGACTCGATTGTTATTATGAACGTTTATGTAATTGTAAAAATATCTCGTAATCGCCCATCACTAAGACGTAGATTTACGTCAAAAGTTTCGCTTAAAAAATTGATGCGTATACGTGTAACCTTTACGCGAGGTTGAAGTCAAACTTATATAATATAATATGTAACTCGTAACGCCCTGACTTACAGTATCGTGAAAGTGAAAACCGCGGCTAAAGTTGATGACCTTAAAAAAATCATTGTCTGGTGTCTCATCACTTTTTTACACACTCCTAGAAAATTATAACGTAAACAGTAAATTAAAAAAACATATATTACATGTGACAGAGCCTCGCCTCATGTCATATTTATACGCACAACTAATTGTTATGCTGACGTATATACAGCTCTGTGACACCGCGTGTGCTATACTGCACTGTAACACCGCGTGTGCTACAGTGCACGCCTAGCCAGTGCCGCAGTGGTGGGGAGAACAGCAGCGAAGAAGCGGACTAAACATTTCGTTGCATATATCTTTCGTTGCATATTTCCCCTCACGCGGCTGTTCACAGCTGACATAAGATGTTTCACATCAAAAACATTTTCCTCCTACAAGTGAAATAAAAATTTTGACAGGTCACATTCCTCAATATAATTTGGACACGTGTTCTTTCGTTACCAGGCCTGCAATACGCGGATGTTTAATTTAAATTGGGCAGAGGAGTCAACAAATTTATAAGACAATAATTTGTAGCGTTTCCCCAGTCGGTAACCAAATCCAACTATACTTACTAACTCGCAAGTTTTAAACGCTACATGACTGGTTTATGTCTGCTTATTTGCATTTTAAGCGCATCTGTTGTCTTACGTTTGGCACCACTGTATTTATTTTGGAAAACTTTTCTTTAAGTTTCAATAAACTTTTCTTGAAGTATTTACATTTTTAAACAGTTTGCGAATTAATTAGTTTTATTATCGATTTTTGTAATACACAATTATTTTAATAACAATTCCTGAAAATTCTTAATGTTATTCAGCATTCCAAAACTTTTAAAACATTAAAAAAATTATTTGTAAAAAAACTTTTTAAAGACAAGCTTTTATTACCTAATATGTACTAAAAAGGAAAAAATTATATTTAATAATTTATATTTGTAATTAAGTATAAAAGCGTAATTAGTTTACTAATCACGACCACCGCTTTTATAATTATTATGAACCTAAATTAGTAAATATTATTTTTCCTTTTTAGTACATATCTAATAGTACGGGATCCAGCTGCAAAATTAGTACGTTCAACACGTAGGTAATCAAACTTTGATTTTTACATATATTTATGAATAGAATAAGACACTTTTCACAAGGTGCCGATCAAAAAGTGCCCGCAACTCTTTACACACATTGCTGTGAAATGGATGATATTTTATTTGACGAACAAGTGAATGAAATTTTTTTTGAAAAATCAATTAACGCTATTTTAATTAAAATTAGTTGCGGGCACTTTTTGATCGGCACCTTGTGAAAAGTGTCTTATTCTATTCATAAATATATGTAAAAATTAGAGTTTGATTACCTACGTGATGAACGTACTAATTTTGCAGCCGGACATTAGACTATAAGTACATTTAAATAAAACCTTGTCTTTGAAAAAAAATTTTTACTAATATTTCATTTTGTTTCTTTTAGTCTTTCAAAATATTTACAATTATTAAAACATTAGTTTGCTCGGCCCATTTTATATTTTATTATTTACTGTGACGTATTCCTGCTTACCATAGAGAACGGAGTTCGGTACTACCGCATGTTTCTCTATTTATCCGCTGTTGCGCGCTAACAGTCACTCTAAAATCAGGGTTGGAAAAAACCCGGGTTTTTTTAAAAAAACCCGGTTTTTTTTAAAAAAACCCGACCCGGTGGGTTTTATTGGGTTTTTATGGGTTTAAATGGGTTTTATTGGGTTATATTGGGTTTTTTTTCAAAAACATCCCTAAGAATATTTGGTAGGTAGTAGAATTTAATAAGATATCAACCTTACAACAACCTTGAAAGGGGCAACACACATAGCCTTTCTGGCTTTGTTGCACCCTAAATAAAGTTATATTCTTATATTCTTAAGATTAAAGCAGGTAACCTACAAAGATACAGAAAGAACAAAAAGCACAAAAAGCAACAATGTATCCGAATGTTTTTGTAATTTTATTATGTCACTATTTTCTTGTCCAGCTTCATCAGCGGCTATAGAGAAAATTTTTTCAAGTTATGGCCTAGTTTGGACAAATTTAGGAAATAGACTTGGGTCTGAAAAAAAAGCCGCTAAGCTGGTTAAAACATATCGCTATCTAAAACATAAAAATCAAGTGAATGATGAGGATGATGAATGATGATGGCGATAAATTAATTTTTAATTTGTATTTATCAGTATGGTCAATATCAATTTATTATATTTTTTTTTGTCATAAAAAAAAATGATTTAGTGGTTTCCTAAAAATGTATATTATTTTATTGTTAGGTACATTATTTTGTATTAGTTAGATATTATAAAAGTATAAATAAAAGTCTTAAAAATAATAAAACGAAAATTATTTAGAAATATTTTTAATAAAACCCATTTTTACCAACTTTTAGCGGATTTTATCAAGTGGGTTTTACCCAAAAAAACCCACCCGGGGTTTTTTGGGTCGGGCAAAATTAGCCAACCCTGTCTAAAATCCCCTCCATGTATCTGCTCACACCGAATATAATAATCTGTACCTCCAAATGAAATGATATCTCAGGTCTCACCGTTTCCTGTTCTTCGAAATGTTAAATGACTAGAAATTATCCTTGTTGATACAATTTAATACTTGGAATAGAAACAACTAAAATGTATATATGAGTGAGGTTATGGGTGGTGGGTAGAAGCGGCAGATATTATAGAAAACGAAACAATCCTAAACTAATATCTGGCAGCTGTAAGTTGTATAATTCTCAACTCTGAATTCATTGGTTGACTAGCTTAACCGCACAATTCATAAAATTATCTGCAGATGATCCTTATATAAGGTAATACTTCTATAAAGATCTTTTTGACTTGGTTTAATAATATAGTAGATCTTTATATAAAATTAATAACAAATAAATAAAACACAACAAAATTTGATTTAAGGCCCGTATTCACCGACCCTAGTTAGTTATTTATTCCGTTGATTTATTCCCCTGGTAACTATCACACGGAATAAATAGTGATAATTCAAATTACCAAACATAGTTAAGTTTACTGCAGGTATAAATCGTAAGAATAGTTATTCTGTTCAATTTCAAGGGTATAAATATTTATCCGCCTAGTTAAATAGGGTGTGCACGAAATGCATAAATTACTTTATGGCCTGGCGACCTTTTCAGGTAAATATTAATTTCATATCTTACAGGTAAAAGTTTTTGTCAGTAAAATATGTCAATATTCACCATTTTACATTTTCGATAGATGCGACATCGGTCGGATCTTTGGTAAACGTGCTTTATTTGACAAAATCTGCAAGGCGTATAGTATATAGTAAATTTTTACCTGCAGTTACTATTCTATCGAATGAATTGCTTGGTGAATAGAAAGTTTATTTTATTCCAAGGATTAAATTTATTCTAAGGTTAGTAACTTCTATCTTTAACAGTGTTTGGTGAATACAGGCCTTAATCAAGATGAGTCTGATCACAACGAAATTATAATTTTGAATTACTTGTTTGTTTCAAAAGCGTAGCTCTTAGAAAGTGCCAAAACAAAACAATGTTGTGGTCGACAATGTAGAGTATTAATGTTGACTCAAACAGACACAACACTTCCATGACCCCACTTGACGTTAAAAATTCATGATATTTTTAGGAGTGGTTCCCAAAGACACTATGCAGGGTATCTGTAATTCAAATGTCAGTATAGATACTGTTTATATATACGTTATTTAACGGCTAAATCGCAGTTCTGTATTTATTTAATTATTAATTCCCTATAATAATGGATAAATGAAGAATGAGTGAACACAAACCGTCTCTAAACGATTGATATACCTTACTTGCCACTAGCGCCATCTGATAAAAAAAATGTAAACGTTTGACACATATACCTTCTTTGCCACCAGCGCATTCTGACGATTAAATCCCCCAGGGGTAACATTGGAATGTAGTTGTTATCGCAATTGCATTCCAATGTTCTTTGGGAATTGGCGTTCCCAGGAGCCCGAGCTCGTACCAGTCGGTTTGTGTATGACGACTGGCAGATTCTAATACACAAATGGATTATTAATTGTTGTGTTGAAGACGCTAATGACCTGAGTTGTCGACGCGTCTATAATCTACAATAATAATAACTGACGAATAAAAAATGGTACCCTTATTACAAGAAACTTCCTGAGTCTGTACACCCGCGATGTTCGATATAAAAGTCAGTCTGTATATTATTATATTTTGTATAAATTGTAGCTTTGTTTTGTTTAGCGTGTGATATGGCTGTGATTAGTTTTACAGGCCCTTCCATTTGTTCAGTGTTTATGAGTAGTTTCCGGACCACAAAACAGACACACGTAAAATATACGAGGTCCGATTCAATTTTTTACAAGCAGAAAGCAAAACCGTTCCTGTCTAATGAATATTTTTTTTAATCGCAAGATTGAATTTTTAAACCACCAAACACAACTTTTAACTATGTTTTATGTAGGTAATGTAAAAAATAAATCGATTTTGTTGGCAGTGTTTTAAAAGCAATTTATGCAACTAGTGGCTTAAGTCAGGGCCGGCGCTAGGATTTTCGGGCCCCGGGTAAGCATTCTCAGGCTCCTGTATCCACCAAAAAAAAAATTTACTCCAAAATTTGTTTTTTTTGGAAATAGAAAATTTTAATGCAAAAAATCAATAAACGCCTTTTTTGTTAGGAAAATATTTTATTGCTCGCGGTTTTAAACACGGTAGTCACATATTATAGGTAAGCTCCGGGCCGGCGGGCCCCCTTCAGGGATCCGGGCCCGGGGTACCTTTGCCCCGCTTACCCCCCCCCCCTAACGCCGGCCCTGGTTTAAGTGACGTATTATATGAGCCTAAGGTTATGTTGCATTTATACCAGAACGAGTGTGTGTTTACCGCGCGAGCCGAAGACGAGTACTGTAATCACACGAGTGATCACGTCCTAAAAGGGCACTATTAACTTCAATTTGATGCAAAAAAATCTGGGATCAAAAATACAATTGGGAGCTTGTAATAAAATTTTAGACGGTAGGAAGGGGTTCAACTTCCACTTAACTTTAAAGTTATATCTTTTTAACCGACTTCAAAAAAAAGAGGAGGCTCTAGTATATTCGGTGCATAACTTCAAGGTGGTTCTACATAAATTTTACTAAAATCGGTTCAGTGGTTTTCTTTTTTTAGTTTACTGATCAAATGTCAAGACAGAAGTCGGTTAATAACGTGCAAACTACGTATTGTAAAGCCATTAAAAAGTACAAAACAAAAAAACGTTTTAACTAAAAAAAAAACCTCCTTCAAAAACGTCACTAAAAAGAGGAAAATAATAAAATTTGTAGGTCGGCGCCAATTTAGTAAAATATGAAGTCAGTTAAAAAGTAGATATTAATTATAATATACATTAAGTTTTACCCGAGTTAAAGACATCGCGGACTATATTAATATTTAATATACAGAATTTTTATAATACTAATGTGTGCATTAATATAATATGAAACACCCATTTGGTATGACGTAACATAGATAGATAGATATTTATTTGATCACAGTCGACACTGACAATGTGACAAGTCAAAATAAGTATATGTTAATTGAAATCATAAAATTCTTTCAAATCATAAAAGCAATTATTAACAATCAGGAAATTTTTCAATGTGCGTTTAAAAGAGCTAAAGTTGCTGTCTCGAATTGATATAGGCAGTCTGTTGTAAATTTTACACCCAGAACCAAGTGGTCCTCTGCCGTACAACGATAGTTCGGTAGTTTTGGATATAATATATCTCATTGTTTTGACGCGTTTGGTGACTGTGAACAGTGCTAACAAAGGTAAGGTCAGATATATTCTGTTTAATAAATTTACAAATTTCATATATATAAATGCACGTGAAAGTCAGCAGATTATTTTTAATGAAAAAGGTGCGACATGAGACCCTGCGACCAATATTGAAGATTGCCCTAATAATACGTTTTTGCAAAATAAAAATTCGATTACACTGGCTGTTATTACCCCAAATCGCAATGTTGTAGCTCAAGAGAGAATAAACAAATGCGTAATACACATTAATTAATGCTGCAACATGGGAAAAAATCATTTTTCAAACCTATGTCACCGTAGGGATTCTAACCCTAAACTTTCCTGCACTGTCGCGGCGTACTGAGTTAACAATTACTCGCACAGTGACACATTTTCGAACGACTAACTATTTCCCTTTGAAGCATTCTGTCACTGAAAAACCACTACGTGTGAGAGTCGATTATTAACTAAAGTGCTATAGAACCGACCCATCTTACATGTGAGAGCTAATCTCAAACGGAATGAATCGGTACCATCCCGAATTAATTATAATGGCGCCGACCTTTTTGTGTAAGTACAATTTAATGTTTTATATGACAGGGAGATTAGACTGTTCCTGCATGTATAAAAACTATAATTATATGATCACAATCTAAGGGCATTGTCAAATCAGATTTTTCTGCAACCCAGCAATAGTGCTGAGCGAAGGTTTCTTAACTGAACCTACTTTCTGCCAATCAGTTAATAGTAACTCATGTGTATAAATACAAAACCTACAAATGTGGATACACATAAATACCTACCACGTACACACAATATTTGTTTAGATTTAGGTTAGATTTACCCAAAAGGCATTAATACCAACGTGAACGATGAAAACAGGTCAAGCAAATTGAAAAATCACTATATTATACACTACTGAGTCTAAAAGCCAGTAAACATTATTTACGCTTAATTAGGTATTTAAGTTTAAAAAAAATTATTAATTTTTTAATTTTTTCTAATAATTTAACATAAATAATATTGAAAATCGAAAAGAAAATTTTTTTTAAAGCTATAGATAAATTACTAAAAATTAATTAAAATGTATAAAAATTTAAAAAATATCACGTGACTTCAAAACGCGCCAGGAATGTTTGTGACGTCGTTATGTTAAAATGTGTCTGCATTTGTTGGTATTTGTGTATATGTATTACACATGCTATCAAAAATAATAAATTTTTAACTTGGTAACCATGGATACAAAGACCATAGATAACATAATGACGTCACACGCGTTCGGATTCTTTCGGCGCGTTATCGGAACTGAGTTTAAAAATTAATTTTTATTTAAATATAACTTTTTAATTAGTAAGCAAAAAAATTAAAAAAAACAGTTTTGCTATAAAGCTTGATGTGGTCCTTCCATTTAAGTAAAAAAAAAATCGTTTAAAAACCCAATTGTCATACTTTGGCAATGTCGAAAATCAAAATGGCGATTTTAATAGTTTACAATATTTACATGTTCTGATTTCGCGCTCTTTGCTTGAAAATAATCATATTCGCATCGCTGATTGCCGCCCTCTCAGGCTTAGCGTCCCACCGGTTGCCAGACCCAGACTACTTATACATACTATACAGCGTGTTCTTTACAAATGGAATTTTTTTTTAATAATTATTGGAGCAAAAATTTTTTTCAGTGGAAAAGTTCTGCTTCGTCCAAAACCTCTAAAACACCAAAGAAATTTTTTTTCGGCCTAAAGCTATACGAGGGAAATCAAAAAGTTTTATTTTACTAAAAATGAAAATTATCTGTGATATTCAAGATTTTCGCAAAATTAGTTACATAATCAAATTTAATTCAAAATTATAACATAACTAACATCTAAGTAATTATTTATTCAGAATTATAAATCAGAATTCAACATGTCCGCCATCTCTCTCCATACAAAGAACAGTAATATAACTTTAGGCCGAAAACAATTTTCGTTGGTGTTTTAGAGGTTTTGGACGAAGCAGAACATTTCCACAGAAAAAAATGTTTGCTCCAATAATTAATAAAAAAAATTCCATTTGTAAAGAACTTTCGTGGACACGCTGTATAGGTATCTAACATCATATTGGTTTTAAATTAAAAAATGGTGCCAAATTGTTCAAGAAGGTATGAAACGTCGATAAATTTTGATCTCGTCCCTAGGTCCTTCTGCCCGAATAATAATATTTTTAACTTCCCGCTATTGAAATTTGAAAATTTTCGAAAATTCGATAAGTTATTGGTTTCAGACCGAGTATCGATAATCGAATTTTCAACAGATCTCGACGTTTTGAGGTCCTAGGAAATTATTCTGACCATTTTGGGATAAACGTCAGTGTGTGTGTGTATGTGTGTGTATTAATGTGTGTATGGAAACATACGATATCTTTGGAACAAAACGATCGATTTGGACGATCAACACGGCGATCGAAAGGGTTTATCAAGACTTAGATATGATTAAATTTTGAGCTCAATCGCACGAGTGGTTTGAGAATAATATATCAAAAACTTAAAGAAATATTTTTTTTATTTCTATATTTTGAATAACTTGAAAACTTCTCGTGCGATTGGGCTTACAATTTAATCAGATTTAAGTCGTGAATAGCTCTTTTAATTGCCGGAAGATTCATCAAAATCGGTCAATTGGTTTACGAGATATCGCGCGACAAAAATTATTTTTTTTTAATTCTCATAATTAGTAAATGAATTGTGAATTATAGACGCTCGACAACATGGATCATCAGCGCATAATTAATAAAGTAAATATTAGTTTTGACCTCAAAGAGCTCAAAAATACTATTAATTTCGTTTCTTTTTTTATTTATTTAATAATAAAAAAAATTATATTCATAACCAACATTTTTGAGCTCGAATAACATAAATAATAAAGCTTTCGAGCTCTTTTAGCTCGAAAACAGCGGGAATTTTTGGGTTAGCCCGCAGAAAAACCAGTTTCCACATTTTTTCTATCGATTTTCATTAATCTACAATGAACCCTTTTGGTTCAAAATAAATTATAATTTAAAAAAACTAAAAAACACGCTTTAATGAACTAAAAAGTAAAAAATAATTAATTTTATTGTAAAAAAGCGTGGGGTGCTTTATATTATATTTTCATACTACCCCACGCTTTTTTACAATAAAATTAATTATTTTTTACTTTTTAGTTCATTAAAGCGTGTTTTTTAGTTTTTTTAAATTATAATTTATTTTTGCTTTTTAGTCCTGGAGATCCTGGTCAGGATAATGGGACAAACTTATGGAATTATTGTATTGTCATCGGTCCTTGATAAGTGTGGAAAGTTTCAGTTCAATCTGAAGTTTTTTGCTTTTTTTTTTAGTCCTGGAGATCCTGGTCAGGATAATGGGACAAACTTATTGAATTATTGTATTGTCGTCGGTCCTTGATAAGTGTGCAAAGTTTCAGTTCAATCTGAAGTTTTTTGCTTTTTTTTTTAGTCCTGGAGATTCTGGTCAGGATAATGGGACAAACTTATTGAATTATTGTATTGTCGTCGGTCCTTGATAAGTCGACAACGTTTAAACTAAATCTGACCGTTCAAAGTTGGTCAAAATCAAGTTCAAAGAAGTCGGTCACAAACTGACAAACAAGCAAGCAAGCTAGCAAACATACAAGTGAAGCTAATAAAAGCGTGTTAAAAAATCTGACATAAGCCATTTTACCCTATGACCACAGATATAATGTATTACCCTTACACACATAATAATATCTTGGAGATCTTATGAAATGGGACATATAAGATATTTGAGTAAGAGACAGACAGATAGGAACAAAGAAAGATAGAGAGATTGATGTGGGGAATCGTTAGCGAGTTTTTCACAATGCTGACTGAGTATTTTTCGTCTGTTTATGTCATCATCCATTTTTCTTTATTACTACAAACAGATGTTTCAAGACGTGTGAAATTGTAAAAACGACACAAAGTTTTCTTGAAGTTAACAAAAGACATAATAATTATAACATACGATCTGGGGAAATTCGTGTAATGTACATAATACGACTTTCGCGACATTTATCTGGTTTTTGAAAGTACCTAAGTACGTTAAAGAGAACAATCTCTCTCACTGATGATAGTCATTCCATTTATACCGATTATGTAGTGACTAATAAAATATATCCAAGTGTGCAAGCTTTCACAGCCGGCATTGTTCCAAGTCTTCATGGTTTCCAGGCTTGTAGGCCGTGGTCCAGTGGTATTTCTACCTGACGTTTCGTCTACAACTGCGGTAGACATTCTCAAAGGCGATGTGGCAGCGGTCGAAGTGTCTTCCTTGGCGGCTCACAGGTCACTGACGGCTCACTGATCTGTGAGCCGCCAAGGAGGACACTTCGACCGCTGCCACATCGCCTTTGAGAATGTCTACCGCAGTTGTAGACGAAACGTCAGGTAGAAATACCACCGGACCACGGCCTGCAAGCCCGGAAACCATGAAGACTAATAAAAAATACTTTATGGGGTTTAATTAAATAAGCCGACATAAGGACAAAAAATTATACTGTCCGTCGCTTATAATGCAGAAAAGTGAAAAACACGTTCACTATTTACACTCTCCCAACCGTATTTTTTATCTTAAACGGTCCGTTTTGATCTTAAATTAAAGATAAAGGATGCGTCTAGGCGCACTACAAGGCACTTTTTGAAAATATAGAAAAGTTTTCTCAGTAGAGCTGACGTAAAACCATCTAATATTCAGAAGGGTGCGCCAAAAATTTACTGTTTCAAGAACCGAAGGACTATGATCGTCGGTTATGTTCTATTTCAAGAACCGAATGACTACGATCGTCACTGTTCTTCTGTTTAAAGAACCGAATGGCTAATAACATCACTGTTCTTGTTTCAAGAACGGAAGAACTACGACCATGTGTTCTCCTGTTTTAAGAACCGAAGGGCTATAACCGTCAGTGTTCTTCTGTTTCAAGGACCGAATGGCTACGATCGTCAGTCTTCTTCTGTTTTAAGAACCGAAAGGCTACGATCGTCACTCTTCTTCTGTTTAAAGAACCGAATGACTAAAAACATCACTGTTCTTGTTTCAAGAACGGAATAACTACGACCATCAGTGTTCTCCTGTTTTAAGAACCGAAGGGCTACAACAGTCAGTGCTCTTCTGTTTCAAGGACCGAAAGGCTACGATCGTCAGTCTTCTTTTGTTTTAAGAACCGAAAGGCTGCGATCGTCACTCTTCTTCTGTTTCAAGGACCGGAAGGCTACGATCGTCACTTTTCTTCTGTTTTAAGTACCAAAAGGTTACGATCATCAGTCTTGTTCTGTTTCGAGGACCAAAAGTCTACGATCGTCAGTATTCTTCTGTTTCAAGGACCGAAAAGCTACGATCGTCACTCTTCTTCTATTTTAAGAACCAAAAGGCTACGACCGGTCACTCTTCTTCTGTTTCAAGGACCGGAAGGCTACGATCGTCACTTTTCTTCTGTTTTAAGTACCAAAAGTTTACGATCATCAGTCTTGTTCTGTTTCGAGGACCAAAAGTCTACGATCGTCAGTATTCTTCTGTTTCAAGGACCGAAAAGCTACGATCGTCACTCTTCTTCTATTTTAAGAACCAAAAGGCTACGACCGGTCACTCTTCTTCTGTTTCAAGGACCGGAAGGCTACGATCGTCACTTTTCTTCTGTTTTAAGTACCAAAAGTTTACGATCATCAGTCTTGTTCTGTTTCGAGGACCAAAAGTCTACGATCGTCAGTATTCTTCTGTTTCAAGGACCGAAAAGCTACGATCGTCACTCTTCTTCTATTTTAAGAACCAAAAGGCTACGACCGGTCAGTCTTCTTCTGTTTCAAGGACCGAAAGTCTACGGCCGTCAGTGTTTTTCTGTTTCGAAAACCATCTGCACGTCACAGGGACCACAAGAAACAAAAGATAATAGCATAACGTCCACGGCCTGCTAACTCCGCGTTGGCAGACTCAAGCATCGCTCACATAGCGTACATACATTCTCACGTAGGTACTGCACAGTTATACTACATACATACTGCGAAGAGCTCTGTGGTCTCTTTTCGTACGCACATAATAAAACTAAATAAGCTGTGAAGCCATTTCATACATTTTTGTATAATATATACTCCAGGAAAGTAGTTAAAAGTACATTAACTGCTGATTTATGAAAGAGATATGTTTTTATATAAAAATCTTGTTGTAAAAAGCCATGTTTTAATATTTTTAGTAATTTTTTTATTACTGAATAAACCGTTTTGAATGTTGATGCAAATCGTTACATATTTTCTAATGTTTTTGATCGATACATTTTTGGAAAAATGTTTGAACAATAAAATACAGAATGTTCACGCAAAAAATTGTGTCTTGAAGATCACCAACAGCTAAGGTTATTTTCAATTCATTATTTTTTTTTTTAATAATAAATTGAAAATCTAATTGACACTTTTACCAGCTCTCTGGCTAGAATCCGGAAACTGGGGACTTGTAATAGAGGAACCATAGCAACGCCATGTAAACAACAGCACTGCTACACGCTCGGCCATTTTCAAGCACAGAATGAATGTTCACGCGTTTTGAGTCAGAAATTGGAAGCTTCGGGAGGGTTGGATATAATATAATATAGAGAGACATAATTTGACTTAGGTATCAAATATCCAACTTTTTTCGACGGATACAGACGTTGAACGTTCGTTTTGAGTATTTTTCGTGTAACAAAGTGGTTTTTGAAATATCTGATATCAAAGTCCATATTTCAATATTTAAAAAAATTTAGATGGAGCAGTTTTATTGCATTTTTGCACTTATTTGCCGGTAAAGTTTTTTATAATAAGGTTGGAAAAGTACAAAAATAACCAAATAGACTTTTAACGAAATGTCCATAGGTTATGCGATGCAGGGCCGTAGCTAGGGGGGGCATTAAGGGGCAATGCCCTACCTTAAAACATCCGGTGCCCTACTTTAAGGAATTATAAACAAGCCGCAAAGACTGTCACGACAGAATGACAGACTTGACATTTGGAAAAACAAGATTAAATTCGTTGGACTAAATGAAGTTCTTCGGAAATTTGATAACATGGCAAGTTCTGTATATTTTTTTTTTGAATAAATTGTCATTTACCGTTTTCTTGCTTTTGTGATTTGATATCACCAGATGAGGTGGGCAATCCAATTAAAAAATTGTAGTCTTTTGCTTCAGCCCTACTTTAAACTTTTAGTGCCCTATTTTGAATTCAGCTCTAGCTACGGTCCTGATGCGATGTAGGTATAATGAATGTATGAATTATTTTGTTCTCCAACTTTGACCTCAAATTTTCAGAAACACTTTATTTTAGTCTCGTACCTACGAATCATTCTGAATCATTCTGTATATTGAATATTGTATAAACTCATGAAATAATAAAAAAGGCATTGCCATTTGTCGTTACAGATATGATGTAACAAAGTAATTAACTGCTGCTATATTTCTGGATACGATGTCTGATGATCCACCAAAAGATCAAACGATGGTTCACCAGTTACCGACCATGCTATTATAGAACAGCGTGTTTCAAGCTCCTACGGGAATTGGATTCGAGATGAAACAAGCTCCGTTTGATCAGGTAAAACTGCACACACGAGTTGCATGGCAGCAAAATTTCAGTCATAAATATCAAATTATTAAAAGTTTGCTGTACTGAAATAAGATGCAATACAAAAACTTTGCCCTTGCATAATTCTGGAGAACGCTAGAAGAATATTTTTATAGTAAATGAGACATAGTAACATATAAATACAGTGAGAGCCAAAATGATTTGATCATTTTTAAAATGCCATAAAAGATATTATGTATGATTTTCAATCGCAACAATTAATGATAACAATCGAAAGAGGAGGCTTTGGAGATATTTTGATGGTGCGTTCGAATAACCAGCAACGCAATTTTTGTGTTGAAAACTTTATTAGATTTGGTTCCATAATTTGTAACTAGTCTTGCAGTCTAGATCTAGACTTTCTAGACTCTTATCTTTTCTAAATTTTCAAGACAAGACTTGCAAAAGTCTTGTCTAGAAATTTTCAAGACAAGACAAGACTTGCTTTATCTAGAATCTAGATCAAGACTCTTGCCAAAACTCCAGACAATATTCAAGAATCTAGATAAACTAAGTAGTAGTAGGTAAAGTAAACCACTCGGTTAATCTAGACTCTTGAAAATAATCTAGAGTCTTGATATTAGACAAGACAAGAACTTTTTAATCTAGACTTAGACATAGTGAAGTCTTGATATTTCAAGACAAGACTTAAGTGAAGTCTTGTCTTGATATTCCAAGACAAGACAAGACTTTGAAAGTCTTGTCTTGTCTAGACACTAATTGTACCTCAACGGTTATTTCGTCGTTAATTTAATGTTTGTGAACTTCTGATTCGAAATGGAATTTCGTATTGGTTACATAAGTGGAAAAATAATGGGTTCTCTAGTTGAAAACAGAAAATCAATTGACAAGAGGAGATCCACCTGTAACCCTGAAAATGAAAAGCTGGTGAGACAATCAGAATTGATCGTCTCACCAGCTCTTAATTTTCAGCGTTATATGCGGATCTCCTCCTATTCCAGTTAATTTTCTGTTTCCAACTAACCCATTATTTTTCCACTTACGCAACCAATACGAAATTACATTTTGAGCCGGAACTTCACGAACATTACATTGATGACGAAATAACCGTTGAGTTACAATTATGGATTCAAATCTAATAAAGTTTTCAACACAAAAAATGTGTTGCTGGATATTCCAACGCACCATTCTGCCGAAATAAAACGACTTGTGTTGTATAAATTGCGCTCCCGCGAATCCTTCAATGTTGCTAGAATTTAAAAGTTTTGTTCAAATTTACGTATATTTTCATAATAAAAATGAGATGAAAAATTCCATGTAAGTACCTACTCTATTGCAGCGTTTCTCAACCTTTTTGACGCGCGACCCAACATATTTTTTTTAAGTCGTACTGCGACACAATTGTTTATTTTATAATATAAAAATAAAAAAGGTAGTATATCGTCAGCATCATTTTCTTTTATTTATTTTAGATTATAGACGCGTCGACAACTTAGGTCATTAGCGTCTTAATTACATTAAAATTAAATAACTTCCTTAAAACTAAATTACATCACAAAACATCCATGAGCGGAGTGGGATTCGAACCCACGACATCGTCAGCATGATACTTATGGTGACTAATAATTTAAAATGTAATAGTAATTTTTTTAAATGTAACCTCTTTAATAAAGCTGGCCGGTTTCAATTGTCAAACAAGGTGAAAAATTCTTCCGGGCTGATAAGCCGTGGTCAACTGGAGGTTTCCCAGACGTTTCGTCTCTAAATGTGAGAGACATCTTCAGTGGCACAGTTACGGCGACGTGAGCTTCGACGTTGACACAGTGAAGATATCTCTCACAGTTAGAGACGAAACGTCTGGGAAACCTCCAGTTGACCACGGCTTATCAGCCCGGAAGTAACCTCTTTAGTTAATTTCCGAAGTGTTTTCTTTTCAATGAAGAAAATTATATTTTTATTTCGGTTTTTTACGTTTCTTCGCGACCCATTAAAAATTTAAAGAGACCCAATATTGGGTGAAACACTGCTCTATTGTAACTGTTGAAAGACATATGAAGACAAAGAATCGATCGATTCTATCAGGGTTTAAAAGGACTGGCTGCAATCAATCCATCATATAACCATTACATTAGGTATCTAGGTATGTGTGGAGTGCGCCCCGTTCGGTCGGATCGGCCTTTAAACAGCCATTACAGAAAGGTCAGCCTTTTTATGTGTAGTCTCCCAGATGGCACGAGTCGAATTCAGCAGTACTCAAAATATCAAAACCGCACCCCAGTCAAACTGCACATTATGCTTAATGAGGGACTGTTATACCAAATAACTATTTGCTCCCCGTGGAATATGAACACTTTCTTTTAAAATCACAATTATTTTTTTTGACGCTTCAGCAGCTAATTTGTTCACATCCAGCGATCAATAATATAAAAATACTAGCCGTTACCGGTGGCTTCGCCCACGTATATTTCGATTTATGACTAATTATCCTCCCCCCGGCGAGAAATTCTCCTCCTGCTAGCCGGGGTGGTGCTGTTTATTCGCTCGAATTTTATTAAAACATTACTCACTCGCTTCGCTCGTTCGCTCGAATATTATTAATATATTACTCACTCACTTCGCTCGTTCGCTTGAATATTATTAATACATTACTCACTCGCTTCGCTCGTATTTTATTAATACATTATTTCGTATTGCTCACCTACGTTATATAAAGAACTCCGGTGCAAAATTTCATGTTTCTAAATTCTAACTTCAAAAATGACGAAATTCCATAAAAACTTTCATTCCCTTTTAATCCCCTTAGGGGATGAATTTTCAAAAAAAATTTCTTAGTGCGCGCCTACGTTATATAAGGAACTCCTGTGCAAAATTTCATGCTTCTAGCTTCAAAAATGAGGAATTTACATACAAACTTTCATTTCCTATTTAACCCTCTTAAGGTGATGAATTTTCAAAATTCCTTTCTTAGTGGGTGCTTACGACACAAAAGTAACCTACTGTCCAAATTTCAAGTTTATATTTTCAGTGGTTTGACCTGGGCGTTGTCTGTCAGTCAGTCAGTCAATGAGTAACGGAACTGTTTTATATATATATATATATATATTATATATATATATATATATATATATATATATATATATATATATACACGGAAGCAATCAAAATAGCACGATTTAGCCAAACATGCTTTGGTACAACGTTACGTCTTAAGGAAATAGAGGATGTTTATAAGGACATTTTTTAATGTTCTGAATAAACACACAATGTATTAAATGCATCAAACTCAAAATTTGGAAATTCAAGTTTTTGAGGATGAGATTTTCAATTTTTTATTAAAAATAAAAATAAATTGAAAATATGAATCGGTACGGGGTCCAAAAAACTATGACAGCTAGTATTTCCTAAAAAAAAACAATATACGGAAGGCATGTTGGATAGTTTTTTTTTTTCAAAATAAAAAAAAAGATAAAATTCGTTGGTAGCTGTAGACGAAATTAGCTTATTTTTTTGAGTCTGTAGGCTTGTTTGTGTCTGGTTAACTCAAAAACTACTGAACCGATTTTAAATTTCACTATAGTGTCTGTTATAAGTCAGGGAATAGAATAGGCTTCTATTAAAAAGGATTGAGCAATAGCCAAAAAACCGGCATTAACGCGAGGAAACCCGAGGGTGAAGGCTAATAATAAACCGTTTTATGATATTCTGCTGTAGTTTGGTGAATATAGAAATTAATCCACAATATTTATTTAATATCTAAGTATTATAAGTACTGTACTTGCATAAGGAAAAACTAATCTCAGTTTAAATCTATCATACCCTTTTTATAGGTAAAAAGGGTCAAAAGGTAAACAAGCACACGGAAAATTAAGCAAACAATTTTTTAAGGTTTCGCATTTTTTAATTAACAAAAATACCTTCTCTCAACATTTTACATTTATCAAACATATTTTATGAGAAAATATTACTTATATTGTGCAACTAGTAGGTATGCTAAATTTATATCTTTATGCGTCAGGCACGATATTTTCAGCACGAGTAGTAGGCGAGCGTGCACGAGCCTTGGCGAGTACGCATCTGCGAGCCATATACGAGTTCTGGAAAGATCGTGCTTGACAATTTAAAATTATAATCGAGGTGGACATTATTATCTATATGAAGGTCAAAACAGCAATGTTTATTAGCTGCCTGTCTGTCTGTCTGTACACGCAGCACGTGGAAACTACTGTATGGATTTAAATGAAACTTGTTAGTAGCTTATGTCCTGGGTCAACATATTAGGATACTTTTTATCGCGGCAAAAAAAAGAGTTCCCGTGGGCTAGTAAAAAAACTATATCTCCGGATAGCTCATAGAATCAAATAAAACCTTCATTAATAGATTTTTTAACAGCTGATTAAACAATTAACAATTTTATTTGATGAGCAGTCAATTATATAATTGATTCCTGCAATATCGGAAAAAATCATTTTACTAACCATAGTCACAGTCAGAATTATCATGTCACGGTTGAGTATTGTAAGCTCATTCCGCCGCGATAGTAGAAAGGTTCAGGTTAGATTTCTGACTGACTATGGTTAGTAAAATAATTTTTTCCGATATTACAGGAATCAATTATGTATTTGGCTGCTCATCCAATAAAATTCTTAATATAACCTTTATGTTTCTGCTACTCACCAATATATGTCGCAAACAATAATATTTCTGCTACACACCAATAGATGTCGCCACGAGGATTTCATAACGCGCTAACGTTGTAGTTCACCCATGAAACACTTTTCTTAGGAATTTGATGAAATTTGAATATCTTATAGAAAAAAACTTTTTAACAAAAAAAAAACCTTCAAAAAGCCACTAAAAAGAGGAAAATAATGACATTTTGAGGTCTGCTCCAATTTAATAAAATATGAAGTCGATTAAAAAGTATAGTATAGTGGTAAATATCTTCTTTTTAATCAACTTCATATTTTATTAAACTGGCGCAGACCTCAAAATTTCATTATTTTCCTCTTTTTAATGGCTTTTTAAAGGAGGTTTTTTTTTTGTTAAAAAGTTTTTTATTTTTTACCTTTTAGTGTCAAAAAGTGACATTTACCTTAAAGGAATCACACGCCGTTACTCACTTTTATTAAACCGACTTTCTTACGCTGTCTGATGCGTGTCAAAAAGTGACATTTACCTTAAGGAATCACACGCCGTTACTAACTTTTATTAAAATCAGCCGAACTACTGAACCGATTTTGATGAAATTTCTATGGGACCAATCAGAAAGTATATCCTTTCAAATCCTTTCAAATTTTCCAAATCGGTTTATAAATGACGGAGTTCTGAGGTAACAAACATAACAAAAAAAAAAATACAACTGTTAGATATTACTGTTTTTAACCGACTTCATAAAAGGGGGTGGCTTTTATGAAGTCGGTTAAAAACAGTAATATCTAACAGTTGTTAAAATTTTAGAGTAATTCCATGTGGCAATAAATTCCAAAACGCATGCGCGAACGAAGTCGCGGGTACAGCTAGTTCTTTAATAAGGCCTTGTATACCGTTTCTCCTAAAGTAATAACTTCTAATAATATATAAATTAATAAAATTCTTTCACTTAAAAATAGTAAGGAAGTAATGTCTACTGTTCAGAGTTCGCAGAAAAACAGTTTGAGTGACACAGTGAATTCTATACACCGGCACGTTCTGTGGTGCGCCGGATCACCAATCCATCTGACCGGCCGCATTGGATCATCGGCGTACATTCGATTTGATGACCTGTGAATGTGTGTGTCGGTGCACGTCGCGACGCTCTGCGGTCTGTTGTAGCGTCGTGGTCACCGCCGCTCACCTAGGTGGGATTCCGGTTCGCCGCACTCAGCTGTTACATCATATACATGCACTGTATGCATGAGCCGTAGCTTGGCTTACCTCTACATTGCTTCCCTCATGACTTGCTTACTCATAATCATAATATGTATGCAAGAATAATGTATATACGGGGTGTTAAAAAAAGGATATTGAAACTCTATACTTCTATGAACAGTCGACCTCACTCCCTCAATTTTTAGGGTTTCGTACTCAAAAGATAGGAACTATATTGCTCTCGCTATTCTGTCTGTCTGTATGGCTGTCTGTCCTTCTGTCCGCCTGTCACTGCTCCCAAAGTAAGTGCTGCAGTATTGAAATTAGAATAATAATATTATGTAAGTTGATAAACACGGACCAAAGCTGTTTTCTTATTGATTTTTTTTTTGTTTGTAAGTACCTGTATTTCGAAAAAGTGGTAAAAAAAAATAAGTGTTTGAAGTGGGGAGTCAACGAATAGAGTAAAATTTTTTTTAATTTCTGTTTTAGCCTAAAATGACGAAGTGGGGGAGGTACAAATTGGTTGATAAAATATTGTGGTTTTGAATATACAGGTACACAATTTTGTGCATATTTTGCACCTAGAACATATCGTATGAGAGCTTTTCAGTATTTCTTTATTAAAAATGTTTAAACAAAAACTTATTTTAGAACATGGAAGTCATGTATTAGTTCGTAATACCGATTTTGACGTGAATAACGTCTGTCTCAAACTGGGGTGGCATTTTAGAAATATCAGATGTAACGAAAATAGTCGGAAGTGGTTGACATGTGAAACAAAACAGCACGTATAACTATGTTAAGATATCAAACACGGTAAGTTAGGTGGCTGTGTGGAAAAGTACGAGTCTATCGACAGGTACAGACTCCAAGCCCAGGTTCGAATCCCGAAGGCTTTTAATATTTTATTAATGAAAATATATATGTACCTATATTGGATAACAATTTAAAATATAAAAAAATAAAATTACAATTATTTTATTTATTATATTTTACGAACATTTGATTTTATAAGATAAATAAAAGTGGATATATTTCTTTCCATGCCAACGAATACAATTATTTGTGTTTAACGATATTCACGTCATCTGTCTGTACTCGCGATACAGCCATATACCTACCCATTTTTTTAGTGTAGGCAACATACGTTTCTCAGGGCCGCCGTAAGCGGGCGTACAAAGCGTGCACCGCACACGGGCGGCACGCCCAGTGGGCGGCAAATCGAGCGACTCATACCTAATTCAAGTCATTGTACCCCTGGCCGGTCGACTTCTACACAGAGGACGCGCATAGGATACCAACTTGGGGCGCCAAGGACTCCTTGGAGCGCGCGAGGCGTGCCCGTTGAGGGGATAAGAAAATATGTCATAGCATAGAAAAAAATCCGACCGAATGACGTTAAAACCGCCATCTATTGGCATCCGTTAAAACTAAGAATCTTAGTTTTAAAATAAATGTTTTATCTTCGTTAAGTTGTTTTTTTCCCCACCATAATGAGAAAACATTAATTATCCTTTTTTTGACAAAACTCAGAGTAAGTAGTCGTAGGGCGGCATAATCGATATTGCACGCGGGCGACGAAACAGCTAGCGGCGGGCCTGACGTTTCTGCATTTGGTGAAAAACGGTTGATATCAGACATACGTTTTAATTAAAAATTATGAACTCACTCTAAATGGAAATTTATTTGTCCATATTTTACAAACAGTATGCTATTTTAAATGCAACTGAATCTCTGGGCATTGGCACACAAGGGAATATATTCTGGAAAAATCCATTTTAGTTTTTCTCACTTTCAATCATTCTTTTGTACCCATGACTTACAGTACTAATACAAATTATAAAACTGTAAATTGGGGTTATTTTTAACCGACTTCAAAAAACGAGGTGGTTCTCAATTCGGTTGTAATTTTTTTTTATGTTTCTTACCTCAGAACTTCGTCATTTATAAACCGATTTGGAAATTTTTTTTTATTTGAAAGGATATACTTTCAGATTGTCCGTCCGTTCGTTGTCACAAGGCTGTATCTCACAAACGGTATAAGATGTTGGATTACGGATTGTGTGTTGTTGTGGCATGAATCCTGACAAATAATAAAAGTGGGTGTGTGCTTATGACCACACGACAGAAGTGAAAACTTGATTATATGCAAAACATACATAATATTATAATATTATTTTATTATTATAATACGTAATAATAAAAACGTAGTTCTTGAAACGATGTATTCCTTGTTAGCGTCACCGACCCGAGCGTGACGGTTCACTTTCTTTCACTATTCAGAAAGAACGCAAAGTGCGTCTAAAAAAGTTTTCACTTCAAAAAAAAATGTTTAATCCCTAGGGGGCTCCCCACACACTTTTCTTTACTACGACTCTCTTTACAGGTTGCAATTTTTTGCGACGCCCTTCTAATAGGTAACTGTGTGTAGCTCTAGCAGACAACAAAATTACTTTAATATTCAAAGAAAACTCCAAAGAAAAAGAATACCTATAGAATCTTAATAATTATTTTATATAACACATGCACGCTTTTAGTGTTTTTTTGTATCAGTTTTGCGGACCTTAAATTACTGTTTATTGACGAGTGACGTCATGATCCATTATGAAACGCTTTATTTCGATGAATAATGGAAAAACATTTGAAAAACTCGTTATCTAATGAACATTATGTACCTCTTTTCGGTGTTATAAATGAAATATGGTTACTATGGTAACAAAGTGAATATAAATATTGTATCGAGCCCAATGTTTTTATTATGAGATGTACTTCTGTTAGTGACATTAAATAATTCAATTAAAGTCTAAAACCATGCATGTGTTATATAAACTATAGTGTGCAACACGTGTGCTAAATATTTATGCGTCAGGCTCGCGATGCTCACTCGCCAAGGCTCGTGAGCGCTCTCCTACTAGGTACTCGTGCTGAAAACATCGCACCTGACGCATAAAGATGTATTTAGCACACTTGTCACACAATATACTATATTAGATTGTAATTCTAATAATTAGAAAACATAAAAAACTATAAACAATACAATTAATGAGCAGAATGAGCTTGCTTTTCTCTAATCGGGAGTAAAGTTCTGAAATTGTGACTCGCTGCGCGCGTTTTAACATAGTCACCTCGTGCGTACATTATTATACAATCTACTATTTTGAGTCTATTTTATAAATATATATTTTGCAATTTCTTATATTTTTTGACAGCGTAACATCAACTGCGGTAAGGTTATTAATTAGGCATTACCTTATGTGTCCTGGCGTAGATAATGTGCGTCTCTTTTAACCGCTTCAACTAATCGCTTAAGTTAGACCGTATCTTTAGGAGTTTAGAGCAAGTTGTCAGAAGGTCGCCATAGTTTTGTGTCAGCACGTGAATTAACTACGTACTTAGCGTGTATCTCTCACATAATTAACAGCAATGACTCTTATAAATCCTTCACTTCTAATGAGCACACCGGAACAGATTGGAATGTTCGATGTATGTATTTGCTCGCAAAGGAAAATGGCTTATGACAAACATTTTTATGTTTTTTGTCATGTATAAAAAAAAAATGGGTGTGTGCTTATGACCACACGACAGAATTGCAAACTTCAGATTTTCTAATTTTTAGTGTCATCTATTATAGCGCATTTATGAACTAAAAATAATTTATTACTAAAATACTAAAATTGTATTTTTAATTAATTCCACCTTGGTTTCAAAAAAATTATAATTATTGTCAAAGAAAGAATATAACAAAAATAAATAAATAAAAATCATGTAGAATTAAGAGAAAAAAACGCCAAAAATCCTACGCTGCCATCAGGTCTCGAAGACAGATTCCTATGCATAGAACGCAAAGACTAAACCAACTGTGCTATGAATGGCAGTGTGTAGACGACCGTTTTTATGATATAAGTATGTTGCGAATTCTTACGCAAAATTGTGAACGCTTCACATTTTTTCAGTACCCAGGCAAAAAGTGCCTAACGCGCCTAAGGAGGTTTTCACTCCAAAAATTGGTGCCTGTATCGCGGGTACAGACAGATACAAATAATTTTATTAATACACCCACTTTTATTTACCTTAAAAAATCAATTGTTCGTAAAATATAATAAATCAAATAACTATTTATGAATTGAAAAATTATGTAAGCATTTATATTTTTTAAACAATAAAACTATATAGCGACTATTGAAATTTTATTCTTAAATCCACCATGTTTTAAAGCTCCTCCCATTTGACAGATCCCAATTTGAGGACTCTTTTTCACGACAAAATAAAAGTGATAACCATCTATACACTGTTACAAAATAAAAGTTATAACCATCTATACACTGTTCTGTCAATTTGGCAACCAAAATTTGATACAACGAAAATTGATTACGATACAAATTTTGTTTTACAGGATATTTTAAGAGTTCATAAAGAGAGCTGGTAAAAGTGTCAATTGGATTTTCAATTTATTATTAAAAAAAAAAAAAAAAAAAATGAATTGAAAATATGAATTGGTGCTAGGCCCAAATAACCTTAGCTGTTGGTGCTCTTTAAAACACAATAAAAGAGTTCATAAATAATATACTAGTAAACAGGTAGGTACACCATTTAAGGGAAATATAGTTTTAAAATATTAATAATTACAGGAACCCGTTTTTAACCACAGATTTGAAACGCATTCCTTTTCCGAAAGACAAAAATCTTACTAGTCGACGATGAAAAGCTTCAGTCTAGTCAATCGCAGATTTATTACTACAGTACGATTAATAATCAATCGGCTTCGGCCAAAAACAAACCAACGCCTATGCGTGACCAATGTCAGACATGTCGCTGCGTGTTCTTTTAATTTACGCGAATTCGGAGTTATTTTCTCTTCCCGCTTCGCCCGTCGCAACATTTCAAGCAATGCCCCCAGTTACTGTATCAGTTCTACCTATCATTCCAATAGAAAGAGACAGCATTGACTCTCTCTGTCTTATCTTCCACGCAAGTGTCGTGACCATCCATTTTAATTTTTAAATAGAAATAAATTGTGCTATAGCTCGAAGAAAACTTAACAGCTTTTGTGAGTTTGTTTAGAATTAAAAACAGAGTGAATAAATTTTGTTCGAAGGGTCTCTCGAGGTGCTACTTTAGTAGGAAGATACCTTAAAGTAATTTTGATGTCAATTTTATTACACTAATATACCTACGAGTTGACTTTTCTCACGCCTTGGAAGGTTAATGAAACGTTTAAATATCCAGGGTAAATTTTTCTTAGTGATAAAACATTTTTTGTCCCCTATTAAATAGCTGTGTTTCATACATGTAAATCGATCGTAAAAATAAATGACCGATTTCAGGCCGGAGACGAGAGCCGGGCGGCAAGATAACTTTACTGTCCGCCGGTCGCTAAAGTAAATTCAATAATAATTTAATTATTTCAATTTATTATTTTTAATATAATAAAAATTCAATAATTTTAATATGTCATAAGTATAACTCCCGCTGGAGACGAACCTGCGATCTTGTGAACAGTGCACAATACAGATGACACGACACGCTACCCACAGAGTTATACAGACAGCTTAGAGAGGCTACTTATACATAATGTGTGCCTATAGTGCTCATTATTGAAGTTAAGTTTGCTACACAAGTGAAATGTCAAAAATGCGATTTAACTCGTGTATAGAAGTTCGTCATTTTTGAAGTTAGAAGCATGAAATTTTGAACAGGTATTCTTTATATAACGTAGGTGAGCACTAAAAAATGTTTTTTTGAAAATTCATCCCTTAAGGGGGTTAAAAAGGAAATGCAGGTTTGTATGGAAGTTCGTCATTTTTGAAGTTAGAACCATGAAATTTTGAACAAGTGTTCTTTATATAACGTAGTTACGTAGGTGAACAATAAGAAATAATACATTAATAAAATTCGAACAAACGAGCGAAGCGAGTGAGTTATGTATTTATTCGAGCGAACGAGCGAAGCGAGTGTGTAATGTATTAATAAAATTCGAGCGAATAAACACCACCAGCCCGGCTCGCAGGAGGAGAATTTCTCGCTGGAAGGAGGGGGGGGGCATTAAATCATAAATCGAAATATACGTAGGCGAATCCACGGGTAATGGCTAGTATATTATACGAACAAAGCCAAAAGATTTCCAGTCGAAGGTAAAAAAAAAATTAAGAAATCTGCGTAAGCTACTTTAGCATGTGGCCACAGATATATTATATAATGTACATGCGAGTAAATCCGATCCCCCCCATCCTACGGGAACATACACCAGAGTGGGATACGCGATGCACAAGCTGTATGTGTGCCCTGCGCACCGGCTGTACAGTACGACGCCCTTCTCTCTCTCGCGTGGACGGACGCTGGGCGTCTCTTTAGTTTCATCCGAGTCGTCCTTCTTCCAGCGTCCCGCTCTCGACTGTCTTCTGTTCGCGCGCCGACTTTCGAATGTTTCTAACTCTGTGATTGTGCATTGTTTTATGTTTAACAAACGCGTCTCGTGATTATTATATCATAATGACTTGTCAATTACTAAAACAATTAATGTAATCAATTTTAAATTGACTTAAATTAAAGTGTAAAGTTTCTTTATAAACACTGCTATATACCACAGTATAATCTATATTATTTTTTTCATCTTTTCATTAAAATAATTACGAAAATCTTATAAGTAACGATCTTGGTTTATTAAGTATTATTTGAAATGTTCTTTACCTTTGAATTTTAAAAGTTTAATAATGTTTTCAACAACGCAAATATTTAATTAAAAATAAATACATAACAAAAGCATAAACTTTTTATTGAATATCTTATATAATGAGATTATATTATGTACATATATATAAGTCAGTGGCATGTAATTTATTCCAAGCTGCTTTTAAATTATAATTCAGACTTCGTATATAGATTTTTAATTTAATATGAAAATATAACGTTCAAGCTAAAATTTTATTAATTTCATTTAAAATCTACTTTCTGACGACAAGATTTTAATTTCTAATATTTTACGTAGGTATATTTTAAGGAAACAGGATTAATTCACCTTCAAAATTCCGACGTTAAAATTAATCTTTTGGGGATGATCAAAGTTACGGAAAAAATCACAAAAGTATTTTAATTTCATTTATAATCCACTTTCTCACGACAAAAATTTTATTTCTAATATTTTACGTAGGAATATATTTTATGGAAACAGGATTAATTCACCTTCAAAATTCTGACGTTAAAATTAATCTTTTAGGGATGATCAAAGTTACGGAAAAAATCACAAAAGTACTTTAATTTCATTTATAATCCACTTTCTCACGACAAAAATTTAATTTCTAATATTTTAGGTAGGTATATTTTATGGAAACCGGATTAATTCACCTTCAAAATTCCGACGTTAAAATGAATCTTTTAGGGATGGCCAAAGCTTCAAAAAAAACTACAAAATCTTAATAATAAAATAGAAAATACTCGGATCTGTCCGTCACACAAAAAGTTTCCAACGGTGAGCCCTGCATGGCGTCATGAAATTTACAGTTTATTACGCTTGGCAAATCCGGACGAATGTGACTATTTTCAGCTCAGTACGTCGTCACCTTCCCTACTGATGTTAGCCCGAGTAACTACGGTCTTATGTTATTACGCTTCGGGCGAAGCCGGGCCGGGCGGCTGGCACCAACGTAAATTAAAATAAATACGATTTGCTTTTTCACATAGTTTCTCCGCTTATTTCTTCTAAACCACGCGACGGATTTTGAAACGGTTTTCACTAATAGAAATAGGGATAAACGAGGAAGATTTGTGTATATAATTTGTAAATTTCATACCACCCGGGCGTAGCCGGGACGGAGCGCTAGTATAAAATAAAACAACTTATATTGGATATCTTAAGCCTTTAGTTGTCGAGCGTCCATAATCCACAATCTTTATGTTTTAAATTAACTATCAATTATTAAAACAGTTTTTAATATTTATAATTTTAATAAATACAATCATTGACGTTTTAAAAATTTTAAACGGATTCGGTTAGCAAGTGTCAGAATCTGTTTGCTAGCCGGAAATTTAAGTAAACAAAATTATAATGAAACCGCACGTTTTGTTAACCCGTTTAAAACGATTGCATAGCGACCTAAACGATTGTAGTAGGGGTATGAAATTAGTAACAAAAACAGAATTTTTGGCACTAAAATTTTTCGCTTAAAATTTTTCGCTTAAAATTTAAGTTGCCTCATAATATTTTTCGAAATTTTGGAAATTAAAATTTGGAAAATATTTTTGAGGACACCTTAAAATTTCACATTTTATTTTTGTTTCGCTTAAGCGCCGTTTTTTTTTTAATTTTTGCTTCTCAACTGTTAATTGAAGTCAAAATTTTTTGTCTATAATTTGAAAACAAGGGGTAGTAATTTAACTACATATAAAAAACTCTGTTATCGAGCGTCTATAATTTACAATTCATTCATACATATAAAAAATGGCAAGGCGCATAGTAATTACGATTGTGCCGCAACCGAAGATAAACAAACTATGACGTAACTACGGTATTTCGCGTCACACATTTTTGTAACGCATCATTTTTACCCCCTATATACCGCCGGGAAAGATGTAGTTCTACGTCAAAAATTAAATAATCCTGTCGTAATAATGGAGCCAGGTCAAACTACCTCTATTTATTTTTTCGCAGCTATTTGGTGAAATTAAACTTTTAAGAAATAATACACAGGAAAATTTAAAGAATAAACGTAGGGTAAGCACTAAGCATATAATGAGAGAGAAAGAAAAAGGAATATTAATTTCAACTAAAATTTACCCGGGTCGAAACGCAATACATTTATTTTGTCGAAATCTGTAATTGTAGCCTTTTAGAGTTCAAAGAAGTATAGACTTGACATAAATACGGTAATTTTATCGCAAATCATTGTGATAAATTTGACAACACTGATTGACAGACAGTAGAATAAAATATCAGAATGTCTTAAAAAGTTTTAAAACGTATAATCTTGACATATAATAAAAATTATTCAACTTCTTATAAGTAGGATATATCTCTACTTTGTATATGTAATTTCTCATAACTTTTTGTTGTAAAAATTACAATGCTTAAAATGAGTATATGCAAATAGAAATATTAAGCTCAAGTGTTTCACATAATTTTACTTGTTCAAACTTTGTCTAAATGTTGGCGCTTTAGCTTGTTGTCTGGCCAACAAAATGCGAGAAATAAACACATAAAACTTTTTGTTTGGATTTCCCCGTTCTTTGTCTTTGTTTTCCTACAAGAGGCTTTTTTCTGGGATATTTTTTATGATTCTTGCCTGTGTCAGTATTATAATACACATTTGCAAAAAAATACAACAAGTAAAATTAAATTATGGAAGTTTTTATTATACCAACAGAAAATTTTAGTTTCCGCGATTCTAACGGTCTACTGCCAGACGTGTATACAGAGTGTTGGGCTTTTGTGAACCAATATTTATACAGAATATTTATTTTATCTTGCAATATAGAGTTAATGATTTCCATAGTTACATACACTACTAAGCGTCTATTTTTAACCGACTTCAAAAAAGGAGGTGGTTCTCAATTCGGTTGTATTTTTTTTTATGTTTGTTACCTCAGAACTCCGTCATTTATAAACCGATTTGGAATTTTTTTTTATTTGAAAGGATATACTTTCAGATTGGTCCCATAGAAATTTCATCAAAATCGGTTCAGTAGTTCGGCTGATTTTAATAAAAGTTAGTAACGGCGTATGATTCCTTAAGGTAAATGTCACTTTTTGACACATCAGACAGCGTAAGAAAGTCGGTTTAATAAAAGTGAGTAACGGCGTGTGATTCCTTTAAGGTAAATGTCACTTTTTGACCCTAAAAAGTAAAAAATAAAAAACTTTTTAACAAAAAAAAAAACCTTCAAAAAGCTACTAAAAAGAGTAAAATAATGAAATTTTGAGGTCTGCGCCAATTTAATAAAATATGAAGTTGGTTAAAAAGAAGATATTAATCACTATACTACGCTTTTTAATCGACTTCATATTTTATTAAATTGGCGCAGACTTCAAAATTTCATTATTTTCCTCTTTTTAGTGGCTTTTTGAAGGAGGTTTTTTAAAATGCAACATTACAATCAAAATTAATTGAGGTTATACTTTTTTAGCAAGGAATTGAATTGGAATGACCTCGACTCAAAAATCAATGAAACGCTGTTATGTAACGCTGACAGGGATAAAACGACTCTAACGGTTTGGAAGAAATATACTGAAAAGGGGTTTTGGGGGGCAAAAAATCAATTCCAGAAAAAATTCATTTTCTTATAAACTTTTAAAAATCAATTTTTTGACATTTCAAAATAGTGTAATATTGTAAGCAGGCTTTGGATAGTTACGTATAGATGTTATGATATCCATGGATTTTATTAATACAAAATAATTCTTTATTAATTTTAAAAATTTTGGGAGGAGAAAACCAAAAATGTAAATGTATGAAGTATAACTTCGGCCGTGCGGGTATGTAAGTGCGGCGCATATCCTTTTTTTTATAACAACAAATAAGTATTACCTATAGTTTACAAAATTAATTCTTGTTACAATGGTGTATGTTGCATTTTAAAATAGACGCGTTGATACATTAGTAGTGCGTGAACTATGGAAAACTTTAACCCAGGTTAAACTTTAAAAACACAAATTTATCGTGAATGGGAATGACGAAGACATAGAAATAAGTTTGTTATCTGCAATATCTCTGCAAGGGAATCACTTACTTAAAAGTCCGCACAGAGTTGCAGAGATATTGCAGGCAGCAAATCTTTCCACAGGCCTTCACCCTACTCGTTCACGATCCATCTGATGGTTATATAATCTTACCCTGGTTTTTTCTATATAGCCTATTTACTAGCCAGCGGGAATAGGGTAATTATTAGATAATCGGTAATTATCAAAAAATGTGTAATTATTAGGTAACAAGTAAATTATCAATAAACCGAGTCTAATGACGCTATTCTGTATGATCAATAAGAATTTAACTTTTTGGTACTTTATTTATTTCTAAAATAATAGAACTCTATAAATAATAAATATTTGTTAACGCATTAACTTAAATATACTCTTATATAATAAAAAGAAATTTATTCGAAACATAAGAAAAAATCCTAAATTAAAGTGCATACTAGCGGATCCGATGAATAAAGATTACTGACTCCTAGCAATATATAGCAATATATAAGTTAGGTAATTGTGGACAACAATATAATAAAAAAAACTCGGGTCGCAGTGCCAAACCCTGCCGACAATATAGTGTATTTGCTAATACAGGCATTGTGGCATTATTATGTGAACTTAAGTTTGTTTTTTGACAAAATAAAAAATTTAACCCCTTAATACATCCCTTAAAATAATTAAATTTGTCTAAATTTCAATATTAGACAAGGATTTTATCAGTACACCCAATTAAATACACCCTTTCATAAGTAAATCCGTATCAACAAACTAGTGTTTTCATAAAATTTGAAAGTCCGGTCCTGTTGGGCCGATTTTATTAAAATTTTAGCAGCACATTTTAATCTTTACTAAAGAGTTAAATTTCAATTTTGAAACGATTCTGACAAATTTTTCGATATTTTTTGGCCCAAAAACTTTTTGGAACCCCTAAATACAACCCTGAAAATGGTCCGATCGGGCCCATTTTAAATAGACTTCTTGCGGTGATGGGTTCCAATGTGTGTACCAAATTTCGTTTCAATCGATTAAGTCTGTCGAGAGTTATCGTGTACACACATATATATATAAATATATATATATATATATATATATATATATATATATATATATATATATATATATATATAACATACATACATATATATAAACATTTTTAAAAATGGTGCCAAAGTGTTCAGGAGGCTATGAAACGTCGAGAAATTTTGGTCCGACCCCTAGGTCCCACCATCCGACCGACGCCAATAGTGTATGTGCCATATGGCAAATACACTAATAATTATTAATTAATTCAACAATGAATTTTAATCCACGCGGCATCCACTAGGTAGTGAATAGTATTTCTTAACATATCAGTCGGCATATTATGCCATCATGATTGTTAAACGTCAAACGATTGTTATAAGATATATAAGGAAAAAATCAGAAGCCACTGTCGGGACATGAACCCGAAATTCCCAGTTTCCGGCTGGTTGAGTTGCCACTTACTCACACAGTGCCCCGAAAGTGAAATCTGTTCCTTCCCGACAGTGGCTTCTGATTTTTTCCTTATATATATCTTATAACAATCGTTTGACGTTTAACAATCATGATGGCATAATATGCTGACTGATATGTTAAGAAATACTATTCACTACCTAGTGGATGCCTTGTGGATTAAAAATTCATTGTTGAATTAATTAATAATTAATAATATATTTGTATACAAATAGAAGTAGTATGACAACATTAGTATAGGTCTTTGTCGTCATTACATAGGTATTTTGGTTTAGTTTCTTAGAGCTACGATCTAGGAAAAACATGTAAAATCAAATTTCTAAATCTTACAATCAACCAATATGGTACTTTTATAAGCGGATTTCGATCATAAGAACAAAATATAAAGAAAAATTCTACACATTTATTCATCTCAACTAGTTTAAACGCCTGATGATGGGCTAGAAACCCGAAACGATCATTGAGATGAATAAATGTGTAGAATTTTTCAAGTATTTGTTTATTGATTTTTATTCAATCATGTTCTACCAAGCGCCTGGCGATAACTCTATAGAATTTATATTATTTTATGTAACAAAATTAATTAGCTCTTTCAAACCTCCCAGTAATAAGTATTTACCTGCGTATCTTTTTTTCAAATGTAGATAAAGTTCCGTCTTATTTTACGACACTTTGTACATTCTGCAGATGTTTTGAAACCTATATATTTTTCTGATGATCGCAGAAGATAATTTATAAAAACCGTTTTATGATTCCGTTATATTACTTTTCATTTCAGACTTTTTTTAATAAAATTGCAGCGAAACTTTTCCTCGTTTTTTATCTAAGTATAGAAGAAACTTTATGCATTTTCTATTTTTTTTTCTTTTTTTTGTTAAATTGTATAAAAAATACGTTACATTTGACACAATTTAATAATGATGAAAATAAAAAGTTCTTTTTATACATTTGAAAAAATCAATGCTATTTGTTTGTTAAGTTAAATAAGTAATGTAAAAATATTTTTGCCATACCCACTATGAAATAGCTGTTCTACATACATGTTTACCGGCCTGTAATGGGTTACTTAACAGGCTGGTGTGTGGAAACGTATATTCCACCCTAGTGTGGAAAGTAAATTTGCATTTCCATAGTGATTTATGTTTATACGCTTGATCTGCCGCTCCTGTGCGTGGTTTATATTATTGTTTTCATCACTTTTCACAAAACACTTTTTGGCTTTCCGTGGAACACAGTTTGGGAAACGCTGGTCTAGATAATAAAATGCAATATTGTAGTTGCGAAAGTATAATTTTCATTCATTTCAACATTTTCAGCATATTTGCTTAAAACCACAGAAACTAAAACAGCCTGAGTAATTTTTTGAAACCTAGTACTGTCCGGGTTTTATTCTAAAATAAACATTTGTGCGGTTTACGTATTGTTATTTATGCGAAAATAAATGGAAACGGCACAACGGGAATGACATAAACTGAATGAAATAGCTTTGATAGTTTAGATCTGATGCCACAAAACAAAACCTTGTACGTCCATTTTGAAGTGAAAACTTCCTTAGGTGCGCTTTGTCTGGGCAGTTAACAACAGTGATGTGAAACGCACCCGACGGTGACAATCGGCGTTACTCGGCTCAAACACGAACACGTATTTGCAATATGCTGGTAATAATGTGTAGTTCACAAGTGTGCTAATAGATGACACTAAAAACTTAATACGAATAAAAAGTCATATTTTGAACAAATTTGTTGAGGCTTTCGCGGCCAGTTGTTGAGCTGGTGTTGTTCTGATTCGGGTCTATAGGCCGTCGTTGGTTGGAATTGCTTTCTAACGTTTCGCTAGCGCGAGTGGCGAATTCTACATCCAGCATCGGAGATGGAAGGATCTCTGAAGAAGCGTTAGGAAGCAATTCCAACCAACGACGGCCTATAGACCCGAATCAGGACAACACCAGCCCATATTTTGTAGTTCACAAGTGCGCTAACAGATGACACTAAAACATATATTTTGTAGTTCACAAGTGCGTTAACAAATGACACTAAAACTTAATATTATCGCTAAGGTATTATATTCATTAAATTTAATTGTATAGGCCTATTTGAAAATATTTATGATTAAACTGTTGATTAAAAAATTATATATTATATATTTTAAAATTAGAAAATCTGAAGTTTTCACTTCTGTCGTGTGGTCATAAGCACACACCCATTTTTTTTAATTTTTATGTAAAACCCATATTGCGTTTTCCAATTCGAAATTTAAAAATTCGCCATCTATAAGAACGGCCCTCCCCAGTGTGCAAGCAGTGTATTTTTAATGTGAAACTTTATTAGCGTCGTTTTTTTCCGTTCGGTTACGCATGTCGAGGTCACGTCACGTCACGTCCAATCGAAGAATCGAGTATCTATACACCGTGTCCATAAACTCATTCTCATCTCCGTTATTACGATGAAGTCCTTAGGTAAATTTGTATCAAATCGCATAAATAAAGTTTAGATATTTTGCACAGTTTAGGCGCTATAATAAAAAAAGTGAATTTTCGATTTTTTTATTTTTGTCGATGGCTGATTTTTTTTTATTATAGCGCCTCTTTAGTCTTAACTTTATGCTAAAATTAACGTTGAAAAACCAAAATATTTTAATAAATGTCCTGTTAAAAATAGCCTGGATTCCATTTCATACCATTGTATGAAATGGAATCCAGGCTATTTTTAACAGGACATTTATTAAAAGATTTTGGTTTTTCAACGTTAAACCTTTTTCATGAAATAATAAGTAATAATAGATATGTATAATGCATATCTATTATTACTTATTATTTCATGAAAAAGGTTTTGTGAAAAGCCCTTTTGGAAAATTTTATGGTGTATTCAGAAAATAAATATTTATCTAGGACAGTTCACTACAATTTTATCAAATTATTCTAAAGCACTTCCTTAATTCAATCCAAGAGGGTCAAATTTAATAAAATGTAAATTGACAGCAAACGGGTTGAATATGTTATGAAATTTCGTAATTGAACTTACAAGTGTTTTATGTCCACATTGGTATGGCACAGAACAAACTTCTGTCGAAATTAATTAATATTTTGTTCAGATAATGAATAAACTAACCTCTTTTATTTGTTAAAAAAACACAGAATCAAAAACAAATATATATCAAAATGAAAATCATAAGCTATATTCTTGTAAGAATAAAACTAGTTTTGATTTTCATTAATTGTTTTTATGTGTTTTTTGATTCAGTGTTTTTTACATTAAACTTCTCATACGGCGACACTTCATCGACGATTTGAAGGGTAAAATGATGGCTCGATGAAATGAAAATGTGTAGGTACCTCTTTTTGAATCAGCTGATGACATAAGAGATTTTGCCACCAGGTGGAAATTACAAAATATAGCAATAATAAAAGAAAAAATGGAATTTTTGACATACGACCTATTGCACTTTGAGTGACGTAGTGCTTCTAGCCCTAATACATTTTTATATTATTCATACATAAGAAGTTTCACTTCTGTTTGTGTGTCGCGCCCGCGACAAACCTTTTTTTTTATCAAACATTGTCTAAACAAATATTCTGTTGGGGAAGATACTTTAAATTTTAACCTCAAATGCGAACAATTTTCAGTTGTGTTTTATGGTGTAAGAGCCGGGCGTTTATGGTGTAAGAACGGGTTTTTATACTTTTATTATTATTAGTTTCTGCAGGGTTAATGACCACTATTGTCAAATGAAATATTTCCTATTGACAATAAAAATCTATCTATTAAAAAACGATTGCATATTACTATTTTTTGTACACGAATTTACGCTATAATATTCACATATAAAAAATATTTCAAAATTCTATATTTCAAAATAGTAGATCGTAAGTTTAGATATTACGGCGAGTGGTGACAGTATGTAAAAACGAGTGATAGCAAGTTTTTACAGTGACACGAGCCGTAATATCATTACGTACGAGACATATATGGTATTTTTTGCCACACCCCCTACAAAATACCTACTTTTCACTTCATTTCCAAAAAAATTGACAGTTTATTTGCGTCGCCATCTTTCATTCCACAGTGTGCCGCGAAGTTCGTGTAAGTAAGTAATGACAGGCGCAAGCAAGCGTACGTAGGCGTATAGAGCGAATAAACAGAAGTTGCTATGGCAACCGTTATTTTCTGCGCTAGTGCGGAAAATAAAACATTTTCCGCACACCTGCCTATTAAATGACTCATTATAAAGGCCGATATTATTGTGTACAAAATTACAACATAAAATATTAAACAACCTTTACTTACCTTTTAATACTGCAATAATTTAACATAACTGATTAAACCAACGTTTATAATCACATAACGGCGCATATAGCCTAATTGCTGCGCGTCTTAAAAAAAAAAAATCCGCTATACATACATCGAAAGTAGCTATCTTGTAGTACGTATGGCAAAAAATATATATACTAATAATTGTTCGATTGTATGTGACTGTAACCGAAACCAATTTTGTGTAATGTTGTGTAATTTTTTGTAATTTCCTGTAAAGAGATACTTTTTTAGGCGCGATCTTAGCGAAGCTAGAAGCGCCTATATACACTCGCTTTGTCTGTGAATCTGTGAATCTGTGAATCTGTGAATCTGTGAGTCTGTAACGGATTTTTTGTATCAGTCGTACAGCCCAAACGGGTTAACCGATTTTAAAAAACTTTTTTTTGTTCGTTTCCTCTCGGGGTCTATTTGATCCTAACGTCGCCCGATTTTTGAATTTTGGCCCCAGAGGGGAGCAAATTAGAAAAAACGGTGTTTTTTGCTTATAGTTTGCTCAATTTAAGTCAGATCGATTCGAAACGAAACGAAAGAGCAGAAAATTTTAGATAGATTTCATGTATAATATTGTGTCAAAACAGTTTTTTTATACAGATTTATATGATTATTAAACGAAATAAATGCGACTTTATCTAATAAATCGCGAACTTGTTTCGGTTGTCCTTGTCTGTTGCACAGTGTGATATGGATATTGGAAGATAGCGTATGCTCTGTCTTATATATATATTGCATTATTTCAATATAGTTATTCAATTTTTTGACTGCTGATGTTTGAATTTAAGTTTAAAAACCCTGGCCTACTGAGTTAAAATGACGTGTAACTAATTATTGACGTCGATCGGATCGGACCAAAATTTCTCGACGTTCATCATACCTTCCCGAACAATTTGACTTTCTCTGTCTCTATGTCTCTTTGTACGCTTATAACTCGAGAACCACTGATCCGATTTACATGGTTTTTTTTCAAGTAAATAACTTCTTATGCGACTGCGAGTTTTAAAATATTCTGGCATCACGCAAATAAAAACGTATGTTCACTATGTTCTGGCATCACGCAAAAATAAGTAGGTAGTAGATGCTTTGTTTTTTAAACGGTGGTTTTATTTAGCTTGATCCCGTATATTTGTTACAAATCTTGCGATCGATTGAGTTGAAATTTTGCACACATGTGTAGCTCCGGTGACAATACAATATTATGGTAACTAGCTGACCGGCCCGGTTCGTCCGGGTGTAAATCGTACTTCTGAATTTTCACCCACTTCCCGTGATCCGATTGAGTTGAAATTTTGCACACATGTGTAGCTCCGGTGACAATACAATATTATGGTAACTAGCTGACCGGCCCGGCTTTCGTCCGGGTGTAAATCGTACTTTTGAATTTTCACCCACTTTCTATGATCCGATTGAGTTGAAATTTTGCACACATGTGTAGCTCCGGTGACAATACAATATTATGGTAACTAGCTGACCGGCCCGGCTTTCGTCCGGGTGTAAATCGTACTTTTGAATTTTTACCCACTTCCCATGATCCGATTGAGTTGAAATTTTGCACACATGTGTAGCTCCGGTGACAATACAATATTATAGTAACCAGCTGACCGGCCCGAGTTTCGTCCAGGTGCAAACCGTACTTTTGAATTTTCACAGGCAAAAGGTCTTTCTCCAGTAACGTTTCCGATAAATGTAATAAAATCAGACTAAGGAAATAAAGCACACTAAAAATTATTAGATCCTTTTGAAAATTAATATTTGAGAGTTTTATAGAACACAAAAAAATAAAATGGCGTCAGATTTCAAAATGGCGGCCATATGTACTTTTTTGTAAACATTATTCAATTCTTTTGAAAATTAATATTTGAGAGTTTTATATCACACAAAAAAATTAAATGGTGTCAGATTTCAAAATGGCGGCCATACGTACTTTTTTGTAAGAATTATCAGATCCTTTTGAAAATTGATATTTGAGAGTTTCACAGAACACAAAAAAATAAAATGACGTCAGATTTCAAAATGGCGGCCATATATACTTTTTTGTAAAAATTATCCGATCCTTTTGAAAATTGATATTTGCGAGTTTTATAGGACACAAAAAAATAAAATGATGTCAGATTTCAAAATGGCGGAAATATGTAGAACTCCTTTCTAAAAATTATACGATCCTTTTGAAAATTGATATTTGAGAGCTTCATAGGACACAAAAAAATAAAATAACGTCAGATTTCAAAATGGCGGCCGTATGTACTTTTTTGTAAAAATTATCCTATCATTTTGAAAATTGATATTTGAGAGTTTCATAGGTCACAAAAAAATAAAATGACGTCAGATTTCAAAATGGCGGCCATATATACTTTTTTGTAAAAATTATCCGATCCTTTTGAAAATCGGTATTTGAAAGTTTCATAGGACACAAAAAAATAAAATGGCGTCAGATTTCAAAATGGCGGAAATATGTAATACTCCTTTGTAAAAATTATCCGATCCTTTTGAAAATTGATATTTGAGAGTTTCATAAGACACAAAAAAATAAATTGACGTCAGATTTAAAAATGGCGGCCGTATGGACATTTTTGTAAATATTATCCGATCCTTTTGAAAATTGATATTTGAGAGTTTCATAGGTCACAAAAAAATAAAATGATGTCTGATTTCAAAATGGCGGCCATATATACTTTTTTGTAAAAATTATCCGATCCTTTTGAAAATCGGTATTTGAAAGTTTCATAGGACAAAAAAAAATAAAATGATGTCAGATTTAAAAATGGCGGCCGTATGTACTTTTTTGTAAACATTATCCGATCCTTTTGAAAATTGATATTTGAGAGTTTCATAGAACACAAAAAAATAAAATGACGTCAGATTTCAAAATGGCGGCCATATGTACTTTTTTGCAAAAATGATCCGATCTTTTTGAAAATTAATATTTGCGAGTTTTATAGGACACAAAAAAATAAAATGATGTCATATTTCAAAATGGCGGTCATAGGTATATATATTTCTTTGTAAAAATTATCCGATCCTTTTGAAAATTGATATTTGAGAATTTAATAAGACACAGAAACATAAAATGGCGTCAGATTTCAAAATGGCGATCAAATAATAACTTTTTAATTGTATTATTTATGTCTTTGATAAATTCGGTTTTATATACAATGCGTAAAAAGCATAGTATCTGTCGGGTGTCTTACGACACATCATGACATTTTTATTTAACCGGTTCCGAGTAACGCTTAATAGTCAACCGTTGCTATGAAAAATTGTTTAAAAAATTCACTGTACTATTTTTTCTATGTAATCCAATACATATTTATATTAGGTCTTATACAAAATTATAAATCTTCTCAGTGTTATTTTCCCTATGTTCAATAAAACCGTTTACACACAGTACCTACATGAATATCGCGCCTTGTAATTCTTGAATTACTTGTATGCTCCAAAATTTTTCTTAAATACAGTACATATATATATAATAATTATTGTTCGATACTCTTTCAGGTTATAAATAGAGACGGCCCTGTATCTATAAACTGAAAGGTCACTTACAGGTTCTTTGTATATTTAAACACGCATAAGTTAGTTACCAACCGGCCACATAGCGGGTATGTTAGTAATCTGAATGTTTGTACACATGTATTTGTGTTTCTGTGTACAAATACAAGAGGTTGAAGATACGTATAAAGTATAAACACATATCATTGTAAGGGTACGTGCATTGTGAAACGGTGATGTCTAATAATTTTGAAAATTATGTATGTTTCTCCGATTTATATCGGTTAGCAGGTCATTTGAAAATATAAAGGCGCAAAATTGAAGTCCGAGGGCTTTTGGAGGCAGACACACATTAGGATTTTATTTATTGTAAATTATAAACGCGTCGTCAACTTAGGTCATTAGCGTCTTGATTAAATTAAATAGCAACTCACTTAAATTAACTAAATGACATCACAAAACATCCATGAGCGGAGGCGGGATTCGAACTTACGACAGTCTGATCTAAAGGCCGCGACGCTAATCACTGAACCACACTAGGTCTTCCACACAGTAGGAAATTATATATTTAGATCATTTCTCAAAAATTGAATGACCGAAATAGAAAACTATACGTAATTTAAAAAGTCTTAAAAAAATGCTGGGTCAATGGAGGGCTTTTGGAGGCAGACACACATTAGGATTTTATTTATTGTAAATTATAGACGCGTCGTCAACTTAGGTCATTAGCGTCTTGATTAAATTAAATAGCAACTCACTTAAAACTAAATGACATCACAAAACATCCATGAGCGGAGGCGGGATTCGAACCTACGACAGTCTGATCTAATGGCCGCGACGCTAACCACTGGACCACACTGTCTTCCACACATTAGGAAATTATATATTTAGATCATTTCTCAAAAATTGAATGAACGAAATAGAAAATTCCTTCTAATTTAAAATGATTTACAAATTCATCACCGTTTCATAATGTGCTCAGCTTTATATAGTGTTTATATAGAAAGTCATTCATGTTTGAGCAAAGTAGACAAAGGAATGAATGGAATAAGTTATGCGATAAAATGTCCTCTCTCCATATACCCTCTGCCTATCTAGCCGGAAATTCTCATGCACACGTTTTCTACAGGACTTATCTCAAATTATTTTACAAATGTTAAACATAACCCTTTGAGTCAGCAATGAATGCACTGATTGCCTTCTATAAAGGCTCAGAACTTTTCAGAAACATAACTCAACAATAATAAATAAAGAGGTGCTACACAAGTGTCTCGCGAACTCTAACCCTTGCGAACCTAGTTTTTTGGTTACGCAGGGATTTAACAGGTGCATCACGAATTGCATGGGCGACTTCTCTTGATGGCCCAAGATTGTTAAGAACCTGGTTTTGATGTCACACAATGGGGCCGAGATTCTGTTCTTGTCTGCTGTTTTTGCCTCCAATTTCATTTATCTATTATGAATGAATTATATCTGACCAAGATTGGTTAAAAACGAATGGGCTCCTCTGGTGTTTAGAAAAATAGAAAATTCGGGAGGGGAAAAGAAAAAAAGCCGTTCAAGTACGTGTGGAACTCGCGCTACGAGTTACACTAAACTTCTCTTATAATAATTTTATTTCGCACCCCCTTAAGGAGTCAATCGCTATCATTTATTTGTATTTTAACCCCCCTTGAAATCAATCCGGCTAGCGCCTATGGATATGAACATATTCATTGCTATAATGAGGTACATTTTTAGTTCAGGGCAATTATAATAATTATAATATGTTTGAAAAAGAACACAAATATTATTACTTGGAATTTGGATAATGTAGGGTATTTTCCAGTGTTACTGGATATAGAATAAAAGATATTGACAAAAAGACAATGTTATTTAAATAATCGAATCTGGGGCTAAAAGACAAGATTGCGTATGTCAATATTTTTGTATATCTCAAATAGATTATACAAATTCTATTGCGTATAACATTTTACAAAAAAAAAACATGTCTATATCAATTCTAAATTTAAACTTCCAAAACATATTATTAGCTCTCAATTAAGAGTGTAGGTTACCCGATAATATTTTCGGGCACGGGGGACGAGGGTACATGCATTTTTTTATGAAATCTTAATATATAAATAAAAATGTCCTAACTGACTGATTGACTGATTAATCACGAAATCTCAGGAACCATAAAGCCTACAAACATTAAATTTAGCAAGTAGGTTCTTTATAGGACGTAGGCATCCGTTAAGAAAGAATTTTTCGAAATTCAACCCCTAAGAAGATCAAAATCGTTAAGGTGCGAGGATTCGAATTCAGCACACCTTGTTTAAAAATAAGCAAACTCATATTAGAGCATTTTTTTTAATTCAATCCCTAAGGGGGTAAAACGGGGGTGTATGTAGAATTTTTTGAAAAATCAACGCCCAGACTGAAGCTATAAACTTGAAATTTGGACAATAGGTTCCTTTGGTGACGTAGTAAGCACCCACTAAGAAGAGATTTTTTTAAATTCAACCCCTAAGGGGATCAAAAAGGGGTGTATTGGACAACCTAAACCACTGAAAATAGAAACATGAAATTGGGAAGTTATATTGATGACAGGTTGTAGAGGTGCACTAAGACAGAATTTTTGGGAAATAAACCCCTAAGGGGGTGAAAATGTTTATATAGAAAATCGTATTCCCTGCGTGTATCAACTTGAAACTTAATACTTACTCTTCAAAACAAATAATAAAACACGTATTTTAGAATTTTTAAAACAATCCTTAAGGAGTGGTGCAACGGGGGGTTGAAGTTTGTGTGGGAAAGCATAAAAAAATCTAAATATACGTGAGCGGAGTCACGGGTAACCACTAGTAAAAATATAAAATAAAAACCATAAATACCGAAAACTCGACATAATCGATATTGTTTTGTGACCCAGGTATGAACGGGCTCATATAGTACTATATGAAAGGGAAACTATTGGCACACCTATAGACAAGGAATATAGACGCACCCGTACATAATATGCACGTACGTGTGTGAGTATAAAGGGATGTTTTTCCCTTTTCTTCACAAGGTATTTGATTTCACGCATCATATGCCAACAATGTTATCGAACTACTACCAGTATAAATTCAACATCTTCCTTATTTGACTATGCTAACTTTCAAAAGAAACGGATACACAAGTCTCAATGCATATTGTTACTGTTGCGTGTGCCAGTGGCGCTCGTTATACGAGAGACAATGCCTCACATTCCTATTCATGCACAATTTTCATAGTTTGTGAATTTGGGATCCTCCGAATCTTTTCAAGAGGATTGAAACATTTTGTGACACTGAATTCAAAGTTTCCTCAAAAAGCCAAAACGTGGGCACTTTTTTCTGGACACACGTTTCGCTAAACATGTTAGCGTCATCAGAAGGTTATTAAAATTTAATTTCATTTAATCATCTATTGATGATGCTAACATAAAAAAGTGCTCTAGCGGTGTGTATATAAGGACTTAAATTTTACAACAAAATAATTAAAACTGGAATAGGTTTTTGTAAATCAATAACTACTTATACTAATATAATAAAACTGAAGAGTTTGTGGGTTTGTACACGATAATCTCAGGAACTACCAATCCTATTTGAAAAAAAAATTCTTTAGGTAGCCCGTTTATTGAGGAAGGTTATAGTCTATTTGAGTTTTTTTTTTAATTCAACCCTAAAGGGGGTAAAACGAGAATGTTGGGTTAAGAATATTTACGGATTGGTCCCATGTAATTTTTTTTAAATCGGTTCAGTAGTTTCTTTTTTTATCTAGTAAAGAGCAGATTCCTGGAGTGTGGATTTTGCCGCACGAGCGTAGCGAGTGCGGTAAAACACACGAGTGGAATCTCATCTTTCGACCAATAGTTGCCCTTAAATTTTTAGCCCCACAAAATAGACAAAAAAAACTATAATATTATTAATGTTGCACCCAGCGATGTAGCTTAGTGGTACAGCACTAGACTCGCATTGGGAAGGTACTGGGTTCGAATCCCGGCGGTGGCAGATGTGGCTAGGACTTTTTCCTACTGTCTCACGCCGAGAAACGGTAATTCCTGTACCGGCCATCTTGTTTGAGGTTTTCCATGGTTTCCCTCAATTATTCCAGATGAATATCGAGATGGTTCCTTATTCAAGGCCATGGCCGATTACCTGTCAAACTCCTATACTCCCAAAGTTGCCTACCTTATCCTAATTTCCTATAATTCCTCCATTCGCACATTGCTAATAAAAAAAAAAAAAGTTGAAGTTGAAGTTTAAAATATGTAGAAAACAACGGGAAGTGGTAAAATGGAAAATAGTAATGGTGCGAATGGCGTCTGTTATGACATAATGTCGAGAAACGGACGTTAAACGCATTATTATTATTATAAATCGGTTCAGTAGTTTCTTTTTTTATCTAGTAATCAAATTAATTTTTTATACATATATGTATGTTACCTCATATTTTCGGTATTTGTTAACCGATTGTGATGATTTTTTTTATTTAATAGGGCATACCTTCAGGGTTGTCCCACATATATTTTATATAAATCGTAAATCGGTTTAGAAGTTTTTTTTTAGTTTAGTAATCAAACATCAAGAATGAAGTCGGTTAATAACGTGCAAACTAAGTATTGCAGTCACTAAAAAGTAAAAAATAAAAAACTTTTTATCAAAAAAAAACCTCCTCCAAAAAATCCACTAAAAAGAGGAAAATAATAAAATTTTGACGTCGGCGCCAATTTAATTACCTACCTAAACTTTTTACACATTTTATTAAATTGGCGCCGATCTCAAAATGTTATTATTTTCCTCTTTTTAGTGGCTTTTTTGGAGGTTTTTTATTTAAATAAATGAAAAAAACTTTGTATACTATTCTGCCTTTAAATTTACAAAAAAAATCTGTACGATGCGTTTGTGAAGCGTGTTTCCATATTATATCACATAATAATATAAACAAGAACATAATTTTGGAAGGAATTCAAATCTTTATTTACTCTGTTGTAACTCTTCCGTTTTATCAGGAAGTCAGTGTTATAAATATGAGAATGCATATTAAATTTCTCTGCGAATGTTTTCTTTTTTTCGAGTTCACTTCTCAAGAAGAATGCGAATTGATGCCATTAAAGAATTGTCGATACGATTCTAAACATACTTCGGCAGCTGAGAACATAAACAAGTTAAAACGAAGCTCTATAGCAGGGGTGAGCAACCTCGCCGCTTTCGGGTCAATTCTGGTCTTCGAATATGCGTAATCCGGCCTGCTGTTATTTTCAAACTCAAAGATATTATGTTAAAATTTTTCATTCACAAAATCGGATCCATTACAATAACTTCCAATGGGAAGTTAATAAATAAAATGTCTGGTCTTATATCTAGGCGGGGGAAACTTGCTCCAAAATTTTTGTCGGTCTGTACCTATGTCTGTTTGTGAATTAAATACAGCTGGACCGATATCAAAATTTTTCATTCGCCAAATCGGACCCATTACAATAACTTCCAATGGGAAGTTAACAAATAAAATGTCTGGTCTTATATCTAGGCGGGAAACTTGCTCCAAAATTTTTGTCGGTCTGTACCTATGTCTGTTTGTGAATTAAATACAGCTGGACCGATATCAAATTTTTTCATTTGCAAAATCGGACCCATTACAATAACTGTCAATGGGAAGTTAATAACTAAAATGTCTGATCTTATATCTAGGCCGGAAACTTGTTTCCAAAATTTTTGTCGGTCTGTATGTCTGTTTGTGAATTAAATACAGCTGGACCGATTTTGATTAAACTGGCAGGCGCATGCAGGCACGTATAGAGCGAATAAACAGAAGTTGCTACGGCAACCGTTTACTTATCGCCCTAGTGCAGTAAGTAAAACACTTTCCGCATACCTGCCTGTTAAATGACTCATTAAAGGCCGCTATACATACGTCGAAAGTAGCTATTTTGTAGTGGGTATGACAAAAAGAAATATAAATCTCGATGCACATTAGATAGATGTACACTCCGTGTACGGAGTCCACATTAAATTGATATGAACCTTAGATCGGCCAGCACATCAATGACCGTCTTTGTACCTTTTTACCTTATTTGTCATACGGGTCAACGCGCGCCATTACGCAACTGCATTAGGCTGTATAAGTATATTACATAATCTTGTTAAAAGCCACTATGCCGATGGTCCATAATATGTCAAGTACTCATAAAATTCAAAAGGAGAGAAGCTTGAAACAGTGCTTCCAAAACAAATAATTTAAGACTGCATAAAATTCCCTAGGGTAAAAAGTAATCGTCAAAACTAGGCAGAAAAGATTAGTGGAAATTATGGGGCATAACAGTAGGTAATAAAATTTAGTAAAAAATCTAGGCCGTGGTTTCATTTTCAAAAAAAGCAAATGTGATGATAATAATAATTAACACACTTGATTTTTTTGTGAATTTTTGTAAGTGTGATAATTATTATTATTTTTTGAAAATGAAACTACGCCCTCTTTTTCTAAATTTTATTATATTATCACCCCTTAATTTCCACTAATCTTGTTACAGATACACTAACATAGTTTAAAATTCACCAAAGTCCTGTTTTGACGAGTTTGAACGGTCAGCTACTGCTTTTTATATAGATGACTAGCGGCCCCGTCTGACTTCGCTCGGGTCTAAGAAAGCCCGGGTGCAATACACTACTCACTCGCTTCACTCGCTCGCTTGAATATTATAAATACACTACTCACTCGCTTCACTTGAGTATTATGATTACATTACTCACTCGCTTCGCTCGTTCGCTATATATATGAACCTTCCGTGAAAAATTATCTGATGGTGAAAACCGCATCAAAATCCGTTGCGTGGTTTAGGAATTACATTATATTTACATTTATATATATAAACCTTCCGCGAACAATTCCGTCATACATGATTTTTGCGTAACTTTAACCGTTTACGCAGCGCACGCAACGGAAGCTCTCAAAAGGAATAATTTTTCCCGTTTTTGCAACATTTTTTATTGATGCTCCGCTCCTATTGGTCGTAGCGTAATATTATATAGCCTATAGCCTTCCTCGATAAATGGACTATCCAACACAAAAATAATTTTTCAATTCGAACCAGTAGTTCCTGAGATTAGCGCGTTCAACCAAACAAACAAACAAACAAACAAACTCTTCAGCTTTATAATATTAGTGTATATGTCACACCCAGAGAGTTTGAAATTTTAAAAACTGCTATAAAAAAGTCATTTAAAATTCAATTGAATAAATCTGATATATGATTTGGACACGTAAAAAATAAACCGTTATTTTTCTTGCCATGGAAGTTATTTTGATACTAATAATAATTGTTGAAGATAGAAGTAAAATTACATGTAGGCGTTTCAATAACTCGTCTATTACAAACTCCCAGTTCTCAAGTTCTAATTTGAGAGCTGCAGGTTTATTGTTTAAGTATCACTTGGGTTTTTAATTATTTCACGAAAATAATAATAAATATGGTAGTTGAATTGATTTTTTAATTTATTATACGAAAGTTGCACTTTATCGTAGATATTATTTAAAACGTATTGTTAAATATTTCAGATGACAACGGGAACGAAGTCGCTAGTTGTAAACATAAATTAGCGTTCTTTTAAATCACCGTTATAAATTTCAAACGGAAGTTCTTGGAAAATTTGAACAGTGTGACATAAACTTTCATTTATCTTAATTTATGTAGTAATTAAATTGTATTTAGCGTTTTCGAATACCCTCATTCACCCGTTTTATTGCTTTTTTATTGGTAATAAAGTTAATTTTTATTTAAATCTGACATATTGATGTTTATATTAACTCGAAAGAAGTTACATCTATAACTGTTCAACATTAATTTATTATTATTTATTAATGTCGACACAATGTTCCCTCCAATTTTTTCGCTGACTGCGCTTTTCAAAAATATATGGGAGCAAAAATGTTCAAAACGCATGTAAAAGTGTGCAAGTGGGGTCAAAAGAGATTTCGTTTGACGTTTAGATGTTAAAGGCCGTTTCAAAAAAAATTTAGTCCTGGAGATCCTGGATCTCCAGGACTAAAAAAAAGCAAAAAACTTCAGATTGAACTGAAACTTTATCAAGGACCGATGACAATGCAATAATGCAATAAGTTTATCCCATTATCCTGACCAGGATCTTTAGGACTAAAAAGCAAAAATAAATTATAATTTAAAAAAACTAAAAAACACGCTTTAATGAATTAAAAAGTAAAAAATAATTAATTTTATTGTAAAAAAGCGTGGGGTGCTTTGTACCATATTTTCTTACTACCCTACGTTTTTTACAATAAAATTAATTATTTTTTACTTTTTAGTTCATTAAAGCGTGTTTCTTAGTTTTTTTAAATTACAATTTATTATTTACAGGTATTAAAAAAATTCAGTGAAACAATGACCAGTTTTTCATTTCGTATCATATCTAAAAATTAACATAAATCTCTCAAATTAGTGGTTATACTGTTTGTGGTTAATATTCAGTCGATTAAATAATTTTAAGTTAAATACTAAGAAGTGTAGTGGCAAACAGAACAACGCCTTAGTGTAACTTTGTGATTTAGTGGTGGCAACATGATACACTGTGAACAATTTTGATCAAAGGGAAAGAAGAGAAACACGGAGACCCGATTATTGTTATAGAGAAATATATAGACAACCACTACTAATACATCCGTATATACAGACATGCAGCTGGAGGCGTCGTTCAGCGTCGCGGTGGCTCAAGTGATCGCCGTCGCTATTGTGATCAGACTCGGTAAGTCGCAACAAATACCGCATCTGTCACCCAGCTTCTTTGTTGTGTAAACCATTGACAACTTCAGTTCATTTAATTGTTTTAACCTATCCTTGCCCAATGTTATATTTCATTGCAAATAAAACTTATATCCCACCAAAAACATAAATGTGAACAGGCCGTGAGGTGGGTCGTTTATTAGGACTAAAGTTACTTTTAATTGGGACTCACAAGTGTGACCCTTGAGGTCCACACGACAAACTTCCCAGTTTGATGAATGTTGAATATTAATAATTAAATTAGAAATTGCACAGAAAAGTAATTATTTTAATCATTAAAACATAATTATTACTTATTTTTAACAATAAATTTAAAAAAACGGCTGGACCTATTTTTATAAAATTTATATCGGATCGTAGGGACGTTAACATGCTTTGATAGACACCTCAATGAAGTTGATAACATTTTTTTAGGCGAGATTTCATAAAAAATCTACTTTTTTGCAGTCGTTTTATTTAAACAAAAAAAAAACGGCTAGATCGATTTTGATAAAATTTCTTTCGAGTCTTGTTGATGTTAATATTCTTCTATTTGTACCCTAACAAAGTCGATATCATTTTTTATTCGCGAGATTTCGTGTAAAAAAATTGTAAAAAAAATATTAAATTAACTTACTCAGAGTCAATTCTAAGAATCAGTTTCCCAAAAATAACCAGTTTTCGAGATTGTATAAATGTATCAAAATTTGATCTCATCGATATTACGGATTAAACAAATCGAAATGATATTATGATTAAAAAAGCTACAACATCGATTGAAAGCTTACGCAATATAGTCTCGATTCGCATATATACAAGCTCGAGGGCGTCGTGGCGGAGTGAGAGAGGGGGATTTGTGGCGCTATCTAGAATCAACAGTCAGTAGAGGAAGGCCGTATCGGCGTACCGCAGATTGCCTACTTTACTGCCTCCGCCCTACTGACTACTTTATGTGCCGGCCAATTTGGCTATTACGATACACGGATTTACATTTTATTCGACGACCAAATGCCTGTTTATGTGACAGACTTTATATAAGTCCGCTGACTTGGCAATCGGATTTTGCAAATGTTATTTATAATGAAATACGAGTCCTCCATTCGTTTTTTAGGGTTACGTAGCCAAATGGTAAAAACGGAACCTTTATAATTTCGTCCTGTCTTTAGATTTTTAACCGACTTCAAAAAAAGTTTGTTACCTCAGAACTCCGTCATTTATAAACCGATTTGGAAACTTTTTTTTTATTTGAAAGGATATACTTTCAGATTGGTCCCATAGACGAAATTTGGAAGGTAGGTGTCTTCTATGAACCGCTATACAACGATGTAGTAAAATTACGAAAAAAAAATTAAGGGTGGCACTCCGTACATGAAAAAAATTCCAGTGCACATAAACGTGTGGAGTATCGTTGGATAGGTCTTGAAAAAATGATACAGAAGTTTCAAAATGACTTTTTTATTTAAGTTGGTGAGATATGCGCTTCATCTAGTCATAAAAAGTGTGTCTCCCTCTCTAACTTGGAACTAAGTGTATAATTTCGTTTTTGTAGTTACTATAATGTTTTGAGAGATATCAACAAGAGCAGAGATTGTTACGCGGGTAACGGCTAAATAGGTACATATTTATACTATGATATTTGCTTTTAATTTTCATGGTTGCATATACATTCACGAAAATCGGTTTCGCGCTCCTGCACTATTACAGTAAGTGTAAATAGACGAGCACAATCAATCTTGAAAGATACAATGTAATTAACACATAGACATTACCTACAATGCAATTCTACGTACAAGTAATTTCATTCATTTTCACAACTCAATTCGTTCATTATCCTCTAAACAATTATTCTGTGACCACAAGGCAGAATTGCTTATGTCGAATTTATGACAATGTCGATTTAATTATCCAGTTCATTGAATGACGCAGCAGCACTGCGATGCACCGAGTCACACGAGCTTAAAGAACGCCGCCGAGTCAATTTATTCATTAACGTATTTTTTTAGAGTCATTAGCCAGCTGGTTATTTGGGTCTAGCACCAATTTGTTATTTTTACTTAATTTATTTTTAATTCTATTTTTAATTCTATTTTTAATTCTATTTTTAAAGTCGGTTGAATTTTTAAATTTTTGAAAAACTTTTTAGTTTTCTTGTATTTTATTTCATTCTGGGTCACCTGGATAAGGTCTAAGGTCCTTTTTCGTATAATACTAAATAGTATGGTAAAAGTTACATCTAAATCGGTTCAATAGTCTCTGAGATAATCGTACAAGCATAGAGTAAAGTGCCCTAATATCGGACATTTGACTAATTTGGGACACCGCTGTTACAAAAGTTGTAAAAGGAAGATGTCGCAAACAACCATTTAAGGTGTATCCAGCAGTCAAACGTTTATTATAGAGTAATCTTTTATTATCATCGCTTGCACACAGATGTCATTATAGGCATTTGAAGAAAAATCGAACATCCGAAAATTTGACGTCTTACTTTGAAGTGCGTATATATTTTCACAGATGAGTCATTTAATTACAAATTTTAGCTCAAGTTAACCTGCAGAAAGTGTAGTTTGATTACTACTATTCAATTTTTTAAAATTACTTTATCAGTATTATATTTCAGTTTTTAACCTAGAAATAAACTAATTGCGCAATATCGGACAGTAATGACGTTGTAATATCGGGTATCCGATATTAGGAAATTTTTTAAATATTTACTCTGTGATGATACACAATTTGTTTTTTATAAATCAATATTGATAAAATTAAAGCATAAAAGATTATAAAAGCTTGTAAAAATATTTTAAACCTTATTAGAACCATTTTCCTAATATCGGATATACTATCCGATATTAGGACTGCATTTTGGCATGACAGAAAAATGAGACTTTTTATAAATTTGAATTTTTTGTTCATTTTTGTTCCCTTAAAACTTTCCATATTTTTGGACGTTGTTAACGACACTATATTGTGTATTGTATGTCCAAGAAAATTCATTTTATGTAATGAGTTAAAAAAATATGGCCACTTTTCAGAAACTATCCGATATTAGGGCACTTTACTCTATCATTGCTTTACATTTTTGCTTTCTGCTGATCCCCGTTTTGTCGTAGCCCTATATTACACGAGGATTATTGGCTTTTTAATAGTGAAAACAAATTTCAAATCATTTTAGCAGTTCCTGAGATAATCGCGCACATACACACCACATATCTACATACATACCCACATGCAAACATAACCGTTAAATTTATACCCTCTGTTTTTAAGTTGAAAATATATCTGAAGATGTAAAAAATACTACCATAAATGCTTTTGCACTTTGGCTACAGAATTTCTCCTGATGAATTATTAAGACTTGAATTACCTAGCTGTAAACATTCAGTACATTGTATGAAGGTCTATAAATAACGTATTAATACAATGTGTATTACAAATCATTTCAGTCATTTTCACAACTCAACTCGTTCATTATCCACCGAACAATTTCTTCTCATGAAATATTAAGACTTGAATCACCTGGCTGTAAGCATTCGGTACATTGTACAAAGGTTTGTAAATAACATATTACACATAACATAACACTTGTTACGAAAGCATACCATTACATTCTGACGTAAAACAAAGAACGGAGGTTCATCAGTTGATGCCTCAGACTGTGAGGATACCTAAGATAGCGTCGGTTTGTTTGATCTTTGTTCTATTCTGTGAATGAGTGAGTGGATGCATAATGATTCTTGTAACAGGAATGTGATTATGCAATGGCGTCGACTGGTGTTACAAAATAAGGGTATACAAGATTATGACGGAGAATTCACTGCAAGGCCGGATCCAAGTTTATGCGAACTAGCCTAACCTAAAAAAATGCTAGAGGTCTTGACGCCGGCGCCTTTAACGTTACCCGATGTGCACCGCGGGGAGGTTTCGCGCTCAGGTTTTGCACATCATAGCCTTGAAAAGGGCCGATTTAAGAACTTATGTGTGTTTTTTTAGGATGCGCCCTTGGTCCACCGTCAGCTTCTTGAAAATCACCCGTTCGGCTTTTTGTAACCTTGGTAACCAATGGTTAAAATGCAATGTTCTTTTAAATAGTTTTATTAATTATTTTGTTCTTCATCGTACTTTAAATTGAAAATACACATGTTACACATTGGTTACCAAGGTTACAAAAAGCGGGTGATTTTCAAGAAGCTGCAGCGCGCTTACCATTAGTACCACAGAAAAGTTGTGGGAATGAAAATTGTAGGAAATGTAATCCTCTTTAAAACATTACATAATGAAAGAATTGCTTAAGTCGACTGTTTCTGAGAGATTTCGAAAAAAGCAATAAAGGTGGTAAAATTTCGTGATTTTTCGACTCCCCCCACGTTAGCACAGGGTCCTCGAGGTCGAAAACTCAGATTCTACTCCACAGAGTACCCACAAACAACACACCAAAATATCATTAACTTCGGAATACTTTCCAGGTAACCCCCTTCATTTATTACCTGCCGCTTGGACTAAAGAGGGCTCAGGACTGTTTGGGACCTGGTTAGTTGTCGGGGAGTTACAATAGACTCTTGTAAGCCTAAGTACAGCTGCCCTCCAATTATCTACGGTTCCTCATACCGATTTTTTCTTCAAAGATAATTTCGTTTTTAAAAAATATTTCGTGTTTTTGTAAACAGGAATGATAACGACATCAAAATGGTAGATTACATCACATCTCGAAAAATTGCATGTGTAAGGTACCTAATGTATAATATGCGAGTATATCTCAACAAAAAAAAAGGTAAATCAAATTGAATCCCATTCTAAAGCAGCACGCCAGTCGGAAAAGGAATGTTCATTTCATTTCATTACAATAGACGACGCCTCTGGCGATTTATGAAGACGAGACGCGTGAAGCATGAATGCTGCAGTTATATCAAGGAAAATTACTGAATGCTTCGTTCCTTTCAGGAAGAAAGTGACGTAAAAATATACAGGGTGGACCAGGTTATAGTAGCAATAATTCACCATTCGATGGTCCATCGAAAAATAAGTCCACATGCATAATTTTATTTTTTTCCAAAACGCTTCCTAAGGGAGATAGATACACCCGTTCAAAGTTCAGTTTTAAAATTCTTTTTTTTGTCCTAACTCTCAGGTGTTTTTGACCAAATTTGGTACAAGTATTTATGCAATAGATACTCATTACTTGACGTAAGTAACTTTTGTCAAAATTGTCAAGTGGCGTAGATACAGGGGGGTTGTTTCACTTTTCCCGCCCTATTTTCTGCGCCATTGAATATTTTTAAAGAATAACATTTTTTTCGAATTCCCTGTTCAATTTAGAAAAAAAGTAGTCACTCTTGCAAGATTTCGATTTGAGGCTTCGTTTACGAGATAATTAGTTGAAAGTTTAGAACACTTCTAAAATAGCCACCTATGAAAATAATAGGTCTGGAATCTTGTACAACATATTGTAAACTTTTTACTGTTTGGCGAATTTAAATAAATATATCATTAATTAAATTAAAAACAACAAATAAATAACTTATGAAAATAACCAACAAAGTAGGTGATACTTGGTTTTGAGATAATTTATGACACTTGTCAGTATTGATTTTTAAAACTGGACTTTGAAGGGCTGTATCTCCCTTAGGAAGTGTTTTGGAAAAAAATAAAATTATGCATGTCTACTTATTTTTCTATGGACTATCGAATGGTGAATTATTGCTACTATAACTTGGTCCACCCTGTATATGCATGTTATTTTCTATCTTTATTATGCACTAGCTTTCCGGTCTGTGCTGTAGCAAGAGATGGGCATAGAGGAGCAATGTTCTTAGTGATGGGCGATTACGAGATATTTTTACAATCGAAACAATAGGGTACATTCCAGTGGACAGTGATCAATATAAAACTTTGTTATAATGAAAGATTATGCTCTAAAATATTTATTAGAATTTTTATTTTTATTAATTAAGTTTCGTAAACATATTTAAATTAATAAATAAAATCATAATTTTTAATCTATTGGTCACGTGACTTAAAACACCGCGTGACGTCAATTCATGTAAAATATTAATGTATCTATAGCAACGGAGCTTGATTGCTTACATCATGTTTACATAGGTACAAAACGGTATTTTTCAACACTCTGTTTCTGGGTCTTTAAATAATATTTGTAGCTAATATAAACGAACTTTCATAAAATTATGACGTCATATTTGCGTAGAGCAAAAACGATTTTTAGCGGGCGGGGCTAACATAAATATTTCAAAAATTATTTTTGAGCTTATTTGATATCAGAATGGAGTGATTTAGGCGTCATTTTGTTCATAATTTACTGCTCTATTAATATAACACAGAAACAAATTTTAGTCATCTACCCTCTTGTAATCGTTCATAGTAACAATCGAGTGTACAATCGACTCGGAGTTTGATTTTACAATCGAAATGTTCTATTGTTCAAGTCGATTATTTGCCACATAGGTTATAGCATATATATAATCGCGATTCAAGGTTATATGCTAGTCGACTGACGTTCTCCCGACTCGTTGATTGTTCACTGTTCAGTCAGTACTCACTACTCTGTGATCTCTTCACTATTGAATTCGTATTACACGATTACTGCACAATCGACCATCGACTCGACCACAGTTATTGAGTGATGAACGATTGTATATTACGTGGCTCTCGACAGTGTACAATTCAGTACTATGCGACTCGGTCTTGGTGAACTATGAAACAACAACAATCGAGTCCAAGTGACAATCATCGAGATGTTTGAACAATCGAGACAATCGACTAAAACATCTCGTAACCGCGAATCACTAAATGTTCTACCTTAAAATACCAAAGCTCTCCTGTAGCAACATTTTTGTTATATTATCACGCTTTCACGTTATAATTTTTTCCAAATTATTTTTTCCCAATTACGCTGGAAAATTTAATGTTGTTAAATATAACAATAAATCGAAGATCAATTCAGAGAAAACATTTAATTACGAATTTATTTGAATTCAATAGAAAAGTATTTTATTTATTTATTTTTAATTACGTAAAGATCAAAGATAATGAATAATTTTTTCGTTGGATAGCAGCCAATTATATAATTGTTTCGAAACATATTGGAAAAATCATTTTACCAACCAGTGGTCACAGTCAGAATTCTAACCTGAACCTTTCCACTTTCGCGGCGGAATGAACTTACAATACTCAACCGTGACAAGATTGCTAAATTAACATTCTCCTTATATGCTTCAGAATCAATAGATTTTCAGTACATGCGAGTGTCAATTCATATATGCTAATGCAATAGCTATGATATGAAGTGAATCCTCTTACTGTCGCATGTTGGGCTCTCGCTGGTACGAGGATTCACTTCATATCATAGCTATTGCATTAGCATATATGAATTGACACTCGCATGTAGTGAAAATCTATTGATTTTGAAGCATATAAGGAGAATGTTAATTTAGCAATCTTGTCACGGTTGAGTATTGTAAGTTCATTCCGCCGCGAAAGTGGAAAGGTTCAGGTTAGAATCCTGACTGTGACCACTGGTTGGTAAAATGATTTTTTCCAATATGTTTCGAAACAATTATATAATTGGCTGCTCTCCAACGAAAAAATTATTCAATTGCATTTCAGCCGTATAAAACTATTATTATTTATCAAAGATAATATCTATCAAATATCTACTGAATAGATCTTTACACCACATACAGTAATACGGAATTGACGAGTTTCGTCTCGCGGTCAGTAAATATCGAATTTCATCCCGTGGGGGAAGAGGAGATTGGGGGAGCATAGATTGTAGACGTTCGATAACTAAGGCCAGTAACGTTATCGTCACAATACAGCTGATTGGAACATTTTAATAGTATAAAAGAGGAAAGTTGAGTGCAGAAAATCATGTTCGCGCCCCGTACATCGAGCGTGTAGAGCACTCGACAAAAAAATGTTTCAAAGGAATCCGTAATCGCGACGGTTTCTCTGTAATATATGAAATCTAATTTGTATGTACATGTTATTATTCTTGTTTTGTTGTTGTTGGCTGAAATTCAGCAGAGTAGGATTTAACATTAATTTACATTACACTGAAAGAAGTCGACTAAACCAACTGAAAGATTGACAGATTCTTTTTTACAAAGAATTTTCTTTTTATTTGTAGATATAATTTTGTTTTGGTTTAGATATAGCATAAGACAAAAAATCAAGTACTACCTACCTACTTAAATACTATTTTTTCAAGTGAAAACTTCTTTAGGCACACTTTGCGTTCTTTCTGAATAGTGAACGAAGGTGAACCGTCACGCTCGGGTCGGTGACGCTGAATCGGGTTTACTCGGCTCCACTCGACATCAAGCGCCCTCGGGTCGATGACCACGTTTACTGTCTAACAAGGAGTGCATCGTTTCAAGAATTACGTTTTTATTATGACGTATTATAATAATAAAATAATATTATGTGTGGACTTGAGAATAGCCGAGCGTGTAGCGGTGCTGTTGTTTACATGGCGTTGCTATGGTTCCTCTATTACAAGTCCCCAGTTCCCGGGTTCTAGCCCGAGAGCTGGTAAAAGTGTCAATTAGATTTTCAATTTATTATTAAAAAAAAAAAAATAATGAATTGAAAATATGAATTGGTGCTAGGCCCAAATAACCTTAGCTGTTGGTGGTCTTTAAAACACAATATTATGTGTGTGTGCATATAATCAAATTTTCACTTCTGTCGTGTGGTTATAAGCACACACCCACTTTTTTTTCGAGCAATTTTAAAAATGTGTAATGCATTCTTAATAAGGTAATTAATATTTTCTTTTAAAATACAAGAAAATGGAAAAATGTATCCTTAATTAAACATCAAAAGCATTCGATATACCGACAAATAGGTACCCCCTATGAACTCTTTTCCTTCGCCTAAAAACGTTTAGGGCTCCCCCGACATTATTTTTAAAGCTAAAGCGTTCGGGTAAACGCCAAATGAAGAACCAAGAATCACACTACATATACCTACTAGGAAGGAATTTTTTGAAAAAAAACTTTGCTACCTACGTGTGAAAAATTACCTACGTAATTAATTTTTTTTAAGTAGTAAGTTTTTCCAGGAAAATTGAAAATAGCGTCGGGAGAGCCATAACAGTTTTCAGGCAAGGGGAAACGATTTGAGATAAAGAGTGCACGGATATTTATTAACATTTTTTATTCAATAAAAACTTTAGTGGAAACAGCCAAAACAATGTCAGCAGTACAAAACATTTGTAGCTGCTGACATTTGCAGCTTTTGGTGTAAAATGTAAATGCTGTGGTAGAATAGAACATGCTTTACTGATGCGTGTAAATAAAAGAAAACATTCTTTAAAGTGGTTATGTAACGAAAAAAAATGAATCGTTTATGAATAAAGAAACGATATAAATACAAAAAAAAACGAAAAGAAATAAGTATTGAGAGAAAATAGAAAAATAAACTCGAACTAGTTTATAATAACAGTTCTTTTTATTCATATTCTGATATAAACATAAAAATTATAAGCAAATTAGTATGATAATATTATTAATAGTCAGAATAATATATGTTTCATAGCTATTAGCTGTTCGACAATAAACCATTAACTGCATTAATTTGCACAACTCGCCATATATTTACTTTGAACCGGTTATTTGTCATGGTCACTATATAATTATATTTTATTGAAAATAAATAATAATAGATTGTATATCTAGTTGAGTAATTAGGCATTTAACTGACGAGTAGTGACAGTATGTTAAAAGGAGAGATAACGAGTCATAATATCATTACGTACGAGATATATATAATATAGTATGGTATTTTTTGCCATACCCACTATAAAATAGCTGTTTTTCACTTCATTTTGAGTATTTTCAAAAAATTTGACTGTTCATTTTGTTTCGCCAACTTCACTTCTATAGTAGGTATAGTATAGCTGTCAATAAGTAACAGCGGGCGGATCAGGGCGAATAAACATAAATCACTATGAAAATAGCTTCACGCTCCTGCTTGCATGCCTGCCTGCCAGGCGAAGAACCAATCACAATTCTAGAAAGAGAGAATGATAGTCGTCTACAATAGATATCTCTTTCTCTCATTTATGTGCCATTACTCTATCTCTGTCCATTCTATAGGATGGACAGAGATAGAGTAATGGCACTGACGCGTTGTTGGTGAGCCGAGACAGATAGATCAACTGGGCCAGTTGAACCCGTCTGTGGATTTATCGTAATATACTTTTATGTGAAACTATAATAAGACTTTAAGGTCAGCCAAAGTTGGTATAGCAGTGTTAATGAATGAACAAAAACGTGTTGCGGGAAGAATTTTAAGCACGTCGACTGTTCAACTTTGGACAGGTATACCTACGTTTTATTGAAGGAATAAAACCGGACGTAAATGAGTTAACGCAGACTGTTATTAAATTAACGGAGCGTATAAAAAGAGAAAAGACACGAATTGGACTTAAACATACACACAGGCAAACACATGAACATCGGTGTATTCCAAAGCTCTCCGACAATAGCCTCTGGAGTCCGGGCGAATGCCTATGGGAGATTAAAGGCTCTGTTTTTGTATTTTGAACGCATTTGTTTTCTTTGTATGAAACAAGACATGCTTGATCTCTGATCATATCTTTTTATTTCAGTCATCTGGAAATATACAGATAATAGGATAGCTATATAGGTTTGAAGATGACGAGACCCGTTGATTTTCGATATCAACTACCCGAATATAGTACTCGGTTTTGCCAGTTCACCAATTATTATCCTGTAAATCAGTTAGTTGTGATTAGATTGTAGATTATAGAATATAGATGCTCGACAACTGAAATAGCTAGTTGTATGGTTCTTCGCATCGGGTACGTTGCTAAAAATATTTATGATCCCAACGACATTTCATCTCAACGACAATTGATCCCACGACATTTGATCCCAAAAATTGTCTATAAACTAACAGAGCCTGATAAGTAATAAAGTTATTAAACTTTATTAATTTAATGAAATAATTTAATCGAGGGAAATTTGTAATTACATTGTTAATAGAATTCTAACGAATGTAATAGTAAATATAATGTGTTTATGAGTTATAATTCATGAACACATTATATTTACTATTACATTCATTAGAATTCTAATAACAATGTAATTACAAATATATCATAACGTCTACAAATTTAATTCAAACAAATTTCCCGACAAAGGGAATACTCGATTAAATCATTAAATTATTTCATTAAATTAATAACTTTATTACTTATCAGACGATATCAGTTTATAGACAATTTTTGGGATAAAATGTCGTGGGATCAATTGTCGTTGGGATCATTTGTCGTTGGGATCAGTTGTCGTGGGATCACATATCGTGGTATAAAATTGCTGGAATCAATTAACGGCACACCGGTTCCAATTTATAACTTTAACCCGCGCTCTTCTCTTTTTTATTTTTGACAATAACGGGTGTTACTACATATAGCGTCTTTTTTATTTTTGACAATAACGGGTGTTACTACATATAGCGAATTATTATTTAATTAGGAAAAAAAACACTTAAAAAACCTATTCATAAAAACAAGAGATAGCAGGTGACTAAACTAGATGTTTTGCTATGTGTTTGTTCATTTTGTGTTAAAGTAATCATGGACATCCAGTTATGATATTGCAATTATAAAATCAACAATTGATACACAGTATGGCATAATAATCATAATATTATAGAAGATTATAATCATATTTTATATTTTTGTACTTCGTATTTGTTCTCACATTTTTGTTAAAACAATTACCAGTCGCACATTTTTTTTAAATATTTATTTCCGTGATTATGTTTTATTAAATTATACCCTATGTTTGCATAAATTAGATAACATGCTATCCTTCAGATTAGAATATTTAATATAGATTAGAAACATTAGAACTAATAATAATAATAACAATTATATAATTTTTATTTAATTTTATTGTGGATTATAGACGCGTCGACAACTTAGGTATATAATTTTTTCTCCTACTTAGGCCGAAAGTTCGTACTTTCGTCCCTGCCATGCGGGAACAAAGTCGCTCTTTATTCCCGTGGTACGGAAAAGTGCGCGTGCGCAATAGTACTTATGCCGGCTCTCACGCACCTACTTCTGTCTCCTACACATTAAAATTATTTAATAAAATAAAATAAAAATAATAATTTTAATAATTTTTTTTTCAATTTTGCGAACTTTCGGCCTGGCAGGAGAAAAAATAGTATGCGCAACACGGGAGGAAATGTAGCACTTTCCTCCCTTGTGGCACAATGTAATATTTATAGCTGCGTGTTCGCCAAAATGTCATTTATTAATTTCTGAACCTATCAAGATTGGACAAAAATCATCGGCATATTATTTTCGATGGATTTCTAAAGGGATTTTCTTTTGTTCGGTGTAGAAGGTACTCGTAGCGCCTGTCAAAAATCTATGATTATTTCAGCATTGATTGCTTTTAGCTTCCAAATTTTTAAAGATATATCGGTAAGGTATAAAAAGCACAATTTAGCGTCGGTTTATTTGTAAAAATATGTCTTTTCAATTTAAAGTTCGATAAAAAACATAATAAATACAGCGGTTGAAAAATGCATTACGTTTTAGCCATAGATAACGATAGTAGTATAGATAGCCCATTCTATCATGAATTCTCAGATCCCTTTATATTTGTTTAAAGTAAAATTGACAACCATTTTTCACTAACAGAAGAATAATACTTCTATTATTGAGAAAACATATCATACTACCATAGTTAGGTAATGTGAATTTTCGTACCAAAAGTTAGCAGCGCCAATAGTTTCAGTGATGAATAGAATAGAATACTTTATTAGCTAAAAACCACAATGTGGATAACTTCGTCATAATTACATAGTAAAATACAGCATTTAACTTATCTTGACATCTGCAGTCAAAAATTCCTCAACAGAGTAAAAGGCCTCATTTGTAAGATATTTCTTTATCAGGCTTTTAAATTTTTTTGTATTTAGGTTGCGAACCGAGCAAGGTAGCTTATTGAATAGTTTTATGCATAGCCAGTTAGGACCGTATGTACTTTTTTTACACCTACGTTGTGGTAGACAAATATCATTTTTATTTCTAGTGTTGTGACTATGCATGTGACTATTAAATTTTTCATGCTAGTCAGAATTGACATGGTCTGATTTTTTCTGTAGGAGTGACCATAGCATGGTTTTAACCATGGGTAATTCCAAGGTGACACTGCGATGTGTTTTTTTTATTATATCAACTTTAAGATTGATAATGAACTTTTTTGTCCTAAGATAAATAGTTCTCTAGATTTTTGAAAAAAAAAACAACAATTTTTTGAGTAGTTTCACCCCCCCCCCCCATAAAAATTAAGCAGAGAGAGTGAAGGATGGTATTTTTAGTATGTTAATAAGGGGACCATCCTCGACAATTTTCCGCAAGATTCCCTTTTTTAATAAGAACATTTTTCCTCTAAATACCACTTTTGTGTCTAATTCGCCTAGACCATAATTTTATGTGGAAGCTGGTCGAAATTAGATTACAAGATTTTTAACTAACTAACAAGTTACGTTAATGAAAAGTTTGTAAAAATTTTACGCTTTTGAAGTGTTTCTTGCAAAGAAAGCCACTTCCTGGCCTCTCCTAATTTTAATGATACTATAAAATGCATGAAACGATCCGATAAGAGAGTTATATAGGAAAACGTTTCAAGTACTTACAACTTAAACCAATATTTTATCGACAAACAAAAGTTTCGATAGCGTTTCGAGATTGATAATTAAACCCTTTTTATTAAAGTTTCAAGTGAAATCACTTTTAAATTACCATAGCCAGAGTTTAGAAATGAATAATGTTCAAACTTTATGTATTAGGTTAGCAGCAGATAGAAGGTGGATAACTTTTAAAGGCCGGAATACAGTCCTAACATGAAGTCTTGGATCGTATCTCGAAAATAAAATAGTAACAAAAAAACTTTTTAAAGACAAGCTTTTTTTGAAATGTGGTACCTACGACTAAAAAGGAAAAAAATAATTTTTAATAATTTAGGTTCATAGTTATAAAAGCGTGGACCGTGACTAATAAACTATCATAGAGTTTACAACCCACGCTTTTATATAATTATGAATTTAAATTATTAATAATTATTTTTATTTTTTACTAGATACATTTCAATAAAAGCTTGTCTAATTTAAAAAGTTTATTTTATTAATATTTTATTTTGTTCCTTTTAGTCTTTCAAATTTTTTACTATAAAACGTTAATTTATTAATTAATTATAAATAGTAAAAAAGGTTGATTCATGTATTGTCATCGGGAATACATATGTGTACAAAATTTCAAATCGATCGGATATGTGGAAGTCGTTCAAAATTAACTTGCAAGATCTGACCTAAATATACTAACATACTAACTAACCAGCAAAACAAGTTAAATAAAAGCTTGTAATTACTACAAATATCTATAACTTAATATAATGTTTACACATTTAAACATCAAAAATTAATATCGTTTTTAAATAATCTATGAACCCGTGATCTGTTATTCAGTCTAAACTATTGGGATCCGTCAGATGGGTGGAGCATAAAAAACATGGCGCAGAAGGGGGGAAATTTCATATACGGGGTATACTTTTGCGTGTAACTTTGTGATTTTCAAAGTGATAAGAAATGATAAAATATATAAATGCAATTTGTGATTGGGCCGGTACGAATCCTAAACAAAGGAATTTCGTTGAAGGAGAACAGATTCTCAAAGCCGGACATATTATCAAATGTCAGAAATATAACGAGAAAAATACATGAAAAATGAGCTGTCAAAAATAGTAATCTTTACGGCATATTGCTTAAAAACATCATAATTAAAAGAAAATATCCACGAAATTAATCATTCGTTCAATGATCCTTTAAGGCTCAGCTAGGTGAAAAATGTAAACACATAACTGCAACATAATATGTTATATTGTAATAAGTAGGTACCTAAGTTACTAACCTCAAAATATTTTTATACACATAATTTTGTCAATCATCAGAGATTTAACTATTGTAGTACAGTTTTTCCACATGTCATTAGAAAATAATTCGCTGTAAAGTAAGTTTTACGCGGCAATAACTGCAGATAGTGTTTAATGCCATGATATTAGAAAATGTCGCAAATTCCATTTTCGTTCAAATTTTTGTTTATTTCACTTGTTTTAACAATTTCACGATAAATTTGCACTGTTAGCATGTAAAATTTTCCCTCGTTTTGAGTACAATTTTCTGCCACCAGATGTCATATGCTCATTTGACGGATCCCAATAGGAGAGATTTTTGTGTCAAAGATTTTTTTTACATTTTAGAATCAAAAGTTTCAAACATTCTCTTACACCCGGTACCTACCTACATTTTTATGGTATATCTAGAATGAAAAATATAATGTATCGTTTTATAAAATAACATTTAGTAATAAAGACTGAAAGAATGAATACAAAATTAATTCACTAAAGCCTTGTACGTGGCAAGATAAAAGGTTTTTTTAATATGATGTGTGCTTTTATCTATAATAACAATCATATTCGTAGGGTGTACTGTTAAAAATTACATACATAAAACCTGTTTCTGGTTTAACAAATTTAATAAAGAAATGTTGACATAAAAAAATAAAAGGATATAAAATGCAAAACAGAAACTCGTTTGGTTGTAAAATAATAAATAAGCAATAAAACCTCATAAGTCAATAACTATTAGATGTCATGGATAACTACTTACTCGTGACTTCGATTGTGTTAATCTCAGTTTTAAGAGACTCAGTTCCGACTTGGGGGGGAGGCGTAACCCGAGGGTTCGCCCCGGGCGTCAAGGTCAAGGGAGTGCCTTCTGCAAATCATTCAGTTTAGTAAGAATAACGCAACCACAAATCAATAGAAAACTGTTTGGCTGAGAACACTGATTTTGCTCGAGAGTCGCGGGTTAATAATAAGAAATAAAGAATGCTGAAGAATATTTCGTCCGGGGTGCCCGGATGGCTAAGACCGATCAAAACAGCCTATACTTTAGGTTTGGATACCTACTAGTAGACGATATACCAAATTTCATCAAAACCCAACCGTTGTCGTGTGATTTTGGTACAGACAGATAAACAAAAATTCTGGAAGCGCTTGGTAGTTGCCATAGCCCATATTATAATACCGAAAAAGTTCAAAAAGCTCGTAAGAAAACGAAAATAAAATTTTGTATAGCTAGATTATAGACGCTCGGGAAGCTTATATCATTAAAGTCTATTATTAGTATAGGTATTGATTTATTTATTGTAAATTATAGACGCGTCGACAACTTAGGTCATTATAGCGTCTTGATTACATTAAATAACAATTAACTTAAAACTAAATGACATCACAAAACATCCATGAGCGGAGGCGGGATTTGAATTCACGACAGTCTGATCTAGAGGCCGCGACGCTAACCACTGGACCACACTGTCCTCTATTAGTATTGATCATACGCATCGTCATAAATACAAAACCTAACAAAAATGAATTTAAAGAATGATGATGCTGGGTTGCAGAAAGCATTGTCAAAATCTGGTTTGACAATGGCTTTAGATTGTGATCGTATAATTATAGTTTTTATATATGCAGGAACACTCTATAATGTCGTTGTCAGCCTCCAAGTCATTTAGAACATTAGGTTGTACCTACTCACACAAAAACAAATTGTTACGGATCACCCTGTATATAAACGCCAAACAAAGAGTTTCGTGCAACGCGGTCTGCATACTAAACAACGAGTACCTGCCGGAAAGTTCTAGAGAACGCGAGAAGCACTGGGCTCCAGTCCACGCAGCCTATATAAATCAATGAACAGTGAATCGCGAATCAGTCAACGGGAATCAGTCAGTGCAGATTATATAGTGCGAAATAAATCTGATATAAATACACTTGATAAAATAAATATTAGTGTAGTTAATTGTATATAGTTAAGTGTTAATTACTGTTAGTTATTGTTTACTTGTGTTGATTGTTAGAATTGACTTTTCGTTGTTGCGTTCGTTATTTTGTGTTTTTAATTATTGTAAATAAATATTTATTCCGCCAACTCAGAAAACAGTTTTGTAACAAAATGATTGATCTACGCATGGAAAAATATTGCTTTTCAAGCTAAACTCTAATCAAAATGCCTAGAAAAATGTTGTTTCGAAGGATAAATAATTGTATAAAAAACCATGTTAAGTACATGATGTATATAAAAAAAATATCGTTTCAATCGATCGATTATTTTTCAAGCAGGAGTAATATATGTGTGGTCACAATAAGATCATAGTCAAATCATATTTTCTGACAATACTTCCTGCAACCCAGCATGCATATATTAATTCTGACCTTGTATAAAGCTCAGCAAAAAATGTAACCCAATCTTATCTAAACGTTTGGTGTGTGTAGAGCTTATTTAAATAAAACAATAATCATGAAATGTGTTATATTCATAAGCTTAAAAGTGTTTATCTAGTTAAGCACAATTTAAGCTTTGATATGGTACATAAGACGAACTTTAACCCTGCCTATTTTCGGGTGCTGCCTAAATGTGAACGTTCGTAGTTTGAAACTACTGTTTTTCCAACTTGTGTGAATTTCTCGCGTGCCACAGAGAAAGCTTTGGTGGCTTTCGCTGCTTAAAGAGTGCTTATACAAAACAATAATCATGAAAACTATGCAGTGTTGTGGTATAATGGAGTTAAGTTAAAAGGTTACATATACAGTGGGTGGGTCAAAAATATCAATTATTATTTTTTTTACAAGTGACACGGAAAAATAGGTTGCTAGACACCTTAAAAAAATTCTCACCAAATATGAACTCTTAATTTTAATAGGAAGATCCTCCGCATCACAGTTTTTTATTTTTTTCTCAGTTCAATATAAAAAATTCATACCTCATTTATTGATTGTACAGAAAAATGTTTTAAGAGAATTTTGTAGGAAATTTAATGCTCTACAAAAAAGGTATCTTATATTTTTTCCGCAAACCTCACCATTTGAAAGATATTGAAGATTTAAGTTTGATTATTTTACAAATTTCATTTTTGTTTATGAATTTTATAACTCGTCAATAAATGACTATTATAAATCTTCAATATCTTTCAAATGGTGAGGTTTGCGGAAAAAATATAAGATACCTTTTTTTGTAGAGCATTAAATTTCCTACAAAATTCTCTTAAAACATTTTTCTGTACAATCAATTAATGATGAAGTATGAATTTTTTTCTATTGGACTGAGAAAAAAATAAAAAACTGTGATGCAAAACTGTGATGCGGAGGATCTTTCTATTAAAATTAAGAGCTCATATTTGGTGAGAATTTTTTTATGGTGTCTAGCAACCCATTTTTCCGTGTCACTTGTAAAAAAAAATTGAATTTTTTGACCCACCCTAATATACAGGGTGGCACATCTTAAACAATACAGTGAAATATAGATAAATTATGACATAGCAGATAGCCATGATATTACGCACCGACCTTCTTGACTTAAATTCAATTCATAAAAGAACCGAATTGACGAATTAAATTTGCTATTTAATTTGTAAATATCTCAATATTTATTAACTTTAGCTTATATGTACCTTAATAATTTACTGTTCACTATTAAATACTGTATCGTATTCTGGAATGAAAATGCACTGTTACAATTAAAAAATCAAAGCTGACCTTCGCCTGACCTTCACAGTACCACCTATGTTAAATCTGATATCACAGCCTTCTGTCCCCCTTCACACTCTATAACTTTTGTGTAAAACGTTTTTTTATGATTTGTACCGTTTACGAGATATTACACTGCATTGTTTATGATGTTATACAGGGTGAGGCACATAAAGTGTTACAAGCTAATATCTCAGAAAGTATTGGTTGTACCAAATAAAGTTTCGCATAAAAACTGTTTGGTATCAAGGGCACGTATGTTGGTAAAATAGATTTTCTTCTCGATTGGTATGCTGAGGTTGGGTCAAGGTCACCTCCATTTTTTTTAATCAGACTATGTGGATTTTTTCACGGAATCTTGTAACCGTTATTGAGACGAATCCAACGACCTAAGACATAAGGTTATTCAAGGTCACTTCAAGGTCATAAATAAAGAAGTTGTGTAATATGAAAATAACTTAATTATTAATTAAAACGTTACTATCAAGAAGCCTTGTTTCGCAATTGATTCGATTGTTTACATTTGACATTTTTACATTATAGTAATTGATAGCTACTTTATAGTAACGTTTTAATTAATAATTAGTTATTTTCATATTACACAACTTCTTTATTTATGATCTTGAAGTGACCTTGAATAACCTTATGTCTTAGGTAGTTGGATTCGTCTCAATAACGGCTACAAGATTCCGTGAAAAAATCCACATAGTCTGATTAAAAAAATGGAGGTGACTTTGACCCAACCTCAGCATACCAATCGAAAAGAAAATCTATTTTACCAATATACGTGCCCCTTGATACCAAACAGTTTTGATGCGAAACTTTATTTGCTACAACCAATACTTTCTGAGATATTAGCTTATTACACTTTACGTGTCTCACCCTGTATATATTATGAAGCTTAAAAATAAAGACCTAAATAGACCTCAGAGTAGCTTTTGGTATTGTTTAGTTTTCATTTTCGTTTAAGTGTTTTTTAACGTTGAAAGTGTTTGAAATAAATAGTCCGACACAACTCTACATTGTAACCCTCGCAGCCTCCTCCCTGCATTTTCTAGAACAGTCATACCATAGATATCTCATACTGCTAAATCTGAACTAATATTATAATGAAAAAGATTTGATTTTTGTATGTTTGTTTGTTTGTTTGTAATGGATAAACTCAAAAACTACTTAATTGATTTCAGTAAATTTCATCCAAATCGTTAGAGCCGTTTTATCCCCGGCAGCGTTTCATTAATTTTTGAGTCGGTAATTTTTATGTCGTTTTTTTTTGACTCGAGGTCATTCCAATTTTCTACCCTTAGTAAAGAAGTATAACTTAAATAAAAATTACTGTATTACGTATTTGTATCGTAAACGACAATAGGATAGCGTGGCGGCATAGCGGTAATGTGTTCCCATCTTAAAGAGTGCTTATTTAAATAAAACAAAGTTCAATCTAAGTTGCAAAGTCGTGTACGATCGATGGCAAAGGGACTATTCTACGCTATGTTTGTCCTACAGAGAAAGCTTTACTATGAACTTTTTATGTCTTCATTTACATTTTTATTCTAACATACAAAAACAAAATGTTTTCTGCGCGACTGAAGAAGATTATAGAGAGGGATTTTTTACGTTAATGTCTGCATATTTGCATTTGTAGTGTCAAATTTCGCACAGTTGGTAACTTTTTTTCTCCTTTTGTGTATAATAATAATATAAACGTACGTACATGTACAGTAGGTATCGTCAAACTATGATTTAAAAAATTTTTTGTTTAAAAAAATAATTAAAACCAGATATTTTTGTCGGAGAGAAAATATTTTAATTCGCATTGCGAAAGAAACGTGATATTTAGGGTGAAAATGACGGGATAGTTACGGAAATTTCAATGACTGCAGACTGTTTTATGTTTTATGCAAATTAGATTCTTAAAAAAATTTGTATTCTCAGATCGGAACTAAGTGTGTGTGCAAAGTTTCAAGTCGATCAGTAGATCTACTCTTCATCAACTAGAGGTGTCCTGACTCCTGTCACGGTCGCCAATTGTAACGTTTCTCCATTATCAGGTCGAAGACATCAAAAATATTGTATTGTCATCGGAACTACGTATATGTCCAAAGTTTCAAGTCGATCAGTAAATCTACTGTTCACCAACGAGAGGTGTCCTGTCACGGTCGCCAGTTGTAACGTTTCTCTATCATTAGGTTGGAAAATGAAAATATTGTATTGTCATCGGAATTGCGTATGTGTGCAAAGTTTCAAGTCGATCGAATATGTGGAAATGGGTCAAAATTGGATTACAACATTTTACCCTAACTAACAAGTGAAGTTAATTCTAAAAATTTAAAAATAAACAGCGAAAGATTTTTTAAAATATCTTTAACTAGCGGTCCCCGTGCGGCTTAGCCTGGGTGCTAAGAATGTATTATTTATTATCTCTCCCCCCCGCGAGAAATTTTTCCCCTGCGAAGCGAAGTCGGGCTGGTGGTCTTTATAATAATATATAATAATTAATATAATTTATAATAATATTAGTAGGATTCCGCCTATTATAGTATATTTGTCGAATTTCAACCACAGGCGATACCAGTAGGTATATCTAAATATCAGTGAAAAAATAGCTCATACAAATATTTCATTGTGCCGCGTGACGTCATTGATTTCGTTCAATCTCGTTTGCGAATTGCAATCCACTCATACAAAATTTAATATCTTCGTCAAATTAAAAAATATTGATATAATTCGTTTGGAATCTTTAAAGTGATCCCTTATTATCATAATGTGGTGCTAACATTATTAGTAGTAAATATTGATGTAACGAAACCCCAGATGCTACGCCACTGTTTCCAACAGAACATTCCAGACTGAAGCGATTGTCTGTTTGTTATAACACAGTAGTGGAATAGTATCGAAGATTCCGGACGTTTCAATAGACAACGAGAACACAGGCAATGCGTGTATATAAGGCGGTGCGCGCGACTAAGTGGGGATCAGTCATTCAGCGTCGTGTTGAGTCAACCAATCGGTGATTTGTGAAAATAAATGGGAAATAAATAAAACAGTATTCTGTGAATATAACTGTTAAAATAAATATCCTTGTATTGTTAAGTGTTATAATTACCGTTTAAGTGTTTCATTGTTTAGAATTGACATTTCCGTTATTGTTATTATTGTGTTTATAATTATTATAATTAATTATTGTAAATAGACATTGTACATAAATCTTAGTAAATAAATATTTAATTCCGCCAAATTAAAAACAGTTTTGTTACACTAATAAAATGGAATTTATCTATTCGACCCTTAATCGTAATCGATTTCACACTCCCACTACAAAGTAATAGGTAGTCAGGTACGTACAATAGCAAACGTTTTATAAAATAGGTTGGCTGAATGCATTCTCTGCCATTAGAGAATTTCCATTGCTGTCGTTATTATTGCTTAAAATTGTATTAGCAATGAAAAAAATGACGATACTATCCAGAACTATACGTGAATAAAAGTTATGTAGGTATCTACGTATATGTAAAATTGCTGCTGCTATTTATTGCATAAATACAAAAACTTTAGCAAGTAGCCAAGTACAATAATAATTGTACTTTCAAAAAAAGTTTTTAATTAAAATTTCAAATAAACAATCCAAATATTGCATCTTCACTCTTGATAACAAAAATATTAATATTGTTTCATACATCATAATACCAAGATAACGCTGAGTATATGAGTATATAAGAGTAATTAATAACTCAGCCAGCGCGAATATGGAAGTTTTGGGGTTGAATACTGACGGTAACAGGTTATCAATAAAGATTTTTTTTCGGAATGGCAAAAAAATATTAGGGGTATCCCCCAAGGTAGCATATTAGCACCAACACTCTTTTTGCTTTTTATCAATGATCTGCCAACATCCGTAACAGAAAACTTATTTCTATTTGCGGATGATACTGCAGTGATATGCGAGGCCGAAGATCGAGAGTCTTTAACCACTACTATGAAAAAACCACATATATGCTCTTGAAGAATGGTTTACAAAAAATAGTATTAAAATAAATAAAGATAAAACCACTCTTATAAAGTTTGGAAACTATTTTGAATTAGCTAATCCTATAAATTTATTGGGAACGGATGTAATGCTGGGGGACACCGTCAGGTTCCTTGGCCTTAATATCGATAAAAACTTGGATTGGAAATCCCACATAGATGCAATTATGCCTAAATTGAATAAAGCGATGTATATATTACGAATCTTGAAAAAATATGTCAACGATCAAATGTTGATTAATGTATATTATGCATATTTTCATTCCATAATACAGTTTGGTATCATCTTTTGGGGCAGTTCAGTTCACACCGTAAAGATTTTTAAACTACAAAAAAAGTGCATCAGAATCATGGCTAATATGACACCCCGCACCAGTTGTCGTGGATTATTTATTAAATTATCAATTCTCACTGTGTATGATTTATATATTTTTGAATGCAGCAAATTTGTAAAATATCATCCAGATTTATTTCATAGAAACCATAGAACTCATGCATATACTACTCGTGACAAGAATAATTTGAAAACAGATTTCTCGGCAATGACAGTTACTTATAGGGGTGTCAGAAATGTCATGATTCGGATTTATAATAAAATGCCAAATCATTTGAAAGATGAACCAAATAAAAATAAATTCAAAAATGACTTAAAAACATTCCTGTTGGCACTTTGTAGCTATTCGTTAAAAGAAATTCTGTAATGCAATGATTATGACGCTATTTATACTTTGTGGTTAATCAAATAAAGATTTTTTATTTTTATTATTATTATTATTATTAAATAAATAAAATTTTCTGATATTGCATTTTAATATGACGTCATTGGGTGTTTCTCTTATATTAATATCGTTTGTTCTTGATTTTTAGGGTTCCCACTATTCTCTGTCTGTCTGTTTGTCTGTCTGTAACAACCTTCGAACTCCTTAAACTATAATTGAATATATTATGTAAAAAACCTAGACAAATGGTATTTTTTTGGACTTATATTTGGGGGGCTCCCGTACATTAAAAAAGGGTAAAAAAATATAACCAGGTGGAGTGTTTATGAATAGTTCTCACCAAGTAGAGTAAAAACATTTTTTCCGAGATTTTTTCTTTTTAGTCCGGACAGATTTTGGTATCGCAGCCAAATAATCAGGAGCGTCTCTCACATATCACTGTAGATCATATAATCAGCGTATACGAATTTAACTCAAAAATCGCGTGTAGGATCTTCGATTTGCTTTACATTTTCACTTAAAACTCATCCCTCTTTTGTCTAAAGCGCCCCTTACACGCAGCGGAATGTTTGTACGATTTGTATGTGCATACAAAATGTACAAACAATACCTATGTTTCATCCCTACACGTTCACACAAATTTGTACAAACAACTTTCAACATTTTGTATTCACATGCCACATACATGTCGAAAAACTACCTATACTTATACACGCAACGACATAATGACGCTGAATTTTGTTTGTACAAACAAACGGATGGAAAAATTATTTTTTTTAAATCAACTTCCTGTGATTTCCTTGTACGATTTGTTTGTACAAACATGATGTTGCATGTAGGGATAAATTTATTTATTGTAATTTATAGACGCGTAGACAACTTAGATCATTAGCGTCTTGATTACATTAAATAACAACACACTTAAAATTAAATGTCATCACATAACATCCCTGAGCGGAGGCGGGATTTGAACGCACAACAGTGTGATCCAGAGGTCGCGACCCTAACCACTGGACCACACTGTCCTCTACTCGGAAAGAAGTAGGCATTAAAACAGTAAAATAATTTTTTTTCACCAATCTTGAAACAAAATTAAAATTTAAATGCTTATCCACTTTTAGAAACAGGGAGCATAAAACTATGTTTCTATATTTATTGAACATGCGATGCTGTTAATATTTGTCTGTGTTTAAACCTAGGTGGGTAGATCCTATAACAGGAACATATTATATGAACTATACATATTGCTAGAGACCGACATAAAATTTGAATTTTAAACACATACAATCTAGTTGGTTTTATCATACAGTCTACACTTTGTAACATGCAGTGGTCTACAATCACCGCTGCCATTGATATAACATTTTTAGTAGTAGGTAGTTCTAGACCGAGAGCTAGTGACAATTTTTAGGTGTTATTTATTCAAGGCCTTATTTTTGTGAAGATGTTGAGATAGGCATATTAAAGTGCCCTGAATAAGGGATTTAGCTAGATAGTGGTATGGGAGGGATGCAGACCGCCCCAACATGTAACAAAAAAAATGGTCACAACTATTATTGCTTCAAGGCTGAAATTGTTTGTATAGCTTGTCGGTGAACCCAATAATGCCATTATAATATTTGCAGATGATTGGTCGGTATTAAAGGGGTGGCAGATCACCCTAAACGTGTCATGTACCCGACGAAATTTATATTATTAGCTCAAGGTTCAAATTTTAATATGTTGTTACGGCGACTGTTTTAACATATATTTCAATATGCAGAACAAACTGTCGAAATATTTCTCTGAAAAACTGTAAAATTTCGCTCGGAATTGAAACTTTTTTTTCAGAGACTTTTTCAGAAAAAATCTTGAAATCATTTTCTTTAACTTCTCATAGACAATTTTTCAGAGAAATATTTCCCCCAGGATAGCTCTCCAAAATTCAGCCTCTAAAAACAATCCTTTCTCCTTAGAATGATTTTGTTGGACCCATTTTAAATAGGCTTCGTGCGGTCACTGATAACGAAATCTATCGAGAGTTATCGTGTGAACACACACACACACACACACTTTCGTCATAATATACACATGTAACCAAGTTGTTCAAAATAATGTGAAACGTCGAGATTTTATGGTCCGACCTCTATAGGCCTCGCTCTCCAACCAACGCCAATAGCGTATGTGCCACATACTATAAGTATGTAATATAGACAAAAATTTTACAATATAAACTATCGGCAACATAAAAATTCATCTACACTATAAAAGTCTCGTTCTAATAAATAATTTTTAACATTATTATGCAGGGGTGAAGTGAATTATTAGGCAGCTCCGTTGTTTAGCTAGACGCTGTATTCTGTAATAATAAAGTTGAAACACTGAAAGTATTAAGTAACGGTTATGAAATAAACACTGATCTTGTTAGTTAACTGCCATTCTAAATAGCAATAAAAATATTGAATAAGCGAGTTGATTTTGCAAGTTACAAAATAAGAATATTTAAATACCTATACCTTTTTAGGCGCGATCTTAGCGAAGCTAGAAGCGCCTATATACACTCGCTTTGTCTGTGAATCTGTGAATCTGTGAATCTGTGAATCTGTCACGCTATTTTGTGTCACGCGTACAGCCCAAACGGATGAACCAATTTTCAAAAACTTTTTTTTGTTCGATTCCTCTCGGGGTCTATTTGATCCTAACGTCGCCCGATTTTTGAATTTTGGCCCCAGAGGGGAGCAAATTAGAAAAAACGGTGTTTTTTGCTTATAGTTTGCTCAATTTAAGTCAGATCGATTCGAAACCTGTCTTAAACGAAAGAGCAGAAAATTTTAGATAGATTTCATGTATAATATTGTATCAAAACAGTTTTTTTATACAGATTTATATGATTATTAAACGAAATAAATGCGACTGTATCTAATAAATCGCGAACTTGTTTCGGTTGTCCTTGTCTGTTGCACACTGTGATATGGATATTGGAAGATAGCGTATGCTATGTCTTATATTGCATTATTTTAATATAGTTATTCAATTTTTTGACTGCTGATGTTTGAATTTAAGTTTAAAAACCCTGGCCTACTGAGTTAAAATGACGTGTAACTAATTATTGACGTCGATCGGATGACGAGACCTAGGGATCGGACCAAAATTTCTCGACGTTCATACCTTCCCGAACAATTTGACTTTCTCTGTCTGTATGTCCCTTTGTACGCTTTTGTACGCTTTTGTACGCCTTTGTACGATCCGATTGAGTTGAAATTTTGCACACATGTGTAGCTCCGGTGACAATACAATATTATGATAACTAGCTGACCGGCCCGGCTTTCGTCCGGGTGCAAATCGTACTTTTGAATTTTCACCCACTTCCCGTGATCCGATTGAGTTAAAAATTTTGCACACATGTGTAGCTCTGGTGACAATACAATTTATGGTAACTAGCTGACCGGCCCGGCTTTCGTCCGGGTGTAAATCGTACTTTTGAATTTTCACTCACTTCCCGTGATCCGATTGAGTTGAAATTTTGCACACATGTGTAGCTCCGGTGACAATACAATATTATGATAACTAGCTGACCGGCCCGACTTTCGTCCGGGTGCATATCGTACTTTTGAATTTTCACAGGCAAAAGGTCTTTCTCCGGTAACGTTTCAGTGGATCGGATAAATGTTATAAAATCAGACTAAGGAAATAAAGCATACTAAAAAATTAAAAATAAAAATAGATAAAAAACTTTTAAGTTAAACGGTTTTATAAATGTACTAAAATGAAAAAAATAAAATTTAATTTAGGTTCATAAGTATAAAAGCGTGGGTCGTGACTGTAATAAATTATCATAGAGTTTACGACCCACGCTTTTATACTTATGAACATAAATTAAATATTATTTTTTTCTTTTTAAAACATTTATAAAACCGTTTAACTTAAAAGTTTTTTTACCTATTTTTATTTGAAGGTATGCTTCTTAACGCACGTTTCAGATGGGGACCTAAATAATAAAAAGTGAAACGTCACGTCACGAAGTAGTGTAACGTCACTTTTGTAAAAATTATCCGATCCTTTTGAAAATTAATATTTGAGAGTTTTATAGGACACAAAAAAATAAAATGGCGTCTGATTTCAAAATGGCGACCATAGTACTTTTTTGTAAAAATTATCCGATTCTTTTGAAAATTAATATTTGAGAGTTTTATAGGACACAAAAAAATTAAATGGTGCCAGATTTCAAAATGGCGGCCATATGTACTTTTTTGTAAGAATTATCAGATCCTTTTGAAAATTGATATTTGAGAGTTTCATAGGACACAAAAAAATAAAATGACGTCAGATTTCAAAATGGCGGCCATTATATATAATTTTTTGTAAAAATTATCCGATCCTTTTGAAAATTGATATTTGCGAGTTTTATAGGACACAAAAAAATAAAATGACGTCAGATTTCAAAATGGCGGAAATATGTAGTACTTATTTCTAAAAATTATACGATCCTTTTGAAAATTGATATTTGAGAGTTTCATAAGACACAAAAAAATAAAATGACGTCAGATTTCAAAATGGCGGCCGTATGTACATTTTTGTAAAAATTATCCGATCCTTTTAAAAATTGATATTTGAAGGTTTCATAGAACACAAAAAAATAAAATGACGTCAGATTTAAAAATGGCGGCCAAATGTACTTTTTTGTAAAAATTATCCGATTCTTTTGAAAATCGGTATTTGAGAGTTTCATAGGACACAAAAAAATAAAATGACATCAGATTTCAAAATGGCGACCGTATGTACTTTTTTGTAAAAATTATCCGATCCTTTTGAAAATTGATATTGAGAGTCTCATAGGACACAAAAAAATAAAATGGCGTCAGATTTAAAAATGGCGGCCATATGTACTTTTTTGTAAAAATTATCCGATTCTTTTGAAAACTGATATTTGAGAGTTTCATAGGACACAAAAAAATAAAATGACGTCACATTTCAAAATGGCGAAAATATATTGTACTCCTTTCTAAAATTTATACGATCCTTTTGAAAATTGATATTTCAGAGTTTCAGACGCAAAAAAATAAAATGACGTCAGATTTCAAATTGGCGGCCGTATGTACATTTTTGTAAAAATTATCCGATCCTTTCGAAAATTGATATTTGAGAGTTTCATAGAACACAAAACAATAAAATGACGTCAGATTTAAAAAGGGCGGTCATATGTACTTTTTTGTAAAAATTATCCGATTCTTTTGAAAATCGGTATTTGAGAGTTTCATAGGACACAAAAAAATAAAATGACGTCAGATTTCAAAATGGCGGCAATATGTACTTTTTGTGTAAAAATTATCCGATCTTTTTGAAAATAGATTTTGACGAGTTTTATAGAACGCAAAAAAATAAAATGACGTCATATTTTAAAATGGCGGCCATAGGTATATACTTCTTTGTAAAAATGATCCGATCCTTTTGAAAATTGCTATTTGAGAGTTTAATAAGACACAAAAAAATAAAATGGCGTCAGATTTCAAAATGGCGGTCAAATAATAACATTGTTTATGTCTTTGATAAATTCGGTTTTATATACAATGCGTAAGAAACATAGCTTCTGTCGGGTATCTTACGACACCTCATGACTTTTTTTATTTAGCAGGTTCCGAATTTCGCTTAATAGTCAACCGTTGCTATGGAAAATTGATTAAAAAATTCACTGCACTATTTTTTCTATGTAATCCAATACATATTTACATTAGGTCTTATGGCCATAGCCTACTACAAAATTGATCTTCTTAGTGTTATTTTCCCTATGTTCGGTAAAACCGTTTACACACAATACCTACATGAATATCGCGCCTTGTAATTCTTGAATTACTTGTATACTCCAAAATTTTTTGACAATAATGTTATCTAAACGGTATATAATAACTGGAGCGAGCGAGCGAAGCGAGTGAGTAATGTATTAATAAATCATAAATTCAGAGCGAACGAGCGAAGTGAGTGAATAGTGTATTAATAAATCATAAATTCACAACATCCGGGAGCGAACGAACAAAGCGAGTGAATAATTGTATTAATAAATCATAAATTCACAACATCCGGGAGCGAACGAACAAAGCGAGTGAATAATGTATTAATAAATCATAAATTCATAGCACCCGGTAGCGAACGAGCAAAGTAAGTGAGAAACGTATCAATAAATCATAAATTCATAACACCCGGGCGAAGCCGGACTTTGACGTTCAAGCGGCCTCGGATATCCATAACTTCAAAGGTATTTTTAGTAGAAAAAAATATTATATATTCAGCTCGCATAACCATGTTTATGAAGCAAGAAATAAGCACAATTTGATTTTATCATGAGCTAATTTATCTTCATACCGATCATAACAACAAAACACAAGATTTCATTAAAGATAGCGAAACAATTAAAAATTTTAAAACTCTTTTTATGCATCGAACCCTTTATTAGTGTATTTGCCATAATATGGCACATACACTATTGGCGTCGGTCGGATGGTGGGACCTAGGGGTTGGACCAAAATTTCTCGACGTTTCATACCCTCCTGAACAGTTTGCCACCATTTTTGAAAATGTTTATGTATATATGTATGTATGTGTGTATATATATATTTATATAATATATATGTGTGTACACGATAACTCTCGACAGACTTAATCGATTGAAACTAAATTTGGTACACACATTGGAACCCATCACCGCACGAAGCCTATCTAAAATGGGCCCGATAAGACCATTTTCAGGGTTGTATTTAGGGGCTCCAAAAAGTTTTTGGGCCCAAAAATACCGAAAAATTTGTCAGAATCGTTTCAAAATTGAAATTTAACTTTTTAGTAAAGATTAAAATGTGCTGCTAAAATTTTAATAAAATCGGCCCAACAGGACCGGACTTTCAAATTTTATGAAAACACTAGTTTGTTGATACGGATTTACTTATGGAAGGGTGTATTTAATTTGGTGCAGATGTTGTACTGATAAAATCCATGTCTAATATTGAAATTTAGAAAAATTTAATTATTTTAAGGGATGTATTAAGGGGTTAAATTTTTTATTTTGTCAAAAAACAAACTTAAGTTCACTGTTCACATAATAATGCTATACAACGCCTGTTTAGCAAATACACTATATTGTCGGCAGGGTTTGGCACTGCGACCCGAGTTTTTTCTTTAAAAATGTTTAGTGGTTTCATCCACTCTTAAATTTGTTAATGCTTTTTTAGTCAAATAAACTATAAATATGAATTTAATGGCTTTAATTGGGTTACACTTATGGGAAACGGTCTGTATCTACTTATAGGTACCTATAATATCTACTTGTAGGTATATACCTATTATGACAAAAATAAAGGTTCAATTTTATAGTAAGTACCTAAATGTAAGTACCTAAATTCTACAGTTTGTTTGATCTATAAATAATTAATAATAATTGACACCTTCTACTAAAATGTTGCATACAAATAATGTCTAAAGTTGTATTTTGTTCTGTCGTTGTCTATTTTCTTTATCATTGCCTATGTTATGTAACCATCTGTAATTGGAGTTTAGCTCTGTTGATTGGTGAAATAAATAAATAAATAAATAATAATTAAACGTAGGTTCAAAAACACTTCACTAATGAGGTACGGCCAGTCAAATTTTACTTGTTTGTCTGGCTGCTACAAATTTTGCAAAAAAAATTTCGACTAGTTCTAATTGAGCTAGAGCTTTGAAATTTTGCCACACGTGTATTTATATGTCCGATGACAATGCAATATAGTATAATATATAATATCGTGTTAACTACAATATGGCAGACGCCCCCAAGATGGCGGATTACCTTTTTCCTCACAACCTTCTTGAAATGGGTATCAAATAAAGGGGATTTATGAGTAGAATACGATGAGCTATGTGACATCATTCTTAACCCAATATGGCGGAAGCCTCAAGATGGCCGATATACCTTTTTCTTCACAACCTTCTTATATGAGTATCAAATAAAAGGAATTTATGAGTAGAATACGATAAGCTATGTGACGTCATTCTTAATCCAATATGGCGGACGCCCCAAGATGGCGGATTACCTTTTTCGTTACTACCCCCTTTATATGGGTATCAAATGGAAGGGTTTGACGTGTAAAATACGATAAATTATGTTTTTGGTATTCTGGACTTTTTCGCCATAACTTTCTTCTGGAAGGAAAAAACAAATCTAAACATACGTATCTAGATTTCATCGAGACGAACAAATCGCCGTTAAAAAATCAAAATCGGATCATTTTTACCGATATGCAGGTGACTTGACAAAGTTTTTCATTTTCAATAATTTTCAGGGTCATTCAAAATGAGCTCTCTACTTTTTTATCACCCTGTATTGAACAAACTAAGTAAGTTGGTGATTAAATAGGGTGTGTTCAAATAATTTCTACTAACTTTATAAATATCTATTTTAAATTGCAAATTGCGTCCCGTTGAATTTAAATAGTTAAGCTCGCTGATCTTTTTTATTATTATCCTTTTGGCACCACTAGTTATCGTTAAGGCGATGCATTTTAATATTAGGTAATGTAAATTTTCTATAAACTACAAGTTTACTTTAATTTAATATTAATGGAACATTTGCATTAGCTTATGTAATCTTTCTTGTCGCAATTTATAAAACTTAAGTGAAATAGTGCAACTTTTTGTTTCTATATACAATTTTGACTAATAATTTACACAGTTATAAAGAAACAGCTGTTAATGGATGTGATCTTTTTATTTTAATTTTGAAAACTTTGCATAATAACTGACTTCATATCGTTAAGAGGATATGGCGCTTAAATATATCAAATATTATGATTATGAAACAAATTTTTAAGAAAATGGGTACAGACAGATGACATGAACAATTATCCTTAAACACAAATAATAATTTGTATTAAAAATACATTTTTGTTTGTCTTATTAAATAAAATGTTCGTAAAATATAATAAATAAAATAATTGTAATTTTATTAACTTCCCATTTAAAGTTATTGTAATGGGTCCGAAAATCAAAATCAAAATGTATAACTAATTTTTATGTTTTAAGGTCACTACACTATTTTTACACTATTTTTAGAAAGATGTCTGTGTGTATGTGTGTGTGTACGTATGTGTCCATTTCTTTCTAAGACGAAATCTCGAGAATGAAAAATGATATCGACTACGTTAGGGTGCCAATCGACGCGTATTAACGTAAATATGATCTGAAAGAAATTTTTTCAAAATCGGTTCAGCCGTTCTTTTTTCTTAAACAAATAGACTCCAAAAAAGTAGATTTTACACAATATCTCGCGAATAAAAAATTATATCGACTTCGTAAAGCTATCAATCGAGGCGTGTTAACGTCATTTTGATCCGACGTAAATTTTATGAAAATCGGTTCAGCCGTTTTTTTTTTTTAATTATTGTTAAAAATAAATAATAATTATGTTTTAATGATTAAAGTGATCACTTTTCTGTGTAATATCTAATTTAATTATTATTATTAAATATTTATCAAACTGGCAAGTTCGTCGTGTGGACCTCAAGGGTCGCACTTTAGTCCTAATAAACGACCCACCTCACGGCTTATTTGTTAATTCAATTTAATAATAAAATTTTAGTAGTGTTGTCGGTCAGAGTTTGGACTAAAATGAATAGATACCTATTATAAATATTTAATTTGTCCACAGAGCTCGTTGCAAGTTTGCGTCTACTAGAGATGTCAGTTCCACGTTTAGCAGACCCACGCGAGGACATGAAACTTCTTTGTCGATTTGAAATGGGCGGCGACGAATTGAATTCCGTTAAATGGTACAAAGATGGGCACGAGTTCTTCAGGTATCAGCCGACACAACGACCGACAATTCGCAAATTTCCAGTGTCCGGTGTCCACCTGGTAGACGGTGCTGATGATTGTTCTCATTCGAAATGTTCGGTCGTTCTCACGAAGCTGACGAGGGCACACTCAGGCGGAGCTTATAAATGTGAGGTGTCGTCTGATGCACCCAGATTCAAGGTCGTGTTTAATACGACGGAAGTCAGCGTTGCAGGTGAGAAAATAAAATTAAAATTGTACATCAAATGATCAAAGGGAAGGTTAAGAGGTGATACACTCGAGAAAGTAACATGATTTTAGACATAGTCCAAATGAAAAGTTTATCGTAAGTTTTCGGTCACATTTAGATAGTGTTGCCGTCTAGACAAGACAAGACTTACAAAATCTTGTCTTGTCTTGAAATATCAAGTCTTCACTAAGTCTAAGTCTAGATTAAAAAAACTCTTGTCTTGTCTAATATCAAGACTCTAGATTATTTTCAAGAGTCTAGATTAACCGAGTGGTTTACTTTACCTACTACTTAGTTTATCTAGACTCTTGAAAATTGTCAGAGTTTTGGCAAGAGTCTTGATCTAGGTAAAGTAAGTCTTGTCTTGCCTTGAAAATTTCTAGACAAGACTTTTGCAAGTCTTGTTTTGAAAATCTAGACAAGACAAGACAAAAGTCTAGAAAGTCTAGATTTAGACGGCAACACTACATTTAGGAATCAGGATTATAAACCGTGGCTATTTCGTCCCCTGTGTTTTGAACAAATTACCGAATTTTCAATTAATAAGATCTATGTTTAAGCAATGGAATCTTCGGGTTTCCAGTCCGCCATATAATAGATTTTGATTTATGTATTTTTTGAACTTTTTAAAGGTTACTTCGATATCAATCTATCATATTTTTATTATTTACACATTAATGAAAAATGAAAATGAAAATAAAAAATCTCACACGGAATAAAACCCGAACCTTTCTACTTTCGCGGCAGAACTATTTTACTGTGCCCCGATTAAGGAACAATCCAATTATCTCTTATAAGTGATAGTTTTACAAATTCCACTACATGCGAGAGATAATTTTTTAAGTTAGTATAGTCGTAGTAAATAAATCTCAGTATAATATCACCAAAACACCGAAAATATCACAGGCCTTGCAAATTAAAATCTTTATAATAATCTTGAATTTAAAATAATGTTCAAAAATCTTTAGCTTAATTTTAATAAAATTGTTTTGTGCGATAATCATATTTTGATATAAAAGAATGAAGTAGGGAATTCTCATTACGAACAGAATACATATTTTTCTGAAAACTTTGTTATTATAGCGAAATAAAAGAGTTGGTAATTTAAAATAAAATAAATTCAACATCTTTTACACATTTTGTAAACTTTATGTAAGACGTTACCACATTTTAACAATAAAACTTGTTCTTTTATTTTTAAGGTTAACGGTTTGTTAAAATTAACATTTTTTTCTTCCTTTCGTATAGAAAATGTGTCCGGGATAAAAGGCTATAGTTATGGTTACAATGCGAACAGTGTCTGTTTATTTGTCTGAAACAAACATATTATTGTCTATTTGTAAGTGTTTCAAGTTAGGTACAGCTGATGGGGTTGTAGGTTCGTTCAAATTAAACGTATCGGGCTCAAATATATAGAACATAAAAGGGCATTTCCCATTTTACTTATAGGGGCTTTGGTCCAAATATTATCCAGAAGCGAATTCTATTTCAATGTGTTTCTAACGGTGTCAGATGCACACAATTCACAAATAGATTGTACTTTTTAAAAAACCGTTCCGGAGTTTCATTTTCAAATTTATAATAGATTCAGCAATACTTGATATAAATTATTGTTACACATTTAAAAAAAAAACAAAACACAACGTTTCAAAATTATTATTCATTGCTTCGTCAGACAAAGGTCAATAATTTTTTCACAACGGCGCTATTGAAAATTCGATATTCGGTACCTGTTTAGATAAACGATCTTGAGGTCGTTCGACACACACACACCTAGCGTTGGGCGAATACGAGATGTTTTTACAATCGAAACAATCGCAATCGTTCATAATAACAATCGAGTCCACAATCGACTCGGAGTTTGATTTTACAATCGAAATGTTCGATTGCTCAAGTCGATTATTTGCCAGCGAATGAGAATACATATAATCGCGATTCAAGGTTATATGCTGGTCGAATGAAGTCTGACGTTTACGCTACTCGTTCATCGTTGATTCACTGTTCACACTGTTCAGTCGATATCAGAGCATTCGATTACTGCATAATCGACCATCCATTGACTCGACCACAGTTGTTGAGTGATGAACGATTATATATTATGTGGCTCTCGACAGTGTACGTCGTCTGTACGATTCAGTACTATGCAACTTAGTCTCGGTGAAATATGAAACAACAACAATCGAGTCCAAGTCAAAACCATCGAGAGTCATCGAGATGTTTGAACAATCGAGACAATCGACTAAAATATCTCGTAATCGCCCATCACTACACACACCTAAACGAACGTAACAACTATGTGTATGTGGAAATGTTCAAACACATATTCTTCAAAACAGGCATTAATGTTCACAAAATTAGAATGAAAGCTTCAGGTAAGACTTGTAATCTAATTCTTTCTATAAAAGTCGATAAATTTTTTGACATTTCAAAATAAAACTTAATTAAAATTTATTTTTCTATTCCAATTTCTCAAGAATACTTGCATAAATTTTGAACATCCTACTTAATATCTCAAATAATACTTAATATTAAATTAGGTTTTATTTTGAAATGTCAAAAAATTGATTGACTTTTATAGAAAGAATTAGTTGACAAGCCTTACCTGCAGTTGTCAGTTGACATTAATGCCTGCCTTGAATGTCCACATGCAAAACCCTTTTTTTAATCGCTATCAACTATCCATGTTAGTCTACAGAGTTAGTGAGTTGTTATGTTCGTTTAGGTGTGTATGTGTGCGTGTCAAACGACATCAAGATGGGGTATTCGACCAATCAGAATGGACCCTGACTGCAAGGCCTAGTCGCTTGTTAAAAAATGCATACCAGTTGAAAACGTTATTTATTTTGACGAAGTCCAGCCAATTCTACTAGCTTGAGTTTTACAATATGAGAATAGTTTTTCTTGTTAACATTGCAAGAGTTTGTTTTTGACCCCCGACATAAAGGTTATGCACGGCCCTTAGAGAAGAAAGAACCGCAAGTCCAGCGAATCGGTTGCGTTTAATATGACCAACCAGAACCACTTCAGAGGCGGCACTATAAATGCGTGATAAGCAGAAAACTGTGTAACTGTTTGTGCTTGCGTCAGGAAATGATGTTGACAAGCATTGTGGAGAGAAAAAAAAACACAAACCGCACTGAACAAGAACTGGGGAAATAAGCTTTTATGTCGGCCGCCCAACTAACAACTACCGACTGTGCAGAAAGTTCTTTATTGGACGCAACCGCGGATATAGAAAAAATCTGCTTGTCTTTGTGTACACTAATTACCGGAGTCCTTTAAGTCTTTCGTTTTGAACAGAGCTGGAGTTGGATGAACGTTAAAAGCGTTTAGGGTTATGGCAATAAAGTGTCACTTGCACCCAAGGTTATTAGAGTACAGGTTGCCTCGTTCCGTCTGACAAATCAGCGTAAGCGCGGGAATGACGTCAGCTGGAATTTAGTTTAAATCAAGACCAAAGTTGTTGAAGATTATGCTTATTTATATTAGGTGCTTCGTGCAGATTTTTTCTTAAAATTGGCAGGAGACAATAAATAGATGAATAGATGTTAAAAAATAGGATAATTTTTATTTTTATTACAAAATTTAGGTTTTAATATCTATAATATAAACAAACAAAAAATTAAATAATGCTCAAGAAATGGCAGATCTTGTTAATTACCTATTTTTTTAAATTTAAGAAACGAATAGAATTAACTAACAAATTGATAAATTATTATTTTATCTTTTATACTCACAAAATATTAAAAATAACCACAAAACACCATAACACTTAACAGCTATCGCAAAATTGACAACTTATCATATTTTTTTCACTAACAGAAGAATCATGTTTCTATTAGGTATTGAAAAAACATATCACAATACCATGTTTACTGTGATTTTTATTTCCAAAAATTAGCAGCGTCCATGGTCTGATCTTTTCTACTGAAGTGAGCGCAAGCATGGTATATTCCGAGTGACGTCATCCCCCCACTACTATCTATCGGAACGAGGCAACCTATACTCTACTAACCTTGAATTGCACCGTCGTTTCATAAAACCGCACTCTATAGTTTTTTACATATATAATTATAGTATCTAAACTTTTTACTTCCCACCTCTACTATGGTAGGGAAGTAATGGATTTAGTCCGAAAAAAATATTACGAGATTTTAACAGATCTTCACGTTTTGAGACCCTAGCAATCGTTTAAGATCATTTTCTGACTGATGTCTGTATGTGTGTGTGTGTGTGTTCAATTTTTCGCCATCGATATCGTAAAAACGAAACAACATCCGGCCATGCCGATAGTTCTATTGTGTTTATCAGCCTTTAACTTAGCTCTGATTAGATTTTGAGTCAAATCGGTTTAGTGGATCCTGAGATATTAAAAAAAATCGTTCTCAATGTCACGTATTAACATTGTTGTAATTTTTATTTAGAGTTTAGAAAAAAAGTTATATTTATCTATCTGTTGAACATTTCATCAAAATGTTTTCTCTCTGCCCTACTCAATTCCACAGAAAAATAAATATCGAGTATTTACAATCTCGACTCGAAAATTTATTATGTTATTCCTGCCCTGTTTCAAAGAAATATTTTAGGACTATATTCTACTAATTACTTATAGTATATATAGCCATCTTTTTCTTATACGCTCGTTTGTTTTCTTTTTAAATGATCGTTAAATTTTAATTTTGTGTAAACTTGGATGATTTCCTGCGTTAAAAAATTGGTTTAAAAGATATAAAAACGTCGTCGTTATTTTTTCGATGGGTGATTAATTTTTAAATAATTTAATAAATTATTAAATGAATATTATTAAAAAATAAATTTTAAAAAAATGTTTATATTGTAATTTTAAAAATAAGAAAACAAAAAATATATACAATGCGTAAGAAGCTTAGCTTCTGTCGGGTGTCCCACGTAGGGTTACCAGATGGCCGGGATTTCCGGGAATGTCCCAGAATTCGTTGGTTTGTCCCGTGTCCCGAAATTTAAGTCTTCTATCCCGGAAATGCATAAGTTCAATGAATTCGCGCTCGTGATCGCAAGAAACGACACTAAGTTACATGCTAAGTAGTATTTTTATTTAGTACTTTGCAATTTCTGTACATATTACCTATATATATATTTTACTTGTATTTAATTGTATTCTTCGGACTTACCCTATGTCGGTAAAGACAATTGGGAACAATAAAACGAATTATTAAAGATTCACATGAAATTATGCGTGATTTACACACTCAGAAGCGCGTCCCACATCTCACTACTGGTGTGTGATAAATAAAATTAGACAAATCTAATTATAAATATAAAAATAGTAAAATAATAAAACATTTTTTTTCACAATAACTTCGAAATGTCCCGAAAATCTTGGTTTTTGACCTGGCAACCCTAGTTCCACGACACCTCATGATTTTTTTTGTATTTTCTAGTGCTAGCGAAGGACCCACCTCGAATAGATGGCGTAGCAAATGTCTACTCGGCGCACGACCTAGTGACTGCAAACTGTTCGTCACCACCAGCGGATCCACCGCCAGTTCTCACCTGGTTTATCAACGGCAAGGAAGTAAGTCACGTGTGTTTTTATTTTTCGAAAATCTCTAAGAAACCCTAACGTAACGTACGTAGGCTGAGCTATATTTAATTTATAGTGCAGTTAAATGGGCGAAAAAATGCCGGGCTTGAGAATGGTCGAGAGTGTAGTGGTGCTGTTGTTTACATGGCGTTGCTATGGTTCCTCTTTTACAAGTCCCCAGTTCCCGGGTTCTAACCCGAGAGCTGGTAAAAGTGTCAATTGGATTTTCAATTTATTATTAAAAAATAATGAATTGAAAATATGAATTGGTGCTAGGCCCAAATAACCTTAGCTGTTGGTGGTCTTTAAAACACACAAAAAAATGCCAACCGTGCATTTTGTGTAGACAGCGATTTTTTTTTTCGTAGGGGGGTCGATAGTGAGTTTTTTGGGACGGGGGTGCCCCGTTTGGCTGTCGTTTCAAAAACAAGTGTGTAAGTGGATAGACCGATTTTGATGCGGTTTTCTTTATATGACAAAATATTTTTGCGGGAATTTTAAGATTCAAAAAAGCTATTAAAAGACAGATAACACATTTGATATGAAATTATAAAGTAGTAATAAATTAAAAAGTAATACATTAAAAATTTTAATAACTTCTTTATTATTAATTCTACGTCAAAAAATTGTTATTAACAGTTGTAGATTTTTTTATTATCTACAAAATTACTGTCTACAAAATTTTTGTGAGACTCACGGTTACGAAAATACAGCAAAAACTAGTACAGCCGCGTCTTTTCAAGATGGCGGTTCAGTATTAAACTCACCACCGACCGTCCCCCCACCCCCTATGAAACCCAAAACAAAAATCGCTACCTACCCAAAATTCACAGTTGAATGACGAATTGACTATACTATTAATAGTTTTAATTACGTATTAACATCAATATTTATGACATTGATATATTCTGTTCTTCTGGAATAAATAATTTTAGTGCAATAGAAAAAGTTGTTATTTATAACAATAACTTTCGATTTGAACCAAAATCAAAGTCTCTTATCGGCAATATAGGAATAGTTTAAACTCAAATCAAGAATTCAATTTAACTGTGCTCAGTAAATACATATTCGAATAAAATAAATAAATTTTTTCTTCTGATTTTTTTCAGGTCCCAGCGGTAAGGGCCGGTCAGATCATAACGACGCAACCAAATAGCGAAGGATTGATGTCAAGTTTACGATATCTACGTTTCGTCGCTGATAAGAAGTACTTTACCAATCCCGGTTCTATGATGGAACTGGCCTGCAACGCGAGCACGCCTTCGGTTCCTTTCGCTGAGAGTCGGGTCACTGTTATTCGAGCGGCACTCGCCAACACGCAAGCGCTGCTTCACAATCAGAAACTCAAATGGCCGAGTAATGCAGGTCAGTCTGTATAATTTAAACTCGATTTTTCAGACGCTAATGACCTCTGTTGTCGAGCGTCTATAATCCACAATTCATTCATTCATTAAAATAATGTCACACCCATGTAGTTTAACTCGACATTTTAAGACAGTTCTTGAAACGCTGTTACAATCTGACAACGTTTTATGATTAATTGTCTAGACATAGCATGAAATGTCCTTTTATTACACCAGATCATAACGTACTTACGATTTTAATCCGAAATGTCAATTTTTCAAAAACATTTCTAGTGTTAAGAGTATTCGATAGCAGAAGTTATCCCCTGCACTCTTGATCTCAAATTCTTTCCCATCGCCTATAAAACGGTTCCCGCTCTCCCGACGCTATTTTTAAGGCTAAAGGGTTCGGGTAAATGTCAAATGAAGGACCAAGAATTACACTACAGATCCTACAGACGAATATAAAAAAAAAGTTTTGGTTACGTGTGAAAGATTGCGTAATTAATAATATTTTTTTTAAAGTTTTCCAGGAAAATTGTTTTCAATTTTTCGCCTGGATCTGCAGTGTTATTCACGGCCCTTCATTTGGCGTTTATACCTGAACCCTTTGGCTTTAAAAATAGTTTCGGGAGAGCGGAACCCATTTTGTAGGCGAGGGGAAAGGATTTGATATGAAGAGTGCTGGGGGTAACTTCCGCTATCAACGGAACAATACGACTTTTTTAGGGTTTCGAGGAAGCTGTATTTAGGTGCTCATAAGTTAAAAAATAAAATTTGAAACTTTTGGCACCTAATCCAAGATGAGTTGATTTTTTAAAAATGGTTTACGTCTTTTGAAAGTTTAATTCAATAAGTTGTTATAAAGGGGTTGACCCCCTATATTATTGAAAGTGGCTGTTTTTTTGTACTCAAGGTGTATAATCAATATCCATTTTTGGTAGGTATTTCTCAACAATAATGTTTAAAAATAACACTATATTTGAACGTATATATGCAGTAACAAAAACACTAAAACATGCTTCTTGACGCTTAACAGTTGTAAATACGACAACAGTGCATTTTCATTTCTACTTCTCTTATTGGCTGTCAGAATGCAATCGCGAACATAGTCCTATGACGTCATCCGACTAACAATTTTCAACTTTCCGAGTCTATATTCAAAAGCCTTAAAATCAAAAACACTGCCGATAAAAAAAAATAATCAGATACAGTGGAGTCGCGATAAGGTGAACTAATTCAGACTAGTGAGATTCAGCTTATCGAATTTGTTCACCTTATCAAGGTAAATAAAAAGGGGTAATGAAAAGAAAACTTCATAAATTAAATCTATACTATTTCGCATCAGCTTTAATAATCACTTGTACAATGCTGCTTTTATTTTTGAGAGTTCTGAAGACTTCATCCTTTTTCGCTTACTTGCGCCAGAAAGTGTATTCCCCAGAGCTCTCAAAATGCGCTCTTTATTTTTTCGAATACCACAGTCCACAAATGGTAGATTTTGCAACACCATATTTACGCGAAAGGGCAGTCACAGTTGCACCTTTGTTAATTTTTTTTATTATTTCATCTTTATTGGTTAATGTAAGAGCTTTATTTTTTTTATCAAAGTTCAAACACCAACACCAAACACTATCACCACATCAATGAGATCAGCTTTACTATAAAATCAGAAATTCAAACCGAATCACAAAAATGTGGAAGAAAAATAAAAGTAGTATCTTATATAGATATAGGTACATATATATGTTTATCATCAAATCAGCACCGCTGTGTCGGCATTACTACAAATACAAAAATTAACAGAGATATTGTTGGGAATAAAACGGCCTACCAAGTATTCCGAGAACCAATAACAGTGTCAAATAAATCAAATTAGCTTTGTTCACCTTATCGAGGTTCCAGTTGTTCACCTTACAGAATACACTATACAAAGTTTTACGTGTTCACCTTATAGAGTTGTTCACCTTACCGGGTGTTCACCATATCGCGACTCCACTGTATTAATAATTATTTATAAAGAGACAATAATCCCACCAAAAACAATTCTTGTAAAAATAATTTTAGCTTTCAAGGACTACGGGAAGTACCCCTTTGATGATCATCAGTGAGTAAAAAACTGGTGAACACCCGGTAAAGTACCGGAGTTCACCAACGTACGAACGAACGAGCGAATGTACGTACACAGTACACACACAGAGAGACATCTCTCTAAAAACATCCTTGGTAAATATTTTTTTTTTATATAAAAAAAAATAGAACCACAAGAATCATATTTTCAGGTCTAAGCATTTTGAATAATGCTACCATTTTCAAAAATATTTTAATTTATAATTTGTTTAAATCTCTCTCTAATCCTTTAGTCCATTAAAACATGCATTAAAAACACACACAATAAAGCAAACGAAAATAATTGTTTTTGTTCTTCCCCGTAAATATTTTTTATGTAGCATTTTCATATAACTGAAAAAAAACTGCCTTAGGTAACTGTAAAATATTCCATTTAATTGCTTAAATTGAGAGAAATTATAAAGAGGGACTGGAATTTTTTAAAGAAAGTGTCAAAAGCGCAATTTTTGGTAATGTCATCTGTGGATGCATTTAGTCATTGAAAAATGAAACTGTCACAATATAAAAGTCCAAGCGATTCACTGAAAAAAGCTATCGCTGCTTACAATACTTTTTCTTTAAAGCCTTAAAAATAGTAAGTTTAAAATGTGAAGACACGCAGAAATTCCATACAGGACGACATTTTTCAAAATGAAAAAACAAAATAACTATAGAAAACAAAAATGTGTAACTTAAACTATTTTTTTTTGTATTTTTGGACCCATTACAATAACTTTCTATGGGAAAAATGGTGTTTTGGGAACACCCATTTTGTGAAGTGAAAAGTAACACATCTTTAAAAAAAGTTAAAACCTAATTCAATAAATTTAAAAAATTACAGTGAATGAAAACAAACCAAATTTAAGTTATAAAATTGATTAACATATCTTTTACATTATAAACTTTCCTTTTAAGATTTTCTATAAATGTGTTACATTTTACACTCAGCAGTTAGCCACTCAAGTTAATCTTGTCATAAAATTAACTCGGATATAAAAGCTATATGACGTACTACACTTTCTTCATTTCTCTTCGAGCTTACAAAAGACGTGCATTCAGACAGACCACATAATATGTATAAGCGACTCGTCAAGAATACGTCTCAGGGCACCAAATCGCAGATTATCTCTAAAGGGAACAGTAACTTACAGAACGTTTCTTGCCGACACAACACGTCATCCTATGTTAAGCCCCGTCTACAATTGTCGCAAAACGCAGAACGTAAGCCCTAAATGCAAGAAATACCCAAGACGCAACGCAACACACAAGTTGACGTTGCGGTCTTAAAATAAACGTGCGTTTTGCCTGCGTTGTCCAATCGGAGCAGTTGTTTATTTCGTCTGCCATAACCTCGTTTGTTCAAGTTACTTCTGATAGGCTGGCGTAACACACGTGGCGTGAACGTAACGTAAACGTTGGACTTGAACCAACTTGGCTTGATCTCCGTTTTACGTAATGCGTGAGGCGCTGCGATCTCTTGCGACGGCTTGCGTCTTTCTTATGTCTTGCGTTCTGCGTTTTGCGACAGTTGTAAACGGGGCTTTAGGGAGTAAATCGTCTCGGAAACAACTAAGTCGAGATACATTACTTGAGACGAATGCGATCACGACGGACGAATCAGTCGACGTGACAACTTACTATATATTTCTATACTGAATAACAGTCTGAGCGTTTTCTGCCGACTTCGCACGTCATCCTATGTTAGAAATACAGTCAAATGGGCAAGCGAAATTCGAATATGACAGACGTACGACGAGGGTTGCCAGAAAACCAAGATTTTCGGGTCATTTTTTGGGCAGTGAATTATTAAAAAATTTGTGTGAAATCTTGTATTAAATCGTGGTACCTACCTACGCAATTTATTTGAGGGGAAAAACTAAAATAAAAAGTTATCACCTTTAATATTTATTCTAATGCTACTAATTTATCCTCTTTTTTTTCGACTTGTGAGAAAGTGATTCAAACGCACTTGTACGCCACTGGTACATGCACGTACACTTGAACACGGGCACCCTGTTGTTATTTCGCAAACGGACGAATCAATCATCGTCACTGTCAAACAAATTGTGTAATGCGACGGTTACCGCTGTTGGATCTAATTTATATCACAACGCTAACACTTAACCACGAAGTATTTCATTCTTTCTTTTTATATCAACTTCGATATAAACAAGATATGTACGGCCTATACTGACGCTGATAGACATTTCGGTGAAAATTACTTTTAAACAAAATATTATCTTTTCGCAAAAAAATACTAACTTTTTTATACGATTAAAAAATAAAAAACCGTTGAAGCATGAACGGTTCTGTACATCACCCAATGAAAGAATCGTTCATGTTGAATGAATCATAAACGAGACACATCTCTTCCATTCCATCGTCATCAAGGGCGGACTTAGATTTTTGCCGCCTTTGGGCTAAGGCAGTATTTGCCGCCCTCCCCCCTTCAATCATTCTATCTTACCCTTCACAATTTCTTGCGTTTTACGACGATTGTAGACGTGGTTATTAAATTTGTCTAAGTGTAGATGAGAATCGCCAACTAAGTGAGAGCTCGCAAATTTGTATTAGGTACAATTCTTACTATATTATAATCAGGATTGGTATTCATTATACAGTATAAGGTATCTGTAGAAAATCGATGTCATAATCAACATTATCTTTTTGCAAAAAAATACTAACTTTTTTATAGATACGATTAAAAAATAAAAAACCATTCAAGCATGAACGGTTCCGTACATCACCTAATGAAAGAATCGTACATGTTGAACGAATCATAAACGACACGTATCTCTTCCATCGTCATCAAGGGCGGACTTAGATTTTGGCCGCCTTTGGGCTAAGGCAGTATGTGCCGCCCCCCTTCATCAAATTTTTCTCAGTCATCCTATCTTACCCTTCACAATTTCTTGCGTTTTGCGAGGATTGTAAACGGGGTTTTAGTAACTTTCAAATCTATTGTTTTATTAATAAAACCGCGATTGTATAAATCTACTAATAGACCACTCGCTCGATTGAACCGAATGTTTAGTAATAAATAAAATATAAAGACAGCTGATTGGAGAACTGAATATCATATTTACGACAATCATTTGTTTGAAATATTTCACGGACAAGAATACATAATAATAAGTTGAAACAACGCGACGATAAATTACATTCTTTACATTAACAATGGCCACGCGGGACGCTTTTTACCCGTTCGCGTATCTTCTGGATCCCGAGGGATAACAGGGGTACCCAATTAATAACACGTCACCAACTGCTGTTTCGTGGCCGTGCATACCAACGTAAAAATAATATAAATTTTAAAAAGAAAAATTTGTATAATTTATTAAAATGGCTTTGTTTTAATTAAAGAAAGTATGTGTTTGCACTGTTTCTACACTCCACAACTTCCGCACGAAACTTCTTTTTGAATGTGTTTCGATTTTTTGTTTTGAAATGAATTATATCGGAATTTAAAAGGTCTATTTTTTAATCTACTTCAGTTATTATACTTCCGTTGACAGTCCTTTTCCTTCTTCTGAAAGAAGAGGTATATAATTGCTCGACTGTTCCGTTGCTGTTATCATAGGCAGGGGCGTATTTACAGGGGGGCTTAGAGGACTATAGCCCAGGGCGGCAAAAAAGAAGAAAGTACGTAGTGTTTTATTTACGATATTTGTGATAGGGAATGGAAGAAGGTTTGGGAGAGGAATGGAGGTAGAAATTGGGGAGGGTATAAGATAAGGTGGATGAGAAAAATTTAATAAAGGGGGGAGGCAAATACTGATCTAGCCCAAGGGCGGGAAAAATGTAAATCCGGCCCTGTTCATAGTTACCATTTATAAAACTATAGTAACAGTACAGAGGTACCGTTGCGAAGTTATACGTAACTGTTCTTTCAGAAGACAGGCAAAAAAAAATTACAAAGGTTAGAGTAACAAAATCTTTAAAATTTAGCGAATTAATTCGCAAAATGAACCAGAGATATAAATTTTGTATTGCCGGTCAACCGATCAAAAAACAATTATCTTTCAAAAATATCGACCATTTCGGTGAATATCGCCACCATCTCCAGAATTTTTAATTGTCCTGGAGATGGGTTGATTAATTATAAATTACAGACGCTTGATAAGTCATAAGAGTCTATGTTGGTCCCTGAAACGGTCGATATTTTTATCAATAATTGTTTATTGATATTTTTAGCATTACAAAATTAAAATTGCCAGTTGTGGAGATATAGAAGAGCTCTTAAATAATAAAAGTTCTTGCTCTCAATACAAAAAATCGATGAGTTTTTCCAAAAATTGCGTTTTTATTAACCGTTTTAAGTAGTCTGCCTCAAATCCCTAATGATTTATTACATCAGTTTTGAAGATATTTAAAAATACAAATATTAAAAAAATAACAACTTTGAATAAACATTCAAAAGACGAACTAACTGTATAACATGTACATGTCATTTATTTTTTATTATACCTACTGCATGTGAAATATTGCAGCCAATCTTTACCAAAACGACCAACCTTTTGCAGACTTTTATAAAATTTTATTAGTTATATAACGTTCCGATCTTATGCTTTGACTTTCATCAGAGATAAAAAATTCTGCCAAATATAATAATATAATTTCGGTTCTTAAAATTTCAAAAAATTGTCGAACCATAAATATAAAAAAATAAACCGAATTAAAAATTGAAAGATTCAATAAAAGTTTTTCATGAATTATGCTGTTGATTTTCACGTTTGTGATACAGAATAAAGAGTCTTGTAGTGTTTTATATTATATTCCAGCATAAAATGAGTTCTTTTATTTAAGAAGCTTCTATTAGATAATAATATTTTATTCTCTCACTTAAAGATAAAACGATAAGAAAAGGAAAAAAATATTTTTTATCACTGAAACACTAATCTGACAGCTTTCACAACATTAAATAAAAAAATATCAAATGTGTATTTCTTGAGTGTATTTACTGAACATAAAAAATTACAATTTTTGGTCAACATCATTTTTCATACTGATTTGCTTTGTCCTAAGGGAAAACGAGTATATTTTCTTTAATTCAATAAAGAAAAAACCCAATATCAATAGCTGTATAAAATCTACCAATTAGAGATATATAAAAATATTTTTACAATAAAATAAGTAAATATTTAGTAGGTATTTGTCTTTAATCTAAAATATTTTCAGTCACAAGTTTTTATTTAATACTATTACCCAAAACTAAAAAAAAATCATATAAGTCAAAAGTGAAAAGGTGACGATAATTGTATAGTTTACCTTATATTTTATTAATTAAAGGTAGACTTTCGAAACTTGCGACCGCAATGGGAGACAGTGGAACATGACAGAGACATGCGACAATGACAGGTTTCAAAAGCAGCGTTTAAGTGGAATTGAATGTGAATTAGGTCGAAATGAACGACCTTGTCGCGCGACACAACAGCGTCTGTGGCTGCGTATCTGTCGAAAAGACGTCTCTGTCGCGTGTCGTTGCCTCCCGTCGCGGTCGTTTTCGAACGCTACCTTTAGTAAAGCCGGGAATACATCTGACAAACGTTGCCCCTTATTTATATGCGTTCATAAAGTATAGACTTTCGTTAGCAACAAAACACACATTGAGTATTCGTAACACTATATAATATTATGTTGCTAAGCACTCATAATATTACGATTTCTCAATGTGTGTTTTTAAAAAAATAATTAATCACACCTGAAGATGGCAACTCGTTGCTGAAACGCGTCGTGTTAAATCACAAGAAGTCACAAGACGGACATAATACAAGGTATTTTCAATACTTCATAATATTCAATTTAGTAGGTTAAAGGAACACAAACAATGTTCAAATAATTTGTAATCAGAATATGTACATTTATTTTTACTTTATGACAATATATCTCTTATTACTTATGTATTGCGACCCAGAAACGTGTCTGAGAAGGGGCATCAACGCAACCGAATGCGAACAAATAACAACGTTTGTCAGATGTATTCCCGGCTTAATATTCACGACAGGGAGTAAAACACAAATGATAAAATATATGTGAAATTTTCTATTCCAGGTGAAATGCTCAAAGACAACTTTAGTTTATCAGTTTATTTTTTATCTTTGTGGTTAATGTGGATGGTTTTGCAGTGAAATGTATAAACAAAACATAATAGAACAAATTTAAAGCAGTAATATCTTTTATTATTGCAATATTATTACGTTTTTAAAAAGACTCTGTGATGTAATTATTTAGGAGAATCAAATTGTATAAAGGTGGACTGAATATTCAAGAATCTTTTCTTGGATAAGTTCTACAACGAATTTAATTTACTTAACGCACAATTCGGAATACTATTCCAAAACGTGCGTTGAATAAATTTTAAATTCGTTATAGAACTATAGTGTTATTTCATTATATCATTCAATCATGTTTTGTACCAAGTGCCAAGCGAAGAATTTGTTTATTCTATAAGTATATGAAATTGTTGCCAAATAAAAACATAAAATAAATTAATTTAATAAAAATACAAATTACCTATGTTTTACAATAAATATTTTACAATAAATATTTCATGTTTTAAAGGAATTTTTTTCATTAAAACAATATTCATTTTAAGCATGACGTAAGAACCAAAGGTTACGTAATATAATAAGATTAACAGATATAATTTTTCAAATATACCACAATTATTATTATCTATTAGAATATTAGAATGTTTTATTGACAGTTAGCTTTGTATCCCACGCCAGTTGAAACTAAACTGGGCCAACAATTTTTTCATTTATGAAACCAATTTACAAAAAATCTAAATAATGTCTTAAAATCATTTGAAATGAACTGATTTTACTTCATAAAATCTTATTGTCAACAACGCGATGAAACCTAACCTCATATTTTACATAAAACTGCATTATAATAGATTTTTCTTAAGTCAATACGGGGCTGTTGGGGAAGAAAAACACTGGTTTAATGAGAGTTATTTCTCTTTAGTAAGTCCAAACCAAAGACTCTGTGAGATTTAACTTACCACAGAGAACGATCAGCGTGTTGGTCTTTGGATCAGACTATCGTGGGTTCGAATCCCACTGCTCATGGATATTTTGTAATGTCATTTCGATTTAGCTTTGGTTAATGATTATAATGTTATACTAGCCAAATACATTATTTAGTTGAGTCACCCCCCCAAATCATATTCTCTTGTAAAATTTGTTAAACGTTATTTTGTAGCACATGATTACATCAATAAATAAATATGCTCTATTAATATGTGGACATATCTTAGAATTATTGGATATATCTTTTAAAAAAACTTACCGCAGTTTCATTAATACGACTTGGAGTGAAAACTGCTGAACATAGTAAGGCGTAGTAGGGGAAGTGCTGACTAAATGTGCAACGATTTAGGGAGTAGCTACTGTACTCGCTACGGTGGGTCAAAAAAATCAATTATTTTTTTTTACAAGTGACACGGAAAAATGGGTTGCTAGACACCTTAAAAAAATTCTCACCAAATATGAGCTCTTAATTTTAATAGAAAGATCCTCCGCATCACAGTTTTTTATTTTTTCCTCAGTCTAATAGAAAAAAATTCATACCTCATCATTAATTGATTGTACAGAAAAATATTTTAAGAGAATGTTGTAGGAAATTTAATGCTCTACAAAAAAGGTATCTTATATTTTTTCCGCAAACCTAACCATTTGAAAGATATTGAAGATTTATAATAGTCATTTATTGTCGAGTTATAAAATTCATAAACAAAAATGAAATTTGTCTTAAAATAATCAAACTTAAATCTTCAATATCTTTCAAATGGTGAGGTTTGCGGAAAAAATATAAGATACCTTTTTTGTAGAGCATTAAATTTCCTACAAAATTCTCTTAAAACATTTTTCTGTACAATCAATTGAGGTATGCATTTTTTTCTATTGGACTGAGAAAAAAATAAAAAACTGTGATGCGGAGGATCTTCCTATTAAAATTAAGAGCTCATATTTGGTAAGAATTTTTTTAAGGTGTCTAGCAACCTATTTTTCCGTGTCACTTGTAAAAAAAAATAATTGATATTTTTGACCCACCCTAGTACTCGTGCTCTGTATCGATAAGTGCTCAATGTTCAGAAATTCAATCAACAACTCTAATTAGGAGAATAAGCTGTACCATATTTTGTATACAATGTTTGAATTAATTTGCAAGGAAAAAGTCACATTTCTAGTGCAAATTTAAAAATAATTAACGCAAATTCCAGTAAAACAGATTTTTATACCGAAAATTAAAATTATAAAAAGTCGATAAAAAACTACTTACAAAGCACGTGGCTGCCATCAAATTCCATGTTCACCTGATATGACACAATTACTGCACCAGTTTTTCTTCAACAATGTTCTTACAGTTTTCACTATAACTCAGTTATCACTAATTAAAAAAGCAATTAATTTGAAACCAAATACAAATTCTATTAAATTTAATGCTGGCGTAAATTTAATTATGTTCATACTTTGCTTAAAAATAAATAATTTATTGATTAATATATTTTCATAGAAATTCACTTTGTTACACAGTTATAGATTATGATGACTTATAATTTCCACGAAATTCATGTTATTTCTATGGTGTTTCTACGAAATCTTAAGTTCACACATGACACAACCCGCATTTATTAATGAATTTAACATCGATTATATTACGAGAAATAACGCTAAAGATGGAATTAGTATCTACTGTATAAATACTATTAACAAAGATGGTCGATTTGTGGTGTCGATTCGTCTTTTCGGATTGCAAATACCAAATAGTATAAATTGACCTTTGAAGGACAGTCGTAAATACAATGCCAAATAGTATACCTACATTGACTTTTGAAGGACAGTCGTAATTACGTCACCTATTTCATTGCATAAAGCCAATCTTTTTTATCTATCGTGTATTTTATTAAGCGGGTCGTACACGGTCAATTATCAATGACAATCTTCGTGATTAACAATTTAATCAACGAATGTCAATTTTCATATTATGGTCAATCAAGAATTGCAAACGTGAGTCATATGCCTATATATTATTGTGCGCCAAAAAAATTATTTTTGTATACCTTACGACAAAAATTCGATCTCAATATGTATAATACGTACAAAAATAAAGATAGTTACTTCTTACCACTACAGTTTTATTGATGGATGTACATTTCGAAAGCTATGCTTTCATCTTCAGCAAACACTATACATACTATTGATGTATAGTGTTTGCTGAAGATGAAAGCATAGCTTTCGAAATGTACATCCATCAATAAAATTGTTGTGGTAAGAAGTAACTATCTTTATTTTTGTTTTTATTCCAACCACAGTGCTCATATATTTTTATGTATAATACGTATTTATTTTTTTAAGTGAAACTTCTTTAAACACGGTATGTAGGAGTGATTCCGATCGAATATTTAAAAAGCGTGACGAACGTAATAGTAGGAGTAAGGAGAAAGGAACTCAATAACAGATTGCGGTAAAAAAAAAAAAAAAAGAACCTCCTTCAAGAAAGAGGAAAATAATAAAATTTTGAGGTCGGCGCTAATTCAATAAAATTAAAGTAGATACCTTTATAAAAAGTTTTATTGTTTTCCTCTTTTTTTAGTGGCTTTTTTGAATGAGGTTCTATTTTTATGTTTTTAAAGCCCCTTCCATTTGAAAGATTCCAATAAATATTGATGGAATGAGCCATTTTCCTGAGAGTAGTTCTTTCAATTATCCACGAGAGGCGGCACTTGTGGTAGGTACAAACATTATTTATTCCCCATTAGTGTCGTGTCATTTTAGTAGTATAACTTAATTATTAAATTATTACTATTATTAAATTAATTAAATAATTACCTAAGTTATACCACTAAAATGACACGACACTAATGGGAAATAAATAATGTCTGTACCCACCATAAGTGCTGCCTCTCGTGGATATTTGAAGGAACTACTCTCAGGAAAATGGCTCATTTGAACAAATTTAATTTTTCATAGCAGTCTTGTTCCAAAATTTTATTTTTATACAATAGGGCATAAAACTACAAGTTTTTGCCACTCGCGACACCACTAGCACATAGGGTAAATACCATAGACTGCCTATGGAAAATACAAATCTTAGAGGATTCACAAAATAATGTGAAATATGTTCTGTCCAAGGATGTTGTGAATATTTATAATTACTTTACTTTGACAACCGTCATTCAACGAGGTTTAAACCTGGTTGCCGCCAATATTTAAATATGTGATTTTTGTGGTTTTCGGTTTTTAATAATTTTATTAGTTGCTACCATAGAGACATAGAGGATGCTACACCTTTTACGCTAATTGCGATATCTGAGCTGAGTTTTGCGTTGTATGCCCCACAAACCACTTAGTACTATAGACGCGTAACGACCATGTTATCACTTAGGACAAAAACTCTGTTGCTCGGAAGGTGAACTAAATCTATTTTGGCGGCAATTCAAATGTGATGTCACTGTTTTTCATACAGATGTAATTATAATTTATTACTTACACATGAGATAAAAGGCAAAACAAACACACAAAATGTACAAAAAAAATTAATTTATTAAAATACAAGCAATTTTAGCATTGTATATAAAATATATAATACATAACTTAATAATAATATTAATATGCTACGTTACTAAGTGATTTGTGGTATGCCCCATTCCAAAGGACTGGTAGATTACAATATAAAATATAAATATTATAATCTTACGCCAATCTTCGTTATTTAATTTATTAAACAACATTTTGTCGTCTTGCGCATGCCACTTATTTGTTCGACTGATACAATTTACATTCAATGGCATGTAAAATCACGAGTGTCAACCATCTTGATTGGTAATAAAAGAATCAAACATGAATCAGCCATTTTCCTGAGAAGTAGTTCTTTCAATTATCTACGAGAGGCAGCACTTGTGGTAGGTACAAACATTATTTATTCCTCATTATAGTGTCGTGTCATTTTAGTGGTATAACTTAATTATTAGTGTATTTGCCATATGGCACATACACTATTGGCGTCGGTCGGATGGCGGGACCTAGGGGTCGGACCAAAATTTCTCGACGTTTCATAGCCTCCTGAACATTTTGGCACCATTTTTGGAAATGTCTATTTATATATGTATATATATATATATATATATATATATATATATATATATATATATATATATATATATATATGTATATATATATATGTGTGCGGGCAATAACTTTCGAAAGAGTTAATTGATTTTGACGAAATTTGGTAGGCACGTTGAAATCCATCACCGCACGAAGCCTATTTAAAATGGGCTGAATCGGACCATTTTAAGGGTAGTTTTTTATATATATATTTATATATATATATATATGTGTGCGGGCAATAACTTTCGAAAGAGTTAATTGATTTTGACGAAATTTGGTAGGCACGTTGAAATCCATCACTGCACGAAGCCTATTTAAAATGGGCTGAATCGGACCATTTTAAGGGTAGTTTTTAGGGGTTGAAAAATGTTTTTGGGCCCAAAAATGCCGAAAAAATTCTCAAAATCGTTTCAAAATTGAAATTTAACCTTTTAGTAACGATTAAAATGTGCTGCCAAAATTTTAATAAAATCGGCCCGACAGGACCGGACTTACAAATTTTATGAAAACACTAGTTTGCGGATAGTGCTTTACTTACTGAAGGGTGTATTTAATTTGGTACCGAGGTTGCATTGATAAAAATATTGAAATTAAGAAAAAAAATATTATTTTAAGGGATGTATTAAGGGGTCAAATTTTCTATTTTGTTCAAAAACAAACTTAAGTTTACATAATAAAGCCACAATGCCAGTATTAGCAAATACACTATATTGTCGGCAGGGTTTTGGCACTGCGACCCGAGTTTTTTTAAATTATTATTATTATTAAATTAATTAAATAATATTAAGTTATGCCACTAAAATGACACGACACTAATGGGAAATAAATAATGTTTGTACCTACCACAAGTGCTGCCTCTCGTGGATAATTGAAAGAAGTATTCTCAGGAAAATGGCTCATTAAAATTCATCAAAGACAAAAATAAATCGTTAGTCATTATAATTCATATCAGCGGTCCGTTTTGAGTGTCAATAATAATGATTTATGACCCAGCTGTTGTCGAGTGTCTAAAATGACAGTAAGTATGTATATTTATATCTTGAGTGTCAATCACGAATATTGTCAGATTGACCGTGTATGACCCGCTTTAGAAAAGTCGATAATGGTCATTTTCATTAATTATTTAACGTGTAATATCTTGTACCTACATAAAAAAGAATATTCGGTCCATCTCTATTCATGTACAAATGATATTAATTTTTATTTTGGAATGAATCAAAAGTTTTTATTAAAAATACATTAATTATAAAAATAAAAATATCAATTGTAAATATTAAATATAATAACTGTACATGCATTACATTAAAAATAAATATTCTAAAATTAATTTTATTATAATTGTTGATCAAAGGAAGTCGAGGATTGAATCTATAGGTTCTAACAGTGGATGTAAAAATGTTTATAAAATATTTGTACATAATATCATTATCATTAATTGAATGTTACAATATTAGGTATTTCAAATTTCAAATATCAAATTTAAGCTAAAATGTGACGAAACAAGTTTAAAGTTCCTTGCAGTATTTTAATTTATTTAAATAAGCAAATGAAATACAAATGCTGTGGGCGCCAATTAAAATGCACTCCCTTGATGGCCCCACAAGAGAGGCTGACAGAACCTGGGGGTCCGGGATTAGGACGTGCCCGCCGTGGCCAACTAAGTGATGAACACAAGACAAAAATTGAAAGCGGCAGGTGGGGTGGCTCTCTAAAGATGCATGTTGACTTAGGGGTCCGCTACAGGACGTGGGTGTCATGACTCATTTATAACGGAAACTCATGGTGTATATCGAATCAATTCAGCATGTAAAATTCTCGGACCTAGCGGTTATGATTGGTTTTATTTATAATAGACTCTTTTATAGACTACGTGCAAGGTTGCATGTAGTGACACAACGCGGTCACTAATCGCATTAATCGACAAATTAGTTTTCATTTAAATTTCCGGGCGAAAACGAAAAATAATTCGGTGCGTTTCGTGCGGTTGTGTAAAGACAATTTAATTATTAAACAAAATATTAATATTAAACAAGAAAAAACGTTATTTAATAGACCATTTTCCTAAGAGTAGTTCTTTCAATTATTATCCACGAGAGGCAGCACTTGTGGTAGGTACAAACATTATTTATTCCCCATTAGTGCCGTGTCATTTTAGTGGTATAACTTAATTATTAAATTATTATTATTATTAAATTAACTAATTAAGATATACCACTAAAATGACACGACACTAATGAGGAATAAATAATGTTTGTACCTACCACAAGTACTGCCTCTCGTGGATAATTGAAAGGACTACTTTCAGAAAAATGGCTCATTGGTGAGTTTTAATTATTTAAAAATGTAAAATGTTTACCACATACCCAAACCAAAGTATGAAACTTTAGAAAACATGTTCTCACATTCTCATGAGATGAATACGCGATTTTAATACCAAAAGCTTTGTCCATCGGATTCCACTGTAATTGAAAAATCGCTGATGAAGCAAATAATAATTTTTAAATTTACGTATCTGTTTGTATTTAATTTATTTATTTGATATAAACCTATACAAAAGGAAATGCCTGATAGATTTAATTTTTAAACATTCTATAAATGATAATATTTATCAGATCATTTTTGCATCCGCCTTCATAATATTGGAGAAACCAGTGTAATTTAACAGATAAATAAATTGACATAATTGTCAATTATTAGGTTTTGTATGCAAATTTAACAAATTTTTATCATTCCTTGCCTCAATAACGTTTTCCATGGAGTCATATAAACCACCTAAATTCAATTATTAATTAATAAAAAATAGTTTAATATAGGTATCTATTAGTGCATAATAATCATATAGCTATTCTTAAAAATGGCAATACAGCAGAGTCCCGTTTATCCGATATAAACGGGACCGACAGATAGTCGGATAAACCAAAATGCCGCTAATAATATGGAAAGGATGAAGTCCAATATAAATTTGAATTATTCTTTATTAATACTGCCTATATAGTAACTAGTAACTACAACTATTTGTTACTGTATTATATAGGGTATAACAAAAATGTGGGCTGCTACTTCAGAAAAGTATTTTAATCATCGAAAAAATGAATGAAAAAGGTCTTTTTTTTAATAGCTGATACAAAATATAGATAAATTTGCATACAAATTTATTCGATGGGGACATTTTGTCCATTTCCAAATTGTTGTATATTACAAATACAGATTATATATACCTGCTGTTGATCATTTTCATAATTTACCTTCTAATATGTCTGATTAAAATCAGTTTCTATTGTAAATAAATAATTATAGAGGTTATTTGAGTTGATAACTAATAGCAATTTTCAAATTGTAAATTAATTTATAAATGTAATTTTCTAAGAACGCATGATTGTTGAGTGTGCATTAAAATAAACTAAAACCAAACTTAATATGATAAAAGCATATAAAAATATTATTGTTTGGAAAATGTTGATGGAATATTTAAATAACGAAATTAACGAGAAATATTTTTAGTGATATTATGATTCGTGTGACTGTTAAAACACGCTCACGCTCGTTTTCACATACTGTCACTGCTCGTCGGTAATATATCTCATTACGACACTGGAAATACAATCTACTATTTAGATAGAAGATAAGACTGCAAAATTATAAGACGTTAGTTTATTGTTTAACACTCTGAAAATAATTATTATTCCCTTTGCATATTAATTCTATTTTACAAGTATGTTTATGCAATTAAAATAGCTATAATCATAAAACCTTTGTTACACAACTATAATCTGAGCACATGAATTACTGATATGACGTTAAACGGCGTGCATTTTAGATCTTATAAACAAGGCTACTACTCATATAGTTATCTAATAGTTTAAACCGTATTTTAACCCACTTATTTTTAAGGCCCGTATTCACCGAGCCTAGTTAGTTATTTATTCCGTTGATTTATTCCCCTGGTAACTATCACACGGAATAAATAGTGATAATTCAAATTACCAAACATAGTTAAGTTTACTGCAGGTATAAATCGTAAGAATAGTTATCCTGTCCAATTTCAAGGGTATAAATATTTATCCGCTAGTTAAATAGGGTGTGCACGAAATGCATAAATTACTTTATGGCCTGGCGACCTTTTCAGGTAAATATTAATTTCATATCTTACAGGTAAAGGTTTTTGTCAGTAAAATATGTCAATATTCATCATTTTACATTTTCGATAGATGCGCCATCGGTCGGATCTTTGGTAAACGTGCTTTATTTGACAAAATCTGCAAGGCGTATAGTATATAGTAAATTTTTACCTGCAGTTACTATTCTATCGAATGAATTGCTTGGTGAATAGAAAGTTTATTTTATTCCAAGGAATAAATTTATTCTAAGGTTAGTAGCTTCTATCTTTAACAGTGTTTGGTGAATACGGGCCTAAGACAGTAGAATATTTAGTTAGTCTTTTTTTACATATGGGTAGAACTACGTTACGGCGGTATATAGGGGGTAAAATGATCTGTGACAAAAAAATGTGACGCGAATTATCATAGTTAAGCCATAGTTTGTTTATGTTTTGTATCATGAATGTCATGTTAATATTTTTTTACAGATGTGACGTCATTATAAAACTAGAAGTAGTTTACGTTTTCGATTGCTGTAATGAATGAATTGTAAATTATAGACGCTCGACAACAGAATGACCTCTGTTGTCGAGCGTTTACAATTTATTTATTACAGCAATCGGAAACGTCTCGATTGCTGTACAATTGTAATTACTGTGCCCCTTGTTTTTTATTATAACGACATTAAAACAGAAACCGATAATGGTTACGGAGGCTTTTACATTTTTTTCAAGATCACATTTTTTGCATTTTTTTTGATTAAAAGAAAACGAAAATAACAATGCACAGTGAGTTTTTAATATAAACATATAAAGTTGAGTGGAACCTGAAAAATTAAAATTCATAAAAAGTTTTAATCTCGCGAAAATCATTTTTTTTTTTTTATTTATCTGTTAAAGAAAAAAAAAACACATCGACTGCCATCAATGCAGTTTCCGTCAATACTACTTCGAGCTCAAAAATCTGAAATTGCTGATAACAAATTTTTGAAAAGCTATAACTTTTGAACGAATTGTTCGATTTTGATCTTTAAAAATATTGTAAGAGGTAAAAAATCGATTGGTTGAGAAATCTTGAAGTTATTTTGAAAAAACACTTTTTCCGAAATCTGTTGACTACGTAATCTCTCGAACGGATTAACCGATTTTGATCCGCGTAGCGGCATTCGACGCAGTTTTCTGAGGAGAAGAGCTGATTAGATTATGAAATCAATCGGTTCAATATTCTGGAAGTTATTTTGAAAAAACATCGTTTTAACAACTTTTTTTTGGTTTTTTTTGGAATTTCTCAAAATCTATTGGGTCGAATAGGTTCAAATTTTCAGGAAATCTAAGTTCAGTGTAACCCTTTCGAATACCGCAAATCGCGATTCGATCGGTCAAGCCGTTCAAAAGTTATGAGAGGTTTACATACACACGTGCGCGCGCGCGCGCGCACACACACACACACACACACATACATACATACATACATACATATATACATACATACATACATACATACATACTGACATCATCGTAAAAATAGTCAGAATAGCTTCCTAGGATCACAAAACGTCGAGATCTGATGAAAACTCGATTTTCGAAAATCGTGGTGAAATCAATAACTTCCCTATTTTTGAAAATTTTCAATTTTCTTAGCGGGAAGTTAAAAAAAAAATCAGAAAATATAGCAATTCAAAGTAAAAACAATAGAGATAAATGCCTCGCGATAAGATTATGATATGTATATTGTATAATAACGCCTATAAACAGTTGAGGACTAAAGTAATGATGTTTATATTTTGTGAAAAAGCATTTTCTTCGTACCCCATATTATACATATTATATAGATGACCTGGTAAAGAATTATAATCTGTCTAATGTGTTGTTGAGCAATGGGATATCGTCCTGAATTTTTAATTGCATCATCAGAGAGCTCATACTACCAAACCTAGAACATTGTAGAAGTTATATGCATATTTTCCTGAGAGTAGTTCTTTCAATTATCCACGAGAGGCAGCACTTGTGGTAGGGACAAACATTATTTATTCCCCATTAGTCTCGTGTCATTTTAGTGGTATAAGTTAATTATTAAATTATTATTATTTTATTAATTAAATAATTAAGTTATACCACTAAAATGACACGACACTGATGGGGAATAAATAATGCTTGTCCCTACCACAAGTGCTGCCTCTCGTGGATAATTGAAAGAACTACTGTCAGAAAAATGGTTCATTCTTATTTTGTGAGAATATATAATTTTAAATTGATAAAGAATAATAGCGCACTTTAGAAATAGAATTAAGGTTAGGGGCCCGAAGGTATGCAAAGCAACCAGTAAGATCTAAATTATGCTCTACTAATAATCCATCAATCTTCTTCTTTTAAATATTAGTAATAGTAAATGTATAGGGCTGTCATAATGGTTAACAAATATACTCATTCTAAATAGATTCTTTTTAATGTATGACTAGTGCCTACGTCTAGGTATATTCTAGGATCTACGCCTCTTACTTCGACTTACGTTTTTTTATAAAACAGACAGAATCGCTATAACCTCGTAAAAATAAAGATATATAACGATGTTTGAGGTGTACTTTGAAAGCCAAACAAATCCGTTCAATTAATTTTTAAATTTTTTTAATGTATGTCCTGACAGTGCGTTGCGTAACTCAGCATAGTTCAGTACCAGATCAGTGGGTGGCTGTGCAAGTAAAGGGGACTCCACTAATATAACTTTCTCACGCACGAACGACAGGATTTTAAAACCGGCTTAAGTAGTCACAACGCGAATGATTTAACCATTTAACAACCAACGTTTGAGATTAGCTTAAATTTCCTTGCTGTATAAAGCTTCAGTATTTCCGGGTAGGTAATATAATTTTTGTCGTTGTGAAATTTCCAGAGATTATTCTTTTTAGGGTTCCGTAGAAACTGGGCTCCATTATAGTTTCGGTCAATTCGTCCGCCCGTCTGTTTGTCTGTCACAGCCCTCCCATATTCACATTTATATACCTACCTAGTACCTATTAAGATGAAATTTGCTATAGGTACGGAAGTAGATTGATGAGTGATGACCCAAAATCAGAATGATGAAATTTTTAGAAAAATAATTTTTTGGACCCCCTCGCATACAGTTGAAAGTGTACTCGAAAAAAAAATTTTTTTTCACTTACTCCATTGAGTGAGGTATCTTTAGATAAATCTCCTAAAATGCAACAAAAATGTTAAGGACCTTTTGTTTTTAACCGACTTCAAAAAAAGGAGGTGGTTCTCAATTCGGTAGTATTTTTTTTTTTATGTTTGTTACCTCATAACTCAGTCATTTATAAACTGATTTTGAAAAAAAAAATTTTATTTGAAAGAATATACTTTCAGATTGGTCCCATAGAAATTTCATAAAAATCGGTTCAGTAGTTCGGCTGATTTAAATAAAAGTGAGTAACGGCGTGTGATTATTTTAAGGTAAATGTCACTTTTTGACACTAAAAAGTAAAAAATGAAAAACTTTTTAACAAAAAAAAAGCCTCCTTCAAGAAACCTCTAAAAAGAGGAAAATAATGAAATTTTGAGGTCTGTGCCAATTTAATAAAATATGAAGTTGGTTAAAAAGAAGATATTAATTACTATACTATACTTTTTATCCGACTTCATATTTTATTAAATTGGCACAGACCTCAAAATTTCATTATTTTCCTCTTTTTAGTGGTTTTTTGAAGGAGGTTTTTTTTTTGTTAAAAAGTTTTTTTAACGGTTAAAGTAGGGGGCTCTATGCTTCTACAATTTTGCCTTACAGTTACAAACCTTGGATTTAAAGTCTACGATTAATTACTGTAAACTAGGTTTTAGTAAAGATTTCGCCGGGAGAGGGTTAAGTTAAATCGTAATTCCTTAAGTAGCCAGTAAAGAAGGTTTAGTGCATATACACAAGTTTGTTCCGGAAACTACCGCAAGGCTGAAGCACTCTGGAGTCTGAAGTATAGTTCAGAGTGGAGAATGATGCAGTCGGTATTATCCCGGAAGGACTATCAGATTCGAGACACAAGATAACAAAACAAAACATCTTATAAACATGACGGAAATTTATATTCTCTTTACTTCTGCGAAACGTTCCAGTTAATTTCTTCTCTGCGTCTTTTTTTAACTAAATTCAACAACGAGGCTGTCATTAATTTTATTTTTCAAATTAGAATGAAGCCACTTTGCAACAAAATAAAGACGGCGCTAAATCATATGAAAATTGAGAACAACAACAGAAAATAAAAACACCAACACAGTCAGTTTTCTTCCTAAAACGTAATAGTCCGAGTTCCTACCGTACAAAAGTCTGCTGGACAATTTTATTAACTAGTGAATTTAAGAGATAATTATATAATTGATTCCAAACATATCGGAAAAAATCATTTTACCAACCATAGTTACAGTCAGGATTCTAGCCTGAACCTTTCCACTTTCGCGGCAGAATGAGCTTACAATTACTCAACCGTGACATGATTACTAATCTAACATATTCTTCGGAATCAGTTTATTTTCACTACATGTGAGTGTTAATTCATTATAGCTAGGTTGTAGAAGTGAAGCGAGAGCTCATCATGAAAGTAAAAATTATTTCAAAACACCCTAACGCATATCGGTCGTATAAATCTATTAATTTATCTTAAGAGATAATATGACGGAAAACATCAAATCGGTGGCATTTTTTTTATCAATTTCTCGAATACGGCTCAATTCACTACTTGATATGAAATTTATACAGATTATAGAGAAATATTAATTATTTACAATTTATTGTCTGCATTGCAATTTTTTTGTAACTAGTGTGCTAAACCTCTCCTCAAATGTTCATCGTGAGGTCTGCCAGGGATGGAAAAAATTTGCAAGGCAGATAAAGATAATGGTAAATGATTGATATTTTCCTATAAATTATAATCTGTATAAACTTTGTCAGGTAAGTAGTGTTAAGCAGTATTCAAGATATAATAGATATTTATGCAACAAGTGACTTAAGCGACGAAATATATGACAGTCGCGATGTTGCGATACGAGCTTAAAGTTATGTTGTATTTATTCCGGAATGAGTGTAATCACACGAGTTCTGGTAATAATTGCAACATGACCTTAGGTATATTGTAAAATCTCGGCTGTCAGATTCATCACTTTAGTCACGCGTTACATAACTACAATATTTTTGCAACAACTGCTTCAAAAGTTCAATTTTAAGCAAATAAAACACAGTTTATATCAATATTTTATTAGTGACATTATAGCATAGTAATCTATAAAATACTACTTTACAAACGTGTGTTTTAAAATAAAACAAAAAAGTATTACTTTATAGCACGGAGTGCGTAAAATTTTACCTTACCCACTACTGCAGCAGCTTCCATAAAGAATCACTTATCAAACGGTACACAGGACTCTTAAATTGAACTGTTGATGCAAGTGTTGGAAAAGAGATATATTGAAGATGTAAAAGGTATATTAAGAAGATAGCTGTTCAGTTATCTAAAAATATTTTGTAAAATCTATATAAAAGTTTTTAAAGACGGAAAAATAGATTTAGTTGAACTTAAGCTACTGATCACATAACCTTAAAATAAAAAGACAGTTCGTTATCATACAATAATTTCAAATAAGAATCTGGATAATCCACAGTACCTACTTATGAAGATTTATAAAATTCTCTAATTGGAATTTTGCTCTTCTTTATGTGTATAAAATATATATAGGTAAAGCTTTGAATTTTCTTTTTTTACATTTATGAATTCTTTTTTATTAAAGTCAAACAAATTATAAAAAAACTCGGGTCGCAGTGCCAAAACCCTGCCGACAATATAGTGTATTTGCTAATACTGGCATTGTGGCTTTATTATATGAACTTAAGTTTGTTTTTGGACAAAATAAAAAATTTAACCCCTTAATACATCCCTTAAAAAATATTTTTTTTCTTAATTTCAATATTTTTATCAATGCAACCTCGGTACCAAATTAAATACACCCTTCAGTAAGTAAAGCACTATGCGCAAACTAGTGTTTTCATAAAATTTGTAAGTCCGGTCCTGTGGGGCCGATTTTATTAAAATTTTGGCAGCACATTTTAATTGTAACTAAAAGGTTAAATTTCAATTTTGAAACGATTCTGAGAATTTTTTCGGCATTTTTGGGCCCAAAAACATTTTTCAACCCCTAAAAACTACCCTTAAAATGGTCCGATTGGGCCCATTTTAAATAGGCTTCGTGCGGTGATGGATTTCAACGTGCCTACCAAATTTCGTCAAAATCAATTAACTCTTTCGAAAGTTATTGCCCGCACACATATATATATATATAAATATATATATAAATATATATATATATAATATATATATATACATATATAAATAGACATTTCCAAAAATGGTGCCAAAATGTTCAGGAGGCTATGAAACGTCGAGAAATTTTGGTCCGACCCCTAGGTCCCGCCATCCGACCGACGCCAATAGTGTATGTGCCATATGGCAAATACACTAATAAAGATGATTATAGTGCCGTACAAAAATACTCAACGTTTAAATATTCCATCAAAATCTTTCTACAACATAATTGTAGTTGATACAAAATAATATAAATAAAACTCAATGAATGTAAAATAAAATCTAACTTACAAATAACAATAACTAAACTATAGTACCTAGAATAGGGCAAAAACACCGGTAATAATCTTCTTTCTAATTGTCAATATAAAAGCGGTCGATCACAGGTGGGTCGGGAATCGGTGCTGTTACCTTATTATGGTAATTTGAAATATATAATGTTTACATTTTACTACAACAATCAATTTTATGGAGTGCAAAAATACATAATTGACTGTGAAAATAAATTATAGATACCTAGATACGTTATTTGTAAGTTCGATGTTATGCTGATATATTATTATTAGAGAAACAATAGTGAGAAAAATATCAGGTACGGACTCAAACTGAAACGAAGAAAATATAAAACAAAATATCTTTAATTTTTAAAGGTCGCTAACTGCAAGGGCAATCTAAGTGATAATTTTATTAAAATAGTAAAACACACACATGAAAATTCTTAAAATTTACTTGTTATTTAAGACTCGACGATCATTTCGGATTATTCATCCATCTTCAAAGAGTAAATGTATACTGAATAATTTTATTTTTATGTTAAAAAAACTCTATGATATAGAGATATGGTGATCCATAGGTAATGATTGAAGTTAGGAGAGGAAGTCTCCGTGGCAAAGGATCAAATAAATTGCAATACTGATGTTTAAAATTGCATATGCTCTGAAGATGGTGTAAAGAGCACCGAAACGTAAGCAAAGATATGCAATTTTAAACATCAGTATTGCAATTTATTTGATCCTTTGCCACGGAGACTTCCTCTCCTAACTTCAATTTTATTTTTAACTTTATTGAATAACGGAAAAAAATGAAAACTAAATAATAATACTAACAATTTATTAATTGAAAATAACAAAAAAAATGTAGGATAAGCAAAAACGCTTTTCCCCTTTTACTTTCGAAAAGTCTTATAGAAATTGAGATTTTCTTGAAACTTGAGACTTCTCCATATCGTAAAATGTAAAACAAAAATTTTCATAAAAACCGATTGTAACCGGCTCTCACTATTCATTCAATTATGGTTCCGGTTTCTTATTGCTAAAATAGTGGTTTCGGTTTCGGTTACTGTAATGAAACGGTTTTAATCCTTGCTTTCGATGCACAGCACTGATTAATTCGTGTTATAGTGCAAGTAGAGTAACTCAAAAACAGACATGCCTATAAAACAACGTAAGAGCATAATTGTGCGGCTCTGTTATTATTCTCACAGCTTGTTTAACTAATTTATATACCTACATATTTATAAGATCGACCTCTGTATAAAAACAATCACCTTTATATAAATACAATAAGTCTGTACCTTAACGTTTGTTGATTGCCGAACCACCACTGTTTATTATAAAATATAAAATGTAAATTGATTTTGTATTCACCTGTATATAGTAGAGACGGCACCATCCAGCAACACTTTAGTAATTTACACAAGCCTAGGTCATGCTGCATCATTATGTCATCGACTTATCAGTGAAATGGCGTCGTTTTTTAACATAAATTTAAAGCTTAGTTCTATTGTACTGTGTTTACCATGAAGCATAAAGGTATGCTCAGACTAACGCGGAATAGCGGAAGAAATAGTGTCAGCAGGAGCGTTTGCGACAGCAGGAATGATAGCACCGGCGGAAGCAATAGAAGTAGCAGGAAAGGCAACCGTTATCCCCGGTAGACGTTGTCACGCACAAAACAATGGCGGCCGTGTAGATGACACAGCCTACACCGTTTTTTAAGTTAGTGAAATAGATTACTCGAGACAAAATGAACGTTGTCACGGTATATTTTCGTGTCATAATTATATGTTGACCAAACATCTGACAATTAACACTTGATTGCTGCTACTAGTTAATATTATATTTTATTCAATTTTGAGCAGTTATTAACAATTTATAATTTTTGAAATGTAAATGAAATGTCATTTTCTTCGAAACCATGGTTATAATGTTGGACTAAGGGCTATTTTGTAATTTAGAACTGTGACAATACATACATACATATATAAATTGACATTTTGCAGCGGAAGTGGCTTTTCCCGGCCGTGGCATCAGGATTTGACTAGGCAACCCTAGCGCTTTTTCTTTGTCATAATAAATACTACCTTCCCTGACAATTTCATTCTGTCAAAAATGGGCTTACTATATTTACGCCCGGCTCTTGGTCTATAACGACTAATTACTGGCCAATATACTGTAAAACAAATGTCAAAAGTGTAATTTTGACCCCGGTTTGAGCTCTTAGCTAACAGCAGCAACCTTGACAGAAAAGGATAAAGTGTTAATTTATTATAGTACTACTAATCACACGATTTTAATTTGTAATAATAATATATAGGTACCTATTTTTATATTACTTTTTTTACAATTCCATATTCATTGCGTTGTTTTAAATATTAAATCCGTACATTTTTAAAAAGTAATAAAAACAAAACCACGTTCTATGTATCTAAATATGAATTTTTTAAATCCATGTACTGTTTTATACTAGGTGTGGCATAAAAGTATTGAACCTGATTTTCAGGCGCGACCTTAGTGTAGTTGGAAAAACCTATATGATGCACTCGCTTTGTTTGTGATTCTGTTAGCCATACCTTTGTAAACACCCATACAACCAAAACGGCTGAACTGATTTTGAAAAACTCTCCAACTGATAACACTAAGAACGGTATCATTTCAGGTTGGTTTTCAATTTACTCATATTAACCTTCTTCATACATTCCGTACACGCACGCGCAACATATGATTAATATATAGCAACAATAAAATCAATGACAGTTCAAAATATTGATTTGAGAGGACAGTGTGATCCAGTGGTTAGCGTCCCGCTGTAGACTGTCGTGAGTTCGAATCCCGCCTCCGCTCATGGATGTTTTGTGAGGTCATTTAGTTTTAAGTTGATTGTTATTTAATGTAATCAAGACGCTAATGACCTAAGCTGTCGACGCATCTATAATTTACAATAAATAAAATAAAAATATTGATTTGAAATTCATAATGTGCTAAAAAGAAATCAAGCTACCAACCTACAATGATGCCATTCGTAACTTGGGAGTTATAAAATCAGTCTTATTACTTTTATGTCAGACCTAAAAAGGCATGTGTGTGTTTTACATACGGCGGAAGTTATACATACAGGTTTAGAAAAGAGTATAACATATTTAAAGAGTTATTAGTATGAGCCAAAATAAACAAAAAAGTCTTTGTGAACATGGACCCACAAAGTAACGGTTTCGGAGATATGGAAGGTTATTCTTTTTTGAAACATTTATTTGCAATTATTTATTACTTATTTATTATGTACAAACAAACAAAAGAAGCTTCTAGCAAAACCAAAAAATAAAGTTACATAAGATGTTCAAGGTGCCCTCCTTCCATTTCCAAGCGGGCACGACATCTTTGTCTGAAAGATATTAGAACTCTTTCTAAAACCCCCTCATTGGCTCGGATTTATTGGCATTTTTGATTAATTCATAGCTGCATCTCCTCGAGGCTATTTACAAGAGTACCATAGACTAATGTTTTCAAATATTCCCAAAAAAAGAAATCTAGAGGGTTTAAATCAGGCGATCTTGCAGGCCATAATACAGATTCTCCTCCTTCCATATCTCCGAAACCGTTACTTTGCGGACCCATGTTTACTCAGACTTTTTTGTTTATTTTGGTCCATACTATTACCTCTGTAAATATGTTACACTCTTTTTTAACACCCTGTATACCTACTCCGCGACTGGTACGGCAGTGGCATCTATGAATCGAGGTACAAACTGTTCTTGGCGTGACAACTTACGAATTATTTAGTTCAACAACTACCCGCAGTGGGGTGCGCGTATCGTTTAACGCTTTGCGTAAACTCGTCTGGAGTCGTAACAAAGAAGTTTAACTTCTAATAATATTGGTCTGTTTTTGATCTTGAATAAATATTATACAATAGGCTATTTTTCAGTCATATTTATTTCTGAATATTATCGATAAATGCTGAACAATTTTTAATTCCATAAGTTTCATATCAGTTAACAAAAATAAAAGTTATTATGAATGAAGCTTAATATTTATATAATAAACCGCCATTTTCACATTTACATAACATTGCGCCATACATTTGTGTAAACGTTTTGTCACACTGAATATTCTGTGATACGAGATGTGAATAAATGAATATTATAAAACTTTTTGGTTGTTTATTCTGTGTTTAACCTGCTTTAACTTATTTTCACTCCGAGTGCCGTCATTGGTATAGGTACTATATAGGTAGTACCAAACCATATACTAAGTACATCGTAGACTGACAAGCATTGATGCAACAATTAGCTATGACTTTGAATAAATCTTCATTAACAATAAAGATTTATTCAAAATTAACCATATTTTAAGAAGTAACAATGGGGCATAAAACTGCAAGTTTTTGCCACTCGCGACGCCACAAGCGCATAGTGCAAATACAAATCTTGGAGGATTCACAAATGTGAAATAAGTTCTCTCCAAGGGGTGAACCGTCCACGGATGTTGTGACTTGTGAATATTTATAACTCTTTTAGGGCTTGAGAATAGCCGAGCGTTTAGCAATGCTGTTGTTTACATGGCGTTGCTATGGTTCCTCTATTACAAGTCCCCAGTTTCCGGGTTCTAGCCCGAGAGCTGGTAAAAGTGTCAATTGGATTTTCAATTTATTATTAACAAAAAATAATGAATTGAAAATATGAATTGATACTAGGCCCAAATAACCTTAGCTGTTGGTGGTCTTTAAAACACAATTTCAATTTATAACTCTTTCCGCCGATTTTTAAATATGTAACTTGTGGGTTTTCGGGTAGGTATGTAATTAATTTAGTGGATGCTACCATATAGAGACATAGAGGTATATTATGTTTATGGATTACAGCCTTTGCCCTAGTGTCATCATCTGAGCTGAGCTTTGCGTTTTATGCCCCATTAACCAGGGCGAACTCAATAAAAACTTATTTTCATTTTATGATTTTATTGTAAGCAAGTCAAAAAAGAAGATTATTTAAAAAAGAACTACGTATCAAAATTTTGTGTATAATTAAAGGAGAAAAACATGTTTTGCAAGTTATTAATTTTGCAGGACCGGCTCTAGGATTTCTGACGCCCTAGTAAACTAGCAAAACCCTATTTTTGTCAACTACGACATGGTGGATGTTAAGAAATAGATAATTTAACTTGGGAATTTTTACATAGTATTTTACATCATTATACCTAATTTTAGAGTTCCGTACCTCATGCATAATAAAAAATAGGATCACTTTGTTGTCCGTCTGTCTGTGTTATTTATTTGCACATTTTTACACCTTGAACTTAATTATTGCCTAAGTTACCGGGATCTTGAGCCGACCCGGTATTTTCGATTGGCAAGCAAAAGCTATATATAAGAAGAGATCGGTTTCCACTCTCGGGCACTGTGGAGAAATCGGTAACTCACCTAGCCGGAAACTGGGGGTTTCGGGTTCAAGTCCCGACAGTGGTCATTTGATTTTTTCTTAGATATAGCTCAAAAATCATGGCAGCTTAGCTGTCTGAGATATTTATTATTTTCACCTCTAATTGTTATGTGAATAATATGGTGTGGATATAAGGGGTTTTAAATCGATTGATTTTATCATATACCATTTAAGCAAAATTTTGTAATTATATTTATTTTCTTGTTTAACATTTTATGGTCGTAAAAAAAGATAAAGCTATATTCAGTAAGTATATATATACATAGTGCAAGTTATTCAGGGATGCCATTAAAAATGGATACTTTAAGTTTTTTGTTGCAGATATCTCAAATGCTCCTTTTCACATACAAAATTTAATTGGACGTCTAAAAACAAAAAAAAACTACAAACTTTGAAAAAATAAGGACAGGTAAGTTACTAAAAATAAATTTTATATTACGTAGTAGTAGGTATTATCCAGAATTAGAGATAAGTAGCATACCTTATCAGTTATCACGATAGTAATTAATTTAGATAAAAACAGGAACAAAGGCTAAAATTTTTTTTTATTGTTGACATTTAATTTGATTTCAACGTTTCGGTGCGTATTAACACCATCATGACCTTGAATTAGTTAAAACAATTCCGTCAAGTGAAAAAATAATTTGTAATCCAAGCTATACAGAAACATAGTCAATTATTTAATTATTATCATGAGCGAAAATGAAATTAAAGAGGTATTATTTGTATATAGAAGTTTGATTTTGTAATGCATTAGCTTACGTCATATTATTATCAGGAGAAATAGAGCAAATCGCTTATATTAACTAAACAGTTTTAATGTTATTTGATCAGCTATATATAATTTATTGTACAAAAAAAACTTTATTAAATAGATGTATACAGTGATATACAGTTTAGAAAAAATATTGTTTAAATAGATTAATTATTTTTCGAGCAGGATCAATTTAAAATTCTACGATGCTTTTATTGAGAAATATGCATGATCACAAACTATAAGGTCATTGTCAAATCATATTTTCTGACAATGCTTTCTGCAACCGAGCATACACACAGCGGTTTGTGCCGAGGCGTTTACCGAGTCGGCACGAATGCTAGTGTTTTTCAATGATGCAAAACACACACCGCGGCAAGCATTGCCTGCCGACTAAAAGCCGACTCTCAGCCGCCTCGACACATCGTTCTCCACAAGAAACGCCTGACTGCCGAGTTGACACCGCTGTGTGTGTCATCGTCGAGTTGACAACCGCCTCATCTACCGAGTCGGTACAAACCGCTGTGTGTGTCATCGCTCTAATAAGTGTATGTGGCAATGTGACGCCACTGACCTCCAATGTTCCCAACCTAACGTCATACATATACATAATATCTTTAACTTGACGTATAGAGTTACATAATGTATGTGTTCCGCATCACGTATAAGTCGTATAACAAGAACACTGGAAGTATTCAAGACAGAAATGGTTCCTCTAAACTTTAATATTTATGCGAGGAGATAAAACGAAAATAAATTATTTAGTAATACACCACGTACATACATACTTATAGTTACATATATCATTTATAGTGATGCAGCGAAATTGTATATAAAATACCAGATGTTTTATTATAATAAAACCAACCTTTATAAGTATTCCGAGAGCTTGTGGTCAAAAATTGCAAAATTTTTGTAAAGGTTAATATTTTGAGATTAGCTAGTATTTAGGGTGCAAATAAACATCTATAAATAGTAAGTAGATTCAAAGTCAACGCTTGGGACATCCGGTTTCGGAGCGCTTTAAAATGTGTAAAAAAAACAGTGTCTTAAAAAGGTGACATTTTAACACTGCGTACCGGAACAAAAAAACATAATTTCTTCCTAATCCCAGTTGCTTACATACGTTTTTCTTATTACATCTGACTTGTAAACTAGACGCAAGAAAATTACAGTTAATATCGACGTCTAGTTAACTAGTATTCAAACCAAACATTGATTTTTACAGTATTGTAGTGACATCTGTTGGAGAAGTGAATGAACAAAAAATACGTTGACTAGTTAACAAGTCGTTGTATTTTAACATATACCCCCTTGCGTTAACTACATGTGCAAAAAAACGAAATAAACATTTTTTTGTGAATGGTGGTAATTGGTGATAATGATACACTATTGAAATTTGGGACCACTCCTGCTGTTTAAAGGTGTAAAGCATTTTTCTTATTGCGGGATTAACGGCATTTTTGCTTTTTAGTGTATTTGCCATAATATGGCACATACACTATTGGCGTCGGTCGGATGGCGGGACCTAGGGGTCGGACCAAAATTTCTCGACGTTTCATGGCCTCCTGAACAATTTGGCACCATTTTTGAAAATGTTTATATATATATGTATGTATATATTTATATTTATATATATATATATATATATATATATATATATATATATATGTATATATATATATATATATATATATTTATATATTTATATATATATATATATTTATATATATATGTGTGTACACGATAACTCTCGACAGACTTAATCGATTGAAACGAAATTTGGTACACACATTGGAACCCATCACCGCAAGAAGCCTATTTAAAATGGGCCCGATCAGACCATTTTCAGGGTTGTATTTAGGGGTTCCAAAAAGTTTTTGGGCCCAAAAATACCGAAAAAATTGTCAGAATCGTTTCAAAATTGAAATTTAACTCTTTAGTAAAGATTAAAACGTGCTGCTAAAATTTTAATAAAATCGGCCCGACAGGACCGGACTTTCAAATTTTATGAAAACACTAGTTTGTTGATACGGATTTACTTATGGAAGGGTGTATTTAATGTGGTACAGAGGTTGCATTGATAATAATATTGAAATTAAGAAAAAAATATTATTTTAAGGGATGTATTAAGGGGTTAAATTTTTTATTTTGTCCAAAAACAAACTTAAGTTCACGTATTAAAGCCACATGGCCTGTATTAGCAAATACACTATATTGTCGGCAGGGTTTGGCACTGCGACCCGAGTTTTTTTTACTTGTTACTTAAGGCAAATTTTGCAAGTCAAGTAAACTGGACACTAAATATTAATCAATAATTATGTATGTCTAGTTAACTTGAAGTCGGTACGCAAAGTGTTAACATTTTCAAAAAAAATGTCTTAGTGCTCGCCTACGTTATATAAGGAACTCCTATACAAAATGTCATGCTTCTAACTTCAAAAATGACGAACTTCCATACAAACTTTCATCCCCTATTTAACCCCCTTAGGATATAAATTTTCAAAAGGTTTTTCTTAGTGCTCACCTATGTTATATAAGGAACTCCTGTGCAAAATTTCGTGCTTCTAACTTCAAAAATGACGAACTTTCATACAAACTTTCATCCCCTATTTAACCCCCTTAGGTGATGAATTTTCAAAAAATCCTTTCTTAATGGGTGTTTACGTCACAAAAGTAACCTACTGTCCAAATTTCAAGTTTATATCTTCGGCGGTTTGACCTGGGCGTTGTCTATCAATCAGTTAGTCACTCAGTGAGCAACGGAGCTGTTTTGTACTATATAAATATATAACGATATGGTCGTAAATGCAAGCTCACGTTCTATTAATAAATCTAACTGTCAAAAAAAGATGAAACTCATTCCAATTTTCCAAAATGAACGTTTTGACAAGGAATTTAAAGGGGGTGACTGTGTTGAGACTACGTACGTAGGTACTAATAACTAATAAGCATCGATGTGTTTCTCTTTCGATCAATGACTTGTACACATATTTCTTGTAAGCTGCGATCCGTGACGTCTTTGAGACTTTGTGTAGTCTCAGTACCTTGAAGTCTTGTACAAACGGAAATGCAACCAAAGTTGTCTGTGACTCAAGAGATGCACAAAGTAGGTATCTCTTAGACAACGATACGTGTCTAAATTTAAACAGCACATGCATAGAACCTAGGGTTGTAGCGAATGTACAAATTGTACAAATAAAGATCGAATTATAATATCCGGTCAGACACGGTGCGGAAACGTAGTGTTTCCGGCAAGACAAATATTTTTACATGCATTTCAAATACGAATATTTATACTTAACGGATCCCGTCCGTTCAGACACGTGTCAATACTCGTATTTGAAATGCATGTAAAAATGTCCCTTGCCGGAAAAGTTACGTTCCCGCGCCTTGTCTGACCGGATAATATAAATCGAGCATTAGTGACAAAAAAACTTTTTAACAAAAAAAAAAACCTCCTTAAAAAAGCCACTAAAAAAAGGAAAATAATAAAATTTTGAGGTCCGCGCCAATTTAATAAAATATGAAGTCGGTTAAAAAGTATAGTATAGTGATTAATATCTTCTTTTTAACCAACTTCATATTTTATTAAATTGGCGCAGACCTCAAAATTTCATTATTTTCCTCTTTTTAGTGGCTTTTTGAAGGATGTTTTTTTTTTGTTAAAAAGTTTTTTATTTTTTACTTTTTAGTGTCAAAAAGTGACATTTACCTTAAAGGAATCATCCTCTGTTGTCGAGCGTCTATAATCCACAGTTCATTCATTTAAAGGAAACACACGCCGTTACTCACTTTTATTAAAATCAGCCGAACTACTGAACCGATTTTAATGAAATTTCTATGGAACCAATCTGAAAGTATATCCTTTCAAATAATAAAAAATGTTCCAAATCGGTTTATAAATGACGGAGTTCTGAGGTAACAAACATAAAAAAAAAAAAAATACAACCGAATTGAGAACCACCTCCTTTTTTTGATGTCGGTTAATAATGTCAAAAACAATTACCTAAACAATTTATTGGTAAGTATGCGACGCTTCGTCTTTTATTGAGACTTTTTTAAGCAACTGAAAAGTTGGAGGAAGCGTTACCTGCGAAACCTGGTTTAGTAACGGCCATTTTCAACGAGTTCGATTTAATTTCCCTGAACCTCTTTTTAATAATATCATAAAATTCCAATCCACTATAAAATAGCTGCTTAACATACATGTATTTATGCATGTAAAGTAACTTTTTACAGTCCGGTGTGCGGGAACCTATCTTTCCCACACTAGTGTCAAAGCAAATAATTTCCGTGGACCATAGTGATTTATGTTTATTCGCCCTGATCCGCTCGCTCTTACATAAACTAGACCTACTATAGAGTGAAGTTGGCGACGCAAATTTTTTTGAAAATACTGAAAAATGAAGTGAAAAGTAGCTATTTTATAGTGGGTAGGTATGGCAAAAAATACCATAAATATCTCATGTATAATGATATTATGACTCGTGTGACAGTTACTACTGCGTCAGTAAACTTATGTTTGAACTAATGTTAGCTAACAAATGTTAGCAAAAAAAATTTTAATATCATAAACAAATCTAATCTAAGTCTATAACGTAAGAAACTAATAATTTAATATACGTAGTATACCTCGCGCGGCGAAAGATGAAGCCACCGCGTCATAGTAACGTGAATGCATTGCACCCACCTTCTAGCTTGCTATTGGCTGTTTATTGTCATGAATAGCAGTTTGCCAAAATTGTACCTAACGTCATAAAACCCAATGTGCAGTTTTGCGTACACGGCACTGTCTGTGGACAAGCAGGCGTTCACTAGCATATTATTGATGACGTGCCTGGCTTCATCTCTCACCGCGGGCACTCTACAAAAATTAATTATTACTAAAAATAGCTTACAAATTATAGGTACAGCTTGTATTTATGATTATTATATTGTTAATACATTATTTATACCTACCAATAGGCTAGTGCCAATACCTTTTTGAAGAAAAAACATTATTTACAGGCAAGGACCAGTCGGAAAATTTAGTTAATGTTATAATAAAGAGAAAAAACAAAAATTAAACTCGAGATAAAGTAAAATTGAGAAATGGGATGCTTTTTAAGAGGTTGAAAGTGGTTTCTTGCGATTATTGGCGAAACTTGACCTCCTAGCGTAAAATGTTCTACACAAAAGTTGTAGATAATAAAAAAACCTAAAACTTTTGTGTGAAGAATTTTTCAACATAACTTGAAATTTCCCGAGAAAATGGCAAAAAACCGATTTTTAGGTTTTCAATTTTTTTCTCTTGTAAAAATAACTTGTAAAAATATAGGCACTAGCCTATATGTACTTATTTAGTTTTTTTTATAAAGGCTTACGCGACAATAATTTAATTCTATAACCTTTGACGGGTTTCGTAACTAAAGCGTGTTTCAGTTTTATGTTTTCTAATTTGAAATCACATTCCATTTGGTAATTTCTAACAACTGAAGCTATAATTACTTTCATCGACATCATTGCATATTTTAAACCTGAAAGAAAACCAAACGTGTTTTCACTTTTTTTACTTTTAGCCTTTTTGAAGAAGGCTGACTATCAACACCAGCGAAACAGGTTGGAGCGGTTAGGCTCAGTAGTGAAGACTGAGGAATTTCAAGGGTTAAAACCCACTATTAAGTGTTAACAGTTATTCTCTAACGGAAGTTATCTCCTGCACTCTTCATCTCAAATCTATTCTTCTCACCTAAAAGCGGTTACAGCTCTCCAGACGCTATTTTTAAAGCTAGAGGATTCGGATACACGCCAAATGAAGGACCAAGAATCACACTATACAAATCCTACGGGCGAATTTTTTGAAAAAAGTTCTGGCTACGTGCAGTGAAAGATTACGTAATTTTAAAAAAGTTGTAGGTTTTTCCAGAATTTTTTTTCAATTTTTGCCTGTAGGATCAGTAATGTGATTCTTGGTCCTTCACTTGGCGTTTACTCAAATCCTTTAGCTTTTAAAAATAGCGTCGGGAGAACGGTAACCGTTTCTATAGGCGAGGGGAAAGGATTTGAGATGAAGAGTGCAGGGGGTAACCTCCGGTAGAGAATATACTCTTGAATTTCCTTTATAATACGATGTATATTACTTTCTTTCAAAATTCTTACTAAATGTTTTTATCAATTCAGGCAGGTTGACTCCAGAGTTAAAGCGTACATCGTACTAGTTTCTATTAACCGAAATTAGGTTACTTATAAAAAACAGACCAGTGAAAACAAAATTTCTGTATAAATGACATCAGTTGTCGACAAACGAATTGCTTGTTTTGGACGGAAAAAAGACAGTTGCTGACCCTGGCGGTAGAGACACCAGACGTACATGCAAAAAGTTAGTTTTTGTTGCTTGACGTAAAAATTGTTAATAACTTATTTTTGCCAATTCTTATACACAACGGTGATTTATGCAGCAAATGTGACAGATAGGTACAAAAATAGAAAAGTTCTTCTTTCTTACCTATACATACTCGTGGACCTCCACCAAATGGAATATAGCTGTACGGATGCCTTTTTGAAACCTCCTCTGGTAGGAAGCGATCTGGATCAAATTTTTCTGGTTCCGGCCAAACATTAGGATTTTTGTGTACATATTCAGTACATATTGCGATTGTACAATTAGCCGGCAATAGTTTGTCTCCTTAAATCAAATCAGTCATAAATAAATACCAGTAGTTTTTAATTCTTTTTTTCAAGCTAACTTGTTATATTTTTTATTGATATATTTTCTTATATTTACTAAACAAACTTAAACTTATTAGTTATAAAAAAATTGGAGATTTAATTAAAAAATTAATTGTTTCAATAGACCATTATAATTTAATTATTCTCAAACCAAACGAAAAAATGACTAATTTAACGACCAATTTCTATTTTGGCCAAATTTCTAAATTTTATAGTATAATTTTTCACATATTAGTGCAACTTAATGGTTAACAATATGTACTTAGTCTGGTCTCAATACTGACCGATTATTTTTTTTTTGCAATTTTCGATGATTAGAACTGCAAAAATAGAAATATTTTTCAAATTTTAACTTACCAACTTGTACCTCTTCAGATAAACATCTTCCTATAAGTGGTACTATAGGAATAAATCGCATAGTTTCTTTGATCACGCGTTCCAAGTAGACCATCGCCGGAAGATCTTCATAAGTAATCGGACGGTCCCCAGCGTCGCCCAGAACTTCAACCAACTCTTCATATACTTTTTGCTGGCAATTATTGAAATCAAAAAGAACTTAATTCAAATATGATTTATGACAAATAATATATCTATAATTGGAAACACTGAATTCCCGACCTCTTTTTAACACCTACCCTGCATTATTTTTTATGAAGTTCAAAGTTGCTTAGTTTCTAGGTATAGGTTCTATGCAGTTAATTTTAAATGTATAACATTTGTTCTAAAGCGAATACTTACTTGGACATCTTTCAAAATTCCCATAATTATTAGTGTGAAACAGACGACGGTAGCAGAGGTTTCATTTCCCTGGGCAATAAAAAATGTATGTAATTAATACCCTAAAGAATATTATACATTTTAAATTTTTAAAAAATCGGGGCAAATTGAAATATATGCTTAAAACAGTCGCCGTAACAACATATTAAAATTTGAACCTTGAACTAATAATATAAATTTCGTCGGGTACATGACACGTTTAGGGTGATCTGCCACTCCTTTAATACTGACCAATCGATCTGCAAATATTATAATGGCATTATTTGGTCACCGACAAGCTATACAAACAATTTCAGCCTTGAAGCAATAATAATTGTGACCATATTTTTGTTACATCCCTCCCATACCGATATCTAGCAAAATCCCTTACTTAGGGCACTTTAATTATCTCCTTCAACAGCTTCACAAAAATAAGGCCTTGAATAAATAACACCAAAAAATTGTCACTAGCTCTCGGCTATAAGCCTAGGAGTGAGACGTTGTCATGTCAAAAATCCAGATTTTAATTTATTTAGACTTAATAACTTTATTTTATAACAATTGTTTCTCACAACACAGTGGCTTCGTCAAACACATCTATTGTTATAAAATGACGTTTTATTAAATTTAATTTTATTAATTTATATCATATGACGGCCGATTCTAATAGATATCTAAAGAATATTTCATGTAAATAATAGCTGTCAAATATAAATTTCTCAAAAAAATTAACGGATCAATTAAAGTCAAAAATCTTAAATATCTTTTAAGAAACATCTATCAGATTTTAAATCTAAATATTGTAAAAGTAAACTTAAATAAAAAAAGTCTTACAGCAGTAACCATTGTATTTACTTCATCCATAATTTCTCTTTCTGTCAAATTTATGTCCGTTTTAGGTAAATTGAGTAGCATGTCTAATAATCCTCTCCGTTGGCTGTTGACCTCTACAAAATATATTACATATTATTCAACTGCTAAGAAAACCAAAGCTGTGATCCTATGAATTTTGAAAAGCAACTCTAGGCTATTAAATTTTTGACTAAAGATTGAACTACTTAAAAAAATCATAAGTAACATTTATTTATTTTTTGTAATTCTCTACATAAATCTCCAAAGGAGTCACCTTTAATTTTTACTAAAAAATGTTAAGTTGAGATACACTCGTACGTTGACTGCACTCGTCTTCGACTCGTGCAGCCAACTTCACACTCGTGTAAAATACCCGTTCGCACTAGTTGCACAATATCTCACATTCTCACTCATTAACTCCAAAAATATGGCAAAAAATGAATATTAATTACCACTTTCCGGTTTCGACTTTGCGGAATTATCATTAACCATTTTCTTTTTTCTAATCAAATTAAGACTGAATGTGTCGATATAATTCGTTACTTTATCAATTGTTTTCTGTAAACCTGTTAATTTGCATATGAAGTCACTGTGCAGCCAAGGTCTAAACATTCTAAAAGCAGCAGTAAAAGAAAAACTGAAACGATACAATTATTATTAGAACTGAAAACAGATATACACAATAATTATTAATATACAGATTGTATCAAATTAAACCCGTGCATAGGGCATTCTGTGTGTAAGACAGAGATTGATACATAAAGCAATAAGTAAGAATAATAATAATAATAATGATCTTTATTATAGGTGCAAGAATGGCCGAAGCCGTTTTCATCTTGTCCTAAAAAACATATAAATATACAATAATAAACACATACATCATTAAAACATTTTGATAAAGTACCATAAAAATACAAAAATATTAAAATTTAAATTAAAATACAAGAAACATGTCTGCTGATGTTACTTATAAGAATAATTAATATATTTTATTTAAATAATAAATGTTCACATACGCATGGGAAAATTTAGCCATAATTAATAGAGCTTAGCAATAGCTTTTTTAAGTTGCTTTTAAAATTGCCGTATCTCTGGGAACGTAGCGCTTCCGGCAACTTGTTCCATTCCCTTGGCCCGCTAACGACGATGGATGTTGCGCCAACTGAAGTATATGTCCTGGGTATGATCAAGTCACTTGTATGCCTAGTGTTGTGTTGATGATGCGTCTGTAGGTAATCAACTTTCAGCGAAGACAACATGGAATCATCTGTCATTAGTCGTCGATACAGAAAACACAAAAGGTGAAAGAGTCTCTGATCAGCCATATCCAGTAGCCCCAGGTTTAGAATGAGATAAATGATCGCTAATAGAATGTTACGTGGTTACTGTAAATAAATATGTAATACCGAACAACTGTCATCACTCATCGTTGTTTTCTACAGTAAAAATAGTCACTAATGAAATTATTGATAAAATGGCAATTTATACTGTTCGGGAAAAAATTCAAATAATTAAATGGTTTTATGGTGGTAATTCAACCGCCGACATAATAAAATTATTTGTAGCTGCCTTTGAAAATAGCATAGAAGGAGCCAAAAAACAAAGATGACGCTATTAGGTTGTATAAATATTATTTATTTACATTAACCACGTAACATTCTATTAGCGATCATTTATCTCATTCTTACTTATTGCTTTATGTATCAATCTCTGTCTTACACACAGAATGCCCTATGCACAGGTTTAATCTGTATAAAATTTCAGAACTCATTAATCTAGGGCATATTATTATAATAAAAGAAAAATAAAAATTGTTTTTTTCCTTTTTGCTACATTTCAATATTAAAAGTTTTTTTATTAATATTTTATCTACTTCCAGACTAGACCTCAACAGTGACAGATATTTTTCTTGTAATATGCAAGCAACTGAACCAACGATTATTATCGCTGGTGAGATTATTATTTAAACGAAACAATAAAATTGAAGTTACTTACAGATCTAACATTTCACTGAATTCCGTTTTTCCATTTTGTATATTCAAATTAACTCCCATCATTGATTCTGAAAAAGTATTTTATTTGAATATTTCAGTTGCACTGTTTTTACATAACAAAAAATAATAAATTATTACTGAAGGCTCCCACAGAGCGGCAGCAGGAGCGAAATTATATGGCATGATAATATGTTAGCATTTACAGTAAAGCGATATCTCGTCATAGATTTTTATTCCGCATCGCGTTCGGTCCCGTTGTCCCACATTGATTTGTGGAATTTTATTCGGAACAGTCTGAAAATACCTCCCTTCTCGATTTTATTTTTTTTTTTTTTTTGAAAATAAGATAAGTTATTTATTGTTCATCAATAGATCGTTTAGGTCGCGGTGGCTTCCGTCGGGCCCCTAACTTTTAAATCTTAAATCTTATTTATTGTTCATGCTAAAATTCGAAACATAAATGCAAATTTCCTTAAAGGTATCCGTAAAAATTAGAAAAATAATACATAATATTTATTTGCGTTTTTTCAATGTTTGTTTTTTTTTTGTTATTCCTGTAAAATGTTTAATTTCATAGAAAGGATGTAATATTTTCAAATCGTCCGCAATATTTCAATTGCAATTTGACTTGTATTATTATTATTATTATTGTAGATTATAGACGCATCGACAACTCAGGTCATTAGCGTCTTCAACACAATTAATAATACATTTGTGTATTAGAATCTGCCAGCCGGCATACACAAACCGACTGGTACGAGCTCGGGCTCCTGGGAACGCCAATTCCCAAAAAACATTGGAATGCAATTGCGAGAACAACTACATTCCAATGTTCCCCCTGGGGGAAATTTGACTTGTAGGCTATGTCCACAGAACACAGGAACAATAAATAGGTACAGCTATTACTATTTAATGAAAATTTTAAAAATTATTTTGAAATCAAAATCAAAAACAAACTTTGTAACACAAAAAGTAATAAGAATTTTCATTATTAATTTTTGCCATACCCACTACAAAATAGCTACTTTCGATGTATGAATAGCGGCCTTAATCAGTCATTTAACAGGCAGGTGTGCGGAAAATGTGTTATTTTCCGCACTAGCGCAGAAAATAACGGTTGCCATAGGAACTTCTGTTTGTTCGCTCTATATACGCCTGCGTACGTTAGCGTGCGTCTGTCATTACTTGCACGAACTTCGCAGCACACTGTGGAAGGAAAGATGGCGACGGATAATATGAACTGTCAGGTTTTTTTGAAAATGACGTGAAAAGTAGGTATTTCGTAGTGGGTATGGCAAAAAATACCATATAATGTCTCGTACGTAATGGTATTACGGCTCGAGTAACTATAAAAACTCGCTAGCGCTCGTTTTTACATACTGTCATCACTCGTCGTAATATGCCCCATTACGTATCTAGACATACAATCTAGTATAAATTACAAATATCTAAGCTTCTCGTCAATTCTTTTTGACAGGGTATCGCCCCCCAGGGGAGACATTGGAATGTGGTTGCTATCGCAAATTGCATTCCAATGCTCTTTGGGAATTAGCGCTCTCAGGGACCCGAGCTCGTACCAGTCGGTTTGTGTATGCCGGCTGGCGGATTCTAATACACAAATGGATTATTTGTTGTGTTGAAGACGCTAATGACTTGAGTTGTCGACGCGTTTATAATTTACAATTAATTTGACAGGGTATCGCACATAATGTATAGAAGTTTAAACGCCATCAATTGCTGAATGCTGATGTAACGAATAAATTTCAGGACCTTTACGGAGACTGATTTACGTAGGTATTATAGGAAAAATAATCTATACACCTACCACAAATGATATCCAAAGTACAAGGACTAATATAATCATATATGTTAAAATATCCTTTTCCAACTTCCTTGCGTAATTTTTCAATTAATATATTATTTTTTTCAACGAAAGTGTCCATATAAGTATTCAAAATATTTTGATGGAACGTTGGCAATATTACTTTTTTATGTCTTTTCCATATTTCAACTATAATTGTTAAAAAGAGAAACATTAAAAGTCTAGGAAAACATCGTCTTGCAAAACATAATGTTAAACATCAGTGGTGGATTTAGAGTTGTGTGCCGGAGAGCCAGTGTAAGTTCCCTTCACGTTGGTAATGGCGTCATCTGACGGCGGGTTTTTAGTTGAAAAACAACCGGCCAAGCACGCACCGAGGGCACCGTGCAATAATAAAAATAGTTCACCTTCCATAAAATGGTTCGAAGCCTGCGCAAATCTGAGACTCTGTACATTGATCCTGTACATTGATCCGCCAGAAAAATGAGTATAATAGACATTTTAAAAGCTAAAATTGTTGTTTTGGAATCCAGATCATAATCAAATTTATTTAATTTACCTGGAGCTGTAATCATTCCATTTCCCAACCAACAACGCATAAATTGATACACAACGCTCTTGGTCAATGCTTTAGAACTGATAAGAACCGTCTGTATTTGATCAGGTTGGTTTACAAAAATAATCAGTTTTCCTGGGCCGAGCCATAGCTTAAATGGTGACTTATATTTTTGTTGAAGTTTAACTATTGTAACTACTGGCGGATCTGCAATAAAAATATGTATTTAAATGAATTTTCAATATTAAGTCAGTTTTTTATATGTTAGACATACAGCGCTCCCCTGCGATTTTTTCATAGTGTTGCGAGCCATCTCACTATCAGTGTGATCACATAACCTAATTTCCGTCCCAGTATTGCAATGTTCAAAATCTACTTCATTTTTAGGGTTCCGTACCTCAAAATGAAAAAACGGAACCCTTATAGGATAACTTTGTTGTCCGTCTGTCTATCTGTCTGTTCGGAAAGACCCTTTTCTCAGGAACAGCTAGATGTATCAAGTTGAAATTCATATCAAATATTAAGATCTACAACCTGATAGTCCCGTAAAAAAATCAAGCTTCTAACTCAATGCAATAAAAAGATACGGCCATTCAAAAAATCACGTATTTCGATACTGACTAACTCACAAGTATGTAAAACTATATATTCTAAACTTCTAGAGGACAAGTTAAAAACATATAGCTATGGACGAAAACTAATCTTGATAGTTATTTATTAAATTTACTTTTGTTATCATGGAACCATTTTGTAACAATGAAAAATAAGCGATTTTCAACAATTGATCGTAAAACAGTAGTTTTGTCTTCTTCACTTATTCGCGTTGACTTAGTAAACGGCTTTTTAAATAATCCATAGTTTATTAAATTTACTCGTAAGTTTCTGTAAATAGACGAATGAGGTTGTCTTCGTTCTGGATAGGTACTGATCGAAGTACATTTCTGCAGCTCTGGTCGAATTTTTGTGACATAGAATGTAACAAGATAACATATCAAATGTTTCATTGTTACAAAATGGTTCCATGATAACAAAAGTAAATTTAATAAATCACTTAATAAACTGACAAATAAGCAACAAACTACACTTTGACAGCTAAAACAAAACAGCCGTTTACTAAGCCAACGCGAATTTCAACTGTTTGCTAAGCCTTCTGTTGTTTTATCAATTAATTTAGCATAGCCTACTATTAAAAATCAGTGTTTTACGTATAACTCTGTTATTTTTGAAAATAAATCCATCAACCCTCATATCAAATTAAAGAGAAAAAAAATCTCTTTCGAATGGTGTCATGGCCATCTTTGACGTGTATTTAAAAAAACAAAGTTAATACAAGTATCTCTAAAAATACAAAAGTAAATAAAAATATGAAAAGAGATTTGAAATCTTCATAAAAAAGGGCTTTAAGAAAGTGAAAATATTTTTTTTCTAACTTATTTAATAAGTGAGTTATAAACAAAAAACGAAAATGGGTAAATCTCGTTTTTCAACTGTCGGTCGCGAACCAAACAAAATATGGAAAGTTTGACTACGCAGAGTGGTAGTACTGGAGATTCTGCACATTTTGTCTCATTTAACCAAATCTCTATCTCCCATAACAACATGTCGACGCGTCTATAATCTACAATAAATAAATAAATCCCATAACAACGGAGATCCCCATGTTGAGGATGAGTCTGTGGACACACTGTATATATAAACATTTCCAAAAATGGTGCCAAAGTGTTCAGGAGGCTATGAAACGTCGAGAAATTTTGGTCCGACCCCTAGGTCCCGCCATCCGACCGACGCCAATAGTGTATGTGCCATATGGCAAATACACTAATAAAACAGAATGGAGTAAGTTTAGCTGTCAGAAGTAATAATAATATTAGTTATAATAGCATTAGAGCTAATATAATCATAATTTAAATTTTGCAACTACTATTTCTGCCTGTATTTCTACAATTAACTTCACAACATCTATTATGCAACATTTTTTAAATAACTTCATTTATTAACTTCCCATTGGAAGTTATTGTAATGGGTCCGAAAATCGAAATCAAAAAGGAAAAAAAAATTTTATGTTTCAAGGTCACTACACTATTTTTACACTACTTTTAGAAAGATGTCTGTGTGTGTGTGTGTGTGTGTGTGTGTGTACGTATGTACGTACGTACGTACGTACACTATGTATGTGTCCATTTCTTTCTAAGACGAAATCTCGAGAACGAAAAATGATATCGACTACGTTGGGGTGCCAATCGACGCGTATGAACGTAAATATGATCTGAAAGGAATTTTTTTAAAATCGGTTCAGCCGTTCTTTTTTCTTAAGCGAATAACCTCCAAAAAAGTAGATTTTACACAATATCTCGCGAATAAAAAATTATATCGACTTCGTAAGGGTGTCAATCGAGGCGTGTTAACGTCATTTTGATCCGACATAAATTTTATAAAAATCGGTTCAGCCGTTTTTTTTTTTTTTTTTTTTTTAATTATTGATGTATTAATGATTAAAATGATTACTTTTCTGTGTAATATCTAATTTAATTATTATTATTAAATATTTATCAAACTGGGAAGTTCGTCGTGTGGACCTCAAGGGTCGCACTTTAGTCCTAATAAACGACCCACCTCACGGCTTGTTTTTTCACAACGTGAGTATGATTTAACGCTTATTTTGCCCATAGCGTACGCTGCAGTCGATTCAGTTGTCCCCACCATATACTCTACACCCAGCGAATACTTACTATGACTATAAGTAGTAAATAGATGCAACAAGCTGCCAACGAATGGAAGACTTGGTGTTCCGGGTATTTTTGCAGCCAATTCATGAAGACGCTGTTTTCCTTTATAAAACTTGATGTACCAAAAAGTACAGAACAAAACAATAACCGTGGCGAAAAGTACACTGAACACATTTTTTATGGTGAACACTAAATGTTCTGAATATTCGTGTCTCTCCATTTTATCACAATTTTTTTGATTTCAAAATAATTTTACAAAAGGTAATTTTCAATTCCACACCTTGTATGTTTTCAAAGTATAAGTAGCAGCGTTAGCCGTTAAGTAACACGTTATATACAGGGTGTTAATTACACTAACTTTAAGGAATTAATCTATGGTTGATATATTAAGACAAAACCTTCATATAAGTATGGGTCCGCAACGGCTCTGTTTTCCAGATACAGGGTGTTAAAATTTGAAAAAAAAGTTAAGATTTTTTAATTTAATTTTTGAATAGTGCCAGCTACTTAATTAAAACTTTGCACACACTAATAGATAGTCAAATGGTACATTTTGCAAGTATTAAATTATTTTTAATTCAACCATATGGGTGTAAATAATGATAGTCTTTTAACACCCTGTATCTGGAAAACAGAGCCTTTGCGGACTCATCTTTATGAAAGTTTTGTCTTAAAATCAATCATTAATTCTTTAGATTAGATTAGATAGCTTTATTGTATCAAGGAAATTGTACCTATTATATACAAGAGGAGTGATAAACAATTTATATAACAAAAAAATGGGTGTGTGCTTATGACCACAAAACAGAAATGAAAATTTCAGATTTTCTAATTTTTGGTGACATTTATTAGCGCATTATGAACTAAAAATAATTTATCCAAGTGTGCAAGCTTTCACGGCCGGCATTGTTCCAAATCTTCATGGTTTCCGGGCTTGTAGGCCGTGGTCCGGTGGTATTTCTACCTGACGTTTCGTCTACAACTGCGGTAGACATTCTCAAAGGCGATGTGGCAGCGGTCGAAGTGTCCTCCTTGGCGGCTCTATCTATATCATCTGTGAGCCGCCAAGGAGGACACTTCGACCGCTGCCACATCGCCTTTGAGAATGTCTACCGCAGTTGTAGACGAAACGTCAGGTAGAAATACCACCGGACCACGGCCTACAAGCCCGGAAACCATGAAGATTTAAAAATAATTTATTACTAAAATAGTATTTTTTATTAATTCCACCTTGGTTTCAAAAAAATTATAATTATTGTCAAAGATAGAATATAACAAAAATTAAAAAATATATAAATAAATATCATGCAGAATTTAAAAAAAAAATACATCAAAAATTCCACGGTGCCATCAGGTTTCGAACCGAGGTCCCTATGCATACAACGCAAAGACGCTGCTAACTTAGCTAACGATGCAACTGTGTAACTTGCCGTTTTTATGATAAAAGTATGTCAGCCGGGCACAGTTGTAAGAGAGTGATCAGTCAGTACCCAGACGTGTATTAACAGCATCCTGCTAATACGTGTTCGTGTTTGAGCCGAGTAACCCCGATTCAGCGAATTTTACCGTCGGGTTGCGAACGCGAATGGTTCACTTTATTTCACTACCCAGGCAAAGAGTGCCTAACGCGCCTAAGGAAGTTTTCACTTCAAAAATTTCTACAGAAGACAAAAAGAAAACAATTCAAATGAACAAAATAGATTAATTCATTAAAGTTTGTGCACATACTTAATTAACACCTGTATAGTAAAAACACAATTATTAATTGTTATAGAATCACAAAACGAGAAAGAAGTCACATAAATTAAATTGATTATATATCTATATTATAATTGTTTAATATTTTGAAAATATATTATTTAAATAAAATTTCATCACGGATATTTTTTATTGCCCCTTTTTTGAATATAAAACTATGAACTACTTATTTTAATAGATAGTATATAATATTATTGATTTATTAATTCAATATTAGTTAGTTTTTTAATTTAATTACAAAATAAGTATGAAACCACATTTTGCTTCAGTTTGGTTTCAGAAACTTAAAATATTAATAATCAACACAATTTATTATTAATTAATTAGAAAAATACGTTCACTTTCCTTTAATAAAACCTGAGGAAAAACGAACCGAATCTTTACTTGACTTAAGAGAAAATAATAATATCCCTTGAACAACAATTAATATAAATTATTATAATTTTCAATTCAAGACCGGAATTTTTGAAAAATGGAAAAATCAAGTTCATACATAAATCCATATATTATCAGTTTTTATATTTATATAAATCTAAATATATAAACAGAAATGTCCTGACAGACTGACTGATTAATTGACTGACTGATTCATCACAAAATATAAATAACTATAACGACTAGCGACTACAAACATGAAGTTTGGCAGATAGGTTCCTCATAGGACGTAGGCATCCACTAAGAAAGGATTTTTCGAAAATCAACACCTAAGGGGGCGAAAAGGGGGTGTGTTCATATCTCACAAATCAGGAAGGTGAGAGGTATAATAATAATAATAATATTTCTTTATTTGCAGTTACACCCAAAGGTATACAAAACGTCATACAGATATATATCAAAAGTTACATTAAAATACAAAAAAATACAAAACAAACTATCAGTCAACAAATTCTTTCAAATTATAGTAGTTTTTAGTTAATAAGAAATCTTTTAATATAACCCACTCTTCTTTAAAAATGAACAAACCCATATATCAGCATTTTTTAAATTCAACCCTTAAAGGGGTAAAACGGGATTGTAGGGTTTTTTGACTAATCAACGCCCAGGCCAAACCGCTGAAGCTATAAACTTAAAATTTTGACAGTAGGCTCCTTTTGTGACGTCAAATTATATGTCGAGTGTCCGTTGCCATAGAAGCAGCGCTTAGTTTGTTTATATAGGTACAAAACAGTATTTTTACTTCCCACCTCTACTATGGTAGGGAAGTAATGGATTTAGTCCGAAAAAAATATTTCGAGATTTTAACAAATCTTCACGTTTTGAGACCCTAGCAATCGTTTAAGATCATTTTCAGACTGATGTCTGTATGTGTGTGTGTGTGTGTGTGTGTGTGTGTGTGTGTGTGTGATGTGTATGTGGTCAATTTTTCGCCTTCGATATCTTAAGAACGGAACAACATACGGGCATGCCGATTGTTCTATTGTGTTTATCAGCCTTTAACTTAGATCTGATTAGATTTTGAGTCAAATCGGTTCAGTGGATCCTGAGATATTCAAAAAAACGTTCTCAATGTCACGTATTAACATAGGTAAAAAAAAATATAAATGAATTCTAGATGTTATAATATGAGAATATGTAAATATTTTTTTTCTCTAAAATGTAGTTTTCGAGAAAAAAAATATTTTACCAAAAAAAGAAAATTGTACGTAAATCAAGGTAACCATGATTTTTGCTATATTAAGCTAGCCATCAGTAGATCACCAAACAAAAAAGAGGGCCATGCTTTTTTCAAAGAATAAAAATTAAATTGTGTTTTAAAGACCACCAACAGCTAAAGTTATTTGGGCCTAGTCAAAGAATAAAAAAAGAGTGTTTGTTTTTTGAAAATATTTACTAGGTGGGAAGTATAGGCCACTGGTCATCAGTCGAATTTTTCTACAGTTTGTTTCTTGGTTTTTAGCATAGAAATTTAGAAATTCTGGAAGGTAAACTGATGCGCTGTTAGCGAGTAAAGACAGACATAGTTAATAGGGCCACCTGTCTTTGTTGTACAGTCTATATTAAGACTGTAGTGGAACAAGGACAGGTGACCCTATTCACTATATCTGTCTTTACCCGCTTTCCACGCACAGCGAGGTACAGGGACAAAGCTTTCCAGCATTACTTTATTTCAGTGGATTTAGATAGTATTAGTGGATAATATAAACGCACGTTCTCTATACTTGCATGCATCATGACGTCACGAGCAAAAACGCTTTTTAGCGGGTGGGGCTTACATACATATTTCAAAACTTATTTTTGAGCGTATTTGAAATCAGAATGAAGTAATTGATGTGTCATTTTGTTCAGAATTTAAATACTGCACTATTAATATAACGAAAAAACAATGTTCACAACGCCGCTATTGAAAATTCGATTTTCGGTGCTTCTTTAGCGGTTTGAAACTGAGAGTTTCAACCCTAGGAATGAAAATTGTCAGTAGTTGGTTTTCTCTGTTTTTAACGTTGTTAAGAGAGAGATAAAGCGATTGAGTCTCGCCAACTTCAATTCGCATATAATACTCGAAAACGTCAAAATGACAGACATAACCCCATATTAATTTCAAATGAATCTGACAGATCTAATATTTTTGCGGCTTTTTTGCGCGCCCAAATTGCAGGTAGGTACCTCAAAACAAATTGTCAATAAAGTTGTGAAAAATTATATGCATTTCTTACTCGCAACGAAACACAGCGTCTTCAACGCGTTTACACTAGTTGCAAATGCTGTGTTTCGTCCCTTGTAATGCAATGTATTATTTCTCGTAAAATAAGAATTCGGCGACTATATAACTTTTACATAATATTCTAGGTTGAAATAAGCTTTCTGATAATGTAATAAAAATGCGGTATGACTCATTTGAAATTTGTCAGTCTGTACAAAATATTTTGTAAAAGTTGTTAATAATTTTAACATGGTAGTGAATGTGTTTGAACTGATTATAAAACCAGTTTGCAATCTCTATGCAGATTGCAGGTGCAGCACATAATTCAAGATTATTGCAAGGTAAGATATATTTGTAAAAAAAGGCTCATATAATATTTTTTTATTTATTGTAAATTATAGACGCGTCGACAACTTAGGTCATTAGCGTCTTGATTACATTAAATAACAAGCCGTGAGGTGGGTCGTTTATTAGGACTAAAGTGCGACCCTTGAGGTCCACACGACGAACTTCCCAGTTTGATAAATATTTAATAATAATAATAATTAAATTAGATATTACACAGAAAAGTAATCATTTTAATCATTAAAACATCAATAATTAAAAAAAAAAAAAAAAAAAAAAAACGGCTGAACCGATTTTTATAAAATTTATGTCGAATCAAAATGACGTTAACACGCCTCGATTGACACCCTTACGAAGTCGATATAATTTTTTATTCGCGAGATATTGTGTAAAATCTACTTTTTTGGAGGTTATTTGGTTAAGAAAAAAGAACGGCTGAACCGATTTTAAAAAAATTCCTTTCAGATCATATATACGTTAATACGCGTCGATTGGCACCCCAACGTAGTCGATATCATTTTTCGTTCTCGAGATTTCGTCTTAGAAAGAAATGGACACATACATACGTACGTACGTACGTACGTACATACGTACACACACACACACACACACACACACACACAGCCATCTTTCTAAAAGTAGTGTAAAAATAGTGTAGTGACCTTGAAACATAAAATTTTTTTTTCCTTTTTGATTTCGATTTTCGGACCCATTACAATAACTTCCAATGGGAAGTTAATAACAATTCACTTAAAACCAAATGACATCACAAAGCATCCATGAGTGGAGGTGGGGTTCGAACCCACGACAGTCTGATCCGGAAGCCGCGACGCTAACCACTGGACCACACTGTCCTCCTCATATAATATTGTTAGATTCAAATGAGGAAGCGTTTACCTGCGAAACATGGTTTAGTAAGGGCCCTTTTAAACGAGTTCGTTTAAATTTCCCTGTAACTCTATTTAATAATATCAATAAATTGTTTGCCATACCCACTATAAAATAACTGCTTTGCATGCATGTATGTATGCATGTAAAGTGACTTTTTAGAGGCCGGTGTTCTAGAACATATCTTTCCCACACTAGTGTGGGAAAGCCAACCATTACCATAGACCATGATGATTTATGTTTATTCGTCCTGATCCGCCCGCTATTACATACTGACAGCTATATACTATCGACCTGCTATAGAGTGAAGTTGGCGACGCAAATGAACTGTCAAAAAAATTTGAAAATGCTGAAAATTAAGTGAAAAGTAGCTATTTTATAGTGAGTGTGGCAAAACATACCATATATACGTATCTCGTATGTAATAATATTATGGCTCGTGTGACTGTTAAAACTCGCTATCGCTCGTCAGTGATATACCTCATTACGCTACTAGACATACAATCATTGGTTTTAAAAAATTTTAATTCAATGGAAAAAAGATAGGTATTAATCAAAAATTTAGAGTACAAACCACAAACTTATATTTAAACTAGTGTTATAGCTAACAAATGTTAGCAAAAAAATTCTTATCGTGAACAAATCTATATCTTAAGTAAGAAACTAATAATTTAATATTGTAAAAAAAATTATTACTAGAAACAGCTTACAAATTATACAGCTTGCGTTTATAATTATTATATTGTTAATACATTACTTATATATACAAAACCTAATTAAGTTTTGTTTTATCAAGATTTACGCGACAATAATTTAATTCTATAACCTTGGACGGGTTTCGTAACTAAAGCGTGTTTCAGTTTTATGTCTTCTAATTTGTAATCACATTCCATTTTGTAATTTCTAACAACTGAAGCTATAATTACTTTCATCGACATCATTGCATATTTTAAACCTAAAACAAAAGCAAACGAGAATTTAAGTCTTTTTGAAGATGGCAGTACGCAGAGCTGACTATCAACACCAGCGAAACAGGTTGGAGCGGTAGGTGATAATAATAATAATATTGTAGTTCATTTAATTTGAAATGAATTTAATAAAACTATATTCTTTTTGGATTCTAGCCAGTAGTCAAAACTTTGAGGAATTTGAAGGGTGTAAAAACCTACTATTAAAAGCCTTGAATTAAAATTACGCCAATGACCTCTGTTGTTGAGCGTCTATAATCCACAATTGATTCATTCATAGTTAAAATGTTGGAATTTCCTTTATAATACGACATATATTATTACTTTCTTTCAAAATTCTTACTAAATTTTGTATATTAATTCAGGCAGGTTGGCGTCAAAGCAAAGCGTACATCGTACAGGTCTCTATGTATTAACCGAAATTAGGTTAGTTATTAGTGTTGCCGTCTAGATCTAGACTTTCTAGACTCTTGTCTTGTCTTGTCTAGATTTTCAAGACAACACTTGCAAAAGTCTTGTCTAGAAATTTTCAAGACAAGATAAGACTTGCTTTATCTAGATCAAGACTCTTGCCAAAACTCTAGACAATTTTCAAGAGTCTAGATAAACTAAATAGTAGTATGTAAAGGTTTACTTTACCTACTACTACTAATCTAGACTCTTGATATTAGACAAGACAAGAGTTTGTTAATCTAGACTTAGACTTAGTGAAGTCTTGATATTTCAAGACAAGACAAGACTTTGAAAGTCTTGTCTTGTCTAGACGGCAACAATGAAAAAACAGACCAGTGAAACAAAGTTTCTATATAATGATATCAAGTTGTCGGCAAACGAATTGCTTATTTTGGACGGAAAAAAGACAGTTGCTGACCCTGGCGGTAGAGACACCAGACGTACATGTAAAAAGTTAGTTTTTATTGCTTGACGTAAAAATTGTTAATAGCTTATTTTTGCCAATTCTTATACACAACGGTGATTTATGCAGCAAATTTGACAGATGTACTAAAATAGAAAAGTTCTTCTTTCTTACCTATACATACTCGTGGACCTCCACCAAATGGAATGTAGCTGTACGGATGCCTTTTTGAAACCTCCTCTGGTAGGAAGCGATCTGGATCAAATTTTTCTGGTTCCGGCCAAACATTAGGATTTTTGTGTACATATTCAGTACATATTGCGATTGTACAATTGGCCGGCAATAGTTTGTCTCCTTAAATCGAATCAGTCATAAATAAATACTACTTAATACTTTTTAATTGTTCTCAACAAAGAAATTACTTAATTAAATAAATAATTTCTATTTTAACCAAATTCACTTTATAGGTTAAGTATTCAATAATTTTTTCACAATAATATTTGTTAACAATTTCTGGTATCAATACAGCTGATCGGTCATTTTTCTCAGTTTTTTCGATGACAAGAACTGCAAAAATAAAAATATTTTTCAAATTTTAACTCACCAACTTGAACCTCTTCAGATAAACATCTTCCTATAAGCGGTATTATAGGAATAAATCGCATAGTTTCTTTGATCACGCGTTCCAAGTACACCATCGCCGGAAGATCTTCATAAGTAATCGGACGGTCCCCATCGTCGCCCAGAACTTCAACCAACTCTTCATATACTTTTTGCTGGCAATTATTGAAATCGAAAAAAACTTAATTCAAATATTATTTATGACAAATAATATAGCAATAATTTTTTTTTATTTTATAACAAGAAAAAACAAAAATGTGCTTCAACCCTAAGGTTATTTAGCACTGTACAATTGGTATGTGAATTATAATATGGTAATTATTGACAGTTATTGGTAATAGCAGGTAAGTACAAATAAATAATTGATTTTATGTTGATATTAGAGTTTCTGTAGTAGACGGGATGTTTCAAGAAATATTAATAATATAGCAATAATTGAAAACACTGACTTCCTGACCTCTTTTTAACACCCTACATTATTTTTTTATGAAGTTCAAAGCTATTTAGTTTCTAGTAGGTACCTACTATACAACTGATTTGAAATTGATAAAATTTGTACTAGTACTATAATAAAACAAATACTTACTTGGACGTCTTTGAAAATTCCCATAATTATTAGCGTGAAACAGACGACGTTAGCAGTTGTATCATTTCCCTAAGCAATAAAAAATAGATATATGTAGTTTTAAGAACCTAAAGAATATTATACATTTTAAATTAAAAAAGTGGGGGTGTGCTTATGACCATACGACAGAAGTGAAAACTTCAGATTTTCTAATTTTAAAATATAAGTACTTATATATAATTTTTTAATCACATAGTTTAATCATAAATATATTAAAATTGGCTTATACAATTAAATTCATGAAGGAATTTTATCCTTTGTCTAAACAAATTATTTAGTGAAGTGTTTATCAATTAAGTTTTAGTGTCATAATTATATTTTTAATTTATTCCACCTTGGTTTCAAAAAAATTATAATTATTGTCAAAGAAAGAATATAAAAAAACTAAAAAATATATAAACAAATATCATGCAGAATTTAGAAAAAAATACGTCAAAAATTCTACGGTTTCGAACCGAGGTTCCTATGCATACAACGCAAAGACGCTGCCTACTACGCTATCGGTGCAACTGTACGATGTACCGTTTTTATGATATAAGTATTAAGTATGTCAGCGGCGTCACTTTGAACTGCGAACGGTTCACTTTATTTTACTATCCAGGCAAAGAGTGCCTAACGCGCTTAAGGAAGTTTTCACTTCAAAAAAAAAACAGCGTTTTAATTTATTTACATAAGAACTTTATTTTGTAACAATTGTTTTCGTCAATAAATAAATTAAAAGACGCTACTGTATTAAATTTAATATGTATAAAATTATAGAAGATTTCATGTTAAATATAGCTGTAAAATGTAAATTTCTCAAAGAAGGTATCAACTAAAGTCAAAAATCTTAAATAGGTATTTATCAGAAGTATATCTAAATATTGTAATAATAAACTTGAAAAAGCCTTACAGCAGTAACCATTGTGTTTACTTCATCCATAATTTCTCTTTCTGTCAAATTTATATCCGTTTTAGGTAAATTGAGTAACATGTCTAATAAATTTTTCCGTTTGCTTATGCTGACCTCTACAAAATATATTACATATTATCATTCAACTGCAAAGACAACTAAAGCTGTGATCCTATGAATTTTGAAAAGCAACTCAAATTTAGGTTAATACATTTTTGACTAAAAATTGAGCTACCTACTTAGCAAGCTCGTAAGTAAATTAAAAAATTTTTGTAGTTCTTTACATAAATTTTAATAAAACGAATTTTGTTTAAATGCATCTAAAATCTACAAAGAAGGAAGGAGTTATCTATACTTTTTAATAAAAAATGTTAAAAATATTTTGTTAAAAATTTCCGATTTTTATTCACAATTTAAAAAAGTCATTCCTTTAAGTTGAGGTACAATCATATGTCGTACCCTGGAATACCCGTTCGCACTTTTTGCACAATATCTCAGATTCTCACTCATGAACTCCAAAAATATACCATAAAATGAGTATTGATTACCACTTTCGGATTCCAGCATCGTGGAGTCATCAAGGAGCATTGTCTTTTTTCTAATTAAATTAAGACTGAATGTGTCGATATAGTTTGTTACTTTATCGATTGTTTTCTTTAAACCTGTTAATTTGCATATGAAGTCATTGTGCAGCCAAGGCCTAAACATTCTTAAAGCAGCAGTAAAAGAAAAACTGAAACGATACAATTATAATTACTACTGAAAACCTGATACTCAAAATAATTAATATATCAAATTTCAGAACTCATTAATCTAAGGCATATTATTATAATAAAAGAAAAATTAAACCTTGTACTATTTTAAACAAGGTTTCTTTAAATGTACTTATAGAAGGAAAACAACAATGTTAAAACTTCTCGCCAAGCTAACTGCTATTAACAAAAAAAATTGGTGTGTGCTTATGACCACACGACAGAAGTGAAAACTTCAGATTTTCTAATTTTAAAATATATGTACGAGTATATAGGTATATGTAATTTTTTAGTCACACAGTTTAATCATGAATATATTAAAATCGGCCTATACAATTAAATTTAATGAATATAATACCTTAACGATAATATTAAGTTTTAGTGTCATCTGTTAGCGCACTCGTGAACTACAAATGACTTTTTACTCGTATTAAGTTTTTAGTGTCATCTATTAGTACACTTATGAAATACACACTATTATCAGCATATTGCAAATACATGTTCGTGTTTGAGCCGAGTAGCCCCGATTGTCACCGTCGGGTGCGTTTCACATTACTGTTGTTAACAGCCCAGGCAAAGCGCACCTAAGGAAGTTTTCACTTCAAAAATTATAATCAGGGTAGACTGAGGGCTACTGTTTACCACCGAGAGATTAAAACAAAATAAAAAAACTTAAATGTGTACTTTTTTTCCTAAATTTCCATAAAAATTCTATTTTTTCCCAACTCCCATAAAAATAAAAGGTGGCAACGATTTCAATATATCACACATCTTGTCAACGCTGCATAAGACGATATCGAGCGTCTATAATCTAGAATATTTATCTATCAAGCCGCGTAAAACGAACATAATATTTCCACTACATGCGAGAGCCTTAGAATCTTTTCCACTTTCATACTAGACTTTAACACTGACAGACTATTAATAATAATAAGTTGATATTGTTTATTCGAGACAACAAAATTGAAATAACTTACAGATCAAACATTTTGCTGAATTCTGTTTTTTCATTTTGTATATTCAAATTAACTCCCATCATTGATTCTGAAAAATAGTAGTTTAATTGAATATTACAGTTGCATCGTTTTTATATGATAAATAAATTAGTATCTCTCAGGGTCGGACTGGCCCGGCGGCAGGTCGGCAATTTCCGACGGGGCCAAACACTTTTGGGTACCAAACCGAATCTAAGACAATGCAATCTATCATTTTTGGAACCTTCGAGGACCAATTTAAAGGACATTTCTCTGCTGCTATTCTGAACAGAAATAGCCTCAAGTGCTGAATTCGATCCAAAAACATGCTCTGAAGCGCAAACACTACTTACTTGAAAATTTCAGCAAACATTAAACACTTCTCATATCTTTTATGATGATGACAATTTTCGAATATATTACTCCAACTTAAAATTATCTTTAAACAGAAGGTAATGATTTTGTTCAAGCGTACCATTGGGTAGCTAATACCAAAGAAAAAATTAATGCTATGTATGATAAATTTCCCTTAATTATTAGAAAGACAGATGTACTTATTAAATATCTGACCCAAAATGATACAATTTCCAATACAGACAATAGACATTGAATCTGAGTTGCCTAAACAGAGATCTAGAAAAAGAAAATCCATGGCAGATGACACTATTGAAGACAACGTCATCACCGACCCTTTATGCTTTCTTTATATCCTAAAAATGTTTAGGGGAGGGGAAGGGCAGAGGGGCCAAATTAAAGCTGTTGCCAATTGGGCTAAATGACGCCAGACCGACCCTGGTATCTCTAACTATATCTAGATTGATATTACCGTTTCAGACGTAATCAAACAACAACTTTTAATTTCTGTAACTGAAAACATTTAGGAACATTTTCAGAAACATGAAAATAAAACAGAAACTAAAAATTGTCTCATTGTTTCTTCGATTGGTACGGGCTTTTATGTTAATGAATTTTAATTATTCATCAAAACCACAAATATCTGAGCACCTCAACAAAAATTCTTTGACAGGATATCGCATCATAAAATGATACTAGTTAGTAGTTAGTTGTAAGGCGTCCGTTGAAAAATGATAAATATAACAAACACTTTATTTTAATTTAAAAAGCACACTCACTATATTACACTATTTTACACTATATTTCATCCATTGATGTATTATACGCACTGGATACCTGACTAGTGGTTTAAAAGTGAAGCAAGTCCGCCATATTTGAAACGGGCAAAAATAATTATATCGACGCTTGTAATACAGAGACACAGTAGAGAGCCATGGATATGTGTAATACAAACTTCTTCATTTTTATATTGTGAGCTGTGTCAACTTAAATGGTTTCCAATGTCAGCCATATTTGAAAAGGGCAAAAACAGGCCTGTTTCATTTTTGTGACCTATTGAACATAAGCAGTCGGGTATCCAGTGAGTAAAATACATCCATGATTTCATCTTACAGGGTCAGTGAGTCAGTGATGAGCGTATATTATTTTAAAACAGTAGTTTTAAGGGTGTCAACTTATGACGCAACAAATTATTTCAAGTCATGTTGTATGAATATAGGAAAAATAGTCTGTACACCTACCACAAATGGTATCCAAAGTACAAGGACTAACATATTCATATATGTTAAAATATCCTTTCCCAACTTCTTTGCTTAACTTTTCAATTAATATATTATTTTTTTCAACAAAAGAGTCCATATAGGTGTTCAAAATATTTTGATGGAACGTTGGTAATATTACTTTTCTGTGTCTTTTCCATATATCAACTAGAATAATTTGTTAAAAAGACAATCAATATTAATAAAATTCTATAATAAAATCGACCTCACCGATTGATAATATATTAAACAGCGGTGCCAAATTTAAGATTGATGAAACTCCAAGTTAAAAAGTCAGTCCGTACCTACGAGTATACTAGAGAGCAAAAGCGGGGCAAATTCCATGCGTATAATGAACCATACGTTACAGAATTTTTTAATTGGCAAATGGTAGAATAAGCCGCCATTTGCAGTGTGAGCGGTTTAATTCAAGCAGGAAAGAATGACGTAACATTACAGCACATTACCAGAAATATTCATTTTAAATCTATGTCACCGTCGGAACTCAATCATTAAACAACCAATTAATTCCATTATAAAATATATTTATTATAATATTTCACATCATGCGAGAGCTGATTTTTAAATTAAGGTTTTATTAATATGAACCTTTTCACGTACGAGTGCTAATACGCATGGGAGAATCTAAGATGAAATATTCCATTCTTAATTAGTTTTTTTTTTGTTTTTATCTCGCTTGTATGGCAAAATAAGTATTTTAAAGCTAAAACTATTATTCCGACAATTTAATTAATTTACCTGGAGCTGTAATCAAACCATTTCCTATCCAACAACGCATAAATTTATATACAACGCTCTTAGTCAATGCTTTGGAACTGCAAAGAACTGTCTGAATCTGATCTGGTTTATGAACAAAAATAACCAGTTCTCCCGGACCGAGCCATAGCTTAAATGGCGACTTATATTTTTGTTGAAGTTGAGCTGCTACTGCCGGCACATCTGAAATAATTTATTTTTGAATTAATATTCATTCTTTATATGTAGACTTATAGTGCCATCTCTAGGAATTTTTCAAAGCAACGCAGGATCTTTTATTTTTGTCCCAATACTTCCATATTTCAGGCTTCCTTCTACCCCGAAGACAGCATCTCCCAAGAGGCGGCCCTGAAAGGATAGTGGAAGCACCGTATGTTTTTGAGCGCAGCACGTAATATTATATGGGGTAAATTATTATTACAGTTCGACCAAGGAAAAAACGTCGGTACGGAATCTGCTTTTTAACACATATTGTCAGAATTAGCTATACAAACCGTTCGTTTGTTTTCATGCCGCTTACCCTAAATAAGAGCCCCTATGCTGCCATGCACATTATTTTGCTGGTCAAACAGTACACACTACATAACAGCACCGACAAACATTTTTTAGTGTTTAAATAATAGACACATATAAAATTATTATACATTTGATTTTAATTGTGTCTATTATTAATTATAAACATGAATTTTCATCAAGTTAAGGCCGAATCAATGCCGACCCAATGGTAGAGCGAGCGGAGCAACCTCTCCAGGGCGTCAAAATTCAATGGCGAAAAAAGATTCGACTCGTCATTCAACTATTAGAAAAGTACGTCTCTTATATATTTTCAGTAAATTTTTAGTTTCTGGAAAATTATAAAGTGAAAGGCACCAAATGGGATTCTTGCTCTACCCTGATAATAGTCTAGGGTCGCCGCTGGGGCGAATCCATTTGCATCGAATCCCGATACTAATACAGTCTACTTAATATTAACACTGGCAACGCAAGCGCCCCTAAACAAATATTTGTTTGATCGGTGCTGAACTAATACGTTCCGTATCTGTGCGGATAATATGAATCTACATTTATACTAACCATTAATATGAGTAAGAAATAGATGCAAGCTACCAATAAATGGAAGACTTGGTGTTCCGGGTATTTTTGCAGCCAATTCATGAAGACGCTGTTTTCCTTTATAAAACTTGATGTACCAAAAAGTACAGAACAAAACAATAACCGTGGCGAAAAGTACACTGAACACATTTTTTATGGTGAACTCTAAATGTTCTGAATATTCGTGTCTCTCCATTTTATCACAATTTTTTCCTTTTAAATATTTTAACATAAGTATTTTTAATTTTTTTTTAATACAAAAAATATGACTTACTTTTTGTAACTTACTATAATAATTATTGATTTAACAATTAATTGGTTGAGTTAATTAATTTAATTTCAAAAATTAGTATGAACACAAATTTTTCAATTTTTTCAGTTTGGTTCCAGAAGCTCATAAAAATAGTTGTTAATAAAACCTGAGAAAAACCAATTGGATCTTTACTCGACAAAAGAGAAAATAATAATAATCCTTGCAAATGACTGGTAATATAAATTTATAATTTTCTATTCCAAACTGGAACTTTTGAAAAATTACAAAAATCAAGTTCATATACATTATACATTAGTCAACCTATTACCAATTTTTATATTTATGATTTATATAAATTATATTATGCAGGAATAAAACTTATTAATGATAAGAAAATCAAATATTAACACGTTTGCTTCAAGGTAAGACACATATTTAACAAATAATATTGGTTCATAATTCATATATTCATAATATTATAACATTTTAGATCCTGGCGTAGTATCTTAAGCGGCCTTAGAACGTTATCCGACTCTATTTTTATTTAATTATAGCATTATTTTCAGTATAACGAAACAAAGTGAATCGGCTGCTATGGCTATTGTCACTACGCAGAAAATTACAAAGATATTGTAATTATTATAATAATTGTTGTACAAAACTTCATATTGCACTAAGACATAAACGGCCAAGTGCGTGTCAAGTCACGCCAAAAGTAAGGTATTTAATCACTTAGTCACGATCAAAAACGATTTTTAGCGGGCGCCTCTTACATAAATATTTCAAAATTTTATTTTTGAGCAAAAAAAAACTGTTACATAAATTTAATAGATTTATACGGCTGTTTTGCAACTGAAAAATTTTATTGGAAGAGCAGCTAATTACATAATTGATTCCTGCAAATATCGGAAAAAATCATTTTGACAACCAGTCACAGTCAGGACGCTATCCTGAACCTTTCCACTATCGCGGCGGAATGAGATTACATTACTCACCCGTGACATGATTACCAATCTAACATTCTCCATATATGCAAAGGAATAAATAGATTTTCACTACATGCGAGTGTTACTAATTATAGCTAGGTTGTAGATGTGAATCATCATAATAGCGAGAGCTGTTCATGTAGGTGAAAATTATTTCAAACACCTGTTACATAAATTATATGTAGATAATATATTGTGTATAGGTAATAAATAGATTATTATTATATTTTTTATTTAGAAAATAAAATTGTACAACGATAAAAAATGTTATTGTCTAATAATGTTGATTAATTCAGTAGCTTTCTTTACTTTTGCAAGCTCCAAACGTCATTCAATTTGATTTTAAGATTTGCGTGACAAAAGTTTGATTCTATAGCCATCTACGGGTCGCGTTACTAAAGAATATGTGAGTTTTATGTCTTCTAATTTGTAATCACAATCCATTTGGTAATTTCTAACTATTGAAGCAATAATTACTTTGACCGACATCATTGCATATTTTGTACCTGAAATAAAGTTTAAACATGTAACTAAAGATAGAGATAAAACATCGATGTCAAAATATCAATGTTAAGTTTCATCGATGTTGAAGATAATCAATTACTGATAATAAAACTGTAGAGAGAGGTTGTGCGTCTGTCTGTTCCACTATAACTCTAATCTCTAATCTGATTTAAATGAAATTTGGTACACATTAATCTTCAACTTAAAAGATAGGTAACTTAATTATATTCGGCTTCGCCGGACCAAGCACATTTCGGCATGTGTCAACGATTTTAAATTGGATATATTATAATAAAGAGGTATATGTCGAGTTTATCGTACATTTAACACGCTGTTTTGTTAATCGCTGTTAAATTTTTACACATAAAACATATACGAAGTAACGGAGACACTGGCTATACAGGGTGTCCCAAAATTGCTGGGACACAGAGCTACCACGTGTAGTAGAGGTCAAAATAAGTCGATTGGACCCAATTTATTTATATACCAAAATGTACCGTTTGCCCGTGAGAAGAGTTCAAAGTTTACATAAAATTTTGTATATAAAATTTTGTATTACAATTTTATTAAACTTGTACTAAGAATATCTGTTAGCATTATTTAAGAAAACATTTTTTTCCTTCGGAACTATGCGGAATACAAAATTTTTACAAGAGTAACAAAATGACGATAATTAATCAGTCTTCTTGCCAAAAAAATTTGAGAACCGTATTACCACCCTTAAGAAAGTTCTGCAAAAATGTCAGAGGGTGAGGGTGGTTTTAACCCTTCTACAATTTTTTATGGGTTTCTTTGATTATCGAAAGGAGAGTAATCCTCTAAAATGCACTTTTGTCAAATTTCATTCAATTTGTTTCACCCATTTCTAAACAGCGTACAAAAATGTGTTTTTTTATGTAAACTTTGAAAACTCTTCTCACGGGCAAACGGTACATAAATAAATTGGGTCCAATCGACTTATTTTGACCTCTACTACACGTAGTAGCTCTGTGTTACAGCAATTTTGCAATTAAAACTATAATGAAAAATATTTCTTCCATATATACCTATGCATATTCGTGGACCTCCACCAAATGGAATATAGCTATATGGATGCCTTTTAGAAACAGCCTCCGGTAGGAAGCGATCTGGATTAAATTTTTCTGGCTCCGGCCACACTTTCGGATCCTTGTGCATATATTCAGTACATATTGCAATTGTACAATTAGCTGGCAACAATTTGTCTCCTATCAGAAATTAAAAAAAGATTTGAGTAAATGTGACAGTCTTCCTTTTTATAAAGTGAAACATCTTATGCGGCGCCACTACTTCGACGATTTGAAGGGTAAAATGCTAGTTTGATGAAACAAAGAATGAAAAAAATATTTGGATTGCATCCCCTTTTCCCCGCGGGATTTATGTTATGTTATTTTACGATATAGTAAAGAATGTATGGAATGAATTCCCTCTTCTCCGCGGGGTCTGTGTTATAATATATGGTATCTGTAGATGCATTCGAACGATAGTTGTGACGATTGTGATTATTCGATCCGCTTAACGATACATATAAACCCAGAAACAGACAGTGGCAAGTGATCCGACTTCTGGACTTCGCACGACGCACAGTGCACACTTGCTCCTAACACCTAATTGATTTTTATATTATTCATACATAAGAAGTTTCACTTCGGTCGTGTGTGCCGCAACATATGCCTTTTTTAACTTACCAACTCGTACTTCACCAGATAAATGTCTTCCTATAAGCGGTACTATAGGAATAAGTCGCATAGTTTCTTTAATTACCCGTTCCATGTATTCCAACCCCGAAAGATCTTCGTGAGTTATCGGACGGTTTATATCGCCTAAGACGTCAACTAACTCTTCGTATACTTTTTGCTGCCGTTAATAACAAAAAATAATGTTAAAAACATAATTAAATGTAATGGAATAAACAATCAGCTTGATAGAAATTACATTAATTGAATTTGATAGTTTTCACAACCTACTGCAGTGTTTCTGGTGTGACCTTGAAAGTAGATTTAAGATAAAAGTACTTTCAATACTGAATTTTACCTTGTTTTCCATTCATGAATCTTTGAAGAGGGATGAAACCTTTGGCGTGAAGACACTGAATATTAAAAAATAACTACAAAAAACCAAAACACAAGTGGTTTTAAGTGGTGTGGTTTTTTGTGGTTATTTTTTATATTCATGCATGGTTTGTGTTTAGTGCTAAAAATACTTTGAAAGCACTTAGGTTAAAGCTATAGAGGGAGTATAAGCATTTAAAAGTGAAGCCGCAGTCATTGTAATGAGATCCTCATTTTATATGTGAGAATGAGAAGAAGATAATAATATTCCCAATCCATTCCGTGTTTTGCCACCATGTTTGATGGACCCTGTGACGTTAAATCTGGCTTCAATTTTGTATAAGCAGTTTTATACGGTATGCGTCCTCTATAGATTTGGCCTCCTAGTGTTTGAAAGTAGATTTAGCATTAAAAGTCGTACCAGAAACTGAGCATTAATGATAGATAATTAAGAAAAAATAATATAATGAAATTTTAGAAAATAGAAATAGAATTCATCTCTGGATATAACATTGGACCGAATTAAAATGGGCAATGCACTTTCGTCTTTCATTACCATTTTACATGTAAATGTCATACTTACTTGAACATCCTTAAAAATTCCCATCATCATTAATACAAAGCAGGTAACGTTAGCACTAGTGTCATTAGCCTGTGCAATTAAAAAAATAAAACTTTTAAATTATGAATTTATAAACAAACAATATCTCATTTTTAAAGCTAGCATGTACCAGGTTTAGCTGAGCTATGGTATCATTTCGTATTTTCCAATTTACTATATAAAATACATATAGATATCGATACATCGCTGTTGTAGATTATAGACGCTCGACATTACATAGATATCGATAGATAAATAAATATTTTGTCAATTGCGATAGATTTGGCAAAAAAAGACTTTGTCATAAAAAACTGTCTCTGATTTATAAAATTATAAGTACCCAATCTTAAGCCGGCTCCAGACAACATGACAAATGTCGACGAATGTTGACATTCGGGCAATAAATTACCATGCCGTGTGAATGGTTTTCATATGGCCAATATTTATTAAACAGTTATCAACGTTGGCATTGGAAGACATTCGCTTTGAGGTTGGTTTTTTGAACACACATCAAAGAGATTGGCCAACGCTGGTCTCGACTTGCAAATATGACTTTGTTTTCATCCAGACGATTTGACAGTACTGTTGTCAGTACACGGTGTTTGTCTGTGTGTGTATACAGAGTGGCACATCTTAAACAACGCAGTGAAATATCTCGTAAACGGTACAAACCATAAAAAAATGTTTTATACAAACATTATAGAGTGTCATTGGGGACAGAAGACTGTGATATCAGATTTAACATAGGTGGTGCTGTGAAGGTCAGGCGAAGGTCAGCTTCGATTTTTTAATTGTAACAGTGCATTTTTATTCCAGAATACGATACAGTATTTAATAGTGAACAGTAAATTATTAAGGTACATATGAGCTAAAGTTAATAAATATTGAGATATTTACAAATTAAATAGCAAATTTAATTTGTCAGTTCGGTTCTTTTATGAATTGAATTCAAGCCAAGAAGGCCGGTTCATAATATCATGGCTATCTGCTATGCCATAATTTATCTAATTGTCGTTCATTTTGGCCGTTATTTAATTTCTAAATATCTCAATATTTATTAACTTTAGCTAATATGTACCTTAATAATTTACTGTTTACTGTTAAATACTGTATGGTATTCTGGAATAAAAATGCACTGTTACAATTAAAAAAACGAAGCTGACCTTCGCCTGACCTTCACAGCACCACCTATGTTAAATCTGGTATCATAGTCTTCTGTCTTCCTTTACACTCTATAACTTTTGTGTAAAACATTTTTTTATGGTTTGTACCGTTTACGAGATATTTCACTGCATTGTTAAAGATGTGCCACCCTGTATATTATTGTGATTTATATTATCAGATTATTTTGCATGAAACATGTATTAAGAGCTGAACATTTGACGTTACTACCGCTGAAGCACTTGCAATAATAGCGTCATCTACGTTATCCATTTTGTCTACGCTTATGACCTCTGTTGTCGAGCGTCTATAATCTACAATATCTATCATATCCATTTTGTTTAATGATATGGTTTATATATTCGCTAAACATTTGGTGTACAAAGCTTGGTCAACGCTGGTCAAATAAAATCATTGGATACAGGACATATTCAAATGATCACACATGCCCAACCAACACCAACACTGGTCGTCAATACATTCACTAACATTGTCATACGTTGGCCATGTAGTCTGGAGCCGGCTTTATTAAAAATTTGTAATATAGCATATTAATAATTAGGCATAATGTTCACGTTCAGTAAATACTTATAAATCAAAATAAAGTTTAACGAGTTGTGGACAACAACAACAAAACAATTAAACTATTGTTGAAAATGTGACGTTTCGTCTTTTATTAAGACTTTATCAAGCTTGATAAAGTCTTAATAAAAGACGAAACGTCGGATTTTCAACAATAGTTTAATTGTTTTGTTGTTGTCCACATACCCGTTAACCTCTATTTTGCATTTAATAATATTTGACCACTAGTTGAAGAAAATACACTTACAGCGGTCACCAAAGTAGTCACTTCCTCTCGTATTTCAACATCCGTCAAGTTTGAAGTTTTAAGTTCACCCATGTCTAACAACAAATCTAATAATCCCTTTCGTTTTATACTGGTTTCTGAAAAATCAATCATTATCGACTTTATAAAGTTTTCTTTAACGGGACTATAGTGAATTTGTATAACCTCGAGTCAAAAAATATGGACATAAAAAACTGACTCAAAAATTAAGGGGAGTAATGCTCTATTTTCGAATATTTTTCAGAATATATTTCTTTATAGGTACCTATTATGCTATTTAAAACTATGAAAAAAAGATGTTTGTATTCCTCATAACTAAGTCCTTTTAAATGACAGGTAACCCACGTGATATATAGATTATAGATAAAATTAAAAAAAAAAAATCGAGTGCATACTTAATTTGCAACTTCTTTAATTCTTATATGAATATTTTTAAGTGTTAACTAGTGCAAAATATAGGTAGGTTTATTAAGATGTATAATTATTACTATGCCAAATTTCAAGTTTCTACGTCGCATGATTTTTGAGAAAATCGGCTGTGACGCTGTGACAGACAGACGGACACATGAGTGATTTTATAAGGGTTCCGTTTTTTTCCTTTTTGAGGTTCGGAATTCTAAAAACTGGCTTTAAAATAAAATACCTGGCTCGGGCTTTACTCCAAGATTCCGTTCTTTAAGCAAACTTTTCTTGTTTTTTATTATTTTATCGCTGAATTGGGTTATGTACGAATCCACTGAATCTAACTTTTGCTTGAGTCCGACCAATTTACATATGTAATCCACGTGTAAAACAGGATTGAACATTCTCTTACATATATATTCCATGGCTCTAAAATTTAATGAAAATGTCAAACAGAAACCTCAAAGTTCTTAAATTTGGTAACATTGTTTAAGTTTGAATAGTATTCAACAGTGCCGGATTTAGGGTTGCGGAAGCTCCTGGACAGTTACTTAGTTCCAGTGGCGGCGCGTGAACATTTTAAATGGGTGTTCTGCAGAGTCAACCTGGAGACTGGAGTAGCCCCCCCCTTATGCGGGGACCTCGAAAAAAAAAATTCAAAAATACATTTGATGCAATTTTTAGGTGTATTTGTTGATCTGAATAATTTGTCTATACATTATACAATGATGTCACTAGCGCTCAAGTCGTAATTAATAAAGTGATTTTTATAACAATATTTATTATTGTTATAAAATAATATTTCTTTGTTGAATTGCCGCTTATAACTTTTTTCACGGCTAGAGCACTGTTTTTCAATGAAAATATCAGGCAAAGGGCGACCTTGTGCCTTCAATTTTAGTTTTTCTTTAAATGTGTAATTTGAAAAACGTTTCACACGCGTGAGGTTATCTATTACATTCATTGTTTGAAATTTGAATTACAATTGAAAACGAATTATATCGCTATCAACACAAACATAATATTAGACTGTATGCACCAGCCAGTGTGTGTGTGTGCCAAAAGATAGATATCACCAGTCTCTATGTGACAAGAGCGTTTTCAGTTTGGAATAACATTAATAAGCTATGCTATATAAACGTTCGGATATGCCCGGATATGCCGCTTTTATTAAATTAGAGTTCGTACTACGTACGTTCTGCGCACCCAGATAAGCTCTTACCGCGTACAAATCTGTCTCATTTTTTACTGTTTTTTTCTCTCTATAACACATTGATTTCGGTGCAAAATATAATGCAGAACGTGTTACGTGCGTAGTGAATTTACTACGGCTGAGGACGGTTTATAGAATATAGGCCCTGCGGCATGCCGTCATTTATAATAATGCTATGTGATGGCTTCATAATTAGGCTTCATAATTATGAAATTAAAACATATTATGCAGATTTATAATACAATTTTTTTAGATTTATAATACAATTTTTTTTTTAATTGTGCGTTATTTTCTGGCAGTGTGGCAGCTCCGCAGCTCTCATAGAGGAGCCGCCACTGCTTAGTTCTAAATCCGGCACTGGTAATATTTCGTAAGTCCTACAGGTCTGTAGGGGAAGAAAACGCCGACATACAACGGCGTAGACTGTTTAATTATTATGTAAAACAGTATTAACTATGATTAAAAAAATTGTCACTTCAAAATTAAGCTCAACTTACAACTCAAGTTGCTTCACGAACTTCACGTCTTCCATTTGTACATTTAGATTAACTCCCATCATTGTTTCTAAAAAATATATTTAGGCAGAGTTCTATTAAATTTGTATTCCCAAGTCCCAAACAACTGTCCCATCATGAAAGTGAAATTTATTTTTAACCGACTAAAATAAGAGGGTTATCAATTCGACACGACACGATGTATATCAGCTATAGGATCGTGCAAAATTTTTTATGCAATTTACACGTTTTCAAATCCCCTGAACCCAAAAAATGTCTGTCTCTTTGTGGTCGCACGTAGAGTCCAAACCAGTTTGATCGTTTGATTTAAAATTTCATCTATATATTTAAAACACAAGCCCTATTTCTCTAGACAATCCGCCAGCAACCCCTGCTCAACCGATTTACATAATTTTTTTTTAAACTGAGGCCTTTAGTCCACAGATATGTTATCGCTATTTTTTTTTTTGGTGAAATTTCTTTAAAAGGGGTGATTTCAAGCGATAATAGTAAAAATGACGAGGGGGCAGTGGGCTGAAGAGAAACGTAAACAGAGAAAATCCATCGGCGTTCACGATACATGAGTGTGAGAGAAATTCAAATATGTACGCATGTCGTGGGTAGGCTATGCAAACAATAAACAATGAAACATCTTGACAGTTGCACATTTTAATTTTTAGAGCCCAGATTTTAATAGGGTTATATTGACAAAATTTCCAAAAGTATTTAAAATTAAACAATAAAGATGTCTATGTACGTGCAAATTTTTTTTCTCTTTTAAATACAGTACTTAGTTTCTCAAATACCGACAAACTCATCGATTTTTTTCTGAAGATCATTCGTACGTAAGTATTACACTGATAGATACGTTCTATAGCTTCTAAAAAACTACTATTTTACGTACACTTTAAAGTTATGTTTGAATCAAAAATATTTATCAAAAATTATATTAAAAACATATCGTTAAAAGCTAGGTTATGTGTTTTACTCACGCGTTCGTATACACAATGATATTGAGAAAGCTTGAAATATATATTTCTTATTGTTTTCTTAATAAAGTGATTCATATTACATTTTAAAAAAGGTTTGTGTTGGCAAACATTTTTTTGGCGATAGCCTTTACTAAACCATTGTTCTTTGAAGACAGTGTTAAATCGTCGCAAAAAAGTTTTGCACGGGTACACTAGTAAATATTTAATTTTGTAAAATAATTAAAAACATTTGTTTGAATAATTTCACATGAAACAGTTCTTTAACTTACCACATACAGTATCCAATGTACAGGGACTTATATATTCGAAAATATCAAAATAATCATCATCAGCTTTCTTTTCCAATAACTTAACAAGCAAATTACTTTTTTCAACAAATATTTCAACGAATGTGATCAAAACTTTTTGATTAAATATTGGATTTATAATTTTCTTATGGCGTCTCCAAACATTCTCTAAATTATAATAAAACATTTTTAGTTAAGGTTTTTATTAAAAAATAGGTAAAAAAACTTTTAAGTTAAACGCAGCGACACAAAGTGCCCCTTGGTTTGTGTCCTAATTATTTTCTAGTTTTTGGTACAGTTGACGATTTAAAATTATTGTCACGGGAACTCAATATGTGTGCAAAGTTTCATAAGAATCGGTTAAGTATAAAAATAGTTAAAAAGCTATCGCAAGATTTGAACCAAAGATAGTAACAAACAAACAAATATACGGGCTAAAGCTAAATAAAACCGTTTAAAAAATGAATGAATTTTTCTAGTATTTCATTGTGACGTTTAAGCATACATTTGTATTTATTAATTTTATGATAATAATAATTAATTTACCTGAAGAGGTAAGCAATCCGTCACCCAGCCATGCTTTCATGAACTTGTAAAAACGTGCTTTCGACAGTGCTTTTGAACTTGTAAGAACAGTTTGGATTTGATCAGGTAGACTAACAAAAATTACCAGTTCTGGTCCCAACCATAACTTAACTGGTGACGGATAATTTTTTTGGAGTTCGAATGCAGTTTTCGCAATGTCTATAAACAATGTTGAAAAACGCTCGTGATTTGCTATCAATGTACACTCGCCTTATAAAGAATTCAGAATTGCGATCATAAAATATTTAATACAACTTACCAGTAGGCCTTGCTAAACCAAATTCTAAAGATCCTAAAATAGGAATCCATATTGGTCCAGGCAGTTTGGATGCCAATTCATAAAGACGTCTTCTTTTCCAACAAAAATTAACGAGCCACAGTAAAGCTATGACAGATATCGCCAATAAAAGTTGCATCGATACATTTACACTTTTTAGTTTTAGAAGGTTTATATAACTGCCTTCCATTTTTCTATAGTTAAAAAATATATATTTAAAATTGCATAATGAGTTCTTTACATTTTTATATTTTCACGATATTTACTTATATTGTTGTTTATTTAATTGCACATTGATTACTCTATTACTGAGATTATCCAACATGCGTTTATAAAAGTTTTAGATCTTTTATATTAGTCAGGATTATTTCCCCTTACTTCCGAAATGTTTATACTTGCTTGTCATAACGAAGTGCGATCAAAAATAATTTATTAAAATACGTTTTTAAAAAAAAAAACAACGGCAGTTAAATTATTCTAAATTAAATTAGAAAACAATTTCGACTTTTTTACTGATAACAAAACCCATTTGTTAAATTTATTTTCCTGTCTGTTGTCATAAAACAGAAATATAATATGATTAAAAATGTTTACCGCTCCAAGTAACTGCATAGACCAGAAGTTAAACTCTTCTGCAATTAAATAGCGATGATTGTAAATTAAAGCGTGGCACGCACATGCAAATAAAGTCTCCCACACACACGGATTTTTTAATGCACTCCTGCAGATTGCATTGTTTAGCTTATCGAAAATATATTTTTCAACAAGACACTCAAGTGATTCCATTTTTAACAATTTTGCCTTTGGCGCGGAACACTAAAAATACTGAGCTATGGTTAGATACTTTGTTTTATTGGACGTGTATTTCGAGAGAAATTCCATATCAGCAAAAACTAAACATCCAATAATAAAATTGTTGTGATAAAGAAGTGACTAAATTCTTGTTTTTTTAATTTTTTAAAAGATATACGATTTTTTTACAAAATTCGTCCGGGTTCAAATATCTCCCTTTGTGTCGTAGACTCGTAACGTAATAATATTTAGTCAAATAAAAACCTACTTCTTGATTCTGGACAAGTAATCAAGAATCAAGAAGTATGTACCTGGGTTTTTAAATAGTGGAAGAATTTTTCTAATCGATTCAGTGGTCCCGTTCGGCTTCACCCGGATGCTAAAAATTTATGATTTATTATCCCCCCCCGGCGAGAAATTCTTTCCCTGCTAAGCTAAGTCGGACGGTAGTGTTTATATTAGTAGGATTCCGTCAATATGCTAAAATGCAAAAGAATTTCAGAGTGACGTTTTGTTACTATCCCACAGGAACTATCTCTCCCCTCGCGAGAAATTTATCTAAATATAAAAGCCTATATCGCTCAGGGATAGTGTAGCTTCCTATTAGTGAAAGAATTTTTGGAATCGGTTCGGTAGTTCCAGAGATTACCCCCTACATACAAACAAATTTTACTTCTTGATAATATCCCCCCGAGAGAAATTTATCAAAGGAAAACATAGCCTATAGCACTCAGGGATAGTGTAGCTTCCTATTAGTGAAAGAATTTTTAGAATCGGTTCAGTAGTTCCAGAGATTACCCCCTACATACAAACTCACAAACTTTTCCTCTTTATAATATTAATTAGTAGGTACCATCTATATTAATGTAAAATATATTATGAAGTGCCTATATTTTATAAAAGGTAATCTTCTAGGTAAACTTATTTTTTACCAGTTTTGACAATTTGTTTTTCAAACTTTTGGAGTGTACACTATTATACTACTAGCCTTAACTATATAGGTACCTACTCTGAAATAAATATTATTAATTCGATTTTTAATTGGACATTAATTTTTGATTTTTGCAGTCATAAATTGCTGATAGTAGATAACATTATTGGTCTATTTTGTCAATATAGTAGGTATTGTTTTGTTTTTTTCTAAGAGCTGCACTCAGATAAATTAAATGCAAACTCAATATAAAAACTTATCTTGATTAGACTTCAGTGTTTCTTGGACCTGATCAAATCAAATTTTATTTGTTTAAGATCGATATTAAAAAGATAAGATAACTATTATCAATTATCTTCATATAATATACATAAGACATAATAAAATTTTGTAAAATTTCTGTTAATATTAAATGCCAGCTGAATTTCCCTGAATATAGTTTTTGATAAATAGATTGTATATTATAGACCCTGAACGTAGCTCAAACCAAAATAAAAAAATGTTTTGTCGACAGGTAGAATGTAAAGTATTAATGCTGATTGCTGACTCAAAAAGCTACAACATAATACGAGGCCAACAAGGGTATTTTTAGAGTGGAACTGATATAAGAAATGGTACTAGTGATGCACGATGCGAGATGTTTTAGTCAAACATCTCGATGACTCTCGATAGTTGTCACTATGGGACTCGATTGTTGTTGTTTCATAGTTCACCGAGACCCAGTCGCATAGTACAGAATCGTACAGTACTGCATACTGCATACCCGGGCGATACGAATTCAATAATGAAGAGTCATAGAATACCGACAGTGAACAATCATCGAGTCGCGTGAACATCTGTCGACTAGCATATATAACCTTGAATCGCGATTATATGTATTCTCATTCGGTACTATTGCTATAATCAACTTGAACAATCGAACATTTCGATTGTAAAATCAAACTCCAAGTCGATTGTGGACTCGATTGTTATTATGAACGATTATAGTTTCAATTGTAAAAACATCTCGCATTCGCCCATCACTAAATGGTACGCAGTTTTTAATAACAATAGTTATTTTAAACGATTATTTAAATTTTTTTATTTAATAATAATATTTATTCATATAACATCTTGACCCTCACCTCGAAATGCTACCAATTATTTATATTAGCATTTAAAAAACATTAAAGCTATTATGAAAGCAAATGATTCACAAAGAATTCTATTATTTTAATTTATGAGTTAAATTCTTCCTCACTTCAGTGATTTTATCTGTATTAATTTAATAACCTGATAAAAGAAATGCAGTTAATTATTATTGAACTAAACGCGTTATTCAATTGTTAATTAATTAACAGATCGCTAGTGCAAGGTAAGAATAAACTAGTGATATTTACAGAATAATATGATCTGTATTTCGTTTCCGTGGTTACAACGCTGGCGTTAAATATTTAACGTGAACGTTAAACAGTCCAAACTCGCATTAGAAGGTCCACTTTAAAAGTACTATTAATTTCGTTCACGTTTTAAATTTTAAGGTTAGTTTTAACAGGAACCGTATCTCAAACCCAACGTAGTCTAATAAATAGTATATCCAATACCACCAAATTGGTGGTCTACAAAGCTATTTTGAAAACAATAATAAAAAATAGTCATAATTATATCTCAAAACCTTCAAATCAACGTTTTAAAATCCTTAAAAGTGTTATATTACTCAAAATGCAATTTTTAAAATACGCGGTAAATTATAGGAGGGTGAGAATTCTATTTCGTATGTAGGGAGTACTTACACAGTTAGACCATGTGAATTTAATCATTTGAAGTTTGTGTGGTAACATTGTTTTTCGAGAAAACAAAAGCAATCGGTTTATACGAGCTGTCAAACTTGTTGTGCATAATTATTAACTAATATTTTTGTTTAAAAAACGTTAATGGGGTAAAGTGCCATATGCTTTCCTGCAGATATAGATGTTCCCCTTCTTCAACGGCGGCCCAGCTCTATAAGGTAAGATTTTTTTTTATAAAATTGTGTTTTTATTGTCATTATTCTGTAAATTATGTTTAAAACCAAAATTTTCCATTAAAAAAAATAAGTTTTTATTTTTTTAAAGTAAAAATCGACTTTACTAAATGGCAATTAGTTTTCTTTCTGAGTAAATTAGCAAAATTAGTTTATTATGCTTACTTAAAATTTTTATTACATTGAAGTCTGATTTTGATACGGTTTTTTGTTTGTTTGAAATAGTCGATATGACTGCGAGATGGTTCTTAGTCCTAAGCAGGGCCGCGCCGCCCCTGTGTGCGAAGTGTGCGGCGCACACAGGCGCCAAGACAATAGGGGCGTCGCTATCGAAATTATTTTTGTTACACTTACACAACATATTTCTTTGTAGTGGAGTATCGATAAGTAAGTAGGTATAATAGGCGCAACAAATGCATCGTAAACAACAAAACATAATATTGCGCTTATTGTACAAGTCTCCTAAGATAATATTCACTAGAGAACATTCATTTCGGTCAAAAATAACAAATAAGAAATAAAAATAAGTTGAAACATTAAGATTCGTGAAAAAAAGAGGCGCTTCATAGGTTTCGCGCACAGGCGCTGTGGGGGGTCGGCGCGGCCCTGGTCCTAAGCAAAGTTCTAAGCCATGTCTGATTTATATTAAAGTGAATATTAAATTGATATTAAGTAATATATTGATTAAAATAGTGACCTGTTTAATTACCCAACTGTTATTTAATATTTAGATATAAGTAGTACTTCAGCTCTTCCTATATGACAATAATTGCTTCTTGTAAAGCTTAGGTAGTTAAAACTGATATTGATATTTTCAGGGACACTCTCTGCCGTTTTTAATAATGATTTTTTTTTTTTTTCATATATTTTGTTAATGTAGCTACTGTGCTGCAAATGTGAATTTATTGTAATACTGTGTGCAGACACTATTTATCTGTTAGCCTGCCAAATTCACAAATTAATATTAAATTAAAAAAATAAAAACATCTGTAAATCGGTTGACCCTGCAGGCCATCCCTGGAACTTCCCGCTATTTTCAAGCGTTTTGAGTTCGAAGCACTTGATAACATACTCAAAAATCTGAAAATTGCTGATTACAACACTATTTTAATTTTTGAAAAGCTATAACTTTTGAACGCGCTGTTCGATTTTGATCTTTAAAACGGAATTCGACGCAGTTTTCTGAGGAGAAGAGCTGATTAGATTATGAAATCAATCGGTACAATATTCTAGAAGTTATTTTGAAAAAACATTCGTTTTAACAACTTTTTTTTTCGGTTTTTTTTTTTTTTTTTGAATTTCTCAAAATTTATATTACAGACGCTAATGACCCCTGTTGTCGAGCGTCTATAATTCACAATTCATTCAAAATCTATTGGGCTGAATTGTTTCCAATTTTCAGGAAATATAAGTTCAGTGGAACTCTTTCGAATGCCGCATTCGCAAATCGCGATTCGATCGAGCAAAGCCGTTCAAAAGTTATGAGAGGTTTACACACACACACACACACACGCACGCACGAACATACATACATACTGACATAATCGAAAAAATAGTCATAATAGCTTCCTAGGATCACAAAACGTCGAGATATGATGAAAACTCGATTTTCGAAAATCGGGGTGAAATCAATAACTTCCCTATTTTTGAAAATTTTCAATTTTCTTAGCGGGAAGTTAAAAATGGGTATCTCTGTATTGCGGGTGCCTACTGCAGACAGATGACGTTAATACCGTTAAATACAAATAATTGTATTCGTTGTCATGGAAATGAATACATCCGCTTTTATTTATCTTATAAAATGTAATGTTCGTAAAATACATAGATATACCCACATAATATTATAGGTAATAAATAATGGAAATTGGAAAAGGAAATCGTTAGTTTTTTGAAAACACTATAAAATAACACAAACAAATCTTTAATGTTTCTTTATTAATTGTTTAATTTCTTCTTAAAACTTCAACTTATAGGTAGGTACTTTGTATAAATAAAATATAGAAACCTTTACCAACAAATTTTAATAATGTCAGCAAAGTTTGCAGAAGTAAATTGACTTTCAGACAACAAAGTTACCACTGACAATATTAGTTTATCAAATGAAAGCAGCCGGAGACAAGAATACTAAATCACAGAACTGCGGCTAACTCCTAGGAATTAACGCTACTATCATTATTTTTTTTTCAGATTTAATTACTATTAATTAATTTTATCTGACTTTACATTAAGTTTCCGTAAAACTAGTACCTGTATAATTGAACTAACAAACTCATTAAAACAAATGTACGATTTTAAATATTTACAAAAATGGACACACTATGAATCTATAATAATGTCATATACAAGTAATTTTTAAACAGAAACAAGTAATTAGCACTTTAACCTAAAGGTACGCGCAGTACGCAGTTGGGATTCTAGATGGTAGCATGTATGGTAGATGGTGGCTGAAATTATAAGAGCTTATAGATTTGCACAACGAAGCTTTGATACTAGCATATGTCGCGTTTGAAATGTCAGATAGCAAAGACGAATATTTGTGTTATTTTGCTACAAAATGTTTATTTGAAAGACAAATTTGGGTAGAAGCTATTATGTTCACCAGCTATTAATAGTAAACGATCTAAACATGGCGAATTTCATCATTTATAGCAAGAATTAAAATTTTACCCAAACCGGTTTTTTGAATATTTACGTATGGAACCAAACACTTTTAAATACGTCATAGAAAAAACTCAAAACAAATTAAATAAAAACTGGCAAAATTGTCACAGCATGCCAATAAGTGCGGAAGAACAATTTATTAGTCATATTTTGTAACGGCCATTTGACAGTTGTCACACGCTGAAAGAATGGTGAGATACATTCTTGTATCTACCAGCTCTTGTAACAGAGTTTGTATTATAACAATGCATTAATTTAAGCAAGTCCTGCTATGATTTACGCTATCATCTAGAATCCCAGCTCCATACTGCACGGACTTTAAATTATCAGTGCGTGCTTTAGTCTGATTCGGCGCGGCACGACATTGCTCGGAAAAAGTTCGAGCGAATTGCCGAGCACAAACATTGATTAACTATAAATTAGATTTACCACGGAATGGCAAAATATTAGAGCAAATTGTAATAATCAAACTGCTTTTGGATTACGAGCTGTAATTTTGACTCGGTGACCGCCAATAGGTTTCCATACAAGAGCGTATCTCAGCTTAACGTCTTCAAGTTTGTAATCACAATGAAAGCGATAATGTCTTAGAACTGCTGCTAACATCACTTTTAAGGACATCATTGCGTATTTTTGACCTGAATTGAACAAAATATTATTAAAGATAAACAACGTTTTGAGTTTCTGTGGACAGTAATTAATTGGTAAATGATAAAATCAATCAATTTAAAACCCCTTATATCCACACCATATTATTCACATAACAATTAGAGGTGAAAATAATAAATATCTCAGACAGCTATGCTGCCATGATTTTTGAGCTATATCTAAGAAAAAATCAAATGACCACTGTCGGGATTCGAACCCCCAGTTTCCGGCTAGGTGAGTTACCGATTTCTCCACAGTGCCCGAGAGTGGAAACCGATCTCTTCTTATATATATATGACAGTGGTCATTTGATTTTTTCTTAGATATAGCTCAAAAATCATGGCAGCATAGCTGTCTGAGATATTTATTATTTTCACCTCTAATTGTTATGTGAATAATATGGTGTGGATATAAGGGGTTTTAAATCGATTGATTTTATCATTTACCAATTAAAATATTATTATTTTATTGAACATATAATAATGTATAGCTAATATGGAGTAATTTGTGAATAACAAATTATTATAAATGTTAGTTTTTAATAATAAATGTTTATAACCCCTTCCACAATTAGCGAATTTTAAACGATGCTTTCATTAACGTCACAAGGCTAACCAGAAAAAATGTAAATGACTCTGCTGGAACTCAAACCGGAAACTCCCAGGTTCGCTCTGGGTGAGTTGTAGTACCCCACAATAATAAATGTTGCACCTCAATTCTAAAAGTTAATTTATTTGTCCTTGGAATCATTCACAGTTTTTATAGGAACCGTATTTTACCCAACCGTAGCCGAACAAAAAGTAAGCTATGCTTTAAGTTTGTAGGTCCATTAATAATATATACCAAGTTTCATCAAAATCAGTTCAGCGTTTTCGAATAAAGATGATGATACAAACAGACAGACGTTTTTCCGATGTCGTAAAAATAGTCAAAAGCTCCGAAAATCACGCAAGAAACTTAAGTTTTAAACAGAAATTCCGTTGGGTACTATTTTATGTATTAGTATATTAGCTAATATCTTACCTAAACAAATTCGTTGTCCACCCCCAAAGGGTAAAAAACTATACGGATGCCTTTTAGCGCATTCTTCTGGAAGAAATCGATCCGGATCAAATTTGTGCGGATCTTTCCAAAGCTTCTCATTTTTATGAATATGGTTAACAAACAAAACTACCGTACAATTGGCTGGCAACAAATGTTTACCTGGAAATACAAAAATCAAAGTTGCGTTAAAAAAATGCCATGTGTTTTAGGCCAAATCAGGGTCACATCCGACCGGGTCTGTTCCGACCGCCTTGATTTCTGGGTCACTTCCGACTACGTCTAGAGTTTGACAAAAATAGAACAGACTGCAAAGGAGGCAAAAGAACACACAAAGGAAATGAAAAAAAAACAAGAAAATGAAAGAAACAACAGAACAAACAAACAAGAAAACGCTTACACGACCATCATCCAGTTCACAGAAAAAACAGAAAGATTAGAAGAAAAACTAAACCAACTGGGCACCGAAGTGGCCCATCTCGTTGACGAACAGGACAAAACCCTTCGTAAAGTCGATCATTTAGAAACATTATGTATTAGGCAAGATCCCTATACATGAAAACAAAATTGAAATGATCTCTGCCAGAATTGTACAGAACGAACGTCCATTAAGCTAGCAGAGCAAAGTCAGCAGAACACGATTAAAATAATCTCATAATTAGGTGCTAATTAAATGCTAATTTAATGCACTAATTAAAAATTTAACGGTATTTAACGATATTTTAATAGTCACGACCCACGCTTTTATAATTATGAAACTAAATTATTAAAACTTATTTTTTTTCTTTTTTAGTACATTTAAACAAAAGCGTGTCTTTAAAAAGTTTTTTTTTTACTAATATTTTATTTTGTTCCTTTTAGTCGTTCAAAAGTTTATCCCTTTTTGACTCCCTTAGGTATTGAATTTCGAAAAATCCCTTCATATAGTGGGTGCTTACGTCACAAAAGAAACCTACTGTCCAAATTCCAAGTTTCTAGCGGTTTGGCCTAGGCGTTGAATTATCAAAAACCCTACTCCCTCGTTTGACCCCTTTAGGGATTGAATTTAATTCTAAAAATGATTGATTCATGTATTGTCATGAGGAATGCATATGTATACCAAATTTTAAATCGATCGGATACGTGGAAGTCGTTCAAAATTGACTTGCAAGATTTGACCTAAACAAACAAACTCATACAAAAACAAAAATAAAGATAGTTACTTCTTACCAAACCAGTTTTATTGATGGATGTAAATTTCGGAAGCTATGCTTTCATCTTCAGTAAACACTATACATAGTTTGCTGAAGATGAAAGCATAGCTTTCGAAATGTAGGTACATCCATCAATAAAACTGTTTTGGTAAGAAGTAACTATCTTTATTTTTGTTTTTATTTCAACCACAGTGCTCATATATTTTTATTAAACTCATACAAACATTGCAAGTTAAATAAAAGCTTGTAAAAAGATGAAATATTGAGTGCATCCTAATTCTATGTTAAGAAAAACTGACTGCCGACTGGTCGCTCTTTTTCAACTGTTAGTTGGGTTATACACCATTTGCGTCTGTGTAAATATTTCTGGTCGCGTCACAGCTTGGCTGTCGGCTGCCTATGCATCGTGCAGTTATAGTTCCCGTTGGTCGAAGCAACCGCCTGGTCGTGGTCGCTTAGTGCGTTGTTTGCTATTTATTACAATGAGACTTAATAGTCGCGCGACCAGTCGCAAGTTGGGCCACGATTTTGGTCGCTAGTGGACTTCCGCCCTAAACGTGGTCAAAGCTGATCCAGAAATCAAAGTGATCGTCGTAGCAGACCCGATCGGATTTATTCTGACAACGTAAAGGCTGTCACCATGAATTTTTATCGTTTTGTTAAAACTTACCAAGTTGTATTTCTCCGGATAAATATCGCCCAATAAGCGGAACTGGGGGGAAATACCGCATGGTTTCTTTAATCACACGTTCCATATAAGTTAACGATACCAAATCCTCCGGAGTTATTGTCCGATCAGTTTCGCCTAAGACATCTATTACCTCTTGATACATTTTTTCCTGTCAAAGCAGTTTGTTTTTTATTTCCATATTTAAGAACATTTAAAAATTTTATACTGCGTCTAGTTTCCTATATTTTTAACAAACTTTAAAAAAATGAGGAAATAGTTTTTTGCCACATGTGCGTTCAAGAAACAGTTATGAACATATGTTTTCGGTAATTGACGATTTGACCTTGGTTCCCAAAACTGTGCGGTAATACTGTACCGTCCGGTTTTTAATGTGTAACTTTTTTATATAATAGTGTCTACCGTTTACGAGATATTTGACTATTTTTTTAATAGATCATCCTGTATATTAATAAAAACTACGCTTTTGACGCCCTTGTGGCAAAAAATAGTACCTATGTACAGCACGTGCGAAATGGACGATTGCCCACTCGTGTGGCTTATCTTCGAACTCGTGGGTAATCGCCCGTTTTCCGCAGTAGTTGCACAATGTACCTACTATTATGAGCATTTACCTGGATTTCCGGGAAAATTCCCAATATCATAAACACAAAACCGGCAACGTTAGCTGTTGTGTCGTTGGCCTGTAAAAAGATGCAAAATATGAAATTAATAACCTTAGGCTCGTATCTCCACATCGCAACTGTCATATAATTCAGTCACTTAAGCCACTTGTTGCATAAATTTCTATTTTATAACCCAATTCATTTTAGACATCCCGCAAAAAATGGATTCGTATTTTCTGTATTACTAAATACCTATACTTACTTCTACAAAATATTCAATATCACTGACATATTTTGCAAAATAGTATTAAGTATAATTGGAGGAAAATAGTGAATGTTTTTACAACAAAGCAGTAGCTGACCGTTTAAATATTAACGACAGAAATGTACAGAATTGAGGTCGAGTAAATGGACAAAATATTTTTCACATTTAAAAATTTAGGAGTAGGCCATCAGAAACACAAAGAGGTATTTTTTGTGAGTCAGTATTATTGATTTTTAATTCACAAGGTCGCCGCTAGATGGAACTAATCCCTTTCAAGAAAAATTTAAACAACTGAACTGAACTCTAATAAAATTCGTTTTTTCTATTGTAATTTTCACATTACCCTAGTTATAAAATTTAACTTACCGCAGACGTCATTGTATTGACTTCGTCTCGAATTTCTTCATCAGTCAAATTTGATTCGGCTTCAGACATATCTAATAGCAGATCCAGAAATCCTTTTCGTTTATTTATTTTACTTTCTAAAAATTAAAGAAAAATACGCAACATTAAATGTATTTCTTATTTAATCTTGATTAAAAACAACAGTACAAAATCGATATTAACGCGAGAAAATTACGAACTAAGACAAGCGCGGATCCACCGTTGTGGGCACGGTGGGCATGCCCACAACCCTAATTGAGGTCGATAGACTGATGTTATATCCAATGCCTTAATAAAATTAGAAGAAGAAACGTAACCACAACCCTTTTTGAAGGCTGGATCCGCGCCTGAACTAAGACTACGGTTACGCTCGGTCACAGTATATAGAAATACCAGCACATTACCTCTTTTATAATATGCCTTCCCGCGAGAAATTTATCAAAATAAAATATAGCCTATACTTACTGCCGTAAAAAGGCAAATGGCAGTAAGTGACATTTGTTTACAAAATGAGTTAATACTGAGGACAATGAAAGCTGTAAGTGCAGATGAATTACCTACACACTTCCTTCCTAGGTAGATTGATGAGGCAAAACAGCAGTATCTGATTTTTGATCATACTATGTTTACCTTACTGCCCTTTACCTTATAAAGGGTGTATCACAGGAAACCGAACGAGAAAAGTACACAGTACAAATTAGTTAAGATCAGAGATTGCTTTGCCCTCTATTCATGTAAAAAACCATGATAATTAATTTAGTTAAGTTAGCGATGTGTATTCTATCTTTGTCACGCTACTCATTTTGCTTATGTTTTCCTTGTTGCACTCATTACTTTTCTATGTATTCAATCCTGTGATACACCCTTTATATTATCAAACGGTCCAGACATTTTTACTTAATCTTGATTTACTCAAATTTATAAATTGGTCAGTTACTGCCATTTGCTTTTTAAGGGCAGTATAGAACTCAGGGATAGTGTAGCTTTCTACAAGTGAAAGAATTTTTAGAATCGGTTCAGTAGTTCCAGAGATTACTCCCTACATACAAACTCACAAACAAGCTTTTCCTCTTTATAATATATTAGTATAGATTACCAGTCTCAAAGCAAGGATTCTCTTCCACATCTTTCAGTAGACGTTTTTTGTTCTTTATTATTCCATCGCTAAATGTGTTGACGTAATTTGTAACGCGCTTGAATTGTTTTTCGTAACCGGCCATCTTATTTATGAAATCTAAATGCAGCCATGGTTTAAAAATCCTTTCGCTTACAATGATCATTGTGCTAAAAATATTTTTAAATCATTATTTTACGATTTCGCCTCTATCTCTCATAATAACGGAGATAACCATGTTGAGAATGAGTTTGTGGGACACACTGTGACTGTCTACTCGGTATATGGGAAAGTAAAAAAACTTACTAATCAAGTTGATCCACAAAAGGTACATATTCTCGCTGTACATTTAAATCAACACCCATCATTGTCTCTGGAAAAAAATCGTTATTTTAAAAGTTTATTAGAATTTAGATTAAGTATTCATAATCTAATGAAAAATCCGATTTGGTAAGATTTTACTGTTAAATGCATCGAATGTTTATAATCTACAATAATTGTAGTGAGTATGGCAAAAAATAATTGTCACTCACCGCACACAATATCCAGAGTACATGGACTTACATAGTCAAAAACATCAAAATAATCCTTGTTAACCTTTTCTTTTAATTTATCTAGCAAAATATCGTTTTTCTCAGTAAAAGTTACGACGAACGAGTCTAAAACTTTCTGATGAAATGTTGGACTAATAATTTTCTTGTGTCGTCTCCATATATCGGCTGAAATGTATATAAAAAACAAAAAGTATGATTATAATATGTATTTTTAATTTTTTGTTCTTCCTCAGTTTGTGACAATAACATAAAAGTATCTTCCAAAATCGAAAATGAAAAAAACGTGTATTGTCGTTTTTATAAGCTGTTTCGCCCACCAGCACCATTGTAGTTAGTAATTTACCCATCGCTAGATGTCAGTAAGTCATGCATTGTGACGTCACAATACATGTTATCTCAAAACAAGTGTTTTTAGACCAGGCGCCATGGCGGAATAATGTACAAGCATTAGAATTTTTTTTCATATAATGGCTCCTTAGGATGTCCTCAGGAAATCCTAAAATTTCTCCCCTTCAACGAGGTCTGCTACTTCCTCGAGGGCGGGGTTTATAGGACTGAAAATCAGGTTTTTGCCGGATTTTAAACCAAAATAAGAAGTTTAGTTAGCTTTAATTCAGTAAACAATTATTTTTTCCGTAGAGTTGAAAAAAAAACTGGTAAACACCTGATTTTCGGTTCTTACCCCACCCTCGAGAGAGTAACGGACATCGTTGGAGAGGAGAAATTTTAGAATTTCTTGAGGACATCGTAAAAGACCATTATGTGGGGAAAAAATCCAGTCTGATTATTTGGCAACTTGGTTCATTTTTTTCCTTTAGAAAAATAATTAAAGATGTCTCTGTGGGCATGGCAATTGTTCTAATTTCAATATTAGTCGACATTTCCCATGTCGTCTGAAAATATTAACAAACCTGGTGCTGTAATCATGCCGTCTCCAAGCCACGCTCGCATGAAACGATAGACCACGCTTTTGGTCAATGCTTTTGAACTCGTTAGTACCGTTTGCATCTCTTCTGGTTTATCGAGGAACACTATTAATTCTGTAGGGCCAAGCCACAGGGCAAATGGAGTCGGGTATTCTTTGAATAAATCAGCGCCAACTTGAGTAATATCTAAAAACGCAACTATTTAGATTGCTTATTTTATTTTTATTTTATTTCCCACCCAGTGCCGGTTTACCCATTATAGGCACTCTAGGCATGTGCCTAGGTGCGCCGACGTTTTGAGGAAGTCAAAGGCGACCCTCAAACAGAGAATCGTAATACCAAAAACTGAAATTTTTAAAACAAAAACAAAATGGATATTTTTTATTATTGCTGTGGGTCCATAGCAATAATAAAAAAATATCAATTTTTCCTGCTTTACAATTTTTTCTGCCTATGATTCCCACCCATCTTATGGATTTTTTCTTCAAATAAGGCAGAATTTGTGTCTAGATGTTCTCAGAATGCTTTAAAATTGTGTCTCTAAGAGTCAATATTTCAAAAAATTTCTCCCGGGACTTCGTCCCCTATTGGAAGCCGCCATACTTATGCAGAGCTGTTGGTCCCATCTGTTGCGATGCTATTTTATTTACAAAGATTGCAAAACTCTTGCAACGACAAAGATCGATATTGTCTCGATATTTTTAGATAAGTAAGTAAATGAAATCGGTTATCTTAATGTCGGTCTCGTCAAGATGAAATCAAGAAAGTATTGCTCTCATATGTGAAGCCCTAATTTTAAAAAGTGCAGTACAATTTCCTTGCCTTTAGGTGATCCCAGAAAAATTTGAATACTTCCAACAAACGGAAACCATCTTGGTCCTGGCAACTTGGCTGCAAGCTCATAAAGTCTTCGTCTCTTCCAATGAAATTTAAGATACCATAACACTAAAACAACACCCAATGCATAAAACAATTGCCTAGCTAAACTATAATTTAGAGGCACTATATTTTCTTTTTCCACGTCCATTATTAAAAAAATCACAATTAAAATTTTGCACCAAACAAAAAATGTCAAATTTTACACTTTTAGTCAACACACAGAAGTTATCATTTCCAACCGATAAACAGTTTGCATTTTAGTCTAACGTTAACTTTTATATGAATAAAAGTTTTCAAAATCCTTCCCACCTACAGCTTTAATGCAATTTTTTATATCTTTTGTTTTAAATAAATACGAGAGTCGATCAAGAAAAAAAAGATTGCGTGTGCTTCAGATCACAGGGTAAACATAAAACTCTCTCAGAAGACAGATTGGTGTATTGGTCAGCGTGCTGGCCATTGGATCAAGCTATCGTGGGTTCGAATCCCGCTTTGCTCATCGATATTTTAAGTATAATTTGATGTAATTAAGACGTTATCGAGCATCTATAATCTACAATAAATAAAAAACTCAGGTCGCAGTGCCAAAACCCTGCCGACAATATAGTGTATTTGATAATACTGGCATTGTGGCTTTATTATGTGAACTTAAGTTTGTTTTCGAACAAAATAAAAAATTTAACCCCTTAATACATCCCTTAAATTAATATTTTTTTTCTTAATTTCAATATTTTTATCAATGCAACCTCGGTACCAAAATAAACACACCCTTCAGTAAGTAAAGCACTATCCGCAAACTAGTGTTTTCATAAAATTTATAAGTCCGGTCCTGTTGGGCCGATTTTATTAAAATTTTAGCAGCACATTTTAATCGTTGCTAAAGGGTTATATTTCAATATTGAAACGATTCTGAGAATTTTTTCGGCATTTTTGGGCCCAAAAACAGATTTCAACCTCTAAAAACCACCCTTAAAATGGTCCGATTAGGCCCATTTTAAATAGGCTTCGTGCGGTGATGGATTTCAACGTGCCTATCAAATTTCGTCAAAATCAATTATTTCTTTCGAAAGTTATTGCCCGTACACATATATATATGTATATATATAAATATATATATACATATATTAATAGACATTTCCAAAAATGGTACCAAAGTGTTCAGGAGGCTATGAAACGTCGAGAAATTTTAGTCCGACCCCTAGGTCCCGCCATCCGACCGACGCCAATAGTGTATGTGCCATATGGCAAATACACTAATAAAAAACTCTCTCTCATGTACATTAATTTTATGATTTGTTTTGTGAGTTAAATTTTGTAAGTACAATAATAATAATAATAAATTTTTATTAATTCACAAAACTGAAGAATACAGGTAGATATGAACAGTCAATAGAAAAATATAATTGGCTACATATTTAAATATTCAGGGATGTCATAGAAGCAGTTTTTAAGTAAGTATATTTTTAAATGTTTGCAAAATAGTTTTAGGTCTGTAATTTCTTGCAATCTATTTGGCAAATTGTTAAAAAGAGTAGGTCCGGCACATTTCGGGGACTTTGAATAAAATTTCGATTTATATTTATGGACATGAATTTGCGATTAGGGATATTCACTTAACATCGATATATCAAATTTACTCGATGTTTGCCATACGATATATCAGATTGATTCGATGTTTTGACAAATAATTTTTCTATTCGATTTCGATATATCGATATATTTATAGAAACATCGAATCGATTAAAAAGTAAGTTTTTGCAGGTAGATTAAGACTTAAGTAATTAATTTCTGTCTTTTTTTTACTATTTTGAAGTGTTCTGGTATGTAATAAAAAATTTCTATTAATTTGTAGTTTTTTTCTTAGTAAGTAGTACAATTCTATTCAAGTAACACTCATAGAAAATCACTATTATTACACTACTAGTATAGCTATGTTAACTCTAGTCTCTGATTCTACATTCACACATACGAAATCAAGGACAGCAAACTTTCTACGTTTGACTGAAAAAGGTAATATTAAACTTTTGTGGATAGTATTCAATATTGAGAAAATATCGATGTTTTCAAGCGATATATCGAAAAACATCGATACTGGGATCCGATGTTTTATATCGAATATAAATATCGATATATTTTTTAAGTGAACACCCCTATTTGCGATGCTTGTCTCGTGTTTTGATCATGAATCATAGAGTTATCCGTTATAGGAATTAGAAAATATTTGAACGATCCAAGTAAATGATAAACTGCATATGTTTTAGAAATCTGGAATACCTAGTAATCTGGTTTGACTGCAGTTTTGTAATTTATGCTATTTAGAATATATAAATATTTGACTTGATAACATTGGAAATTAGCATTATTATACCTAACAAATGTGGAAAATTATTCAGATTCTTTTAATAGCGACTTCATAGATTAAAAATATGATATACATTTTAATTAAATAAAACACAGCGTTTTATTGATTTATTCGTTAAAATGTTATTTTGTAAGTTGTTTCGCACAACACAGTGGCTTCTTCAGGCAAAGATCTTAAATTTAATAACATTCATTTGTATCAAGTAACCGCCGAATCTATTAGGAAAGGTGTTTAAAAATATACCGACAGAATATTGTTGGCACGGCGTTAATTGAGGTACAAAATCGAAATACTAAAAATATCGTCCCTTATCTCAAGTAATTAGACGTAGATATCTGCCATTTTCGGTGGCTGTCTCACTTTTTCAATTTTTGTTAGTTAGGTACGTCTTTATATGAGTTGAGGAACGATATATTCTATTATTCAAATAACAAATATCAGATCGACACTACAATTAATAATTTTGATTCATTTCTTGTCCACTAAATTTCATTGCGGCATGATTGGCTGCTTGTTGGCACGTCATGGCCACATTAAACATTTTCTGAAAAAATTTGCCTTAGTTGATTTAAAAAACGGGTATGTCTGTATCGCGGGTACTAACAGATGACGTGAATACCCTTAAACACAAATAATTGTATTTGTTGTTATGGAAAGGAATACATCCTGCACTTTTATTTATCTTATAACATCAAATGTTTGTAAATTGTCATAAATAAAATAATTGTACCTAATTAGTGTATTTGCCATATGGCACATACACTATTGGCGTCGGTCGGATGGCGGGACCTAGGGGTCGGACCAAAATTTCTCGACGTTTCATAGCCTCCTGAACAATTTGGCACCATTTTTGGAAATGTCTGTTTATATATATATATATATTTAGAAAGAGTTAATTGATTTTGACGAAATTTGGTAGGCACGTTGAAATCCATCACCGCACGAAGCCTATTTAAAATGGGCCAAATCGGACTATTTTAAGGGTGGTTTTTGGGGGTTGAAAAATGTTTTTGGGCCCAAAAATGCCGAAAAAATTCTTAGAATCGTTTCAAAATTGAAATTTAACCCTTTAGTAACGATCAAATTGTACTGCTAAAATTTTAATAAAATCGGCCCGACAGGACCGGACTTACAAATTTTATGAAAACTCTTATTTGTGGAATTTGTGGATAGTGCTTTACTTACTGAAGGGTGTATTTAATTTGGTACCGAGGTTGCATTGATAAAAATATTGAAATTAAGAAAAAGAAATATTATTTTAAGGGATGTATTAAGGGGTTAAATTTTTTATTTTGTTCAAAAACAAACTTAAGTTCACATAATAAAGCCACGATGCCAGTATTAGCAAATACACTATATTGTCGGCAGGGTTTTGGCACTGCGACCCGAGTTTTTTTATTTTGTTATATTTTAAATTGTTATCCAATACTTATTTTCATTATTAAAAAAATAAATACCTAATAAAAGCTTCGGAATTCAAGCAATAATTAATGGGCTTGGCGTTTGGACTTGTCGGTAGACTCGTACTTTTCTGCACGGCTATCTGGCTTACTGTGCCAGAACCCGTAACATAATTATACAATGTACATGCTGTGTTTTGTTACACATGTCAACCACTTCCGACTATTCAACTAATATTTCTAAAATGCTACCCCATTATGAGACATTAGACGTTATTCACGTCAAAAAAATCTCTATGGACGGGAGTACAAAAACTCTTTGTTACAAAGCTACAGCCCTATGAAAATTAGGATTTTTCATGTGTGTAGGTGGTTGAAATTTCTTTAAATTGATTTTGTGTTTTATTTTTTGTGGCAATTTGATTACATTTTGCTTGATACTTTTTTTAAGAGGACACACCTTATTATTTTAGTGCCTCCCCGGTGCACGCGACGCTACCCAATTTGCAATCCTCTGGAATAGAAGGTATGACTTGCATTATATCTAAGTAGCAGCATTAACCCATGGTGTAGTGTATTCATACCACTGATGCAGATTGCAGAGCAGGAAGTAATATTAATTGAAATACCGATGCTCTAACTTGATTATATGTCTAATTATTCCTAAAGGACAAACTTTTGCTCATTAATTATTATTTGAAAACAGCCACTAGGATCTAGTTACACTAGTTATAAACATAAATTGCAAAACTTCTACAACTTATAATTAAAAACGTAATATTTTAAAACACATAAGCATGACTGCATTGTCAGAGTAGTAATACTTAGACAATAGGGTGGGTCAAAAAAATCAATTATTTTTTTTTACAAGTGACACGGAAAAATGGGTTGCTAGACACCTTCAAAAAATTCTCACCAAATATGAGCTCTTAATTTTAATAGAAAGATCCTCCGCATCACAGTTTTTCATTTTTTTCTCAGTCCAATAGAAAAAAAAAATTCATAGCTCATCATTAATTGATTGTACAGAAAAATGTTTTAAGAGAATTTTGTAGGAATTTTAATATTGAAGATTTATAATAGTCATTTATTGTCGAGTTATAAAATTCATAAACAAAAATGAAATTTGTCTTAAAATAATCAAACTTAAATCTTCAATATCTTTCAAATGGTGAGGTTTGCGGAAAAAATATAAGATACCTTTTTTGTAGAGCATTAAATTTCCTACAAAATTCTCTTAAAACATTTTTCTGTACAATCAATTAATGATGAGCTATGAATTTTTTTCTATTGGACTGAGAAAAAAATAAAAAACTGTGATGCGGAGGATCTTCCTATTAAAATTAAGAGCTCATATTTGGTGAGAATTTTTTTTAAGGTGTCTAGCAACCTATTTTTCCGTGTCACTTGTAAAAAAAAAATAATTGATATTTTTGACCCACCCTATTAGACAATAATAACTTTTAATATGCTCGAATCATATTACGTCACGACAGATGTCAAAAGTTACTGTTCGGCTTTAGAATACGCCTATTGCGCATCAATGACAGGTGTAAACAATGTAATGATCCGACGCTTGAAGTGATAAAACGCTTTCGTCAGGTCATCCATATAACGTCCGACGATTCGTCGTTGCGCCGCCTGCATAGCCATGTGTACAATTCAACTGGTATGTAGCGAACCACTTGCGGCGGACGATTCATCACAAACCGCCTCGTGTGTTCTTGCTAGAGTTGCCAGGTGTCCCGATTTGCGCGGGACGTCCCGATTTTCAGGGGTATGTGGACACGTCCCGATTCAGCCTTGATCGGGACGCTGAATGTCCCGATTTATGGTCAATCGGTAATTATAAAAGGTTCAAACTTCACACATATTGTTTTGTGACTGCGAATAGCGCGATAGACGTATCGCGTTCTCCCGTTCTTTTCTGCCGCCGCGTACGATCCAAAGATTATGATGACATTATTTTGATGATATTATAAAGACATTATTTTCACCACTTAATAATAAAAATAAACATTGATTTATGAACACCTTGTTTTTTTTAGTTGTCCCGATTTCAGAACCAAAATCCCGATTTTTTTAGCTTTCTGTTCCGAAATTTGGCAAACTGGACCTGGCAACACTAGTTCTTGCTCTTATTAAAGCGCTGCATAGTGAATAAAAATGGCAAAAGTGAGTGTACCACACTGCCACTTGAAATAACAAAATTGCGTGTGCTGGAATCAGTTGGGATAAGTGCACCAAACCTCTATGCCAGATTATGCCCTTCTCCCCAAAGTTTCAAATTTCTAACCCAAAAAGGTATTACTTAATGAAATGCGTGGGAAGTTTTCGCACGGACACGCTGTATCTAATTTTAATAAAATCAATCAAATATATGAGATTATAATGGATGCGAAAGTTTGTAATAAAAAATAAACTGACAAACTGCACACTCTCCTTGCTTTATCTTGATATTATTTAATTAAAACAAGGTCCGAAACCCGACACTTTGTCAGTGTTAAGTTATTTATGCAAGCCACGGACAAAAATATTTGTAAACACATTAACCTTATGACCATATTTAAATTATCTATAGGAAGGAAGTCATGAGGTAGGTGTCTGTTTTTGTATCTGTCTGTCTCGAGACCTACTGAACGAATTTGAATGCGATTTTTACCATTCGATAGCATATTTTTTGAGGAAGGTTTAAAATATTAGATCTGTCAGATTTATGTGGGGTTATGTCTGTCATTTTGACGTTTATGAATATTATATTATACGGATTCAATATCGCTCAATCTCCTTAATTTGACGTTATCGAAAATTATATCATGCGGATCCAATCGCTCTGACCTCTTCTTAATCAAGTTAAACAGGTACCGAAAATCAAATTTTCAATAGCGGCGTTGTGATTAGGGCATGCAATTCGAATATTCGAATATAACGAATATTCGGCTGCATTTATTATTCGAATAGTAATTCCTATTATTCGAATATATTCGAATTATTTGTTAAGAATTAAAATTGTTTAAAAACGGTTTACGGCGGCGCTAAAACATCTTACAAACGCTACACTAGCTCTAAGTTCGCGCTAGGGCGTGGGAGGGGAATCGAAACGGGGCGAGGAAAGTTTTTTTTTGTTAATTATTGCATGTTTATTTGATATAACTATTTACTTACGTTACGTTACGTACGTGTACTTAATTGCTTGATTTGCTCTTCGCACGTGCTAACAGACGTATTATTTATTTGTGAAGTATTTTTTTTTATAGGGGAGCAATATCCCATACTTTTGTGGTACTAATTAATAAAAATGCGTCTTAGATGCTCATTTAATATTTTTGTTTGAATAGGAAAAACAGAAAGAAAGGCTTTTGAATTTTTTTGATTACTTAAATATGTTCATTTGATCTATGGTTCTCGGAAGCTATGTGCGCTCTAATATTTAGTTGATTTGATCTGAATTTTTACGTAACTAAGTAAAGTAAAAATGATTATTTGATCTCTTTTTAATTAGAATTAAGCTGCTTTTGTTGTTAAAATATTGATTGGATTTATGGACGTGCAGTAGGCGTGTTGATTTTAAATAATTAAAAGTCATTTATTGAAGTTCCAGCTTGTTTTTATTATTTTTACCAATTATTCGAATATATTCGAATATTGGCTAAAATTTGAGCGAATATTCGTATACCTGAAACATCCGAATATTTGCATGCCCTAGTTGTGATATCTTTCACATTGTTTTGTGCCTTTGCGCAAATGGATTTGAACCGAAAAGAACAGAGTACTAGGCTAACAGCATAACGCGAGAAGGTAAATAAGTGGACTCTCATATAGTACAGGTACATCAAACAATTTGCATCAAAATTGATACAGCAGTCGACTGTACAGGGTAAAAAAAAGCCATTAAACTTTTCGTTGTACAAGCTTAATACCTTTTAATTATTCCTGACGGAAATTAAAAACCAGCTCGCCGATGTCGGTCGAAGCAGACCAGCGAGTTAGCTCATTCCGCCTCATTCGCCACAAACAACGGATTAGTCTTTGCGAGCTCACGAAACTAATCTTTATTCCTGCCAGCTTTAAAATGACGACACGGATTGTTGATGTCACTGGATTAATGACATCACACTGATATATACCGTATGATTTATTACATATAAGCTTCAGTAATGTTGGCTGCCTAAAAGTCAAATGAACAGTTTGGAAAAAATGCTTTGAACCTAAGCCCTGTAGACCAAACTGCATATTATCATTATTAACCCTTTATTAGGGGTTCGGGTTCAGACATTCCAACATGAGTATCTATTCCTAATGTTGTGTCTTTTTGTGACAACATCAATACCATTCATTATCGATCACAACATTGTTTTATTTTGACAGTTTCTATGAGTTACGCTTTTGAAACAAACTAGTTATTCAAAATTTAAATCTCGTTGTGATTAGACTAAAGTGACCACATTTTCATTGAGACAAAGCGGGACAAATGGGATGAAATGAGAATTACAATTTAGTTATATATAATATTTTATTGTATACATTCATATACTTCTATAAAATGTATTTATTATTAATTATTGGTAACTATAAAAATATTTGTACAACAAACCGCACTGTCTAACGGCAGTCCGCACTGTCTGCACTTATCTGAATTAAGCCGAGACGTAACGACAATGATCGAACACCACCGAGTAAATCTAACTCGGTACATTGCCTAATTTAGTTTACTCTGCATGCATTTTATGTGTTTTTTTTATGTATTTTTTATTTCTTTATATTCACCATAATACTTAATAAATAATAGGTAATATATTTTTACAATACATTTAAAATAAGAAATGCAGATATTTTCTAAAAAGCGGGCCATTTTTAAAAATCGGCGGGACGTGGGACAGTCCACCAAAAAGCGGGACTGTCCCGCCAAAATCGGGACGTGTGGTCACTTTAGATTAGACATGTCTCGATTAAATCAAATTTTGTTGTGTTTTATTTATTTATTATTAATTTTATATAAAGATCGGTGATAATATTAAATATCACCAAAAAGATCTTTATAATACTCCTGTAATCTTTAAACTTGACAACAAAATGCATACCGCTGATAACGATATAGAATGTAACATACACAAGATTTTACCATCAGAAATTATGAGAAAACAAATAACCTATATGTTGTTCCTTACTTTCTTTCAATTTTAGGTTAGAAATATTATTGTAATAATAAGTTGACAGAACAACTACCCCCAACTCTCTGGTTAATGCACTTATACTGATGAGATGAGATGTCAGTTTGTGATTCCATATTAAAGTAAAGGTTACAGTTCACCAGCTGTTCAATATACTTCCTTATTCACCTGCATAGCTCTATCTTACGAGCATAATATGATTGTGTGTGTGCATATAAAATGCTGAAAAACACTTTCGGAAATCCTAATTTTTGTGAAAAACCTTATTTCATCTTTGATGTAATGCTTTCAAAATAAACTAGAAGTAGGTATGTATCATTCTTTATGACTTTGAGCCAGATTTTTAACTTCCCATTGGAAGTTATTGTAATGGGTCCGAAAATCGAAATCAAAAAGGAAAAAAAATTTTTGTTTCAAGGTCACTACACTATTTTTACACTACTTTTAGAAAGATGTCTGTGTGTGTGTATGTGTGTGTGTGTGTGTGTACGTACGTACGTACGTACGTACGTATGTATGTGTCCATTTCTTTCTAAGACGAAATCTCGAGAATGAAAAATGATATCGACTACGTTGGGGTGCCAATCGATGCGTATTAACGTAAATATGATCTGAAAGAAATTTTTTCAAAATCGGTTCAGCCGTTCTTTTTTCTTAACCAAATAACCTCCAAAAAAGTAGATTTTATACAATATCTCGCGAATAAAAAATTATATCGACTTCGTAAGGGTGTCAATCGAGGCGTGTTAACGTCATTTTAATCCGACATAAATTTTATAGAAATCGGTTCAGCCGTTTTTTTTTTTTTTAATTATTGTTAAAAATAAATAATAATTATGTTTTAATGATTAAAATGATTACTTTTCTGTGTAATATCTAATTTAATTATTATTATTAAATATTTATCAAACTGGGAAGTTCGTCGTGTGGACCTCAAGGGTCGCACTTTAGTCCTAACAAGCCGTGAGGTGGGTCGTTTATTAGGACTAAAGTGCGACCCTTGAGGTCCACACGACGAACTTCCCAGTTTGATAAATATTTAATAATAATAATTAAATTAGATATTACACAGAAAAGTAATCATTTTAATCATTGAAACATCAATATTTAAAAAAAAAACGGCTGAACCGATTTTTATAAAATTTATGTCGGATCAAAATGACGTTAACACGCCTCGATTGACACCCTTACAAAGTCGATATAATTTTTTATTCGCGAGATATTGTGTAAAATCTACTTTTTTGGAGGTTATTTGGTTAAGAAAAAAGAACGGCTGAACCGATTTTGAAAAAATTTCTTTCAGATCATATTTACATTAATACGCGTCGATTGGCACCCTAACGTAGTCGATATCATTTTTCATTCTCGAGATTTCGTCTTAGAAAGAAATGGACACATACGTACGTACGTACGTACGTACGTACACACACACACACACACACAGACATCTTTCTAAAAGTAGTGTAAAAATAGTGTAGTGACCTTGAAATATAAAAATTTTTTTTCCTTTTTGATTTCGATTTTCGGACCCATTACAATAACTTCCAGTGGGAAGTTAATAAACGACCCACCTCACGGCTTGTTATATATTATTTGATCCAAATAAATGATTTCAAATCAGGTAAAAATGACAAAAATAGCATAAGTTTAGCACAAATTTATGTACAGAAAAAAATAAATTTCAAAAAAATTGTTGAACAAGCGCCATTTCTCAGTATTTAAGAAAAAATTTAAAATGTTTATTGCGCCATTTCTCAGTATTTTTAAAGAAAAAATTTAAAATGTTAATTAGACTTCCCGTAATTTGAAATCTCATGTTGTGCTGTAAAGAAATATTGGCAATAATATCATTTTGATACCATTTTTAAAGCAAATTTAAATTTTTAAGCAACGGTGCCGAGAGCTTTTTTTACAATCTGAGTGAACAGTCACCTTATGATAAATCGTTTGATAATTGTGGTATTATTAACATATTGTTACACGCATCAAGAGCAGTGGCGCTCTAGTTCGGCTGATGACTATTGTACTACCGATTTAGGTTCACTGGCGTATAACCATAGACAATTACCATAACCATAGACAATAACAACAAGGCGTATGTATTAACCTAGCGGCACTGGCAAAAACTAATTGTGCCAACACGGCACACGGTGAATGGTCTCCAGGCGGAAATGGAAGGGATTGGATTGAGGCATCCGGCGAACGGCGACGCGCGTTCCACACGTGTATAACTACGTAGCTAATAAAAGTGTATTTTTACGGACATAATAAAACAGTATAAATAATTTCCGTAACAATATATTATGTTCGACTGTACTATATCGGAATGAATGGACTGCAGTGCAGTGTTCGCGGTAACCGTTAAACTCAGCAAGCAATCGACACATTACATTGTATTTGTACAGGCAATTCATTGACAGAAACTTGTTCAAAGGCTTTGGCGTACGGAATTCCGAACACCGCATTCATTTTAATCTGATTTCGTCTATTCAAACCGATTCCATCATTTAAAAAGTCAATTTTGAAGCTTAATAGTTTAAATAAAACTGCATAGAAAAGATGCAGCTTTATAAATGCAATTGCTAAATAGTGTTTTTTTTATTGCAGTTTGTTCACTTGTCGGCAAAACGTAATAAAAGTAAATATTTTCATAAATCAGTTTATATATTTTTCAAGTTGGTTATAAATTTTAAAATTGTGTTTTAAAGACCACCGACAGCTAAGGTTATTTGGGCCTAGCACCTATTCATATTTTCATTTCATTATTTTTTTTAATAATAAATTGAAAATCCAATTGACACTTTTACCAGCTCTCGGGCTAGAACCCGGGAACTGGGGACTTGTAATAGAGGAACCATAGTAACGCCATTCGTAAACAACAGCATTGCTGAGGACGGTGTGGTGTAACGGTTAGCGTAGCGGCCTTTGGATCACACAGTCGTGGGTTCGAATCCCACCTCCGCTCATGGATGTTTTGTGATGTCATTTAGTTTTGAGAAAATTGTTATTTAATGTATTTAAGACGCTAATGACCTAAGTTGTCGACGCGTCTATAATCTACAATAAATAAATAAAACAGTATTGCTACATCTCGGCCATTCTCAAGCCCCAAGTTGGTTATAGCATAATATGCTATAACCAACTTGGTGATATGCTGTTTCTATAGTTATTTCTGTTTTGAGGTGGAAATATATGGCCAGAAAAAGGACATGAAAGTCGCGCGCTTTCGTCGCCTTGGAAAACATAATGTCCTTTTCAACAGCTCTATTTATATTATGTTCTTTACATCGATTTTAAACTGAAAATATATATTTTCATAAAGCAAAGAGCGTCTTGAATCAGATTGTTATCCCATATCGATATCTTAAAAAAATTTGAAAGTTATAGGCAATCAAAATTTAAATCGTCATCAGAGTTTTACATTTTTTTTACACGCGTTAGAAGAACATTCTAAAGATACTGAATAAAAAAATCAATCTAAGGTAATTACTTAATGACCTAAAAATTCTTTTTGTCCAATCTCACTAATGTGAAATTTTTTAGTTCAATTAAAATAAACCGAAATTGATCAAAATATAATGCCATTTGGCAGTTATCTTAGAGTGAATTCGATTGTACGCTCAGATTGATCCAAGCGCTCTAATGCGTTCGAGTTTACATTAATTTAACCACTAATATCTTTCTCTATCTACGCTCGCATCGATCTGATCGCCAAACCGAATTTACCTTTGAAAATAAAGTCAAATTACATTAATTTTTTTATTGTTAATAAATTCGAAGTTGCTATATTTAAATAGAGCAATTTGATCCTTGAAAACAGATTTAAGAATTGTTGGAAATGAGCACTTCCGTGGCACAAAGGATCAATAAAAAGCAATACTGATTCAGTATTCAGTATTGCTTTTTATTGATCCTTTGTGCCACGGAAGTGCTCATTTCCAACAATTCTTAAAATTGTTAATAAATAAAAAAGTGGTCTTAAGAAACGTCTAAATTTAAGGTTTTAATTTACAGGTTAACATTTTTTTATTTTAGTACAAAAAATTAAATTTTAATTCGTCTCACTGCGTAGAGCGCGAATAACCTTAAATTGACAAAAATGAATTCGCTATCACAGAACCATAATTCAAATTGCCAATATTGAAATACGGACAGTATCGGGTTTATATATATGATGTAAAGGATTCGGACGACATGTTGGCAACGTGACTACAGGGTGGGATTCGGGATAGTGGGGGCATTGGGCTGAGAGGAAGGAGGTGTGGAGAGATCGGGGGCCACCAGGGAACGCGATGTCATAGCGATCTAAACATTACCTAATGGCCCGGAAACTCCCTATGATTGCATTCGATGTGCCTCATTCAATTTTGTTTCCCGCGTTCATTCGCGAACCCGGTTTGTAAAACACAATCGATCAGATACCTTTATTCTGTTTGAAGTCGTTTGCATATTTTGAATCAAAGGATTATAGACCGAGAGCTAGTGACAATTTTTTGGTGTTATTTATTCAAGGCCTTATTTTTGTAAAGATGTTGAGGGAGGCATATTAAAGTGCCCTAAGTAACGGTCACAATAATTATTGCATCAAGGCTGAAATTGTTTGTATAGCTTGTCGGTGACCCAATAATGTCATTATAATATTTGCAGATCGATTGGTCACTATTAAAGGGATGGATCACCCTAAACGTGTCATGTACCCGACGAAATTTATATTATTAGTTCAAGGTTCAAATTTTAATATGTTACGGCGACTGTTTTAAGCATACATTTCAATTTGCAGAACAAAATGTCGGTATTAACCCCCTTGCAGAACGATATAAACACCTAGGCGAGCAAGTTTCCCTCTAAGAGAGGGGGTTAATACCGACATTTTGTTCTGCAAATTGAAATGTATGCTTAAAACAGTCGCCGTAACAACGTCTTAAAATTTGAACCTTGAACTAATAATATAAATTTCGTTGAATACATGACACGTTTAGGGTGATCTGCCACCCTTTTAAAACCGACCAATTGATCTGCAAATATTATAATGACATTATTGGGTCACCAACAAGCTATACACACAATTTCATCCTTGAAGCAATAATAATTTTGACCATTCATTTGGTTACATGTTGGGGGCGGTCTGAATCCCTCCCATACCGTTATCTAGCAAAATCCCTTACTCAGGGCACTTTAATATGCCTCCCTCAACATCTTCACAAAAATAAGGCCTTGAATAAATAACATCAAAAAGTTGTCACTTGCTCTCGGTCTATTAGTTAAGTAGTTTTTACACAAATCGACCTGTGAAATCGCCCAATAAAAAAAACATTAATAATTAAAATTAATGCTAACCCCCAATTCTTATAACACTGAACACACACTTTTACATAGTGCATAGCGCATATAGTTCTCGACCAATAACAGGCCTCCATTTCAATCCCACTCCTTAGCTGTCGGTTCTTGCACGAGCATTTAGCGTAGGACACAAGGCTTCGAAAAATCCACAAGATCGAACTTCTTATGCTATGCACCTATATGCACGCTACGATGGATGTCTGTTCGAAGTTTAGTTAATAGGTACCTAGTCGTTTTGGGTCGGGGATTTAAAAAATTTTTGAATTACTGTTTTTTAGTATTCTGTATTCAATACTGGAACACTATATTATACAAATACAATTTGCAATCAATCTGAAAACAAAATGTTGATTTGCAAATACGTCAGTTGTTTTAGCAAAGAACACGCTGTCAACTTCAGATCGACCGACATTAAATCGCTACATATAACATGATGTTTTTAACGAAACCAATATCTACTTTGAACTTGTAACTCTGACAAGGGTCGCGTTGTTATATTGAAAGCTCACCCCCAAGCCAAACTTCAATGTATATTTCAAAATTGAAGTTTTTGAACTTTTTTACAGTATATAGACGTTGAGCTATCATCGGCCCGTCCTTCCCACTTGTGTTGTGTTTACGGTGTTGTCATCGCGACATGAGATCATCTCTAATAACTGGCATGTATCTCGTAGCTTTCTGTGGCCGCCAGTTTTTTTAACACTATAATATCTGTAGGTAGTCATAAGGCGAGGCAGTTGGAATCGAAATGTTTGTAGGGTTTGAGAATGACCGAGAGTGTAGCAATGCTGTTGTTTACATGGCGTTGCTATGATTCCTCTATTACAAGTCCCCAGTTCCCGGGTTCTAGCCCGAGAGCTGGTAAAAGTGTCAATTGGATTTTCAATTTATTATTAAAAAAAAAATAATGAAATGAAAATATGAATTGGTGCTAGGCCCATAACCTTAGCTGTTAATGGTTTTTAAAACACAATTTCTAACAATTTATCGAAATTTTTCTAAGATTCGCGATTTGATTTTAGTTCATTTAAGGATCCAGCACTTCATTCTTTGCTGTTATGAAAAGAAAAAGTAAAAAAGATAACAAGAAGCACAGTAATTACGATAATATATGCCGTAACCGAATAGTGCGTAGGGTAAGAGAATCCACCTTGCATTTTATGCTCAGCCTTTGAAATTTGGTACACTTGTTCGTTAGACTCTGTCCTTTCATATAAGAAATGTTTCCACGGTCGGGGCCCTCGCGGGGGACTGTTATAGCGTGGTTGTCCGAAGGATATAAGAGAACCCACCTTGCATTTTATGCTCAAGCGTTAAAATTTGGTACACTGGTTGGTTAGACCCTATACCCTTTAATTGATGTAAGAAATGTTATCAAGGGGTCTAACGAACAAGTGTACCAAATTGCATAAACTGCAGGTGGGATCCATTCGTGCAGGTTACCGTCCACACTAGAAGACGCAGAACTGAGATAGATAGATAGATTTATTGGTTTTAGTTATACAAATAATTGTTAAAAAACACGTCAAAACATAATAAATTAGCTAGTTAGGGAGCATTGTCTACATCTAAAAATTCTTGGTAAGTATAAAAACACTCTGAGATAAGTATTTGTAAATTCTCTTTTTGAAAATTTTGAGACACTGGTTCCGAGTGTCCAGAGATAGTCTATCAAAAAATTGCATACCTAAGTAATTAGGACCATATGTTGAATTTTTTGTATGAAAAAAAGAGATGATCAGATCTTCCTTTTTTCTTGTATTGTAATGGTGCAGGGATATATGATTATTAAATTTGTTTGAATGTTTTTTAACAAATATTAAGCAGTTATAAATATACTGAGCTGGTAAAGTTAAGATATTTAATTGGAGAAACATTGACACACACAGCGGTTTGTACCGAGGCGGTTGCCGAGTCGGCACGAATGTAAATGTTTTTCAATGATGCAAAACACACACCGCGGCGAGAATTGCCTGCCGACTGAAAGAGCCGACTCTCAGCCGCCTCGACACATCGTTCTCCACAAGAAACGCCTGACTGCCGAGTTGACAACGCTATATATGTGTGTCATGTCGAGGCGGCAGCCGCCTCAGGCGGCTAGTCGGCGCAGAACCGCTGTGAAACCACTCTAATTATATAGTTTTATAATGACGTCACATCTGTCAAGAAATATTAACACGACATGCATGATACAAAACACAAACAAACTAAGGCGTAACTATGGTAATTCGCGTCACACATTTTTTTGTCACACATTTTTGTAACGCATAATGTTACCCCGTATATACCGCCGGGAAAGACGTAGTTCTTAGTGATGAGCAAAGCAAGACCAAGACTTGGACAGTCTTGGTCTTGGTCTTGCTGATTCAGTCTTGGTCTTGGTCTTGCTTATTTAGTCTTGGTCTTGATCTTGCGTATCAAGTCGCACTTAAAGACGAGCCGCCATTGGCTCTGAAGTAAGAATTTTTAGTTGTCTTGTGTATTTGGTCTTGGTCTTGCATATTCGGTCTTGGTATTGGTCTTGTTCTTGTTTATTCGATCTTGGTCTTGGTCTTGCTAGTCTAATGATAGTCTTGGTCTTGGTCTTGCTTTTTCCAATGTTGTTTATCACTAGTAGTTCTACGTCAAAAAAAAATAAAAAAAAAGCTTTTATAAACTTGCATTAAAAAAATAAAAATTAATGTGGAAACTTCTCGCCAAGCTAAGCAAAATGAACCAATTACGGTAGACCTACGGAGATCGGAGACATAAGAATCGAAACTATTATGCAAAGTTGAAAATCGATCGGATATGTGGTAGTGGATCAAAATTGAATTACCAGATTTTGAAGTAACAAGTGAAATTGAATAAAAGCTTTTTATAGATTGGTTTAACATGTTTTGATAAGAGATAATTTTCATATAATGATAACAGTAATATAAACGTTACCAAAAATTAATTTTAAATCAAGTAAGTTGTAGAAATCAAAGAGTTGAAATCAATTTGTTTATACTGACAAATTTTATTATTTTGGTTTTATTTAACTTTTATAATTTAAAATTTTGAATTTATAATTAATTATTTGTCATATACATTTTATAACACAATATCTGGGTGGCCGAGCTTTGCTCGGATGAGTTCAATAAAAACAGTACTTAATATGCTGTGAGATATCATTTTCTCAGAATATTATTCCGAAACGAATTTATTTCTGTAACATAATTTAAAACAAGCCGTGAGGTGGGTCGTTTATTAGGACTAAAGTGCGACCCTTGAGGTCCACACGACGAACTTCCCAGTTTGATAAATATTTAATAATAATAATTGAATTAGATATTACACAGAAAAGTAATCATTTTAATCATTAAAACATAATTATTATTTATTTTTAACAATAATTAAAAAAAAAAAAAAAAAAAAAAAAACGGCTGAACCGATTTTTATAAAATTTATGTCGGATCAAAATGACGTTAACACGCCTCGATTGACACCCTTACGAAGTCGATATAATTTTTAATTCGCGAGATATTGTATAAAATCTACTTTTTTGGAGGTTATTTGGTTAAGAAAAAAGAACGGCTGAACCGATTTTAAAAAAATTTCTTTCAGATCATATTTACGTTAATACGCGTCGATTGGCACCTCAACGTAGTCGATATCATTTTTCATTCTCGAGATTTCGTCTTAGAAAGAAATGGACACATACGTACGTACGTAGGTACGTACACACACACACACACAGACATCTTTCTAAAAGTAGTGTAAAAATAGTGTAGTGACCTTGAAATATAAAAATTTTTTTTCCTTTTTGATTTCGATTTTCGGACCCATTACAATAACTTCCAATGGGAAGTTAATAATTGTTTCTGATATTTTAACTACCTATGTGTATTTTTAAGCGTAAAAACTAAGTATCAACTTGAATCAAGCATTTTTTCCTGTAAATATTATTTAGGTCGCCATTTTCAAATCTACCGCCGTTATTGTTTTGTTGACTGAAGAACTCGCAAAAACCGATTTTCATAAATTGAATATCTTGTAAAAATGTTCGAATCAGATGAAATTTTGCTCGCCCGTTACCATTTTAACAATCCAATTTTAAGCATTAATACCAAATATCAACTTTATCGAAGTACTTTTTCTCTGTGATGTCATCTTAACAACTTCCAGTAAATTTCAAATACTTTTTTTTGCATAGGTACCTACTGAAAAACTCACAAAAATCGATTCTTTTAATAACAAACGTCAGAGTAACCTGCGCAAAACTTTTTTTGCATGTATCTTCACCATAGTTTTTAAAAATCGATGTGTTTTGATACACATGCCTGCGGCGCTAGAAGTGCGGCCCTTTGGGCCGCCGTGCTAATTTTTAGATACGTAAAACTTTTTTGTACGTATCTTAACAATAGTTTTTAAAAATCGATGTGTTTTTACACAGACCCGCGGCGCCAGAAGTGCGGCCCTTCGGGCCGCCGTTTTGTCATTATTTACATATTGTGCAAGACACTTCTTATATTAGTGTTCATTTACAATTTTAACACTTGTGATATATTATATAAAATTTATGTAGAAATAGACTTAGAATCAATTTAGCTTTAATTGAGCGAGTTATAATAAATAAAACAACACCTTTTTTTTAATTGCTCCCATCTGGAACCAAAATTCCTACCTAGATCAATTTCTCGCCCCGAAAAATCCTCATTCTGTAAATTTCATCAAATCGTTAGTCGTTTTTGAGAAAAAAGGTCTAGGTAAGATTATACGTCATACTACATTTAACGTACCTACTTACCTATACTACATATTTTATATAAGTAATATAAAAATAACATACCTATTTATTTAAATATTAGCTAAAACTACTTACATATTTATGTTAAGATTTTATTGTTGTTATTTTTTTACTTTTCAAATAATTACTGATTATTTTAATAAGTTAAAGATTGACTGTCAGAGTAATTTTGACATAAATAATGAAAATAGTTTGTTTTTTCCAAAGCCTACTCACAATACGACACTGTTTTTTGACGTTAAAAAACTGTTTTTTAAAATGATAAAATCGATAAGAAAACGAATTTTTGCAGGGATGAGACCTAGCTAAATCGATTTTTTGCCCCCCGAAACCCCTTTTCGGTAAATTTGATCAAAATCGTTAGAGCCGTTTTCGAGAAAATATTTATATAGATACATAGAAACATATATACAAGATTTACTCGTTTAATAATATAGGGGGATTTTTACACAGTAATCTTACGTCGTTACTCGCATCTATAATGACATAATTATTTGAGAACAAACCAAGATCAGTCTTGCATTGCTTGGCTGATGGTTATAATATAATATTTCAAATCAGTGGTAGATTTCAACGCGTTAAAATGGTTGTCAGAATTGATATTTTTCATTTAATTAAAACACGTGATATGTATCAAAATGTATTAAATATCTACTCATATCGAAGGGAGTAGGTATCTATACTAACTTTCAAGTATAGTCGATTCGAAATTTAGTTTTGTGGAGTTGCAGTGAAGTGACGTAATGAATATTTGACACGAAATTTATGTAGTTTTAACTATAATATTAAAATAAAAAAAAGAACATAATATTATAATGTTACTTTCATTTAATACTTTTGTATTTGTAAAGTTCTGAGGTTGAAATTTGAAAAGTGAAGTGTAGATACATTATTTAGACGTACTATTTTGTAATAAAAAGTGACATTTTGTGAACTTTTGATTAGGAGCAAAATGATTAACTTGAATGCGATATCAGTGACGTGCAGCTTGAAAAAGGTAAAATCAGTATTTATATATTAAATTTTAATCCATTAAAGTTTAAACTGAGCAAAAATAAACGCAGTTACAAAACGCATCTCATCGATACATACATATTGTTACGTAATATATTATTATATACCTGATGTACCTACATATTATACGTTCGACTTGTAACTGTGTGTGTATTATTGTCTGTTTTTAACGAAATTTCGACTTTTATGGCGTTTTCAGCTAGTTACACTTTGTTACACCAAGCCGCACTAGTGTAAACTTTCACCAAGAACCGTGTTCGACTGGTCAGTGTAGAGCGCTTTTTTTGTGTGTTTTAAAGACCACCAACAGCTAAGGTTATTTGGGACTAGCACCAGTTCATATTTTCAATTCATTATTTTTTTTTTTTAAATTGAAAATCCAATTGACACTTTTATCAGCTCTCGGGCTAGAACCCGGGAACTGGGGACTTGTAATAGAGGAACCATAGCAACTCCATGTTAACAACAGCACTGCTACACGCTCGGCTATTCTTAAGCCCTAGTGTAGAGCGCAATGGTACAGTGTATCGTGTTCGGTTGGGCGGCGGTGGGACGCTAGTGACCTGACCTCCAGTGTTAACTTTTACCACCGTCGCAGGGTGGTCGTGTAAATAAAGATTAAAAAGATTTGATCCTTCTAGATAAACAGCACTTTGAACAGAAAAAAAAAACAATGTCAAAGGGTGATCTTCAAAGAGCCCTACCTCCCTTAGGAAGCAATTTTGGATAAGACGATTATGTAAAATCGACATGAAATCATCTCTAAAATTTGCTGTTCTCGTTTGTCGGTTTAGTTTCCGAACACCCTGTATATTATAATCATGAATGTAGTGCACGTGTGAATAAAACGACTGGAGAGAAAATCACAGTTTATATACTTAGACGATGCTATATTCGAAGATTCTTTTTTTTTCAGAACCAATAAAATCATCGTTTTTTGACGTGATATCAAATATAAATTTCTCTTTCATTTTTATAAACTCTTATAGCCTCCATACGTTTGTAGACAGGTTGGATTTTTTAAGGCCACCAACGGCTTGGGTTATTTGGGCCTAACACCAATTTATATTTTCAAAATAATAATGCATACAATTTGTGTATTTGATCTAGCCACGTTATGAGTAATAATAATTGGTAGGTAAATAATTGAATAGATATTCTTTGTCCGTTGTGTAGCTTCTTTATGTATTTATTTTATTTTATAACGCGTTTCGGCGATGGAATGTCTCTTCAGATAAAGTTATTTAAGTACCTATACATATATTTCTCTGTAAAAGCATTGTAGAATTTTGAACCGATCCTGCTCGAAAAATAATATCGAATGAAGCGATATATTTTTAGGGTTCCGTTTCTCAATAAGAAAAAACGGAACCATTATAGGATCACTCGTTTATCCGGATGGCTGGCTGGGTGTCCGTCAGTCAAGACCCATTTTCTCAGGAACGGATAGAGATATCAAGTTGAAATTTATACGAAATACTAAGGTCTACGGTCCCTTAAAGGTGTAAAGAATTTAAGCTTCTAGGTCAATGCAATCAAAAGATACGGCCATTTTGTCATCTCATCAAAAACCTATAGGGTATAACTTCCCGTTGACCTAGAATCATGAAATTTGGCCAAAAGCAAGGTCTCGCAGCACAAGTAAAGGGAAAAATCCGAAAATCACAATATGTAAAAATTAAAGGGGATACAATACCTATTTTGGTATTCGCAAACTCACTCATCAAAAATCTAAAGGGTACTTCCCGTTGACCTAGAATCATGAAATTTGGCAAAAAGCAAGGTCTCGTAGCAGAAGTAAAGGAAAAAATCCTAAAATCACAAAAAGTAAAAATTAAAGGGGGTTCCCACACATAAAACGGAAAAACCTTTTAAAGGCTGTATCTTTGGAACCGTAACATGTAGCCGGTTGAAATTTTCACAGAATATGTCTACCTTATATAATTGTTGTAATGATATGGAATCCTCGTAGCGCGAGTTCCACACGCACTTGACCGCTTTTTTTTTAAACTCTGTATACCTGTATTTAACATAAGTTATATATACAATTTTCATTTCGAAACAGCATTTTTCCATGCATTTTGATCAAAATTTAGCTTGAAAAGCGATCTTTTTCTATCTAGATCAATCATTTGTTTTTGTGTGGGTACAGTCTAATATGTTCCACATGACATTAGGAGTTTCACAACGACATTAGACCGCTCCTGAATTAGTAACAAAAATCGTAATTATATATTATGATTACAATGTAAGGTCATTGTCAAATCAATTTTTTTGACAATGCTTTCTGCAACTCAGCATAAGTGTATACATTTAGGTATCTGTGGATTGGTTCATCATAGTGAACTGTACCTTCCAACTATTGGCTGTATGTCCCGTGTTTCTCTATGTGTTAGTACCTATATACGGGCGATGGACTTCCACTTTGGGCGTTGATTGCACGGAGTGAACTATCTTAAGGTGCATTTTCATGTGACGCTTGACGCTGGTTTCTAACGTCAAATGCGGTCACGTGATAAAATTTCAACATGAACGCCAACTCGAAAAAATGTTGCTTTTACGCTCGAGTTCTACTGGTTCTACAGCAGTACTTAACCTATAGACAAAGATTATAGTCTGTATGAATATATTATTATATTTTATCTTAATAATAAAACGGATTTTGAAGAATTTCATCGAAAAAAAAATCAAATGTTGACTTTGAAATCCAATTTTCATCTTATTTCCCTAATTTTATGTTAAAAATAGTGCTATTTAACCCAAATGTGTTCGAACTATAATTTAAAAAAAAGTTTTTGACAATGAGAAACCAGTTGACCTGTCGAGGTCTTCATAAAGAAACGTGTTACTTAAAATCCTAATCGTTTGTTAATAATATTAAGATTTCTGCAAAACCCGATATTTATTTATTAAATTTGACGAAACATTTTTTCAAGTTGGCGTCCTTGTTGAAATTCTATCACGTGACCGTATTTGATGTTAGAAACCAGCGTCAAGCGTCACATGAAAATGCACCTTTAAAGAAAGAAATAATCAAATGAAATTAATATAACATTAGAGTCAAGGATAATTGATAATTAATACTTGTTAAACGTATCCACAAATGTTAATATCTATAAAATCTCTACAGCACGATAACTAAATTCAATTATTTATAATTTTGGATTCAGGGCCGTAGCTAGAGCTGAATTCAAGATAGGGCACTGAAAGTTTAAAGTAGCGCTGAAGCAAAAGACTACAATTTTTTAATTGGATTGCCCACCTCATCTGGTGATATCAAATTACAAAAGCAAGAAAACGGTAAATGACAATTTATTCAAAAAAAAAAAAATACAGAACTTGCCATGTTATCAAATTTCCGAAGAACTTCATTTAGTCCAACGAATTTAATCTTGTTTTTCCAAATGCCAGATAGATCAAGTCTGTCATTCTGTCGTGACAGTCTTTGCGGCTTGTTTATAATTCCTTAAAGTAGGGCACTGGATGTTTTAAGGTAGGGCATTGCCCCTTAATTCCCCCCCTAGCTACGACCCTGTTTGGATTAATAATTTCTTTGTGAAATTTGACTCCGTATGCTTAGCAGTGACAAACAATCGTTAAAATAAATTGCCCGAAGAGACGTATTGTAGACGCTTATATGTAAGTACACAGCTATGTAGGGTAAGGTAGGTAAATGAATAGCGTGGATTTACTATAGCGCGAGCGTAACGCGGATATAGAGGAAGAGAATGCCGATCATCGTTCTATCGCGCTGCATGTACAAGAAATATACAGTAGGGTGACACTGGCAAGTATAGAAACTAAGTTGAACTGAGTTCAAGTTCCTATTCGAGTTGTTTTATCTTTAAAAGTTTGACTAACGTTAAATTTATCTTCAGTTTTTTTAAAGCAAAATCTATATATTTAAAACACGAGCCGTTTTCTTTCGACAGTCCGCCAGGGGTTCCTTATTCAACCGATTTACATACATTTTTGAAGTGAAAACTTCCTTAGGCGGGTTATAGGCACTCGTTTTCTGGGTAGTTAAAAAAGGGAACCGTTTGAAATAAATGTGACGCGGCAGTACACTTGTATTAAAAGCGCAGTTGGTAACGTCTTTGCGTTCTATGCATAAGGAACCTGGATTCGAGACCTGATGGCAGCGTAGAATTTTTGGCGTTTTTTTTTCTAAATTCTACATGTTATTTACTTATATTGACAATAATTATAATTTTTTTGAAACCAAAGTAGTATTAATTAAAAATACAATTTTAGTATTCTAGTAACAAATTATTTTTAGTTCATAAATGCGCTATAATAGATGACACAAAAAATTTGAAAATCTGAAGTTTTCACTTCTGTCGTGTAGTCATGAGCACACACCCATTTTTTGAAGTTAAACTTCTTTACGCACAGTCGAGTAAATTGGATTCTTACGGCTGAACGTGTTACGGAACGGCGTGTAATATGAAACGCTGCACCCTCACCCCTCAGTTTTATTGTATGATAGTAAAATAGAAAATAAATAGAGAAAATATAATCAAAATAGAAAAAATATAAATTAATAGATATCAAGTGGAATATGGAATAGTTAAAAAAAAACTAAAATTAATGGTGCCGCCCGGGTTCTAACCAACGACCTACTGCGTATAAAGCAACTGCGATACCCCTACTCCACGCATCCCGTTGTGTTTACGCAGGGCCGAATTTAGGGGAGGGCAACCGGGGCTACAGCCCCAGGGCCTCTACAAAAAAGGGGGCCCCACAATAGAGACTTCGGAAAAAAAATTCTCTGAATTCTCGGCTATTAAATTTTGTCGTTGAAAATATGCTAAGTCGCGTTAATAATTTTAATAAGTAATCATGAACTCGACTGAAAAAAATTGTTCACTTTATTTGGAAAATAATTTGGGGCCAGGGGGCCTTCACTCCTTTGTTGCCCCGGGGCCTCCAGACCTCTAAATCCGGCATTGTTTTACTGCTATATTAAGATATACCAAGTGGTCTGTTAACTGTTTGGGAATTTACTAAGTGGTCTGTTTGGGATGATGCAGTGTTCTGTAATAGTGTTGGAATGTAATAGGGCCCACTGACGATCAAACTTTATGCCACAGTTCAGTGTTCAGTGAAGTTGGACCGATTAATCAAAAGACTGAGTGGTACCACACACAGTTCATGCAAACTGCTTATTTTTTAAATTTTTTGTGTTTAGTTTGGTTCAGTTGTTGACGTACACTCGTCGAGTAGAGTTATAACAAATCAACAATAAAGTGTAAACAGAACTCCAAAAACTGAACTGAAAAAAAAACCACACACACAGCAGTTTACTTCAACACTGAACTAAAAGTCGTTCAAAAATCAAGATTTTGTTGGTGAGTTCATGTCTGACTTCAGTGTTGGTTTCAGTGTTTATTTGTCCCACACTCACACATTATCATGCTTCACTGAACTGTAAGTTTGAACACTGAACTGTGGCATGAAGTTTGATCGTCAGTGGGCCCTATAATATATGTGTTCTTTGATTGGATGTAACGTGACGTGACCTGGACATGCGTAACCGAACTAAAAAAACGAGGCTAAAAAGTTTAACTCAAAAATAAATTTATTGTACTTAGATCGACTTGGCAGCATTTTCATCAAAGCTAGAAACGATCCACTCTATTTCAATAATTCATTTCTTGCCCGCCAGATAGTGTTGTAAATACCATAGATAATTAAAACGTACCAGTATGTGTTGTTTCCACTAATACCTTATAATAAATTAGACATGAAGTCGTATATAAGAGTGTGTTCGTAGCACACCTACAACCGATGCTGCGACGAACACACACACACACATATACATTCAAATATATGTCGGTATAGAAGAGAACTGTAGAGTGTAGAGGTACAACTGTTCTTATCTTAACGACTGTCGTCGTCGTTCTAGTTACGTTTTACTTTGATCTCCTAATCCGTCCTCGCCTTACCCTACAACATATTATACAAATGTATCTTATTTGTACCTCTACCGCTTTCCAGCTCGGTAAATATCTACTTACCCACCTTACCCAGTCATTTACTACACTGCGTTTCTGTTAAAATGTCTCTTAACAACTTAACACTGCATCAAAATTATATTCATATGCTGAATTGTAAAGATTTAAATACAGTCATCTGAAATCAGATCTTACTTTAAGTTTTGATAATTAATAATCCGTTTATGTATAAGGATGTTATCTGAAGGCAGAATGACGCCAGTTCATTTACATTTACTTAATGTAACTATAAGGTAACTTTTACTCGCTACTTTGCTAGCGTTACTTTCAATTTCAATCACTGAGTTAAAAAGTAATAGAGGCGCTATACTGCCCTAAAAAAGCAAATGGCAGTAAGTGACCAACTTATGAATGTGAGTAAATCAAGATTAAGTAAATATGTCTGGACCGTTTGATAATATTGTTACAAAACTGTTTTCTGAGTTGGCGGAATAAATATTTATTTACAATAATTAAAAATACAATAATAATGAATGCAACAACCAAAAGTCAGTTCTAACAATCAACACAAATAATTAACACTTAACAATATACAATTGACTACACTAATATTTATTTTATCAGGTGAATTTATATCACGGAACTATTTATATCACTGTATTTATATCAGATTTATTTCTAACGTTTATTTATGTCGGTCATTTACTCAGTTACTTCAGTACTATTTATTTATATCCACTCCACTATTTATATCACTGTACTGACTGATTCGACCGTTGATTGACTAATATTTATATCATTGATCCGCTTGGTTGCACGACTCACCATTGACTGACTGACTTCCTCGCACTCGTTTGCTTATATAGGCCGCTTGGCTTAGGCACAGCGCGTTCTAGCGTTACTCGTTGTTCAGCAAGCAGACACCGCTTCTCAGAATTCCTGCCTGACGTTTATATACAGGGTGATCCGTAACAATATATAAAGTAAAGGGCATTTAGTTAAATGACAGTTTTAGCTATAACGCACAAATACTGCCATCTGCCTAAACATAGTATGTATATCAAAAATCAGATACTGCTGCTTTTGCCTCATCAATCTACCTATAGGAAGGAAGTAGGTAATTCATCTGGGGGTCGGTTTAAAAGCTGCAGTACCTACTTACTGCTTTCATTGTTCTCAGTATTAACTCATTTTGTAAACAAATGTCACTTACTGCCATTTGCCTTTTTAGGGCAGTATATACCGTATACAACTGTGTATACAAAGTTGACGAGGGCAGTAGAGCCTAGTGGATAGCGTATTTGGTACCGCAGCTTCTAGACTAGACTGTCACGGGTTCGATTCCCACCTGCGCTCATGGATTTTTTTAGTTTTAAGAAAGTTGTTATTTAGTGTAGTTGAAAGACACTAATGATCTGAGATGTCGACGCGTCTATAATCTACAATAAATAAATAAAAATTGATAGGGGACAAAAAATATGGCGCCAAACAGGGGATGAATATGAATATTATTCTCTTCTTCTTCTTACATATGAAATGAATGAACTGAATAAATAATGGCAAAATTGTGTTTTAAAAACCACCAACAGCTAGGGTTATTTGGGTCTAGCACCAATTCATATTTTCAATTCATTATTTTTTTTAATAATAAATTGAAAATCCAGTTGACACTTTTACCAGCTCTCGGGCTAGAACCCGGGATTATTAATTGTTGTGTTGAAGACGCTAATGACCTGAGTTGTCGACGCGTCTATAATCTACACAATGAAAATTATAATAAACATTGTAGGAAAAATGGTTTATGAAAAAAAGAAATCTCTTTTTCGGAAGCAAACAAATTTGTCAACTGAAATAAATTTTATTATTAAATACGTTATACGAACACTACGGAACCCTATCATGTGCGTACCCAACACGCGCTTGGCCTGTTTTTAAACGGTTTTATTGAGCTTGACCCCGTATATTTATTTGTTTGTTACTATTTTTGTTTCAAATCTTGCGACAGCTTTTTCAACTACTTCTACTTAACCGATTCTTATGAAACTTTGCACACACATTCAGTTCCCGTGACAATACAACATTATGATAATTTCTACTTGGTAACGAGGGTCTGATGATGGAATCAGGAGGTGAACAGTTGAAAGGATGAGGAGTTTGCATAATGATACGGGCCAGAAATCAAACTAAAAACTAAAAAATAAAAATAGGTAAATAAACTTTTAAGTTAAACGGTTTTATTTTAAATCATCAGCTGTACCAAAAACTAGAAAATAATTAGGACACAAACCAAAGGGCACTTTGTGTCGCTGCGTCAGCGGAATAAGTAATAATCTGGAACTTTTACCTGACTAAAATAAAAACGTGGGGGCGCATAAAAATCTGTATAACGACTGTATAATTATTAAATAAGAATGGCTTGTCTAGAAAAATGTGTTTCCAAGCCCACCAACAGAAACATTTCAAATGCGCCCCAAGTTTTTATTTAGGTTGTTAAAAGTCCCAGATTAATACTTATTCCGCTGACGCAGCAACACAAAGTGCCCCTTGGTTTGTATCCTAATTATTTTCTAGTTTTTGGGACAGCTGATGATTTAAAATAAAACCGTTTAACATAAAAGTTTTTTTACGTATTTTTATTTTAAACTCTCAATTTATACTAATTTTACTATGACGTTGACATTTATTTGATACACGTAGAAATTTGTTATGTAGGTACCGTTGTTGGGTATTTTATGTAAACCTTGGTACCTGGTGATGGGTTACATGTATAACATTATTTATAAAGTGAAATACAATTAAGTTAATTTACATTAGTGATGAAACTATACATAGTTGACTATAGCAATTGTACCTACCTACCTATACTGACTCGGCGCGGTGGTTGGTCGTTGTGTGTATTAGGTACTACTACATAATTCTAAAACTGACAAATACAGTCTTGGTCTAAAAATATTTTAGAGTATGAACTTTCATTATTTTGTATTTTATTTTGATCACTGGCAAATACCCTATTGTACTCGTATATGTCTATAATTAATAATTATAATGCAACCCTTGAGGTCCACAGGACGAACTTCCCAGTTTGATGAATATTGAATATTAATAATTAAATTAAAAATTACAAATTACACAGAAAAGCAAGCATTTTAATCATTAAAACATAATTATTATTTATTTTTAACAATAAATTTAAAAAAACGGCTGGACCGATTTTTATAAAATTTATGTCGGATCATCGTGACGTTAACATGCTTTGATTCTTTGATAGACACCTCAATGAAGTTGATAACATTTTTTTGGGCGAAATTTCGCATAAAATCTACTTTTTTGCAGGTGTTTTGTTTAAACAAAAAAAACGGCTTGATCGATTTTGATAAAATCTCTTTCGGATCTTATTGATGTCAATATATACCTACTTCTATTTGCACCCTAACAAAGTCGATATCATTTTTTATTCGCGAGATTTCGTGTAAAATCCACTTTTTTGCAATCTTTTTCTTTAAACAAAAAAACGGTTGGACCGATTTTGAAAAAATTTCTTTCAGATCATATTTACGTTAATACACGTCGATTAACACCCTAACGTAGTCGATATCATTTATCATTCTCGAGATTTCGTCTTAGAAAGAAATGATAACATACGTACGTACATACATACACACACACACATACATATTTTCAAAAATAGTGTAGTGACCTTGAATCATAAAAATTTGTTAAAAATTTTGATTTCGATTTTCGGACCCATTACAATTACTTCCCAATGGACTGGGAAGTTAATATACGGGGTGTCTTCAAAGACACTTAACACACGCCTATCACATGTTCCTGAGACCAAAATAAGCCGATTTAAGCAAACTTATCTTCTTACAAAATTGCTTAGTTTGGGCGCTATACGGCCCTGAAGTTACAATTTTAAAATCGTTTTTTTGTTATAAATTTAAAACGGATTGTGCGATTTTGCTAAAATTTGGCACGTTGACATAGTTTTTTGGAACAAAAAAAACCCATTTTAAAATTCTGATTAATATTAATCTATAGGCGTAGAACACGGGTTTTTTAATATTTGAACGTTTCAAATTTCTACGCCAATGGAAGAAAAGGGGTTTAAGTATAAAATTTAGATTCAGTAACTTATTTGCTACAAAAAAGCTACTAATTGTAACTTCAGAGCCGTATAGCGCCCAAACTAAGCAATTTTGTAAGAAGGTAAGTTTGCTTAAATCGGCTTATTTTCGTCTCAGGAACATGTGGTAGGCGTGTGTTAAGTGTCTTTGAGGACACCCTGTATTTGTTTATCAATTTAAAAAAACGCTAAAAATATAATTCAATTTTCGTTGTGGTTAATTTTTGAGGCTTTTGTGGCTCCAAGTGCACGTTTCTTGCGCCTGTGCGGTGAACCGTCATAAGTAAAACTGACTTAAAAAACAACTTTTGGATTATGTCATCGTTCCTTTATCATGAACGATGGTATAATTATGTAGATTGTAACTAACAGAGCGGCTACAGTGGCTAGCGAGGCTGCAGCAACACACTAAACAAGACAGAGATAATATTATTCAGACTTTAGTTGAGCCAAGTGCGTGAATCCTGAAGGCGCAAACGGGATCGAAACATGACCCTGATATTAATCATCCCTACCAAAGCTACTGTGCAGAGCTTCCTGTTGTTAAACTTAGCCTGTCATCCAATTTAACTAACTCCCTCTGGCTTTGGCCTTAACAAGGGGTGCCCTGCGCTGATACTATATCGACGCGAGTGTGGTCTTATTTTAAATATATTATTTTTAAGGCCGCCAATAGCCAGGGTTAGTTAGGCCTAGGACCAATTCATATTTTCGATTTTTTCTATTCATTGAATATTTTTACCAGTTTAGTCCAAGCATTTCTAAGTGAAATAACTATGAAAACTCGAAATATTTTGTGTAAAGCTGAATTTTTGTATAGTGACCCTATTGACCATATAGGGAACAACATATTAAAATTCTCGGAATTTCTCATATCGGCGTCCTCGACTTCCAGACCTCTGCAGTTTTAACATTGGAAATGTTTATGTTCGTATATGGGGGCAGAGTTACGAGTTTTCGTTCAAGGCCAAAAGACAACGGTGTCGCGATCAAGTGAGGAGCAATCATGCAAAATTGAACAAGTGCAATTTTTTCGAAATGTGTTTTATATCATGTCTAGTTAATTGACAGGTATTTGCGACGATCTGCGGTGTTATTTTTGAGCAAATGTTAATAAATACTATAGAAAAATCCATTTAAAAGTTAAGTAATCAAGCAAAAGTGAACGCGTATATAACAGAAGAATAATAGGGTTATTCCTGACAAAACTAAACAGTGCATTGATAAATATTGTGTGTATAATAAACAGTTAATTATGTTTCATATATGCTGTTATCATTTCCAATGTCCTCGATGGTTGCAAGGATTGCGAAATCTGTGAATTTTTTGACAAAATTTTACCAAAAGCTGGAAGCCAAAATTATTTTTTTTTCAGATTATTATAGTGCAAATATTGAATTGAATGTGGGGAAAACGTATTAAAAAAAATTCTTATCTCTGGAACTACTGAACCGATTCTAAAAATTCTTTCACTACTTCGCAGGGGGAGAGCTATGAAAATGTTTCACATCTACCAGGCGTCCCACGACGGCTCACATTTTTTTTCTCTTTGTCCAGCCCTAGATATGATGGCACAGGGTGCAGATGTTTGTACGCCCAACCCGCTTTGTTTTCATTCTGTAAACTTTATACTCGCAATGAATAATTGTAAGATTGTTTGTTTATTATTGCCTGGACTCGAACCCTTGCCACCTATACATACGTTAGCTGCTATACAACGAAATATGACATGGAATTTATTAAAAGTTTTTGAAATGGGTATTTTAACTTATACGTACATTATTAGCTAACAGAAAAAAACGTCGTTTAAAATATTTTATATATTTTATATTTCTAAAGTTTTATTATAGTCATAAAATATTAATTTATGCAACTAGTGGCTTAAGTGGCGGATTATATAACAATCGCGATTTTGCGATACGAACCTAACTGGTTATGTTGCATTTATACCAGAACGATTGTGTTTTACCGCGCAAACCGAAAACTTTACGAGAATAATGTAGAATGATCGCGACTGTCAGTTTCGTCACTTTAGACACGCGTTACATACAATATTTTTGCAACAACTGCTTCAAAAGTTCAATTTTAAGCAAATAAGCACAATTTGGATAAATATTTTATTAGTGGCATTATAGCAAAGTAATCTATAAAGTACTTTATTACGCACGTGTGTTAGAAAGTAAAACAAAACAGTACGGTACTGTTTTGTTTTACTTTATAACACACGTGCGTAATAAAGTACTTTATATATTACTTTGTAATAGGTACTGTCAGTACCTATTACTTTATAGAACGGAGTGCGTTAAAATTTACTTTAAACACTACCGTTCGAACGCATCAGAAGCTTCCATAAAGAATCACTTTTCAAACGGTCCACAGCCATCTAAAATTGTACTTTTGATGCAAGTGTTGCAAAATAGTATATTGTGTGACTAGTGTGCTAAATACATCTTTATGCGTCAGGCGCGATGTTTTCAGCACGAGTAGTAGGAGAGCGCTCACAAGCCTTGGCGAGTGAGCATCGCGAAGCCGAATACGAGTGCTGAAAACATCGCGCCTGACGCATAAATATTTAGTACACGTGTTGCACACTATACTTTATATAACACATGCATGGTTTTAGACTTTAATTGAATAATTTAATGTCACTGACAGAAGTACATCTCATAATAAAAACATTGGGCTCGATACAATATTTATTCTCTTTGTTACCATAGTAACCATATTTCATTTATAACACCGAAAAGAGGTACAGAATGTTCATTATATAACGAGTTTTTCAAATGTTTTCCATTATTCATCGAAAAGCGTTTCATAATGGATCATGACGTCACTTGTCAATAAACGGTCATTTAAGGTCCGCAAAACTGATACGAAAAAACACTAAAAGCGTGCATGTGTTATATAAAATATTTTATATAACACATGCACGCTTTTAGTGTCCTCCTTGGCGGTTCACAGGTCAGTGTGTCAGTGACTAGTGTCCTCCCTTCTTTTATGCTCTCTGTTCGGTCGTAGTCCGTCTCTCCGTAATTGGTCAATTGTGTAGTGTGTAGTGGTAGGGGTGAGTTCTCTACTCGGTCGTATTTCGTCCTTGTACGATTGGTCATTGGTTTTGTATGTCGGAGTGCTGGTGTCCAGGTTTTACTGAAGATTTGGAACAATGCCGGCCGTGAAAGCTTGCACACCTGGTTAAATATAGATAGGTAGATATTTGAATAGAAATAAATCACGCGGTTTACGAACTGGCTGTGACTTTCGAACATTCATTTCTCTTGAGATGACGAACTTTAATTCTCTACAAGCCATAAATCAATATTTCATCAAATACATAATCGCAGAGTTCAGTCAATTAACGTCTGTCGATTTACTAGTAATATCAATGGTAACGACATATTCTATCATATACTAACCTAACCCAACCTATCTTCACAAACTGCTAAAGTTGACTAAAGTTTCATCATCTTATGTATGCCGGCATCAGAGTCTACTACATAATATAATATCTGTATACGTATTGATAAAGTCTTCGACAGAATGATCTTTGAGTAAATGAGCAAATACATCAGCGGCCAAAAGATAAAACTGTTTAAGGGCCTTGTCAAGACCTACTTACACTTGCCCGCGAACAAATGTTTGTAAACATTTATCCGTGTTTTCCATCAGAAAACAGAAAACATATGTGCATTTGTTTAAATGTTTTAAACAAACAGTTTTTATACAGATGTTTAAATGTTTGCGGGCAAATGTTTCTAGGTCTGGACTAGGCTTGAAGGATATTTCAAAAATGATCTAAGCCAAGATTCACTCTCTGACTATGTATCTACTATCTACCTATTCTGAAGCTCTGAAAAAAATCAAATCGATACACTAGTGACTAGATAAATAACAAGCCGTGAGGTGGGTCATTTATTAGGACTAAAGTGCGACCCTTGAGGTCCACACGACGAACTTCCCAGTATGATAAATATTTAATAATAATAATTAAATTAGATATTACACAGAAAAGTAATCATTTTAATCATTAAAACATAATTATTATTTATTTTTAACAATAATTAAAAAAAAAAGAAAATCTACTTTTTTGGAGTCTATTTGGTTAAGAAAAAAGAACGGCTGAACCAATTTTGAACAAACCGTGAGGTGGGTCGTTTATTAGGACTAAAGTGCGACCCTTGAGGTCCACACGACGAACTTCCAAGTTTGATAAATATTTGATAATAATAATTAAATTAGATATTACACAGAAAAGTAATCATTTTAATCATTAAAACATCAATAATTAAAAAAAAAAAAAAAAAGGCTGAACCGATTTTTATAAAATTTATGTCGGATCAAAATGACGTTAACACGCCTCGATTGACATCCTTGCGAAGTCGATATAATTTTTTATTCGCGAGATATTGTGTAAAATCTACTTTTTTGGAGGTTATTTGGTTAAGAAAAAAGAACGGCTGAACCGATTTTGAAAAAATTTCTTTCAGATCATATTTACGTTAATACGCGTCGATTGGCACCCTAACGTAGTCGATATCATTTTTCATTCTCGAGATTTCGTCTTAGAAAGAAATGGACACATACGTACGTACGTACGTACATACGTACACACACATACACACACACAGACATCTTTCTAAAAATAGTGTAGTGACCTTGAAACATAAAAATTTGATCATTTTGATTTCAATTTTCGGACCCATTACAATTCCAATGGGAAGTTAAAAAGTTATAATGATTTTAATTTTGCATAATATTTTACGTGTAGTGTTATGGAAAGTATGTCATTGTATCCGTTCTAATTGATGGAATAGAAAAAAATTAGAAGGCAGGTAGCCTAGTGGATAGTGTACTTGGTACCAGCCTCTAGACTAGTCTGTCGTGGGTTCGAATCCCACCTGCGCTCATGGATGTTTTGTGATGTTATTTAGTTTTAAGTTAGTTAATGTTATTTAATGCAATTTAAGACGCTAATGACGATGACTAATGATGATGATAAGTTGTCGACGCGTCTATAATCTACAATAAATTAAAAGAAAAAAATAAATTTAAAAATTTGAAAGTTTGAAAATAAGAGTTTAGGCAGGAGTATAATTAAAATTAAAATTCATCAAAATCTCAATATAGCAAAAATCCGCAATATTTGGTATTATCGGAACTTAGGGACAAGTCCCGGGATTCTCTCAGTTAAGTCCCGACTTTCTCTTTGATCCTTGGGTGCCCTAGTCACTATAACACCCAACATTGCACTTAGGCTACCAGATATTCTATGAACAGTCACGCCTAAAGATGTTTTACCCTATATAATATAGGTATTCTGACAGCACGCTCCTGTGTAAAATATAAACAAAGGTGCCTTTGCAATTTGTACCAGTGTTCAGACCAAATTACATTTGTTTTTTGTTTTTTGTCATTATTTTCTACCCACGCGGGCGTCACTTCGTTCTTCAGCCGCAATAGCAATGGGATATACACATATCAACACGTATTATTGTCAGGGGCGTAGACAAAAAGGGTTATCTATCACATCGGATTATTTCCTGTTTCATTTCAATTATTATATAAAAATGAAATATTTACAGATGAAACGCTAATTTTGTACATTAATTTGTATTAATTTTAGTTGCGACTTTTGTCTATGTTAAGCAGTTTAAAGTTTAAAAATAAACACATAAAATACTAATGTCATTATTCTGAAAATGATTATTTTTAATCAATGTATTTTTAATAACAAAAATAAAGATAGTTACTTCTTACCACAACAGTTTTATTGATGGATGTACATTTCGAAAGCTATGCTTTCATCTTCAACAAACACTATACATCATGATGTATAGTGTTGGCTGAAGATGAAAGCTTAGCTTTCGAAATTTACATCCATCAATAAAACTGTTGTTGGTTAGAAGTAACTATCTTTATTTTTGTTTTTATTCCAACCACAGTGCTCATATATTTTTATTAAGTCACTGTACACTCTATCATTAAAGTATAGGCAGAGGCTGACCCATGCAGTCTTGGCCGCCCTAGACCGTTCAGTACCAACCGCCCCTTTCTGCGAACTATATTATATAGTCTACTAGATATCATCGCTACGACCAGACAGGTTAAGATTTCTGTCAAAACCGAGCGAAGCCGTAAATAAAAGCTAGTCAACTGCTAATTCCTAAATGGTTTTCTTTAAAACTCATAGAAGCTAATGACCTCAGTTGTCTAGAGTCTATAATCTATAATTAATCTCTTCGTTAACTTTTGCGCCATGCTTTATGACTACGCTTAATTTATTTCGCCTTTAGTTTATCACTTTATTCTCATCATTAACCTTCTTATATTAAAGTCCATAAAAAATTCAGATCAACATTACGTCAACCTATAACCATAAATATGCGTTTGTCAACTGTCTCATTCCAAACGCCTACTTCTGTGCTCCATAATCATCGTGTAAGTACGGCCCTGGAGACAGCAGATGATCCCATCACCGGGACCTGACAACAGGAACACAGGAGAAACAGACGTGTTAATTTAGTGTTATTGCTCCCGGGCGTATTTAGTGAACGAATTCATTTAACGCGACGCTGTCAGATAAACGTTCTCTTCTACTCACTCCCCTTCCCCTCCCAACCGCCGACTCTCCTTCCAAATCATTCCACTACCTCTGTGTGAAGGTACATACAGCGCACATACGTCACATGCAATGACGTTTACAAACATACTATCTTCGCTAAGAGAAGATAATTTACCTATACGTCACATGAAATGATGTTTACAAACATACTATCTTCGCTAAGAGAAGATAACTTACCTATACGTCACATGAAATGACGTTTACGAACATACTATCTTCGCTGACAGAACATAACTTACCTATACGTCACATGAAATGACGTTTACAAACATACTATCTTCGCTAAGAGAAGATAACTTACCTATACGTCACATGAAATGACGTTTACAAACATACTATCTTCGCTGAGAGAAGATAACTTACCTATACGTCACATGAAATGACGTTTACAAACATACTATCTTCGCTGAGAGAAGGTAACTTACCTATATATGTCACATGCAATGATTTTACATATACTATCTTCGCCGAGAGAAAATAGCTTACCTATATAATATATATGTCTCATGCAATGACGTTCATAAACATACTAGCTTCGCTAAGAGAAGATAACTTACCTATACGTCACATTCAATGACGTTTCAAACATACTATCTTCGCTGAGAGAAGATAAGTTACCTATACACGCGTCACGCACGGTCGTATAGTCAGGATCTATAGACAGTGCGGTAGCTGTGTGCACTTTTGGCTTTGCCTAATTTACGCCAATGTTTGATCATTTGTATCAAAAATTATGAAAACCATAAACAATAGTTCCAAGAGTGTTATATGTAGTGTTCTTCTTTTTGTAGCTTTTATCTAAAATTTGCCACCCCCTGAAACGTGTCACCTTAGGCTAACTCTAGCCTACTTAGCCTATTGGTTAATTCACCCCTATGAATCACTATTGCAAACCACGGATCAAATCATCATTAATCTTATTGTAACCAAACATTTACCATAAGCTACTTTGTTATAGGACACAAATCACAATAATTCTGGAAAATTCTGAAACAATTATTGCCTACGCAACACAATAATAATTGAATCAATTTGTGGTTTTAACTTTTAGTAATGAGTCTTTCCATTGTTTAATACAGGGGTTCCCAATCTTTTCTTTACTGCGACTTCCTCTACAGGTTGCAATTTTTTGCGACGCCCTTCTAAAAGAAGATACCTGTATGTAGCTCTAGCAGACAATAAAATTACTTTATTATTCAAAGAAAACTCCAAAGAATATAGAATCTTAATCATTATTTATTAGATTCTAATTCTAATAATTAGAAATCATAAAAACTACAAGCAATACAATTAATGAGCAAGATGAGCTTGCTTTTCTGAGCATAACTTCTCAAATCAGGGCTGAAGTTCTGAAATTGCGACTCCCCTAGGATAGCGCCGCGACGCCCCAGGGCGTCGCGACGCACAGTTAAGGAACCTCTGGTTTAATAAATTTATCTTCATTTGTTTTTAAGGTTAAACTATTCCAACAAAAGTAGCATTGTTTTACTTTTTACCCATAGCTTCTCGAATGAATGAATTGTAGATTATAGACGCTCGACAACAGAGGTCATTAGCGTCTAACCGTAGCTTCTCAAACATGTTTGTTTTATCAGAAAAGTTATCTTATAAAATGTGTTCTATACCAATTGATAGTGTACCAAGTTTCATTAAAATAGGTTCAGTCATTCTCAAGTGGTATCGGCACAAACAAACACACACAAATTCTTATCTACTTCTCCCATCTATCATATATACAAACAAACCGTGAGGTGGGTCGTTTATTAGGACTAAAGTGCGACCCTTGAGGTCGACACGACGAACTTCCCTGCAGTTTGATAGATATTTAATAATAATAATTAAAATAGATATTACACAGAAAAGTAATCAGTTTAATCATTAAAACATAATTATTATTTATTTTTAACAATAATTAAAAAAAAAAAAAACGTCTGAAACGATTTTTATAAAATTTATGTCGGATCAAAATGACGTTAACACGCCTCGATTGACACCCTTACGAAGTCGATATAATTTTTTGTTCGCGAGATATTGTGTAAAATCTACTTTTTTGGAGTCTATTTGGTTAAGAAAAAAGAACGGCTGAACCGATTTTGAAAAAATTTCTTTCAGATCATATTTACGTCAATACGCGTCGATTGGCACCCTAACGTAGTCGATATCATTTTTCATTCTCGAGATTTCGTCTTAGAAAGAAATGGACACATACGTACACACACACACACACACAGAGACATCTTTCAAAAAATAGTGTAGTGACCTTGAAACATAAAAATTTGTTATACATTTTGATTTCGATTTTCGGACCCATTACAATAACTTCCAATGGGAAGTTAAAAATCTGAGGATTTGTAAAAGTATCAGTTGAGTTTTCAATTTATTTTAAAAATAGTAACAAAGTGAAAGCATTAATTGTACTAGGCCTAGATAACCCTCTCGGTTGGTGACCTTAAAAAAGTTGGCCACTTTTGCATGGAATCGGCCGAACTGTTAGTTGACGTTCTGTCTAACACCGGCCTTGATCTCAATTTCATGGAAAAATATACATGTTTTATTTATATTAGAAATCGTGTCCATCGTGATTATAATAAAATTAAGCAAAATCGCAGGATAGTGGACAAAATTATTTGATTTATTAAATTAAATGTACGACGTTTCGTCTATAGATTTAGACTTTTTCAAGTATGTTTATGTATGTACTTGAAAAAGTCTAAATCTATAGACGAAACGTCGTACATTTAATTTAATAAATCAAATTATTTTGTCCACTATCCTGCGATTTTGCTTAATTTTATACATGTTTTATTATATTGAAACATTTTAAAAACAAAAATAAAGATAGTTACTTCTTACCACAACAGTTTTATTGATGGATGTACATTTCGAAAGCTATGCTTTCATCTTCAGCAAACACTATACATGTATAGTGTTTGCTGAAGATGAAAGCATAGCTTTCGAAATGTACATCCATCAATAAAACTGTTGTGGTAAGAAGTAACTATCTTTATTTTTGTTTTTATTCCAACCACAGTGCTCATATATTTTTATTGATTCATTTTGTATTTTCAGTATTTTCGCTTCTATTTCTCTATTATTTTATAACAAGTACCTTCCTATGCAATTACAAGGAAAAATATTTGCGACTGCGAGCCAATTAATTATTTTTCCATGTAAAAACCGGCTGCTCCTATAGTCAAGGACGTAAAAAAAACTTTCCTTTTTAAATTATTCTTATATACTTTTTAGTGTATTTGCCATATGGCACATACACTATTGGCGTCGGTCGGATGGCGGGACCTAGGGGTCGGACCAAAATTTCTCGACGTTTCATACCCTCCTGAACATTTTGGCACCATTTTTGGAAATGTCTATTTATATATGTATTATATATATATATATATATATATATATATATATATATATATATATATATATGTGTACGGGCTATAACTTTCGAAAGAGTTAATTGATTTTGACGAAATTGGGTAGGCACGTTGCAATCCATAACCGCACGAAGCCTATTTAAAATGGGCCCAATCGGACCATTTTAAGGGTGGTTTTTAGGGGTTGAAAAATGTTTTTGGGCACAAAAATACCGAAAAAATTCTCAGAATTGTTTCAAAATTGAAATTTAACCCTTTAGTGAAGATCAAAATGTGCTGCTAAAATTTTAATAAAATCGCCCTGACAGGTCCGGACTTACAAATTTTATGAAAACACTAGTTTGCGGATAGTGATTTTACTGAAGGGTGTATTTAATTTGGTACAGAGGTTCCATTGATAATAATATTGAAATTAAGACAAAAAAATATTATTTTAAGGAATGTATTAAGGGGTTAAATTTTTTATTTTGTCCAAAAACCAACTTATGTTCACATAATAACAGCACAATGCCTTTATTAGCAAATACACTATATTGTCGGCAGGGTTTTAGCACTGCGACCCGAGTTTTTATAATATTATGGTATGACACATAATACAAGTCTGTCGTGAGCAATGTGGAATATCTGTCTGTTGTTTACCGTTTTCAGACGCTCTTTTGTCATCAGACAGATGCAATCTTTGCAATTTGCTTCATAGTCCTTGAATCATTTTCCTAGATAGACATCTTCTACATCCAACCATCTACAAAAATATGCTTTACGATACACTAATGAAAAAATTCGACTGATGACCAGTCCTATACTTCCCACCTAGTAAATATTTGCAAGAAATAAACACTTTTTTTTTATTCTTTGACTAGGCCCAAATAACCTTAGCTGTTGGTGGTCTTTAAAACACAATTTAATTTTTATTCTTTGAAAAAAGCATGGCCCTCTTTTTTGTTTGGTGATCTACTGATGGCTAACATAATATAGCAAAAATCATGGTTACCTTGATTTACGTACAATTTTTATTTTTTTTAGTAAAATATTTTTTTTCTCGAAAACTATACATTTTAGAGAAAAAAAATATTTACATTTTTTTCATATTATAACATCTAGAATTCATTTATATTTTTTTTTACCTATGTTAATACGTGACATTGAGGACGTTTTTTTGAATATCTCAGGATCCACTGAACCGATATGACTCAAAATCTAATCAGATCTAAGTTAAAGGCTGATAAACACAATAGAACAATCGGCATGCTCGTATGTTGTTCCGTTCTTAAGATATCGAAGGCGAAAAATTGACCACACACACACACACACACACATACAGACATCAGTCAGAAAATGATCTTAAACGATTGCTAGGGTCTCAAAACGTGAAAATCTGTTAAAATCTCGAAATGTTTTTTTCGGACTAAATCCATTACTTCCCTACCATAGTAGAGGTGGGAAGTAACAATGAAACCACTGTTCACTGTCGTGAAGGTACTGTTTTTATCAGACCACAATAATTTCGTTAACGTATTTTTGCAACACTTGCTTCAAAAGTACAATTTTAGATGGCTGTGTACCGTTTTAAAAGTAAAAGTGGAAGCTTCTGATGCCGTTCGAACGGTAGTGTTTAAAGTAAATTTTAACGTTCTCCGTTCTATAAAGTAGTACTGTTTTGTTTTACTTTATAAAACACGTGCGTAATAAAGTACTTTATAGATTACCTGTTATTTAGTGTAGTTGAAAGACGCTAATGACCTTAGATGTCGACGCGTCTATAATCTACAATAAATAAAAATTTATAGATTACTTTGCTATAATGTCACTAATAAAAATATTTATCCAAAATGTGTTTTATTTGCTTAAAATTAAACTTTTGAAGCAGTTGTTGCAAAAAATATTGTATGTAACGCGTGGCTAAAGTGACGGATCTGACAGTCGCGATTTTACAATACTCTCTTAAGGTTATGTTCCATTTATACCAGAACGAGTGTGTGTTTACCGCGAAAAGTAATATAATCGTGCAAAAAATCGAAATTCAGATTAGTGAAAATCTTGACTATTTAGACTCTAAAACATTTTGCGATAGATTTTTTCGATCTGTACGATCTGTCCGTTGTCGCCGTGCAGAATTCATCGATGTGCGAAATCTTCTTAACTACGAAACCGATCAAGTTCAAATTTATAGGACACCTTTCTGCCATGCTTACAATGAAAATGCGTAAATAAAATTTTTGAATTTTGAGCCCCAAAGGGCGTTATTTTCAAAAAAACCTTATTTTTTGAAGAGAAGTGGGCTTAAAATGCATTTTAGAGGAAAAATTAAAAGAATAAAAAATATTTCTCATCTTTTATCTAGCTATACTCCAGTTAAGATACAGTTCCTGTCAAAACCGACATTAACTCGAGCAAAATCGTTGATAAAAGCTTGTTAACTTCCCATTGGAAGTTATTGTAATGGGTCCGAAAATCGAAATCAAAATGGAGAAAAAATGTTTCTGTTTCAAGGTCACCACACTATTTTTACACTATTTTTAGAAAGATGTCTGTGTGTGTGTGTCTGTGTGCGTGTGTGTGTGTGTGTGTACGTACGTCCGTACGTATATGTGTCCATTTCTTTCTAAGACGAAATCTCGAGAATGAAAAATGATATCGACTACGTTAGGGTGCCAATCGACGCGTATTAACGTAAATATGATCTGAAAGAAATTTTTTCAAAATCGGTTCAGCCGTTCTTTTTTCTTGACCAAATAACCTCCAAATAAGTAGATTTAACACAATATCTCGCGAATAAAAAATTATATCGACTTCGTAAGAGTGTCAATCGAGGCGTGTTAACGTCATTTTGATCCGACATAAATTTTATAAAAATCGGTTCAGCCGTTTTTTTATTTTAATTATTGTTAAAAATATATAATAATTATGTTTTAATGATTAAAATGATTACTTTTCTGTGTAATATATAATTTAATTATTATTATTAAATATATTTGTCAAACTGGGAAGTTCGTCGTGTGGACCTCAAGGGTCGCACTTTAGTCCTAATAAACGACCCACCTCACGGCTTGTTTTTGAATAAAATTGACTGTTATCTTTCTGGTGTTCAACCTGCAAAACCTTAGAAAGGGTGGAACTGCTCTATTGACTCAATTTCTCTTAGCATATTATATAGATAGGTAGGTACTGTTGTAGCTTTTCCTTCCAAGTGTCATCGACATTCGTGAGATGAAATAAGACAAGACGAGGGCAAGTTTAACGATGCAGAAAATAACGTGTGAGATTACTGAAGGATCGCGTAATCGGATCTTGGTGTGTGCATTTATACATTGTTAACCTGAAGTCTAAAACACGTCACGTCACCAGTGTTATGTAAGCTTGATATAAAACATCATACTGGCTGATTTAATTACCAGAAAATAGTAAATTGTATATCTAGTTGCGTAATGGCGTATATTACAGACAAGTAGCGACATTATGTTAAAACGAGCTTAATGAGTTTTAACAGTCACATGAGTCATAATATCATTACGCACGAGATATATATGAAATTTTCCACCATACCCACTATAAAATAACTACTTTTCACTTAATTATCAGTATTTTCAAAAAATTTTGATAGTTTATTTGTGTCGCCAACTTCATGTCTATAGTAGACCGAGAGTAGATGTCAGTAGGTAATAGCAGGCAAATTAGACCGAATAAACATAAATCACTATAGCAAATTGTTTTATGTTTATTCGGTCTGATTTGCCTGCTATAAAATAGTTGCTTTACATGCATGTATGCACGCATGTAATGCGGCTTTTGACAGACCGTTGTGCGGGAACGCATCTTTCCCACAGTAGAGTAAAGTGCCCTAATATCGGATAGTTTTTGAAAAGTGTCCATATTTTTTTAACTCATTACATAAAATGAAATTTTTTGGACATACAATACATAATGCTGGATGGAGTTTTATTCGAAATTAAAATAAAAATTTTCAAAAATAATTTAGTCTAGCGAAATTGAAATTGCTGTGCAATAAGAATTTTTTTTGCGTTTAGAAAATAAATGCTGGATGGAGTTTTATTCGAAATTAAAATAAAAATTTTCAAAAATAATTTAGTCTAGCGAAATTGAAATTGCTGTGCAATAAGAATTTTTTTGCGTTTAGAAAATAAATGCTGGATGGACTTTTATTCGAAATTAAAATAAAAATTTTCAAAAATAATTTAGTCTAGCGAAATTGAAATTGCTGTGCAATAAGAATTTTTATTGCGTTAAGAAAATAAATGCTGGATGGAGTTTTATTCGAAATTAAAACGAACGAAACAACGAATGCACTCGCAATTGTCGAGTGTTTTCTGTTTTGTGTCACATTTATTAGCGTCATATAAGAACATATATCTGTGGGTGCAAATCAAAACCGTTTATGTCGAATTATAAGTAATTTTTGCCATACCTGCCCACTATAAAATAGTTGCTTTATATTTCAGTGTGCGAGAACGTATTGTTACAAAACTGTTTTCTGAGTTGGCGGAATAAATATTTATTTACAATAATTAAAAATACAAATAACAATAAATGCAACAACGAAAAGTCAATTCTAACAATAAAAAAACTTAAACGGTAATTATTGAACTAAACGAGCCACTTAAATAACACTTAACAAATAACTATATATACAAGGATTATTTATTTGTAATTATTTATGTCACTGTATTTATATCAGATTTATGTCGCTGTTCAACACTGTCACAGTACAATCTACACTGACTGAACAATATTCACAATTCACTGATTACCGATTGTGTGACACCGTCGACTGCCTGCCTATTCACTCGTACCGGCTTGTTTATATACCCTGCGCGGCCCAGCCTAGTACGTTCTCGCGTTCTCTAGAACATTCCGGCAGGTACTTGTTGTTCAGTATCTTCGATACCATTCCACGCTTTACTTATACTGTGACCTTTCTTTCTCGTGGTTTCTATTGAAGGCAATGGCGTAACATCTTAGGGTTTGCTACAGTATCTTTCCCACACTAGAAAACAAACCATTTCCATAGTGATTTATGTTTATTCTTCCTCATCTGCCCGCTATTATCTACTGACGCTACTCTCGGCCTACTATAGTAGTGAAGTTAGCGACACAAAATGAACTGTCAAAAATTTTTGAAAATACTGAAAATGAAGTGAAAAGCAGCTATTTTATAGTGAATATGGCAAAAAATACCAAATTATATTATATGACTCGTGTGACTGAATTCATACTGTCACTACTCGTCAGTAATATACTTCATTACGCCACTAGATATACAATCTACTATTTCCTATACGTTTAGATAATTTTTGTGTAAAAGTGTGTTCTTGGATTCTTCTTTTTGAAGATTTCCATCAAAATGGATGGATATTTTCAGTGTACACGCTACTGAGCGCATAAACGTCCCATCATTTTGATGGAATTCTTCGAAAAGAACAAACCAACGAACACACCCGAAAATTTCATTTTCATGGACGGGTGGCTAAAAGTGTTCCTAGTTTCTACGGAACCCTAAAAATACAAATAATGAAAGCAATCAAAAAATTGTATATAAATAATATTCTGCTCATTTTGCCATACTAGCGCAGGAGAACGAGTAAATTAATAAAATTTATGTTATTACATTTTTTCATAGCAAATAGATATGCCTTGGTAGTTCTATATAAACAACGAGCATCTCAACAATCTGTTCACAAAATACATATTATATACCGAGAGCTAGTGACAATTTTTTGGTGTTATTTATTCAAGGCCTTATTTTTGTGAAGATGTTGAGGGAGGCATATTAAAGTGCCCTGAGTAAGGGATTTTACTAGATAGCGGTATGAGAGGGATGCAGACCGCCCCCAACATGTAACAAAAAAAATGGTCACAATTATTATTGCTTCAAGGCGGAAATTGTTTGTATAGCTTGTCGGCGACCCAGTATTGCCATTATAATATTTGCAGATCGATTGGTTAGTATTAAAGGGGTGGCAGATCACCCTAAATGTGTCATGTTCCCGACGAAATTTATATTATTAGTTCAAGGTTCAAATTTTAATATGTTATTACGGCGATTGTTTTAAGCATATATTTAAATTTGCAGAACAAAATGTCGGTATTAACCCCCTTGCAGAACGATATAAACACCTAGGCGAGCAAGTTTTCCTCTAAGAGAGGGAGTTATTACCGACATTTTGTTCTGCAAATTGAAATATATGCTTAAAACAGTCGCCATAACAACATATTAAAATTTGAACCTTGAACCAATAATATAAATTTCGTCGGGAACATGACACGTTTAGGGTGATCTGCCACCCCTTTAATACTGACCGATCGATCTGCAAATATTATAATGACAGTACTGGGTCACGGACAAACTATACAAACAATTTCAGCCTTGAAGCAATAATAATTGTGACCATTTTTTTGTTACATGTTGGAGGCGGTCTGCATCCCTCCCATACCGCTATCTAGCAAAATCCCTTACTCAGTGCACTTTAATATGCCTCCCTCAACATCTTCACAAAAATAAGGCCTTGAATAAATAACACCAAAAAATTGTCACCAGCTCTCGGACTATTACTGTTTACATCGAAATTGAAAATATAAATCGATAAATAATTTTCAACTCCATAAAACTAGGGATTTTATCCCCAATCTGGCAACACTGATTGACAGTTGCTATACTGCATGCTGGAGTTACGTCGTGTTTTGCCACTGTAAACCTATAAACCAGTTCCAACTTTACGATGTTTTCTTCCAAACTAAAGTACCGGGATGCGTTTAAAATAAAACAAAACATTCATTCTTAATTTTAAATTTTATTTTCAGAGCAGTAACTGCAACAAAAAAAACGATCAAGCATGAACGTACTTCATGTGCCGATGGTTCCATAAGTCATTCGCTGTTAGTCTCAAAGCCGACCGTCAGATTTCCTATGTCTCGAAACACAGTTAAATGTGTTTGTGTGAGTTAGCATTGGGGCCGAATAGGGGGAGACAAATGTGGAGCCATAATTATTAGTATTAATTTTATTCAACCGCGGAAATGGAAAAATAGAGCTGCCAAGGGGTTGCGGCAGAATGAACCCTGGCACCCCATGATGATATGAAAGTACTCGTTGATATCACTGAACTTTAGCCGTACCCCAAACTTTCGGCTCCCAGATGCGCGCGCGCCTAGTGGTGTGAGCGACTGTCATTTGAAATAATTTCTCGGTTGTTGAGACATGAGTGAAGTCACCTGCATGCGGTGCTTCATAGAACAGAGGAAGATAAAAGACGTAAGACGTCATATTGTTACAAAACTGCTTTCTGAGTTGGCGGAAAATATTTATTTACAATAATTAAAAATACAGTAACAATAAATGCAACAACGAAAAGTCAATTCTAACAATAAACACAAGTAATTAACACTTAACTATATACAATTGACTACACTAATATTTATTTTATATCAGATTTATTTCCTGTTCAACACTGTCACAGTACAATTTACACTGACTGATTCCCGTTGACTGATCAATATTTATTTCACTGCACTGGCACGGCTCACCATTCACTGACTCGATTGCTTGACACCGTTGACTGCTTGCTTCAACACGACATCGCTGGTTATATACCTGCGTTACCTACGTCCAGTGTGTGCTCGTTCTCTCTAACGTTGTCTGGAATCTTCGATACCATTCCACGCTTTACTACTGTGACTTTCCTTTCTCGTCGTTTCTATTGGAGGCAGTGGCGTAACATCTTGGGGTTTGCTACAATATTCAATACTGTGAAATGCAGTTAGTAGATGCACGAGCAATGATTAAAGTGCGGGAGTACATCAGAATAAAAATATATTTAAATTTAAATTTTATTTAAAAAGAAAATATAAACCTCAAAATACCTAATTACAGAAGAAACTAGCATAATTTATTTAAACAAGTGGGCCTTTGAATTGGTACAACTTCGGGTAGTTTTTCTGGGTGAAACTTAGCAACATGTCGTTTATAATTTTTATACTGGGTAAAATTCTTTAAACACTCGGAATGAATGAATGAATTGTAAATTATAGACGCCCGATTTAAACACTCGGCACACTGATAAATTATGTATTTGATTTTTACCGCAGTTAAAACGTTTTACTGACAGACTAACTTAACAAAACACACGTGTTTTGTAGACAAGAGTATGAGACGTCACTCAACTAGATGCGCGTGCACTGGGAGCCGAAAGTTTGGGGTACGGCTAAGGTTCAGTGTTGAGATCGACATTTTGACGTCAATTTAATTTTATGTAGTCGATGACATAAGAATTGATAATCGAAAAAATGACCGGAAGTTACGTCAGTATGTCGTGATCTGTCAGAATAAAAATAATAATTCTGGCTCCCTATTTGTCTATAATGTACTTAGGGAATCTAACGGTGGGATCGCCGTCTATTTAATTTTTCTTTAATCTTTATCAGCTTGTTTATATATGCATTAAATATTTTTTGGTAAATCTCAAATATAATCTTCGCTAATGCGAGAAAGAAACCTGTCAGGAACAAATTGGTGACTAGGAAGTAGGAACAAACCTATTTTGATAGCTTCTACAATAGATAAATAGATGATATACTTTTTATTTATGGACTCTAGAGGAGTATAAAAACAGCAGGCTAATTAATTAAAACGGCATTCGTGACTTTCAGAACATCGACCTTGTTAAACAATTAATGGTAATAGGTAATAACTGTCATTCATAAGATTAAGAATGCAGTTTTGCAATAAAAGGACATCAGATAATTCATGTAGGTACATAAATACATCATAATTACACCATAATTATTTATTACTAATTTTTAACTGTAGCTTTGCTCGTGGTAATCTCAGTTTTTTAGTTACTGCTCAATAATTCCCTTATAGTTGAATCGCGATGATTATATAAAGCCTATATCTTATTCCTTGAAATACATATATTTAACAAAGACTATAGTGAAAGTCAGTGGCGGCTCCTCCTTTAGGTCAATGACCTCCCTAGAAATGGAAAATGAAAAAAAGAAAAAAAACTTTTAGAATTTAGAAAATAAAATTTAAAAAAATATTAAAACCAAATATTCTGTTTCAACAAATGCAGAATACTAATAAGTAATAGTATACCTAATTTTTAAGTTCTGTATCAAATACAATTCTGTATCAAAATAAAGAATCACACTGTGGGTCCAGGGCCGTAGCTAGGGGGGGCATTAAGGGGCAATGTCCTACCTTAAAACATCCAGTGCCCTACTTTAAGGAATTATAAACAAGCCGCAAAGACTGTCACGACAGAATGACAGATTTGATCTATCTGGCATTTGGAAAACAAGATTAATTCGTTGGACTAAATGAAGTTCTTCGGAAATTTGATAACATGGCAAGTTCTGTATTTTTTTTTTTTTTTTTTTTTTGAATAAATTGTCATTGACCGTTTTCTTGCTTTTGTAATTTGATATCACCAGATGAGGTGGGCAATCCAATTAAAAAATTGTAGTCTTTTGCTTCAGCCCTACTTTAAACTTTCAGTGCCTTATCTTAAATTCAGCTCTGGCTACGGCCCTGTACAGAGATATGACTATCGAATCGGAACCAATCGGGCGCTACGCTACACGACGTACACAACTCATGAGCTGTTCATCGTACATTAATTAATTAATAAAAAAAATTTTCTTTTCGTTTTTCAATATTATTTATGTTAAATTATTAGAAAAATCTAAAAAATTAATATTTTTTTTTAAATTTAAATACTTAATTATTTCAAGGTGCTCTTGATTGAAATCTGCATGACGAGACAAGATAAATCTGTTGATATGTAAAATAAACAAAAAATCTTTGATTTCTTTTAGAGTCAAAACAGGGGTTTATTGACCAAAATTGCTTATGTTGATGCCTTCTACAACCTCTATAAGTTTAGCACAATGTTTATGAAACACCCTGTATAAACAGTAATATCTATGTCAAAATTTCGTTATGATTTCTACAGACAGAGTGAGTTTTAAAACGTTTTAACTTTATGACGAGGTCGGATCATGCGTGGGACGTTTTACGTTCATGTAATTGGGTTTTTAAGTGAATTTTTTTTTTTTACTTAAATGGAAAGACCACATACAAGTTTTATAGCAAAACTGTTTTTATTTAATTTTTTTGCTTACTAATTAAAAAGTTATATTTAAATAAAAATTAATTTTTAAACTCAGTTCCGATAACGCGCCGAAAGAATCCGAACGCGTGTGACGTCATTATGTTATCTATGATCTTTGTATCCATGGTTACCAGGTTAAAAATTTATTATTTTTGATAGTATGTGTAATACATATACACAAATACCCACAAATGCAGACACATTTTAACATAACGACGTCACAAACATTCCTGGCGCGTTTTGAAGTCACGTGATATTTTTTAAATTTTTATACATTTTAATTAATTTTCAGTAATTTATCTATAGCTTTAAAAAAATTTTTCTTTTCGATTTTCAATATTATTTATGTTAAATTATTAGAAAAAATTAAAAAATTAATAATTTTTTTTAAACTTAAATACCTAATTCTAGTATGTTAATTCAACAAATATGATACGATTATTCTTCAAGTGCACTGCATTTTTTTAGACTGACCTTGCATTTGACATTGCAACAAATCAAGTACTGTACATGCATTTGTGGATTACATAAGGAAAGGTCATTTCCTTGTTTAGGTATTTTAGCTTCAAATAAATTATAAATTTGGAATTTTATCCACGTGCATATACAGGATGTCCCACGACATGACTGCCATGATAGCCTGGGACTGTGTTGCTGGGGTGATTTCAGGTCAAAAATGTCTAATGAAAAAATACTCGGAACGCTATCCTAACTGAGCTAGAAGCATTTGAAATTTTAAATAAGTAAGCCCACCAATGCAGGTATTAGCTTCGGCTGTTGGTTTTGTTATTATTATTATTTTATTTATTGTAAATTATAGACGCGTCGACAACTTAGGTCATTAGCGTCCTAATTTTGTTATTATTAAAAAAAAAAGACCAGGTGGCTGTGAATCACCATTAGTATTTATTGTCCTGAGACTCTTCGCAGAGCTACCACTTCAATTCTAAGAAGAGCTAGACTATGTATACAGCAACTGGGTGGACATTTTGAGCAACTAATTCAATTAAGCGATTTCTTTTTAATTGGTTTTTAAATTAGTAGGGAATTCCTACCACTACTTATCTAAAATTTCAAATGCTTCTAGCTCAGTTAGGATAGCGTTCCGAGTATTTGTTCATTAGACATTTTTGACTTGAAATCACCCCAGCAACACAGTCCCAGGCTATGGCAGTCATGTCGTGGGACACCCTGTAGATACAAGGCGCTATTCCTATACAATTAAACAAAAAAAATACCCATACGTAATGGTGGAAGAACGCCCATGTTCAAAACGTTAAGATAATTATTAATGTGAACATTCATCTCGTATTTAAGGAGGCAGTTCTGGGTTTCGACACCGCGCCCCATATTTTTTGACACGTGTCCTGTATTCACCTTATACTGTCCCGTAAAAATCAAGTTTTTCTATATAGGTAATATTGTAATATAGTAAAATGTCTTTTTACAAGCTTTTATTTAACATGCTGTGTTGGTATGTAGCTATGTTTATTACTTTTTACTTTTTTTTGAGCTCTAATCTTGCAAGTCAAATTTTGTACTCGTATGTATTTCTGATTCCTACAAACAAATAAAAATTTTGTATCCCATTTTGTTGGGAGTTATGAACGTTCAAATACTTTATTTAGTAGCTATGCTAAACCAAAAGACATACAACATTTCCTCCCCTAAACTGATCCAAATCGAGGCCCGCGTTCGTTAATACCGCCCTAGTTTATCGTAGATGACAAAGTAACATTTCTTGTCTCCTTTACTAGTTTTTTTTTATTATAACAAACGATTTATGATTCGCCTGTACAAAGTACAACGTAAATCACATTTATGTTGTAAATACATATTAAAAAGACAGATGAAGGGAAAGAAAGATGGAGACAGATGGAATGGATGTAGTGGGAGCGAGACGACCAGCACATTTATATGGTTAGAATTCAGCTATTCAAAGGTTGTAGAGTCACCCGACCGCAAATGTATGACATAGCTGAACTTTGCCAGGCCTTTCAATGAACTTTGTCATATAAACAGATAAATACATTTAAAGTTAAATTGGGGCTTACATTTCTCATGTATACCTACGCAAGTTGAAGGTCAGCCATTATCAAAGTGTAACGATTATTTACTCATATAATTATATTAACAACTAGTAATTAAAGCCTGCCTTCATCAGAGCGCTAATGCTCCTTTGAAAAAAATGTGTATATCCTGTTAGTACTCTTATAGTATAGGTATGTGTAACATCTTTTGTGTGAATGTGTCTTCACACTGCGCATGACGTATATTCTGTTCGGTTTTTACCCGACTGCCGAAGGAGGGTAATGTTTTTCGGGTGTATGACGTATGTATTTATGTATGTATAATTATATATCTGCATTTTCGTCGGCGCCTTCTGTAACGGAAACGACTTGATGGATTTTGAAAAATGAGGTGTCTATATAGATTCGTCATAGTCTCACAAGTGCTACTGGGTATATCACGTCACGGAAAATTCAAATTGGCGGACGCTAAACGGCATTTTGTCAATACGCAAAAAATCGGCAAAACCTTTTGTGTGCAGGGGTATCAAATGAAAAGGCGTGATGAGATTTAACTAAAAGGAAGAAAATAAAAATAAATTATTTAAAAAAAACAAAAAACCCGACTGCATAAAAAGCGAATTTAAAACATGGAAACAAGATCATATGATAACATGCAGTCGGAGGCATACATGTAGTAGTTGAACAGAAATATTTTATGCCTCCGACTGCATGTTATCATTTGATCTTGTTTCCATCTTTTAAGTTCGCTTTTTACGCAGCCGGGTTTTTTTGTTTTTTTAAATAATTTATTAACTTCCCATTGGAAGTTATTGTAATGGGTCCGAAAAATGTTTCAAAATCGGATCAGCCGTTCTTTTTTGTTAACAACCAAATAAACTCCAAAAAAGTTAGATTTTACACAATATCTCGCGAATAAAAAATTATATCGACTTCGTAAGGGTGTAAATCGGGGCGTGTTAACGTCATTTTGATCCGACATAAATTTTATAAAAATCGGTTCAGCCGTTTTTTTTTTTTTTAATTATTGTTAAAAATAAATATAATGATTATGTTTTGATGATTAAAATGATTACTTTTCTGTGTAATATCTAATTTAATTATTATTATTAAATATTTATCAAACTGGGAAGTTCATCATGTGGACCTCAAGGGTCGCACTTTAGTCCTAATAAACGACACACCTCACGGCTTGTTATTATTAAATATTTATCAAACTGGGAAGTTCGTCGTGTGGACCTCAAGGGTCGCACTTTAGTCCTAATAAGCGACCCACCTCACGGCTTGTTTTTTGTCACATATCGTTCGGTTTTTCGTCACATGAAGAGAATGCTCTCTCGCGGTATAAAAATCGATTGATATTATTTTTTGATATCTTGAGGCACCCGAGATACTAACGTCCTAAAAGCATACTTCCAATTTGGCGCCCAAACTCGGGGCGCACCAGTTGGGATAATGCTGCAATTCATGTTCGCGGCAAACTTCAGTTCAGTTTATAAAAGTAGACTATTGAGATGCATAGCATCGCCTCCTTGTGCATGCGAGTGTAAATATTCCTCCCGCCCGCGACCCCTCAGCACCCTTCGCCGTGACCCGAGGGCCACACAAACACACACACTACACACATTTATTTGCATGCGCTATCTTATAGTACCTATTCGCGTACTGAAAAAAAAAGAACAGCAGAGCAAAAAGCAGAAATTCAATGAATGTTTATCCAGATTAAGTCCATTTATCACGTGTTACGATCTTTTAGTCGAGATTTATCACAGCCGCCTGCGTTATGTTTTTTAACATTTTTATGCTTTTCCTGTTCTCCCCGCGCGCGTCACGTGGAATATTCAGGATATATCTCTTTCAAAAGCGTGTAGACGTGTGTTTATATACGTTTTTAAAGTGTTTAATGACAACGCGAAAAAAATAACTTCTTATGCGAGTTCGGGCCGTTTTACGTTTGCGTTAAATATTTAACGCTAACCATGGCAACTTAAAACAATTCATATATTAAGTCCAATCGAAGAATCGCGTATACTTATATCTCAACACAATTGCAGAAAACTGCGTCGTCCCAAATAGACAACTTGGTATATCGTAAATATATAGCAATACACGCATCGGGACGCGTGGCGTAGGGGTATCGCAGCTGCTTTATACGCAGTAAGTCAGTGGTTGAACCCGGGGGGTACCTTTAATTTTAGTTTCTTTTTTTAACTATTCCATATTCCACTTGACATTTATATTTTTTTCTATTTTGATTATATTTTCTCTATTTATTTTTTATTTTGATATTTTACTATCATACAGTGTCAAACTTAGCGGGTTGTGTACTTTTAGCTTTGCAGAGTTTAAAGCACGTAAACAATATTATTTACTTTCGGCGATTTCTGGTTGAAAGTGTTTAGGATTATGGCAAAAAGTTTCACTTGCGCATTCATATAAAACCGCACCTTAGTTTTTGTTCTGTAAATATCAATGTATAAAATTTATAGTCTACTCCATGAACTGATATAGCAATTGTTACAAAACTGTTTTCTGAGTTGGCGAAATAAATATTTATTTACAATTATTTACAAACACAATAATAATGAACGCAACACCGAAAAGTCAATTCTAACAATCAACACAAGTAAACAATAACTAAACAGTAATTAACACTTAATTATATACCAGCCACCACGACTATTTATTTCTAGCTATTTATGTTTCAAATATTTATATTCACTGTATTTATATCAGACGCACTATTAGTCGCTTAGTATTCTCCATTGACTGATTGCGTGACTCACCGATGACTGATTCCTTCACTCACTCGCACTGCTGTTTATATAGGCTGCGTGGCATAAGCCTAGTGTGTTCTCGATTTCTCTAGAACTTTCGTGCAGGTACTCGTTGTTACAGTAAGCAGATCCCGTTTCTCGGAACTCTCGCCTGTCGTTTTATATACAGGGTGATCCGTAACACAATAAAACTGAATGATAGGCATCTCTCAGCATCTGTTTGGTCGCCTGAATCTCAAACAACCAATGTGCTGCTCACGTGAAAACTATATCTGTTGAAGGGAAAGACTAGATGTAGATGTTGCGTAAGTTTCACTTTTTGCCGGACGGCGTTCATACAGTTCGGCCGTCGCCAGCCGAACTTTATAGCTTTACGTTCCAAATTGCTGACTAGAATCATTGTTGGCCGGACGACGTTTAAATACAGTTCGGCCGTCGCCAACCAAACTGTATAATGTATACAGAGACGGAGAGATCTAAAAATAAATAGGTAGTATGTCGGCCAAAATCATTCATTCATACATCTAAAAAAATTAGGTGTATGAATGAATGATTTTGGCCGACATACTACCTATTTATTTACAACATTTTTTACAATAATTTAACGTTAATAGGTCTCAAGAAAATCCCCATTAAAATATCCCGTCATTTTCACCTTAATGTTTCTCTCGCCATGCGAAATATAAATGACTCCGAAACAAAGCTTGCTTTACAACCAATTATTGTTTTTAACCAAAAACTTACAATTTTAATTTTGTAGCATCTCTAAGAGAATTAACAAATGAGCGAAATTTAGAAAATCAATATAGGTAATAATGAAATTACTTCTCGAAGGATTTGTATATTTTTTTTACTGTACTTATGTACTTATGTTTTGTAAAAACAACAATAAATTATTCTTCGATGCATTGCTTTAAAAAAATGTAACAATGGCATACCAATACAAATAATTACTGACATTCTTTTATTTATTTTATATCTATTAAAACCGCAATTAATTGGATAACGATTAACTATCATAATCACGTAAAATTTATTTTTCCGGGAATTAATTTTTTGTAGTTTCTGCAATGAAGTTTGAAGGCTAACAAGGGAACTAAACAAATTATCAAAACATTTTAATAATTCAAATTTACCAATAATTTATTTATTCAATTTTAATTAAAATTCTCATGTGTAAAATTGTCATTTTCCAGATTCTAATCTGTGATTGTCAAAGTATCAAATGTGTTTTCGGTATATGATTTTGTGTACGACTTCACTCGTGTGAACGTCTATTTTGCTTTCAAATTTTTACCCGACTGCGAAGCAAAGGAGTGGTAATATTGTGTTTAACAGTCTATGTATGTATGTATGTTCCTTTGAAGCACTATATACAGACCAAACGCCTGGGCCGATTTTTATGATTCACACGTCAATCGATTCCCCTTAGTCCGGCGAGTGTCACTAAAGACATGACGTTAGTGAAAATTCAATATGGCGACTACAGGACGCCATATTGTGAAAATGAAAAAAATGAAAGTCAACAAACTATGTCAAGTGGGGGTATCGTTGAATAGGTATTTAAAAATCATTTTTAGTTTTCCCTCAACATTTTTCGATTCGACTAATTTCGCTTTATGGTTGTTTTTGGCGGGAATCCTATTTTTCCAATGACAATATAAGTCACTCGTTGTTTTTATAAAAGCATAAAAATGAAAATGTATAAAAATATAAGTAAAAAAGGTAATATAAATAAAACACAAAACCGATTACGGCTAACATAAGTAAAAAACAAGCTTTCAAAATGAAAAGTATAGTCGTGTAAAATTATATTAGTTTAGTGTTTTCGCAATAGTAGCGCAGTTAAATTTTTTACCCGGCTGCTTTTCATCGTTGTTTTATAGTTTTATATTAGTTACAGTTGGATTTTTTGTTTTATTTTTGGTGTATCTCTTGCCAGAGTTCGAACCCTGTACCTTCGGAGTGCTTTCACCACTCGCGATTAAATTCCAATCATCTTATTAATCGAAGAAAGTCTAGAAAAATGACGCTTGATTGGAAATCTCAAGGAAAGAAACAAGGAGGAATGCTAAATGAAAAATGGCGTGGGATAATTGAAAGAGAAACAAATCAAAACAATGCAATGGAGTTTTTTTTAATTTTAATTTTAGATGTAGTAGAAAAAAGATATTGCAAGAAGCAAATCTTTCTTCGGAGTCTTCGGACCTTCGCCATACGCATTCATGAGCATTTGGTTGATTTCAAACTTACCCTAGTTTCAGAAGACAAAACGTGCGTCCAATCCAGTTCCCTCAATATTAAAAATATAACAGAAATACTAAGTGGTGCAATAATTTATTCCTTGAAATAAAATTAACTTTCAATGCACCAAGAAATTCATTCGATAGAATAGTAACTTCTGGTACAAATTTACTTTATACCATACACCTTGGACATATTGTCAAATATTTTGATTCTAATGCACGTTTACCAATGGCGCATCGATCGAAAATATAAATTTATTTTATTTTACCTACAAAAGCCATTACCTGAAAGATATGGAATTAATATTTACCTGAAAAGGTTGCCGGGGCAGAAAGTAATTTGTGCATTTCGTGCCCATCCTATTTTACTAGGCGAATAAATATTTATACCCTTGAAATTGACCAGAATAGTTATTCTTACAATTTATACCTGCAGTAAACTTAACTACGTTTGGTGAATTGAATTGTCGCTATTTATTCCGAGTAATAGTCACTAGGGGAATAAACCAAGGGAATAAATAACTAACTAGGCTCGGTGAATACGGGCCTTAGTGCAAGTGACTAAAATTATCAATATTAAGAGCAGAATGCAGGTTCCAACTAACCGGCAAATAACTGCCAATGAGAAATGATTCAACAGGATGACGTCGAGTACGAGAATGAAGGCCCGCGGACAAAACGCATCGGATCGATCACTGGGTGCCATCTGTTCACAAGTCCATTAACTGTGCTGAATGGATTGGATGGAAGCAGTTTCCTATCGTCATTAATTTTACTACATCCGTCAGATCGACGAGTTGTTTCGTACAGAATTATATAAATCCGATCGTTTTGATCAACTTGTGCAAGTACTCTACTAACAAACACACTCCTTCTTATTTATCCAGGAATGTGCAGAGGCGTAGCTAGGTACGTTCTGAAGATGGGACAATTTTTCGCTAGTTCAATATGAGATTTGATGGTCAGTGTCCGAGGGCCCCCTGAGCTTGGGGGCCCCGGTGCACGGCACCGTCTAGCCCTCCGATAGCTACGCCACTGGGGATGTGAAAAGTAAGGCATTTTTTTCTAGAAGACATTAACTCCTGAGTTGTTACGGTTGATAGCTTGAAAATCCTTCCATAAACCAGGCGACCTGTTTAGGGCGAGGGGAGATTCGGTAAAAAACTACACTGGCTTGTTTGGGCGGTGGGCGAAAGGAGGTCCGAGAGTTTTTACTTTTTTACTTGCGAACCCAAAGATACATTTAAATTACGTGCTGTGGTTACCGCTGGAGGTGGGGGATCTACGCTAAAGCCACGTGAAGCTACATTGGGGTGGGGATTAAAAGGTGGACTAAATAAGGCCACATTATAGAAGGCTCCCTAATGTAGCTAAGCCGGAATTCGGCGTACCGTTTAACAATCTTGGAAAGCAGCTGACAACTTTTTATAAGCTTTTATTTAACTTGCAATGTATGTTAATTAGTTTGTGTGTTTGTTTAGGTCAAATCTTGCAAGTCAATTTTGAATGACTTTCACGTATCCGATCGATTTGAAATTTTGTACACATATCTATTCCCGATGACAATACATGTATAAATCGTTTTAAGAAATAAATTCAACCCCTAAGGGGTTCAAACGGGGATGTTGGGTTTTTTTGACTAATCAAGGCCCAGGCCTTTTCTGACGTAAGCATCCACTAAGAAAGGATTTCTCGAAATTCAACCCCTACGGGTGTCAAAGGTGGGTTAAATTTTGAAAGACTAAAATGAACAAAATAAAATAATCGTAAAAAAAACTTTTTAGAAGCAAGCTTTTATTGAAATGTTTTAAAAAGGAAAAAATAATATTTAATAATTCTGGTTCATAATTATTATAAAAGCGCGGGGGTTTCGACTAATAAACTATCATAGAGATGGTTGTAATCTCTATGATAGTTTATTAGTCGCAACCCCCGCGCTTTTATAATAATTATGAACCAGAATTATTAAATATTATTTTTTCCTTTTTAGTACATTTCAATAAAAGCTTGTCTCTAAAAAGTTTTTTTTTACTAACATTTTATCTCGCATTTTATTATTATAAAGTAAGAAATTATCCATTAACCAATTCTCGCGATTTGCTATCCAGTAACCATTTTCTTGTCGTTGAAATTAAATATCTTCCGCATCACTTGGTCTCACACAATTTTCCTACAAAATAAGTAAAAAACGTGTCTCTTTTTTTGTAGGCTGTGTTTTGTTATTGTAAGCAAAAGAGAAAATTGAAATAATCAATTTTACTGTCGGAACGTCTTATCTAAATCATGGATTTAATCATTTTGAATGCGTCGATTAATTACTTAATTACCGGAAACGGTCGTATTCAGCTATCGTAAGAGACGTTGGCAGCGCGGTATAGTATAACCAAAGAGTAGACAAGTTATATAAGAGGCGTCGCTTCGAACGGTCCTTTTGAAGTTCAACGTAAAGTTTCAGCGACCTTGAAACCTTTAAGGTAACTTTACACGATGCCCCTTTTTCGTGCGGCGAATCATGCGCCACTGCATGCACATTTGCGCATGCAATGAGAGGCAAAAAACCCATCTCTTTGAGTTATATGCATAATAGAATTTACACGTAGAGTTCGTTGCACGAATGCATATGAAAATTGTCTATATTTCAAATTAGTACGGCATAAATTGCGAGAATTTTAAATATCACGCCATAAGAAAAAAGTTATAATTTTGAATTTAGAATTTTCATTTTATTTTAATAGGTTAAGGTGTTTATGTTAAAAAAGAGATAAGAATAAAATTTAAAATGGTACACGAACAAGAATGCTGTCACACTTAGCTACATTTTTGTTATATTAACACACTTTCTCGACATGATTTTTTCCAAATTACTTTTTCTTAGCTACGCTAGAAAATTGAATGTTGTTGATAACAATTAAAAAAATTTGGTTTCAATTATATAATTGTCTTATCCCTAGAATTCTTGGGAGGGTCCTATGTGCCCGCGGTGTAAATCCTAGTATTATTTTAACTGAAATTTTAACTGTGTTTAACTGTGTCCTTGATGAATCTACGAGTACTACTGTCGTTAATGGGCCCACAACTTGACAATTTGTATATCCACTATTGGGATCCGTCAGATAGGTGGAGCTTCAAAAACATGGCGCAGACGTGGGGAAATTTCATATACGGGGTATACTTTTGCGTGTAATTTTATGATTTTCAAAGTGATAAGAAATGATATATATAAGTGCAATTTGTGATTGGGCCGGTACGAATCCTAAACAAAGGAATTTCGTTGAAGGAGAACGGATTCTCAAAGCCTGGCATATTATCAAATGTCGGAAATATAACGAGAAAAATGCATGCAAAATGAACTGTCAAAAGTAGTAATCTTTACGACATATTGCTTAAAAACATCAAAATTAAAAGAAAATCTCCACGAAATTAATCATCCGCGTTCAATGCGCTTTTAAGGCTGGGTTAGGTGAATAATGTAAACACATAACTGCAACATAATAAGTTATATTGTAATAAGTAGGCAAGTTACTAACCTCAAAATATTTGTATACGAAGTTAATCCTATAAATTTGTTAATCATCAGGGATTCAACTATTTTAGTGCAGTATGATAACAAGTACATCTTATTATTACTATAAAATATTTTTTTAATTCATAAATACAGTTTTTCCACATTTCATTAGAAAATAATTCTCTGTAAAATAAGTTTTACAAGGTAATAACTGACAGTGTTTATTGCCATGATATTAGAAAACGTCGCGAATTCCATTTTCGATAAACTTTTTGTTTATTTTACTTGTTTTATTTTTGTAATAAACAATTTCATGATTAATTTGCACTGTTAGCATGTAAAATTTTCCCTCGTTTGAGTACAATTTTCTGCCACCAGATGTCAGATGCTCATTTGACGGACCCCAATAGCACCACAAATAAATTATCTCTGTGTGGTTTAATCTTCCTTGTTCGAGTGTCGCGTCTTATACAAAATAATCAGTTTTTAGTAGAGCAGAGCATTGTAGATGTATGCAGTGCTACCACACTAACGAGTACACACCTAGGTATCTGATATCTAATTGAGTTATGAACACGGCGCGAGCCTATTTGTCTCACTGTCAGTCAGCTAATGTGGAAAATTGTAACTAGATGAATAATGACATCAACTGATTACCTCTATGCTATGCTTCGACGTTATATCACCTATGTTTCAGTACCTGACGCCCCTATAGCAAAGTTTAATGCGAATACTGTATACAGGGTGTAAATTTTACTTTCGAAAAACCTGCAGGGCTGAAGAAAGTCTTGTAATAGGCTATGTAATAGTACGACCCTGTTTAGAATTATTAATAATTGCAATACAGCAATTCTACTGCGGCGCGTGTAACTGAAATCCAACCTGACGGCGGAAGTCCAAATTCCACGTTTGACACAAGACTTTCGCAGTCCAAAGACTTTAGTTGCGAACTGATAAAAGAAGGTTGATTGATTGATCGCGAGACAGTTGAGGCCAGTTGGAGAGAGTTGAGGCCAGTTGGAGAGAGTTAAGAGCAGTTGAAGCCAGTTGGAAGTTGATGGTTACAAGTCGGGGGCTGACTGCCCCCGACTGTCAGACGACAGTACGTTGAAAGTCAGTTAGTTGATAGTCAGAAAGAGAGTTGTAGAAAGTAATCAGTGAACGTACAGTTAATGTTTTGATGTTAAAATCCAGTAGATATAGTAAGGTTAGTAATTAAAGATAAGTGATTGTGTAAGGAATAAACAGTTGTTTAAATTAGTGAATAAATTGGTAAGAAATGATATATTTTTATTATTGTTGTTTTATACCTCAAGATTATATTTTTCAGATTCCTTCTATGACCAAATATTAAAAATAACCCGCCTCCTTTTAAAAGCTTGGCCCAAGGTCCATTCAAAGACCTGCTACAATTACAGCTAATAACGAAAATAAATTCGGTCAAGTGCGAGTTGGACTCGCATATCGAAGATTCCGTACAATAATGAAAATAAGGAATTAGGTAGGGTTAATGTTTGAGATAAGCTTGGGATAACATTTAGTGTTTGTTTCATTTAAATCAGTAGGCAAAAAAAAAGATATGTCAATTTTAAAATGGGAGTGTTAAAATGCGAAGTTGAAATTATCATAATATTGTATTGTTGCGGGAACTCAATCTGTGTGCAAAGTTTCATAAGAAGTAGTAGTTTCATAAGAAGTAGTTGAAAAAGCTGTCGCAAGATTTGAAACAAAGATACTAACGAACAAACAATCAAACAAATATACGGGGTCAAGCTAAATAAAACCGTTTAATATAGGGTAAGGTACTTTTAACCCGGCTACGTCAGAGTCAAAGGAATTCAATAAAACGCGAGCGAGCGACGCATCGACGATAAATCTTGTGTAATTTCTATGTAAATTTATCTCTATCATAATTTCAAGTTGACTATTTCATAGGAGTGTGTAATATTATTTATGATAGTAGTGCATCGCGATTCAAAGTGCATTATAATTGAACATTAAAGTCATTGAACAAAATATAACATGAAACGTGAATCAAAAGTTAACAATTGTTCAGCTATTAAGTTTTATAGGTTCACAGGTTAGTGGAAAATTGTACCATAATGTTAAAACTATAGCAATCAAATACAATAATGACGCTATAATTATACAAGGTGTTACAAAAAGTATTGTTACAAAACTGTTTTCTGAGTTGGCGGAATAAATATTTATTTACAATAATTAAAAACACAACAATAATAAATACAACAACCAAAAGTCAGTTCTAGCAATCAACACAAGTAATTAACACTTAACTATATACAATTGACTACACTAATATTTATTTTATCAGGTGAATTTATTTCACGGTACTATTTATATCACTGTATTTATATCAGATTTATTTCTAACGTTTATTTATGTCGGTCATTTACTCAGTTACTTCAGTAGATACTATTTATTTATATCCACTCCACTATTTATATCACTGTACTGACTGATTCGACCGTTGATTGACTAATATTTATATCACTGATCCGCTTGGTTGCACGACTCACCATTGACTGACTGACTGACTTCCTCGCACTCGCTTGCTTATATAGACCGCTTGGCTTAGGCACAGCGCGTTCTAGCGTTCTCTAGAATGTTCGTGCAGTTACTCGTTGTTCAGCAGCAGCCACCGCTTCTCAGAATTCCTGCCTGACGTTTATATACAGGGTGATCCGTAACAGTATGTTTAAAAAACTCGGGTCGCAGTGCCAAAACCCTGCCGACAATATAGTGTATTTGCTAATACTGGCATTGTGGCTTTATTATGTGAACTTAAGTTTTTTTTTGGACAAAATAAAAAATTTAACCCCTTAATACATCCCTTAAAATAATATTTTTTTTCTTAATTTCAATATTTTTATCAATGCAACCTCGGTACCAAATTAAATACACTCTTCAGTAAGTAAAGCACTATCCGCAAACTAGTTGTTTTCATAAAATTTGTAAGTCCGGTCCTGTCGGGCCGATTTTATTAAAATTTTAGCAGTATATTTTAATCGTTACTAAAGGGTTAAATTTTATTTTTGGAACGATTCTGAGAATTTTTTCGGCATTTTTGGGCTCAAAAACATTTTAAATATAGGCTTCGTGCGGTGATGGATTTCAACGTGCCTACCAAATTTCGTCAAAATCAATTAACTCTTTCAAAAGTTATAGCCCGCATATATATATATATACAGACTTTTCCAAAAATGGTGCCAAAGTGTTCAGGAGGCTATGAAACGTCGAGAAATTTTGGTCCGACCCCTAGGTCCCGCCATCTGACCGACGCCAATAGTGTATGACTAAAAATATATTGGTAAAATTTGACGTTGCAGTCGCAATATAGAAAGGTGCGCGTTTGCTCGTTGGATTCAGCGTGTTTTTTTTCTGAAAATTAACGTGGCAGAGATTTTATTTTTTCGGCAGGTATCTCTTTTATCAGTGTTTAAAATTTCTTAGAAATAAAAAATTACGAGTTTTATTGTTAGGAATAATAAAAAAATAAATTAAAAAAATCTTTTCAAAATTTCTGTTAGAAAATTTTTCATTCCTTCGTAAGGATTGTGCAGTTAGTATCTGCGTTGTAAATGTTTCAGTAATTGAACGGTCAGTTGCTGATTTTTTGTACAAATAAAACAACCTATTTTCATATACAGCAATATTTTTTCTACGTGTTTACGATTTTTTAAAGCAGATATTCATATGTACTTTATACGGTTAAAGACCGAGAGCTAGTGACAAATTTTTGGTGTTATTTATTCAAGACCTTATTTTTGTGAAGATGTTGAGGGAGGCATATTAAAGTGTCCTGAGTAAGGGATTTTGCTTGATAGAGGTATGTGAGGGAATAGGGATGCAGACCGCCCCTAACATGTAACAAAAAAAATGGTCACAATTATTATTGCTTCAAGGCTGAAATTGTTTGTATAGCTTGTCGGTGACCCATTAATGCCATTATAATATTTGCAGATCGATTATTCAGTATTAAAGGGGTATAGCAGATCACCCTAAACGTGTCATGTACCCGACGAAATTTATATTATTAATTCAAGGTTCAAATTTTAAGATGTTACGGCGACTGTTTTGAGCATATATTTCAATTTGCAGAACAAAATGTCGGTATTAACCCCCTCTCTTAGAGGGAAACTTGCTCGCCTAGGTATTTATATCGTTCTGCAAGGGGGTTAATACCGACATTTTGTGCCGCAAATTGAAATATATGCTTAAAACAGTCGCCGTAACAACATATTAAAATTTGAACCTTGAACTAATAATATAAATTTCATCGGGTACATGACACGTTTAGGGTGATCTGCCACCCCTTTAATACTGACCAATCGATCTGCAAATATTATAATGGCATTATTGGGTCACCGACAAGCTATACAAACAATTTCGGCATTGAAGCTATAATAATTGTGACCGTTTTGTTTGTTACATGTTGGGGACGGGCTGCATCCCTCCCATACCGCTATCTAGCACTTTAATATGCCTCACTCAACAGCTTCACAAAAATAAGGCCTTGAATAAATAACACCAAAAATTGTCACTAGCTCTCGATCTATTAGTGTCGGTCTCGGTTTTAAATAAGCCAACATTTGAACAGTCAACTGCAGATTTTTTGTTACAAATAAAACCATCTATTTTAATAATACTACACCAGTAAATTTCCTATAGCTTCAACCGCAGCATTTATTTTCTAAGTTAGAATTGACAATTGTATAAAGCGTTAAGAATATTGTTCGGCAAGCGCCGCAATGCAGAATCGAGTTGGCCTAGGCCATTGGGGAATTCGCCTAGTTTCCCTACTATGTCTGACGTCACGTTTTTATTTAGCCAGACGTTGATGCTCTCACAGTACATATAAACATAAATAAAATATCACAGTCAAATGGAAAAACTCCGTGAATGCATTTCGTCAAATATTTCCAAATTTACGGTTTTTGCTGAAAAAGTTTAAATATTTCAACGCGTATGTGAATTTGTGATGACGTATATAGTATATGGAAGTCGTGTCCCAGAGGATGCCTACGACGTTTTGTCCTGGCTGCGTCTCGATGAGTTTCTTTTATTGTAAGACACAGTAAATCTTTTTGGAGGCAGATTTGTTTAGCAATATCATTTTTTTTCTTCGTACCAATGCAACGCTTTGGAGTCTAAAGCCCATTTTAGATGGAAACAATTCCTATGTACACCTGAATCTATATATCCTACTAACTAATATTGTAACAAAACTGTTTTCCGTGTTGGCGGAATAAATATTTATTTACAAGAATTAAATGTTAACAAAAATAGATAACAATAAAATGCAACAACTAAAAGTAAATTCTAACAATAAAAACTTAAACGGTAATTATTGAACTAAATAAGCCACTTAAATAACACTTAACAAATAACAAATACAATTGACTACACTAATATTTATTTTATCAGGTGAATTTATTTTAGATTTATTTCGCGGTCACAGTATAATCTACACCGACTGATTCCCGTTTGCGTGATACCGTCGACTGATCCCCTCAACACGACATACTCCTGTTTATATACCTGCGTGCGGTGTACGTTCAGTGCGTCCTCGTATCCTCTAGAACATTCCGGCAGATACTCGTTGTCTAGAATTTTCGATACGATACCACGCTTTACTACCGTGACCTTCCTTTCTACCGGTTTCTGTTGGAGCCAGTGGCGTAACATCTTGGGGTTCGCTATAATATTATAAATGAGAAAGAGACCTGTTTGTTCAGCTTTCACCTAAACCTAATATTTTAATACGAACATATTAGGTTTAGGTATGGAGAACCCTTAATAAAAGTGTTAGTAAATATCCTTGAGAATACAATTCCAGCAAAAAAAATACCTCGTTGTATTTAACAATCAAAAGTTACACGTGATTGAAGTTAGGTAAAAGAAGTACATTATTTTGAACACCTTGTATAATAAATTCATTTTTTTAAGACATTGATTTGTCCGTCCATTATCTAGTGATACTCAAAATTTTAGTATGATAAAGGTTTCTGTTTTGGCTATGTCGAATTTTAGGTAAAGGTCTGCACGTGTCAAAAATTTCTAAAAAACTTGAATAACTCAAAAATTACTGAATTTTCGAGCATGGCTTCCCTTACAATTTCTATCCACATTTAAGTGCAGAATTGAAAAAACAAATAAAAACAGGGTGCTAGGTTAAAAAACATAACTTTCATCTGCCACGCTTAAATGGGACAGGCTGTATAATTGAAAATATTTTTAGGTTATACACCATTAAAATGTGTACAACTTTTGTATTTAAACTTCTTTTCTATCTTCACCCAAAGTCAACATATCTGCCGACAACGCAAGTCTTGGACACCCTGTATACACATTTAAATAATTACGTCCAAATATATATAGTAACTTCAAAGGTCAAAAGTCATGCAAATTTACCTGTGATGATTAAATATATTGTTACGGATCACCCTGTATATGAACGACAGGCAACAGTTCCGAGAAAGCGGTGTCTGCTTACCGAACAACTAGTAACCGCGCGAATGTTCTGGAGAGCTCGAGAACGTACTAGGTTAGGCAGCGCAAGTATATAAACGAGTGAGTGAAGCGAACAGGAGTCAATCTACGGTGACTCACGCAAGTAATCAGTTCAACGCAGATTAGGCAGTATTAGTGACTCGTGCAATCAAGTGCGTCTGATATAAATATTAGGCAGTCATTACTCATTAGTGACTCATGCAATCAAGTGCGTCTGATATAAATATTAGGCAGTCAATGGTGACTCGTGCCGTCAAGTGGATATAAATATTAATCAGTCAGTACAGTGATATAAATAGTGGAGTGGATATAAATAAATAGTACTGAAGTAACTGGGTAAATGACTGACCGAAATAAATCTGAAATAAATACAGTGATGTAAATAGTCCTTGTATATAGTTAATTGTTACGAATTATTGTATAAGTATAGTTAATTGTTACGAATTATTGTATATAGTTGTTGCGTTCATGATTATATATTTTTAATTATTGTAAATAAATATTTATTCCGCCAACTCAGAAAACAGTTTTGTAACAATATGTTTCGTTAAAATTTTATGTAATATTGTGAGCAGTTCTTTTGCACCATGATGTATTTTTGGATCACGTTCTTAATGCTATTGCTAGAGGAACAAAACCGTTCTCCTTTATTTCCCTGTGGTCTAAGCTTCATCATCCAAAGTTGACTGTTAACATTGAAACAATAACTTTAACTCCAACACGGTTTCCTTTTTTAACGTTTCTTGATTTCTCATCTCAGTTCGTTTTCGTTTAAAATTTATTTCTATTTTTAACCGACTTCAAAAAAGAAGGAGGTTCTCAATTTGATGCGTATTTTTTAACTTCCCATTGGAAGTTATTGTAATAGGTCCGAAAATCGAAATCCAAATGTATAACAAATTTTTATGTTTCAAGGTCACTACACTAGTTTTACACTATTTTTAGAAAGATGTATGTGTGTACGTATGTGTGTGTGTGTGTGTACGTATGTACGTACGTATGTGTCCATTTCTTTCTAAGACGAAATCTCGAGAATGAAAAATGATACCGACTACGTTAGGGTGCCAATCGACGCGTATTAACGTAAATATGATCTGAAAGAAATTTTTTCAAAATCGGTTCAGCCGTTCTTTTTTCTTAACCAAATAGACTCCAAAAAAGTACATTTTACACAATATCTCGCGAATAAAAAATTATACCGACTTCGTAAGGGTGTCAATCGAGGCATGTTAATGTCATTTTGATCCGACATAAATTTTATAAAAAAAAAATTATTACTTTTCTGTGTAATTTTTAATTTAATTATTATTATTAAATATTTATCAAACTGGGAAGTTCGTCGTGTGGACCTCAAGGGTCGCACTTTAATCCTAATAAACGACCCACCTCACGGCTTGTTATGTACGTACCTACACCGATTTCTTCTGCATTTGTGAACCGATTTTTATGACTAATGTTTTATTTAACAGGGCATAACTTCGGGGTGGTCCCATATAAATTTTACTTAAATCGGTTCAGTAGTTCGACTGATTTTTTGTTATTATGTATTTTATATGTATGTTATGTATGTATTTCACCTCATATCTCCTGCATTTGTGAACCAATTTTAAAGATTCTTATTTTATTTAATAGGGCATACTTCAGTGTTTTTTTTTTTAGTTTAGTAATCAAATATCAAGATAGAAGTCGATTAATAACGTGCAAACTACGTATTGTAAAGCCACTAAAAAGTAAAAAACAAAAAACTATTTACAAAAAAAAGAAACCTTAAAAAAATCCACTAAAAAAAGAAGAAAATAATAAAATTTTGAGGTCGGTGTCGGCGCCATTTTAATAAAATAAAAGTGGACATAGTATAAAATGTCCACTAATTGGCGCCGATGTCAAAGTTTTCTTATTTTCCTCTTTTTTTAGTGGATTTTTTGAGAGGTTTTTTTTTTGGTAAAAAGTTTTAATAATATAGATACCATTTTATTTACAGCTTTATTTACGTACTTTAAGTAAATTATAGCTAAACTTGAGGTTTTTTTACGAAAAGGCAGCGTTGAAAACCCTAGTTTGATAATTTCAAATTTACTTAAATTCAAGTTTGATTTCAAAGAGTGAAATCAATAAATATCTAAAAAATCACTTATTTATTGTTGGTTAAAAACTAATAATATTTTCTTTTTGTTGCAGGTAAAAAATAGTTTTAACATTGCTTTAAAAAAGGTTAGTAAGGTTAGTAAAGGTTATGGACGTCTCACGTCGCGATCGTATTTTTGAACCTAAGAGGTTCGGGTAAACGCCAAATAGAAGACAAAGAATCATACTACAGATCATTCAGGCGAAGTTTTTAAAAAAAGTTTTACCTACGTGTGAAAGATTACGTAATTTATTTTTTTAAGTTGTAAGTTTTTCAATTTTTCGCTTGATGAGTGTAGTGTGAATCTTGGTCCTTCATTTGGCGTTTACCCGAACCCCTTAACTTTAAAAATAGCGCCGGGAGAACCAGAACCATTTTTAGACGAGGTGAAAGGGTTTGAATTGAAGAGTGCAGGGGGAATTTTCCGTTATCGAATACTTCTAAAGCTAAAATTTAAAAAAAAGGGAATGTCTGTTTTCGTGATTTTTGATGTCGAGCAGTTTAAATGAGCCATTTTCCTGAGAGTAGTTCTTTCAATTATCCACGAGAGGCAGCACTTGTGGTAGGTACAAACATTATTTATTCCCCATTAGTATCGTGACATTTTATTGGTATAATTTAATTATTATTAAATTATTCAATTAATTAAATAATTAAGTTATACCACTAAAAGAACAAGACACTAATGGGGCATATATAATGTTTGTACCTACCACAAGTGCTGCCTCTCGTGGATAATTGAAGAAACTACTCTCAGGAAAATGGCTCATTGAGACACGGTCATCGTGACGACATGGTAACGGGAGTGCGGACCATTGTCTGTCTGTTCTGAATACGCGTCTCTCGGGACCAAGGAGGCACGACGGAGTAACCAGCCAGCCAGTCAGGCAGTCAACCAGTAGGTACGCGTCTGTATCCTGTACTGGGGCATAGGCTAGTGTCGCGAAACAGAAATAAGGAACATAAAGATCACCGAAGTAGGAAGATAAAATAGAACCGGCAACGGGACGCAGAGACTCGTGGCTTGTGGGAATCCTCTTTATTCATTGGATGAACAGAGAGCTCTGCAGAACTCGATTCATTCGCTTTTGTTTTTAAGGACTTACAGACACACATGAATGTCATAGACACGTGTACCTAGAAACAGTGCTTGTCAAACAATAGGGTACTTACTCTGGATTTTTCAACGAATTTTCCTTGCTCAGAATGAAAATATAGTAAGTTAATTTGATCAAAACATCTGAGAAACTTTGAACGATTCGTTGAAACGCGATAATTTATTAAAATATGAATAAATATCATGTGATCACAGCGTGCGATGTCACAACATTGTATTGAGTGATCGTTTTCATAGATTCATAGCTTACATATTTTACATATTTTCTTGGTTTTTAGATACCTACTATAGTTATAATAGATAGTATAAGCGCACGTCCTCTACACTTTGCCGATGTGACGTCACGATCAAAAAACGCTTTCTAGCGGGATGAGCTTTCATAAATATTTCAAAATTTATTTTTAAACTTAAAAATCATACATGCGTATAAATGTTTGCCGAACACAAGGTCGATAACTTATTTCAGAACGGTTACAATATATACATACACATATATACATATCTAAATTTGACAGTTTCAAAAATGTCGAAGAAAACAAATATAATTTATAAGTTTCCAATGTATTCATCAAAATTTTGATAGGCAACGTCCTATGTATTTGAATACAGCTCTTCGAGCTCTACAATATGACATTAATTGCATATGCTGTCATGTCATGAAGAAAGCGAATTATGAGCTAATGAAGTATGCGTATTTGCACTGGAAGTGGGCCTCTCCCGGCCGTCGCATCAGGATTTGACGAGGCAACTCTAGCGCTTTTACTTTGTTATACTAAATACTACCTTCCCTGAAAATTTCATCCTGTCTGGGCTTAGTATATTTACGCCTGGCTCTCAACCTACTACCCGATTATTTTCATTTTGTCAGATTATTTCGTCGTTGTGTTATTATACAAGGAAATCCGTCAAACATACAAATAAAAATATTTTTTTATATATTTCTTGATATAATGACTTAAGGCCCTGTCTCAAAAAAAAAAAATTTTTTATCAATTAACAAAACGTTAAAAATTAAAACTTTTTTTGAGCCCCTGCGATATTGAGGCCCCAAGCGCACACCTCTTAAGCACGTGCAATGATCTGCCACCGCTCAACTATTTTTAATAACCTCACGAGGGATGCGTACTTTTTAACTTTTGACAAAATTTATTTATTATTTTTGAACGTAAAAGAAAATTTGTTGGGTCAAATATTATCTTAATAAATACTCATTCGATAAAAATCTGTTTAAATAAGACAAAATAGATTTACCACAAATAAATTATTCAATAAATATTTTAACAAATTTATTTCACTCACCCCTTTAATATAAATAGATAATCTTCGTATAATTAAAACTCGAAAAAATCTATTTCATTCTATTGCTTTTTTCGCATAAGTAAACAGTTTAAAAGCCACAGCTGCAAAACAACGTCTTTTAAGGTAACGGGTAACACTCTATAATACCATCAAGTTTCAGAACCTTGTTTTACCGGTCACAAAATAAATTCAGAGAGAACAGCTTATAAGGGGTGGGAAAAAGAGAGAGAGAGAAGGAAACGGAACGGGACAGAAAGCACTGCAGCTATCTCAAGAAGACCGGGCATTCGCTTGATCTCTTCACGAATTACTTCGTCGCTAAATCGGATTTCAACAAAAATATTTTTGTATCACATTTTGTTGCTTTTTTTAAACCCTTCACTAGATACCTAAGATTACAATGACTAGATACCCCCTTTCGTTCCCCTTAGGGGTTGAATTTCGAAAAATCCCTTCTTATTGGGAGCTTACGTCACAAAATATATATAAATTTCAAGATTATAACTTCAGCAGTTTGCCCTGGGCGTTGATTAATAAAAAAAACTCTACGCCCCCGTTTTACCCCCTTAGGGATTGAGAACAATTAAAAATAGTAGCCCAGATCACTTCTGACAACATCCTATTCATGTCTGTAAAATCCCATTGAAATCGGTTCAGGAGGACAGATGGTCCAGTGGTTAGCGTTGCGGCCTCTGAATCAGACTGTCGTGGGTTCGAATCCCGCCTCCGCCCATGGATGTTTTGTGATGTCATTTAGTTTGAAGTGAATTGTTATTATTTAATGTAATCAAGACGCTAATGACCTAAGTTGTTGACGCGTCTATAATTTACAATAAATAAATGAAATCGGTTCAGCCGTTGCGAAGATTAGCCCGTACAGACAGACAGACGGACACATTTATTTATATGTATAGATGTATACGTAATACGTTGGTATATGATAAAATCAATCGATTTAAAACCCCTTATATCCACACCATATTATTCACATAACAATTAGAGGTGAAAATAATAAATATCTCAGACAGCTAAGCTGCCATGATTTTTGAGCTATATCTAAGAAAAAATCAAATGACCACTGTCGGGACTTGAACCCGAAACCCCCAGTTTCCGGCTAGGTGAGTTACCGATTTCTCCACAGTGCCCGAGAGTGGAAACCGATCTCTTCTTATATATAGGAATTTCACGTTGAAAACACACTACATGCGAGAGTCGACTATTTAAATAAACTGCAAAGCAAAGTACAGCTATTAAACAGTCGAATCATTATACATGCGAGAGTTAATACGTTGATTAATGAATTTTGTTCGACTCATCTGTTACGCGCTCGTGTAGTAGAAATTTATCTCAACACATAATGTAGCAGTGCTGCGAAAATTGCGTCCACAGAAGGATTAATAATAAACGTGCATATAATATTGGGGTTGTATTTGTCGAGACCTTTTTTAATTTGAGTTTATATTTTTCTGAAAATTTTAACGTGTTCAAAATAAACTACACAGAACTCTTCATGTCTGAAACATACTTTTTAATTTGCAAAACATAAAAAAACTCTCGAGTTTTTTAAAGTGGATACAAAGTTAGTAATTTATTACATGTTGCTAAATATTATCAGCGACGTGCGAGTAACAACTAGATTAGGAAAGGAAGGCGTGACGGAGTCGCAACTGTCTTCTTCTAACTAGAATCTGCGTTAAACGTACGTTCACCCATTGACGACACAACTGTCAAAATATTCCATTCGTTCTACTGACATAACCTCGTTTTTTAAACACGTCGTCGTTAATATTATTAAAGCAATCTGTTATGGGGTGGCGTTTTGTACTTGAATGCAGTTATAATGAAAATTATGACTGCAGAAAGTTTAAATTTCCGACTGAAGAAAAAGCTAAAATAATACCTAGATATCTAATAGGTACCTAATTATTCTTATTAGCTTTCCCTCCCTTGACGACTTCAGAACACTTTTTCAACTCCAAATGGAAAGAACAAACTCAATTTCTAATTATAATTGCTTAAATTATACCTCGACAAACGTCAACGAGGTTAAGTTAGGTTAAAATAAACGTCACTGGCTGAATCAAGTTAGGACATTCATTTTTCATAAATTTTTAATTTCAAATAAAAAATTATTTCACACGAAATAATAAAGTTTTGTAGCCAATAATGACGGGATTTATTAATTATTTTTATGAAAAGCCATTGTTTTGTTAAGAAATGTGTTTTAAGAGAATAGTAATGAATATTCCGTTAAACCAATACATTTTTGAACGCCAATCGACTCCACTTTAAATTTCGCGCTCAAATTAGGACCGCCTACTTCTGTAGTCTATTCAGTCAGACTATAAATAAGCCAGGGTTTGACAATAGTCGAGCGGTTAGCGATGCCATTTATGGCATTCCCAAGGCTCCTTTATTACAAAATCCCAGGTTCTATGCTATTATGAAAAGGGGCCGTCTATAAAATACGTACGTAAAAAGGGGGAAGGGGGGTAATCTCCTTACGTGATGACAGGTGACGAGGAGGGGGGATAATTAAACAGGACTTCATGGACTTTCAAATGACACCTCAATCATTATTGTCCCAAAATTGCTGGGACACAGAGCTACCACGTGTAGTAGACGTCAAAATAAGTCGATTGGACCCAATTTATTTATATACCAAAATGTACCGTTTGCCCGTGAGAAAAGTTCAAAGTTTACATAAAATTTTGTATTACAATTTTATTAAACTTAAGTACTAGGAATATCTGTTAGCATTATTTAAGAAAACATTTTTTTCCTTCGGAACTATGTGGAATACGAAATTTTTACAAGAGTAACAAAATGAAGATAATTAATCAGTCTTCTCGCTAAAAAAAATTGAGAACCGTATTACCACCCCTAAAAAAGTTTTGAAAAAAATGTCAGGAGGTAAGGGTGGTTTTAACCCTTCTACAATTTCTTTTGGATTTCTTTGATTACCGAAAAGAGAGTAATCCTCTAAAATGCACTTTTGTCAAATTTCATTCAATTTGTTTCACTCATTTCTGAACAGCGTACAAAAATGTGTTTTTTTATGTAAACTTTGAACTCTTCTCACGGGCAAACGGTACATTTTGGTATATAAATAAATTGGATCAAATCGACTTATTTTGACCTCTACTACACGTGGTAGCTCTGTGTCCCAGCAATTTTGGGACACCCAGTATATTTTTTTAGCCTGTATAAAAAAAAGCGTGGCATGAGTAAATCGAAGTGACTGGCGCATACCTGCGGACATTGACGTAGTCCCACGTCAAAAATGCATCCCTTAATTTCTATATTTGGCTACGCCACTGTGTGCTATGACGCGCACATCCCACTCACGTATGTTTATGCCTTTTACCAGGGCGTTATCTAACTGCAGATAATATAATTTGTGAAACCCGACAGTACATACATTAACAGACAAACACAATAAACAAGTACAAATGCACCGATAACTCGGCTAGAGAACATGGAACTAGCATTAGTAACTCCAACAACAATAATAATATCAATGCAATTTACTGCGAGGTGTTAGCGTAACGTTTTGCCCGGTTTCTCTAAACTATATGGAGGGCAGTGTAGCCTAGTGGATAGCGTACTTGGTACCGCAGCCTCTAGACTAGACTGTCGTGGGTTCGAATCCCACCTGCGCTTATGGATGTTTTGTTGTGATGTTATTTAGTTTTAAGAAAGCTGTTATTTAGTGTAGGTAGTTGAAAGACGCTAATGACCTGAGATGTCGACGCGTCTATAATCTACGATAAATTAAAAAAATCTAAACTATATGGTTTTAACGCGGAGATAACATTAGGTATGTGTAAAAAGTGCAGTAAATAAAAAAAGTAAACTTTTCGAAATTGAGTTAGGTACCTATTTCAGGATTCATGGAAGGATATGTAATTTACTTTGAATGTTTACACAAAATTTTATTAAAAAATATTTAAAAATTACAAAATTATAAAATGCAATATGATGATCCATAAAAAATCGTCTCCCTGAAAAAAACTATAATTTTGAATCTGTATGAATGTAGCTATCGTTAAGCGTAGTCGTTTTTTTAAAACTGATTTTTGACAAAATGGCGGCACTTAAAAAAAATGTTTTTTCATTCAAGGGACCTTAAAAATAGTAATTTTCAAAATTGTAAAAAACGGCTACGCTCAGACTTAGGCACTACGATAACGAAAATGTTCATTAAAAAAATTGAAAATGGGTAACTATTCACGTACAGAAACCAGCGCTACGGGAGAAAAGGGTATTAGATCAAACGAACGAAACAAACTGTTGTAATATAGTGCGTGTGCGTAGCCGAAAAGACTACTCCAACACGCGTGCATTAGTGCGTGAACAGAGCATCGGCATATCACTTTGGGGATGGCTAATGTCACGCAAAATGAGAGCGTATGTAAACTGTTCTCACACGCGAGTATGGGATACATTTACTGGCGTAAATGGAATCGTAGAATACCTATACAGGGTGGCACATCTTTTACAATGCAGTGAAATATCTCGTGAACGGCACAAACAAAAAAAAAATGTTTTATACAAAAGTTATAGAGTGTCAAGGGAAACAGAAGACTGTGATATCAGATTTAACATAGGTGGTACTGTGAAGGTCAAGCGAAGGTCAGCTTCGATTTTTTAATCGTAACAGTGCATTTTTATTCCAGAATACGATACAGTATTTAATAGTGAACAGTAAATTATTAAGGTACATATCAGCTAAAGTTAATAAATATTGATATATTTAGAAATTAAAGAACAGCCAAAATGAACGACAATTAGATAAATTTTTATAGCGTAGCAGATAGCCATGATATTTAGCACCGGCCTTCTTGGCTTGAATTCAATTCCCCAGTTCCCGGGTTCTAGCCCGAGAGCTGGTAAAAGTGTCAATTGGATTTTCAATTTATTATTAAAAAAAAGTGAATTGAAAATATGAATTGGTGCTAGGCCCCAATAACCTTAGCTGTTGGTGATCTTTAAAACACAATTTATTTATTTTTTTAATCAATTCATAAAAGAACCGAATTTGCTATTTAATTTGTAAATATCTAAATATTTATTAACTTTAGCTCATATGTACCTTAATAATTTACTAAATACAACAATGAGAGTTGAGTTTTTTGTGGTTATAATATAATAATTATTAAATAGACAATATTAGCCAAACCACAAATAAATACTTGTCTTATCTTAACGTAATCAGTCGGCGAACATGCCATCGTGATGTTAATCGTCAAACAATTAAGATATACAAGGAAAAAATCAAAGACCACTGTCAGGACTTGAACCCGAAATTCCCAGTTTCCGGCTGGTTGAGTTACCTTTTACTCACACAGTGTTCCGAGAGTGGGATCTGTTCTCCTCCTGATAAGAAAAGTATTTATTTGTGGTTTGACTAATATTGTCTATTTAATAATTATTATAATAATTTACTGTTCACTATTAAATACTGTATCGTATTCTGGAATAAAAATGCACTGTTACAATTAAAAATCGAAGCTGACCTTCACCTGACCTTCACAGTACCACATATGTCAAATCTGATATCACAGTCTTCTGTCCCCCTTGACACTCTATAACTTTTGTATAAAACATTTTTTTATGACTTGTGCCGTTCACGAGATATTTCACTGCATTGTTTAAGATGTGCCACCCTGTATATCGTAAAACAAAGCGAAAGATATGGTATCTTGTTAAGAATTTTAAGACGCTCTCAGTTTCTATTATATAATATGATACTGGCAACCCGGTCCGGCATCGCCCGGGTCTGTGTTTTTATTTATTTACTAGCGGTACCCGTCCGGCTTCGCCTGGGTGGTATGAAATTATGATTTAATAGCGGTCACCCATGGCAGGGTTCCGCACATTATATTTAGTATATTGTTAATTTATTATCCTCCCCCCCGCGAGAAATTCTCTCCCTGCAAAGCGAAGTCGGGCTGGTAAAATTCTACGCCCCCGTTTTACACCCTTAGGGGTTGAATTTAAAAAAATGCTCAAATATGGGTTCGCTTATTTTTAAAAAAGAATTAGTATGTTGAATTTCAATTTTATAGCTTCCGCAGTTTGGCCTGCGCGTTGATTAGTCAAAAAGTCCTACCGCCCCGTTTTACCCCCTTAGGGGTTGAATTTAAAAAAAATGCTCGAACACGGATTTGCTTATTTTTAAATATTTTTAAAGAAGCTTAGTTAGTGTTGAATTCAGTACCTCTCACCTTAACGATTTTTGAGATATGAACTCTACACCCCTTTTGACCCCCTTAGGGGTTGAATTTCGAAAAATCCCTTCTTAGCGGATGCCTACGTCCTGTAAGGAACCTACAGCTGCCAAATTTCAAGCTTTTAGCTTCAGCGGTTTGACCTGGGCGTTGATAAATCATCTGCAGTCAGTCAGTCAGACAGGACAAGTATTTTTATGTATATAGATTTATTTTCAGTTGCATGACGGTTATATATTAATTTGTATAATCCTGCCCAACTTGGCTGAAGCCAGTGCTAGGGTAGGATAGATTGCCTGTTAAAGATAGACGTGAAAACGTCTCACTAGGCAGGTCGGCATGCATGTACGAAAAGTAAACTTTCCCTTCCAAAAAAGAGATGTCGCGTCGAAGCAAACTTCACTTCTTATGTACACCCGTCAAACCCGGAGACTCCGGGTCTAACTCGGAGGGATGGTAGCCCTATAATATTAGGCAACGTATGCCAAGAAAGCCTCTATTCGATCTATTTTTTGTCGATTTGCTGTATTAAAATTGTGAACGTGCTAATTCCGTCATAAAATATGGACTGAAACCGAGCCAACAGCCATCTTGGGGCGTCCGCCATTTTGAATTTATAATGGCGTCACGTAGCTCATCGTATTCTGCTCATGAAACCCTTTCATTTAATACCCATGTCAAGGGGGTTGTAAAGAAAAAGGTGAGCCGCCATCTTGGGGCGTCCGCCATTTTGAATTTAGAATGGCGTCACGTAGCTTATCGTATTCTACTCATGAAACTCTTTCATTTGATACCCATGTCAAGGGGGTTGCAAAGAAAAAGGTGAGCCGCCATCTTGGGGCGCCCGCCATTTTGAATTTAGAATACCGTCACGTAGCTTATCGTATTATGAAACCCTTTCATTTGATACCCATGTCAAGGGGGTTGCAAAAAAAAAGGTGAGCCGCCATCTTGGGGCGTCCGCCATTTTGAATTTAGAATGGCGTCACGTAGCTTATCGTATTCTGCTCATGAAACCCTTTCATTTGATACCCATGTCAAGGGGGTTGTAAAGAGAAAGGCGAGCCGCCATCTTGGGACGTCCGCCATTTTGGATTTAGAACGATATTAGATATACTATATTGCATTGTCACCGGACTTACTTACTTACTCAATTGGATAACGGGTAGTGGGTCAAATTTCAATAATTAAATTTGATCAAAATAAATATACGTCATGTCGAACCTATTTACCATTAATGGATAGTGCTAAAAGTACGTATGTTCGTTCATCTTATCTTGTCAAGATAAGATGAATGAACATCCGTACTTGTAGCACCATCCATTAATGGTAAATAGGTAAGTTAATAGCCATGCGGCGTCTCTCCTACCGCGGCATCTCTCCGGCATTTACCCTACCTATACACAACACAGTACTAAGTACAATGAGCTGTGATCGTCGGAGTTCATTACCGTCGTTATCACAGTAGGTAATGATCGTGTCATGATGCTGCGACCTGTAACTGTAACTGTAAATGGGGGTGCGTTGAACAGACGACTGATTAATTCACCTGCCGTTTATCTCACCGCATTGGTATTGTAATACACTAACCTAACAAACACACACACACACACACATACTGTGTATATTGTTTGTTAAAGGCGATATGTCACGTTTAACGATTATATTAAACGTCAAACTTTTCAAGTTTCATGTTTATTAGTAAAAATATATAAATATCAAAATATATAAATCCTTCTACAATATAATCTACACTTCGAGCAACAGGTAATTTGCATGATTTTTTTTTTGAAGTGAAAACTTCCTTAGGCGCGTTAGGCACTCTTTGCCTGGGTAGTGAAATAAAGTGAACCGTTCGCATTCGCGCCTTCGTTCGCACGTTTGCAGTCCGAATGTGACGCGGCTGACATACGTCTTATATCATAAAAACGGTATACACCGATAGCGTAGTTGGCAACGTCTTTGCGTTGTATGCATAGGAACCTCGGTTCAAAACCTGATGGCACCGTAGAATTTTTGGAGTTTTTTTTTCTTATTTTATTTTTGTTATATTCTTTCTTTGACAATAATTATAATTTTTTTAAAACCAAGGTGAAATAAATTAAAAATATAATTTTTACATGATATTTATTTATATATTTTTTATTCATTTAGGCCGATTTTAATATATTTATGATTAAACTGTTTGGTTAGAAAATTATATACAGGGTGCTGAATCGTTTTGCGGGTAATAGGGATTTAATCCGTAAAATCAAACTTTTGCGATTTCCTGTTTCCCTAATTATTTTAGGAAAAATATCTTCGAATAAAAGTTTTAGAACATAAAATTCTGCATCTAAATCATTAAACAAAATTAATTTTGCATGCTTTGTAATGGCAGAAATTTGATATGAAAATGTCAAAATTACCTCAAAAACAGATAGCGATAGCCATGGAACTTGAACAAAATGATGACGTTTTAGCTGTCAGAATAATTTCTAATCATTTTGTTCAAGTTCTATGGCTATCGCTATCTGTTTTTGAGGTAATTTTGACATTTTCATATCAAATTTCTGCCGTTAATTTTGTTTAATGATTTAGATGCAGAATTTTATGTTCTAAACCTTTTATTCGAAGATATTTTCCCTAAAATAACTAGGGAAGCAGGAAATAGCAAAAGTTTGATTTTACGGGTTAAATTTCTATTACTCGCAAAACGATTCAGCACCCTGTATAATGCTCATTGCTCATGTTGGTCTGAACTAGTGTTGCCAGTTCCAGTTTGCCAAATTTCGGGACAGAAGGTTAAAAAATCGGGATTTTGGTTCTGAAATCGGGACAACTAAAAAAAACAAGGTGTTTATAAATCAACGTTTATTTTTATTATTAAGTGGTGAAAATAATGTCATCAAAATAATGTTATCGCATAATCTTTGGATCTTACGCGGCGGCAGAACAGAACGTGACAACATGATACCTATCGCGCTACCCGCAGTCACAAAACAATACGTGCGAAGTTTGAACCTTTTGTATCTACCGATTGGCCCTAAATCGGGACATTCGGCGTCCCGATCAAGGGTGAATCGGGACGTGTCCACAGACCCCTGAAAATCGGGACGTCCCGCGCAAATCGGGACACCTGGCAACACTAGTCTGAACGCTGACAAGTGCCCATCTTACACCACAGTGGGGCAAAACGGGACAAATTACATGCTTTCTATTTCAGTTAATTTCCTAGAATATTTTAGATTACTTCCAATTCTTAATTACGACGACAACTCTGAACTGCATTAAATAGTTTGCACTTCAGCACTGCCTTATTTATGTAACCGCAGTCTTTCTGTCAGCGCCAAAGCAATATGAAACTAGGACAATACGAGTTGCAATACTGCCAACTGTCGGTTACATTGAATGAAGTGCAGCCGTCGCGCTAATCGAATATCTTGCTCTCATCTCATATCTATGTACCCGCGTCTCACTTCACTCCTAATCCTTTGTTACTGCCTTCCGTTGCATGTTCAAATGAAATTTGAATATATTCAGCAAATTTTTAGTCCCTCTACGGCAGGAATGGTGAACCAATGGCACGCGTGCCATAGGTAACATGCGACAGAATATAATTGTCGGCACGGCATTGGTTGAGGTACAAAATTGAAATAATTAAAAATATATAACAATATATGACTATGAGTTAGGTAATTGTGGACAACAATATAATAATTATTAATTAATTCAACAATGAATTTTTAATCCACAAGGCATCCACTATAGGTAGCGAATAGTATTTCTTAACATATCAGTCAGCATATTAGCCATCATGAATGTTAAACGTCAAACGATTGTTATAAGATATATAAGGAAAAATCAGAAGCCACTGTCGGGACTTGAACCCGAAATTACCAGTTTCCGGCTGGTTGAGTTGCCACTTACTCACACAGAGCCGGAAACTGGGGATTTCGGGTTCAAGTCCCGACAGTGGCGTCTGATTTTTTCCTTATATATCTTATAACAATCGTTTGACGTTTAACATTCATGATGGCATAATATGCTGACTGATATGTTAAGAAATACTATTCACTACCTAGTGGATGCCTTGTGGATTAAAAATTCATTGTTGAATTAATTAATAATTATTAATTAAAAATATGTTAGATGATGTTGACAAAATTTGACTATCATTCAAATAACAAATATGAGATCGATACGACAAGTAAACGAAAGTTTCATTGCGCTCAATGCATTATCGAAATAATTCTTTTCATCTATGTTTGAGATCCACTAAATTTCTTGGGTTGCTTCTTGGCAAGCCATGGCTACCTTAAACATTTTTTTAAATAAATATGGCACGTAGATGTGAAAAGTTTCGCCATCCCTGCTCTATGGTATACGAATACTGTTCTCAACATTGAACTTGTTCATTCTGTGATCTATCAACGAGTGCTCCGCTAACAGCTCGTTCACACTCGGTACAGTAATTTAATCTAAACGGAATTTTAACCGAATCGGATTGCATGTTCACATGATTCGATTATAGTTTTTACTTCCCACCTCTACTATGGTAGGGAAGTAATGGATTAACAGGGCGAATTTTTTTTTCGGGATTTTAATGGATCTTCATGTTTTGACGTTGAAGACCATTTTCCGATTGATATACAGGGTGTTGAAAAAAAGGGTAAAATATTTTAGGGGCATATAGTATGACCCAAAATAAGTCGAAAAATTTTAATTAACAAAGGTCCGCAAACGATCAACCGTTAGTGAAATATTTCCACTTATGTGTGCTATTAATTTATTATTTTTCAATTGCTCTGATCTCGCAGTTTAGAGTTAACAAAATAGTAGGCTATTTGTCACCTTCAATTGCTTTGAACAATAATACAGCAGCGCATAGAACAAGCGTGCCACACAATTAGGGCACAGCCCGGTATTTTTGAGAAGGTACGCAATTCCTTCTTACGAAGATGCACAGTCTGCATGGACATGGAAGGTGCGCATTTTGAACATGTTCTGCATAGATAAAATAAAATAAACCAAATTAAATTTAAAAGCACGTTTCTTTTATTAAATGGGCGATTTAAGTAACTTACGCTATTGCATATACATAAGTGGAAATATTTCACTAACGGTTCGTTTGCGGACATATGTTTATTAAAATTTTTCGACTTATTTTGGGTCATACTATATGCCCCTAAAATATTTTACTCTTTTTTTTCAACACCCTGTATGTGTGTGTGGTGACATTTTCGATATCTCAAAAACGGAACGACATAGGATGATGCGATTTATTTTGTTGTATTTGTTAGCTCTTAATTTAGATCTGCTTAGATTTTGAACCAAATCGCTTCAGTGGTTCCTATAAAATATTAAAAAAAATCTTCTCATTGTAACGTATTAACATATTATATAGGTAAAAAAAATATTAATGCATTCTAGATGTACTCCAGTAATTTTAGATATTAAAATCACCCACCTGCAGAAAAATTCCCAGTTAGCTGATTTTTTTTATTTACCTTCGTTATGGTGTTTTAAAAAACGTGTAAAAAGTCCCCATCGATATCGTGCCGGCGTTGCCAGATATTCGAGGTTCAAGTTCATGATAGACGGTTTTTTGCGAATTTCTCGGTTCCGTTCCATTTTTTGTAAAAAATAGTTATTATCAATCTTGTAGAGGACGACATTATCTACAACTTTTGTATAAACATTTTTTGTCTACGATTTATAGTTTGTCTTATTAAAGTACCCGCGGCTTCCTCCCCCTCGATTTTACATAACGGGATTATGCTGCTTCCCGAGGGCCTAACATAATGATTTGTACCATTATTTTAAGTTGAACTTAAAGCTAACGATCAATTATAATTTTATCGAAATTAATGCAGTAGTTCTCTACTTATAAGCAACCAAACATACAAATCGACAGCGCTCAAACAGACAGACAGACCGACAATTTTTTTCGAAAATACGATATTTATACTTGACATCAATTATAAAGACCATTCGTAAAGTAATTTCGTAAAAAAAATTTACAAGTGTTGAGAGAGTGCGGATAAAGTACGAGTATGCATTTGCATACCGTATAACGCACTCTAGTAATAATAGCCACATTTTTAATTTTTTTTACAAAATTTCTTTACGAATAGTCTTTATAACAATTATAAGGAGTATTCGTAAAGGAATTTTGAAAAAAAAAATAAAAAGTATGGTTACTCCGAGCTATTCTTAGTAGAGTACGGTATGCAAATGCATACTCGTACTTTATCCGCACTCTCTCAACCCTTGTAAATTTTTTTTACGAAATTACTTTACGAATGGTCTTTATAATTGATGTCAAGTATAAATATCGTATTTTCGAAAAAAAATGTCGGTCTGTCTGTCTGTTTGAGCGCTGTCGATTTGTATGTTTGGTTGCTTATAAGTAGAGAACTAGGTACTGCATTAATTTCGATAAAATTATAATTGATCGTTAGCTTTAAGTTCAACTTAAAATAATGGTACAAATCATTATGTTAGGCCCTCGGGGAGCAGCATAATCCCGTTATGTAAAATCGAGGGGGAGGAAGCCGCGGGTACTTTAATAAGACAAACTATAAATCGTAGACAAAAAATGTTTATACAAAAGTTGTAGATAATGTCGTCCTCTACAAGATTGATAATAACCATTTTTTACAAAAAATGGAACGGAACCGAGAAATTCGCAAAAAACCGTCTATCGTGAACTTGAACCTCGAATATCTGGCAACGCCGGCACGATATCGATGGGGACTTTTTACACGTTTTTTAAAACACCATAACGAAGGTAAATAAAAAAAAATCAGCTAACTGGGAATTTTTCTGCAGTGGAAATCTAAAATTACTGGACTAATGTTAAAATATAAATAAATCTTTATAATTTTTTTTCTAAAATGTAGGTACAGATTTCGTGACAAAAAATATGTTTTCTAAAAAAAATTGCACGGAAATAATTTTTTATTTGCCTAATCAAGATGTCTATGATTTTAGTTCACCGTTTCACCGCATACGGTGACACGGTTGCCGTTGACAAAATCGAATGTCAAAAATTACCAGATTGGTGATTTTATCGTATATAGGTACAGCTTATGGTGATGGCCATCGTGTAAGTATTCACGTGACTTTGAGGCCCATCTCCATCGCTCCAACATTAAAAAAAAAATTTAGTTGTGTAAACCAGGGGTTCCCAATCTTTTCTTTACTGCGACTTCCTTTACAGGTTGCAATTTTTTACGACGCCCTTCTAAAAGAAGATACCTGTGTGTAGCTCTAGTAGATAATAAAATTAGTTTATTATTCAAAGAAAACTCCAAAAAATATATGGAATCTTAATTATTATTTATTAGTATTAGAAATCGTGTCCATCGTGATTATAATAAAATTAATTTTTATGTACTTGAAAAAGTCTAAATATATAGACGAAACGTCGTACATTCAATTAAATAAATCAAATATTTTGTCCACTATCCTGCGATTTTTCTTAATTATGTATTAGATTCTAATTCTACTAATAATTAGAAAACATAAAAAACTACAAACAATACAATTAATAATGAGCAAGATGAGCTTGCTTTTCTGAGCATAACTTCTCAAATCGGGACTGAAGTTCTGAAATTGCGACTCCCCTAGGACAGCGCCGCGACGCCCCAGGGCGTCGCGACGCACAATTAGGGAACCTCTGGTGTATACAGTATAAGACATTTCCATGGTTCGTCTATTACAAACCCCCAGCTCCCAGGTTCTAATCCCAGATCTGCAGGTAAATCAATTGGATTTTCAATTTATTGTTCAAAATAATAACAAATTGAAAATATGAATTGGTACTAGGCTCAGATAACTCTAGAAATTGGTGGACTTAACACATTTTATAATTACTGTGGTATAAAATTAAAAAAGCCAAGCACAGTGACCCATTTATATTTATACCAGTCGACAATCAAATTCAAGACGAAAAGAAAATATGTATTTGATATTTTATAAATTTATAGCTATAAATAAAATTCGACCAGTCAAATGAAATATTTTATTGTAACAAACAAATAGTCAATGTATATTTTATGGGTGTAGAGAGCAGAGATATATCTAAGTATGAGGTGTCCCAAAAGTGTTGCATTTATTTTGAGATATTTCGTTATTAAAAAATTCTTATCGATTTTATTTCTATTCACACAATAATTATCAATATATGCTAACTTCTACACATTTCAAATTATTCACGCCAAACAACCGTCACACGCCGCGCCATTGCGCCCGCCGTTCCCCCTTACCGCCCTACCGCCGTGGAACCCGCCAGAAAGCCGAATCGCCTCTAAAACAATCTCATCAATCAGCGTTCGCCGTGCCATGTGTGTTTCAGCTAGCTAGCCAGAGCACAGCTCCGCCGCTAGAATAGTACAATGTTGCAATGTCAATTGTTCTACGCCAGTGAACCTAAATCGATAGTACAGTAATCGTCAGCCTGACTGAAGCGCCACTACATTTTTTTCGTGTAACACAATTATAAAATGTTTAGAATTTCCCCACCTTACTTGGCAATCCAGTGCTTAAAAAGTAGTTTTAACGCAATTAAACATTATACACAATGTAATCCATGTATGTTATTAATATCAATAGTACATCCATGTATTGTATTGTACGATAAAATTTAATTGAGTTTATTAATTATAATTTTGCACTGATATTTAATTACGCGTTTGAAAAGAGACCAAAAAGCTTATCAGAATAACTTAAAAAAATGCTATTTTTAAGAAAAATAAGTTTAATGTTGCCTCTCTAGCCTATATAGAGATGCCGATCATTTACCGCCATCTTGTAGATAATTACATCCCATTTACGAATATAATATAGGCTTTGATGGGGTTATCTTCAAAAATAATCGAGATGCAAGTCTGTATTGTCATGTCTGGGACATCCTGTATATATGTTATTCAAATATATTCTTTTGCTGAAAAGATGTACATGACTTGAATATGCTGTGCAACTTCGCTGCACCCTGCATTTATTCTCATATTTTGTCCACATATTTTCATATACAGTTACATTACACTATTCTAATATTGAACGTTTGACATTTTTCTTATATGAAATTGTGTCTTTTAAGAGGGATTTAGCCATAGAGATATCATAGATAGAGGAGGGAAGCCACCCAAAAAAGTGTCGGTGCAAAAGATAGATATGGAGAATAAAAGTGTTCTTCTATCTTTTTCTATCACAAATATTCACAACCATGGTTACAGATGTAAATTAACAATACCTACTATAAATTTTCAAATTGGCAAATGCGTCAGAAGACAAGGAAAAAAGAAACTATCCGTTTTCTATCTCTCTTTTCTAACCTGACACTGCCACCTATACTCCTACAGTTGTGACTATGACTCCGCTACTCTGTCTATAATATCTTTATGAATTTAACTCACTCCCTTTGTGATCAATTATTTTTTTAAAGTGAAACTTTTTTAGCCTAGGGTTAGTTATAGCCCGGTTTCACTGTATATTCGTATAACTAAATTAGTGCCCTATTAAACTGTAGAATCGGTTTTTGAATATAATGAAACGATTTGACAATACACATGGTCTTAGTAAACGAACGTCCGCTTGGTGTAGAATTTTGGAGACGGCTAAGTACATATACGGACGGAGCGAGCGTACCTATTGGGAAGTTTGTGTCTTGTGATGCCACAACTGAACATTTATCGCTTTAGATCTGCTCAGTTGGTAGCATCACGTGATCATTTTGCAAATCAATAGTTTTTTAAGCATACGTGTGACATCTCTTTCATCATCAATTTCCGTGACAGAAAATTCTACGTTACAGTGATCTAAGAAGTTTCACTTCAAAAAATGTAAGGGCGGAGTTAGTGGTAGCACTTTGCGATCGCCCCTGTTGCCCCGCCTTAAAATCTCACTATCTGTGTGTAAGGTTTTACTATAACAAAAGAAAATATAAACGAACTTTAGCGAGAAACAGTTGAGTGTCCCTGTCTCTAAACACACAGTGAAACCACGAGACAAGGGCGTCATCTGTCCATGGCGTACGGGTACTACGGCGGACCGGCGCTTAGCTATAACAACAGAACGGATCGGATCGGATCGCAGTAGGCCGGGCAGTAAATATCAGCCAGTGAATGAATTAGACGAGTGATTAATGAACCGGAGATAATGACGCCAATAGGAAAGAACTGGCTCGCTGCCATCTGCTTCTTCTTCTGCCTGCGTCGCTCGGTCGAGCGCACGGACCGCAAACACACAGGATCGCGTCGCGACGGCTGGGATTTATGTTGGGCAAGTCGCACAATCGTGTTGCGTTTTTCCTTACATCGTTAACCATAAAGGGTTTTCGGTCTATGTTCTCTCATCCTCGACGAATCAGTTTTTTTATCAAAGGAACTAAAAAAACAACATTGTTTCGACCACGACATGCAGTTGTTTTGTTTCGATCGAGGAAAATTTTATTCTGCTTTTGTTATTCTCTTGCTTTACTTTCAAGTGCTTCATGATCGTCTTAATTAGAATTTTCACATCTTAAGGTACGTGCAGTATGGAGCTGGGATTCTAGATGGTAGCGTAAATCACAGCAGGGCTTGCTTAAATTAATGCATTGCTATATATGCGAGCGTACACAACAAAGCAGTGAGTGTAGCAGGTATAAGCGCTGTTACAAGAGCTGGTAGATACAAGAATGTATCTCACCATTCTTTCAGCGCGCTGACTACTACAATCAACGTGTGACAACTGTCAAATGGCCGCTACAAGTTTCGCAATGAATGTGACTAGTTTAATAAGTGAAATTTTGCCAGTTTTTATTTAATTTATTTTGAGTTTTTTCTAAGATGTATTTAAAAGTGTTAGGTTCCATACGTAAATATTCAAAAAACCGGTTTGGGTAAAATTTTAATTCTTGGTATAAATGATGAAATTCGCCATGTTTAGATCGTTTTCTATTAATAGGGTGGACATGATAGTTCCTACCCAAATTTGTATTTAAAATATACCACTTTGTAGCAGAAGAACACAAATATTCGTCTTTGCTATCTGACATTTCAAACGCGATTTAAGCTTGTATCAATGCTAGTATAAAAGCTTCGTTGTGCAAACCTATAAGCGCTTATAATTTCAGCCACCATCTACCATACATGCTACCACCTAGAATCCCAACTGCGTACTGCACGTACCTTAAGTTGTAAATTTGTCTCTCATATTATATAATAATCAAGTTTAAATATTTTATATTGATAAAGCTTAAGTACCTAATGTAGCACGAAAGTTTATTTAGATACTTAAAAAACGATGACTAATGCTTGCAAAACTTTTCCCAAAAATGTGTAAGTATTTTTAAGAAGGGGGATAAAATTTAGACAACGTCCAGACCGCATCAGTGAATTATCAGACTCCGGACTACGCGTAAACTATAAGTGTGTACATACGTATACACACTTGTTTCTTTTTTTTCTTTTTCTTTACATACCACTGTTGTAGTTTATGCATAATCACACAAGCGTATCTTTCTGCGCGTCCGGAGTCTGAAGTCAGAAGACGAATCGCTGATGATAATAATTATTTTTTCATTGAATGCCTTCTTACGTAAAAAGGCATTCAATGAAAAAAGTGATCCGTCTTCTGACATCAGACTCCGGACGCGCAGAATAGACACGCTTGTGTGATTGTGCATAAACTATTACAGTGTAGGTATGTAAAGAAAATTTAATCATTGTGGTCTCACAGTTGCCGTTTTTAGCGCACATTTATCTTACATTACTGTTATGGATCACCCTGTATATGAACGGCAGGCAACAGTTCTGAGAAACGGGGGGTCTGCATACTGAACAACGAGTACCTGCCGGAATGTTCTAGAGAACGCGAGAACGTACTAGGCTGTGCTGCGCGACCTATATAAGCGAAGTACGAGTGAGTCAGAGGATCAGTCGACGGTGTCACTCAAACGGGAATCAGTCAGTACAGTGAAATAAATATTGATCAGTCAACGGGAATCAGTCAGTGTAGATTGTACTGTGACAGTGTTGAACAGCGAAATAAATCTGATATAAATACCGTGATATAAATTCACCTGATAAAATAAATATTAGTGTAGTCAATTGTATATAGCTAATTGTATATAGTTAAGTGTTATTTAAGTGGCTCGTTTAGTTCAATAGTTACCTACCGTTTAAGTTTTTTAATTGTTAGAATTGACTTTTCGTTGTTGCATTTATTGTTATTTATTTTTGTTAACATACAATTTTTGTAAATAAATATTTATTCCGCCAACTCAGAAAACAGTTTTGTAACATTACTATACCCTTAATTTCAAAAAAAGGTCATCAGTGTGTAACTGACCCTATGTCAGATCGCGCACACCACAAATAAATACTTCTTTATATGTCCCAGCCTCTTATTATCAACCGGATATACAAGTTTTATCCGTATTTTCATATACTTTTTTATTTAAACCAAACAAGGCAAAAAAGGCTTGAAAGAGACAATTACAAAAACAATGGTTTTATAACGTTACCATTAGCATTTTATAGGTCAATTAAATAAGTTAATCAATTTAAATAATATAAAATCTAATTCCCATATGCAAAGAAGAGAGTTTTAACATTTTTTAAATGATTACGTAGGTACGCTACAAGAAGGATAGAAATTTTCTAAAGTAGATACCTAACCAGTGGCGAGCTTTTGAAGACCCCAAGAGATCAACTCTAAATAATGATCTATAGTAACATTTTTTTAAATTTAAAAATTACAAATACATTATTACAGGATTTTGTACTGCGACCCAGGGCCGAAGCTAGGGGGGATAATCAGGATTACCCCTACCCGAAAACCAGGATTAACACCCCCTACCCGAAAATTTTAATTTTTGTAAAGGGTAGAGTAAACACTCCGTTGATCTACTAGATTTTTAAAAGTTAATGACGGAACCTGGAAAACGTAGTAGTAAAAAATGTTCAAATCACAACCCCTCCAGTTTTTTTCTGGCTAATGCTTTGCTGCGACCCGAGTTTATTTTATTTCTATTCGTGATGTAGGTAATACAATTTATGTCTGTAACTTCAAAGTGTTAATAATTATATTTTATAAATACAAATAATACAAATTTATCTGCTAGGTATTGAAAAATTATTATGTAAGTACCTATAACAAGTCTTATTTCTATCCAGTTTTTTAGACATATTTGCTCATTTAACTTAATAAATTATTATTTATGCGTGTAATTAAAATTTATAAAAAGTAGTGATTTTTTTTAATTAATTGAAATAAATCAGTATTATTGTATATAATTTCTACTTTTATTTGTTTGTTGAGTTTAAATGTAAAATTCACTCCAATTAAAATTTCAGAATTAATTTTATATTATAAATATTTACCATTCCTTTTATAGGTGGAGTTAAATTAATAATTTTAATTTATTGACAATTTATGTCGTAACGTTTAGAGCAATTACAAATGGGGCATTTCCTACCGACTCGGCACGTCATCCTATGCTACCGTTATAGTCAACTGTCGCGATGCGGCGGCAGTCCGTCGTGTCGTCTCGAGAAACTTCACTCGACACGACGCGACGCAACGCACCAAGCCTGCCGACAATATAGTAATGTATTTGCGAATACAGGCTTTGTGGCTTTATTATGTGAACTTAGTTTTTGGACAAAATAAAAAATTTAACCCCTAAATTATACATCCCGTAAAATATTTTTTTTTCTTTATTGCAATATTAGATATTATTATTAATCCAACATTTGCACCAAATTAAATACACCCTTCAGTAAGTAAATCCGTATCCGCAAACTATTGTTTGTTCATAAGTCCGGTCCTTTTTAATTTTTACTAAAGAGTTAATTTAAACTTTTAAAGGATTACGAGAATTTTTTTGGTATTTTAATGAGCCCAAAAACATTTTACAACACCTAAAATCCCTCCTTAAAATGGTCCGATTGGGCCCATACACTAATAATATTTTTTAATGCAGAGGTAAAAATGTACATGTGTATGCTCTATACCAGGGATGGCGAACCTATAGCACGCAACTGAATATTGTCGACGCGTCATTGATTGAGGTAGATGCACACAATCGAAATAATTAAAAATATGTTAGATGCTGTCGAAAAAATTACATAATATTATTATGACGTCGACACAAGTCGGCAACGAATTATTTAGAAATTTAGAAAAAATTTATTTTTTTCGTCTACGTTTGAAAAATTTTTTTGCCGTCTAAATTTCTTTAGCACGTCATGGCCACATTAAACATTTTTTGAAAAAAATTAGCACGTATAGATGTAAAAAGGTTTGCTATCCCTGCTCTATACTTACGTGAAAACCAAATTGAAATCGGTTCAGCGGTTTTCAAATAAATCACGAACGCCAAAAAGGGGAATTTACTTTTATTTATTAGAGTAGGTACATATTTCGTCACAAAATTGTTAGCAGAAAATGTGTACACATTTATCATATTATTATACATATTTTTTCATTCTGAAAAATTGTTTAATTTTGCAGCGTAAAAATTCTTTGAAGTTTCCTATATATTATTAAAAGGATACTTAAAAATTAAACAGTACATAAATATTTAATGCGTTAAACTTTCTCTACAATTTTATTTTTACTTTGTAAAATATGTGTAATTTTGTGCGCGCGATTTAAGTGAAACATTAGAGCATTAAAAATTTATAATATTTTAGAACGAAGACTTTTTTCTGCGTAGAATTAAAGTAAAAATGGAATTGTCAAACAACAAAAGTCCTTACAATGTCGCTGTGTTGACAGGAATCTAATCGTAATTTATGCCCTATTAAATAATGCATACGGAAGTTACCCTTAGAGAAATTCACTAAAATAATACACACCAAAATAGAACTTTCACTTTCTAAATGTTATAGGTTATGCAGAAGTACTCTGTTTTTACAAGCTTATATATTAGGTACATAAGACACGTGGTTTTAATTTATTTGCAAGCTTTTATTTAACTTGCAATGTATGTTAGTTAGTTAGTTTGTGTATTTGTTTAGGTCAAAACTTGCAAGTCAATTTTGAACGACTTCCACGTATCCGATCGATTTGAAATTTTGTACACATATGTATTCCCGATGACAATACATGGATAAATCGTTTTTAGAAATAAATTCAACCCCTAAGGGGTCAAACGGGGATGTAGGGTTTTTTTGACTAATCAACATCCAGGCCAAACCGCCGAAGCTAGAAACTTGAAATTTGGACAGTTAGTTCCTTTTCTGACGTAAGCATCCACTAAGAAAGGGTTTTTCGAAATTCAACCCCTACGGGTGTCAAAGGGGGGTAAAATTTTGAAAGACTAAAATGAATAAAATAAATATTAGTAAAAAAACTTTTTAGAGACAAGCTTTTATTTAAATGCACTAAAAAGGAAAAAATAATTTTTAATAATTTAGGTTCATAATTATAAAACCGTGGGTCGTGACTAATAAACTATCATAGAGTCCACGACCCACGCTTTTATAATTATGAACCTAAGTTATTAAAAATTATTTTTTCCTTTTTAGTGCATTTAAATAAAAGCTTGTCTCTAAAAAGTTTTTTTACTAATATTTTTATGAATGGCGTTTGTGAAATCTTTTGTTGAGAACTGAATGAATAAAAAAAACGGCCAAGTGCGAGTCAGACTCGCGCATGGAGGGTTCCGTACAATATTAGAAATAAGGAGTTAGATAAGGGTAAAAAATTAACAGATTTGTTTTAAAAAGTTTTTTTTGTTTATTTTTTATTTTGTTCTTTTAAGTACCTATTTCAATTTTTTTCCGTATCAAATTATATTTTTAAAGTAAAAAAATATATTAACAGAATATTGAATGAATAAAAACACAAATAAAAATATCGCGATCCGAAACCCAGGATCGAACCCAGGGACCTTTCGATGTTCAGTCTAACGCTATTACCACTAAGCTAGCCGGGCGATCTTTGTAGGTGGGCTTAATGTAATAATATAGGAATATTAAGAGCACTGTGGTTTTAAACAAAAATAAAACAATAGTTTAGACACTTCTTACCACAATAATTTTATTCGTGAATGTACATTTCAAGAGCTAAGCTCTCATCTTCAGCACATACTAAACTAAACTAAACTAAAAGTTTAGTATGTGCTGAAGATGAGAGCTTAGCTTTTGAAATGTGCATTCACGAATAAAATTATTGTGGTAAGAAGTGTCTAAACTATTGTTTTATTTTTTTTAATGCAATATATAGCAGTGTATTATTTAATTATTTTCAAGGCATCCATAAAAACAAAATCTAAATCTCAATTACAAAATGTAATTATTAAAATCAAAATATTTTCATATGTCATATTAATGTCATATGTCATATTAATTTATTTATCAAAAATGAAAATTACTTTTATAATGATATTTCAATATCCCGCTATGTACCTAATAATGTTTATCATTTATCAGAAAATTCGAAAACCTAGAACCAAATTTTCAGTCTGGAACTTTTCGTGTGTAAAACAAATAACAAATTATACATTGCAGCTAGTAAAAGTGTTATTAAATTGTGCGAAGTAGAATTAGATGAATAGGGTATAATTTTTTTACAAGTACAAATTAACACCATTTATCAGATAAGGTACGCGCTGTTGTCAGATTGCGGATAAAATTTCTAGCGAGCACAGTGATTATATTTAAATACGTGAATATGCATTAATAATACTCACAAATAATAAAATATTAGTAAAAAAAACTTTTTAAAGACACGCTTTTATTTAAATGTACTAAAAATGAAAAAAATAAGTTTTAATAATTTAGTTTCATAATTATAAAAGCGTGGGTCGTGAACTCTATTGGTCACGACCAACGCTTTTATAATTATGAACCTAAATTATTAAAAATTATTTTATATAACACATGCACGCTTTTAGTGTTTTGCGGACCTTAAATGACCGTTTATTGATGAGTGACGTCATGATCTATTATGAAACGCTTTTCGATGATATATTGAAAAACATTTGACAACAAAAAGTGGGTGTGTGCTTATGACCACACGACAGAAGTGAAAACTTCTGATTTTCTAATTTTAATATATATGTTTTAATATATATGTTTTAGTGTCATCTATTAGCGCACCTATGAACTACAAATAACTTATGACCAATATGTTACAAAAATCTTTTCAATTAAGTTTTAGTGTCATCTATTAGCGCAATTGTGAACAACAAATAACTTATTACCAACATAGATACCACAAATACTTTTTCAATTAAGTTTTAGTGTCATCTGTTAGTGCACTTATGAACTACAAAAAACTTATTACTAGCATACTACAAATACGTTTTCGTGTTTGAGCCGAGTAAACTCGATTCAGCGTCACCGACCCGAAGCGTGACGGTTCACTTTCGTTCACTACTCAGGCAAAGCGCGCCTATTGAAGTTTTCACTTCAAAAATACCAAATATATCTCGTGCGTTATGATATTTTATCATTCGTGTGACTGTTAAATCTCGTTATTGCTCGTTTTAGCATGCTGTCACCACTCGTGCGTAATATAGCAATACTTCATTACGCAACTAGATATATAATCTACAATTTTGTCACGCCTTGCATTTTAGATAAAAGAATTAATTTTAAGGATTTTTTTAATCTTAAAATTGACCATCAAAGTTCAAAGGAACACTGGCAACACTGGTATGTACGTTCTGTTAACAGAGCTTTGTGAAAAATAAATTCACGGTGGTTGCGTACTTTACGTTGCGGCTTTGTACAAATCATTTACCGAACTAATTTAAATGTGTCATGATCAGGCCAAGAAAATTACTGTCATCAAAAAAGCCCACGGTAATATTTCAATGTCAAGAACTGTCGAGAAATTTACTAAAATATTTCACTTTTTGCTACTAATTATAAAAATACCGAGAGTTTAAAAATAGCTTAAATAGTTTAACCATATAGGATAGTCGCTCAGGTGAAACATTGGAATGTAGTTTGCATTCCAATGTTTTGTAGGGATTAGCACTCCCATGGACCCGAGCTCGTATCAGTCGGTTTGTGTATGCCGGCTGGCGGATTCTAATACACAAATGGATTTTTTGTTGTGTTGAAGACGCTAATGACCTGAGTTGTCGACGCGTCTATAATCTACAATAAATTAAAGCATATAGGATACACTTTTGTGCGGTCAGAGCTTGGACTACTTATAAGTTGTTTAAAAAGTGCATCAAAACCAGTTTTATCTATTTCCTAGAAAAGTGATTAAAATGCGATATTACACCTTTCAATTCGTAATAAATGTTTTAAGAGACACTATTGCATTTATATTAATATAATTAATGATACTTACTTAATTGGTTTGCTACATAGTTGTAAATTGCAATTTTTTGTCCAGAAGCAGTATACCTAATTGGTTTTATAAGGTGTAGGTACATAAATTTTCAATGTCATAATTATTATTTATTAAATAGATTTATACGGCTGTTTTGCAATTGAAAATTTTTATTGGAAGAGCAGCCAATTACATAATTGAATCCTGCATATTGGTATTTATAACATTGATGTATCTAGCCCTAGGTTCTTATTTAATGTATCCCCTTTGGGTGTTTGAAATAATTTCACCTACATGAATACTGACTAGCTCTCGCTATTACGATGATTCACATCTACAACCTAGCCATAATTTATAACACTCGCATGTAGTGGAAATCTATTGTTTCCTTTGGCTTTTATATTTAACGATTGTACAAAACATTCATTGCGCGAGGCCCGACTCGCACTTGATCGCATTTTTTTAATTTCTCACACAATTTTACTCTTATCTGTTTCAAAGAAAACCGTAAATAAAAACACTTCTACTATAAAGTTAAAGTAAATTAAACAAATAATCAACATGAAACGTAATTATTCGTGTTTACAAGTTCATAAGTACCCATTTCATTGTAAAATAATTTCTTTATTCAAAGGTAACTAAGTGTTCAGGTCTTTATAATGATTATTTCCTTTCGTCTAATTAAATAATGATGTAATTCCAATTAATTAATTCATTAGCATGCTACGCGCCACCTTTGACAGTGCGTCAGTAGGCACCGCATTAGAAAGAGATAAACATTATTAAAAAAAACGTTTATTATTTGTATAACTGAGACAATAACAATTTGAAATACTGCTACTTCAGATACTTCACACGAATCGTAAGTCGTAACGGTTTCTATTTTTGTTGAAGGAGATTAAAGTTACTTTCAATTCACTTTAAAGTCGTTTTTTACCCGACTGCGCCAGAAGGAGGGTAATGTTTTTCGAGTGTATGTATGTATCTATGTATGTATATTTCTTTATCACGCTCTGTAGCCTAAACGGCTTGACGGATTTTGAAAAATGAGGTGTCATTAGATTCGTCTGAATCCCCAGAGTAACATAGGGTATATGACGTCACGGAAAATTCAATATGGCGGTCGCTAGACGTTATTTTGTCAGAATGCAAAAGTAATTTTCCTTCTAAATACATTGATGTAGGTACCAAAATCAAAACAAAAGAAAGGTTTCGTTGACATTTCAAATAGGGTACATGACGTCACGGAAAATTCAATATGGCGGGTGCTAGACGCCATTTTGTCAGTACGCGAAAAATCGGTAAAACCTTGTGTGTGGGGTATTAAATGAAAAGGCTTGATGAGTAGATTCAACTAAAAGGGAGGAAATAAAAAATTTATTTAAAAAATTAAAACCCGACTGCGTAAAAATCGAACATAAAAGATGGAAACAAGATCAAATGATAACATGCAGTCGGAGGTATTTCTGTTCAATTTGTTACTACTATGCCTCAGACTGCATGTTATCATTTGATCTTGTTTCCATCTTTTATGTTCGATTTTTACGCAGTCGGGGTTTTTGTTTTTTTAATAAATTTTTTTTAATAGAAATATTTGCTTCTTCTACATAAGAGCATTATTTTATCAATGAAATGATTAATTCACAGAAGTATTTAAAGGTATTATAAATAATATTTTATTATTTTTGTAGGTTCGGTCTATTTCGCACACAACATTATTGTCTGTCTTCTTATGTGTCACTTGTGAACATGGACATAGAAATCTAGGGAAAAGGTTTAAATTTCCGACTGAGGAAAAAGCTATAAAATAATACCTAGATATTCAATACCTAATAAATTGATGAAAACATTTTTTTGTCCTTTTAGCTTGCCCTTCCTTGATCTGGCGTAGCTCAGACGACTTCAGAACACTTTTTCAACTACAAATGGAAAGAACAACTCAATTTCTTATTATAATTGCTTAAATTATACCTCGACAAACGTCAACGAGGTTAAGTTAGGTAAGAATAAACGTCACTGGCTGAATCAAGTTAGGACATTCATTTTTCATAAATTTTTAAGTTCAAATAACAAATTATTTCACACGAAATAATAAAGTTTTGTAGCCAATAATGAGGGGATTTATTAATTATTTTTATGAAACAGCCATTGTTTTGGTATGAAATGAGTTTTAAGAGAATAGTAATGAAAATTCCGTTAAACCCCATACATTTTTGAACGCCAATCGACTCCACTTTAAATTTTACGCTGAAATTAGGACCGCCTACTTCTGCAGTCTATTACAATTTTTAAGTCTGAACACATCGAAAAATTCTCGGAAGTTTCAAAATTAAAATTCAACCCTTTAGTAACGAATAAAATGAGCTCTTAAATTTTAATAATACTGACTAGAAGAAAGACGGACTAAAATTTATAACAACACTTAAATAGCTTTTTTTGATAGTTAATTACTGAAGGGTGCAGAATGCAGATGTTGGATTGATGAAATTATTGCTGAATATTAAAATTGAAAAAAATGTAATAATTTGAAGGGATATGCGGGTATTTATTAAAAGCTTCAATTTTTATTTTTAACAAACACAAAACATTTTACCTACCGAGGTGTCATTCACCCAAAACTACTCTATAATTAAAATAAGTAATGATTATTCTTTTTTGGGTAGATTTGCCTGTTGAAAACATGAAACGTATGCACTGACTGTAATGGCAATTCACAGATCTGAATCAAATACTTTTCTGGACAATACCAATTATCAATAATTCAACTAGTATAACAAAAATAAACGCAAGTACAACATATTCTGATCTTTTAGATTAACCTTGTCACCCCATAATATACCACTCTATCTTAAGATATTCTAGAATATAGATGAGCAGGGATGCGAAAAGTATAGTAAGTATTCAAACGTCAAAGTCAACAAGTGGATAAGACAAAAAGTTTGTTTCTTTTTGAAGACTATTTTTGTAAATTATTATCTACTTATTTAAAATAGAAAAACACTCACTTGAAAAAATTCCACAAATTTTGAGGTCTGTGCCAATTAAAATATGAAGTTGGTTAAAAAGAAGATATTAATCACTATAATAGGTACTATACTTTTTAACCGACTTCATATTTTATTTGACACACACCTCAAAATTTCATTATTTTCCTCTTTTTAGTGCTTTTTTGAAGGAGGTTTTTTTTTTTGTTAAAAAGTTTTTTATTTTTTACTTTTTAGTGTCAAAAAGTAACATTTACCTTAAAGAATCACACGCCGTTACTTACTTTTATTAAAATCAGCCGAACTACTGAACCGAATGAAATTTCTATGGAGCCAATCTGAAAGTATACCCTTTCAAATAAAAAAAAAATTTCAAAATCGGTTCATAAACGACGAAGTTATCCGCGAACACACATAAAACATAAAAAATATATACGGTCGAATTGAGAAACCTCCTTTTTTTGAAGTCGGTTAAAAAGCGTGGGTCGTGACTAATAAAATATCGTAGAGTTTACAACCCACGCTTTTATAATTATGAAACTAAATTATTAAAAATTATTTTTTCCTTTTTAGTACATTTAAATACAAGCGCGTGTCTTTAAAAATTTTTTTTACTAATATTTTATTTTTTAACAAACTGTTGAATATTAATTTACATCAAGTAAGCACCCACTCTATCATATATAGATATATTTTCAAAACATGAAAACAATAAGTAAAAAAATCTCATAGCTGAAAAAAACGTAAAAACGTACGGTCATAATATGAATATTGAGGAGGATAACTGATGAAAGATTTCCCAGAAACCTGTGGGAATATTGTGTTTGTGTGTTTTTAAAGACCACAACAGCTAAGGTTATTTGGGCCCAGCACCAATTCATATTTTCAATTCATTATTTTTTTTTTAATAATAAATTGAAAATCCAATTGACACTACCAGCTCTCGGGCTAGAACCCAGAAACTGGGGACTTGTAATAGAGGAACCATAGCAACGCCATGTAAACAACAGCACTGCTACACGCTCGGCTATCCTCAAGCCCTGTGGGAACAGTTAAACGGATGAAACGAAGGTCTAGAAAAGTAACCGTGACGATTAGAGTACGTCATAATTCGAATAAACGCCTAGTAAAAGAATAATGGACAAGCAGAAAAGATAGGAACTTAAAAATGGGGTGACAAACCGTCCAAAACTCATCTACCTATAGATAGAACTTCTTAGCCAGAAACAGAATTCAGCACAGCGTAGTGGACGGCAAGCTTTAGTGAAAATAATTATATTATTCTCAATTATTAAAATAACCACGAGTTAAATCTAAATTAAAAAGTTTTTTAACTTTTTGATTGTTTCATAAGGACCCTGTAGAAACGGGTGGTGGCCTCGCTTCATCCCTGGCTATAAATATAGACATGATATTACACGGCGTACAGCAAATACTTGACAATTTATGTAGATTAGTGTAGATTGCTTCGCTGTGGCACTTTTAAAATTAATTATTCATGACTCAAGTCTTGTACATAGTAAGTAACTAAGTACCTCTATAGACAGAAGCAGATAGTATGCAAGACTTGGACCAATACACATTAATCACTACACTCAAAATCCGGATATCTGGACATTACCATTATGAATTGGTATATGATAAAATCAATCGATTTAAAACCCCTTATATCCACACCATATTATTCACATAACAATTAGAGGTGAAAATAATAAATATCGCAGACAGCTAGGCTGCCATGATTTTTGAGCTATATCTAAGAAAAAATCAAATGACCACTTTCGGGACATGAACCCGAAACCCCCAGTGGTCATTTGATTTTTTCTTAGATATAGCTCAAAAATCACGGCAGCCTAGCTGTCTGAGATATTTATTATGTGGATATAAGGGGTTTTAAATCGATTGATTTTATCATATACCAATTAATTACTGTCCACAGAAACTCAAAACGTTGTTTATCTATAGGTATTACCATTATGACTAAATAGTAAAGACATATTGAAAATAAGTAATTTTCTATTATTTTTTTTGACGTCTTTCCCGGCGGTATATAGGGGGGTAAAATACAAAAAATACGTTACAAAAACTGATTGAAGCGAACTACCATAGTTACGCCATAGTGTGTTTGTGTTTTGTAGCATGTATGCCCCTTGTCATTTTTTCCATGTTCTTTCAAGTATAGCCCTAAAGATTTCAAAATTAACGGAGAATTTTTTTAAATTATCTTTAAAAACAGCAGATTTATGCTACTTGAAAGTTCAGATCTGAAAATACATTTCGCTTGCGGGTGACGTCACGCGAAACACTGCGATCTATGAATCTGCACATATAGATACACAACGCAATGGACTAGTACAGTGAACGAGCTGGCACCCGCGATCAGTGCCGCATGACGTCATAGACTTCGCTCAATCTCGTTTGCAGAGCACTCACAATACATTGAATATCTTCGTCAAATTTGAAGATATTGAAATAATTCTTTCGGCATCTTGAAAGTTATCCTTTACTTGGTTCTAATAATAATATTTTATTCACATGAAAGCTATATAATTGCCTTTAAAAATTGGAAACTAATAATCTATTAAACAGATAACACCGTCTGTAAGATCCGACATACTGTTATGTAGTATCTCTTTTTAATGAGTGCGCAGTATCGCCAGCAAAATCACTAGCGGTTGACTTACTATGGATAAAATAACTGCTAAAACCCTGTGTTAGTAATTCTCGTATTTATATACTGATAACCGGTAACCTAATGTATTTAAAAAATGATTCTTAGGTAACAAATGTTAACCTGTACAGAGATAACATTTATTTGTTAAAATTGTACTTACATAAAAAATCAACAAAATATAAAACAGCGCTCCATAACCCAGCTGCAAAGAAAGAAATAAAAATTCAAAATTAAACAAGAACTATTTCAGTGTAAGGAAAATGTAAAAAAAACACAATAATAGAGCCAATAAGTATATTGAGTTTGTAAAACATTTCGGTTATAATTTCGTTTATTTCGAATAATTAAAAAAATTATAGATTCAGTACTTTTTTGTATAAATTGACGGAACGCTAGTGTGAACAGTTCCATAAGAAGTCTTACATTATACGGCATACCGTCATATCGAGAGTATATATCCACAGTTTGGTCTGTTACAAGTTAGAACCGTATACTGGAGCCGTGAGTGTTACGAGAACTTAACATTTAGTTATAACAGTTTTGCTTCTTAACATTTCACCGGGGACAGAATGATATAATACATATACCAAAGCTTCAGTTAGCCGTTGAATATTGCTATGAATAAGTTATGAATGATCAAAAAGAAAAGGTTGTATAAATAACATCATTCATTATGCTTTCAAGCAATTACCTTCAAATTCAAAAATTATCAAAATTTTATTTAAAAAAATTGAATTATAATCCTTTCACAATTTTGACATGTTCTCTTCTTCACTTGTCAAAACATCGAGATATATTTTTTAGAAGTTATGCGACTCCGGGCGGCATGCCTCCGGGCGAGTTTAAAAACGTTAAACGATGCTCGCGCCCCACTGCAGGTAATTGTTGAACTAAGAACTTTAGAAAAATTCCATTAGATGTCACTCCAAGAACATTTTGTAACTATATAGTTCATACATTTAGAGAAAACTTAACCGCCTCATGCGCGGAAACCAGATTTGGTTCAGACTGGTCTATTCTATTTTTCAAGGAGTGCGTCAGTTTATGTGTACATGTCAGTGCACTTTTTACTTGTCATCACTGTTTAGGTTATGTTACCTACATGCTGTAAAAAATCGAGTATTGAATTGTGTTTGAAGTGCATTATCTGCTGATAAAGTATTATATTTAATAAGAAAGAAAATACGGTTGTTTTATGAGTCAAAATATATTTATTATAAAAAAGGCGACGTTTCGACGACTATTTTGTCATCTTCTTCAGACCTTGAAATTAAACTAAATCAAAACCAAAATTACTTTTAAATATATACATATGTCAATCACAATGAATATAGGTAGATATAAGATATAAAACAACCGTATTTTCTAGCTTATTATATATTATATTGTGAGTGTAACAAAATGTTTAAAAATTATATTTAATATTTATTAACATTTTATTTCCTTTAGAAATATAAAATAAGAACCCTTTGAATGATTTTAAAAGATTTTATTAATTCCATTTATTAAATTAATGAAAAAATTGGATTTAATTAAGCCCCCACCACCCACGTCTGAGCGTCAGAATCTCTTTTGCGTACACCACTGACTACTTCTCCTACCAGTTTTTGTGCGCAGGTTTCCGTTAGGATTTGGTTTTCTCTAAATATGAACTATACGTCGATTCATAGAGGCAGGGTATTTGTTAAGGAGTATAACTTCCGCCGTGTGTAAAACACACACATGTCTTTTTTTGCTCTTCTATCGCGTTTCAGAAGGCAACGGTTTTAAACCTTGCAAAAATCAATAATTTTACTATCTAATGATATAATATGTGTTCCAGGTTCCTGTCTAGTGTCTGTGCTATCTAAAAATATTTAAATCTTGCCATGAAGCGCTTGAAATGCGCAGCAATTCGGTTGCGTGTTACGAACCGGTCACAGTGCGACAAGCAACGTTCGCTGGTGGTTCATTAAGGATCATCAGTAGAGCTAGTTAGCTACCCCGCTAACTAGATCCCGTGGCGATAGAGTTAGACACGCTGCATACATTACCTATGATTACAATACACACTGCGAATAGTATACCATACATAGGCTATCCAAAATTGTAGGTATACGATGGTTATATAGACTATGTGCAAGATTATGTGTAGTGACACAACCTGGCAAATATTCGCACTACACTGTAAGAAATGAGAAGACCAATTACATAGTTTATCGATGGTCCATTTGTAGCCAGCGATTAATCTGGTAATAGGCACACAAAGAGACAATGGCGTCGCAAACAGGTATCGCCTGCACATCGCCTAGATTCCATAAAAACACATTGTGCATGCGTGGTTACTAATTTTACATTAATTTGTTTTGTATTCATCCATTTTATATATGTAACTATACATTTTATTTTGTAATTTTTACACACTTTATTGGAATATTACACAAATTATGTAATTTTAATTTACTTTATGTAAAAATCACTAACTTTACAGTAAAAGTCCAAGTTTTTATGAAGTTTTCTGTGTAAAAATAAATAATAATGTAAAATCACTTAGAAAATCGAGCAAATTCTACCTTAACTTTCAAAGTATTTTTACATCCATTTTTTACAGTGTATAATCGAAAAATTATTTTTTGTCCTACCCCCTATAAAATAGCGCTTTTCATTCATGTATATCGGTCATAATCATGACCCATAACATGATGTGACTAAAAATCAGTCGTTATAACCGATTCGTCGTTATAGCCAATGTCGCAATAACCAATATATTTTGTTCATATATTTATTACGGAAATCAGACGGGACTATTATGTTTGGTCGCTACAGCCGGCATGTCGTTATACCCGATGTCTTTATATTCGATTTATACTGTACACTGTAAAAAATGGATGTAAAAATACTTTGAAAATTAAGGTAGAATTCGCTCGATTTTCTAAGTGATTTTACATTATTATTCATTTTTACACAGAAAACTTCATAAAAACTAGAACTTTTACTGTAAAGTTAAACAAATTTGTGATTTTTACATAAAGTAAATTAAAATTAGATAATTTGTGTAATATTCCAATAAAGTGTTAAAAATTACAAAATAAAATGTATAATTACATATATAAAATGGATGAATACAAAACTAATTAATGTAAAATTAGTAACCATGCATGCGCAATGTGTTTTTATGGAATCTACGCGGTGTGCAGGCGATACCTGTTTGCGACGCCATTGTCTCTTTGTGTGCCTATTACCAGATTAATCGCTGGCTACAAATGGACCATCGATAATCTATGTAATCGGCCTTCTTATTTCTTACAGTGCATAGGTATGTCATCTTATATGGCGTTTCCATGACTCTTAGACTACAAGCCCCCAGTTCCCATATTCCAATCTGAAAAGTGGTAAAAGTATCTATTTGAAAATATGAATTAGTACTAGGCGCGAATAACCCTAGCTGTCGGTGACCTCAAAAAAGCTAAAACTTGTTTGTTTCCTGAGCTCATTGAAAAATAAGGACAAAATTATGTTGTGACAACACGTAGAATATATTAACATTATCGCAAAAAAATTGTTAAAGATCAATAATATAATGAACTAGTTAATAATGTAAGGCGCTTAAGGCGCCCGTTGAATGTTTATTCAAATTCCAAAGCACACTCACGATTCACTGTCGTGGAAATTTGACATAAGTAATACACAAATTCCAAAGCACACTATTTCAAAATCTTACAGCGTTACAGAGTCAGTCAGCAAATCAGATGAGCGTATAAATATTATATAGTTTAATAAATGATCGACAACAGACAGTAAAACCAAGTGCCAATCAAACAAGCCGTGAGGTGGGTCGTTTATTAGGACTAAAGTGCGACCCTTGAGGTCCACACGACGAACTTCCCAGTTTGATAAATATTTAATAATAATAATTAAATTAGATATTACACAGAAAAGTAATTATTTTAATCATTGAAACATCAATAATTAAAAAAAAAAAAAAAAAAAAAAAAAAAAACGGCTGAACCGATTTTTATAAAATTTATGTCGGATCAAAATGACGTTAACACGCCTCGATTGACACCCTTACAAAGTCGATATAATTTTTTATTCGCGAGATATTGTGTAAAATCTACTTTTTTGGAGGTTATTTGGTTAAGAAAAAAGAACGGCTGAACCGATTTTGAAAAAATTTCTTTCAGATCATATTTACGTTAATACGCGTCGATTGGGACCCTAACGTAGTCGATATCATTTTTCATTCTCGAGATTTCGTCTTAGAAAGAAATGGACACATACGTACGTACGTACGTACACACACACACACACACACACACACACACACACAGACATCTTTCTAAAAGTAGTGTAAAAATAGTGTAGTGACCTTGAAATATAAAATTTTTTTTCCTTTTTGATTTCGATTTTCGGACCCATTACAATAACTTCCAGTGGGAAGTTAACAAGACCGATGCAAAAAACATTATACTAGGTCTTTTTTTAAATCGTATAATAATCGTGCTACTATGAAATTGTTTCCGCCATTAAAAAGATAATGATCATAGAATAAATTATCTGATGCAGACGTTGTCAGTCATGCATGATTTAAGATTCATCAAGTTCTTAACAAGAGTACTTCCTCCTGTAGTACAAGTAAATGAAACACTGTCTACCAGGGGCGTAATGAAATATTATGTCGCATGGGAACCATTACTTGTAGATACAGAACACAGTCGACTGGTGTATACTAATCCATTTTTACAACCCTGGGTAGTGTGACCTACGTACAAGAATGAATGGCACATGCACGTGGCATGGTTTCTAGGAACCGAAAAAATTCTCTTATGATGGTAGCCAACATTATAAATATAAAAAAACCATAATGAAATTGAATGTTAAAGCTGACAGAAAGCTATAACTTTTCGCGTCAAAAAAATTAAAAATTTTTTCGCAAGTTCCATGAGTTTGAAAATTGACTTTCTGATAGTTGATCCCCTAATTTTTTTGAGGAGATAAGATATATGATTGGCTTTGAACCAATCCGATACCTTCGCCTTTTCTTGTGTTTTATAAAAGTTCCGATAGTAAGCGTTCTGCTGATAAGTCGATTTTTAAACGCGAACACACTATGAATATGATATACAACGGTTTGATTTTGACTCGCCTATCTAATCTAGCATGCACATAGATATGTAGGTACCTGTGGGAAACGTCTCTAGTACGGCCTCCTGAGGGACGCATCCTATAATATGAAGAAGGCGTCCCGACGTCAGACCCCCGGTTGTGTTGTATCTACCTTTAGCGAGATACTCTATGACAGCCGGGTAACTGAATATCTTCGTACTAACACCACATAAACTTCGAGGACAGTGTGGTCCAGTAGTTAGCGTCGCGGCCTCTGGATCAGACTGTCATGGATTCTAAACACCTATAAACAACGGCATGGTTACACGCTCGAACTCTATATTTGTAACCAATGTTCCGCTGTTTAGTAATAAAAATAAAGTTATAATAATCTATTATAAATTATAATATTATGGCCGATTCTTATTGTATTATTTATTTACATGAAATAAAATAACACTTCATAAATAATAAAAACAGTTCAAATAAGATTTACACGAGCGTGAAAAGTTCGTTTTAATTGACTTTAATGTTTCAATAAAATCACAATTACTTAATTATTCATAATTTTAATTTACTATCCGTAAGTAGCATAACAATTATTCATTTATTACTTAATATACAACTATTTTATACATTATCTAAAACTAAATATGTTGTTACAATTAATAAATGTGAAAAACTGACCCGACTAATTTCATGTTCTAGACGAGTTACGCTCGATCTACGAATTTTCTGTTCTGCAAACAACGAACATTATAAAGCTATTGTTAACCGTGAAAAATTAAAACAATTAATAAAATAATTGAAACAATATTCACAGGATCGTTTATTAATAAACTTTCAATTAAAAAAAACTCGGGTCGCAGTGCCAAACCCTGCCGACATTATAGTGTATTTGCTAATACAGGCATTGTGGCATTATTATGTGAACATAACTTTGTTTTTTGACAAAATAAAAATTTAACCCCTTAATACATCCCTTAAAATAATTAAATTTTTTTAAATTTCAATATTAGACATGGATTTTATCAGTACAACATCTGCACCAAATTAAATACACCCTTCCATAAGTAAATCCGTATCAACAAACTAGTGTTTTTATAAAATTTAAAAGTCCGGTCCTGTCGGGCCGATTTTATTAAAGTTTTAGCAGCACATTTTAATCTCTACTAAAGAGTTAAATTTCAATTTTGAAACAATTCTGACAATTTTTTCGGTATTTTTGGGCCCAAAAACTTTTTGGAACCCCTAAATACAACCCTTAAAATGGTCCGATCGGGCCCATTTTAAATAGGCTTCTTGCGGTGATGGGTTCCAATGTGTGTACCAAATTTCGTTTCAATCGATTAAGTCTGTCGAGAGTTATCGTGTACACACATATATATATAAATATATATATATATAATATATATATATATATATATATATATATATATATATATAAATATATATATATATATATATATATATATATATATATATATATATATATATATAAATATATACATACATATATATATAAACATTTGCAAAAATGGTGCCAAATTGTTCAGGAGGCTATGAAACGTCGAGAAATTTTGGTCCGACCCCTAGGTCCCGCCATCCGACCGACGCCAATAGTGTATGTGCCATATTATGGCAAATACACTAAAAACTGACCCGACTAATTTCATGTTCTAGACGAGCTACGCTCGATCTACGAATTTTCTGTTCTGCAAACAACGAACATTATAAAGCTATTGTTAACCGTGAAAAATTAAAACAAGCCGTGAGGTGGGTCGTTTATTAGGACTAAAGTGCGACCCTTGAGGTCCACACGACGAACTTCCCAGTTTGATAAATATTTAATAATAATAATTAAATTAGATATTACACAGAAAAGTAATCATTTCAATCATTAAAACATCAATAATTAAAAAAAAAAAAAAAAAAAAAAAAAAACGGCTGAACCGATTTTTATAAAATTTATGTCGGATTAAAATGACGTTAACACGCCTCGATTGACACCCTTACGAAGTCGATATAATTTTTTATTCGCGAGATATTGTGTAAAATCTACTTTTTTGGAGGTTATTTGGTTAAGAAAAAAGAACGGCTGAACCGATTTTGAAAAAATTTCTTTCAGATCATATTTACGTTAATACGCGTCGATTGGCACCCTAACGTAGTCGATATCATTTTTCGTTCTCGAGATTTCGTCTTTGAAAGAAATGTACACATACGTACGTACGTACGTACGTACGTACGTACGTACACACACACACACACACACACACACACACAGACATCTTTCTAAAAGTAGTGTAAAAATAGTGTAGTGACCTTGAAACATAAAAATTTGTTATACATTTTGATTTCGATTTTCGGACCCATTACAATAACTTCCAGTGGGAAGTTAACAATTAATAAAATAATTGAAACAATATTCACAGGATCGTTTATTAATAAACTTTCAATTAAAAATAACCCGTAGCTATGTCAAGTCAAACGAAATTCACTCTTCAAACTTCTTATCTCGTCTCCCTTTGTCAATGTCCACTGCGTCCACAGCCACAAATGACAAAATTGTACAGATTATAGGTACCCTGGCCTTGACCGTCATGGTATTCACTTCCTAACACAACGGTCGTGACCATGCGACAGTAACGGGTGGAGGATCGGTGCTTCCGCCCTTAGTAATTGGTGGTACGGTATAAGAATTAAGTACACACACACAACATACATCTAAGGCAGCAGTCCCATGACACGGAAGACGGAACTCGGAAATGCAAATGTCGGAGGTTGACCAATCAGATTCTTTCCGTAAAGTTTGAATATTACGGAAAGAATCTGATTGGTCAACCTCCGCCATTTGCATTTCCGAGTTCCGTCTTCCGTGCGTTTTCCGTGTACATGGGACTGCTGCCTGAGGATGCTGTCCCATGGACAGGGAAAACGCACGGAAGACGGAACTCGGAAATGCAAATGGCGGAGGTTGACCAATCAGATTCTTTCCGTAAAGTTTGAATATTACGGAAAGAATCTGATTGGTCAACCTCCGCCATTTGCATTTTCGAGTTCCGTCTTCCGTGCGTTTTCCGTGTACATGGGACTGCTGCCTGAGGATGCTGTCCCATGGACAGGGAAAACGCACGGAAGACGGAACTCGGAAATGCAAATGTCGGAGGTTGACCAATCAGATTCTTTCCGTAAAGTTTGAATATTACGGAAAGAATCTGATTGGTCAACCTCCGCCATTTGCATTTCCGAGTTCCGTCTTCCGTGCGTTTTCCGTGTACATGGGACTGCTGCCTGAGGATGCTGTCCCATGGACAGGGAAAACGCACGGAAGACGGAACTCGGAAATGCAAATGGCGGAGGTTGACCAATCAGATTCTTTCCGTAAAGTTTGAATATTACGGAAAGAATCTGATTGATCAACCTCCGCCATTTGCATTTCCGAGTTCCACCTTCCGTGCGTTTTCCGTGTACATGGGACTGCTGCCTGAGGGTGCTGTCCCATAGACAGGGAAAACGCACGGAAGACGGAACTCGGAAATGCAAATGTCGGAGGTTGACCAATCAGATTCTTTCCGTAAAGTTTGAATATTACGAAAAGAATCTGATTGGTCAACCTCCGCTATTTGCATTTCCGAGTTCCGTCTTTCGTGCGTTTTCCGTGTACATGGGACTGCTGCCTAACATTATGTAATTACTTAACAATTTGCTTTCTGAACATTTAATTCATTCACTATTATCGATCGATTAAATTAATTGATAAATATTATATTGTGAAACTAATACAAATTATTATGACGTATTTATTGAAACTATGTAATATAATAATTATTATAAGAATAAAGATTCATTACGTCACAAACATTGTCAAATAAGTGTAATAATTTTTATAAAAAAGACGGTAAAGTGTAAGTTACAATACTGACATAATGTAAAACAAACAATATTTTATTACAGAATGTACAAAACATTAATATAGAATAAAAATCTGTATTATTGTTTTGTATCAATGTAAATAAAATGTTTTTAATTAAAACTTTTGTTTTACATAAAACACAATCCACAGCTTATATTTACTTTGTGTATTTAATACAAACAGTTCTGATCCGACACAGTACTTTGTGCGTCCCATTTGCGAAAAGTGCAACCAGAACATTGAGATAGATAAAAAACTTAAAAAAACCTCTTTCAAAAAAGCCACTAAAAAAAGAGAAAAATAATAAAATTTTAAGGTGAGCGCAAATGTAATTAAGTAGGTAGTAAATTTTTTTATACTTATACAGTCGAACTTCAATAACTCGAACCATGACTTGCCACAAAAAAAATTCGAGTTATAAAGAATTTGAGCTATCAAATAATATTAATTCTCAATCTTGATGCTATTGCCAACCAATTTTGTTCGAGTTATCAAAAATTCGAGTTATTGAAGATCGAGTTATCGAAGTTCGACTGTATCTACTTTTATTTTATCAAATTGGCGCCGACCTCAAAATTTTATTATTTTCCCCTTTTTTTGGCAGCTTTTTTAAAGGTTTTTTCTAAGTTTTTTATTTTTTACTTTTTAGTGGTTTTACAATACGTAGTTTGCACACGCGTGGCTTGTGATGGCTCGTGGCTCGTCTTGGCGCGGTTCTAGATAGCTCATGGAGGTAAGGTCAATATTGTGCAATTTTATCATATTATTATATTATGAACCATCATAAAACCCTTTGAGTCGTATTCATTTACCACCTTCCAGGCGATCCATCGAGTAACGAACCACGCGCCACTGACGCGCCACTCGACGCATGCTCGTGGTGACAACTGACATTGTCATGGCTTGTGATGACTTTTGGGTGTTTCTGGTGGACTTTTGGGAGTTTCTGATGGACTTTTGAGGGTTTCTGGTGTACTTCTGGGGGTTTCTGGTGGACTTTTAGGGGTTTCTGGTGGACTTTCGGGGGTTTCTGATGGACTTATGGGGGTTTCTGGTGGACTTTTGGGGGTTTCTTGTGGACTTTAAGGGGTTTCTGGTGGACTTTTGGGGGTTTCTGGTGGACTTTTGGGGATTTCTGGTGGACTTTTAGAGGTTTCTAGTGGATTTTTGGGGGTTTCTGATGGACTTTTGGGGGTTTCTGGTGTACTTTTGGAGGTTTCTGGTGGATTTTTGGGGGTTTCTGATGGACTTTTGGGGGTTTCTGGTGTACTTTTGGAGGTTTCTGTTGGACTTTTGGGGGTTTCTGATGGACTTTTGGGGATTTCTGGTGGACTTTTGGGGGTTTCTGGTGGACTTTTGGGGGTTTCTGGTGGACTTTTGGGGGTTTCTGGTGGACTTTTGGGGGTTTCTGGTGGACTTTTAGGGGTTTCTGGTGGATTTTTGGGGGTTTCTGATGGACTTTTGGGGGTTTCTGGTGGACTTTTGGGGGTTTCTGGTGGACTTTTGGGGGTTTCTGGTAGACTTTTGATAATGTAAGAAAGTTACAAAAACTTTTTAAAAATGTCTAATAAATGATGTAAAAAAGATGTAATAATTTTTTTAAAATGTCCTTTAAATGATGTAAAAAAGTCGTAAAAATTTTTTAAAAATGTCCTCCAAATAATGTAAGAAAGTTACAATTTTTTTTTAAAAATGTCTAATAAATGATGTAAAAAAGATGTAATAATTTTTTCAAAATGTCCTCTAAATAATGTCGGCGTGTGACCCGGCCTTTCAATTGTTGGTTAATGATGTGTATTTTGTCTTAATGATATTTGGATATTTTAATACACAAGTACACTGTAATTTACTTTTTAAGTATTGATCATTCAGTATCCTGCATGCGATATATTGTTTCAGTTGTAATAAACTCACAAAAAACAAACATCCTTTGTTGAGATTAACTTATTGTATTCGTATGCTAAGGAAAACACATGCTTTATAAACATTATATGTGTACCTATACACATACTTCCTAGAAAGTATTGACTGCTACGTTATTCAATATGTAATACTCTTCAGATGGAATGAGGATGGGCACTGCCAAACTTCACCGCCAGGGGCGCCAGCTATATAACTACCTCGGTTTGTGGGCAGTTCATAGTTGTGTACATAGTTTGTTATTGTATGTAAATTGTAGATTAAAGATGCTCGACAACTGAGGTCATTAGCGTCTCAGTAATGTGTACAGAATGAGTTTATGTAAAATAATAAATCATTTACAATGCCGATGTGCTGTGTTTACCAATGTTCAAATCGTATAAAGGTTTTGTATTTCGAAAGGATCCGGAACTGGAAAGAAGAGCCATCAGAAAGGAAAAAACTTGATTTCTCGCGCGTTTTTCTATGAAAACCAATGGAAACTTAGGTGACTATATATCTGCTGCCATCTATATTACGTTTTTCATGTGCCCATCTCCATTCAATAAATAGATGACCAACTCAGCTCCGATTTCTAGAGAGGGCAGTGTAGCCTAGTGGATAGCGTATTTGGTTAAGCGGCCCCTAGACGATCAATATATTGAACAATATATTGCACAATAATTGTTATTGTACAATAATATTGAACGTCTGTAGATCACATTGAAAGATTGCGCAATATATTGAGTCAATCAAAATGAGTTTGATTTTTATTGTGCAATCTAGTAAATATTGCTTCGTCTGTGAGCAATATTGTGCAATACTGCTTCAGTTCTGTGTTAACAGTGTTGAAATTTTTTGAATTTCAGGCGTAACCCTTCTCAAGAGTTCATCAAATTGTACTATCTAGTCGCAAAAAGTTTTGAAAATCATTTGGTTCACTAAATCTTAGTTTACTTAACAGATTTTCATGAGTGTATTTATTTCTTTCTTTAAACCATTCCTTCATCCACTGGCGCTTCTTTTTCTCTTTTTTTTTTGAAGCTACTTATAACTAATGCAATGGCCACACAACTTGATGTTTTCTTATTATTCCACATGTTGACTGCACAAGTATCAGCCGTGAACTAATTTATTGAGCAATAATATTGCATCGTGTGGGTTGACCAACTAATACTATTGCACAATATATTGTGCAATATATTGACGTAAATATTGATCGGCTAGGGGCCGCTTTACGCAGCCTCTAGACTAGACTGTCGTGGGTTCGAATCCCACATGCGCTCATGAATGTTTTGTGATGTTATTTAGTTTTAAGAAAGTTGTTATTTAGTGTTGTTGAAAGACACCTACCTTTAAAATTTCAACTATATAGTGCCAATAGTCTCCGAGTAAAATGGCTGTAACATATGGACAGACGGACAGAACGAAATTACTAGGGTACCGTTTTTGCCATTTAGTTACGGAACCCTAAAAATGGCAAAACAAAGTAGACCTGGAAAGTCTACAGTTATATGTAATTTATTTTAAAAAAATATCGAAATCGGTGGAAGTCGCTCAGAGTTCTTGGACAGAAAAAAACGTGTGTTTTAAATATATTGCTTTCAGAAATCGATCTTTAAACCTCGTTCACGTAAAAAACAGAAACAACTGTGCGTTTTTCTAACCTGAAGGTTAAGATTGCAACCCGTCTCATTACATTTGTAATAATTTTATGTAAATGAGTTGACTGAAAAGAAATGTGCAAGTAAATAATTATTTATTGCGCAATAAAACAGTCTCTCGCTCTCCGCCAATTATTTTGCATACATAAATTAATAAAATGTTTACATAAATTTGTTTAAAAACTCGTAGGTAATAGAGCCGTTGAAACTTTTATAAGCAAACACAAACATAGATTCAAATAACAAGGATAGGAGAACATTTCATGTATTTAACTTATTTATTGTAAATTATAGACGCGTCGACAACTTAGGTCATTAGCGTCTTGATTACATTAAATAACAACTCATTTAAAACTACATTACATCACAAAACATCCATGAGCAGAGGTGGGATTCCAACCCACGGCAGTCCAATCTATAGGCCGCGACGCTAACCACTGGACTACACTGTCCTCTCATTTCATGTATTATAATATCATTTAGTATCACTAAACTTGCATATCGTTACTACAACCTTAATGTGATATATCTTCCAAAATAGTCCAAGAGACAGCGACAGTGTCTATGTAAGGCAAAATGTTCTCGCCAATCGTGTATAAGTGTTCCCCATTTGAGAATCTGTAAGTCTGACAGACTGCAGTCTTTCTCCCTTGCGTTTTAGGTGGCAGGTAGAAATTAGACAATTGTTCCATGTAATAATGTAACACTATTTTTTAATTATTAAATTGCATTATTGAATCGATGTTGTAATCTTTAAATAATTTCGTCTCTATGGTACCCATCTAAATTTAGTTTTTTTTATTATTAGAAATAGTGGATTTTCAATAATTTTTTTCGAAGTGTTCGCATCAACGTTTTGGTCATGCATTTTAGAATTACAATATATACTTATGTCACCCTTTATGTAAAAAAAAAATATGCCAGACCTTACGTAGATACGTGAAAAATTTTTTTAATTATAAATAAGTCTAACGTCGACATACAGGGTGTCCAAGACTTGCGTTGTCGGCCGATATATTGATTTTGGGTGAAGATAGAAAAGAAGTTTAAATACAAAAGTTGTATAATTTTTAATGGTGTATAACCTAAAAATATTTTCAATTATACAGCCTGTCCCATTTAAGCGTGGCAGATCAAAGTTATGTTTTTTTAAACCTAGTACCCTGTTTTTATTTGTTTTTTCAATTTTGCACCTAAATGTGAATAGAAGTTGTAAGAAAAGCCATGCTCAAAAATTCAGTAATTTTTGAGTTATTCAAGTTTTTTAGAAATTTTTGACACGTGCAGACCTTTACCTAAAATTCGACATAGCCAAAACAGAAACCTTTATCAAACTGACATTTTGAGGATCACTAGATAATGGATGGACAATTCAAAGTCTGTCCTAAAAAAATGAATTTATTATACAGGGTGATGTACTTCTTTTACCTAACTTCAATCACGTGTAACTTTTGATTGTTAAATACAACGAGGTTATTTTTTTGCTGGAATTATATTCTTTAGGATATTTACTAACACTTTTATTAAGGGTTGTCCATACTTAAACCAAACATTTTTATATGAAAATATTAGGTTTAGGTATGGACAACCCTTAATAAATGTGTTAGTAAATATCCTAAAGAATACAATTCCAGCAAAAAAATAGCCTCGTTGTATTTAACAAACAAAAGTTACACGTGATTGAAGTTATGTAAAAGAAGTACATTATTTTGAACACCCTGTATAATAAATTCATGTTTTTAGGACAGACATTGATTTGTCCGTCTATTGTCTAGTGATCCTCAAAATTTCAGTTTGATAAAGGGTTTTGTTTTGGCTATGTCAAATTTTAGGTAAAGGTCTGCACGTGTCAAAAATTTCTAAAAAACTTGAATAACTCAAAGATTACTGAATTTTCGAGCATGGCATCTCTTACAATTTCTATTCACATGTAGATGCAGAATTGAAAAAACAAATAAAAACAGGGTGCTAGGTTAAAAAAACATAACTTTGATCTGCCACGCTTAAATGGGACAGGCTGTATAATTGAAAATATTTTTAGGTTATACATCATTAAAAATTATACAACTTTTGTAATTAAATTTCTTTTCTATCTTCACCCAAAATCAATATATCGGCCGACAACGCAAGTCTTGGACACCCTGTATAATAAAAATCACTAGTCGAGCAGGCAATGTTAGTCCAAGCGGCAGGTAATAAATGAAGGGGATTACCTGGAAAATATTCCGAAGTTAATGATATTTTGGTGTGTTGTTTGCGGGTACCTACTCTGTGGAGTAGAATCTGAGTTTTCGACCTCGAAGACCCTGTGCTAACGTGGGGGGAGCCGAAAAATCACGAAATTTTACCACCTTTTTTGCTTTTTTCGAAATCTCTCAGAAACGGTCGACTTAAGCAATTCTTTCATTATATAATGTTTTAAAGAGGATTACATTTCCTACAATTTTTATTCCCACAACTTTTCTGTGGTACTAATGGTAAGCGCGCTGCAGCTTCTTGAAAATCACCCGCTCCGCTTTTTGTAACCTTGGATGTTTTTTAAATTTTTTATTTAATTTTTTTCAGGGTAGATTTTTGAACGTTTCTAATACAATTCACTCATCCTTTATATTGGAGTTGACGAAGCAGGATTTTTTTCTACAGAATGTTGTATATCAGTAACTAACAACTCAGTGCACATTACACCCCGACGGTTACTACCGCACACTACCCACATAACAACGTCATTAAATGGAATTAAAACTTTGATCTCGGTCCCCAAACACCCCCGTCTCCTCCACACGTCGGCTTCTCTGTTTTTTTTCTTTTTTTCATATTCACTAATAATTTTACAAATCGCACTACACTAATGAGAACTTAGTTCCACTTGCACCGACTAGTACTTGATATTTTTTTTATTCACCTGTCGCATTTTCATCTACAGGGCTTAATAATAAAAACTTTGAATGAAATTTTAACGATGTATTTTAGACGTTATTGTTTTGTTACTGTTATACTACTCATTGATGTATCATTCAAGTTTATTAATAATTCAGTTGTTCATTTTTGACGTGAATAAAGTCTAGAATGTCTCCTGAGGACAGTGTGGTCCAGTGGTTAGCGTCGCGGCCTCTGGATCAGACTGTCGTGGGTTCGAATTCCGCATCCGCTCATGGATGTTTTGTGATGTCATTTGGTTTTAAGTGTGTTGTTATTTAATGTAATCAAGACGCTAATGACCTAAGTTGTCGACGCGTCTATAATTTACAATAAATAAAATAAAATCAGCTTTCGAGCGTCTATAATCTCTCTCTGTCTCTCTCATGACAAGTTCTTCCTATAAAATGTAGGGAGAGAGGTGTGGAAGGAGAAAAGTAAAAATAATAAAAATTATAAAATTAAGCGCAAAAATGAAATTAAGCGCACGTGTCAAAAGTTTTAAATTTTAAGATCGATGTACAAATAACAAAGATTTGACGATGAGCCTAAATCACTTAGTGCCTACCCTATATGGGAAAGTTAGTCCTGGTTTTATAGAGTCGTTTATTTTTTGGAATGAGTTATTCGTCTCACCTGTAGGTAGGTATATGAAACATAAAATAAATAAAATGCATCCATAATTTTAAAATTACTAAGTTAAGTTGATATAATTCTAGGAAACGAAACGCTTAAGTGGTATAATTTTAAAAAGCACAAAATATTTTTTTCTTTTAAACAGCACATACCTATATTTACTGAACACAAACACTTTGAGTAATTTTACAGTGTATAACTCTTTAAAATTGTCTTGATATGAAAAAAAAGGTTATAAATTGTTATTTTTAACTTCCCATTGGAAGTTATTGTAATGGGTCCGAAAATCGAACTCAAAATGTTAACAAATTTTTATGTTTCAAGGTCACTACACTATTTTTAGAAAGATGTCTGTGTGTGTGTATGTGTACGTATGTGTCCATTTCTTTCGAAGATGAAAATATCTCGAGAATGAAAAATGATATCGACTACGTTAGGGTGCCAATCGACGCGTATTAACGTAAATATGATCTGAAAGAAATTTTTTCAAAATCGGTTCAGCCGTTCTTTTTTCTTAACCAAATAGACTCCGAAAAAGTAGATTTTACACAATATCTCGTGAATAAAAAATTATATCGACTTCGTAAGGGTGTCAATCGAGGCGTGTTAACGTCATTTTGATCCGACATAAATTTTCTAAAAATCGGTTCAGCCGTTTTTTTTTTTTTAATTGTTAAAAATAAATAATAATTATGTTTTAATGATTAAAATGATTACTTTTCTGTGTAATATCTAATTTAATTATTGTTATTAAATATTTATCAAACTGGGAAGTTCGTCGTGTGGACCTCAAGGGTCGCACTTTAGTCCTAATAAACGACCCACCTCACGGGTTGTTTTCTTTACTATAAAACATTAATTTAGACAATAGTACCCCGCGAAATCAACGTCCAAATGTATAAACAAAACGCTTTAATAAAACTCCGTTAGATGTCACGAGCATCCCGCGTATTATTAAAACATTAATTTATTAAATTTATAATTGATTATTTATTTTTAAAAATAATTGATTAATGTATTGTCATCGGGGATACATATGTGTACCAAATTTCTAACCGATCGGATATATGCAAGCCTTTCAAAATTGACTTGTAAGATTTGACCTAAACATACTAACATACTAACTAGCAAATCAAATTAAATAAAAGCTTGTAATATGCAATAAATAAAATTGGAGAAGCTGTTTTCAAGTTTATCGCGAACATACAGACAAACGCGAAACGAATATAATAGATTAGTCGCTACCCGTGGCTTTATATTTATATTAAACGTTTCGCCTTTTTAGGCATCATCAATACAAGTATACACACTTGCATACAAATACAACAATACACTTACAATATAGCTTCCATAACTTTCCTTCATTTTGAAAATAGAAACAGTTGTCTAAAATCCTTGCTAATAACAACATCGTTCAAATAATGTTCATAAATCATAATTTCACTATAAAATGTAAGTATTTTGAATCAAATTCATTCATTTATCTTTATTTTCAAATACTGTATTGTAACTTATTAATGTATATAATATGTATAACATTTCAGAATATTACTGATGATGCCTAAAAGGGCGAAACGTTTATTATAAATATAACTCGTTCAAATAAATAAATTGGCTGCAAAAAATTTTCCAAAAAAACCCCATTCAAAGAATTTTTTATAATAGTATAGATTTGTTATGTATGAGCCTTTCTTAAAAATATAGAGTTTAATACCTGAATAAAAGTAACAGGAGAAAATTATTATTACTTCAGTGTTTTCATATTTCAGTCTATATTTTTCTTTTGATGTTCGCGCTTCGTTAGCTAAACTACAGAGGCCGTAGGTAATACTTTCTTGTGAACGTTTTATATATTCACGGGTATTTACCTACATTCATTTATTCCGTTTTAAATTTAGTGTTCGCGCTAACGTTTTTAATAAACAGGTGGTTACGTAAATGAATATTTGTTATTAAGACGAAGAAGACAATATTTTCATACAACATTTCATATACAGGGTGTTTGGGTGGAAATTTGAATGGAACATTATAAATGGGGTAAGTTCGGTTTTGCACTCAATTGATCGAGCCGAGCGAGTAGATTTTTGGGCACGTGACAAGCGAGCAATTCGAGCCATCTAAATAATTCCGAACGTAATCTAGCAGATTTTTCCTAACGTCAGAATAAAATTGCGCCAATAAATTAAATTCTTATTACTTAAGCCGATGTATTATAATATTCTTTATTGTTCCTCATTTTTGATTTAATTATTATTATTAATAATTATTGATGTGAAACATCTTATGTCGGGCAGTGAACAGCCGCGTGAGGGGAAATATGCAACGAAATTTATGGTCCGCTCCTTCGCTGCTGTTCTCCCCACCACTGCGGCTCTCTCTCTCTCTCTCTCTCTCGGCTTCCGCGTGCTCGGGCACAGGAAGAGAGAGAGAGAGTAATTCATACGAACGTACTGTAAAGCAAAAGTATATGTATACACGTTTAGGTATGTAATATAGATAGTTCGCTGAGTATTTAGTTGCGTTTCTGGCTCAGGCGTGCTCATAAACGCCGCAACCGCGTATGTTACAGTAAAGTATATTATAGGATTACGTCAGTATAACAGTTAGTTGCTGCTTTTGAAAAAATATATACTCCGAGTCCAATAACGTTTTCTTTAATTTTTTTCACATCTGTCGGGGGTCCCGAGACCCACACCCTTTTTATATTATATTATTATTAATTGTTATAATAATAAGTCAAGATTTAAAAATTTTTCGTTTTATTCCTTAATATTTTAGAATTAATAGTACTACCGGCTGTTGATTTTTTTCGAACCAGAGGGTGGGCCGGGAGGTCCATGGCCCACCCTGGCATATTCCCCAATCTCTAGGTTATCTTTTAAATACGTTTTTAACCCTCGTTTCAACAATTTCTCTTGTAAATTCTATAGCAAGTAACTTGGGTTAAAATTTTATCGAGCAATGAAATTTTGGGAATAAATATTATTGGACCACCTTCAGATCACCATACCCAACACTGGTCCACTCTAGCAAGAAACCCTAGCGCCGACAACGATAAAAATTGCCAAGCAGATATATAAACTGCTCAGTGGCGTAACTTTACTTCGCGGGGCCCAGGTGTAAAATTTTTTTTGGGGGCCCCCCTCCCCCCACTTTACCCAACTGAGAAAAATTTCCAATTATTCATGACATCATCATCCCATCAACATTTGATTGTATTCTCAAAATGTTCTACGTCATATATAGACGACTCTGTAATTAAAAGAAGTTCTACTGGTATGCTTCAGATAATAATATTGCGCTCTTTTATATTTAAGCAATTGATTGAAACAATAGTATTTGAATCTAGAAAGTAAATGCAATTTGCGCTTAGATCATATATAATTGGACTGAGAAAAAAATCGAGTGTAAGGATTAATCAATCAGTAGTTGACTCAAAAATTGGGGACCCCTCGAGGTTAGGGGGCCCCGGTGATTGCCACCTGGAACACCTGTGGTAGATACGCCACTGAAACTGCTTGTAAAATATAATTTTATGTGTTGAGAACGGTAATATAAGTGATTTTAACACTATAGTTTATATCTAAAAAGTTAACAGTAAAGTTTTGTGACGAACTTTGTTCTCGAACAGCTTTATGACATGAATAACGTAAATTTCTTGTGCGCATGCGTATATTCAATGTTCGCGCGTGTGCTTAGTGAACACAACATTAATAATTCCACTCATATAATTTCAAACTAAACTTCCCTGCATCACAGAAACGACTTTAAATTTCAATTTTCAAAAGATAGCATTTTAAATTAGACTGAGAGAATATCATAGGGGTTAGTAAACTCCACTTTCAGTAATGCTATTAAGGTTACACTTCACCAGCTGTTCAATATTTCCCCTTATTCACCCACATAGATCTATCTTACGAGCATATGAATGTGTGTGTACATACAAAACAGTTTCGAAAATCTCTCATTTCTGTGAAAAATTTTTTTCAATTTTTGATGGCAATGCTTTCAAAATAAACTGGAATATCGACATTTTGTTCTGCAAATTAAAATATATTGTAGCAAAACCCCAGATGATAGAATCATCAAGAACAAGTAACAATGGTGAGGCGTGGCATGATATCGAAGACACGGGAATATTCTGGAAAGCGCGCGAGCGTGAGGGGGTCAAGCTGCTAGCTCTATATAAACAAGAACAGTCACCGGACAAACAACAACGAGTGTCGTGTAACAGTGTCAATTTGAAATAAATACAGCATATAAATTGTAGTGTTAATAAAGCGCTTCAGTTCGTTTGAGAATTACTGTTCGTGTTATTATTGTATGAACAGTGTTGACTGTTATAAATTGAGATATAATTGTTACAGTTTATTGTTATCTATTTTTTTGGTACATTTTTAATTATTGTAAATAAATAATTTATTCCACCCACCTAAGAAAACAGTTTTGTTACAATATGCTTAAACAAGTCGCCGTAACAACATATTAAAATTTGAACCTTGAACTAATAATATAAATTTCGTCGAGTACATGACACGTTTAGGATGATCTGCCACCACTTTAATACTGACTAATCGATCTGCAAATATTATAATGGCATAGAAAGATTTTTTCGTTGGAGAGCAGCCAATTATATAATTGTTTCGAAACATATAGGAAAAAATCATTTTACCAACCAGTGGTCACAGTCAGGATTCTAACCTGAACCTTTCCAATTTCGCGTCGGAATGAGCTTACAATACTCAACTGTGACATGATTGCTATTATTATTATAATGGCATTATTGGGTCACCGACAAGCTATACAAACAATTTCAGCCTTGAAGCAATAATAATTGTGATCATTTTTTTTGTTACATGTTGGGGGCGGTCTGCACCCCTCCCGTACCTCTATCTAGCAAAATTCCTTACAAAGGCACTTTAATATGCCTCCCTCAACATCTTCACAAAAATAAGGCCTTGAATAAATAACACCAAAAAACTGTCACTAGCTCTCGGTCTATAATACTTAATTTTAGCTATTAAAAACAGTAGTAAATTGTCTTTTGAGCCCACAGTTCGAAATTTGCAGAGATCATTTTTTATAATCTAACTGAACAATCATCTTAATAGACTCTTAATGACCTCTGTTGTCGATCGTCTATAATTCACAATGCATGCAACACGCCGCGTGCCGTACAATTGAAAACACAGTTTCCGCGCAATTTTTTCGAAAACGTTTTTTTTCTTGAATAGTGGATTGTGTATATCTATAAGGGCGTATATATTTTCGACGAGTTGTGACGTTATGTTAGGCGCGAGCGTTAGCGAATTTGACAGTCACGCGATTAAAAATAGCATTGCGCCCTAAATACATACTGCATTTTTTGTCCTACACCCTATGAAATAGCGGCTTTTGTCTTCATTTTCAATATTTTCGACATTTTTTGCACTTCACTTGTGTAGCAAACTTAACTTTATATTAGAAATCGTGTCCATCGTGATTATAATAAAATTAAGAAAAATCGCAGGATAGTGGACAAAATATTTTATTTATTTAATTAAATGTACGACATTTCGTCTATACAGTGTGTCCACAGACTCATCCTCAACATGGGGATCTCCGTTGTTATGGGAGATAGAGATTTGGTTAAATGAGACAAAATGTGCAGAATCTCCAGTACTACTACCCTGCGTAGTCAAACTTTCCATATTTTGTTTGGTTCGCGACCGACAGTTGAAAAACGAGATTTACCCATTTTCGTTTTTTGTTTATAACTCGCTTATTAAGTAAGTAAGAAAAAAAATATTTTCACTTTCTTAAGGCCCTTTTTTATGAAGATTTCAAATCTCTTTTCATATTTTTATTTACTTTTATAGTTTTAGAGATACTTGTATTAACTTTGTTTTTTTAAATACACGTCAAAGATGGCCATGACATCATTCGAAAGAGATTTTTTTTCTCTTTAATTTGATATGAGGGTTGATGGATTTATTTTCAAAAATAACAGAGTTATACGTAAAACATTGATTTTTAATAGTAGGCTATGCTAAATTAATTAATAAAACAACAGAAGGCTTAGCAAACAGTTGAAATTCGCGTTGGCTTTGTAAACGGCTGTTTTCTTTTAGCTGTCAAAGTGTAATTTGTTGCTAATTTGTCAGTTTACTAAGTGATTTATTAAATTTACTTTTGTTATCATGGAACTATTTTATAGCAATAAAAAATAAGCGATTTTCAACAATTGATCGTAGAACAATAATTTTGTCTTCTTTACTTATTCGCGTTGACTTAGTAAACGGCTTTTTAAATGATCCATACTTTATTAAATTTACTCGTAAGTTTCTGTAAATAGACGAATGAGGTTGTCTTCGTTCTGGATACTGATCGAAGTACATTTCTGCAGCTCTGGTCGATTTTTAGTGACATGAATGTAACAAGATAACAAATCAAAATTTTCATTGTTACAAAATGGTTCCATGATAACAAAAGTAAATTTAATAAATCACTTAGTAAACTGACAAATTAGCAACAAACTACACTTTGACTGCTAAAACAAAACAGCCGTTTACTAAGCCAACGCGAATTTCAATTGTTTGCTAAGCCTTCTGTTGTTTTATCAATTAATTTAGCATAGCCTACTATTAAAAATCAGTGTTTTACGTATAACTCTGTTATTTTTGAAAATAAATCAATCAACCCTCATATCAAATTAAAGAGAAAAAAAATCTCTTTCGAATGGTGTCATGGCCATCTTTGACGTGTATTTAAAAAAACAAAGTTAATACAAGTATCTCTAAAACTATAAAAGTAAATAAAAATATGAAAAGAGATTTGAAATCTTCATAAAAAAGGGCCTTAAGAAAGTGAAAATATTTTTTTTCTAACTTACTTAATAAGCGAGTTATAAACAAAAAACGAAAATGGGTAAATCTCGTTTTTCAACTGTCGGTCGCGAACCAAGCAAAATATGGAAAGTTTGACTACGCAGGGTAGTAGTACTGGAGATTCTGCACATTTTGTCTCATTTAACCAAATCTCTATCTCCCATAACAACGGAGATCCCCATGTTGAGGATGAGTCTGTGGACACACTGTATATTTAGACTTTTTCAAGTACATAAATATTGTTATTTTTATATACTTGAAAAAGTCTAAATATATATAGACGAAACGTCGTACATTTAATTAAATAAATCAAATATTTTGTCCACTATCCTGCTATTTTTCTTAATTTTATTAGCAAACTTAACTTCAATAATTAATAGTAACTAACAGCCACGACTAACTCTCCATTATTTCCGAACCATACTGTAGTTTAATATTACATTGCAAATGTCATATTAATTTCACATTACAATGACCTACATAATTTTATTCCCAAAAGATCTGCCAGACATTTATTTGATTTTATTGATCTCTTGTGATTCAATGAGGTAGGTATATTATACAGACCTGGACAGAAAATTATATGCAATCTCGCAAATTAAATAATCAATCTGGATGACCGAGCTTTGCTCGGATGAGCAAAAAAATAGTACTTAAAGTTCCCATTTCATCAAAATCGTTAGTCATTTTTTAAGAAAAAAATTACATACCTACAAGTAGATAATATTATTATACGTCAGTATACGTCATACTACATAACGTATGTATACCTACATATATTTTCAAATAATTACTGATTATTTTAATAAGTTAAAGATTGACTGTCAGAGTAATTTGACATAAATAATGAAAATAGTTTGTTTTTTCCAAAGCCTACTCACCATACGACACTGTTTTATAACGTTAAAAAAACTGTTTTTTAAAATGATAAAATCGATAAGAAAACGAATTTTTCCAGGGATGAGACCTAGCTAGTTCGATTTTTTGCCCCCCAAAACCCCTTTTCAGTAAATTTCATCCAAATCGTTAGGGCCGTTTTCGAGAAAATATTTATATAGATACATAGGTACATATATACAAGATTTGCTCGTTTAAAAATATAGGGATAATAATAAGCTATCCCGGCATGCCAACCTCATGCTGAGTCACTAGTCTGCCGCATCCAAAAGGCTGTGCTTATTTATCTATCTATCTATCTATCTATCTATCTATTGGGTCGCTCCGTGTACTTCGTGCGCACGACCCAAACTCACTGTAATCGCCCATTTCATGGTTTGAGACGTGGTTATAGTTTCACCTTACTCCGCAAGTATCCCTTGTGTGACGGTGACGAACCTCTCGGATCCGCGCCACCGTGCGAAGTCGCGGCGGACATTTGAACGATGTCATATTTCATACATAATGGCATACATGGGCCTTTCAAATAAATAAAGAATTTCGTTAATACCTCACACACAGCTTGTTTTATTCCATTTCAACATCGACCCGCCCAAATTGGAAAAACCTTACTAGTAGTATCTACCTACGATTTTTCAACGAATTGGTAGTTGATATTTATGAAAAAATTTATAACCACGTTTGTACAATACCTATCTTTCATTTAATTGTTTTATTTAATTTTAAAATTTAAGAAACTACAAACTTTGAACCGGCGGCGCTCTCGGCGCATGGTATCCTTCAGCTGCAGCCCTATTAGCCGATTGGTTAGGGTGGCTCCGCTTGTTTATGTACATTTCGGGTTTTTTTCTTCAATCTAACCTGCAACTTTCCATCACACCCTATAATCAGTTGATATTAATTACATAATCAAGGTTTTGATTAGACGTACAACTCCTTAAACAGTAATTAGGTCTATTCTATCGACTTCGCTCTGCACTTGTTAAGTTAATAGGTATTTCATAGTTTTCCCAACCGTGCGCTGTTTAATATATTCCATGGTTGAGACTAGAGGAAAGCCTATAATGCAAGGAATCTGTAAGGGGTAGGTTGTTCACTCGAGACTGATATACCCTCTGTATATCTGCAGTGTTAAAGGCAGAATGGCTTATGACAGACGCTTTCCGTTATTTATGCGACGTTTCCGATTCGTCTATTACAAATACTCAGTTCCCAACTTCCCAAGTTCACCTATTAGTCCAGCAGTCAGGTACTTTTTACCTGGAAAGTATTCCGAAGTTAATGATATTTTGGAATGTTGTTTGTGGGTACTTTGTGGAGTAGAATCTGAGTTTTCGACCTCGATGACCCTGTGCTAACGTGAGGGGAGCTGAAAAACCACGACATTTTACCACCTTTTTTGCTTTTTTTGAAATCTCTCAGAAACGGTCGACTTAAGCAATTCTTTCATTATGTAATGTTTTAAAGAGGATTATATTTCCTACAATTTTCATTCCTACAAATTTTCTGTGGTATTAATAGTAAGCGCGCTGCAGCTTCTTGAAAATCACCCGCTCCGCTTTTTGTAACCTTTTGAATTTATCCTGCTCAAATAATAACCGATCGGTTGAAACGATATTTTATAAGCTGTTTATAAGTACAACATTTCCTATAGTTCAGTTCGGAAATTTTAGGCAGTGACTAATACACTTATGGTGCTATTTTGTATCGTCCAGAGTTTACAGAACTGTAAAATGTCTGTGTCAATTTAACAGCGCTGTTCTAACATTGACTTCACAGAATAGTACCATTATACTTCACAATGCAATATAAGCGACACAATTTTTATAGATGAGAAAATCGAAGAAGTTAAGAACGGGTCTGTTTAATTGCTTTTCTGCTTCATTAAGCTTGTTAGTAACTAAGTATTGTCATTGACTATTATTTCAGAACACTGGACTATAGGAATTTGGATTAAGAATAGTCGATACTGAAAGGTGTCCACTGCGCACTTTTCTTGTCCTTAAATCCTTTACCTCAGATCAGAAGTTTGGCAACAGAAGAGTCATAGAAACCCCATATAAACCATGGCATTTCTGCAATCTCGGCTATTTTCTCAAGTTCACACAATAATTAATTATTATAGAAAAAAATTTGGCTGCCTGGCCATATTCGTTGGAAATTAAACTTTTAGATTAAAGAGCTTCACTTTACTGACGTTTTGCTACGACTCAGAGCAGAACAAAAATTGAAACACGTTCGTCTTACTTTATTGGCGGCTTACTTCGTAAGGAGTGGGAAGATCGATACTCCCCTTTCACTGACGTACTGAGAGGCGAGTATAGGCGAGATACGGTAGCCTCATTTTACTGACGATTTACAACGACTGAAAGCGTAACGAAAATCGAAACACGTCCGTCTTACTTTACGGGCGGTTTACTTCGTAAGGACTGTGGCGTTTGATATTCTCCTCTCTCCTGCCTCTTACTGACGCACTGATTAGCGATTATAGGCGTTTCACTTTTCGTTACGCTCCCATTTCACAACACATGAACTTTACCGTGACGTCATAAGAAGTTTCATTTTGAAAGAAATTCCAAAAAGTACAGTTTGATTATTTAGTGAATTTTGAAAAGTACACAAATAAATGTTGCTAATATATGTATAAGCAAAATAATAATTCAAATATTTCTATTTTCTCAAATTGAAAACTGTTTTTCTAAATAAAGACCGGTAAGGAATGTTTACTTTTCGTACGTGGATGCCTACCTGCGTAGTGAAACATTGTTACGTCAAAATTTGTCATAGTCCACTTTGCCTTGTGGCGATAGATATCTGTCTCTGTTTGATAAACATGTGGATCTGACGCGAAACAACGCAATTCGATATTAGCGGTTGCCTCCATTATGCACCGCGCTCGATGGTAGCACGGTACCACCTACGTTTAAAATGAATAGTTCGAATTATTGCGTTAGAGCTGTAGATATTACGTAATTATACGAACAGATTCACAGCGCAATTTTCAAGACAAATGAGAAGCTGAGATTAATTACATTTAACCATTGCATAATTAAGATTTTTGATGATATCGGAACTTTGTTAATAACAAGTTAGTCAAAAACGAAATCTTACTAGATTAGTAAATATAGTAAAAAGGGAGGACGGCTTGGTGTAATGGTCAGCGTGCTGACCTTTGGAGCAAGCTGGGGTTCGAGTCCCACCTCGCTCATACATAGATGTTTTGTGATGTTATTTAGTTTTAAGTTGTATGTTATTTGATCTACTTAAGACGCTAAAGACCTAAGTTATCGACGCGTCTATAATAAATAAAAAATCTACTAAAAATGAATTACATGTGTGATTTAGTCTCAAGTAAGAGCGTCAGATGCAGGCTGCAACAATAGCAAGTGTAACCATGAACAAGTTCGCGCGACGCCATATGACATGGATTCCTATGAGGCTGCACTCTTCACGCGCAGGTGCGCGAATGCGAAACAAAACACATCGATCACTAGATCGCGCGAAAGTGCGACTGAGAAATTTAGTGTAGCTGAGTAATCGTCAAACCGCGATGAAGACGAAGTTGCGATACAGTTGCTAAATCGCGCGTTTTCGCTACAAAAAGTAGTGTGTGTGCGCTTGTCCTGATATTAAAGTCAATTAACACGTCAATCTCCTTATCATTTTGTGTCTGTAACATGGGATTAATTCCTTGAAGCCAAGGAGGATTTAAAAAAAGAGGCTTGGTGTGTGGGTAAAACCACACTGCTAACTTCCCATTGAGCACTGTAAAAAATGGATGTAAAAATACTTTGAAAGTTAAGGTAGGATTCGCTCGATTTTCTAAGTGATTTTACATTATTATTTATTTTTACACAGAAAACTTTATAAAAACTTATACTTTTACTGTAAAGTTAAACAAATTTGTTGATTTTTACATAAAGAAAATTAAAATTACATAATTTGTGTAATATTCCAATAGAGTGTGTAAAAATTACAAATTATTATGTATAATTACATATCTAAAATGAGTAAATACCTAATAAATTAATGTAAAATAAGTAACCACGCATGCGCAATGTGTTTTTATGAAATGTACGCGATGCGAAGAAGACTCAAGACACCAGCGGCCATTGTCTTTTGTATGCGTTTGTGTGATGAGACACATGTTATTATAATATCGTCAGACGCCAAATCATTCTTGGATCACATTGTAACTTGTATCATCGGTTAATTGTTTTCAACAGGTAAGTTATTTTTATTGATTACCACTTGTCATTAAATTATGTCATGTAAGATGCTAAATACGTGCAAAATTTAAAAGCATGTGCTTCATAGCTATCGCCACAGAAGTCTTTAACCTGCAGATAATATTTTATTTTAGGGTAATGTGAGAAGGATGGGACTCGACTTGAAGTCGATGAAGAACTGGTTTTCATGAAAGCTGAACCTGTAATACTCCTAGAAAAGGATCAATTTTGGATCTCTAGAGACGCCACGACAGAAACAATCAGCAACATATTCAGGGGACATGAAGTTTGTGTCGATATTTCGAATATATAAAATGACATTCGTTGTTGTGGACCACAATTTACCAGGTTAAGTTAAGGTATGTTTTCTACGTTCAATTTTTATTAGATTAACATTCCCTAAAAAGCTACCAAATGCAAATTTTAACATTTCACTAAAGGCTTCCTTTAATTGTTGTTGTCCTAAAATTATTATTGCTAGTCATCTATTCTATGCTATATATTTTTTGTTTTGATTTTAGAATATGCTTTTCAACAATATAGAGGAAGATCTGGCAGAAACATTGGCGGCATCGATTATCGAAATGAGTAAGCAATTTATTCTTAAAATATGTTAATACGAGTCTAATTTTGTTAATTTTAAAACTTTGATATACTTATAATTCTTTGCTGCAGTAGTAATAGAAATATTTAACTTTATAATTGTGAATGGTTTTGTTATGTTTGTTAAGTGTAATAAGCTAATAACAGAAGAATTATTTTTGTTTTTTAATAAAGAATTGTTTCAGAATTACCTTATTGTCTTTTTTTTAATTTTTCCATTCTATTGTAAAATTGCATCAAAAAAATGTTCCTGTTGTATCATGTATGTAATTCACATAAAAATATGTAATATTTTACACATTTTTTTGGGAAATGTTACATATACTATGTAAAATTATACGCTATAGGTTATGGAAGTTTACATAATTTTGTTTAAAATTACATAATTTTGTTTAAAATATTACATATTTTTATGTAATTTGCATTACACAACTATATGTAAATTTACAGGAAAGCGTGTAGCATTCCAGATTGATGTGTACAATTACAAGAATAATCGCTGGCTACAAATGGACCAGCGATAATCTATGTAATCGGGCTTCTTATTTTTTATAGTGAGTGCCCTTAGAGATTATAAAGACCAGTCTACCGTAGAGAAACTATTTCCAATAAACATTTTACAACAATTTTACAGTAGTTTAAACTACCAATTCAAATTTTTTTGCAAATCTTATCAGGTGTTTATTATGTAATTATGCGTCAAATAAAATTGGTCCGGAGTCGATATCATTTTTTGTTCTCGAGATATGCGAGACGAAAAAAAGTTCACGAACGTATGTAGAACTACACATGCACTCACAGATATATCAAACGATGGATTTGAACTCTAGGGACCTTGAAACGTGGAGATACATCAACATTTTTCATTTTCAAAACCGGACCCATTACAACAACTTTCAATTGGAAGTTAAAAACACGTCAATCAATAGCGTGTTTAAGGCCCGTATTCACCAAACACTGTTAAAGATAGAAGTTAGTAATCTTAGAATAAATTTATTCCTCGGAATAAAAGTAACTTTCAATTCACCAAGCAATTCATTCGATAGAATTGTAACTTCAGATATACGAATTTATTTTATACCATACACCTTGGACATTTTTTCAAATATTTTGATTCTAAAGCACGTTTATCAAAGATCCGACCGATTGCACATCGATCGAAAATGTAAATTTATTTTATTTTACTACAAAAACCTTTACCTGAAAGATATGGAATTAATATTTGCCTGAAAAGGTAATTTGTGCATTTCGTGGCCATCCTATTTTACTAGACGGATAAATATTTATACCCTTAAAATTGAATAGAATAGTTATTCTTACGATTTATACATGCAGTAAACTTAACTACGCTTGGTGAATTGAAATATCGCTATTTATTTCGAGTAATAGTTACCAGGGGAATAAATAACTAATTAGGCTTGGTGAATACGAGCCTTAGACGTGCAGTTTTTGTTGTATTATAGCAAGTTTTCTGAAGTATTTCGACTACGTATTATTATTAATATCTGGATGACCGAGATTTGCTCGGATGAGTTCAAAAAAAGTAGTACTTAAAGTTCCCATTTCATCAAAATCGTTAGTCGTTTTTAAGAAATAATAAGTAGATAATATTATTATACGTCAGTATATGTCATACTACATAACGTATGTACCTACATATTTTCAAATAATTACTGATTATTTTAATAAGTTAAAGATTGACTGTCAGAGTAATTTGACATAAATAATGAAAATAGTTTGTTTTTTCCAAAGCCTACTCACCATACGACACTGCTTTATAACGTTAAAAACTATTTTTTAAAATGATAAAATCGATAAGAAAACGAATTTTTCCAGGGATGAGACCTAGCTAGATCGAATTTTTGCCCCCCAAAACCCCTTTTCAGTAAATTTCATCCAAATTGTTAGGGGCGTTTTCGAAAAAATATTTATATAGGTACATAGGTAGGTACATATATACAAGATTTGCTCGTTTAATAATATAGGGATTATTGTAGAAGATAAGTTTTGAAATGCATATCGGTTTTGCACTCGAACACTTATTATAGTACAGTAAGCAGTAGCAGGAGCGATAACATGACGCCGGCTGTATAAATACGCGCTTGGGACCAAACTTTATGGCGCGCGATTATCTCGTCGTCGCATTGGATGCCGGACGACGACTCCAAGAACATACATACAACATATTATTAAGTACGTACATACATACATACCACGACATGAAGATGACATGAACGACTCGTCAAGTGCAGTGATCGGCAAAACTCTTAGTTTTTAGGGTCCCATACCTAGTGTTGCCAGGTGTCCCGATTTGCGCGGGACGTCCCGATTTTCAGGAGTCTGTGGACACGTCCCGATTCACCCTTGATCGGGACGCCGAATGTCCCGATTTAGGGCCAATTGGTAGTTATAAAAGGTTCAAACTTCGCACGTATTATTTTGTGACTGCGAATAGCGCGATAGAGGTATTATGTTGTCCCATTCTTTTCTGCCGCCGCGTAAGATCCAAAGATTATTTTGATGACTTTTTTTTACCACTTAGGTAATAATAAAAATAAACGTTGATTTATAAACACCCTGTTTTTTTTTAGTTGTCCCGATTTCAGAACCATAATCCCGATTTTTTAACCTTCTGTCCCGAAATTTGGCAAACTGGACCCATACCCAAAGGGCCTTCTATCTCCTAAGTTATAAGTGAATAATGAAATTGACATATTATGTAAATTGATGGCTCAAATCTAGCAAATCTATGCAATTTATTTTTGACTTGTATATTTAAAAAGCAGCCGTACCTACATTCAAAAAGTTACAAAAATAGAATTTTTGACTAATTTTGACTATGACCTTTTATAATAAGTCATCTTTTTAACTATGTGGAATTTCGAGGACACACCATAACTACATCGGAAATGGGATTATTTTTTATTGTTTTTAGGATAGCTATAACAATACGGAGTGTCTATGAATGGGTCTCGAGTATAGGTAGAGTAAAAACAGTTTATTATTTATTTATTTTTATCCAAAAGAGCGACGTGGGCTATCTAACAAAAAAAATTTCAAATCGGACTGGGAGTTCCTGAGATTAGCGCGTTCAAACGCACAAACTAGCTTTATAATATTATTAGTATTGTAACAAAACTGTTTTCTTACGTGGGTGGAATAAATTATTTATTTACAACAATAAAAAATGTAACAAAAATAGATAACAATAAGATGTAACAATTATATCTCTATTCTAACAGTCAACACTGTTTATATAATAATAACACGAACAGTAATTCTTAAACTAACTGAAGCGCTTTAATATCACTGAACAATTTATATGCTGTATTTATTTAAAATCGACACTGTCACACGAAACTCATTGTTCCCTTTTTCCGGTGACTGCTCCTGTTTATATAGAGCTAGCAGCTTGACCCCCCACGCTCGCGCGCTTTCCAGAACATTTCTGTGTCTTCGATATCATGCCACGCCTCGCCATTGTAACTTGTTCTCGGTGATTCTATCGTCGCCAGCGGCGTAACATCTGGGGTTTTGCTACAGTATAATAGTGGAGTCAAATTAAACAAAATAGGATATTAACTTCGGAACAAATCGATCGAATTGAAAAAAACAAATACGGTTGTGTAAGTAATGAAAACCTCTTCCAAATTAGGGATCATTTGACCCCCCATTCCATTTAAAAATTTGGGGGGAGTCGCTACCCCCCGCACAGGGCTAGAGTTGCAAGAATGATTTTTGCATAAAAATTGGTCCCCTTTGATATACAAATCGACGTATTTTTGGATTTTTGTCAAAGCGTTCATTTTGCCGAGTTTTACGGGGGTACAAGTTTTCGTTGGGACACCGCGCCGTGTATTGAACAATAATTTATAGTAAATAACAATATATGAGTTAGGTAATTGTGGACAACAATATAATAATTATTAATTAATTCAACAATGAATTTTTAATCCACAAGGCATAGTGAATAGTATTTCTGAACATATCAGTCAGCATATTATGCCATCATGATTTTTAAACGTCAAACGATTGTTATAAGATATATAAGGAAAAAATCAGAAGCCACTGTCGGTACTTGAACCCGAAATTCCCAGTTTCCGGCTGGTTGAGTTGCCACTTACTCGCACAGTGCCCCGAAAGTGAAATCTGTTCCTTCTCCATATATACCTATTTCACTTTCGGGGCACTGTGCGAGTAAGTGGCAACTCGACCAGCCGGAAACTGGAAATTTCGGGTTCAAGTCCCGACAGTGGCTTCTGATTTTTTCCTTATATATCTTATAACAATCGTTTGACGTTTAAAAATCATGATGGCATAATATGCTGACTGATATGTTAAGAAATACTATTCACTACCTAGTGGATGCCTTGTGGATTAAAAATTCATTGTTGAATTAATTAATAATTTATAGGATACGACTCTGACATAGACAAAATCGTACAAACTAAACAGATATACCCACTGCATGTTTGAGCCAAACGTTGTCTAGCTCTTAATGAACTAGACATTCAAATTAATGTATAGATATGATTTAGCTCGCAGATCGCCGCAACCACTTCAGTGCACGTCACTCCTCCTCCACCAACCCCCTGTCAAACACGTGGACAGAACAATGACTTAATGAAATTATATTATTATGCTGGAATGAAAAATTTTACATGTTGATGGATTTAATTCAAAATTTCTTATTATTATTCAATACTAGCGGGTCTTTCAGTAATAGGGTTTCGTTCGGAGGTACTAAACCCTGAAAGTCGATGTTCCGAATTCCGATCGACGAGAGAGAATTGCTCCGGTTCGTTGCGTAGACTGCTATGAAACAAATGACTGCTGTGACAATTAACATGCAAACAAGTGAATAGCAGTGAGTAGTCGTTGTTTTGTTTATTGCATGGTCACTTGATGTGCGTTGTGCACCAGTATTGTTTGTACATGGAACTAAATGTTTTAAATACTAGCTAAAACATTGACGTAACTCTGTACCGATGACATGCCATCAATATACCTACAATAATTACACCAGTTACATAGTTCGGTACTGAACTATTTATTTTTATTTATTGTAAATTATAGCCGTACAAACACATACACACACACACACACAGACATCTTTCTAAAAATAGTGTAAAAATAGTGTAGTGACCTTGAAACATAAAAACTTGTTATACATTTTGATTTCGATTTTCGGACCCATTACAATAACTTCCAATGGGAAGTTAACAACACACTTCAAACTAAATTACATCACAAAACATCCATGAACAGACGCGGGATTCGAACCTACGACAGTCTGATACAGAGGCCGCGACGCTAACCACTGGACCACACTGTCCTCGGTACTGAACTAGGCTGTTTATGACGCGAATCGTAATAATCAATTATTGTATAGTAATTTGTCAATTTTCAGAAGTGTCATGCTGGGCTGCAGAGCGTTAAGTGACCCGTAATCGCATGAGAAGTTACACCCCAAAAATAAAAATTCATTCAGTTCTTTTTTGAGCAGGATAAATTTAAAATACTGCTATTATGAAGAATATTAATTGTCAAAATTTAAAATCATGGTCAGTACTGCATGTTTTCTAATAATCGTGGTACGTTGGGATCAAACAATTTTTTTGAGAATTTTTCGGAAGCTTTTTCTCATTGTAATTTTAAACAAGGAAATCATTATGCCGGTACAAAAATGACGTAGCATGGAGGCAGTTGCAATTTTATATTAGTTTAATTTTTTGCCACCAGATGTCATCTCTCAGTTCGTCAGTTCCCAATAGATAAAATAGTGCCACTGTCTTCTACGTCATCGTATGGCGGTTTATACACAGCGTTTAAAATATATACATATATTATGTATTTCTTTAATTCTTGTTTGCGATTAAGAGAAAGAATCTAAGAACGAAAATATTTGTTTATGTATGAGGAATAATATGCACTGTTCTGAATTATCAAATTTTGATACGTGGAACGACCCTATTGTCACAATTTAAGATCATTGTCACAGTCCATGTTTTCTGAGAGTCGTTGTACAATTTCCAAGCTTTAGTATTCCAAGTTGGACGTAGAATATTTCTTATCAAACTTGACGGAATGACTGACACTACACACACAATATTTGTTGTATTGTTTTGTTATATACGGGCGTGTTTTGTTTAAAGCGTACACGAAACAAAAACGACTCGGAACAATAAATAATCGTCGGCAGGCGTGTAGAGAGCTGACAACCATGTACATACCTAGTATTTGCTGCATATGTGTACTTATGTAGTACACAGTACTATGACATATTATAACAGGATCGGTCACAATAAATTAGGATCGCGAGTCGAGAGCTGCGTGCGGCTTGCGCCCCTAAGTCAAGATGATCTTATATTAATTAAAAAAAGTTAAAATCTTTTCCTACACACAATTAGGAAGTTTCTCTTTTTTATTTTTTTAGTGTAAATCATAGTTCTAAAAATTACAAAGTTAATGGCGAAAGAATTTTTGAAATATCTTTAAGATCAACAAAGTTATGCTACTTCAATTGGGTTTTTAAATGAATTTTTTTTTTACTTAAATGGAAGGACCACATCAAGTTTTATAGCAAAACTGTTTTTATTTAATTTTTTTGCTTACTAATTAAAAAGTTATATTTAAATAAAAATTAATTTTTAAACTCAGTTCCGATAACGCGCCGAAAGAATCCGAACGCGTGTGACGTCATTATGTTATCTATGGTCTTTGTATCCATGGTTACCAAGTTAAAAATTTATTATTTTTGATAGTATGTGTAATACATATACACAAATACCAACAAATGCAGACACATTTTAACATAACGACGTCACAAACATTCCTGGCGCGTTTTGAAGTCATGTGATATTTTTTAAATTTTTATACATTTTAATTAATTTTCAGTAATTTATCTATAGCTTTAAAAAAATTTTTCTTTTCGATTTTCAATATTATTTATGTTAAATTATTAGAAAAAATTAAAAAATTAATAATTTTTTTTAAACTTAAATACCTAATTCTCCGAGCAATGCCGTTCTTAGTGCGGATGACGTCACGCGGCACAATATTTTTAAAAGTTTTTTTAAACTCGTAAATTGTTATGGAAACACTAAAAACAAACCAGTTGATGACGGAAAATATTGACTATAGGTATTTAAATTTTTGACAGTATAAATTCTATAGAATTATCGCTAGGCACTTGATGATTGAATAAAAATTAATAAACAAACACTTGAAAAATTCTACAAATTTATTCATCTCAACGATCGTTTCGGGTTTCTAACTCATCTTCAGGAGTTTTAGTTTAAACTCCTGAAGATGGGTTAGAAACCTGAAACGATCGTTGAGATGAATAAATGTGTAGAATTTTTCAGGTGTTTATTTATTAATTTTTATTTTGACAGTATATAGTTTAATTTATATAAATAAAAAAGTTTCTATTACAACAAAATAGATTCTATAAGTAACTAGGTTCTAATTACTCATAAAGCTAAAACACAGCATACTTGTACCGCGTGACGTCATAATCATAAATCAGTTTCATTTGCGGCCCCGCGTGGCGTAGTACAAGAAATTAAATATCTCCGTTGATTGTTGAATTTAAAGATATCCAAAATAATTCTTTCAGATTTTTTAAAATTATCTTTGTTATGATGTGACAGTATCATTATTAGTAATTTCGTTCAGTGGAAACTTCCTAATTTTGTAATTATTAATAATACAAAAAATACTGTTTTGCAGCAAACTTAGGAAATAAAAACACCCAAAACACCATATCATTCGTTTATTTGAATGTTAAAACACCATAAAAAGTAATACTTACATATAATACTAAATAAGGCCTATTCCTCTTACTACAGAGAAAAGGCCTCCACCATTTCACTCCAATAGTGTCGGTCTTGGGCTTGACGGTGTCAGAGAGGATCCGCAAATTTTTCAAGTTCGTCTCGCCACCTTCTCTTTTGATGACCAACTTTATTTTATATTGGAAACCATCCAGTTGATTTGTATGACCATCTATTGTCTGTAAGGTAACTTATCATAAAGGAAATTAGGCTAAATAAAACTAATAACTAGAACGGAACTATTTTTATAGCTGACTAGATCCTTTAGAGTTTAGAATAAAGAGAAACATCGACCATAGTGGTCTTCATAATCTTACCACGGCTTATAACCAGCTAAATAACTCGAAGTGTAAAACCTGATTCACGCATACATGCTGCGCAAGGTGTCACAACTCACAACCTTAGCAAGCACAGCTGCCAGTTCTGACTTCAGCGAAATCACTCGAAGTATAAAATCTAATTTACAAGCGACTGCCACGCTCTTAGCTAGTTCTAAATTCTATGATCAAACTGTCGTATCAGTCGTGTAGGCTAGCGGGGTTAGCGCGCACTTAACACAGCTGGGTCTTAGAAATTGGCTAACAAACATCAAAATGGCGATAGTCGAGTGAATGTGTTGTATTTATCTCTTACCTCAACTAATGTGTGTGGGCTTGAGAATAGCCGAGAGTGCAGTAGCGATGCTGTTGTTTACATGGCGTTGCTATGGTTCCTCTCAGTGGCGGCGCGTGAACATTTTAAATGGGTGTTCTGCAGAGTCAACCCGGAGATTGGAGTAGCCCCCCCCCCCTAACGAGGGAACCTCGAAAAAAAAAATTCAAAAATACATTTGATGCAATTTTTAAGTGTATTTTTTGATCTGAATAATTTGTCTATACATTATACAATGATTTCGCTAGCGCTAAAATCGTAAATAAAGTGATTTTTATAGCAATATTTTTTATTGTATTAAAAAAGAGTGTGTGTGTACTATGTACGCACGTCAGAAGCTATACTTCTTTTAGGTAACAAAACAAAAACAACTCCGAACATTTTATCCCGCATGCCAGTACTAAACGTTTGTAAAAAAGACGATAAAATAATAAAATAAAGATATTAAATAAATTAATTTAATTTAATAAATTATTAATTTATTAAATATATTTATTTATGACATTTATATCTAATCATTTATTAAAAAAAAAGGTATGTTTGTATTGAGATTTGAACCCGAGACCTATTGCTTATACAGCCACTACGTTACCGCTACACCACGAAGATACCTTACTGCATTGCTATATAATACGGTATTATAACCAAGAAAAATAATACTGTACTAGGTTCTGCGGACGCGCTTCGGCTTTTACGCGTATAAATCTCTCATTTTTACTAAGTCATCTCTCTTTAACACATTGGATTTTGGTTGGATTTAGGTGCAACACAAACTGCAGGACCTCCTGCAGGACAGTTTATAGAATATAGGCCTGCGGCGTGCCGTCATTCATAATAATGCTATGTGATTATGAAATTAAAACATATTATGCAGATTTACACAATATTTGAAATTAAAACATATTATGCAGATTTATACAATATTTTTTTTAATTGTGCGTTATTTTCTGGCAGTGCGGCAGCTCCGCAGCTCTCATAGAGGAGCCGCCACTGGTTCCTCTGTTACAAGTCCCAAGTTCCCGGGTTCTAGCCCGAGAGCTGGTAAAAGTGTCAATTGGATTTTCAATTTATTATTAAAAAAAATAATGAATTGAAAATATGAATTGGTGCTAGGCCCAAATAACCTTAGCTGTTGGTGGTCTTTAAAACACAATTTTTTCAACTAATGTGGGTCCCAGAAGTTAGTGAGTTGGCCACTTCTGTTATAATATGTATAACGTACTAACGTAAACACAATACTGCGGACGACATGTTGTAATACCAACTGATTTGGATTGATCTAAAAACCAAACAAATATTTTATGTCACATAAATATTAATTTACATGCGAAATGCACAGTTCGTAATAAACAACAGTATGGCGATGTACAATCAGTATTTAGGAACAAATATTTTATAAAATTAAAGTGGCACGTAATATCTGGCTGTACATTTTATGTACCGTTCCAACTCAATTTACATTTCCAAAGTCTGTCTTATTTCTTTCGCAATGTATTGTCTGCAAAAACTGAAATGTATCAAAAACGTAGATTTGACATAAAAAATTAGAATTTTTTTTAATTTTCAGGGTTTTGCCTTGTATCCCGTTTTAGTAAAAAGTAAAAATATTAAGCATAATAGAACATACGTAGTTTTGATGCACTACAACTGAGGAGACCGATCACTCGTCAATAACCAAATTAGAAACGCCATTTTAAAACTTAACAATGTCTTATAAAGTATGTGAAACAGTGTCTAAAGATATTAATCATAATAGGACATTCGTGTATCAGTAAAAGTTCCCGGTTATATCAGCATACTTCCACTTTGTGTAAATCGAGGACGTGGACATGTAAGGAAGGTCGATTATCTCACAAATGTTGCACTCACTGTACTGTTGGTTGATTTTAGTACGTTTGTTAAAGTTGATATGTTAAATACTTGGGTATTTACTTAGACCGAAGATTAACCTGGGGATACCACATAAATAAAAAGCTTAACGAAGGTTACGCAAGACTCAAAATGCTGTACCTATTAATGAACAGAAAATCGCCACTTAAAACTAAATATTCAACACTAATCTATCAAACTGTTCTATGACCACTTGTTATGTATGGCTGTGTTGTGTGGGGCACAGCATCGAAAACACATATTAATAAAATACAAGTGTTCCAAAATAAAGTGCTTCGTATCATCCTGGATTCCCCATTGTTTGTTCGCAACAACCAAATTCACCGCGATATCGATATAGTTGAACAACATATTAAAAAAACCGCGAATAAATTCTTCAACCAATTAACAGACTGTTCCGGTGCATAATACTACAATCTTGGGAACCATATCCCGTCAACAGACGACTAAAAAGGAAATTGCCAACCGATTTAATACACTGATCTATAATACAAATAGTGACAGGGAAACCTTTGGTTGTCCCATAACGTTATTATAGTGCTTAATTAATATTCAGTGATCAATACCATGAATAGCCCGCGAGTGCTGAACTGGTAATTACGTTGAAAAAAAAAGTTGATATGTACAGCTTTTTGTTGGAAGGAGAAATCGAGGACGTGGACATGTCAGGAAGGCCGAATCTCTCACAAACGTTGCACTCACTGTACTATCCAACATAAAACATAACCTAAAGGATTAGTGTTCGTTTTGATGCATTACAAGTGGGGAAACCGATCACTCATCGAAAGCCACCCGATGCAATCACGGGACTATGCACAGCTTATGTCGGATCTAGAATTGCTGGAATTACTGCTGCATTTTGCTATCCGTTTACATAATATTATTATTCCAATGCGGGCGACTTCTTCACTGTCTCGAAGCTAATTCAGTTATTATTCTATATTGAAGTTATTACACAAGCTGAAGTAATTAATATTTGAAATGTAGATACTCTAAACCGAACGTGAACTTAGTTAATGAAAACGGTATATTATCTTTTTTTTAGAAAAATCACCATATTCTGAATAGAAAGGAAAATGTACATTCGTATGCAAATATTTTAAAAAGAACAATAGAAAAGAAAATTAGAAGAATAATTAATTGATTTAATTTTCAAGTTTAGAAAAGAAGTATTACGATCCATACTTTTGTAAATAAAAAAGTAGCGTTACAAACAAAGGAAGCTGGAGGCATCGACTGACTTTAAACAACTCTAACTAAATCAAAGATTTTTCTTTTCGTTTTTTTAAGGCCACCAACAGTGAGGCATAGTGCCAATTCATATTTTTAATTATTGAAAAACGAACTGATTTGTTTTCGGATTAGAACCTAGGGGAACGCACGTTTTGCTTAAGCATTATCAGGAGATGATTAAGACTCAAGTTTTTGTCAAGTTGTAACTTTTTTCGAGTTTTAACTCGAGTTTTGAAAATCTCCTGATGATGCTAACATGTTCATGGTTTCCGGGCTTGTAGGCCGTGGTCCGGTGGTAATTCTACCTGACGTTCGTTTACAACTGCGGTAGACATTCTCAAAGCGATGTGGCAGCGGTCGAAGTGTCCTCCTTGGCAGCTCACAGGTCTGCAGTGTGTTAGTGACTGGTGTCCTCCCTTCTTTTATACTCAGTACCAGTGTGTTCTCTGTTCGGTCGTAGTTCGTCTCTCTGTAACAGAGAACACACTGGTACTGAGCATAAAAGAAGGGAGGACACCAGTCACTGACACACTGACCTGTGAGCCGCCAAGAAGGACACTTCGACCGCTGCCACATCGCCTTTGAGAATGTCTACCGCAGTTGTAGACGAAACGCCAGGTAGAAATACCACCGGACCACGGCCTATACAAGCCCGGAAACCATGAAGGTTTGGAACAATGCCGGCCGTGAAAGCTTGCCAAAGGTTCCATCCCTCTTCAAGAGATTAATTAACTATAGGTAAAAGACAGTAAAAACTTATGTTCGAGTTTGTGGACGCTTACTGAAATAATTAAAATCCAACGATATTTGTTTTTCACTTAATTAAGTCCACATCAAACAAGTAGCTTGTTAACTCATCCAGCCGTAGACTGGGAGTTTCGGGTTCAAGTCCCGACAGTAGCTTTGATTTTTTCTTAGATATAGCCAAACAATCAAGACTTTGCTGCTGCAGATATATATTTACTACTTAAGTAATTGTTATGTGAAATAAGATGTAGACTTAATTAAGGGAAAAACAAAAAATCGTTTGATTTTAATTATTTCAGTATAAAAACTATTTTTGCATCCTTTTATTACTAAACTATTTTGAAAATCACCTTAAAAATAAAAAAAATAATAAATAGATTTTGTGCATAAAGTTATAAAGTTGCCGGGTTTCGAACTGGAACTTTCCTTTGAAGTTAATAATTAATAGAGAGTTATTAAGTTTCATTTTAATCCGACAAAGCATTGAATATTAAACATAAGAGATTAACTAATTGTACAGAAATATTCTGAATAACTGCAATGCAAATCTATTTAATGAGTTTTCATGGTAATGCACATACAGTAGAACCGCGTTTATACTCTCCATGTTAATGTAAATAGACGGCTCACAACATATCTCAAAATTTGGTCCAAATGGCAAATGCCAAGTGAGCTCATACACATATTAATACTTTCTATTTATTATGATATAAATTTCTAATGGAAAACTTTTAAAAGCTTCATTAAAAATAATTTTTATGTTTTTATTATTTATTTATAAAATGTCGTTTTTTAACTTTACAGTTCTTTAAGAGTGTGCGAGAAAAAGATATTGGTAAATATTTGTCGACAACTTAGGTCGATTAGCGTCTTGATTACATTAAATAACAACACACTTAAAACTAAATTACATCACAAAACATCCATGAGCGGAGGCAGGATTCGAATCAACGACAGTCTGATTCAGAGGCCGGGACGCTAACCACTGGACCACACTGTCCTTTTGAAAAGATTGTACCTACTTATGGTTTGCATACCTATAATAGCGTTTCAATATGGTATGTGTATGGTATTTAAGCACAAATTATGGCAGAAATACCATAATTTTGGTATGGCTGGCAACACTTTCCCCATAACTTAGAGACGTTTCTATATTTGAAGAAATTCTTACGTGCTCTCTAATCATAGCAATATTTTATGGACGTTATGGACAACCAGTAATATCAGGGTTGCTAGCTGTCCAGTCTTCACCAAGACAGTCCGAAGTCTTGTTAGAGTAAAAAATAAAAAGAGACCCTGATTATACAGTGTCCGAAATTTGTGAAATCGTAATAAACATTACACTTACATATTGTTACGGATCACCCTGTATATAACCGGCAGGCAAGAGTTGTGAGAAACGGGGGTCCGCTTACTGTAACAACTGGTACCTGCACGAAAGTTCTAGAGAAAGCGAGAACACAGTAGGCTTATGCTACGCAGCCTATATAAACAGCAGTACGAGTGAGTGAGGAATCAGTCAATCAGTCAATGGAGAATACTGAGCGACAAATAGTGCGTCTGATATAAATACAGTGAATATAAATATTTGAAACATAAATAACTAGAAATAAATAGTCCTGGTATATGTACAAGTTAATAATTACGAATTATTGTATATAGTTGTTTTGTTTTGCTTCGTAATTACTGTTTAGTTATTGTTTACTTGTGTTGATTGTTAGAATTGACTTTTCGTTGTTGCGTTCATTATTATTGTGTTTTTAATTATTGTAAATAAATATTTATTCCGCCAACTCAGAAAACAGTTTTGTTACAATATTCATTCTAGCAGAATTGTACTTCAGTCGATCATCCGTACGACGCACGCTGAAGAAATTACTTTAGTGATGTGCAAGTATTCACTTCACTGCTACTTTTTCACAGATATCAATTTTTCACAGCGACCTTAAAAGATATCACTTAAAAGTAGCTGCTACCAATTTCACTCTTAACGTTTACACATCCAACTAGTATGGTCTGCACACTGCTACCTGCATACTGTGAAATGTGAATAGTTCACAGTTCGCTATCATTTCACAGTTTACAATTACGTTCACAGATGTGTACCTGCTACCTACCTATTGCACCCAACAGTGAAAAATTTAAAATATGGTTTATCAGGTAGGTAGGTAGGTACCTATCGTATTTACGTATATCATTATCTATTGGCACAAATATATTTGCTTTGTTAATGTTTCTTGACGCGGATTGTCCAAAAGTGTTTCGAATAATTTTTTCTATTAATTCAAATTTAGATAATGTTAATTAACGTATCAAAAAATACATGGACAAAAAAAATATAGGTACCCATTTTTCACAGTGACCTTCATGCAAAATACAAATCTGCTTTACGTTACATCCGATCAAATCTTTTGTTATGCCTAATAGGTAATAATAGTGACTGTGAAACGCATTTTTTCATAATTCATTTCACCGCTGCTATATTATATCCTAACAACTAACCCAGTTCACTGCACAGTGCACAATGCATATGCCACACTGCGCATTGAAAGGATTTTACCAATTTACCTGAGATATTTTAACTGTGAAATTTTTCACTGCTAAAAGTAGCAGTGAATAAAAAGTAGCATTCACAGTTTTCACTGCTACTGAAAATTCACTGATATGCCCATCTCTAAATTACTTTATGCTCATTGAAATAAATAAAGACAAATTACGATTTCTTCGAAATAATGTTTCGAGGTGTAATTTAATGACCTAGCCCCCCCCCCTTCAATTTCTACATACACAGCCCTATTCATTACGGCAACGGTGTCCGATATTTTTAAAGAACTTACCTGGCAACTCTCTCTAATATCAATCAATCGTTTGGATCTTACAAGGTATGAAGAACACCAGTCGATATAGGCAATCGGTTATGTTGCGGCAGCAAATAATTGGAAGTTTACTGTAAACATTATTACATATTTTCGTACTCAGTCCGTTGTTCTTCTATTTCGGTTGCACAAGTAACCGAGATGAGAGATGATCGTTAAACCGTTTTACTTCCATTGTAACTTTGTTCTTGTGAAGCACATTGATTGCACACAGATAAAACGAAATGGCTAGAGGTTTAACTTTTAACATTGCACCAGACGACTAGTAAATAATAATAAGTATTCAGCTCCTTCGTTCAGTTTCATAACCCATTTATAAAAGCTTGTTATGGTCGTTTCTAACAGTTATTTTTTGTTGTTATGCAATTCAAAAATTACGACGTAATACCTACATAATATTTAAATGTATCTCCTACAATCTTCTTATAGGCCGAGAGCATAGTGACAATTTTTTGGTGTTATTTATTCAAGGCCTTATTTTTGTGAAGATGTTGAGGGAGGCATATTAAAGTGCTCTGAGTAAAGGATTTTGCCAGGTAGCGGTATGGGAGGGATGCAGACCGCTCCCAACATGTAACAAAAAAAATGGTCACAATTATTATTGCTTCAAGGCTGAAATTGTTTGTATAGCTTGTCGGTGACCCAATAATGCCATTGTAATATTTGCAGATCGATTGGTCAGTATTAAAGGGGTGACAGATCACCCTAAACGTGTTATGTACCCGAAGAAATTTATATTATTAGTTCAAGGTTCAAATTTTAATATGTTGTTACGGCGACTATTTTAAGCATGTATTTCAATTTGAAGAACAAAATGTTGGTATTAACCCCCTTGCAGAACGATATAAACATCTAGGCGAGCAAGTTTCCCTCTAAGACAGCAATAATAATTGTGACTATTGTTTTTGTTACATGTTGGGGGCGGTCTGCATCCCTTCCATATCGCTATCTAGCAAAATCCCTTACTCAAGGCACTTTAATATGTCTCCCTCAACATCTTCACAAAAATAAGGCTTTGAATAAATAACACCAAAAAATTGTCACTAGCTCTCGGTCTTTTATTATGTATATTGTATAGTACTTCATTATCAATGTATTTTTGTCGCAGCGTTGCCAGGTCTATAACGGAAATTTTAAACTGGCTTAGAGAAGAAGGGAAATATCTAAAGAAATTTATCTAAAATCCCAAAAATTTAATAAACTGATTAAAGAAACTGGGGTGCATTAACGATTTGTAAAAACCTCAGAACAGAGATAGCTATAGAAACAGAATATTACGTCGCTTGTGAATCTTACAGTAACCTTTCTAATCACTCGACGTTCATTATAAATCAGCCTATATATTCAGTAAAACTGTATAAATATGATGTAACGTAATAGTATATTGTGTATAACTAGTGTTCTAAATACATCTTTATGCGTCAGGTGCGATGTTTTCAGCACGAGTAGTAGGCGAGCGCACACAAGTCTTGGCGAATGTCCAGCCGAATACGAGTGCTGAAAACATCGCGCCTGACGCATTAAGATTTAGCACACTCGTTGCACACTATACTTTCAACACATGCATGGTTTTAGACTTTAAACACCTTATATTTACAGACAGCATTACATCTCATAATAAAAACATTGGCTTTGATACAATATTTATTTACTTCGTTGCCATAGTAACCATAATATATTATGTATTTCATTATGGCATCGAAAAGAGGTACCTACATACAGGGTGTCCAAGACTTGCGTTGTCGGCCGATATATTGATTTTGACCTAAACCTAATATTTTAATACGAAAATATTAGGTTTAGGTTTGGACAACACTTAATAAAAGTGTTAGTAAATATCCTAAAGAATACAATTCCAGCAAAAAAATAACCTTGTTGTATTTAACAATGAAAAGTTACACGTGATTGAAGTTAGGTAAAAGAAGTACATTATTTTGAACACCCTGTATAAAAAATTCATTTTTTTAGGACAGACATTGATTTATCCATCTATTATCTAGTGATCCCCAAAATTTCAGTTTGATAAAGGATTCTGTTTTGGCTATGTCGAATTTTAGGTAAAGGTCTGCACATGTCAAAAATTTCTAAAAAACTTGAATAACTCAAAAATTACTGAATTTTCGAGCATAGCTTGCCTTACAATTTCTATTCACATTTAGGTGCAGAATTGAAATAACAAATAAAAACAGGGTGCTAGGTTAAAAAAAGCATAACTTCGATCTGCCACGCTTAAATGGACAGGCTGTATAATTGAAAATATTTTTAGGTCATACATCATTAAAATTTATACAACTTTTTTTCTATCTTCACCCAAAATCAATATATCGGCCAACAACGCAAGTCTTGGACACCCTGTATAATGATTCATTATGTAACGGTTTTTCAAATGTTTTTCATTATAGCATCGAAAAGAGTTTCATAATGGATTATGACGTCACAAGTCGATAAACGACCATTTAAGATCTGCTTTACAGACACGAAAAACACTAAAAGCGTGCATGTGTTAAATAAAATTGTATTATATCATTTTCTGAACAAACTTTTCGAAATAATTCCCATTACAGCAGCACTACAAGCCATTATTGGTTGCCCTAGTTACTACTCGTGGGGACGGCACTCAATTGTTTTCGGGTATTTAAATGGTACAATGTTATTACACAATTTAATTAAACTAATTCCAATTAAAACGGATATTTTGGTGAAAATATGAAACGATAGGTACTTAATTTTTATGTAATGTCGATGAGAATGCACAATATTATAGATTTGACAATTGCCGTCCAACGGGAAACCTTAATTAGTCCGGAAATATCGATGAATTAATTTTATTAGAACAGATAAGGATTGTTTGTTAGCCGTGTCACGGTAGAGTAATTGATAGCTCGTTCTACTGCGAAAGTGGAAAGGTTTGGGTTTGAATCTCAACTGTGACATAGGTTGATTAAAATGATTTTTTCTAATAAAATTTCGCTGCTTTTTCCTGCAATTAAAAATATATCTGTACAGGTAAGAATTAATTCAATTAATTAAATAAAATTAGAAATGCGTTTCATTACAGAATAGGGGATTATAGACGCTCGACGGCTCAACACTACTTGATGAAATTTATAGAGATTATAGAGAAATATTAATTATTTACAATTATCATCGTCTGTCTTGCAATGTTTTTGCATACCTGGCAGACCTGAGACCTCTCCCTAAATAAAATTGTGTTTTAAAGACCACCAACAGCTAAGGTTATTTGAGCCTAGCACCAATTCATATTTTCAATTCATTATTATTTTTTTTAAATAATAAATTGAAAACCCAATTGACACTTACCAGCTCTCGGGCTAGAACCATGCGCTTGAGAATGGCCGAGCGTGTAGCAATGCTGTTATTTACATGGCGTTGCTATGATTCCTCTATTACAAGTCCCCAGTTCCCGGATTACAGCCCGAGAGCTGGTAAAAGTGTCAATTGGATTTTCAATTTATTATTAAAAAAAATAATGAATTGAAAATATGAATTTGTGCAAGGCCCAAATAACCTTAGCTGTTGGTGATCTTTAAAACACAATTTAATTTATTTTTTGGGCTAGAACCCAGGAACTGGAAACTTGTAATAGAGGAACCATAGCAACCCCCAAATAGATAAAATATGTTTAATATGAGGTCTTCTAGGTATGCTAAAAAAATTGCAAAGCAGACGATGATAATTGTAAATAATTGATACCGGCTTCTCAATAACTGTATAAATTTCAAGTAGTGTTGAACCTTATTCGAAATACTGACAACAAAAAATGATTAAAAAAAATTGAATTAATCTGCCACCGATTTGATGTTTTTCATCATCATATCTGTTAAATTCAATAATAAAATTTTAGTTGTGCAGTAGACTTTTGTACGGTCAGAGCTTAGACTAACTGTCATATCTTACCATAGGAATAATTACAAAGTATATTATTATAGTGATGGGCGATACGAGATGTTCTTACAATCGAAACAATAATTGCAATCGTTCATAATAACAATCGAATCCACAATCGACTCCGAGTTTGATTTTACAATCGAAATGTTCGTTGGTTCAAGTCGATTATTTGCTACATAGGTTATAGCAATAGCAGCGAATGAGAATACATATAATCGGGATCGACTCGACCACGCTGTTGTTGAGTGATGAACGATTGTATATTATGTGGCTCTCGACAGTGTACGATTCAATACTATGCGACTCGGTCTCGGTGAACTATGAAACAACAACAATCGAGTCCAAGTGACAATCATCGAGTGTCATCGAGATGTTTGAACAATCGAGACAATCGACTAAAACATTTCGTATCGCGCATCACTAATATTATAAGAAGGCAGATTGTGTGCTTATTGAATAGTGTTTAATTTAAAATACTAATGGGTAAATGTTTATACATAACCTAGATAAAAAGTTTTTAAATGAACTTATAATAGTTGGTAAGAAACTAAGAAAGTTTAGTGTAGACGAGGATGTCGTTTCTTTTGAAACATAGTTAAAGAATTCTTCTTTTTCCTTCTATAATTGAAGACTATCTTCTTTTGTGTAATGCTGCACGTCTCTAAGTACACATTATACCATTATTCAAATCGTTTTGATGTTTGTGTTACACTCGACTTTTATGGAAGATTTAACTAGAATACAACTTCAGATTTTGTAAACTTTAACACGTCGTTTGCCGAACAGATTATTATACTGTTTTCAGAAGTAGTTAAAAAGTATTTTAAAATTTATATAAATTTTCTCAAAAGTTACAACTTTAGAAGAAACGGGATTCAAGACAAAAAAATAACAATATATTTTATTTGCTAAATTTAATGATCAACGTTTCGACACAGATTGTGACTTCTTCAGGACTTTATAAAACCTATAAAAATTTGACGCCAAAGATCTAGGTGTTGAGCACTTAATTTTTTTTTTAAATTAAATTTTGTTTTATTTAAATTCGTCAAAACAGTAAAAGGTTACAATTGTTGTACAAGATTCCAGACCTATTGGTCTATAACTCTTACACGCTACTACAATGAAAGAATAATGAAATTAATATATTATAATTTGTTATGAGTAAAGTGACCATCCGTCCCGATTTAGGCGGGACAGTCCCGATTTTGAGCCACGAGTACCGATTCAACAAGCGTCCCGCTTTTGTCCCACCTAGCGGTTAAATTTATAAATTTCTTTATTTCTATAATTGTTTGTTATAAACGTAGAATTTCTAGGTTGTGATAGCTCAAAATCCAAAACCAAAAAAGGCTTTTTTGGGTGTGGAACCCGGCGGTTGCCTGCGACGGATTTTTAGAGATCTTGTCCCGCTTTTTGATATTCAGGATCTGGTCACTTTAGTTATGAGGGAAAAATATACAAAAAAAAAACCCTACACTTTTTGCACTAACGCACTATTGATAGGTATATTGGGTGTATTTTATATTGTTATATGTTTTAATCTTTTATGTTTGTGTTTTACTTTTACGTCATAATTAGCAATGTTAGATTATCGAGCACTTAAAATCTCTATAAGGATACGGCAATTGAGAAAGAATGAAATGTCACGGTCGGGATCTGAAAGTAGAAATCTTTAGTTTTTTGCTAGAATTAATCATTTTCTCTACAGTGCCCACAGCATAAAATCATTGTTATTTTGGTATTATACAAATTGTCCCAGAAGTAACGTCTTAGTCAAAAAGCACATTATCTTTATTCTCTCCGAAGTGTAACTACCAAGGTATTAATTAATTATTGAACTAAAAAAAGCTCGTGAAAAAAAATGTTGAATCAAAATTTCACAAGCGTTACTTGTGGGACACCTATATACAAAACAACAAACAGTTTTTGTCAGTGTAAGGAAAATAATATCTGTACTACAGTAGTATACTTATAAGTCTACCATGGCGATCTGCCATTATTATTTTAAACTTTAGATAATCTGTCTCAAGTTTAAAATAACAATCAATTTAATGTCATTGTTATTTGCCATAGAAATGTATTTGCGACATTTATGGATGATTTAACATTTTAACTACAATATATCTTCAGATTTTTTTAACTTCAACATGTTGACTTCCAAGTCGAACTTGGTACGAGAACCAAAAATGCACGATCAAAGTGCACGATCCAAGTTCGCGAACCTCGTTTTTCCAGAAATATATTTTTTGAAATCGGTGGATCTTAAAACGAAAAAATTTTGTAAAATTTTGAAAAGTGAATTTTGACCTAAATTAGTACCATTCCCACTTGTTGAGATGGAATGGTAAAACTCTGCTATATACTTTATTTTAGATGAAGACAACTTGCTGGCACAACACAGTTTCGTTCCTGGTTAATAGCAGACTCTAGGTACACGTTTATAAAAATAGATTTTGATATTTTAAATACAAAAATAAGTTTTGATTAGCATTATTAAGTAGTTTTTTCGTACGCCACTGTTTAGAAGTAGATACTACGGCTACAGTTGACATAATTTCGTAGGTTCCAGAACACAGTATTGTACGCAGTGTTGTAGTTTTAATTTCAACGAATCAACCGGGGCATCGCACCGACTACAGTAATTTGGGCATTCAACTGCTACAGTTATGGCTGTTTGGGGCTTCTTTTATTTATAGTCCGACATTACATTAAGCACCCCAAACAACGAATACAGTTTCACAAATACAGCCGAAGAAATAATATCAAGTCATTATATATATATAAAAGAAAGTCGTGTTAGTTAGTTAGTTAGTTAGTTAGTTACATCATTTATAACTCGAGAACGGCTGGACCGATTTTCATGATCTTTGATTTTTTGGATTTGTCTCCGCCCTGGCAGAATAACTATTAAAACATCGGAAAAATTCACTCGGGATCGAACGAGCGAAGCGAGTGAGTAATGTACCACCTGGGAGCGAACGAGCGAAGCGAGTGAGTAGTGTATTGCAGTCCGGGCGAAGCCGGGCCGGGCCGCTAGTAGTTTAATAATTTTGATTTCGTGATTTTACATTACTCACTCGCTTCGCTCGTTAGCTCACGTGTGCTATGAATTTATGAATTATTATTATTATTAATACATTACTCACTCGCATCGCTCGTTCGCTGCCGGGTGCTAATAATTTATGATTTAATAATACATTACTCACTTGATAAATTAATAGATTTATACGACTGAATTGCAATTGAAAATTTTTCGTTGGAAAGCAGCCAGTTATATAATTGATTCGAAACATATTGGAAAAAATCATTTTACCAACTGCATAGTCACAGTCAGGACTCTAATCTGAACCTTTCCACTTTCGCGGCGGAATGAGCTTACATTTACTCAACCGTGACAAGATTACTAATCTAACATTCTCCTTATGTTTTCAAACACACACACTGGTGCTTCAGAATCAATTGATTTTCACTACATGCGAGAGTTAATTTATTATAGCTAGGTAGTACCTAGCTATAATAAATTAACTCTCGCATGTAGTGAAAATCAATTAATTCCGAAGCACCAGTGTGTGTGTTTGAAAACACTTTCAGCTCGTCTGCTTGTTAAATGACCCATTACAGGCCGGTATACATGCATGGAAAGTAACTATTTTGTAGTGGGTATAGCAAAAAAAAATAAAATCACACTTTTTGTAACGCTTCCCGCTACAATGAGCGGCCTATAAGTTTGAGTGGAACGACATGGAATGCGGATATGCGGTAAACAATTTGGGGCTTGCACTACATTAACTATATAATTTTTAATGAAAACTACATTATTTATTTAAAGTATATTTCCAGGGAATATTTTCGCTTTAAGTTTACTGCCACGTCGTCACACAAATTTGACGCATTGTAAATGCGGCTTCATTTTGTTTAAACACTATTTTTTTAAGTTATACTTCTTTTGGCTCGTTATGGAAAAATGATGAGAGTGAATTTTTACGATGCGCGCGCATCGCGTCACAAAGTTGGTAGGAAGTTATAATACCCTATTATCACCAGTCACAATGTGACAAGAGCGTTTTCAGTTTTGAATAACATTAATAAAAGCTATTGCTATACAAACGCTCGTTTATGCCGCTTTCGTTAAATATGAGTTCGTACTCCAACAGCCGTGCTGTTTACAGTATTATTTAGTAAATACTAGATATCACCAATTATATAGCACTGGTAAGCAAGATGTACATAGCGTAATGGATAACACCGCCGCGTCATACGCAATAGGTTCCGAATTCGAATCTCAACACAAACATGCTTTTGTTTTTAATAGATAATTTTTCGCTACCCACGCTTTTATAATTATGAACCTAAATTATTAAAAATTATTTTTTCCTTTTTAGTGCATTTAAATAAAAGCTTCTCTAAAAAATTTTTTACTGATATTTTTAAAACTTGATTTTATAAATATAATTTCAATCTAAATTTTCCGTGGAGTTGAAATTGTGGAATGTTTTTTAGAAGGCTTTGGAAAACTGTATTCAAATATTATGTTAAAGTTCTCTTTACTTTAGAATATTCAATACTAGGGGTGTGTAAGTACATGAAAAATTGAGCAGTACCTAAATAGTAAAAAATAAAGTTGAAAAAACTATAACCCGACTACGTTAAAGAAGTAATCAAGCTTCCAATATGAAAGCTAGTTAGTTAATTATTCTACACTATAGACGTTCGATAACTATGGTCATTAGCGTCTATTCCAATATGAAAAGTAGTCGGTTAAAAGGATATTTTTAGTGGCTTTTTTCGAATGAGGTTTTTTTACAAAAAGTTTTTTACTTTTTATAGTGGCTTTGCACGTTATTAACAGACTTCTTTCTTGATATTTGATTACTAAACTAAAAAAAACCTACTGAGCCGATTTAAGTGGAATTTATATGGGACCACCCTCAAGGTATACCTAGTTACCTACTCTATTAAATAAAACAAAAATAATCAAAATCGGTTCACAAATGCAGGAGATATGAGGTAATATACAAAAAATTATTTTTATTATCTACTAGAAAAAAATAAAAACTGCTGAACCGATTTAGGAAAAAATTGTTCAAAGACGGAAAAAAATTATAGTGGCGAAACCGAGACATAAAAGCGAATTACGAACACTTACAGTGGTACATAAAATCGGCCATTTTGTTAATTCTGACAAACAAGACTGTAACGGTTATTGCCTGAAGTAAAAGAAATATGCCGACTACTTTGCAAGCATAAATATAAACTGACTGTTTAGATTACTTGATTTCTTTTTAATGTTTTTGCTTGTAACTACTACATAATATGGCACATCTTTTCTAAAAAAGTCTAAAAATACTATTGTGGCTTTGAAACATAGAAATATGTTATTTCTGGACACATTGCAATAATTTCCTATATCTATTGGGCAGTTAAAAATGGTAAAACAAAGTGGAGTTGGAAACTCTACATACAATTTTTTGAAGTTATACTTCTTTTAGCGCGTTATGGAAAAATGATGAGAGTGAATTTTTACGCGTCACGCCACGCCACGAAAATTTATCACCATGAAGTTAGTCGTTAGTAATAACTAGTCGTTACACCAGTCTTAATGTGACAAGAGCGTTTTCGGTTTTGAATAACATTATTAAAAGCTTTTGCCATACAATTGCTCGTGTGTGCCGCTTTCATTAAATATGAGTTCGCACTCCAAACCGTACTGATTTCACAGTTTTATTTTTCTTGATTATAATATCCTTTTGATAGCACTGCTGTAAGACGTCTCTGTGGTGTAACGGTAACGTCGTGGCTTCATACGCAATAGGTCTCGGGTTCAAATCTCAACACAAACATGGAATTTTTTTTAATAAATAATTAGATATAAATATAATAAATAAATATATTTAATAAATTAAATTCATTAATTTAATATCTTTATTTTATTATTTTATCGTCTTTTTTACAAACGTTTAGTATTGGCACGCGGGATAAAATTTTTGGAGTTATTTTTATTTTGTTACGTAAAAGAAGTATAACTTCTGGCGTGCGGACATAGTACACACACACACTCTTTTTTTTATTAAATCTTGATTGATGTTTCGACTCGATTAATTTTTGTTTTTAATCAAAATCGATCAGGAACAAGACGCTGGAAGTACTCGGACAAAAAAAACAGCTTATTGTTTAAATATATTGTTACAAAACTGTTTTCTGAGTTGGCGGAATAAATATTTATTTACAATAATTAAAAATACAAAAACAATGAATGCAACAACAAAAAGTCAGTTCTAACAATCAACACAAGTAGACAATAATTAGACAGTAATTAACACTTAACTATACAATTGACTATATACCAGGACTATTTATTTCTAGTTATTTATTTTATCAATTTATATCACGGAACTATTTATATTTCTGCACGATTTATATCACTGTATTTATATCAGATTTATTTTGCTGTTCAACACTGTCACAGTATAATCTACACTGACTGATTCTTGTTGACTGATTAATATTTATATCACTGATCCACTTGATGGCACGACTCACCATTCACTGATTACCAATTGCGTGACACCGTCAACTGACTGCCTGATCGCTTCACTCACTCGTTTATACATATAGGCCGCTTGGCTTAGGTACAGCGCGTTCTAGCATTCTCTAGAATGTTCGTGTAGGCACCAGTGTGTTCAACGTCAGACACCGCTTCTCAGAATTCTTGCCTGACGTGTATATACAAGGTGATCCGTAACAATATACCTAGATTTGTAAAACCCTTGAAGTCTTTACTTGAACACTTCACTGTACACCTTTCTATAAATAAAATTAATAATAGTGAAAGATCAAAAGACGGATTGTTCATTATTCGTCACATTAGGTACATTCCGAGCATGAAGCCAGGGGAGGACTGGCGTAGAATGGTTCCGGTGGCAACCAATATTTTTGGCCCCTTATTCCAAACATGGACCAATATTCTATTATAAAAATAACAGTTTTTAAAACAGGTTATGCAACCTACGTAACTAGTTACGTTTCGTTATGACGTGAAAAACACGTTACGAGTTACGACCCATCACTACTGAGGACAGCGCATTGCGCAGCGGTCGGTATTTAAAAAGTCCGTGGGTAGTTTTAAAAAGTCCGAGGGTAGTTTTAAAAAGTCCGTGGATATTTTTAAAAGTCCGTGGGTAGTTTTAAAAAATCCGTGGGTAGTTTTAAAAAGTCCGTGGATAGTTTTAAAAAGTCCGTGGGTAGTTTTTAAAAGTTCGAAGGTAGTTTTAAAAAGTCCGTGGATATTTTTAAAAGTCCGTGGGTAGTTTTAAAAAGTTCGTGGGTAGTTTTAAAAAGTCCGTGGGTAGTTTTAAAAAATCCGTGGATAGTTTTAAAAAATCCGTGGATAATTTTAAAAAGTCCGTTAGTATAGTTTTAAAAAGTCCGTGGGTATTTTTAAAAAGTCCGTGAGTAGTTTTAACACTTGGTGATTACGTGTGTTCGAATCACGCATCACGCGCAGGCGTATATAAACGCAATCAATGTGCCATTTTACTGAGAGTAGTCCTTTCAATATTATCCACGAGAGGCAGCAGCTGTGGTAAGGACAAACATTATTTATTCTTCATTAGTGGTCGTGTCATTTTAGTGGTATAACTTAATTATTTATACTTAATTTAATAATAATAATTTCATAATTAAGTATACCACTAAAATGACACGACACTAATGGGGAATAAATAATGTTTGTCCCTACCACAAGTGCTGATTCTCGTGGATAATTGAAAGAACTACTCTCAGGAAAAAAGCTCATTAAAATTCATTTGGTTAGGTTTGAATCAAAAATCACAGTGAAAATTTATTATAAATATAAATTTAACGAAGTAGCAAGTTTAGGTACCTACATATATTATGTTGCCGGACTTTTACTTCAACATATAACATATTGTCATATTTTTTGCACAAACAGACAGACAGAAAAGTATACTTACAATTTTAATATATGTATAGATTTGTCAAAATAAAAAACTTAAAAAAAACCTCCTTCAAAAAACCACTAAAAAGAGGAAATTAATGAAATTTTGAGGTCTGTGCCAATTTAATAAAATATCAAAAAGTATAGTATAGTGATTATTATCTTATTTTAACCAACTTCATATTTTATTAAATTAGCACAGACCTCAAAATTTCATTATTTTCCTCTTTTTAGTGGTTTTTTGAAGGAGGTTTTTTTTTTGTTAAAAAGTTTTTTATTTTTTACTTTATAGTGTCAAAAAGTGACATTTACCTTAAAAGAATCACACGCCGTTACTCACTTTTATTAAACCGACTTTCTTACGCTGTCTGATATGTCAAAAAGTGACATTTACCTTAAAGAATCACACGCCGTTACTCACTTTTATTAAACCGACTTTCTTACGCTATCTGATATGTCAAAAAGTGACATTTACCTTAAAGAAGCACACGCCGTTACTCACTTTTATTAAGATCAGCCGATTTTGATAAAATTTCTATGGGACCAATCTGAAAGTATATCCTTTCAAATAAAAAAAAAATTCAAAATCGGTTTATAAATGACTGAGTTATGAGGTAACAAACATAAAAAAAAACAAAAAAAAATACAACCGAATTGAGAACCACCTCCTTTTTTTGAAGTCGGTTAACAAATCACCATATTAATTACCGCATCATTCTTCACTTTCTTATAACAAAAGCACACAGAACGAAAGAATTATCATATTAATATAATTTTTCATATGACAAAAGTTAAATATAACTAATATGAACACTTTTTCACAATCATTTTTGTGGTTGTGAAAAAGTTATAACTTGAGGATTCAGTCCGACACTATAACATGCTCGCATTATGTCACGTTTCATATGACAAAAGTTGACTTTTGTGACAAAAGTTGACTACTTGTCAGCCATACTTTGTCCGACGGATATTGTTTTGGTTTGATACCTAACTAATATAATCCCTCGTCGTACACAGTTAACTTTATCTTTTTACAATCTTTTATTTAACTTGCAATGTTTGTTGTTAGTTTATTTGTTTCGGTCAAATCTTGCAACTCAATTTTGAACAACTTCTACGTATCCGATCGATTTAAAATTTGGTACACATATGCATTCCCGATGACAATACATGAATCTATTGTTTTTAGAATTAAATTCAATCTCTAAGGGGGTCAAACGAGGGAGTAGGGTTTTTTTGACTATTCAACGCCTAGGCCAAACCGCTAAAGCTAGAAACTTGGAATTTGGACAGTAGGTTTCTTTTGTGACGTAAGCACCCACTACATGAAGGGATTTTTCGAAATTCAATCCCTAAGGGAGTCAAAAGGGGATAAACTTTTGAACGACTAAAGGGAACAAAATAAAATTTTATAGTAAAAAAACTTTTTAAAGACACGCTTTTATTTAAATGTACTAAAAGGGAAGAAAATAAGTTTTAATAATTTAGTTTCATAATTATAAAAGCGTGGGTCGTGAGCCACGACCCACGCTTATAATATAAAATATCGTAGAGTTTACAACCCACGCTTTTATAATTATGTATCATTAATAATATTATTAGTGTATAAGTTTATATGTGATTAATAATTGTTTTTAATAATAATATATTTTTAGTTTCCTTTGTAATAGCATTCCTAATGATGAATATAGTCGAAAGTTTAATAAAAGTGTATTAAAAATTTTAAATTTGTAATCCCATAAGGTAAAAGTATATTACTCGGACACCCAGGGCCATCCAAACTACAGGGTTTAAGAGTCAGATAATAGCCAGATAATAAATGTATTGACGATGCTCTCTAGAGTTTAGTTAGTTCGTGACGTAATGCTACTTAAAAGGGAAGGACGAGGACGGATGATAGATTTTTTTAAACCCAATCATTTTTAACAATAAATTAAAATGCGATTACGGTAAACGATTATATTAAATGACATAACTATAACACAGAGGTAATGACGTAACCAATCAAATTCTAGACAAAATTGCATTGCAATGGCATTAGTATTTTGATATTCATCGCGTTAACACTATTTTTTCAAATATAAAGTGTTTTCAACCCAATCGTAAATTTTATTTAACAATATAATTTTTAAGTTTCATTTGTAAGTACTTTGTAGTGAAATTTCTAGTGGTAGATATAGCCGAAAGTTTGAAATAAAAAATTGTGTAAAAAATTATCAGTATTTTATTTTGTTATTACAGCATCCTTATAATATTTAAATTGCCGCTTTATAATTTATTGGATCGAATTATTATTATTGGATCGAAGTCAGAGGCGTCGAGAAAATTATTTGTTTTAGTATTTTCAAAGTGATATGAAATAATAAATGAAAAACAGTTTAAAGTTTGGATATTTTTATTTTATTAATTGTATAATTACAGCTGGAAGTAATTTCTATTATCGTTACAATTTTTACACGTTTTTATTGCCGAATATTATGTCACAATAATTGTGATGTAATTGCTGCATTTCTATTCCAATTGTCCCACTTTTTTGATATAAATTTTATTTTTAAGTGCCAAAATAACATAATAACAAAAATCTGACGGCGTTTATCAGAATTTTAATAATAAACAATGTAAAAATTGATAATTAGATAACAAAATAAAATATTGATCTCAAATATAGTTTGAACTTTATTAAAATTATAGTTTGTGTTGCAATGATTTAAAGTGCATACCTATAAAGTAAAATATAACAATCTGACTATTTGTGTATTTTAACTTAGATAGATACCTATTTACTTTTATTTTTGTCATTAACTGCAAAAAGTGTTAACTTCATTTTTTCAACTTTCTTTTCTATAAAGTGTACAGTGTATGTGTGTGCAGTGTGCAACTTTTAGTTTACATTTTTGATCTTTTCAACAGGTAAGCTTATAATTTTTATAGCTAAATATAGTCCAATTGCATTACAAAAAAATATATTAAAAAACAAGATTTAAAAAAAATATTTTTTTACCAGTTTGTAGTCTGGGAACTGGTGAAAGTATCAATTTATTATTAAAAATGTACTAGCATAGATAATCCTGGCAGTTGGTAGTCCAAAACAAAAAATAAAAAAAAAATTTTTTCAAGCTTCAAATTACTTTTCTATGATAAAATTAGATCACTTTACAAAAAAAAAATTACCTCGAAATCGTTTTGTCAGTTTATTTACTTAAATTAAATAAGAAAAAAATACAAACGATTTTTCGATAGAATATTGAAATTGTTCAATTAGATGGATCGATTAGATTAAAAACTCGAATAAATATTATTGACGTTGCCAATTAATCAGCTCCTTAAAAAGAAAATATTCAGTGGAATAAACAGACATGTGATTTGGACTCATAATAGTTCTAAATCATGTCAGCGATTTGTCTTTTACAGAATGTAGACTGAATTGTTCTTGAATATATGCGACGACTTTTTTACTGTGATCATAAATTTCAGGAAGAAATTATACGCTCCTTTGATAAGTTGTGCTGAAAAATAGTTCCTTCCGCAAAAACGAAAATGAACCAGAATACCGGCGGTGCATTTGAGTGAAGACACCTCCTGAATGTCAGTGGAAAGGGGCTGATTGAGACTCTTCAATAGAGTCCCAATGCCTCAAAACCTCTGACTGTCCGAAAATCATTTCAGTTAACCCTAGGTTGCAAAATGCATGTCTGAAAAACTGGTTTGACAAACTTTGGAATGTGTTAATATATAAGTAATTATTACAGTTTTTTTATATACGCACAATAGAACATTAAACTGAAAAAGATTGTTTTTCAAACTAAATTTTCGAAATGTTATAATTACCACAAAACACCAAACCATAACAAACACTTTTGAGAGTGTTTGTTATGGTTTGGTGTTTTGTGGTAATTATAACATTTCGTATCTTTACAATTTCCCCTTCAAAACAACATTTTTCTACGCATATTGATCAAAATTTAGCTTTAAAAAGTGGTGGAACCTTTGGTGTAAAGATACGAAATGTTATAATTACCACAAAACACCAAACCATAACAAACACTCTCGAGAGTGTTTGTTATGGTTTGGTGTTTTGTGGTAATTATAACATTTCGTATCTTTACACCAAAGGTTCCACCACGTTTTAAAGCTAAATTTTGATCAATATGCGTAGAAAAATGTTGTTTTGAAGGGGAAATTGTACAAAAAAAAACTATGTTAAATAGATACCTCCATGTACATTGTACCTACCTATGCACAGTTTTAAAAAAATATCGTTACAATCGATCAATTATTTTTTTAGCAAGATCGCGTTGAAATTTTACAGTGTTTTTCTTATGGAGAAATATGTGTGGTCAAATTCTAAGATCATTGTCGAATCAGATTTTCTGACAATGCTTTCTGCAACTCAGCATAGGCCTATTTTGGTACCAATTTTTCATCATTCAAATATTATAGTTCTTTATAGAATTATAGTGTTCTATAAAATGAAACCATTTTTAGATTGATTCGAGATCATAATAAGTCCTAAAATTTTAAATACAGCAGTTATCGGTTGGTCTGTACGTACGTATGTACGCACCTACGTCTTAACTCTACAGGTCGCAATTCTTGACGGATCGAGTTGTTTATTTTTTATTCGCTTTGTTTACCTCTTTTAATTGAGATTTTGATTTTAAAATGATTAAATCGTTCATGCTTGTAATTGTTTGTTTCTTTTTTTTCAGCCTCGCCTGTCGCTTAATGAAGCCGTTTACTATTCTTCAAAAGATTGAGTTGTAAGTAAATACTAAATAATACATATATTTAATATTATAGATCTCTTCAATTAAAATATTCATGTCTTAAAACGCGATACAACTTTTTTTAAATGGCTACGGCTAAGCTGAAGCAAAGTTGCAGACGTAGCACTTTGAGATATCATATAACATTTAAGTGTTGTTGCACAAGTAGGTACTCCTGATGCTAATAAATTAAATAAAACTTGCTACACTCCTTGATAATAACATAAGTAAAATCTTTTCGTTTAAGGGAAAAGTTTGCACTTCAAAGTTTCACAGTCATCTGGGATTTGTGCTATTCAAGAGATATTATTTCCTTAATTTTACAGTCTCTAGAAAATTGTCTGAAAATGGCAAAAACCTTTATACATGGTGAATATAAATAATATAGACTATAAACAATATAATATATCGATAATATATTATATGGTATTAATTCATCCGAAAATTACGATTTCCGATTTGTTCCTGATAAAATATAAATAACTATATAGTCTACGATTCAGTTAATAATAACAATTGGGCTTGAGAATAGCCGAGCGTGTAGCAGTGCTGTTGTTTACTTGGCGTTGCTATGGTTCCTCTATTACAAGTCTCCAGTTCCCGGGTTCTAGCCCGAGAGCTGGTAAAGGTGTCAATTGGATTTTCAATTTATTATTAAAAAATAATGAACTGAAAATATATGAATTGGTGCTAGGCCCAAATAACCTTAGCTGTTGGTGGTCTTTACAAAAAACACACACACAATAATAATAATAATTAAGAAATAGAAAAAATTCATCATAGATTCACCAATGAGATTAACATTTCCTTAATTTAAAAATCAGCTCTCGCATTCTAAAGAAATATATCAAAAACACTTTGCTTTGTAATGGAAATAATTTCCAAATAAGTTAAATCATGGTTTTACTTACTTGACTTTTTAAACAACAATGCTCACTGACAATTACGGAAAATTAGACTTCCGAGTTTACAATGGATCTCACAACGAGCGCTCGCGTCGATATTATTATAACTCCGCCCCCCCTGCACACAGTCTACAAGACTTCTAAATTCAAAGTTTCCAAAAGAAAAATTCAGTAAATTTCTGTAGTGATGCACAAAAAAACTTTTTGAAAAAAATATTTGTGTAATGGGACTCGTCTAGATACCCTTTCGTCACAACATTACAGACATTTATACGCGGCAGTTAGTTAGAGGAAGAGAGAGGATTGGTCGACCATAGTACTGTTAGAGTGAGTGAAGTACATACAGAATGTAATTACGTCGACAACGAGTGGGGCTATCAGTCGCAATGATTGATCGACTGCTGCCTCCGACAGTCTCCCCTGCCCCCACCGATCTTTCTTTCTTGATCGTTCCGCTGCAGAAAGATTCAGATTCGTTTAACCAAAACTCTCAGCTCTTTCATAGCTCCAATCCTTCCGTTTCCGAATGGCTTCTAAAGCATTCAAATCGATTTAAAAGAATCATGAGAATTTTTACTTTCAACGCAACAGGATGCAATATTGTTCCACGCCACAGCTTGCCATCCACTATGAACGAAGTTGTGCTAGTGCAGTCGCTAGCGGATCCATAACAAAAAATTCACAGATTTCGCAATCCTTGCAACTATCGAGGACATTGGAAATGATAACAGCATATATGAAACATAATTAACTGTTTATTATATACACAATATTTATCAATGCACTGTTTAGTTTTGTCAGGAATAACCCTATTATTCTTCTGTTATATACGCGTTCACTTTTGCTTGATTACTTAACTTTTAAATGGATTTTTCTACAGTATTTATTAACATTTGCTCAAAAATAACACCGCAGATCGTCGCAAATACCTCTCAATTAACTAGACATGATATAAAACACATTTCGAAAAAATTGCACTTGTTCAATTTGGCATGATTGCTCCTCACTTGATCGCGACACCATTGTCTTTTGGCCTTGAACGAAAACTCGTAATTCTGCCCCCATATACGAACATAAACATTTCCAATGTTAAAATATCTAGAATATTGTTATTTGACATTTTTTCCTTAAAACTCAATCCTGAACACGAGTTTTCATTTTTCGCCTCCTGCGGTGTAAATCACTGCTCGTTCAAGCTTTCACCATACACAAGTCTACTGGACAATTTTACCACAAATTTATTATTGTATTTAACAGATAAACACATTTTTACAAGCTTTTATTTAACTTGCAATGTATGTTAGTTAGTTTGTTTAAGTCAAAACTTGCAAGTCAATTTTGAACGACTTCCACGTATCCGATCGATTTGAAATTTTGTACACATGACATATGTATTCCCGATGACAATACATGAATAAATCGTTTTTAGATAAATTCAACCCCTAACGGGTTCAAACGGGGATGTAGGGTTTTTTTGACTAATCAACGCCCAGGCCAAATCGCTGAAGCTAGAAACTTGAAATTTGGACAGTTGGTTCTTTTTCTGACGTAAGCATCCACTAAGAAAGGGTTTTTCAAAATTCAACCCCTACAGGTGTCAAAAGGGGGTAAAATTTTGAAAGACTAAAATGAACAAAATAAATATTAGTAAACAAAAACTTTTTAGAGACAAGCTTTTATTTAAACGCACTAAAAAGGAAAAAATAATTTTTAATAATTTAGGTTCATAATTATAAAAGCGTGGGTCGTGACTAATAAACTATCATAGAGTTCACGATCCACGCTTTTATAATTATGAACCTAAATTATTAAAAATTATTTTTTCCTTTTTAGTGCATTAAAATAAAAGCTTGTCTCTAAAAAGTTTTTTTTTACTAATATTTTTGTGACGAATTTCGTTTCATCTAGCCCGCGCTCTGCCGACATTTTACCCTTCAAATCGTCGAGACAGTGCCACCTAAAAAGTTTTACTTCCAAAAAATACACAAAAACTCATCCAGTGGGAGTTGCGGGCGGATTGTAGACAAAAAAACGTCTTGTTTTTGTATAAATTCACATTTAATAAAAGCGTTTCGCATTATGACTTTTATTATATGTATATATTTCTTATTTTATTTTATATATTTAGCGGTACCGTAGTGTTCATTTTTATTTAATTAGTTTTTAACATATATGGTTTTGTTGCCCTCAGCTATTTGATTAAATTTTTTATTAAAATTTTATAAAACAACCAACACGTATTTTTTTAATCAAATATGTTTAATTTCAGTAGATAACAAAATGTTATTTTATATTATTATTGTTGTTATACAGAATTTTCTCCAAAGAATAATTTCGCTTCGCACAGTTTAGGTATTATATTTAAAATACAAGCCGTTTTCTTTCGACAGTCCGCCAACAGATTTAGTTTTTTTTCGTTAAAGGTTTTTAGAGCTCCGTACCTCAGTATGGAACCCTATTACCCTGCCTGTACAATGTCTGCCCGTCCGTCTGTCACAGGGCTCTATGTCACACAGATTGTGTGTTGTTGAAGCAGGAATCCTGGCTAATAATAATTAGAATTAAATAAATAATCAATTGATTTTAATAAATTAATGTTGTTATATACGTTCACAGTACAATTATTATGGAGAACGATTTACTATATGGCTGCACTGTGGTCTGTGTGTACCTACATACTATGGCCTTGAACAAATAACACCAAAAAATTGTCACTATCTCTCGGTTTATGGTATGTAGGTAACATTCGCATGACTTAGCGGTAAAGCGTTTGACTGGAGAGCGAAAGTTTCTGGTTCGATCCTGGGTTTCGGATCGCAATATTTTTGTTTTTTTCTATTCGTCAAATATTCTGTTAATGTATTTTTTTACTTTGAAAATATAATTTAATTAAATTTGAAACACTAAGAAAAAACACAAAAACTGTTATTATTAAATTGTTATAACGGTACGGAACCCTCACTGCACGCTCCTTTTTTGCATTCTTTTGTATAAATCGAGTTTCATCGGAACTGCTCGGAGAAGTTCTAAGCGAGCAACTGAACATACATGTATATGAATCGATACCAAAAAAGAATATTGGTGACTGTACTTTGCACTTTCTATCTAAAGTTTTATGCAACTTTAAGTAAAATAGTATAATATAAAAATATATCAAAACATTTATATCAAATGTGCAATTTGCTTGAATTGATTCCAGCGGTGACTCGTCAGAGTATAATGCATCCCAACTTCCGAAGATACATTTGAAAGATAAAAAATTTAACCTTCGAAACGTAAATCTATTCGTCTCATAAACAAATAAATTTCTCAAATTATAACGAGAAATCTATATACGGTTTTTAATATAAACATAATAAATACAATCAATATGATTAGACACCTATACCGTAACTAAATTCACTATATTAGTGAAATTAACATAAGAATATCAGACGAATTATCGCCATGATATTTATATAGAAGGCTATATAGGAAAAATGTAAATGCACCGCCGGGAATCGAACCCAGAATCGAGAATTCGATTCTGGATTCTGGGTTCGATTCCCGGCGGTGCATTAACATTTTTCCTATATAGCCTTCTAAATAAATATCATGGCGATAATTCGTCTGATATTCTTATGTTAATTTCACTAATATAGTGAATTTAGTTACGGTATAGGTGTCTAATCATATTGATTGTATTTATTATGTTTAAATAAATTTCTGTTTCAGAGATATTTTCTATTTACCGGGTCCATATTTGTTTAATATGTTGTCACTTCGGTATAAGAATATTTACAGCTCAAAGCTTTTTTCGAAAAATATAAAAAATGGTTCTTACAAAAAAATGATGTTAAGAGTATTCGATAGCGGAAGTTATGCCTTGCGCTCTTCATTTCAAATCCTTTCCCCTCGCCTAAAAACGATTCCCGCTCTCCCGATACTATTTTTAAAGCTAAAGGATTCGGGTAAAGGTCAAGATTATTCAAGAATCACACCACAGATCCTATAGGCGAATTTTTTGAAAAAAGTTTTGGTTACGTGTTGGTAATTTTTAATTTTTTTTTAAGTCGTATAAGTTTTTCCAGGAAATTTTTCGACTGCAAGATCTGTAGTGTGATTTTCAGTTCTTCATTTGTTGATTACCCGCACCCTTTAACTTTAAAAATAGCGTCGGGAGAGCGGGAATCGTTTTTAGGCGAGGGGAAAAGATTTGAGATGATGAGTGCTGGGGGTAACTTCCGCTATCGAATACGCTTAATGGTGTTTTTTTATGTAAATGTATCTTCAAAACAGTAACATTCGGCTAATAAAAATATAAAATGTGTTTTGTAACAATGCAGCCCAGGTTTTCCTGGTGATACACCAATAGTTCCCACTGTGTAGTTATTACAGTATTATTGTATTTTTTTTGTGCACAGTTTTATATTGTACTTATTTTATGTTTTGGAATCAAATTCATATTTCTATTTCTAAATGTTCTATTTCGCATGACGAGTTAGACAGAATTTATGGTGGAAATGACGGAATAGTTATAGAAATTCTACTGCATAATAAATAGCTTGACAAAGACCTTGGACTGTCCCTACGTACATAAAAACTATAATATGCGCTCATAGCCCAAGCTTGTTGTCAAGCCAGACTGACAACGCGTTCTGCAACCCATAATTAAACCATCGCGAGTCACCACTGATCAAATTGAAGGTGAATTGGAGATTTTGTTCACACAATAGCATTTACTATGAAATACAATTTGCAGTAATCGTACAGAAGTCTTTGTCTAGGGAAATCGAATTACAATATTTATGATTGAAATGCAGTTTGTTAAAAGCGATTAAAAAAATTGACTTAATTTTTTTCAACTTAATTGAAACTAAAATCGATTTGCAACTCAAAGATATATAGTTATTTATCGAAGTTTTATTTTTTAGCTAGTTTTCGAGATACAATGTCGTCAACTTCTTATTTTTTTTTTACTAGAATTTCAAAAACGCATCAAGATTTTGAATTTAAATTTGGCATACATAGATACTAATAGAAGAAGTAATTTTTGATTTTATTTAAAAGTTTTTAGAAATACCAGGGGCGTAACACCTACTTGAGGTCTACGTATCAGGATTTTATGGGGGGGGGAATGGAAAACCGGGTACGGTACCGTTTTATTTTTAAAATATTAAACTGGTTTAATAATAGGTATTTAAATTTAAAAAAATTATTAATTTTTTAATTTTTTCTAATAATTTAACATAAATAATATTGAAAAACGAAAAGAAAATTTTTTTAAAGCCATAGATAAATTACTAAAAATTAATTAAAATGTATACAAATTTAAAAAATATCACGTGACTTCAAAACGCGCCAGGAATGTTTGTGACGTTGTTATGTTAAAATTTGTGTGCATTTGTTGTATTTATGTATATGTATTACACATAGGTTCGGCGCGTCATCGGAACTGAGTTTAAAAATTTTTTTTATTTAAATATAACTCTTTAATTAGTAAGCAAAAAAATTAAATAAAAACAGTTTTGCTATAAAACTTGTATGTGGTCTTTCCATTTAAGTAAAAAAAAATTCATTCAAAAACCCAATTGTTAATCAAATAACAAACATTTATCACATTTTTCTCTAAATAACCATATAAAAGAATTTGTAAAAGAAGTTGAGGACCCTGTATCTCGAAAATTATCTGTTTTTGACCACTGAACGTTCATATGGACTTTTATTCTTAGAATGGTCCAAGGAATTACACCCAGAAATTTGTCGACTTAAGTACTTAGGGACCCTTTATATATCCTGTGTAAATTTCATGTCAAGAGCTTTAGTAGTTTTCCAGTTAAGTCCGTTTATACAGACAGATAAATGATCCGACATAAATTTTATAAAAATCGGTTTAGCCGTTTTTTTTTTTTTTAATGTTAAAAATAAATAATAATTGTTTTAATGATTAAAATGATTACTTTTCTGTGTAATTTCTAATTTAATTATTATTATTAAATATTTATCAAACTGGGAAAGTTCGTCGTGTGGACCTGAAGGTCGCACTTTAGTCCTGTTTTAATAAACGACCCACCTCACGGCTTGTTTTAATTTACTTTGGTTTAGTAATCGAGAATGCAAACGGAATAAAAAACTTTTTAACAAAAAAAAACCTCCTTTAAAAAGCCACTAAAAAGAGGAAAATAATGAAATTTTGAGGTCTGCGCCAATTTAATAAAATATGAAGTCGGTTAAAAAGTATGGCATAGTGATTAATATCTTCTTTTTAACCGACTTCATATTTTATTAAATTGGCGCAGACCTCAAAATTTCATTATTTTCCTCTTTTTAGTGGCTTTTTGAGGGAGTTTATATTAGAAATCGTGTCCATCGTGATTATAATTTTTTTTTTGAGGGAGGTTTTTTTTTTTTTTTGTAAAAAAGTTTTCTATTTTTTAATTTTTAGTGTCAAAAAATGACATTTACCTTAAAAGAATCACACGCCGTTACTCACTTTTATTAAACCGACTTTCTTACGCTGTCTGATGTGTCAAAAAGTGAGATTTACCTTAAGGAATCACACACCGTTACTCACTTTTATTAAAATCAGCAGAACTACTGAACCGATTTTGATGAAATTTCTATGGAACCAATCTGAAAGTATATCCTTTCAAATAAAAAAAGAATTTTCCAAATCGGTTTATAAATGACGGAGTTCTGAGGTAACAAACATAAAAAGAAAAATACAACCAAATTGAGAACCACCTCCTTTTTTTGAAGTCGGTTAAAAAGTGCCTAAAAGCTAAAAATTCGAAAATCACAGACGGACGTTTTTATTTTATTTATTTACCTTGTATAGGTATTGATGTGTTATGAAAAATAAGCTGTAAAATATAAAGGTCTCAAAAATGATCCACACCTACGTAATTCATCAAAAAAATGTATTTGGACAAATGAAATTGAACCAAACGTTTGCGACATATATTACGATTTTCTCTGAAATCAAATCAAAAGTTTGTTGTAGCAATATTGTGAAATGGTATCACGAAGCCTTTAGCGTACTTTACAATAAGCTTCCGAATAAAACTAATTTCACATTTTAATTAAAGTTGAAATCACTGCTTCCGGCTAACAGATCATTTGTTATATTGCTCATTCGAAGCTTTTACTAATTACGTAACTTACAAATATCTGAAGTATTGTTATGAATACAACAATAATTATAAATATAAAAGTCAAACCTGAAACATAAATCCCAATAGAATTACGATAATTAATTATTATTTCACAGACATTACATAACATAACTAGATAGAAATTTGGAAATGATTGTGATCCACAAAATACAAACAATTATAGGTAAAAAAATATGTTTGAAGCTTTTATTAAAATGTACTAAAAAGAAAAAATAATATTTAATCTAGGTTTATAATTGAAAAAGCGTGTGTCGAAAACTCTATGATAGTTTAGTAGTCACGACCAGACCCACGCTTTTATTATGAACTTTTTTTCTTTTTAGAACATTTTAATAAAAGCTTTTTTACCTATAGATAAACAACGTTTTGAGTTCCTGTGGACAGTAATTAATTGGTGTATGATAAAATCAATCGATTTAAAACCCCTTATATCCACTCTCGAGTCTCGGGCACTGTGGAGAAATCGGTAACTCACCTAGCCGGAAACTGGGGGTTTCAGGTTCAACTCCCGACAGTGGTCATTTGATTTTTTCTTAGATATAGCTCAAAAATCATGGCAGCCTAGCTGTCTGAGATATTTATTATTTTCACCTCTAATTGTTATGTGAATAATATGGTGTGGATATAAGGGGTTTTAAATCGATTGATTTTATCATATACCAAAAGCTTTTTTACTTATTTTATTTATAAACTTTTAATCGTTACCTATATTATTATATTCATTCTTGTTCTCCCACCACCAGCACCAGTGCTTCCACCACATGTTATTTTTCCTGTCTAAATCTAAAATCTTTGGAATATTTTCCGAAAACTAAATTATTAAACTTTTGAAGCAGTGTAGAATATTTTGTTATCTAAAATATTTTGCAATATTTAAAATTACAAACAATAATATGACTCTTCTTGTATGAATTAAGGCAGGTTTACATAAGTTTCTTTTTTAGCATAGATAAATGAACTTATATCATCCAATCATCCAATTGTATAACAAAGTTACATAATGCAAATAACACTGACAAAGGAAATCACATTACCGTAACAAATTCCTACACTATGCTTTTACATAACATGTATATGTACATGACTTGTGTGCTTGCAGAATGCATCCATAAAATTTATTAACAAATTACTTTCTTATGTGCGAATATAACGAGAGCGAGTATGTTCGACTAATGATTTTCATATTTAAGAGTGAAATAAGGGAAATTCATAAACGAACTGATTGCATGTATCAGACCAGTGCCTTGGAAACTGTATCATAAACAAAACACTTTGTTTCTGTTTGTCAGTCAAAATCTGTCATTAATTGGAATACAGTTTCTAATGTAATCATAATAATATTGTAACAAAACTGCTTTCTTACGTGGGTGGAATAAATTATTTATTTACAATAATTAAAAATGTAACAAAAATAGATAACAATAGAATGTAACAATTATATCTCAATTCTAACAGTCAACACTGTTTATATAATAATAACACGAACAGTAATTCTTAAACGAACTGAAGCACTTCAAATAACACTGAACAATTTATATGCTGTATTTATTTCAAATCGACACTGTCACACGACTCTCGTTGTTCTCTCCGGTGACTGCTTCTGCTTATATAGAGCTAGCAGCTTGACCCCCCCATGCTCGCGCGCTTTCCAGAACATTCTGGTTATTACCTGTGTCTTCGATGTCATGCCACACCTCACCATTGCTACTTGCTCGATGATTCTATTGTCGCCAGCGGCGTATCTTCTGGGGTTTTGCTACAATATGATATAGTTTCCAAGGGACCCGTCTGATATATGATTCCCTTATCTCACTTAAACATAATATGCAAATCATTATTCGAACATGCACGCTCTCGTTAACAACTGATTCAAAAGTTCAATTTTAAGCAAATAAAATACAATTTAGATAAGTATTTTATTAGTGACATTTATAGCAAAGTAATCTATAAAGTACTTTATTACGCACGTGTGTTTAAAAGTAAAACAAAACAGCATTATTTCAGAGTACGAAGTGCGTTAAAATTTACTTTGAACACTACCGTTCGAACGCTTCCATAAAGAATCACTTTTCAAATGGTACACAGCCATCTAAAATTGTACTTTTGATGCAAGTGTTGCAAAAATATTATTAATAATAATGATTTATAACTTACAAAGGATAAATTATTGTACTATGATAAAACTATGCACATAATAAATAGAAACAAGCCGTGAGGTGGGTCGTTTATTAGGACTAAAGTGCGACCCTTGAGGTCCACACGACGAACTTCCCAGTTTGATAAATATTTAATAATAATAATTAAATTAGATATTACACAGAAAAGTAATCATTTTAATCATTAAAACATAATTATTATTTATTTTTAACAATAATTTAAAAAAAAAAACGGCCGAACCGATTTTTATAAAATTTATGTCGGATCAAAATGACATTAACACGCCTCGATTGACACCCTTACGAAGTCGATATAATTTTATATTCGCGAGATTTTGTGTAACATCTACTTTTTTGGAGTCTATTTGGTTAAGAAAAAAGAACGGCTGAACCGATTTTGAAAAAATTTCTTTAAGATCATATTTACATTAATACGCGTCGATTGGCACCCTAACGTAGTCGATATCATTTTTCATTCTCGAGATTTTGTCTTAGAAAGAAATGGACACATACGTACGTACGTACACACACACACATACACACACAGACATCTTTCTAAAAATAGTGTAGTGACCTTGAAACATAAAAATTTGTTTCTGATTTCGATTTTCGGACCCATTACAATAACTTCCAGTGGGAATTTAAAAATAGGTAGGCGAACACTAGTCCAGTGTTAAACCATTCCATTGAATTTTATTATAGAGACAAACCCAAATACAAACACATACGTACCCACTAACTGTTATCTCTTTTTGTTTTGTTCACAAACGATTCTGCAACGTCGCACAGTCGTCTGCCCCCCGCTGCGTTTCGAAATTGAATACAAAATGTCCCCCGTCCCCCAGTTCGTAGCCTAGCTCAGAGCCTGTGTTTTTTCCCGGCTGTTGTGTGGAGAGGGAATTCCCGGGAATAATACGTCGTTACATTTAGTGTTTTTGTTGTAATAAGTGTGCTGAACGTTGTAGATTTGATTCGAACATTACGAGCATTACGACATAGCTGTATTCCGTTCACCAACCGCAAACTAATAACATTGTTTTTTTTGTACGCTCATGCATAATCTAACATCGTCTAGTCAGTGGCGGGATGTTTAATGAGGCACTGCGTATTCAAATTTTTAAAGAAATGATTCGGTATGATTAGACAGGATGTTTTCGGTCTACTAATTTTATTTTTAATGGGTAACAGTACAGGTCAAAATAAGACAATTAGTAAACATTTTGTTAAAAAGAAATAAAACACTGTTTCTAGGAATTTACATATTTCTTTATTCTTGACAATTGTTTCGTCAACATAGTGACAAAAAATTTATGCCGTAAAATCGTCCACATTTTTCGTCCCAAACATTTTTTGACACAACACAATGACTTCTTCAGAACTATATCTTAGTTTAAGATACTTATAGTTCTGAAGAAGTTACACACAGATAGAGATAGCTCATGGATAGGTCTATAATCTCTACATAGGAAAGTAATATTCATTAAACACCCTACTTACTAGAGCACTCCGCGTCAAGGATTTCCATTTTTAGTCGAAAAGTACTATCTTGAAAAAATGACATCCTTAGGGTGGCTACGAATAAATTTACCAAATTTTTTCGACACAGTTAGATTGCTCATTGATAGGTCTATAATATTTACATAGAAAATTAATTTTCATTAACCACCCTACTTACTAGAGGACTAATGACGATGAACTTGCAACTGCACCTGGTCCATCAAGAACAACGAAGCGAAGAAGAATGCGCTAAATTTTAGGATAGTGAATTGCATGTGGACTAGGCCCACTGGGGATACCACGGTAAAAAAAACGCGCCGCTTACTCTACCTCAAGGTGGTGTGGAAATGAGTTTTTTGGCCAAAACACGTGTTGAAGTACACTTTGCGTCGCTCGTACGCCTAAACTATTGACTTTATGAAAAAAAGGTTTATACATAAATTGTAGGTAATTGTCTCTAGTTTCATTTTGTATATAACTGTTTTTATCGTAAAATAAGTCGGAAAGGAGGTTTTGTCAAAAAACTGCTCTTAGGCGTCATTTTTCCAATATGGCGGCGCGAGCGGCAAAAATACGAGGTGGCAAAGTCGAAATTCGAAAAGAGCACATCAAAATCTATAAAATTACCAATTTTCAAAACTCCCGGAAAACTTTCCAGGTAAAACTACCAACTGACTGTACTATTTGCAAGTCTTGTCTTGTCTAGACGGCAACACTACCTTCAAAAATCAGCTTCCTTTTCGAACGTCGCGTCTTATAGAAATACGTAAGTCTTCGGTTATACATGCTTTTCGACTATTCAGTAAATCTTAACCAATATTCATAAAGCTAGATTCAATGTGAACGTGATCATATGAATGCATGCATTGTGTTTAAGTTGTAGCCACGATAAAATTGGTCGTATCGTTGAGTGATAGCCGTTATTCGTATCGGGGTTAGCATACATAGGCAGGTACCTTCACACTGACTGTATACGGCGAACAGTAAGGCAGTGACACTGATAGCGTTCAGAATGCTAAGTGAAATAAATGCCGATCGTTGTGACGGACGGCGGCCATAAAAACACCGGCCGACTGCGACTGTGACTCTAGCACGTCATGCGTCAGGTCTTCTTCAATCCACCTCACGACTCAGGGATGCAAAACAATTTCATCTCCATTTTTGAAGTTATACTCCTTTTGGCGCGTTACGAAAAAATGATGAGAGTGAATTTTTACGATGCGCGCGCATCGCGTCACGAAAATTTAACACCATGAAGTTGGTAGGAAGTTATAATACCCTATTATCACCAGTCACAATGTGACAAGAGCGTTTTCAGTTTTGAATAACATTAATAAAAGCTATTGCTATACAAACGCTCGTTTATGCCGCTTTCGTTAAATATGAGTTCGTACTCCAACAGCCGTGCTGTTTACAGTATTTACGATGAAGTTGCAGCATTAATGATTTCCATAGTTACCATATAAACAATTAACAAAGATAAATAAATTCACTCCAGTCCTTTCATTATTTTATATTTCAATAAATTATTTGCATGCAAATTAAAAATTAGTTCTTAGTCACGCCAAAGAAGTATAACTTCTAACGCGCGTACAAAGTACACGCATCCATTTTTTTTAACACTTTTATTATAATAAAAGTGTTAAAAAATGGAGATGAAATTGTTTATATAAGAGAAAGACCTAATGACTTCAAGTTAAAGCGAAATATCCGAAATAGTATATTGCATTACAAGGTAAGAAACTTGGCGTTTGCAACCAGTGTGGAGTTTGCTGCCCGAGGTACGAGGGCATGCAACCACACGGGTTGCATACGCCAAGTTTCATACCGAGTAATTGCATATTATTTTTCACAACTCTATTGACAATTCGATTTGAGGTACCTACAATTTGGGCGTGCAAAAAAGTTGCAAAAATATTAGATCTGTCAGATTTATGTAGGGTTATGTCTGTCATTTTGACGTTTATGAATATTATATGCGGATTTAATATTGCTCTATCTCCTTCTTAATTTTTTCGAAAATTATATGGGGATCCAATCGCTCTGTCTCCCTCTTAACAACGTTAAAAAAACAGAGAGAAACGATCTGAAAATGTTCATCCCTAGGGATGAAAACGCTCAGTTTCAACCCGCGAAACAGGTACCGAAAATCGAATTTGCAATAGCGGCGTTTTGAAAAATTTATTTATTTAACTTGTTACCGTCGGAACTCAAAACCGAAACTCCCAGATTCGCGCTAACTGAGTTATTAATTACTCTACAATTACCTGTTCACTCTTTTTTTTAACCAAAACATCATTAGCTTTAGGAGCAAAGCTCCATGTGCCAGCAAAATTACAAGTTTTACAATGCTTTCATAGAAAATCACAAAAAGTAAAAAATAAAGGGGGTCCTATACCTATTTTGATTTTCGCAATTTCACTCATCAAAAACTTACAAGGTACTTCTCGTTGACCTAGAATCATGAAATTTGGTAAAAAGAAGATAGGTCTCGCAGCACAAGTAAAGGGAAAAATCCGAAAATCACAAAAAGTAAAAATTAAAGGGGGTCCCCACACAAAAAACGGTAAAACCTTTTAAAGACTGTATCTTTGGAGCCGTAACATTTAGCCGGTTGAAATTTTCACAGAATATGTCTACCTAATTTAATTGTTGTAACGGTACGGAGCCCTCGTAGCGCAAGTTCCACACGCACTTGACCGATTTTTTAATGTATTTAAAACGCTAATGGCCTAAGTTGTCGACGAGTCTATAATCTACATTAAATAAAAAAATAAAATAAGACAACATTGCATTTATATATGCTATATTATTTCCATTCGTTGCATACCTAAAGTGACCATCCGTCCCGATTTAAGCGGAACAGTCCCGATTTTGAGCCACGAGTCCCGATTCAACAAGCGTCCCGCTTTTGTCCCGTTTTCGTTAAATCACGTGCATTAAGAATGTTTATTTTTTGTCATTAGATATTTTTACCCACTCAAAGTATTTTATCAATAATTATATAATTGATACCTACCTTAAAAAATAAAAAACTCGGGTCGCAGTGCCAAAACCCTGCCGACAATATAGTGTATTTGCTAATACAGGCATTGTGCTGTTATTATGTGAACATAAGTTGGTTTTTGGACAAAATAAAAAATTTAACCCCTTAATACATCCCTTAAAATAATATTTTTTTTTTCTTAATTTCAATATTATTATTAATGCAACCTCTGTACCAAATTAAATACACCCTTCAGTAAGTCAATCACTATCCGCAAACTAGTGTTTTCATAAAATTTGTAAGTCCGGACCTGTCGGGGCGATTTTATTAAAATTTTAGCAGCACATTTTAATCTCCACTAAAGGGTTAAATTTCAATTTTGAAACAATTCTGAGAATTTTTTCGGTATTTTTGGGCCCAAAAACATTTTTCAACCCCTAAAAACTACCCTTAAAATGGTCCGATTGGGCCCATTTTAAATAGGCTTCGTGCGGTTATGGATTGCAACGTGCCTACCGAATTTCGTCAAAATCAATTAACTCTTTCGAAAGTTATCGCCCGTACATATATATATATATATATATATATATATATATATATATATATATATATATATATATATATAAATAGACATTTCCAAAAATGGTGCCAAAATGTTCAGGAGGCTATGAAACGTCGAGAAATTTTGGTCCGACCCCTAGGTCCCGCCATCCGACCGACGCCAATAGTGTATGTGCCATATGGCAAATACACTAATAATATTTAAAATAAAAATATTAGCGAGTTTTTGGGGGTTTTTAGCGAGTTTTTGGGGGTTTTTAGCGAGTTTTTGGGAGTTTCTAGCGAGTTTTTGGGGATTTCTAGCAAGTTTTTGGGGGTTTTTAGCGAGTTTTTTAGGGTTTCTAGCGATTTTTTGGGGGGTTTCTAGCGAGTTTTTGGGGGTTTTTAGCGAGTATTTGGGGGTTCCTAGCGAGTTTTTTGGGGTTTCTAGCGAGTTTTAGGGGGTTTCTAGCGAGTTTTAGGGGGTTTCTAGCGAGTTTTTGGGAGTTTCTAGCGAGTTTTTGGGGGTTTCTAACGAGTTTTTAGGGGTTTCTAGCGTGTTTTTGGGGGTTTCTAGCGAGTTTTTGGGGATTTCTAGAGAGTTTTTGGGGGTTTATAGCAAGTTTTTGGGGGTTTTTAGCGAGTTTTTGGGGGTTTCTAGCTCGTTTAAGGCTTTTTTGGGCGTGAACCCTTAACGGTTGCCTGCGCCGGGTTCTTATAGACCTTGTCCCGCTTTTTTATATTCAGGATTTGGTCACTTTATGCATACCTATAAACTTGGTAAAGTTTTCCCATCCCGAGCTACTGTCAGTTCACCCCGTGACTTCTTTACATTCTCTTGTACAGTAAAAAGGGAAAGCAATAAAACAATTCGTTTGGTCGCAGAGATAAGTGATATTTTTACTGTTATGTTCCTCGGACTGACAGAACGCGAGCGCCTACTTGTGTCAGTTGAAAAGAGATGGTGCACACTGTCTCTATATATACTTGGGATTATATAATTTGTCATAATAACGCGTCTTTACGCACCGGTCCCAAATGAAACGTGAGACAAGGAGATGGCTAAAGAAAGAGACAGACAATGTCTTCTGTTTTAAGACTTTATTAACGTGTATACACACGTTTTGAAACTTGAAAGCGTTCTTTAAGCAATGCAAAATGTATCTGGCGCAACATTGTCAACGATGATGGGTTTCTGTAGAAATGTTACCTACGCTGTACGCAGATTAAACTAGTAGTTTTGTGAACTAATGGTTTACAGCACTGTAAAATTTCTGTCTCACTTTACCTTATGTAATGTCAAATTTGTTAAAAAGTGACAAAAATTTAACAGCACTTTAATTTCTAACATTGATGCTGGGCTGCAGAAAGCGTTGTCAAAAAATGTGATTTGTTAATGACCTTAGATTTGTGATCATGTGATTAGGTAATTACAGTTTTTATACGTCAAGAACAGTCTAATGTCGTTGATAAATTTTCTATCATGTAGATTGTAAAACATTAGATTGTACTCGCACAAAAATTTTTTTACAAGAAAAACATCTTTTAAAAAAGCCACAAAAAATAGGAAAATAATAATAAAATGTTGAGGTCTCTGCCAATTTATGAAGTCGGTTAAAAAGTACCAATTTAAATAATATCTATTTATTTCTTAACTGACTTCATATTTTATTATTAGCGCCGCCTCTTTATTATTTTCCTCTTTTTAGTGGCTTTTTTTGAAGGTTTTTTTTGTTAAAAAGTTTTTTATTTTTTACTTTTTAGTGGCTTTACAATACGTAGTTTGCACGTTATTAACCGACTCCTGTCCTGATATTTGAATTTACCTAAACGGCGTTACATCCCGTTACTCACTTCTTATTAAAATCTAGTCAAACTACTAAACCGATTTAAGTAAAATTTATATAGAACCACCCCGGAGGTATTCCCTATTAAATAAAACAATAATCATCAAAATCGGTTCACAAGATACAGGAGAAATCGGTGAACATACATACATGAAAAAATACATAGGTGCCGAATATAGAACCTCCTCCTTTTTTGAAGTCGGTTAAAAAACAAATGATTAGTCTACATTCTATACATTCTGCGAATGTGGACATTAAAGATAATTTTTAATAACCTTTAGGTTCACTTGCAATGTATGAAAGAACGTGTGGTCTGTGACTGAGGGATAAACTGTCATAGAGTTCACGACCTTGCAAGTCATTTTGAACGACTTACACTTATCCGATCGCTTTGAAATTATGTAAAAATTATGTTTTCCTTCTTAGTGACATTTAAATGAATAAGCTTGTCTCTAGAAATAGATTGACCCCTATGGGTTCACACGGAATGTAGGGTTTATTTTGACTAATCATCGCCGAGTCCAATTCGCTGAAACTTGTACCTTGACCTTTGGACACCCGTAGGGATTGCATTTTCGACGTAAGCATCCACTAAGAAATGTCTTAGTCGGCATTCAGCCCCTACGGGTGTCAGAAAGGGGGTACCAACTGTGCAAGACTTCAATGAACATAATCTAGCTTCAGTAACAAAGAGTTTGGCCTAGAGACAAGCTTTGATTTAAATGTACCAAAAGGAAAAACTACATCCCCGTTTGAATCCCTTAGGAGTTGATTTTATTTCTGAAAAGCGATGGGTCGTCGACATGAACTGTCATCGGGTATCACGATCCATGCTGTACATAATATTCAAATCGATCGGATACGTGGAAGTCGTTCAAAATTAACTTGCTTCGATTTAGTACCTTTAAACAAACACACTTGTCTCTAACAAGCTTTCTTACTAATACTTACTAACATTCATACTGCACAGTTTACTTATTTAAAAGTTTAGTATAAAAGTAAATGCTGCTGTTTCTTCCATCCACTGTATTTTGTTTGCCCGTTGTGAAGTTAGCATAAATCGGTCGTCGCTTTGTGACGTTCTCAACACTAAAACGGTTGTATTGGACGTCTACTCCGTCGTGACGCTGTCGACATGTCACGTGACACATCCACTGCAGTGCAATGTTCCCATATATTGAGCACATAGCCGCAATGCTATTGTTGTACGTCTGTCTGGTGTCATTGTTGGTAGACGCATATCGAATGACATGCTGCCACGTTAGATTAAACATTTATTAGTTCAACCGCGTACGTCATGCGATGTGTCTCTTCAACTGTTTGCATACACTCAACTGTTTGAATTCACAGACTTCTTGGATTCCCTTACAATATAATATTATGAAAACTCTGAAGTTAAAGATATAATAGAGATGTCATTAAAGTCGATCGCGTAATGTTTTTTGATCGATCGCCAAATTTATTTTTGATGTGAAACATTTTATGTCGGGCTGTGAACAGCCGCGTGAGGGGAAATATGCAACGAAATAATGCAACGAAATAATGCAACGAAATGTTCTCCTTCGCTGCTGTTCTCCCTACCACTGCGGCACTTATATTGTACTGGATAAATAATTTATAAATTAATTGTCCGGGTATATTAAGTTATACATATATCAGTAACAACGGCTGTCTAGACAAGTTCATCCGCAGAGTAGTGGTACCACATTAGCCTTCTATGCATGGGGACTTGGGTTCCGAAACTCATGGCATCGTACAATTTTTGACGTTTTATTTTCTAAATTCTACATGATATTTATTTATAAATTTTTTTATTTTTGTTATATTCTTTCTTTGACAATAATTATAATTTTTTGAAATTTCATGACACCAAAAATTAATTTTTTTGTTTTTTTATTTTAAACGAAAATTTGGGTAAATTAGGGTATTTAGGGTAAATTAGAGTAAATTGGGGTAAATTGGGGTAACTTAAAAGGCAAAGGGGGCTAAATACGAGTAAATTAGGGTATTTAGGAAAAACTAGGGTAAATTCAAGAAATTAGGGTATACTAGGGTAAATTTCGGTAAACGAGGAAAAATTAGGGTAAATTGTGTTAAATTGTAAATTCTTATCTCTCGAACTACTGAACCGATTCTAAAAATGCTTTCACTTATTATCTTCGCAGGGGGAGAATGTCTCGCGGCGTTGTAATAAATCATAAATTATTATATCTGGAACTATTGAACCGATTTAAAAAATTCTTTTACTAATAGAAAGCTACACTATCCCTAAGTGATATAGACTAGATTTTATTTTGATAAATTTGTCAAATTCAATAAATAAAAGATTCAAGCTATAAAAATGTTTCACATCTGCCAGACGTCCCGCGACGGCTCACATTTTAACATTGGAAATGTTTATGTTCGTATATGGGGGCAGAGTTACGAGTTTTCGTTCAAGGCCAAAAGACAACGGTGTCGCGATCGAGTGAGGAGCAATCATGCAAAATTGAACAAGTGCAATTTTTTCGAAATGTGTTTTATATCATGTCTAGTTAATTGAGAGGTATTTGCGACGATCTGCGGTGTTATTTTTGAGCAAATGTTAATAAATACTGTAGAAAAATCCATTTAAAAGTTAAGTAATCAAGCAAAAGTGAACGCGTATATAACAGAAGAATAATAGGGTTATTCCTGACAAAACTAAACAGTGCGCATTGATAAATATTGTGTGTATAATAAACAGTTAATTTTGTTTCATATATGCTGTTATCATTTCCAATGTCCTCGATGGTTGCAAGGATTGCGAAATCTGTGAACTTTTTTTAGTGTTCTGTACCAAAATTAGAAAAACGAAACACTTATAGGTTAAGTGCACGAAGCCTACTAGCGCCGCTAGCGGGCAATAGTGTACGATTGAACTCATTTTTTTTTTATTTAGAAATAACGGAACGAAACAAAAAACAAATAATAAAGACAAATGAATATAAACTTAGTGCATCAACTTAGCGTTATTAGCACTGTACATTCAGTCCCTTTCTCGTTGTGTTATCTCCAAGTTGAAGAACGAAAAATGTGCGTGTGTGAAAAGACAAGCATTGTTCACTTCTCACGCGTCGCGTCGTTCAGTCTGATGCGACCCGCCAGTTGCGAGTCTGTCGTGTCATGCGTCACGCAGACAACACAATATTATCATGTATAAGATAAAAACCATTGTACAAGAATCGCTCCTTTCCGATGCATTAGCTACGATCATAGAGTGGCGCAGTTTTAAAAATTTCCCGAGGGATCAAAGCATACTGCTAAATAGACTACAGAAATAGGCGGTCCTAATTTGAGCGCGAAATTTAAAGTGGAGTCGATTGGCGTTCAAAAATGTATGGGGTTTAACGGAATATTCGTTACTATTCTCTTAAAACATATTTATTACCAAAACAATAGCTGTTTCATAAAAATAATTAATTAATCCCGTCATTATTGGCTACAAAACTTTATTATTTCGTGTGCAATAGTTTTTATTTGAAATTAAAAATTTATGAAAAATGAATGTCCCACGCTTTTATAATTACGAAACTAAATTATTAAAAATTATTTTTTCTTTTTTAGTGCAGTTAAATAAAAGATTATCTCTAAAAAGTTTTTTTACTAATATTTATTTTGTTCATTTTAGTCTTCCAAATTTTACCCCCCCTTTGACACCCGTAGGGGTTGAATTTCGACAAATCCTCTCTTAGTGGATGCTTACGTCAGAAAAGAAACCAACTGTCCAAATTTCAAGTTTCTAGCTTCAGCGATTTGGCCTGGCCGTTGATTAGTCAAAAAAACTCTACATCCCCGTTTGAACCCCTTAGGGGTTGAATTTATTTCTAAAAGCGATTTATTCATGAATTGTCATCGGGAATACATATGTGTACAAAATTTCAAATCGATCGGATACGTGGAATTCGTTCAAAATTGACTTGCAAGATTTGACTTAAACAAACACACAACAAACTAACTAACATACATTGCAAGTTAAATAAAAGCTTGTAAAAATATATAGTTCTCTGTGTCAGTTCCGAATTAGCGCAAAAACGACTGATACGATTTTGATGAAACTTACATAGTTTTGAAGTAAAAAAATATTTTCATTAAAATCTATAAATACGCCACTGTACATTGATATAAATCAAAAGGTTTCTGATAAAACTCAAAGTGAAATAAAAAAAAAGTAAGATAAACGGAGGACCGATCGGTGAGAGATGTGTCTGTCTATCTGCGCGATTTCCGGCCGCCACTAACTCACTTCCGGTCCACGCGCGCACTGATTTTCTATATGTACTTTTTTTCAAACTTTGGGCGTGAACAAAAGACTGTTCGTTATCACTTCCGTTGTTAGCGGTCAATTCTCGCGCCCTGACGAACCAAACTGAACAAGTTAAAGAAAGAAATTGCACGCTGATGAAACTTGTCATTTACCTAACCTAACCCGTTTTATTTCTTTTACTTCAATAGTTTTTTATACAATTTCTATACAACGTTCATTGTAAAAGTTCTTATATTTTCACATTTCACATGATATTCATTTATTTTCCAATTGTAATCAACTCTGACAATTTTTTTGCGCGAATATAAGATCTGTGATCAATGAAATATCGCGAAAATGTATTATTTAACTTTGTGCGTCATTGTTTATGACAAGCGATTAGGTCCTGCAGTCAGGGTCCATTCTGATTGATCCATATACTTTAATTATATACCGCGGATTGTCCATTTACTCAATGTGCGGTGAGTGAAGTCCACAAAGAGAGCAAAAATATATCTGTGTCTCTTTTGACGAAGTTATTCCGCATTTATTCCGATGATGTCATTGGTCGATGTACGAACGTTCCATCTGAACAAAATGTTGAAATAAAGATATCTTTCATTTCGAACAAAATGTAAACAAAACGCTTGACAGCTGTTGTCATTATAACGTAACCTAGTTTAATTTTGTTAAAAACAGTTTTTTTACTCATATTCCTGGAAATTCATAGTGATATAAGAAGTAAACACAGGTCTCGGATCTTTTTGGGCACAATAATATTAAAAATATAAAGACAAAGAAATATGTCATGGATGCCATTGACGTAAAACCTCAGTGCCCCAGTGGTCGATAGTACCTATACCTGCTCTCTTTTAAAAATTCTGTCTTTGTCTATGGAAGTAGCCAATCAAACCTGCCAGCTGGGTTCTCATAAAAAAAGACAGAAATATATACCCGCACGTATGTTGGCTTTACGATTTTTGATCTATCAGCAGTACAGATTTCTTATGTACATGGATTGATCGAATACCCCATTTTGATGTCGTTTGACACACACACAGACACCTAAACGAACGTAACAACTAACTAGTGAACTCTGTATACTAATATGAAAAGTTGATAGTGATTAAAAAATGGGTTTTGTATGTGGAGAATGTTCAAACACATATTCTTCAAGACAGGCCTTAATGTTCACAAAATTAGAATGAAAACTTCAGATAAGGCTTGTAATCCAATTCTTTCTAAAAAAGTCGATCAATTTTTTTAATGCAACATAACCTTATGGCTCGTATCGCAACATCGCGACTGTCATATTATAATTCTCACTTAAGTCACTTGTCGCATAAATATTTATTTTATAATTACCTTCCTAAATCTACATAATGTAATTAGAAGTGATTTATTATAGTCATAGTGATTTATTTACTCCGACTTAAAATTAAACGTAGGTAAGTTAGGGAAGGTGATTAAAAAATGATTTTATCCTCGTTCCCGCTGTCCCGCTGAAAATTGAAAAAACGACAAAATCGACCCTCATCACGTCTCGGTGGTGTGCATCCAGCTTAATAATAGACGCGGAGCCGAAACTTTGATCGCGTATAACGAACCGGCAGTGACTGCCCCTACACCAGCGCCTCTATCAGCCGTAGTTTGAAACTAATGAAACGCTTTTAACAAAGTAAACAATGCTCGCCGGACTTTGCCAAACGCCAAAGAGATCGAATTTTAACGAACTACGGTTTTTCCGGTTCAAAAGAATTCTATATTTATGGTATATCAAGTTTATGTACGTACGGTTATAGCTGGTTTATTTTAATACAGCCATAACGTCACCAATCCAATCGCAACTTGCACCATTAGCTGACAGCTGTCTTGTTGAAATTTAAATTATCATTCGTTATTTTAATTAAGTTAATTATTTTTTTGTATACTTTTTAAAATAAACTAGTCTACTATTTTTTATCAAATGAATTCCATTATTAAAACAGTAAGTATAGGTTTGGAATGTTAAAATTTAAATTTTTGAAATATATTCAGAAATAAACAGTTTCAAAAAAAGGAGGAGGTTCTCAATTCAAAGCGCTACTTTTTTATATACAGGGTGAGTTCGACCACCCGTATCAGTCGTTTTTTTCATAAAAGCCCTAATAAAGAACCGAATGGTGATAATTTTTTTCCCTGGAAGGTCGACTTCCCTATTAGTTTGCTCCAGAATGTCCAGACCTCCGGAATTATAAATGTAACGATAGGTCGAAAGTGGTATTGTTGAAAAGATCTTTAAAAAATAAGCAAGTTTTGTAGGAGATTTTTTTTTATTACTGCCTGTAAATTTCTATAAGTATAAATATAAATTATTATATGTTCAAAACTCCGGAATTTTAGATAGTACGATAGGTTGAAAGTGGTGCTGTTGAAAAGCTCTTTAAAAAATAGGCAAGTTTTGTAGGAAAAAATATTTAATTACTGCCACCCCTGTTAAGTAACAATCGTTTGAAATTATTAAATTAAAATTTTATAATAACGATCGAAGTCGGCATTCAAAATCTAGCAACCTTAGACATTGTCACAAGTGTTCAAACTGTCTTCCATTTACTCTTTAATACATACTACTGAGTTCTTCTGGTTATACTGTGAGTGTATACTTATAAGTACTTCTTCAGTGTTTAATGATCGATAGATAGGTAACTAGATTTTAAATGCTGACTTTTAAAATTAAGTTCATTATTATATGACATTTTAATTTAGTAATTTCAAACAAATATTACTTAACAGGGGTGGCAGTCATAAATAAAATCCCTACAAAACTTGCTTACTTTTTAAAGATTATTTCAACAATACCACTTTCGACTTATCGTTACATTTATAATTCCGGAGTTCTGGACATTCTGAGCAAACTAATAGAGAAGCCGACCTTCCCGGAAAAAAAATTATCATCATTCGATTCTTCATTTGGGTTTTTATAATACAAATTTTTGACACAACTCTCTACGACTAACCGTTTTCGAAAAAAACGACTGATACGGGTGGTCTGACTCATCCCTGTATAATGTTCACAAATAACTTTTAAACGGATACACCGATTTCGATGATAGTACTGTTGTTGTGTTTTGTAGAGCACATTCATGCAGCGGTAGAAGTAGAGTACAAAAAGTTTTCTAAAATCAGTTCAGCCGTTTAGACTGTACGCGCGATACAAAAAAGCGTAACTTTTACAGACAAAACGAGTGTATATAGGCGCTTTTATTTATATTTATTTTAGATTATAGACGCTCGACAACTAAGGTATTAGCCTTTAATAATCAAAAATTAAAAAGACATCACAAAACATCCATGAGCGGAGGTTGAATACGAACCCACGACAGTCTGACCAAAAGGTCAGCACGTTAACCATTACACCAAAGTGTCCCCGTAGGCGCTTTTAGCTATGCTATAAGGTCGCGCCTAAAAATTAATGTCCCTGCCAAATTTAATTAATATTGATATTTATTAGTGATTAAAATCAGCTCTCGCATGCAGTGGAATTTAACTCTTACATTTGCTGTATTATATGGGAAACTAATGATTGTCAACCTATGGCCACTGTGGAGTAATTGAAAACTCAACCGGCGCGAAACTGGGAGTTTTGGGTATGAATCCGAACGGTGGCTTGTATAAAATAAATTTTTCCCGTATAGCATTGTATTGTTACGACATCTATTTGTATTTATTTATTTATTGTAGATTATAGACGCGTCGACAACTTAGGTCATTAGCGTCTTAAATTACATTAAATAACAAATAACTTAAAAACTAAATAACATCACAAAACATCCATGAGCGCAGGTGGAATTCAAACCAACGACAGTCTAGTCTAAAGGCTGGTACCAAGTACGCTATCCACTAGGCTACACTGCCCTCACATCTATTTGTATAGTAATTCACTATATTCTTTAGTGAATTCATATAATGTGGGAAAAGGGCAACTATTTCTAGTTATTAACCGACTTCAAAAAAAGGAGGTGGTTCTCAATTCGGTTGTATTTTTTTACTTCTCACCTCTACTATGGTAGGGAAGTAATGGATTTAGTTCGAAAAAAATATTTCGAGATTTTAACAGATCTTCACGTTTTGAGACCCTAGCAATCGTTTAAGATCATTTTCTGACTGATGTCTGTATGTGTGTGTGTATGCGTGTGTGTCGATTTTTCGCCTTCGATATCGCAAAAACGGAACAACATACGGCCATGCCGATTGTTCTATTGTGTTTATCAGCCTTTAACTTAGATCTGATTAGATTTTGAGTCAAATCGGTTCAGTGGATCCTGAGATATTAAAAAAAACGTTCTCAATGTCACGTATTAACATAGGTAAAAAAAATATTAATGAATTCTAGATGTTATAATATGAAAAAAATGTAAATATTTTTTTTCTCTAAAATGTAAAGTTTTCGAGAAAAAAATTATCTTACTAAAAAAAAATAAAAATTGTACGTAAATCAAAGTAACCATGATTTTTGCTATATTAAGCTAGCCATCAGTGAAGATTACTAAACAAAAAAGAGGCCCATGCTTTTTTTTAAAGGAAAAAAAAAGAGTGTTTATTTTTTGCAAATATTTACTAGGTGGGAAGTATATAGGACTGGTCATCAGTAGAATTTTTTTTTATGTTTGTTACCTCAGAACTCCGGTATTTTTATTCATAAATTAATATTTTCGTTTGACCTGAATCTCGAAAATAAACAAACAAAACGTAACGCCAAACGGTCGATTTTAAAAGCGGTTACCGACGCAAATGACATAAAACATTCACTTAACCTACCGCTACACGTTTTGTATAGAAGCAGATGAAAGTCCATCGCGTGTTAAGGAAGTTAGGTGATTCGACATGAACTAAGAACCCATCACAATTAACTAATACTAATACCTACTAAAGTGTCGAATCAAACTAACTTTTGACAAAAGTGCATGTCACCAGCTTATTTGATTGTAACTTTAAGAAGTAGTACAAGACATACATCTTGATTCGAAGTTTTTAAAATATTTTTCACTTTACACAACTTGTGTTGAACCGAAGTGTACAAAAATACAATATAAAAAGACCTTTTCAAAAAAGTCTCGGATGATCGTGTATTAAATGGAGATGGGCGCTGTCAAACTTGACCGCTAGGGGCACCACCGTGGGTCTATGCGCAGTTCATAGTAGTGTGTACGCAGAATAAGTTTAAAAATAAAATCATTGACAATGCCGATGAGGACAGTGTGGTCCAGGTGTTAGCGTCGCGGCCTCTGGATCAGACTGTCCTGATGTAATTTAGTTTTAAGTGAGTTGTTGTTTAATGTAATCAAGACATTAATGACCTAAGTTATCGACGCGTCTATAATTTACAATAAAAAAATAAAATAAAAAAAAAATTTATTAAAAAACAAAAAACCCGACTGCGTAAAAATCGAACTTAAAAGATGGAAACAAGATCAAATGATAACATGCAGTCGGAGGCATAGTAGTAACAAATTGAACAGAAATACCTCCGACTGCATGTTATCATTGGATCTTGTTTCCATCATTTAAGTTCGATTTTTACGCAGTCGGGTTTTTTGTTTTTTTAATAAATTTTTTATTTCAAATGTTTTTAGTTAAAAATAAATCGATATAGATCCTAAACGGTCAGTCGAATCGAAAAATGTTGAGGGAAAACTAAAAATGATTTTTAAATACCTATTCAACGATACCCCACTTGACATAGTTTGTTGATTTTCATTTTTTTCATTTTCACAATATGGCGTCCTGTAGTCGCCATATTGAATTTTCACTAACGTCATGTCTTTAGTGACACTCGCCAGACTAAGGGGAATCGATTGACGTGTGAATCATAAAAATCGGCCCAGGCGTTTGGTCTGTATAGTGCTTCAAAGGAACATACATACATACATACATAGACTGTTAAACACATTACCACTCATTTACTTCGCAGTCGGGTAAAAAGACAATGCCGATGTGCTGTGTTTACCTGCATTGTTCAAATTATAGAGGTTTTTTATTTCCAAAGAATCTGGAACTGAAAAGAAGTCATGCTATCAAAAGAGAAAAAACTTAATTTCTTGCGCGTTTTTCTTTGAAAACCAATGATAACTTAGGTCACTATAAATCTGTTGCCATCTACATTACGTTTCTCATGCAGTGCCTACCTCCATAATTAACGCGATGGAAATCATTTACTGAATAAGAGAAAATAAACATTTGCGAGTTTTTCCTATATATAACTAAAAATAAGTGTAAAACTGTGAACTCTGAAGAATTATACGGTTAATTAAAAAAAAATTTTAACGTGTCAAAAAGTGACATTTACCTACCTTAAAGGAATCACATGCCGTTACTCACTTTTATTAAACCGACTTTCTTATTATCTTATGCTGTGTGATGTGTCAAAAAGTGACATTTACCTTAAGGAATCACACGCCGTTACTCACTTTTATTAAAAATCAGCCGAACTACTGAACCGTTTTAAGTAAAATTTATATGGGACCAACAGACGCTAATGACCTTTGTTGTCGAGCGTCTATAATCCACAAGTCAATTCTATATGGGACCAACTTCGAGGTATACCCTATCCAATAAAAAAAGAATTTTCCAAATCGGTTTATAATTGACGTAGTTCTAAGGTAACAAACATATAAAGAAAAAAAAGCAACCGAATTGAGTAAAAAAATTCGCTCATTTGGATTCTACTGAGAGTTGTTGGACATGAAAAACCGTGTTGTGTTTTAAATAAAATATACCTACAGATTTTAGATAAATCATTGACTTTAAAAATAATATAATAAGAGAACTTTAATAATAGAAAATCTAATATAAAATCAAAGAACCCTATAAGACGGAAATTGAAGACTTTATTAAATTTTTTAAAAGCGTCTGTTTTCATGTACCGAAAAATTGCATTGCAGTGGAAATATGTCGGAATGCATTTCTTCATAATGCATTTCCACATTTCAATATATGTGTCAGAAAGAGTCGAAGAAAAATAGAAAGAGACGTTGGGTGTTGCGGAAGGAGAGACATATTGCGTTTTGCGACATGTTCGATTTCCGCGTTCCTGTACCGTGAAATTTTCACAACGTTGCTCCACAACAACACAAAAAAAAACCTTGTCAACACTTATACAACATGTCAGTGTACAGTGAAGCCTCGCTTATCATATTAAGCTCTTTCAGTAAATAGCAATAAATTAGAAAAAAACGGATCAGTGGCGGACTAAGCCAGTCGGAGTACCGGGGTGGCAGAACTAAATGAGGCCCCCGGTCTGCTTAGAAATTGATGTGTTTGTAGTGTCAATGTCGTAAAAAAATTAATAATATAGATGTAATATAGCTGACAAAAAAAATCAAATATTTATAATAAACGACCTACCTACGTTTATATATTTTGTATACGTGCGGGGCCTCCAACTCAAACTGCCTCTTACTTACTAAACATATTTTGGCCTTGTTTGGGATTTAATTAAGAAGGACTTCTCGAGATTTGGAGGCCTCCCAGGATCAGAGACCCGGGGCGAGCCGCCCCCTCCGCCCCCCCCCCCTTAGTCCGCCACTGAAACGGATCCCAAAACAAAAAATAAAAATTAATATTCAGGTCATTTTATAAAGACGAGATGAATTGGAATGACCTCAAGTCAAAAATTACCTACCCTGTAAAATATGGATGTAAAAATACTTTGAAAGTTAATGTAGAATTCGCTCGATTTTACATTATTATTTATTTTTACACAGAAAACTTCATAAAAACTTGGACTTTTACTGTAAAGTTAAACAAATTTGTGATTTTCACATAAAGTAAATTAAAATTACATAATTTGTGTAATATTCCAATAAAGTGTGTAAAAATTACAAAATAAAATGTATAGTTACATTTATAAAATGGATGAATACAAAACAAATTAATGTAAAATTAGTAACCACGCATGCGCAATGTGTTTTTATGGAATCTACGCGATGTGCAGGCGATACCTGTTTGCGATGCCATTGTCTCTTTGTGTGCCTATTACCAGATTAATCGCTGGTTACAAATGAACCATCGATAATCTATGTAATCGGCCTTCTCATTTCCTACAGTGTATACTAAAAATTAATGAAACACTGTTATGTAACGCTCACAAGGATAAAATGACTCTAACGATTTGGATGAAATTTACTGAAAATGAGTTTTGAGAGGCAGAAAATCGGTTTCATCCCAGGAAACATTAATTTTCCTACAGATTTTATAATTTTTAAAATTAATTTTTTGATGTTTCAAAATACCTGGTGTAATATTGTAAGCAGGCTTTGGATACCTACTTATGTTTAGATGTTATCAATGGATTTTGTTAATATTTTTTTTTTATTTTAAAATGCTGAGAAGAGAAAATCAAAAATGTAAATGTATGAAGTATAACTTCGACCGTGCGCTTATGTGGGTGAGGCACATACCCTTTTTTTGTAGAACTTTAATTTTAAATCATTAAAACTTGATTATTTTTAAAAAAAATAAATAAAAACGTAAATGAGTCTTATACAGTCCATGCGCTTACAGTAGTCACCTATATAACCTTGGTAACGAGCAAAATTGTTGCTACGCGTTGATTTTAATTTTTGAATAGCGCGCGCTTCTTCTTACTTCCTGCGTTACACATTTCCGCTGTATATTCACGAAATTACTCCCAACTATATCGCATCAAAAATACAATTGTCTTAATGATCTGTTTAGTAACCTAATTAGCGAAACTAGTTGTGATAAATATTTTGTAGATATTTAGAATTTGTAAAAATAAAATTAATCACCTCTATATTAAATACAGTAATGTAGGTACCTAGTATGATGTAGAACAGGGGTGTCAAACTGATTTTTTGGGGCCCTCGCCGTTTCCGTGGGAAACAAAACAGTAACAAAACAAGCCGTGAGGTGGGTCGTTTATTAGAACTAAAGTGCGACCCTTGAGGTTCACACGATGAACTTCCCAGTTTGATAAATATTTAATAATAATAATTAAATTAGGTATTACACAGAAAAGTAATCATTTTAATCATTTAAACATAATTATTATTTATTTTTAACAATAATAAAAAAAAAAAAAACGGCTGAACCGATTTTGAAAAAATTTCTTTCAGATCATATTTACGTTAATACGCGTCGATTGGCAACCCAACGTAGTCGATATCATTTTTCATTCTCGAGATTTCGTCTTAGAAAGAAATGGACACATACGTACATACGTACGTACGTACACACATACACACACAGAGACATCTTTCTAAAAGTAGTCTAAAAATAGTGTAGTGACCTTGAAACATAAAAATTTTTTTTCCTTTTTGATTTCGATTTTCGGACCCATTACAATAACTTCCAATGGGAAGTTAATAAATATAGATCACTTGAGCCAATTTTAAAAAAAGGAAGTAGTAACAAATTGAACCAAATATCTGGTGCCTCCGACTGCATGTTATCATTTGATCTTGTTTCCATCTTTTAAGTTCGATTTTCACGCAGTCGGGGTTTTTGTTGTTTTTTTTTAATAATTTATTTTGTTCAACACCCGCAAGAAATATGTAATTTCGTGGCTCTACTGAGAGTGGGCGAAATAATGAATTCTCTGACTGTAGACGTAGAGGGTGGGCGAAATGCCATTTCGCCCACTAGTGGGCAAAATAGCATTTCGCCCACGCTCATTACGGGGAACGTTTACGCAAGTGTTTATAGTTTCGTCAGTCAATCAGGTCACCCATTATTTCGCCCACGCTCAGCAGAGCCACGAAATGACATATTTCTTGCGATAGTTGAACAAAATATTGTGTGCGACTATTGGTCGAAAAAGGAGATTCCACTCGTGTGTTTTACCGCACTCGCTACGCGCGTGCGGCAAAATCCACACTCGAAGAATCTCCTCTTTCTCCCACTAGTCGCACAATATACTATTTATTAGTGTATTTGCCATATGGCACATACACTATTGGCGTCGGTCGGATGGCGGGACCTAGGGGTCGGACCAAAATTTCTCGACGTTTCATAGCCTCCTGAACAATTTGGCACCATTTTTGGAAATGTCTGTTTATATATGTGTATATATATATAGATATATATATTTATATATTTGGATATATATATATATGTGTGTGTGTGTGTGTGTGTGCGGGCTATAACTTTCGAAAGAGTTAATTGATTTTGACGAAATTTGGTAGGCACGTTGAAAACCATCACCGCACGAAGCCTATTTAAAATGGGCCCAATCGGACCATTTTAAGGGTGGTTTTTAGGGGTTGAAAAGTGTTTTCGGGCCCGACAATGCCGAAAAAATTCTCAGAATCGTTTCAAAATTGAAATTTAACCCTTTAGTAACGATTAAAATGTTCTGCTAAAATTTTAATAAAAGGGTGTATTTAATTTGGTACCGAGGTTGCATTGATAAAAATATTGAAATTAAGAAAAAAATATTATTTTAAGGGATGTATTAAGGGGTTAAATTTTTTATTTTGTCCAAAAACAAACATAATAAAGCCACAATGCCAGTATTAGCAAATACACTATATTGTCGGCAGGGTTTTGACACTGCGACCCGAGTTTTTTAACTTAACAATGGCGTGGTCTGTGGAGTTATACATAGGAAATGGCTCGCGGCTTAAATGAGTTTGACATCCCTTGTGCGAAGTTATTCGAATTCTACATAATATAGGTGCACGAACTTATAGGTACAGTGTACTATGTACGGGTAATCCCCAAAGGGAAACGCGACATGCATTGAACGCGCATTAAAATGCAACTGCAGGTGATTAACGTCCCTGTAAACCGAATGAAACGTGTCAGTCTGAATTAACTGACACACACACAATCGACTGAAATGTTACGCTGTACTGAAATCAAACAAACGCGTGGAAATAATTAATAAAAACATAGCCTAGATCTCGTTACTGATTTATACGTTTTTTCCCTAAATTTGAATATCATTTTAACCACTGCTGTAACCCAGTTTTCATGTTTACATATACTGTGTTCACAAATGTTTGGAGGCATGCACTGCTGTAACCCAGTTCTCATGTTTACATACACTGTGTCCACAAATGTTTGGCGGTATTTAATCGATATGTCGCAATCATCTTGTGGGGCATATACACATTGGTCAGTATACTTATTGGCCGAAACATTTGTCCATTTGTGTACAATTATGCCATTCACACAATGAGACCGAGAGCTAGAGACATTTTTTTGGTGTTATTTATTCAAGGCCTTATTTTTGTGAAGATGTTGAAGGAAGCATATTAAAGTGCCCTGAGTAAGGGATTTTGCTAGATAGCGGTACGGGAGGGATGTAGACCGCCCCCAACATGTAACAAAAAAAATGGTCACAATTATTATTGCTTCAAGGCTGAAATTGTTTGTATAGATTGTTGGTGACCCAATAATGCTATTATAATATTTGCAGATCGATTGGTCAGTATTAAAGGGGTTGCAAATCACCCTAAACGTGTCATGTGCCCGACGAAATTTATATTATTAGTTCAAGCTTCAAATTTTAATATGTTGTTACGGCGACTATTTTAAGCATACATTTCAATTTGCAGAACAAAATGTCGGTATTAACCCCCTCTTTTAGAAGGAAACTTGCTCGCCTAGGTGTTTATATCGTTCTACAAGGGGGTTAATACTGACATTTTGTTCTGCAAATTGAAATGTATAGACCAGTCCGAACCAAATTGAAATCTTGTTTCTACGCATGAGGCGGTTAAGTTTTCTCTAAATGTATGAATTCTATAATAGTTTGGTTCTTTCTCCAAATTTACCCCAGATATTTCAGAAACCATTCACTTAGCCTGGTTCTTTATTAAATGAAAAATGCTCAAAATGAGGTCATCTTTTTGAATCAACCGAAAGAAAGTTAAATTTGCCTATGTCAGATTGTGTCCTCATATCTAATGCACAACCCCCCCTCCTCAAGTTTCACTTAAAAGCCCCTGGAAAATTTTCTAGCAGCGCCCATGGTTTCTGGGTAAATAAGTTGGTTCGTGTTAGAGAAATAAAATCCGTCTCCTGCCGTAAGTACCTACACCCACATTCAATTTCGTCACCCTGTATATATTTTAAAGCTCCACTGATATAAAACTAAGTGTAATAGCTCAGTTCTTGACGTTGGTGTTCTCAATACCTCCAGCTCCAGAATGTTTGCGTAGCTCCGAGGAAAAACGTGTTCTTCTCTAGTGAAACATCTGGGTATCTAACTTCATGTGAATCGATTTTATTTTCCCTCGTGTAAATTGCTTCAAAAACCTTTTCTCTATTTTATCTGGCGTTATTCAAATAGCTTCGTCGCTCGGGGGAGAGGGCGCAACGCCGGGGGGCCATGAAGAAACGGTTGAGTTTTATCTTGTCAATAAAAGCCAAGGTTTCAAGACTTTAGTAGTGCTCAGTTGATGTGAACGTCACACAGGTGAGGACTCGAACCCATGCACTACAAAAAAAAAGAAAAATTATCTCAAAAAAATCGTACGAAAATGCATGGAACTATTCGCAATTAAAAGTAATGTGGCGACATCTGGTGTTCGAATCCGAAGTCGTCGTATGTGTGGTTTACGAGAAAAAAATGGCAGCTCCCGTAATGTCATGTCTCATTTGACTCACGCCAACGTATTTATTAATTATAAATATCAATGTATGTTAGTGCTCGATCTAAAAATCTAACCTCATAAACTTAAAAATTTACTTTAATTATTACAAATCCATTCAAACCATCATTTCGTCTGAAGTGCTGACATCTACATTCTTAGTTGTCGGGCGTCTATATAATTTACAATTCATTCATCTACATTCACTTTGTGATACGATTGATTAAACCCCACATAAACTTCCAAAGTGCTGACATCTTGATACATTCGTTATTAATTGTGTAAAGATTTGTCCGATTGGCAGGGTCGCCATGTAAAGGTTTATCCGACTGGCAGGGTCGCCATGTAAAGGTTGGTTTTTAAGGTTCTTTTAATTTAATAATAAATTAATAAAGTTGTTGATTTATTCACTATAGTTGTATTTAATAAATTATAATTACAATTGTCAGGTACACTGCGATCCACTACATACTCTCTTATGACCAAATTCTATTACTATTATATATCAATAGAATTGCTTACCTCGCGTTGTCGAACTAGAACAGTTTTAAGTACCTAATTGTTTATTAATTATGTTCGGACTTTCATATCTAAGCATGTCTAATGACACCGTTACTACTTAACCTAATTACGTAAATCTAGATACATTTGTACAATACATATTTACATACTACAAGTGCGAATACGCAAAATAAACAGTGAGTCCTCCGGTATACTCTCAACAGATTTTAAATCGGATACATTTTCTTGTTAGAATTATTGCATTTAAAAATTTTTCGAGGCAGCATTTTGTCGCGTTATATCGCCATGTGAAAGTTGACCTTTATTATTCCCGACAATAATAATATGGTCGCAAAAGAGAACTGGGATACGAGTCCGCGCCTGTCTCGTACCGGGAGCAGATAGATAGTTGTACGCGGATCAGATATCGCGTGGCACAAACATACATATACATACACTCTACCTACTCCATTCCAGCCGCGGAATCCTCTGCCGGAGTCGGGCAATAATAATCCGGGGAACGTGCCACCAATACCAACCAAATTGGACCGGCGAAGATTTATTTATTCTTTTTTAGTGTCGCACGTTGCTCTGCGAACGCTTAGCGCTCAAACACACATACAAAGAAACACCGCAAGGTACTGCGATACTATAGGGTACCTATTATACTAAAGAATACGAAAAGGTATTTATTATAGCCAGGGTATCTATATAAGGTAAATAATAGCTTCACATACGTCTCAGTAAGTTTCATTGCCTGTGCTTCGACTCAACTGCATTATTTTTGATGAAAAGTCATGATATATACAGATTGTCTGAATCTATTCTGAACATCATACTTCATACTAATATTATAAAGAGAAAAGATTTGATTTTTTGTATGTTTGTTTGTTTGTTTGTTTGTTTGTAATGGATAAACTCAAAAACTACTTAACTGATTTTAAAAATTCTTTCACCTTTCAGCGAGTAACATGGCCTGTATTTTATTTTCAAAAAAATTAGAGATCCCTACGAAAATTACAATAATGTAACCCAAGGTATCAAAAATTTGCCTATAAAAGTCATTATTTGGCGTGCGCTGCGAAAACTATTGATTAATTATGAATTCGAGCGAACGAGCGAAGCGAGTGAGAAATGTTTTAATTAATTATAAATTCGAGCGAAGCGAGTGAGTAATGTTTTAAATAATTATAAATTCGAGCGAACGAACGAAACGAGTGCGTTATGTATTAATAAATTATAAATTCATAGCACCCGGGCGAAGCCGGACCGGGCCGCTAGTATAAACTATAGCGGCTCGGTTCGGCTTCGCCCGGGTGCCATCAATTTATGATTCATTGATACATTACTCACTCGCTTTGCTTGTTCGCTCGAATTTATGATTTATTAATATATTAATAAATTATACTCACTTGTTTCGCTCGTTCGCTCGAGTTTATGATTTAATAATACATTATTCACTCGCGTCGCTCGTTCGCTCCAGTTATTATAGCCAATGCCCAATGTCCTAAATCAAAGTATCACCTATCCAACAGTGAAAAAAAATTGAAATCGACACTCATAGTTGAATTTAGATGAATTACAAAAATTGAAATTTTTATTACTTCCCACCTCTACTATGGTAGGGAAGTAATGGATTTAGTCCGAAAAAAATATTTCGAGATTTTAACAGATCTTCACGTTTTGAGACCCTATCAATCGTTTAAGATCATTTTCTGACTGATGTCTGAATGTGTGTGTGTGTGTGTGTGTGTGTATGTGGTCAATTTTTCGCCTTCGATATCTTAAGAACGGAACAACATATGGACATGCCGATTATTCTATTGTGTTTATCAGCCTTTAACTTAGATCTGATTAGATTTTGAGTCAAATCGGTTCAGTGGATCCTGAGATATTCAAAAAAACGTCCTCAATGTCACGTATTAACGTAGGTAAAAAAAAAATATAAATGAATTCTAGATGTTATAATATGAAAAAAATGTAAATATTTTTTTCTCTAAAATGTATAGTTTTCGAGAAAAAAAATATTTTACTAAAAAAAAATAAAAATTGTACGTAAATCAAGGTAACCATGATTTTTGCTATAGATAGATAGATAGATAGATAGATAGATATATATTTAACAACATTTGGTACAGTTAGTACAATAGTTGCAAGTCAATACAAAATATGCAATTAAAATGAATGAATTAAAAACTCTTCCACAGAATAGAAGCAATTATTAAGTTAGCCATCAGTAGATCACCAAACAAAAAAGAGGGCCATGCTTTTTTCAAAGAATATAAATTAAATTGTGTTTTAAAGACCACCAACAGCTAAGGTTATTTGGGCCTAGTCAAAGAATAAAAAAAAAGTGTTTATTTTTTGCAAATATTTACTAAGTGGGAAGTATAGGACTGGTCATCAGTCGAATTTTTATATAAATAGGTAGATACGTAATAGTTTGACAGTAATTAAAAATGCCTATTTTGACAGTTAAAACCGCATTTTAATCTGTTTTCCAAATTACACAAATACATGATGCGTAACTATGGAAACGTAAAACGCACCATTAATTCATGACCTCCTGTCTTTCCAGCACCACAGGTATGCACAGTAGTGTGGATGCATGACTTGAATGTTCTTCGTCAGGAAAATGAATCTCTTTACCAATTTTCGTCAAAATCAGTTCCGTGGATAAGTCGTGAAGAGGTAACAAACAGACAGACAGATAAACAAACATGCACTTTCGCATTTATAATATTAGTTTGGATTAACAGACGCTAATGACCCTTGTTGTCGAGCGTCTATAATTCACAATTCATTCAGTTTGGATTAATTTGGATGAATGCAACAAAGAGGTTTCATTTCCTCTTTTTATAGTGGCTTTTTTTAAGGTTTTTCTTTTTTTGTTAAAAAGTTTTTTATTTTTTACTTTTTAGTGGCTTTACAATACATATTAGTTTGCACGTTATTAACCAACTTCTGTCTTGATTTTTGATGATTACTATAAATTACTAAATAGGTATTTCAAAAAGAAAAACACTTATTTACTTTATAACTAACTGTCACCACCTATTATATTAGGTACCTATACGTCACTATTGCTCACCTCTACAAACTTTTTACGCTGTATCAAAACTGACATTTACCTTAACGGTATTACAGTCCATTACCCAGTTTAATCGAACTACTGAACCGATTTAAGTAAAATTTATATGGGAACACGCCGAAGGTGTGCCAGCTATTAAATAAAACAATAATCATCAATGTAATTAAATTGTATACTATTGCTAATGACCTCAAGGTCGATACACACATTGTTATTTTGTATTGTTAATAAAAAAAACAGGGGAAATCAGTAAACATACATAAAAAAACATAGGTGCCAAATATAGAACCTCCTCCTTTTTTGAAGTCGATTAATAACCTTACTTGGCGAACGTCAGCCATTTACAATATCTAAAAACCAGTGGTGGCGCTAGGATTTTTTGTTAGAGTTGGACATGGTGTTCTGAAGGCGGGCCAATAACATTTGTTCCCAAAATTTCAGTACTCGTCAAAATTTTAACCCAGATTAGGTACTTGCTATAGAATTTACAAGAAAAATTGTTGAAATTTCGAGGGTTAAAAACGTATTTAAAAGATGAACTAGAGATTGTAGATTATTCCAGGGTGGGCCAAGACAGTTTAAGGTGGGCCATGGCCCACCCGGGCCACCCTCTAACGCCGCCACTGCTAAAAACAATGTGTAGTTATCAAAATACAACACCCTGTATTTTAACAACGCATCATCGAAACAGAAAAGAAATACTTTAAAAGAAGAAATGACTATACCCCGTTTTACAAATAAGGAAAAATAAATTAAACCAAACGTAACATCCGGAAATTTGTATCTGTCACTGGCAAGTTGTATAATTCTTGTTTTTGATTCGAAGCGCGCGCTCTACACCCGAGAGATTTATCATAGCCATGCACTTCTGTAGTGAATAAATGGAATTATGTATGTACCGGTATCTCAGTCTTGCGTTCTCTACCACCAATGAGGAAGCGTTCTGAACTGAACTGGCAGACAATGGCCAACACATATAGGTAATCACAGATCAAAAACCAAGATTTTCGAGACATTTCTAAGGCGAAGGCAACTTATTTCAGGGGGGAGTTATTGTAAAAAAAATGTTTTATTATTTTACTATTTTTTGTATTTATCATTAAACTTGTCTAATTTTATTTATTTATCACACACCAGTACACGGTGAGACGTGGGACGCGCTTCTGAGTGTGTAAATCACGCATCATTTCGTGTGAATCTTTAATAATTCATTTTATTGTTCTCAATTTGTCTTCACCGACATAGAGTAAGTCCGAAGAATATAATTAAATACAAGTAAAAATACATATAATATGTACAGAAATTGCAAATAGTGCTAAATAAATACTACTTAGCATGTAACTTAGTGTCGTTTCTATAGCGATCGCGAGCACGAATTCGTTGAACTTATGCATTTCCGGGATAGAAGACTTAAATTTTGGGACACGGGACAAACCAACGAATTCTGGGACATTCCCGGAAATCCCGGCCATCTGGTAACCCTACTCACAAGAGTCTAGCCACCAGACCATAGGAGCACGTTATCTGTCTTGAGATAATTCACTAGATCTTCACCCCACAAACGTCATCGCACAAACACTCCCGCGTACGTCAAATCGCACCAAAACTCCCCCTATACCTCCATCTTTTCACATAACCACAGTAATCATCAGAAAGGAAAGTCTGAAGTTTTTCCTTAATAAATTATTAAACCACTTATGAACTCGTTTTAATGAATTTATATAGCGTTTTATTTTGACAAGAAACAAAGCTTATAAAAAATAAACCATGTCGATCCGTCAAGAATTGCAACCTGTAGAGCTCGGACAGACTTGTCGTACGTATATACGTACGAACAGACCAACTTACAACTGCTGTTTCGCATTTGTTTTGTTTACATTTTTTCTTTTCAGACGCTAATGACCTATGTTGTCGAGCGTCTATAATTTACAATTCATTCATTCATAACTGCTGTTCGCGATTTTTTTTAATACAACTTTAGGACTTAAAATGAACTCGAATGAATACAAAAAACTGTTCCAATTTATAGAACAGAATTTTCCCTTTTTGAAAAGCTACAATTTGAACGGATTTCGAGGGCAGTATAGCCTAGTGGATAGCGTACTTAGTACCGCAGCTTCTAGACTAGACTGTCGTGGGTTCGAATCCCACCTGCGCCTATGCATGTTTTGTGATATCTAGTTTTAAGAAAGTTGTTATTTAGTGTAGTTGAAAGACGCTACTGACCTGAGATGTCAACGCGTCTATAATCTACAAAAAATAAATTGACTGGATTTCATGCAAAATTAACCTAGATATAACTTCTTGTATATATGAACGAATCTCAGCACTGGCGCGAAAATAGAGTAGAATGTGCAAAAACAAATAAGTCACATGCGGTATATGAAATAGTAAGCTTCGCCATTGCAGTAAGTAGAAGTCTCGAGTGAATTCTTGTCAGAAAAGACAATGTACCTAGGTAAAATGCAATTTCATACAGGCAAAGAATACAGACAAAGAACTAGGTAGTTACCTTCTACATAACCAAGTAAACCTTTTTATTGCACACAAAACTTAGCTTACAGAGAACTATGTAGCCATTAGAATTCCGTGTGACACGCGCGTCGACTGTCGGTAGACTATGAACGGGGAATCCCATGATAGTGTCGGTACTATTTACTCACGACTTAAATTTAAAGATGTGTGCTTTTAATTCGACAGTCACACAGAATTTCCGAGAAGGTGTCAGACTGACCGCACATTGAACTGACATAAATTGAAACTGGATAATTGTCTCTAATCATTAATTTAAAATCTGAATAAATATGAATTTACGCATAATATACACTGCCGAAACACACGCAATAGAGACAATATTTATTTGACTCGTCACAATCACGTGAGGTACGAAAAATGTCCGCACTATACATCTTCTCATTTGTATAATGCACTCCCTGAGTCCATAAGACTTATTGAACCCTTTAATAAATTTAAAAAAAAAATTAAAAGAATATTTGTGCGATGAACCATTGTACAACTTCAATGAATTTTTTAATCGTTAGTACCAAACTATTCTGACTGTACATACAACTATGTTTTTAAGTACAATGAAATTTATTCTATTCTATTCTATTCTATGGTTGCGCAATGCAATTCTTTCAGTACGATTTGTCAAAATAAAAATGACCCAATATTAATTTGTCATTGCAAATATTCTTTGCTTCGTTGAGTTGAGCGGGACAATTTTTTCGCGGGCAGGATTCCGGATGTCATATAAAAATTTTGTACAATCCAATTCAGGCCCGGCCACCTGGCAATCTTATAAGTAATGTGCTAACAAAGTGTGCACGTTTTCTGTTAAGACGTCACAGAAAATTTTCTGGTGAAATTCTCATCTGACGTCAAGCCTAATGGAGGAGTTTATAAGAGCTATTTTTCCTAAACTAATCAAAAAATGCTATTATAATTATTATTCTTCATCTAATATTATTTTATAGCGGATTCATTTTTCTGATTGAAAATAATTTCACCAGTGAGGACTATAGACACTATATTTTTAAACGGTTTTATTTAGCTTGACCCCGTATATTTGTTTGTTTGTTACTATCTTTGTTTCAAATCTTACGACAGCTTTTTCAACTACCTACTTCTACAGTCTACTTAACCGATTCTTATGAAACTTTGCACATACATTGAGTTCCCGTGACAATACAATAATATGATAATTTCAACTTGGTGACGAGGGTCTGATGATGGAATCAGGAGGTGGACAGTGCATAATGATACGGGCCAGAAATCAAACTAAAAACTAGAAAATAAAAATAGGTAAAAAAACTTTCAAGTTAAACGGTTTTATTTTAAATCATCAGCTGTACCAAAAACTAGAAAATAATTAGGACACAAACCAAGGAGCACTTTGTGTCGCTGCGTCAACGGAATAAGTAATAAAAACGTGGAGCACATAAAAGTCTGTATAACGACTGTATAATTATTAAATGAAAACGGCTTGACTAGAAAAATGTGTTTCCAAGCCCACCAACAGAAATATTTCAAATGCGCCTCACGTTTTTATTACTTATTCCGCTGACGCAGCGACACAAAGAGCCCCTTGGTTTGTGTCCTAATTATTTACTATAGTGTTTGGTACAGCTGATGATTTAAAATAAAACCGTTTAACTTAAAAGTTTTTTTACCTATTTTTTATCCGCCAGATAGAGCTAGTGGCAAGTAAGGTATGTATCAAACGTGTACATTTTTTTATTCCTCAGATGGCGCTAGTGGCAAGTAAGGTACCTATATCCATTATTAAGGAATAAATAATTAAATAAATACAAAACTGCGATTTATCCGTTAAATGATTTAATGACCAATAATTTACTTGCTAATGGCGCCATCAGGTGGTGGAAAATATAAACGGGACTGACGTTTGAATGACATCAAAGTGACACATACTTACCTCACTTTCTAGTGGTGCCATCGGGTGGTAAAAATAAATCTGTTAGCTCTCATTTCTTTCTTTTTTTTGGTAACATGGTAACATTGTTTGTCCATCAGATGTGTACTCTGACCTATTGTATAAAGTGGTGCGGCGGGTGGAAAAGAGGTGGAAGTATTAAACAAGGAGAGACATTTGTTTAACGATGACATTGCACGTGCAGCTAAACCCCGCATCTAATGGTCGCTAGTATAGCTACCACTCGCTCTTATAGTTTCAAGCGTTGAACCATATCGACCAATAAAAAGTATATCGTTCAAAAATATGCAGCCGTGAATCGAATGAAACTCTGTCATATTTTTAAAAAATAAAATTGTACAGCATGTCTTACAGGGGCGTATACAGGTTTTCTAGTAGAGGGTTGGGGCTTGAGAATAGCCGAGAGTGTAACGACGCTGTTGTTTACATGGCGTTGCTATGGTTCCTCTATTACAAGTCCCCAGTTCCCGAGTTCTAGCCCGAGAGCTGGTAAAAGTGTCAATTGGATTTTCAATTTATTATTAAAAAAAAAAAATAAATAATGAATTGAAAATATGAATTGGTGCTAGGCCCAAATAACCTTAGCTGTTGGTGGTCTTTAAAATACAATACAATTAGTAGAGGGTTGATTGTGTAACAAAGTACGTAATCAGCTGAAAATGCTATTAATTTTTATATGATTTCCATGGTAATTCAGTGGTAAAAGTACCTACTTTGAAAGTCACATCAGAAACCATAAATTAATAGATTTTTTTATAAGGCTGATTTGCAATTGAAAATTTTTGTTGGAAAACAGCCAATTATATAATTGATTTCAAACATATAAGAAAAAATCATTTTACCAACAATAGTCACAAGTCAGGATTCTAACCTGAACCTTTCCACTTTCGCAGCAGAATGAGTTTCAATTTCTCAACCGTGACATGATTACTAATCTAACATTATCCTTATATGCTTCGGAATCAATAGATTTTCACTACATGCGAGTGTTAATTCAATATAACTAGGCTGTAGATGTGAATTTTCGTACTAGCGAGAGCTCATCATGAAAGTGAAAATTATTTCAAAACACGGGATACACTAAATAAGTATATACCTAGATATACCAATGATTGGTCAGAAACGAAGCATTTAAATATTTCTAAAAAAATTTGCTGGTATTTATGAAAGCATTCGGAATTATCTTCTGGTAATTTGCGTTTCGATAACACCCTGTATATGTCCGCAAACGAATCCCGAATACTTTCTACCGTATCTCGAAACGGGAACCGTATCACACAACCGACTGGTCGAGGGGAACACGGGGGATAATTGGGATGGGGAACAGATGGTGGCGCGTTAGTGAGTGTAATAGCGGGAATAAACTCCGGCTGCATGGAGACGAGCGCAAATGACTACTAAAATTGAGACGAGTCGATTATTATTCACCGTTCGCTTAAATAAACCATCGTGTGTCGCTTACAGAGAGCGTAGTCATATCGCTTGTCTCGGCGAAATATCGCTTAGAGAAAACGCGGATAGGGCGAATAAACAGAAGTTGCTATGGAGGACAGTGTGGTCCAATGGTTAGCGTCACGGCCTCTGGATCAGACTGTCGTGGGTTCGAATCCCACGTCCGATCATGGATGTTTTGTGATGTCATTTAGTTTTAAGTTAATTTTAACTTCCCATTGGAAGTTATTGTAATGGGTCCGAAAATCAAAATCAAAATGTATAACAAATTTTTATGTTTCAAGGTCACTACACTATTTTTAGAAAGATGTCTGTGTGTGTGAATGTGTGTGTGTGTGTATACGTACGTACCTACGTACGTATGTGTCCATTTCTTTCTAAGACGAAATCTCGAGAATGAAAGATGATATCGACTACGTTAGGGTGCCAATCGACGCGTATTAATGTAAATATGATCTGAAAGAAATTTTTTCAAAATCGGTCGTTCTTTTTTCTTAACCAAATAGACTCCAAAAAAGTAGATTTTACACAATATCTCGCGAATAAAAAATTATATCGACTTCGTAAGGGTGTCAATCGAGGCGTGTTAACGTCATTTTGATCCGACATAAATTTTATAAAAATCGGTTCAGTCGGTTTTTATTTTATTATTGTTAAAAATAAATAATAATTATGGTTTAATGATTAAAATGATTACTGTTCTGTGTAATATCTAATTTAATTATTATTGAATATTATCATTATTATTGAATATTGAATATTTATCAAACTGGGAAGTTCGTCGTGTGGACCTCAAGGGTCGCACTTTAGTCCTAATAAACGACCCACCTCATGGCTTGTTATTTAATGTAATCAAGACGCTAATGACCTAAGTTGTCGACGCGTCTATAATTTACAATAAATAAAGAAGTTGCTATGGCAACCGTACTAGTGCGGTAAGTAAAACACTTTCCGAATGTCTGCCAGTTAAGTAACCCATTACAGGCCGGTACGCATGCATCGAAAATAGCTATTTTGTATAGTGATTATGGCAAAAAAAAGCTTGTTAAAAAATTTACAAGCTTTTATTATCAATCTTCTCTGAAATTATTTAGTTTTGCATACGCCTATGCAAATGTAAACCAACCAAGATACTGCAGTATTATGAAATTCTTCTTGTAAATAAACATTTACAAGAAGTGAAACAGACACGACAGTTCTGTTTCCAAGAATAAAAGTCCGGCAGGGATAGCGTGAAATAATATATTCACATATGGAAAACTACAAAATAGTTGCCTCGAGACAGCTTAAAATACGACATTTTTATTAGAGTGGTAAACATGTATCTTTTTAAAACCCTATACCTATACTTATTTTCTTCATATTTATTTCATCTCATCACAACGTTGATCTTTTCAAATAAAAAATACTTATATGCTATTTGGTCTGCATACTTTGTAAGTATAATATTTGAAATTTGTCTTTCAATTTACACTATTTTAGCAGTAGATGTAGATAAAAAAATAAATTATTTAAAAAAAACAAAACGAAAAACCGCGTAAAAATTGAACTTAAAAGCAAGATCAAATGATAACATGCAGTCGCAGGCATCAAATATTTCTGTTCAATTTGTTACAACATGTATATATGCTTTCGATAGCATATGTATCATATTTTGATCTTGTTTCCATCTTTTAAGTTCGATTTTTACGCAGTCGGGTTTTTTGTTTTTTTATAATTTATTGTTATTTCCTTCCTTTTAGTTGAATCTACTCATCAAGCCTTTTCATTTAATACCCCACACAAAAGGTTTTACCGATTTTTTGACAAAATAGCGTCCGCCATATTGAATTTTTCGTGACGTCATGGACCCTATTTGAAATCTCCTCAACGAGGCCTTTCTTTTGATACCTATATCAATGTATTGACAAGGAAAATTACTTTTGCATTCTGACAAAATGGCATCTAACGTCCGCCATATTGAATTTTTCGTGACGTCATGTAACCTATTTGAAATCTTCTCAACGAAGCCTTTCTTTTAATACCCATATCAATGTATTTAGAAGGAAAATTACTTTTGCATTCTGACAAAATGGCGTCTAAAGTCCGCCATATTGAATTTTCCGCGACAGCATATACCCAGCAGCACTCGTAAGATTATAACGAATCTATAGATACCTCATTTTTCAAAATCTGTCATGTCGTTTAGTCTACAGAGTGTGCCAAAGAAATAGACATACATACATACGTACACTCGAAAAACATTACCCTCCTTGTGGGGCAGTCGGGTAAAAATACTTAATAGCTAATTACTAGATGTGGGTACATCTAGTAATTAGCTATTAAGTATTAAGTGAAAATAGGTGGGTACCTATTTTCACTTTTTTATTTTCATGACACACTAGAAATAATAAATTCATAAAAATAATCAAGTCTAGTCAACGAATGATCCTAACCGGAAAGTCAATAAGCGCAAAAACCAACTTCGGGACTTTGGACTGGTTAATGAAAAAACATATTAAAAGTCCTTGACCCTCGGGTGGGCGCAAGAGGGGTGGGGGTCACTTCAAAAGACCCTTTTACCTAATTTAGTTAAAAAATAGAACGAGTTAGATTCACACGCCAAGGGTTCCGTACCATCAAACATTATTTTCCTTAAAACTATGGGTAAGTATCACACAAAATACTCGAAAAGTTGCAAGAAATTACAGACAGACGTTTCGTCTCAATTTCATATATCGATTGATGTTAAATTATATTGTAACGAATCTAGGCAGGCTGGCTGCAGCCTTGATTCGTTGGCTTAACATGGATCACGCAGCCTTGAGCGCGAAGAAATATTCTGGTTGACAACAATAAGAAAACCCGCCACCATGGATGTAAAATGACCAGGAAAGTTCATATAAGCAAGAGCAAGAATGAAACACCAGAGTCACGTATACATTCTCAACGAGAGCAGACGTGAAAAGTGCAACAGGAAATAAATATACCACCAGCGAGTTAAAAGTTCTTCGAGTGACCTAGTGCAAATAATCTTCCAGTACCAAGTGACAAACAGTGTGGAAGATATTTGCGAGTGACACGAGATCTTCGAGTGATTAAGTGCAGATAATCTTCTGGTGCAAAGTGACAGACAGTGTGGAAGATATCTGCAGGTGGCAAATAAATACCACCACCATAGACATATAGTGGACCCAGTGAACAATATACGTACCACAGACATATGGTGGACACATAGTGGTCAAGTAGTGACGAAGTGTTGGTCAACAAAAACTGACCAACGGTCAAGCAAAACTGACCAACGGAAAATAGACAAACAGCGAACAGTGAATAAAGTGCGGAACAATAATTGTCCAAAGCATGTAAACGGTTGTCACTGTTGTGAAAGAATAGATAAATAAAATATTTACCAAAGTTACCAACGAGTTTTGTTACAATATTAAAAAGATACCTGTAAAACTCACTATTGTTGATAATTTTATTTATAGAGAATGCTAGTATAGATAGGTGATATATAAGACAGAAACGTTTTTAACAAATAAAATTTTTCGATATCACGGTCATATTTTATGTAGAACTGTTCTTTTTTTATGTAATGAAAATTTTAAAGTACATTCGTATAAAATTGAATTTTTATTCGGTATAAAAATAAAAAGCAAATTGTTCTTTTCCTTTCGTTATTTATCATAATAATAATATATAGGACTAAAGCTTTTTATATAAAAGGATATTGTGTTCTCTTGAGTTTATTAAAAGTAATTGAGGCAATTTACGTTGTTTTTGATTTTTTTTATAATAAACAATAATTTATTATCTACTCTAAAGATTTTACACATTCTTACATTCAAGCGAATCCCACCTCCGTTCACGGATGTTTTGTGATATCGCTTAATTTAATTTGAAGTAATTAGACAACCTTAGTTGTCGAACGTCTAGATAATCTACAATAAATAAACAGCTTCAGAGTTCTTCATAACTTGTGAATATGAATCAAATACGAGTATAAATCCACACAAGATATCAAAATATTCTTTATTCTTTAATTAAATTTTCAAAGCGACATGTTTCGATACAATAAATATCATGCATCTTCAAGCTTAAGAGTAAAGTTAACTTACAGAACAAAATTAATCTGAATTGAGATGAAATCAGACATAATGTCAATAATAGAACATTTCCTTATTATTTAGTTGTTTTTTTTATCTATTATTGTCTGATTTCTTCACAATTCAGATTAATTTTGTTCTGTAAGTTTAAAGATGATATAAATTATTATTGTATCGAGACTTGTCACTGAAAATTTAATCAAAGAATTTTTTGGTATCTTGTGTGGATAATTTATACTCATATTTGAGTTTTAGATTTTTTTTACTGGAAATGCAGTCAATTATATAATATTATTTTGCAATATCATTTTTTATCAATCTATGTCACTGCCGGGACTCAAACCCGAATCTTTCACTATCGCGATGAATGAGTTATCAGTTACTCAACAGTGACACCCTCAACAAATTAATTTATTTTTAAATGAGTAAATTTATTAATCAAATCCAATTGTACAAACTTCTCGAAAAACTAACTCTCGCATGAATTGGATTTGATTGACAAATTTGCTTATTTAGAAACAAATTAATTTGTTGATCTTATCTGTTGAATTACTGATAACTCATCCGCCGCGATAGTGGAAGATTCGGATTTGGGTCCCGGCGGTGACATAGGTTGATTAAAAATGATTTTTCTAATATTGCAAAATAATATTATATAATTGGCTGCTTTTCCAATAAAAAAATCCTAAAATTTTATAAATGCAGTCGTATTAAACTCATATTTAATGTAAATAAACAAATTTGAGTGACAGATAATAAAAAAAACTGTAAAAAGTTTTTTTTAAAGAAATTACATCCAAAAAATGACGCCAGATAATCTTCAAAAAAAGTTCTCAATTTTTAAATGTACGTCACACACACATAATATTATGAATGTCGGTGAGTATGTGTGTGTTGTGTAAAGTAGATGGCAAACAAACGTGGAGCTACATAGCTCTTCTCAGTAAACATATATGCAACCGCAGCTGATGTACAACAGCTGTGCAGGCACATAACTTGTCCCACGAAATATTTACAGTATACCAGATTGCCGCCTCCATATACTTGTAATGTGATAAAAGTGTCAACAAATAACCTCTTTATTTCTCTCTGTTAAAGGAAATTTACTACAAACTTTATGTCTAGTTTTTGTGAGAAAATCTAAAAAAGTCTTGTCGAAAATGTCTGCTTTTATACGGGGTGTAAAATCAGTTCAAGGATCATAGGATTTCGGTGACAAAAATGCAAGTTTAGGAAAGTGGCACGTTTTCCCTCCAAATTTGAACGTATTGTTACTGCAATATCCTCCTGATATAAAAAAATTCACAGATTTCGCAATCCTTGCAACCATCGAGGACATTGGAAATGATAACAGCATATATGAAACATAATTAACTGTTTATTATACACACAATATTTATCAATGCACTGTTTAGTTTTGTCAGGAATAACCCTATTATTCTTCTGTTATTTACGCGTTCACTTTTGCTTGATTACTTAACTTTTAAATGGATTTTTCTACAGTATTTATTAACATTTGCTCAAAAATAACACCGCAAATACCTCTCAATTTACTAGACATGATATAAAACACATTTCGAAAAAATTGCACTTGTTCAATTTTGCATGATTGCTCCTCACTTGATCGCGACACCGTTGTCTTTTGGCCTTGAACGAAAACTCGTAACTCTACCCCCATATACGAACATAAACATTTCTAATGTTAAAACACAATTATTTCTTGTTTACATACATTTTGTACACACGAGCCACGACACCAGCTAGAAAAGTTAAACTCAAAACTGTTATAACTGACATGAGAACTTGTGTACACAAAAAAAAATTACAAACTTGTTGAAAATGTTAAAAACATTTTTTTAACTACAACTTTTGTCCTAAAGATAACCATTTTTGACAGGAATCAGCGTTACCGTCATTTAAAATAAAATATTAGTAAAAAAAACTTTTTAGAGACAATTGCTTTTATTGAAATGTATACTAAAAAGGGAAAAATAATATTTAATAATTTTGGTTCATAATTATTATAAAAGCGGGGGTTGCGACTAATAAACTATCATAGAGATCACAACCCCCGCTTTTATAATAATTATGGACCAAAATTATTAAATATTTTTTTTTCCTTTTTAGTACATTTCAATAAAAAGTTTTTTTTTACTAATATTTTATTTTGTTCATTTTAGTCTTTCAAAATTTTACCTCCCTTTGACACCCGTAGGGGTTGAATTTCAAGAAATTCTTTCTTAGTGGATGCTTACGTCAGAAAAGAAACCAACTGTCCAAATTTCAAGTTTCTAGCTTCAGCGATTTGGCCTGGGCGTTGATTAGTCAAAAAAACCCTACATCCCCGTTTGAACCCCTTAGGGGTTGAATTTATTTCTAAAAACGATTTATTCATGTATTGTCATCGGGAATACGCATATGTGTACAAAATTTCAAATCGATCAGATACGTGGAAGCTGTTCAAAATTGACTTGCAAGATTTGACCTAAACAAACTAACATACATTGCAAGTTAAATAAAAACTTGTAAAAAAATCTGAAGGGGTCCAAATCATACCTATAAAAAAGTATTAAAAATTCCTGATATAGTTTTTCTTTTGTTTTCAGAGAAGGTACCTTAAAAAAAGATTAATTAAATTTTTTATTGAAAAGCGTTAACTTAAGGGCTTAAAAAGCAAAACTTGCTAAAAATGTTGTTTTAAACATGTCTTGTTAACTTCAATTTTTGTCCTAAAGTCTACCGTTTTAAGATAGTTAAGAACGTTGACTAAAATAAAATGTTGGCAGCCATTATAAAAAAAACTGACGAGGTCCAGAATATGTAACAAACCTAGAAATAGTCAATTATCACCGAGAAAATATTCTAGAAGAAAAACTCCGTATATAGAAGTTGCTCTTCGATTTTCATTCAGCTATTATTGAAAATATTAAAAATATATTCGATTAAACAAGGTATAGGTAACATTAGTCGAGGTATTACTGTATAGTACTACACCCCGTATATTTGAGTCGTACAAAATGTAACACTCAGTATAATTAAATCAAGTTGATATTCTCAAAATAAAACATATCTTTTATGTAATTGCATTAAAGTCAAAACTAGAAAAACTCTTATCTTTTGTTTTAAGTACCAAATGTGATATTATTTTTCTGCAATTTTCCATTTTATTTCTTATTTTGAACATGAAATTTTATTTCATGTAGGTATTATAGCTTGGCAGTTAAAAATCTAATATAGTTTCATAAGGATTGCACTTTCTGGTTTTAATATTGGTTTGCGAGAGAATCCTAATTAAAATGCGAAAGTGAGTTTGTTTGTTTGTTCCGCTTTTACGTCACAACTACTCAACCAATTTTTGTGAAATTTTGCATACGGGTAGCTTCCGCAAAGGATATGAACATAGACTATACCTAATACTAGCCAGCCCGGCATCACCCTGGTGAAATTCGGGGGTAATTTCAGAAGATCGATTTCTCCGTAACTGCTGAACGGATTTTGTTTCGGTTTTCACGATTAGATAGAGGGATTCACGAGGAAGGTTTAGATGTATAATTGAAACTAGCCGACCTGGCTTCGTCCGGGTGAAAATCGGGGGTAATCTCAAAAGACCATTTCAAATTTTTTTTCACTGTTCGATAAGTGCAGATATTTTGCTTTAGTACATAGGCTATAATAATTACTGGCCGGCCCGGCTTTACCCGGGTGAAAATCAAGGTATTCTCTGAAATTACTGAATCGATTTCAAATTTTTTTCAATGTTCGATACATTGCTTTAGAACATAGACTTTAATAACTGGCCGGCCCGGCTTCACCCGCGTGAAAATCAGGGGTTATCCCAGAAATTACTGAATAGATTTCAATTTTTTTTTCACTGTTCGATAGGTGATACTAAGCGAACGAGCGACGCGAGTGGGTAATGTATTAATAAATCATAAATTCATAGCACCCGGGAGAAGCCGGACCGGGCCGCTAGTATGTTATAATGATATAGATTATAGACTATAGTGTGGTTGATCCTTCCTAAAAGAGCCAGTGGCAACTGTCAGGTAATTCAAGTTCTAACTTCGTACGACGGCCTAATTGATTTTTATATTATTCACACAATAAAAGTTTCATTTCGGTCGTGTATGCCGCAACACATGCCTTCTTTTTAACTGAGCATATTGGCAGTTTATCAAAAAACAGCGAATTTCATTACAAACATACTTCTTTCATAGAAAATCCCGATTCCGCGAGATCGGGGCGTGTTATCTCTAATCCCAAAAATATCGAGACTAAAATATTGATACCCGGATCGAAGTTCTGCCTCTAATTGGTAAAGAAATCACACCGCAAGTCTCGAAACATAAAATTCAACGTGAAAGCCAAATCAAACGGACAACTGTCTATTGTTTATCACACACACACACACACATATATATATATATAAACAGTGTTGCCACCATATAGTTGTATATAGCCAACACACAAATATCTGTATTCCCTTGACTAGCGGAGCACAGAACGTGACACCCAGATAATGGGTCGACTATAGTACAGTGTGCTAGGGGTTCATATCCTAGCAGCGTCACCATTCGCCGCGTTTCTGCATCATAGACTCCATTGTCTTGTATTTCATATATACCGCCGCCGGTACATCATTCCGCCGACCTCCTGCCAACGGCCCCCCGACAGTGTATGCTGTTTTTACGTACCGCCACGTACGTATAAAAATACATATTTCTACACTGGATATAGTTATGACGCATCTATCTGATGTGCACATGTGAAATTTGGAAAGTGAAAAAAGAGCTGGAAAATTTAATTAAAACTCTTGGGTGTACCGGATCTTCTTAAGCTCCGTTCATTTTTTTTACTCTCATTTTATTTACGTATAGTAGCGACAATGAGTGTAATAGTATACTTATTGCATTACAAGGGACGAAACACTGCGTTTGCAACTAGTTTGAAATTTCTAATTTCTAATAGGAAATAATAATTTTTTTTCAGTCTCATTGAGTTCAGCTTAAAATATTTAGTAGAGAAAATAAAATGAAGATAGTAATACTTTTTGAAAATTAAAATAAAAACAACCAAAGAAAAAAACTATAAATCTTAAATTACGAACTCTCGCATGTTGTGGTTTTTATGGCACAATTTACCTAATATAGAAATAATTTAATTGGTTAATTATGTCGAGTAACTAATAACTCATCTGCCGCGACAGTGGAAGATTCGGGTTCGAGTCCCGAGTCCCGACTGTAACATTAGTTGATAAAAATGAATTTGTCTATATATTGCAATGTAATATTATATTATACTCGTATAGTTGACTGTTTTTCCAATAATCATCATTGTAAAAATTTACATTTGCATTAATTAATTTATTATGACATATTATTTGTGGACAGCCTGTACATATCATGTACGATAAGGTTACATACATGTAGATAGAGCAGTATATGTGATAGTATAAACCTATGTAATATTCCCGTACATTCTGTGTTTTTGTACGTAGCGCTGCGTAAATTATTAAAATTTGGCTGTCAGTCGTAAAACGCTTTCTCTCTTCTGATGTTAAAACACCTGCCAAGCTCGAGCAGCTGCTGTGATGAACAAAAACTAAATACGCATGAAGACCGCTGTATAAAAACTAGGAATGTCATTTTTAAAATAATTTTTGAAACTCATCTATCAAAAGTAATTATTTTTAAACACTATGGCTATGAAGCAAAACTTTTATGTCGGCACTTCACTCTCTCCCGAGGCACCTGAGAGACATTTGGCGAGGCAAGGAACCTCGAACGCTACCATCCACACTCTCGAATAACGCAGTAGGTGTTCAACAACAGACCAACATGGACGTTGTCAAAATTAGCGCTGCTATAGCTTATTGTGCATACATACAATTATTATTATAATTTTGTACAAACGTACTACTTCAACTGATGCAATAATGTGTAGATGGGTCACTTGTACTCTCACCTCGGGTATGGCTCGCATCCTTTGACTCGGGCTCATACAATCGACAAGACACGGAGCGCTGCCGATGCGAGGCGAGGCACCGCGAGCCGACACAAGCGTGCCTTCTACACTCTCACGCTCGGGTCTTCTTGTGTTGTCTCGACGAGAGAGTATTCAGTTAAATTGAAATTGAATATATCAACATGATACAACACACAAACTATGGCAGTTCGCGTCACACATTTTTTTGTCACATATTTTTTGTAAGGCATCATTTTACCTCCTATATACCACCAGGAAAGATTTAGTTCTTTCTACGTCAAATTAAACAGTCCAACGCAGCTCGAACTAACTGAATAAAAGACGTATTTACGAAAAATGTTACGAAATTAAAATTTTTTTATTGTACCTAAAAAAACCAATTTTATTGTAAATATGAATTTCATTAATAGACAGACGCTAATAATCTCTGTTGTCGAGCGTCTATAATTTACAATTCATTCAATCATTTATTAATAGAGCGTACCTTTTTCGTTCATAGGACCTACGGGCAACCGGGCTAATGCCTGGAGGGCTTGCGCCTTACGGCACTGCCAAAAATTAAGAAAATATATACTTACCTAGGAAAAAAAAGTTTTATATTCATTTTTGTTAAAAAATTATTCAATTATTCTAAAACCACTGCAATGCTGATTTAAAATATGTTGTCGTCATATTGTGGTTAAACTTTGAATTTAAGAGGGGTTTAGCCCCCTCCCCCGCCAATAATTTTTTTACACACTCCCGATCGCATATTTAATCCAAACATAGATTCTTAAATTCTTAATCACTTGCCTAACTTTCTGCAACAAAATATGACCACAAATACTTTTAAAAACAAACTTATAATATTTTTAATACAAAATTGTTTTTATTCAGTAGCTGAATTTTTAAATTGTAAATTTTAAATATTTATTTGAAATGTTTTGTTTTTTTTAACTTTGTATGTTTGTATAACAATTAAGAATGTTATGTACTCTTTGTATGGAACGACTGCAATATATTACTTACTTATTAAAGCTACAACCCAGATTTCAAAAATTTTGAGTTCGGGACACACAATACTTTTTAAAAATGCCCGATGACATGCCTAGAAAATATGGTCGGGAGAGTGTAAATAATGGACGTTCGTTTTTGCGATACAAGAGACGCACAATATTATTTTTTGTCCTTGTGGGCTGCATTTAAACCCCACATAAAATATATTTTATTAGTCTTTCATAATTGATATTTTTGTATTAACTGAAAGGATGCATTTGTTCATCAGTGTGAAAGCCGTCTAGATTTTAGAGAAAAAAAATAAGAAAAAAACATCGCCATGAACAGTTTTGCCTTTTGACCTCAGATATTATGTAAGATGTAGATCAACTCTTATCTATGATATAGATGCCACACCGTCTTTGTTTTTTATTCATCTCGTGAGTCTATTTTCGAAAGTCTACTTTCGAAATATGAAGAATGTAATTATTTAGTCACACGAGTCTTAACTTTTTAAAAATGCATACAACTCTTGTATGTGTTCTGCCTTAAGTGACATAAGAACGTCTGTTATTTTCATCCTACTAAAATGAGATAAATTGAAATAAATAGATAAATAAATAAACAAATATTTATACTGTGTGTCCTTTCCTTGAGCAAATACATAAACAGTGCATTATATTTAAAATTGACGCAATATAATATTACATAACACAACAGATACAAAAAAAAAAACATGTGTCGCAGCAGGCACGACCGGAGTAAAACTTATATTATTTGCAAAATTGATTATTCTAAATGTGGAAATTGCTATAATTTTTTCTATTTAAAACACAATATTAGTTTTTATTTAGCCAATTAGAATCTGCCAAATGGACATATGACATCTGAGGTAGGAAATTTTACACGGATAAGGGAAAAATTTACATGCTAATAGTGTAAATTTATCGTGAATTGTTTATTACAAAAATAAAACAAGTAAAATAAACAAAAAGTTTATAGAAAATGCAGGAATCAGCGAAGTTTTCCAATATCATGGCATTAAATATCAGTTATTGCCCTGTAAAACTTATTTTACAACAAATTATTTTCTAATGAAATGTGAAGAAACTGTATTTATGAATTAAAAAAATATTTTATACTAAAAATAAGATGTACTCATTATTATACTGTACTACAATAGTTAAATCACTGATGACTGACAAATTTAGCACTAATGATATGTACCTATACAAATATTTTGAGGCTAGAAACTTACTTAATAAAATAAGTATAACAATGTTGCAGATATGTGTTTACATTATTCACCTATAGCCCAGCCTCAAAGGAGCATTGAACGGATGATTAATTTCGTGGAGATTTTCTTTTAATTTTGATATTTTTAAGCAATATGCCGTAAAGATCACTACTTATGACAGCTCGTTTTCCTTTTTATTTTTCCTACATTTGATAATATGTCCGACTTTGGGAATCCGTTCTCCTTCAACGAAATTCCTTTGTTTAGGATTTATACCGGCCCAATCACAAATTGCATTTATATTTATCATTTCTTATCATTTTAAAAATCACTACATTTCCCAAAATTATACCCCTTATTTGAAATTTTCCCTTAACTGCGCGATGTTTTTTAAGCTCCACCCAGATCCCAATAGCTGTATTGTAATATTTTTATTATTGTTATTTTTTACCTAGCGCGTCAAATAAAGATATAATTCGATTGTTAAAATAAATATTTGATCCATCTGCTTTGCCTGAGTATTTGTTGACATGTTTTCCAAAGAAAACAGCAAATTCAGCATACGAAAGTTTCTGCTTTACTTATGAGTTTGTATATTCATAACGACTGCTGCCAGTTCTTATTGAATTTATTGAGGTTATGTAAAATATGTGTGCCATGAAGGTAGCTACGAGACTCTCATACATAATGTTATTACATTGACTTGTTACCCAGAACTACTTAGTTAGTTGCATAATATATAATACTGACTGTGGTTTGAACACTAGCAAGTCTGTGAGAAATTTAATTAATAAACATTCGGCAAATTGCTACATATAGCAATGTTGTTATCTATTTGTAACCGCAATGCTGCAGTCTCACAAAACGGGTTACGTCACATCTAGAGATCTTGATTCTTTTATTTTAAAACTTCGGTTTTGGTGACTACTGACCGTACTTCAGCTATGATGTAACAAAACAAAATATCAATCTCAGTTAAGAAAATCAGTTGACTTTTTAACTATTTACAACCAAATATATCTTTTCGATTAACACTACACATGAAATACAGATTATAAAATGAATATTAAAACATGGGGATTAAATAGGCAACTGGCAAGACACGAGTGAAATATGGTGGAAGTGCGTTTCAATATGGTGGGCGTACGGGTATATTATAAAATATTATGTAATAATTAGTGTATTTGCCATATGGCACATACACTATTGGCGTCGGTCAGATGGCGGGACCTAGGGATTGGACCAACATTTCTCGACGTTTCATAGCCTCCTAAACACTTTAGCACCATTTTTGGAAATGTTTATATATATATATGTATGTGTGTGTGTGTGCGTGCGGGCAATAACTTTCGAAAGAGTTAATTGAGTTTGACGAAATTTGGTAGGCACGTTGAAATCCATCACTGCACGAAGCCTATTTAAAATGGGCCTAATCGGACCACTTTACGGTTGTTTTTAGGGGTTGAAAAATGTTTTTGGGCCCAAAAATGCCGAAAAAATTCTCAGAATCGTTTCAAAATTGAAATTTAACCCTATAGTAACGATTAAAATATGCTGCTAAAATTTTAATAAAATCGGCCTGACAGGATCGGACTTACAAATTTTATGAAAACACTAGTTTGCGGATAGTGCTTTACTTACTGAAGGGTGTATTTAATTTGGTACCGAGGTTGCATTGATAAAAATATTGAAATTAAGGAAAAAAATATTATTTTAAGGGATGTATTAAGGGGTTAAGTTTTTTATTTTGTTCAAATACAAACTTAAGTTCACATAATAAAGCCACAATGCCAGTATTAGCAAATACACTATATTGTCGGCAGGGTTTTGGCACTGCGACCCGAGTTTTTTTATTTAATGGTGATTGACGTATTTATAGCATTACATGCTCTTAAATTAAATAAATATCTATCTATCTACAGTGTGTCCACAAACTCATTCTCAACATGGGGATCTCCGTTATTATGAGAGATAGAGATTTGATTAAATGATCCTCGAATTAATAATACGGTCAGAACCGTTGAATAAAATGTCTGACGGGAGAGGGGACTAGGCTGAACAAAATTCAACGCTCAAGAATCCGAATGCAGGGTCTCTATTCTTGAGCTTCCCTTTTATAAACTTGTTTACATAGTTATCTCTCGAGAAATACCCTTTAGAGTTCATGTTGTTACGTAACTGGGTTTAAACCTCAGTCAAAACAATGTTATTAGCTTATATCAAAACATAATATATTTCAACAAACAATTTAACAAAATAATTTGATTAGGCGGAAAATGTTGTACCATAGGTATATTATTTGTATTCGTATTCTTAACAAATATATCATATTATGCAAGATATCATAGACAATTATCAAAATAATCTTTAAAATGATAGTTTATTTGCAACATGGTATGTACAAAATGTCAATAACAACAATGGCCATTGTTCTATGCCTTTTGACTTTTCTGTCGAACAACTATCGTCGGCAGCTTATATCTACAGCTGTGTATTGACGCACGCATACACTCGACTAAACAGATGTTCGACGACCCATTGGTTTAATAGTGAAATTATGGCACAACTGATTGATTGTATGCGCACTTCTAACAACTAAACAGTTTAGTCGAGCTGAAAAATCGGGACACGTATACAACTCGACTAAACTGTTCAAGGTCGATTTATATTAACCGGTCAGACACAGCGCGGGAACGTAGCGTTTCCGGCAAGACAAACATTTTCACATGCATTTCAAATACGAATATTTATACTTAGCGGATCCCGTCCGTTCAGATACGTATCAATACTCGTATTGAATTGTGTTTTAAAGACCACCAACAGCTAAGGTTATTTGGGAATACTCGTATTTGAAATGCATGTAAAAATGTTTATCTTGTCGGAAACGCTACATTCCTGCCCTGTGTCTGACCGGATAATATAAATCGACATTTAGTCCTGAAACAATTATGTGTATGCGCCCGGCCTTAATACGTTGCTCTACGACTTAAGGTCGATTTATATTACCCGGTCAGACACGGCGCGGGAACGTAGCGTTTCCGGCAAGATAAAATTTTTACATGCATTTCAAATACGAATATTTATACTTAGCGGTTCCCGTCCGTTCAGACACGTATCAACACTCGTATTTGAAATGCATGTAAAAATGTTTGTCTTGCCGGAAACGCTACGTTCCCGCGCCGTGTCTGACCGGATAATACAAATCGACCTTTATGTAAAGACATTCAAAAAGAGAGGACGATGACACTTTTGACACAGATAAGATAAGATAAGATAAGATAAGATAAGATAAATTTATTTGAAAATCACATATTGTGGGTACAAAACGTCAAAAGACGTAGTTAAAAAATATATTTAAAAAATTCACCTATGTCATAAAACAGTTATGTTTAAAAAATTCCTTTAGGTTCTTTTTAAAGTTTTTTACAGGTAAAACCTGAATTGATTTTGGCAGCTTGTTAAACATCTTTTTGGCCATATAATCTGGGGCAGTTTGAGACAAATTAAGCCTTCTATGAGGTAAGCATACTTATTGCGTTTTTTGATCTGGTGTTATAACTATGGTAGTCAGAATGGCTTTCAAAGCGGTTTATGCATACCAAAACAAATATCGTTATATTCAGTCGCCAGACAAAATATTAGATATCTGAAATTCCCTTTCAACGACTTTCCAGATTTGCATTAAAAGAATAAAAGCCGAGTTGCTGAATTCCGTTGTTCGAGAATGTCGATAATTAAACTATAGTTAACGAGATAAAACAAGGGCTAAGACAAATATGATAATGTAATCTGAAGTAGGATTGAACCGTATCTCGCAGGCCGCTGGGCCCTCAGTGACACCATGGAGACTTTGCGACAAGGTGTGCGTCTATATAACACTTTGTTTTTAAACCTATGAAAAAATGTATGACGAATGCTGACGCTTAAAAGCGTTTTAACAACTGAAAATTTTATATGAAAATAAATCTACTCGTTTTGAAATTTTATAATTTTAGTCGTTTCAAAATAAAATTAATATTATAATACGAAATTGAAAGTTACATAATATATAAAAATATAGTTACTTAAAAAATAGAAAAAATTTTATTGGATAAGCAGTCAATTATATAATTGTTACCAGACATATCGGAAAAAATCATTTTACCAACCATAGTCACAGTCAGGAATCTAACCTGAACCAAAGTATATAAGGAGAATGTTAGTTTAGTAATCATGTCACGGTTGAGTACCAACGTTTCAAAGACGTGACGTAAAGTTTCAGACACGTGACGTAACATTTTCGATACATAATATAACGTTAACCATGGAGTAACGTTGAAAATATTATAGACGGAGCGTGATGTCCTTAAGATACGTGACGTAACATTTTCGGCGCATATATATAATGTCAGTCATAACGTAACGTTTAAGATATGATTAACGTGACGTTTTATATATCGTGACGCGACGTGCAGCCGTAACATCTATCGGCAAGTATACGTAATATAACCTCAATTATAACGTAACGTTTAATAAATGTACATAACGTGCCGTTTAATATACGTGACGTGACGTTTCAGACACGTGACGTAACATTTTCGGTAGGTACGTTATATAACGTCAGTTATAACGTAACGTTTAATATATGTATGGCGTGACGTTTAATATACGTGACGTGACGTTGCAGACACGTGACGTAACATTTTCAGTAGGTACGTTATATAACGTCAATTATAACGAATGTTTAATATATGTATAACGTGACGTGACGTTGCAGACACGTGACGTAACATTTTCGGTAGGTGCGTTATATAACGTCAATTATAACGTAACGTTTAATATATGTATAGCGTGACGTTTAATATACGAGACGTGACGTTGCGGACGCATGACGAACGTTTCCGTAACTCGACACTTTAAATCGGTTTTAAAATGCTCGTACCTTGCTTTGTCTCAACACGAAACACAATATAGCTGCCGACCTCCACTCTTCACAGTGTCAACAATATTTGCCCGTCCCCGACCGTCTCTTCATACTGCCCCCTCCAGCCCCTTCCTCGCCCTATAGAGGACGCGCGTCTTACTCGTCTCTACAATTTCCCTAGGGATATATTGTCCACAGGCCGCCGTTTCCCTTGAGTACTCTACAATATTATATGCTGGTTCTCGACCCATGAGTACTCTCTACTTACTGACTGCCGCATAATTATATACGGCTGACCCGTAATTCTACAATATTGAATGTACCTAGCTTGTGCAGTTGTGGATTGTAACGAATGTTTGTCGTGTGGCACAACAAGCAAAATAATGTAACAAAACTGTTTTCGGAGTTGGCGGAATAAATATTTATTTACAATAATTCGTAACAATTAACTATATACAATAATTAAAGACACAACAACGAAAAGTCAATTCTAACAATAAAAAAAACTTAAACGGTAATTATTGAACCAAACGAGCCACTTATATAACACTTAACAAATAACTATATATACAAGGATTATTTATTCGTAATTATATTAGTCACTGTATTTATATCAGATTTATTTATTTGTTCAACACTGTCACAGTACAATCTACACTGACTGATTACCGTTGACTGATCAATATTTATTTCATTGCATGACACCGTCGACTGATCTATATAAGCGAAGTACGAGTGAGTCAGAGGACTCACTCGTACTTCGCTTATATAGGTCGCGCAACCCCGCCTAGTACGTTCCCGCGCTCTCCAGAACATTCCGGCAAGTACTCGTGGTTCAACAAGCAGACACCGCTTCTCGATTTCTCTATGGGAAGCAGTGGCGTAACATCTTAGGGTTTGCTACAATAATAATTAGACAATAATCCTGTATATACTTCATTTTTTTAGGGTTCCGTACCTCTGAGTAGAACCCTATTACTCAGCCTACGATGTCCGTCCGTCCGTCTGTCACAAGACTCTATCTCACAAACGGTAAGAGATAGCTAGTTGAAATTCTCACAGATTGTGTGTTGTTGTGATGTGGATCCTGGCAAATAATAATTAGAATTAAATACGTACTCAATTAATTTTAATAAATTAATGTTTTTATAAATAAAAATATATATGAGCACTGTGGTTGGAATAAAAACAAAAATAAAGATAGTTACTTTTTACCACAACAGTTTTATTGATGGATGTACATTTCGAAAGCTATGCTTTCATCTTCAGCAAACACTATACATGTTTGCTGAAGATGAAAGCATAGCTTTCGAAATGTACATCCATCAATAAAACTGTTGTGGTAAGAAGTAACTATCTTTATTTTTGTTAATGTTTTTATACTGACAAGTGGAAGTGGAATCATTATAATATTATATTATTTTTATTATATATATTATAAAATTTATATTGGAATCAAACCATATAACTGTCAACCGTGAGGTTCGAACTTCCACTGTTCTTTTTAACATAGACATAATTCACACTAATTAAATTGTTATAACGGTTCAGAACCCTCGAGGCACGAGTTCTACTCGCACTTGACCGGTTTTTAGAAACAGTTGACAGTAGATTCTTATGACAAGAAATGCAGGTAGGTACTGCTGTATTCGCAATATTTTTGTTTTTTTTTTTATTTGTCAATTTAATATTCTGTTAAGATATATTTTTTTTCTTTAAAAATTAATTTAAAAACTTTTTAAAAACAAACTTAAATAAATAAATCTGTTAATTTTTTGCCCCTTCTTAACTCCTTATTTTTATTTTTGTACGAAACCCTCGGTGGGCGACTCGCCTGGCCGGTTTTAATAAACACAGATGTCGACTGAGACTAATTAATTAAGTCTGTCATGATTATACGGCGCTTGTCGGCGACGTGGCAGCGGTCGATTAGCGTCTTCAATTACGACAGCAGACACATCGCATTTGTGTATGTAGAATCCGCCAGCCGGCTACACGAAACCGACTGGTACGAGCTAGCACCGGTCCACTGCCTACGAGCGCTGAATTCCATGAAGAACATTGGAATGCAATGTCGGCCGATAGCAACCAGCATTCCAACGTCCCCCCTGGGGGGTCGACTGAGACAATTCTGCTTCTTTTTCGTAAGAAGTTCACGTATTTTTGCAACATCCTATTTATTATATTCACATATACATCCAAGCAAAAACACAAGTGAATTAATATAAAAGGGGAACTAACAAGAAAAAAGTAATTTCATTTTTACGCAGAGTATTAGAAGAACAACAAAATAAAGATAATTTTCTAAGAAACAATTACGAATTCGATGATTAAATATTAATGCGCAATGTTTCCTTTAGCTAAAACAAACATCTCTCCCGTGTACAGTTCCGTTAAATTATTTCAGTTTTGTCTAACTCTAGCCGACAGAAATACAGCAGTACCTGCATTTCTTTTCATATAAGGATCTACAGTCAACTGTTTCTAAAAAATAAATATTAGTAAAAAAAACTTTTTAGAGACAAGCTTTTATTTAAATGCACTAAAAAGGAAAAAAATAATTTAGGTTCATAATTATAAAAGCGTGGGTCGTGAACTCTATGATAGTTTATTAGTCACGACCCACACTTTTATAATTATGTACCTAAATTATTTTTTCCTTTTTAATGCATTTAAATAAAAGCTTGTCTCTAAAAAGTTTTTTTACAAATATTTATTTTGTTCATTTTAGTCTTTCAAAATTTTACTCCCCTTTGACACCCGTAGGGGTTGAATTTCGAAAAATTCTTTCTTAGTGGATGCTTACGTCAGAAAAAAAACCAACTGTCCAAATTTCAAGTTTCTAGCCTCAGCGATTTGGCCTGGGCATTGATTAGTCAAAAAAAAAAACTACACCCCCGTTTGAACCCCTTAGGGGTTGAATTTATTTCTAAAAACGATTTATTCATGTATTGTCATCGGGAATACATATGTGTACAAAATTTCAAATCGATCGGATACGTGGAAGTCATTCAAAATTGACTTACAAGATTTGACCTAAACAAACACACAAACTAACATACATTGCAAGTTAAATTAAAGCTTGTAAAGACCTTTACAACAATTTAATTGGTATAAACTGTGTTTATGTTTAAAACCACGCGGAAAGCTCGAACCTCACGGTTGACAGTTATATAGTTCGATTACAATAAAAATAATACGGTTTATAATATACAAATGAATGTTTACGTTTGCGTTAGTGTTTTGAAACACCCATTGCTATGACAATGAGGTAACATTATGATGCAACATAGTAAAAATTCATTTTTAAACCTATGTTACCGCCGGTACTCTAACCCGAAACTTCCACATACATTTGTATATATTTATTAATAATGGCGACACTTTAAAATGAACTGCAATTTATCTGTATAATTTATAACTTTCGCGTCCGATGACGCCACTTCCATTTGTCAGTACTAAAAAACATTAACACCCAAGACTTCCCGATGTCGGACACCTCTGTTTCGACAGTCCTCCGCCAGGACTCTCACTATATTTAGAATGAACAAAACCCTACTCGGACAAAGCCGGGTAGAACAGTAAATAAATATTTGAAACGAAATCGGGTGACAAGATCAACTGCAGGTGAGATTTAGTCGAAGACGTAAGTATCAAACGAGATCATATTTTTCATTCAATCCTCGAAGCTTTCTGGCAAATCCTGTACTATAAATCTGCTGTTTGAATTGACGACTCACTTAAGTCGTTCACAAAAATGTTTCTTTTAAAGCGTTATTCATAAAAAGAGAGTATTTTGTAAGGAGGCCATAACCATGATATCTCCCATGCATGCGCCATTATCTTGACTAAGCCTGCGTAGATTCTTTACGAACGATACTCGTGCAAAGAAAAGTAATTTCGTTTTAGCTTACAATTTAATGTTAAACTGTTATTACGTATTGTAATAACAGCTGCATCATAATTCATGCCGCGTCTGTCAAAATATTTAATATCATCATAATAACATTAATAATTGTCTGAAAGTTACAGTCAAATGCCAAAATATACGAAATGGCGCAATCAATCCTTTCGAAGAATCTTTCAGTGTTACAAGATTCTTCAAGCAATATTAACCTTGCAACCAAAGGCGGTCCCAGGAGGAGGCACAGGCGGCATGACCTCCCCCCTAAACCAAAACAAACAAGCCGTGAGGTGGGTCGTTTATTAGGACTAAAGTGCGACCCTATGAGGTCCACACGACGAACTTCCCAGTTTGATAAATATTTAATAATAATAATTAAATTAGATATTACACAGAAAAGTAATCATTTTAATCATTAAAACATCATTATTATTATTTTAACAATAAAAAAAAAACGGCTGAACCGATTTTTATAAAATTTATGTCGGGTCAAAATGACGTTAACACGCCGCGATTGACACCCTTACGAAGTCGATATAATTTTTTATTCGCGAGATATTGTGTAAAATCTACTTTTTTGGAGGTCTATTTGGTTAAGAAAAAAGAACGGCTGAACCGATTTTGAAAAAAATTCTTTCAGATCATATTTACGTTAATACGCGTCGATTGGCACCCTAACGTAGTCGATATCATTTTTCATTCTCGAGATTTCGTCTTAGAAAGAAATGGACACATACGTACGTACGTACGTACGTACATACGTACACACACACACATACACACACACATACATCTTTCTAAAAGTAGTGTAAAAATAGTGTAGTGACCTTGAAACATAAAATTTTGTTTTCCTTTTTGATTTCGATTTTCGGACCCATTACAATAACTTCCAATGGGAAGTTAACAAGCCGTGAGGTGGGTCGCTTATCTAGGACTAAAGTGCGACCCTATGAGGTCCACACGACGAATTTCGCAGTCCTTGATAAACATCTAATGACAATAATTGAAATTAGATATTACACAGAAACGTAATTGTTTTAATCATTAAAACATAATTATCTGTTTATTTTACACACAATAATTAAAAAAACAATGGCTGAACCGATGTTTATAAAATTTATGTCGGATCAAAATGACGTTAACACGCCTGGATTGACATCCTTACGAAGTCGATATAATTTTTTATTCGCGAGATATTGTGTAAAATCTACTTTTGCTTGGAGTCTATTCGGTTAAGAAAAAAGAACGGCTGAACCGATTTTGGAAAAATTTCTTTCAGATCAGTATTTACGTTAATACGCGTCGATTGGCACCCTAACGTAGTCAATATCATTTTTCATTCTCGAGATTTCGTCTTAGAACGAAATGGACACATACGTCACGTACACTACACACGATACACACACACATCTTTCGAAAAATTGCACGTGTAAAAATAGTGCAGTGACCTTGAAACATAAAACTTGATCGCTAAAACTTTTGATTTCGATTTTCGGACCCATTGAACGAATAACTTCGCAACTGGGAAGCCAAAAACGTAACGTAACCATTTCCAATGTTAAAATGTAATTTTTAAAAAGTTTGTTATTTGTTGCCCTACATTAACTAGAAATACAAAACAACTTTTTGTGCTGCTATCTACTAATTTTAATAGTCACTGACACACTGACTGCTTACATGACATTTGACAGTTGACACCTAGACTACCTTTACCTAACCTCCAAAAATAGGAAATTATTCCGCCATCCGACTTAAGTAGCCTTACAGACAATTAACTTTAATTTAAGGGGTTATAGCTTGCAAAAAAAATTTCCCTACTCCTTTCTCCAATTTTTTTTGACCTCCTTAAAACTTTTTGCTGAGATCGCCCCTGCTTGCAACGACATTAATACTTCAGCTGTTTAATTAAGGTCGTCATACTGACATAATCCGAGCTCCAACCGCACAAAGGTCTACTGGACAACAATGCTGAACGCTCCTTTTTAACATGCTTGTGTATGAATAGGATTTCATTGGAACTGTTCGGAGAAGTCCAATGCGAGCATGTTAAAAAGGAGTGTTCAGCATTGCTTCTTTGTAATAATAAAAACACAATTATTATTTTTTTATTTGTATAAGATACTTTTCCAAATATCCTCACTCCGTTGAATTTCTACGGGGTCATAGTCTAGTTCAGTGGCGGCGCCAGAGGGTTGGCCATGGCTCACCTTAAACTGTCTTGTCCCACCCTGGCATAATCCCCAATCTCTATGTTATCTTTTAAATACGTTTTTAACCGTCGAAATTTCAACAATATTTTTCTAGTAAATTTTATAGCACGTAACCTGGGTTAAAATTTTATCGAGCACTAAAATTTTGGGAATCAATGTTATTGGCCCACCTTCAGATCACTATGAATGAATGAATGAATTGTGGATTATAGACGCTCGACAACAATGGTCATTAGCGTCTGTAAAGAAACAATTCAGATCACCATACCTAACACTGGCTCACCCTAGATAAAACTCTAGCGCCACTACTGGTCTAGTTATTAGTTAATGCTTTTCTATATCCCGAAAATACAAATATGCATACCTTTTTTGATTTTTTCTGCTGTATTATGACGTAGTAATTTAAAAAATGATATTCATATGCACACAGCATTCGGAATTCTAATGGAATCCAATACAAATTTTATTACATAAAATATTCCTGTCTGCTTTCGTTGAAAATCTACATGTATAAATATTCTATTTGCTTTGATTGTTCATCATTGCAGAAAATAACATCACAACCTATACGCAGGTGCGTTTGTGTTTCTGTATGGTTGGTTGCCTGCAATTAGGAGCGATGCGTGCTCATTTATCTCAGGTAGATCGCACAAGACTATAATTATTAAGGCTCACTAGTCCTAAATACTATAGAATTTTAAATATGTCCAAAATTGGCAACATGCAATTCACTAGCGCCGCGCTGTAGGCTGTGTCGTCGTCTATACTCTACACGGCCGCCGGTGTTTTGGGCGTGACAACGTCTAGGTGGGAATTTAAAATATAGTAAGTAATTTCAAAAATAAAGATAGTTACTTCTTACCACAACAGTTTTATTGATGGATGTACATTTCGAAAGCTATACATAGCTTTCGAAATGTAAATCCATCAATAAAACTGTTGTGGTAAGAAGTAACTTTCTTTATTTTTGTTTTTATTCCAACCACAGTGCTCATATATTTTTAGTAAGTAATTTAATATTTTTTTTTGCCATACCCACTACAAAATAGCTACCACCCTTATTAACTTCCAATTGGAAACTATTCTATTACGCACATAAATTTGGAATAATCAAGATAAAAATAAAAATAGGAAGAAATCCTTTCCAAAAATTTTTTAAAATCATTTATTAAGCGCTTTCGGAACTTAGTCCATCTTCAGAATAACAAGAGATTTTTTTATATTAAAAATCTCGAAAATAATCACAAATTAAAACAAAAATTTTTAAAAAATATAATATTACCGAGTAAATATCAGGCTTGCTGCCCTCAATGAACTGACTGACAAAAAATAATGAAAAATAATAAAACCATTATTTCCAATATAAAATTTCCAATCGAAGAAAATGGTATGCAGTGATTTGTGTGTGTCTGTTTTCGAAAAATTTTAAATTCAATAAAGCCATAGTTATTATGAGAAATAGTTAAATCTAGAAAATTTAAGCTTTTATTTGATTCCACTTCTAAAGTAAACTGTAATTTATGGTTATAAGTATTCAGACCATTTAATAAATCAGTCACTTCGCTGAGGGAGCCGTTGTAAATGACAAAAATATCGTCAACAAATCGTCTCCAATATAAAATGTTTTTGATATGTGAATTATTAGGGTCTGTAAATATGAGAGTTTCCAAATGATCCATAAAAATATTGGCTAACAGAGGTGATAACTTAGAACCCATTGCCAAGCCATCTGATTGTCTGTACAAAGTGTTGTTAAATTGGAAATAATTTTGTTCCAATAAAATATTCAAGGACTCTAATAAGGCTAATTTAATGTTCTGTGAGCCATTGCAGTTATTTATTATATCAGTGATGATAACAATTAGTTCACAAACCGGTATGGATGTGAACAAATTAACTACATCAAAACTAACTAAACTTGCAGTATTAGGTATATGTTTATTCAGTAAGTCCTTAATTAATTCATTGGAATTTTCTATAGATAATGTAGATTTATAATTAGTAACTTTATAGAAGTTGACAATCCACCATTCTGCCAATTTATTGGTTATACAATTAATTTGTGAGACAATTGGTCTAATTGAGGCAATATTTTTATGAATCTTGGGCAAACTGTATAATTTAGGAGTGGAGAAATTCATAGGTACTAAATTTTTGAAATTTAATTCTTTGAATTTTTTAGAGAAACACTTTACTTTATTCAAGAGTGAATTGTTGGGGTTTTTGTTTAATGTTACAAAACCATTGTCGTTGAGAAATTTTGTGGTGTTATTAATGTAATTTTCTGTATGCATAATGACTAAACAATTACCTTTGTCTGCTTTATTAATAATTAAACCATTTTCTCTTAATTTGGTAGTAATATTGCTGATTGTTCTACTGTCTTTTAAATCTTTAGTTTTGTTACAATTGAGATTCAATTTCTTAACCGTATTTAAGAAATTGTCTGAGTTGATGTCATTCTTATTACAAATATCTTGAATAGTGGAAATAACTTCTATAATGTTGTGTTTATTGATTTTAGTAATTGGAGCAAATTTAAGACCCCTATCTAACAATTTAAATTCATCTTCGGAAAAACTTATGTTTGACAAATTCAAGATGCGGTCATGAAATTTAATAACAATATCTTTACCTTTAATATCAACTAAGTTACACGCTAGATCAAAATCTGACCGTTCAGGTCTGTGTTGATAAAAAATGTTATTACTTAAATCTAGATTAATATTATCATGAACAATATTTTTTAATTTATTTGCATTCCCTACGTGAGTTAACTCACTAGCATTGAACAACAAACAATCATTTTCAAATATTAAATCAGTATTATGTGTTTTATTAAAATCATTGAAAAAGTTTTGTACGTAATTTGTTTCATTGAAAGTGAATAATATGTTATTATCCATGTTAACCTCTAAATTTAAATTAAAACCAATGTTTAAAGAGTTTATTACTGTTTCTAAACTTAATTTTTCATTATATTTGCTAAAGTTTGACCATTTAGTTTTCTTCAAAATAATTTCTTGATCTGCCTTATATTGTAATGTGTTTAGTTTCTTTGTTAGTTTTCTGTATTTGTCGTATCCAAATTTGGTGACTTTTTCTTTGATATCATAGCTGAAATGATCCCATGCTTCTCTGTTCATTTCCTTAGTTAAAAATAAGTGTGTCTGATATAATCTAAATATAATGTCATTTAATTTGTGATAGTTATATTTAATTTCCTTACGTAACCAATCTTTTTTCATGTTCTTGATAACACTAGTTAACACTGGGTTATTTTTCACTAAGTAATTTTTAAATTTTACATTGTTCGATATAAATCTTGGTGTCAAATCCTTATTTTTGCAATAATTGAGAAACCATAAATTCAGTGATATTTTCTTTTTGTTCAAAGATAGTTTATAAAACTCTTTTTTGCGTAAATTAAGACGGAAATCCATTGTATAACTATTCTATTACGCACATAAATTTGGAATAATCAAGATAAAAATAAAAATAGGAAGAAATCCTTTCCAAAAATTTTTTAAAATCATTTATTAAGCGCTTTCGGAACTTAGTCCATCTTCAGAATAACAAGAGATTTTTTTATATTAAAAATCTCGAAAATAATCACAAATTAAAACAAAAATTTTTAAAAAATATAATATTACCGAGTAAATATCAGGCTTGCTGCCCTCAATGAACTGACTGACAAAAAATAATGAAAAATAATAAAACCAGATGTAACCTCTATTGTCCTTGAGGAAACAAAATTTTTTATAAATTGTAGTGATTAATACTATTTCGATAAAATTTGTTATTATCTAAATCATCCATAATTATGTTAAGATTTTTATGTGGCTCTGATTTGATGACATCTAAAACTATATGAAATTTTTCTAATTCATTTAAAAGGCTAGATTTATGTTTGGTTTCTAAAATTTGAAAATAATTGTGGGGATCATAATTGTGATTTTCATTGGTTAAATGTGAAGCGAAACTGGATTTGTGGTTATAGATATTCTTTAAATCTACAATGTGTTCTTTAAACCTAGTACGGAAATTTCTACCGGTTTGGCCTATGTAACTTGCTCCGCATTCACAAAATAACCGATAAACACCGCAATGTTCCAAAATGTCGTCATTATCTTTAATTTTCACTAGAGATTTTTGTAGTGTCTGAGAATTTTTGAAAGAAATCTTAATATTGTAACGTTTAAATATATTCTTAAGACTATAACAATTATTGTTGAAAAACGGTAATGAATAAAATGTGGAATTTAGAGATGTTTCTGAATAAATTAATGTACTGTTTGAACTTATGTGATTTTTAAAAAGAAATCTGTTATATATTTTTTTGATGAAATCAATTGGAAAGTCATTGTCGGTGCCTATCTGGATAATAGTTTTCAATTCAATTAAAAAATTTTGTTTCTTCAAGGGGTAATTAAAGAGTCTATGAAAAGCACTATTAAAAAATGCGTTTTTATGTTCTATTGGATGATTCGAAGAAAATGGTATGCAGTGATTTGTGTGTGTCTGTTTTCGAAAAATTTTAAATTCAATAAAGCCATAGTTATTATGAGAAATAGTTAAATCTAGAAAATTTAAGCTTTTATTTGATTCCACTTCTAAAGTAAACTGTAATTTATGGTTATAAGTATTCAGACCATTTAATAAATCAGTCACTTCGCTGAGGGAGCCGTTGTAAATGACAAAAATATCGTCAACAAATCGTCTCCAATATAAAATGTTTTTGATATGTGAATTATTAGGGTCTGTAAATATGAGAGTTTCCAAATGATCCATAAAAATATTGGCTAACAGAGGTGATAACTTAGAACCCATTGCCAAGCCATCTGATTGTCTGTACAAAGTGTTGTTAAATTGGAAATAAAAACGCATTTTTTAATAGTGCTTTTCATAGACTCTTTAATTACCCCTTGAAGAAACAAAATTTTTTAATTGAATTGAAAACTATTATCCAGATAGGCACCGACAATGACTTTCCAATTGATTTCATCAAAAAAATATATAACAGATTTCTTTTTAAAAATTACATAAGTTCAAACAGTACATTAATTTATTCAGAAACATCTCTAAATTCCACATTTTATTCATTACCGTTTTTCAACAATAATTGTTATAGTCTTAAGAATATATTTAAACGTTACAATATTAAGATTTCTTTCAAAAATTCTCAGACACTACAAAAATCTCTAGTGAAAATTAAAGATAATGACGACATTTTGGAACATTGCGGTGTTTATCGGTTATTTTGTGAATGCGGAGCAAGTTACATAGGCCAAACCGGTAGAAATTTCCGTACTAGGTTTAAAGAACACATTGTAGATTTAAAGAATATCTATAACCACAAATCCAGTTTCGCTTCACATTTAACCAATGAAAATCACAATTATGATCCCCACAATTATTTTCAAATTTTAGAAACCAAACATAAATCTAGCCTTTTAAATGAATTAGAAAAATTTCATATAGTTTTAGATGTCATCAAATCAGAGCCACATAAAAATCTTAACATAATTATGGATGATTTAGATAATAACAAATTTTATCGAAATAGTATTAATCACTACAATTTATAAAAAATTTTGTTTCCTCAAGGACAATAGAGGTTACATCTGGTTTTATTATTTTTCATTATTTTTTGTCAGTCAGTTCATTGAGGGCAGCAAGCCTGATATTTACTCGGTAATATTATATTTTTTAAAAATTTTTGTTTTAATTTGTGATTATTTTCGAGATTTTTAATATAAAAAAATCTCTTGTTATTCTGAAGATGGACTAAGTTCCGAAAGCGCTTAATAAATGATTTTAAAAAATTTTTGGAAAGGATTTCTTCCTATTTTTATTTTTATATTTTTATATTTTTATTTTTATTTCCAATTGGAAGTTGTTATAATGGGTTCGATTTTGCGATTGAAAAATTTAGACATATCTGCACGTTTTGAGGTCCCTAGAGTCCGAATCTACTTTTTTAGAGAGATGTCTGTGTGTGTGTACGTACGTACGTTCGTTTGTACGTTGATGAACTTTTTTTCGCTCGCAAATCTCAAAAACAACTAATGATATCGACTCCGAACCAATTTTTTGTTTTAATCTTCTTTAGACTTGAAAAAAAAATCACTAGAGATTTTTCACAAGGAAACTGCCTGTGAAATTCTCGCCCTTCGCCCTCGACGCACACGTGCCGTGAAAGCGATTGTAAAAGTGTTAACACGATTTGGTGGCCGATAACGAACAAGCAGTCCAGACTTGAACGTCCACTCGTCCAGTCGGAACGGGGCGCCGCCCCCGTGACGTGTGCTCTTTATGTATTTATATTCTCTCACATCAGACTGAAAGAGAGCGACAGCCATAGGTCACACAAATCGACTAAACAGAGACGGACAAAAACTCTCGTAATAAATATACATTTGATTCTGTGCGTACGATCCGTGCCGCATCTCTTCTCTTTCAAACGCAATCATTTCGCCTCATAAAACTCACGCCGCACCAAACTTTCAGGTTTCGTTTGTGTTGTTATATCCCCAACACTCACTATGTATGACTCCTTTCTCTGTGTAGTTCGACACCAGTGATTGTAAAGTCCCGTCCACAAGTACACGTTGCGATTCTGAGCAAAACAATCTCTACAATTCCTGAGTATTGGGTGTTTGTGTGTTGTTAATTATTTTTTTTTAACATTGGAAATGTTTATGTTCGTATATGGGGGCAGAGTTACGAGTTTTCGTTCAAGGCCAAAAGACAACGGTGTCGCGATCAAGTGAGGAGCAATCATGCAAAATTGAACAAGTGCAATTTTTTCGAAATGTGTTTTATATCATGTCTAGTAAATTGAGAGGTATTTGCGGTGTTATTTTTGAGCAAATGTTAATAAATACTGTAGAAAAATCCATTTAAAAGTTAAGTAATCAAGCAAAAGTGAACGCGTATATAACAGAAGAATAATAGGGTTATTCCTAATAAAACTAAACAGTGCATTGATAAATATTGTGTGTATAATAAACAGTTAATTATGTTTCATATATGCTGTCATCATTTCCAATGTCCTCGATGGCTGCAAGGATTGCGAAATCTGTGAATTTTTTTTTTTATTTACAAAAAAACATGCTCAGCGGCAGAGGCTATTTGCATGTAGTATAATAATAATAATAATAATAATAATAATAATAATTTTTTATTGAAAAGCCACTAATGTGGATACAAACGTCAGGAAAATATAATACATATTAAAAAAGATCCTTTAAATCATAAGGCACAGTATTACAAAAATGTTTTTTTAATTTATTTTTAAAATATTCTGTTTTATTTATGATTTTTATTTCATCTGGCAATTTGTAAAAAATTTTATAGCCTATATAGGTAGGACTTTTTTCAAAAAATGTCGTGTTATGCTTTAAAACAATATTGTGGTTGCGGGTATTATATAGTTTTTGTTTATTATTTTCAAAAAAATACTTATTAGAATGCATAACTGTGAGCAGCTCATGAGCAAAAATTCCATAAAAAGTTAGTAGCTTGTTTTCTTTAAATAGATTTCGACACGAATCTCTATATTTTAAATTGAAGATTAATCTTAAAATTCTTTTTTGCAAAACAAAAATTCTGTGTCTATCTCCTGACATTCCCCAAATAAGAATGGTATATTTGATAGTATTTACAACAAATGCATGATAAAATGTTAGTAATGTGTCTCTGTTATACACAGATCTCATCTGTTTAAGTAAATAATAATAAAAATTCAATTTTTTACATATGTTGTTAATTTGAGTTACCCATTTTAATGTATCATCAATGTGTAGTCCTAAAAATTTGACAGATTGTTTTAATTGTATATCAGCATTGCAATTTGTAGTAAATAAGCCACCAACAGTCACGGGACCTCTGATCCTGAACTGCACACAGCTAGTTTTTTCTATATTAATGATTATTTGATTTTTTTGACAGTATTCAGATAATTGCTCAGTAACACTATTTACTTTAGTTACAGCTTCATCGAATGAATTATTGTATCGTATATTATATTCGATTTTAGTGTTAGTTTGTCATTAAGAATGTTGGTATTTTCGAATTTTGTGGCTTTATACAGGGTGTCCCAAAAAGAATGGGACATAGAGTAACAGCTGATTCCTTACAAAAAAATATTGCGATAGACCCCAACTTGTCTATTCTGAAAGTTGATATTAAAAGAGATACAGGGTGTCAAAGTTTAGGCATTTAAATGAAATTTGGTATATGGGGATTTTTTGACATGAGAAATTCAAATCTGACCTTGGTATGGCTCTTACTTGTAGGGGGCGCCACTTACACACCTTTCCACTCATTCAAATAGTCATAACTTTTTTGTACGCACTCGTACTATTTTTTTGAATCAAAAAATTGATTTTTCCATCATTTTTACGTAAAAAAGGTATACTTTGTAAAAGTGGCTAGGAGTAGGTAACCTTTTTCAAGAAACTACTCCCTCTGGGTTTAGTAGTCCATAGTATAGCTCTTAATTAATTATTATTTCATGGCCAAACCAAAATCTACCAGGACAAAAAAAAAATTATTTCATCACTCATGCGAGAATTTTTTGCCGAATATATTTTAAATATATATTTTACGTCTAACGCATAATTTATATCACACATTATTATTTTAACAATGCTATTCTATAAATGTGACTGCCCTGTTGATTGTTGAATACCTAAAGAGATAAATAAATAATATTCATCAATCGTTGCACCGTCACCCGTAATGTATTCCGACCTATATAATCCACACATCACACTGAATTTCAAATCAAGGGAACGGCGATATATTTTATTATTTATTTCAGTCGGCCTGGCGTACGCCGCCGGAGGCGGTGAGCGGGAGCACCATCCACGCAGTCCATAATATATCAACCCATATAAAATACATAACTTACTTGTCCCACACATACAGACGCTTATACTCAGTGTGTGAGATTGAAGTTTTATTTTGTGAATTAGCGGAACTGATTTTTATATTACAAAACTTAGCGATCGAGTTTTTAAAACACAGCATGCTAATGTTCGATAGCTGATATGACTTTCAGCTTTAAATCTGGATTTAAGAATCTCCACTTATTTGAAAACAGATGACATTTTTAACCGACTTCAAAAAAGGAGGAGGTTCTGTATTCGGCACCTATGTATTTTTTTTGTATTTTTTTTAATGTATGCATATGTTCACCGATTTTGATGATTATTGTTTTATTTAATAGGGCATACCTTCGGGACGGTCCCATATAAATTTTACTTAAATCAGTTCAGTAGTTTGACTGATTTTAATAAAAAGTGAGTAACGGACTGTAATATCGTTAAGGTAAATGTCAAATATCAAGACAGAAGTCGGTTAAATAACGTGCAAACTACGTATTGTAAAGCCTGTAAAAAGTACAAAATAAAAAAAATTTTTGACAATAAAAAAAATCTCCTTCAAAAAAGCGACAAAAAAGGGGAAAATAATAAAATTTTGAGGTCGGTGCCAATTTAATAAAATATAAAGTTGATTAAAAAATAGATATTAATTAAATTGGCACTTTTTAACCGACTTCATACCTATTTTATTAAATTGGCGCTGACTTCAAAATTTTATTATTTTTCTCTTTTTGGTGGTTTTTTTGAAAAAAGCTAAAAGTCGTATCAGGAACCCAGTATAAGAATGTACCGACAATGGTGAATGGAGGAAGATCAAGTTGAACAGAGTCTTTTGTATCTACGTTCTTTAGTAGGTACAATGAACAATGTATTATTTTATTTTTATTTTATGATTATAGATAAAATAAGCTAATCGATATTTTTTTGATCTGTGCTCTTTACCGATATACCCCGCCCCCCAATATTTCTGCTAGAGTGTTTCGGTGAAATGTTACAAACTCCATTGCCAGCTATGTGAGATATCCTTTTTGAGGTTATGTGTAGCTGTTGTGGTATTCGAATCTGATTGTTTATATCTTTTATATCTTGAGAGTGCTCATTGTTTTTAACGAGTTACGTAAATATACTGTTACAAAACTGTTTTCTGAGTTGGCGGATTAAATATTTATTTACAATAATTAAAAACACAACAATAATGAACGCAGCAACGAAAAGTCAATTCTAACAATCAACACAAGTAAACAATAACTAAACAGTAATTACAAAGCAAAACAAACAACTATATACAATAATTCGTAATAATTAACTATATATACCAGGACTATTTATTTCTGGTTATTTATGTTTCAAGTATTTATATTTCAAGTATTTATATTCACTGTATATTCACTGTATCAGACGCACTATTTGGCGCTCAGTATTCTCCATTGACTGCTAACTCACCGTTGACTGCTGTTTATATAGGCTGCGTAGCATAAGCCTAGTGTGTTCTCGCTTTCTCTAGAACTTTCGTGCAGGTACCAGATGTTACAGTAAGCGGACCCCCGTTTCTCAGAACTCTTGCCTGCCGGTTATATACAGGGTGATCCGTAACAATACGTTTGTGCACGGTCATTAATTCTCGTCGAGACAAATCGGCAACACGGGTATAAAAATACTAAACAGCACGGTATGTGAAAGAGGCAAATATGAAGTAGATTTATGCAGCGCTGAACGATGCGTGTTTTCAAAACCGTTTGTGTAAATATCCAAGATAATCTTTCAATCGAAGCACATAATATCCTTCCAACTTACAGCGTAATTTAATAGAATAAATTATGAAGGAAACAGTATACAGAGTGTAGATAAGATTTTTACACACAGGAAAATTACCTAATATTATTAGGTACTATTCCTGTGTTAAAAAACCTTGTCTACACTTTTCCATATATAATAATATGGAAGAGTTGTTTGACTTTTATGTTCCGGAAAGAAATGGAAGAATGTTGACTGAAAAATCACATCCGAAATAAAATTAAACTTTGATAGTACTGTCCTCAAAACGTAAAGTAATATTACTATGTGTTTTACCGGTATTAAACTATGAAAGCGCGATTTTTTCATAAGAGCTCATGTTAATTTTATAATTATTTATCTTTTTAAACGATTCGGTAAGCCGTTCTGAAATTTTGTGTATTTATTTCAGATATATTAAGAAGTAAGTTTACAAAATTTCATTCATTTCTCGGTGATCTGAGATAGGTGTCTTACATCCTTAATACAATAACGTTTGTAAAAATTCACCGATTTTTTTAACAATCTTTGGTTTAGTAAGAATTCTAGAGCAATATTGGTTTTGGTGCCAATCGGATCAGTGGTTTTTTAAATACAGGAAGTTTTGTGCATATTTTGTACCTATATAGCAATATCGTCTAAATATCGAATTAAGTAAATCCCCCTAATTTTTTTTACATAAAAAATTATTTTGAAAAATATGTAAATATTAGAACTAAATTAGCTCTAATTTTTGATAAATATCAGGTATCAATTTAAACTAAAATATTTCATCTTTTTCAAGGACAATTTATTATCTTGAATGATTTTAGTAGCTCTTCAACATAAAAAAACAATTGTGACCAACTACATCAGCTCCTACTCGAAAAACGTTTGGTGTCTCCAGTTAACATTTGTTTTGTTCTGGAATCTAAGAACTTCGAAAAGTATGATCCTTTAAATAAATTCTGTGCTGTGAATAGTATTTCTGTGTAATCATATGATAAGCTTACAATAGGATAATTATTATTCTGGAATTAGTGCTGGCACATGAGGCTATGCTTCTGGAGCCATTGGTGATGGTCAATAATAAAAAAATACTGAAAATATTCAGAAGAGATATTATTTACAAATAAATATCAAAACTTATTGTACACCCTGTGTATATATCTTCAAAATTTAAGGTGTAATTCTGTCCCTTTATACACAAAACTTTAACTGAAAAGAACTCAAAGAGAAAACTGAAACTTGAAGAAAACAGAGAGGCCCACGCGGGCCACTCGATGTATATCAAATAATCTTATTCACTGACTTTAACACTGTCTTTTTACATGTAAATGATCCAATTGTAAGTTTATTTCAGTGCAAAGTAAAATAAAACGTCGACGTTATGGAACTTGCAAAAGAAAATATTACCCACTTACCAGCTGTTCGTTTAGATGGGTAAAAACACATTTATGCAAGTAAATTTATCAGATACAAAAATGCACTGTGTCCAAACTTTATCATAGTGATCAAAATGGTAGATCTGGGTCGTTTCGGACATGTATAGCTCCAGAACCCATATCCTCTGTCGGAAATGTTTCCTATCTTTCCTTAGAACGGATCTTAACATATCCAAACTCCGGCAAATAGCCCAAATTTCTTTACGAGATCTGTTTCCTATCTTTCCTTAGAACGCATCTTAACATGTTCAAACTCCGGCAAATAGCCCAAATTTCTTTACGAGATCTGTTTCCTATCTTTTCTTTGAATGCATCTTAACGGTCGAAGTGTCCTCCTTGGTGGCTCACAGGTCACTGACCTGTGAACCGCCAAGGAGAACACTTCGACCGCTGCCACATCCCCTTTGAGAATGTCTACCGCAGTTGTAGACGAAACGTCAGGTAGAAATACCACCGGACCACGGCCTACAAGCCCGGAAACCATGAAGATTTGGAAAACTGCATTGGTTTGTGCGATTGAAATTACTAACTGGTTACTAACTCATTAGTGATTCAGGTCCGCACACGCGGCCTACTGATGAGAAGTGATCGAAATCGGTAGTTTCTTCTGTGCAGTAGTCATGGAAGGTTATCATTGCAAGCTATCATGGATAATGATTACAGTGATATATTTGTGTTGTTATATTGCTATTATTATTACAGAAGAAATGGAATACGATTAAGTTTTTGGGTTCATCCATATCTTGAAAGAAATTTGAACTGCCAATTATTTGTTGCTGCAAAAGAAGTCCAACTTTCAGTTGCAAAATTTTTAGACTTTTATCGTATGTCTAAAGACAGTTATTTAGAAGATCTATCTGAATCGGACGAAAAACTAGCTGCAGTGACGGATTTAGGCCTAGGCCCGCGAGGCCAGGGCCTAGGGCGGCAACATTTGAGGGGCGGCAAAATTAAAAAGGCGCCTGAACCTAAACATTTTTCCCGGACTGGAAAGTCAAATTTGATTAAGTTTTCCGTCAACTGTGAGATTGAATTTTATTATTAGTGTATTTGCCATATGGCACATACACTATTGGCGTCGGTCGGATGGTGGGACCTAGGGGTCGGACCAAAATTTCTCGACGTTTCATACCCTCCTGAACAGTTTGCCACCATTTTTGAAAATGTTTATGTATATATGTATATATATATACACGTGTGTACACGATAACTCTCGACAGACTTAATCGATTTAAACGAAATTTGGTACACACATTGGAACCCATTACCGCACGAAGTCTATTTAAAATGGGCCCGATCGGACCATTTTAAGGGTAGTATTTAGGGGTTGAAAAAAGTTTTTGGGCCCAAAAATACCGAAAAAATTCTCAGAATCGTTTCAAAATTAAAATTTAACCCTTTAGTAAAGATTAAAATGTGCTGTTAAAATTTTAATAAAATCGGCCCGACAGGACCGGACTTACAAAAATTTTATGAAAACTTTGGTTTGCGGATAGTGATTTACTTACTGAAGGGTGTATTTAATTTGGTACAAAGGTTGCATTGATAATATTATTGAAATTAAGAAAAAAAATATTATTTTAAGGGATGTATTAAGGGGTTAAATTTTTTATTTTGTTCAAAAACAAACTTAAGTTTACATAATAAAGCCACAATGCCAGTATTAGCAAATACACTATATTGTCGGCAGGGTTTTGGCACTGCGACCCGAGTTTTTTTTTCTTTCTCACTGTTACACTGTGGAATAACATATTTTTTATTATAATTGAAGAAAGTTTGTCATTAATATGTACAAATTGGTGATGTTTTACTTTGATGTTACAATTAAGGCGGTATATCAGTACAGGCCTAGGGTGCCATCACGATCAAATCCGCCACTGACCAGGTGACTCAACGTGAAGCGACGTGACAAGTTGGGTAGCCTCCAAACTGATTACTATAACACTTTAGTAACTGGTTAGTGACAAGAAGCGCCGTCACCAGTGTTCCATTCAATTGCAAAGGCTCTTACTCATCGCGGACTGGTTAGTGATTTGCATCACTGATCAGTTTCTTTTGAGTAGCTCCGTGTGTATACATGACCTAATAAAAGCTGTAATTTACAACGAATTTAATTTTCAATTATATCTTTCACCAGAATAATAGATGGGCCATTGAAATACTATATTAAATTCGATATGTCCTTTATTACAAAATTTCCAAGTAACACGAAACAAATTTCCAAGAACCGAAACTCTATATGCTTTACAATGTACAAGTACAGTAAGGTCAAACATGACATAGAGCAGCTTGTTGTATATTGTGTTAGGCAAGGTTAGAGAAACTATAATAAGAGATAACACAAAACCGCAAACCAGGAAGAGAAGAAGAAGTAGTTCACGAGTTCATAAGTGTCTCAATATTGCTACCCCTGCTGATGTTGGCATAGATCTTTGTGAAACCGTATATCTCTCTCTCAGGCCATAACGTTGCCTTGCCTGATCTGAGACTGCTGTGATGTTTCAAAAACAAAACACACATATAGAATGTGTCCCACTGCTAGTGATGAGCAAAACAAGACCAGACCGTGATAGTCTTAGCATCGGTCTTGGTCTTGCTCCTTTAGTCTTGCAGGACTTGCGTATTTAGTCTTGGTCTTAGTCTTGGTTTTGGTGTGCGCGGAAAAGAGTTCAGCGAATCACGACACACGGTTGAACGTCGTCTGAGACTTGTGAAAAACAAATTTAATAAAGGAATTTGGCATTTTTGCAACAGTATAGTTTTGTTCCAAGTCTTCATGGTTTCCGGGCTTGTAGGCCGTGGTCCGGTGGTATTTCTACCTGACGTTTCGTCTACAACTGCGGTAGACATTCTCAAAGGCGATGTGGCAGCAGTCGAAGTGTCCTCCTTGGCCGCCAAGGAGGACACTTCGACTTGGAACAATGCCGGCCGTGAAAGCTTGCACACCTGGAGTATAGTTTTGACTAGAGAGGAGGACGCGACGGTACTTATATTATTTGCCTTAAATGTTATAATTTCATTTGTAATAGCGGCCCGTCCCGGCTTCGCCCGGGTGGTATGAAATTATGATTTAATAGCGGTCACCCATTGCTCCGCTCACGTATATTTGGTATATTGTTTATTTGTTATCCCCCGCGAGAATCTCCCCCTGCGTAACTTTCTATTAGTGAAAGAATTTTTAGAACGGTTTAGTCGTTCCAGAGATAAGAATTTATTATTTATTACCCCCCCACGAGTACCCCCTCGCGAGAATCTCTCCCCCTGCGTAGCTTTCTAATAGTGAAAGAATTTTTAGAATCGGTTTAGTAGTTCCAGAGATAAGAATTTATGATTTATTACCCCCTCCCTCTAATTTTTTTGAAAATAAAATACAGTCCATGTTACTCGCTGACAATGTAGCTTTCTATAGGTGAAAGCATTTTTAAAATCAGTTAAGTAGTTTTTGAGTTTATCCATTGCAAACAAACAATCTAATTTTACCTCTTTATAATATTAGTATAGATATCTCAATATAGGGGAAGAGAGGAACAAAATGGAGTATAGGGAGCAAAACGGAGTACCTACCCCAAAAATTTGGTGAAAAAAATGTCTCCAACATTGATCAAATGGCTATTTATAGCTCTTAATATTAATATCAATGCACGATTCAAAGTATCGAAAAACAATATTTACCTAATCATTTTATTGTCTACGGGATTATTAAACCGAACTGTCCAATTGATCTGTTGATAAGTGATCTTCCAGCACTTACTGCTGATCTCACTAAATCTGACTATGTAATCTTCCTTGGTGGCTTATCTAGTATTAAATCCTGTTTTGACTCAGCTGAGTTTAATAAAATTAAAAATTGTTTCTCTTCATTAGCTAACATGTTAACTCATACTAATTTAATTGTGAGTGCGATACCATACGACCTAAATGAAACTCAGTATAATAATTTTATATTTTCTATAAACAAATATATTGATAAAATTTTAACTAATTTATTAAATGCGAGAATGTTATATTTAAATAAAATATGGCAAAGTCTGTCTGAATATCCATTGTCAGCTCTAAATATTTTAGTAATTGCTAATGCTTGTAAGTTATTATCTAAGTGTATACTGAATTTTAATTCCAATATTGACATGTGTTCTAATCATTTTGGTTATCAGATGTTTAATGATGGTGATCAAGTTCAAACCATTAATTATAATTCAAATAAAAAAAGTCATACATTCCCAAAATTAAACAATAATACAAAAAAAAATGTAATAAAAAGTAAACTATCCATAACTAAATCTAAAGTTAAAAGCAAAATAAGGAATAAATTGAAAATTATGCATCAAAATATTAGGTCTATTACAAATAAAATCAATGAATTAGCCATCGTACTTAGTGATGAAAATCCGGATATTTGCTGCATATCCGAATCGTGACTGTCTCCTTTAAATGTTTCTCACGTTCATGTTCCGAATTTTAACCTATGTTCGGACTACTGTCGAACGTCTAGCTATGGTGGTGTTCTTATTCTAGCCAAAAATTACATTAATGCAACAAATCTTATCTGGATTTCGAAATTTTGTGAGGATAAAAACTTTGAATGCTGTGGTATAAAATTTTGTGTTGATAAAAGTTTCTATATAATTCTTAGTGTATATCGATCTCCATCTGGTGAGTTCACAAACTTCATTGCAGCTTTTGGCTCTGTTCTCTCTAAGATTAATAAGTTGAAAAATATTTCACATATAATAGTGGCTGGAGATTTCAATACAGACTTTTCTTCAAACTCACAAGAAGCTTTAACACTAATTGAACTTTTTTCCTCGTTTAATTTGAAGTTAACAATAAATTTACCCACCAGAGAAACTGAGCACTCTGCTACTGTTATTGATAACATCTTAGTAAATTGTGATTTTGTGGATGCATATAACGTTAAAACACACTTGTCTGACCATTATTCGCAATGTGTGATAATTAGCACTAATAAGGACAAATCTTGTGTCAAACTTCCCTCATATAAACGAATTTTTAATGATTTTAATTGCAATTTTTTTAATTTCTTGATAAATAAACAAACATGGCAGGATGTTTTTTCTTGTGATGATGTCAATGATGCTTTCAAGTTGTTTCATGAAACTTTTCTGCATAATTTTAACTGTGCTTTTCCAGTAGTTTTAGTACACAACAAACCAAAATGTAATGACATTAGGAAGAAGTGGTTGACTCCTGACTTAATTTTCTTTAAAACTATTGTTGATGATTTGTATGTACTCAGTAAAAAATTCCCAATATATAATTCAATTTTTAAAAAATACAAATTTGAATATAAGTACAGGATTAAAACTGCCATGTCTGAATATTTCTGTTGTGTAATTAATGATTCCAACAACAAAAGTAAGGCAATGTGGAGTTTAATTAATAGTGAATTGAAAGGCAATCTTCCCAGCTCCAGTTCTATTTCTCTTAATAATGATGGAATTATCTCTGATAATGTCTCTGATGTTGTCAATATATTTAATAATCATTTTCTTAATGTCCCTAATAATCGATTAATTCAACATGCCAATGACAATTATACTCCTACCAAAGTAATCAATCACTCGGTTTTTCTCACGCCAATTTCTTATGATGAAATGCTTTTTATTTTCAATAAACTTAAGAATAATTTTTCCTGTGGTACTGATGGTATTCCGAATAAAATTGTAAAAAATAATCTATCTTTAATTAAACCTCTACAATTTATTATTAATCTTTCATTTTTAACTGGATCTTTTCCTAATCTGCTTAAGGAAGCTAAAACTGTACCTGTTTATAAAAAAGGAGATAAACATGATGTCAATAATTATAGGCCAATTTCCATATTATCAACCTTTTCAAAAATCTTAGAAATGGCTTTCTCCCTTAGAATTACATCCTTTAATTCTATTAATAGAATTATTTGTAAGCATCAGAATGGTTTTGTCCAAGATAAATCTACTGATGATGGGATCTTCAATCTAATTACATCTGTAGCAAACAGTCTAAATGATAATAAGATGGTATCCGTATTATTCTGCGACCAAAGTAGAGCGTTTGACACTGTTAGTCATGATAGACTTCTAGATAAAATACAACATCTTGGTCTTAGAGGTAACTGCTACAACTGGATTAAATCTTATCTGTCCAATAGAACCCATAAAGTCAGTATTGGTAATGTTACTTCTGAATCTGCTTGCATCACTTCAGGTGTGCCACAAGGATCGGTCCTTGGACCTTTACTTTTTATTCTTTACGTGAATGATTTGCCTGACCATGTAAATGCTGATAATATTGTTCTATATGCTGATGATACCTCATTAATTACTACAGCTGATAATTGTACAGAATTGGAGGCCAAGATGCAAAATACATTGGATGATGTTTCCTTGTGGTGTAATGATAATGCACTATGTTTAAACAATACAAAGACTCATTATATGATCTTTCAGGCCTCTCTGATAAAAAATTATTCTTTGTCTCTTAACCTAGACGGTAACATACTCGACAAAATATCTGAAGTCAATTTCCTCGGTGTGACTATTGATAGTAAGTTAAGTTGGATGCCTCATATAAATACTTTATGTCTTAAGTTATCAAAATCTCTATATGCTCTAAGGGTAATAAGGAATAGTTGCGTATTAATTGAACCTTGTATAACTGCATATTATGCTTATTTCTTTCAATATGTGAGGTATGGAATAATGTTCTGGGGTCGCAGCTCCACTGGACTGCATAAAGTGTTGTTGTTACAAAAACGAGCAATTAGAATAATTTTCAAGCTAAATTCGCGTGAGAGCTGTCGTGATACTTTCATTTCTAATAAATTTTTAACTATTCCATCAATATACCTATGGGTATCACTTTGCTTTATTAAAAAACATATTGCTGAATTTCAAACTATAAATGCCCACCATTCTTATTTAACTCGTAACTGTGGCAATATCTTATTACCTAAATGTAATCTCTCTCTCTTCAAAAACAGTCCGCATTATGCTGCCTTGAAGCTTTTCAATGATTTGCCTAATGACTTTAAAGACTTGCCTTTTAATTCATTTCAAAAGAAACTTAAGAAATCATTGATTGCACAATGTTTGTATATCGTTGATGATTTTATTATGTAATAATTTATTGTATTGTTTATACTTTATTTTTATATATGCTATTGTTTTTATATTTATCATGTCTGACAAATTCGACTCCTTGTAGTCTTTTGAACGAAATAAAATAATAATAATAATAATAATAATAAAGGGTGTGGGTCTTGGGACCCCCGACAGATGTGAAACATCAAAGAAAACGTTATTGAACTCGGTGGTATTCTCTATGTAGTAGTATATATTTTCTCAAAAGCAGCAACTAACTTATGCTGACTTATGCTGACGTAATCCTATATACTGCACTGTAACACCGCGTGTGTTACAGTGCACGCCTGAGCCAAGAGAGAAAAAGAGTGCCGCAGTGGTGGGGAGAACAGCAGCGAAGGAGCGGACCAAACATTTCGTTGCATATTTCCCCTCACGCGGCTGTTCACAGCCCGACATAAGATGTTTCACATCAAAAATGTTCTATTTCTTATACCAAATGGTAATCAAAATCAAAAGTACCTATCATAATTATTTTTTGAAATTTATTCATTAGAGATAACGTGACTACAATGGATGGCGACCGTGCCGTACCAAGAAGACAGTAGCCTACGTGATTAAATGCAGGTTTTCACATACAACGAGTTTAGAGCTCGAATTATATTATCCGGTTGAACACGGCGCGGGAACGTAGCGCTCCCGCCAAGACAGACATTTTTACATGCAATTCATGTACGAGTATTGATACGTGTCTGAACGGACGGGATCCGCTAAGTATAAATATTCGTATATGAAATGCATGTCAAAACATGCGTCTAGCCGGAAACGCTACGTTCCCGCACCGTGTCTGACAGGATAATATATAAATCGACCTTTAGTCGTACGTCAGCATTTGCATATAGGGACAAAACAGTATTTTTCAAGTATTTTTCAGTTTGTTTCTTGGTTTTTAGATACATATGTCAAAAAATTGATCGACTTTTATAGAAAGAATTAAATTACAAGCCTTCTCTGAATTTTTCATTCTAATTTTGTGAACATTAATGCCTGTCTTGAAGAATGTGTGTTTGAACATTCTCCACACACAAAACCCATTTTTTAAACGCTATCAACTATTCATATTAGTATACAGAGTTCACTAGTTAGTTGTTACGTTCTTCAGGTGTCTCTCTCTCTCTGTGTGTGTGTGTGTGTCAAACGACATCAATATGGGGTATTCGACCAATCAGAATCAACTCTGACTGCAGGTCCTAGTCGTTTGTATGAAAACAAGACCCTACGATAAAATATCGTACGTCTTTTTTACGTACGTCCGAAACCGTTGTATGTGAAACCAGCGTACGTATAATATAGATTCTTTTGGTCCGTTATATGATTACACACTATAGACATTCGGCATAGAGAGTCAGTGATATTTTAAAGATACCAACATAAAACGAGTGAAGTGTGCAGTGTGTTTCCTTTCCACTCAGGTGAAAGAAGGTGTCTTGTTTATAGTCACAATAAAGTGGATATTCAAATACTCCATCGTACACAGTGTCCTGTATATCTTATTTACTGTTTATACTCTCTAACTTATAGATATATTCACCGTCTAAATTGCGTATCTACTGAAAAGAACAATACCTACCTACGTGTTCTCACCTCTCCGTTAGATTTTATTTTGCCCGCGGCTTCGCTCCCGTGAACGTCATTTTTTCGCTCTTTAAGTTCAAATACGCGAAGAAATGTTTACAACAAAAAATGACTTTTCCACAACGTCGCTATATTGGAAATTCGATTTTCGGTACCTGTTTAGCGGGTTGAAATTGCGAGTACATTGACAATTAATTCAATATGGCTGCTGTGTTATTATATTGCATTATAATTTATAAATTATAATGTTTTTATTATTAATTATAAATATAATTGCTATCATTTATTATTAAATACTATTTAATAAGGTGAAATTCTACCTATTTTTTAACCGACTTCAAAAAAGGAGCAGGTTCTATATTCGGCACGTATGTTTTTTATGTACATATGTTCACGGCCGATTTCATCTGCATTTGTGGACCAATTTTGATGATTATGATTTTATTTAATAAGGCATACTTTCAAAATGATCCCGTATAAATTTTACTTAAGGGGAGGGTAAGGTTAATTCGTACAAAAAAAAGGCACATTTTTGTGAATTTTTTTCGACAACACAGTTAAAATCTATTTATTAAAACCAATGGGACATCAAAGTATAACATTTGAAGAATATTTTGTAAAATTTTCATGGAGAAATATTAAAAAATACGGCAATGGCAGCAATTATTTGGAAGCGTCTCAGAAAAAAGTAGAATTGCGGTGCCCCTTATAACTTGGTGCTGGATCATCTGAAATCAAAAATGGAAATTTTTGTCGTTAGATAATCGCTTTCCCCAGGTAACGCTGGAAGGGTTTTTCGAAATTTCAATTTTTGGGAACACTTCGAAGTAAAAAACGCGATTTTTGCAAAAAAAAAAAAATCGCGTTTTTCACTTCGAAGTGTTCCCAAAAATTGAAAAATTGAAATTTCGAAAAACCCTTCCAGCGTTACCTGGGGAAAGCGATTATCTAACGACAAAAATTTCCATTTTTGATTTCAGATGATCCAGCACCAAGTTATAAGGGGCACCGCAATTCTACTTTTTTCTGAGACGCTTCCAAATAATTGCTGCCATTGCCGCATTTTTTAATATTTCTCCATGAAAATTTTACAAAATATTCTTCAAATGTTATACTTTGATGTCCCATTGGTTTTAATAAATAGATTTTAACTGTGTTGTCGAAAAAAATTCACAAAAATGTGCCTTTTTTGTACGAATTAACCTTACCCTCCCCTTAAATCGGTTCAAAAGTTCGACTGATTGTAATAAAAAGTGAGCAACGGACTGTAATACCGTAAAGGTAAATATCAGTTTTGATACAGCGTAAGTTTTGACACAGCGTAGAAAGTTTGTAGAAGTGAGCTATAATAGCTGATCACACAGTTAGTTAAAGCAAATAAGTGTTTTTCTTTTTTTAGTTATTTAGTAATCAAATATCAACACAGATGTCGGTTTATAACGTGCAAACTACGTATTGTAAAGCCACTAAAAAGTAAAAAATAAAAAACTTTTTAACAAAAAAACCTTCAAAAAAGCCACTAAAAAGAGAAAAATAATAAAATTTTGAGGTCGGCGTCAATTTAATAAAATAAAGGTAGATAATAAAATTTTTAGTAATGAAATTGTCGCCAACCTCAAAATTTTATTATTTTCCTCTTTTTAGTGACTTTTTTGAAGGAGGTTTTTTTTTGTTAAAAAATGTTTGTAACGAGTTAATCACTTCACCCGTGTGTAAGAACACACACACTTTTTGGTATTGATATATTGTGCTAACAACCTATGTACAAGCTTTTATTTAACTTGCAATGTATGTTAGTTTGTTTGTTTATTTAGGTCAAAACTTGCAAGTCAATTTTGAACGACTTCCACGTATCCGATCGATTTGAAATTTTGTACACATATGTATTCCCGATTACAATACATGAATAAATAGTTTTTAGAATTAAAATGCAACCCCTAAGGGGTTCAAACGAGGGTGTAGGGTTTTTTTTGACTAATCAAAGCCCAGGCCAAATAGCTGAAGCTAGAAACTTGAACTTTGGACAGTTGGTTCCTTTTCTGACGTAAGCATCCACTAAGAAAGGATTTCTCGAAATTCAACCCCTACGGGTGTCAAAGGGGGATAAAATTTTGAAAGACTAAAATGAACAAAATAAAATATTAGTAAAATAAACTTTTTAAAGACAAGCTTTTTTTGAAATGTATTAAAAAGGAAAAAATAATATTTAATAATTTTGGTTCATAATAATTATTATAAAATCAGAGGTTGCGAGTAATAAACTATAATAGAGATTACAACCCCCGCTTTTATAATAACTATGAACCAAAATAAATAATATTTAATAATTTTGGTTCATAATAATTATTATAAAATCAGAGGTTGCGAGTAATAAACTATAATAGAGATTACAACCCCCGCTTTTATAATAACTATGAACCAAAATTATTAAATATTATTTTTTCCTTTTTAGTACATTTTAATAAAAGTTTGTCTCTAAAAAGTTTTTTTTTACTAATATTTTTTTCACTCTTAAATTATTATTATATTTTTCAAATATGACAAAAAAGGTTAGTAAAGCGCACACAGTGTACCTATTTTAAATGTACCAAGGAAAGAAAACAAGTTTGCTTTTACGTTTGAAATCCAATAACTCAACTTCACATGCCCAAAGGAAAACATTAGATGAAACATTAGACCGGTTTATACACACGCTGTGCATACATACAAAACTAAATATTATATCTAGCAGATTTATTATAGGAACTGTTTGACGTCATCCTTTTGTTTCTAATTCGAACACTGCACTGGTGAAAGTATTCAATTTATTATAAAAAATAATAATCTGAAAATATACGCATGAACTCATATTTAACAAAAGCGGCATAAACGAGCGTTTGTATAGCAATAGCTTTTATTAATGTTATTCAAAACTGAAAACGCTCTTGTCACATTGTGACTGGTGATAATAGGGTATTATAATCATGAACTTCCGACTAACTTCATGGTGTTACTATTGACTAATTGCATGGTGTTACTATCGACTAACTGCATGGTGTTACTATCGACTAGCTTTGTGGTGTTACTATCAGTGTTAAATTTAGATCGACTGCAATAATTATTTTTTTTTCATTGCATATTTCTAATTCTTTTATTTTTTTCTAGGTACTACATCAATCACTTTGCAAGGTAATATCGGTAAGCCAAAATATTTTTTTTTAATTACTATAACTTAAAAGAAACAATTTCTTAATTTTTGTTATGGCTCACAGTGCATCTATTATATTTAAAATTCATTAATATACAGGGTGTGGGACATAAAATGTTTCAAGATAATATCTCAGAAAGTATTGGTGGTAGCAAAAAAAGTTTTCAAAAAACTATCTGGTATCAAGGGGGACGTATGTTGGTAAAATAGCGATAAAATAGATTTTCTTCTCGATTGATGTACTGAGGTCGGGTAAAAATTACTTCCATTTTTTATGTGCCTCATCCTGTATACACCCATTATAAAACAATAACCGGAAACAACTGCTGTCTAAATTTAATGAGACTTAAATTTTTATAGAAAAAGTACAAAAATATGTTATATATTATTCTAATTATTGTTATCAAAATACGTATAAGGGACAGCAAAAATCTCTATGCCGGTTCTGAATTATTACATAAAACTACCAGTTTAGTATCTACTACCTACTTACATTATACTATAACAAAAGCAAATATAAAACTTTTTAGAGTTCAGACAGATATTGAAGTCTGAAAACTCTCTATAACTATTTTTTACGTAGCGAAGACAATTTCGCCTTTAAATATAAAAAACTTGGAAAGTTTACGAAGCTGTCGTTTCTCCTTAATAACGTTTTTAGTTTGCAACATAAAATTTCTTCGTAAATAATTCACCTATTCGAAATTTTCAAAAATACACTTTTTTCTACAAAACCTAGACAAATCGAATTTGAAGAATTAATTGAATTTGAAAAGTACGATGAATTGAATGTGGTAGTTATGATGACAATGCAATATTTGTTTTACTTTTATTTAATAGTGCATACTTTCGTGTTTGAGCCGAGTAGCACCGTCAGGTGCGTTTCACATCACTGTTGTTAACAGCCCAGGCAAAGCGCGCCTAAGGAAGTTTTCACTTCAAAAAATTCTTATAGGAATGAAAAATGTTTGTCCATGATTTCAATTTTCAATAATAATAATAATAATAATAATAGAAATAACAAGTCGTGAGGTGGGTCGTTTATTAGAACTAAAGTGCGACCCTTGAGGTCCACACGACGAACTTCCCAGTTTGATAAATATTTAATAATAATAATTAAATAAGAAATTACACAGAAAAGTAATCATTTTAATCATTAAAACATAATTATTATTTATTTTTAACAATAATTTTAAAAAAAAACGGCTGAACCGATTTTTATAAAATTTATGTCGGATCAAAATGACGTTAACACGCCTCGATTGACACCCTTACGAAGTCGATATAATTTTTTTTTTCGCGAGATATTGTGTAAAATCTACTTTTTTAGAGTCTATGTGGTTAAGAAAAAAGAACGGCTGAACCGATTTTGAAAAAATTTCTTTCAGATCATATTTACGTTAATACGCGTCGATTGGCACCCTAACGTAGTCAATATAATTTTTCATTATCGAGATTTCGTCTTAGAAAGAAATGATAACATACGTACACACACACACACACACACACATACATACATACATACATACATACATACATACATACATACATACACACACACACATACACACACACACACATACACTGAAGATGCAGAACATGTCTTCTTCCAGTGCCCTCGTTTTAATACAGAGAGACAACATCTGGAAAAAACATTGGATGGAGTAGCAACACCGGAAAATCTCGTTGAGCTTATGCTAATATCGGAGGAAAATTGGAAGGCCGTTAGCGCTTTCGCTACAGCCATCCTTAAAGAGCTACGTAGGAAAGAACAGGAGAGGAGAAAGATTGCTCTCACTTTGAGCAAACACTAGCATACAGCAAGAAGATACCAGTAGGAGAGCTACGGCTAGACCACCCCCGCGAAGTAATGCCTTGCGGCGGTCCCGCGGGGGTATCCAAAGGTGAATGTTGGCAGGAGGTTTAGGGTTTTAGTCGGTAAGGTCAGACCAGCCCGACACACGAGAGATACGGTAACGGATCTCTTATGGTGCGTAATGCATTTCCCCCCTCCGAAAAAAAAAAAAAAAAAAAAAAACACACACACACACACACACACACACACACCCCGACATCTTTCTAAAAATAGTGTAGTGACCTTGAAACATAAAAATTTGTTATACATTTTGATTTCGATTTTCGGACCCCTTACAATAACTTCCAATGGGAAGTTAAAAATGAACGGGCCTCTACAGGTGCTTGCGCCGATTGTCTAGAAGGCTTAAAAACGCGTCTGATCGGGAGCGTAGAACAAAACGTCGAATGTGAGTGTAGACATTTTGAAGCCGAGTAGAGATAAGACTTCCGTCGCCCGGTCAGCCAATGGCAATACAGGACAAGCATTGAGCTAGTTTAGTTTGAAAACAAAGTCGGCCGGGAAATTACACCGGTTTTGTTGTTGTAACTTTGAAGGGCCGGATGTCCTCCGTGTCCGCTTTGTGGTGCGCTGGCCAGTAAAATGTTTGAAATTTCAGTTGTAATTAAAATGTAATTAAACAAACATTTAACAGAAGGGCTGCACAGAAAGGATGTACGTTCAAACCCTTTACTGGAGTAAATTAATACCTTCTCAACTGACCATACATGAATAGAAGTTAAATATATATAATGCGCCTGCTTATTATACCGACTGTTCAACAAAAAAAACGGGTGTGTGCTTATGACCACACGACAGAAGTGAAAACTTCTGATTTTCTAATTTTAAAATATATTATATAATTTTTTAATCACACAGTTTAATCATAAATATATTAAAATCGACCTATTCGCGTCTGACATTAAGGTCGAAGCCCACTATTGGGCTTAGTCGCGAACTAGCCGAGGAGGTCGTAGCAACGGAACAAAGCGTTGAATGAAGGTAAAAGTGCACAAAATATATGTTTTTCACGAATGACAGTTTACAAAGGTAAGCATAATGCTAAAAGATATAGTTCAGTTTTCACTTCAAGTTTTGTAATAAATAATTCTGTCGCAATACGACTTTTAACCGTTGTTTGTTTACATTAGCTTACATGTGATTTGTATTAAATAGTTTCAGAAATGCCTTACATGTGTTCAAATCCTTGTTGCCGAAATACTTCGACAGCATTTTCCTATCACAAATTTCCTGAAAATAGTGAATTGAGGAAGCTATAGATGGGTTTAACTGGAATAAGACTTATAACAGAAAGCACTCTTTTGTACAGTGATCATTCAGATGCTAATGACCTCTGTTGTCGATCGTCTATAATTTACAAGATGGTTGGATTGTGGATTGTAGACGCTCGACAACAGAGGTCATTAGCGTCTGACTATAATTTACAATTCATTCATTCATGCAGTGATTATTTCAACGGCAATGATTTTTTTTCGCGTCGTAAGTTCCTATTGCAACATTTGTGCTGACATAACAAAACATTTTTAGTGAAATTTAATTTCGATATTTTCAGCCAGACGCTAATGACCTCTGTTGTCGAGCGTCTATAATTCACAATTCATTCAAAAGTCGTATTACGACAGAATTATTTATTACAAAACTTCAAGTGAACACTGAACAGTATCTTTTTGCAATATGCTTACATTTGTATACTGTCATTCGTGAAAAACATATATTTTGTGCACTTTTACCTTCACTCAACGCTTTGTTCCGTTGCTACGACCTCCTCGGGTAGTTCGCGACTAAGCCCAATAGAGGGCTTCGACCTTAATGTCAGACGCGAATACAATTAAATTTAATGCATATAATACCTTAACGATAATAATAAGTTTTAGTGTCATCTGTTAGCGCACTTGTGAACCACAAATAACTTTTTACTCGTATTAAGTTTTTAGTGTCATCTATTAGCACACTTATGAACTACACACTATAACCAGCATATTGCAAATACGTGTTCGTGATTGAGCCGAGTATAGCCCCGATTGTCACCGTCGGGTGCGTTTCACATCACTGTAGCCCAGGCAAAGCGCGCCTAAGAAAGTTTTCACTTCAAAAATCACCATTTCTGAAGTGAAACTTCTTTTCGCCCGACAAGGTGAATGGACCTGTCTCCGTAATAAAAGCGAGACATCGCTATCGCTTGTTATGCAAGAAAAAGAGAGAGAAAATATGGTTGCGCACGCATACCGTGTTCTGTCACCTAGCCAGCAGCAGTCAGTAACAAACGATATAAACAGGACTATTGGCTAGTTACCGGATATGCGCCCGCATCCAGGTGTAAAAAAGATATGTGGATTAGATTCATATAACCATGCCAACGAAAAACAAATCATAATAGATATAAATATTTATTCTGTGAATGTTATTTTTGGTTTTTCTGTTATTTTAATACGCTTCAGGATTATTCTTCGGGATTTCGGGATTATCCCGATTCATTCCAACAAAATAATAAACCTAAAAGAAACTGTGAATTTAATGAACCGATTAATCATGATTTAAATGGTTTCAAACGAGACAGAGTGATAATGTTTTTCATGTCACCCGTTATATTTTACGACTATGTTAAATACTCGATTCTCTCAACTATCAAAGCGTTAAACGGTTTAACTTTGTGGATAAAATATACTTTTTGTTTGTTTTCTTAAATAGTAGTTAAATGATCTGAAGGTTTTTATTAATGGGTACACTCGTTACCAATTCGTTCCGTTGTAATTCACTGAACAAGCATATGATAGTATAGTCACATAGTGCATAAACTTTGAAGACAATTTAATAATTTACTTTGAAAATATAATCTATATTCTATAAGATCAGAGATATTTCCTCTTATATGATTTGTTATTTAAAAGCAGCTACAAATTTATTTTTAAACTTTATACTCAGGTATACTGGGTTGCAGAAAGTATTTTTAGAAAATCTTATAGTTTGTGATAACACATATCACTCTATAAGAAAAGCATTGTATTTTTAGGGTTCCGTACTTTATAACGAAAAACAGAATCATTATAAAGATCACTCTTGCGTCCGTTTGTCTGTCTGTCACAGACGTTTTTCTCGAAAAACTGTATGACGTAGGAATTTGAAATTTGCCATGATCTTTGTAACGCGCATATAATTCGATAATCAAATGTTATGAAATATTTTTAACTTCTCATTGGAAGTTATTGTAATAGGTCCGAAAATCGAAATCAAAATGTATAACAAATTTTTATGTTTCAAGGTCACTACACTATTTTTACACTATTTTTAGAAAGATGTCTGTGTGTGTATGTATGTATGTTTGTGTGTGTGTGTATGTATGTGTGTGTGTGTGTGTACGTATGTACGTAGATATGTGTCCATTTCTTTCTAAGACGAAATCTCGAGAATGAAAAATGATATTGACTACGTTAGGGTGCCAATCGACGCGTATTAACGTAAATATGATCTGAAAGAAACGGTTCAGCTGTTCTTTTTTCTTAACCAAATAGACTCCAAAAAAGTAGATTTTACACAATATCTCGCGAGTAAGGGTGTTAACGTTATTTTGATCCGACATAAATTTTATAAAAATCGGTTCAGCCGTTTTTTTTTAATGATTGTTAAAAATAAATAATAATTATGTTTTAATGATTAAAATGATTACTTTTCTGTGTAATATCTAATTTAATTATTATTATTAAATATTTATCAAACTGGGAAGTTCGTCGTGTGGACCTCAAGGATCGCACTTTAGTCCTAATAAACGACCCACCTCACGGCTTGTTTATTTTTGTTATTAACCTAATTCAACTTGATTCAAAAAATCCCCCGAGCCCCGATTTTCTCTCCACGGTCTAATAGCCCGGGAGTTTGCGTTGCAAATGAAAAAGTCATAGTAAGCCGGCTGACTTTGATATCGATAGTTGATCTCGTACCACTAATCAGTGAACCGACCGTCAGCTGTTCAAATAGCGGTGGGTTTGGGTGTAGGAGACTGAAAGTGGTAAAAAACAAATTTTAAGTAATAGTACGCCGGCTGAAACTTTTTTTATAAATAGTTGACATCATAATGAGTTGAAAAAAAATTGTCAGCTCATCGTGGAGGGGAGGTTGTGCGTCAGTTGCTCGCATGAACTTGTAAAAAAACACGTAAAATATTGCACATTTCATTTTTTTGCACTGACAGCAGCTGAGACTGTTACATTACCTAGGATTATGATAGCGATATGATCATAATCCTAGATAACGTAATTTTCTCAGCTGCTGTCAGTGCAAAAAAGTGAAATGCGCAATATTTTACGTGTTTTTTACAAGTTCATGCGAGCAGCTGACGCACAATCCCCCCTCCACGATGCAGCTAACAATTTTTTTTTCAACTCACTATGATGTTAACTATTTATAAAAAAGGTTTCAGTCGGCGTACTATTACTAAAAAAAAATTTTTTTTACCACTTTCGCAGCCTCTCACACCCACACCTACCGCGGGTGCGTCAGCTGACGCTTGGTTTACTTATTAGTCATACCAGATTTATCGATAAAAAACTTTTTAACAAAAAAAAAACCTCCTTCAAAAAGGCACTAAAAAGAGGAAAATAATGAAATTTTGAGGTCTGTGCCAATTAAAAAGAAGATATTAATCACTATACTATACTTTTTAACCGACTTCATATTTTAATTGGCACAGACCTCAAAATTTCATTATTTTCCTCTTTTTAGTGCCTTTTTGAAGGAGGTTTTTTTTTTGTTAAAAATTTTTTTATTTTTTACTTTTTAGTGTCAAAAAGTAACATTTACCTTAAAGAATCACACGCCCTTACTTACTTTTATTAAAATCAGCCGAACTACTGAACCGATTTTGATGAAATTCCTATGGGACCAATCTGAAAGTATATCCTTTCAAAATCGGTTCATAAACGACGAAGTTATCCGCGAACACACATAAAACATAAAAAATATATACGGTCGAATTGAGAAACCTCCTTTTTTTGAAGTCGGTTAAAAAAGATAACAATCGATCGGCGTAAAAACACTATCTAAAATGCGACGCAAACTCCTGGGCTTATATTACATTTGAAATCTATTCAAAATAGTGCGATAATTTATCCAAGCTAATTTCAAATTAAAATATGCTTTTTTTAAGGACACCTAGGGTAATCTGAGTAAAACCGGCCCTGTGTATAAAAACCCAAGAATTGAACCAGGGTTTGAACCCGTTATCCTTAATTTACCTCGAACGAGCATCATACATTCTTATATAGTACTTAATGTTAATTTATAGCTGATAATAATTATTATAAAGAGATGACTATACTACGGCTATATACAATAATTTGAAGGTATGTTATACTATCATAAGCTATATCGTTAACTAACCCGCAACAAGATCTATACATACTGAATGTTCAATTGAATCGCTACATAGGATAATATTAGTTTTGGTTCTTTTAGAATCGTCCATTCCTCATCTCAACAGCCTACACTAAACAAACTTATCCCCCTATCCCCCTATATTATTAAACGAGTAAATCTTGTATGTATCTATGTATATATCCCCCTATATTATTAAACGAGTAAATCTTGTATGTATCTATGTATATATGTATATATATAAATATTTTCTCGAAAACGGCTCTAACGATTTTGATCAAATTTACCGAAAAGGGGTTTCGGGGGGCAAAAAATCGATTTAGCTAGGTCTCATCCCTGGAAAAATTCGTTTTCCTATCGATTTTATCATTTTTAAAAACGGTTTTTTGACCTGTCAAAACATTGTAATATCGTGAGTAGGCTTTGGAGAAAACAAACTACTTTCATTATTTATATGTCAAAATTATCTGACAGAATTTTTAACTTATTAAAATAATCCGTGAACTATTTGTATAGTAAAAAATAACAGAAATAAAAACTAAACGTAATTATGTAAGTAGTTTTAACTAATATTTAAATAAATAGATACCTAAGTATGTTATTTTTATATTACCTATATAAAATATGTATATTATGTACGTTAAATATAGTATGACGTATAATCTTACCTAGACTTTTTTTTCTCAAAAAAGAATAACGATTTTGATGAAATTTACAGAATGGGGATTTTTCGGGGCGAGAAATCGATCTAGGTAGGAATCTTGGTCCCAGGGGGAGCAATTAAAAAAAAGAGTTTTTTATTTATAACTCGGTCAATTGTCAGATCGATTCGAAGCCTATTTCTACATAGATTTTGTATAATATATCACAAGGGTTAAAACTGTAAATGAACACTAATATAAGAAGTGTCTTGCACAATATGTAAATAATGACAAATAGGCGGCCCGAAGGGCCGCACTTTTGGCACCGCGAGTCTGTGTAAAAACACATCGATTTTTGAAAACTATTGTTAAGATACATACAAAAAAGTTTTGTTTAAAAATTTGCACGGCGGCCCGAAGGGCCGCACTTCTAGCGACGCAGGCATGCAGTATATCAAAACACATCGATTTTTAAAAACTATGGTGAAGATGCATGCAAAAAAGTTTTGCGCTGCAGGTTTATAGTCTGTCGTTTGTTATTAAAAGATATAATATGAGTTCTATTTCTTCGAAAATCGATTTTTGTGAGTTTTTCAGTAGGTACCTTCTATGCAAAAAAAATATTTGAAATTTACTGAAAGTTGCTAAGATGACATCACAGAGAAAAAGTACTTCGATAAAGTTGATATTTGGTATCAATGTTTAAAAATGGATTATTGAAACGGCAACGGGCAAGCAGAATTTCATCTGATTCGAACATTTTTACAAGATATTCAATCTATGAAAATCGGTTTTTGCGAGCTCTTCAGTCAACAAAACAATAACGGCGGTAGATTTGAAAATGGCGACCTAAGTAATATTTACAGGAAAAAATGCTTGATTCAAGTTGATACTTAGTTTTTACGCTTAAAAATACACATAGGTATTTAAAATATTTAACAGAAACAATTATTTAAATTATGTTTCAGAAATAAATTCGTTTCGGAGTAATATTTTGAGAAAATAATATCTCACAGCATACAAGTACTATTTTTTTGAACTCATCCGAGCAAAGCTCGGCACCCAGATATTATTATTGAAATGAATACTTCTTATGTGACTCCGGACGTGTTTGCGCAAAGCGTAAAACGATGACGCGCGCGGCCCACTACTTTTTATGAAAGGTAGGCGCGGGGTACGGAGAGGTCACGCAAGATCAACGTTCTCTCTTTTTCGCTCTTGTATGTCATTCAACTAATTCGGTGTGACTTCAGCCGTGTATAACGTTACACACAGTATTTTTTTACAATACACAAGTCATAAAATCAGAACGAATCTCCTGGAAGATAGGTAACTCTCCTAAAAATTGCCCCCCCCCCCCCTGAGCGACTACCTGGATCCGCGCCTGTACTCTGCCACCTTCTTCAATATACACCTCACTCGACATTTTTCATGCATGTTACTTTCACCAATTATGAATTTCCATACATCGATATAATTTAATGCATAATCTGCCATGTTTTGTTGATTCTGTCAAAACATAGATCCAGAGTGAAGTTAGCTTAGTCCATAGTTGTATCGTCAAAGGTCAAAGCAGGATGGAGACTTCATTGACGTGTTAAAATTATAAGGTCATCCCGCTTAGATCTTTAGCCATGCTGCTACCTATAGTTCGATTTAATTGCGAATTTACTGATGAACTAAAATCCGCGGTCGATGCACTTCAGTGAGAAAGGCAATGCGGTGGACTCGTACCATTTATTTAAATTGCCATCCAAGTGGCCTATGTATCGGTTTCGAGCGGATAACAAAATGTGTGCGGGATATATTGGATGCCAGAGCCCAGGCTACGGGGTAGATACCTGCGTACAGCAGGAGGCTGTGAGACGCCATCTGCATGAGCACGCCTGCATTGCCGCTAGGGCTGATCAATCATGTTTTAATTATATAACAATACAGCTGAAAAATAAAACATTTAAATTACACCCCTAAGAATAGATTATGCATAAAACATGGTCTATAATAAAACTTGTTAATTAATTAATGTCGTTTTTTAAGCTATTCTATCAATATTTTACTGAAATATTATAATGTTGTTACTTATTATTCGTTGTCTTAGTTTTTGGTAGATTTTAAAAAATAAATTTAAAGACTTTGTGGACAAAATATACAACAAACTAATTTAGTAGGTTAAAGAAACACTACGTACAGATGTACATTTATTTTTTACCTTAGGTATATGACAGTAAAATATTAAAATTAATTTTAAACAAAAAAGTTCATATAAACATATTATACTTAATATCCCATTATCTCAAAAACTACACAACATATCTTATTCAAACCGATTTTCGTTAGAAGTGTTTTTTTAAGTTGTAGGTACACCACCTTAATTTTTTTCAGAATTTTCCACCCCATAGTTGAAAATTTAGAGAGGGGCACACTTTTTACGATTTTAGAAACGCATATCTCACCAACTATTGACTTAATGTCATTTTGAAACTTCCATATCATTTTTCAAGACTTATCTAACGATACCCCACACGTACAATGTGCACTGGAGCTTTTTTCTTCATCCCTCAGTTAGGTACATGTATATGGACTATGGAGTGCCACCCCTAATTTTTTTTTTCGTAATTTCACTACACCATTGTATAGCGTTCATAGAAGACACCTACTTTCTAAATTTCATCTATGTAGTGCCAATAGTCTCCGAGTAAAATGGCTGTGACATACGGACGGACGGACGGACAAGACGAAATTATAAGGGTTCCGTCCATTTAGCTAGGGAACCCCAAAAACGTGTTTCCAGAATATTTATCTGTCTGTCGAGATTACACGAGAACGCTTGGGCAGATTTTGGTGAAACTTGGTACAATATCTATTGCAAGGTACCCAAACTTAAAGTATAGGGTACTTTTTAATACAGGATTTCCGTTCAAACCCACATTAAAACGCGAATGAATCTGTATGAACAAACGACGTTGACGCGATCGAATCCGCGGGTAAAATCTAGTTGTATATAAATAGACAAATGCTTGCACATCCTTATACCGTGTGGAGTGGCACTCAGGGCTGTACTTTATCGTTCCATCATACACTATAATACCACAGGAATCACCAACTGGCGGACCGCGGTCCGCTTCTGAACCGCAGACATATTTTTTATGAACCTCCACGAGAAACACAATGACAAATATTTCTTAAAATTTTACTCTCGCATGAGGTGTGATTACGTTAAGAAAACTATATGCTTGTGGATTGGTTACAGTCTATTTAATATTTAATTATCAAAATAAAAAGGTTTGTTTTAATAATTTCGTCTTTTATTTACCAGGAAAAATCAGTACAAGAATAGAAAATCACGTTTTTAAAGTTATACTTCTTTAGGCGCGTTATGAAAAAAATGATGATAGTGAGTTTTTTTAAAAAATGTGACATTAAAATTAACAGGGTACCTATTGTGTAACTCGTTTTTAGTGATTTCACTCATGTGAGTTTGCTCACGCGATTGTGTATTTTCCACACAAGTGAAAAGTGAACTATTTCACGTGACATTATTCACCATCGAATTTGTTAGTGAAACGTGAAATGGGAATGAGACAGAGAGTGAATTGAAAAAGGACGCATGACAACTTTGTTCTTATAATAGATAATGAAAGAAATGCAATAAACGATAATACACAAAATTGAAATATCTTAATTTTTTAAACATAATTATAGGCAAAGACACATTATGAATATATATATTTATTTATAATACATAAATTTAAAAATAAATTTCTCTTTAATTTTTTACACATAATTATACACAAAAGCACGTTATGAATATATAATATAAGATCAATAAATTAAATTATAAAGTTCACTTTATTTATATACTTCATCAATTTTTGATTCTCCTTACGTTCATTGTTAATTATCTGTCAAATATCGCATAATATAACCTCATATCCGCATTAATTTGTGTTTTTAAAGTGAAAATACCCAACAAAAAATAAAATCCCTACTTTGTGACCAAGTGATTTCACGAGTGAATCCGTAAGTTACACAATTCAGTGAGATCATACGCGTGGCATGAAAATGTGAAAATGAGTGTAAATTCACGAAAGTTACACAATAGTTCCCCAGGCTGATTTCCATAGTTACCATATAGGTACACAAAACTTGTCGGGATTTGAACCCGAAATTCCCAGTCTCCGGCTGGTTAAGTTACCAATTACTCACACAGTGCCCGAGAGTGGAATCTGTTCCTTCGTTCCTCCCCTATATATAACTATTTCAACACCAAATCACACCTCATACTCTCGCATGAGGTGTGATTACGTGTTACGGTGTGATTGGTTACAGTCTATTTAATATCTAATTATCAAAATAAAAAGAATTGTTTTAATAGTTTCGTCTTTTATTTACCAGGAAAAATCAGTAAAAGAATAGAAAATTACGTTTTTAAAGTTATACTCCTTTAGGCGCGTTATGAAAAAAATGATGATAGTGAGTTTTTTAAAAAATGTGACATCAAAATTAACAGAACTGATTTCCATAGTTACCATATACACAAAACTTGTCTTTTATTATTTTATTTCAATAAATTATTTGCATGCAAATTATTTTTTAAACACGCCAAAGAACTTCTAACGCGCGTACTTAAGTACACGCACCCACTTTTTTATATTAGTGTAAGCGTGTAGGGCTTGACCTTGTGTCAGTGTTAAAGTTAGCTGGATCGCTACAGAAACGGACCACGCTCAAAAATAGTTGGTGACCGCTGCACTGTACCATACATGGGCGTTGATTTAATAAACCGCATTATCACTTCGTTCGGCGCCAAAAGCAGAAACGTCATTATTCGGGCATCCCTACGGTGGGCCCCCCCGGCCAGCGACAAGCGGCCCCCAATAGCGGGGAATGTAATCACAGCCCACGTTTGTTGTTGAATTATTGCACCTGTAATGCGCTTCGTACTCAATTTTCCCACATATAAATCATCTAACGCTGTCGGCATTTACACGTGTGCAGAAACCCAGTAGCTATATAGCTACCTCCGCACGCTCCCAAGATGCATACATGCTTCCATTATATTACACAATATTCACACATTGCTCTTTATTTAAGCTCGATTCGCATTACAATCAATTTCAGATCATAGTGGAAATATTACATGATGTATAAACCGAGCGATGTAGCTTAGTGGTAGAGCACTGCACTCGCAATCGAAAGGTACTGGGTTCGAATCTCGGCGGGACAGATGTAGCTATCACTTTTTCCTATTGCCTCACGCCAAGAAACGGTAATTTCTGTACTGTCCATCTTGTTGAGGTTTTCCATGGTTTCGCGCATTTTGGGGGCAATCTAAGGGCATTTTGGGGGCAATCTAAGGGCATTTCGGGGGCAATCTAAGGGAATTTTGGGGGCAATCTAAGGGCATTTTGGGGGCAATCTAAGGGCATTTTGGGGGAAATCTAAGGGCATTTTGGGGGCAATCTAAGGTCATTTTGGGAGCAATCTAAGGGTATTTTGGGGAAAATCTAAGGGCATTTTGGGGCAATCTAAGGGCATTTTGGGGGAAATCTAAGGGCATTTTGGGAGCAATCTAAGGGCATTTTGGGGGCAATCTAAGGGCATTTTGGGGGCAATCTAAGGGCATTTTGGGGGCAATCTAAGGGCATTTTGGAGGCAATCTAAGGGCATTTTTGGGGCAATCTAAGGGCATTTTGGGGGCAATCTAAGGGCATTTTGAGGGCAATCTAAGGGCATTTTGGGGGCAATCTAAAGGCATTTTGGGGGCAATCTAAGGGCATTTTGGGCTCAATAACTCCAGATGAATATCGAAATGGTTCCTTATTCAAGGCCATGGCCGATTATCTGTCAAACTTCTATGCTCCTACATGCTCTACAAATTTTGTGTGAAACCTTTTCGATTTCTACAGCGACTCAAGATCCTGCAAATGTATACGGTGTTTCTTGATGATCTAACACAATTCATTTCCTCAAATTCTCAGCCTCGCCACTCAAACGGTAATTTCAGATCTATTTTTCCTGGACTATATCTAATCTTTTTACAATGAAATAGTTTTGTGTAATAAGTAATAGTTCATACTGAACAACGTCTATGAGTCGACTCGAAATATTAAACGGGTTTGTTAATACAGAAATATTTGTAAAACAGTTCACATAGCAGTTAAGAAGTACTAATATTATATAGCATGATTTATTAGACAGGCGCTAGCAATGAAACAATGCCAAAAACTGCATTTTATGCGACGATTCATCTTCATGCACGTCGCCATAACTATTCAAACTTACTCCATTTTAAATTTAAAATGTTTTATACAACTCCATAAAATGTTGTGGAAATTGTTACTATTTCTGGTTAGGTAGTCTTTTAGTCTGTCGCTAATTTATACTTCGTGTACCGCGCGATTAATAATTAAGTTTGACTATGAATATTTTTATTTATTTATTGTAAATTATAGACGCGTCGACAACTTAGGTCATTAGCGTCTTGTTTACATCAAATAACAACTCACTTAAAACTAAATAACATCACAAAACATCCATGAGCGAAGGCGGGATTCGAACCCACGACAGTGTGATCCAAAGGCCGCTACGCTAACCGTTACACCTCTCTGTCCTCTTGACTATGAATAAAGATTTTCACAACATACATGAATGTACACGCCTATTATGTATCGACTGTGGCGCCGTAGTCGAAAAAATAGTATATTGTGCGACTAGTGGGAGAAAGAGGAGATTCCTCGAGTGGAATCTCCTCTTTTGACCAATAGTCGCACACAATATTTTGTTCAACTACCGCAAGAAATATATCATTTCGTGGCTCTGCTGAACGTGGGCGAAATAATGGGTGACCTGATTGATTGACGAAACTATCAACACTTGCGTAAACGTTCCCCGTAATGAGCGTGGGCGAAATGCTATTTCGCCCACTCTCTACGTCTACAGTCAGAGAATTCATTATTTCGCCCACTCTCAGTAGAGCCACGAAATTACATATTTCTTGCGGGTGTTGAACAAAAGAACATTGATCATTTATTTAGAAAAATTCAGAATTATATCTTTACCTACTTTCATAAATGTAACTAACTATTATACTGTGAAGTATCACTTATCGAACAATGGAATTTTTTCACCTGGGCGAAGCCGGCCAGCCAGTGTCAATCATACATATAAACTTCCTCGTGATTCAATCTATCTAATAATGAAAACAGAAACAAAATCCGTTCACTAGTTACGAAGAAAATCGGACACAGACAGACAGACAGACAAACAGACAGACGCGGCGAGGGACTTTTTGTTTTATAATAGGTATGTATTGATTGATGACAAAAAGAAACTGATGAAACTTAGAAGCATCTTCTTTTTGTTAAGTTGATTAAAAGTTAAAACGCCGTCAAATAGAATTCTGTGTTATTTTTCTACTATAATAATACTCTCTCAACGATGCGGACTTGTTAATAATTTTCATAGTAATAGAAGACATAAATGAACCTAGCAATTAGCAAGCTTACAGTAGCTCAGTGGCTGGTTGCTATAGGATGTTGGTACGCGTTCGGACAACATGTTTATAGGTCAACGGTGTAGGACATAAAACGTGATCTGGAAACATGATGTGTACAATTATTTCCCAGGCGCCTTTCAATGCCGAAGTGCAATATAAATTTATCAACTGTTGATAATTAAATTCTATACATAATATTGTCTATCGGGTGGCCTACAATTTTTTAATTTTTAAATACTTAATATGTATATAATTCAGTCGTTAAACTAAACTGTTTAATTTAAAGTTGATATAGGAGTAGTTTGGTTACATAATGGGATAAAAAGTGTAAATAGACCAAAAAAACTATTTTTCTAATAAAAATATGTATGTAACTACTTCTCAAAAAATCAGGAGATCAAGATAGTGTGGACGTATTTATAATTAATATGACGGAAAAAGTGACGCACAATCTGACGGAAAAAATAACGGAAAATATGACGAAAATCTGGCGGAAAAAGTGACGAAAATATGACGGAAAAAGTAAAGGAGAATATGACGGAAAAAGTAACGGAAATTCTGACGGAAAAGTTGACGGATAATATGACGAAAAAAGTGTCGGAAAAAGTGGCGGACAATCTGACCGAAAAAGTAATGGAAAATATGACGGAAAATGTGACGGAATCTCTGACGGATATAAGTGACGGAATCTCTGACGGAAATAAGTGACGGAAAAAATAATGACAAAAATGACGGAAAAAGTAACGGACAATCTGACGGAAAAAATGACAAAAAAGTGACGGAAAAAGTAACACAAAAAGTGACGGAAAATATGACTGAAAAAGTAACGGAAAAAATGACGGATAATATACCTAACGAAAAAAGTGTCGGAAAAAGTGACGGAAAAATAACGGAAAAAATGACGGACAATCTGACGGACAATCTGACGGAAAAAGTGACGAAAATGGAACGGAAAAAATAACAGAAATTATTTCTTTAATTTATCTCAGTTGTCAGTGTGTAGTGTACATAGTGGTGCATATATGTTGCTTTTTTAAGTAAACAAATTTTAAATGTATATATTTTAATTTTCATTTTTTTTAACTAAACTATTCATACCAACATGCATACACGGCACAATCAATCATCATTTCATCGTCAGTATCGCTCATTTCGAAAAAAATACCACCACTTTGCACAAATACCGAAATTGAACTGCGAGTTCACACTACATACCTTCATGGACAATAATAAAATCAAATAAATAATAGTTTTTATACGGCTGAAATGCAATTGAAAAATTTTTTCGTTGGAGAGCAGCCAATTATATAATTGTTTCGAAACATATCGGAAAAAAATATTTTACCAACCAGTGGTCACAGTCAGGATTCTAACCTGAACCTGTCCACCTTCGCGGCGCGAAACAATTATATAATTGGCTGCTCGCCAACGAAAAAAAAATAAAATGTGTACGGTGGTTGTATGTTCCGTGTGTAATGTTTGAAAACATGATATTTGTTTCAAGCGTGTGTGCTGCGTGTCATGTTTGCATACTATGTGGTCGCACCTATATAAACAAAAGGTACACACAAACTGGAAGGTTCACTTAATTGTTTTGGATAAAACTAAAAAAATTCCGGATACTCATAAAAACCTATTGCATTGTGAAACTATAAGTAACTATAGTCAGTATAGTCACTGCTTACAAAAAAAAATTGTGTTTTAAAGACCACCAACAGCTAAGGTTATTTGGGCCTAGCACCAATTCATATTTTCAATTCATTATTTTTTTTTTTAATAAATTGAAAGTTCAATTGACACTTTTACCAGCTCTCGGGCTAGAACCCGGGAACTGAGGACTTGTAATAGAGGAACCACAGCAACGCCATGTAATTAACAGCACCGCTACACGCTCGGCTATTCTCAAGCCCTCACTGCTTACAATTTCCGAACTGAACTGTAATGTGAAATTATCAACATCTTTACAAAACAAACTATCTGTAACATCGTCAGTGTGTAGTGTAATCCCCCATTATACGCCATTAGATCTGACATAATTTGTTGTGATAAATGAAGTAATGCGGATCTATACATCACATTATTATAGAGTTAGTTATAAGGTGCCTATATGCTATATATAATGTTTAGAGTGTTGATACAACGAGAGTTACTTATCCCATCTCAAAGCTCGGAGGGCGGCAACCTTTCGTCCCATCGGAATGCCTTTCTGCCTGCGTGTCGTCATCTAACATAATAAACTCTTGCTTCAAACCCTTATTCTAATGCTCTCTTGTTTATCTGTCGAACTGCGCACTTGCAAATATTCTATAGCAGAATTTCCTCTTCATAAAAACACGCATCTTTTTCACAGTTCATAACTTTATATTATACTATCAGATTACATCAGCGGCGGATTCAGGGGGAGGGGTGTTTAGGGGGCTCACTTTTGGGGGTTTCTAGCGGACTTTTGGAGGATCTTAGCGGACTTTTGGGGGTTTCTAGCGGACTTTTGGGGGTTTCCAGCGGACTTGGGGGGGGTTTCTAGCAGACTTAAGGATGGTTTCTAGCGGACTCGGGGTTTCTAGTGGACTTGGGGGGGTTTCTAACAGACTTGGGGGGGTCTCTAGCGGACTTGGGGGGGTTTCTAGCGAACTTGGGGGGTTTCTAGCGGGCTTCTGGGGGTTTCTAGCGGACTTTTGGGGGTTTCTAGCGAACTTTTGAGGGTTTCTAGCGGACTTTTGGGGGTTTATAGCGGACTTTTAGGGGTTTCTAGCGGACTTTTGGGGGTTTTCATCGAGAAAAATTTGTAATTTTTACAACATGTTAGTTACACATCAAACAAGCTTTGGTCAAAATTTTATCTATGGTCACCGATGTCATTCACGAGAAAAAAAATTATTGCTGAAGCCTGAAAAATATCAAACAAATGGCGTACTTTATAAAATGCGTTATGCGTGTTTATGCTTGACAACAGCACTCTCATACATAAACATTTTTAACATATTATTATTATAGCCCACTTTTGAGAACTAACCAATGAATTTGATAGATTCTTTGACATTAGAATCTTTCTAGTATTAGTACGGGTGTAAGTAAACAAGCAATGTTGAACTAAATGACTTATTAACAAAGCTTGTTATTAAAATAAATTGATGACGGTGCAAATATTGGAGAGGATTTTGTTGTATTAAATAACCTGCAGCAATTTCAACCAAAACTTCCTTCAGCTAGCATAATAAATAGGTACACTGAACGGTCGGTTGGTGCGAAGTCAATGCACACACATGTAGCCATGGAAACTAAAGCGCATCGTATCACCTCTTTGATATTGTAATCTTACAGTTAGCAATGCTTTTGTTGAACTAAGCGCTGGTATCAGTCGCTTTGATATTCATTAAAACGTGGTCCATTAAACGGGCGTCCTCAAAAGTGCAGGTTGTTCCAAAAAAAGCCGGCATAATAAAAATAATAATAATTTTAATTTATTGACCCTTTTTCATGAAGTTCGAAAATGTTCTCACTAGCAGCGCTAGTGGTACGGTGGCACGCGGGATAAAATTTTTGGAGCTATTTTTGTTTTGTTACGCCAAACAAGTATAACTTCTGACGTGCGTATACATAAGTACCCTACACACACACTCTTTTTTAAAATTAATTTCTTAGTGGAAGCACTAGGCGATTTCAGAGCAAAATACAAAAATTGAAATAATTTTTGAACCGTCAACAATTGGATAACCACAAGTATGATTATTTTGATTGGTAATGACCTCCCCTATCTCCTCACTTCGTTTACGGCTATCAAAAAATTTTAGGTTATAGTATGTCTTTGTCAATGACCCTTTTTCATGAAGTACGAAAATTGTCTCACTAGCAGCGCTAGTGGTACGGTGGGTACTGTTCACTGTATGAATGTCCGTTTGCGTACTGTCATACATGTAAAAACAGTATTAAACAAGCCGTGAGGTGGGTCGTTTATTAGAACTAAAGTGCGACCCTTGAGGTCCACACGACGAACTTCCCAGTTTGATAAATATTTAATAATAATAATTAAATTAGATATTACACAGAAAAGTAATCATTTTAATCATTAAAACATCAATAATTAAAAAAAGAAAACGGCTGAACCGATTTTTATAAAATTTATGTCGGATCAAAATGACGTTAATATGTCGGATCAAAATGACGTTAACACGCCTCGATTGACACCCTTACGAAGTCGATATAATTTTTTATTCGCGAGATATTGTGTAAAATCTACTTTTTTTGAGGTTATTTGGTTAAGAAAAAAGAACGGCTGAACCGATTTTAAAAAAATTCCTTTCAGATCATATTTACGTTAATACGCGTCGATTGGCACCCCAACGTAGTCGATATCATTTTTCGTTCTCGAGATTTCGTCTTAGAAAGAAATGGACACATACGTACGTACGTACGTACGTACACACACACACACACACACACACACAGACATCTTTCTAAAAGTAGTGTAAAAATAGTGTAGTGACCTTGAAACATAAAAATTTTTTTTCCTTTTTGATTTCGATTTTCGGACCCATTACAATAACTTCCAATGGGAAGTTAAAAAGAATGTTTTTGACAGACGAGCTAGGGGCAAAATTAAAATTTCCAAATGTCAAGGATAATAATGTAGCAACATTAAAACGTTGGCTATCTTGTCGTAATTTAAGAATTTCAGGAAAGAAAGTGAATTAATTGACAGGTCAGAATGCTAGTTTATATTAATTTTATAGTTGTATTTTCGAACTCAAATAACAAACGTTCATAATAATAATTGTCATGGAACAGTTCATGACAACAGATAATATTCTTTATCTAAGGTTGCCAATGCTAATTTATATTCATACTCTATGGTTGCGCGCTCGTTTTAATTCCGGTGCGACGTAATTCATTATCATTGCCAAGTGCCTCTTGTGATCGGCTTGATGTCGATTCTTGCTAGTTTGCTTGAACCGCGGCTCGCAGCCAGTATCGCCGAGACGGAATCACATATCTCGGGACGAGCTGGGGTTTTATGGATAATTATCGCCCATCGGAGTCCCCCAGAGCTTTAATTATCTTCAATTAATCAAAAACAGCTAAGTAGATATTTGTAAATAATTTAGAACTAATATAAGTGATGAATGAATGTTGTGTGAAAATTATAAGCATGAGTTTATAACATGGCCGTCTGCCATTTTAGAATAAAAATTTCATAAAGGTAAAATAAATGATTAATGCTGTCAGCAGCGTCATTTACGATATTACGTTTAATTACAGATAAAATTTAATATATAAAATTAAAATTTTAATATAACCTGTTGATCAGTGTTGTATTTTAAAAATACACCGACCACGTGTATGATAATAATTGTGGAATAAAATCTGGATATATTTTGCCAATCATATACAATCAATTCATGGCATAGTTGTATTTTAACAGAATTGAATTTAAGATAAAATTAATCAAAGATATTTTGATTCGCACACGCGATTTGATAATCAGAATAATATGGCCTTAACAAACCAATGTATAGTAGAATGAAGTATCACCAATTTGGTATATCACCAATCTTTACAAATTGGTGGAATTTGTTAATGAATTAATTGAGATAAGATTATACTGTTCTTTTGATCGATAATTTTAACCTATAAGAATCATCTGTCTATTTTCTTATGTCACAGATGGGTTATTCTCACCTGTGTTTAACTAAGGTAATTTTTCATTATTATCAACTAATTTTGGTTTCTATTGTGATCTAGTGTGTTTATAAAGAGATTGCACTATTTTTTGATTAATTTTTCATGTAACTTTGGTTGCCTAATACACTGGGTCTACACATTAACTCTAATTATGAATTTTTATAATTGATAAAAATTGTTCAGTACCAATCTGAGATTTTGATACAGATAGAGATTTGTAAATTATAATGCTCTTCAGCGGTTTTCAACTTTTTAATGTGTTGAGTTAAGCAGTATGTCTGTTTAACTGATTTAAATTGTTATTGCAGTAACGTTTGTGATTTGTAAAATTCTTGTTAAATTTATAGCAAGTTAATATATTATGATTGTTAAAGATACATAAAATTGTTTTTTTTCATGTATGAATGAATTAATTGATGAGAACCTTTGGATCTGAATAAGTTTAGTGAAGATTGTTCGAATCAATCTAAGACATTTTTGTTCAACTAAGCATCTCTCACTGTTAATATTAGAACAGTGAACTTCATTAAAATAAGTATAACCTTTTGTAGAAAACATATTTCACTTTGTCTCGATAACAAGGACCCTCAATTGAAGTTCCACCCCTTTCTTTCAACACTTTGGACGAGTAAACATCCAAAGATAAATTAATGTGGGGAACCCAACCCTACCTTTATGCTGATAAACTTCGAACATCCAAATTCAGTTATAATTTGTAATTGTCGACAGCATAAAAATTATTCCACCACATAATAAGTTAAAAACTTATTTCAGAACGAAATATGAGCCAAATAAACTAACTTAATGGTAATTAATACAATTCAATTAATAATAATTAATGAATTTTATTGTGTAACAAACTAAGGTTATATTTTTCAGTCAATATACATTTATTAAGTTAGTTAACTATACCTATATAAATTATGATTTTAAGTTATTAGTTTATCATTTACTAACCATTTTATATGTAAATTTTGTTATTTTTTCTTTTGTCAGATCCATTCTCAATTTATCACATCTAATGACGTTTAGGAATTGTATAAAAAACACGTTTTCATCTGGGTATCGATTATATCCGAAGTATAATTAGCAAAACTACAATGTTATGTTAGCATTGTGGTTATTTAAAAACATTTTTCTATTTGTTTAATAATTTTAAACAATTAAGTTATACAACTAAAATGACACGACGCAGATGGAGAATACATAAGGTCTTTACCCACCACAAGTGCTGCCTCTCGTGGATAATTGAATGGATTACTCTCAGGAAAATGGCTCATTGATAAAATCTTTGTGGTCGCCACTAAATTAGAAGTTTCTCATCAAAACAAACATTAAATCGAACAATTAATCTGCTGAAAAAATTAGTTATTTTCAAAAAATTCCCTCCACTCATTATGAATCATTCAGTATAACTTTAGAGCTTTAAAATGCGCTACGTCTCAAAGCTCAATCATATTCGTGTCGACAAAAAATTCTCGTGCAACACTTTAATGACCCTTTGACTACACAAAGAGATGAGCTTGCAACAGTGCTTCGATCTGGAAGAGGTTTGATGAACTGAGAAAATGGGATAATTAACGTCTGATGTCTGCTTTAATCCCGGTCTTTGCTCGACAAAATGTGCTCGTAATTGTAGCTCCACAAATTGTCGCGGGACAGCTTTAACGGTCGCCAGACGCTCTCATTGATTAATCAATAAAATCGAGAATATCGGAACAGTAAATTTAGAAGGTCGACTAATAATAATTGAGAGATACATTATAAGAATGACAAACGCTTGCGAGACGAAGACAATATCTCAATTGTGGTTGAAATTAAGCTCCCAGTTGAGTCATAAATTATTCTAGATTCTATTTTGTTCTATTTGTATTGAGATACAAGTTGGCGTGAAAATTAGAAGAAACAGAATAATATAAATAAAATATTAGTAAAAAAAAACTTTTTACAGACAAGCTTTTATTGAAATGTACTAAAAAGGAAAAAATAATATTTAATAATTTTGGTTCATAATCTATATCAATACTAATATTATAAAGCTGAAGAGTTTGTTTGTTTGTTTGGTTGAACGCGCTAATCTCAGGAACTACTGGTTCGAATTGAAAAATTATTTTTGTGTTGGATAGTCCATTTATCGAAGAAGGCTATAGGCTATATAATATCACGCTACGACCAATAGGAGCGGAGTATCAATGAAAAATGTTGCAAAAACGGGAAAAATTATTCCTTTTGAGAGCTTCCGTTGCGTGCGTTGCGTAAACGATTAAAGTTACGCAAAAATCATGTATGACGGAATTGTTCCCGGAAGGTTTATATATATATAGCGAACGAGCGAAGCGAATAAGTAATGTAATTCCTAAACCACGCAACGGATTTTAATGCGGTTTTCACCAACAGTTAGATAATTTTTCACGGAAGGTTTATATATATAGCGAACGAGCGTAGCGAGTGAGTAATGCAATTATAATATTCAAGCAAACGAGCGAAGCGAGTGAGTAGTGTATTTATAATATTTAAGCTAACGAGCGAAGCGAGTTTTTAGTGTATTGCACCCGGGCTTTCTTAGCACCCGGGCGGGGCCGCTAGTTATTATAAAAGCGGGAGTTGTAATCTCTATGATAGTTTATTAGTCTCAACCCCCGCTTTTATAATAATTATGAACCAAAATTATGAAATATTATTTTTTCCTTTTTAGTACATTTTAATAAAAGCTTGTCTCTAAAAAGTTTTTTTTAACTAATATTTTATTTTGTTCATTTTAGTCTTTCAAAATTTTACCCCCTTTTGATCCCCCATCGGGGCTGAATTTCGAGAAATCCCTTCTTAGTGGATACTTACGTCAGAAAAGGAATCTACTGTCCAAATTTTAAGTTTCTAGCTTCAGCGATTTGGCCTGGGCGTTGATTAGTCAAAAAAACTCTACACCCTCGTTTGAACCCCTTAGGGGTTGAATTTAATTCTAAAAACGATTTATTCATGTATTGTCATCGGAAATACATATGTGTACAAAATTTCGAATCAATCGGATACGTGAAAGTCGTTCAAAATTGACTTGCAAAATTTGACCTAAACAAACACACAAACAAACTAACATACATTGCAAGTTAAATAAAAGCTTGTTTTTAACGCGGCGGATTGCACTTCCAAATCAAAACCGTGCCTACAAACGAGTGAAACTAGACGTACGTAACGACGCGGAAAATCCGCCCGTGTCGTTTCGCTCTTGCTTTGACAAAAGGTGCACCCGGTGTTAGTTGACTAAGTAAAATAAATTCAACGGAAACCAGTATAGGTAGGTACTGGCAGCGCAGCAGTGAACAACAAAACACATTTATACTTTTTACACTATTATAACTGTCTGAAGTAATTTATTATTCGCGAGTGACATGACAACTACGAGGGATGTCCCAAAATTTAAATGAAATTGAGAAGAAGGATGAACAAAATGCAGGGGCTGATCTACATAGGGGCTAATAGGGCTTAAGCCCTGGGCTCCCAAGTGTCCACAATTAGTGTCAAGGGCCCACAAACATTGAATAATCATCACACATTTTTAACACTTTTTCATTAACTTATCGTGTAGTAAAAAATGGGGCCCCATTGGACTAAAATAAGCCCTAGGCCTCGGAAAACCTAAATCCGCCCCTGACAAAATGTGTAAATTAAGAGTATACAATACCTGAAATTCCTCTCACACTCTTCATCTCAAATCCTTTGCCTTCGCCTAAAAACGGTTCAGGCTCTCCCGACGCTATTTTTAAAGCTAAAGGGTTCGGGTAAACGCTAAATGAAGGACCAAAAATCACACTACAGATCCCTCAGGCGAAAAATTGAAAAATATTTTCCTGGCGGAATTTACAACTTGAAAAAAAAAATAATAATATACGTAGTCTTTCACACACAGGTAAAACTTTCAAAAAAATGTTGAGAGTAAATTTTTCAAAAACTGTGACACAAAAACTGTGACATCAAAATTAACAGAATTGATTTCCATAGTTACCATATAGTAAACAAACCTTGTCTTTTATTATTTTATCTCAATAAATTATTTGCATGCAAATTAAAAATTAGTTTTTAATCACGACAAAGGAGTATAACTTCTTATGCGCGTACGTCAGATGGCGCTAGTGGTAAGTGAGATAGGTGTCAAACGTTTAGAGATTAACGGTTTGTGTTCAGTCATTCTTCATTTAGCCATTTTTAAAGAATAAATAATTAAATAAATACAAAACTACGAGTTCGCCATTAATTGATATACAGGGTATCCCAAAATTGCTGGGACACAGAGCTACCACGTGTAGTAGAGGTCAAAATAAATCGATTGGACCCAATTTATTTATATACCAAAATGTACCGTTTGCCCGTAAGAAGAGTTCAAAGTTTACATAAAAAAACACATTTTTGTACGCTGTTCAGAAATGAGTGAAACAAATTGAATGACATTTGACAAAAGTGCATTTTAGAGGATTACTCTCCTTTCGGTAATCAAAGAAACCCAAAAGAAATTGTAGAAGGTTTAAAACCACCCTCACCCCCTGACATTTTTTTCAGAACTTTCTTAGGGGTGGTAATACGGTTCTCAAATTTTTTAGCGAGAATACTGATTAATTATCTTCATTTTGTTACTCTTGTAAAAATTTTGAATTCCGCATAGTTCCGAAGGAAAAAAATGTTTTCTTAAATAATGCTAACAGATATTCCTAGTACAAGTTTAATAAAATTGTAATACAAAATTTTATATACCTACCTACAAAATTTTATGTAAACTTTGAACTCTTCTCACGGGCAAACAGTACATTTTGGTATATAAATAAATTGGGTCCAATCGACTTATTTTGACCTCTACTACACGTGGTAGCTCTATGTCCCAGCAATTTTGGGACACCCTGTATACTATATAAACAATACTGACATTTGAATGATAGATAGTTTACTTGCTAGTGGCGCTACAAGGTGGCAGAAAGAAGTCTGGTAGCTCTTTTGAAATGGCTCTAGTATTTATGTGTCGGGTTGTTAAATAAACAGATTCCACTCACATACACCTCCGGAGGAGTGTGCTGAGACGTTAGTAATAACAATGTGACACGTCACATTCTATGTTACAACTTACATTTTTTTTACTGACACATGAGTTAATATAATCATACAGTTGGATCAAATTACACAATACACAGCTGTGAGTTTACACATTACCATATTACACTTTTGATCTCTACATCTTAAATGGATTTATTTTTCGACCACATTCCACAACTAATATTTTTCTCTGGTGTAATTTTTATGTTTTAACGTATTCCACAATATTGTCGTCACAATGCATATCGTTTTTATCCCCGACGCAAAACGGGGGGTTATGCGTTTAACGTGGTGTTTGTCTGTGGCATCGTCGCTTATTTAACGAGTAGTCCGATTTTGATGCAGTTTTTTTTGTTTGAAAGAGTATAATTGCGAGATGGTTCTTAGCTATAGAGTACCTATAGAAGTTTCAAAAGTGTTAAATATCAAAATAAAAAGTTTAATTGAAAAATTATTGCCAAACAAGCGAACAATAATATTCTGTAATATAAAATAGTGTTCCTCATTTCAAAATAGGATACTTACACGGAATTTTAATAAATTATTTAGCTACAACGAATCTTTCTCAAATTTTTTGGAGTTTTGTTCAAACTGACCTATATTTTTGTTTGCATGATGAAAAAATTTCATGCAAGTACCCAGTTGCGGAAATTTGTCAATAAATAATACAAAAAATATTTTTTTCAAAACGTTTATAAAAAATAAACACTTATACCTAAATACAATAAAAAAACATAAAATGTACATAAAATATTTACAAACTAAAAATATAATACATATCAACTTATTTCTATTTACAACTGCATCTATACAAATTCATATCCTTAAGCATTTAGGTCCTCTAAAATAATTAACGCCTAACAACCTCCCTTTGTAAGCTTCAGCTCGTCGTTTGATTTCCACTACTATTGTAGTTTTCACAGGTTGACTGCGCAGGTCATCGACAACCAATGGCTGGACATCAACTTGATGTTCAGTTCTTGTCCTAAGTTGCTCTTCTGTGGTCCGTTGATGATGAAGACTCATCTTGGATTGATCTCCGTTGATCTGGATGTCCCTTTCAACGTGATGTTCAATTCTTGTGTTAAGCTGCTCTTCTCTGATCCGTTGATGTTGATCGTCTTCTGCCTTTAGAAGCGATGATTCCATTGTTTTCTTGACACTGTTGACCCAATCTTGATACTTCTGATCCTTGGAAATGGCGCTGATGTCTTCGTAGTTCTTTGACTCATCTCCGTTGATTTGGATATCCCTCCTCGGTGTTGATGTAGCAATGGCCAGCTGACGTAGTTTCTTCGGAGTCGACGATAGGACCTTCTCCATCTTGGTGCAGTCGTCGAAGCAGAGACGTCTTCGAAGGTGACGATTGGCTTTCCAACTCTTGGTTATTCTTGATACCATAACCATTTTGATTTGCTCTTGGAGTTCTTGTTATCACAAAGGCTATTGAAAGCGGAATGGTCATCGTTCGAAAAATCCCCATCTTTTATACGTTAAGTCCAGGTCATTTTTTATACTTGAGCGCATGACCGTGAAATCAGTCAACCGGAACCTGCGTGTTCACTCAAGCAGAAAGAAAGCATTACCTGCTTAGATAAATATTTCCTGTTTAAATTTAAGTTAATATTATCGCTGTGACTTAATTTGTAGCCGAGCTTGTAGAGATTACTTTGTTTACATGCGCTTGCATGGCTCGTGTATTACAAACCCAACTTTTTATTTAATGTGAAATCTGGTAAAAATAGCAATTTATTAAATTTTCTATTTATTTATCCAAAATAACAAAATAAATTAAAAATATTTATAGTGTAGGCAAAGTTAACCCTGGTTATTAGTGACATTTAAAAAAAAATTAAAAAATACCAGCGTTTCCTTTCATTGACTCGTCTAAAATCAACACCAAAATAATTCTGATCTGAGGACAAGTGAAAGTAGGTATTGTTGCAAAACCCCAGATGATACGCCGCTGGCGACAATAGAAGCATCGAGAACAAGTAACAATGGTGAGGCGTGGCATGATATCGAAGACACAGGTAACCACCAGAATGTTCTGGAAAGCGCCCGAGCGTGGGGCCGGTCAAGCTGCTAGCTCTATATAAGCAGGAGCAGTCACCGGAGAGCGAACAACGAGAGTTGTGTGACAGAGTCGATTTGAAATAAATACAGCATATACATTGTTCAGTGTGATAAAAGTGCTTCAGTTCGTTTAAGGATTACTGTTCGTGTTATTATTATATAAACAGTGTTGACTGTTAGAATTGAGATATAATTGTTACATTTTATTGTTATCTATTTTTGTTACATTTTTAATTATTGTAAATAAATAATTTATTCCACCCACGTAAGAAAACAGTTTTGTTACAGTATCAATTTTTATTTTAAATTTAATATAAAAAAACTGAGAACCTCTTTCTTTTTAAGTCTGTTAATAATAACAATTTGAAAATATGCATTGGTGTTAGGCCCAGATAATTCTGACAGTTGGTGACTTTTGAAAAATAAAAAGATATTTTATTTTAATTTTTCGTCAGTTTATATTTTCACGTATGTAACAATTTTTTTATGTCCGATTTTCAATGTAAATAAATTCGTAAAAAATTTGTAAAAGCGATTTCCACACATTTTGCTGCCCTTTGTCTTTTAGAAGATAAGTTTTTTTATTGTTTGTGAAATTGAATTGTATTATTAAGTAAGTAAAACACTCATATAAATTCCATATAAGTGCGAATGTCTAGCATAATGGATACATCTCCGGCAGAACTTGAAGCTAACACGATCGTTGAAATCTAGCGAGCTGCAATGTATGTTGTGCATGAGTACACCCTGTAGCCGTTATAGACTTTCTGTTGAATGGTACTGAACTATGACGTATTGTAACAAAACTGTTTTCTACGTGGGCGGAATAAATATTTATTTAATATAATTAACAATTCGATAACAATAGACGCAACAACTATATGTCGATTCTAACAATCAACACGATAATAATAACGAACAGTAATTCTTAAACAAAGTGAAGCACTTCAATAACACTGAACAATAACTATTTATATACTGTATTTATGTTCGCAAATTCAACTCGACACTGATTCACGACTGACAGCTTAATTCCCGTCCGCTCCCTGCTTATATAGAGCTACGTGGCTTAAACACAGCGCGTTCTGGTACTTTCCTGACGTCTAGCAGGTACTCGTATCTTCGATACCATTCCACGCCTCGCCACTGTGACCTATTCTCGACGCTTCTATTGTAGTCAGCGGCGTAACATCTTGGGGTTTGCTACAGTATTAATACATTACGACACAATAGAATTGACCAGTTCTGAGTCTTGCGATGGTGACTTCTTGCTTTCTAGTTAAAACTAGAATTTTTCCCATTTTTCTGTTGTATATTTTATTTTCCTAAGTTTGTTCTCTGTTGTAGTGTTCCATTCCTGATCCCAAAGATTTCTGGCTTTCCTTTTGATTAAAGTTATATGTTCTGATGGTGTCACTGAATTGTCACCGGGATTTGCTTCTAAATATATTGCCTCTTTAGCGTGTTTGTCCGCGAGTTCATTTCCGGTAATTCCTATGTGGGATGGGATCCATATCAAGTGGACCGGATTAGTTTGTTGTTGGAGATCACGGCAAATTTTACGGATTTCTTGAACTAAAGAATTGTTGGAGTACATGGATTGAATTGCTAGGAGGGCACTTATTAAATCTTTAAGTATTAGTGCACTTTTATTCATATTTTTAGTATATTGATTTTATTAACATAATCATTATGTCCTAAACCACGCAACGGATTTTGATGCGGCTTTCACAATCAGTTAGATAATTTTTCACGGAAGGTTTATATATAATATAGCGAACGTGCGAAGCGAGTGAGTAATGTAATTATAATATTCAAGCGAACGAGCGAAGCGAGTGAGTAGTGTATTTATAATATTCCAGCGAACGAGCGAAACGAGTGAGTAATGTATTGCACCCGGGCTTTCTTATTAACAATATACTAAATATACGTGAGCAGAGCCATGGGTGACCGCTAATAAATTTTAATTTCATACCACCCGGGCGAAGCCGGACGAGTACCGCTAGTAATTAAATAAATATGAATTATTATCTAAATATACTCCCATCAGTTTGGGGACAGGATAATTCTAAACCATTCCTTAAGGATTTGGGGAAAAAAAGAAGGACGGACGGACAGGCAGACGAGATCGTTTGCGGTGAATCGGCCTCGTGGGAAATTTTACTGTATAAAAGGAAAACGAGTTATATTGTAAGAGAGCTGTGTGCCGCCATGTCGCGTGGCATCGACACCACCGCCCCCGCGGCCCCAGAAAGGAGGGAGACGACCAGTTATACCGAGAAAGACGCCTCATGCATATTGATATGCCTCAGAAATGGGGAACACAACAGTTAGCGGGTTGGCCCTCGCATGCAGTGCTACATTGTAAGAATAATTACGTACTTCTTTTAGCCCACTTGCGTGCCGTAACATGATATTCCTTTGTTCTAAAGGCTAAACTGCTTAAGTTGAATTTTTCGTATGGTTTAGAAACATGTGTAGTTCCTAAACTAAATGGGATTGATGATTTTTGTTTGACTTTTTCAGTTTAGCATGTCTTTTTCTATATAATCATAGGTACTTAATTTGAAAAAGATCGAGGTTTGAGAACGGCCGAGCGTGTAGCAGTGCTGTTGTTTATATGGCTTTACTATGGTTCCTCTATTACAAGTCTCCAGCTCCCGGGTTCTAGCCCGAGAGCTGGTAAAAATGTCGATTGGATTTTCAATTTATTATTTAAAAAAAAAAATAATTAATTGAAAATATGAATTGGTGCTAGACCCAAATAACCTTAGTTGTTGGTGGTCTTTAAAACAACATTTTTTGAAAAAGATCGGAGAGATTTCCCAAATTATTTAAGCTATAGAGCTGACTTTGGGCTCAGACTATAGCACTCTAGTTTAAATTTGAGAAGAATAATTTTTTCTGTAAAACCAACCGTTTAACCCTTACTTCGTTGTTTGTCTGTCTGTATGTCACAGCCGATTTTCTCAGGAACTACCTACATATGTAATCGATTTGAAATTTGGCATACTTAGTTTAAAGCTCATCTGCCGGTACTAATTAGTTCAAGTGTCAGAATTACAAAAAATATTTTCTTGTCTATATTTAAGGATTGAAAATTTAAGGTTATTTTTTTTTCATTCTGTCAAATGGGGTATCTTATGAAAGAGCCAGTGGCGGCTTCTCCTATGAGGCAGTGCCTCACCAATAATTTTGCAAATTAAATAAATTACAAATTTATATTATTTTACTATTTGCATAAATATATCCATTAGAATTAATATTTGGCTTCATAGAAATCAGTAAAATATGGGCCTGCCGTCAATCTTAACGCGCTTCGCTAGAAATATCATCCATCCCATTTCTGCATGCGGTCGTGTATGGTATAGAGGCCGGCCTCGCGCTTCCTTGTCTTTCATTGGCGGTTGCCTGTTTTTGTTCTTATATCATCCATCTCATTTCTGCATGCGGTCGTATATGGTTAGAGGCTCGCCTCGCGCTTCCTTGTCTAGCGTATTAGTAATGTGAATAATGTGGTGTTTATAATACCGTAATAGTCCAGTCGAATCTAGCTTTAAGTAGTGCATAAAAACATTCTTTTGAGGCAAGCCTCTACGTAAATTTAATGCGACATTTAATGTGTGTTATTATAGTTTTCGGTAAATACTTTTGTGGTTTTTCGTACTGATTTTTGTTTTGCTTTTATTTCCAACAGTGGGCAGTGATTTTTCTAAAATATTAAATTACTTTTATTACTTATCTAACCTTACTAAAAAAAATTTTTTTTCAACTGTGCCTCACCACTTTCAAATACCACGAGCCGCCACTGGAAAGAGCACTCGTTACAAATTCCATAACGGTATTTCTTTTTATTTTAAGTTGCGTGGTTTTTGACATATTAGCGAAAAAATGTTCGTTTGATAATATATTTATTTACTTCGTTACCACAGTAACCATACTGTTTTAGCATCGAAAAGAGGTACATATAATGGTTCATTATGTAACGGGTTTTCCAAGTGTTTTTCATTACAACATAGAAAAGCGTTTCATAATCGATCATGACGTCATCAGTCGATAAACGACCATTTAAGATCAGCTTTACAGACACGAAAAAACATGCATTTGTTGAATAAACTTTAGTTTATCACTACAAAATGATGTTTTTAATATATAATTACAATGTCACTATAAGGGTTCCGTTTTTTACTATTTTAGACCCTAAAAATTATGAGAAATTCGATATTGGTGCAAGAACCATACAGCTCCAAGAGATATAAAGGAAAGGAGCTATACTGGTGTCTCATACGGTACAAGAAACGTACACAGCTCCAGGAGCTGTCTTGTTTTTGCACCGAATTACTTCATCGTTTGGTCAGTGTTAGGTGGAAAAACCAGACAGCTGCAAAATTTTTGAAGTGCTGTTTGTCGGTCCTGAAAAATTTAGAAAACTGGTGCTGTCTGCTTCTTATACCCATGTCTTCATTATTACATTTTCAAAATATATACCTACCTATAAAATACAGAAAAACAGTAAAACATCTTTTTAACGATCTCAGCAACTGCGAATTAACGACTAAAACCGAAATGAGTTTAAATTTCTCAAACCGAAACCAGAACGCTATTTTGCTTCGGTTTCAAACCATGAGTCTGTTGATCTCGACGAGTTTCAGGTCTACTATTTATTAACACGCTTATATTAGTTCCACCTGTATGTATGTATGTAAGTAACGGATTCTTTGAACGCGATTTTCACCCACTTCAAAACTTCAGATTGAACTGAAACTTTGCACACTTATCAAGGACCGATGACAATACAATAATTCAATAAGTTTGTCCCATTATCCTGACCAGGATCTCCAGGACTAAAAAGCAAAAATAAATTATAATTTAAAAAAACTAAAAAACACGCTTTAATGGTAAACTGAACTAAAAAGTAAAAAATAATTTTTATTGTAAAAAAGCGTGGGGTGCCTTGTACCATATTTTCATACTTTATAACAACTGATATCGAGCACCCCACATTTTTTTACAATAAAAATTATTTTTTACTTTTTAGTTCGGTTTACCATTAAGCGTGTTTTTTAATTTTTTTAAATTATAATTTTTTTAGGTTATGAATCATACTCATTCCGTAGCTGCATTAAGATGGATCAAATGTACATGAAGTTGTCAATGTCTCAGCCACAGTTTTCACATACGACCATCCGCCATCAGCTCTTTGTGCGAAATTTCTTAGGAGCACTTTGTTTATTGTTACTATTACAAACTCTTGGCAAAGTTTCCTTGCAGAAACTATTGTTTCCACATAAACGTCATTATTACGTAACTCTTGAGTTCTGAACATAATGCATACGTTATCGCAATCACAGACAGGCTGATTGTTTCAGAACCGACTTCAGAAACTTTCTTAAACCCAGTTGTAAATTTGATTCAAATAAATTTCATATTTAGTACATAAGTATTAAATATGTTTTTTTTGACTAAATTTTTTTTTAAGTGAAACTTCTTTATCCTCGTTTTTTTCGTTCGGTTACGCATGTCGATCATCACGTCACGGCCAACACTGATCCCATATAATATATCCGACTTATACGATAGCTAGACCCCGGGTAAGCGTTCTCATGCCCCTGTGCCCCCAAAAAAGTTTTAGTCAAAAATGTGTTTTATTTTTGGAAATAGAAAATTTTAATACAAAAAATCAAATAACGTGTTTTTTGTTGGGAAAATATTTTAATACTCGCAGTTTTAAACACGGTAGTCACATAAAATAGGTAAGCTCCGGGTCGGCGGGCCCCCTACGACGGCCCGGACCCGGGGTACCTTTGCCCCGCTTACCCCTCTAACGCCAGCCCTGGATATAGTATACCTATATACACAGCCACACATCGAACGATTATAAATAGCTCAGTGGTACAACACTTGCTTCGTACGCAGAAAATCGCTCGTTCCGGGTTCGGTTCCCGTCAACACCCATCCTGTTATTTTTACAACTATTTCATATTCCACGTGATATTTATTTATATATTTTTTCAATTTTTTTATATTGTCTTTTTTTTTTCATACAATCAATTCGTAGCGGAGTTTGCACTTTCCACGTAAACAAAATTATGCACTTTTGGCGATTTCGAATTAAAAGCGTTTAGAGAAATTGATGGGAAGCCGGACCTGCACTGTCAAGAGCAGATACTGCGACGGGCGCATTAAGCAAGCAAGATAATGGACTCAGATGAATGCAACTAGATTAAGGTATCCATGTATTTACCCGCTAAATTCAGACAGAAATGCATGGCCTGTGGATTGCACAAAGCAAGGATCGAGAATGCAGAAATTAAACAAACTGTATAGCTTCGCTGATTGAACGAAACTATTTGCCTTCCTTACTCCTGCCATTGCGCATTTAAATTTTAAGTTAAACCTTGAAAAAAATGGATATGTCTGTATCGCGGGTACAGACAGATGACGTCATGGGAAAAACACATCCATTTTTATTTATCTTATAAAATGAAATGTTCGTAAAATATAAGAAATAAAGTTCTTGTGATATTATTTTTTAAATTTTAAATTGTTATCTATATATTCAAAAAAAAAAATTAAAAGCCTTCGGGAATCGAACCTGGGCTTGACGTTGGTACCTGTCAATAGACTCGTACGGCTACCTGTTGTACTATATCTGAGACCTAACATAGTTATAAATGCTATGATTTGTTACACACGTCAATCATTTCCGACCATTTCCGTTTCATCTAATATTTCTAAAATGCCACACATTAGACGTTAATTACGTCAAAAGTGCAGGATATAAAATTTTATTGATAAACAAAAACAGAAAATTGCGATATTCTCCCATTCTGAATTTTTACGAAACCAATGAATGAAGGCATATTGCAGGATCAATGCCATGCAGATTTATGAAATATGATGGAAATCGTTTGAGCCGTTTTCGAGAATATCGCAATTTTATATTTTTGCTTTAAAAAAGTCAGGAGAGCAAGAAACTGCATATTTATGATTTTACATGTTAAATCCCTTTACATAATATTATACACCTGAGCAGTTCACCACCCTGCATTATTGAATCTGTTCATGGTGGAAGAACGGGTTTATATGGTGGAAGTGCCAACGGTTACGGACGTGCAGGCGACTGTTCTAGGAGAGGAAACAAATAATCGGTATTTTATTTTAAAATTACACATTGAATTTTTAATTGTTATTGTTATTTTGACGTGAATAACGTCTAATCCTAAAATTTTGAAAAATATAGAGAATATAGGACCTCACTCACAGTTTATTTATTATAAATTGGAAAATTAAATTGGTATTGTCACCAATTCCCAACTTGCCTACAACCTAAAAAAATAGACGTTTGTAATAAAGATGCCATTGCAACGCCATTATAATCAACGAGACTTCTGCAAGCTCTGCCACTCTCAAGCCTCGATGCTCATTTATTATTATCATGCAGAATAACCTAAAAGCAATTTGTGCTACCTGATTTTAGAATTCAAATTCGTCAGTGGAGTTAACAAGTAAGTTAGATAGGGTTTAGATTTCACCTACAATCGAGTTAAAACATTCATGACATGTCTTGAAACCCATCACCCCATTCTGTTGGGTAAAGGAACATTCTTATACCGGAGTAAATACGAATATCGGAGGCAGAGGCGGACTAGCAGTTTTGGCTGCCCTAGGGCGTTCAGTTCCAGCCGCCTCTTTCTGCGAACTTTTCAGCATAGTGATAGAAAAGTGAAGTTGTATTAAAATCGGCATTGCCTTCGGTTCAACCCGCTAGAAATATTTTATTTCTGAGTTATTTATGTCTCTAACAGTTATTACCGCGCCAGTTATGTATTACAGCGCCGCTGTCAGAATTTTGTTACCGGTCCAGCAGTGTTAATCCACCTACTGACACCAGTTTGTTACGGGGTTCTTAGTGGTATCTCACAGCCAACACTAATTGTTAACGGCTTAAGGCACGTGCAGTACGCAGCTGGGATTCTAGATGGTAGCATGTATGGTAGATGGTGGCTGAAATTATAAGCGCTTATAGGTTTGCACAACGAAGCTTTGATACTAGTGTCGTGTCATTTTAGTGGTATAACTTAATTGTTTAATTATTATCATTATTAAATTAATTAAATAATTAAGCTGCAACGTCGTGGCTTTTTAGGTGTTCGCGCACATGTGTCGCAACGGTCCACTGGTTTGCGTCGGGCGGATAGCTCGCCGGAATCCAGGGTACGAAGCCAGTGGAAACGGAATACTGTATATGAAATGAATAACCAGCGTATTTTCTATAATAATATTTATTTTGAAACAAAGATAAAAAGTATCCTTTACAAAAAGTAAGACAGAATAATATGTACATATATTTCAAATGATACCGTAGTATCCAAACGACTCTATATAAACTAAATCCCTACTTTACGGAGCAACGGTAATGACTCGATACAAACTCAAAACTCTGTTTATCAACAGGAAAATATATACAACGGTATTATACCGGAGGGGCGTACTCCTTATCTGAAACGGTGGGGGAAACAACGGTAGGACACCTGGCGATAGCACAACGCACTGGTGCCGCAACGATCGCCAGGGGGTACGGGTTATAGGGGAACGGTTAGTTAGGCTGTGACGGGCACAACCGGTGGCCTGCAACAGGCCGGGAGTTAATTAACCCCCAACACCGGCTGACTGTAGGAGAGGTTCCGGTAGCTCGCAACGAACCGGGAGTCAATCGACTCCCAATACCGGCGGAGGATACGCGGTTTAGATAAGGACTAGGTAAGCGAGTCGGAGAGGTGGTGTTATCACTACAAAACAAGCTGAAGGCTATACTGTCTATGGAGAACGTGAGGCGTTTCTCAAAACAGTCACTGGTATTCAACACAGGTCAATCTTTACAGTATCATTGCTCTAGCGAGAGCTAAATTAAAACTGTTCACAAAACACATTTTATTATCGGTGTGCGTAGCACATTATATTAAATCGCGTCTTTTCACGATTTTAACACAAAACGGTTTATTTTATAACTGGCTACGCACTATTGCACATACACTGTGGTACCGCGTTTGCTTAAACTTATTCGCACTAGTAACGATGCTGTAGGCTATCGTCACAAAGTTATACAACTAAAATGACGCGACACTAATGGGTAAAAAATAATATTTGTACCTACCACACGTGCTGCCTCTCGTAGATAATTGAAGGAACTACTCTCAGGAAAATGGCTCATTATAAGATAGTTTCTCCAATTTTGACCACAGATAGTTTAGAAGACATTAACTTCAGTCTGGTAGTACTTTATTATGCGAAAAATATTGTTACCCCAGGGAATACTACTACGACCCCGTGTATTTGAAAGTGCCGCAAAGTATAATAATAGATACAAAACTATATAGGCACGCTATAGCATAGAACCAGTTATGTAAATGCGTTAGGTACCGCAAGGAAGAAAGATCCGCGTTACATCTATACAAGGTCCTTTCTATAGGTAGGACTGACAGACAATGTGAGAGAGAGATGGGGAATGGCACGGCAGCGGCGGCGTTAATAACCGATGGCATATATCACCGCATTCAGCCAATGAGCAGCGGTCGCCCGTAACAATACACCTAATTTAATTAGGTGAGCTCGGGTATATAACAGACACTGCCGCCGGTCTACTTCCTACCGCTACTGTACACCTGCCTGTGTGTACCATGTACGGCACACTACCTTTGTGTGTGTGTGTGTGTGTGCGTATTTATCTATGGTCGACGTGAAGTCACCATGGACCCTAATAACGATGGTGTCAAATTCTTATCCTCTTTTCTATTTTGCTATTGTATTTGTCTGTTCATATATTGTTACGGATCACCCTGTATATGAACGGCGGGCAACAGTTTTGAGAAGCGGTGTCTGACGTTGAACACACTGGTGTCTACGCGAAGATTCTAGACAACGCTAGAGAATACGAGCACACACTGGGCTTAGGCAGCGCAGGTATATAAACGAGTGAGTGAAGCGATCAGGCAATCAGTCGATGGTGTCACGCAATCGGGAATCAGTGAATGGTGAATCGTGCTATCAAGCAGATCAGTGATATAAATATTGATCAGTCAACGGGAATCAGTCAGTGTAGATTGTACTGTGACAGTGTTGAACAGCGAAATAAATCTGATATAAATACAGTGACATAAATAATTACAAATAAATAATCCTTGTATATATAGTTTTGTTAAGTGTTATTTAAGTGGCTCGTTTAGTTCAATAATTACCGTTTAAATTTTTTTTATTGTTAGAATTGACTTTTCGTTGTTGCATTTATTGTTATCGTATTTTTAATTATTGTAAATAAATTTTTATTCCGCCAACTCAGAAAACAGTTCTGTAATAATATTGTCGGTTGACGGGACGTAGGGATGAGATATAAAATCTCGATGTTTTACATCACCCTGAATAATTTAGAACAATTTTTAGAAATGTCCACTTTTTACTTCCCATTTCTACTATGGTAGGGAAAGTATTGGATTCAGTCCGAAATTTTTTTTTGGGGATTTTAATAGATCTTCACGTTTTAGCACCCCAGGAATCATTTGAGACTATTCTCCGATTTATGTGCCTCTTTCTACTTCGATATCTCAAAAACTGATAATTTCAGAACTCATTAATCTAAGGCATATTATTATAATAAAAGAAAAATTAAACCTTGTACTATTTTAAACAAGGTTTTTTTAAATGTACTTATAGAAGGAAAACAACAATGTTAAAACTTCTCGCCTAGCTAACTGCTAAACAAAAAAAATTGGTGTGTTCTTATGACCACGCGACATAAGTGAAAACTTCAGATTTTCTAATTTTAAAATATGTATAGGTATACAGGGTGTCCACGGCGACGTTGGCTAACATTGGTATCTTTGTTATTAGTGGAGATAGAAAGTCGGTTAAATGGGCAAAGTAGTGCGTAATTATGTGCCCATTAACGTCCCGTCGAAAAAACAATTGAATTTTGACACACTATGGATTTATTTAGAAAATAGTTAAAATTGCCATTTCTGAAAACTGGCCATAACTTTTTTATTTATGAAGATATCTGAAAATTTCTTTAACCATTTTTTGATAACTTTTTAAGATCTTTTTAGTGGCGTAGGTTAATTTTTTTTATATTGACTACATATTGAGATAAATACATGAACTTTGGTTTTTCTTATGGACGCCATTTTGGATTTTTAAATATTCGAATTCTGCTTATTTTTCTGATTAATTTGGTGTATCATATGCCAAATTTCAAAAATTTGCAATTAACGTCCCATATTACAGACATATAAAAACAACTGATAGTGAAATTCTGCCGAACAATGATTTATTACTAATTTTACACTTTAAAATTTCGCACTACTTAATTATATTTGACTGTCAGTTGTTTTTAATGTCTGTAATATGGGACGTTTATTGCAAATTTTTTAAATGTGCCATGTGATACACCAAATTAATCAGAAAAATAAGAAGAATTCGAATATCTAAAAATCCAAAATGGCGTCCATAAGAAAAACCAAAGTTCATGTCAATATCTCATTATGTAGTAGATATAAAAAAAATAAACCTACGCCACTGAAAAGATCTTAAAAAGTTATTAAAAAATGGTTCAATAAATTTTCAGATATCTTCATAAATAAAAAAGTTATGGCCAGTTTTCAGAAATGGCAATTTTCACTATTTTCTAAATAAATCCATAGTGTGTCAAAATTCAATTGTTTTTTCGACGGGACGTTAATGGGCACATAATTCTGCACTACTTTGCCCATTTAACCGACTTTCTATCTCCACTAATAACAAAGATACCCATGTTAGCCAACGTCGCTGTGGACACCCTGTATATAATTTTTTAATCACACAGTTTAATCATAAATATATTAAAATCGGCCTATACAATTAAATCTAATGAATATAATACCTTAACGATAATATTAAATTTTAGTGTCATCTGCTAGCGCAATTGTGAACTACAAATGACCTTTAACTCGTATAAAGTTGTTAGTGTCATCTATTAGCACACTTGTGAACTACACACTATTAAAAGCATATTGCAAATACGTGTACGTGTTTGAGCCGAGTATAGCCCCGATTGTCACCGTCGGGTGCGTTTTACATCACTGTTCTTAACAGCATAGAAAAAGCGCGCCTAAGGAAGTTTTCACTTCAAAAATAATAACACAAATCTAAGATGTGTATTGAATAGTTGTATACAAAAAGTGGTGTACAAAAAAAACAAAAACTGAACTATTATATGATACAAACCCCAATCTATGTGTCACAATTATTATTGAACACTTAACAACTCAAGTGTCGATAGAACAACAAAGTTTTGATGAGACAACTCTTGATGCGTTATGTTGACATACACAAGTACGTGTTGTGTTGATTTTCGATGGCCGCATTTACCGCACGACACCAACAATACATCCGCCGACAACGTTCTATATACATGTATACACAATAGATCTCTGTGTAGGTGTCTGTGTGGCCATAAGACAAAGTGGCTTACTTCGAATTTGTTTTTGAAGTGAATACTTCTTATGCGATTCCGAACGCGTTTGCGCAAAGCGTTAAACGATGACGTGCGCGCCCTACTACTTTCCATAAAAGGTAGACGCGGGGTATGGAGAGTTCTGTTCGCTCTTCTGACATAGAAGAGCGAACAGAACTCTCCAGCTAATTTACTGTAAGAAGTATTCACTTCAGTCGTGTATATAACGACACACAGTATTTTAATTTTTACTTCCAACCAGCCATAAAAGTGAAAAATCTTATAGAATGTAGATACTGGTAAAAAAAATCTAATTCGATATATATTTTCATTCTTAAAAAAAGTAAAATAAAAATTTTGGCTTTTATACCTGTCGGTAGACTCATACTTTACCGCACGGCCACCTGGCTTACTGTATCTGAGACCTTAACACAGTTATACATGTTGTGTTTTGCTTCACATGTCAACCACTTCCGACTATTTCCGTTTCATCTAATATTTCTAAAATGCCACCCCAGTATATGAGACATTTTTACGAAATATTTTCTACAGAAATTTTATTTATATTTATTTTGTTTCAGGTGAGTCATATTCACGTAATTTTCTTTCTGAACTTGAACTTCTACTTTCAAGAAGTATTATGTAAGTACTTAGTACATATTATTCACAAATTACATGATACCTAAACAGTTAATTTTTTAAGAACAGAACACTCTTATTAAGTACGTTGGAATTATCAAAAATATTTTATAGATTGGGTCGTTACTTGATGTAAATTATTAAAGTTATACTTTTATTTTGAAAAGGTCAAAAATGTCAAGTTCTTTGTATAGGAACTTATTTTGTAAAATGAATATTTATTTTTATTTATTCATTAAATCAAATTTGTTCATATATGATTCTTTTTTGTGATTGTTCCCCATGATGAAAATGAATTTTGAGTCACTATCTATGCAATTTTCTTTCTTAGTGGGTGCTTACGTCACAAAAGGAACCTACTGTCCAAATTTCAAGTTTATATCTTCAGCGGTTTGACCTGGGCGTTGTCTGTCAGTCAATCGTAAAAAAAAGCTAAGCTCGAGTGGCCATATTTCGGTCAATGTTTAACCCAAAAAAATTTTCGACCAAGCATTTTAAAGGAAATTTTGTCTACTTTTTTTCCTACAAAACAATGCCTATACCTATCTCTGACCCAAAAAAAGTGCTATACGCAAAAAAACAAAAAAAGTCAAAAAATCGAAATTTTGGCTGTTTTTTCTTTTTGTTTCAACATTTTTGGCATAAAAAAAATGTTTTAAAATTTTTTAAATAAGCCACTTCGATGGGAAATTCAATTCTCTACAAAAAGTTTCATATAAAGTATATCGAAATTTTGCTTCGTTTGCGAGATATATTGAAAAAACTGAAAAGGGTGCATTTTCACCTCTATCTCCAATTTCCACCCTCTAATTTAATAACACTCCGCGGTTTTTTCTTCTTAAATGACCCATTGACCGATTCCTGCAACAAAAACCCGTGAACGTCTTAGTTCCTTTCTAATTCTATATGATATAATCAATAGTCTATAATGGAACTAAACCATTATTTGAATTATTTTTTATAATCAGCTTGGAATTAAAATCGTGGCAAAGAATTAACTGCATTTTATGAAACATTTGAAAAATTCTATATTAAGGGGAAAAATCGACATAAGGCCACTTGGCGTTGTGACCACAGATATGTTCTACAAGCTGGAGATTCTCAGCCATTGCAGCTTATACTATAGTTAGCTAGATCGTGTAAAATGTAGGTGCGATTGTGAAAGTCAGCGGAATTGATTTCACACAAAAAGAAAAGTTGAAAAAGAAATTGCTAAACTGAGGTTGATGAAAGTGCTAAGAATTTACAGTGTTTTATTTTATTTTACTTTTTTACTGTGGGTAATAATAAATTGTTAAATGGTCTTTTAATAAATGTACCTGTTATGTTGTGTGTTTTAAAGACCACCAACAGCTAAGGTTATTTGGGCCTAGCACCAATTCATATTTTCAATTCATTATTTTTTTTTTTTTAATAATAAATTGAAAATCCAATTGACACTTTTACCAGCTCTCGGGCTAGAACCCGGGAACTGGGGACTTGTAATAGAGGAACCAAAGCAAACCTGTTATGTTATTGACGCCATTGATGTGTTTTTTAAAATACTTTCTAATAAAGTGAAATATTATTAGTATTATCCACTAAACTGACTAACGATATTTGGAAAAGTAACATAAAAATAAAATAAATAATATTTTAATTATTTATAAGTATTAATAATTATTTATAAAGAGACAATAATCCCACCAAAAACAATTCTTGTAAAAATAATTTTAGCTTTCAAGGACTACGGGAAGTACCCCTTTGATGATCATCAGTGAGTAAGTTAATGAATGAGTGAGTGACGAAATCAATGAATTTTGCGTAATAATAAAATTTTAAGCAGCACGGCCATAAAAATTAAACTTGATACATTCCATAATCTTGGTGGCCCCGTCCTATCCTGAAAATTTGAAACCGGAAGTGCTAGACCGAAGGTACAAGAGTTCAAAAACTTTAAAACCTCCTTCAAATTAAGCCACTAAAAAGAGGAAAATAATAAAACTTTGAGATCTGCGCCAATTTAATGAAATATGAATGTCGGTTATCTTCTTTTTAACCGACTTCATATTTTATTAAATTGGCGCAGACATCAAAGTTTCATTATTTTCCTCTTTTTAGTGGCTTTTTGAAGGAGGTTTTTTTTTTGTTAAAAAGTTTTTTATTTTTTACTTTTTAGATGGCTTTGCAATACGTAGTTTAATCGCTTGCCAATAGATACACTTCTACAAACTTAACCGACTTCTTACGCTGTGTGATGTGTCATGTGATGTGCATTTATATTAGTTTGGATATGTAGCGCTTAAAATGTATTTGATTTTAAAAATTGGTTTGTATAAGCTCGGGCTTATTGCGGCAGCCAAACAATGGCATCCTTTAATCATCATTGCGGCCTTCGTTATGAACTAACTAGTTAACAACTTCATAACACACGTTCGTCTAGCCATCTCTCTTGCACTAGCAGTACACATTACTCACTCTGTCTTCACCTTTCTGTCCAACCAACAACGGAAAGGGTTTTTAATTTATGAAATGTGTAACTTTCATTGTATTTAAGGATTAAAATACATAGAACCAGCGCATTCATTAACAAAATTAATAAATAACCACAGATAATCACATAACAAACAGAATACTGTATTATCGATGTTCTTTTGATATACCTACTTAAAATTAATTAAATGACTTAATGCCATGTTGAATAATTGAATTGGGAATATTATTGTGATAACTCTCTTGAAAATTGACCTGTCTGAACCTTGGAACGAAGAAGTGTTTTAGCTCAAATAGTATACCGAATCTTCACGAAAAGATATTCCGTTTCTACGCAGATCTAGAGAGAAGGTATGACTTCTCGCACGGAGGTAACGCTTCTCACTTCAACTCACGTAACATTTGATTTCACGTTTGGAAATTATTAACCACCGACAAAATCGTCTGGCTTTTCGCAAGTATTTTAAAATATATCTAACTAGCGACCGGGCTCGTCCCGGCTTCGAGGATTAGCGTCCCGGCTTCGAAGATTAATGATTAGCGTCGCGGCCTCGGGATCAGACTGTCGTGAGTTCGAATCCTGCCTCCGCTCATGGATGTTTTGTGATGTCATTTAGTTTTAAGTTGATTGTTATTTGATGTAATCAAGACGCTAATGACCTAAGTTGTCGACGCGTCTATAATTTACAATAAATAAATCGTCCCAGTTCCACTCACGTATATTTCGCTACCATAATAAATAGTACTTATATTGTTAATTTATTATCCCACCCGCGAGAATCTCTCCCCCTGCGCAGCTTTCTATTAGTGAAAGAATTTTTAGAATCGGTTCACTAGTTCCATAGATAAGAATTTATGATTTATCAGCCTCCCGCAAGAATTTCTCCCCCCGCCCCCGTGACAATCTCTCCCTCTGCGTAGCTTTTTATTAGTGAAAGAATTTTTAGAATCGGTTTAGTAGTTCCAGAGATAAGAGTTTATGATTTATTAGCTCCCCGCAAGAATTTCTCCCCCTGCCTCCCGCGAGAATCCCTCCCCCTGCGTAGCTTTCTTTTAGTGAAAGAATTTTTAGAATAATTTCAGTACCTAGGTATAGTTCCAGAGATAAGAATTTATGATTTATTATCCCCCCCCGTGCGAGAATCAAAATAAATAATTGTCCACATCACTCAGGGATAGTGTAGCTTTCTATTAGTGAAAGAATTTTTAGAATCGGTTCAGTAGTTCCAGAGATTACTTTTTCACTCGGGCGAAGCCAGTTTTTTTAGACAAAAAGTAGCCTATGTCCGTCCTCAGGATGCAATCTATCTCTTTGCCAAATTTTATCGAAATCTGTTCAGCGGTTTAGGCGTGAAAAGGTAACAGACAGACAGACAGACAGACAGAGTTACTTTCGCATTTATAATATTAGTAAGGATTAAAACGCTATTAAAATTTCAGCGTGAATCAAACACTTATTTTTCATCTTTTCGAAATACAATTTTTACTATTTTTATTTATTTTTAGGTTCAAAATTAACTAAATTTTTATATACCTAGTTTAAATTTGGTCGCGAATCAAACATGTTTTTTGGCAAATATTTTTTTTTTTTTGCAAACGTTTTCCATGCGCAGTACCTCAGGTCCCAAAAAAAGTCAGCCAGAGCTTCGGTTCCCTATTTATCTATCGTAAAGGTACTACCGTACAAAATTGCAAGTTAAATCAAACACTTACCGAAAATTCGTTATGAGCTCTTGGACTAATATGCAGATAATCCGAAAGCAATTCTGAACATAGAAAATTAATAAGTGCTACACGGAAGACATAAACAAAATGAGTAGCGCGACAAAGATAGAATAGGTGATTTTTTAAACTAAATTTAAGTAAACAGAAAAATAACTAAAGCATAAAGTAAATTAATTAACTCTGGCTTGTTGTACTGTCTATGTTCAGAATAGCTTTTCTGACAAACATACAAGAACACACAGTCGATTAAAAAATAATTTTAAAATATGAATAGTATAATAGGTTGAAATATACATGACAGTTAATGCCTGGAGGTCATAAAAATTGAACCATTTGAACTCTGTGGGAGAGTCAGAGGAAGTTACATCATACTATTGAAACTCAAATTAACCTGAAAATAAATTCAGTTTATTTTTTTCCAATTGAAAACTGAAACGTTTGCGTATATCGCATATTGAATATGAAATAATATAGAAAAAAAATAATGGTGGAGGTGCCGTCTATATGGTGGAAGAATGGGTATATAATATAGAAAGGTTGATATTATAATATCATATTCTTTGAACACGTATAATAAAAGAGAACATAATTTATTATTATACGGCTATAATATTTTATAAAGCACGGTAAAAATATTGTCGAGACCAGACGAAAAATATATAAAATAAAAACTAAAAATCACTTACGATGTTATGATAGCAGTTATTTAAAAAATGAAAAGGAAACGATTACTGCAAAAAAGATAAAAAAGTTATAAAACCAAAAATGCAGTTTCACTTTTTCCCTAAAAGTAATGTGTAATATGCAATGTTCTAGCAGCCTTTTCTAATACATCATAATAGCAAGATATTAAATCACCTACGAGAAGCGCTCTTAACGCTACATTATTACATATGAAAACATCCAAAAGCCTTCCATACACGAGCAGATTTTTTTAAACATCTGATCCGTACTGGAACAAGCCCGCTACAAAGTCCCATGTGTGAGGATCAACATGTAACAAAAAAAATTGTCACAATTATTATTGTTTCAAGGCTGAAATTGTTTGTATAGCTTGTCGGTGACCCAATAATGCCATTATAATATTTTCAGATCGATTGGTCAGTATTAAAGGGGTGGCAGATGACACTAAACGTGTCATGTACCCGACGAAATTTATGTTATTAGTTCAAGGTTCAAATTTTTATATTATGTTGTTACTGCGACTGTTTTAAGCATATATTTCAATTTGCAGAACAAAATGTCGGTATTAACCCCCTTGCAGAACGATATAAACATCTAGACGAGTAAGTTTCCCTCTAAGAGAGGGGGTTAATACCGACATTTTGTTCTGCAAATCGAAATATATGCTTAAAACAGTCGCCGTAACAACATATTAAAATTTGAACCTTAAACTAATAATATAAATTTCGTCGGGTACACGACACGTTAAGGGTGATCTGCCACCCCTTTAATACTGACCAATCGATCTGCAAATATTATAATGGCATTATTGGGTTACCGACAAGCTATAGAAACAATTTTAGCCTTGAAACAATAATAATTGTGACCATTTTTTTGTTACATGTTGGGGGCGGTCTGCATCCCTCCCATACCGCTATCTAGCAAAATCCCTTACTTAGGGCACTTTAATATGCCTCCCTCAACATCTTCACAAAAAGGCCTTGAATAAATAACACCAAAAAATTGTCACTAACTCTCGGTCTATATGTATAGCTATAGATCGATTTTTTGTCCCCCAAAACTCCTTTTCAGTAATTTTCATCCAAATCGCTAGAGCGGTTTTATCCCTATAAGCGTTTGATTCATTTTTGAGTTGGTTTTTATGTCGGTATTTTTTGACTCGAAGTCATTCCAATTCACTACCCTTACTAAAGGAGTATAACTTCAACAATCAAACATTTATCAGAAGGAGCCTTTTTTACTTCCCACCTCTACTATGGTATATAGGGAAGTAATGGATTTAGTCCGAAAAAAATATTTCGAGATTTTAACAGATTTCACGTTTTGAGACCCTAGCAATCGTTTAAGATCATTTTCTTACTGATGTCTGTATGTGTGTGTGTATGTGTGTGTGTGGTCAATTTTTCGCCTTCGATATCTTAAGAACGGAACAACATACGGGCATGCCGATTGTTCTATTGTGTTTATCAGCCTCTAACTTAGATCTGATTAGATTTTGAGTCAAATCGGTTCAGTGGATCCTGAGATATTCAAAAAAACGTTCTCAATGTCACGTATTAACATAGGTAAAAAAAATATAAATGAATTCTAGATGTTATAATATGAAAAAAATGTAAATATTTTTTTCTCTAAAATGTATAGTTTTCGAGAAAAAAATATTTTACTAAAAAAAAATAAAAATTGTACGTAAATCAAGGTAACCATGATTTTTGCTATATTAAAGGTGCGTTTGGTATCAAGGTGTAGTGTAAAAAGTGTAAGCACTTTTGACACTATTACGTTTGTTATACAAAAGTGTAAAATAACTGATCTGTTTGTTATTTCAGTGTGGGACTTTCAGTGTATTTCAGCGTATTAGTTCTGACTTTTGAGCAGGTGCACGTAGTGTAGTGTAGGTCACGTGATATATGTCTGAATTGACAATCGCTTTGACAGATTTGATACTTTTTTCGTACTCAATTTTTTACATTTTTTGTCTCTTAAAAATGAATGAGCTTCAAAATGTAATGGTACAAGATAAATATGGCAGTGAGTTTAACATTTTTACGACTAAAAAAAACTGTAAAAACTAGAAATAATGAACTCAGCCAATCTGTCATTAATTTATTTTGTAATGCGCATGTACAATCTACTCAGAATGTACACTAGCCCGTTTGTTACAAGTGTACATTTAGTTTACACTTTTGGTGAACTTTTTACACTTTTCAGTGAAAAATTATTTACACTACACTACACTACACCTTGATACCAAACGCACCTTAAGCTAGCCATCAGTAGATCACCAAACAAAAAAGAGGGCCATGCTTTTTTCAAAGAATAAAAATTAAATTGTGTTTTAAAGACCACCAACAGCTAAGGTTATTTGGGCCTAGTCAAAGAATAAAAAAAAAGAGTGTTTATTTTTTGCAAATATTTACTAGGTGGGAAGTATAGGACTGGTCATCAGTTGATTTTTTTGTTAAATAGATTGACGTCAGTCGAAAACATTTTCATCAACAACTTATATCGAATATAATATTTTCGTGTTTTCTGTCGTGACTACATATCTGAAAGAAGTTTCTTTCAGCTTTCTGATAATTCGGTCATCTCATCGTATTGAGAGCCCATATTGGTACGTGTTATGGCAACACATTATGTGAAAATTCGAATGTGTGAAATTTATTGTAGCGCGTTCCACCGGCACGTACAGCTCTGCGGGGTGCGGGGATCGTAGATCGACCGATAATGTACACATCCATATTACCGGCCTGTCTTATCGCCGTACACTTTGTAGTTCGGGATGCTGGCGAAAGGCGGCAGCACTACACGTTCGTGTATCTACAGGGCTTTCAACTTTCACGTCGGCTTATTTTTCAGTGCACAACGCTAACTATACAGTCACAGTTTTAACTAAATTGACAGAAAAATTGAGAGATTGTAAAGACGTTCGACAACTAAGGTCATTGGCGTTTAAATATAACTTGCAACTGAAAATGTTCTTAAAACAAATCACGCTGAATCGACTCCAACCACTCGCAACATTGTATCTCTTGTAATTTGGAAGTTATATGGCTTTTTAAATGTTTTAATAAAAATTTATATAAACGCTCATATCTCCTAAACTAAAAAACATACAGGGGTGCGGGTGATCGGAATCAATTCAGCGTGATTTTTTCTATAAGTATACTTAATATCAAACGGACCGGATCGATTTTTTTCAGAAATTTTGCAATTTTTTACTAAGGGGTTTCTTTATTTTTACTTTCGACATTTTTAAGAAACCTCAAAAATCTTTTAGATTGTTAAATATAACTTGCAACTGAAGATATTCTTATAGAGAAAATCACGCTGAATCGATTCCGACCATTCGCAACATTGTAGGATTTCTCTTAGTCTAGAAACTAATATGGCGTTTTTAAATTTTTTAATTAAAATTTATATAAACACTTATATTTCCTAAACTAAAAAGATATACAGGAGAGTGGGTGGTCGGAATCAATTCTGCGTTGTTATTTCAATATAAGTGTACTCAATATCAACCGTATCGGGTATTGCTTAGTATCAAAAAACGCATGCAAACATGAGAAGAATTGCGATATATGAAACTATATAAAAATATTTGAGATATACTTGACATTATAATGTGTCTTATATCATTTAGGCCCAAGAGCTAGTTCGTATCTCTTTTAGTTTAGGAGTTATGACGGTTTAAAAGATAACAAAAATGGGAAAAAATTAAGACGTCACTAGAAAAATATTCATGAGATAATATTAATTCTTATTTTAATGTAATTCAACTTCCTATATAGGTAAATAATTCTGTGCAGACATATTAAGTTAAGTAGATTAGTAAGTGAAATCTATGTTACCTACCTAAATCTTCTTATTAAACGTTTTGTTGTGTAATTTTTTATTGACAACCCTGTTTCAACTAACGTAGATAGGTACATACAAAAACGTAATGTTTACATTGTCGATACTAATTTTAGATTGGTGTTGTGTTTAAAAACAATGGTTTATCGATACTTCAGTTGTTTTGCCGTTGTTTATTTTACTCTTTTACCTGTTTACCAACCTACGAAAGCCCCATCGCATCTCGACACAGCATCGCACGAACGCCCCACACAAGTATTGCAAAACACCAGGGTCTTATTTTTCAAGTTCAGCACACTGTGAAACAAATTCAATCTATTTCACAGCCGTCTTGCTATCCAGCTAATAAGTACCTATATAGATATCAGTGAAGTAGGTGAAGATTTAAGTGTTCGGGGTACACAACTACCGCGGATCCATGATTACATTCCACCAAGTGCCGGGGCTATCTGCGCCTAGTGTCAATTCGTGTTTTTGTTTTTTTACAATAATAAATTGAAAACCTATGTGATTCTTTCAGTATAGTTCTCGTTTTATTTTTGTATAAGCCAATTTTTTCGATCGAATAAATGTTTCTGTAAATATTTCGATATTTTGTCATTTCCCGCTTCGACAAGATTTCGTCGACTTTAATCTCGATCTCATCTCAAAATTCAAGGCGAGAAATGTTTTTTTTTCACAACATAAAATTTTACAATTTGTTACATAAATTTTAAATATATATATATATATATTATTATTTATAAATATATTATTATTAATAAGCTTAAATTTATTTATTTATTGTAAATTATAGACGCGTCGACGACTTAGGTCATTAGCGTCTTGATTACATTAAATAACAATTAACTTAAAACTAAATGACATCACAAAACATCCATGAGCGGAGGCGGGATTCGAACCCACGACAGCCTGATCCAGAGGCCGCGACGCTAATCACTGGACTACGCCGTCCTCAATAAGCTTAAAGCTAACATGTTTGTTTTTATATAAGAATAGAATTGAATATTTTATTTTACATAGAAATTGTCAAATAAAAAAAAGAGTGTGATACATGAAATCATTAATATTGTAGTGACATTGATCACACGGAAGGTTTATACATATAGAGAACGAGCGTAGCGAGTGAGTAGTGTATTGCACCCGGGCTAAGCCGGACAGGGCTGCTAGTTAAGAATAGTTGCAGCACCGAAACAAATCGTACTTTAACTTAAAAAAGTGAGACCCTGCATACCGAGAGAACTGAAATGCCAGTGAACTGAAAAATTCTATAACATGACTGACACCTGGTTTAAAACGGTGTATCAACAATATATATGTATATCCGTAACTGGTTTGTATGCTTTTTTTTCTTCAAATCAAAATGTCAGGATATTTCATACAGCAAAAAGAAAAATATATTGCGCGCGTCAAACATGTTGAAAAAACAATGTTAATTCGGATATCAAAATATTGGCTTATTAGTAAAAATTGTGATGATTTGAATGAGAAATGAATACGAAACGTGGAACATTTAACAGTTATTTAATAACTGTTATTAGAAAATAACAGTTACTAAAAGCAACAGTTATCAAAAAATGCTGTTATCTGTTAACTGTTACTTTTTACGAGTGTGTTATACTTAGTATTTGGAACATATATGAAAGAAACATGTACAAAATTAAAATATTGACTCATCTGTACATGATTTTAGAGTAAAATGGTGAAGAAATAATTTGTTTAGGATTTTAAAATAAATTTAATAACGTATTAATATTTTCAAATTTCGTAAGAATTTTCTTTCATATGACGAAAATTCATCGAATAGTCCGTTCGTCCGTCTGTCACAGCTTATTTTCTCCGAATCTACTCCGGGCGAAAAAAGTTGAAATTCGGTACATATATACAGTTAGGTGACCCAATGATGGACGTATAGCGTAAATAAACGAATTCTGATTTAGGGGGTTAATTTTGGGAGGCATTTAAAAAATTAAAAAAAAAATTTCAAGTGCATCATGTGACGTATTAAATGAAAGGGCTCGTTATGAGAAATACAAATATATTTTTTTATAATTTTAAAACGCATGGTTTAAAATATATTGAAAAAAATATACGAATAAACGAAAATCCTAAAACTTTAAATTCTCGCGGGAAACGGAAAATAATACGAAAATCGAACATTCTTCCCCCCCCTCCTATCTCCGAAAATACTGAGCCAAAAATTTTGAAAAAAAATAGGGAATATAGGGTCTCACTCATAGTTTACAGGAAAACCTAAACGAAAATCCTAAGTCTTTAAATTCCCACGGGAAACGGAAAATAATACGAAAATCAACATTCTGCCCCCCCCCCATCTTCGAAACTACTGAGCCAAAAATTCTGAAAAAAAAGGGAATATAGAGCGTCACTCATAGTTTACAGGAAAACCTAAACTAAAATCTTAAGTCTTTAAATTTCCACGATACGGAATAGTACGGAACCTTTTCCACCCGAGTTCGACTCGCACTTGACCGGTTTTTTTTTATACATATCTGATGCGAGGCAAATTGTTTTTACAGTAACTTTTTTGTAATACAAATATTTCCACTTTAAACGACCGGACTCTATGTTGACATTCCATTTTTGGGACATATTTTATTAAAAAAATAAAATCCATATGTCAAGTTCACTTTTCACAGGACGTACATAAATAACAAAGATATCAATCTAAAACGGTGACAAATGTCGCTCTTTAGAAGCCTCCTTTTGAAAAGTAAATAAGTACCTATTTTATTTTCTATGAGAAAAGCAAACGTCATGTTGTAATGTCAATTTATTTAATTTTTTTTATCAAAACTTTTTAACAAAAAAAAAACCTCCTTCAAAAAGCCACTAAAAAGAGGAAAATAATGAAATTTTGAGGTCTGCGCCAATTTAATAAAATATGAAGTCGATTAAAAAGTATAGTATAGTGATTAATATCTTCTTTTTAACTAACTTCATATTTTATTAAATTGGCGCAGACCTCAAAATTTCATTATTTTCCTCTTTTTAGTGGCTTTTTGAAGGAGGTTTTTTTTTGTTAAAAAGTTTTTTATTTTTTACTTTTTAGTGTCAAAAAGTGACATTTACCTTAAAAGAATCACACGCCGTTACTCACTTTTATTAAAATCAGCCGAACTACTGAACCGATTTTGATGAAATTTGTATGGGACCAATCTGAAAGTATATCCTTTCAAATAAAAAAAAAATTCCAAATCGGTTTATAAATGACGGAGTTCTGAGGTAACAAACATAAAAAAAAATACAACCGAATTGAGAACCACCTCCTTTTTTGAAGTCGGTTAAAAATGAAATAAACATTATAAATAAACAGTAAATTATATAAAACTTAGATAAACAACCATCCTACTAATGAAACTCAATAAGTAGGTAGGTATTGTAAAGTATTTTGATTTCAAAAATATAGTAAAATATTATGAATTATCTCTGGGAAGAAAGCTTTTTATAAATATTGCAGTTACTTCATATTTATTTTCTTTCTTTTGGTTAAATAACAAATAAGATTAAAGACAGGTCCGGATTTGAATTACTGTTTCCTTGGACAGTATAGACTTAAACTATAGTCCCCTGAAATGTAGCCTAACGACTTGATATCAAGGGTTTAGTTGCCAAAATGCTATTCATTTATTCGATATTTATTAACGAATCTGTTAAATGTCGATACTGTCTCCCGTCGTGGTTACAAGTTTCGAAAGATCAATGATTATAAACCCCAATCCAGTTAAACGAACTTACGTACCTACTTTCAACTAAAGTTCCAGACGACAATGTTGCTAATTGCTATGAATGTTACAAGACTATATAAAGGAAAAATAGATATGTCTGTATCGCGGGTACAGACAGATAACGTGAATACCGAAACACAAATAACTATATTCGTTGTCATGGAAAGAAATAACTACATCCACTTTGATTTATTTTATATTTATTTTTTTAATTTTTAAATGTTCGTGTTTCGAGTTTCCGAAAATTAAAATTAATTATAAAATCAAATATTAATAAAATAGGTACTTATGTTAAATAAAATAATTGTAATTTTATTTTTTTATATTTTAAATTGTTATCCAATATTTTCATTATTAAGTATAAGAAAAATAAATAAAAAAATAAAATATTAAAAACCTTCGGAATTCAAACCTGGGCTTGGCGTTTGTACTTGTCGGTAGACTCGTACTTTTCCGCAAGGATACCTGGCATACTGTGTCTGAGACCTTATCATAGTTATACATGCTGTGTTTGTCAACCACTTCCGACTATTTTCGTCATCTAATATTTCTAATATGCCACCTCAGTATGAGACAACTTATTTGTGACTCGGTTATACAGAAAAATGTCTATAAAGTATAAATAGATTTATTAATAATGATATATCATGGTTATTTGCTTTTGTGTGGCTTAGTGCTTTGTCTATTTTTGTGTATTATATACAGCATATAGTATTAGTAATTAATATTAATTTGTTTGCGATCTCAGTATTGTGTAATATGGGTAGTCTACATATTACTAGGCTAACGCCTGTTTGTAGACACAAACAAATATTCACTGCAAAAATACAAATGCTACTGCCGGTCAAAAATATAAAGTCGGATCTGTTATTATTCTCGTTGTTGCTTGTCTGTTTTATTACATTTTAACACCACAATTTTATTACAAAAACCAGTGTCAACAGTAAATTCAGAGCAAACTAGTTTTTAAAGCGATTTTCTGTCTGATGCAACGATGTCAACAGAAACTGTAGATAGGAGGGGAAAGGGGAAGACGAGGACATCGTCTACGCGAAGCTACGATAGTTTATAGCAACTGACCAATGTATATGAAGTTTTAATGAAGCCGAGAAGTAGATCAGACAATAAAGTTGAAAGTCCACCTGAGACAAAACCAAAAACTAGCACAGAAAAGATTGAAACTACTTAAAATGAAATTGACAAAACAAAAAGAGGAGTGGAAACTGTTCAGCGTTAGTCGAGAAAACTTCACTTTGTTTATACAGATGAACCTAAAAACATCGAACATATCTACGTAACTTATTTGAAAAAAAAATATAGGTAATATTACGTAATATTTTATAGAATGAAAATCCAGTAATTTTTATTAAACGGTTTTATTTAGCTTGACCCCGTATATTTGATTGCTTGTTACTATTTTTGTTTCAAATTTTGCGATAACTTTTTCAACTACTTCTACTTAACCGATTCTTATGAAACTTTGCACACACATTGAGTTCCCTTGACAATACAATATTATGATAATTTCAACTTGGTAACGAGGGTCTGATGATGGAATCACGAGGTGGACAGTTGAAAGGATGAGGAGTTTGCGTAATGATACGGGCCAGAAATCAAACTAAAAAATAGAAAATAAAATAGAATAGAATAGAATAGAATTTATTGCATAGCCTGATTTAGGATACAATCGTCAAAGTACACAAAAATGAAAAAAAAGCTTACTGCTAAATAAATTTATATTAATTCATGTATGTTATATGACTCTTTATTTATAAAGTACTGTTTTAATAATTTATTGAATTTTTTGCAATTTTTTTCATGTTTTAAATGATTTGGCAATTTTTCAAAAAGCTTTACACCGGTATATATCGGACCATTCTCAAAAAAAGTAGTTCTATGCGGAATAATTATAGTTATAGGTATTAAAAAACTTTTAAGTTAATCGGTTTTATTTTAAATCATCAGCTGTACCAAAAACTAGAAAATAATTAGGACACAAACCAAGGGGCACTTTGTGTCGCTGCGTCAGTGGAATATGTAATAAAAACGTATGGGGCGCATTTGAAATATTTCTGTTGGTGGGCTTGGAAACACATTTTTCTAGACAAGCCGTTCTTATTTAATAATTATACAGTCGTTATACAGATTATTATGCGCTCCACAGTTTTATTACTTATTCCGCTGATGCAGCGACACAAAGTGCCAATTCAGTTAGAACATTTTTATTGTTAATATAAACTGGCGTCCACCCTTTATTCAAATGAAGCAGTCGGAAATATAAACAGAAAAACAATCGCAACGTTTACTAGACAAGGAGTATAAAGTTCGTTTCAGTAACTATTCTGTTAGGAAACTTTTATTAACCCCCGTCCCACTTATCGAAACAAGCAGACGACAATATAAACAGAACAGTCCAGCAGAAAAACAAGGAGTATAAAATTCGCTTTTTTTTCAGTAGCAGTTATGTACATTTATGGTTATAGATTTCAAACCAGGCAAACTGCAGTACGTACAGAAAACTATCGCGGCAATTACTCGATAAGAACAAGGAGTATATAGAATTCGTTTTTAGGGTTCCGTACATCCGATGAAACGGAACCCTTATAGGATTACTCTCGTGTCTGTCAGCCTGGCCGTCTGTCACTGTTTATTTTTAACCGACTTCAAAAAAAGGAGGTTTCTCAATTCGACCGTATATATTTTTTTATGTTTTATGTGGTTATCTTTTATGTATGTTCGCGGATAACTTCGTCGTTTATGAACCGATTTTGAAATTTTTTTTTTTATTTGAAAGGATATACTTTCAGATTAGTCCCATAGAAATTTCATCAAAATCGGTTCAGTAGTTCGGCTGATTTTTTAATAAAAGTAAGTAACGGCGTGAGATTCTTTAAGGTAAATGTTACTTTTTGACACAAAAAAGTAAAAAATAAAAACTTTTTAACAAAAAAAAAACCTCCTTCAAAAAGGCACTAAAAAGAGGAAAATAATAAAATTTTGAGGTCTGTGCCAATTAAAATATGAAGTCGGTTAAAAAGTATAGTATATAGTGATTAATATCTTCTTTTTTTTAACCAACTTCATATTTTAATTGGCACAGACCTCAAAATTTCATTATTTTCCTCTTTTTAGTGCCTTTTTGAAGGAGGTTTTTTTTTTGTTAAAAAGTTTTTTATCTCCGAATCTACTGGACGAAAAAAGTTGAAAATTGGTACATATGTAGAGACCAAACCACGGACGTATATAGCGTAAATAAACGAATTCTGATTTTGGGGGGCAAATTAGAAATTAAAAAAAATAAAAAACATTTAAGTGCAACATGTGACGTATCAAACGAAACGGTTCGTTATGAGAAATACAAATATAGTTTTAAAATGCATGATAGTTTAAAAGATATTAAAGAAAATATACAAAAATCGAGCATTCCCCCCCCCCCTTTATCTCTAAAACTACTGAGCCTAAAACTTTGACAAAAATAGGGAATATAGGGCATCACTCATAGTTTACAGGAAAACCTAAACGAAAATCCTAAGTCTTTAAATTCCCACGGGAATCGGAATAGTACCGAACCCTCTCCACGCGAGTCCGATTCGATTCGGAATACCAGTTCTATTACATTTGCAAACAATAGATATTAATCAAGCAATTCGAGCGCTATATAAAGAAGAATCACCCACGACAAGAGTAAAACAGATATTAACTTTTTAGAGCCGATGGTGTTATACGACGCCTTTTAGAGCCATAACATGTGGGCCAGCGGAGTGGCCGAGACACATCCGACCGGTTGAAACCACACCTGGTACCTGCGTACACCGCCTGTATTGTTCAGAGCAATGCTATATACGAGCGTGTGGTCCAGTCATGGCGATTGATACTGAACTAGACTTGTGTAGTTCACGAACGAACTAGTTCGGCTGAGCGATCCTATGTGCGAACTACAAGAATTAGTTCGCAGCCAATCAAGAAATCAGTTCGTTAGTTTAGTTATCCACCACGCAGTGAAGATGGCGGAAGATAACTCACGACCAGAGATTCTCACGACATACTTTCTAACCTGAAACAACGGAAATTTATTGGCAGTATTGCAGTTGTTTTACCGACTGTCAATTCTTTTTGAAATGTATTTTGGCGGTTTGGGAGTCCTGGAACAGCAATAAGATTTTTACAAAAATTTGATGTGATGTAAATCAATATCAGATAATTTCGCAGTTCAAATTTAATGTCTTTAACAGTGTTACCACAAGTTTCTCACTATTATTTTAATGTTATGTGATCCAGTCTCAACTGTCAGCCTCCATTCAAAATTCCTATCAGTCTCAAATATATAAGCATGCTATGCTTAATGCGACAATGCCAATGTACGTTGTTTGGCAACGAAAAAAGAAAAGAGTGCGATTTTTCTATTGACAATCAATAAATAAAAAATAAGTTTTTATCCTTGATAATAAAAATTAAGTGAAGACTTTTTCAATATTTCTAAGTTTGTGTTTCTTTATAAATGTTTTCTATTACCATTTTTATTTTGTAATCTTGTGTTTTCTTTTCCTTAAATTAAACTTTTTAAACTTTGCCAGTTTTTTCTTTACTGAATTATTGGTTGATGTGAATTATCAAATCTGGACATTATCAATTGGGCCCGCTTTTACATCTTGATAATTCGTTACAAGTTTGTAACAACAGCGAGCTAACGAACTATAAGAGCGAACTAATCCGCAGAAGAATGATGAACTAAATTGAGCGCTCTTATTAGTGTACTAAAATGCCCAAGTCTATACTGAACCCTTGATCTTATAGAACAAGCGCGGAAATATGAAACAAAGAAAAATATTGACGCGTTCAGCGGTACGAAAAGCTATGAAATGGCTCTTATTTGAACCATAAATCAAAAAAAAAATCGCATATTGAGATCGCTTATTTTTCAGTAATTGTTTAACAGTTAGTAAATTGACGTCCACCCCATATCTGAACCAAGCATTAACGGCAATCCGAATAGAAGAAGCGTCGCCGCGTAGTTGAGTCGATATAAGAACAAGGAGTATGGACCGTGCACGGCGAGAAGGACGAAAAGGGTAAGCTGCAGCCTGCAAGCACGGCTTTGTTCTCACCGCTGTACAGAGTTATTTTACGATCTCACAGCTACGTCGGACGGCACGGCGTGGCTGAGGTCAAGATTTATAGCAGTTTCACAATTGTATGTGCGATTCGTATCAAATCCACCATTCTCCTCCTTACTTCCTTCCCTCTCATTTATTCTCACTTTCCAACATCACTATAATTCGAGGCTGAACTTCTCTTATTTGAATTAAAGCGAATTTATATCTTTTTAAAATCGATTGAAAATTGTTTCCTGAACAAATGATGTATGACAAAAATTGTTATCATAGATTTTACATTAGAAAATCGTTCTACATAAAATGCAACAGGCGATCGCGAGCACGAATTCGTTGAACTTATGCATTTCCAGGATAGAAGACTTATTTCGGGACACGGAACAAAGCAACGAATTCCGGGACATTCCCGGAAATCCCGGCCATCTGGTAACCCTAATCTAAGGTCATTGTTAAATCAGATTTTCTAACAATGCATCAGTTATGTTCTACCCAAGTACCTAGATCTGTTCAAGTGATATTAGACGTAGCCTTACGTCAAAATTAGTTTGTGAAGTTATCAGAAAATAGCTAATAGTCCAGTCACGAGAGGAAGTCCACCTTGCGTTTTGTGCAGCAAATGATTTTATTTTTTTGTGTCCTCAAGCATGTTTAGAAGATGTCAAATCCAAGTTTGCAACCTCTAAAACAGGGCGGGGGAGTTTTGGTGGGCTAAAAACCACGATTTTTTTGCACTTTTTTCGGTTTCTTGCTTATAACATGGAAACGGCCGGTTCTATCGAAAAAATGGTTCTATTCAAAATTAAAAACCACAAAATTTACTTCAAAATGCACTAGTCAAATATGTTTCTGTTCCCATTTTTACCGGCTCTACAGAACTTAGAAAATAGCCAAAATTTACCAAAATGAAAAAAAGCATTTTTTTAAGCTTTTAACTATTGAAAAATTCGAATAGCCTATAACCTTCCTTAATAAACGGGTTATCTAACAAAAAAAATTTCAAATCGGACTGGTAGTTTCTGAGAATAGCGCGCTCAAATAAAAAAAAATAAACTGTTTTTTTGTTTGAACGCGCTAATCTCAGGAACTACAAGTCCGATTAAAAAAAAATTTTTTTTTAGATAGCCCGTTTATTAAGGAAGGTTATAGGCTATTCGAGTTTTTTTTAAATTCAATCCCAAAGGGGGTAAAACGGGAGTGTAGGATTTTTTGTTATTAGCAAAAAATCTTACAGCCACGTTTTACCCCCTTTGGGGTTAAATTAAAAAAAAACTCGAATAGCCTATAACCTTCCTTAATAAGCGGGCTATCTAACAAAATATTTTTTTTTTAATCGGACTTGTAGTTCCTGAGATTAGCGCGTTCAAACAAATAAAGAGTTTATTGTTTTTTGTTTGAACGCGCTAATCTCAAGAACTACCAGCCTGATTTGAAAAAAAAATGTTTGTTAGATAACCCGATTATTAAGGAAGGTTATAGGCTATTCGAGTTTTTCAACAGTTAAAAACTTGAAAAAATGCTTTTTTTTCATTTTTGACTAGTGCATTTTGAAGTAAATTTTGTGCCCTTTAATTTTGAATAGGACCATTTTTTCGATAGAACCAGCCGTTTTTATATTATAAGCAAAAACCGAAAAAAGTGCAAAAAAATCGCGGTTTTTAGCTCACCAAAACTCCCCCGCCCTGGTCGCAAACTTGGATTTGACATCTCCTAAACATGCTTGAGGACACAAAAAAATAAAATCATTTGCTGCACAAAACGCAAGGTGGACTCCCCTCTTTAATCTCTCGTGACTGGACTATAAGTCCATGCGGCAACTGTTATAGCGTCCACAAAAAACAGAAGAGCAACGAATATGTGCGAAAGGTAAATGGTTAGATAATCAAAACAAAGTCATTATTGAGCACAAAGAACAGGTGAAAATTAATTTAAAATATTAATTAATTTGCTTAAGCCTAAAGTTACACGGCAATTATTCTGTTTAAGTAAAAAAACCGTTGAGTTGGCAGCCTGCAATGTTGACGTTAATTCAATTACAAAAGCGTAGCCTTTCATAAACGAATTTAATTAATGAACAAAAGAAAATTTCTTGGTTTTAATACAACTATCAATATAATAATGTCCATTTCATGAACCAATCTTTTAGCGTTTATGTATAAAGGTACGTGCAGTACGCATCTTGGATTCTAGATGGTAGCATGTATGTTAGATGGTGGCTGAAATTATAAGCGCTTATAGGTTTGCACAACGAAGCTTTGATACTAGCATTGATACAAGCTTAAATTGCGTTTGGAAGGTCAAATAGCAAAGACGAATATTTGTGTTCTTCTGCTACAAAGTGGTATATTTTAGATATAAATTTGGGTAGGAGCTATCATGTCCACTCTATTAATAGAAAACAATCTAAACATGGCTAATTTCATCATTTATACCAAGAATTAAAATTTTACCCAAACCTATTTTTTGAATATTTACGTATGAAACCTAACACTTTTAAATACGTCTTAGAAAAAACTCAAAACAAATTAAATAAAAACTGGGCAAAATTTCACTTATTAAACTAGTCACATCCATTGCGAAACTTGTAATGGCCATTTGACAGTTGTCACACGTTGATTGTAGTAGTCAGCGCGCTGAAAGAATGGTGAGATACATTCTTGAATCTAACAGCTCTTGCAGTAACAGCGCTTATACCTGCTCTCACTGCTTCGTTGTGTACGCTCGCATATATAACAATGCATTAATTTAAGCAAGCCCTGCTATGATCTACGCTACCATCTAGAATCCCAGCTTCATACTGCACGTACCTTGTAAACGGTTACTCGAACATAGGGAAAATAACATTTACAATTTTGTAGTTGGCCATGAGCCATAAGATCAAATATAAGTATGTATGTAGTAGTAGATACTTTGTTTGTGAAGTTATACTTCTTTTGGCACGTTATGAAAAAATGATGAGAGTGAATTTTTACGATGCGCGCGCATCGCATCACGAAAATTAAACAAATGAAGTTGCAGCATTAATAGTTACCATATATAAACAAATATAAATAAATTCACTCTAGTCCTTTTATTTTTTTATATTTCAATAAATTATTTGCATGCAAATTAAAAATTAGTTCTTAATCACGCCAAAGAAGTATAACTTCTAACGCGCGTACAAAGTACACGCATCCATTTTTTTTAATTTATCAAGTTACGAGTAAACTCTTAATAGTCAACCGTTGCTACTTGCTATGGAAAATTGTTTAAAAAATTCACTACTATTTTTTCTATACGTAATCCACCACATATTTACATTAGATCTTATGGCTCATAGCTTACTACAAAATTGTTATTTTCCCTATGTTTAGGTTAACCGTTTACACAGTACACGCTGTATAAACTATAGTTAAATGTTATTTTCTATCAAGCAAAAGCTTTTTATTTTGTGTAAAAAAACAGTAATTGATTTTTTGAAATAGCTAGTACTTATAGAAGTAATTACCAGATTTATTGAAGTGGAATTTTAAAATGAAAAAATTCATATACATCAAAATATTATAGGGCTTACAAATAGAGCTGAACTTGTATCAATGAATAAAAACACATTCATTCATTATACTAAAATGAATGACACTTCAAAATAGTGCTGCGGCACATCATGATATAGCAATTGTGCACTTTTGTACAAAAGCATAAAATTTGGCATGATGAATATGCATTCCCTAAGGGTCATTTTAGGATATTGGGTTAGTGATGCGCGATTGTGAGATGTTTTAGTCGATTGTCTCGATTGTTCAAACGTCTCGATAACTCTTGATGGTTGTCACTTGGACTCGATTGTTGTTGCATAGTTCACCGAGACCGAGTCGCATAGTACTGAATCGTACACTGTCGTCTGTCAAGAGCCACATAAGATATACATCACTCAACAACTGTGGTCGAGTCGATGGTCGATTATGCAGTACGTTGGTGAACTTTTTCTCCGCTCGCATATCTCAAGAACAAAAAAAACTCGGGTCGCAGTGCCAAAACCCTGCCGACAATATAGTGTATTTGCTAATACTGGCATTGTGGCTTTATTATGTGAACTTAAGTTTGTTTTTGGACAAAATAAAAAATTTAACCCCTTAATACATCTCTTAAAATAATATTTTTTTTCTTAATTTCAATATTTTTATCAATGCAACCTCGGTACCAAATTAAATACACCCTTCAGTAAGTAAAGCACTATCCGCAAACTAGTGTTTTCATAAAATTTGTAAGTCCGATCCTGTCGGGCCGATTTTATTAAAATTTTAGCAGTACATTTTAATCGTTATTAAAGGGTTAAATTTCAATTTTGAAACGATTCTGAGAATTTTTTCGGCATTTTTGGGCCCAAAAACATTTTTCAACCCCTAAAAACCACCCTTAAAATGGTCCGATTAGGCCCATTTTAAATAGACTTCGTGCGGTGATGAATCTCAACGTGCCTACCAAATTTCGTCAAAATCAATTAACTCTTTCGAAAGTTATAGCCCGCACATATATATATATATATAAACAGACATTTCCAAAAATGGTGCCAAAGTGTTCAGGAGGCTATGAAACGCCGAGAAATTTTGGTCCGACCCCTAGGTCCCGCCATCCGACCGACGCCAATAGTGTATGTGCAAATACACTAATAATGATATCGACTCCGGACCAATTTGCATAATGAACACCCGATAAGGTTTGCAAAAAATTTGAATTGGCGGTTTTTTTATAACAAAAAGAAACATGTTAACCTGTATTGCAAATAGTTTCTCTACGATAGACTGGTCTCTAATCTCTAAGGCCACTGAATAAGAAGTCGGCAGTGCGGTTTTACCCACACATCAAGCTTACTTAGGGAATTTATTTAATGGAAATATTCGTTGATCCAATCACTATTAGTTATGACTTATGAGGTGACATTTTGAAGCACTTCGTATACAATGCAAGCAAACGTTCAAAATGTACGCTCCCCACTTTACATCATCCGTGAATCGTTGTCGCGCGTCCCTTTCACTTCGGCCTTCCCCAGCATCCTATCGTCCCATCGACTGCAGAACACAATTAGATCGCAGCTAGTTAATGCCCCACATTCAATCGGTCGGCCTTCGGGCCTTCGTCACAAACAATTCGATGATCACGTGGCAAAGCGACTTATGTCGAAAAAGAGTAGGTTACTTGAATGGAATTTTTCATCGCATTTTTACTGCGGAAAGGAAAATGGACGTCAATTTGAATAAAACTCTAAAATCTGAGAAACATTGAACGATTCGTTGAAGCGCAATAATTAATTAGAAGTCGCTATACTATAATTAATACGATGTGTGATTTCAGTAATAAGTACAGCCACAGGGTGTATCTAAAATACTTGGCCGAACTTCACGAGCGTGATGGTTACACCCGAATTTCATTATATCTATGTGCGATGGTTACAGTATATGCTCTGTTATTTCTTCACTTCCGCATTGGAAGTACAGGTTGTCGCATGGGTCCGAACCATTGATTGTCGAACTCGCTCAAGAATTCCGGGGGTATTCCGGACTACATGAAAACTATGATTTATACGGTTCACTTAGGTTGCAGCTACAGGATCTTTACGCAAGATGTAATTGTGATGTAACTCGGATAATCGTGTGCGCCTAACAGCCTTATTATTTGCTTGTATCAATTTTGAAATTCGTGTGTAACTTTTTAAGTTAGCATTTCTGGACATATGTCTATAGGAACTTTTTTCACAGTTTTGTTTCATACATCACGTTCGTGAAGTTTGGCCAAGCATTTTAGATACATCCTGTATAATAATAACTATAGCGTCAAAAGTGCATCGCTGATTTTAATGATAATAACTTTTTATTTATTGTGGATTATAGACGCGTCGACAACTTAGGTCATTAGCGTCTTAAATACAACAAATATAATATATCACTTAAAAACTAAATAACATCACAAAACATCCATGAGCAGAGGTGGGATTCGAACCCACGACAGTCTGATTCAGTTGATAATAACTATAATGGTATATTTAGTTATTATTATACCTGTTACTGACGTCACATGCGTGATTTATTTAATAGCACGTTTCGAAATATTAGTCAGTGATTCATACACTTTTACTTCTTAATGTAATATAAGCGGCTCCGTTTTTGTGTATAGGACAGTATGCTTTACATTGTTTCATTGCTTTTCCGCTCCATTAAGCTTGTTATTAACTATGTATGACTCACTACCTATTATTTCCGAACTGAACTATAAGTAACTTTTATAAATTATTACGCTTCAACGATAATAGTTCAATGATACTCAGATTTTTAACCGACTTCAAAAAAATTAGGTGGTTCTCAATTCGGTTATATTTTTTTTTTATGTTTGTTACCTCATAACTCAGTAATTTATAAAGCCGATTTTGAAAACAATTTTTTTATTTGAAAGGATTACTTTCAGATTGGTCCCATAGAAATTTCATCAAAATCGGTTCAGTAATTCGGCTGATTTTAAGAAAAGTGAGTAACGGCGTGTGATTCTTTAAGGTAAATGTCACTTTTTGACACTAAAAAGTAAAAAATAAAAAACTTTTTAACAAAAAAAAAACCTCCTTCAAAAAGCCACTAAAAAGAGGAAAATAATGAAATTTTGAGATCTGTGCCAACTTAATAACATACGAAGTTGATTAAAAAGAAGATATTAATCACTATACTATACTTTTTAACCGACTTCATATTTTATTAAATTGGCACAGACCTCAAAATTTCATTATTTTCCTCTTTTTAGTGGTTTTTTGAAGGAGGTTTTTTTTTTAGTTTTTATTGTCTTTTTATCTCTTAAAGCTCTCCTGAATCACTACAGAATGAAATGCGTTCTTCTTCGAAGGAGGTGTCAGAAAGTAAAATCAAAAATCATGTACCTACCTACTAGATTTCTTTCATGATTGCTTTTTTAATGTCCCTAATAAAAATTATTTTTCATAGTGAAAAAATTATGACAAACAATATTGTATATATTTTTAAAGACCTCCAATTTCTCGTCTACACGGGGACCCCACACCTTTACATCCGGCGCTGTTATTATTTCACCAAAAATCCGACATAGATAAGTTACCGTTGTGACCATTGAATTGACGCCAGGGTCCCCAACCCACCCGTCGAGCCTCCAATTCATTTCAGTTTTATTGCCATCGTATAAACGCTCCATCTCATTCATTCGCACATTTGTCGTCTTTGTCGCACAGCCGCGCAGCGACAACGAGACAAAAGACAGTCGATACATATAACACGTTATATTGGATACGTGAGCTGCGGCAATAATTGCCCCAAAAAAGGGAATTAACAGTGTTAGAGTAGAGTGGACGCTCCCCAAGCGACGTCGGCGTCATCAAATTGCTGTAGGTTTCTTGTTTTTACTTTGACAATATAACCGGCGCAGCTTTCAACAGATTTAAAATAAATAAAGAAAATAATTGTTTCGCAGCTTTTTTGTACATTTTCATCCTTTTTTATGTGTCGATAATGATACTGTTATTGTTGGACCGGAAATAATAGCTTTTTGTTCCGTTTTGATTGCTTCCGTCCGGTTCGTTCGAATCAATCAAGTCGGACGACATTTTGCGAAACTGGAAGATGTAAACTAAAAATGTGAACGTCATGTTTATCACCTGCAACAGTTATTATATTTTTTAAAAGTGAAGGACTACTGGTATAATTGCTTCATTCCCCGAGAATGTTTTGAATAAAACAATATTTATAATGTGCTTTAAAAACTTGCAAAGCCGAATTTAAGGGTACGAAACTATTACAAATTCGAAACCTTTAAAAAAAATTCAAAGTCAAAAAATTTACTTTTATTAATATGTTAAGTGATCACATAGAATTTTATATGGAGAGAAGTTAGGGTTGCCAGATCAAAAACCAAGATTTTCGGGACATTGCTAAGGCGAAGGCAATTTATTTCAGGGGGGGGGAGTTATTGTGAAAAAAATGTTTTATTATTTTACTATTTTTTCGTATTTATCATTAGACTTGTCTAATTTTATTCATTTATCACACACCATTGCAGGGTGCAGAGATGTGGCACGCGCTTCTGAGTGTGTAAATCACGCTTAATTTCGTGTGAATCTTTAATAATTAATTTTATTGTTCCCAATTTGTCTTTACCGACATAGGGTAAGTACGAAAAATACAATTAAATACATTATACAAGTAAAAAAATATAATGTACAGAAATTGCAGATAGTGCTAAATAAATAAGTACTACTTAGCATGTAACTGTCGTTTCTTGCGATCGCGAGCACCAATTCGTGGAACTTATGCATTTCCGGGATAGAAGACTTAAATTTCGGGACACGGGATAAACCAACGAATTCCGGGACATTCCCGGAAATCCCGGCCATCTGGTAACCCTAAGAGAAGTATATTTCTGGTGTGTAGTAAATATAATGCGATTATGAAAAAAGCGTTAAAAAACTATCTCTTTAAAGACTATATATTAAGTATAAAAATGTTATCAAAAATTATCTTTTTTTTGTATATCTCTTTATACAATCGAAAAAAAAAATCGATACGTGGACGGTGGAACACCCCAGTATATAAGTTTAGGCATTCAACATAGTTTATTTATTGTAAATTATAGACGCGTCGACAACTTAGGTCATTAGTGTCTTGATTACATTAAATAACAACACACTTAAAACTAAATTACATCACAAAACATCCATGAGCGGAGGTGGGATTCGAACCCACGACAGTCTGATCCAGAGGTCGCGACGCTAATCACTGGACCACACTGTCCTCTTCAACATAGGACACAGGTAGACAGTGGCGCATTTAGAGTTTTGGGGGCTCCTGGGCAGTCAAGTCGGTTGGTGCCCGTCTTCTATACGAACATTTTTGTGGAGGCCCTTAGACAGGTACCCAGTTCTAAATCCGGCACTGTACAGTAGACTTTCGTAAGTCCTATAGGTCTGTCGGGAAAGAAAACGCTGAAATAACGGCGTAGACTGTTTAATTATATGTAAAAAAGTAGTAAGTACCTATGATTAAAAAAATAGTGATTTCAAAACTAAACTCAAAACTTTCTTTTATTTCTTTACGAAAAATTTTGTATTTTCACTAAACAAATAATTTGCGAACATATAAAAATTTGTAGAGACCCTTGAGTCAGACTGTCGTGGGTTCGAATTCCGCCGCAGCTCATGGATGTTTTGTGATGTCATTTAGTTTTAAGTTGATTGTTATTTGATGTAATCAAGACGCTAATACCTTTGTCGACGCGTTTATAATTTGCAATAAATAAATAAATAAATGTAGAGGGCCTTCTTATATGGAGGCCCCGGGGCTTCAGTTCTTGTTTCCCTCCCCTAAATCCGGCTCTGTACACAAGTGTCACTGTATTTATTAACGTGGGCAACTTTACCGTCCACAAGAAGGTTAAATCAATGTTATACATTCCGAATGCCGTAATTGATGTATGACTATGCAACAATTGTAACGAGAATGACTCTATCTGAAATAGAAACGCCATTGGTTATGTAACGTAACAATATCTTGGATTTGTTTCTACTGACAGTTGTAAAAAAACATGTATGGTTCCGACCGGAATCGAACCAGCGACCTTTCGGGTACGAAGCAGACACACTACCAACTTTGCAAAAGTACTTCGTGCTTGTTCGGGGCTCCTCATGCCCATGGTTTGACCCCTAAAGCCTAAACATTTGTCTTACAAATTGGTCTACTCAAGCTGGTATATGGTTAGCTTTGGTGAATGGTGAAGCCGGTAGCTGTATTTTTAAATAAAAATTAATAAACAAACACTTGAAAAATTCTACACATTTATTCATCTCAACGATCGTTTCGGGTTCCTAACCCATCATCAGGAGTTTTCATTAATTTAATGTAAATTTAATGTAAACTCCTGATGATGGGTTAGGAACCCGAAAAGATCGTTGAGATGAATAAATGTGTAGAATTTTTCAAGTGTTTGTTTATTAATTTTTATTCAATCATGTTCTACCAAGTGCCTGACGATAATTGGGTTTTTAAATGATTTTTTTTTTTACTTAAATGGAAGGACCACATACAAGTTTTATAGCAAAACTGTTTTTATTTAATTTTTTTGCTTACTAATTAAAAAGTTATATTTAAATAAAAATTAATTTTTAAACTCAGTTCCGATAACGCGCCGAAAGAATCCGAACGCGTGTGACGTCATTATGTTATCTATGGTCTTTGTATCCATGGTTACCAAGTTAAAAATTTATTATTTTTGATAGTATGTGTAATACATATACACAAATACCAACAAATGCAGACACATTTTAACATAACGACGTCACAAACATTCCTGGCGCGTTTTGAAGTCACGTGATATTTTTTAAATTTTTATACATTTTAATTAATTTTTAGTAATTTATCTATAGCTTTAAAAAAATTTTTCTTTTCGATTTTCAATATTATTTATGTTAAATTATTAGAAAAAATTAAAAAATTTATAATTTTTTTTAAACTTAAATACCTAATTCTGTGAATTTTGAACCATTCATTCCAGCAATTTTTTAACTGAAATTTGTTGCGAACGGGTTAAAATAATAATTAAACAACTGTTGTTGGATTGCTGATGGATTATGGTGTCATATTAAGTTCAGTGAGTGATTAATCATGCTATACACATTTCTTATTAATACATACTTTATATTAGGCGCTTTCCTTCGGACGGAAATCTCGGTTTATCTCAAGGACACACTCTACTGAATTTTCATACTTGTTTAAACCTGCCATTCACTACGAGCCAGTCCTGGATTTATAAATAGGCCGTATAGGCCGCGGCCTAGGGGCGGCAGCGTCCTAGGGGCGGTAGATTTCAGAGGACGGTCACTTGATGTCAGAGGATAAAAGTCAAACACGTCCACTGGTTTTCTCATGGTTTTTTATACTTTCAATAAATCCCTACAAATTGTTCTGGGGAAAGGAGTTTTTCCTGTTTAAAACGCGTGAAAAATTATCAAAGGTCTTCATTGTCTCAAGAAAAAATGAATTCTCTGGCTCTTCTCTACATAGAAGCAGAGATAATGAACACCATAAACTATGATGATATTATAGATGATTTTGCTATTAAAAAGACCCGTAAAAAATTGTATATCTTGTTTCTTTTTTACGCTCTCTTTCTTAATGACTAATTGATTCGTTTATTTAACTTTCATTCGTTTATTTAAATAATAATTTTCCATTTGTAGTAAAGGAGGCCCCTACAAATGGAAAATTATTACTTTAGAAAGGTATGTACATGGGGCGGCGGAAATAAAGTGGCCTACACTCATAAAAAATATAAATCCGGCACTGCTACGAGCGAAGCTATACTGTGCTGTTGTCAGCGGAGCCAGCAAGCAATTAACATTGTTTTAAATAAACAATTTCATAAAGTTATGTAGAGGGCCCCGTTCATTCAGTTGACTATTTATTGTGGTTAAAAATGTAATTTTTTTTAAGCTGTTGCCAACATCTAGAGTAGTGATGAGCAAAGCAAGACCAAGACCAAGACTGGAACAGTCTTGGTCTTGGTCTTGCTCAAATATGTCTGGTCTTGGTCTTGCTTATTTAGTCTTGGTCTTGGTCTTGCTCATTTTGCTCATTATTTCTGAAGTAAGAATTTTTAGTTTAGTCTTGCGTATTTGGTCTTGGTCTTGCATATTCGGTCTTGGTATTGGTCTTGTTCATTCGGTCTTGGTCTTGCTAGTCTAATGATAGTCTTGGTCTTGGTCTTGCTTTTTCGCAAGACCAAGACCAAGACTGCAAGGCCAAGATCAATTTTGCTCATCACTAATCTAGAGTTATTTGGGTGTAGCACCACTTCATATTTTCAATTTATTTATTTTTTTATAATAAATTAAAAATCCAAACGACTCTTTTATCAGTTCTCGGATTAGAACCTGAGAACTGGGGGTTTGTATTAGAAGGACCATTGAAAAGGCCGTATAAACAATTGCATTGCTACACGCTCGGCTATTCTGAAGCCCCAAAAAATGTAAGAATTTATTTTTGGTGTTTAATTTTAAAGTTTTAAATCATGTCTCAGACTGAAGTGAATTTGTAAAATCTTACATGCGAGACGCCTGCAGTGTAGCGGTTAGTGAAACGGCATGAGTATAGTATAGCGACAATGCTGCCATCTGTGATAATTAATTATAAATTACAAATTAAAATGAGGTCGAAGTACATTCACTCCTTTTAAAGCTTAAACAGCCACAAGTCACTTTGTGCAAAAGGAAAGGGCTTTTTCTATGAAGAATCTTACCAGCAAATGAAACTCTCGTGTGCTAAAATTTAACCTTGGCTCATGCATCAATCTGCCGACTTCTCGAGTCTAAAAATTAAAAAATTAGTGTCATTTTCACTTATAATAATTTGTTCTACTCAAATACAAACTGATTGAAAAGACTTTTTTTCTATTCACACAAAAACAATTTTTTTACTCTAAAAAAGTGGGTGCGTGTAATTATGTATACGCGCGTTAGAAGTTATACTCCTTTTGCGTGATTAAAAACTAATTTTTAATTTGTATGTAATACATACGGACAGTTAACCTCAATTATATTGGAGCACTTAAAAATATTCACAACTAACAAATGTTTTCAATACTATTCACCAATATTCACTGTCAATCACTACTGTATACAGGGTGGTGAACGTAACTGCTGCTCATAAGGATTTAACCCGTAAAATCAAACTTTCGTGATTTCCTGCTTCTCTAATTATTGTAAGAAAAATATCTTCAAATAATAGTTTTAGAACATAAAATTCTGCATCTAAATCATTAAACAAAATTAATTTTGCATGCTTTGTAACGGCAGAAATTTGATATGAAAATGTCAAAATTACCTCAAAAACAAATAGCGATAGCCATGGAACTTAAACAAAATGATGACGTTTTAGCTGTCATTTTGTCATTTTGTTCAAGTTCCATGGCTATCGCTATCTGTTTTTGAGGTAATTTTGACATTTTCTTATCAAATTTCTGCCGTTACAAAGCATGCAAAATTAATTTTGTTTAATGATTTAGATGCAGAATTTTATGTTCTAAGACTTTTATTTGAAGATATTTTTCCTAAAATAATTAGGGAAGCAGGAATTCGCGAAAGAGTGATTTTACGGGTTAAATCCCTATGTGCAGCAGTCACGGTCACCACCCTGTATAATTTTATTCGTATTGAAATAAAACAAGTGTTGTGTATCTAGAAACACCTGAATAGAATAAATACAGCTAATAAAGCTATTAGACCAACTTCATCCTGTTAATTTTAATGTAACCGTGTGCGCGCGCATCGTAAAAATTCACCATCATTTTTTTCATAACGCCTAAAGAAGTATAACTTCGAAAAGTGAAAAAATAGGTATAATATGTATTTTGAATTAAAAGTCCAAAAGTATTTTATTTATGTGACTATGTCCGTTAATCTTTCAACTTACCAAATGAAAAATGTCTTCTCCAGTCGTGACCAGAAAAATAATGTTAAATATTACGTAAGAATTCCAAGCAATGATTACATAACTGTTATCATCTGCAATAATTACATTATACGCCGAATCAACAATGTCCATAAATATTATTAATGAATGCATTGTTATCTGTATTGAAAATATATTGTTGAAGTTATGGAAAACCCAACATAACTGAAAATGAATATTTTGTAGTCTTTTCATATAATTGATACTAACATCGTATCTATGTCTTAATGTATCGTTGATGGCCTTGAATCTGAAATTCAGTATTTTGATGTAATCGAAAACCTGCCAATTATTGAAAGTGCAGATAACAATATATGCTAAATGGTAGTAGAGGAATATCGCCACAAAGTCGATTGAAGTTGAGTCACGAAATATCAATTCTAAAGTTATCATTAATGTGAAAATGATTGTAAAGAAAAGTAACTTGTTGATAATAAAGCGTTTCATTTGTTTATTGTATTTTTGAACAGGTATGTTGATCTCCAGTAATTTTTGATCTATTGAGATAATGGCGTTGACGTTTCGTACTATTTCAAATCTAAAATTTAAAAAAGTTTTTAAAAATCTATCTTTCACAATATAATTTCGTAATACAAAAATACTAACTGCATGTAATATAAAAGAGTATAGGTGAGTTCTACAGGGTGATTCATAATATGTGCGCAGGACTTCAGGATGTGATAGCTCGTTCAAAAATATGAAAAAAAGTTCCTATTAACATGGGTCCGCAAAAGCACCGTTTTCGAGATACGGGTGTTAAAGTTGAAGAAAAAAATTTCGTTTTTTGCTTATACTTATCTGAAGAACGGTTTGAGGTACAAAGTTAAGCTGCCGCACACATTTTCTACCTTAAAATTGCTTTGTTTTTTTTACGAAAAATTTTTTTTTGTTACCAGTGGTGGAGATTTTGAAGGAATGAAGGGTATTTTTCCCCCTAACTTCTACGCCACTAGAAAAAATTAATTTTGAAATTTTGGAACCGCCGGGATATTCTACACAAAAAAGGTACTCTTGTCTTGAAGCGCTACAGTCAATCGTTTCCGAGAAAAAGAGCATTTTAGGATTAAAAACATGATTTTTTTAAGCACCTATACGTACTTGATTTTATAAGTTGTAAAAATGTCAATAAAAAATTACACAAACAAAACAGACCACTTTCAAAATCTCCACCACTGGTAACAAAAAAAAATTTTTCGTGAAAAAAAACAAAGCAATTTTAAGGTAGAAAATGTGTGCGGCAGCTTAACTTGGTACCTCAAACCGTTCTTCAGATATAAGCAAAAAACGAAATTTTTTTCTTCAACTTTAACACCCTGTATCTCGAAAACGGTACTTTTGCGGACCCATGTTAATAGGAACTTTTTTTCATATTTTTGAACGAGCTATCACATCCTGAAGTCCTGCGCACATATTATGAATCGCCCTATATAAAAGAGTGCTCTGAAGTTTAATTTAGTGATGGGCGATACGAGATGTTTTTACAATTGAAACAACTGTAATCGTTCATAATAACAATCGAGTCCACAATCGACTCGGAGTTTGATTTTACAATCAAAATGTTCGATTGTTCAAGTCGATTATTTGCCACATAGGTTATAGCAATTATTAGCAGCGAATGAGAATACATATAATCGCGATTCAAGGTTATATGCTAGTCGACTGACGTTCACGCGACTCGTTGATTGTTCACTGTTCAGTCGGTACTCACTACTCTATGATCTTTTCACTATTGAATTTGTATTACGCGATTACTGCACAATCGACCATCGACTCGACCACAGTTGTTCAGTGATGAACGATTGTATATTATGTGACTCTCGACAGTGTACGATTTAGTACTATGCGACTCGGTCTCGGTAAACTATGAAACAACAACAATCGAGTCCAAGTGACAACCATCGAGATGTTTGAACAATCGAGACAATCGACTAAAATATCTCGTATCGTGCATCACTAGTTTAATTCCTTTTATGTTTAACATACAATTTTAGTACCTATTACCTAATCTTTGTTTTGTTAGGACTGAGCTATCCGATTTGAAAAATGCATTTACTGTCAAAACACTGTCGGGTCTTTTTGAGTCAACATTAATACCCTACTTTGACGACCACAAATCACAACATTGTTTTGTTTTAGCAGTTTCTATTTGAGCTACGCTTATGAAATAAACAAAAAAAAATGTTGTGGTCGACAATGTAGGGTATTAAGGTCTTTTTGAGTCAACAATAATACCCTACATTAATCGATTTTGTACTTTCGTGAGGTCCACGAACTAAACTAACTATCGTGGCCCACTCTTGTGATTCACGCCTCGTGGGGACGCCCCATGGATAATCTAAAGTGTACAAAATAACGATTTTACCTTTTTCTGTAGTTAATAATTATCATAAGCATAGCTAATGCCATGTTAATTAGATAATTGATGTGAACTGAGTTCTGTAAGACTATGTGAAAATGGTAGATCACCCATAAAAATATCGTCGCTAGAACAGCGATTTTGCCGACGTCAATATTTCGCATCGTGGGATGTGCCTCGTATCGTCGGTTGTCGGTCCCACTGTTCACGACACTGAAATGAGCCAGACATAATGCCCTCCAGACGTACATAATTGGCCGAAGGACGTCGTGGATGTCTAACACTCTTGACATCTTCATTACGTATTTAGATTTTTCTCTTCACAGTCGAAAAAGTAAAAAAGGTGGATTTGTTGTCGAGCGTCTATAATCCACAATTCATTCATTCACACAACTCTGCAAATTATTTATTGTAATTAATAGACGCGTCGACAATTTGGGTCATTAGCGTCATGATTACATTAAATAACAACACACTTAAAACTAACTGACATCACAAAACATCCATGAGCGGAGGCGGGATTCCAACCCACGACAATCTGATCTAGAGGCCGCGACGCTAACTACTGGACCACACTGTCCTCTCTGAAAATTTCATTCGGCTTATAATAATAATGTACCTTTTTTCACTCTATTCCTTAGCATTATACAACACATTCGGCTTTGGTCGAAGGTTATGACAATAGTCGAACAATCGACTTCGGCCAAAAACTGACCTTCGGTCGAACACTAAACGCAATTGTATAATGAAAGACAAAATTATGATTTAATTGATTTGTATTAATTGAACTAATTATCACGTAGGTACTGGAGTTAGTGTTTAACAAATATTTACATTTATAATTTGTATTTGATTGTGTCTATTTGATTAATTTTATACATGTTTTTCATTCAAATGTTTCAATCATCTCTCTTTAACAATGTTCATTTCATTTTTTGAAAGACATTTTATTTATAAAAAGGGTAAGCGTACCCCGTATAATAAACGTCAATTTTCTGTAATTCATTTGAATGTACCTTTTTAAGCACAGGCAGCTCGTTTTCGTTTTTTTCATGCATTGTTGCCTCACTCTTTTGTTTCAATAATATATTTTGTTTTTCTTTTGTATTAATCAAATTTATTCGCAATTAAACGCGAATGTAGGTGTCAGCACTTCGGACGTCTATGTGGAGTTTAATCGGTCGTAGCACAAAGCGATTGTATAGATGTCAGCACTTTGGACAAAATGATGGCTTGAATGGTTTTGTATGTAAAATAAATTTTTGAGTTAATGAGGTTAGATTTTTAGTGGCGGACTAAGGGGGGTGGGGGCGGAGGGAGCGGCTCTCCCCGGGCCTCTGATCCTGAGGGGCCTCCAAATCTCGAGAAGTCCTTCTTAATCAAATCCCAAACAAGGCCAACATATGTTTAGTAAGTAAGAGACAGTTTGGAGTTGGAGACCCCGTACGTATACAAAATATAAACGTAGGTAGGTCGTTTATTATAAATATTTGATATTTTTTGTCAGCCATTACATCTATATTATTCATTTTTTACGAAATTTACACTACAATGACATCAATTTCTATGCGGACTGAGGGCCTCATTTAACTCTGCCGCCCCGGGCCTCCGACGGGCTTAGTCCGCCACTGAATAGTTTCATCTAATATTTCTAAAATGCTACCCCAGTATGAAGTATTCGCTATTCACGTAAAAAAATTCGAGACGGCTCCATTATTTTTTTAAAACTCCGTCACTGCATGTTGAGACAGTTAACTTTTATTTCAGACAATAAAATTATATCAGTATCAATTTCTCTGTTCAATGTTTCGTATGAAAGAATGAAATGATTGATGTTTTTTATCAAAAAAAAATTGACTTAATAGTAGAGCTGTCAATCAAGTGTCAACTTTTGAGCATCGTCGATGTCCAAAGAAGTGATGTCCAGCAACACCACCGGCCTGCTTTCCTGCGCGTTGTGCCCGGTAGTTTCTTTAATGTATTATCGATAATCTATATATAAATAAATTTTTAATTTCCGTTATTATTTTTTAATCATTTACAACAGAGACGCTGTCCATAGATCAGATTACTACACTCCTGGTCAAAATTAACGCCTCACTCGATTTTGTGAAACATCTTATGTTGGGCTGTGAACAGCCGCGTGAGGGGAAATATGCAACGAAATGTTTGGTCCGCTCCTTCGCTGCTGTTCTCGCCACCACTGCGGCACTCTCTCTCTCTTGGCTCAAGCGTGCACTGTAACACACGCGGTGTTACAGTGCAGTATACAGGATTACGTCAGCATAACAGTTAGTTGCTTCTTTTGAAAAAATATATACTACTACATAGAGAATACCACCGAGTTCAATAACGTTTTCTTTGATGTTTCACATCTGTCGGGGGTCCCGAGACCCACACCCTTTTTTTTTAAAAGCTTTTTTTACAACACCTGCATCAAAAGTTCAATTTAAGAGTTCTGTGTACCGTTTCTTAGGTGGTTCTTTATGGAACCTTCTGCTGTAGTGCGTTAAATAAAATTTTACGCACTCCGTACTATAAAGTAATACTTTTTTACTTATCTATCCATTTTATAGGTACTAGGTAGGTATATTAAAAAATAGGCTCTCGATAAGAAAAAATAGATCAAAATTTTTAAATAAAAATGAATACCTATATACTAAAAGCAGTTTTATTTTTTTGATTACTGGTAGTAAATAACACATTTACAATAACTGATAATATAAAACAATAATTTAATAATATAGGTAGGTCCTTATAGTAATTTTTAAGTGAAACTTTTTAGCCTCGTTTTTTTCGTTCGGTTTCGCATGTCGAAATCACGTCACGTCCAATTGAAGAATCCCATATATATTCCAAAACTATTGCAGAACACTGCGTCATCCCAAACAGACAACTTGGTAGGTATATCATAAATATAGGTAGCAGTAAACACAGCGGAATGAGAAGCGTAGGGATATCGCAGTTGCTTTATACGCAGTAGGTCGCTGGTTCGAACCCGGGCGGCACCATTTTAGTTTTCTTTTTAACTATTCCATATTCTACTTGATATTTATTTATATTTTTTCTATTTTGATTATATTTTCTCTATTTAGATTTTATTTTAATATTTTACTATCATACAGTGTTTAGCTTTGCAGAGTTTAAACCACGTAAACAAAATTATATACTTTCGACGGTTTCGGGCTAAAAGCGTTTAGGGTTATGGAAATAAAGTTTCACTTGCACCGTGGTTTCGTGAAATCACACCCTAGTTTTTAATTTTACGTTGATTGAAATTGAATTATATAAACCAAGAATGTCGTCGTGGTACTTATCATCTGAAACAAAAAAGTGGGTAGTACAAACAATTTACAATAATTTTGGTTGTTAATTTGCAGTTGACGTTATATCAGGGTTTGAATCTAGGCGCGTGCAAAAGGTGCGCAGCACACGATCTAGGGTAATCGGCCAACCACGCACGGCCACGTTAATTTTTTGTCTTTTCTCTTTCATAAGAGTGATTTTTTATCGGATGGTTTTTTTTGTTATTTTATGAAACCGTGCGATAACATTTTAGCGTACGGTCACCGTGTGAAAGTTCCCGTTCTCTTCAATACATTCAAACCTATCGTGATAAGGCCTTGAAGGTGTGCCGTTAATTGATCCCAACAATTTTATACCACGACAAGTGATCCCACGACAACTGATCCCAACGACATTTGATCCCAACGACAATTGATCCCACGACATTTGATCCCAACAAATTGTCTACAAACTGATAGCGTCTGATAAGTAATAAAGTTATTAAGATTTATTAATTTAATGAAATAATTTAATCGATTATTCCCTTTGTCGGGAAATTTGTTTGAATTAAATTTGTAGACGTTATGACTTATTTGTAATTACATAGTTATTAAAATTCTAACGAATGTAATAGTATAATGTGTTTATGTGTTAATTAATCCTTTAGAGATTATGTAATGATCAAGTTGAATAATTCACTTTTATTTTAATAACAATTTATCACGCTGACTTTTCATAAACTTTAATAGCATATTTAACAATTCGTTATAATGTGAAAAGCACGAAAGACCAAGTTGACTGCACACCTGATGTTTCGAAGTTTCTATGTACAATAATTTTTCAACAAAATTTATAAAATACAATATTTGACAAAATTACGACGTATCCCGGGCAATGATAAATAAAAGTGGTTTATTCAACTTGATCTTTACATAATCTTTAAAGGATTATTAACTCATAAACACATTATATTTACTATTACATTCGTTAGAATTCTAATAACAATGTAATTACAAATATATCATAACGTCTACAAATTTAATTCAAAAAAATTTCCCTCGATTAAATTATTTCATTAAATTAATAAAATTTAATAATTTTATTACTTATCAGACGCTATCAGTTTATAGACAATTTTTTGGGATCAAATGGCGTGGGATCAATTGTCGTTGGGATCAAATGTCGTTGGGATCAGTTGCCGTGGGATCAAATGTCGTTGGGATCAGTTGCCGTGGGATCACTTGTCGTGGTATAAAATTGCTGGGATCAAATGTCATGGAACCGGCCTTGAATAAATAACACCACAAAATTGTCACTAGCTCTCGGTCTATGATGTTACTATGACTTCGGCCCCGCGAAAACTTGAGTCGGGCCTGGTTATAAATGAATTCCACTCAACAAAAACTTACAGAAAACGCTAGCGTATAATCCAACGAAAAGAAGCCAGCCGCTGTAAAGTTCACATTGTGATGATATAACTGCTGCGAAAATAATTGTATCTGCAAATATTCAAATAAAGGTCACTGCCGCTGAAAAGGTGTAGTTACCTAAAAATCTGGCCAAAGTGATTGGAAAAATGTCATAAATAAAGACATTAATGACCTCTATTGTCGAGCGTTAATAATTTACAATATCTAAGACCATAAATATGCATACCATTATTACCTCTTTGATTTGATGAAGCTCTACTGTAAATTTGTAAAAAATGAAATTTTGCCTTTTTATAAATTTACAGTAGAATTTCATCACAACAAAAAAATCGCAAATGCAATGATATGTTAATGAACGTATAGATATACAGGGTGTTAAAAAAAGAGTGTAACATATTTAAAGAGGTAATAGTATGTACCAAAATAAACAAAAAAGTCTTGGTAAACATGGGTCCGCAAAGTAAAGGTTTCGGAGATATGGAAGGGGGCGGACCTGTATTATGGCCTGCAAGATCGCCTGATTTAAACTCTCTAGATTTCTTTTTTGGGGATATTTAAAAACATTAGTCTATGGTACTCCTTTAAATAGCCTCGAGGAGCTGCAGCTACGAATTAATCAAAAATGCCAACAAATCCGAGCAAATGAGGAGGTTTTAGAAAGAGTTCTAATATCTTTCAGACAAAGATGTCGTGCCTGCTTGGAAATGAAAGGAGGGCACTTTGAACATCTTATGTATAACTTTATTTTTTGGTTTTGCTAGAAGTTTCTTGTGTTTGTACATAATAAATAAGTAATAAATAATTGCAAATAAATGTTTCAAAAAAGAATAACGTTCCATATCTCCGAAACCGTTACTTTGCGGACCCACGTTTACTAAGACTTTTTTGTTTATTTTAGTCCATACTATTACCACTTTAAATATGTTACACTCTTTTTTAACACCCTGTATAATCAACTTCGGACAAATTTTATAGATGCGTTTTTTCAACTTAATAACTACAAGATCTAGAGTTCGACCGAAGTTTCGACTTTGGCCAAAAATTAAATCAGTAATAAGTATTTTCCCTCGCTGTTTTAGCATTACTTATACAATAACTTCGGCTTCATATGAAGGTGAGAAAAAAAACGAAGTTCGGCTTCGATTTCTGCTAAAAATTTGGCCTTCGGTTGGAATTACATCTCGTAATTTAGTGTAAATACTAACTGAGAAATTTTCGTTGAATTAAGACGAGGTCTTCAAATTGGCTGAATGATCCAGAATACTATCGTAATTACTGTAGTAAATTTCGCATTTATTAGCTGACGTTTCAAGAAATATATTCATATATCCTCAAAGCTCAAATGCACTACAGTCTTCAACAAAAATTTCTCAGCTACGCTCAGTCGTATCATGATTGCTCTATAACAGAATTATTCTCGTAAATACTAATATTTTTATAGATTACATACCAACAAATGAAACTCTTCATCATTTGGATTGCATTTTAATTTATGAATCAACTGACCCATTTCCTCTGCCTAAAAATGGAAATTCATTAAAAACAAAAACTGTATTACTTTTTTTCATCAAGGATATATTTTTTACTGTATAATCAATTAATCAAACAGAGGCTGAGCAAACCCGAACTTAACCAGTTTTCTCTTTGGTACCATATGAATGAAAATTGAACAAACACATTTATTTATGATACATTTTTAGAGTGTTAGGTCTTCAAGTCACTATATGAATATTATGAAGTATTAGAAATATTTTGGTGTCCGTCTTGTGACTTCATGTGTTGTTAACACGACGCGTTTCAGCAACGAGTTGCCATCTTCAGTTGTAGTTAAGTTTATAAATAACACATTGAGTACACATAACACGTTATAATATTATGATGCTAAGCACATGCGTATTATATTGTGGATTTTGGATGGCAACTCGTTGCTGAAACGCGTCGTGTTAACAACACATGAAGTCACAAGACGGACACCAAAATTCAAGGTATTTCTAATACTTCATAATATACATTTATTTACCTTCTGAGGGTATAGTACATTTAGAATCTGATCTTATCTCAAAAACGATTTTTCGATCTCACATTTCCATTTCCTTACGGAACATGAAAGCAATAATCAACTATTCTCAAAAAAAGTACTGTATGTGTCGTTACACATGGCTGAAGTGAATACTTCTAACACAAAATTAGTTGAATGACGTAAAAGAGCGAAAGAGAAAGAATGTTAATCTTGCGTGGTCTTGCGTTGCATTACTCAATACTGGTACGGCGGATAGAACTCCCCATACTCCGCGTCTATACCTCTCATGCATAGTAGTACGTGTCATCGTTTAACGATTTAACGCTTAAGAGCGAAACTACACGGGCGGATTTTTCGCGGCGTCTTTCTAGCGACGAGGTTTCCGTATAGACTTTTACGTGTCAAAACAGAAAGCGTTTTTTCCGTTGAGTACATTCACACAAAACAATATAACTTTTTGCTAGCTACAAAATGGACCCCACTGTGTTAGGTTGCGCTGCTGTTGTATGTGCAAATTTATTTTTAAAGAAGAGAAGGAAAAAACGACGTTGATGTGTTTATCCAATATTAAGAGACAGACTATCCCACCGCTGCCACCACATGCGAAGGGGGGTGTTAATGTTGTGTCTTTTTGAGTCAACATTAATACTCTATATTGTCGACCACAACATTGTTTTGTTTTAACAGTTTCTAAGAGCTAAGCTTTTGAAACAAACAAGTAATTCAAAATTTATAATTTCGTTGTGATCAGATCTATTTTAGACTCGTCTTGATTAAATCATAATGTTGTGTCTTTTTGAGTCAACATTAATACTCTACATTGTCGACCACAACATTGTTTTGTTTTGGCAGTTTCTATTATAGCTACACTTTTGAAATAAACAAGTAATTCAAAACTTATAATATCGTAGATCTTTATATAAAATTAATAATAAATAAATAAAACACAATAAAATTTGATTTAATTAAGACGAGTCTAAAATAGGTCTGATTCACAACGAAATTATAAATTTTGAATTACTTGTTTATTTCAAAAGTGTAGCTAATAGAAACTGCCAAAACAAAACAATGTTGTGGTCGACAATGTAGAGTACTAATGTTGACTCAAAAAGACACAACAACAGAATATCCACACAAATGTTTTACCCAGACTGTACAGCTACATCCGTCGGTGATCCGACGCCTCGTCTAGTTTGCCCCGCACTGAAGAATGTTTTTCGTTTCTAGCGTGTTGTGGCGGTGACGATATCAACGCAATCAGAAGCATTGAACTCGCTCACGCCGACGGAGAGGACAGTGTGTTCTAACGGTTAGGGTATAGCGACCTTTGGATCATACTGTCGTGTGTTCGAATCCCACCTCCGCTCATGGATGTTTTGTGATGTCACTTAGTTTTTAAGTGAGTACATTTAATGACCTAAGTTGTCGACGCATCTATAATCTACAATAAATTAAAAAATCACGCCGACGGAATTTAAAAAAACGCGACGTATATTCCGTTCGTCTAGTTTCACTCGTTTGTAGGCACGGTTTCGATTTGGACGTGCTATCCGCCGCGTTAAAAACGCCACGGAAAATCTGCCCCTGTAGTTTCGCTTTGTTCGGAGCCGCGCATAATAAGTATTCCCTTCAAAAAATTAATGTTTTTACTAGTGATGGGCGATTACGAGATATTTTAGTCGATTGTCTCGATTGTTCAAACATCTCGATGATTCTCGAAGGTTTTCACTTGGACTCGATTGTTGTTGTTTCATATTTCACCGAGACCAAGTTGCATAGTACTGAATCGTACAGACGACGTACACTGTTGAGAGCCACATAATATATAATCGTTCATCACTCATCAACTGTGGTCGAGTCAATGGATGGTCGATTGTGCAGTAATCGAATGCTCTGAGACCGACTGAACAGTGTGAACAGTGAATCAACGATGAACGAGTAGCGTAAACGTCAGACTTCATTCGACCAGCATATAACCTTGAATCGCGATTATATGTATTCTCATTCGCTGGCAAATAATCGACTTGAGCAATCGAACATTTCGATTGTAAAATCAAACTCCGAGTCGATTGTGGACTCGATTGTTATTATGAACGATTGCGATTGTTTCGATTGTAAAAACATCTCGTATTCGCCCAACGCTAGTTTTTACTCACTTCGTATTTTGTCTGACTACACACACGTACAAGAAATGTCAGATTAAGAACATTCGTAAGATTCCACAGTGTGTCCTGATAGAAGCTACTAACGTTGATAATTAATTGATGGCAGGTGTCTATGAGGTCTATCAATAGACTGGTACAATAAAGCAGCATCTGCACAGAGTAGGCTGAATTGAGTGACTCGCCAATATCACAAAGTCGGGAATGTAAATCACGTATCTCATTCAACTGTTCGAAATTTCTATCAAAACTGGGGACAAATGATAAAGATTGCGGCACGCTATGTCCCAATAACACATCTTGTGGTATGCGAGCTGGATCCACAATTAAACTGCGCGGCATTCTGGATAAATCTATCGAATTGGATAATAAACCGCGAGGCAATTCGGTTTGCCTCGAAATTGTTAGATCGTGCGGCGCTGTTGATGCTTTTGTTATTGACAATTCGTTTGTTCTAATCGATGTTTGGAATTGTGGTTTTTTTTTCGGAGCCACCGACATTTTTCTTGAGTATTTTGCACGACTCCTGGATATTGTAGCGGCCGTGTTTAAATTTGGACGGTTTGTGGGCAAAAAATATAAGCTTTCAAATGTGTCTCCTTTATATAAAAGTTTGTTTAGCATAGCGAATCTGTAAAACCAAAAGAATTTATCACTTATGTACTTACCATTTTGTTTTAGCAACATTTTACTATATTTTAAGAATTGTTGGAAATGAGCACTTCCGTGGCACAAAGGATCAATAAAAAGCAAAACTGATTTTTTTAAATTTGCATTTTACTAACGTTTCGGTATTCTTCATACCATCTTCAGAGTCTACAAAATAATTATAATGTTGATACAAACATTTCCAACAATTTTCCAACAATTCTTAAAACTGTTTTCAAGGATCAAATTGGTCTATTTAAATATAGCAACTTCGAATTTTACTATATTATAAATATATATAACTAGCAGCCCTGTCCGGCTTCGCCCGGGTGCTAAGAAAGCCCTGGTGCAATACACTACTCACTCGCTTCGCTCGTTCGCTTGAATATTATAATTACATTACTCACTCGCTTCGCTCGCTCGCTATATATATAAACCTTCCGTGGAAAACTATCTAACTGATGGTGAAAACCGCATCAAAATCCGTTGCGTGGTTTAGGAGGAGTTAGCGGTTAAACAGACAGACACGAAAAGCGACTTCAATTTATACTATGTAGAGATTTTGATTCGTGTGACTGTTAATTATATCCTAATGTCCTACATCGTCCAAAATATATGTCATTACGCCCTAGATATACAATCTACTATTTCGGATCGTAAACCTTCCTGATAATTTATTTATTTATTTTTACCCACTAAGGTAAAAGATATAGAGGGATTATAAGCATTTAAAACTGAATCCAGTCGGACAAGGTCTATAAAAACCCGGCGCAGGCAACCGTTGCGTTCCACGCCCAAAAAAGCCTTAAAAGCGCTAGAAACCCCCAAAAACTCGCTAGAAACCCCCCAAAAACTCACTAGAAACCCCCAAAAACTCACTAGAAACCCCCAAAAACTCGCTAGAAACCCCACAAACTCGCTAGAAACCCCCAAAAACTCGCTAAAACCCCCAAAAACTCGTTAAAAACCCCCAAAAACTCGCTAAAAAACCCCCAAAAACTTGCTAGAAATCCCCAAAAACTCGCTAGAAACCCCCAAATACTCGCTAGAAACCCCCAAAAACTCGCTAGAAACCCCCAAAAATTCGCTAGAAACTCCCAAAAACTCGCTAAAACTCCCAAAAATTCGCTAGAAACTCCCAAAAACTCGCTAAAAACCCCCAAAAACTCGCTAAAACCCCCCAAAAACTCGCTAAAAACCCCCAAAAATTCGCTAGAAACTCCCAAAAACTCGCTAAAAACCCCCAAAAACTCGCTAAAAACCCTTAAAAACTCGCTAGAAACCCCCAAAAACTCGCTAATATTTTTATTTTAAATATTAATTATTTTTTAAGGTAGGTATCAATTATATAATTATTGATAAATAAAATACTTTGAGTGGGTAAAAATATCTAATGACAAAAAATAAACATTCTTAATGCACGTGATTTAATGAAAACGGGACAAAAGCGAGACGCTTGTTGAATCGGGACTCGTGGCTAAAAATCGGGACTGTCCCGCCTAAATCGGGACACGGATGGTCACTTTAGGTATGCCTCCTCTATATCTTTTACCTCAGTATTTTTACCTCTGTTTGAGTAACAATAAGTAGTTGAGGAACTGCCAGACTCCGAGTGTCAAAACCAATAAATACGGAAACGAGCCGTACCAGAAATCAATCAAATACGTAATCGGTAAATCGTTGGAAGGGACCAACGCGTTAAAGAGTCTATCGCCTATAATCATGAACACAAGATACGATAATTGGTAAATCGTATTGCGTCTTGTCTGCTGATAGCTCGGCTGAGTCAGTACGCCCATGCGTGAGAGACGAACGTCTATGTCAGCGATTTGGTTCAACGCATCAACAATGACACGTCGATTGTACCTTAAAACAAATTAAGTGAGTTTTTCATTTAATTTAGTCCCTCGTGTGTGTGTATTTATGTAGACGATTAATGAGTATTGGGTGTTTGTGTGTTGTTAATTATTGTGTCGTATATTATGTTCGATTTTAATGTTAGTTTGTCATTAAGAATGTTGGTAAGTATTCTTGAATTTTGTGGCTTTATATATTTCATATGAAATATATAAAGGTCGGATCAAGGTCACCTTCATTTTTATTAATATGATCATGTAGATTCTTTCGGATTCTTAAGTAGCCGTTAAGGAGACGAATCCAACGGCATATGACATGAAGTTATTCAAAGTCACTTCTTCAAGGTCATAAATAAAGCAGTTGTGAAATATGAAAATAACTAATTACTTAATAGTAAAAACGTTACTATCAGTATCAAGTAGCCTTGGTTTGCAATTGATTCGATTGTTTACAATTGACATTTTTACATTTATAGTAGCTTGATAGCTACCCACTTAATTGTAATCTTGAATAACCTCATAGTATAGGTCGTTAGCTACAAGATTCCGTGAAAAAATCACATGGTCTGAAAAAAAATTGAAGTGACCTTGACCCGACCTCAGCATATAAATCGAGAAGAAAATCTCTTTTTCCAACATATATTATGTCCCATTGATATCAAACAGTTTTTATTCAAAACTTTTTTTGCTACAATCAATACTTTTTGATATATTATTAGCATGTAACACTTTATGTGCCTCATTCTATATATGGTTAGCATTGGTGAGGATATGCCGCTTACTGAAGTCAAAATTTTAGTTCACTGCAAACAGGAAACCAAAATTCAAGAAAGAAATCGTTTTAATGAAAAGAGATAAAATATCAAAAACGTAAACCAAAGAGAATGCGTAAACAAATTAAAAAAGTTGTTCATTTCTTTTAATCACGTATTTTTACATTAATTGCCTTCCTGATTGGATCGCTGTAATCATGAACCAAAATTTTGACTACAATTTTAACTTAAAAACTCACGTGTTGAGTCCAATGAACAGGCAAACTTGCGCCGCGTTATACGGATACGACGTTCCGTATAATTGTAGTTCGGAGCGATAATAGATAGCGTGGTGAGCATATCCGCAGCCACACACAACACCTGCAAGAATCGAAAAGCGAACGAAGGCTGCTAGATCCCACTTCGAGTTCTCCACATACGTCCTGCCGCCATCCGGCTTTTGCTTGACGCTGAACGGCGCCAGATCAAATATACTCCACAGGAAAGTTATTGGACGCAAGGCCGTGTAGATATCATCAGCCATTATTACTTACAACTATTTAGGAGCCATATGTGTTGTCAGATACTATAATTAAAAAAAAGTCAAGAGGTGTCATGGGACACCCAACAGAAGCTATGCTTTTTACGCATTGTATCTATAAAACTAAATTTATCAAAGCTATAGACAATTTACAATTTAAAAGTTATTATTTGACCGCCATTTTGAAATCTGATGCAATTTTATTTTTTTGTGTTCTATAAAACTCGTTAATATCAATTTTCAAAAAGATCGGATAATTTTTTCAAAAGTACATATGGCCGCCATTTTGAAATCTGACGCCATTTTATTTTTTTGTGTCGTATAAAACTCTTAAATATCAATTTTCAAAAAGATAATCGTCTAACGCGCCATAGAAGCATAGCTTCAAAAATTCACATAAATCGGATCAGTGGTTCTCGAGTTATAAACGTACAAAGGGACATGCAGACAGAGAAAGCCAAATTGTTCAGGAAACGTCGATAAATGTTGGTCCGATCCCTAGATCTCGCCATCCGACCGACGTCAATAATTAGTTACAAGTCATTTTAATTTAGTAGCCAAAATAGGCGCAATTATCTCAGGAACTGCTGGGCCGATTTTGATAAAACGTTTTTTACACTTTATTTGGGATTATATGAGGATGAACCTTAACACAAAAAAGTGATTTTAAAAAAATTGAACATGTTTAAAAAAACTGAAAATATGTTTTTTTATTGAACCGACTTGAAAAAGGATATAAAATATAAATGAATTGTCTTAGAAATAATAGCGCCGATTTCTAATTAATAACCCAGTCATTTCAACCAATCTGCCAACAATTTCGCAGTTAACTTAATTTTTGTATACACCTTCGCTATGGTGTTTTAAAAAACGTGTAGAAAGTCCCCATCAATACCGTTTGAAACTCGAATATCTGGCAACGCCGGCAGGCGGCACGATATCGATGGGGACATTTTACACGTTTATTAAATCACCATAAAGAAGGCGAAAGTATACAAAAATTGAGCTAACTATGAATTGTTTCCCAGTTGAGATCTAAAATAACTGGGCTATAAGTGAATAAGAAGATAGTAAAACTAAAAGGGCAAAATTACTTCTAAATCGATTCAATTTTTTATTATTTTTATATGGTACTTTTTTCTGTAGCCTTAAGTTAATTGGCAACACAATAAAAAATGCACTATTTGAGCATAATAAAGCAAATACACAATAGTTAAAATTATTGCACTGGTGTTGAGTATGTCAAATTATTAAGTATTCATTTATTCAATGTTTCAGATTATTTTAGATGATAGTCTTCACTTAGCAGCCAAAGCTGGCCCCACGCCAATTGTTAAGCTGGCCTACGTTCACGGCAATGAACAAGTCACTTTATTTTCTATTTGTATAGCCAACTATCCTTTAATACTATTACCCTATTCATTTCCCCGTCACTTAATAACAAATAGAATTTTATATACTTTTGTCACGCATTCTGTCCGTATGGATTCAAATTAGGGATAACCACTGACCAGGGGCGCTTTAACCATAGGAGCTCAGGGCGCCGAAATTCAAAATTTCAATTATTATTTGAAAAAAAAAAATATAGAACCATCATTTCGATAAGTGTTTCAGTTATCTTGCAGTTTATTGTTAAAGTTCAGATATCTTGTTTATTATAAAACTTCAGTTATCTTGTTTATTGTAAAAGTTCAGTTATTTGAAATAAATATGCGCATTTTTTGTCTTCAAGAAAAAAAATATATATAATAATAATGCGTTTCTCAACATTATGTCATAACAGATGCCACTCGAATCATTACTATCTTCCATTTACCACTTTTACGTTATTTCTTAAGTACAATTTTTTAATGTCATTTTTAATTGCAATGTGCAAGTGAAGAAATTATAGGAAATTAGGGTAAGGTAGAAAACTTTGTAAGCATATAGGAGTTTGGAAAGTAATCGGCCATGGCCTTGAATGAGGAACCATCTCGATATTTATCTGGAATTATTGCGGGAAACTATGGGAAACTTCAACAGCCGATACAGAAATTACCGTTTCGCTGCGAGAGGCAACAGGAAAAGTCCTAGCCACATCTGCCCCCGCTGGGATTAGAACCCAGTACCTTCCGAATGCGAGTCTAGTGCTCTCGTCATTAGGCTAATGACTCGGTTAAAATGATAATAATTTTGGGCCAATTTATTCAATTTGCCCCTGTGTGCCTGAATCGTTAAGTCGCCTCTTAATCCATTGAAATATTACATTAGGTTTGCATTTTGGGTAGTATACAAGTTTTTTTTGTCGTAAAATTAAGTTTTAGGGGTCAAAGGCCACTCCATTTGGTGGCCAACTTGAAAAAGGGGTGCTAACAAGTTTTGCACTATATCTCCGTAACGGTACGTCTTACAGAAAAAATTTTAAGAGGTTTTTTGTTTAGAATCGAATTCTCTACAACTTTACTAGATAAACTTTTTATCGTAAATTGAAGAATTAAAAAGATAAGCCTTATGGAAGTTAGAAATTTGTCACAAAATTTTCTTTTAAGCACTACAACTTTTTTTCTTTCAATTTTAAACAAAAAAAATTATATCGTATGTAACTATGTAAGGCTTATCTTTTTAATTTTTCAATTTACGACAAAAATTTTCTCTAGTAAAGTTGTAGATAATTCTATTCTATACAAAAAACCTCTCTACGAATTTTCTATAAGATGTACCGTTACGGAGATATAGTGCAAAACCTATTAGCACCTCTTTTTCATGATGGCGGCCAAATGGGGTGGCCGTCGACCCCGAAAACTCAATTTTATACTTACACCGTCCACGAATAAAAAAAATCTTGTCCTACCCAAAATACAAATTTGCCTAAAAAAATAAATACTTATCTAGAGAGGACGAAATTCATTAACTCTAAAATCACACACCAGGAATTCAGAACCTGTAGACAGCATTGTATACAGAAAACACTAATCAAAATAAAATCGTTTTGAAAAATACTTAACTCATTTTTTGTAACAAATTAATAACAATTAAATAATTGTATTTTTAGCTTGATTAATTTATTTGAAAACTTTACGTCCAAAGGAAAAGTACAGACTGTTCTACATAATATATTATTATCTGATAAAACCTAATAATATATGGTATAACTTTAAAAGTAAGTAAACAATAATTTTTATTAACAATTGAGAACACAATATGTATAGTAAAAACTTCCAAAGTACAAATTATAGATATTTTTTCAGTGTCATTTTTATTGAGAGGCTCGCGTGTGACTACTGTGTTACAGGCTGTGTCAAAACAGTGTGCAACAGATTTCATTTTCTTTAATAAGCCAATTTTCCTGAGAGTAGTTCCTTCAATTATCCACTAGAGGCAGCACTTGTGGTAGGTACAAACATTATTTATTCCCCATTAGTGTCGCGTCATTTTAGTGGTATAACTTAATTATTTAATTAATTTCATACTAATAACAATTTAATAATTAAGTTATAACACTAAAACGACACGACATTAATGGGGAATAAATAATGTTTGTACCTACCACAAGTGCTGCCTCTCGTGGATAATTGAAAGAATTACTCTCAGGAAAATGGCTCATTTGAATCCAATCTAAATTAAACAGAGTAATGAGTTAGTCTACTATTTAATACACCTAACTTAAATTCAATGTAAATCAAGTGAAGATATTTAACATGTAAAATCAATATGTTGGTTCAAATCAAACACATTGTATATTCAAGCCACCCCAAGGGATATCCTTTTGTAATTATGCTCTATACAGGGTGTATCACTATCAGTATTCACTCCCCAGCGCTCGGATATGCGTACTTATTCTACAATTAAAAATTCGACTGATGACCAGTCCTATACTTCCCATCTAGTATATATTTGCAAAAAATAAACACTCTTTTTTTATTCTTTGAAAAAAGCATGGCCCTCTTTTTTGTTTAGTGATCTACTGATAGCTAGCTTAATATAGCAGAAATCATGGTTACCTTGATTTACGTACAATTTTTATTTTTTTTTTGTAAAATATTTTTTTTCTCGAAAACTGTACATTTTAGAGAAAAAAATATTTACATTTTTTTCATATTATAACATCTAGAATTCATTTACATATTTTTTTTACCTATGTTAATACGTGACATTGAGAACGTTTTTTTAATATCTTAGGATCCACTGAACCGATTTGACTCAAAATCTAATCAGATCTAAGTTAAATGCTGATAAACACAATAGAACAATCGGCATGGCCGTATGTTGTTCCGTTTTTACGATATCGAATGCGAAAAATTGACCACATACACACACACACACACACACATACAGACATCAGTCAGAAAATGATCTTAAATATTTTTTTCGGACTAAATCCATTACTTCCCTACCATAGTAGAGGTGGGAAGTAAAAATAAGACAAAAATGAATAGGTAACACCAAAATTCTGAAAGTGGAACCGTTTTCGTGGAAATTTGGATATACGCGACATTACACGAATACGGGGAATTTTAGATCGCAGTTTTCCAAATTAATGGATTGGACGGGGCTAATGATGTAAAAATACGGTATTAAACTTTTTTGTGTATTAAACCCATGGTATAATACCGTATTTTTTTCAATATAAAACGGTTTTTTACTTTTTCATACTACGGTTACGGTGCATTTTTCAGTATTACCAACTGCATAATAGAAACAGTTCCTGTTCTCATTTTGGTATTAAACCGTTTTAAACGGTGTTAAACGTTTTATACGTGCTATATAAATTAGCAAAATTCACAGTATTTATACGTAGTATAAAACTGAGGTATATTATTTTTTTACATACCGTATATTACCGTTTTATACAAACGTTTTATACCAAAGTATTATACGCATTTACATCACTAGACGGGGCGAACCAATACCGTATTTATGTATCCCCATATCCAAAAATGTACTGGTTTGTGAGAAGACCGGAGTGGCCACAGTATTTGTCTGCGCCATCCAATCCATTTATTAGGAAAATTGCGATTCAATTTATTTTTATTTATTGTAAATTATAGACGCGTCGACAACTTAGATCATTAGCGTCTTAACTGCGATTCAAAATTCTCCGTACCTACGTGTATAAAATGTCGCGTATACAAATTTTCCGAAAACGGCTCCGCTTTCGGGATTTTGGTATTCTTAATTTTTGTCTTATTTTTAATTGTAGAATACATATCCGAGCGCTGAGAAATGAATATTGACTCATCCTGTATATGTTGACACATTTAACCTTTTGAAAAAAATATTTTTGACTCACCCAATAAGTTATGTTACAATATAATAAACGTTGTTAAATAGAAGCATACATAATTAATTTTGTTTTGATTGCTGGTAGACTTGTTTCACATAAATTACTGTATTTAATTTGTCACTCACTCAAGACTGACTTTCATTGCAAAAGGTACGTAATATATTGTTGCTGCAACAGTACGTAATTCTTAAACATTATAACACGATGAAAATTCGATTTTTATTTCTCTAATGCAGCGTTTCTTAAACGTTTTTGCCTCTTTAGTATTTACTCCTTAACTTATAGACCGAGAGTTATAGTGACAATTTTTTGGTGTTATTTATTCAAGGCCTTATTTTTGTGAAGATGTTGAGGGAGGCATATTAAAGTGTCCTGAGTAAGGAATTTTGCTAGATAGCGGTATGGGAGGGATGCAGACCGTCTCCAACATGTAACAAAAAAAAATTGTCACAATTATTATTGCTTCAAGGCTGAAATTATTTGTATAGCTTATCGTTGACCCAATAATGCCATTATAATATTTACAGATCGATTGGTCAGTATTAAAGGGGTGGAAGATCACCCTAAACGTGGCATGTACCCGACGAAATTTATATTATTAGTTCAAGGTTAAAATTTTCATATGTTGTTACGGGGACTGTTTTAAGCATATATTTCAATTTGCAAAACAAAATATCGGTATTAACCCTCAGTCAACTGCATCTTCACAAAAATAAGGCCTTGAATAAATAACACTAGCTCTCGGTTTATTATAGATTAGCATTATTGTCCCGGACGCCAATAATAAATCAAGATTCAAGAGTAAAATCAAACTTTTGCGATTTCCTGCTTCCCTAATTATTTTAGGAAAAATATCTTCAAATAAAAGTTTTAAAACATAAAATTCGGCATCTAAATCATTAAAAAAATTAATTTTGCATGCTTTGTAACGGCAGAAATTCGATTTGAAAATGTCAAAATTACCTCAAAAACAAATAGCGATAGCCATGAAACTTGAACAAAATGATGACGTTTTAGCTGTCAGAAAAATTTCTAATCATTTTGTTCCATGGCTATCGCTATCTGTTTTTGAGGTAATTTTGACATTTTCATATCAAATGTCTGCCGTTACAAAGCATGCAAAATTAATTTTGTATAATGATTTAGATGCAGAATTTTATATTCTAAAACTTTTATTTAAAGATATTTTTCCTAAAATAATTAGGGAAGCAGGAAATCGCAAAAGTTAGATTTTACGGGTTAAATCCCTATTACCCGCAAAGCAATTCAGCACCCTGTATAAGAATATGTCTCACAAGTCATACGATAATATTCATAAAATTTTGATTGTTGCTTCTTTAATACATCAAAAAGTTGAAAGTATTCACTCAAGTAACGATTTCCGAATATGATGTTTACCCAATACTACTGTCGCCTTTTTTTTTTTGTTCAAATATAAACGACTTCAATATAACGAGTTTTCTGTAAATAATATTCTTCATCAATATCCATACTTACAAATTGTTTACCACTCGTTCTATTTCTTGAGAAAATCGCACGAAAATAGCCAGTACCAGACACCACCTATCTGCTCGCCCGAATACGAGCGTACACGCTTGTACTGTAACCGTAGCCTAAGACAATAACCTTAATAGTATATTGTGTAACTAGTGTGCTAAATACATCTTTATACGTCAGGCGCGATATTTTCAGCACAAGTAGTAGGCGAGCACACACGAGCCTTGGCGAGTGTGCATCGCGAGCCGCATACGAGTGCTGAAAACATCGCGCCTGACGCATAAATATTTAGCACACGCGTTGCACACTACACTTTATATAACACATGCATGGTTTTAGAATTTAATTGAATTAAAAAACAGTTACATAATGGTTCACTATGTAACTAGTTACATAATGGTTCATTATGCAACTGTTTCTTCATGCACTGAAAATTGTTGCATAATGGATCATTATGTAACTAGTTGCATAATGGATCATTATGTAACTAGTTGCATAATGGATAATTATGTAACTAGTTACATAATGAATCATTATGGCACTGAAAAGCGTTACATAATGGTCACTAGTCAATAAACGGCTATTTAAGGTTCGCAAAACAGATACAAAAAAACACTAAAAGCGTGCATGTGTTATATAAATTTGTTTTTTAAATAAAGAAAAACGTACTCGGCGAAAATATAATAATAAATTATTTAATAACATAAGTAAATAATAAATGATGACATTTAAGTTACATTGTTATGAAAACATCAAAACTTATTTTATTTATTGACACTGCACAGTCACACTCTGTCACCTTTCTTTTGTGTAGAAATTAAGTGTCGTTGAACTGAATGATGTACACTAAAAAAGTCACAGAAGCACTCACAATCTGTAACAAAAGAAAACATGTTTTTATAAAGTTAGTTCAAAACCTATATAATTTTTAAACTCGGTCTAGAGCGCATTTAGCAACTAGCTGCGCGTCTACAAAAAAAATCCGGCCAAGTAGGAGTCATACTCGCGCATCGAGGGTTCCGTACAAAAAATAAGAAGTTTGGTAGAGGTAAAAAATTAACAGATTTAATTATTTAAGCTTGTTTTTAAAAAAAATGTTTTACTTATATTTTATTTTGTTTTTTAATGTTTCAAATTTTTTCTGTATCAAATTTAATTAAATTAATTTTTAAAGTGTAAAATTCCAAATTGTTTACATTACAAAAAAGCCATCACCGCGTATCATCAGCCGTGGTGATACGCCGTGGTGGCATGCGAACGCGTAGCGCTGCACAAACAATAGTATATTTGATATACTTGGTACAGCTCTATGCCCAAATTTTCCGTTTCCCGTGGGATTTTAAGGACTTTCGTTTAGGTTTTCTTGTAAACTATGCGTGAGACCCTATATTCCCTATTTTTTCAAAATTTTAGGCTCAGTAGGTAAGGGGTGGGGAAGATCAGACAGACAGACAGACAGACAGGCACGAGAGTGATCCTATATTAAGGTTCCGTTTTTTCATTCTGAGATACGCAACCCTAAAAAAGACCTATAAATTTAAAACACAAGCCGTTTTCCTTCAATAATCCTCCAGCGGTCCCTACTCATCCAATTTCCATTTTTTTTAATGAATCTCTTTTGTTCACAGTTCCTCGCTATTTTTCTTTTAATTATTATATAAACAAACAATTCTGAATGCTCCTTTTTAACGTGCTTGTATATGAATCGGGTTTCAATGGAATTGCCTGGAGAAGTCCAAAACGAGCAACCGAACATACATGTATGAATCGGGTTTCATCTAACCGCTCGGCAAAGTCGAAAGCATATCAAGTATGTTAAAAAGATGCGTTCAGAATTGTTTCTTTGCAATAATAGGTACAAGCAATTGCAATTATTTATTTTATTTGAATTTCGACGGGGTAAGTAATTGTTTAATATACTTAATTCTTACCGAAAACACTAATGTGTAGTCCAAAGGGAATAATCCATGTGCTGTGAAATTCACTTTTTGATGAACCAGTTGTAAAGAGAACATTTGAATCTAAAAATTATATAAAATATTGTCTTTTATTTTATTTATTGTAGATTATAGACGCGTCGACAACTCAGGTCATTAGCGTCTTCAACACAACAAAATGTAATATATTTGTGTATTAAAATCCGCCAGCCGGCATACACACACCAACTGGTACGAACTCGGATCCCTGGGAGCGCTAATTCCCAAAGAACATTGGAATGCAATTGCGATAACAACTACATCCCAATGTCCCCCCTGAGGGGTAAAATATTGTCATTTTACCATTAATCAAGGCCGTAGTCAGGGGGATCAACAGGGTTTACCCCCCCCTGGCGAAATTTTTTCAGCGATCAAAGTAAACATGTCGTTTACCTACTAAATTTTTGAAAATCAGTGGCGGAACCCGGAAGAGCCACAACCCCCTTCATCAAAGTTTTTTCTGGCTATGGCCCTAGCCATTGATAAATAATAAGCAATGCAGAAAATGATGGCATAAAAAAAATTATTTTATTCAAATTTTAAATCAATGATTAAAATTATAAATTGATATAATTAAGGTTAAAGCGAAACTCACAGCTTCACAAATCACAATCTTTCGGAATCTAAAATGTAAACAAATAAAATATAGGTTGTAGATTATAGACGCTCGACAGCTTATATCATTAAACAGAATTTACAGTACTAGATAATATCACTTTAAATGTCAAATAAAAAATTTTCTCTTAGAAAATAATTTTTATAAATTAACAGAATATCTGTAAAGTATCTATTTGACGCAATTCTGTATTTTTAAATATGTACAATAAAGACATTTATTATTATTACACGGCAGTGTCGATTACAAAGTTCTCTGCATTACTGAATACACCATGTGGTGGGAGAAACGTGTTTCGGAAATATACTTTCTGCTCTAATGTAATTATAGAAAATTAATCAACAATGATGACAGCATACTGTGTTGCTTTAAACCATACAATACTATATAATATCTAATAATGAAGTTAAAACAAACAAGAAAATGTATTGTCAGCTGCATCGAATGCATCATGTGGTGGAAATGACGTATGCCAGACACGTGTACTCAACTTTATTGATATCAAAGAAAATGTTATAGCGCAAGCAATTACTATAATAGGTACATACTTTACAACAGGCATTGTTAATAGCATATGGTGGAAGAGACATGTCTGACGCTTACCTTCCACCACAAAACAAACATTCGTTGACATTTTCAACAATAGAATAAATCATGTCGGATTTATCGTACATTTTAATCACGCTGTTATGTTAATTCGCTGTTATTTCATGGTTACTTCGTATGTTTTATGTGTAAAAATTTAACAGCGATTAACAAAACAGCGTGTTAAATGTACCTACGATAAACCCGACTTTAATGTTCTAACGTCCATCTCAAAAAAAAAAAACGGTGTGTCACAAGTATTCTCAAATATGTGTACACATTCAGATTCGAAGAATATGATAACCTAAAAAAATGTTGACAGCTGAATAAGGCGAGTGAATATAGCTGATAGTGGAGTGATAGCGACATACACCTTCAATGACATTTCACTGAGTCACTCTAACAGAAATTTTAAGGAGAGGGGCAGTAAATATGTTTACACATCATCAAGAGGTGTTTACCAATTTGATTATTACAATTTAATAATTTGCACTTTACAAGCGACATTAAACAACATGTGGTGGAAGAGACATGTCTGACACGTACCTCCCACCACAAAAAACAAGCATTTCTCAACTATAGACAGATAGATTGTATATTATAGACGCTCGACAGCTGAGCTCATCAGCGTCTATATTTTCAACTATATTCGTGCTCGGTTGCAAAAAGCATTGTCAGAAAATCTGATTTGACAACGACCTTAGATTGTGACCACGCATATTTCTCCATAAGAAAAGTATTATGGAATTTTAAATCAATCCTGCGCGAAAAATAATCGATCGATTGAAACAATATTTTTTAACCGACTTCAAAAAAGAAGGTGGTTCTCAATTCGGATGTATTTTTTTTTATGTTTGTTACCTCAGAACTCCGTCATTTATAAACCGATTTGGAAAAATATACTTTCAGATTGGTCCCATAGAAATTTCATCAAAATCGGTTCAGTAGTTCGGCTGATTTTAATAAAAGTGAGTATCGGCGTGTGATTCCTTTAAGGTAAATGTCACTTTTTGATACAAAAAAGTAAAAAATAAAAAACTTTTTAACAAAAAAAAAACTTCAAAAAGCCACTAAAAAGAGGAAAATAATGAAATTTTGAGGTCTGCGTCAATTTAATAAAATATGAAGTTGGTTAAAAAGAAGATATTAATCACTATACTATACTTTTTAACCGACTTCATATTTTATTAAATTGGCGCAGACCTCAAAATTTCATTAGTTTCCTCTTTTTAGTGGCCTTTTGAAGGTTTTTTTTTATTAAAACGTTTTTTATTTTAAACTGTGTATACATCTATTTAACATAGTTTCTTGTACAATTTCCACTTCAAAGCAACATTTTTCTACGCATTTTAATCAAAATTTAGCTTGAAAAGCGATCTTTTTCTATGTAAATCAATCATTTGTTTTTGTTAGTGCAATCTAATATTCTACAATCTACATGACAGAGGGTTTCACAACGACATTAGACTGCGCCTGCATGTATAAGAAACTAATTAAATTATCACAATCTATGGTCATTGTCAAATCAAATTTTTTGACAATGCTTTCTGCAACCTAGCATCAGATTTGATTACGATGGCAGCTACATTATACTCTCAAAAAATGTTGATAGCTTAACAAGGAGGGTAGAATAAAGTGACTTGATATTTCCTTGAGTCACTCTATAACGGAAATTGGGGGATGGGGATCAGTAAAGATGTTTATGCATCAAAAAGTGCTTACCAACGTTTGAAATTCCTCTTCTTGAATGTCATATTTTAACTGATGAATAATTGCGCTTGTTTCTTCGGCCTAAAATAATTTCTCTATACTATGAAAAGCCACAAAAAATCACTAAAATGAATTGACATTTTTCTAATAAATTAAGGTTTCTCTATTAATTTATTGATAAATGTTTTGTCCCTTTGTAAAAGAGCCAGTTGATTAAAAATGCATGTTACATGAGGATTTAATGTAAACAGAATACAGTCTCATCTCTTTAATAATTGGGGCTCGATAAGTCAGCGCTTTTCCTCCTGCATTTTACAGCTTTCAAAAAAATAAAATTCGGACATTTAGCAAAAATGTATTAATTTAACACATACAAATGAATGCAAAGTTTGCATCGAAATGACGTAACAATATGATGCGACAATGGAAAAATTCATTTTTCAAACCTATGTCACCGTCGGGACTCTAACCCGAAACTTCCACTTTCGCGGTGGCTGAGTTGACAATTGCTCTACAGTGACACGTTTTTAAACAATCAATTATTTCCTAATGAAGCAATTTGTCACTGAAATATCACTACCTGCGAGAGCTGATTTAAGCTAGGTACAACTGTAGGTTGTACCACCTCACATGCGGGAGCAAATATCACGGGTGAATCTAAGATGAATTTAACATTTTAACAGAAACATTGGATAAGGAAATATAAAACCGCAATACCTTATATCTTGTCGAACTGCATGAATATGCAAGGAATGTCATATTAAAAACGTCCAGAAAGAACCAGAGGGTCCGACCAAATGTTTTCGGATCAATCATTATCAGATACAGGAAGTCGACAACGCTTAAGAACAAGACGGCCGAATAAAACAAAAGCTTTATGGAAAATAGATTGTTCAAATCTTCGGATAAAGCGCATAACTTGCCGTGCAAAATCCGTATCGAATTGACGAACGTGATGTCAACACGTCTTATACTAAAAAAAACAACTTACAGTAACCTTGAAGGACAAAAAAAAAGTTTGATGGTGAAGCGATAACTCGAAAAATTAATTTTCGATAAATACAAATGAATGCTTAAAATTCAATTACTATAAATGTAAAAATTTCAAATGTAAATGTAAATCAATCATGAAACAAGACTATTTGAAACTTAATAGTATCGTTTTAATTAATAATTAGTTATTTCATATTTCACAACTTCTTTATTTATGACCTTGAATATTTGCATGTTATAGATCGCTGGATTCGTCTCAATAACGGCTACGAGATTCCGTAAAAAAAACTGCATGGTCTGATTAAAAAAAATGGAGGTGACCTTGATCCGACCTCAGCATATCAATCGAGATGAAAATCTAGTTTACCAACATGCGTCCCACTTGATACCAAACAGTTTTTATTCAAAACTTTTTTTTGCTACAACCAATACTTTCTAAGATATTAGCTTGTATAATACTTTATTTGTCTCACCCCTGTATAGAATTACTAGTAGATGTCACTAATTACTGTTTAGTTTAGCTAACGACTGATAGATGTGACTGTTTAAGTTCCCCACCTTATATTTATCTGCGCAGGTTGAATAAAATGAATCCCTTGGAGTCGACTATCGTTGGTTGTTTTTGATAGAAGAAGTTGATTAAGTACAACAAAACGATGCTTCAACACAAGGACATAATTAACAAACTGCCATAAACTCAAAGGTAGCACGACGCCCATTGGAAATTCTACGCACATCAGTTGAGTCGCAGTAAACTCGATTTTCTCCCCAAACACCCCTAGATCTAAGCATTTGTCGATTATAACAGCGGACGCCAAACTTGCTATTTGTAGAAACGATATGCATTTCATTCGTTGGAAGTGTTTGTCCAATACGATTCCATACGAAAACAACTGCGAATCGATAGCCGAGAGTTCATTAAAGAATTGTACGAATTTTTCTCTGTGATAAAAATTGCTGAATATCGAACAAATTACCAAAGCAATAGCTGTAAAATAAAGAAAATATTATTTGAGAATGAATATACAGAGCTAGCACAAATAATGTTCTCGATATAGTAACTTTTTAATTAATAATTAGTTATTTTCATATTACGCAACTTCTTTATTTATGACCTTGAAGTGACCATGAATAACCTCATGTCATAGATCATTGGATTAATAACGGCTTCAAGATTCCGTAAAAAATCCACACGTCTGATTAAAAAAAATGAAGGTGACCTAGTGACCCGACCTCAGCATATCAATCGAGAAGAAAATCTATTTTACCAACATACGTCCCTCCTTGATACCAAACAGTTTTTATTCTAAACTTGTTTTGCGGCAACCAATACCTACTTTCTGATTTTCTGAGATATTGGCTTGTAATATACTATCATTAATTGTGCTCGTCCTGTATACAGGGTGTATCTCAGGATTGAAAACATAGGGAAAACATATTTAAAAACCATGATAATTAATTTGGTTAGCCATGATGTATTTCTTTCTCTGTCGTACTCGTGCTACTCATTTTGTTTATGTCTTCCTTGTTGCACTCATTAATTTTCTATGTTCTAAATCATGTGATACACACTATATAAATCTTACCGAACAAATAATTGACGCTATGTAAATCAAGCGGTATTCCATAATAGAAGTAGAAATAGTAAATTCCAATTGCCAAAATACCGATAACCACAGCCATTTTTAGAAAATCCAAGAGATTGAAGTTTTTCGAAGAGTACCGACGCCGTCCAGACGCCTGAGACTGAAGACTAAAATGAACAAGCGCCAGTAGCTGCCAGAAGAACGTTATGAAGCTCAACGCCTCATATAAATCCAATACGATTTTTTTATTTTTGTTCTTGTTTTTCTCCGTTACTTTGTCACTTTGAAACATCGTCGATTTTTTCCAATTGTCTTTTGTTATTACAAGCAATTGTCCAGCCCTAGTTTTTTAGAACTGGCAAAACAGATGTAAACTCACTATGTCAAATTTGTGATAAAATAAGATTAAATCGTTTTCTTCACTTATAACAATCCAGTTTTCAATTTTTATTGCAATAAAAAAACTTTTTAACAAAAAAAAAAACCTCCTTCAAAAAACCACTAAAAAGAGGAAAATAATGACATTTTGAGGTTTGTGCCAATTTAATAAAATATGAAGTCGGTTAAAAAGTATAGTATAGTGATTAATATCTTCTTTTTAACCAACTTCATATTTTATTAAATTGGCACAAACCTCAAAATTTCATTATTTTCCTCTTTTTAGTGGCTTTTTGAAGGAGGTTTTTTTTTTGTTAAAAAGTTTTTTATTTTTTACTTTTTAGTGTCAAAAAGTGACATTTACCTTAAAAAAATCACACGCCGTTACTCACTTTTATTAAACCGACTTTCTTACGCTGTCTGATATGTCAAAAAGTGACATTTACCTTAAAGAATCACACGCCGTTACTCATTTTTATTAAAATCAGCCGAACTACTGAACCGATTTTGATGAAATTTCTATGGGACCAATCTGAAAGTATAATCCTTTCAAATAAAATTTTTTTTTTCAAAATCGGTTTATAAATGACTGAGTTATGAGGTAACAAACATAAAAAAAATACAACCGAATTGAGAACCACCTCCTTTTTTTGAAGTCGGTTAAAAATTTCTATGGGACCAATCTGAGAGTATATCCTTTCAAATAAAAAAAAAATTTTCAAAATCGGTTTATAAATGACTGAGTTATGAGGTAACAAACATAAAAAAAAAAATACAACCGAATTGAGAACCACCTCCTTTTTTTGAAGTCGGTTAAAAAGTGACAGCACCGTCGATCACACTCTTCGAGCTACTTTCCTACAACAATGAACCGAAAGAAATTAATCAAATGCAAGCGAAAATGACGAGTGTCACTAGGAAGATTGCACTCAGTGGCGTAGATACGGGGGTGGTCCAGGGGGTTTACATCCCCTCTCCCTCAGAACAATATAATTTAGTTCGATTTTTAAATTTTATTCTTAAAAAAAATAGGCAAAAAAACTTTTAAGTTAAACGGTTTTAGTTTAAATCATCAGCTGTACCAAAAACTAGAAAATAATTAGGACACAAACCAAGGGGCACTTTGTGTCGCTGCGTCAGCGGAATAAGTAATAAAAACATGGGGCGCATTTGAAATATTTGTGTTGGTGGGCTTGGGAACACATTTTTCTAGACAAGCCGTTCTTATTTAATAATTATACAGTCGTTATAAGTACAGATTTTTATGCGCTCCACGTTTTTATTACTTATTCCGCTGACGCAGGCGCAGCGACACAAAGTTCCCCTTGATTTGTGTCGTAATTATTTTCTAGTTTTTGGTACAGCTAATGATTTAAAATAAAACCGTTTACCTAACTTAAAATTTTTTTTACCTATTTTTATTTTCTAGTTTTTAGTTTGATTATGCAAACTCCTCATCCTTTCAACTGTGCACCTCCTGATTCCATCATCAGACCCTCGTTACCAAGTTGAAATTATCATAATATTATTATCACGGGAACTCAATGTGTGTGCAAAGTTTCATAAGAATCGGTTAAGTAGAAGTAGTTGAGAAAGCTGTCGCAAGATTTGAAACAAAGATAGTAACAAACAATCAAATATACGGGGTCAAGCTAAATAAAACCGTTTAATAAAGAGACATTTATTTATACAGCCAAGAAACATTCAAAATACAACTACTAATTTTTTGTGATTATCATATATTGGTACTGGAAAAATACATTTTCAAACTTATGTCACCGTTAGGACACTTTCGCGGTGGCTGAGTTATTATTTTTTAGCTCATTTGAAGAGTTCAAGTAAATAATTATTATTTTTAAACAACACAACATATAATTATGTAAGCTCTTCTTTCGTCGTGTTTAAAAGCATCCTTTTCTTATTTTTAGAAAAGGGTTTGTCTTACATCCTCTTCTACGTTTAATTAGTAAAGAAGGCCGTGGAACATTACACGTTCACGTACCACCTACCGGCTGCTGACATAAACACTAGAATACACTTAACATTTCACATTTTTCATTACATCACAAAGTTTTCGTTTTGTTAGCGCCTGTGCAATATAAAGTTTACCAGTTACATTTATCACTTGCTGAGTTGTAATCAAATTCAGTGATTATTTTAAGTTTCCAATGCTGTGTGTAAAGTATTTAGATAATTTCTTCTGTGTTTACTGTTACGGCTTAACATTCAGGGCAGGAGTGCCTTAGAGATATCTTAGATAGAAGAGGGAAGCCACTCAAAAAAGTCTCGATGCAAAAGATATAAGTAGATGGAGAATAGAAGTGTACCTACTTCTATCTTTTTCCGTTGATAGAAGGACGCTTTTTCTATCACAAATAAATAACCATAGTTATAAATGTAAATTAACAATATCTAAGTACTATAAAATTTTAAATTCACAAATGCGTTAGAAGACAAGGAAAAAAGAAACGATCCGTTTTCTATCTCTCTTTTATTCAGAATCAGACCTTCTATCTCGGACACGATTTTTCGACTCTATCACCATACTTCCATTTCCTTACGGAACATGGAAGTAAAAAAGGACAAAATATATTTTCCCCCTTTCTTTAATTTTGAATGAAATAATAGCGGTCGATACTACCGTATATAATATATTTGATAATAATCAATGGAGTTTCGTTAAACAACTGAATAAAAAAAATGTCATAAACACCCTCATGTGATTAATTAATAATAACAAAGTATAGAACACTTTTCAGCCATTATAATAAACTTCCACCAATCCACTTAAACAAATATCCACTAACACTGTATTTAGGTATCCGGACAAGTGAATAACGCATTCCAATAAGTACAGGGTTTTGTTTATTTTATTGTTAAATCTAGGGATGAGTAAACGTTGGATGTATTAAATGAATCTCTTGAAGAGAGATAGAACCTTTGGTGTGAAGACACTGATCTTCTAAAAAGTAATTACGAAAACAAAACACTACACTTTTTTTCTCGACGCATGTTTTCTAATCATGTTGACATCATAAATCATCAGAAGATTGAACTAAGAAAAAGTCATGTGTTTTGGTGTTTTGTGGTTACTTTTTAAATATTCAGTGTTCGATGCGATTTTTTATGCGAGCATAAAATTGAAGAAAACCGTTTTTTTTGCGATTTTTTATATTTAAAAAAATGTGATTTTTGACAGAATATAATTCCCCTTAGATATTTTTCAAAATATCAACGCTGTAGAAAAGGACTTGCTGATTCCACGCATAAATATGTCTGTTTCTCTTCTGGTTTAGAAGGTACCTATATGTTGAAAATTTCTCAGAAATTATAGAAAGTTTTGGACGACCATAGCTTGTAAACTAAACGTTTTTTGTTTTTTTAAAATCAGCGTATCTTTTTCCGATAAATATGATAAATTTGAAGATCTAAATAAATGCTGAAGCCCCATACGCGCGCTTATTGCGCCTGTGCTATTCAGTTTCAGTTCAGAAAAAAATATAAAAAAAAGGGTGTGGGTCTCGGGACCCCCGACAGATCTGAAACATCAAAGAAAACGTTATTGAACTCGGTGGTATTCTCTATGTAGTAGTATATATTTTTTCAAAAGCAGCAACTAACTGTTATGCTGACGTATATATACTGCACTGTAACACCGCGTGTGTTACAGTGCACGCCTGAGCCAAGAGAGAGAGAGAGTGCCGCAGTGGTGGGGAGAACAGCAGCGAAGGAGCGGACCAAACATTTCGTTGCATATTTCCCCTCACGCGGCTGTTCACAGCCCGACATTAGATGTTTCACATCAAAAACATACAGTACACCCCTAACATTATTAAAATGTGTGTTAACACCACAGTTTGTCAGGTAAACAATGATTGTAACAATCGGTTACGAATCACAATAGAAAAATTACAATACTGTAGTCATAACAAAATGATATTAAACACGGAAGTACTGTTTACCTATTTAGGAAAAAATCAAAATCTATTGAAATCGAAACAATAGAAACAAAACTAATATTTACAGACGTTCGGAAATATGATTGATAGTATTTTTTTCGACACAAATAATCAAATGAACTCTTTGTCGAGCAATTCTATATTATTTATGTCAATTTATAATTTGTTGCGACAACAAAAGTCGATCAAATTATGTCCACCAAATTGCCCGATTAGTACGCCGTATTTTGAGAACTACTACTTTTATCTATTGTTTGCTAGATGTCGCGAGTAACAAATATTTATCGTTTTCATGTCGTTTTCTTTATTAAAAAATGAACACAAAGATCTATAATTTTATCATAGTTTATTTGCCTCTATTTAGTTCTTTTAAATTAAATTTAGATTTACAAAATAGGAAGATATTCCGCTATTACCGTATGGCTATTACCTATTGACATATCTTGATATACCGGTGGCAAATTTCCCCTAGATGTTGGTATCTCTGAATTTTTGTATAATATAAAGAAAGCATACTTCATGTTATAATGTTGATGCTGTAAGTGTGAAAGTGTCAGCCATTACGTTGTAGTGATGTGTTGTCAATTGTCATAAATTATTATCCAGCTGTAAAAAATTATTTGAAAAAAAACGTCAATAGAAATATTTTTTTTGTTTGTCTGTGGGTGACAAATAATATCATCAACTGTTCAGGATGTCTGCTCACGATCAAATGCGTGCAATGCTTGACCAGCTGATGGGAACTGGCAGAAATGGTAATTAATCTTTCATGTTTAGTATGGGATATTTACAAAACAAGTTTCTGAAAAATCGTTTTATAGATTATATAATTTTAAGAGTGACAAACTAGCAATTTTTATTACATTTTTGTTTAGGTGAAAACAACAAATTTCACGTAAAATTTTATGATCCGAAAGTCTGCAAGTCATTTTTGATGGGATGCTGCCCTCACGAAATCCTGTCCGCGACGGTAAGATACAATTTTCTCGACTTCGTTATTTTTATTTCATGTATCGTTTCATTTCGTATTATAATGTATGACGAGTAATTGACAGGGGAACTGTATGTGATGTTTGTTTGAGAATTGATTTGTTTGAACTACAATAAGTGATTGCCATATCACATTGACATCCTGTTAGATTGCTATGCAGTTCGAATATGAATCTAAAAATACTTGTCATCGACAAAGCAGTTCTCAAACATTCTTGTGTTGGCTAACATACGACGTATGTAATTTATAATGAGAAAAGACCAGCCACTAATTTTGCACACTGTTGTACTTTTTCCAGAATATCACATCACTTTATGCTATAAACTATAAGATGAGATATTAGGCAGTTATGTAAGTAAAATGCCGTACGTATGCCCTTACCATTATACATTTTACTTATTAATATTGTATATCTACCTTATCTGCCATACATGTAATTGTCTCTTTTTATCTATCAATCCGTAACATCGTGCTTCGCTATCGTGTCGGTCGTTTCCGAGAAACGCGGCCATTACACTCGAGTCCCAATTAACACGTATTCAAGACTACGCGCGTAATTCTGCTGTCTAAAGTATTTTGTGTACACCGGCGGTGTTATCCATGTTTTACCAGGAAATTGCTATTTGTTTCATTTGTTATCCGACTAAATGCTACAATAACTGATAGATTTATATGTGGTGCTATTGAAGAAAAAATAAATTCGCTCAGTTAATATCAGATAATCGCTAATGACTTCAGCTGTGGAGCGCCTATCAACATCAAATAGTTCTAAAATGCTTGTGTGTGCACGTTATTACAACACAAACTTGTAGGTTATGAAACCGGGATCACGCGCATCGCACACTTTAGTATAGAGTATGACGCGTGCCTGTGAAATAGGGAACGACTGACGCGAGACGCGGAGCAGTGGTGTGGTTGAGACTGACGGGTTTCGGCTCGGTAAGTAATGGACGTTGCTTGTCTTCGGCTCACGGAACGGTTTCGTCGGTCCTAGTGTCTGTGAGTAGTAGTCATTTAGTGCATGTTTACACACAACAGTCAAAACACTAACTTCTATTGTTATATTGCCAAACACTACAATTGACAACAATCAGTGTCTCCAACAGTACAATATAAATGAACACTACACAAACAAAAAAAAAAATTTTTCGAAATTTCGGTTGCAAGATTTTTGTATCGGATTACAGTTTTTCATTTTGAACATAGATTGATATCTGAGATGCGGGGCAGAAACAATTTAGGATCATCTGATGTGCGGATGTTCTGTGAGTATTTCAGGTCAGATCCTGTGGACATCAGACTGGTGCGTTTTCTTCGAATTTCATTTTTATACAATAATTATAAAACTCTTTCAGATTTCATCATTGATGCAAACACTCTTGATCCAGTCTTATGAAATTCCCTACTTCCAAATCACATCCACACTGCCAAATTAGTTATGTGTTCCGTTCTCTTAATTGATTTTAAATAATTTTATGCTAAACCAAATACGTTTAAAAACTTGTTCCCATGTCGTGATAGTTATATGACGTTAAACACAGAAGCACAGTAAATAGTGAACTGTTCTACTATTCTTAAACAGCTACACGAGGTGAATCAATATTCACTCACCAATGGTCGGTTTGTATTCTATAATTAAAAATAAGACAAAAATGAAGAACATCAAAATCCCAAAAACGGAGCCGTTTTCGGGGAAATTTTGATATACGCGACATCACACGTACGGGGAAGTTTGGATCGGAATTTTCCTAATAAATGGTTTGGACAAGGCGGACGAATACCGTATTTATGTATCTCCACATCCAAAAATCTACTGGTGTTTTGTTAGGAAACCGGGGTGGCCACGGTATTGATCCGCCCCCCCAATGTATTTATTAGGAAAACTGCGATCCAAAATTCCCCGTATGTGTAATGTCGCTTATATCCAAATTTCCCCGAAAACGGCTCCGCTTTCAGGATTTTGCTTTTCTTCATTTTTGTTTTATTTTTAATTGTAGAATACATATCCGAGCGCTGGGGAGAGAATATTGATTCATGCTGTATAATTAGGCTTTAAACGTTTGAATTTTTTAACAGTATTTGGTAAAACTATTAAAAATAAAAAGAAATTTTATGACGTCAAAGACTCCTGTACCCTTTGTCGCAGGTACTGTGTACGCAAACTTGAAACAGTATTTCACAATTATACCGTAAGAGGTAATAAAAGAACAAAATTACGCATTGAAGTCAGTTGCATATTTCTGCTATAAGGACTCTTTTAAACTCAGATTTTGTGCTAAAAGTTCTCCGAGACTTCAGCACGCAAGAGAAATTAGAAAATAATAATTTGCTGATGAGTTACACATGTTTTGCTCGATGTGTAACTCGCATATTTTCTAATTTTTCTTTGCACCGATAAAGTATATTATTGGTAAATTACGAAACTGGGGATTTAAAATAATATAATTTTTTTATTATGTTATATAATAATAGATTCTTAAAAATGAAAGTGATCATTCACAGGTGGGTGGTCGAAAATTGATGCCTTTACCTTTTTTTCTCAATTATATGATTGTATCAAATATCTTGAATCTAAAACTAACATCTACATCTTTGACGTCATATTTTTATATGTTTCTATTAAAAACTCTTTATTTACTTTTTCTGAAGAATTATAACACGTATTTTGCGACTGGAAATCAATCTTCAGTGTTTGTCATTTAATAGAACGGATTTTTGTTCAAATGCGGTGCCAATGGTGGACATTTATGGAAAATCGCCCATGTGGCGTAGAATTCGAACCGATGGCCAACATTACTTATGTATAATTTCTTTATTTTCGTATCTGTTTTTTTTTTTTTTAATGAGTCGCTAGCCAATGATCAAAGTACGACCGACTGTCGCAGTAAGCAACGAAATAGATTTTTATTTCGAATTGCACGGTCGGTCGTTGGGCTGGTCAGCGCTCGTGTATTCTCACATTCTGATCGAGTCAGTTTATTGTGCAGCGTATGGACCTAGGGGAGTGCCCCAAGATTCACGACCTCGCCCTCAGAGCCGACTTTGAGAATGCACAGAAACACAAGGACTACTTTTATGATCTTGAGGTAAGTATTTGTATTTATAGAGAAACTCGGTATCAACCGGTTTTGCAATATTCGATATATTTTTCAGGCAATGGAACATCTGCAGGCGTTCATTGGGGACTGTGACCGACGCACAGAGGCAGCCAAACAACGACTGGCCGAAACACAAGAGGAACTGTCAGCCGAAGTAGCTGTCAAAGCCAACAGTGTACACGAACTTGCTGAACAAATTGGACAGAAGCTTGCTAAAGCTGAACTACTCGGCGCAGAAGGATTTGTTGATGAAAGTATGAAATTGATGGAAGAAATTGACGAGTTGCGTAAAAAGAAACTAGAGGCCGAACAAGAGTATCGTAATTCAATGCCGGCGAGCAGTTACCAACAACAGAAGCTTAGGGTCTGTGAAGTTTGCTCGGCATATCTCGGCATTCACGATAATGATCGTCGACTCGCTGATCACTTCGGTGGGAAACTACATCTTGGTTTCATTAAAATCCGAGAGAAACTTGCTGAACTTGAGGTAAGGAACAGTATTAATCTTTTACAATAATACTGATTTATTTTCATTAAGTGTCACCGTTTTTCATTCTTAAAATTAATAAAACGTTGCTGAAAATTTCCTGTATTTAAAAATCACAATAAAACATTTTTTTACATTTTATAGAAAACTGCTGAGAAGAGACGTGAAGAAAGAAAAGCGTCAATGCGTGACCGCGATAGATACGATGAAAGAGAGAGACATGGTGGCCGTAACCATTATGTAGGAGGCAGAGAATTGGATCGACGTTCCAAAAGACATCGTAGCCCAAGTAGGGAACGCAGACGTCACAGATCACCTTCACCAAAGTAAGTTACTTACACAATATATAGTGAATTGATTCGAGATACGTTTTGAATGATTAAGGGGAAATTTTTTTTTATTTAATAAAAATGAAAATTTTTCCATCCAACAAAGTGAAGTGAGGTAGTGATCGAGTTAAGGTACGTGCAGTATGGAGCTGGGATTCTAGATGGTAGCGTAGATCATAGCAGGGCTTGCTTAAATTAATGCATTGTTATATATGCGAGCGTACACAACGAAGCAGTGAGTGTAGCAGGTATAAGAGCTGGTAGATTCAAGAATGTATCTCACCATTCTTTCAGCGCGCTGACTACTACAATCAACGTGTGACAACTGTCAAATAGCCGTTAGAAGTTTTGCAATGAATGTGACTAGTTTAATAAGTGAAATTTTGCCAGTTTTTATTTAATTTGTTTTTAGTTTTTTCTAAGATGTATTTAAAAGTGTTAGGTTCCATACGTAAATATTCAAAAAACCGGTTTGGGCAAAATTTTAATTCTTGGTATAAATGATGAAATTCGCCATGTTTAGATCGTTTTCTATTAAAAGGGTGGACATGATAGCTCCTACCCAGATTTGTATTTAAAATATACCACTTTGTAGCAGAAGAACACAAATATTCATCTTCGCGATTTAAGCTTGTAGCAATACTAGTATCAAAGCTTCGTTGTGCAAACCTATAAGCGCTTATAATTTCAGCCACCATCTACCATACATGCTACCATCTAGAATCCCAGCTGCGTACTGCACGTACCTTTATTCAGGATAGAATTGTTCAGCATTCCTTTGTTATAATTATATGTAAAAATTCGCCAAAGCCTGCTTGGCAGCCGTTTCATTTTTTGTAGAAAAATCATTGTTAATAAAAGTACATATTTCCTACATATGGTATGACATCCTCTATACAGCAAGTAATTGTCTTGTTTGTTACAGACACAGTAAACGGTCGCGTAGCCGAAGCAGGGAACGATCCAGAGATCGCCGTTCAAGGTCACGTCATTCAGATAAACGGCGGGATAGAGACAGGGATTAATAATATCGTTTCGATTTAGACTGCACTTTGAAAAAAATAGAACGTTTTAATTATTATCCTTTTACATTACTTCAAAAATCCTGTTTTTTTTTCGTTTAATACTAAAATTTATATACTATATATGATGATTTAATTTGACGTTTTTAAGTTGGACAGTTTTAATCTAAGAACTAACATTTTAATTTTTAGCAAATATGACCGGTTTTGTATAAGGGTAATAATAGAACGTATTTTTTGACAAGTGCTTATCAGTGATGGCATAACTAAAACTTACGACTGGTGCAGTGTTACCAATACAATGTATTGAAATGTTGTCGGCGCTGATTGTCAAAGTTACAATCTTGCGCCTATATTGAATACATACAGGAAAATATTTAAACTAAGATAAATAAATTGTAAAATTTTGTAAGTAATAACTTTGTAGTGCATCAGTTTTACAAAGTAGTTGTTTATGCCACCAGTGATCAAATTATAAACACTAGAAGAGAATAAGCAACCAATTCCTTAAATAGTGAATATTGTTGTGGTGTTTATTAGTTACTAAGACTGGGATTATGTTTATCAGGAACATTAAACAACAATATTATCGATTTATTAAACAGTGCTTTTATTTTATAGTAAGTTGAATGCATAAATTTTAAACTAATCGATCGTTGTGAATTCGATGGGAATAATTATCGATTTACGATATTTTCAATATCGCCCAGTTTTAGTTACAAATTTTTGTTTATAATTTAATTTGTAAATTTGTACATCATTAAATCATAAATTTTTTAACTGTTGCAAGAATCGGAACTTGGAAATAATTTTTTTAATAAAGTAGAAAAGATGTTATTTAGTGTATTATATTGCCCTTAAATGGATATATTATTTTTATGGATGTTTTCATATTCTGTCGTATCTTAACGAGTTTATAAAATATCACTTACAGGTTTATTTCTTAAGCAGGATTATAGTCCAGCTTAGAAATGGACCAGTAAACATCTTGATTTCATTACACAAATAATTCCAATTCATTTGTTTATTTTTTACACTGGCAGTGCTTTGAGAAACGACCAGCTGAGTCGGCCATGTGCAAAAATGTATATATTTCTGCGCATGAATACGCGGTAATGGCACATGCGCAAAACATATGAGTGACATGTTTCGTCTTTATATAGCACAAAAACAAAAAAGCATCAATTGCCGAAAATTATAAAATATTTTAATAATGACTTGTGTAAAAACATTTTGCAAGTTCTGATAATGTTCTTGATAGTGTTTTTTGAATTTATTCATAGTTTTGTGTAATTATGGTAGTTGCTGAATAGTCGTTTGTTTATTTTCTAAAATCAAAAAATGATATTAATGTAATTTTATCTTTTTTGACATTCTTTATTAGCACAATAAAATATTATGAATATAAAGAAATATTTTATTAATCATTTCTCCTCCTTTTTTATGTTTTAAAGGTGAATTTTAAACATAAAAACGCAGTTCGAAATTAGAATCAAGATCTTGAAAATTAAGAAAAAAAATTTATAAAATTAATTTTCCAAAAAATAAGCGATATTTTTGTTATTATTTAATATTTGAAGTCATAAATGAAGAGAATTTAATCACTTACTGTTAAAATTAGTGATCCAACGAAAACGAATATTCCATTCATATTCGCTGAATATTAGACATTGAATGAATATTTGTATTTGCTGAATGGGATTTTTCATGTTTAAATGAAACAGAATTGCACCGCGTTGACACATATCTGTTTTCATAGCTGCAATGTAATCTACGGGCGAAGATTTCCCTAGTTTAAATCGATGCATGTAATTTACATGTGATTTTTCCAATTCGAAAAAAGAAATCGTCTGTCACTTACTAAATTACATAATGTTTTTGAACAAAAATGTATCAAATGGTAATTTATTGTTTGTTTTTTTTTTATTTAATTACGTGCTCAGCAACTCTGGCTATGTGCACGATAATAGTTAATAAAAAATTCTCATATACAATACAGGTAAGTACAAATGTAATAAATGGGTAAGTACTAATTAATTGTTTTAAGACAGATTAAAATGGGTTACTAAATTTAGATATATTATTGTTAAAATTACAGAAAAGAGCACATTTGTAATTTTTTAACTTCCCATTGGAAGTTATTGTAATGGGTCCGAAAATCGAAATCAAAAAGGAAAAAAAATTTTTATGTTTCAAGGTCACTACACTATTTTTACACTACTTTTAGAAAGATGTCTGTGTGTGTGTACGTATGTACGTACGTACGTATGTATGTGTCCATTTCTTTCTAAGACGAAATCTCGAGAACGAAAAATGATATCGACTACGTTGGGGTGCCAATCGACGCGTATTAACGTAAATATGATCTGAAAGGAATTTTTTTAAAATCGGTTCAGCCGTTCTTTTTTTTTAACCAAATAACCTCCAAAAAAGTAGATTTTACACAATATCTCGCGAATAAAAAATTATATCGACTTCGTAAGGGTGTCAATCGAGGCGTGTTAACGTCATTTTGATCCGACATAAATTTAATAAAAATCGGTTCAGCCGTTTTTTTTTTTTTTTTTTTTTTTTTAATTATTGATGTTTTAATGATTAAAATGATTACTTTTCTGTGTAATATCTAATTTAATTATTATTATTAAATATTTATCAAACTGGGAAGTTCGTCGTGTGGACCTCAAGGGTCGCACTTTAGTCCTAATAAACGACCCACCTCACGGCTTGTTAAATTAATTTTAGTTATTCATTTTCGGGGTATAGTGGCTTTAATATTTATATTCGATAAAGTAGTATTCGTTGCATCATTGGTTAAAATATATGGGGGGAAATGGCAGACAGAAAGTGTCAAATTCAAAATCCATGTTTTTTACAGTAAATTAAAAAATGGAAACAAGAAAATTAAAATATACATTTTTATTAACATATAAAATATACTTTCAAATTAATCTTTGGCAATAATTTCAATACTTCAGAACATTTCTTTTAAATTTAAACTATCTATGGCACTATACATATTTAAAACTACAAATAGGTAGCCATAAACTTAATTAAAAAAATTGCGGTTTAAATTCGAAAGTGGAAGTCATTTTTGTTTCTGGCAGTGTTCAGTCTCTTGGTGGATAATGTTGTTGTAATTTTTCAGCGACTCTTTTAGCAAGCTCCTCAGTCGAAGCAGCAAGAACTCGACGTGACAAAATATCAAGAGGTCCACCTGCAGGGTCAATACAAACTCCTCCAGCTTCTCTAATAATCAAATCTCCCGCTGCTATATCCCATGCATGAATACCAAATTCAAAATAAATATCGGCAGAGCCTAAAGCCACCATGGCCATATTTAGAGCTGCAGATCCAAGTCCTCGTATACCGTGAACAACCGGTACTAAATTTTTAAAATTCTCTCGAACGTTTTCCATTCGTTCAGGGTCACGACTCGTTCCAGCTTCGAACATCAATAGCGCTTTAGATATTTCTGTTTCACTGGAAACATGTATTTGTCTGCCGTTGTAAAAAGCACCATGGCCTGCACGCGCTGTAAATAATTGTTCAAGAGTAGGATTATAAATTATTCCGATCTTGGCTTGTTTGTTAATATGAAATCCGACAGATATACAACAATGTGGAAATCCATGTACAAAATTCATAGTCCCGTCTACGGGATCAATAATCCATGTGGGGGCATCTGTGTACTCACACTGACCCCCAGCTGATATTGTCTCCTCGCCGATAAATTTGTGATCTGGAAATTTCTCTTTGATGCCATTTACAATAAGTTCTTCCACTTGCTTATCTGTTTCAGTCACTAAATCGATCGCACATGATTTTGATTCTACTGATTTTTTATTCCAAATTCGGGATCGTACTAACTATATTATTTAAAATAGAAAAATACGTTAATTTGTTTCTGTATTATTTGTAATCCTTATTCCTTAAGTTCCAGTTATTAAACAATAATAATTATCTACTTATTAACATTTACAGTTGAAGCTGTCGGATTACACACAATCGAAACCGAAAGTATAATACCAAATCACTAAATAAAAATGCGAGGCTGCGAGCTTTTCCAGATAGAGCTCCCTTCTAAGTTAGATATAACCGAATCTGGATCATATGTGATCACTAATGAGTTTACCGTTGTTAATTTTGATAAAATTTATTAATAATTCGAAAAAACAAATTCATATTTGAACGCTTAGAAGTCCCGTCCTTTCATCTGCATTTTAATACAATATAAGGTACTAATGAACATTAATTGTATAAATATATTTTGCATACCTGTCCAGCCTTTTTCGTCAACTCCAGTACAGTTTCAAAATAAAGATCTAAAGACATTATAAAACGAATATTTTTCAATTTAGCGTTAAACCTAACAAAACATCAGACCTTCTCCCGCTGTTCAGGTGATATTGAACCAGATAATAAACAAGCTAATTTAATTTGCGGTTGAATCTAGAACAAAAATTCTACGGATTGAATACAATAAACATGTGCGGCGTGCGCAAACGCGGACTATCTTGTGTCTGGTTTTTTTCTTCCGAATTTATAAGATTTTTTTATCACTAATTAAATAACACGTGTTCAAAGTGCGGTTGAGGCTTAATTTTTTATTTCAAGGCTTTTTAATCTTTATTTCAACAATGAAAAGTATTGTTTAAAAAATATAATCATTCCCTTTTTAGGAATTTTTATGTCAAGCAAACTTCACAACTGACAATTGACATTTGACATATTTTGTGACCATTGCGAGTTGTGACGTTTACTTGTACAATTTATTAATTTTTAAATTGTTTGGAAATTCTTCAACGGTTGTAATGGAAAATGATGAACAAGTAACGGCTTACATTATTATTCAAAGATTCGATAAAAATGGTTAGAAATATCTTGCATTTTATTTCGGTAAACACTAAACAATTGCTGAAATAATGTTTCTTTTTAGATGATTGTGCATCAACAATATCTGAGCCAACTGAACTTAATTTTAACACTGATTTGACATATGAAGAATTATTAGAAAATTTGTATAAGATATTAAACTTAAATGACAAGGATAATAGGATATTAAAACTCAGACAACCGGATGGAATACTTGTAACATTAACAACAATATTACAAGGAAGCACAAAAGAAGAGTAAGAACCACTATTTAATAGATACTAGTTAACGTACCAATCGTTTTGTTACAAATTTGTTACTTACGAGTTTTAACATTTTCAGGCCATTTACTTTGGATGTGACTGACTTGCATCAAAACTGTAAGTAGTTCTAAAATAATAAACCACCTATTTTTAAGCTTGTGCTGTATTTTTTTATATTAGCGATTTAAAAATTCCTTACTTCATATTCAATTATTTTTTATTCTTAGTACCTGCACAGAAGAAAACAATTTCACATCCTATCTATGTAGATGCTGTCAGATCTAAGCTTCGATCGATGGACAAACGAATAACGCGAGTTGAATCTTTGATGCCTCAGTTACGTTGGCGTCGACAAATGAATGCTGAGAGAGCTATGCATTCTCTTTCTTCTAAAGTATGTTTTCTGGAACGTCGGTTCGATGAATTAACTCCGCCGCAATGGAAACCGACCATGTCTTAATAATCAAACAAGAATATCAAGTTGGTTTTCTTGTTTTCAGTGTATACATTCTTCTAATATTAATGTTTCAACCAAAGACCTTTGTAACTTGTATTTATTCAAAACGTAAGATTAAAATATGTATTCAAATAAACATATCACTTCTGATTATATTCAGACGATAAACCCACGCTCCTCTCCCCATCTACTGCATCATGTTGAAAACCAAGTATAGCCTTAAAAAAATCTTCGGTCGGGTTTTTGTTTACAATCTGGCTGGCCACCTCCTCGTGGCGGTCGTATTACTGACAACAGAACAGTGTTATTCATATAATTTTTTAAATAACGTTTATTTTGTGACAAAAATTGTTAGCAAAATAATGTAATACTAGTCTTCAAATTACAGAGGTACGTACCAAAGGTACATCAACCAATTGTAACTGGTTATATTTCTAAGGTTTCTTTACTTTTAAAATTAATTATTAACGTTATAAACATTTAAAACGAATTATATTTCTTTTTATAATTCAACATGAATATTTTTTGGTAAATGTTTATACTTACACTGAACTGATTACTGTAGTTCGATGACGGCCATTGTTGAAATACTATTGGCTAAGTTAACAATTAATAGTGATTCCAGTTAGTTTAAAATAATTTATACTGCAGAGTAATTTTTGTTTTAATATTTTTCGGGATTAGTGTGAATATTAAAAAGTTTTAAATAATTTATCGGCACTGAAATCAAAGTTATTTGTTCAAAATTCAAAAAGTCAGCATGCTCTTGTTGATTGTCCATCTCCAGTTGGTAAACAATTTCATGTAAAAACGTTGCGTAACTCGTCAAAATAATTATGTAATACCGCCGATTTCGTAATTCACTATCGAAATATATTTATTGTTCAGTAGAAATAGTTTTTGTAGTTGCTGACTGAATGCGAAGCCAGACAGAGAATAAAATAATAAAGTTTTTAAATTAATTTTTGCTGTGTTTAAATAATATCTTAAAGTAAATTACATATTAATTTCAAAATTCTTTAAGCACTGAATTATCATTGAAACTGGTAAAATTCAGTGCTAGAAAAGAACTTTTATAAAATCTAATTTGAAGGTCGTACAAATGGAGTATAATAATATAATAATTCATTTATAGATTGATATTATAAAATTAACCTATAAAATATTCTAAAATAACAAAGGGATAAAATTTACCAAATAAACTTGTTGCTACTAAATTTTAACTGATACTTTTATAATATTATTAATAGGTAAGTACTTACCGTACAGTGCAGTGTTAAAAAAAAGTGCGTAACATTTTTATATAATAATTGAAAGCAGTGATGGACTGGAAAATTCTGTTTCATAATTTAGGTATGTTGTACATTATAATATATCAATTTGTATGTAGTTATGTCTATATTTTTTACAATAAACAGTTATTTTGGGCTTCCAGTTTTAAATATATATACCTGCGCGGGGCTTCGCCCAGGTAGATTTTGATTCGACAACGAAATAATCAAGAGCGACAAATTTCTCATAATATATCATTTTACCGTATCTCAATTATTATAGTTTAGTCAGCTTACAGCAATTAAGCTCAAAAAAAGCGTGCGAGATCCTCGACTTTCTTTACATTTTCACTCACTGATCATCCCTTTTTTATCTTACCGTAATAATATATAGTCTATATTAATCGGGAAGAATAGGCTTTCCAATAGTGAAAGATTTTTCCAAATCGGTTCAGTAGTTCCTGAGATTACCTACCCGCGATAAACAGACAAATTTTCTATAATATTGATTTAAACAGATGCAATATGATTAGTGCAAATAGTGTATTTTCCCGTATATTTTTTTGTATAGGCAAATTAACTAAAAAAAGAAACACTGAATGTTTAATAAATACTTTTTATTTTCTAATGCTAAAATAAAAATAAGTCAACTTATTCCCAATTTACTAAAGGATTAAAAAAACAGTATGTACAAAAAGCTTGTGCGTAAAAACAATATATTAAGAAATAAAATAAACACCGCTTGGCCCATTTTGACTAATCATTCTAAATAAACGTTTAATTTTGGCTCTCTTCAACAATCGATAGTTCATAACATTATTTAATGATATGTCTGATACGCATGACCCGCTTGTATATTTTAGAACAATAGAAAATATTATTGTTACTCGTTGCAAAGTCATGCAGATAATTTATTTGTAGCGATTTGTTTTGTTTTTTTAATTTTATAATATTACATAATACATTTTTTTACATTAATTACAATCATACATAATTATTAATTAGATAGTATACCTATTTAAACTTGTGGAATCAACAAATTGCATCACAGGTCTCTGAAGAGCACTGTATTTAACGCTGGTTTACCCAGCCATTTTTATAACATTACACTAACAAAGATCTGTATTGTTACTTTGTAATTGAATTATTTCGTCTTGCCTTTGTGTAGTCCATTCTTAAAGCGGTCCATAGACGACCAAACATAACTGCTCGACGATAAAATGTCAAAACTAGCTTTTAGCAATTTTTAAACCAGTCTATGGATTGCTTTAAAATGTCCTGTGGCGTGCTTTTCTTTCTACACTTCTATCAAAACAGTTGCGTCGCGCACAGGTATGCTAGATCATTTTTTTAATATGACGTACTAAATTGTGTAACAATACAGAATAAATGTTCATAAACATATTTTGGTTTCTGCTGACTTTTTACATACAGATCTATTTAAGAGATTAAAATGTTCACATTAATTTTGTTTAAAACAATTGACAACATACTTTGTTGTCTTTATAATAACTAGAGTAAGGACTTTTGAGTAGAATTCCCCATTGCAGAGATATTACTTTTTAAAATGTTATCGATAAAAACTTATATAATTCAGAGACCGACTGGAGAGCTTACTGCGAAATGTTATTTATCTAATTTCTCTCTAGTATTTTACAATCGGTACGCCAAATTTTGTCAAAATTAATGTACCTATACCTACTTCAAACTTGGCAAACTAATAAGAGTTTGTTTTCTTTTTTGGTATTATTAATTGCAACTCATTTGCGGAAGGGGGGGGACTCAGAAGTCCAAATTCTAATATAATAATTTATGAACAGTTAACAATACATAAAATTTAATTTTGTCAGTCTAATAATAAAGTCAACAAAAATATAAAATAAAGCACCATATCATATCCACACTACAGTGCCCTCACTATATTTACGCATTGGAATATTGCTCTAAAATTAAAATAATTAAACTATAATAATAATTAATCTAGACAATATATTTACAAGCACTATGCTGAGTTTCATGTAAAACTGGCTGTGTTTAATACAAAACCCAGCAGTTTAATATTTTGTCGACTGGGTGCGCAAAAATGGAGGAATTATTCTAAAATAATTTTACTTAAAATATGTCGAAGAAGTTATACCTAATTTAATTGTGATTGTTTTTTAACGTTTAACATGCAAGTTATGAAAAACAATATCGAAATTATTTTAACCCTTTCGCTCTCAGCCTGTTCTGTTCGATGAAAGCAATTACGCACTTTTAACTTTCGCAATTTTTTTTTTTCAATATTTTCTACGGGTGAGAAGATATTAAAATAGTTGCCATCAACAGGAATATTTTCGTTGCAAGAAAAAAATATTTATGTCAGTCAGTGTTAAAAGTAGCGATATTCGGACGTGAATATTTCGGGAACTATTTAAGTTTCTTTTATAAAATTTGGGATTCTGGGCAATTGGGGGGGCCTTAATAGACAAACAAAATTACAAGTGTGCAGGTCAAATAGATTTTGAGTTATAAGAAGGTCGAAAGTAGCTCGGAATGGTTCGTGTGATGTACACAGTTAGTGCGTTGCAGAACTTGGCTGACACGCTGCCGGTGTAGCTACCTAAGGTAACAAAACATTCCAAAGATGTTTATTTCTGTGATTAACGACTCGAGGTATCAGTAGGTTGCGTAATCAGTTTCAATGGCATAATTACCTTCACTAACTTATCTTTAATCAACGCCAAAGGATCAACAGTTTGCGTGATTCTAAGCATTCACCGACGATTCAGTGCTCTAAGATTTAACTTCTACGGGCTGAGATAATTTCTAATTAAATTTTTTTTGAAGACAAATATTTTTAGTGCATGTCACACGACATATTTTTTTTTATAACGCTCCGATTCATCAGCCGACATTTTCTAAATAAGTATATAACAAAAGAAGTTAAGTGCGTGAAGCTAAAGGGACCGTGCGTATTAAGCCGGTTCTTCAGGTACGATGACACGACAATTTACCCCGGTTTACACGACAACTTCATCAACAAACTCATTGAATCATATACATAAATCGGGATTTATAGGTAATCGAACCGGCAACTGAGAACTTCATCACTAGACTTCGGATAGCAAAGTCCTCTAACCGCCTCATTTCTAGTAAGTACGCGCTAGATGGCAGCATTGCATTGTGTCCGCCGCTCACCATAATTAAAGCTAATTGCAGATAGTGCGTAGTGCGTTGATTTGACTATTTTAAACACACCATTAACTGCAATCTACCTGCATGGTTTGATCTTTTGCATGCGTCCATGCATAATATGACTAAATCCTAAAGGCAGATTTTTAGAATGACCTTTAAAAACTGAAAATCAGTGTAGTAACCATTCCGATAGATGGCATTGCCTGTATAGTTTGGTATACTCTTTTTGTATTATCTGTACTTTTTAGTATGCAAGTTGAATATTGCCACTAGCGTTCCTACCGGTTGGGTTACCACAGATAGAACAACGGGTGAAACCTCCTGGTACTTATTAGTGATTACTTCTATGGTCCTTGCAAAATAAATGAATCAATATGCACCAGTCACCTACAGACAGTGCTCTAGCTATACGAATTATGAGTCATTGAGCTATCCGGAACACATATATCAACATTTCAATCGATTCTAACAAAACGCATCGACGTACTATCTGTGTGCTGCCTAAAGAGATTAAATACTTTACTATCCGGAGTCCATTCATCGCTGAGATATTTACGCTTGCGCCGGCCGATTGGCAAACAGTTGTTCAACAACACTCGCTTCGGCCAGAGTGCTTACATCTCCTACATCTCTGTCTCCTAGTGCCACTTTTCGTAGTACTCGACGCATGATCTTTCCGGATCGCGTTTTCGGCAACGCCGGCGCATGTTGTATAACGTCTGGTTGAGCGAATGGACCAATACGAGAACGTACAAGTCGTTTAAGTTCGGCCGTCGTTTTGTTATCAAAAGTGGCACCTTCATTTGTTGTGACGAAACAATAGAGGCATTCGCCTTTGACAGGATGTGGACGCGCGACTACGGCCGCTTCGGAGATGTCGGGATGTTCCGTCAGAACTGATTCAACCTCGGCTGTTGACATTAAGTGACCGGATACATTCAACATATCGTCGACGCGACCTGTCACCCATAAATAACCATCGGCGTCACGGCGTGCACCTAAAAAAAATAAAAATTTAATTCAAAAGATCACAGCATACAACGACAGCTGTATTTTTTTACATACATGTAGGCAAACACCAATAATTTAACGTCGTTTTTACTGGTTTTTATTCTAGAATTTAGCCAAATTAGCTAAAATAATCCTTGAAAAATAACTTGAAAGTACTTTTTATGGACTGTTAATGCAATTAGCTAGTTAAACAGCCGTTCTTATAAATTTCGCCATTTAAAATGTAGTTTTAGATATCAGAGTGATGATTTTGTTACGCCAGTGCAAGTTTTTAGATTATGAAAAAAAATGTACCAATCGTTTAGTACCATCGATGTAATTCTATTACATCGACCCATTTCTACATGGTCATAGCAATCTATGGATAGCGAAATTTATAAAAATATTGTAATCTAAGTAATTTAAAGTAGTATTTGCTCAAAGTTGCTCCAATAACTTAAAGATTACAATAGCTACTCACCATCACCAGTACAGTAGTATCCAGGAAATTTGGAGAAATAAGTAGTTTCATAGCGGTCATGGTTACCAAAGAGTGACCGCATAATGCCTGGCCAAGGTCGTGAAAATACTAGGTAACCTTCGCCCTCTCCATCGATTACTTTACCGGACTCGTCCAAAAGAACTGGTTCCACGCCAAAGAATGGGAATGTCTATAAAATTAAAAGAAAAGTTTTTTTAGCTTTATTTTATGGTAAAATAAAAAAAAAGAAAATTGTTATACAGACATTTTTCCAATATGGTTTGATATTGACGGCATTAAATAGTTTCAATTTTTTTTAATACTCTCAATTATTGTCCTAAAAATTTTAAAATTAACGGCGGAAGAATTTTTGAAATATCTAAAACAACAGACTTATGCCACTAAAGTTAAAATTTGAGAATTCCTTTCGCTTTGCAGGTGACGTCACGCGGCACACTGTGAGACGTGAGTCGCGATGGCATGCGCTTTCATACAAATAATTGACTTCTGCTAACAATATAAGTAGTCGAAGTCAATGAGTGACAGAAAATATTATAATACTAGAGACTCGATCCGGCTTCGCTTAGGTACTATGAATTTATAATTCGCCTCTAGACTAGACTGTCGTGGGTTCGAATCCCACCTGCGCTCATGGAGATTGGTTGGGTACTTGAAGCATTAAAGCGGAACAAACAAACTCACTTTCACATTTATATTATTAGTTAGGATATTATTATCTAAATATGAATGAAAAAATAGCTCATACAATTTTTATTAATCCATTGTGGCGCATAACATCATAGACTTTGCTCAGTCTCGTTTGCGGCCCCCTCACAAAAAAATGAATATCCTCCTCAAATTTAAACATATCGAAATAATTCTTTCGGCATCTTGTAACTCAGTGTGGAAGCCCACCCACCCTGTATAGATAAAATATTTCACAAAACACGTTTCAAGATACTAAAATGGAATTAAATAACTTTGAAAGTATATGAAAAATTCCTGTGCGTTTTAATAATGACATTCTATGTTCTATGTCTGTCTTTATAATTTACTGGCATGCCAACGTATGAACAGGCGACAATGTGACGCCATGCGTCGTGTTGTGGAATTATGGCATGCACGTTGTTATAACAATGACGCCTTACGTCACATTATTCAAATAAACATGAACATTAAAACATAATTGCACAATGCACATACTACATTATTTTCATTTCTCAACTTATAATGCAGTGCTTTTTGAATTCAGCATTATTTTTCCATTAATTAATCTAACTGTATTGTTATCTCCCAGCTATACTAATATTAGTGCCTAAATTCAGGGACGAATTTGAAGTTTTGGCGCCTTAGGCTATAAGAACCGTGCCGCTTTTTTTAGAAGTATAATTCACTTCATAAATACAAAAATATCATATAAACAGGCTAATTATTTTATATTTTTCACATTTTGTCGTGTAGTCCCTCAAATCTGCCGTCCTAGGTCCGGGCCTACTATAGACCTATTGGGAACTGAACTGTTGTCGAGAGTCTATAATTTACAATTCAATTCCATTGGGAACTGACGAATTGAAACATGACATCTAGTGGTAAAAAATGAAACTATTATAAGATTGCAAGTTGCAACTATCTGTTAACATTGACATTTAATATTAATCAATTAATCATAACATATATATTTTTTTGGTTTGGGTTATCACCTACCCTAGATATTAATTCACTCAAATTTTATAACATTTTAATCGGCAACATTACTATCACATAATATGTATTTTTTTAAATTGCAACCTCTTTTCCGACATATTTTTTAAATCACGCCTACAGGTCAGTTCCCAATAAGTAAATCCGTCACCGTCTAAGCCTCAATCTATACTAATTTATAAACAGTAACAAAGTTTGTCGCGGAAAATATAAGGAACTACTAAACTGATTTGAAAAATTATTTCACTGTTTAAAAACCCACTTTTTACCGAGTAATAGAGCTATATATTATTACGCTAAGACAGAAGGTGAATGAGCAGTGGGCGAAAAATATAAAGCAAATCGGAGATCCCTCACACATATGTGAGCTAATCGCGGGTAATCTAAGAAACTACTGAATCTATTTCCGCATTAATACGATCTAATCTACGGATAAAATCGAAGTTGACGGGAATTAAGTCATTGGCAAAAGTTAGTATCTACCAAATAGTTATATGTATGATATTCGCAATAACTTTTTAATAACTATGTAAATTTTAATTTAAAGAAAATTGTAATGAGCAGTTTAATTCTTGCTGACGTATCCTATACATTTCGATGTAAAAAAGGAACAATAATAGTATATTGTGCGACTAGTGGGAGAAAGAAGAAATTCCTCGAGTGTGTGTTTTACCGCACTCGCTACGCTCGTGCGGCAAAATCCACACTCGAAGAATCTCCTCTTTCGACCAATAGCCGCACACAATATTTTGTTCAACTACCGCAAGAAATATGTCATTTCGTGGCTCTGCGGAGCGTGGGCGAAATAATGGGTGACCTGATTGATTGCGTAAACGTTCCCCGTAATGAGCGTGGGCGAAATGGGATTTGGCGACACTCTGCCCTGATTGATTGCGTAAACATTCCCCGTAATGAGCGTGGGCGAAATGCTATTTCGCCCACTCTGTACGATCAACAGTCAGAGAATTCATTATTTCGCCCACCCTCAGTAGAGCCACGAAATTACATATTTCTTGCGGGTGTTAAACAAAATATTATTATTATTAGGTGGACAGCTTGGTGTAATTGTCAGCGTGTTGACCTTTGGATCAGACTGTCGTGGGTTCGAATCTCATCTCCGCTCATAGATGTTTTGTGATGTCGTTATTTAATTTGATGTACCTAATCAGACACGAATGACCTTAGTTGTCTACAATAAATAAAATAAACAACTATTAATATTGTACTGACCGCCGATCCTGGTTTCATGGGCGTAGCTCCCGGCAACGGTGTAAGAACATGTCCACCGGTTTCAGTTTGCCAGAATGTGTCAACTATGGAGCACCGTTCTCCGCCAACCAATTTGTAGTACCAAAGCCATGCCTCAGGATTGATTGGTTCTCCGACTGAACCGAGCACCCGCAACGATGACAAATCATGTCTGAAATCAAATTAAATTATTGACACACCAAAACCTCAATTTGTGTTTGAGAAATTTTTGTTGACGGAGATGTCTTCAATTGCCTGAAGGAACCAGAATAAAATCGCAATTACTGTGTATTAAATTTCGCATTTATTAGCTGACGTTTCGTGAAATATATTAACATCTTCAAAGCGTTTTTACTCAGGATCCTTCAGCCAATTGAAAACATCTTCTTCGACGAAAATTTTCCAAATATTCTCACAAATTAATATGTATCCTTAATCATCTACTAATATTAAGTAGGTATATACGTTAAATAGTAACGGAACTTTGTATGTAATTTCGTTTATTGCGAGTTTTTTAACTTCCCGCTAAGAAAATTGAAAATTTTCAAAAATAGGGAAGTTATTGATTTCACCCCGATTTTCGAAAATCGAGTGTTCATCAGATCTCGACGTTTTGTGATCCTAGGAAGCTATTCTGACTATTTTTACGATGATGTCAGTATGTCTCTCTCTGTGTGTGTGTGCGTCTCTGTGTCTGTCTGTGTGTGTGTATGTATGGATATGTATGTAAACCCCTCATAACTTTTGAATGGCTTGACCGATCGAATCGCGATTTGCGGCATTCGAAAGGGTTCCACTGAACTTAGATTTCCTGAAAATTTGAACCGATTCGGCCCAATAAATTTTGAGAAATTCCATAAAAACCGAAAAAAAAGTTGTTAAAACGATGTTTTTTCAAAATAACTTCTAGAATATTGTACCAATTGATTTCATAATCTAATCAGCTCTTCTCCTCTGAAAACTACGTCGAATGCCGCTAAGCGGATCAAAATCGGTTAATCCGTTCAAGAGATTACGTAGACAACAGATTTCGAAAAAAGTGTTTTTTCAAAATTACTTCGAGATTTCTCAACCAATCGATTTTGTACCTCTTACAATATTTTTAGAGTTTAAAAAACTGCGTCGAATTCCGTTTTAAAGATCAAAATCGAACAACGCGTTCTAAAGTTGTAGCTTTTCAAAAATTAAAATAGTGTTGTTATCAACAATTTTCAGATTTTTGGTTCGAAGAGCTCAAAAATCTTCAAAAATCTACTTTTGGGTATATTATCAAGTGCTTCGAACTCAAAGCGCTTGAAAATAGCGGGAAGTTCCAGGGGTGGCCTGCAGGGTCAACCGATTTACAGATTTTTTTTTGAAGCTGTTGGATATTTTGTATGATAAAATTTTGAGAAACGTGTTAATCGCATGCAAATAATGACTATTTTAACTTTAAAATTTAGTTCTTAGTTTGTGTTCAATCATTTTGAAAGACTTAGTGTTTATTTTTGCATTGTTTTTTGGTTTGACTGGAAAACAATGGATGACGAAGCAGTCTTGGTATGAAATTTAATGAGTGAAAAAGAAAAAACAAAAACTAAAGTTTGATAGCAATATTATAACAAGTTTCGTCATACTATGACGAGCAATTTTGCTAGTAAAACAATAATAAACAATATACCTACCTAGCTAATACAAAATATATTACTATGCTAATATTAAAGCATTCGTTTATTATTGAAATATGCAATAATTCAAATATACCTAAATAAAATTATTTACTAACCTTTTAACCAATTCATCGTTGAATTTCATAAGAGCACGAATAGCTGTAGGTGCAGTATAAAATTGATTTACTTTAAATTTCTCGACGACTGCCCAAAATCTATCATTTTCTGGGTAGAACGGTGTTCCTTCGTACTGAAAATTAAACGATAATGATTTTAAAAATCAAAAAATTACAACAAATTCCAATTATTTGGAACTGGGGATACATCGAGAGTAGAACACTTTGGCCTTAAGCGACTGCCCTAATTATGCGATCTACCGTGTAAAGAACAGAAACAAAAGAGAAACTATAGTTTAGTAAGCAACAAAAAATATCAAGCAACGTTAAAACATGATCCAGATCAGAGAAAAATATTTTCTTTAAGAACAATCCTCTATCTGCACTAGACATAGTACATCCTTACTTTCCTAGTTAGAAGTTCAGATATAGGATTGTCTTCCTGCCTGAAGTAGCGTGGCAATCTAGGCGCACTGTCCCGATTAAACAGTATGTCGCCCCAAATAAACAAAGCAAAATCTGGTTATTATCTCAACTTGGTGCAATTTAACGTCTTCCTTAATTTCCGATGTCCACAGCCGACGCCGTGGTTCCCGCCCCTCACTAAGAATCGAACGTCCGATATCTTGTTAGGAAAATTTCCCAGGAATATGCGGTAGATGTGTTCGGGGCAAAGCGAACTTGAATACATGTTCAAGCACGGTCGTATATACAGGTCTAGACATTGAAATATGTTTAGCATTGGTGGAGTCAGGTCGCTTATTGAAGCCAGTAAGTCCGTTAGTAAAACAACGATATCGTTATTAGGAAAGCAATACAAAACTGGCTTCAATAAGAATTACCATCACTGTGGAGCAGTGTCAAGACTCATCGTGGAAATGCTTCCACCATGGTCAAGTCCAATCTATACGACCGTGAGTCCAAGCAATTATTTGTAGACGGCGCACGGCGCCGAGAAATTATTTTTGACCCACATATGCGCATTCTCCGAAAAAGGTCCATACAGATGTCGGACGTTCTAATGTTCTTCCACGCTAATGACCTAAGTTGTCGACGCGTCTATAATCTACTAATGTTCTTCCTCCACTCTGGTATCATCGATCTATAGATATCCGTGCCGATGACCCAATTAAACTGAATTTACTGCATATATTTTCATATCGATCTTTATACTTACAATGACTGATGTGGCGCAGTTGGCGAGTGGTCCATAAACTACATAAGAATGTCCGGTGATCCAGCCAACGTCAGCCGTACACCAATAAATGTCGGTCTGTGGTCGGTAATCAAACACATACTTGAACGTCGTCGCGGCATACATCATATAACCTGCGGTCGTGTGCAAAACACCCTTTGGTTTCCCGGTTGATCCACTCGTATACAACATGAAAAGAGGATCTTCAGCCTGTTGACAACAAAACAATAGAGTCAAAGCTGTCAGATAACACACATTCGGAATAGGATGTGCAATTTCAGACACCCCGCACCGACGATTCAAGTAATTGTCAATGGAACCAAATACTAAACTTGGTGCGTTATAAAACACTGTTAAAGGAAAGCCAAAGCTTAGTTTTCTTCAAATAAGAGTTGAGACCGATGCAACCGATTCACCATATTATGCAATAGGGAAACAACGAGGGAAACATTGAATTAGCATCGTGAAAATTTTTAATATTGTTTCATAAGCATTCAATATGAGATACAGGCCATCGTAAGCAGGCGTGCACTTCACGCGAACGGCACATTCATGAGGCGCAAATCACATCAACATCGACTCTTCATTGATGATACTCAATCTCAGGTTATTAATGTAGGTTAGGAGACATAAGTGGTGCGGCAAATTCAAAATTTCACGTGGGTGCATAGACGGCTAGCTGATGAGATTAATAAATGACTGGGTATCAAATAATTACATTATTAAATGCATCTGCAATAGATTAAACTACTAAACCATTTTAAACAAGTGCCGCTTCATTACCGTTTCCCCTTTCAATGGCAGTCGTTGATCTAACTCTTACTTGAAGAACTTTCTCTAGATGCTAGCGACTCTAGGATCGGCCTTGATCTCAAAACTTTCCAAACGCAACATATATGAAGCAGATTTCGAAAAAACTGACTATATTATATACGTCTCTAAATATTTACCGCAATTAGCGAGCAAACGGAGCTCGAGGATAAACAACAATGCGACGCCTTTGATTATACTAATTTCCCTGTAGAATAATAACTAAATTGGGAAAGTTTAAGGCGCGGCCAGCAGTAACTGACTGTCACAGTAGACGAAGCTATCTTTGGCTTTACTAGTCTATTTTGTTTCCTTTTTAGGGTTCCGAATCCGTACTAAAAGGGTCCAACGGAGATCTATTGTTGTGGACTTGTGGCAACTCTGTCTGTCTGTCTGTCAGAGGTTAGTTCATGGGTTTACTTCGATGTTTGTGCTATTTTAGTCACTTGTATAACTACTCGAGGCATTTTTCAAATCAAATTTAAGTTAATGCATCAACCTATTATTATCTCAAGAAAATTCGAAATTTTCAAATATATTCCTCACGTTTGAAATACAGCAAAAATCTCTTTAAAAAAGTTTCTGAGAATCCAAAAATGTTCCAAGAAACCAGATTTAATTCAAAAAGATTGTCATTTGAGGCCTAATGCAAAATATAGAAGTCAAACAATCTGTAATTTAACGGACATACCTGCATCCATTCCGGATGACAGGAAGTGCCAGCGGCGCTGACTTCCTCATGCCACCAAACATCCCTGCCATTGCGCATTCGCAGACGTCGCCTGATATCGGCGGCGCCGCTTCCACCATCAGGCGCAGTAACACGTTCCAAGTGTGAAACGACGACGCACGTGTCTACGTGGTGATTTCGCGTTCGTTCACACGTGTCCATTGCCACGTCACATATTTCCTTCAGAGCGAGTGGCTTCTCACCGCGCCATGCACCGTCGGCTGTTACTAATACGCGAGCGCCGCAATCGGAGATACGCTCAGCTAATGAATCGGAGGAGAAACCAGCAAACTGAAAACAAAAACTTTTGTTTAAAATGTAGTCTTTGAATTACACTTGCTTACTTTAAACAACTGGCTGATATGGCCGTTCTTCGTTCGGAGAAACCCCTTCCCCTAAACTTTTCTCTCGCCTTGATGCTTAACACCAGGGATATTACAGATGTGGTTTTTACCGACATCTGCACCTGCGGGTGCAGATTTTTTGACGTTCACATCTGCAGATGCAGATGCGGATGTGGAAGTAATAATAACAATAATAATATTTTTAACAATAAATTATAATAATGACATAATTACCAATAACTGGATTTTTAAAATTTAAAAATAAATAATTTTTTAGATGGTTTCTTTTTTGTAAATTTTAGTTCGAAACTTCTTTAATTTTATTAAGTTAATATAACTATTTTCTTTTATTTCAGAAACATATTGAAGATGGTTTTTGGCACATGGATGAATGGTATGTAATCAAAGTATTAAAATTAAGCTTAAGTTTTCTTACAGGAGTATGTTCAACGAGTTTTATGTAGGTATATCCCAAATTCAAATTTAAGAACTAGTACAGTAAAATAACCGAAAAATAAAACCCTTCCACCTTAAAACAATTTACGAATGAGTTTTCTTTTGTCCAAAGGGTTGAGGGACATCAAAAACCAACATGGAGTATCCCCACCCCCAGCACAAGGTAGCGCCATCTTGAAAAAAATTTTGAAATCGATTTTTCTCGTTTTCTACTGGTCGTACACAAAAACTTTTTAGACAAGAAATGTTGGAAATAAAATTTTACACATTTTTGATCATATCCGCGATACTGTGTAGTTAATATTTCGAACGGTAGAGGGCGCTGAAGTTACCAAAAATCTGTTTTTCCCCATTATCTCTCCCTAAAAACTGGTAATAATTTCTACTGTACATTTATCGATGTTTAAATTCATTTGGACAGTCATTCATTCACATTATATGTATTAAAATATCAACAGAGAGCAATTTATGGGAAATAGAGTACATATTTAGATAAGATACTAGTAATGGTATACAACGGTGACAATGAATAAATCGCATATTTTTTCTATCGATTATTAGATAACGGATGCCAATAATAAACTACAAATATTTAGGGCTTGAGAATAGCCGAGAGTGTAGCAATGCTGTTGTTTACATGGCGTTGCTATGGTTCCTCTATTACAAGTCCCCAGTTCCCGGGTTCTAGCCCGAGAGCTGGTAAAAGTGTCAATTGGATTTTCAATTTATTATTAAAAAAAAATTATGAATTGAAAATATGAATTGGTGTTAGGTCCAAATAACCTTAGCTTTTGGTGGTCTTTAAAACACAATTAATTCACAATTACAAATAGTTAAAAATAAAGATTGTTTTTTTTATAAAAAAAATATATAGGTAGGTATATAGAATGTTGCATGACGTATACTGTACAAACTTATTTAAGGAGCATATTTCTGAGGTCATTACCGTCATTTCAAGCAAAAAATGTCTTATGAACAAATGTCCAATTCGCCATAATTACCGAGCTACAGACGTTCAAGACGTACAAGCTTTAATATTTACCAGTGTTTTATTGCAAAAAACAAACAAAGTAACAAAGAATGACAAAAAAAAGCAACAGAACTATCTTATGTGTTCAAAATGACCACCTTCAGGACTTCAGCATACTCGTACAGCGCGATCAAGAATAGACTATAGCTCGGTAGGTAATCATGGCGAATTGGACACTTGCTCATAGGACATTTTTTGCTCCTTAAGTTTGTACAGTACATCATGCAACACCCTGTATACCTATATAAACAGTTTTATTATATATAATTACAGTGGCTGACTAGGGGGGGCGGGGGGTACCGCCCCGGGCCTCTAATCCTGGGGGCCTCTAAATCTCGAGAAGTCCTTCAATTAAATTCCAAACAAGGCCAAAATATGTTTAATAAGTAAGAGGCAGTTTGGAGTTGGAGGCCCCGTACGTATACAAAATATAAACGTAGGTAGGTTACCTACCTACGTTTATTATAAATATTTGTTTTTTTTGTCAGCCATTACATCTATATTATTCATTTTTTACAATACAAATACATCAATTTCTAAGCATGGAACGGAGGCCTCATTTAGTTCTGCCGCCTCGGGCCTCCGACGGGCTTAGTCCGCCACTGATAATTAGACATTAGTCCCTTCTTAAGATGTACATTTCGAAAACAATTCTCCCATCATATCAGTAGCAAAAACTAAACATGTAGCTGTATAGTTTTTGTTGGTGATGGGAGAATGGAGACCATTGCTCTCAAAATGTACATTCAATAATGAAAAAAATAGGGAACTTTTCAAAATTTTCTAAATAATTCTTATAGCTAAAAATAAAAACCCCATTCGGGTTTTCACTTTAAAAAGTTTTTAAATAGCTTTCTGTTATTAATTTCAAAAAATTCCGAAAAGTGGGGACAGAGGTGATAAGTAATATTAATTACCTACTGATATTAGATTATGATAATTTAAGTATCGCGCTATATCGGTTTTATTAAACTGGCCAGATGACGTGACATTATCAATAAATAACCCCTCGAGCATATCGCCTGACCGGCTTTTCCACATTGCACGTGTTTAGTGTAAATGTGTAATTATCAGTACTTCTCAACTAAGGTTACCAGATCAAAAACCAAGATTTTCGGGACATTTCTAAGGCGAAGGCAATTTATTTCACGGGGGGAAGTTATTGTGAAAAAAATGTTTTATTATTTTACTATTGTTTGTATTTATCATTAGACTTGTCTAATTTTATTCATTTATCACACACCAGTAAACGCTGAGATGTGGCACGCGCTTCTGAGTGTGTAAATCACGCTTAATTTCGTGTGAATCTTTAATAATTCATTTTATTGATCCCAATTTGTCTTTACCGACATAGGATAAGTCCGAAGAATACAATTAAATACAAGTAAAAATATATATAATATGTACAGAAATTGCATTTAGTGCTAAATAAATAAATACTAGGTACTTAGCATGTAACTTAGTGTCGTTTTTTGCGATCGCGAGCTCGAATTCGTTGAACTTATGCATTTTCGGGATAGAAGACTTAAATTTCGGGACACGGGACAAACCAATGAATTCCGGGATGTTTCCGGAAATCCCGGCCATCTGGTAACCCTATTCTCAACTGAGGTACCAGAGCGTTGTTCAAAGTTTCTTCGAAAGATACAACAATATTATATCTCGACATTACGTTGAACCTTTGATTTAAATGTGCACTTTAATTGAATTCCTTTTTCCATAAATTTTGTAATAGAATACAGTTACGAATTCCCATACAGCTAAAACCTACATAGTTGTGGTATTTTAATTAATTAAATTTACTCATTAATTCACACAATGACTCTTTTATCGTTAATCGTTTAATTATCGACGTTTCATGTACTATAAAATGACGTAATTCTACATAAAAATGAATAAAGTCATTTACAACAATATCGTGTGTATTGAAAACCAACTAGGTATCTCGCTATCGACTAAAATAATGTCCCAAAAATGATTTTTAAAACATTAATATTAAAAAGTCAACAACCCTGTGATGTTTTTGATAATTTATTATTAACTACATTTGGTCGTATTAACTTTAAACAATCCCTATAAATCAACCTTTAACCCTGCGTGATTTTTTTTACCATGCTTTATTTTTTTATCTTTTCTACTTCCATGCTTTGTTAGATGGTGATGGAATGTTGAAAAAAAAACACTTTTCAACAAAAAAAAACTCTTTCAAAAAAGCCACTAAAAAGAGGAAAATAATAAAATTTAATAAAATATGAAGTCGGTTAAAAGTATAGTATATAGTGATTAATAATATCTTCTTTTTAACTGACTTCATATTTTATTAAATTGGCGCAGACCTCAAAGTTTTATTATTTTCCTCTTTTTAGTAGCCTTTTTGAAGGAGGTTTTTTTTTGTTAAAAAGTTTTTTATTTTTTACTTGGCTTTACAATACGTAGTTTAGTCACTTGCTAATAGATTCACTTTTACAAACTTTTTTAACCGACTTCTTACGCAGTGTGATGTGTCAAAAAGTGACTTTTACCTTAAAGGAATCACACGCCGTTACTAACTTTCATTAAAATCAGCAGAACAACTGAACCGATTTAAGTAAAATTTATATGAGACCAACTTCGAGGTATACCCTATCCAATAAAACAAGAATCATCAAAATCGGACTAGTCTGTAAAAAGTTATGCGTGGTCATATATAGAACCTCCCTCCTTTTTTTGAAGTCTGTTAAAAATCGTGTCCAAGATAAAGTCAGATTCTACTCTCAAAACGTAAAAGAAAAGAATAAATTGATTAAGAAAGAAAGTGATTTTCAGCATGGCGGCTGCGCGTGTGTGTCTGTGAACACGGTAACTTCGTGCAAAAATTAAATTTTCAGTTTTTGGTTTTTTATTCGTTTACAAGTCTCCTGAACCCAAAAAATTTTTTTTAATGTCGGTCTTATGGTCGCACATAGAGCCTAAACAACTGGATCGATTTTGCTCAATTTTTTGCATGCTTGCTCAAGACGGTGACACCTCGAGGATAAATCGCAAAATTTGTCCAAACTCAAATGTGGAATAAGTGGCCCCTTAAAAACCGGTAGAAAATTGGAAAATAGTTTGCTTTAAATTTTATACGTGGATATATACCCTTAATACCAGTATGAGATGGCATGACTTCTCCTAGAAAATGCAGGTAGAAAGGCTGTGAGGATAGAGGTTAAAAAGTTGGAATAATAAATTACCGAAAATTGTTAATGAAATTCATAACTATTGAACGTTAAATTTTTTTATGAAGTTCTAAAACCTTTAGACAGCTTATTAGCTCGTGCATAAAAAGGGTATTAATATTTAATACAATCATAAATTTACTACTTATCCACGTGTTACTGTTTTTATCATATCTAATAAAAATTGACACACATAAATTAAAGAAAGCATATCATCATGTATAATTTGACAGTTACCATTGCAGTATCGCATGTGCTATTTAATTTGACATAACATGGATATTGTTTTTTGTTAATCACACGTTTTTTCACAGAATCGATATGAACATTCGTCCGCTTTTTGACCGCAAAATCACAGTCTGAAAATGTGATCAGTGGGATTCCGTGTGCGAATATCAAATCTTGACCTTTGTTTTTTTATACGTTTGAGACAAATGATTACGTGATAATATTTTCATCAAAACAAATACATAATAAAAATCAAATTATCTATTCGCAATTAAAAGCAAAGTGGCTGACATCTGGTAATTTTATCATCTATCACTAGATGATCACTAGATGTTAAAAATCCGAATTTAAAATATTATTTTTGCATATGCACATAAGAGGTAGTATACTAATTCAGTAAAATTGACATAAATATTTACTTTAGATTGTTTGTATGCGTTATTCTCTATTAATATAAAAATACGTCAAAATGATTCATAGCCACGCCTTCAAATAATAACTAAAAACAAATTGTTAATTAGGTACTATATTTTAAAACTTTGAACGAAAACGTAAAATTTCGCATAATTTTACATTTATCTTAAAAAGACAACATAATAATAGTATATTGTGCGACTAGTGGGAGAAAGAGGAGATTCCTTGATTGTGGATTTTGCCGCACGAGCGTAGCGAGTGCGGTAAAACACACGAGTGGAATCTCCTCTTTCGACCAATAGTCGCACATAATATTTTGTTCAACTACCGCAAGAAATATGTCATTTCGTGGCTCTGCTGAGCGTGGGCGAAATAATGAGTGACCTGATTGATTCACGATACTATCAACGCTTGCGTAAACGTTCCCCGTAATGAGCGTGGGCGAAATGCTATTTCTCCCACTAGTGGGCGAAATGCTATTTCGCCCACTAGTGGGCGAAATGGCTATTTCTCCCACTAGTGGGCGAAATGCTATTTCGCCCACTAGTGGGCGAAATGGCTATTTCTCCCACTAGTGGGCGAAATGCTATTTCTCCCACTAGTGGGCGAAATGCTATTTCGCCCACTAGTGGGCGAAATGGCTATTTCTCCCACTAGTGGGCGAAATGCTATTTCTCCCACTAGTGGGCGAAATGCTATTTCGCCCACTAGTGGGCGAAATGGCTATTTCTCCCACTAGTGGGCGAAATGCTATTTCTCCCACTAGTGGGCGAAATGCTATTTCGCCCACTAGTGGGCGAAATGGCTATTTCTCCCACTAGTGGGCGAAATGCTATTTCTCCCACTAGTGGGCGAAATGCTATTTCGCCCACTAGTGGGCGAAATGGCTATTTCTCCCACTAGTGGGCGAAATGCTATTTCTCCCACTAGTGGGCGAAATGCTATTTCGCCCACTAGTGGGCGAAATGGCTATTTCTCCCACTAGTGGGCGAAATGCTATTTCTCCCACTAGTGGGCGAAATGCTATTTCGCCCACTAGTGGGCGAAATGGCTATTTCTCCCACTAGTGGGCGAAATGCTATTTCTCCCACTAGTGGGCGAAATGCTATTTCGCCCACTAGTGGGCGAAATGGCTATTTCTCCCACTAGTGGGCGAAATGCTATTTCTCCCACTAGTGGGCGAAATGCTATTTCGCCCACTAGTGGGCGAAATGGCTATTTCTCCCACTAGTGGGCGAAATGCTATTTCTCCCACTAGTGGGCGAAATGCTATTTCGCCCACTAGTGGGCGAAATGGCTATTTCTCCCACTAGTGGGCGAAATGCTATTTCTCCCACTAGTGGGCGAAATGCTATTTCGCCCACTAGTGGGCGAAATGGCTATTTCTCCCACTAGTGGGCGAAATGCTATTTCTCCCACTAGTGGGCGAAATGCTATTTCGCCCACTAGTGGGCGAAATGGCTATTTCTCCCACTAGTGGGCGAAATGCTATTTCTCCCACTAGTGGGCGAAATGCTATTTCGCCCACTAGTGGGCGAAATGGCTATTTCTCCCACTAGTGGGCGAAATGCTATTTCTCCCACTAGTGGGCGAAATGCTATTTCGCCCACTAGTGGGCGAAATGGCTATTTCTCCCACTAGTGGGCGAAATGCTATTTCTCCCACTAGTGGGCGAAATGCTATTTCGCCCACTAGTGGGCGAAATGGCTATTTCTCCCACTAGTGGGCGAAATGCTATTTCTCCCACTAGTGGGCGAAATGCTATTTCGCCCACTAGTGGGCGAAATGGCTATTTCTCCCACTAGTGGGCGAAATGCTATTTCTCCCACTAGTGGGCGAAATGCTATTTCGCCCACTAGTGGGCGAAATGGCTATTTCTCCCACTAGTGGGCGAAATGCTATTTCTCCCACTAGTGGGCGAAATGCTATTTCGCCCACTAGTGGGCGAAATGGCTATTTCTCCCACTAGTGGGCGAAATGCTATTTCTCCCACTAGTGGGCGAAATGCTATTTCGCCCACTAGTGGGCGAAATGGCTATTTCTCCCACTAGTGGGCGAAATGCTATTTCTCCCACTAGTGGGCGAAATGCTATTTCGCCCACTAGTGGGCGAAATGGCTATTTCTCCCACTAGTGGGCGAAATGCTATTTCTCCCACTAGTGGGCGAAATGCTATTTCGCCCACTAGTGGGCGAAATGGCTATTTCTCCCACTAGTGGGCGAAATGCTATTTCTCCCACTAGTGGGCGAAATGCTATTTCGCCCACTAGTGGGCGAAATGGCTATTTCTCCCACTAGTGGGCGAAATGCTATTTCTCCCACTAGTGGGCGAAATGCTATTTCGCCCACTAGTGGGCGAAATGGCTATTTCTCCCACTAGTGGGCGAAATGCTATTTCTCCCACTAGTGGGCGAAATGCTATTTCGCCCACTAGTGGGCGAAATGGCTATTTCTCCCACTAGTGGGCGAAATGCTATTTCTCCCACTAGTGGGCGAAATGCTATTTCGCCCACTAGTGGGCGAAATGGCTATTTCTCCCACTAGTGGGCGAAATGCTATTTCTCCCACTAGTGGGCGAAATGCTATTTCGCCCACTAGTGGGCGAAATGGCTATTTCTCCCACTAGTGGGCGAAATGCTATTTCTCCCACTAGTGGGCGAAATGGCATTTCGCTCACTCTGTACGATCAACAGTCAGGGAATTCATTATTTCGCCCACTCTCAGTATAGCCACGAAATTACATATTTCTTACGGGTGTTGAACAAAAAAAATTATTTTTGAAATACAAGCTTGACATTTTACGTGACATATTTTATTTCCAAAATGAAAATATATATTTAAAAAAAAAATAAAAAAACGCTTACATCACAAAGTAGAAAATAAATTTCTTTCCGTTTAAAAGCCTGGTGCACTCAATGAATTAAATAAAGAGGTGAAATACGGTGAGTGTCCCACGCTTTTAACGTTACAGTCTTTACAGAAGAGAAAGAAAATTGTTTACTTATTAGATGGGTAACGATTTATGATACTCACAACAATTGAATGTACAGCTCCAATTCTGGCACAGGCAAGCATGGCGACGGGTAGTTCAAGGACCATGGGCATATAAATTGCGACACGGTCTCCCTTGGAGACGCCCTTTGACCTTAGCACATTCGCAAACTGACATACTTCCTCCAGGAGCTTTTTATAGGTCAGCCGGCTATAGTCGTCCGGGTGGTTGCCTTCCCTGAAAATACATAAGTACATAAATATAAAACTGACTGTTCTAATTTCGCATCTTTATTTAGAGAAAAATACTATTGCCTAAATCAGTGATTCCCAACCTTTTTTTATATGCAGGAACCCTTGAAATGGTTCGGGGGATTCCCTACCGGACTAACAGATTTCAATTTTCTTCTTATTAGGGACTAGGCCCTGTGAATTTTTAACCGACTTCAAAAAAAGGAGGTGGTTCTCAATTCGATTGTATTTTTTTTTATGTTTGTTACCTCAGAACTCCGTCATTTATAAACCGATTTGGAAATTTTTTTTTTATTTGATAGGATATACTTTCAGATTGGTCCCATAGAAATTTCATCAAAATCGGTTCAGTAGTTCGGCCTGATTTTAATAAAAGTGAGTAACTGCGTGTGATTCGTTAAGGTAAATGTCACTTTTTGACACATTAGAAAGCGTAAGAAAGTCGGTTTGATAAAAGTAAGTAACGGCGTGTGATTCCTTTAAGGATAATGTCATTTTTTGACACTAAAAAGTAAAAAATAAAAAACTTTTTAACAAAAAAAAACCTCCTTCAAAAAGCCACTAAAAAGAGAAAAATAATGAAGTTTTGAGGTTTGCGCCAATTTAGTAAAATATGAAGTTGGTTAAAAAGAAGATATTAATCGCTATATACTATACTTATATTAACCTATTTCATATTTTATTAAATTGGCGCAGACCTCAAAACTTCATTATTTTCCTCTTTTTAGTGGCTTTTTGAAGGAGGTTTTTTTTTGTTAAAAAGTTTTTTTACTAAATAAATTAATGTTCTGCAAAAACAAATTAAATTGGGAAAATTCGATTAACCTTTTTTATCAGCAATTTCGTAATTTATATACTGGGTTATTTGTCTTTAGATCTACTATGACGTAATCAGCTTGTATGTTTATTATTTTACACAAACGAAGGAAGACCTAATGACCTCAGTAATTGTCGAGCGTCTATAATCTACAACCTCTCTCTCACACACAAACAAGGGAAGAAGAACTTTTGACGCACGTAGTATTTAAGTATAATAATAATTTGGCTAGTAACAATACTTTGTGTTGTGTGAAAAATATTTTTCACACAATGAAACGCAAATTATACCTAAACACGTTTTTTCCTTTTTAATTAACTTTTGTAAGTTATGAACTTTTTAAAAATCCTATCAAATTTTAGAATTAGAAATTAAATTCGTATTCTTTTTATTATTATTAAAAACAATATTTTTTATTTCATTAATAGTTAATTTACAACTAAGTCGTCTTTACCTGTGGCTTCGCTCGAGTTAACGTCCTCTTTTTGGCTACTACTCAACCCTCTTTAGTAAAAGCACGAGGATAAGAAGCTTATTATATTCTCTCATATATAACACACACTAGTTCATTATAGTGAAAGTTGGATCAAAATCGGTTCAGTAGTTTTTACGTTAACTGGAAACAAGCAGACAGGCGGACAGACAAATTTTGAAAGGCTATTTCGGTTAGGTAATTGGTATCCTATAAAGTATAAACTGTAGGTATATTTAAAGGTCGATTTATATTATCCGGTCAGACACGGCGCGGGAACGTAGCGTTTCTGGCAAGACAAACATTTTTACATACATTTCAAATACCAGTATTCCCAAATAACCTTAGCTGTTGGTGGTGTTTAAAACACAATTCAATACGAGTATTGATACGTATCTGAACGGACGGGATCCGCTATAAGTATAAATATTCGTATTTAAAAGGCATGAAAAAATGTTTGTCTTGCCGGAAACGCTACGTTCCCGCGTCGTGTCTGACCGGATAATATAAATCGGGTTTTAGTCGTAAAAAACTTACAATTATAGAGACGAAGTCAAAATTACGATTAATTTAGTATAAATTATTAATTTTTATCGACAACAAAGAAACAAAGACTACTTATTGCTTATTTTTAACCAGTTCTAAGAATAATGCGACCCTGGATAATAAATAATTTTATTGGATGAAAAGTAGCGTGCTGTTAATAGCGCCGAGTCAGAAAGAATAATAAAAAAAATATGATAATTACAATTAATTTGACAAATCCGTAAATAAATGCTCACTGTGCTTATATTTGCCACGCAAGGCCAATAATTTAAAAATGTAAAATTTTCGTATTCATGTTGGAAATTGGTATATAAAAAATTGTTCAACATTTTACATATCACTGAAATTCGCTTTAAATTTATCATCAAAATTAAAGACATTAATAATTTAAAGCTAACAAGCTGCGTATTTCTAAATTTAGATCCTTGTGCCGCCTGGCGGCAAAGTTAGACAACTCTGGCGTTTAAAAATTACAGAAATGTCATGTAATGGATAGAAGTTAATGGAAAATAATTAATAAATTTAGTTAAGTGTTCTACATTGGTCTGCCGGAACTCACCCGAATCTTCCACTTTCGCAGTGGATGAGTTATCAGTTACCTACTCAACAGTGACACGATTAACAATTTAAATTATTTCTATAAATTATAAGCAAATTTGTCAATCAAATACATTTCATGCGAGAGTTAGTTATTCGAGAATTTTGTAGAGGATTTACCTATAATTTATACGAGAGCTCAACATGACTAAATAGTATATTGCATTGCAAGAGTCGAAACATAGCGTTTGCAACCAGTGTGAAGTTTGCTGCACACGCGTTGCAAACACTATGTAGTATGAGAGGGCAGTATAGACTAGTGGTTAGCATGCTTGGTGCCGCAACCTCTAGACTGGACTGCCGTGGGTTCGAATCCCACCTGAGCTCATGGATGTTTTGTGATGTTATTTAGTTTTAAGTTAGTTGTTATTTAGTGTAGTTGAAAGACGCTAATGACCTTAGATGTCGACGCGTCTATAATCTACAATAAATAAATAAACTATGTAGTATGTTTCGTTCCGAGTAATTGCATATTATTTTTCACAACAACTCTATTGACAATTCGATTTGAGGTACCTGCAATTTAGGCGCGCAAAAAAGCAGCAAGAATATTAGATCTGTCAGATCTATGTGAAATTTTTATTGTGGGGTTATGTCTGTCATTTTCACGTTTTCGAAAATTATATGCGAATTGAAGTTGGCGCGACTCAATCGCTCTAGAGGACAGAGTGGTGTAACGGTTAGCGTAGCGGCCTTTGGATCACACTGTCGTGGGTTCGAATCCCGCCTCCGCTCATGGATGTTTTGTGATGTCATTTAGTTTTAAGTGAGTTGTTATTTAATGTAAACAAGACGCTAATGACCTAAGTTGTCGACGCGTCTATAATTTACAATAAATAAATAAATCAATCGCTCTATCTCTCTCTTAACACCGTTAAAAAACTGAGAAAACCGACAACTGAAAATTTTTATCCCTATAGGGTTGAAACTCCCAGTTTCAACCCAACAGGTACCGAAAATCGAATTTTCAATAGCGGCGTTGTCAAAAGTATTTTATCGTATCATAATCGCGTTACTATGATTTTAATCTAAAAACTTGTAAAATTATCAATTAATCTGTCATTTAATTATTGAATAATAATGGCATAAAGTTTGTTTGTAAATGTAACGCATGAATACAGTTGCAACTTCATTGTATTAATAAACATTCCAGAGAAAATAAAAACGAATGTTATATTATAGTGTCAAATAGTGTTAATTTATCTAATAACATTTTTGCATAGGTATATTTGAGTTATCAAAAATCCGACTATAGGAGGGAATAAAGGCTAGTTGATAATTAATGCGTTACCACACCCTTACCAGATACTTCAATTCAACACTTTTCCCCGTTATTTTGCATTTTTAAACTTTACCTTTAAAGTTATGTAATATATCAGGCGATGTTAATTTAAATATTTAAACACGTGGGACTAGGAAAAAAATCAATTATTATTTATTTTAATGAAAATAATCGCTCAATATTATGAATCCAACGTTTAAGTGTCGTACTATCTATAGTTTGTTATTTCAAACTTTGGGATCTTCCGATTAATATAAAAATGATTTTTTGAAAATCAGATAATATTAATTGTTTTCATACATCATCTGTGGGGAACAAAGTCGGTCCCGTCCGGCTTCGCCCGGGTGCTATGAATTTATGATTAGTTACACGTTTTTAGCTTAAGCAATTTCAGAGATACAGCGCGTCCTTCATGAAGGTTTCCAACCCCGTTTTAACCCCTTAGGATACCGATTTGTTCAATTTTACAAAGAATATACTCGTGTTTCCAGCTCGAGCAGTTTCGGAAAAAGACTATTTTTATAATTCCCCTTTTCACCCACTTGAGGGTTATTTAAAAAAAAACGATCGAACATGTATTTGGTTATTTTTAATGAAGAGTATGTTTAATTCAATACCTCACAGTTCACACTAACGATTTTTGAGATATGAACAATTTGTCAAAAAACAATACACCCCCTCTTGACCCCCTTAGGGGTTGAATTTCGAAAAATCCCTTCTTAGTTGGTGCTTACGTCACAAAATGAGCCTACTGTCCAAATTTCAAGTTTATAGCTTCGACGATTTAGCCTGGGCGTTGATTAGTCAAAAAACCTTACATCCCCTTTTTATCTCCTTAGGGGTTGAATTAAAAAAAAAGCTTGAATATGGGTTTGCTTATTTTTAAAGAAGAGTTAGTATGTTGTATTCAATACCTCTCACCTTAACGATTTGTGAGATATGAACATTTTATCAAAAAACTTCACACCCCCTTAGGAGTTGAATTTCGAAAAATCCTTTCTTAACGGGTGCCTACGTCCTACAAGGAATCTACCTGCCAAATTTCATGTTTGTAAGATAATTGAAATAACAAATAAATGAGATCGTATATTACTCGTATAATAAATAATTGTAAGGTATTTTTGATTCCATTTTAGTGCCGCAACCTCTGGACTGGACTACCGTGGGTTCGAATCCCACCTGCGCTCATGGATGTTTTGTGATGTTATTTAGTTTTAAGATAGTTGTTATTTAGTGTAATTGAAAGACACTAATGACCTGAGATGTAGACGCGTCTATAATCCACAATAAATAAATATATGAAAAAAATTGCCACGTAAATGTGAAAAGGTTTGCCATCCATGGAGTAGATAATTCATGTATAAAAATCTCAATTTCCCAAGTGTTTTAATTAAATCGCTAAGGCGTGTTGATAATCGTACTTTGTACTCCAGTGTGAATGCCTTTGTTTTTTCTTTATGACGCGCCCAAGGAAACTTTGAAACTTTGCATAACCGGGGAATCCGACTATAGTCACAACTGTTAACATACGATCCGGTCAGACGTTTCATACTTATTACCTGATTAGTTACGAAGGCCAAAGTCACAATCGGAATTGCGTTAACATTGAATTTACCTGTATTACGTGAATTTATGCAAACCAGTACTGTTGCTGCACATGCAACCGTTCACCTATTATTAACAGGCTAACAGCCGTGGTCAACCTATAGTATAAGCCTAGCTGCGCGGCGCGCGCTGATAACAAAAATTCGACTGATGACCAGTCCTATACTTCCCACCTAGTAAATATTTGCAAAAAATAAACACTTTTTTTTTTATTCTTTGACTAGGCCCAAACAACCTTAGCTGTTGGTGGTCTTTAAAACACAATTTAATTTTTATTCTTTGAAAAAAGCATGGCCCTCTTTTTTGTTTGGTGATCTACTGATGGCTAGCTTAATATAGCAAAAATCATGGTTACCTTGATTTACGTACAATTTTTATTTTTTTTAGTAAAATATTTTTTTTCTCGAAAACTATACATTTTAGAGAAAAAAAATATTTACATTTTTTTCATATTATAACATCTAGAATTCATTTATATTTTTTTTTTACCTATGTTAATACGTGACATTGAGGACGTTTTTTTGAATATCTCAGGATCCACTGAACCGATTTGACTCAAAATCTAATCAGATCTAAGTTAAAGGCTGATAAACACAATAGAACAATCGGCATGCCCGTATGTTGTTCCGTTCTTAAGATATCGAAGGCGAAAAATTGACCACATACACACACACACACATACACACACACATACACACACACATACACATACACACACACACACACACACACATACAGACATCAGTCAGAAAATGATCTTAAACGATTGCTAGGGTCTCAAAACGTGAAAATCTGTTAAAATCTCGAAATATTGTTTTCGGACTGAATCCATTACTTCCCTACCATAGTAGAGGTGGGAAGTAAAAACACAAGTTGAGTTGAAATTAGATATTTATTTAGTAATGCCACAGAATATCACAGTTTACAGCAGTGTTTACTTATGGAACTAAACGACAATCTTTTTAACCGACTTCAGAAAAGGAGGAGGTTCTCAATTCGACCAATGTTTTCTTTTTTTTAATGTGTGTCCACCGATTATTCAGGAATAGCTGCATCGATTTGAAAAGTTTTGACAAGATGGCGGATTGGTCCCATATAATTTTTTCTTAAATCGGTTCAGCAGTTTTTTTTAACAGCTCGCCAAAACTATAAATGTGACATTTGCCATAAAACTCCTCGCCAGTGGAGCGGCACGATGTAAGATCCTACCAAAGTAAATCTTATTTTACCTGAAAAATTTTCTGATGGCGCACCTGTCAAGCGTCTCACTGTTTGTAAGAAGTTACGATTTCACTCTATTGCCTGAGATATTATGTTGTTTTTGAGAAGGAGACGCATATAAATATGTTTTTTACACATCAAAAATATAAATGACTGGCTTTCCAACCCGGTTACGCCCGGGTAGATTTTGGTTTGGCAAGAAAATAATCAAGAGCACGAATTTCTCATTCACTTTATTGTAGTTTAGCCAGCATACACCAACTTAGATCTGCATTAAAAATCGTCACTGAGGTAAAAGATATAGAGAACAGTACCGTATACAACTGTTTATACAAAATTGAAGCCAGATTTGACGTCGCAGGGCTGAGTAAACATGGCGGCAAAACACGGAATGGATTAAGAATATTTTTCTCTTCTCACATATAAAATTTGGACCGAGTTACAATGGCAACTGGCTTCACTTTTAAATATTTATACTTCCTCTATAGCTTTAACCTCAGTGGTAATCGCGTGCGGGATCCTCAACTTGCTTTACATTTTTCGCTCACTGCTCATCCCCCTTTTGTCGTAGCGTTATAATATGTTACTCGGAAAAATTATTAATTTGTTATTGTTGAATTCCTCGAAGAAGAGAAAAACATTGCGATAAATTAATGTTTTGAAATGGATTTTCGTCATTTTCAAGGAACACAATAAAAGTGAGGAAAAATGCATTGTTAATATTATTGTCTTCACATATTTGTAAGATATAATATTATACTATGCGTCAAATATATTTATTGAGAACAATACAAATATTTTTACTAATATTATTTATTGATCATTAAGTATAAATTTTATACCATTGAAAAATAGTAGTTTATGCAACTAACAATTAAGTATAAGACGCGAGAGGTGAAGCTGGTACGCGAGCCGCAGTTGAGAGTACCAACACCTCGAGCGTCTTATACACTTAATTTTAAGAGTTGTATACACTATTTTGGTAACACATATATGAAGTGTACAACATTTTCAACTTTCGAACACCGAAATCTCACTGACAGCTAAAAATATTGGCCTCGATTCAATATTTATTTAATTTGTTACCATACCAACGCACGCTGCCTAGTACATATATTGTATCAACGGTATCACATAAAATATATTTTATGTGATACACATAAAATATATTTTATGTATTATTGTACGCGTGCCGCGTGCAATATATATTATTTTAAACAGTCGACCAGAAAGACGAAATGTTGTACATTTCATATACTAACCTATATGTTACAAAAAAAAACTTAATTAAAAACCTCAATTTATGAGTCATTCATAATAAGTGTACAAACAAACGAAATATTTGTAAAGGTAAATCCCAATGGTCATAAAGTATTTCTGAGATGTGTAAATAATTTTTTAACTTCCCATTGGAAGTTATTGTAATGGGTCCGAAAATCGAAATCAAAAAGGAAAAAAAATTTTTATGTTTCAAGGTCACTACACTATTTTTACACTACTTTTAGAAAGATGTCTGTGTGTGTGTGTGTGTGTGTGTACGTATGTACGTACGTACGTACGTACGTACGTATGTATGTGTCAATTTCTTTCTAAGACGAAATCTCGAGAACGAAAAATGATATCGACTACGTTGGGGTGCCAATCGACGCGTATTAACGTAAATATGATCTGAAAGGAATTTTTTTAAAATCGGTTCAGCCGTTCTTTTTTCTTAACCAAATAACCTCCAAAAAAGTAGATTTTACACAATATCTCGCGAATAAAAAATTATATCGACTTCGTAAGGGTGTCAATCGAGGCGTGTTAACGTCATTTTGATCCGACATAAATTTTATAAAAATCGGTTCAGCCGTTTTTTTTTTTTTTTTAATTATTGATGTTTTAATGATTAAAATGATTACTTTTCTGTGTAATATCTAATTTAATTATTATTATTAAATATTTATCAAACTGGGAAGTTCGTCGTGTGGACCTCAAGGGTCGCACTTTAGTCCTAATAAACGACCCACCTCACGGCTTGTTTGTAATTTAATAAATGATCAAAATGTTGTGATGAGTGATGACATCGGTAAAAACAGCAGTATTTCACAATATGTTAATTTATACGTTTGTCGTATTATCCACACGCAAATTGCATTCTGAATGGTTTTTATTACCTAAAGCGATCACGGTTTTGTAAAGTTTACAGGGTTACTGATAAGTTCGACAACTCCTCGATAATACTATTATTTTTGAAAATTATTTTTCAAAAAATAAAAAAATTATCGAGTCGTTGCCGAATTATTCACTGACCTTGTATGTAGTTTGGTATGTACTCGTAATCAATAATAATTATATAGAGTACCTACCTACCTATCATATCTAACATATTTTCATAATAATCGAACCCAAGACACATTAAATAAAAAATCACATCGTTATTGTGGTGTGATTATTACTACTTTCTTGGAAAATATTAACTAGTACGTAATTTGACGTTCTCGGCAGTTTATTTAATTCGCTGGAAAGCAAGGTGAGGTAATCGACCAATCAGAAACGACAGTTATAGCTCTATCCCCTAAATAATTAATTTGCATGTATTAATGTTAAGGGATATTTAGGTATATATATGACTTACTGCAGGAATTGTTCCGTTTTTTTCTATGACATATCACTGATTTTATTATTAACTTCCCACTGGAAGTTATTGTAATGGGTCCGAAAATCGAAATCAAAAAGGAAAAAAAAATTTTATGTTTCAAGGTCACTACACTATTTTTACACTACTTTTAGAAAGATGTCTGTGTGTGTGTGTGTGTGTGTGTGTGTACGTACGTACGTACGTACGTACGTATGTGTACATTTCTTTCAAAGACGAAATCTCGAGAACGAAAAATGATATCGACTATGTTAGGGTGCCAATCGACGCGTATTAACGTAAATATGATCTGAAAGAAATTTTTTCAAAATCGGTTCAGCCGTTCTTTTTTCTTAACCAAATAACCTCCAAAAAAGTAGATTTTACACAATATCTCGCGAATAAAAAATTATGTCGACTTCGTAAGGGTGTCAATCGAGGCGTGTTAACGTCATTTTGATCCGACATAAATTTTATAATAAAAATCGGTTCAGCCGTTTTTTTTTTTTTTTTTTTTTTTTTAAATTATTGATGTTTTAATGATTGAAATGATTACTTTTCTGTATAATATCTAATTTAATTATTATTATTAAATATTTATCAAACTGGGAAGTTCGTCGTGTGGACCTCAAGGGTCGCACTTTAGTCCTAATAAACGACCCACCTCACGGCTTGTTATTGTTATAATATTGTGTTATATGCTCTTTATAGGTAGGTATTTTAATTAACATTATGTCATAAATTCTTAAGAATGCTACATTTTCATAAATTTTACCAGCATAAACTGCAAAAAAATAAACTAATATATGAATATGCAAAATGCAGAGTTTTATATTATAAAGTATTTGTATATGGAAAATTTTTGATTAGTTGGATTTTAACGAATGATTTTTAGTGTATTTGCCATAATATGGCACATACACTATTGGCGTCGGTCGGATGGCGGGACCTAGGGGTCGGACCAAAATTTCTCGACGTTTCATAGCCTCCTGAACAATTTGGCACCATTTTTGAAAATGTTTATATATGTATGTATACAGGGTGAGTTCGACCACCCGTATCAGTCGTTTTTTTCGAAAACGGTTAGTCGTAGAGAGTTGTGTCAAAAATTTGTATTATAAAAGCCCTAATAAAGAATCGAATGGTGATAATTTTTTTACCCGGGAAGGTCGGCTTCCCTATTAGTTTGCTCCAGAATGTCCAGAACTCCGGAATTATAAATGTAACGATAGGTCGAAAGTGGTATTGTTGAAAAGATCTTTAAAAAATAAGCAAGTTTTGTAGGAACATTTTTTTTATTACTGCCACCCCTGTAAATTTCTATAAGTATAAATATAAATTATTATATGTTCAAAACTCCGGAATTTTAGAAAACACGATAGGTTGAAAGTGGTGCTGTTGAAAAGCTCTTAAAAAAATAGGCAAGTTTTGTAGGAAAAATTATTTAATTACTGCCACCCCTGTTGAGTAACAATCGTTTGAAATTATTAAATCAAATTTTCATAATAACGATCGAAGTCGGCATTAAAAATCTAGCAACCTTAGACATTGTCACAAGTGTTCAAACTGTCTTTCATTTACTCTTTAATACATACTACTGAGCTCTTCTGGTTATACTGTGAGTGTACTTCTTCAGTGTTTAATGATCGATAGATAGGTAACTAGATTTTAAATGCGGACTTTTAAAGAGTTCGTTATTATGACATTTTAATTTAGTAATTTCAAACAAATATTACTTAACAGGGGTGACAGTAATAAAAAAAAATTTCCTACAAAACTTGCTTATTTTTTAAAGATCTTTTCAACAATACCACTTTCGACCTATCGTTACATTTATAATTCCGGAGTTCTGGACATTCTGGAGCAAACTAATAAGGAAGTCGACCTTCCCGGAAAAAAAAATTATCACCATTCGATTCTTTATTAGGGCTTTTATAATACAAATTTTTGACACAACTCTCTACGACTAACCGTTTTCGAAAAAAACGACTGATACGGGTGGTCGAACTCACCCTATATATATATAATATATATATATGTGTATATATATATGTGTGTGTGTGTGTGTGTACACGATAACTCTCGACAGACTTAATCGATTGAAACGAAATTTGGTACACACATTAGAACCCATCACCGCAAGAAGCCTATTTAAAATGGGCCCGATCGGACCATTTTCAGGGTTCCAAAAAGTTTTTGGGCCCAAAAATACCGAAAAATTTGTCAGAATCGTTTCAAAATTGAAATTCAACTCTTTAGTAAAGATTAAAACGTGCTGCTAAAATTTCAATAAAATCGGCCCGACAGGACCGGACTTTCAAATTTTATGAAAACGCTAGTTTGTTGATACGGATTTACTTATGGAAGGGTGTATTTAATGTGGTACAGAGGTTGCATTGATAATAATATTGAAATTAAGAAAAAAATATTATTTTAAGGGATGTATTAAAGGGTTAAATTTTTTATTTTGTCCAAAAACAAACTTAAGTTCACGTATTAAAGCCACAAGGCCTGTATTAGCAAATGCACTATATTGTCGGCAGGGTTTGGCACTGCGACCCGAGTTTTTTTATGTTTAACATGAATAAAAAAAATAATTTTTCATATTTTATGACATTTCCGTAATGTCCACAAAAAATTTAAATTTTAAATACTTTCTAGTTTTAGAAATTGATCAACTAAAATCGATCAGTGAGAACCTCGCATATGGCCATTTAGAAAGATACAGTAGACACTATAACTCGAACCTTCGAAGAAAATAGCCATCCCTTCCGCTGAAACCCAAAAGACTCTATAACTCGAATTATTTAAACTCTATAACTTGAACTCAATATGGTTTTCTTATAAGGTACTTTGAATAGATATTACACTCTGTAACTCGAAGTTCCAGTCTCGCGAACTCTATATCTCCAAATAAGCGACGTGTACACTTTGCAGCCTTAAAGTTCGAGTTATATAACGGATGAATTATAAATTATAGACGCTCGACTCCAGTTAAATAGAGTTTCTATTTATCATAACCACAATGTTGGCAAATTGAAATAATGATACTATATTATAGTATAGGTAATCGTCAGTTAATTAAATGGAAATTCCATAATCATTTCGTGAATAAAAAAAAAATTCTATTCACAATAATGTTTTGTACTACCTACTATAATTATTTATCTTTAAAAAGATTCCACAGATATTTGGTTGATTTTAAGAAGTGCCAAATACACGTGTTTTTTTCTGCTACTTCATGTCTATTAAATAGAGTTACTGAAAAGTATAATAATTCCAAGATATTTCCATAACTAGGTTGAAGAACGCATTGCCAAAAAATCTAGTTGAACAATGACCTTAGATTGTGACCACACATATTTCTCCACTAGCGGCCCCGTCCGGCTTCGCCCGGGTGCTAAGAAAGCCCGGGTGCAATACACTACTCACTCGCTTCGCTCGTTCGCTTGAATATTACAAAAACACTGCTCACTCGCTTCGCTCGTTCGCTTGAATATTATAAATACACTACTCACTCGCTTCGCTCGTTCGCTTGAATATTATAAATACGAACAAATTTGATTACCATAAAAAAGTTATAGTGAGTCAACCTTAAAAGATAGACATATGCTGTCGCGGATTTTTTTAGAACTTTTAAAGGGGGACAATTCCGTCATACATGATTTTTGCGTAACTTTAACCGTTTCCGTAGCGCACGCAACGGAAACTCTCAAAAGGAATAATTTTTCCCGTTTTTGCAAACATTTTTCATTGATGCTCCGCTCCTATTGGTCGTAGTGTGGTAAGTAAAACACTTTCTGCACACCTGCCTGTTAAATGACTCATTAAATGCCGCTATACCATATACATGACAAGTGTCTATTTTACAGTGGGTATGACAAAAAATATGTTTTTGTACAATTTTCACTTCAAAACAATATTTTTCTATGCATTTTTATCAAAATTTAAATTAAAAAGCGATTTTTTGTAAATTAATCATTTGGTTGTCTGTGAGTACCTACAGAAGAAAAAGTTTGACAGCGACATTTGAGTGTTCTTGCATAATATAAAAAATGTTGTTTCGAAGTGAAAATTGAACAAAAAAATTACGTTAATATCGTTTCAATCGATCATTTATTTTTCGAGCAGGATCGATTTAAAATTCTTTTTCTTATTGAAAAAATATGTGTAATCACAATCTAAGGTCATCGTCAAAAATGTAAATATAATATGATCACAGTCTAAGATCATTGTCAACTCAGATTTTCTAACAATGTGTTCTGCAACCCAGTAGAAATCTTGTAAAGAATTTGTCTTTTAATCTAAATTTCACCAATTAAATTATCATCAATAGAGATATTGAATATGATTCATATTTTGACATTGATACTAATTACTAATAATAGTATTTGTAATTTATAAACTATAACTGCATTGTAATAATAAAATAATCGATCGATTTGTAATTGTTTTCAATATCTTTTGTTTTCTACATTCGTTTGTCTTGATAGGTACAATATAATATTATATGCTAAAAACATGTTTATTGACTTGTAATTAAATAATTACAAATTAAAATTTGTGAATGATTAATATTTAAATCTCATATAAAACTAATTGTTTTTATTCTTTGTTTCCGGTACGATTTTTAATTGTCTTTTGTTGAAATTAAATACGGTATCATAAATATCAATAAGTATTGATATTCTAAAATTATAAGATTAGCTATTCTTTATTGTTGCTAAATTTATGTAAATCTTTATTTTGAATTCGTCTCAAAGTCTATAAAAATAAATATTTTTTCTGTATTTCAAATACCTACGAAAAAAATAAACTTATTGTGCAACAAAGGCGTGAATAAAACATCAATAAATACAAATCGACAACAAAACAGCCCATAGTTCAGACATATAAACGGATCGTCAAGAGTCTGTTATAGGTTGAGAACCAGGCGTAAATATGTAAACCAATTTCTGACAGGATGAAATTTTCAGGGAAGGTAGTATTTATTATGACAAAGAAAAAGCGCTAGGGTTGCCTCGTCAAATCCTGATGCAACGGCCGAGAGGGGTCCACTTCCGGTGCAAAGTAAGCATACTAAATTAGCTCATAATTCTTTTTCCTCATGATATGATATCATGCAATTAATGCCATATTGTAGAGCTTGAAGAGCTGTATTCAAATACATAAGGTTGCCTAAGAAAATTTGGATTAATACATTGGAAACTTATAATTTATATTTGTTTTTAATTTATATTGACATTTTGCACCGGAAGTGGCTTTTCCCTGAAAATTTCATTCTGTCAGAAATTGGTTTACATATTTACGCCCGGCTCTTGGTCTATTACTTGAGCACTCCTTTTACTCAATTCAGGAATTTTTTTCTACAACTTTGACAATGTAATTATATTTCAAATGTATCGTTCATTTATTGTTGACCTATTCTATACATTTATGTCACAGGAATAAATAAATATATTATATTATTATTATTATATTAAGAGCATTGGCAATTCGAGAAACCAGTTCAAATTGCACGTCACTGACAGTGACGTCAAAGCAATTTTAAATTTATTTTATACAATCAGACCCGGCTCAAACAGTTTTTAGATGCAGTTTCAAAATTATTGATTAATAATAAAACGCAAACGGAGAAGCGGTAATTTCAGACCAGTTTCGTAACTTTGTTAGTGTATTTGCCATATGGCACATACACTATTGGCGTCGGTCGGATGGCGGGACCTAGGGGTCGGACCAAAATTTCTCGACGTTTCATACCCCCCTGAACAGTTTGCCACCATTTTTGAAAATGTTTATATATATATATATGTATATATATATATATATATTTATATATATATATGTGTGTTCGCGGCATAACTCTCGAAAGACTTAATTGATTTAAACTAAATTTGGTAGACACGTTGGAATCTATCACCGCACGGAACCTATTTAAAATGGGCCCAATCGGACTATTTTAAGGGTAGTTTTTAGGGGTTGAAAAAAGTTTTTGGGCCCAAAAATACCGAAAAAAATCTCAGAATTGTTTCAAAATTGGAATTTAACCCTTTAGTAGAGATTAAAATGTGTTGCTAAAATTTTAACAAAATCGGCCCGACAGGACCGGACTTACAAATTTTATGAAAACACTAGTTTACGGATAGTGATTTATTTGCTGACGGGTGTATTTAATTTGGTACAGAGGTTGCATTGATAATAATATTGAAATTAGGAAAAAAAATATTATTTTAAGGGATGTATTAAGGGGTTAAATTTTTCATTTTGTCTAAAAACAAACTTAAGTTCACATAATAAAGCCACAAGGCCTGTATTAGCAAATACACTATATTGTCGGCAGGGTTTTGGCACTGCGACCCGAGTTTTTTTTCAATTTGTTGATAGTATTATTGACACTTAAAAAAGACCCGTAAAGTAGAGACTTAATCGATACATTTTTAGAGTGTTGGGTCTCCACTATATGAATATTATGAAGTATTATAGAAATACCCTGTGTTATGTCCGTCTTGTGACTTCTTATGAATTTACACTACGCGTTTCAGCAACGAGTTGCCATCTTCAGGTGTGGTTAATTATTTTTAAAAAACACACATTGAGTATTCGTAACACTATATAATATTATGATGCTAAGCACTGTGTATTATGTCGTGGTTTGTGAAGTTTGTGAAGAAATATTATATAGTGCTACGAATACTCAATGTGTGTTTTTTAAAAATAATTAACCACTGCACCTGAAGATGGCAACTCGTTGCTGAAACGCGTAGTATAAATTCACAAGAAGTCACAAGACGGACATAATACAAGGTATTTCTAAATTCTAATACTTCATAATATTGTAAATCGAAAACTGCCTTCTCGTAAAACACTTATTTTATGTCCCCTGCAGCCGTGCGTTTATGTGTGCGTGATTATCATCTCTGGATTTTCCTTGCAGAAAAAATATCAAGTATCTGAAATCCAAGGCAGTTTCATAGAACTAAAATATTTTTATAGATTTTAAAGATGCCGACAACCCTGCACTACAATATCTTGTATACTAAATATAGATGTTTAGAGAATACTTTTTTACAGATAAGAGCAATGCTCTTGTTTACAAACTATTGTTCTTATAAACACAGAAACATAACACAACAATTTTTATTTATTTCATTGAACCATTTTGATAACTTACAAAGTCATAACAGACACTATGATCTAAAAAAAATTGGTTTAAGTAGGCTTTGAGATGTAGAGATTGAAAAAAAATTGTGTTTTAAAGACCACCAACAGCTAAGGTTATTTGGGCCTAGCACCAATTCATATTTTCAATTCATTATTATTTTTTTTAATAATAAATTGAAAATCCTGGGGCACTTTTACCAGCTCTCGGGCTAGAACCCGGGAACTGAGGATTTGTAATAGAGGAACCATGATAGCAACGCCATGTAAACAACAGCATTGCTACACTCTCGGCTATTCTCAAGCCCTGTAGAGATTGAGCACAAATATTTTTTTAGGCCACCAATATCTACGGGTTATATGAACCCAGTACCAATCCATATTTTCAGTTTATTATCAATTTTTAATAATAAATCGATGATACTTTTACCAGTTCCCAAATTAGAACCTGGAAACTGGGCGCTATTTAAAAACTTTTTTTCTAAAACTACGCCTAAAAATATTTATAATCTAAACTAATATTATAAATGCGAAAGTGTGCTCGTCTGTCTGTCTGTCTGTCTGTTTGTTACCTCTTCACGGCTTAACCACTAAACCGATTTCGACGAAAATTGGCAGATTCCTTGAAGCTCGACAAAGGACATAAATATTAATTTTTGTAATTCATCTGAGTGACGATTTAAATTTTTTTTTCACTGTTCGATAGGTGATACTTTGCTTTAGGCTACCTGGAGTAAACGAGCGAAGCGAGTCAGTAATGTATTAATTAATCATAATTTCAAATGAACGAACGAAAGCAAACGAGCGAAGCGAGTGAGTTATGTATTAATTAATTATAAATTCGAGCGAAGCGAGTGAGTAATGTATTAATAAATCATAAATTCGAGCGAACGAGCAAATAGAGTGAGTAATGTATTAATAAATCATAAATTCATAGCACCCGGGCGAAGCCGGACCGGGTCGCTAGTGTTTAATATAAAAATTAGGAGATATAGTTTGATTAATCCTCGCTACTATCAGAAACTACTAATTGTCTAAATCGATTTGAAAAATTCTTTTACTGTATAAAAACCTTCTTCCTGAGTGACACAGACTTTTATTGCGCTACACAAAAGGGGAATGAGCAGCGCTGGATTTACACTAGGAGCTAGTGCCCAGGGCGTCAAATTTTCAGGGGCGGCAAAATTTGGAACGTGAAAACATTAATAAATTAAAATAAATAAAATATTTTTCTCATTATTAAGAATGTGTGTAAAATTATGAACACTGCAGTTTTATTTACAAAATTGTGAAAAAACTTCAGTGCGGGGCGGCATTTTTCACGGTGCCCCAGGACGGCACTTAGTGTAAATCCGGCCCTGGGAATGAGCAGTGCGCAAAATCAAATCGGAGATCCAGTACGCGGTCCTGAGCTAAATTAATGCACGCTGATTAAACTAAATATACAGTACAGTGATATGTTATGAGAGATTAGTTGGTCCTAATTATTTTGATGCCACGCCGGGAAGCTACTCTTTATTATAACCGACGTTCATAAACGTAAAAATACTGTACTTATACGTATGTACGAAATAACTATTAAAATGTTATACAGGGTGCAGTTTTAGGTCTACTTATTTTATTTTTAATGGATGATAGTACAGATCAATAGAAGATGATTAGTGTTAAAACAGTTTCGTGACTAACTGACTGACTGACTGACTGACAAACAGACTGACAGACAATACACAGCCTAAACCACTGAAGATAGAAACATGAAATTTAGAATATATGTTCCTTACAGGGTGTAGAGGTGCACTAAGAAATGATTTTTCGGAAATCAACCCCTAAGGGATGAAAATATTTGTATAAAAAATCGTATTCCCTGCGTGTATCAACTTGTAACCATAATACTCTTTTAAACAAATAATAAAGCACGTATTTTAGGTTTTTTTAAGACAACCCCTAAGCGCCTAAGGAGGGATGCAAGGGGGTTTTGAAAGTTTGTTACTAGGCATAAAAATCGAAATATAGGTATACATGAGCGGAACCACGGGTAATCGCTAGTATTTTAATATTGAATTAGTTTACATGATGATGTTGCTAATTTATGGGGAAGTGCATCAAAATTATCATACAACACTAAATCATCTTCTTTTGACCTCATCACCCATTAAAAATCGTACAGTAATCCCCTGCTTAGTCCTGTTAATTAGTTCCATCTAAAAACAAAGCATGAAGAGAATAGCGCTAAACTAGTATTGCATTTATATATGTGAAATTTGTAAACTAGAGGAGCTCTAAAGTATGGTAAATCCCTGAAAACAGCTATATGATTACAATATGATGTAATAGTAAATTGTATGTCTAGATACGTAATGGGGCATATTACGGCGAGTGATGACATTATGTAAAAACGAGCGATAGCGAGTTTTTACAGTCACACGAGCCATAATACCATTACGTACGAGATATATATGGTATTTTTTACCATACCCACTACAAAATATCAACTTTTCACGTCATTTTCAAAAAATTCTGACAGTTCATTTGCGTCGCCATCTTTCCTTCCAGTGTGCCGCGAAGTTCGTGTAAGTAAGTAATGACAGGCGCACGCAGGCGTTATTTTCTGCGCTAGTGCAGAAAGTAAACCATTTTTCGCACACCTGCCTGTTAAATGGATCATTAATGGCCGCTATTCATACATCGAAAGTAGCTATTTTGTAGTGGGTATGGGTATGGGTATTATGAATCGTGTTATAATATATAGGTAGATAAGTAATTTTAACACAGTGATTATAGCGAAAAATTACTGTACTTTTTTAAATTTATTGTAACCAGCACGCAATAATTAAAATGTAAAATTGAAAAATGAATTGAAAAAAGACTATTAAATTATTTACATAAAGAACAAAATCAAACACCGAACTGTTAATATGTGTTAACTTCTTATTAGATACATAATATTATGTATTCACAGCAAATATTTAGTGTTTCTTAACATTCATTTTAATTATTTAAACAAGTAAAATAAATTAATAGTTTTTCATTTCTCAAAAACTCTTCATAATACAAACATACACAAAATCAAAGACTTCCATTACAGTTTGTTTTTTGTGTAAATAAAAAGTGTTTGTAAATAAAAAATAAAAGCTTGTAATTTTTTAAACAAGCTTTTAACAAAATATATCCATGTGGAAATTCTTCGTCAAGCTAAGCAAAATGAGCATAATCCATCATAGAGAGGTTCCGATAGGTACCTATATACCCGTTTTCCTGACTCAGATCGAAGACATGAAAATATTGTCATCGGAACTACATAATATTATGTGAACAGTTTCAAAATATGTAGAATTGGGTCAAAACTGGCTTGCAAAATTTAACCATAACATAACAAATAAGTAAAGAAGTACCAATATCCATTGTACCTGCTAATTGAATACCCCCTTGTTTATTTTGCATCGTCAAATAGTGCTAGCTGCTTTTAATTGACCCAATAACTGTTCAGTGCAACTTTACAATGACTAGTATTCTTATGTAAATGAAGAAGCTAAATGTATTGTCACATTTCAGCCATTGTTTAAGTATACCTAAGTGGGATACAAGTCCAAATTTCATGTAATATTAGATTGTTATTGGTAAGAGGCCTATAATACACATCACACCACTGGAATTTTTCAGAATAGGGTCGTCCCGCGTATCAAAATTTGATAATTTTGAACAGTGCAGTTATTCCTCATACATAAACAACTTTTTTGTTCTTGTATCTTTCCTCTTAACTGCAAACAATAATTTAAAAAATGTGTTCATTTCAAACTGCTGAGCTTAACCGCCATATGATGACGTAAAGGCCAGACCAATTTATTCAGGGTACCTATTGTGTATCTCATTTCTAGTGATGTCACTAAAGTGAATTTGTTCACGCGATTGTGTATTTTTCACACTAGTGAAATAGAACCATTTAACGTGAATTTATTCGCCATCGAATTTGTCAGTGAAACGTGAAATATTTCACCCAAACATACGTCCACACATGGATAAAGAGAGGTATGTCTATGGAAAGGAGGAATACTTTCTCGTCAGCCGTAACTCGTGAAGAGTTCTAACTGCCGGCCTGACAACTGTACATAAACAAATCAGTGTACCATATTCTCTCCATATATTCTCTCTTTATCTATGGATCAGTGGGTGTGATTCAACTACAGCAGCCAATCAGAGAAGGCTGGCTCTAAATGACGTATTCCGTGGCGGTATAATTCTGTGATTAAAATTACATTGAAAAATACGCATTTTTGGGAATTTTTTTCTTGTTGAAAAAGTTTCTGAAAAATTCTCAAAGAAATTGTTTTATTATCTATTTGTAACGTAGATTCCAACCGTAAAAAAAATGTGTTGCACGCAACAGAGAAATAAAATTGAAAATGAATTATAGTCTTTCCCACCAACAGATATAGTAATCGCTACAATAATAGATTTTAATTAATATAGGCAAGTATTATTAAAAAAAATATATAATATTAAAATCCTTCGGGATTCGAATGTGGGCTTGGCATTTGTATAGGTACCTGTGGGCAGACTCGTACTTTTCCATCACAGCCATCTGGATTACTGTATCTAAGACCTTAACATAGTTATACAATATACCTATAGGTATATTGTATAACTATGTTAAGGTCTTAGATACAGTAATCCAGATGGCTGTGATGGAAAAGTACGAGTCTGCCCACAGGTACCTATACAAATGCCAAGCCCACATTCGAATCCCGAAGGATTTTAATATTATATATTTTTTTTAATATTAGATGAAATATTAATTAATATTAGATGAAACGGAAATAGTCGAAAAGTGGTTGACATGTGAAACAAAACAAAGCATGTATACATGCTTTGTTTTGTTTCACATGTCAACCACTTTTCGACTATTTCCGTTTCATCTAATATTTCTAAAAACCACAGTATGAGACATTAGACGTTATTCACGTCAAAATCTTTTTGAAACAAAAACTTCCTTTGCCTGGGTAGTGAAATAAAGTGAACCATTCGCGTTTTCAACCCGACGGTGAGATTCGCTGAATCGGGGTTACTCGACTCAAACACGAACACATATATTTGCAGTATGCTGTTTAACACACGTCTGGATACTGACTGGTCACTCTTTTACAAATGTGCCCGGCTGACATACTTATATCATAAAAACGAGTCGCTACACTGTTGCACCGATAGCTAAATAAGCAGCGTCTTTGCGTTGTATGCATAGGAACCTCGGTTCGAAACCTGATGGCACCGTAGACTTTTTGACGTATTTTTTTCTAAATTTCTACATGATATTTAATTATATATTTTTTAATTTTTGTTATATTCTTTCTTTGACAATAATTATAATTTTTTTGACCCCAAGGTGGAATGAATTAAAATCTGAAGTTCTCACTTCTGTCGTGTCGTCATAAGCACACACCCATTTTTAGTGTATTTGCCATATGGCACATACACTATTGGCGTCGGTCGGATGGCGGGACCTAGGGGTCGGACCAAAATTTCTCGACGTTTCATAGCCTCCTGAACATTTTGGCACCATTTTTGGAAATGTCTATTTATATATGTATATATATATATATATTTATATATATATATATGTGTGCGGGCAATAACTTTCGAAAGAGTTAATTGATTTTGACGAAATTTGGTAGGCACGTTGAAATCCATCACCGCACGAAGCCTATTTAAAATGGGCTCAATCGGACCATTTTAAGGGTAGTTTTTAGGGGTTGAAAAATGTTTTTGGGCCCAAAAATGCCGAAAAAATTCTCAAAATCGTTTCAAAATTGAAATTTAACCTTTTAGTAACGATTAAAATGTGCTGCCAAAATTTTAATAAAATCGGCCCGACAGGACCGGACTTACAAATTTTATGAAAACACTAGTTTGCGGATAGTGCTTTACTTACTGAAGGGTGTATTTAATTTGGTACCGAGGTTGCATTGATAAAAATATTGAAATTAAGAAAAAAAATATTATTTTAAGGGATGTATTAAGGGGTTAAATTTTTTATTTTGTTCAAAAACAAACTTAAGTTTACATAATAAAGCCACAATGCCAGTATTAGCAAATACACTATATTGTCGGCAGGGTTTTGGCACTGCGACCCGAGTTTTTTTTTAATGTGAATGACCTGACTTTGGTCAGTAGCCGAATATGTCAAGATCTTTAATTGTTGTAGATCATTTTAAAGCTATTGTTTTTGTAATCTAGGAAATAAGATGCTGGCACATGGGTTAAACCCTGAAGTCATTGGTTGAGTTTTAAAAAAAAGGCATAGAGAGCGGTTATATGAGTGCAACAGCAATATTTTTGTAAAAGCTATATAATTTTCAATATCATTTATCATTGATTATAGCTATTAGCTAATACGCTTACTTGATATATTCTAGATACAAGAAACTCATTCCGTTTGGTTGTCATTTACCTCGAGTAGCAATTTATTATTCATTCACTATTGTTATTTACAAAAAAAAATATCTATCCCTACTTGATGACGTAACTGGCACAAGCGTCCGTTGCCAAGACAACTGAATATATAGACTGTCGGTTTAATCAGATCACAGTACAGTGAACACAGTCCACGTGGACAGTGCAAATTTTTATACAAAGTTAATTTATGTTTATTCAAATTAGAAATTTTGAACTTTAATATTTGACGTAGACTTATGGTCCGATGTTGTACCGTTTTTAAGTGGGGTTACAAAAAATACCGTTTCAAAATGTTTGCGATAAAAAGGTGTCCAATATACAAGGAAGTTTTTATTAATAATACAAGGAAGTTAATTTTAGAAAGACTTCTTCGTAAAATGAGCTAAAATTGAGTTATTTGAAAGAAAACTTGTTTTTCAGCATTACATTTTTTGATGATATTTTTACACTGAATATCAAAAAGTAACTACAAAACACACTTTTTTTCTCGACGCACATTTTGGTAATCTTGTTAGCATCTCATCTCATCTCCTATCATTCTTAAAAAGTGTAGTGTACCTATTAAAATTTTTAAATATTCAGGATCTTCACACCAATGGTTCCCTCGTCAAGAAAGTCATTGAATATTTTTACGAATAACTCAATTTAGACAAAACTATTTTTAAAATGAATCCTCCTATTTATTTTTTGTTTAAATTGTTGAACACAAAAACCATGCAATAGGTTGGGAAGATTCGTAAAATGTTGACTTTAGACAGAAAATTTCAGTATTTTTTTACATCTGAGCCTGGTCCCGGAATCTCCAGTCATTGATATTTTGTTATCGCAAAAATAGAAAAAAAACTGTGTGTGTTTTATCTGACGACACATTGTAGCCGTCGTCGTCGATGCGCCCACGTCTACCAACTACCCGATCAATACGATTCCATTTTCCCCTACGTCGCAGGTTTAAACCCTGACCTAGAATATAACCACAAAGGAATAATCATCTTTAATTTACCTGGTGCACTACCTCGCCTGATGAATAATAATAGATAATCAGTAAAAAAAACAGCATACAAATAATTACCTATTTTATTTTTCACTTTCGCCATCAGAAAATCAAGTTTGGTTCAAACATGGTTCTAAATGAATAAAAATTTGATCTTCGCGAAAGTAAAAAAGCAATTTATCTCAAACTAATCGTCTATCAATATCAATACATAATATGCTGTGCTCGATTTTCTTCGTACCTACTAAACGGATTTTGTTGATTGTTCCGGTTTTCACGATTAGATAGATTGAATCACGAGGAAGATTTAGATCTAGAATTGAAACTGGCCGGCCCGGCTTCGCCAGGGTGCAAATCCCTGATTGCCGTGATTTACACTCCAATAAAGGAAGTTGCTAGCATAAAAGTGGCCATAAGTATTTTGCATTTATTTCCAGTCATATTTTATCGTCCCAAAATATTTACTTTTTCAAATTTTGCACATTTTTCAGTGTCAACGTTTCTTTGGCCTTTGATCCATAATATTTATATCCACATTTGAAACTCCGACCTTTATGTGTATAAATCTCAGATTGTAAGTCTAGATACGTAATGGGTCATAATACGACGAGTGATGGCAGTATGTAAAAACGAGTGATACCGAGTTTTTACAGTCACACGAGCCGTAATACCATTACGTACGACACATATATAGTATTTTTTGCCATATCCACTACAAAATACCTACTTTTCACGTCATTTTCAAAAAATTCTGACAGTTCATTTGCGTCGCCATCTTTCCTTCCGCAGTGTGCCGCGAAGTTCGTGCAAGTAAGTAATGACAGGCACATGCAATTGTATAGAGCGAATAAACAGAAGTTGTTATGGCAACCGTTATTTTCCGCACACCTGCCTGTTAAATGATTCATTAAAGGTCGCTATACATACATCGAACGTAGCTATTTTGTAGTGGGTATGGCAAAAAAATTAAAATCCATTTTATCAGTTTAATCAGTGCATTAATATACGAATAAAGAAGAAATAGCCAATCATATATTTTCGTTTTTCAGAACAATGCAAAATAGTTTTAAATTGTGTAAAAAAATTGATTTAAATACAAAAATAAACAGAATTAATTACGGAGACAACATAAAAAGGTTCCCATTAAATCGCGACCTTTGAGGGCAAAATCGGCGTTCAAGCGAGCGAAGCTGCGGAATTTTTTTTTTATTTATTGTAAATTATAGACGCGTCGACAACTTAAATCATTAGCGTCTTGATTACATTAAATAACAACTCACTTAAAACTAAATGACATCACAAAACTTCCATGAGCGAAGGCGGAATTCGAACCCACGACAGTCTGATCCAGAGGCCGCCACGCTAACCTCTGGACCACTCTGTCTTCAAGCTGCGGAAAAAAGCTTATAGCATTTTTATTATATTTGAGCTCAAACGTCAGTCACAACTTACAAAATATTATATGCGTCAATGTCATGATTGATTTTATATTATTCTAATAATGGCAATAATATTTTCAACTGGTTCTAATTTACTAATTGTTATTGTTACCTGTGTACCTACTCATTGTTTTTGAACAATGCGGAAGAAACTACAACATTAAATAAATAAATGAACGACGGGGATTTGATTTCATTTAGTAAAATTTTCCTACCAAACAATACAATACCCGAATATGACGCAGGTTTTGTGAACGTCTGAAAAATGGCAAGGAAAAATTTCGATAATTTTGCATAAACTAGATTTTCATCATTTCAAAATGTGGGCTGTGTCGAAAGAGAGAGGGATTATGACACTCGATAACTTTTTCAAAGATTTTCGTGCCCTAGTTTAATTTCCTAATTCTTTGACATTTTTCTATAGTCAAGGTGCAGTGAATTGCACCTTTCATTATAATATTATCATTCATCACCCAAAAATATATGTAAGGTAGGTAGGTACTATTAATTATTGATGGGCTTGAGAATAGCCGAGAGTGTAGCGGCGCTGTTGTTTACATGGCGTTGCTATGGTTCCTCTATTACAAGTCCCCAGTTCCCGAGTTCTAGCCCGAGAGCTGGTAAAAGTGTCAATTGGATTTTCAATTTATTATTAAAAAAAAAAAAATAATGAATTGAAAATATGAATTGGTGCTAGGCCCAAATAACCTTAGCTGTTGGTGGTCTTTAAAATACAATTACAATTAATTATTGATTTTTCCATGAGAACGAAAAATTGACCGTTTTTATTATCTAACGTAATAATACCAAATACCTATGTTTCAAAAATGTATCTAATTAGGTCAAAAGTAGAAAAACCACAATATTCACTATTTTTTTTCAAATCAGGAAATTACCATACTCAAAACGTTAATAATCAAAATAATACTTTGATCAATACCTAGTAGTATCATTATAATGTAATTTAATACACGACATTATAATAGTCAAAACAACAATGTCATATTACAAACTGATTAAATTTCAAAATAAAAAATATAATACAGTTTTTTAACTCATATTTCTTCACCTAGTTTGGTCTCATTTTTAAAGAGGAAAAGAAGAATTTTAAAGAAATAACGTAAGTAAGTAGGTACTTACATTATTTCTTTAAAAATGAGACCAAACTAAGGTGAAGAAATATGAGTTAAAAAACTGTATTATAATTTTTATTTTGAAATTTAATCAGTTTGTAATATGTTATATTATGACATTGTTGTTTTGACTATTATATGAACATTTTGTCACAATTAGGTAATTGTGACAAAATGTTCATAATAAACTGACAGGATGTCTTTTTGGAGTGCCGAGTGATTAAAATAAATTGTATTTTTGTGATTTAAACAGTGTAGAAAGATTTATAAAAAATCGAGATAAATTTAAAAAATACACTGACCAGTAAAATGCAACTTTCTCGCCATGACCATGCTGGATATTTCTGTCCAAGAGGTTATAGCAAACGTTGGTTGTAGCGCCATCCATCCACTTGGTGTAGATCGGTCCCTTACGCAAATCAAAATTAAACCTGAATAATCTATTGGGATCAGCCGGAGTTTCCCAGTGGAATTGTTTGGCTATCTCACCCCAAAATTCCTCCGGTCGATCCAACGATTTTTTATGCATCTCCTTGTACTGCTGCAAACTCGAAATATATGCATTTTTCTGCACATAGGCACTCGGCAAGTACACTGCTTGTTCCGAAGGCATTTTGTTACTTAATTAATCTGTCACTACTGTCAACTGTTAAAAAAACAAAACAACAACTATCACCGTACTTGTAATCTGGTTTCAATTGTTACGACAATAAAGGCGCGTTAACAATCACTTGTTTCAAGATCGCGTTCACTTATTTTTTTTTTTATTATTTACATATAAGTAATGAATACCTAGATATATTATTATGAATAAAGTAGTCAGATCGTACGCTAGCGTCGGTGTGTAGCGCACTGCAACGCTTTTCCACGATGGCGTTTCGCGACCAACTACGGAATACTGAAGCGACAGAAACGACGTCGACCGTTTGCGCGAACGGTGCGCAAAACAATTGCCGTTCGTCCGTTGTGCGTTTGTTTATAGCGCTCGCCTGAGGATATTCCGAGAATCGCGTGAATCTCGCAGTTTCGCGCTCAAAGTCCACCAGAAATATTGATAGATCTGCACTGTGCACACACACCGTGTTTACTCACACCATAATGATTATGCAGATTGTAGAATAAAAAATAGTTCGTTGTATCAGTTAATTTGTCCTTCCACTTGACATATACGTGGACAGTTGAAAACAGCGACTGTCATTCGTCATTTTCGACATGCATTTGTTGTGATTGTTGTTATTATTGCTTCGGTTTCTGAATATTCATAAACAATGAATAAATCCAACATTAAGATAAAAAATTACGTGATTTGTCATAGTTACCGATTAGGTGAATATTTTGCAGTCAAATGTGCGCTATTTTAACCGTTTCGACTATTTGTCATCTACTAGCCTTCACCTGCGGCTTCGCTCGTATTAATATTAGTTTTGGCAGGAATAGTATCTAAAGTATTAACCTAAGTGTAGACTTGCCATACGTCCGTATTTAGTCCAGATTTGGTAACCATGATGTCCGGACTTTTGTCCAGACTCGTAATTACGTCCGGATTTTTAATAAATAAAAACAAGCAAAGTTTTATTAAAGAAATTCCTTACGTTTGAAAAGTACCTACGAATGGTAGTCAGAATCAGAAGGAGAGAAAAGAAGACTTGAAAATGAAGCTGGGGATGAAGAAGAACCGAGTCAGTAGCTATTTATATAATAATAGGTACATGAATTGGATTTTCATGCTTTCACGGCCGGTAGACATCTTGGTAGCAAGTGTTTCCGGGCTAGGTAGCCGTGGTCCAATGGATTTTACTCCGTACGTTTCGCCCAAAGCTCGGTTGAAGATCACAGCGTTTTGTCAATCGCCCGCGCTGAAGATGCCCAACGGAGCTTTGGGCGAAACGTACGGAGTAAAATCCATTGGACCACGGCTACCTAGCCCGGAAACACTTGCTACCAACAATAGGTACATGAACATAATTGTATGTTTTAAATTTAAATAAATACATATTATGTTGATTTTGAGTTTTTTAATTACTAATATCCACCTACCTCACCTCTTCTGCACACTCTTCAGTAGTTTTACTCTTGATTCCCCAATTTCTACAACCGACATTTGAATTAAAATACCAAAAAAAATTTTCATCGGTCGCCGCGATTTCCCCAGATCTTCTGCGGACCATCCGGACTTAACTCTAATAAATTATGGCAACCCTACTGTTAGGTATTTTTTTTTAATTTCATCAAACATTTTCTGATGTAATTCACGTTTCTTATAAAGAGTAAAAAGGGCCCAAACACTTGACATTTACGCGAGCGAAGCCGCTGTAAAGGCTTGTCATTACCTACACAAACACATAAATATACAATAAACTGCAATGGAACCTCTATTATTAAGAGTAATCGATACCGGAAATTACTTCCTGCACGTCTTCATCTCAAATCCTTTTCCCTCGCCTAAAACGGTTATGGCTCTCCGGACGCTATTTTTAAAGCTAAAAGGGTTCGGGTAAACGCCCAATGAAGGACCAAGAATCAAGATACCTCAGGTGAATTTTTTGAAAAAAAGTTTTGACTATACGTGTGATTAGCTAATTTTTAAAAGGTTGTACGTTTTTTTAGAAATATTTTCAATTTTTCGCCTAAGGGACCTGTAGTGTGATTCTTGGTCCTTCATTTGGCGTTTACTCAAATTATTTTTGTATTTATGTGGAAGCAAATATATTTACTTTACTTTAGCTTTAAAAATATCGTCGGAAGAGGGGAAAGGATTTGGAAAGAAGGGTGCAGCGGGTAACTTTCTGTATCGAATACTCTTAAGGCGAGCGGATTCTGCGGGCAAAATCAACAATCATGCAAGTATAAAAATGTGAACAATAGCTACCTCTCGCCTTAAAATTCACAAGAAATTGAATTGAAAAGATGAAAATCAACCCAAAATACCTGCATTTTTGAGTTTCGATGGCTCACTTTTTTCGGCTGCATGTAAATTGTAAGGTATTTTCAAGAACTATGATAAATGACCGTCACAAAAAAAGAGTTTATACAAGTGTTTTATAACAAAAGTAAATTTAAATTTATCTATAAATGGAGTATTTGGAGGTCAAGTAAAACATTTGTTTGTTAGAAAATAATTTACCGGGAATTTTTTTTTTTCAATTTTTCATGCTTCATTATTTTAAAAATGCATAATTCATAAAAAATATGTGTGAAAAATATCCATAAAATATAAATATGAATAAAATGAATTATTAGAAACAATTTTGTCTAATGAGACCTAACAGACAAACTCTGAACACCTCCAGGGCCCAAGGATGTGGAGTGGGGGTTATATATTAATATCCTAACGTGGCAGATTGTTACCCATAACATTGTCCTGCTAGCAGTTCTGAAAATACTACATTATATGACGATTTCGTACGTCCTCAAGTGAGTCGCAGCAGTCCTTTCAGTAGAGGACCGGTCAAGTATTTTTGACTCCCCCCTGTAACGCGCCGTAACGTTTCGCTTAACCAACCCCCCCACTCCAAACGTTACGTAACACCCAAGTGACCATTTTTACCTAAAAATGTCAATTATGTTGCGCAAAATACTGGAAAATCACTAAAATACCGTTCGTAACGCGCTGCCTTATCCCCCCTCCCCCCATTGTAACTCGCCGTAACGTTTTACAAGACCCCTCCTCCCCCGAAACTGCGTTACGTATTACTTGAACGGCCCCTAGGACGCTATACACTCTATCATTAAATTCCGGTACAACAGTATAGGACATTCCGACATAGGTATTAAATACATTAAATTTATTCAAACGAATGAGTTCCTAAGCTATTTACAGCTCCTCAATTAGGAATTGGGATACTAGGTAACTATTTTTGATTGGTGCATCCGATCCCCTGAATGTAATAGAAAAACAGCTAGGGAAGATTGAAATGACTTTTTTTAAATATTCGTTATTTTTTTACTAAAGACCTTTACGTAATACTAGACTTACATTGGTACTTATAATAATATGTTAACCCTTCTGCTAAACAACATCTTTGGATTCGAACCTACTGTAAAGTTAAGATTTCTCGACATAGGTGTACTACTAATTGCAGAAACCGATCATAAGTATTAATTCCCTTACGTAATGTTATATAGGTTATAAACCTTTAACAATAAGCTGAAAATTGAAATTAAAATAAATAAATGAAATGATAAACATGTTTGCAGACGGAACGGACTTTACTAATTTAATTTTTTTACGTCAATTATATGACGTTACAATCTCCTTAATTGATAAAGTCCATCTCCGTAGGTAAATAAAGCGAAATTTCAATAAAATTATTTATGTACTACCTACATGTTTTTTGTCACATTTCCTTGTGTCGTATTTTGTAGTGGTCATTGATTTTTAAACTTTTGCACACATTATCGTATTGTTTGTAATTGCGAAGTCCTGACTATAAAGATCGGTTTAAACCGTAAAATTTTAAAAATTGAATAGGTAGGAGTAGTATTAAGAGCATTCGATGTCGGAAGTTATCCCCTGCACTCTTCATCTCAAATCCTTTTATACCTCGCCTAAAAACGATTACAGCTATCCCGACGCTATTTTTAAAGCTATAGGGTTCGGGTAATCGTCAAATGAAGGACCAAGAATCACACTACAGATTCTACAGGCGAATTTTTTGAAAAAAGTTTTGGCTACGTGTGAAAAATAACATAATTTTTAAAAAGTTGTAAGTTTTTCTAGGATTTTTTTTTAATTTAATTTTTTGTCTGTTGGATCTGTAGTGTGATTCTTGGTCCTTCATTTGGCGTTTAACCGAACCCTTTAGCTTTAAAAATAGCGTCGGGAGAGCGGTAACCGTTTTTAGGCGAGGGGAAAGGATTTGAGATGAAGATTGCAGGGGGTAAATTACGGTAGAGCATACTCTTAAACGGCAAAAATTGGAAACGCAAATAGTTAAAAATATACATACAGTGTGTCCCAGGATAGATGTAACAAGAGGTGTAATGAACAAAAAATTTTCGAATATCGGAATGACATTGAATCGAGTTCTATATTTAGGTACTTATAAAATTGCATTCTAAACAACTTTTATCAATGGAATTTTTCATATTTTGAAAAATAAAGGTATTTTATTCTTGATGATTTTTACAACTTTGGTTATAAAACATCCTGTAGAAGGCCGAATCAACTCATTTTTGGTATACTTTAGTTTTACATCAAGCAGGACTTGATCCCCAAATGCCATTCCGAAATTCGATTTTTTTGTTCATTGCACCTCTTGTTACATCTATCCTGGGACACATTGTATATGATTAGCTAACGGAATTTGAGGATTTAAACTTGGACTAAGATTTAGGAATCGTATTCCAATCAGTGCTTGGAATGAACCGGAACGCCGTTCTGGTTCGTGAAAATATCCTGTTGAATTGATAAAATGCATTTTGAATACTTACTTATTAACTTCCCATTGGAAGTTATTATAATGGGTCCGAAAATCGAAATCAAAATTTTTAACAAATTTTTATGTTTCAAGGTCACTACACTATTTTTAAACTATTTTTGAAAAGATGTCTGTGTGTATGTGTATGTGTGTGTATGTGTGCGTGTGTGTGTGTACGTACGTATGTGTCCATTTCTTTCTAAGACGAAATCTCGAGAATGAAAAATGATATCGACTACGTTAGGGTGCCAATCGACGCGTATTAACGTAAATATGATCTGAAAGAAATTTTTTCAAAATCGGTTCAGCCGTTCTTTTTTCTTAACCAAATAGACTCCAAAAAAGTAGATTTTACACAATATCTCGCGAATAAAAAATTATATCGACTTCGTAAGGGTGTAAATCGAGGCGTATTAACGTCATTTTAATCCGACATAAATTTTATAAAAATCGGTTCTGCCATTTTTTTTTTTTAATTATTGTTAAAAATGAATAATAATTATGTTTTAATGATTAAAATGATTACTTTTCTGTGTAATATCTAATTTAATTATTATTATTAAGTATTTATCAAACATGGGAATTTCGTCGTGTGGACCTCAAGGGTCACACTTTAGTCCTAATAAACGACCCACCTCACGGCTTGTATTGATATTGAATTTAATCATTTAATAGATTAATCTTTCTCACTATGATGAATATCCCGAAAAAAAAAAGAATTTTAAACGCCCGTAGGTGCACTCAAAGTTGACAATTTTTTGAAATTTTTCCCCGGTCCGCTTGGAAAATGAGAGGGGTTATATTATCACCTAAATACTCCTAATTGCTAATTTTGTTTGTTGCGTTCCAGTTGGTAAATCATCCCATTTAGAACACTGATTCCAATAATTGAAATATTTGAAAAAAGTGAAAACTCAATCAATCACAGCATGTATAATACGAACAAACAGTATGCCGGATAAACGAGACTCTACAGTTTATTGTATATGCCCAGTATTTTATAGAAAGTACAATACAAGGAAAAATGTTTATAATATATAGGTCATTTTTATTTTTATTCTCAAACATTGTTAAAAAAAATGTAACACAAGCTCATAAGGTGGAGATCATTCTGAACTGTGAAAGTCGCCAAACCTTGATGACGGCCTCGTATAACTCCCGTCCAGGTCACCGGTGACACCGCGGACTGCGGTCGCACCCACTGATATTTTATATGCAGGGTAAATAATTGTGTAAATTTGTAACTTTATTAGTCTATTCTACATATTATCATAATTTTTGTCAGCCAATTCAATATAGGTATAGGTACTTATATCGTCAAAATGAACGCCCCCCCCCCAGAGCAAAAACCTATCTACGCCACTGAGTGATATACCGATGATAACGTTTACATTATTTACTGCCCTGTCAGCACAATGGTATAAAGGTGATTAAAAAAAATGATGTGCTTTCTTTTAGGTACCTTTAATATCTTTTGTCCTCTCCTTCCCCCAGGGGGAATATTGGAATTTAGTTGTTCCCGCAATTGCATTCCAATGTTCATTGGGAATTGACGTTCTTAGGAGCCTGAGCTCGTACCAGTCAGTTTGTGTATACCGGCTGGCAGATTCTAATACACAAATGGATTATTAATTGTTGTGTTGAAGACGCTAATGACCTGAGTTGTCGACGCGTCTATAATCTACAATAATAATAATAATTGTCCTCTCCTTTATAAAATAGCTGCTTTTCATGCATGTATACCGATCGTAAAGTCACACATTACAGGCCGGTGAGAGTGACTAGAAGCGGACTTTTTTTATAGCCCGCGCCATCAGTGGTAGACTTTCCATAAGGCCGATTAGGCGAAGACCTAGGGCGGCCAAATATTAGGAGCGGCCAATCTGCGCTCGCTATCTAGCTCAAGGCACGTGCTGGGCGCGGCGGCGTGCACCGAGAAAACTCTATATGGTCTTATAACTATCATACAATATTTCTAGCGGGTTGAAGCGAACGCAATACCGATTTTCGTAGAATTTCACAATTCTACACTGAAAAAGTTCGCAGAACGCCCGGCTGGTACTGAACGACCTAGGGCGGCTACACTAGTCCGCATCTGCGACCTCAGGGCTATATATAGTAAAATTCAAATGTTTTTCAATTTAACAAATTGTTTGCTGTTGCTATAGGTACTTTTTTTTGTTACAGTGGCCTTCTATTAAATCGTTGCCCTTAGCCTTCTGTGTCTTACTATTTTCAACCGTTGTGAGTTCTCCGGTCCTGCGCACCATGATGAGACTGGTAAGTTCAATATTATTATTAATCTCATATTTTGGTTTGGACTAACAAGAAATAAAAAGACGAGACTCGTTATGTCGGCATATTCTTCCCCGACAGTCGTAATAGCGCTGACTTAACGAAAGTCTACTAATTTGTAGGATTTCATGCCAAAATGGTCAAGGCCGTAGCCAGGGAAAGGATTACCACGGTTCACTCCCCCCCCCCTCGCGCTAAATGTTTACAGAGGTCAGCGTAAACATTACATTTTTAAAAATTAATGACAGAACCCGAAAAATGGGGTAGTGAGAATGGTCGGACTCACAACCCCCCCCCCAAGTTTTTTTCTGTTTATGGCCTTGAAAATGATAAAGAATCGTAGAAAGTTGAAATTTGGCCAAATGCCAATAATATGGAATAAAAAAAATGAACACCTAACATGTTATGGTTGGAAAGGGCTCACTTTGAAGATAGATACTAAAATTATTTTATAAAAATGAACAAAAAAGTGTAGGTACCCTTTTACTTATCTCCGAATTCCAGAGGTATGATTATAAAATTTTGAAAAAATCAAGTACCTATATATAAATAATAAAAAGGTTGGTAAAGATTATTAGGAAACCATAGCGAAGGTCAGACTTCAATTATTTTTTTAGATTCAGCGCTATGGTGCAAAATAGTTAATTTAATAGACGCACTACTAATCGTTGATTCTCTATAAAGATAGAAGCGGATGAAGATTACAGAAAATCGTAACGAATGATGTACGGAATTCTCGACGCTTTAAGACTGAAGTACATTGATGCTTGACCAATTAAAAAAATGTGTATCAATGTTTGTTTTTTTATATATTTTATTATTGACAAATCTAATATTGTCTCTTTTATCACTTCTGAGAATTTCGTGCAGTTCTTGTAACTACATAATTATAATTATCTTGTTGCTAATCAACAAATTGGTGACTTAGGGGTATTAGTATCATATTATGTATAAAATTGTAACAGGATCCCTGTCTGGCTATAAATACATTTTTGTCCTACCCCCATAGTCAAAGAGCTGATGACGAATTTTGGGAAGGTGTTTTAGGCACCTTGAAATTAAAAAAATTATTACTATTTCAATATTGGTAAATGGAGAGTCTGGAAGGCTGTTTGCGGTTATTTTCCTACTGCGCAGCATGTTACATTTGCAAAAAAATCATCGCCAAAAACATTCTTTAGGCAAACAAATTTCAAGTTGCCTAAAGAATGTTTTTGGCGATCATTGTGTTTTATTTATTATTCAGCTAAATGTATGTGTGAAAAAAAGAGAATAACATGCGTCTAAAACCACATGGTAAAAGTGAAAAGTCTTTACTACTTTGCCTACCCAAACCCTAGATGGCAGTGCTAACCAAACGCGTTGTGTCGTTCATAAATAGTGCGTCAGTTGTTGCTTTTGCTCTCTTTCTTTCTCAATCTCTCTATCTCTATCATGTCGCTTTTTTTGTTTCTTAGCCTCACGAACTTCCCTCACTATAGAAGTTTCACTTCCGAAAAAAAAATCTCGCTCCCGAAAAAATAGTAAAAAGCATAGCCAATTTAAATTTACTGTAACATCTAGTTAGAAAACAAACCTGTAGATAAAAGATTAGGTACAAGAAAATGTTATATAAATTGTTCGAAAATTATTTCCTCTTTGCAATATAATTAATTATCGTCTATGCATTATATTTATAAGAATTGATCTCTGGCCTCTGCATTGGCGGGGGGGATTATTGATGGGAACATTATTATCAATCTTTTTGATCATTTTATCCTTAATATTTCTAAGAATGCGTTAAAACTCTTACATTTAAATACATACGTACAGACTACAGGGTGGCCCAAAAACTTTAAAACATACGGAAATCAATTGTACATTTTTCAGCTAAATATTATTGGATAAAAAAGTGTCGTTTCCTTAGAAAAAGAATGTACATACCCAGTTTGCCAAAGCGCAGCGAGGGCGGCAATCACCCGAGTCGCAACTCGCCAATTTCGCCCGAGTAACACGTATAGTATTTTTTGTTAAAAGTACAGTGAAAGAACAATAAATACCTATAAAAACATCGTAAATAGATATTGTAGGTTAGTCGAACTGTAAGATATAGTTTGCAATCATCACGTAGGATGGCGCCACTTTCAACCCGAAATGAATTTCCCTAAGAACGAAAACACTTTACTTATCTGCGCGACTTTCATTTTGCGTCATTGGCATTAAAAATCAAACTTTCTTCCCCGAAAACAAATATGTAATGATGCATTTTCAATGCACGTAGGTACTCGTTTTTAAAAAAAAACTTGGCAGGTAAATTGTATAAAATTATAATAAAAAAATGTGAGCCGTCGTGGGACGCCTGGCAGATGTGAAACAATTTCATAGCTTGAAACAACGGTTAAACGTTCCGTTACTATCGCACAGGAATTATCCCCCCCGCGAGATATTTTTAAAAATAAAATATAGCCTATATCACTCAGGGATAGTGTAGCTTTCTAAGAGTGAAAGAATTTTTAGAATCGGTTCAGTAGTTCCAGAGATAAGAATTTATGATTTATTACTCCCCCAGCGAAGGTTTTAAAACAGCTCGGAACGACGCTCCGCTTGTTTAAATTCGTTCCAATGCACAGATATTCACGAGTATAGTGCCTGCCGACTGCCGACGCACTAACACACACGTAAAGTAGTGACGCATCTTGCCATCAAAACGTTTTCACTCCCATCTAAGCGCGCCATTAGATGTGTCACATCAAAAATTGTTTGATTTCAAATTTTCAAAATCTATTTTATTTATTTTTTTAATCTTTGTTTTAAAAATACGTAGGTACCTATTATTTTATTTTTTACTCGCGGAAAAAATAGATGTACTATTATTTTTTAAAGATTAGATTAGATTAGATTGTAGATTATAGCTGACGCACGTCACTATATTTAAACAGAACAAATTGTTGACATTGTTCATGCCCAATAAACAACAAAAAACAAATATATTTTTTATTTGACAAAAATAATTTATCATCAAACTGACCAAAAACATTTTTTTCTGTTTTCGAAAATTTTAATTTTTTACAAACCATTCTCTTATTAAGTTTTGAACATCTTACGTAACCGATTAAAATGAAAACAGATCAGCATTATTTTTTTAAAGCTCAAATTTTTAATAAAAATTCCTGTTTATATCAAAGTTTTCAGGACAAACTGTAGTTAAAGGAAAATGGAAATCTATAATTAAATCTTTTCGAATGTCCAGTTTTTTATAAAAATATGTCCTCATAATTTCTAAGAATTCTTAAATATATGATTGAATATTATACGATTGTCTAAACATGTTATTAAACTTTACGAGATTTTTATTATAGGTACAGTGTATCCAAAAATAATTAAAATCAAAGCACGTTGGTTCAAAATTTTCAATATTATTCAAAAGAAGTTTTTCCTGTGAGATTGTTATCGTTGATAATTAGTCAGAATAAAATAAGCATTGGAAACACATGTAACATTAAGACAAGTCTGATTTAGCCAGTACCAGTAATTGGCAATTATATAATATATTTGCAAACTTCTGAGATAAAGTTTTTTTCAACAGTTTTTTTTAATTAAACGATTAAATTATGTAGACAAAATAATCATCTGATTCCTGATTGCAGGAATTCCGTGAATTGCACGTTTAACGATCGAAGTCCGTTGATAATTCATGGATTTGCAGACATTTGTTTAGTTTAATAATCTATCGGTCATCCAGGTCACAATGATTTGTAAATTTGAAAATTATATAAATTTTCCAAATAGCAATAATTGTAGATTTCAAAAAAAATCGGTTGGCGAAAAAACAAAACCTTTAGTCTCTTCAAAATTAATTTGATAACTGTATATACTATTAAACCATAATATATAGGCGTGCAACTCAAACGTATTTTTCACAGAACCGGCAAACGCGAAATACCTTGTTCTTTCGAAAAATTACCGAAAGTACATCAGGTCGGATACTCTGGACCAAAATTACTGTGGCGGAATTTTCCCAAATGACACCTTAAAGGTGAAAAAATTCGTTTTAAATGTGTTCTTCCATCACCCACTCAAATTTGTGTGAGAACCATATGCTAAATAGGAGAAAATTGCATACCAGTAATTTTGTAGATTATAAAGCTCCCAGTTCCCAGCTTCTTACCTGAGAACTGTTATAAAATAAGTAAATTGAAAATATGAATTGGTACTAGGCCCAAATAACCTTGTCTGTTGGTGATCAAAAAAGTAATGAAAATCTAAGTCTAAAATCTGTCCACAGAATGATTTGTAAATTATAGACGTAAAATCTGTTCACAATATAAGTAGGACGGGAGTAGAGTAGAGTGGGGAACGCGGGGCCTATAGGTCGGGATCTTCTGTTCAAGGAATGTGTGAAGTCACGATCAACACAATGGAAATATAATAAATATATGGGTTCGCACGCAGCTGAATGAATATTAAAGAATATCGACATTTTAAAATTTTCATATAGTTAGGTTTCAATATTCCAAAGAAAATTAATGATGCTATTCTATATGAATTTTTGACACTTTGTAAGCACTGTCTATTACTCTATATTCAGGGTCACCGGCGCCCAGGAGGACAAGATTCTGATTTCGCGCTCTCAAAAATTCTTTGATTGATATACACGGTGTCTAAGATAAGCCCCCCAGGGTGGACATTGAAATGTGGTTGCTATCGTAAATTGCATTTCAATGTTCTTTGGGAATTAGCGCTCCCAGGGACTCGAGCTCGTACCAGTCGGTTTGTGTATGCCGGCTCAGGCTGGCGGATTCTAATACATCTAATACACAAATGTATTATTTGTAGTGTTGAAGACGCTAATGACCTGAGTTGTCGACGCGTCTATAATCTACAATTAATTAATTAATTCCAAGATAAGCATGAAATGCATGGGGATTTCCTAAACGGTAAGAGATAGAGATTAGGTTAAATGAAAGAAAATGCACAGAATCTACTGTACTACTACCCTGCGCAGTCAAACTTTCCATATTTTGCTTGGCTTGCGACAGACAGTTGAAAAACGAGATTTTCCCATTTTCGTTTTTTATTTATGACTCGCTTATCAAGTAAATCTCTGCATATTTTGTCTCATTTAACCAAATTTCTGTCTCTTACCGTTTAGGAAATTCCCATGCATTTTACGCTTGTCTTGGACACCGTGTATTAAAATAAAACAATTATATTCGCATCGTTGGTTGATTGCACCCACCGGAGTTTGCGCCCCTAACATGGACCCGGTTATCAGGCCCTAGTTTAGCTAATATATTATAAAAGAAGTTTTATCTATCGAGAACCATTGGTGACATAAAAAAATTGTTAATGTCCTAAAGAAAAACAAAACAAGCCGTGAGGTGGGTCGTTTATTAGGACTAAAGTGCGACCCTTGAGGTCCACACGACGAACTTCCCAGTTTGATAAATATTTAATAATAATAATAATTAAATTAGATATTACACAGAAAAGTAATCATTTTAATCATTAAAACATCAATAATTAAAAAAAAAAAAAAAAAAAAAAACGGCTGAACCGATTTTTATAAAATTTATGTCGAATCAAAATGACGTTAACACGCCTCGATTGACACCCTTACGAAGTCGATATAATTTTTTATTCGCGAGATATTGTGTAAAATCTACTTTTTTGGAGGTTATTTGGTTAAGAAAAAAGAACGGCTGAACCGATTTTAAAAAAATTCCTTTCAGATCATATATACGTTAATACGCGTCGATTGGCACCCCAACGTAGTCGATATCATTTTTCGTTCTCGAGATTTCGTCTTAGAAAGAAATGGACACATACATACGTACGTACGTACGTACGTACGTACATACGTACACACACACACACACACAGAGACATCTTTCTAAAAGTAGTGTAAAAATAGTGTAGTGACCTTGAAACATAAAATTTTTTTTTCCTTTTTGATTTCGATTTTCGGACCCATTACAATAACTTCCAATGGGAAGTTAAAAATTGTTAGGAACTTTCGCGTTGATGAAAAATAAAAATTATTTGCAAAAACGTCATATACATAGAATAAGATTCTATAAACGTATTATTTATTTACTGGACGCCAATATGTACACAAAGTGTAAAATCATGTTAACAGAATCTGGAAAAGAAGTAAGCAACCTAACTTTATACGAAATATTTCGGGCTACGTAATTTTAAATAAATAAAATAGCAAGTATCTACCTGTGATTTTTGAATTTTAAACTTTACTTTTTCTGTTTGCATTTTCTATTACTATATCAAAACCTAATGTTAATTTTTTTGGTCTGTCTGTCTCTCAAAAAAAGCTATTGACATGAAATTTACAGAGGCTAGTAACCCTGAGACCAACTTAGTCTTTGTTTCATCGTGATATTTCAAACGATTCCGAATATACAGATGATGACCAGGGATGTAGGTATTGGATTCCATGAAGCGATTGGTCGTTTCTGACTCGTTTCGTAGGACAATTCAGATCGTTTCTAAGTCGTTTCTCAGGATAATTCGGAATCGTTACTGAGTCTTTCGCAGGGCGATTCGGAACCTAATTGAATTTGCGGGCAAAATTGACGTGCAACGGTGCACGAGAGTGAAACCGCGGGAAAAAGTTAGTTATATAGTCTTCAGACGCTAATTACCTCAGTTGTCGAGCGTCTATAATATCTATAATCTGATCCGTGAAGTCAATCTGCTATAAAATTCTGCTTAAAATTCTAACTTACTGAACTAAAATATCAAAAGGATTTTTAAAGCATTTTTTTTAATCTAAAAAAACGTCTTTGGGACGGATTTTTTTTTATTTAATATAAGTGAAATTACAAATTTTTTACATTTTTAATAATTTATATTATAATGTGCATATTATCACAAATTTTAAATACTTAAATATATTATTTCTGATCGGTTGCCCATTTATACGTTGAGTATATTCATTAATCATTACTTTGTAAAAGTATATTTTTTTTTAATATTATTATAGTTAGTTCTAAACTTGTATAATGTGTATTTTATTAAGAAATGTTTTAAAAATGTTCGCAATGAAATACTTTCCGTGAAACATTAAGGCTAATTGCACAAAAACATTAGAGTGACTTTATTAGAAAACTAACCTTGGGATTTGGGATTCCCCAGCAGCATCATAAACATAGAGGTTGATGGAAAAATGTCTTACTTTAAAAATAGTTTTTTTTTAATAATTTATATTTTTTCGTTTCAAATACACTATAATATCCAACACATTACAGATTATTCGCACTTAATATTTTTACAATACCTAGGTATTCATTTTTTACATCGAGAATTTTCATAATATTTAAATATTTTATTCGTAGCGCTCACCACAGCGCTCGTTAACAAGCGACTAGGCCCTGCAGTCAGGGTCCATTCTGATTGATTGGATACCCTTGATGTCGTTTGACACACACACATACACACCTAAACGAACGTAACAACTAACTGGTGAATCCTGTATTGCATATTCTTCAAGATAGGCATTAATGTTCACAAAATTAGAATGAAAACTTCAGGTAAGGCTTGTAATCTAATAATTTCTTTCCTAAAAAGTTGATCCACTTTTTTACATTTCAAAACCTAATTTAACATTATTATTTGAAATTTTAGGATGACCAAAATTTATACAACAGTATTCTTGAGAAACTGGAATAGAAAAATAAATTTTAATTAAATTTTATTTTGAAACGTCAGAAAATTAATCGACTTTTATAGAAAGAATTCCACATACAAAACCAATCGCTATCAACTATCCATACTAGTATACAGAGTTTAGTTATTTGTTACGTTAGTTTAGGTGTGTATGTGTGTGTCAAACGACATCAAGATGAGGTATCCGACCAATCAGAATGGACCCTGACTGCAGGACCTAGTTGCTTGTGCTCGCTAAGGGATCGTCCATAAACTACGTAACGCTCTTGGGTTGAAGGGAGGGGTAACCTCCAAAGTAAGGGGTTTAAAATTACAAGACGGAAATTCTGATGTTTTTATTTATTTCTAATGACTAAATAATTCAATTTTTAATCAAATTGAATTATTTAGTCATAAATAAAAACAAAAAGTCAGGATACCTTTTAAATGATCAACTAGACGTCAATAATTCTCCTCTTCTTGACATAAATTATGAAAAAACTGTACAAAAATTGTAAGCTAGTGGAACGGCAAAATGTGCGAGCGTTGCGGGCGCTAAGTGGAACGCACCCTACGTGGCGTTACAAAGAGGGAGAGTGGGTTTGTTATTACGTAACACCATTTCCTCTCTTTAAAAGTTGATTGGAGTTAATTTTTGTCACTTTTCTGTGACGCTAATTAATCGTCAGATTTAAATACTGCATGTGAAAAGTTACGTAACTTTTGAGAGGAGGGAGGGATCGAGCTGAACGTCTACATGCCGTAACATGGAGGGGGGGGGTAAAAAAACGTAACGAATTTATAGACGACGCCTAACTTTGATATCTCAAGACTCAAATATTATGCAATCTTAGCATAAATCCAAACCACACACATGCTTGTCCATACGCTTCATAGATGTCCAAGGTAACGGTACATATTCGTATTTAGACGGTACTTCCAGCCGATGTGGATATTTTTTGCTTCTTTCGTAAATAATTTAATCGATCTGAACATTTTCCTTGCAAAACAATCGCTCGTTGTTTACAAAGTTCGGCAGCAGTTGTTTTAATCATATTCAAAACCTTCCTGGTGAGTCCTGATTCACTTTAATATTTTTGTGCAACCTCAAATAAAATTTAAATCGATTTTTAATACCTAATAATATTGTAATTAACGCTCTTTACGTAAAGAAAGGAAATAATTTAAGGTATATACAGTCTAGGATAATGTTAGTTTGACAGGCTAATGGGGTCCGTGTTATTACAAGCGACTAGGCCCTGAAGTCAGGGTCCATTCTGAATTCTGATTGGTCGAATACCCCATCTTGATGTCGTTTGATACACACACCTAAACTAACGTAGTAACTGTAACTACTGAACTCTGTACTAATATGGATAGTTGATAACGATTAAAAAATGGATTTTGTATGTGGAAAATGTTCAGGGACATATTCTTCAAGCCAGGCATTAATGTTCACAAAATCAGAATGAAAACTTCAGATAAGGCCTGAAATCTAATTCTTTCTATGAAAATCGATCAATTTTCAAACATTTCAAAACAAAACTTAACTAAAATTTATTTTTCTATTCCAATTTCTCAAGAACAATGTTAATGTAGGTATAAATTTTGGACATCCTAATATCTCTAATAATAATATTAAATTAGGTTTTATTTTGAAATGTCAAAAAATTGATCGACTTTTATAGAAAGAATTAGATTACAAGCCTTACCTGAAGTTTTCATTAATGCCTGTCTTGAAGAATATGTATTTAAACATTGTCCACATACAAAACCCATTTTTTAATCGCTATCAACTATCCATATTAGTATACAGAGTCCACTAGTTAGTTATTACGTTCGTTTAGGTGTGTGTGTGTGTCTCAAACGACATCAAGATGTGGTATTCGACCAGGGCCGGGGCGTCAGAATATGCCGCCTAAGGCGAATACAACTTTTGCCGCCCCCCCCCCACATATTAAAAAAATTAATAAACCGATGATATATTTTATATAGTATTAGAAGGTAGAACTAAGAATCGGTGAAAACTCGAACAATATAATCATTTTTAAAAAGTAGAATACCGCACGAAAAATTCGCTGCTACAAAAATATGCCGCCCTAAAAATATGGCGCCGTAAGGCGATCGCCTGTCCGACCAGGCGCACGTGCCGGCCCTGTATTCGACCAATCAGAATGGACCCTGATTGCAGGGCCTAGTCGCTTGTCGTGTTATTATTCTAAAAGTTATATATGCTCGCCGAACTCCCTATTTTGCGAGAAAACGTAATTTAAAGTCGTCAATAATTAACGCGCGTTATCCTCACTGAGGTAAAATCTATAGAGGCGCATACCGTATACAACTGCTTATACAAAATTGAAGCCAGGTTTGACGTCACAGGCCTCATCAAAGATGGCGAAAAAACACGGGATGGATTGGAAATATTATTATCTTCTTCTTCTTCTCACATATAAAAATGGCGACTGCCGACTGGCTTCACTTTTAAATGCGTATACTCCCTCTATAGCTTTAACCTTGGTGGTTATACGTGACGTAAACTGGCGAACAAATGAACGTCTCGCGCATCTTTCATTGGTTCATGTTTTGCCCATAGAGATTATATTATATATGGAGCGCTCATTCCTATCCCTTCACGTTACTATAGCATAGTTAGCGTTGTCACTTGTCAGTGTCCCGATGCCCCCGGCCGCTGTGATATAATAGGAGGATATATTTATTATTATCACTTAAAATAAATCATATCCTCTAAGTTTATTATATCATAGCGGCCGGGGGCATCGCCGCATCGTGACACTGAGCATCAACTATCAGATAAACGTGTGCCAAGGGAAATAAGCATTCCATGTGCTATAAGTTCTATGGTTTTGCCGTGAAATATCTTTCCTGGCTTGACTACTCGAATCATATTACGTTACAATAATTGATGATAAAAGTTATGGTTTGAAATAAACATGTAATTTTAATCTGTGTGTTAAACTGTATATTTAGCCAAGCAAAAATTGGTTGGGTAATGTCAGAAATGTGAATTTTAATTTAGCGGGACGGTCCCATTTTTTGAACAATTTTGCACAGAATATAAAAAAGATACTCATTTTCTTATTATTTTACTACAGTGGTCAAGACAAAATATGCATAAAAATTATTTCTAACTAAAACTTAACATTTTTTTAAAGCTTTTTCATTGTTCTATAATATTATGTACCTAATATATTTTAACAAATATTTTGAATATAGTATTATATTGTACGCTGGTACTTATATTTTTTATATATATTCATATTATATTGTCATTATTTTTAATTTTAGTTTTCGGATATTTATCTAATAAAATTAAAAAAAAAATTAAAATGCTGTGCTCATATTATGAGTGTATTGGTATTCATTTAGAATTTAGATTATCCAGAGTTTCTATATTATATTGTCAACTAGGTAGACGTATTTAAAAAAATAAAAAACTTTTTAACAAAAAAAAACCTCCTTCAAAAAGCCACTAAAAAGAGGAAAATAATGAAATTTTGAGGTCTGCGCCAATTTAATAAAATATGAAGTCGGTTAAAAAGTATGTATAGTATAGTAATTAATATCTTCTTTTTAACCAACTTCATATTTTATTAAATTGGCGCAGACCTCAAAATTTCATTATTTTCCTCTTTTTAGTGGCTTTTTTTTTTGTTAAAAAGTTTTTTATTTTTTACTTTTTAGTGTCAAAAAGTGACATTTACCTTAAAGGAATCACACGCCGTTACTCACTTTTATTAAAATCAGCCGAACTACTGAACCGATTTTGATGAAATTTCTATGGGACTAATCTGAAAGTATATCCTTTCAAATAAAAAAAAAATTTCCAAATCGGTTTATAAATGACGGAGTTCTGAAATCTGAGGTAACAAACATAAAAAAAAAAATACAACCAAATTGAGAACCACCTCCTTTTTTTGAAGTCGGTTAAAAATGGCTGATGGATGGATCTCAAATTTTAATTTATGCGTTTCTACCTTACCTGTTCCGGAAATCATATTGTGGTCGACTCTGTCGTTTTGTAAAAATTATGTACTTAAATTATGACCAAAGGACGTTACATATGAGACGCAAGAAAATGTGTATTAAGATAGCTATATGTTTTTAACTTGTCCTCTAAAATGTAGATGGTTTCTACATACTTGTGAGTTAGTCAGTATCAAAATACATTTTTTTGAAAGACCGTATCTTTTTATTGCATTGAATTAGAAGCATGCATTTTTTTACAGGACTATGGGGTTGTGGACCATAGTATTTGGTATTAATTTCAACTTGATACCTCTAGCCTTTCCTGAGAAAAAGGGCCTTGACGGACAAACAGACTGACAACAAAGTGATCCTACGGAACCCTAAAAAAGAGTTTCCTTGCAGTAAAATATTTTGTAAAAATATTACCGATATACAAAACTATAGAAATTTAAATTTAGCCGTAAAACTCCAGATAATCCTGAATAGCATATTAATTCTGAAACGACTGGAATCTTTCTAATCAAACTTTTATAAGCACAATCCATTATAAAATTGAAAATAATACATTTCGTTCTTTTTCATACGTTCAACTCGCCGCGATCCAACTCGTGGTCCAAATCTGCAATGTATGGAACTATTTGGACCGTCGGTACTTTCCATCATAGACATAGAAATCTAGGGACGTAGTATAAAGTACCACTTTAGACGAGAGGGGAAGCCATTCTATTGGCCGCATCTTTGCGCATATTCAATTGCGTCAGATGCAGTCGCCCGCATCTTTGCGTATGCTCAATTGCTCGTACAGTGCTTGCGCAACTGAAGCAACCAATAGAATGGGGGCTCACTTGCTTCCTCACTTCCCCACTCGCTTGTACTACGTCCCTAGATTCCTATGTCTAATGTCATTGCAGTTTTGGGCCGCGAACGGATGAAAAAGAACGAAATGTATGTCGGCCTTAAGGTTTTGTCTAGAAATAGATAGAATCCTGCTATTAACAGGTGGTACGCAGGAAGCTAATGGTTTTATGTTAAAATTATTTAAAATACCCGTTCTTAGCATCAAGTGAATTCCTTAAAAAGTTAGTTAGTGAAGGCAGACCTAAAGTTTCTAAAATCAGAGTTGGGGCATCGGCCACCATTGATAAAGACAGCGAAACAGGAACGTAGCCAGCATTTTTTTTTTGCATGGGCCAGGGCTGGGCCACACTGATATAGATCTTCAACCCCATATAACCCAAGACGCCTTGTAAAACCACAAACATTTAACCCCAATACCCAATTGTCTGCTTGGGGGGGGGGGGCGAGTGATGTACGGCGAGCAATTAAAAAATGCAAATTTATAATAGCACAAGCGCGCTAGAACAACACAGTTCAGGAAGCTACTAAATTTTATGCCGATATTTTATGCCGATGCTTTTTGTTTATTCAATAATTAAATTGCTTAACAAACTTACGTCTTGGGTTATCACATGGGCCCATCCGTGACTATAATATATAAAGGCCTGAACACATTAGCGCGGTAGCGGTGGCGTTTGAACGCAACACTAATAAACAAATTGACACGAGCATATATTATGTCGCTGCTTGTCAGCGGTACAGCGTTCTGGTGCTGCGTTCTATGGCGCGGTGGCGGTCAGACACAACTTGTTGAGTTTGACCGCGTGTACCGACGTATAGTAAACGTTATTGTATTCATACAGAATTACAAAATTTATCTAGAAAGTTAAAAACTGCACGAAGTCACCGCAAACGCCACCGCAACAGTATGGCCTACTCAAAAAACGCTATCGCTACCGCCACCGCGCTAATGTGTTCAGGCCTTAATGCGTTTCACTCATACATTGTTAATTAACGACATTTCCAAAATTTAAAATAGTGAGTCATGCATAGTTCGTAACAATGGAGCGGAAAAGCAATGAAACAATGAAGCTTACGCGTACGCGTCCCATGTATGAAAACTGTGCCGCTTATATAAATGATGAAGTATAAGTGCGTGACTCACTATCTTAAACTTTGGAACTTGACTATAGTTAGGTATAAAGCGATTTTTCTCTCGGAATTTTTCTACAACATATGTCGCCAGTCGAAAATTGAAACGGCTAATTCTTACTTAAGCAACTTCGGAAATATCTACTCGTAAAAAGCTACAAATTAATTCGATTCCGGAAAATGGTACCATTAACTTCCTGTCAATCGTTCTTAATGAATGCGCTGTAATTTTAAATTTTCTTGCATTAAAAACAGGATGTGAATGAAAATTGTAAAATTTAATATTAATGGGCAATTACGTTTTAAAAAACTTCGTGGAATTGCTAAGCTATAAGATATAGCTAAATTATAATATTTATCTATCTAGTTATATAAACTATATAAAATAAACACAACAATGAAATCGTTTCATTATTTGAATAATAATAAATATAATTATATTATCTAACACAAAATAATCGTTACCGAAAATTCTGTTGCTTGGAGCTAAAAAGGCCAATGTCAAATTTACCACATTTAAGTTAAAGTAGACACTGGCCTTTTTATTAGCTTATTAGCTTTAAATTATATTGATAACTAGCCGTTACCCGTGGCTTCGCCCACGTATTTTTCGATTTATGATTTATTGATTTATTATCCCCCCGCGACCCCGCGAGAAATTCTCCTCCTGCGAAGCGAAGTCGGGCTGGTGGTGTTTATTCGCTCGAATTTTCACACGAACTTCCATACAAACTTTCATCCCCTTTTTAGCCCCTTTAGGGGATGCATTTTCAAAAAAACTTTTCTTAGTGCTCACCTACGTTATATAAGTAACTCCTGTGCAAAATTTCATGCTTCTAACTTCAAAAACGACGAATTTCCATACAAACTTTCATCCCCTATTTAACCCCCTTAGGGGCTGAATTTGAAAATTCCTTTCTTAGTGGGTGCCTACTGCCTACGTCACAAAAGGAACCTACTGTCCAAATTTCAAGTTTATATCTTCAGCGGTTTGACCTGGGTGTTGTCTGTCAGTCAATCAGTCAGTCAGTCAGTAACGGAACTGTTTTATATATATAGATTTCATAGCGACATTGCCCCCCCCCCCTTCCATTATAGAGCTGCTGTTAGTTGAATTTAACTTGGGGCCGTTTTAGCATTTATAAAAGATAGCAAAAAAAGGAATCGAATGCTATATCTAACTCAAAACAAGATATTGACATTGGTCCGTTTAGCTCCAAGCCACAGAATTTTGCTTGATTTAAAAAAATAAATAATCAAAAATGTCTGTGACCAACGGTGATTCCGTAAGTGTTCTGTTTTTCCAATTTTGGTACGGAATACTAAAGATTAACACATTTCAAAACGCGAAATGACTTTCATAATATATTTTCAAGCGACAAATTAGTGCCCCCTCAGTTCTACTATATTTTCAGTTTGATTTACTTGTTGCCAAACTATAAATAATTTTAGTATTATAATAAAAACAAGTTAACACATTTTATGTTCAAATTTTAACTGTTCAGGCATGCGCGGTTTTAATGAGAGAAGCCACCCAAAATTTTCTCCTCGATCTGATGACAGAATATAGAGTATGGTACAGTGATTTCCAAAGTGTCTCCGCAAAAAAATTGAGGGGTTCCGCGGGCAAGACGAATAAGTTAACTTGTTTGATTTAAAAAAAAAATAAAAATAGTCTATTTTAAAAGCGAGTCGAAAATATAATTACACATGCGAAAATAATAAATAATAATAAAACGATCTCATTTCAATCATTATAATATAACAATGTGTAAAATTCGAGTATATTTTTTTTATTTGCAATAAATATATTTTCAAAAATTTTCTTTTATATTTATCACAGGTTGATTAAAAATGCTTATCTATGCAATTTTTCCTATTTTTTTTCTTTTATTAAATTACTTATATATATTTTGATTGAATAGATGCTGCTAAATAAAATATGAAAATATTTTCATAATACTGCTAACACATCGTTAAAATAAAGTTATAGGAGGTACAGAACTCGGTTACTTCGCTGCACAGCGAAGTTTTCCAATAATATACTGAAGTTATTCGATCTGGACGATCTAATCAATATTTTTATGAATAACTTTTTAATACTGAATGTATCAAAACATTAAGTCTATGTTCAAAATCGTAGTTACTATATTGCGACTGGGCTTTCTGCAATAACAGCTTTCCTTCTTGTTGTGTCTGAAAAATATTACATTCGAAATTAAAAACAAATTATTATTTGCACTAATATTATAAAGTTTGTATGTTTATCGCGGGTAATCTCTGGAACTACTAAACCGAAAGTTTTTTGTCTTACCTATTCATGAGCTAAATTTGTGTACGCTGACTAAACTATAAGAAATATACAGTAAAATTTGATGCTCTGAATTATTGCGTTGCCAAACTCGTTGCCAAATCAAAATCTATCCGGGCAAAGCCCATTCAGAAATCAGTGGCTATAAATTTGAAATAAGGCGCAAAATTACAAAAATACAACCGAATTGAGAACCACCTCCTTTTTTTGAAGTCGGTTAAAAAGGCGGGATATTACTGTATGTTGATTATTTTTAAGGTAGGGCATTGGCATTTTAAAGTAGTACACTGCTTCTCTATGCCCTCACCTAACTACGATCCTGAAAAGAATACATACCTCGGAATTTTTGATCAGTAACATTGCGAGTTCATACTGAGCGAAAGCGGAAATATGAGTATCGTTACTGTGCGGAATATTCGCGCGAGACTCCAAACATTGCCGGTAACTGTCGACGGCACTTATTACGTCACCCATAATGGAATAACAGGAACCAGCTATCAACTTTGCGACGCCTGGCATCGGTTCTGAACTACTATCTTGGCAATCTAAAAATTACAAAAATCGGACACCCATTACAACAACTTTGAAGTGGAAATTGTACAAGAAAATATCGTTTCAATTGTTTTTTTAACAAGATCCATTTGAAATTCTACAATGCTTTTCTTATAGAGAAATAGGTGTGATCACAATCTAAGGTGATTGTTAAATCAGATTTTCTGACAATGCTTTCTGCAACCCAGCATAAATCCTAATTAATCATTTTCAGATTTTTTTCTGTCTGTTCTTCCATAACTCGTAAAGTCCTAATCCGATTGCAATGAAATTTGGTACACGTATATAGAACCAACCTTAGCTGCTATTATCTGAAAAAGTGTATAATTACCCAAAATAACGGCATTGATTACATCCTTGCTGCAGCTGCCTAGAGCATTCCACAAATATAACAGTTCATAGGTGTAATACTTCCAATATTTAGTACCACGTTCATATAATTTATCAGTTTCTTGCGGAAAAAATGTAATCCTTCTAGTTATAAACACTTCCAGTTGTGTTCCTTTCTGAGTTGAAGCATTGATTATTTCTTTCAGTTCTTTTATCATATTCATATCGACTTGTTCGCATGCGCCTGAACAAATTAAACCTAAATATGCATAGAAACTTCGCGACCATCGACTCCGTTGTTTGAGCAACATGAAAGTTGACATCGATTTGTGGAAATCCAAACAAATCAAATGACACCACCCGACTTCGTGTAAACACAGAAGTTTAATTTCGCGTTGTGTTGAATTATCAACGGCCATTTGATATGAATCCAGCGCTTTTGGAATGTTTGACTAAAATTTTAAAATTGTCACGAATTAACTTCAATCAATAATCAATTCAAATTATAAAAAACTAGAATTAAGATAAGAATCTTTCGGGCTTATGAGCCGTGGTCTACTAGAATGGCTTCTTCTTCTTCCAGACGTTTCGCTTGCAACTGCGGCAAGCATCTTCAGTGGTGTGTTCGACGTGGTCGTAGTGTTCTTCTCAGTGTCCTGCTGTTGAGTGTCACATTCGACAGCAGGACACCGAGAAGAACACTATAACCACGTCGAACACACCACTGGAAGAAGAAGCCATTCCAGTAGACCACGGCTCATAAGCCCGAAAGATTCTTATCTTAATTCTATTAACGCCGGCCGTGAAAGCCTACATTCTTTTATAAAAAACTGCCATAATAATTCGCAATTAAAAGCAAAGTGGCTAACATTGAGTGTTCGAATCCGAAGTCGTCATATGTGGGGTCTACGAAAAAAAAAATGGCAGCTCCCGAAATGTCATTATGTCATATATGACTCAAATCAACATATTTTTAAATATCAATGTATGTTAATGCTCGATCTGATATTGTTGACATAAAAATCTAGCCTCATTGGCGAAAAAATTTACTTTACTAACAAACCCATCATTTCGTCTACATTTGCTTTATGGTACGACCGATTAAATCACACATAGACGTCTGAAGTGCTGACATCTGCATTCGCTTTTAATTACGAATATGTGTAAAACTAATTACCCTCAGTCTATTAATGCGTCCATCGAAAAATAAAAACAATGCTGATTTCCCGTACTTTACGGTAGACTCGTCAATCAATTGTTGTGCAGCCTCAACACCTGCGTGTACATTATTACCATCAAGAGCAAAAAATGGACGAACTATTGTATGATACCACAACAGGGCCAATCTAAAATGCATAACAATTTTATAAAATGGAACAATAAAAACGGTGCAGAAAAAGCTCCTTTTATATTTACGCGTTTAATTAAATACAGTTTTTAGGATGACTTCTTCCGAGAAACAATAGATAGTACAGAATATACTGTTTCAGACAAAATAGTTTATCAAATCACTATATTTTGATGTGCTTGCTCGCATCATGGGTCCCACGAGGGTGTGGGCAGCGAGGCTGTAGGCAGTGGGCCGGACGCGATAGGGGACCTGACGTCTGGCGGTAATTTTTTAAAGGACTATAGGTTACTCAAATTTTAACACAGTGGGGGGGGGTCTGCCATAGATTGTGGTCAGGGGGCTTCTCTCAAAAGTAGCACTAATAGATTACAATGTAATGTGCCTATGTATTTAACGATCGAAAACACATCAAAATTTAGTGAATTGATAATTAATAATTATCTTTTAAACACTGCATACTGCGCCATTTACCGTTGATGGATGAACATATTACAGGGTACTGAATTGCTTTGCGGGTAATAGGGATTTAACCCGTAAAATCAAATAAATCCCTATTACCCGCAAAGCAATTCAGCACCCTGTATAATGTTGTTTGTAGTATCATGGTAATACATACCTAAAATAATTTAAAAAATTTATAATAAAAAATATGTTTGAAAAAGTTCACTTACGTGGCAAGTGGCGCTCGCATGTCATTACCATTACGAGCATACATAAGACATGCGATACCGGCTTTACGATCGGTACCAAACCCCAACAGTTGTGTAAAACGCAAAATGGACGGTGGCAGTAAGGACACACTCAGCTGAAAGACACCATACCCAAAACTGGCCGCTCCCATTAATCTATGTATTGTTTCTGGATCAATATCTTGTTCAAGTAAATTATTTGGAAATGCAATTCCATCTGAAGTTTTCGATCTAAATAAAGAATCATTTTTTACTGTTTTAATGTACCTATATTGAAAGTTCGTGACCGAACATTAAAAAACGTATTTACAAGTTTGCAAAACAAAAGAAATTGTGCTTTGTCATGCATACTTTGGCGAAAATAAAAAGATATAATGAAGAAAATTTTATAATATACAAAAGTTTTCAGGTGTATAAAACACTATAAACAAAATCTGTACATTCGTGTATTAAGTAATTCAAATTTCAAACACACTTGGATGATTTTTATGATATTCCAGCCAAGTGCTCGAAGAATGTGTGCACCTTAGATGGGGCACAGGGCTGACGGTTTCAACTGAAATTAGCCAAGCCTCGGAAGATCTTTTCTTGCTTTCCAAAAAGAGCTTTTCAGAGATTTATTGCATATTTCATTATTGAAACTCCTGAAATATATTGGGTAACATTACTCCATTTAAGAAGATATCACCCAAGATATCTCGGGAGTCAAAATCAGGATCGGGCAGACACTACATTGAAAGGAGGTCATTCAAGTTCGTAAAAGTCATTGAGTCAATTACCTAAATAAATTATATAAATCTTTAAGCAAAGGAACGAATTGCTTATTTTTTAACCGACTTCAAAAAAAGGAAGTGGTTCTCAATTCGGTTGTTTTTTTTTTTTTATTTGAAAGGATATACTTTCAGATTAGTCCCATAGAAATTTCATCAAAATCGGTTCAGTAGTTTGGCTGATTTTAATAAAAGTGAGTAACTGCGTGTGATTTTTTAAGGTAAATGTCACTTTTTGACATATCAGACAGCGTAAGAAAGTCGGTTTAATAAAAAGTGAGTAGCGGCGTGTGATTCTTTTAAGGTAAATGCCACTTTTTGACACTAAAAAGTAAAAAATAAAAAACTTTTTATCAAAAAAAAACTCCTTCAAAAAACCACTAAAAAGAGAAAAATAATGAAATTTTGAGGTCTGTGCCAATTTAATAAAATATGAAGCTGGTTAAAAAGAAGATATTAATCACTATACTATACTTTTTAACTGACTTCATATTTTATTAAATTGGCACAGACCTCAAAATTTCATTATTTTCCTGTTTTTAGTGGTTTTTTGAAGGAGGTTTTTTTTTTTGTTAAAAAGTTTTTTATTAATTTTTTTCTCTAAAACGAATTTTGTTTTTGCTATAAAATATTTCATTTTTATGACCATTGCTATTTGAGATTAAGGGAGGTAGGTAGGAAGTTTTGGCTCAGTAGCTCTCACAGATCAATCCCGGTATTTCTGAGTCCCGAGATATTGTGAGTGGCTTCTTTTTAACTAGGCACATATCTACATATTTCCAAAATGAACAATGTTCTGTAAGCAAGATTTTTTTTTTTAAGTTGATACGTCTTGCATCCGAAACTTAGTCAGTCACTATTTAACTAATAATTTCAATAATGAAACAAATAAATCCAAAATAAAAGATCTAAAATACAAACGAAACGTCTTCAAAGTCGCTAGTTACAAAGGAAGAATTTCTTTGAAATTTTCTGAGACAAACACCAAAAGGATAAGACGGCTTTATTAAAAAAATAAATATACAAATAATTAAAAAGCGGCTGTCTTAAAAGTCACAAAATAAAACGTGAGCTTACTTTGATGGACGTAGTACTTCATTCAGAAATCCCAGTGGATACGAAAGTGATTGTGTTAAGCTGGACAGACGTAGTGAATTTGCACTAAAGCTACGAGTTGGTTTCCTACTATCACTATATGTTGAATCACAAACACTATACGAATACCCGTTACTGAGTCGACTCTCTGGTCGCTCCATTTCTTCAAGTGCCCTTAAAGTATCGGGCGGCAGTTCCGACTCAGGAGTCGGTGGTATGGACCAATCGCTCGATGACGTTGGTGAACACATCCCTGTCGTAGGAGACGGCGTGTTTAGGGAATTACTGGTCGGCGATATCGACTGAAATTTTCTCGGATGCGGCAAATACGGTCCTATAAAACCATACGATATAAATATACAAGCTACGAAACAATTGCATTGTGTCGCCGATTAAAATACCTAATTCCTCGGAATCGCCAAATGTTTTTAGGTATAATTCCAAAACCTGATTATAAATATTTTGATACAGTTTCCAAGCTTTTCTTAACACCCATCCTCCTTTGAAGTAACCAGAAAATTCTTGTTGTAAAAATACTAGAATCGCTTCACACACCTAAAGATTTTCATTTTTATATTATATTAGTATAATTACTTCGTATAAGCTACAAGATTCAGAGGCAAAGTTAAATTTTAAAATTGATTACCTGGGTGTCAGCTAAAATAATTTGCTCTTCTAAGCTTTCGGCCAACTTTTGTTGCTTATCACTTCCAAACATCTTGTTTTTAAAAGATTTTAACCAGCCCATATCATTTGCACAACGACGTTCCGTTTCTTTTAAACAATTTAAGGCAAGGGTAAGCTTTTCTTCTTCATAAGACATCAAAGCATTCTGAAAAGCGTATTTTTAAAATTATAATGCCCGAAAACTTTCCCATCAGTAATACGTGACTTCCACACTACTGCTGCGATATCATGTTTACAAATTATTACTTCCTTCAAAGGATTGTGGTCACTTAAGATAGGCGGTCAGTGTCCAAAGAAAACATGTTTTCTTTGCAGCTCTACTGGTTTCATGAAAATTTGGTCAATGATCAAGAGTGATGAAGTTTATCAGTGTCAAAAGATCAATTCATTAGTAATCAGACACGAACCCGGGTTAAAAAATTTGCTGCGCCTAGGTTGCAGAATTTTGTCGTTCCCTCATCTGTCTTATATACAACCGTTTAACAAACAGCAAGAACCATAAAAGAAAGATTAATAAGTAAAAATTCAATCCAAAATGTCTACTACTTAGGTAGGTAGTAGGTACTGTGATTCTCGATTTTGAAAAACTAATCAATAAAAATCGCCCTCCAGTGCGCTCGGCAGCTTTAGCCCTTAGTATTAAAAAAACGTATTCCTTTTGTGTTGTTTATTTTTATCATTATTTTATTTATCTAAATTAAATTATAATAGTTCCAAAAATAGATTTTACCATGAATGTTACAAATGAATATCCCGCCAGCATTTGTATACTTTCAGAGTTAGATTTAAATAGTTCCTCGGCCTCTTCTGTTTTATTATTTAACAAAAGATCGATTCCTTCTTTAGCTCGTTCCCATTCTTCCAAATTATTCTCTCCCATGGATAGTGTAGTTGCAATTTTTGGTTCCATTATATTTTATTGATGAGTCTTAAAGTATTTATTTGCATTTTATTTCTGCAACGAAATTTTTCGATAGATTTCCTTATCGTTTTCGGGTAGGGTTAACAAATATTATTGTGGGCTATTTTTTTTTTAATTCTTCTACCTTGTAGATTTATAGCTTTGGCTATGTTGTAATATTATGCATTTATGTTAAGATAACTACAAAATTGTAGCTGTAACTTACTAGATAGAACAAAAAATTATAACGTCAATAAATTATTGTTGACTTCATTGTTACGATTTATTAAAAATTATGTTTTCATCATATCCGTTTCATTACTATGTTAGGGGCTTAGCACTGGGGTAGTGGGGCTTAGTCATTTTTTTAAAATAATTTATTAAAGGAATTTCAAATTTCCCGAATACAGAAGAAATGTTAATTGTACGCATGATTGTTGCGTCAGATAGCTATTGTGTGCACATGAAATTTTGAGGTTAATTCAATTTTAAGAAAACTTCACTTATTTCTTTTGTTTTGACAAGTGATAGGAGATAATCAAAACGTTAGTTGAGATAGTAAAAAACGTCAGTATGTATTTTATAATCTATTACTTCCAATTTATTGTAAGTTGTAATACTTATTTATAATTTAGATATTGTAATATCTAGTCAAAAATTTGCATCGTTAAATAAAAACAAAAATTAAGAGACGGCAGAATTAAAATTTCGCTATTGTGTAGATTAATTTTCAAAATGTTGACTACACCTCGCTCGCGTCTGACAAAATTCATCCTTAGAGATTAATGAAAACGATAGAAAATATTTGTTTTTTACGTTATTGTTAAGTTTTAATAAATAGCTGAACTTGGTAAGCCGAACCTAACAATTTCCACTAAATATTTGATGTTTGCAGAAGTTCTTAGTTTGTATCAAAATTAAAAGCTTCGGCAGCTGATATCGATAGAGTAAAAATATACATTACACAATGCAATAAAATCTAACTACATTGAGAATTCGCATACAGTCCGATGAGAATTTCAAAATCATTATATATTGTAATTATTCATCTATGCAGTGAATCATCATTTTCTTACTAATGTTGACAGAAGAACGATTTTAAATCGTGTGTATATTTTACAAACCAGAGATTAGACCCGTTAGTGGTACAAAACACTATATAAATAGTAGGTAGTCGTAACCGTGAAATGTCAGCCCGAGGAATTCAGAAAAAAATATAAAAACATTTTTCTTGTGTGAATTTTGGTAATGAAGCATAAGGGCATGTTGAATTTTAAGAAATGCTGGCAATTCATAGAGATAACGTATGGAATAAAATAAAACAAAATTTTACTTATGTACCTACCTACCTATTTATATTAATATATGAGATATTTTTGAGTAAAAGGTTTAATTTCCATTTTTAGTAATTCAGAATCCGTAGGCACAATCTTTCAGTTACAGTGCAATATTGGAAATTTACTTACAATAAATAAATAATTGCATATTATTTAAAATATTTAGAGAAACAGAACCATATTTAATTTTTTATATATATTTATAAATCTTAAATAGCAAAAATAAAAACTTACTTGAAGATATCGTTTGAATTGTTCTACTGATTGTTGTTTTCCATCACTGAAATTTATATTAAATTCGGAATATTTGAAAAAAGACACTATTTTAAAACATTTTGACAGGTGTGACAATGCTGCTGTTAAAAAACAGCATTCACTTATTGATTTTCTGTGTTTTCTGTGATGGTCCTGTATATTGGTCATTTAACTAATAACTAACCTAATCACAATTCACAAACCATTTTCAAAAAAAGAAGTAATAAACGACATTGATACGGTTTGAACTTTTTTTTTAAATAATTCGATTTAAATTGGAACTGTTATCTCAGTATGACAAGTTTGGTCCGATTAAATCAAAAATAATAAGTCAACAAGAAGAACGCAAAATGAACTGTTTTTATTTTTTACGTTGCCTGAAAATAATATCAGGTACATTTTCTTGTTATTATAGCTATTCGATGTATAAAATAATTAACTTTTACTTGTCAAAATTATTGTTTCATTCGTTTTTCTACGAACTTCCAATTCTGCCATCGATGGAAAAAATTAACTTTCACTGTCGATACTTGCATGACAGTGCTCTAAAACATGTTTTTTACAGTACCTGTCGCTGATACGTTAGTTATCGAGCGTCTATAATTAAAGCACCCGTTAAAAACATGTTTCGCAATAAAATTGAATGTCTGCTGTTAGAACTGTGGTGTAACCGGAACGCTACTAGCGCGTTACTGGCGTTTAGCTTCGAATCCTAACAATATTTCTCTTCTACGTAAACTACTGCAGTAAACGACTATGTAATTGGGTGCTGTCATTTCATCAAATAAAAAGTATGATATGACTGCGTGTGCTTAATTACAGGATTAAAAGCGAAATCAAATAAAAAGAATTGAAGATTATAAATTTGTGAAATTTAATATAATGGAAATGAGGCGACGAGCAAAAAATTTCACAGATTTAGAGAAAAAACAGTTAAAAGAAATACTTACAAAATATCACAACGTCATTGAAAATAAAAAAACTGATCAAAAAACACTTGACTTAAAATATAAAGCGTGGACACAAATTGCCCGTGAATATAATGCAGTTCAAATGTCCGGCGAACGCACAACAAGTCAGTTAAAAGGTCTGTTAGATAGTATGAAAAAAATGGCCAAGAAAAACGGAATTAAGGTAATCGATTCACCAACATTATATATAAAGAAAAATGTATTACCATATTTCGCAACAATTTTTACAGTATCGTTAATGAGTCATAATTAAAAATTAGCAAAATTACCAATATTTAATTAAATATCGATATAAGTATATCGATACATTTGGTACAGCGAGTATAATTAGTTATTAGTAGCCAATATGGGGCAGGTTTGGTGAGAAGCAAGGAAAAAACAGCGCTATCAGTTTACTACTAATTCGAATTAAAAATACACTAAAGTACATATTACCTTTTAATTTTCAGTTGGTAGATTTGAAAATTGAAAACAATAACGGTTATGAATTAAATCAGTACAATACATCTTCAGATATAAAAATAGAAAATAGAAGTAATGGTTATGATATTAATGATTACAATACATCGGTGCAAAATGGCTATCATTACAGTAACGGTAGGTACTCAGAATTTGGGTTATTCATAACATACAAGGATATAAGTATCCAGACACCCTCTCGAGTCTAGAAATTGTTTGTTAGATACCAAGGTTATTAGAGTACAGTTTGCCTCGTTCCATCTGACCAATCAGCGTAAGCGCGGGAATGACGTCAGCTAGAATTTAGTTTAAATCAAGTACAAAAATTGTTGAAGATTATGCTTATTTATATTAGGTGCTTCGTGCAGATTTTTTCGTAAAATTGGCAGGAGACAATAAATAGAAGAATAGATGTTAAAAAATAGGATAATTTTTATTTTTATTACAAAATTTAGGTTTTAATATCTATAATATAAACAAACAAAAAATTAAATAATGCTCAAGAAATGGCAGATCTTGTTAATTACCTATTTTTTTAAATTTAAGAAACGAATAGAATTAACAAACAAATAGATAAATTAATTATTTTATCTTTTATATTCACAAAATATTAAAAATAACCACAAAACACCATAACACTTAACAGCTATCGCAAAATTGACAACTTATCATATTTTTTTCACTACAGAAGAATCATGTTTCTATTAGGTATTGAAAAAACATATCACACTACCATGGTTACTGTGAATTTTATTTCCAAAAATTAGCAGCGTCCATGGTCTAATCTTTTCTATTGAAGTGAGCAAGCATGGTATATTCTGAGTGACGTCATCCCCCCACTACTATCTATCGGAATGAGGCAACCTATACTCTACTAACCTTGGTTAGATACATTATTATTATTTGATAATAAACGCATTGGATAGTTAGTATCTAGCGCCGTATTGGTATCAATAATTTCCGCTAGAGCGAGCTGACATTGATAGCCAACTCTACCAGAAGCTAGTCAAGGCATACACGTTCGGGGTTTCCCATTGGTTGAATCTACAATCCCTCTTTCTCTCCTGTGGGTTATTTTTTTTTTAATATCTTTGCTATGATATTTCAAAGAAACAACAGTGAATCGCTTCTCAAGTGCCAATATAATAATTAACAATTTTAGATAATGAAGTTGTTATAGAACCTGATGTTTTAATAGAAGATTCAAATGATTCGTCAGAAGCAGAAGCTAAAGAATCACCGACTGATGATAATATATTAACGCAGTCAGTACTACCTGGAGCATCTCACAAGCCCGGTGTAAATAATTATAATTCCGAAATTACCAGTACACAAAAAATACAAAAAACGCGAAATGATATGCACAGAAATTTGTATAAAGTTACAGAAAAGAGATTAATAGCATATGAGAAGAAAGCGATCAGTAACGAACAGTTGCTTGCGCAAAAATTAAAAATTGCACAACTAGAATTACAATTAAAAGTTGCCGAACTAGAGAAAAAAAATAAAATATTCGAAACGGAACAAAAAATTAAAAATACTGAACTGCAAATAAAATTAATGGAATACGAACACAAAAAGAGAATGTTTGAACTTGAAGAGCGAATAAAAAAATCTGAAGCGAAAAAAACTAATTCTTAACACAGAGCCATGTGTTAAAACTTCCAGGGAAAAAAATCAAATTTACGGCAGGGAATATTATAAATTTTCTTAATGTGTGAATGAAACTGTATAGAAGCAGTTTTATCAATAACATCGAAATTAAAAGTGGAAATAATCGTAACAGAAAAAAATACCCTTTAGTCAGTAAACTTTAATTATTATAAAACAAAAGCCAGTACATGAAAATCAAAGTTCAAATTGAATGGGTTATAACTTTAATGCTGTGATTGAACACGTCAATATACGTGCAAAATGTAATATTCTTAAGTATTATTTAATAACGTAAACATAAAGATTGTAAATTATAAAGAATATAAATGATTCAAAATAATTTTATACTTCCTTGTGTACATAATATAACTGGTATATAAAAACATCACTTTCAAAATAACACATTATTTTCAATATGAAAACTGCAATATTCCCTTTGCAGAGCTCTTACAACTAAAATCGGAATGATCAAATAAAGTCTTGCCTGCAGACTTGACGACTTGCATCGTTGGGACAAAGTCCAAGCAAATATCTACATATAAGTTACAATTAGAAAATTTATCTAACTGTTAATAACACATGTAATTTTTGTCGGCGAAAAAAATCATAAAAACGTCTTTTTCGGAATATTTTCCGAATCGAATAAGCTATTGCTCATATTTTTTGAAGACTTGTATTTATTTTTCTCAAGAAACTCACTTCTCGACTAGACTAATAGGGCATGTCGAACTTAATAAAACCATTGGGGAAAAAAATCAATTGATTCTGAGCGCAGATAACTCTGGCAGTAGATGCGGCTATAAAATAACTTCTACAACTTATAGATTTGTGTATTATTGTACAAGATTTGACTTACACATTTGATCTTCACCCATCATAAGTATACGATGCATTAACGCTAAAATTAGGAACCTTCAATTTTTTTCTTCAATTAAAGGGCAGGAAAATAAAACATCAAGTAAACTACATTTTTTATTCAAAATTTAATGTAATTTTTACATGACTTATTTCCATAAAAAATGACTGAATTTTGTTACATTTTCTACTTACAATATCAAATAGTACGTCACTAAAATCTACTCTTTGTTTTTTCTTTAAAAAACATATGAATTGTAATGGGTCCCTTTTTCGATTTTTTTTTATAATCCCAAATTTAACACTAGCAGACAAAGATCCACTAAAATTTTGTTTAATAAATTTTTGAACAGAAGAACTAAAAACATTCAAAACACAATCACCGAATTTATTTTTTACAAAGTTCAATTTTTCTTATAACAAACAATTTATACTGTTCAATTTTATAAGTTTTAAATATTCAGATTTATAAACGCTTTTTTTAAACTAAAACGGAAAAAATTGCAACAAAATAAAATAACATTTTTATTATTAAATTAACATTAAATACATTTGTTTATAAATCTGAATGTTACTGAATAATTGTTTTTCACCTTGATAACGTGCGAAGATCAGACCGGTTCAATATTCTTCTCTTGTGAGCTCACTCGCTGTATACCACTGTAGAAGCGATCAGAAGATGTTTCTCTCTGATTTACTTGAATTTGGCTCACCTGTTTTTCGCAGCTGGAAAGAGCCCAACGAAATAATTCCACGTCTTGTGTTGACAGCAATCATGACGAGATCAACCGGGTTTGTAAAGTCAGTAGGCATTGTATTTTTAAACGATTGGAAAAAAACGATAAGGTATTCACAGTTATACTGTCAATAAAAATTTCAAACTTCCCCGAAATTAAATTGTTTAAATTTCATTAAAAATCCCATTTGAAAATTAAAAACAGGAAACAATATTCAGAAAAAAGATAAAAAAAAATGAGTGAAGAAACGTTTGTTTATCCAGCAAAAAACAAATTTTCCACCACCACAAAAACGTTCTACAATCTGTACGTGTAGAGTTCAACTTTCAAAGAACCAATAAATAGCACTAAACACCTGCAATTAAAAAATTTAACTCGGCAAACCAATTATTAAAAATATGCGCAAATCGTATAATTGAAAATAGTAAGCATTAATATTATTATTGTATCTCGTACTGTTAGAACCTCAGATAAATAAAATATTACTTTGGTTAGAACAGTCTATTCAAAATTCAGTAACTAAAAATAATCATAGAACTTGTTTGTATAGCTGGATGAACAAATGTATGGTACAACGAAATAATTATATTTTTTATACCCATATTTTTTTTTAAATTTTACCAAAACGAAACATATTTTTTAAAAATACAATGCAAACATTAATATGATATAAATACCTCGAAATAAATGACGCAGTGACAGATAAAAATTTCTTTGTCGATTCGACACACGGCAACATATTGCATAAAAACATAGAAGGAGATAGAGACAGTATAACACTACATAAATATATCATATCTATATTATGACAATAGAAAAAATATATAAAAAACAATTAACCGTTCATTATAATGTGTACAAAACTATTATTATAAATACCTCAATAAAACTGAGTGAGTGAGAAAGTGAATGTGATCGGCGATAGTACTTTGTTTATTGTAAGTCACCAATCAATCAACAGCAGTGTCTGAGACAGACTGAGAAAGAAAACAGTCTCGTTGGGACTGACTCTCGGCAGATTCAGTGGGACTCGCTGAAAAGCTGTTCCTAAATGTTTTAATTTACCATCATCGTCCAAATTAACACAAATAATATTGTCACAAATATCTAGGCTTTTTTTTTAAATTCATTTATATAATCATTTCATATAAAATATATTCCCAAACTCAATAGAATCTGGTTTTTTGATAATCTTAAAAGCGAGAAAAGCAATGTAACTGAAATGTTTGATTGTTTTCGACCATATGACTAAGTACCAGACGGATATTCATAATGACCTTAAAAATTAGAATAGTAACCCATCCGATAGATGGCACTACCTGTAAAATTCGCTATACTGTTTTGTAGTATCTCTTTTTAATGCACTATAAATGCAGTATGCAACAGAATGTTGCCAGTAGCACTCCTAGCGGTTAGATTACTATAAATAAAACAGGAGACAGCAAAGCGTCATATTTAATAATATTACGGTATAAATTAAGTTTCAACTAAAATTGTTCAAAGTTAAATTACATTTTCCATTTATACCCCGCGGGTAAACAAAACTTACTACCCAAAAAAAAAAAATATTAAACTTGCCGCAAATAAATTATATTTTCTTCATATTCAAATTCAGTTTAATTTTGAGCTACTAAAATAAACCAGAATACTAAACTGGTGAGGTATTCCCCTATACAGTATGTAAACAGGTAAGCTGCACATAGGGAAATTAGCATTGAGAAAAAATGAATGGATCAGAGTCAGCCATGACTTATAATGCACGTATTTATATAGAGTTGCTATGGTTTTGTCAGTGTTTTTATTTTAATTGCCGTTTAAATGTCAAGTAAAATAAAAATAATTGAAACTAAAATAAAAACACTGACAAAACCATAGCAACTCTATATAAATACGTGCATTATAAGTGTCATGGCTGACTCTGACCCATTCATTTTTTCTCAATGCTAATTTCCCTATGTGCAGCTTACCTGTTTACATACTGTATACACAACACACGTCTAATTAAAACTCCATAGCTTAGATGGCTCTGTCTATATTACACTGACCTAAAAAAACTTAAAAATTAATAAACAAACACTTGAAAAATTCTACACATTTATTCATCTCAACGATCGTTTCGGGTTTCTAGCCCATCATCAGGAGTTTACTTTAAAACTCCTGATGATGGGTTAGAAACCCGAAACGATCGTTGAGATGAATAAATGTGTAGAATTTTTCAAGTGTTTGTTTATTAATTTTTATTCAACCATGTTCTACCAAGTGCCTAGCGATAATTCTATAGAATTTATAAGAAAACTTATGCGTTTCCCACTTATTGCGCTCTTATGCACTAGTGCATCGTTTGCTATCAGGTAATTATCATAAATGATAATATTGGACAAAAGTACAATTAGTAAAAAATGCCATTAATGAACTTTTGCTAAACTTCCATATAATATGTACATACTATATACAGTTTCAAGTCATGTCTGAATTCCATGATGGCAAAGTTTCATTAAACAAAAATCTATATATCTAATGACTGATCAATAAAAACGACGAAATATAATTTTTTTAAGAAATAATTTATGAACACTAGTCGCTACAAAAGATTTATATTTTGTATTGTTTAAAAGTTCGTTTATGCGGGAAAAAATAGAGCAAATCTCGCTTTTAGATTACAGCACACATATTTTTGTTTGCTATGGATTCCATTAGCGTACGTGCTAGTGAATATGCGTGCGTGTTACTAACCTGTCGCAGATCTGTAAGAAACGAATATAAGTTATTAAAAAAGAAATCTTAAAGAATTTTACCTACCTGGTGGGATTTCTCTTACTGGTCTATCGATGAGAGCGATTGCGGTAGTGATCCTTGTTCGACGATCCTAAACAAAAACATAAGACATTGTAAACAAAACATTGTTTAAGAAACAAAAACAAAACTATTTTGCAGTAAATTACCATCTCGATCTCTTTCAGAACGATGGTGTTTCCGGTCATCCCTGCTTTTACTGCTGTGCCGGTGTCTATCCCGACTCCTGTCTCTCCTATCACGCTTGTCTCTATTGTTGCCTCCGCGATCAGATACCTGTCTATCTTTATCTGCTCTGTCGCGTTCTCTCCGCTCTCGATGTTCTCTATCACGTTCGCGCTCCCTCTCCCTTTCCCGATGTCTACGATCATCGGAACCCAGTCCTCCTCCTCCACCGCCGCCGCCACCCGTTCCGACATTGTTACCGTGAGTATTGTTGCGACTTCTACGTTCCTCTCTCCATTTTTCTACTTCGGCAGATATCTCTTCGACAGCCTGTTTAAGACGCGCATAACCCATATGCTGTTTGCCCATCAGGTGGTCGTCGATTCGTTGTTGCGCATCGCCAACTATAAGAAAAGCTCCGCACACATCGCATACTTCCATTTGTTTTTCTTGGGCTGCAGCCAATTCAGCAGTAGCACTCCAATGACTGAAAAAACATTTCATTATTAAAACAAATAACATAACTTTTTTACACGTTGAGCGCCACAGCGAACATTGGTGACTATTTTGAAATATTCCACCTGGCCATGACAGAGATCAGTGGCCGCTAGTATTAGCATTATTATTACAAACATTTTCAAAACATATCATTTCAAAAGATAAGGCTTATAGGACACCTTTCTTTTGGGGTCTCGTTCTTGTAGTTGGCAATCACTCAGCTAGCCATCCCTTGCGAGAAGTACTAACGTTAACTATGCACTTACCTATTTTCACTTTGTTTTCTCAAAGTTTCTCTTTCTTCTTTGAGCTGATCGCATAATTTCATTAAGCCTTGAGCTTGTTCAACACTTCCTTCAGTACCGGCTCTTTCTGCCTCAGCGACCAAACCGTTAATTCTTTCTGATAGTAAAGCGATTTGTTCAGCATTTCTTTGCGATTGTGCTGGCGTCATTAATTGGGATGCATTCTCACCTCCAGGCCCAGTGACTCCTTTACCACTGAGCGCCAATCGTTGTTTTCCTTTTGTAATTTTACCTTTAAAAAATAAATGTATTTTTATAGATAAGTACTTAAAATTACACAAATTACAGTAATTTATGAAGAAACAATACTTACGTTCAACTTCGGCAACCATTCCCGAACAAAACCGCACAAATTCTTCCATGTATGAAAATTTTCGAGTGCTTTTTGCTTGTTCAAATAAACGCTTGACTTCATCATCATGCACCTTTGGGCAGGCACCCAAATCTGCTCGAGTATTAACAAACAAATCGTGCGGGCAAAACTTGACCATATAATATTTGCAATACTGTAAACAAGAATAATTTACTGCGATTATGACAATAAGTGTATACAAACAAGTTGACCTAACTAAATTTTCAGGTTTCGTTTAGAAAAAACACAGTGTATGTTTAACTATTACAAAACACAATGGCCATACCTCGGGATCTTCCCAGTTCAGCTCTTTTGGTTTTTCATTAGGCGCAATATTTCTATTTCTTCCCATAAGCTCATCCAGTAATTGAGCTGCTGCTAACACCGCCATTTTTATTTGTTTAAAAAATAAAATATAATCTAGGGACTGCTGAGTGCAGACTGAATTATTTGTGCCTCACTTCAACTTGACAGATTTATTCCGATTTAGAAATAATACGAACTATGTTTACATCTCCGGTTTACATTTTTGACGAATATACATCGTCCTTTGTACAGCAACTCTCAACATGTTTATGTTTAAATTAAATGGAAATTGTTTATACTGAATACATATTATAGATCATTATTTCAAAAAACAAAACGTAAATAATTACTTGTACTGAAGTTTTTAGTTTTATGACAGTACATTTTACTATATTGCTCATAATTATATCTACTGTTTTCTCAATGCGATTCGATACTCTTAATTCTTTACAATCCAATCAATGTCATTTGCCTATTGTTGAACCTTTAACTACACTATAACATTTTGCTTTTTCTTGGCTTTTTTCATTCAACTGACCTTGAATTCGATCCCTAAAGCTAATATTCTAAAGCTAATATTTTACAGTACCTAATTAGAATATTATTCAATTTAAAGTAATGAATGCATATTATGTTATGCTTGCATTTTTTTCCTTTGAATATAATTTGTCTGTAAAAGTAGATACTGTTGTATTGTAAAGTTCAGAAAAATCGATGACGACAATTACCTCATGCGTTTTTAACTTTTTATGTTATCCTTGTGTAATGGTTATCCTATTAAAAATATTTATCCAAATTCCAATTTATAAATAGTATATGACGCAATAGTACATGCAGTACAAAATTATTTTTTATGAACAATAAAAAAAATCTGAACAGCTTATTGCTGAACGAATTATTGATAACACACAAAAGAACTGGCAAAAAAACGTAATCTATATACTTAAACAAAGCATTATTAGGTAATACGATATAAATATTTATGATCGAAGTGAGAGTAGAAATTGAATTCAAATATCGATCTTATAAGCTTACGTGTAAACATTTTTATCAGTTCGGAAAAGTCAAGATGACAATTTGATAGATAAGGTTGAAGTGCATATTTACTTATTGCTATTCACATATACACATGAAATTTTCTAGTTTTTTAAAATAGTTTTTCTTATGTGCAGTGATATAAACATGTATGTGTGAATAATCTATTGTACAAACAATCTGTTAATTGAGTACTATATCCAAGGTTATTTTAATTAATTCAGCGATGATAATATAATACCTGTATAACCTCAACATAAATGAATACAGACAGCGAAGCATTGCTCAGTAGTGAAATGGTGTTGTCAGTCAAAGACTGGAGGAAAGCCCTCCGAACACCACCTGCGTACAGAGTTCGTAACAACGCTTTTAGAATGCAAACTAAATTTGTTACTGTTATGGCAATAGCCGGTTTTTTACTTTTATTATTAATGTATATTTATCCAAAAAATAGTTCAAATAACAATACATTTTCGTGTAGTGTTCATAGACCTTACAATAGTACGTATCCGTTAAGTGCGCCGATAATATCTGGAGGAATGAAAACATTTCGAATAGGTGTCATCGCCGATTTAGATCTTGAATCTAAAAGTAGTATCGAAAAGAATACATGGTATTCGTATATGCGCAAAGGATATTTAAGCTACAATGAAGCAACTCGAAAAGTTGTTGTCAGTTGGGATAAGGGTGAAAATATTCAATTAAAGGCGAGCTATGCGCTTAAAGGACGCGGTATGGAGTTATCCGAATTAGTTGTTTTCGATGGACGATTGCTTACTGTGGATGATCGGACGGGTATCGTATATGAAATCGTCAAGGATAAAATATTGCCATGGCTTTTATTATTGGACGGGGATGGAAGGTTCGTATCATGTTAAAAATAAAAAAAAATACTGTTCCGTTTTTGCAGTGCTAGTAGTAGGTAGTATCTATGTTTTTATTTATAATGTACTTAGGTTAATTTTTATGCAGGCCAAATTTTTCATTACAAATGTTTTATTCGTTTGAAAAAAGTTACTATAAAAATAGTACTACTGACGTAATTGTACTAAAAATTACTAATTAAAAGTATGATATTTGAAATGAGTTCTTTTAACTGTTAAAGCAATGGGCAGTTTATTCCTCTAAAAATTTACGAAAAAACCCAGATGTCCAACTATCAGACTTTTGCCAATTACTATTTTTATTTCTTTGGGGTAAAAGATAATATTATAGATCATATTTTGAATAATTAAACGTAATCGTGTGTATCTAGGCATTTTTAAGTTAATTTCTTTGGTAATTAACTTTCTATAAATTTATAGAACTAAGTAATTGTCTTTTAAAATTGAATTAATTCATTTAGTATTTGCAATCTTTATGACATTACTTATATAACTAATCAGATAAGAAGTATAAAAAATACATACCTACATAAAAAAATAAACCGTATCTATATATTAGATATTGAATTATCTCAAAATGAAAAAACAAATCTAAATAAAAAAGTAGTAGATACCAAGGGACCGTTCAAGTATTACGTAACGTTTTGAAGATTTTCGACTTCCCCCTCCCCCCTGTAACGCGCCGTAACGTTTCGCTTTACTCCCCTAAATATTACGTAACACCCAAGTGACTATTTTTACCTAAAAATGTCAATTATGTCGCGCAAAATACCGGAAAATCACTAAAATACCGTTACGTAACGCGCTACTTCATCCCCTCCCCCCATTGTAACGCACCGTAACGTTTTACAGGACCCCCCCCTACCCCCAAACTGCGTTACGTAATAGTTGAACGACCCCCCAACACGTAATTCAAAATATTTAAATTTCGTTATCAATTTTTTTTTTATCATTTCTTATTATTCGTAAGTTAATTATATTAAAATAGTATATTGTGTAACTAGTGTGCTAAATACATCTTTATACGTCAGACGCAATGTTTTCACTATGAGTAGTAGGCGAGCGCACACGAGTCAATTGGCAAGTTTGCATCGCGAGCCGCATACGAGTGCTGAAAACATCGCGTCTGACGCGTAAAGATTTAGCACACGCGTTGCACACTATACTTTATTCAACACATACATGGTTTAGACTTTAATTGAGTTAATGTTTAGTTACATAATGATTCATTATATAACTGTTTTTCATTATAGCACTGAAAAGCGTTACATAACCAGTCAATAAACGCCTATCTAAGATCCGCTAAACAGATATACGAAAAAAAACACTAAAAGCGTGCATGTGTTGAATAAAAATGTCTTATTTGATTTTAATACTTGAATATTTAGCAGTCGCACTACCCTTAACAAAAAAATCTGTGAGGTCACTTTCAATAATTATTAATAAAAACTAAACTGCCAACCTTGAACATTTAATGGAAATAATGATTGTCCTAATAATGATGTCTTATGACATTGCATTTTCTATTTATAGCGTTCTATGAACCTGAAATCGTATATTCATCATTTATTATGGATTGTCATATTTACAGTTAAATTTTAATAATAAATAACAGATATGATAATATATTTCGTAATCTACATTTTTAGAAATTACAAATTTACAAAAGTACATGAAAAGACACCTTCTTTTTGTTTGGAAAATTAACAATAAAATATGTATCATGTATTATGTATCTACATAAAAACTATTGTATATAGGTAATTCCCGACCACATATTTTGTACCTCTCAACTTTTTTTTAAATGTGCAATGAAATTAAAAAAAAAAATGTTTGTGTCATTTCTGTACCACCCATACATACAGGTAATATTTATGATTTTGTAACCAACCTGACATTGTGTAACCAATTTATTCTGTCTATGCAAATAAACTAATTACAGTAGAACCTCGAAAATCCGTGTTGGGTGGGACGTTGAAAATGTATTTATCGCAATTGATGTTCTTGTTTTCTAATTAGCATTCACCCGGGGCTTCGCTCGCTTTAATGTCAGTTTTTTTGGCCACTGCTCAGCCCCCTTTAGTAAAAGCGCGATAAAATTACTATAGCCTGTCCTATATTCCCTGAATTACTATAGTGAAAGTCCGATCAAAATTGGTAAAGCAATTTTTAGTTAACCCGGAATAAACAAACAGACACACGAAAATTATGAAAAATGCTTATATCCTGTTATAAAGTGTACATCTAAGTCGAAATTTCGTTAAAAACTGACAATGACAGACACATGTTACGATTTTATTTGTTTGATTTGATTTTCGACTTGAAAAACAGAACTGAGGACAGTGTGGTCCAGTGGTTAGCGTCGCGGCCTCTGGATCAGACTGTCGTGGGTTCGAATCCCTCCTCCGCTCATGGATGTTTTATGATGTCATTTAGTTTTAAGTGTGTTGTTATTTAATGTAATCAAGACGCCAATGACCTAAGTTGTCGACGCGTCTATAATTTACAATATATAAAATAAAGAAAAACAGAACTCGGGAGCTACATGTATTTAATTAAAGATAAATAATCAGCATATTTTAAGTTGGCGCTAATACACATTATAGTAGATTCTATGTCTAGATGCGTAATGAGGTATATTACTGCTGAGTAGTGACAGTGTGATAACGAGCGCTAGCGAGTTTTAACAGTCACACGAGCCATAATATCATTATACACACGAGATATATATGGTATTTTTTTATCATATCCACTATAAAATTGCCACTTTTCACTTCATTTTCAGTATTTTCAAAAAAATTTGACAGTTCATTTTCGTCGCCAACTTCACATTTATAGCAGGCCGTGAGTAGGTAATAGCGGGCGAATCAGAGCGAATAAACTTAAGTCACTAAGGAAACGGTTTATTTTCAACACTAGTGTGTTTTGAAAACACTTTCAACACACCTGCCTGCTGAACCATTCCATGCATACATACACGCATGTAAAGTAGCTATTTTATAGTGGGTATAGTAAAAAATAATAACCCGTCCTTTGCTGTCACGCGGTCGGATAATAAAATAAAATTAGAATAGTTCTTTAGTGTTATGGCATTTTTCCGTTCGAATTAACATTAAATAATTAAACTAAATTTATTCTTGTAAATTGGAACAGTTTTTCTTTCGAAAACTGTAAAAATTTCCATATTATCCGAATTATGTTGCGTGATAACCCAGCGTAGGCGTTTAGTATCTACCTTAGATATCTACCGACCTCCATAATATTGATTAAATAAGTATACATAATATAAACAATACCTGATTAATAAGTCATGAAAATAATGTCTTCAAAGCTATTATCCAAATTAAAACAACGCATTTTTGAAAAGAAAAAAAAAACACGACTTCTGCTGGAATGATTTTGATGCGGATTTTTTTCAAGCAATTTAACCATCAGCTGTCAATGTTTTCTGGATTTAGAATTTATATTTTCAACTTATTTATTTTTTAATTTTTGGAATCTGTTCTGGCCTTTTGTCCGAACTTTGTAAGCCAAAAAATTTGAGAATATTCACACTGATAGAGGGTTTAGTAAAGATTACAGGAAAAATAGAGCAATGTCCCTAGCACTTATAGTTTTTGAAAAAAAAAACTATTATTTATTCGTTTGTAAGTTGTAAGGAACCCTCAACGCGCGAATTACACTTCCACTGACCGGTTTTATTTTTTTATAACATACTCAGGAACATTTAATTTATTGTAAATTATAGACGCGTCGACAACTTAGATCATTAGCGTCTTTTAATTACATCAAATCAAATAACTTAAATCTAAATGACATCACAAAACATCCATGAGCGGAGGCGGGATTCGAACCCACGACAGTCTGATCCAGAGGCCGCGACGCTAACCACTGGACCACACTGTCCTCTACTACTACTCAGGAACAGAGGTTTATTGAATTTATAAATGTTGCACTATGAATAGCTAACTACAGCTGAACCAATTTTAAAAAAACTTTTTTTTTTTAATTTTTTATGATAAACAGAAAATCCAGTTGATATTTTAACCAGTTCTCGAATTAGAACCTAGGAGTTGGGGATTTGGAGTATGTAGACGTTATATAAAAATTACGACGCGCCAACAAGTTACAAAATCCCCTACTGTATTTATTGTCTTTGTTACATTTGGTATAAAATATTTTTTCTTTAATTGCAGAAGCGGAAAAGGGTTCAAAGCAGAATGGGCAACTGTAAAAGATAAAGTTTTATATATGGGTTCGATGGGCAAAGAATGGACAACTCCGATGGGAGAATTTGTGAATAACGATCCACAGTATGTTAAAGCTATTTCAGTTAGTGGAGAGGTAATTATTTTTTGTTTTCATAAGTTTTGTTATTTTAAGAAATATACAGGTGAGCATAAACTCTTGAAACATAGACAATATTTTTTGAGTTGACACTGCTAAGACGCAAAGGCTCGTCATATCGATAAATTAGTAGAGCAATGAGGCTGTAATAAATAAAGAAAATATATAATTGTTTCTTATTAGAAATCATTACCAGAAACATAATGGCGTTTATTTCATTTCAATACGTTAAGTATTTACGGAGATACAAATTTTTAAATTTTAATAGCTGCTTACGTCACAACTAGGGCATGCAAATATTCGGATGTTTCAGATATTCGAATATTCGCTCAAATTTTAGCCAATATTCGAATATATTCGAATAATTAGTAAAAATAATAAAAACACTGGAACTTCAATAAATGACTTTTAATTATTTAAAATCAACACGCCTACTGCACGTCCATAAATCCAATCAATATTTTAACAACAAAAGCAGCTTACTTCTAATTAAAAAGAGATCAAATAATCATTTTTACTTTACTTAGTTACGTAAAAATTCAGATCAAATCAACTAAATATTAGAGCGCATATAGCTTCTGAGAACCATAGATCAAATGAACATATTATTTAAGTAATCAAAAAAATTCAAAATTCTTTCTTTCTGTTTTTCCTATTCAAACAAAAATATTAAATGAGCATCTAAGACGCATTTTTATTAATTAGTACCACAAAAGTATGGGATATTGCTCCCCTATAAAAAAAATACTTCACAAATAAATAATACGTCTATTAGCACGTGCGAAGAGCAAATCAAGCAATTAAGTACACGTACGTAACGTAACGTAAGTAAATAGTTATATCAAATAAACATGCAATAATTAACAAAAAAAAACTTTCCTCGCCCCGTTTCGATTCCCCTCCCACGCCCTAGCGCGAACTTAGAGCTAGTGTAGCGTTTGTAAGATGTTTTAGCACCGCCGTAAACCGTTTTTAAACAATTTTAATTCTTAACAAATAATTCGAATATATTCGAATAATAGGAATTACTATTCGAATAATAAATGCAGCCGAATATTCGCTATATTCGAATATTCGAATTGCATGCCCTAGTCACAACACCCGCGAAGCGGGCTTTATAATCTTTACAACCAGGCCGCTATGACTGATTTGCACCGTTGATGTCAATAAACTATCAAAATGGGACATGTATTAAATATATGTGCTGTAGAGTAAGCCGTGATATTCAGAGCATGTGGTGTCAGTCGCTCGAAAGGGAAAATAAAGTTGTAGTCTCAAGTCTTCATGGTTTCCGGGCTTGTAGGCCGTGGTCCGGTGGTATTTCTACCTGACGTTTCGTCTACAACTGCGATAGACATTTTCAAAGGCGATGTGGCAGCGGTCGAAGTGTCCTCCTTGGCGGCTCACAGGTCAGTGTGTCAGTGACTGGTGTCCTCACTTCTTTTATGCCTAGTACCAGTGTACGACCGAACAGAGAACACATAAAAGAAGGGAGGACACCAGGCACTGACACACTGACCTGTGAGCCGCCAAGGAGAACACTTCGATCGCTACCACATCGTCTTTGAGAATATCTACCGCAGTTGTAGACGAAACGTCAGGTAGAAATACCACTGGACCACGGCCTACAAGCCCGGAAACCATGAAGACTTGGAACAATGCCGCCCGTGAAAGCTTGCACACCTCACACTGACCTGTGAGCCGCCAAGGAGAACACTTCGATCGCTACCACATCGCCTTTGAGAATATCTACCGCAGTTGTAGACGAAACGTCAGGTAGAAATACCACTGGACCACGGCCTACAAGCCCGGAAACCATAAAGACTTGGAACAATGCCGGCCGTGAAAGCTTGCACACCTGGATAAAATTGTAGTCTATTTAACCAATTTCAAAAAGATGTTGTGAAGCCGTTTTAAATGCTGAACAAAAAATCCAACAGCATTATTTAAGTAAGACGGGGCTCTTTTAATGGCATAATACAAAAATGACATTTACAGACACATTCAGCATATTATGACATCTCTTCCAGAATGACGTGGGCTTGAGAATGGCTGAGAGTGTAGCAATGCTGTTGTTTACATGGCGTTGCTATGGTTCCTTTATTACAAGTCCCTAGTTTCCGGGTTCTAGCCCGAGAGCTGATAAAAGTGTCAATTGGATTTTCAATTTATTATTAAAAAAAAAATAATGAATTGAAAATATGAATTGGTGCTGGGCCCAAATAACCTTAGCTGTTGGTGGTCTTTAAAACACACACACTCCAGAATGACGTGCTCTGCTATCTATCCAGTGGCGTAATTATCGGTGTGCGATGTGTGCGACGGCGCCAAAATAAATATTAATATTGTAGCAAACCCCAAAATGTTACGCCACTGCCTCCCATAGAAGCGTCGTGAAGGAAAGGTTACAGTGGTAAGGCGTAGAATGGTATCGAAGATACGAGTACCTGCCGGAATGTTCTGGAGAGCGCGAGAGCGTGCTGGACCAGGCTGCTTGGCCTATATAAGCGAAGTACGAGTGAGTCAGTGGTCAGTCAGTCGTGAGTCAGTGTCTTGTTGAACTGCGAATATAAATACAGTACTTAAAAATAAATCCTGGTATATAAATATAGTTATTTGTTCAATGTTATTTAAGTGTTTCACTTTGTTTAAGAATTACTGTTTCGTTATTATTATTGTGTTGATTATTAGAATTGACATATAGTTGTTGCGTTTATTGTTATTGAATTGTTAATTATATTAAATAAATATTTATTCCGCCCACGCAGAAAACAGTTTTGTTACAATATTAAGTATCATTACTTTCTATTAATACGGTTTTTGTTGCGGTTTCGAACAAATTGTGTATTTAAGAGCGCGAAAATTTACTCACACACGGGTGTCAAGTGGTCTAGTTACTGCACTGTGTCTATCGATACGTTAACTCGTTAATATCAATTCTTTCTGTTGAATACTAAAAAGAGAATATTAAACTTACTTAGTGCGGCCCAGTAAAAGTCTCCAATAAATTTGTTTCGATGTAGCCATCCCATTGTTTCAACTTAATAGAAAAAAATATGTTTTAAATTTTATTCTTCGATCATTTACTAAGGTAAATAGAACATGCGTGTTAATTAATGTATATATTTACATTTAATTATAACACAGAAAGAGAATCAGTTTGTTAAACTGTTTGTAAACACTATAAATTATTTCATTGTAAGGAAACGTAAACAGTTTTAGAACTATAAACACACACGCTTGAAAAAATCTAAATGCGTCAGAAAATGGCTTAGTGGTATACTTACCTTATTATTTTTTTATTTATTAAATAAACTCAAAGGTTTTTAGATTATATCACCGCTTTTTTCAGCTCGAAAAATATGCGTTTTACGATAAAATTGTATTTTTTTAATGTAAAACACCTTATGTTATCTTTTTGTATTTTCAGAAATATAATATAGATTTTGATAAGTAGATAATAATTAATCATAGGTTGACAATTTTATTCAGGTTTGAATAAAAAAAGATATGAGCCAAACGCAAGGCCAGATGGCTTTTTGTAGGGTTTAATTACTTTTTTCTCCTACCTAGGCCGAAAGTTCGTACTTTCGTCCCTGCCAAGCGGGAACAAAGTCGCTCTTTATTCCCGTGGTACGGACAAGTGCGCGTGCGCAATAGTACTTATGCCGGCTCTCACGCACCTAATTCTGTCCTACACATTAAAATTATTTCCTTTAAAATTATTACTTCCCACCTCTACTATGGTAGGGAAGTAATGGATTCAGTCCGAAAACAATATTTCGAGATTTTAACAGATTTTCACGTTTTGAGACCCTAGCAATCGTTTAAGATCATTTTCTGACTGATGTCTGTATGTGTGTGTGTATGTGTGTATGTGTGTATGTGTGTGTGTATGTGGTCAATTTTTCGCCTTCGATATCTTAAGAACGGAACAACATACGGGCATGCCGATTGTTCTATTGTGTTTATCAGCCTTTAACTTAGATCTGATTAGATTTTGAGTCAAATCGGTTCAGTGGATCCTGAGATATTCAAAAAAACGTCCTCAATGTCACGTATTAACATAGGTAAAAAAAAATATAAATGAATTCTAGATGTTATAATATGAAAAAAATGTAAATATTTTTTTTCTCTAAAATGTATAGTTTTCGAGAAAAAAAATATTTTACTAAAAAAAATAAAAATTGTACGTAAATCAAGGTAACCATGATTTTTGCTATATTAAGCTAGCCATCAATAGATCACCAAACAAAAAAGAGGGCCATGCTTTTTTCAAAGAATAAAAATTAAATTGTGTTTTAAAGACCACCAACAGCTAAGGTTATTTGGGCCTAGTCAAAGACTAAAAAAAAAAAAGAGTGTTTATTTTTTGCAAATATTTACTAGGTGGGAAGTATAGGACTGGTCATCAGTCGAATTTTTTTTTAATAATTTTAATAATAAAATAAAAATAATAATTTTAATAATTTTTTTTTTTAATTTTGCGAACTTTTGGCCTGGCAGGAGAAAAAATAGTATACGCAACACGGGAGGAAATGTAGCACTTTCCTCCCTTGTGGCACAATGTACTATAGTGCAGAAATCCTAGGCACCAGAACAAAATTTTTAGAGACAAATAAATAATACCTACCTATAATTTCATTTTCTTGTGGGTCTTTCGGGATTCGTAGATAGAGATCTTGTCAGAATTATCCTCTATTTATACTGATTACTGGCCTCATTCAAAAACGCCTGAACCGATTTTGACATGGAAAACTAATATTACAATAATTAAAATGAAGGATTGCCTTTGACAATGTGGCGGTCAGATTTCATAATCTGGCTAGCGGGATTATAGTACGACTAAATTTACATTCTGGCCAAATTTTGGGTACAACATGTATACCTACAGCAGTGTGATTGACTTACACTTTCGAAATTTAATATCTCAGAAAAAACGGCCTATGGAGTCGAATGATACAAAATGTATTTTTCTTTTGGGGTCTAGTTTTACCCGAAAAAAAAAATCGAACAGATGGTCCCTCAGCTACGGTCTTAAAATGTCAGTGTGGAGTTCTCTATTTTGAAGAACTCTTCCTTTTTATTATTTTTCAAATGTATTTCGTTATTTCAGATTCAACACTTGAATTGGGTAAAAGAGTATGAATCAATCCGCGAACAGCTAGACATAAGGTGGCCCGGTTACATGTTACATGAAAGTGCAGCGTGGTCACCGGTACATCAACGATGGTTCTTCTTACCTCGTCGTTGTTCTAAACAACGGTACAACGAGACACGCGATGAGGTCATGGGATGCAACGTGCTTATATCCGTGGACCCAAGTTTTAGTGATTTCGACGTTAGACAGGTATGTTTATGAATAGTATCAGGAATTTTTAAAGGGGCTGCGAAATCTCATGTTAATAATAATCGTTTTATTTTTGCATAGGCAAGAAATTGTCCTGCAACATATAAATCTCAATTAGAATATTCATCAGTGAAAACATTACTGAATGAGGCATTTTTATAATGCAATAGATTACTCGTATTTTTTTATCTCAGAAAGTGTTGATCCCAAAACAAACCGGGTCTTTACTGTATAGATAGGCATTGTTGAGGAATTACACCATGATCCCCCACATCCTGAAGCGGGCCCCCAGGCCATGAACTTTTTTAAATAATGAATTATTGAAACAATCCCTATATTATTAAACGAGCAAATCTTGTATATATGTACCTATGTACCTATATAAATATTTTCTCGAAAACGGCCCTAACGATTTGGATGAAATTTACTGAAAAGGGGTTTTGGGGGGCAAAAAATCGATCTAGCTAGGTCTCATCCCTGGAAAAATTCGTTTTCTTATCGATTTTATCATTTTAAAAAACAGTTTTTTTAACGTTATAAAACAGTGTCGTATGGTGAGTAGGCTTTGGAAAAACAAAACTATTTTCATTATTTATGTCAAATTACTCTGACAGTCAATCTTTAACTTATTAAAATAATCAGTAATTATTTGAAAATATGTATGTACATACATTATGTAGTATGACGTATACTGACGTATAATAATATTATCTACTTATGTTTTTTTTTTTTCTTAAAAACGACTAACGATTTTGATGAAATGGGAACTTTAAGTACTATTTTTTTTTAACTCATCCGAGCAAAGCTCGGTCATCCAGATATTAAAATTATTAAAACAAACAAACAACTAAAATACACGGCCAAGTGCGTGTCGAGTCACGCAAAGAGTAGGGTTCTACACTATGTAAGTTATGCTAAACCTACAGTTTTGATAAAATAAATGAAATAAAAACGCATTCATAATCTACTCAAAAGGCTCTTTTCAACGATACCCCATAAGAATAGATACCAAAAAAAATTGTTTTCTCCCCGTTTGCATGTATGGGCTCTTTCTTTTTTCTGTTTTTAGTATTTGTTGATTAACTAGACTCTAGAGGATATGAGTGATATTTGACGTGAGCTACAGCTTTATAGGTAATGGCGATGTTAAAATATACCTGGTAACAAAATAGCTCTAGGTTATTGTATTCTCTATCCTACGCTCAGATCGATTTGAGCGCAAAACCGAACTTATCCTGTATTGCTATGATGCGCAAACATGAACAAAAAAAAAAAAATTGTTTTTGTTTTTTAACGGTTGGCATATTTTTTTGTTTTTAAAGGTTGGAGAACATAAACCTACACACGGTTTCTCTAGTTTTAAATTCATTCCGGGTTCGAATGACGAAGTTATAGTTGCGCTGAAAACAGAAGAATTCAACGGAGAAACTGCAACGTACATTACGGCTTTTTCAATCGATGGAACACAGCTGATGCCTGAATCCAAAATATCCAATTTAAAATTTGAAGGTTTTGAATTTATATAATATTATATTTAATAGACTAATTTTTTTCTGTGATTTGTCCACTATGTAAATAAAAAGAATAATTAGAGGAATATTTTTTTATGTAAGCTTTAATAGAGGGAATTTATAAAAAAAATTAATACAAAGTTTATTTAAACTTTTATTAGACTGGAATTTTATTTTATTCAAATGCTGTTGTTTTTCTAAAAAAAATCTTAATGTAATTAACTTCAGTTTGCTATTTGAAATCCACAGCGCTCTAAATATTTAGAACTGCTTTGACAAAATAATGAGCAGTAATTTCATGGTTTTTTTTTATTATACTGTCAGTTTGAACAAAACTTTACAATCAGAGAAACATTGAAAGATTAATAGTGCAATGGTTTATGAAAGTTGCTGTGCAATTTAAAAACATGCGATGTCACTCAGCTCTGCGCAGACACCGAAAATGCTTTGTTGACGTTTGGAATCCTCATCCAATTCATAACTATAAGCGAACAAGTTTTGACGTCAGCTGAGGTGAATGACGTCACATGTCGTTTAAATAGCACATCAACTTTAATAAATTATTGCGCTTCAGCGGATTGTTCAATGTTTCTCAAGAGTTCAGAGTATTATTGTTAAAATTGAAATACGTTTTCGTTAACAAATATGTGATGAAAAAATTCATGCAAGTACCGTAGCATAAAAGCCGTTTCCCAAAGACGTTTACCTCAACAAGTATCCCTAACTATGCGCCATCTATTAAGGTACTCTTTCGAAATTTTTGACTGCGATAGGAAACGACACGCGACAGATCTTAAAAACACCGATTAAATATAATTGTAAATAAATGAGTTAGAAATGAGCGACCTCATCACGAGATACATCTGTCTGCGCATGTGTCAAGTGCGACCGCAACGACCAGATGCTGTTCCACTTGGCGACCGCAGTCGCTTTGGTCGCGATGAAAACGTCATGCCCGCGTTTGTGTGTGGGTCGACGTGATCGTTATTTCCCGCGCATTTTAATGTCACAGAGCTCACAGTAGAATATGTTGTATTTTACAATAGTTAAATGAATGAATATATTGAACTCATTTGAGCTCTACATGTCTGTGGAGGATGCAAAACATATACCTATCATAACATTTGATTGATTTAGCTTTTCTCAGAAAAATATAACCTTACTTTTTGATGCAAAATATTCTGTTTTCTGACGGAAAAATTGTAGCCATGTTAGTTGTCACCCACAAGTCGTTCCACTGCAGTTTTCGTCCGCAACGTTTGTAAGCTAGTGAAATGGCTAAGTGTGCGGTCGTGGACGAGGGCGTTGCGGGCGCCAAGTGCAACGCGACACACTGTGTTGCTTTTTCCCGTCGTGGTCGCAAGTTTCGAAATGACATCTTTGTCGGTAAATGTGGCGTTAGTTTAAGGAGAATGAACATTCTGTTAGCGCGCTCTCTCATACAACATTCCAAAACTTACAAACGAACCGCGGGAAAGCGGCTTAACACAAAATTATACTTGTAATATAGCCAGATCATTGAGTTGTCGTGACCCCTAGTTCAAGAATTACTGATCTAGAACAAAGGTACCTACTTAAAGTAACACAATCCCTCTTTGGAGTCGTGAAAAAGATATTGTTGACCGTGTTCATTTGTCTCTTCTTATTGAAGATTTTCATCAAAATGATGACACGCACGCGCAGTCTGTTTTCAGCGACTGTGCGCGTGCGCTACCATCATTTTTATGGAAATCTTCTAAAAGAAGGGACCAACGAATATGACCTCTGTGGATTACAGCAGACATTGACACTAGAGTATTAAAAAACGCAACCGTTACTAATTAATTGTGTCTTATGAAGGGTTGCGAATAAAAAAAGTTTAAGAATTATCTAGATTCTAGAAGGTGAATTTTTATTCTTAAGCATTTTTTTTCTCGAGGAAATAATTTTACTCTACAAGTAAAATGATTTACGACGAAAGCGCTATATGTCAGATAAATATTTTAACGTAAAATTAGATTGTAATAACGTCGTAACTGTAAATAAATGTATATTTACAACATATTTTTTAATGTAAATACGATTTATATTTACATAATATTAAACTAATGTTTATATAAATGTTATGTTAACAATTCAGCAACAAAATTTATTAATTATGTTTTAACAGATTGGCATGTATTTATTCGCTGTTTAAAATACTGAATTTAATATTAATTTTCAATATTTAATAAGACACTTGCATGGAATGTTTTTATTATGTAGAATGAAAATATGCGTCTATTTGAATAAAACTCTAAAATCTGAAAAACATCGATTGATTCATTGAAACGCAATAATTTATAAAAGTTGCTGTACCATTTAAACAGGCATAACTAAACTGAAATTTTTTTTAGTAAATGTTTTTATTGTATAAATGAATTTTAAGAGTACAAATTAATATTATTTGATAACTCGGAAGTCTTGATAACTCAATTTTTTTTGTGGCAAGTCATGGTTCGAGTTATCGAAGTTCGACTGTATTTACATAATAATTAATTATCTTTTCAACTATTTACATTATAGTTTTTGAAAGGATAATTAATAGATGCAATAATATTAAAAAAAAAAACTTTTTAATAAAAAAAAAATGGGTGTGTGCTTATGACCACACGGCAGAAGTGAAAACTTCAGATTTTCTAATTTTAAAATATATATATATATAATTTTTTTGTGACACAGTTTAATCATAAATATATTAAAATCGGCCTATACAATTAAATTTAATGAATACCTTTAACGATAATATCGAGTTTTAGTGTCATCTGTTAGCACACTTGTGAACTACAAAATATATGTTGTAGTATTTTTTCGTTGGAGAGCAGCCAATTATATAATTGTTTCGAAACATAATATAGGAAAAAATCATTTTACCAACCAGTGGTCACAGTCAGGATTCTAACCTGAACCTTTCCAATTTCGCGTCGGAATGAGCTTACAATACTCAACTGTGACATGATTGCTAAATTAATATTCTCCTTATATGCTTCAGAATCAATAGATTTTCACTACATGCGAGTGTCAATTCATATCTGCTGAAAAAATCTTTCAATTGCATACAGCCGTATGAAAAAAAATCTTTCAATTGCATACAGCTGTATAAAAAAAACTATTATTATATGTTGTAGTGTCATCTATTAGCACAGTTATGAAATACAGACTATAACCAGCATATTGCAAATATGCGTTCGCGTTTGAGCCGAGTAGCCCTGATTGTCACCGTCGGGTGCGTTTCACATCACTGTTGTTAATTAACAGCCCAGACAAAGCGCGCCTAAGGAAGTTTTCACTTCAAAAATATTTTCGTTCTGGATTATAAAAATTCAATGCAAGTACCCTATTGTAAGCAGTTACATAAGTGATACTGTTATTTTGGTTCCTGTGAAAAACAAATACGGTAGACTCTCGATTATCCGGGGTAATGGCCGGAAGAGGCTACACAGATAATTGAAAATCACGGATAATGCTAAAGATGTATTATCAACTACTATATCGTTGAATAGATGGCAAACACAATATCCAATTCAATAATAAAAACTAAACAGTGACGTCTGTTTACAACATACGTGCAATAAATGTCGATCGTAAACCGGGCAGTTGAGAGTTTACTGTATGTTTGCATTCTGTTGACTGTTGATATTCCATATGGGCTAGTTACTTTAAAAATTGATTGAACCTAATTTTTTTGTAATTAAAACTTAATAAAAATTGCTTTTTTAGATTAAATATTAAATTTTGATTCGGTTTGATCGATTAGTTTAAAGTAAATAATTGTATTATTGTAATTTTACAAAACGAAATGTTTCTAAAACCTATTGAATGAGAAACGAAACATGAGGAAATATTAGTAATTTTTTTGTATGGCTAATACAGGGTACAGTAGAGAACACAATAAGAAAAATATACGTCCCAATAGGAAATTTGAATGATTTTTTACGTTTGGTGTGTATTTTTGATAGTCCAAGTATTTAAGTTAAAAATAAAAAAGAAAATGTAATAGAAAGAAGCAGGGCCGGATTAACCATGTCGGGGCCCCTAGGCAATGCAATTCTCGGGGCCCCTTTTCAGCCGTTTGAAGATGATCAGCTCTTTTCAAGTTGATGCAGGGATGTGAGTAACTTCCAGAGGTCTGATCGACTGTAAATTTGGTATCCTGTCCTGTTCTGTTAGTAACAAAACAGGACAGGATACCAAATTATACTTTATAAAAATATCTAGCACTCTTATATCCAAATTCATAAGTTTTGAAATACAGAGCACAGTAAAACTTTTTAAATTAAATTCATTCACGGTCGCAAAACTCACAAATCGCAATTACAGGTCAAGCATTTCAAAACTTTTGTTTATCATACTGTATTTCGACGCATGCTATCAGTTGATGAAATACTTTATACTTACAGAACAGAACCATCTAGTATTGAGTAGTAGAACTAATAATATGGATGCGTTACGTAGCGTATTATATGATTCATACAATACGCTACGTAACGCATCCATATTATTAGTTCTACTACTCGATATACTAGATGTTTCTGTTCTGTAAGTATGAAGTATTTCATCAACTGACAGCATGCGTCGAAAAAAAGCAATAATACTTATTGTCATTGAGGATACAAATTTTCCAATTAAATTTTCACTCTATGAAACATTTTCAATTTCTTTTGTGCGCGCGCGGGGCCCCTAGCCGATGCGGGGCCCCTAGGCAGTTGTCTACTCTGCCTAATGGTTAATCCGGTCCTGGAAAGAAGAAAAAAAACCCTGTGATATTGACGTGAGATAAAATGTCACTTTCATTAATGTGATGTCACTATCCTAGTGACTGTCACAACAAATAACACATGCGCTGTGCTTTCCATTGTTGTTAAAATTTCCATGTCTTATATCACAACAAAATGAAACCTGTCTCTTGAAATAAGAGCGAGAGATCGTTATTGCTTGTTCTGTAAGAAAAAGAGAGAAAAAATATGGTTGCGCATGCATACCGTGTTCTGTCACCTAGCCAGCAGCAATCAGTGACAACCGATATGGACAGACTATTGCCTAGTTACCGGATTATCTGTGAACACGGTATGCGCGCGCAATACAGGTGAAAAATGTACGTTGATTAGCGGCATGTTCGCCAGCGATGCCGGACAAAAATTATTGTATCTCTGCAGTGTCCTGTGTAAGTACAGACATACCCTGCTACTATATTACCCACCGTCGCGTCGTCCTTAAGTGAATTATCGTTTTTCACTCATTGATGCATGTAGATATACATCTATTTACAATAATTAAAAGCGAATGAAGATGTCAGCACTTCGGACGAAATGATGGTTTGAATGGTTTTGTAAATAAAGTAATTTTTTAAGTTAATGAGGTTAGATTTGTATGTCAATGTCATATCAAGCATTAACATACATTGTTATTTATAAACACCGTGATTTGAGTCAAAATGACATTACAAGAACTGCCATTTTTTTTTCCTCATAGACCCCTCATACGACGACTTTGGATGCAAACACTAGATGTCACCCATTTTGCTTTTAATTGTGAAAACAGAGTGAGGGAAGAACATTAGAACGTCCTGCATCTTGTATGGACGTTTTTCGGGACATGCGCATACATAGCAGTCACGTGGAACAAAAATAGTTCCTCAGCGCCGTGTAAAAATGATTGATTGGGACCAGTGACGGACTAAACCCGTCGGAGATTCGGGGCGCCAGAACTAAATGAGACCCCCGGTCTGCTTAGAAATTGATGTATTTGTAAAAAATGAATAATATAGATGTAATGGCTGACAAAAAAATCAAATATTTATAATAAACGACCTACCTACATTTATATTTTGTATACGTACGGGACCTCCAACTCCAAACTGCCTCTTACTTACTAAACATATTTTGGCCTTGTTTGGGATTTGATTAAGGAGGACTTCTCGAGATTTGGAGGCCCCCAGGATCAGAGGCCCGGGGCGAGCCGCCCCCTTAGTCCGCCACTGATTGGAACCGTGGGCATACGTGAACACATACAGCGCGTGCCCGGAAAATGATCCCAACAAGATGTCGGACGTTCAATTAAAATATGCACATAAAGTATGTCATATCGATAAACCATCGTATCGACGCGGCAGTTGTCGGATAATCACGATTTAGTCACAATTTAAAATCGTATAAGCGAATCGTCGCAAAGCGGGGTATGCCTGTTATGATAAAGCGAACTAAGTATTAGACCCTCTATTAAATGTATTGTGAATTTAATCATTGTCACGTATTTTTAGTAAGAACGGCGTGAATTTTTTCACTTTTTTATACACTTTGCTACTAATTAGAGATAAATTGTTTTAACATGTGCACGGTGTGCGTACAGGGTTGAAAATGCTTTTGGGGATTTGCCATTTTGTTAAAAAAAAATGTACACGGTGACACTACTATATGCACTGAGTTAAAAAATAAAGAGGCCTATACCATATACTACTGCTTGTTGAAGCCAGGTTTGAGGTCACAGGGGGAACAAATATGGCGGCCAAACGGCATAGATATGAGAATAGTATTCTCTTTTTCTTCTTCTTCTGCATGTAAAATGAATGAACTGAATAAATATGGCGAGTTGCTTCATTTTTAAATGTTTGTATATAGCGTCTCCATAATCTCTTAACTCAGTGCTATTTTGGTAGTGATGTAAAGTCTTAATACAAAAAATTGTGATATTCCAGAAGCTTGCTATTTAAATTTTCAACCTTTGGTTTGTATGTTACATAAAATGGACGCGCGAATTTTGCAGATTTTTTAGATAGTGTCGTAATTATTGTTTTCAGGGATGTGCCCTCTACATACATTCATATGTTTTTCTTGATTGAGTGAAATTGACACTGAATTTTAAAAAATCCAAATTGTATAATATATCGTCCGTAAGAGTGAACGAAATTAAAAATAATAGTTCAAAATTTCGTTTAGCTATAAATCGATTAAGCAATTTTTTTGGACGTTTTATATTATTGCAAATAAGACTTGCTATGGGCCATGGGGTCCTATAAGAGTTTACAAATTTATTATATAAACCAGATATATTTTTTTAGAAAATTTGTACTGTGTACTTTTCCCTATGTTCGGTTTTCTGTGATACACCCTGTATATTGTATTCTCATTCGCTGGCAAATAATCGACTTGAACAATCGAACATTTCGATTGTAAAATCAAACTCCGAGTCGATTGTGTACTCGATTGTTATTATGAACGATTGCAATCGTTTCGATTGTAAAAATATCTTACAATCGCTCATCACTAGCTGCCAGTTCTGATTCGGACTGTCATATCAGCCATTTAGTAATATTAGGGGCGGGATTAGTGCGCGCTAAAACAACTGTGTTCAAGGTTATAAAAATTAACTGAACAAGCCGTGAGGTGGGTCGTTTATTAGGACTAAAGTGCGACCCTTGAGGTCCACACGACGAACTTCCCAGTTTGATAAATATTTAATAATAATAATTAAATTAGATATTACACAGAAAAGTAATCATTTTAATCATTAAAACATCAATAATTAAAAAAAAAAAAAAAAAAAAAAAAACGGCTGAACCGATTTTTATAAAATTTATGTCGGATCAAAATGACGTTAACACGCCTCGATTGACACCCTTACGAAGTCGATATAATTTTTTATTCGCGAGATATTGTGTAAAATCTACTTTTTTGGAGGTTATTTGGTTAAGAAAAAAGAACGGCTGAACCGATTTTAAAAAAATTCCTTTCAGATCATATTTACGTTAATACGCGTCGATTGGCACCCCAACGTAGTCGATATCATTTTTCGTTCTCGAGATTTCGTCTTAGAAAGAAATGGACACATACGTACGTACGTACGTACACACACACACACACACACACAGACATCTTTCTAAAAGTAGTGTAAAAATAGTGTAGTGACCTTGAAACATTAAAATTTTTTTTCCTTTTTGATTTCGATTTTCGGACCCATTACAATAACTTCCAGTGGGAAGTTAAAAACATCAAATTGCCGACAGTCTAATGAATCTATTGGTCACTGGTGTTTCTATATTATGCTGTTATTTGGTATAATTTTTACTAAGGTAATTTTTGTTGTGTTTTCAAACTACCTGCTGTTACAATATAGGCCAAAATTGTTAACTACATTTTTAGTGTTTAAAAGACATGAATGAACATTTTCTGAGTCGCAGTGTTATTTCTAAATAAACGAAAAATATTTACTAAAATTATATCCTGTATTTTTATTTGAATCCCGATTTTCCGTAAGAATAATTATCAATCAATGTCATAGCAAAGAATCGACCCAACACTGATGATCAGAGATAATAACTAATGACTGGACGATTTTCAATAGCCTGATCCGATATTTAGTGATCTTTTTTTTTTTTGGGTAGGGGAAAATCTTTAAAACACCGCTTAAAACCCCTACTATGACCCGTAAAAGTCACACTGGAATCGCCTCTCAGCATACCATCAGATTGACGACTTGGCTAGTGAATATCTAACCTAGATCACTAAGAATCTACCCCATATTGATCACTAAAAATCGACCTAGATCACTAAGAATCGACCATTTTTATAACTAAGAATTGGCCTAGATCACTAAGAATCGACCATTAGGTCACTAAGAATCGACTTAGATCGAGGTCGATTCTTAATGATCGAGGTCGATTCTTAACGATCGAGGTCGATTTTTATTGATCGAGGTCGATTCTTAATGATCGAGGTCGATTCTTAATGATCGAGGTCGATTTTAAATGATCGAGGTCAATTCTTAATGATCAAGGTCGATTCTTAATGATCGAGGTCGATTCTTATTGATCTAGGTCGATTCTTAATGATCGAGGTCGATTCTCAAAGATCTAGGTCGATTCTTAGTGATCAATATGGTCGATTCTTAGTAATCAATATCTACATTTATAGATGCGTTGTTTTTAAAAGTTTTTTATATTATTTTTTAGAACTTCTGCTTCTAAAGTTCAAAATTCGAGCACTGTGAGGCGGGCGTGAAGAGGCGTATTTTAGTAAGCATGCGTAAAAGTACAGTCACCGTACGTGAAAGTCCAAAGCGTGCGTAAAAGTACCGTCACCGTGCGTAAAAGTACAATCTCTACATCTTATAAATTCGAAATTTCCGCACTTTGTACTACACAAGCACTATTTACTGGCTGTCGATCGATGTGTTACTATATATAGTAACGCGCCTACAAAGTCCACATCATGAGAGAGTCATGTTTTTAATGATTTATACAGAAGTTAATAACTTTAATAAAAATAAACTAAATCGTAACTTAGTCTGTAATTGTAAAGTTTTAAGGACGCGAAGAGCGAATTTTCCGTTTTCATAATTTTTTTTTCTCTCTATTAAACTTTAGAGGCAATCGTTATAAAAAATTATGTTCGATACGTCCGCTTAAAGTGAGATATCTAGTAGGCTTAAATTGAGGCATTCGCTTAAGGGACTGACGCATAGACAACGAGATCTCGTTGTGTATGCGTCAGTCCCTTAGCTCGTGCCTCAATTTAAGCCTACTAGAATACCTCACTTCACGCACACGTATCGAAAATAACTATTATTTAATTTTTATCATGACATCATCTGACTCATACACTTATGCAAAATTTCAAAGCTCTAGCTTAAAAAGAAGCGATCTAAATATTAATTACAAATTTTTTCCCGAATGACAACAACAAAACGTATAACGACAAAGAAAGTAATTATTAATAAAAGCGTTATAATAAAAATGGCAGATTTAAAAATTGTAAAAAAAGATTTTTCTGTTTAATGTATGGAAGATAATTTGAAGCTGTGGTAAAAAGGTCGTACACCGATATTATACATACCACCGTCCGTCACGCAAGCAAACATTTTTCATTGATGAAAAGGAATTAAACAAAAGATTTACACTGTAATAAGAAACAGTTATAGTTCCGTTTTGTTTATAAAAATGCAAGCAAAAATAACAATTAGAAACATTCGCGTACTTACCGGTCTGATTTGTGCAAAAGATGATGCCCATTACTGTTAGAAATACGTTATTTGAATTGAAGAAATTCAATGTAGGTACTTAAAAAAATTTTTATTTCAATCATTTTTTTTTGCTTAGTTTATAAAAAATGGAATACATCTCTGTACCCCAGAATAAAAGTGTGTTAAGTCGCATTTTTCAAATTTTACAGGAGAAGTAAATTAAGTTTTATTAATATTCGTTAGATAATTGGACTTAATATACTGTAACTAGGCACATAATATTGTTTTATTCCAGGGGAGCTATTGTGTAACTTCTGTGAATATGTTCATTTTCACATTTTCATTTCACGTGAGAATTTACACTCGATTGTGTAACATATGAATTCACTCGTGAAATCACTTGGCCACAACGTAGGGATTTTATTTTTTGTTGGATATTTTCACTTTAAAAATACAAATTAATACGGATATGAGGTTATATTATGCGGTGTTTGACAGATAAATAACAATGAACATAAGGAGAATCAAAAATTGATGAAGTATATAAATAAAGTGAACTTTGTAATTTAATTTATCAATCTTATATTATATATTCATAATGTGTCTTTGCGTATAATTATGTTAAAAAAATTAAAGAGAAATTTATTTTCAAAGTTATGTACTTATTATAAATAAATATATAAATTCATAATGTGTCTTTGCCTATAATTATGTTTAAAAAATTAAGATATTTCAAATTTGTGTATTATCGTTTATTGCATTTCTTTTATTATCTAGGTATCTATAAGAACAAAGCTGTCATGTTAAGGTATTTTTATATGTGTCCTTTTTCAATTCACTCTGTCTCATTCCCATTTCACGTTTCACTAACAAATTCGATGGTGAATAATGTCACGTGAAATAGTTCACTTTTCGCTTGTGTGGAAAATACACAATCGCGTGAGCAATCTCACATCAGTGAAATCACTAAAAACGAGTTACACAATAGGTACCCTAAACATAGTGTGACTTAACACTGTTCTAAATTCTGTAAATAAGTATTAAAGTTAGGTAGGACATAAAACAGTCGTGTATTTGAAAGAGGACTAAATATTACCTACTTTAATGAAATAAACCGCTTTTTGAAAAAAGTTGACTTTTATTCTGGGGTACAACGTCTAATGTCTTATTAGAAATATTAGCTATAACGGAAACAGGGGAAGTGGTTGACATGTGAAACATGTATACTATGTCAAGGTTGTCAGCTGTAGTAGGCCAATGTGGCTACATGATAAAGTACGAACCTGCCGACAAGTGCAAACATACATATTATATACATAGATAGTACATAAACTGTTAAAATCATAACCCTCCATTTTTCGTAGTCGGGTAAAAATTACAGCCAATAGGACGCGAGACCATTCCAACTTGAAAATACTGATAGTTGACATAATATTAGTGATGTGCCGGATATCCGTATCCGATCCGTATCCGCGGATATCCGAGGGAAAAGAAAGATCCGTATCCGTTAGTTTTTTGGCGGATCTTTTACCTTATCAATTTTCAATTCATAGATAAAATTTTATATATATAGGTGATTAGGTAATAATGAAAAACAGTTAAATTCCATTCAGATTATTTTTTATTTTTTAATATCGTGGTCAATAACTTTTTCCCATAACAGATAGTCTCCTTCCAAAGGTCGATGTGCAATATTTAGTATTTACCGCCGCGTACTCTAAGAAAGTTAAGATCCGTATCCGTATTCGCGTATTGAGACCAAATATCCGTATTCAGATCCGTATCCGCGGATATACATTTTTAACGATCCGGCACATCACTACATAATATTATAATAAATAAAATAAAATTTCTGTTAACGCATGCGATGACGCGAGTAACAGCTAGTATTAAATATATTTAATATTATATTTGCTTTTCGTTCCCATGGTTACATTTGGCTTCACATGTCAAAATTAACCAAAGGAAAATAATAAAATTTTGAGGTCGGCGCCAATTTAAGGCGAACCTCAAAATTTTATTATTGTCCTCTTTTTAACACGCTTTTATTAGCTTCACCTGTAGTTTGCTTGCTTGCTTGTTTGCTTGCTTGCTTGCTTGCTTGCTTGTTTGTCAGTTTGTAACCGACTTCTTTGAACTTGATTTTGACCAACTTTGAACGGTCAGATTTAGTTTAAACTTTGCACACTTATCAAGGACCGACGACAATACAATAATTCAATAAATTTGTCCCATTATCCTGACCAGGATCTCCAGGACTAAAAAAAAAAAGCAAAAAACTTCAGATTGAACTGAAACTTTGCACACTTATCAAGGACCGATGACAATACAATAATTCAATAAGTTTGTGTCCCATTATCCTGACCAGAATCTCCAGGACTAAAAAAAAGCAAAAAACTTCAGATTGAACTGAAACTTTGCACACTTATCAAGGACCGATTACAATACAATAATTCCATAAGTTTGTCCCATTATCCTGACCAGGATCTCCAGGCCTAAAAAGCAAAAATAAATTATAATTTAAAAAAACTAAAAAACACGCTTTAATGAACTAAAAAGTAAAAAATAATTAATTTTATTGTAAAAAAGCGTGGGGTGCTTTGTATCATATTTTCATACCACCCCACGCTTTTTTACAATAAAATTAATTACTTTTTACTTTTTAGTTCATTAAAGCGTGTTTTTTAGTTTTTTTAAATTATAATTTTTTAGTGTTTTTTTTACGTTTTTTATTTTTTACTTTTTAGTGGCTTTAAATACGTAGGTAGGTACCTAGTTTCCACGTAATTAACCGACTTCTGTCTTGATATTTGATTCGTAAACTAAAAAAAGAAAACCACTGAACCGATTTTAGTAAAACTTATGCGGAACCACTCTGAAGGTATGCACTATTAAATAAAAGAAAAATAATCAAAATCGGTTCACAAATGCAGGAGATATGAGGTGCGACATACATGGGTACATAACATACATAAAAAAATAAGCCGAACTACTGAACCGATTTAGGTAAAATTTATATTTGACCACCTTGAAGGTATGCTCTATTAAATTAAAAACAATAATTATCAAATTCGGTTCACAAATGCAGGAGAAATCGGTGTACATTTATTATACATGGTCATACATAAAAAATAATTTTAAAAAAATATATATACGCGTCGACTTGAGAACCTCCGTCCTTTTATTGAAGTCGGTAAATAAAAATACGCGCCGAATTGAGAACCTCTTTCTTTTTTTGAAGTCGCTTAAAAATCCTAGATCATTAATTGCGGCCAAAATCCTCGGACGCATCAACCTTATTATTTTCTCGGAAACATGTCCACTCAACAAACGAAACATTCCATGTTCGTTATGTCTTCGGAATCCCAAAAAAATTGTAACGCTTTTCCCATTCGTAATGTGCGCCTGAGTAGACGCGATTTTTTCCAACATTAGCAAAAACTAATGAATGAAACGTAGACACAGTGGTTCAAATGTCACGCAGCATTACGCTGCCATTCTCATTGTATTAAATGCTCACAAAATAAATTGTTTGATAGTAACTAATATTACTGTTTATTTGCTTGATCTGATCAGATGTACCAACATCTGTATTCCGCCAGAGGTGGAATACAAATATGTACAAATATTTTATTTTGTTATGACATATTTTATTGTTACAAAAATATCGGAATATAAAAAAACTCCGCAGTGCCAAACCCTGCCGACAATATAGTGTATTTGCTAATACAGGCCTTGTGGCTTTAATACGTGAACTTAGGTTTGTTTTTGGACAAAATAAAAAATGTAACCCCTTAATGCATCCCTTAAAATAATATTTTTTTCCTTAATTTCAATATTATTATCAATGCAACCTCTGTACCAAATTAAATACTCCCTTCAGTAAGTAAATCACTATACGCAAACTAGTGTTTTCATAAAATTTGTAAGTCCGGTCCTATCGGGCCGATTTTATTAAAATTTTAGCAGCACATTTTGATCTTTACTAAAAGGTTAAATTTTAATTTTGAAACAATTCTGAAAATTTTTTCGGTATTTTCGGGCCCAAAAACTTTTTTCAACCCCTAAAAACAACCCTTAAAATAGTCCGATTGGGCCCATTTTAAATAGGTTTCGTTCGGTGATGGATTCCAACGTGTGTACCAAATTTCGTTCAAATCAATTAAGTCTTTCGAGAGTTATGCCGCGAACATATCTATATATATAAAACAGTTCCGTTACTGACTGATTGATTGACTGACAGACAACGCCCAGGTCAAACCGCTGAAGATATAAACCTGAAATTTGGACAGTAGGTTCCTTTTGTGACGTAGGCACCCACTAAGAAAGGAATTTTCGAAATTCAACCCCTAAGGGGGTTAAATAGGGGATGAAAGTTTGTATGGAAATTCGTCATTTTTGAAGTTAGAAGCATGACATTTTGCACAGAAGTGTCTTATATAACGTAGGTGAGCACTAAGAAATTTTTTTTTGAAAATTCAACCCCTAAGGGGGCTAAAAAGGGGATGAAAGTTTGCATGGAAGTTTGTTATTTTTGAAGTTAGAAGCATGACATTTTGCACAGGAGTTCCTTATATTACGTAGGTGAGCAATAAGAAAGGATTTTTCGAAATTCAACCCCCAAGGAGGTTAAATAGGGGATGAAAGTTTGTAATTTTTTAAGTTAGAAGCATGAAATTTTGCATAGGAGTTCCTTATATAACGTAGATGAGTAATAAGAAAGGATTTTTGAAAAGTCATCCCTTAAAGGGGTTAAATAGGGGATGAAAGTTTGTATGGAAGTTCGTAATTTTTTAAGTTAGCATGAAATTTTGCACAGGAGTTCCTTATATAACGTAGGTGAGCAATAATGTATTAATAAAATTCGATCGGACGAGCGAAGCGAGTGAGTAATGTATTATTAATATTCGAGTGAACGAGCGAAACGAGTGAGTAATGTATTAATAAAATTCGAGCGAACGAGCGAAGCGAGTGAGTAATGTACTATTAATATTCAAACGAACGAGCGAAGCGAGTGAGTAATGTATAATTAATATTCAAACGAACGAGCGAAGCAAGTGTGTAATGTATTAATAAAATTCGAGCGAACGAGCGAAGCGAGTGAGTTATGTATTATAAAATTCGAGCGAATAAACATCACCAGCCCGGCTTCGCTTCGCAGGAGGAGAATTTCTCGCGAGGGGGATAATAAATCATAAATCGAAAAATACGTGGGCGAAGCCACGGGTAACGGCTAGTATATATATATAAACATTTCCAAAAATGGTGCCAAATTGTTCAGGAGGCTATGAAACGTCGAGAAATTTTGGTCCGACCCCTAGGTCCCGCCATCCGACCGACGCCAATAGTGTATCTGCCATGTGGCAAATACACTAAAAAGTGGGTGTGTGCCAATGACCACACGACACCAGTGAAAACTTCTGATTTTCTAATTTTAAAACATATACTATATAAGTTTTCACTTCTGTCGTGTGATCATTAGCACACACCCACTTTTTTTTGGTGTAATCTATTAGCGCATTTATGAACTAAAAATAATTTATTACTAAAATACTAAAATTATATTTTTAATTTTTTTCACTTTGGTTTCAAAAAAATTATAATTATTGTCAAAGAAAGAATATAACAAAAATTAAAAAATATATAAATAAATATCATGTAGAATTTAGAAAAAAATACGTCAAAAATTCTGCGGTGCCATCAGGTTTCGAACCGAGGTTCCTATGCATACAACGCAAAGACGCTGCTCACTACGCTATCGGTGCAACTGTAATGATATAAGTATCCAAAAAAGTAGATTTTACACAATATCTCGCGAATAAAAAATTATATCGACTTCGTAAGGGTGTCAATCGAGGCGTGTTAACGTCATTTTGATCCGAGTTAAATTTTATAAAAATCGGTTCAGCCGTTTTTTTTTTTAATTATTGTTAAAAATAAATAATAATTATGTTTTAATGATTAAAATGATTACTTTTCTGTGTAATATCTAATTTAATTATTATTATTAAATATTTATCAAACTGGGAAGTTCGTTGTGTGGACCTCAAGGGTCGCACTTTAGTCCTAATAAACGACCCACCTCACGGCTTGTTACGTTTTTTTTTTAAACACCGACGAAAAAGCCAACACTGGACAGATGTTACGCTTGACAGAATGTAACGTGACGGACTCGTGTCAACGAATTCAATCGTCCGTACACCGTCACCAATAGACATGAAGCATATTGACGCTAAAGTGGGATACCTATCTCTACATAGAAACTGCAAGTATTGCTAGAGGGATGGCGAACCTTTTCACATCTAAATGCCATTTTTTTTTCAAAAAATGTTTAGTAAGTCCTTGCCGTGCCAACAAGCAACCAAAAAAATTTAATGAACAAAAAATGATTCAAAATTTCCTTAAAACAATTTATTACACGGGTAACATAGTACGATATCATATATTTGTTATTTGAATTATAATCAAATTTTTTTGACAACATCTGACATATTATTTTTAATTATTTCGATTTTGTACCTCAATCAATGCTGTGCCGAGAATATTCTGTCGCGTGCCACCTATGGCACGCATGCCATAGGTTCGCCATCCCTGCACTAGAGCGTCAAAAAATCAAAGAGAAAACGAGTTTAGAAAATTGTTTTATTAATTGACGAAATTTTTTAAATAATATAATATTATTTTTTCAACACTTGCATCAAAAGTACAATTTTAGCTGGCTGTGTATCGTTTGAAAAGTGATTCTTTATGGAAACTTCTGATGCATTCGAACGATAGTGTTTAAAGTAAATTTTAACGCACTCCGTTCTACAAAGTAATACTGTTTTGTTTTACTTTAAAATACACGTGCGTAAAATAGTACTTTATAGATTATTTTGCTATAATGTCACTAATAAAATATTTATCCAAATTGTGTTTCATTTGCTTAAAATTGAACTTTTGAAGCAGTTGTTGCAAAAAATATTGTATGTAACGCGTGTCTAAAATGACGAATTTGACAGTCGCGATTACAATACTCTCTTAAGTGATGGGTTATATGACAGTCGCGATTTTGCGATACGAGCCTAAGGTTATGTTGCATTTATACCAGAACGAGTGTGATTGCCGCACTCGCCTTTGGCTCGCGCGGTAAATACACTCGTTCTGGTATAAATGAAACATTACCTTAAGACACAGTTGCGTAACACTACATAAACTACAAATAATATTTGAAATACATATTACAAAAATTACCAAATTGTTTAGACAATAGATACAAAACAACTACCTATTTGCTCTTTAAGGCACTGATGGCCTTTATCGAGCGTCTATAATCTATCTATCTTTATTAAGGCCGTGAAGAAAACACAATTTGTGTCGGAACGTTGATCATTAAAGAGTTTAGCACAGGGGCGGATCTAAATCGGGACTAATAGGGCTTAAGCCCTGGACCCCCAAGGGACAAGGGCCCACAAAAATTGAATTATTATCATACATTTTTAATACTTTTTCATAAACAATGAGCACTTATCGTATAGTAAAAAATAGTTAATATTAATAATATAATAATAATGATAATTTAGAGTAGATATTACTTGTTTTATTTAAAAGATTCTTAATCTAACAAAAATAGGGCCCATTGGACTTCAATAAGCCCTAGGCCCTGAAAATCCTAGGTCCGTTTCTGGTTTAGCAAATAAATTTTGTTATTCTTTTGCCCTGTATATCGTTTATTCTAAAATACTACCTGCAAACAGCGTTTTAAAAAAATTAAAGTAAGAATAATAACAATAGATAACAAAGGCAACTTCCGTTATGTTAAAAAAACTGTACAATTTTTAAAGGGGCCTTTAGGAGAGGTTTGTCAGGTATGGAAAAAAATTTGCAAGGCAGAAAATCATAATTATAAATAATTGATATTTCTTTACAATTTGTATAAATTTCATCAAGTAGTGTTGACCAGTATAATATGACTCTATGAGATACCATAAAAAATTATTGAAAAAATTCGACTGATGACCAGTCCTATACTTCCCACCTAGTAAATATTTGCAAAAAATAAACACTCTTTTTTTTTTTTATTCTTTGACTAGGCCCAAATAACCTTAGCTGTTGGTGGTCTTTAAAACACAATTTAATTTTTATTCTTTGAAAAAAGCATGGCCCTCTTTTTTGTTTGGTGATCTACTGATGGCTAGCTTAATATAGCAAAAATCATGGTTACCTTGATTTACGTACAATTTTTATTTTTTTTAGTAAAATATTTTTTTTCTCGAAAACTATACATTTTAGAGAAAAAAAATATTTACATTTTTTTCATATTATAACATCTAGAATTCATTTATATTTTTTTTACCTATGTTAATACGTGACATTGAGAACGTTTTTTTGAATATCTCAGGATCCACTGAACCGATTTGACTCAAAATCTAATCAGATCTAAGTTAAAGGCTGATAAACACAATAGAACAATCGGCATGCCCGTATGTTGTTCCGTTCTTAAGATATCGAAGGCGAAAAATTGACCACACACACACACACACACACACACACACACACATACAGACATCAGTCAGAAAATGATCTTAAACGATTGCTAGGGTCTCAAAACGTGAAAATCTGTTAAAATCTCGAAATATTTTTTTCGGACTAAATCCATTACTTCCCTACCATAGTAGAGGTGGGAAGTAAAAAAAAATCGAATTAGTCTGCACAAATTTGAAGTTTTCTATCATACATACTGCTTGTATTTTTTATGAAAAAATAAATTCATTTCAATTTCAATATCATCTGTTAAATTCACTAATAAAATTGTAGTAGTGTTGTCCGGTATACTTTTGTACGGTGGGAGCTCAGACTATAATATTAGTAATGGAGATGGACACATGAGAAACGCGATACAGATGGCAGCAGGTATATAGTCACCTAAGTTATGATTGGTTTTCATAGAAAAACGCGCGAGAAATCAAGCTTTTCCCCTTCTGATAGCATCACTTCTTTTTTAGTTCCGGATCCTTTGGAAATACAAAACCTTTTTAATTCGAACATTGGTAAACACAGCTACACATCGGCATTGTCAACGATTTATTATTTTAAATGAACTTATTCTGTACACACTACTATGAACTGCCCGCAAAGACCGAGTTTGTTACATAGCTGGCGCATCTAGCGGTCAAGTTTGGCAGTGCCCATCTCCATTCTTAAGTAAAGGATCCCGCTTGTTACAGATCTTACATTCAATTACCAACGTGATCGACCGATGACATCTGCTCTGGCTAGATTTGCAGGTGGGGCAACTACTCGTAGATAAGATCCAATCTAAGCGTTTAATAACCTTCACAGATTCAGTCTTTAATGGCATCCAACAGAAATAAAACAAAATTAGTTCATTGCACTTAAAAAAACAAAAATACTAAATTAAATTAAAGCTGGAATAATTTTGATTAGGTATGCAATGTTATTGTCAATCATATTTCATGCGGATTGGGCAGGAAATGATTTTTGCAGATAAAGAATAAATTCATAATTGCAATCGTTTAATAAAAATTATAAGAATTTGTATGAAGCAATATAATTCATAATTCAGCGAAAAATAATATGCAATATACACTGCAAAAAATGTTTTCGATATTAATACTGATTTATTTTTTTATGATTTTAAACAAAGAAGTGTTTAGTGAAGTGAACAATAATACTTCAATTAACTGGAGTTTTAAATTAGATGATAAAAAAGACGATAATGAGCAATTAAATAAAATCGGTGGTCCGATAAGAAAAACGAATAAAAGTATTTCTCAGTATGTTGACAGAAGGAAAACTGTGGCACTAATTACGCCGAATCCGTTAGACGTAAAAAGTAGCGATAATTTTCAAAGAAATGGGAAAAGAATTCTCGGTAATCACATAACGGTAAATAACGAAAGTTACGCGCCAATTAAAACTCAAAATAATACTAACATTTTATCTAATCGATTGTTGCCTGTTAGTAATCAAGAATACTACGACGTTAAAAAAAGGCGAATTGAAGATTATGACTATCAAGTGAGCGATCAAGGTGAGTTTAATAGTATATTGTGTAACTAGCGTGCTACAAACATCTTTATGCGTCGGGCACGATGTTTTCAGCACGAGTGCACACGAGCCTTGGCGAGTGTGCATCGCGAGCCGGATACGAGTGCTGAAAACATTGCACCTGACGCATAAAGATTTAGCACACGCGTTGCACGACACTATACTTACTTTATTCAACACATGCATGGTTTTAGACTTTAATTGAATTAATGTCAAACACCTTAGATTCACTGACAGCAGTACATCTCATAATAAAAACATTGGCCTTGATACAATACTTATTTACTTCGTTATCATAGTAACCATATTTCATTATAGCATCGAAAAGAGGTTTATAAAAGTTAAATACAACCCACGCTTTTATAATTATTATGAACCTAAATTATTAAAAATATTATTTTTTCCATTTTAGTACATTTCAATAAAAGCTTGTCTTTAAAAAGTTTTGTTAGTAATATTTTATTTACAAGTGAGGAATTGGTAGGGTACCTACTAATTTCGGTCAAAATTCGCTTTTCACAATTTTACGACACTGACCTTACTTGAGATCCACGGAATGTAAAAATCATGTTTTTTCAAATATTTTGTCTATATGTCGATTTGTCTGTTAGCACGATACTGATCAAACGGCTAAGCGGATCGAAACCAAATTTTGGTATCTATACCAAAATTTATTGACACCTACCTACCAAAATCCAAAAATTCCTAAATTCAGGCAATGACTTAATAATCAATAAACTTTAAGACATGACATCCATGGTAACTTTTTTTCCAACCGCCAGTGTTACACGTTCTCCCATATTTAACCAAACAAAATATCCAAAAACATCGAAAATCCCGCAATAAGCCAAATTACAAACATACTGTCACAATTTTATTGGATAAAAGCACCTGTTCATCACCTATGGATAACACTGTTATCAACAAAATTGACAATAGATTATTTATAAGTAAGTAGTTAATAATAATCAAACGATTTAAACCCCTATAATATCCACAATGTATTCACTTTTTTTATTAATGAATAACAGTCTACTAATGACCTAAGTTGTCGACGCGTCTATATTTTTTTACAATAACAGTCTATCAGACAGCTAAGCTGCCAATATTTATCTCTACATATTATAAATTCGAAATTTCCGCACTTTGTATAATACAATACAAGCATTATTTATCGGCTATTGATCGATGTGTTACTATATATAGCAACGCGCCTACAAAGTCCACATCATGAGAGAGCCGTTTTTAATGATTTATACCGAAGTTAATAGCTTTAAATTTTAATAAAAATGAACTAAATCGCAACTTAGTCTGTAATTGTAAAGTTTTAAGGACTCGAAGAACGAATTTTCCGTTTTCATAATTTTTTTCCTGTTTTTCAAATTTTAATCTATACATAGTATCGCTTTCCGTGTCTGTCTGTACCACCGCTAACGTCTCCTAAACCACGTAACGGATTTTGATGCGGTTTTCACCATCAGTTAGATAATTTTTTACGGAAGGTTTATATATATGGCGAACGAGCGAAGCGAGTGGGTAATGTAATTATAATATTTAAGCAAACGAGCGAAGCGAGTGAGTAGTGTATTTATAATATTCAAGCGAACGAGCGAAGCGAGGGAGTAATGTAATTATAATATTCAAGCGAACGAGCGAAGCGAGTGAGTAGTATATTTATAATATTCAAGCGAATGAGCGAAGCAAGTGAGTAGTGTATTGCACCCGGACTTTCTTAGCACCCGGGCGAAACCGGACGGAGCCGCTAGTTATTATTAAATATAATAAATTGAAAAAATGAAAAATACATAATTTATTTATTTAAATTCGCATGGTTGACGAAGAAGAAGTTTCTTTTCAACCGTATGCTTGTGTGGGTGAGGCACACACCATTATCCAATAATAAATTACGTTGTGGTTTTAAAATCTGGCTTTTCAATTCATTTTAAAACGTGTGCGTTTACGCATTTATGGTCCACTGAACCGTAATAACGAGACAAATTTGATACTTGACTAATTATGTTACATTATTTTCAAGTTCAGTTTTATTCATGTTCTTGCATACTTTGTGCTGATGGATTCTTTTAAAATTCAAAAAAAATATTCGAAGAGAATAACTTGTTTTATTTTAGAAAAAGAAATTTGAGTCACTGGATTAAATCCACTTTCAGCAAACCTTTTGACATCAAAAATTTATATTTTTCAATCCTGTCTAGAATTCTTGATACAACATTATTTGGACATAAGATTATCGGTTGCTTAATAAAACAAACCCAATAAGTACTTATATATAAAAAAAGTTCAAAATTGTAACTTCTATTAAAAACTCAGTTACAGGCGATTTCTCATCAAACGAAAACCGACGACCATCATTTGCGGTGATCGAATATCAAGACGACATCAAATACGACCAAGGATATTTACAAAAACACGAGAGCGGTTACAACGATAACTATCGATATTCCGATTCATATACACAAGGTTACGAACATTATTTCCCACCGGAAAAACATGCAATGTACGATAATCAACCTCCTCCAACTCAAGCCTACAGATATTCAGTCTATGAACGTCAACCGCCACCTCAAAATCCTGGTAGACTGTTTTTTCAGCCACCTTTCCAACCGCCTTTTCAGCCACCTTTCCAACCACCATTTCGTCCTGCACCATTTTTCCCGCCAACCGGAAACGGAAATTGCAATGACAATCAATCATTGACAACAACAATTATAAATTTAGGTAGTCAAGTATTGAATGTTGTTAGATGGGCTATCGGTGGTGGAATTGCATTAACTGTACCTTTATTATTGCTCAAATTTTTCATTTTTCCATTTAAATTATTAAAAATATTCAAAGTTTTGTTCCATCTTGGTTTGATAGTTCCGCTTGCAATCAAGTTTCTGTTGCCTAGGATCTTCACCAGATTCAGATATTTGTCGGATGATGTGATTGAAAGTAAAAATATCGATTTTTATCCAGTTGAATGGAATAATATTACTGACACTTTTTGGGAAACGCTTAATTATGTCTTTGAAAATAGTACTACTAGTTCTTAAAATTGTAACACTTAATTTAATTTTTTCTTATTTTAAAACATTGATTATCCAGTTCAATGAGGCATTGTTATCAAAAAAGTTATATATTATAGGGTCGCCATGCAACGTTAAAAAAGCGTGACTAGAACTATCCTAATATCCTAACGAATGTATTGTCGGTGTGCAGAACCATTAGTTAGTAGGTTAAAGGTAAAAGCTTGCATACGCATTCAGCACAATAGAGTGCAAAGACTATTTCGGATATAACAATTTTAATTTTTCACAAATTGATGAAATAGCAAAATATTGTTTCACTTGTAACCAGTCAACTTCCGTTCCATTGACATTGTCAGTACCGTGTGCGTTACATGTAGCGCACAAACGCTAATGACCTCAGTCATCGAGCGTCTATAATCTACAATCTTTGTCTCTACACGTAGCGCCATGCAATATAGTCCTGCAGCAAAACTGTATTTTTTTGTCAAAACTAGCTAACTGAAGATAACTCGTTCTTTCGCAAGATTTTCGAAAGTAGGTATATCAAAAAAGTTGTGTTTTTTCAAGACCACCAACAGCTAAGAGTATTTGGGCCTAGCACCAATTCATATTTTCAATTCATTATTTTTTTTAATAATAAATTCAAAATTTGATTGACACTTTCACCAGCTCTCGGGTTAGAACACGAGAACTGAGGACTTGTAATAGAGGAATCATAGCAACGCCATGTAAACAACAGCATTGCTACACGCTCGGCTATTCTCAAGCCCCTCGAAAGTATATCAGATAGAGTAGTAAATATCGTTTAGAGAAGATAGTAAGCGTCATTTCTGCGGACAAACGAGTTTCGGGTCGGACGGGTCTATGCTTTCTAACAAGGAGTGGTCAATGGTGCGTCCCGATTGGCGACGAACAACTAAATGGCCATATTCATAGGACCACCCCAGAAATGACGCTACTATCTTCTCTTAACTCTCTTAACGATACTACTCTAAAGATACTCTAGACCAGAATTACCAAAAAATATTTTCTGCGCAGGTCTTTACAAAATGGTGTTCTTATAAAGTAAGAAAATTGGGTTTTTGAATGAATTTTTTTACTTAAATAGAAAGATCACATACAAATTTTATAGCAAAACTGTTTTCATTTAATTTTTTTAATTTATAATTAAAAAGTTATATTTAAACAAAAATTAATTTTTAAACTCAGTTCCGATGACGCGCCGAAAGAATCCGAACGCGTGTGACGTCGTTATGTTATCCATGGTCTTTGCATCCATGGTTACCAAGTTAAAAATGTATTATTTTTGACAGTATGTATAATACACATACACAAATACCAACAAATATATGCAAATTTTAACATAACGACGTCACAAACATTCCTGGCGCATTTTGAAGTCACGTGATATTTTTTAAATTTTTATACATTTTAATTAATTTTCAGTAATTTATCTGTGGCTTTAAACAAATTTTTCTTTTCGTTTTTCAATATTATTTATGTTAAATTATAAGAAAAAATTAAAAAACTAATAATTTTTTTAAAATTTAACTACCTAATTGTGAAAAATTTATTTTTCCAACTTTTAAACTGTGAGAACCAATAGAGCAAAATGGCATACCAACAATAAAATTTCCTACAAAAAAAGTATGATACTTTCGAAGCACTGAATTATGTTTTTTGAAAATAACACTATCATTTTTTAATTAACAACTGATTGTTTATAACGTTATTTCAAATCATCTATTTTTTCAGTTCGGTGGATGATACTTTTTGGGAAGTGCTGAATCATGTTTTTGAAAATAGTTATACCACTTCATTTTGAGCTGTCATTCTAACAGTAAATTTAATTATTATTTCATTGTAATAATAATCAGCCATGCGTAATAACAGTAAAAAGTTATTTTATCATCTAAATTCTAAACTAATTCCCATGAAATTTTTATTATGCAAATGCCACAAGCCCAACGCTTATTATTAAAATACACGAGAAGAGCTCTGAGAATTTTGTCAGGTTATAAAGTTCACAGATGATGTGAGAAATAAATTTATTGAATACAATATAATGACGCCCTCCTGTAGAGCAAATGACGTAAAGACTGCAATATCCACTCAAATTTGCATGATTATGAAATAAATTATAGGAAATTTTACATTTTTAAGACCTAAAAAATCAACACCTGGAAATATCTATTTGCGCCCAAACTATACACGAGTATACAGAGTATTAAATCTGACTTTACTTGATAAACATTTGAGTCAAGTTATATCAAATAGTGTGCTAAATCTGAAATCTTCTAGAACTATGGTAAAGATTTTAAAGTTTTTAGAGTTGTTTAAAATAATCATGTTTAAAATGAGCCATTTTCCTGAGAGTAGTTCCTTCAATTATCCACTAGAGGCAGCACTTCTGGTAGGTACAAACATTATTTATTCCCCATTAATGTCGTGTCATTTTAGTGGTATAACTTAATTATTTAACTAATTTGATTATAATAATAATTTGATAATTAAGTTATTTAACTTAATTATTTAATTAATTTAATTATAATAATAATTGTTAATTAAGTTATACCATTAAAATGACACGACACTAATGGGGAATAAATAATGTTTGTACCTACCACAAGTGCTGCCTCTAGTGGATAATTGAAAGAACTAGTCTTAGGAAAATGGCTCATTGCCACGGTTTTCATGCATTTTTTGCTCATCTTTAGCTACTGTATAATTTTGTGTAATCAGAATTCGTTTCTGGTATCCAATTCCAAAAATTAAGAGGGTTCGTCAGCTTTATTTAATTTTTTTTTTTTTTTTAAGTTTGTATTTTGATTTAATTTTTTTGTGATAGAAAATAATTTTTAGTCACAAATTGGTTCCTACATTCTAAAGTTCCTAATTTTTTTTTAAATTTAATTTATATCAATATTTATTATAAATTATTCTACATTCTAAAGTTCCTAATTTTTTTTAATTTAATTTAGATCAATATTTATAATAAATTAATGGTATTAATAATAATAAACCTATTTATTAACTAAACAATGTTTCTTTATTTATTTTCCCATTCCAAAATATGAATAGAAAGTTTTATCTATATTGGGTTTCTCAGATATTTCAAAATATTGTTCTCCTTACCAAAACAAAGGTTTTGTAAAAAAAAACATTTAATTCGATACACGTTTGCAAAAGTTATTGTGAACGAAAGAAAATTCCATAGACAGACACACAGCGCCGGCCTTAGCCAACCGGGCGCCCCGGACGAAATATTCTTCAGCGTGCTTTATTTCTTTTTATTAATTAACTGGCATTTTGCCCGCGAATCGCGGGCCAAGGCGATTCGCTAGCGCGTCGACCCCTTGAGCCCCTGACGCCCGAGGCGATCGCTCAGCTTCGTCCCCCCCTGAATCCGTCACTGAATACACACACGCACAGACACCATATGGAAAATCACTTTTCTTTACAGTTTAGAGATTGTACATTCAGAATCTAACCTTATCTCGGACACGATTCTTCGACCATGTTTCAATTTCCTTACAAAACATAAAGTAATTTATTATCGATATTATTTCTATTCACACAATTACCAATATATGATACCACGCCAAACAAACGTCACACGTTGCGCCATTGCGCTCGCTGTTCCCCCTTACCTCCCTCCGCCGTGGAACCTGCCAGAAAACCGAGTCGCACTCCGAGTTCGAGACATACCCGCTTTCCGCCTCTAGAGCAATCTCACCAATCAGCGTTCGCCGGCGTACCATGTGTGTTCTAATATTTTCGTATTAAAATATTTGGTTTAGGTATGGACAACCCTTAATAAAAGTGTTAGTAAATATCCTAAAGAATACAATTCCAGCAAAAAAATAACCTCGTTGTATTTAACAATCAAAAGTTACACGTGATTGAAGTTAGGTAAAAGAAGTACATTATTTTGAACACCCTGTATAATAAATTCATTTTTTTAAGACAGACATTGATTCGTCCGTCTACTATCTAGTGATCCTCAAAATTTCAGTTAGATAAAGGTTTCTGTTTTGGCTATGTCGAATTTTAGGTAAAGGTCTGCATGTGTCAAAAATTTCTAAAAAACTTGAATAACTCAAAAATTACTGAATTTTGGAGCATGGCTTCCCTTACAATTTCTATTCACATTTAGGTGTAAAATTGAAAAAACAAATAAAAACATAAAAAAACATAACTTTGATCTGCCACGCTTAAATGGGACAGGCTGTATAATTGAAAATATTTTTAGGTTATACACGATTAAAATTTATACAACTTTTGTATTCAAACTTCTTTTCTATCTTCACCCAAAATCAATATATCGGCCGACAATGCAAATATTGGACACCCTGTATATATACATACATACATATATATATAAACATTTCCAAAAATGGTGCCAAATTGTTCAGGAGGGTATGAAACGTCGAGAAATTTTGGTCCGACCCCTAGGTCCCGCCATCCGACCGACGCCAATAGTGTATATGCCATATGGCAAATACACTAATAATGCTAACAATCTAATAATTACAAGTGAGCTGTTCATATTATCAATATAATATTTACAGTGTAATTAATAATTTATAAGAGTTTGTGCTTGATCTTTACAAGCAGGAAGTATGTTCATATGCAAGCAATTTAATACAGTAATATCTAACTAATATCCGGCCATCAGTAGTCCGACACTGCCAGTAATTTTCGGAGTTTTTCTCCAGCGTACTTAATGAATTACCTGTTATAATCCGGCGTATTTACGTCATTTTCCAATGTATTTCATAGAAAATGAAGTTATCAAAACTATAACCAATATTCAATATACTTAAATAAAACCGTAAATTTCTCTGTAATGGGCTTGTAAAAAATAGAAAAAACTTTTTAACAAAAAAAAACCTCCTTCAAAAAACCACTAAAAAGAGGAAAATAATGAAATTTTGAGGTATGTGTCAATTTAATAAAATATGAAGTATAGTATAGTGATTAATATCTTCTTTTTAACCAACTTCATATTTTATTAAATTGGCACAGACCTCAAAATTTCATTATTTTCCTCTTTTTAGTGGTTTTTTGAAGGAGGTTTTTTTTTTTGTAAAAAGTTTTTTATTTTTTACTTTTTAGTGTCAAAAAGTGACATTTACCTTAAAAGAATCACACGCCGTTACTCACTTTTATTAAAATCAGCCGAACTACTGAACCGATTTTGATGAAATTTCTATGGGACCAATCTGAAAGTATATCCTTTCAAATAAAAAATAAAAATTTTCAAAATCGGTTAATAAATGAGTTATGAGGTAACAAACATAAAAAAATACAACCGAATTGAGAACCACCTCCTTTTTTTGAAGTCGGCTAAAAAATAAATTAACTGTTTCCTATTAGAAATCATTGTCAGAAACACAATGGCGTTAATTTCATATCGATATACGTTAAGTATATTTACGGAGATACAAATTTTTAAACTTTAATAGCTTCTTGGTTCTTCATTTGGCGTTTACTCGAACCCTTTAGCTTTGAAAATAGCGTCGAGAGAGCCATAAGCGTTTTTAGGCGAGGGGAAAGATTTAAGATGAAGAGTGAAGGGGTAATTTGTAGGTATCCAATGCTCTTAACACAAAAAACTACTGAACCGATTTTGATCAGGATTAACCCAAAAACCGCTGAGCTGATTTTGTTTGGACTTTTATTAACTTCCCATTGAAAATCGAAATCAAAATGTATAACAAATTTTTATGTTTCAAGGTCACTACACTATTTTTAGAAAGATATCTGTGTGTGTGTGTACGTATGTACGTACGTATATGTGTCCATTTCTTTCTAAGACGAAATCTCGAGAATGAAAAATGATATCGACTACGTTAGGGTGCCAATCGACGCGTATTAACGTAAATATGATCTGAAAAAAAAATTTTTAAAATCGGTTCAGCCGTTCTTTTTTCTTAACCAAATAGACTCCAAAAAAACTCGGGTCGCAGTGCCAAAACCCTGCCGACAATATAGTGTATTTGCTAATACTGGCATTGTGGCTTTATTATGTAAACTTAAGTTTGTTTTTGAACAAAATAAAAAATTTAACCCCTTAATACATCCCTTAAAATAATATTTTTTTTCTTAATTTCAATATTTTTATCAATGCAACCTCGGTACCAAATTAAATACACCCATCAGTAAGTAAAGCACTATCCGCAAACTAGTGTTTTCATAAAATTTGTAAGTCCGGTCCTGTCGGGCCGATTTTATTAAAATTTTGGCAGCACATTTTAATCGTTACTAAAAGGTTAAATTTCAATTTTGAAACGATTTTGAGAATTTTTTCGGCATTTTTGGGCCCAAAAACATTTTTCAACCCCTAAAAACTACCCTTAAAATGGTCCGATTGAGCCCATTTTAAATAGGCTTCGTGCGGTGATGGATTTCAACGTGCCTACCAAATTTCGTCAAAATCAATTAACTCTTTCGAAAGTTATTGCCCGCACACATATATATATATATAAATATATATATAAATATATATATATATATATATACATATATAAATAGACATTTCCAAAAATGGCGGCAAACTGTTCAGGAGGGTATGAAACGTCGAGAAATTTTGGTCCGACCCCTAGGTCCCGCCATCCGACCGACGCCAATAGTGTATGTGCCATATGGCAAATACACTAAAAAGTAGATAGATTTTACACAATATCTCGCGAATAAAAAATTATATCGACTTCGTAAGGGTGTCAATCGAGGCGTGTTAACGTTATTTTGATCCGACATAAATTTTATAAAAATCGGTTCAGCCGTTTTTTTTTAAATTATTGTTCAAAATAAATAATAATTATGTTATAATGATTAAAATGATTACTTTTCTGTGTAATATCTAATTTAATTATTATTATTAAATATTTATTAAACTGGGAAGTTCGTCGTGTGGACCTCAAGGGTCGCACTTTAGTCCTAATAAACGACCCACCTCACGGCTTGTTTAGTGTTTGTTTTACATCAGGGAGTAGGATAGGCTATATAATATTACGTTTCTACTAAAGCAGGCGGAGCAGTAGCCAAAAAAAGCAACATTAACGCGAGCGAAGCCGCGAGTAGACTTCTGAAATACGAGTCGGTCAGTATATCATTCAAGGCAATTGAATTTTATATACTAAAGATGAGCTGCCACTTTATATGCAAAATCAGTAATTTAAAAAATATGATTAGTCGTTCATAAACATAAGGTGAATGCCCGTTTTATTAATTACTTTGAAAAAGTTGACATTATTTTTTTAGTTTATTCATTTTCAAAGCACTTGTAAGTTGAAGTTGACAACTCAGAACCATCTCTAGAAGTCATTTATTTTTTTTTGATAAAAATATTACCAGGACAACTAAACAATGTTAATATTCTATTTAATAATTTTGTGCAGTGCGAGTATTATAAACGCGCAAACAAATGAAAGTAACGAAACAATTGCTCGAGAAAATGTCGAATCAAAACCGGTTTCAAATCAAAACACATCTGAGTTAGAAGATGTACTTCCTCCAATACTAGACGACAGCGCAACTGAAAACAAGAAAATAACTGAAGAAAAACCTCAATTCTATTTGAACAACATCTTCCAAAGGCCACAGCATCCTATCTACGATCAGCTTCCATCAGTGGAAGCTGCAAATGTAGAATGCGTTGACTGCAATAGTAATCATGAAATGACTGAAAATTTCATGAAGAAAATGTTTCCGACAGTCAATGTTCCTGGTCTTATAAATGAAATAGAAGAAATCGAACCATTTGCTCCTGAAGAAACGAAACATTTAGAAGGTACCGAACATGATTTTGAAAAAGAACTATTTGTCGAAAATAAAAAGAGATCACAAAGAGCAACCGGGTTTTTTCTGGTGGCTCCATCGCAAGTAGAACAGTTCGATAGTTTTCAAACTCACCAATCAAATGTTCAACTACGCGAACCAAGTAATCCGCTGTTCGTTGTTAGAAGAAATTCTGAAGGAAACCTGCAACGCGTCCCGAAAAACGAAAAGGTAGACATATTGCAGTTTCACGAATTTCCATCGCAAATAACGCAAACCAACTTTAGAGATGCTCTTGGACAAATTAAGAAAAATTTAGAAATTTTGTCATCAACTTTGTTGAAGTTTAACGAATATCAGACGAAGCTGGATCCGAAAAGATACAATAATAATAATATAAATCCAGATCTGCCCGAAAATCAAGTCATTTCAACGATCAGCAATTTGAAAGCGGATTATAATCGTAAAGGCGACCATTTTGAGAGTTTACCCGATGTTAAAAAAATTAATCAATATATCGAAATTTTACAAACCCTATTTTTACATTTGATTTCGGGACAGAATACAAACAAAATAATTTCAGGTAAATATTTGGTGGATTTATCTAATCTAATTCAAGTGTTGCATGCGGAGGCTGGGAAAAAAATTAGCGATGTAGCAGTTGATGAACTTACAGTAAATACTGTTAGTCAGTTTGTGAGAAACAACGATCATGAAAATGACGATGAAAAAATTATTAGAAACGCTCAATTACATATTGCTCTTCAAATAATGGATGTACAGCACAACTTAAAAGTCATTCAAGATTTGCAAGAAAGTATTATTACCCCTGCGAATCAACAGAAACTTGTGGAGGAACTGAAAAAAACTCAAGACAGATTGGGAAATATACAAGAAATATACAAAAACTTGTTGGATAAAATATTTATTAAAAAAAGTATGTTGCCTGGTTTCACAAATACGAATGAATCAAAGAACGAGGAAAAAGAGATTCGAGATTCAGTAGAAAAGTTGGATGAACTTAAAAACAAAATCAAGGCATTATTAGATGAAGCGTTGCATCAGTTTGAACACTCGGGAACGAAACAAAACAATACTACCAAAACAAATGTTCGAATGCAACCCGAAGGAGGCCACGTGGAAGAAATTGAGATAACCGACGCAATAAAAAATGAAAATGAAGGAATAATAAAGAAAACAAATCCTAATATTAAGATGCAAACAATAGCGGCCGCTACAAAAACGTTAGAAGGTATTAAAAGAGTTATTGCCAACAACGTAAATCGACCTATCGATGGTGTCAACGCAGGAGTTGCGAATCAACAGTTACCGAAAGATCATCGAATCGTCGCTAAATTGGATCCCGCAACGATGACGCCGCAACAACTGAAAGAACTTGAAGAAAAATTTAAAAACGGTAGTTTGAGACAAGCCTCGGACGATTTTATAGAAATACCAATAAGTGAACAGGAAAAGCTCGAGAATATTAAATTAATTCAAAGTGCAAATCCGAATTTAAACGATGCAAAACGATTGAATGAAGCAGCTAAACGTTTAGCAGCCATCAAAGCTCAACTTGGTTTAAACATAAATGCCCCCGTATTAAGGGCAGTGGAATTTGATTCAGATGATGATAATTCTGCGTTTTTCCGTGCAAACGAAGATAACGCTGGAAATCAAGCTACTTATTACGGAACTCAAGACGCACCACAGCAAACAGAATACAATCAGCAAGCGTATGCTCCTCAACAAATTCAACAAGCCGAGCAAGTCGATGTAAAACCTGTGTACAATGGTCAGTTACCTGTTTATCCTACGGTAAAGGATCGATTCGAAATGAAAAAAGATGAAATCGAAGCGAAGAAACAAGACTTATTGAAGAAAGTAGTGAATAAAAAAATTCAAAAGTTTTCAACGATCGCCAGTGAACTCTTTGGATTCAGTCAACCAGATAATTCGTACGATTATAATTATGGAAGAAGCAGTGACGGAGGAATATTTTCTCTATTAGGCGGTCTAGATGATTCTTCAAGCGATTCGTCCGATTCGAATCCGTTGATGTCACTTCTTGGAAGTTTTGGATTTAATGGAATTATTCCAATGATGATATTTAAAATATTATCTAAAGGTCTTGAAATTCTTGCGTTTTTAAAGAAATCCAAATTCATCAGAGCTTTTCTAGTACCTATTATCGGTGTATTAGTTATTAATGCTGTAATGATCTTTTTGATTTGGTGGCTTTATCCGGAAGAATGTAAACAGATTACCGGATCCAGTTTTTCGCATGCGACTTATCCCATAAATACTTACACAGCAAATACTGCCAGCGCAAGCGGTACAACGGCATACAAGAGCAGTTAACGTGTTGTGACACAATTTTAAAAATCATAAAATGGCGCGTTTATATAAAACCTGAGTTTTTTCAGTTTTTTTCAGAAGGGCTTGTGAAACGATGTTTACACGAAATGTAATTAAATTTTTTTTTACATTTTTTCAGAATTATTAAATCATGAAACTGTCAAATTAAACTACTTAAAATTAAAATAATTAGAATTCCATCTGTAGAAAAAGTGATGCCCGATAACAATCTGATCTAATTTAAAACCCGTCACTCCCACCGTATGATGGGAGAAACGGGTATAAAAACATTATTTTCTATTTTTTTTTAACTGAATATAAGTATAATGCTATTTTTTTATAATGATACTATAATGTTCGTTCATAAACTCTTTTTATATAATTAAATGTATGTAATCTAACTGGATTATTAAAATTGTTTTTTATTATTATTTTTTAAAACTTTCTGAATAATTGATGAGGTAATTAAGCTACTCATTAATAATATGTACTCTTTTATCGATTTACATTTTCATCCAACGTGTTTCAATAATTTATTCAAAACTTATTTTTCGAAATATTTTACTTCATTAATTACAATTTAGGTTTCATTTAATCGTTATCATAATTTCGATTAATTTGCTTCATTTTAATTAGTTTTAACCCAATAAGGCATGTTGGGTAATTAAATTTGCTTATGAATAAAATATAAATAAATACTGTTTAATCAAATACTATAAACAGGATGTTTTCTAAAAAAACGCCTCATACCATAACGTATACTTTTTTTATTTAGTGTGGTAGAGAATTTTTTTCTGAGTAAAAACGTTGAATTTAGTTCAATATTAATTCGAAAAAAGTAATAAAATATTTATCAACATTAAATAGGTCAATATTTATTTCAGTTAACGCTCCTAATTTTCAGCATTCAGCATTCTTATTTGTTAATTTTTTTCCAGAAATTCAAAACGTTTAAAACTTAATAAAGTAATGAAGGTAAGTAAAATATTTCCACTGCAAAAATATCTAAAGTTTTATTTTATTATCCTATAGTAACTTTTTCCAAATTAAATTAAGTTTAAAAGTATATCAAAAACAAACAATTTTATTCTAACTAAAAAATGGCAATTTGCAAAATATTTTTATTTGACAAAAAAAATACCTGGTTTACGTAAAATTTGATTTGAAAAGTAGCTCACTACTGATCGAGTATCAATAGAAATAAAATCTTACCTTTGTCTGAAATTATAAGTTTTTAACGAAATTTCAACTTAAATGTACAGTTTATAACAGGGCCATATTTATTCAAAAACTGTTTAATGTTGCCATGGCGTGCCAACAAGCAACCAAGGACTTGAAAATAGTCGAGCGTGTAGCAATGCTGTTGTTTACAAGGCGTTGCTATGGTTCCTCTATTACAAGTCCCCAGTTCCCGGGTTCTATCCCGAGAGCTGGTGAAAGTGTCAATTGGATTTTCAATTTATTATTAAAAAAATAATTATGAATTGAAAATATGAATTGGTGCTAGGCTCAAATAACCTTAGCTGTTGGTGGTCTTTAAAACACACAACAAGCAACCAAAGAAATTTAGTGGATCTCAAATGTAGATGAAAAGAATTATTCCCATAATGCATTGAGCGTCATGAAACTTTCGTCAATATACCACTTTTCCTATCGGAACATTGCTTTATTTTGGAGGTGGTGTGGAATTACTTCTATAATAATATTCGACCGAAATTAAACAATAAATTGTTTACGCAAAATTAAATAATGTACAATGTTAGTATGTGACACAAATTATATAAACTATGGTCCACAATTGAATTATTTGAATTACATCACAGAAATCATACAGTTATGTCAGAATTCTAGCTCTTGTTCGGGACGCCGCTCGCCTGAACGTCGATTTTACCCGAAGATTCGCTTGCATAAATATTAGATAAGACTTCTGTCAAAACCAACGTGTGTGAAGCCTTTAAATAGACGTTCAGGAAAGAGAAACCGTGCGCAAAACTGTTATTACTTATTATTAATATTTTTAATAAAAAAATATTAGTAAAAAAACACTTTTAAGGGACAAACTTTTTTGAATTGTACTAAAAACTTAAAATTAATATTTAATAATTTTGTTTCATAATTATTATAAAAGCGGGGGTTGTAATCTCTATGATAGTTTATTAGTCGCAACCCCCGCTTTTATAATAATTATGAACCAAAATTATTAAATATTATTTTTTCCTTTTTAGTACATTTCAATAAAAGCTTATCTCTAAAAAGTTTTTTTACTAATATTTTATTTTGTTCATTTTAGTCTTTCTAAATTTTACCCCCCTAAATATCTCAATATTTATTAACTTTAGCTCATATGTACCTTAATAAATTACTGTTTACTATAAAATACTGTATCGTATTCTGGAATAAAAATGCACTGTTACAATTAAAAAACTCGGGTCGCAGTGCCAAACCCTGCCGGCAATATAGTGTATTTGCTAATACAGGCATTGTGGCTTTATTATGCGAACTGTTTGTTTTTGTGTAAAATAAAAAATTTAACCCCTTAATACATCCCTTACAATAATAATTTTTTCTTAATTGCAATATTGTTATCATAACAGCATCTGCACTAAATTAAATACACCCTTTGGTAAAGAAATCCGTATCCGCAAACTAATGTTTTTATAAAAATCGTAAGTCCGGTCCTATCAGGCCGATTTTATTTAAATTTTAGCACCACGTTTTAAACTTTACTAAAGGGTTAAATTTCAATTTTGAAACGATTCGGACAATTTTTTCGGTATTTTTGGACCCAAAAACATTTTTCAACCCCTAAAAACCACCCTTAAAATAGTCAGATCGGGTCCATTTTACATAGGCTTCGTGCGGTGATGGATTGCAACGTGTCTACGAAATTTCGTCAAAATCAATCAACTCTTTCGAAAGTTATTGCCCGCGCACACACACACACACATATATATAATATATATATGTGTGTGTGTGTGCGGGCAATAAGTCTGTTTATATATTATATAAACAGACTTTTCCAAAAATGGTGCCAAAGTGTTCAGGAGGTTATGGAGGAGGTGTATGTGCCATATGGCAAATACACTAAAAATCTAAGCTGACCTTTGCCTGACCTTCACAGCACCACCTATGTTAAATCTGATATCGTCTTCTGTCCCCCTTGACACTCTATAACTTTTATATAAAATATTTTTTATGGTTTGTACTTTGTGCCGTTTACGAGATATTTCACTGCACTGTTTATGAGGTGCCACCATGTATATCTAATTATTATTATTTTGTACGGCCTGAAGAAACCATATAATTGTGTCGAAACGTCGCCTATATAATAAATAAAAGAGGCTTTTTTATTAATAAGTACTTAAAATAATAATATATACCGATCTTCAGATAATTAATTGTTAAAATTATTTTCAAATTGTAAAAGATGGGTCTACAATAAATTCGATGCGGAACTTTGATAATCGCCCGAGGAGCCATTTTCCATAGTACGGATATAAATATAATACTTACGATTTCTGTGGTTCTTCTATGCTTCTAGAGCAGACTCCACACCATGCTGTGCTGCATTTTGTGCAGGTGCTTGTAGACAGGACTGGCTCAATTTGGATGCATTTATATTATAGAGTACATAAAAATCGTCAGATTTTAGCGTCTGTAAAATAAAAACGCCATTTTTATGAAAAAAATATTTTGAAATTTTGTAAAAATAAAATAATTCATTCGTACATGCGTTATTATATAAAATGACAAAAATACCAATGTCTCAGCAGTCCCCGACGCATTTATGAATTAAATATTTCATCTAAACGAAGAAATAGACGGTTTATCGGGCCAGATATAGTAGATATTAATTATTTCTCACTTTTTAAAGGTTTGCTTTTTTGCATCGTGGTTTTATAAATTTTTAATTTAATTTTTATTTCATCAAAAACCGAATATTTGAGCTCAAACACGAAATTTCTAGCTGTAATACTGGCCGAAATTTCTAGACAAACTGTGATAAGAGCTGAAGATCTTGGAAACAGCTGAACCGATTACAATCAAACATGGCTAAGAACCATCTCGCAAATACTAGCTTTCAAACAAGCAAAACCGCATTGAAATCGGTCCATCCGTTTGGGAGTTACAATGCCGCAGACAGATACACACAGTAGACAAAGGCTTCAAACCTATAAAACCCCTCTTTTTGTCGGGGGTCAAATAAGAAAAAAAATTGTTTGTGTGTTTGCTTGAAAGTGTGGAAATACGATTTTATTTTTTTTTTTTTATAATAAATAAAACAGAAAAAATGGAAAAATAACATGTGGTGGAAGTCCGGGTGTTTTGGTGGTGGGAGAACGTGTCTTTAGTTGTTTTAGAAGCTTTTATATGACTAAGAATTTAAAAATAAAATAGGTAAAACATTTTTTTTAAAACAAGATTTTATAAAAATGTACTAAAAAGAAAAAATATTTGATTTAGATTCATAATAGTATAATGTGTGACTAGTGTGCTAAATACATCTTTATGCGTCAGGCGCGATGTTTTCAGCACGAGTAGTAGGAGAGCGCTCACGAGCCAAATACGAGTGCTGAAAACATTGCGCCTGACGCATAAATATTTAGCACACGTGTTGCACACTATACTTTATATAACACATGCATGGTTTTAGATTTTAATTGAATAATTTAATGTCATTGACAGAAGTACATCTCATTGGGCTCGATACAATATTTATTCACTTTGTTACCATAGTAACCATATTTCATTTATAACACCGAAAAGAGGTACATAATTGTTCATTAGATAACGGGTTTTTCAAATGTTTTTCCATTATTCATCGAAAAGCGTTTCATAATGAATCATGACGTCACTCGTCAATAAACGGTCATTTAAGGTCCGCAAAACTGATACGAAAAAACACTAAAAGCGTGCATGTGTTATATAAATTATTATAAAAGCTGCAATAAATTATCATTGATTTTAAGATCAGCGTTTTAATAATTATGACCATAAACTAAATTTGTTTTTCTTTTCAGCATATTTTAATAAAAACTTGTTTAAAAAAGTTATACCTATTTTATTATTAGTGTATTTGCCATATGGCACATACACTATTGGCGTCGGTCGGATTGCGGGACCTAGGGGTCGGACCAAAATTTCTCGACGTTTCATAGCCTCCTGAACACTTTGGCACCATTTTTGGAAATGTCTGTTTATATATGTATATATATATTTATATATTTATATATTTATATATTTATATATTTATATATTTATATATTTATATATTTATATATTTATATATTTATATATTTATATATTTATATATTTATATATTTATATATATATATATGTGTGCGGGCTATAACTTTCGAAAGAGTTAATTGATTTTGACGAAATTTGGTAGGCACGTTAAAATCCATCACCGCACGAAGCCTATTTAAAATGGGCCAAATCGGACTATTTTAAGGGTGGTTTTTAGGGGTTGAAAAATGTTTTTGGGCCCAAAAATGCCGAAAAAATTCTCAGAATCGTTTCAAAATTGAAATTTAACCCTTTAGTAACGATTAAAATGTTCTGCTAAAATTTTAATAAAATCGGCCCGACAGGACCGGAGTTACAAATTTTATGAAAACACTAGTTTACGGATAGTGCTTTACTTACTGAAGGGTGTATTTAATTTGGTACCGAGGTTGCATTGATAAAAATTTTGAAATTAAGAAAAAAAATATTATTTTAAGGGATGTATTAAGGGGTTAAATTTTTTATTTTGTCCAAAAACAAACTTAAGTTCACATAATAAAGCCACAATGCCAATTAGCAAATACACTATATTGTCGGCAGGGTTTTGGCACTGCGACCCGAGTTTTTGATAAATTATTGTTGACATATTTTTATGTAATGCAGACGAAGCCGGCTTCTTACAATATTTTAACACTTCATATTCGGTTCATTTGCATAGCCGCCTCTGAGTATTCTAGTACTGCACATAATAATAGTAGTATTTCACGCGCATCCTAACGCAATGAGCACGCTTTTGGACATGTTAATTTCCTTTGTAACATAGACAAATACTCATTCGTCGAGTTTACTCGACAAACGAATGAATTTCATGAGCAGACTATAGATATATAAACTGGCGTTTTAAGTATATAGATTTACTTTTAACTATACATATTAAAATTACAAAGAGAAAAAGTTTGTCGCTGATAATCTTAGGAACTACTAAATCGATTTTTTTAACGCGCCGTTAAACTTATATAGATAGCATGTAACCCGGTTACATATGATCCGTAACATTCAGACATAACTTGAAATGGTCTGACTTATTCTACTGTAAAAGTGCAAAAGTCGGTTAAATAAGTATTACTTCAAAGCATGTAACCCGGTTACATGTGATCCGTAAAGTTCCGATGTAACCCGTAACGGTCTGACTTATTCTATCGTAAAAGAGCAAAATTCGGTTAAAGAAGTTTTAGTTCAAAGCATGTAACCCAGTTACACGTGATCCGTAACATTCCGTTGTAACCCGTAACGGTCTGACTTATTCTACCGTAAAAGTGCAAAAGTCGGTTAAATAAGTATCACTTCAAAGCATGTAACCCGGTTACGTGATCCGTAACGTTCCGATGTAACCCGTAACGGTTTGACTTATTCTAGCGTAAAAGTGCAAAACTCGATTAAAGAAGTATCGCTTCAAAGTATGTAACCCGGTTACATGTAACCCGTAACGGTCTGACTTATTCTATCGTAAAAGAGCAAAATTCAGTTAAAGAAGTTTTATTTCAAAGCATGTAACCCGGTTACATGTGATTCGTAACGTTCCGATGTAACCCGTAACGGTCTGAATTATTCTAGCGTAAAAGTGCAAAACTCGATTAAAGAAGTATCACTTCAAAGCATGTAACCCGGTTACGTGATCCGTAACGTTCCGATGTAACCCGTAACGGTTTGACTTATTCTAGCGTAAAAGTGCAAAACTCGGTTAAAGAAGTTTTATTTCAAAGCATGTAACCCGGTTACATGTGCTCCGTAACGTTCCGATGTAACCCGTAACGGTCTGACTTATTCTAGCGTAAAAGTGCAAAACTCTGTTAAAGAAGTTTTATTTCAAAGCATGTAACCCGGTTACACGTGATCCGTAACGTTCCGATGTAACCTGTAACGGTCTGACTTATTCTAGCATAAAATTGCTAAACTCGATTAAAGAAGTATCGCTTCAAAGTATGTAACCCCGTTAGATGTAACCCGTAATGGTCTGACTTATTCTACCGTAAAAATGCAAAACTCGGTTAAATAAGTATCACTTCAAAGCATGTAACCCGGTTACACGTGATCCGTAACGTTCCGATGTAACCCGTAACGGTTTGACTTATTCTAGCGTAAAAGTGCAAAACTCGATTAAAGAAGTATCGCTTCAAAGTATGTAACCCGGTTACATGTAACCCGTAACGGTCTGACTTACTCTACCGTGAAAGTGTAAAACTCGATTAAAGAAGTATCGCTTCAAAGTATGTAACCCGGTTACATGTGACCCGTAAAGTCTGACATAACGTGTGACGGTTCTGACTTACTCTACTGTGAAAGTGTAAAAAAGAAGTTTCACCTTTTGTGGCGTCGAGAATTAAAACGTCAATAGAAAAAGAAAAGGACAAACCAAGATTCTCTGCAAAATGCCATCGTACCATTCTAATCTTGCAATACACAAACGTATGGTCAAGAGTAGGTCAGAATCAGACTGCTGTACACAGCGAATTCTGAATCCTGTTTAAACATAGCGAGTTTTGTGGCCGCACTATATTGAAATTTATGATCAATTTCACAAAGTTTCATTTCACTCCCATGCAATAAACCGTTTAAAACTGGACTATACGTGTTAATGTTAAAGTAAATATTAAGCGCACCTATTATAATAATACGTCTATAACAATCAATTTAATGTGTTGTTAATTGGGTCGTTCCACATTTTTTAACCGACTTCAAAAAAGGAGGAAGGTTTTCAATTCGACGTGTATATTTTTTTTTTCTTTTTTTATGTATGACCACGCATAAATTTTTACAGAGTAGTCCGATTTTGATGATTCTTGTTTTATTGGATAGGGTATACCTCGAAGTTAGTCCCATATAAATTGTACTTAAATCGGTTCAGTAGTTCGGCTGATTTTAATAAAAGTGAGTAACGGCGTGTGATTCTTTAAAGTAAATGTCACTTTTTGACACATCACACAGCGTAAGAAAGTCGGTTTAATAAAAGTGAGTAGCGCGGCGTGTGATTCCTTTAAGGTAAATGTCACTTTTTGACAAATCACACAGCGAAAGAAGTCAGTTAAGTTTGTAAAAGTGAATCTATTGGCAAGCGACTAAACTACGTATTGTAAAGCCACTAAAAAGTAAAAAATTTAAAACTTTTTAACAAAAAAAAAACCTCCATCAAAAAGCCACTAAAAAGAGGAAAATAATAAAACTTTGAGATCTGCGCCAATTTAATAAAATATGAAGTCACTTAAAAATTGCCAATTTAATTAATATCTTCTCTTTAACCGACTTAGGTTATTGGCGATGCCATGTTATATATGGTATTTCCATGCCTCGTCTATTACAAACTTTCAATTTCCACGCATTGGATTTTCAATTTATTATTAAAAAAAAATAATGAAATAAAAATATGAATTGGTGCTAGGCCCAATTAACCTTAGCTGTTGGTGGTCTTTAAAACACAATTTCAATTTTTTTCAATTTTCACGCTCTAATTTGAGAACTAGTTAAAGTAGTAATTCGATTTTAAATTTATTATTATAAATAATAAAAAGTTGAAAATATAATAAGCCCGCTACATAACCGGAACAGCTGGTGGTCTTAAATTAAAGAAGAAAACTTCTATATATGTAGAAAAATGTCGATTTTTAACCTACAATTTTTAGCTTTACGAGTAGTTTTCGTAGAAAGGTCAACAGCATCTGTTGGTAGCGATTGGCGATCGCGTTGTGTCAGATATAATATAAGGTAAATAAGGGATGAGATGAGAACATAACCTCTACAACAAACAGAACATCACTAAATTACTATAGTATAGGTATATACTGTAGTAGACTAATATATTATATAGAGAATATATTATATAATATTATATTGTATACCTACAACACAAAGTAAGCAGAACTCTTCTATTTACGACTATAACGCTGTTTTTTCACACACCGGTTTCGATCGTCCGGTAAGTCGCCGGGCAGTAAAGCAAGTATGCTGTTTTCACACTCCGGTAAAATAAAAAAAAATGTGAGCCGTCGCGGGACGCCTGGCAGATGTGAAACATTTTTATAGCTTGAATCTTTTATTTATTGAACTTGACAAATTTATCAAAATAAAATCTAGCCTATATCACGTAGGGATAGTGTAGCTCTCTATTAGTAAAAGAATTTTTTAAATCGGTTCAATAGTTCCAGATATAATAATTTATGATTTATTACAACGCCGCGAGACATTCTCCCCCTGCGAAGATAATAAGTGAAAGAATTTTTAGAATCGGTTCAGTAGTTCGAGAGATAAGAATTTACAATTTAACACAGTTTACCCTAATTTTCCCTCGTTTACCCAAATTTACCCAAGTATACCCTAATTTCTTGAATTTGCCCTAGTTTTCCCTAAATATCCTAATTTACTCTTATTTAGCCCCCTTTGCCTTAAGTTACCCCAATTTACCCTAATTTATTCTAATTTGCTCTAATTAACTCTAATTTACCCTAAATACCCTAATTTACCCAAATTTTCGTTTTTTTTTTAAAAAAACAAAAAAATTAATTTTTGGTGTCATGAAATTTCAAAAAATTATAATTATTGTCAAAGAAAGAATACAACAAAAATAAAAAATTTTATAAATAAATATCATGTAGAATTTAGAAAAAAAACGTCAAAAGTGATGCCATGAGTTTCCGAACCCAAGTCCCCATGCATAGAAGGCTAAAGTGGTACCACTACTCTGCGGATGAACTTGTCTAGACAGCCCTTTTACTGATATATGTATAACAATTAATATACCCAACGACTGTGTCTTTGCATGCACTACTATTTTTTATATCGGAATGTGTGAATCGGAGTGTGTGAAAGCAGTGTAACCTACTTTGAAAAAAATATCCAACTCTGAGAAAAATTCAATTCAATACAGTTCATGGGTTCTTGGATTAAAATAAATTGTTATTGATTAATAACTCTTTTATTTATCTTCGTACGACGTTTCGTTTCCTCGAGACTTTATCAAGTACTGTAACAAAAATATAAACGGATACATCAAGTCAAGAGTTGTCTATCTTGGAGAATAACAATTATAATTAGAGAAAAATATTTATAAATATTCAGTTAATAAACGTGGATCTTGATTAGGCTGATAACAAATGATTTTCGCGCAATTTTATGAAACAAATTATTAACACTTTATTCATATTTTATCATCTAGATTCTAGAATTTATTTATATTTTTTTTACCTATACATACTTGTTAATACGTGACTGAGAACATTTCTTTAAATATTGCGTACTATTCCGTTTCCCGTGGGAATTTAAAGACTTAGGATTTTCGTTTAAGTTTTCCTGTAAACTATGAGTGAGGCCCTATATTTCATATTTTTTCAAAATTTTAGGCTCAGTAGTTTTGGAGATAAGGAGGGAGAATGCTCGATTTCGTATATTTTCTTTATTATCTTTTTAACTACCTATGCACTTTAAAATTATAAAAAAAATATATTTGTATTTCTCAAAACGAGCCATTTCATTTGATACGTCATATGATACACTTCAAATTTTTTTAATTTTCTAATTTGCTCCCCAAAATTAACCTCCAAAATCAAAATTCGTTTATTTTTATGATAGGATCACCTAACTCTACATATGTACTAAATTTCATCTTTTTTCGTCCAGTAGATTCCAAGAAAACGGAAGACGGACAGACCAGACAGACAGACGACAGACAAACCAGACAGACAGACCAGACAGACAGATAGACAGACAGACAGACCAGACAGACCAGACAGACAGACAGACAGACAGACAGACAGACAGACAGACAGACAGACCAGACAGACAGACAGACAGGCCAGACAGACAGGCCAGACAGACAGACCAGACAGACAGACAGACAGACAGACCAGACAGGCCAGACAGACAAACCAGACAGACCAGACAGACCAGACAGACAGACAGACAGACCAGACAGACAGACAGACAGACCAGACAGACAGACAGACCAGACAGACAGACCAGACAGACAGACCAGACAGACAGACCAGACAGACAGACCAGACAGACAGACCAGACAGACAGACCAGACAGACAGACCAGACAGACAGACCAGACAGACAGACCAGACAGACAGACCAGACAGACAGACCAGACAGACAGACCAGACAGACAGACCAGACAGACAGACCAGACAGACAGACCAGACAGACAGACCAGACAGACAGACCAGACAGACAGACCAGACAGACAGACCAGACAGACAGACCAGACAGACAGACCAGACAGACAGACCAGACAGACAGACCAGACAGACAGACCAGACAGACAGACCAGACAGACAGACCAGACAGACAGACCAGACAGGCAGACCAGACAGACAGACCAGACAGACAGACCAGACAGACAGACCAGACAGACAGACCAGACAGACAGACCAGACAGGCAGACCAGACAGACAGACCAGACAGACAGACCAGACAGACAGACCAGACAGACAGACCAGACAGGCAGACCAGACAGACAGACCAGACAGACAGACCAGACAAACAGACCAGACAGACAGACCAGACAGACAGACAGACAATTCAGACGGAATCAAATACTTCCCTACCATAGTAGAGGAGGGAAAAAAATAATAGGGCCTCGTTGGACCCTTTGGGTACGAAAAATTATAAAAAATAGAAACGTCCAGTTTGGGGCATGGTCCACGTCGGACAGGGACAAGTTCTGTACACAGAACTCCGCGTGGTGTGCAACACAACGCAATCGCGCCTCGTACTCGAGTGTGTCAGTAGGAATATCGAGCGCCGGCGTCGCGACGTCGCACTGATACACACGACTGCCAACAGATAGCGCCGCAATGCGCGCTGCACACATAACCGACCCTATTTCATCCCCTTGTTATGAGAGAAAACGCGTCTCGCTAACCTTACAAGGATGTGAGCTTTCATGGTCAGATCGGACGCATTCGGCACAATTCGGGTTGACAACTGAATGTCGCAGTAGCGTTGTTATCATATCTCAATACTGTAAACATTTGTCTCACAGCTGATATTTTAATATCGCATATTAACATAATGAAATTTATTACGATGTCATTTCCGAGAAATAAGCCCACGAGGACAGTACTAATGATTTGTTTACGGTAGTAATTACAATAATTAAAAAATAATTTCTAAATTTACTGTATTATAGGTAAAAGGACTGTTACAAATTTAGATTAATATTTAATATTTCTGTAGTTAAATTAAACAATTGTTTTGTACAAGATATTATTCACTACGTTATTGTTGTGAATGTGATGCTGACATAAGGGAGAAACAAAATCGTTATGATTTAATTAATTTTTTTGCATTTTTACATATAAAATTTGATTTACTATTTTGAAATTGTTGTTTGTTTTTATTTATACTTATTTTCGATTTTTAAATTATACATAATCTAATTACGCAAAGAAAATTAAAAAAAAAACAAACTATACAAAAAGCGATTCTGATTATTTTGAAAGCTACAATTTATTGAAAATATCGAACCACATTTTGTTTTTATTTGTATCCATTTTCGGTTTTTAAATAATTTTCGGCAAAAAAATTAAAAAAAATTCACAGATTTCGCAATCCTTGCAACCATCGAGGACATTGGAAATGATAACAGCATATATGAAACATAATTAACTGTTTATTATACACACAATATTTATCAATGCACTGTTTAGTTTTGTCAGGAATAACCCTTATTATTCTTCTGTTATATACGCGTTCACTTTTGCTTGATTACTTAACTTTTAAATGGATTTTTCTACAGTATTTATTAACATTTGCTCAAAAATAACACCGCAGATCGTCGCAAATACCTCTCAATTAACTAGACATGATATAAAACACATTTCGAAAAAATTGCACTTGTTCAATTTTGCATGATTGCTCCTCACTTGATCGCGACACCGTTGTCTTTTGGCCTTGAACGAAAACTCGTAACTCTGCCCCCATATACGAACATAAACATTTCCAATGTTAAAAAAAACGAAACAGATAACAGTGTCATTATTTTAAAAATGGTTCTATTAAACTTCTTCAAAAGACGTGAATACAAATTTTTATATTAAAATATAAAAAAATAAAAACATAAAAAGTATAGGGTATTCGAAAAGAATAAGTTTGATGTTTTCAACAACTGCGTGTAGTTGAAAAACGTTTCGAGCCGAAGCTGTTTTCCGAGTGTCCGATCTGTTTCATCTTCAGTATAGGAGGAACACACAGTTCCACGGACATGTTATTTATAATATTGAATTTATTTCCATTCTAAAACACACTTGAACTGTATTTTAAAACAATTAAAACAAACAACTGACATACAAAATATGTCGTCACAAAATATGTGAACGTCGTTGACTGTCGTTCGTCTAAACTCGTCAATACAGTAATGTTATTGGCAATTCGAAACGAGAGCTTTTGATGTATAATTTTCTCGTGTTTTTGACAACAGGCTTCGCGATCTCTTGTTTATATAAAAGTGAAAATGACTACGGTAAAACATGCTACGTGTAAATTATGTGTTAGTGAATATAGAGAAAGTACAATAGTAATCGTAAGTGTGGGTGAAAATTGGAAAACGCATCTGTAGAGTATGCTGTCGAAAGTAGCTTATCTTTGTGTACCTAGAGTGTGTCGGCCATTTTAAGTCGAGGCGTATTCGAACACAATTTTCGTTGACAATTTGTGACTTTTTTCATGAAACGGCAAGTTTTATTGTTGTTTTTCAGAGACGATAATATTTGGCATGTAATGTTTCAGTGTGTTTCAGTTACAATTAACGATCTGTGCTAACGGTAGACAGCAATTGTTTTTTTCTCCACATTCATCTGTTTTATACTTGATGTGGTGTTGTGTTGTACATAGTACATACAGTGAATATACGGCAGTATCGAAGAAGTATTGCATTTTTTATACGATATCTTAAATGGAGTAACGATTGTTTTATCTGTTTTGGTTCGCTCGAAAACGGCACTGGTGGACTCGCCATAAAATTTATTCTTGACGTACATCAATTGTTTTTACGGTTTCGGTAAACAGCTGCGTATTTGTTATTTTCAGCGACGTTCATATTTTTATAAATATGTGATATATATTATTTTTTTGCAGTTTAATGTGTGAGTCATTTGTTTCATGACTTTTTATTCGCTGTGTTCCATAATATTATGTCGGTTCGGTTGTTTTAGTTTCGGTTTTTGTTTTATTGACCGTTTTTTGTAAAATGTGTCAGTGTATCAAAAGATGTGAAGGCTAAACACCTATGTGTTCAACAACAGGAATTGCAACGCCTGTTTGTACTAGTTTTTTGGATCATTAATGGATTTTATACAGAGAATTATAAATATGAAGTAAATAAGCGTACGTATTTATATATTTACTTACTTTTTTTTTATTTTATTTATTAATTTATTAAACCATTATAAAATATTCCGTAAATATTAAATTAGGTGACTTCTTAGAAGATCTAAACATACATTTTAGAAAATACAATTTGCCAGTTTTACTGTATTTATTTAATAAGTTTCTAGTAAATGTAGTAGAACTAGTATTTTTTAGTTTTTCGCACTTATTAAGAAACACGAAATATCAAAATTTAGTGAATTTGTTAACTTTAAGAATTTGCTTAATTTTGATATTTCGGCAGTTAGGTGTTTCGACAAGGAACAATCTCCGAAAGAAACATCCCGAAATATCAAAATTTAGCAAATTGTTAAAGAAATTTCTTTTGGTAGTACATTATTAATTAACAGGCATATGTTTTTAGTAAAAAACATGAAAAAAGGCTCAAAAATATTATATTATGTTTAAAACGTCGACTATTTGTTAAATTATATAATATTTTTGAGCCTTTTTCCCTGTTTTTTACAAAAAACATATATCAAATTGTTAAAGTTAGCAATTTGCTAAATTTTATTATTTCGGAGATGATTAAATTAAGGAGGTTCAATTATATAAATTTATACTCTATTTCGTAATTCTCTAGAATTGCGAAATTGTTTAGACAACGGATATTAACGAACTACATATTTGCTAATTTTTAAGGTTCTGAAAAAGACTCAATTATTGTTGAAAGGTTGGCCATTAAAGAATATTGTTTTCGATTGCCTTGCATCCCTTTCTCCTAAAGTAAACAATATTTTGTTTTGGAATGTGCGGACGTGTACTTGGGGAGACACTGAGAAATTCTAAATTACTCCCCTAGAAACTATCTTGGCACCACCACAGCATTAATTGCCCTTGAAAATTATTTATATATTTTTTTTAATTGGGGATAAGTGCATAAATAATTAGTCAAAATACTTTTTATTGACTTCACTTGACTTATTAGTCAGGGTCTTCGGTTGCGGCACAATCGAAATTACTGTGCCTTTTGTCATTTTTTGATGTGAAACATCTTATGTCGGGCTGTGAACAGCCGCGTGAGGGGAAATATGCAACGAAATTTATGGTCCGCTCCTTCGCTGCTGTTCTCCCCACCACTGCGGCACTCTCTCTCTCTCTCGGCTTCCGCGCGCTCGGGCACGGGAAGACAACCGCGTGTGTTACAGTGCAGTATATAGAATTACGTCAACATAACAGTTAGTTGCTGCTTTTGAAAAAATATATACTACTACATAGAGAATACCACCGAGTTCAATAACGTTTTCTTTGATGTTTCACATCTGTCGGGGGTCCCGAGACTCACACCCTTTTTTAATTATACAGGGTGTTCCTTAGAAAAGGTAAAATAGGGAAAATAACGTTGAGAACAACTAATTTTGCAGTAAGCTATTGGTCATAAGACCTAATGTAGATATGTAGTGGATTACACAGAAAAAATAGTACCTACAGTGAATTTTTTAAACAATTTTCCATAGCAACGGTTGACTATTAAGAGTAAGATTAAGATTTAAATGTTAGGGGCTCGAAGGAAGCCACCGCGACCTAAAAGATCTATTGTGTTCCCCTAGTTTCTTATCAGTTTTTTAGGATTCCTAGGCTATATATAAAGTCAAGAATCCTCATTAAACTGACGTCTCAGAACCTCCTTTATAAAAAAATCAAATCAACTAAGTACCTACTACATATTTACATTAGGTCATGGCCCATAGCTTACTACAAAATTGAAAATGTTCTCAATGTTATTTTCCCTATATGTTACCTTTTCTAAGAAACACGCTGTATAAGAAGCATCTTGTAATAAAAAAATTCAAAATATACAGTATATGTAGATAAAATGCAAATAAAAGACAACCTTGACATACTTTTGTATAAAATAACCTTTGTTAATTTTGTGTAATAACCATCTTAACGTTGGAAAATATAGCTTTATGATCAACATAAAAAAATTAATAGGACATATTCTGCAAATTCAAAATTCTATAATTGAAAAACGAAGTATGTACAGTAGACTCACATTAGCATGAACACGAAAAATTCGAGTCTGTTCACATAAGCGAGGTAGTTCACACTATTGAGGTTTACACCAACATAAATTAGATTTAGCCATTTTGAAGCACACTATTCACAAACTCAAAAACTTACCGTCTATACATAACTGCACACAAATAAAAAAGTTTTATCCATAATTTGAAGTTTCAAAAAGTCAAATTACTAACTATTGAATAGTTTACTACTCTGTAATGTGAACATGACAGAGTGACCAACTGTTCATTGTTCAGACCACAGAATAGTCAATGGACACATTTTGCTGTTCATATTAATGAATAGTTAACTACTCTGTAATGTGGACATTATACAGAGTAGCCAACTGTTCGTTGTTCACAGTACAGAGTAGGTAGTCAATGGACACATTTTGCTGTTCATGTTATTGAATAGTTTACTACTCTGTAATGTGGACAAATTTTGATTTATTTTAGTTGGCTACTCTCTAATGTTCACATCACAGAATAGTCAACTGGTTCATTGTTCACAGTACAGAGTAGTCAATGAATACATTTTGCTGTTCATGTTATTGAATAGTTTTATTACTCTGTAATGTGAACATGACAAAGTAGTCAACTGTTCATTGTTCAGACCACTGAGTAGTCAATGGACACACTTTGCTGTTCATGTTATTGAATAGTTTACTACTCTGTAATGTGGACAAATTTTAATTTATTTTAGTTGACTACTCTCTATTGTTCACATCACAGAGTAGTCAATTTATTTATTGTAGATTATAGACGCGACAACTTAGGTCATTAGCGTCTTAAATTACATTAAATAACAACTAACTTAAAACTAAATAACATCACAAAACATCCATAAGCGCAGGTGGGATTCGAACCCACGACAGTCTAGTCTAGAGGCTGGTACCAAGTACGCTATCCACTAGGTTACACTGCCCTCCAGAGTAGTCAACTGGTTCATTGTTCAGTATAGAGTGGTCAATGGATACATTCTGCTGTCGATGTTATTGAATTGAATAGCTCATATTTGCGAAAGTTCCCATTTGCGCGGATCTACTAGTTATACAACAACAACGCAAATAAAAGCCAATTCCTTCACCTCTAAAATAAGCTTCACAATTTTTTGTAACCATTATCATTGAAAAATTAATGATCAACATAAAATTTAATATACAAGATGCATGTTCTTTAAATTTCATCTACAGTTTATTGGCAGGTTTTATAATTAAATGTGTTAATAACACGGATTCGAAAAATCTAATTAAGTAAATGTATTTTTGTACAAACATTTCAAATTTCAAAATAATGGTTAATTACCTTTGATAAATAAGCAATAGTAGAGTGTTTTGTAAAAATTAATGACGTTACATAAAATTACTTTTGGTTCATGATGTTCAAAAAAAATCACCCATTTACCTAAAAACTTTTTTGAAGTTATACTCCTTTACAGCGAAAGTAGTGAATCGAAAAAACAAAACATAAACCTACTCAAAAATTAATGAAACGCTGACAGGGATAAAACTGTTCTAACGATTTGGATGAAATTTATTGAAAAAAGGTTTTGGGGGGCAAAAAATCGATTTAGCTAAATCTCATCCCTGGAAAAATTCGTTCTTTTATAGATTTTTTAATTTTGAAAATCAATTTTTTGACGTTTCAAAATAGTGTAATATTTTAAGCAGGCTTTGGATACTTGTTTCCATGGCTTAAAGGAAATTTTTATAAATTATCATGATATTATGTCAAAAATAAAAATAGGTACCTATTGGGGTCCGTCAAATGAGCATATGACATCTGGTGGCAGAAAATTGTATCAAAACGGGGGAAAATTTTACATGCTAACAGTGCAAATTTATCGTAAAATTGGTTATTACAAGAATAAAACAAGTAAAATAAACAAAAAGTTTATCGAAAATGGAATTTGCGACGTTTTCTAATATCATGGCTTTAAACACTATCAGTTATTGCCTTGTAAAACTTACTTTACAGCGAATTCTTTTTTAATGAAATGTGGAAAAACTGTATTTATGAATTAAAAAAATATTTTATATTAATAATAAGATGTACTCATTATCATACTGTACTACAATAGTTAAATCTCTGAATATTGACAAAATTAGGACTAATTATGTGTATACAAATATTTTGAGGTTAGTAACTTACCTACTTATTACAATATAACATATTATGTTGCAGTTATGGGTTTACATTATTCACCTAACACAGCCTTAAAGGAGCATTGAACGGATAATTAATTTCGTGGAGATTTTCTTTTAATTTTGATGTTTTTAAGCAATATACCATAAAGATTACTACTTTTGACAGTTCATTTTTCATGTATTTTTCTCGTTATATTTCCGACATTTGATAATATGTTCGGCTTTGAGAATCTGTTTCCTTCATCGAAATTCCTATGTTTAGGATTCGTACCGGCCCAATCACAAATTGCACTTATATATTTTATCATTTCTTATCACTTTGAAAATCATTAAATTACACGCAAAAGTATACCCCGTATATGAAATTTCCCCCCTCTGCGCCATGTTTTTTAAACTCCACCTATCTGACGGATCCCAATAAGTAAATATTTAGTTAAAATTAAAAATGCTAAAAACTAGTCAACGGAACGTGTTCTAATAAAAAATGTATGTATGAAGTATAACTTCGACCGTAAGCTTATGTAAGTGAAGCACACAGTCCAGTTTTTTAATTCTTAGTTGTTTACAATAAAACAAAACGTCGATGCCAAACTAAAAATCGTATTATAGATATATCATATGAATTTAATTATTTCGAATTTCTTCTTTATAGCTAAAATTGTCTTCCAAATTGCACTAAACTTATGTTTTATTTCAAAATGATTCTAAAGAACTAAATAACTGGAGAATAAATTAAAATTTGAAAATGAATAATGTAATAAATATTAGTTAAAAAAACTTCTTAGAGACAAGCTTTTATTTAAATGCACTAAAAAGGAAAAAATAATTTTTAATAATTTAGGTTCATAATTATTAAAGCGTGGGTCGTGTCTAATAAACTATCATAGAGTTCACGACCCACGTTTTTATAATTATGAACCTAAATTATTAAAAATTATTTTTTCCTTTTTAGTGCATTTAAATAATAGCTTGTCTCTAAAAAGTTTTTTTTTACTAATATTTATATTTTGTTAATTTTAGTCTTACAAAATTTTACCCCCCTTTGACACCCGTAGGGGTTGAATTTCGAAAAATCATTTCTTAGTGGATGCTTACGTCAGAAAAGGAACCAACTGTCCAAATTTTAAGTTCTATCTTCAGCGATTTGGCCTGGGCGTTGATTAGTCAAAAAAACCCTACATCCCCGTTTGAATCCCTTAGGGATTGAATTTATTTCTAAAAAAGATTTATTCATGTATTGTCATCGGGAATACATATGTGTACAAAATTTCAAATCAATCGGATACGTGGAACTCGTTCAAAATTGACTCGCAAGATTTGACCTAAACAAATCCACAAACAAACACAAACTAACATATTGCAAGTTAAATAAAAGCTTGTAAAAATGAAAAAAATGGTGCCATGTTTTTTAGAATGATGTGAAACGTCGAATAATTAATTGTCCCTTCCCTAGGCTCTTCCATTCAACCGACGCCAATAGTGTATGTGCCATATGACAAATACACTAAAAAGTAAAAAGAGACCGTGTATATTTACACTACACACTACAAAATTGAAACTTCTAGTCGCGTCGACTGTAGACACACACACACACATTCATATGTCAAGAGGCGTTGGGGTGCAACGTTTTGTACACGTTCAGCCGTATGAATCCAAACCACTCTACTGTGCGTAAAGAAGTTTCACTTCAAAAACAATATCTGAGTGTCTATGTAAAGTGAAACACCCGGTATATTAGTGTCATTCAAATGCGCAGTTAAATCGTATTTATTAACATAATTAGGTCACACTGTATAGTAATATCGAGTCCTATATACATGTATAACATGCAATTAGAGTTTCAAGTATCCACTTGAAACTCGGGGACCTTATTTTTTTATGCCTCAAATTCCCAGCCACTTAAATCAACCAACAATTTAACTCAACATTTTCGATATACCTACCTATATAGCATGCAGGGCCGCAGTAAGGGTAGGGCGGAGGGGGCGATGGCCCCGGGCGCATCAAGTTATGGGGCGCCAAAGGCGCGCCAGTATTTTATGTGCCAGGCTGATTACTACTAGACAAAACATAAAATATACAATAAATAAAAATATTGCAAAATATAATTACTAAAGACAGAAATTATGAAATATTTGGCGATAATTTCTATAGAAATATCTATAGCAAAAGACTTGAATTATGAACGTTTAATAAACCAATTTGCTCAATTGAAGGCCAGAAAAGTGAAGTTTTGATTTTTCGTAGACCGTAGTTAGGTAATTTTTTTTATAACGTTTATTTTGCAGTTATTAGTGAACATTTTTTATGTTTTTTAATTATTTATGTTGAAATCTCTTATAAAAATCTCGTATCATTCATTTTTTGTTTTTTTGAGGGAGGGGGCGCAAATTAAAATTTTGGCCCCAGGCGCAAGATTTCCTTACTGCGGCCCTGATAGCATGTTTCATTAAGAAATTATTTCACTGTTTAAAAACCCACTTCTTCCTGAGTGACATACACCAGGGGTGGTCAGACTGTTTGCAGCAAGAACCCTACTAACCTAGCTGAAATATTGGGAGCCGCATCTATAAAGTTCTTGGTATGAAAAAACATCTAAATCAAAATGTATTTATTTTGATAATTGATAGTTAATGATGGCTGAAGGAGGAATATCAGATTCTGAAACGGCCTTTTTTTAAGTGAGGAAAGTGATTAAATGTCTTTTTTACTATATCCTTTTGGAAAAGATGTATTTGTATTTACAAGATTCAGAAATTTAAAAAAATAACAAATTAGTTGAGCCACATTAAACTATCTTGAAGAGCGGCCCGCGAATCACAGTTCTTCTGTGTAGAAGGTGGAATTCGTCTACTTGGAAGTGCGGTAAATCCCCAAAAAACAGCACTACATTGAGTTTTAAGAGAGTTATAATAGCGATTATACGACGTCAAACTAGAGATTTTGTATCATAGAATGTTATGTTCCTCCCCGTTTTAAGTAGATTAGTTTCGAGTATTTTTGATGTGAAACATCTTATGTCGAGCTGTGAACAGGGTGAGGGGAAATATGCAACGAAATTTATGGTCCGCTCCTTCGCTGCTGTTCTCCCCACTACTGCGGCACTCTCTCTCTCTCTCTCTCTCTCTCGGCTTCCGCGCGCTCGGGCACGGGAAGACAACCGCGTGTGTTACATTGCAGTATATAGGATTACGTCAGCATAACAGTTAGTTGCTGCTTTTGAAAAAATATATACTACTACATAGAGAATACCACCGAGTTCAATAACGTTTTCTTTGATGTTTCACATCTGTCGGGGGTCCCGAGACCCACACCCTTTTTTTAATTATACCAATAATCCTCAGATAATTAGGATTGCCTGTATAATAATTTTAGTCTTTTGTCTATATTTCAGACCGTGTTATCGCACATTTTTGCTGAGAAAATATAATGTTTTTGAAGTTATATGTAACTGTCATCATTTTAGAAACTGAATATTTACACATTTCTTGAGTACCCGGGAATTACTGCTTTTTAAACAAATCGTCAAATAATTAATAGTTGAGATACCCCACTTCGAGATAATGTTTTGAGTTACGTCACTTCGTGATATTGACGACGAAATATTTTCACGTCAAACGTGTTAAAATAACAAAGTCGAAAAGTGTTCGTTTTATAAAAACACAAATATCTTCAATCTAATTAATAAATTTTAAAACAAAAAAAAACCCAACTCGAAAATCTTTGACCTAATTAGTGATGCGCGATACGAGATGTTTTAGTCGATTGTCTCGATTGTTCAAACATCCCGATAACTCTCGATGGTTGTCACTTGGACTCGATTGTTGTTGTTTCATAGTTCACCGAGACCGAGTCGCACAGTACTGAATCGTACACTTTCGAAAGCCACATAATATACAATCGTTCATCACTCAACAACTGCGGTCGAGTCGATGGTCGATTGCACAGTAATCGCGTAAATACGAATTTAACAGTGAAGAGATCACAGAGTACCGACTGAACAGTAAACAATCAACGAGTCGCGTGAACGTCAGTCGACTAGCATATAACCTTGAATCGCGATTGTATGTATTCTCATTCGCTGCTATTGCTATAACCTATGTGGCAAATAATCGACTTGAACAATCGAACATTTCGATTGTAAAATCAAACACCGACTCGATTGTGCACGCGATTGTTATTTGAAGAGATCACAGAGTACCGACTGAACAGTGTGAACAGTGAACAATCAACGAGTCGCGTGAACGTCAGTCGACTAGCATATAACCTTGAATCGCGATTGTTATGTATGTATTCTCATTCGCTGCTATTGCTATAACCTATGTGGCAAATAATCGACTTGAACAATCGAACATTTCGATTGTAAAATCAAACATCGACTCGATTGTGGACTCGATTGTTATTATGAACGATTACAATTGTTTCGATTGTAAAAAATCTCGTAATCGCCCATCACTAGGCCCAATACGATTGTACATAATCGAAAACATCAAAAGGAAAGTTTTGTTATATAAGATTTAACTAAGTTCTAATTCTTGTCTAATCCTTCAGCGATCAATTTTTGGCTATTTAGAAGATAAGAGGCCATCAGTTTCAGGAGTGTTTGCGTTCAGTCAGTAATCACTTGCGATAATCGTTTCTTGGAGATCAAAAGGAAACTTATCCCGGTGAGCCACGAGATTGATCTGCTTTCTAAATAACAGTATCCCCCAAACTTTAATTAAAAACAGGTTAGAAATTCGGGAATAGTGGAGTTGGCATAGGGATGATATTTTTCTGTTTATAACAGTAATAATGCGTTTAACGTCCGTTTTTCGAATGAAAATATATTAGCTTTTGGATAACAGTTTAAAATATAAAACAAAAAAATTGGTGTGTGCTTATGAACACACGACAGAAGTGAAAACTTCAGATTTTCTAATTTTTGGTGTCATCTATTATAGCGCATTTATGAACTAAAAATAATTTATTACTAAAATTGTATTTTTAATTAAATCCACCTTGGTTTCAAAAAAATTATAATTATTGTCAAAGAAAGAATATAACAAAAATAAAAAAATATATAAATAAATATCATATAGAATTTAGAAAAAAAAACGCCAAATATTCTACGCTGCCATCAGGTGTCGAACCCAGGTTCCTATCCATAGAACGCAAAAACGTAACCTACTGCGCTATGGGTGGAAGTATGTAGACGGCCGTTTTTATGATATAAGTATGTTGCGAATTCTTACGGTCGGGTTGCGAATTCTTACGGAAGTAGTTGCGAACGCTTCACATTTTTTCAGTACCCAGGCAAAGAGTGCCTAACGCACCCAATGATAATATTATTTATTATATTTTTAGTCCATTTAAATGTTACAGTAGGTTTGCATTTTGAGTACCTAGCACAAGATTTTTTTACCGTTGCGTAGGGGGGGGGGGCGTCGTAAGTTCAAAATTGAGTTTTCGAGGTTGGCGGCCACCCCATTTGGACGCCATTTTAAAAAATGGGTACTAACAGGTTTTGCACTCTATCTCCGTAACGATACATCTTACAGAAAATTTGTAGAGAGGTTTTTTGTTTAGAATCGAATTCTCTACAACTTTACTAGAGATACTTTTTGTCGTAAATTGAATAATTAATAATATATGCCTTATAGAAGATAGAATATTTTTTGTTTTTCTGTTAAAATTAAAAGAAAATTTTTTTTTCTTTCAGTTTTAACAGGAAAACAAAAAATATTCTATCTGACGCGAACACTGACAAAGATCAAACATATTTTTTGCCAATCAGCAATTTGTGTTCCGCGAGCCGCAAATGAACGTAATTCAGAACGAACCTGAACGATAAGATGTCCCGCTCGTCCACACACTCCGACTTGTCGTATCAATCTTCGGAAAATGATGCATCGGAGCTCAGTCTTTCCATTTATCGTCCAACTTTATTCCGTTTTTACAAGACGTACGTTTTGCGATCCGCACATTCTATTTTACTTGACACGATTTGTTATTGGATAAGTCGTTGTATCTGGACCGGCCTTTAGAATGAATGAATGAATTGTAAATTATAGATGCTCGACATCTGAGCCGGTCTTTAGATGCGAACGCAGTTTGCTCACCAAATATCTTTTTTGAACGAAGAATCGCGCCCCACCTATTAAGAGCCACTCGTGCAGAAGTCGTAGGCAAGTATGGCAAATCCTTATACTTAAGAACCAATACACATAGGTATACAAAGTGTAACAAAATAAAGATCCTCTTTGTTAAATAATCAAAAGTTTGATTTGACAATGATCTCTTAGACTGTGACCACACATATTTCTATTGCTAATAAAAAAAAGTTAAAGTTTAAAATATGTAGAAAACAACAGGAAGTGGTAAAATGGAAAATAGTAATCGTGCGAATGGCGTCTGTTATGACATAATATCGAGAAACGGACGTCAAACGCATTATTATTATTATTATTGTTATTATATTTCTCCATAAGAAATGCATTGTAGACTTTTAAACCAATCGTGCTCGAAAAATAATTGATCAATTTAAACGACATTTTGTTTAAGCTGTGTTTAAACAGGTATTCAACATAGTTTTTTGTACAATTTCCACTTCGAAACAACATTTTTCTACACATTTTAATCAAAATTTAGCTTGAACAGCGATCTTTTTCTATCTACATGAATCATTATTTTTTTCTTTTTAGTAGATTTCAATAAAAGCTTGTCTCTAAAAAGTTTTTTTTACTAATATTTTATTTTGTTCATTTTAGTCTTTCGAAATTTACCCCCCTTTGACACCCGTAAGGGTTGAATTTCGAGAAATCCTTTCTTAGTGGATGCTTACGTCAGAAAAGGAACCAACTGTCCAAATTTCAAGTTTCTAGCTTCAGCAATTTGGCCTGGTCGTTGATTAGTCAAAAAGAGCCCTACATCCCCGTTTGAACCCCTTAGGGGTTGAGTTTATTTCTAAAAACGATTTATTCGTGTATTGTCATTGAGAATACATATGTGTACAAAATTTCAAATCGATCGGATACGTGGAAGTCGTTCAAAATTGACTTGCAATTTTTGACTAAAACAAACAAACACGCAAACAAACTAACATACATTGCAAGTTAAATAAAAGCTTGTAAAAACAGTATATTATCACAATCTAAGGTCATTGTCAAATCAAATTTTTTAACCACACTTTTTTGAGCTAATGACCTCTGTTGTCGAGCGTCTATAATTCACAATATCATCTGATCTTATCTCGGACATGATTTTTGACATTATCTTCCATTTTCTCAGGGTGTAAAATCTATAATCGTTGTCTTTTTGACAGCAAATTGCTTAAATTATATTTGAAAGTGAAAAAACGCAAACAGAATTAAAGAGATAATGTTTTTCTTATAGGTTCATTAAAAATTTCAGAAGTTTAAAAAATAAAAGATCACAACTTTAAGCCACTTTGTATTGTTTGACATCTGCTATGAATTGAAGGATTGTAAAAGTGTCTAAAAGCACTCAAGTTTATGTATTTCACATCTGTAAAGGTTTCAGTGAACCAGTAGCTTACCTAGACCATTACATATTTGAAAAAAACTGAAATACTTATGTTAAGTATTAAATCTATTTTATAAAATTTATAAAAAATACATTTGGTATTCTTATGAAGCTCTAAAAGGAAATAATTTTCGGAGAACGGATCCTTGTTAAAACCGGCATTAATGAGAGCTAATCCGCGGGTACTGGCTAGTACTTAATATTTCTAGGATTCGATTTAATCCTCATAATGTGCGTAATTTAACTAATGGCCCCCTTGCATGAAGCTTAAATTTGAGAGAGACTTTTTCACTTTCAAGAAAATAAATTTTGATTTTGAAAAAGTGAAAGAAATGTTTGTTTCGCAAATGTGTACTCGCCAAGGCTCATGCGCGCTCGCCTACTACTCGTGCTGAAAAAAGCGCGTCTGACGCATAAGAGCGAAACTTCACGGGTAGTTTTCCGTGGCGTTTTTAACGCCGCGGATTGCACGTCCAAATCGAAACCGTGCCTACAAACAAGTGAAACTAGACGAACGGAATATACTTCGCGATTTTTTAAATTCCGTCGGCGTAAGTAAGCTCAATGCTTCTGACGGCGTTGATATCGTCACCGCCTCAACACGCTAGAAACGAAAAAAATTGTTTAGTGCGGGGCAAACTAGACGAGGCGACGGATCACCGACGGATGTACAAAAAATTTGTGTGGAAATATTCTGTTGATATAGTTTGTCTTTTAATATTAGATGAACCCACTAACGTCGTTTTTTACAAGCTTTTATTTAACTTGCAATGTATGTTAGTTTGTGTGTTTGTTTAGGTCAAATCTTGCAAGTCAATTTTGAACGATTCCCACGTATCCGATCGATTTGAAATTTTGTACACATATGTATTCCCAATGACAATATACATTAGTAAATCGTTTTTAGAAATAAATTCAACCCGTAAGGGGTTCAAACGGGAATGCTGGGTTTTTTTGACTAATCAACGCCCAGGCCTTTTCTGGCGTAAGCATCCACTAAGAAAGGGTTGTTCGAAATTCAACCCCTACGGTTTTACATCCGTAGGGGTTGAATTTCGAAAGGCAAAATTTTGAAAGACTAAAATGAACAAAATAAAATATTAGTAAAAAAAAACTTTTTAGAGACAAACTTTTATTTAAATGGGTTGTGACTAATAAACTATCATAGAGTTCACGACCCACGCTTTTATAATTATGAGCCTAAATTATTAAAAATTATTTTTACCTTTTTAGTGCATTTAAATAAAAGCTTGTCTCTAAAAAGTTTTTTTTACTAATATTTATTACGCATGTGGATACAGGAGCAACGATATTGCGCTGACAAGTACAGACTATCAACAAATCTCAATTGAATTATTGTAGTTATATGTTGTTTGGCAAAACCGTTTAGAAAACGCGCGTGTGCATCACGGCGGTCGCGTGCGCCTTGCGGCGCGCACGCTGGTCTATTACCGGCCAAGTACTTAAGTTTTAGGTAGTTCCCAAACGATCGTTCTGCATGTTTCGGTACGGCAATGTCAAAGACAAAACGGTCGAATGACAGTCACGACGGGTGTTCCTTAAGTTTAAGGAAAACGGAAACGAATATTCCACGCATTTTGTCAAAGAAACATCCCGTCAATCATCAATATTATCCTGCAACCAATTTAAATATTTAAAAGGTACAATAAAATTTCCATGTTGTAAAGCCATAAATTGCGAAATGATAGCGGGATCTCACTTTATAATATATGTCAGTTGACCACATATTTTCACTTTGTAAAAGAGAGAGGGAGGGAGAGAGAGAGGGAGAGAGAGAGGGAGAGAGATGGAGAGAGAGAGAGAAAGCGAGAGAAAGGGAGGAAGAGAGGGGGAGACAGAGAGGGAGAGAGGGAGACAGAAAGAAAGGGAGAGAGAGAGGGAAAGAGAGATAGAGAGGGAGAGAGAGCTTATATGTTATAGATGCTCGACAACTGAGGTCATCAGCGTCTATCAATATCTGGAATAGTGCTGCCATCTCGATTCGTCTCGGCGAGAAATCACTTTTCTCATTCTCGTCAGTCGTCTCGTACTTCGAGACGAGAAATTTTACAACTCTCGTCTCGTTATTTTCTCGAAAGTAATTTTCTCGTCTTTAAAAGCAAAAATCCAATTGATACTTTCGCTACTACCCGATTTATTAATATATAAAGTATAAAAAAAATAACTGCCTACTATAATTCTTATCATATAACGGACTTCACGATCGAGATTCCCCCTCAACGCATTACCCGCCAGCCAATCACGATCGGTTCCCCGCTAGCAGCTCATTCCCCCACTCCGGATGATGTCATTTTTTTTCGTTACACTGTTGAACAAAATTGTAATAATTATTATTGTATCTCAGTGCTAATAACTCAATGAGTTGAAGCACATTTTTTGTTTGTTTTTGTCTTTTCTGGTTTAAATAAAAAAATAATTATCCCCATCGCGGCTAAAAAAATTTCACTTTGAAAATACATTTCTTTTTATAATTGACTCAAGCGTTGATCAAAATGAACATCTACAATGAGCCATTTTCCTAATAGTTCCTTCAATTATTCACGAGAGGCAGTATTTGTGGTAGGTACAAAAATTATTTATTCCCCATTAGTGTCGTGTCAATTTAGTGGTATTATTTAAATAATTTAATAATAATAATTTAATAATTAAGTTATACCACTAAAATGACACGACACTATTGGAGAATAAATAATGTTTGTACCTACCACAAGTGCTGCCTCTCGTGAATAATTGAAAGAACTACTCTCAGGAAAATGGCTCATTAACAGCACTTGCTTTAAAACGTACGAACCTGTGACCCTTTCGAAGTTATATAATATAAAATATTCGTCAAATCTTTATGAGCATTTTACGATTCCATAAGAAACGAGCGCATATAAAAAATCGTATTAAATAAGTTTAAATGTCGTCAGACAACGGGTACACGTACAAAGGTAAATAAATTATGCAAACTGTATATTATGTAATGTTGTAACATGATATTTCGCAGTAAATAATGAATGTTGTTTCCAAGAAACTGTGCTACCTATTTATATAGATGTCCCAGAATGCTTGGCATTATCTAATAAAAAAATGCTCTTTATTTTTCTTTATTTATAATTCACTATAGTCTTTACCGGCGGCTTCTGTCTACTGATAAACCTTATCGCCCACTCGAACGAATGGCACCTCCCCCACCGCTCTACATACGCAGCGAAATGGTCAGTCACCTTTTCAAATGTGGGACTCCATTCTGCCGCACCCTGTATAAGTAAGGGTGGATATCATGGTATAAATGCATTGCTAACAGTTAAATTAATAAGATTTATACGGCTGAATTGCAATTGAAAATTTTTCGTTGGAAAGCAGCCAATTATATAATTGATTCGAAACATATTGGAAAAAATCATTTTACCAACCATAGTCACAGTCAGGATTCTAACCTGAACCTTTCCACTTTCGCGGCGGAATGAGCTTACAGTACTGTTTCGAATCAATTATATATAATTGGCTGCTTTCCAACGAAAAATTTTCAATTGCTAACAGTACTTTTAGGTATCTTAAATCTACTTGGGCTTGAGAATAGCCGAGAGTGTAGCAATGCTATTGTTTACATGGCGTTGCTATGGTTCCTCTATTACAAGTCCCCAGTTCCCGAATTCTAGCCCGAGAGCTGGTAAAAGTGTCAATTGAATTTTCAATTTATTATTAAAAAAAAATAATGAATTGAAAATATGATAAATAAAAAACTATGTTAAATACATGTATACACAGTTAAAAAAAAATCTCGATCAATTATTTTTCGATCGACGAGCAGGATCGATTTAAAATTCTACAATGCTTTTCTTATTTGGAGAAATATGTGTGGTCACAATCTAAGGTCATTGTCAAATCAGATTTTCTGACAATGCTTTCTGCATCCCAGATAAAATGAAAATGTTTGTTTTCCTTCTATTGAATGGGAATGACGTAAAATGACTAATAATGATAGGGTCACATTAATTATGTCAATGTTTTATCAATAATAAATAATCCTAAATGACAGTGAAAACATCATGAAATTAGGCAGCCGTCATAAAATGGCGATTTTTTTTCATTTCAACGCACAAAAGTTCATTTGACAGTTACTTTTTCGACTGTGCAATAATGATACGGGCATACACGGTGGGAGTGACGGAATATATGGTGGGACTCCGGGAGTATATGGTGAGAGTTCGAGAATAGATGGTGTATACTGTATGTAATTGCATCAGCAGCGGCATTTCCAAGCTGATTGCAGTAACAGTGCCGGCATCAGGTTGTTTAATTACTAACTGATTACTAACGGTTACAAGCATGAACGCCAAAATAGAATATTGTATTGGTTTTTTTAAAACACATTTTTTAAGTTTATTTACTTTAGAACGAGATACAAGACAAAAGATTTGTTTGTCTGTCCGTATGTCACAGATATTATACTGACTGATAGATCATCATAAATCTAGATACTTCCAATCAAGCTAGAGGTTTGAAATTTGGAACATAGATAGTGTTTAAGGTGATAATTACAAGAAAAATTGAAAATAAATGAAAATCCAACATGGCGGATGAAAATCCAACATGGCGGATTCTGACACGAAATAAAATCTAGGGTTCTTCCACTCGAGATAGACCTTTGAAATTTGAAACATAGATATAGTAATAAAAAATGGTGAAACCTTTGGTGTAAAGATACGAAATGTTACAATTACCACAAAACACCAAACCATAACAAACACAAACTTGGTTGGCGAAACGTACGTCGAGAGTGTTTGTTATGGTTTGGTGTTTTGTGGTAATTGTAACATTTCGTATAGATATAGTATGTCACAGGTATACTGACTGACTGATAGATCATCATAAATCTAGATACTTCCAATCAAGCTAGAGGTTTGAAATTTGGAACATAGATAGTGTTTAAGGTGATAATTCCGAGAAAAATAGAAAATAAATGAAAATCCAACATGGCGGATTCTGACACAAAATAAAATCTAGGGTACTTCCAATCAAGCTAGATGTTTGAAATTTGGAACATAAATGTTTAAGGTGATAATTACGAGAAAAATCGCAAATAAATGAAATTTCAACATGGCGGATGAAAAATCCAACATGGCGGATTCTGACATGAAATAAAATATAGGGTACTTCCACTCGAGATAGACCTTTGAAATTTCATAGATAGAGTTTAAGGTGATAATTACGGGATAAATAAAAAAATCATTAAAAATCCAACATGGCGGATACGTTCTTCCCGACTACGGAACCCTTTTACTGTGCGTGGTCCGACACGCACTTGGCCGCTTTTTTCATAACGCACCAACAGAAGTATAACTTCAAAATGCCTGGAAATTCGAATTCAAGAGAATAATAGCTTCTCGACATCAACGGAAAGTGCTTGTATTAATGCGCGTTATTTATTGATCAACCCAACGCCGTTCCTGTTGATGTCGGGACTTCTAATCACCAGGATTCAATGTCTATTTGCTGATTGGCCATAAATAAAATAAATGATAAAACGCCCCTACATTACAGTGAAATCATAATGGAAAACCGTTCAGTTTTATTGGTTTGAATTTGATGTTTCAACATTTGAAAAGAAAATAAAGATTTTATGTAAGTAAATTTATTGGACATTATAGATGAAAGGAAATTGCAACAAGTAATGCAATAAAATAAATTAAACTTTTTGGAGGTTAGAGAAAACTTTAAAAATATAATGTATATTTCTTCTATAGCATGTGATTTCAATTTTTATGTTATTTCTTGATTGGTCATACCGTCAAGGTTAGGTATAACGTTTTTTTTTTGAAGTCAACACACTATAAATGTACAAGGTGTATCACGAGGAAAGGTAAATATATCGGAAGGTAGTAGAGTGTGTCATTTTTATATATTGATTTTATAGCGATTTTTTAAGAACATTCAAAATAATTATAAGTTTAAAACTTATTTCAAAACGAAACATGAGTCAATTAGTATACTAACTGGGTAATTAAGACAATTCGATTAATAATAATTATTGAATTTTATTCTGTAACAAATTGAGGTTATAGAATTAAGATAAGAATCTTTCGGGCTTATGAGCCCGAAAGATTCTTATCTTAATTCTATTAACGCCGGCCGTGAAAGCCTACATTCTTTTATAAATTGAGGTTATATTTTTTAATCAATGTACATTTATTAAGTTTATTAACTACCTATATAAATTATGACTAAGTTATTAGTTTATCGTTTACTTAGCATTTCATATGTATATTTTGTTATTTTTTCTTTTGTCAAATCCATTCTCCTCGATGTATCACATCTTACCTCGTCAATGTGACGTTTTACGAATGGTATAAAAAACACGTTTTCATCTGGATATCGATTATCCGAAGTACAATTAGCAAAACTACAGTGTTTTGTTGGTATTGTGGTTATTTAAAAACATTTTTCAGTTGTTTAATAATTTTAAATAATTAAGTTATGTCACTAAAATAACACAGCACTAAATAAGTAATAAATAATGTTTGTCCCTACCATAAGTGCTGCCTCTCGTGGCTAACTGAAAGGACTGCTCGCAGGAAAAAGATCCCTTGATCAGTTATTTTTTAAGTATAGAAATAATTTAAAATTTTGCATTGCTTTTCTTATGAAAAAATATATGTGGTTACAATCCAAGGCCATGACAGATTCTCTGACAGTGCGTTCTGCAACCCAGCATAACACTCGAATAATGTGAATTAAGCTTTAAAATTTCTCCCATAAAAAGTTCAATTATCTACTTATAGACAACAAATTACATAATAACTATTATTGGAAACTCGTTTACCGCGATAAGAATTTAATGTGTGTTAATCGGAACGATTAGTTTAACTAGCATTTTCCAATATGAAAAACTTTTCTGAGTCAATTTATTACCAGAAGTGTGAAAATGCTTTGTGCTACAAAAAATCTTTTCGTTTCCACAATAAATATAAGATGACATTAAACTAGAGAAGTACCTACCCGTTGAAAATCGAGTACCTACCTATTTGAATCTGAGGAACTGAAATCAATCAATTACAGACTCAGGAGAATAAAAACATGACCCATAGCTAAAGTGACCATCCGTTCCGATTTAAACGGGACAGTCCCGATTTTGAGCCACAAGTCCCAATTCAACAAGCGTCCCGCTTTTGTCCCGCTTTCATTAAATCGCGTGCACTAAAAATGTTTATTTTTTTGTCATAAGATATTTTTTTACATACCTATTCAAAGTATTTTATTTATCAATAATTATATAATTTATACCTATTTTAAAAAATAAATATCTAATATTTAAAATAAAAATATTAGCGTTTAAATTTATAAATTTCTTTATTTCTACGTTTTTTGGGTTATCAAAACGTAGAATTTCTAGGTTGTGATAGCCTAAAATCCAAAACCAAAAACGGTTTTTTTTGGCCGTGGAACCCGGCGGTTGCCTGCGGCGGGTTTTTAAAGATATTCAGGATTTGATCACTTTACCCATGGCACTACTCACACAACTATATATTTTTTATTAAATGAACGCATAATGACTGCATAATGACTGCTGAAACACCTGTTGTAGAACAATGACGTAACACAATGCTGTAATCAGGAAAAATTTATTAATTCAAACCTATGTCACCGCAGGGATTTTAACCCTAAACTTTCCACTATCGCGGCGGACTGAGTTGACATTACTCACACAGTGACACATTTTCAAATGATCGACTTTCTCCCTTTAAAGCACTACATGCGAGAGTTAATATTCCAACACCACTGCTAGACTACAGACAACTCAACATGTAAAGTAAACACAACAGGTGAATACAACGATGAAGTATCCATTTTTAATAACACCAAGACAAGATAGAATTTTTATCAAATATCAAGGCAAAATAATTCGAACAACACATAATCTAAGGTTGGATTATAACCACATTTTATTTATTGTATATATTTATTACCTGAATCACTGAAGTTTAAAAATTAGTAAAAGCTATCTATAAATTATGTTACACTTTGAGGAAAAGGAGGAGAAGGAGGAGGAGGAAGAAAAAAAAGGGGGAGGGGTGGGGAGGAGGAGGGGGTTCACAAAGTGTGATATCACATTATTTAAAAAATGAAAAAATGTCCTCAACTTTGAACTAGCAATGACAATTTTAGATGTCGACAATGAATTGGAAGCTTTGTTTATTTATTTTTTGTTTTCTCTCTTTTATTTTTTCTCTGAAGTTAAGTATATATTTTTTTTAAGTTGCCCAAGTCCAACCCTAGAACTTGCAATTGCCAAGTTGGGTTGGAAAATCTTTTTTTATGGAATAAATCTACTTATCTTAAAAATTATTACTTACTATGGAGGTATAATAAAGTTGTTCAAAATGTATGTGATGTCACGGCAGGAGGGGAGGAGGTCACTCGAATGTGACAACTTGTTGGAGGGAAGGTCAAAAAACCACGTTTGCGTGACGTAATTTATGGATGGTCCTGCCAGCGATCGTCATCTTTTCAACAGGCACGGTCGCCAGTTCAGACTCAAACTGTCACTCGTGTATTAAAATAATTTGAGGGCGGGGTTTTAGCACGCGCTTAACACAGCTGTGTTCAAAGTCATCAGAGTGCCAACAGTCGAGCAAATTTGCTGTGGTACAGTTACTGAGGTGAAATCTATAGAGGCCGCATACCGTATACAACTGATTATGCAAAATTGAAGTCAGGTTTGATGTCACAGGGTCGATTAAACATGGCCGCAAAACTCGGGATGGATTGGGAATATTATTCTCTTCTTCTTCTTCTCACATATAAAATGAGGGCCGAATTACAATGGCGACTGGCTTCACTTTTAAATGTTTATACGCTATAGCTTTAACCTCAGTGGGTACACTGTAAAAAATGGATGTAAAAATACTTTGAAAGTTAAGGTAGAATTTGCCCGATTTTCAAAGTGATTTTACATTATTTATTTTTACACAGAAAACTTCATAAAAACTTGGACTTTTACTGTAAAGTTAAACAAATTTGTGATTTTTACATAAAGTAAATTAAAATTACATAATTTGTTTAGTATTCCAATAAAGTGTGTAAAAATTACAAAATAAAATGTATAGTTACATATATAAAATGGATGAATACAAAACAAATTAATGTAAAATTAGTAACCACGCATGCTCAATGTGTTTTTATGGAATCACGCGATGTGCAGGCGATACTTGTTTGCGACGCCATTGTCTCTTTGTGTGCCTATTTCCAGATTAATTGCTGGCTACAAATGGACCATCGATAATCTATGTAATCGGCCTTCTCATTTCTTACAGTGTACAGTTTACTGTTGTATGATTTGAATAGTAATGATAGATTATCGCTTATTCCTCATTCATAATGACAACGGGTTGTTTCAGAAGTTATCGGGTACTTGGTAGTCCTTGAACCGGATGCAGCCAACAACTCAAGTTGATTAAACGTCATCTGACACCGATTCTGAAGGAGTGCAACGCAATCACAATATCATGATCCATCGACCTTATAGCTCAGAGAATCGCTCTTGCAGGAAACTCAACACCCTCTAATTAAATGTTTAATTTCACTCTTATTTTTTATTCTTTTGTCAATAAAAAACAATGCCAGGTACTCTCGAAAGATTTGTAAACATTCAGTTTCGAATACGATGATAATGTGCCATTTTCCTGAGAGTAATTCATTCAGTTATTCACTAGAGGCAGCACTTGTGGTCGGTACATACATTATTTATTCTCCATTTGCGTCGTGTCATTTTAGTGGTATAACTTAATTGTTTAAAATTATTAAACAAATAGAAAATTGTTTTTAAATAACACAATGATAACATAACATTGTAGTTTTGCTGATTATACTTCGGATATAATCGATATCCAGATGAAGGCTTAAGAATAGCCGAGCGTGTAGAAATACTGTTATTTACATGACGTTGCTATGGTTCCTCTATTACAAGTCCCCAGTTTCAGGGTTCTAGCCCGAGAGCTGGTAAAAGTGTCAATTGGATTTTCAATTTATTATTAAAAAAATATAATGAATTGAAAATATGAATTGGTGCTAGGCTCAAATAACCTTAACTATTGGTGGTCTTTAAAAACACACAAACACACGATATCTAGATGAAAACGTGTTTTTTATACGATTCCTAAAACGTCACATTGACGGTCATTAGATGTGATAAATTGAGAATGGACTTTACAAAAGAAAAAATTACAAAATTTACATATAAAACGGCCAGTAAATGATAAACTAATAACTTAAAATCATAATTTATACAGGTAGTTAACTAACTTAATAAATGTATATTGATTGAAAAATATAACCTTAATTTGTTACACAATAAAATTCATTAATTATTATTAATTGAATTGTCTTAATTACCAAGTTAGTATATTTGACTCATATTTCGTTCTGAAATAAGTCTTAAACTTATTATTTTGAACGTCTGTTATTTGAGTTCGAAAATACAACTATAAAATCATTATATCATTATATCCAGAAATTGGAGATTTAGAATTTGTTCGCGCATGGCTTTAATAATAGATTCGAACAGCTCACACCATGATACCGATCCTTGTTAGTGTAAAGATGAAGCGAATTTACATGTTTTCAAAAGCGAACCGTTTGAAAGGCAGGGTTAAAATGCATAAATAAGAACGCAACCGCTCTAATTACAATTTTCGAATTCTACTAACAAATCAACGTAACTACTGAATTTCAAACACAGAAATCAAATTAAATATCAATACATAAACAAAAATATATCCGGGAACAAATTTATTATTATTATTTTTAATAAAGTATTATATGAACGTATCCCAGTACTAAATTTAATCCTCCACGGGATTAATAACAATTTTATACGTTCACAGAAATTTCAAATCAATTTTTTACATAATTGGTATGTAAATGCGTTTTGATTGTTATTACCTATATTTGTTTTTATTGTTGTAATTCTTTATAATAGATATAACTATAGTGATAATACAATAGACTCCAATTAATTATACATAAACTATAATTTTGTTGGTATACCGGGTGCTGATTTGCTTTGCGGGTAATAGGGATTTTACATGTAAAATCATGTTTATAAATTTTCCTGCTTCCCTATATATTTTAGTGAAAAAAAAACAAATACAAAATTTGTTCATAATTAAAAACTCTACCTGACACGTATGTTTGCAAATTACCAATATGCAGCTTTTAATTACAAAATAATTATTAAGGAACTGTGATTAAGTTTAAATTAAAAATATTTTATCCGAATAGCCATAATTTTGTTTAATTAGTCATGGCTATTCGGATAAAATATTTTTAATTTCAATTTAATCATAGCTCCTTAATAATTATTTTATAATTAAAAGCAGCATATTGGTAATTTGCAAACATACGTGTCAGATAGAGTTTTTAATTATGAACAAATTTTGTATTTGTTTTTTTTTCACTAAAATATATAGGGAAGCAGGAAAATTTATAAACATGATTTTACATGTAAAGCAAAGCAAATCAGCACCCAGTATATTTTACATGGTATCAGTACAATTTTTTATCATTAATCTATATTACAGTATTGTCAACGTTTCAACCATTTTTAATTTTTAATCATGACCTGTAATTGGAGGAGTTACATGTCATTATAATGACATGTAACTTCTCCAACAGGTCATGATTAAGGCCAAAAAATTGTTTAAACGTTGACAATACTGTAATATAGTGATAAAAAAATGTACTGATACCAAGTAAAATATGTACCATTCATATAATAGTATATTTTAGAAACATACAGGGTGAAGGCACATAGGATATCTCAGAAAGCATTGATTGTAGCAAAAAAAGTTTTGAATAAAAATTATTTGGTATTATGGGGGTCGTATGTTGATAAAAAAGATTTTCTTCTTGATTGATATGCTAATATCAGATCAAGCTTACCTTCATTTTTGATGTGAAACATCTTATGTCGGGCTGTGAACAGCCGCGTGAGGGGAAATATGCAACGAAATTTATGGTCCGCTCCTTCGCTGCTGTTCTCCCCACCACTGCGACACACTCTCTCTCTCTCGGCTTCCGCGCGCTCGGGCACGGGAAGACAACCGCGTGTGTTACAGTGCAGTATAGAGTATTACGTCAGCATAACAGTTAGTTGCTGCTTTTGAAAAAATATATACTACTACATAGAGAATACACCACCAAGTTCTATAACGTTTTTTTTTTATCAGACCATATGAATTTTTTAAGGAATCTTGTTATTGAGACGAATCTAACGAACTTATGACATGATGTTATTCAACTTTGTACCTACGTATGCATTTATGTTAGGTTAGGTTTAACGTGGAAGTGTCAAAACTATAGTTATAATACGCAAGCGGGGACGATCATTCTCCGCGTCACCATAGACGGTTTAAGCGAAGTTGTTTAAAATGTATTCATTTTTAGGGTTCCGTAACCAAATGGCAAAAATGGAACCCTTATAATTTCATCCTTCTGTCTGTCTGTCCGTATATCACAGATATACTAAGTGACTGATTGATCATCATAATTTTAGGGTAGGTACTACCAATCGAGCTAGAGGTTTGAAATTTGGAACATAGTGTTAATTACGAGAAAAATCGAAAATAAATAAAAATCTAACATGCCGGATTCTGACACGAAATAAAATCTACGATACACTAAAGTTGGACAGCTATATAGCCAGTTTTTTATTTAATTAAAAAAATCTAAAGTACTTCCACTCGAGCCAGACCTTTGAAATTAGAAACATACTAGAATAATAAAAATAAAATAATAATATTAATAAAATACAGAATATCTGTAGGTTTTTTCACGGTATTATAATTAATCAAGAAATTATTAGTCCTATCCGTAAATAAATTCACATATTAGTGAATAACATAATATATCAGACGACATATTATCGCCATGATATTTAATAGAAAGCTATAATATAAGAAAAATGTAAATGCCACTGTCGGGACTTGAACCCGAAACTCCCGATTACGCGTCAGGCAAGCTTCCATTTACTCCACAGTGCCAACAGTAGACAATTTTAATTTCTCTAGCCTATATATGCACAGTGTACCGCAGAAAAGCACATACTGCGAGAGCTATTTTTATTAATGGCTGGACGCCTTATTAATAATATTTCTAAATATGTCGTCTGATATATTGTGTTATTCACTAATATGTGAATTTATTTACGGATAGGACTAATAATTTCTTGATACTAGATAGTGTTTAAGGTGACAATTACGAGAAAAATCAAAACTTATTAAAAATCCAACATGGCGGATACGTTCTTCCCGATTACGGAAGCTTTCACTGTACGTGGTCCGACATGCACTTGGCCGCTTTTTTAAATTCTTGTTTGCAACTAAGAGATAGGATGTAAGAATCTAAAAGTTATTTTCCATTTTTTATTTATTGTAGATTATAGACGCGTCGACATCTAAGGTCATTAGCGTCTTTCAACTACACTAAATAACAACTCACTTAAAATTAAATAACATCACAAAACATCCATGAGCGCAGGTGAGATTCGAACCCACGGCAGTCCAGTCTAGAGGTTGCGGCGTCAAGCATGCTAACCACTAGGCTATACTGCCCCCCTTTCCATTTTTTGTTCACAAATGAGGAATAATATGCACTGTTTAAATTTATCAAATTTTTTTTTGTCATGTGGGACGGCCCCATGGTAATATAATCCCAAATCAATTAAACCATAAATATGAAAGTTGTAACTAAACATAATTCGAACCTGTCACTGTAATATAAACTTTAATAATACATTTCTAGTACTATCTATTAATCAATATTTCCTAGAAAAGCAATCTGTTATTCAAAGGCCCGCGAAATTAATAATTAAGTAATATAATGAGAACGCATCTGCTTAGATATCATATATACTTGTATTATCGAAAATTGATTTTTGCGGCTTATAAATTTCGCAGAAATTATTAGTTTTACTTTGACAGAAATAATAAAGTTACTTTGTGAAATCGATGTCAGCTAAGTACAAACAACAAGCGGTTTCAAAGCACTAAATATATTGAAAAAACTTACTGCCTCCGTAGTTGACTTCAATAATACGCCGGCTAAGTCAATCTGACACTGAAAATTTGCATATTTTTAACAGACTTCAAAAAAAGGAGGTGGTTCTCAATTCGGTTGTATTTTTTTTTTTTATGTTTGTTACCGATTTGGAAAATTTTTTTTATTTGAAAGGATATACATTCAGATTGGTTCCATAGAAATTTCATCAAAATCGGTTCAGTAGTTCGTAGTAAAAATTGTATTTTAAAGACCACCAACAGGTAAGGTTATCTGGGCCTAGCACCAATTCATATTTTCAGTTCATTATTTTTTTTAATAATAAATTGAAAATCTAATTGACACTTTTACCAGCTCTCGGGCTAGAACCCGGGAACTGGGGACTTGCAATTGAGGAACCATAGCAACGCCATCTAAACAACAGCATTGCTACACTCTCGGCTATTCTCAAGTCCTTCAGTAGTTCGGCTGATTTTAATAAAAGTTAGTAACGGCGTGTGATTCCTTAAGGTAAATGTCACACTTTGACACATCAAACAGCGTAAGAAAGTCGGTTTAATAAAAGTGAGTAAACGGCATGTGATTCCTTTAAGGTAAATGTCACTTTTTGACACTAAAAAGTAAAAAATAAAAAACTTTTTAACAAAAAAAAACCTCCTTCAAAAAGCCACTAAAAAGAGGAAAATAATGAAATTTTGAGGTCTGCGCCAATTTAATAAAATATGAAGTTGGTTAAAAAGAAGATATTAATCACTATACTATACTTTTTAATCGACTTCATATTTTATTAAATTGGCGCAGACCTCAAAATTTCATTATTTTCCTCTTTTTAGTGGCTTTTTGAAGGAGGTTTTTTTTTGTTAAAAAGTTTTTTTTGTTTGTTTATATTAAAGTCTGGAGTATTTTATAACTGTAAAAGGACATTTTACCTAAATTCGCGGCTTTTTTTATTCAAAAATATTTTCATTTTCATGAAAAAGTGAATTGATCCTATACTAACTTGGCTCGGACATGTTTTATCTATGACTAGCGGCCCGGTCCGGCTTCGCCCGGGTGCTATGAATTTATGAGTTATTAATACACTACCCATTCGCTTCGCTCGTTCGCTCGAATTTTATTAATTAGCTACTTATACTCGCTTCGTTCGTTCGCTCGAATATAATTAATACATTTCTCACTCGCTACGCTCGTTCCCTCGAATTTTATTAAAACACTACTCACTCGCTTCGCTCGTTCGCTCGAATATTATTAATACATTTCTCACTCGCTACGCTCGTTCGCTCGAATTTTATTAATACAATACTCACTCGCCACGCTCGTTCGCTCGAATTTTATTAATACTCACTCGCTTTACTCGTTCGCTCACTTGAAAAAAGTTATGAGTTATGGTCTTGAGTTCATACAAAAATACTAAGTGACGATTCCCATATAGAATTACCAATTTTGAATTTTTCGATTTTTCAGCTGTTTTTTTTGGGTTTTCCCTATTTTTTTTTAAACCACCCCTGTATTAGAGCGAACAAAACAAAAAAAGCTATTCGAATCGGTCAAGCCGTTTTTGAGTTTTAGCGAGACTAACGAACAGCAATTGATTTTTATTATATAGAAAAAATCATAAAAAGAGAAAAAAATAATTTTCAGAATTATTTCAGAAGATAGCGGTAGATTTTAATTAAGAATACAGCACCATAATAAGTCAAATTCATTAAAAACTACAATAAGACAGGACGTGTTGCTGTATAATATGACCCCACCTTAAAATACACTTATTTATGGTATATTACAATGCTTTATAAAATCATAACGAATTTTAGAAATTAAAATTTGTGCAATTTCTTTATAATAAACTAGTGTATAGGTACCTACCTACCTAATTAATATTTATCAAAATGAAAAAATAAATAAAAACCGAACTTTGAATTTTGTTACGAAATATAATAAAATTACTGGCCAAAATAAAATTAAGAAAATAATAAACTAATGAACGTATTTTTTGTTGCAGTGGCGTAGGCGTAATGCACCGGGCGGGGGCCCACCGCTGAGTGGTTCGGCCGTGGCGTCCCCCGACCGCGCGCTACAAAGCCCCTCGTCAACACTTACAGGTGAGAACAAACATTTTAATTATTATAATTTTAACATGGCTAAGAAGGTGTAAGGTGTACATAGCATCATCAAACATTTTAAGAAAAAAGTATTTTCACATTTTAACTTACCCTGGAATCGCCCTAGAATATTGTACTTTCTGTAACAAAAAAAAAACAATAATAATAAAAAAATACATTCAAAAATTGTCTTTTAAATGACACCAAATTTTCAAGCTAACGTAGGTACATAATATCAAACATGTAGTCAAGTTGCCTAAAAGAAAGAAATGAAAAGTTTAGCCGGGAACAAACAACTAAGTATGGTATTGCTGCAGAAAGTTCGATCAACACCGAATGGCTGTGCTATTAGCTAATAACTCTTATAAATGTACGCAATCTTGTAAAGAAATGATGGAAGCATTTACGCACTGCACGCACACTGCAAGCTCAAAATAATCAAATTAAAATACCTTAGGATCACTCGTGTCCACTCGGGTCAGATCGGTTCAGTACGTTTCGGCACAGTGTTTAAATGTAAAACGGGTTATAAATTTTAAAAACACTTTAAAATAGATGAAATTAACGTACAAATTACTAAACCTAACTATAGGAAAATGTATTGGACTGAGATAAAATAAATTTACTATAAACAACAATCAATTGTAAAATAAATAAATAAGCTTTAAAAATCTGCATTATTTTGAGGTTATGAGAAACACATATAATACAAACACAAATAAGTCACAATACAAAAATATTTCGGTATTTTACCCACATAGTTTTATGAAATTAAAGAAAGAAAATATGTAATATTTTATAATTGAAATTTTTGACACACAACTTGACTTGCTTGACAATACTGACCTAATAAAAATTAACAAAGTATATGACGTGTTTGTCCCGGTTGGTCCTTATGAATTTATAAATTACATAATATCATAAATATTATTTAATTTTTAACTAATATAAAGTGCGATTCACAACATAGCACGTCATACACTTAGCCAGATCAGCTCTGTAATGAAATTTTGATAATTTTTATGTGAAAATCAGTTGTGAAAATAGCTATAGCTGAAAAAACCTTCATGCATTTGGTATTGAATTTATAATAATAAAGCATCTATAATAATAGAGCATTAATTATTTTACTCCCCATTATAAAATCTTACTATATCTAATATCAATATTTTCTCACTTTTAAAACGTTAATTTTTTTTTAAATCCTTTTATAGTAGATTATATATCTAAATGCGTAATGAGGCATATTACTAACGAGTAGTAACAGTATGTAAAAACGAGCGATAGCAAGTTTTAACAGTCACACGAGTCATAATATCATTATGCACGAGAAATATATGTTATTTTTGCCATACTCACTATAAAATAACTACTTTTCAGTATTTTCAAAAAAATTTGACAGTTCATTTGCGCCGCTAACTTTACTTTTACAGTAGGCCGTGAGTTGTCCCTGTGCGCACGTACAGTAGCAACAAACATAAATCACTATGAAAATGGCTTTTTCCTTCACACTAGTGTGTTTTGAAAACACTTTCAACACATCTGCCTTTTAACTGGCACATTCCATTCATACAGACACGCATGTAAAGTAGCTATTTTATATAGTGGATATGGCAAAAATCATTTTTATGTGAGATACAGATGTGAAAATATCTATAGTTGAAATCTTCATAAGTTTTGGAATTAATATATTTATAATAGGTAATTTACGTGAGCCCTTTTACTCCCCATTTTTTTCGTGTAATAATAAAAAAAAATTCAGGTGACAAAATGTCTTTTTGAAAATGGCCAACGTGTAACGTTTATCAGTAGCTCCTGAGATAACCCGCGACAAACAAACAAACGTAACTTATCTATTTATAAAAGTGATATTATATAGCCTATAGCCTTCCTCGGTAAATGGGCTATCTAGCAAAAAAAAATTTCAAATCGGACTGGTATTTCCTAAGATTAGCGCGTTCAACCAAACAAATAGATATAGATAGATTGAAATTTGAAAAACAGGAAAAAAATTATGAAAACGGAAAATTCGCTCTTCTAGTCCTTAGAACTTTACAATTACAGACTGAGTTACGATTTAGTTTATTTTTATTAAAGTTATTAACTTCTGTATAAATCATTAAAAACATGACTCTCTCATGATGTGGATTTTGTAGCGCGTTACTATATATACGAACACATTGATCGATAACCAGTAGTGCTTCTATTGTACAAAGTACAGAATTTACCAATTTTAAAATATTAGTTTAGATTAGATGAAGACACGGGACGGGAAAGTTAAGTTGTTATAACGGCGTGTTGGGAACGTGACCGTCGGAAGAGTGCTAATAATATTGATTGACCCAACTGTGGGCTAACTTTGATATAAGTGCTCACGTCCACTTTATCTACTCATAAAATACGATTATAAACACGATCTAATAATAATTGTCAGTTAATTTGGCAATTTACTGAACAATTATAATGCACCAGTGAACTGATAGTTATATTAGTTTGCAAAGTGATTTTTTAATATTTAAGCATCTATTAAGTCACCGTTGTCAATCTGTGGGCATTTTCTCAAACTGCGTGGGATTTTAAGCTATAATTGGGGAATTTTTGAGTTGAGCCATGATACCCGAAAAATGGGAGTATTTCCGAATAATTTCGAATAATAGCAGCCCGGTCCGGCTTCGCCCGGGTGCTAGGAGTTTCCCGGGTGCTAAGAATATTATTAATACCTATACATTTCTCACTCGCTACGTTCGTTCGCTCGAATTTTATTAATACAACTACCTACTCGCTTCGCTCGTTCGCTCGAATTTTATTAATACACTACTCACTCGCTTCGCTCGTTCGCTCAAACTTTATTAATACACTACTCGCTTCGCTCGTTCGCTTGAATATTATAATTACATTACTCACTCGCTTCGCTACATTTCGGATCAAATTGTGAATCTAAACCATTCTCGAATCAACTTAATCACACACACAAAATTTCATCAAAATCAAACCAGCCGTTTAGGAGGACTTCAGTCACATACACATGGACAGAAGAAATATATATATAAATATGTGTATTTTAAAAAAACCCTGCTTTTGCACAGAAAACTTTACTTTTAGGTTTTATTTTGAACGCATTCAAAAATTTTATTTGTCTGGAATTTCTCAAGCTTTAGCCAAGTTATATGACAAGAAAAGGCTTATGTAGCATAATATGCTTGTGACAAAACGAGACAGTGTGAAATTACAATTCCCCGATTTTGGGGAATGCTATAATACTTAGATCGAGATCTAGTGACAATTTTTTGGTGTTATTTATTCAAGGCCTCATTTTTGTGAATCTGTTGAGCGAGGCATATTAAAGTGCCCTGAGTAAGGTATTTTGCTATATAGCGGTATGGGAGGGATGCAAACCGCTCCCAACATGTAACAGAAAGAATGGTCACAATCAAGGCTGAAATTGTTTGTATAACTTGTCAGTGACCCAATAATGCTATTATAATATTCGCAGATCGATTAATCAGTATTAAAGGGGTGGCAGATCACCCTAAACGTGTCATGTACCCGACGAAATTTATATTATTAGTTCAAGGTTCAATTTTAATATGTTGTTACGGTGACAGTTTTTAGCATATATTTCAATTTGCAGAACAAAATGTCGGTATTAATCCCCTTGCAGAATGATATAAACATCTGGGCGAGCAAGTTTAACACTCTAAGAGAGGGGGTTAATACCGACATTGTGTTCTGCAAATTGAAATATATGCTAAAAACAGTCGCTGTAACAACATATTAAAATTTGAACCTTGAACTAATAATATACATTTCGTCGGGTACATGACACGTTTAGGGTAATCTGCCACCCCTTTAATACTGACCAATCGGTCTGCAAATATTATAATGGCATTATTGGGTCACTGACAAGTTATACAAATAATTTCAGCCTTGAAGCAATAATAATTTGTGACCATTTTTTTTTATACATGATAGGGGCGGTCTGCATCCCTCTCATACCGCTATCTAGCAAAATCCCTTACTCAGAGCACTTTAATATGCCTCCCTCAACATCTTCACAAAAATAAGGCGTTGAATAAATAACACTGTAAAAAGTTGTCACTAGCTCTCGGTCTATAACGTTTGTCGGTATTTTACACCTCTGTTGGCAACCCTGCTATTAAGCCAGCGTTGAAACACAGAGCTGGACAGATCAGTGGACGTGACACAGTACTTAGGTCTCTACAGTTAGCCAATCACAGACTGAATCTTATCTACGTCATTTCGGAAGCGGCACAATTCTATGTTTAAAATTTTATTGAAAATACACACTTTTTTCAATGTTTATTATAGAAAAAGCTTCCGAAATATTCTAAAAAAAATTGTTTCATAATCTATTTGTAATGTGGATTCAAAAAAAAAAATGTGGGACGACCTCATTCTTCATCGATAAGTGAGTGAATGATTGAGTTGATTGTGACATCGAATTTTCTAATATAACATAAAAGAGCTGATTCACGGGTATAGGCGATGTAAAACGTCAATAGGTATTATATAGGACAATATGAAGACCACAAATCAAAGTTGATCGGTATTCGAGTACGGCAATATTGGGAACGAGAGCGTCGCGACGCTGTTCGACGACGCTGACCGATCAACCGATCGACGGACGTACGTGAGTGCATTTTATTGGATCCCCGATTCTTTACCTTTCATCTCGAACCATACAGTAAAACCCCTTGAAATCTTCGACAGCACTTCCATTCAATTGACACGGTTACTACAGTAAAGCCCTTACAAATGCTCGATTTCGGTGCTGTAAACTTTTTCAGTCGCGCCCCCTTTAAGAGTTACGTCCATCCAAAAACCCATTTAAACAAAGGAGAATATTTACTGAGAAAATAATATCTATATTACAATGACAAAAGAGTAATTTGAATCCAAAATAAACAAGCCGTGAGGTGGGTCGTTTATTAGGACTAAAGTGCGACCCTTGAGGTCCACACGACGAACTTCCCAGTTTGATAAATATTTAATAACAATAATTAAATTAGATATTACACAGAAAAGTAATCATTTTAATCATTAAAACATCAATAATTAAAAAAAAAAAAAAAAAAAAAAAAACGGCTGAACCGATTTTTATAAAATTTATGTCGGATCAAAATGACGTTAACACGCCTCGATTGACACCCTTACGAAGTCGATATAATTTTTTATTCGCGAGATATTGTGTAAAATCTACTTTTTTGGAGGTTATTTAGTTAAGAAAAAAGAACGGCTGAACCGATTTTGAAAAAATTTCTTTCAGATCATATTTACGTTAATACGCGTCGATTGGCACCCTAACGTAGTCGATATCATTTTTCGTTCTCGAGATTTCGTCTTTGAAAGAAATGTACACATACGTACGTACGTACGTACGTACGTACGTACGTACACACACACACACACACACACACACACACACACACAGACATCTTTCTAAAACTAGTGTAAAAATAGTGTAGTGACCTTGAAACATAAAAATTTTTTTTCCTTTTTGATTTCGATTTTCGGACCCATTACAATAACTTCCAGTGGGAAGTTAAAAATATTATCAAAATATAAATTAACAATATCTAATACTAGTTTATACAACTAGTACAATTAGGTATAAGACGCGAGGTGTGAAGTTGGCACACGAGCCGCAGGCGAGAGTGTCAACACCCCGTGCGTCTTATACTTAATTGTACGAGTTCTATACATTATTTTTTGTACCTAACAGATATTTGAAATGTACATTTTCAGATTTAGAGCTTTAATGAATGTCAGACACCGTAAATTCACTGACAGCACTACATATACCTACTAAAAATATTGGCCTTAATCCAATATTTATTTACCCTTCTCTTTGCGGAACTCTACTCTTCGCGTGGCTCGACACGCACTTGGTCGTTTATTTAAATAATCATTTACAAGAAATAAAGAAAATATAAATAAGCATTTTTCACCTAGAGAGAAAATTATGACTTGCCTTCCCCTTTCCTCGCTGTTGGCTCACCATATATGGACAAATCTGTTCACGTTTGCATGGAAAAACTCATTGTCGATGAATGCGAGAGGGTTTATAGAGGAATATGTTTTAGGGACGTTCCACTGTAATTCGTAATAAACCTATTCTCTACAATAAAAGTGAAAATAACTCCACGTGACAGACATTTTACTTCGGATGACAAAATGGACAAAGCAGTATAAAATAAAATCATTCACGCCATTTTGTTTTTGCAAGATCAACAACTTTTATACAAACTTAGGACCTTATTGTAACCTCAAATTACTATAGAAACTATTTATTTTCCGCACTAGTGTGTTTTAAAAACACTTTCAACGCATTAACTGACCCATTTCATGCATACACACAAGCATGTAAAGTAGCTATTTTATAGTGGGTGTGGCAAAAAAACTATTGACGATAAACAAACGGACATTCAAAAAGGGCTACAGGGGGCGTTCTTGTATTATGTAAGCGGGCTTATGGAATGGGGGTAGGGTTAAATTGTTTCTTACTTTTGCTAACAACGGGAGTGGGGGGGGGGAGATCAAAAATCTTACGTAAGGTAAAAACTACAAAATAATGAATATTTTTAAAATAATATCCATCACCTATTTAAAATTAATAAAATACATTTTTTACTTTCATTACCCTTGTTTACATATTCTTTATAAGAAATAAACACGCATTCCGAGAATTTCCCTTTAATAAAAACATAAAAAAACTTCTTACGTCTTATTATTTAGAGAATGAGGGAGTCTACAATTTTCTCATTGTTTCTTAGAAAGTGGAAGGGGTGGTGGTGCCTGAAATCAACAGAATTAAGGTACGTGCAGTATGGAGCTGGGATTCTAGATGACGTAGCGTAGATCATAGCAGGGCTTGCTTAAATTAATGCATTGTTATATATGCGAGCGTACACAACGAAGCGTAGCAGGTATAAGCGCTGTTACAAGAGCTGGTAGATACAAGAATGTATCTCACCATTCTTTCAACTACAAGTGCTGCCTCAGGAAAATGGATTATTACTTATAAATACTTTTTTATTAAAAATATTTGTTTGTGTTAAAAAAAGCTTACAAAGTACTGATAAAATATAGACAGCGTTGATACTCTGAAGATGGCACGATTAAGAGTTGCCGAAACGTTAGTAAATACACGCAAATAATTTAAACATCAGTATTGTTATTATTGATCCTGAGCCACGAAGGTTTTAGGTCAATTTTCATACTTTTAAATTATATTACACCCGGTATATCTGCATCAACAATAATGTTCCATGTATCAGTGCTAATCCTTGCTGTCAAAATCGACTATCAGAAACAAACTGTCAGTTGAATTGAAAATTTACCAAATTAATGATAGCAGAAATTTAAATCATTTTTAAAATACCTTTCATACAATGACACACTGTTTTAATTGACTTCGTGATTTTTTTTTAAATTAAAAACATATCACAAAATATATTTCAAAAAAATGTTAACGTTTATTTGTACCAAATTTTTTTAAGGCCACCAGGGCCGTTCGCAACGCTAAGTCGAGGCAAACGCGGTTTAATTATTTTTTTTTAAATTTGACAGTTCATTTGCGTCGCCAACTTCACTTCTATAGTAGGCCGAGAGTAGCTGTCAGTAGGCAATAGCGGGCGGATCAGAGCAAATAAACATAAACCACTATGGAAATGGTTTGCTTTCCCACACGAGTGTGGGAAAGATACGTTACGCACATCGGCGTGTCAAATGTCACTTTACATGCATACATATATGCATGTAAAGCAGCTATTTTGTAGTGAGTATGACAAAAAAATATTTTTTTAATCATTCTCGTGAAACGTGAGCAATTTCTGTGACAAATTCCGTGAGCAATTTTCGTGACAAAAAATTCTGCGTTAACACGAGCTAAGCAAGAATTAGAATGACACAGTTTAAAGATAGGAAAATTTTGCATTTTTATATTTGGAAAAACCCTTAACTGATTTTATATTATTTTTAAACACTTTTAACATTAAAATTACAGGTCTTGAAGATGACACGATTAGTGTTGAAACGTTGGTCATTAAACAATTTAGCAAATACTTTTTTGTTATTCTTTTACCTTGAATAATATTTATTTAAATAATATTGGAAAATATTTTTAAAAAAATCTATTTTTAATATTAAAATGTAACGATGAAAAATACAAAAAGCAACAGAAAAATGTAATGAAAAATTTAGAGTATACAGATTTTCCTTTGAAACACAATATTAAAGCCGCCTATTCTCGGAATTTTATGCTTTTTTTTGACGACTGTGCAACAAAAGGTTAAAGTTCAACTAATGAATCATTCTTCCAGATAACTGGCTTTGTTTTTATTTTTATTTTTAAAATTTTCAGTACTTTATTAAAATAATAAATTGCTGAACAATTTTTACTTGGATACCTACAAATACCCCCTGCACTCTTCATCTCAAATCCTTTCCCCTCGCCTAAAAACTGGTGTAACTTTTGAACCGTAACATTGGAATTTTCACAGACTATGGTGTTATTATGGCGGATATCCTAACAAAAAATAAAAAAAAACAAAAAGTAAAAATTAAGGGGGGTCCCCATACAAATAACGGAAAATTAGGCATAGAGCTGTAGCAAGTGTATCAAATATACTAATGCTTGTGATGTGGTACACGGTGGAGTAATGGTAACGGCGTTCGCATGCCACCACGAAGAGCCGGGTTTAAATCCAACTGACGATACGCGATAGTTTTTTTTTATATTGTAAACATTTTGGAATTTTTCACATTATTTTTTTATTCATGAAATATTCTGTTAATATATTTTTACTTTAAAAATGTATACCTACTTTAATTGAATTTGACACAGAAAAATATTAGTAAAAAAACTTTTTAGAGACAAGCTTTTATTTAAATGCACTAAAAAGGAAAAACTAATTTTGGTTCATAATTATAAAAGCGTTGGTCGCTATCATAGAGTTCACGACCCACGCTTTTATAATTATGAACCTAAATTATTAAAAAATATTTTTTCCTAAACGATTCATGTATTGTCATCGAGAATGCATATGTGTACCAAATTTTAAATCGATCAGATACGTGGAAGTCGTTCATAATTGACTTGCAATATTAATTGACCTAAACAAACAAACATTGCAAGTTAAATAAAAGCTTGTAAAAAAGATCAAAATAAAATATAAGTAAAAAAACTTTTTAAAAGCAAATCTGTCAATTTTTTACCCCTAACTGTCTCCTCATTTTTATTATTGTACGGAACCCTCGATGAGCAAGTTCGACTCACACTTGACCGGTTTATTTTTCGTTATAGAGAGTTTTGACTGTACCAGTTATGAAAGACGGTTTTATTTGAAATGGAGTTTTAAATAAGCCAATTGTCAGTATTTAATTAGGACGAGAAGATGTGGGGCATTCATTTAACTAAACGAGAGTATATAATGTGTACAAATGTAGAATGATTTGAGTTCACGGCATAATAATTAATATCTCAACTTCGGCCTCATTTTATTAGGTACTTTATTGCCCTCTGATTGTAGCTACGCAGATGAAGATGAACTTGCGTCTGCCGCTGTATACGCGCGTTATAATAAACACTTCAGTCCCTTCACTCTCATGGCAGCGCGCGTTCAGATTCTTTAATTAACGTCTGATTGTTTCACTGACTCGCTTTCAGAATGGGAGTGTACGTCCGTTTTTTTTTTTTTTTTTGAAATTTCTACAACTAGGTCATAGCAACGTGAATCAATTATTGTACAAGACTCGATGTACATCAAAGATAAATGTATTTCAATGTAGAAGTGGGCTTCCGTTTATTTCGAAAAATATCTATTCTGTGACTTGAATTAATGACAGTGTACAACGTGTAACAATGTCTAACTTTATGTCAGAATGGGAATGTGCTTCCGTTCTTTTTTTTATTAATTATATTGTACAAGACTCGATGTACATCAAAGATAAATATATTTCAATGTGGGAGTGGGCTTCCGTTTATTACGAAAAATTTCTATTCTATGACTTGAATTAATGACAGTGTACCTACTACGTGTAACAATGTATAACTGTATGTCATAATGGGAGTGTACGTCCGTTTTTTATTTTTTTGAAAAAATTCCACAACTAGGTCATAGCAACGTGAAATAATTATATTGTACAAGACTCGATGTACTTACATCAAAGATAAATGTATTTCAATGTGGGAGTGGGCTTTCGTTTATTACGAAAAATTTCTATTCTATGACTTGAATTAATGACACAGTGTACAACGTGTAACAATGTATAGTCAGAATGGGAATGTGCTTCCGTTTTTTTTTTTTTATTGTTTACAAATTACTATGTCCTGAGGACATGAATTAATGGCAATTTACGGAATACTATACCTATCAAAAACTAATTTATTTCAGTGTGTTCGTTTTTTACACTTCTGCAGACAAGCCAAAAAGAGAAGGGTTGTGTTTTGAAATTTCTATAACTAAATCTCGATAAAGTGAATTAATGGCAATCTACAGGATCTCTTGTGCATCAAAGTTAATTCAATTTATTTTAGAATGAGAGTATGCATCCGTTTTTTGAAAAAATCTACAACTTGGTAACGTGAAATATAAAGATAATATACATACTTATTATGCGTCGTGCATCTAAGCTAATTAAATTTATTTCGAATTGATAGTGGACGCGCATTTTGGCAATTTTGCCCAGTCAGTTAAAACTGTCAAAAAGACTCAAATATAGTCACCCATCTTATATAACCGATCGTATCTAAAAAAAAATTCGGGTCGCAGTGCCAAACCCTGCCGACAATATAGTGTATTTGCTAATACAGGCATTGTGGCTTTATTATGTGAACTAAGTTTGTTTTTGTACAAAATAAAAAATGTAACCCCTTAATACATCCCTTACAATAATAATGTTTTTCTTAATTGCAATATTGTTATCAATACAGCATCTGCACCAAATTAAATACACCCTTCAGTAAGGAAATCCGTATCTGCAGCAAAACCAATATTTTCATAAAAATCGTAAGTCCGGTCCTATCAGGCCGATTTTATTTAAATTTTAGCACCACATTTTAATCTTTACTTAAGCGTTATATTTCAATTTCCACAGATAAGAATTTATGATATACTATCTGCCACGCAAGAATCTCACCCCCTGCGAAGAGAAGTCGGGCTGGTGTTAGGATTCCGACAATACGCTAAAATGCAAAGGAATTTCGCGTTTTGTTAGTAGTAGAGAACCAATAAAAATTTTAATTAACTCAAAAATTAATTTAAAAAGATAAAACATAGCCTGTAGCACTTCTGGAATCATAAGGCATATTTTAAAAAAATCATCAAAATCCGTTAAATAGATTTTAAGTTAAATCATTTGGAACATACATACATACCCACATAAAAAGAATTTTATATAATAGTATAGATTAGTGGGGAAAATGATATATGAGATCGTTTAGAGTTCGGCTCTGTTTTTTTCTCGGGCCTGCCTAATGTAACGTTTATGAGCTACGAGCATGAAAAACGGTCGCGCAACAGTCGCATGTATCCAGGAGTTGTAGGTGTCGACGCTATATTCCTGCTGTTGCAGCAGGGAGCTGAAAATAGCGCCGCTGTCGGCGAATCTCACGGGTGTCATTTACCCAATACACTCGTTCACTCCCTTTCTAGCCCTTTCCCTCTATCTCTGTCTATCTCACAGTGTTCTGGGACATGAGAAAACACAGAAATCATATTATACTATATACGAAACTGGAATGCAAATAGAACGTTTGCGCAACTCTTTGCGACGGTCAAAGCCAACTGCATTAATTATATTTAAGACTCATTTTCGTCAAAACGTCAAAAACTTTTTGTTTAGTATTATTATATTAAAAAGCTTTTTGTTATTTATTTTCTGCCGGAGTTATTTGGGTCTAATATTTATACATATTTTTATTTACTATTTTTTTGAAGCGTAACTTTTTATACGAGTTCGGGTCGTTTAACGTTTGTGTTAAATAATTACCGCTAAAATCATATCATATTGGAATCAGATGGGTGGAGCTTAAAAAACATAGCGGAGTTAGGGAAAAATTTCAAATACTACTTTTGTCATTTGCTCCTTCGAAAAATTATGTTTTCTCATTTTTGAAAAATAATCTGTTCTGAATATTTTTTCTAAAAAAAAATCAGCAACCTTTCATTCTTTTTCTATTTATTTTTACTTCCCACCTCTACTATGGTAGGGAAGTAATAGATTTAGTCCGAAAAAAATATTTCGAGATTTTAACAGATCTTCACGTTTTGAGACCCTAGCAATCGTTTAAAATCATTTTCTGACTGATGTCTGTATGTGTGTGTGTGTGTATGTGGTCAATTTTTCGCCTTCGATATCTTAAGAACGGAACAACATACGGGCATGCCGATTGTTCTATTGTGTTTATCAGATTTTAACTTAGATCTGATTAGATTTGGAGTCAAATCGGTTCAGTGGATCCTGAGATATTCAAAAAAACGTTCTCAATGTCACGTATTAACATAGGTAAAAAAAATATAAATGAATTCTAGATGTTATAATATGAAAAAAATGTAAATAATTTTTTTCTCTAAAATATATAGTTTTCGAGAAAAAAAATATTTTACTAAAAAAAATAAAAATTGTACGTAAATCAAGATAACCATGATTTTTGCTATATTAAGCTAGCCATCAGTAGATCACCAAACAAAAAAAAAGAGGGCCATGCTTTTTTCAAAGAATAAAAATTAAATTGTGTTTTAAAGACCACCAACAGCTAAGGTTATTTGGGCCTAGTCAAAGAATAAAAAAAAAAAGAGTGTTTATTTTTTGCAAATATTTACTAGGTGGAAAGTATAGGACTGGTCATCCAGTCGAATTTTTTTATAACCTGGAGATGGGTCTGTGACGCAAGCTCAATAATTACCAGTCATATATTATATAATATTTTATGAATAAATATGTGACAAGGAAATATAAGTACCTGCAATGTCACAGTACCTAGGCTACAAGAAACGGCTATAAAACTTTAACTATATCGGCACTTCCACCATTTTTATAACGTAATTTCCACCATCATTTTCAATTAGTTCTATTATCTGATAAAAAAGTTTTATTTACGTTAAGTACACATAAAATATATACCTAAAGTAAAAAAGAATTATGCATATTCAGTTTTATTACAAAATGTGAATAAGAGAAATGTCTGAAAAGATTGAGTTTTAAGCTTGTTGGTAGGTACTTTTATGTGAAAACAGAAATTTTTATACAAAAATTGTAAATAACATTTGAAAAAAACTCGGGTCGCAGTGCCAAACCCTGCCGACAATATAGTGTATTTGCTAATGCAGGCATTGTGGCATTATTATGTAAACTTAAGTTTGTTTTTTGACAAAATAAAAAATTTAACCCCTTAATACATCCCTTAAAATAATTAAATTTTTCTAAATTTCAATATTAGACATGGATTTTATCAGTACACGCAATTAAATACACCCTTCCATAAGTAAATCCGTATCAACAAACTAGTGTTTTCATAAAATTTGAAAGTCCGGTCCTGTCGGGCCGATTTTATTAAAATTTTAGCAGCACATTTTAATCTTTACTAAAGAGTTAAATTTCAATTTCGAAACGATTCTGACAAATTTTTCGGTATTTTTGGGCCCAAAAACTTTTTGGAACCCCTAAATACAACCCTGAAAATGGTCCGATCGGGCCCATTTTAAATAGGCTTCTTGCGGTGATGGGTTTCAATGTGTGTACCAAATTTCGTTTCAATCGATTAAGTCTGTCGAGAGTTATCGTGTACACACATATATATATAAATATATATATATAAATATATATATATATATATATATATATAAATATATACATACATATATATATAAACATTTGCAAAAATGGTGCCAAATTGTTCAGGAGGCTATGAAACGTCGAGAAATTTTGGTCCGACCCCTAGGTCCCGCCATCCGACCGACGCCAATAGTGTATGTGCCATATTATGGCAAATACACTAACAAAATAAATCAAGCGCGAAAGTCGCTTTAAAATAAAATATTTCTTCTTTAAAATGTTTTCTTTCAAATCAATATTAAACTTCGTGCGGTATCTTTCTCGAGACGAGACGAGACAAGACCGAAACTTTCTCGGTTTCATTTATCTCGACGAGACAATATTGGGACGACAATTTTCTAACAATTTCAACTCCATGCCAAAACGATATCCATACTACAGATTAGAGGACAGTGTGGTCCAGTGGTTAGCGTCGCGGCCTCTGGATCAGACTATCGTGGGTTCGAATCCCGCCTCCGCTCATGGATGTTTTGTAATATCATTTAGTTTTAAGTGTGTTGTTATTTAATGAACTTAATCAAGACCCTAATGACCTAAGTTGTCGACGGGTCAATAATAATTTACAATAAAGAAAATATACTACAGATTATTATGAGTTTCGCTGATATTTTTGAAAAAGTATAAACAAACCAAATTTTCACAAGAAATAACACTTCAGTAGGTAATTATAAAATTAAATTTAAAGTTCTTTTTATGAGTAACGGTATGTAGGGGTACATACCCCTCAGTCCTGGATTTATAAATAGGCCGTATAGGCCGCGGCCTAGGGGCGGCAGCGTCCTAGGGGCGGCAGATTTCAGAGGACGGTCACTTGATTTCAGAGGATAAAAGTCAAACACGTCCACTGGTTTTCTCATGATTTTTTATACTTTCAATAAATCCCTATAGAAAGAAACTTATTGTATATCTTGTATCTTATTGTATATCTTGATTCTTTTTACGCTCTCTTTCTTAATGACTAATTCATTTGTTTATTTATTTATTTAAGAAAATAAAAACAAATTATTTTAAAAAACAAAAAACCCGACTGCGTAATTGCGAACTTAAAAGATGGAAACAAGATCAAATGATAATGTCGAAAGCATACATCCAGTAACAAATTGAACAGAAATATCTGATGCCTATCCGACTGCATGTTATCATTTGATCTTATTTACATCTTTTAAGTTCGCTTTTTACGCAGTCGGGGTTTTTGTCTTTTTAAAATATAGGTAATTTATTTTTATTAAAATCCTTGTTTTCCATGCAAAATTTAAAAACATGCGTTTTCTCAGATTAAAACGATACGAATTTGGTATATGAAGGATACAAATTTTAAAACGAATTACCTCTATCAATCACACATTATGTTCTATAAATTATCTCCATTTATCTAGTGAAGTAAAGTCATGCGTGTAAACTGAGTGATGAAAGCATCAGCGCTGCCATTCTGAAGATATAGGGTTCGAATCTTAGCGAAAACAGAACCAGACAGGCATGGACCAGACCGCGTGCGAAGAAAAAATTGAGCCTAGCACTAATTTAAAATATCAAATCAGAGGTATACCTACTTGTTATAGAGTATCTTCTGGCACCCCCCAAAGTCGGCGCCCGAGACTAAGGTCATTAATTTATTAACTTCCCATTGGGAGTTGTTGTAATGGGTCCGATTTGCACTCCCTCTCCCACCCTCTCTCCCTCTCCTTCTCTCTCTCCCTCTCCCACTCCCTCTCCTTCACCCTCTCCCACTCTCTCTCCTTCACCCTCTCCCACTCTCTCTCCCTCTCCTTCTCTCTCTCCCTCTCCTTCTCTCTCTCCCTCTCCTTCTCTCTCTCCCTCTCCTTCTCTCTCTCCTTCTCTCTTTCCCTCTCTCTCTCCCTCTCCTTCTCTCTCTCCCTCTCCTTCTCCTTCTCTCTCTCCCTCTTTTTCTCTCTCTCTCTTTTTCTCTCTCTCCCTCTCCTTCTCTCCCTCTCCTTCTCTCTCTCCCTCTCCTTCTTTCTCTCCCTCTCTCTTCATCTCCCCCCCTCTGTCCCTCCCTCCCCCTCCCGTTCTCTCTACCTTCCCCATTCCCCCTCCTCCACTCTTTCTCTGCCTGTGTGTGTATGTGTGTATACGTTCGTTCGTTTACACATTGCATAATATAGTATCCATTATCGTTTTTAGATAACGCTTAGGTTGCCGGTAAAATTTTGAAATTTATTGCGTCGGCGTTTTGAGAAGGAATATTAAAAATATTTTTGTTGTTACAAATCGTTGCAGTATTTTGATGTGTTGTTTAGTTCAGTTGATCAAAGAAAAAAAAACATGACAATGTGGGAAAAGTGGGTTTGAGTCAACAGCCGGTTGCTATCTTATTTTTCTTTGAACTTTGAAGATATAAAAGTTAAATTTCAAAAGCGCTATAAGTATAGAAGAGAGATAGGACTTTACATTTTTCAGTGATGATATATTTTTTTTCATTTTCGGTACGTCGGAGCAAAAATAATTTGCAATTTCCATAAAAACATTTCATTTAAAAATTATTATCTACATTTTATGCATTATACCGAAAGGACACACATTTTCCTCCGCCGTTTTGCCTTTAACATTGATTTTTCAATTATCCAAATCACTCTTATCTAAAATTAGTTAGCAACACCGCTGAGTAATATAAAACTTGAAAGATTTCACCGAAATATATTTTATATAACACATGCACGCTTTTAGTGTTTTTTCGTGTCTGTTTTGCGGACCTTAAATAGCCGTTTATTGACTAGAGACCATTATGTAACGCTTTTTAGTGCTATAATGGTTCATCATGTAACTAGTTACATAATGATCCATTATGCAACACTTTTCAGTGCTATAATGAAAAACAGTTGCATATGAAATTTCTGCCGTCACAAAGCATGCAAAATTAATTTTGTTTAATGATTTAGATGCAGAATTTTATGTTCTAAAACTTTCATTCGAAGATATTTTTCCTAAAATAATTAGGGAAGCAGGAAATCGCAAAAGTTTGATTTTACGGGTTAAATCCCTATTACCCGCAAAACGATTCAGCACCCTGTATGCAAGCTAACTGATCCGATTTTGAATTTTTTATAATCAATATCTTTTTGGACATTAGAAATAAAGTAGGTTTTCTTAAGAATAAAAAAATTATAAGGCATCAAATTTCAGCTTAATTAAAAAAAAGAATGGGGTAAGGATGAGTTTATTTTTTTAATTTGATTTTAGAGGAGAGCGAGTTTTTGAAAAAAAAACAGTGTTTTATTTTACAATTTTTAAATGACACAAGCATAAAAAATTCAAATTACATTTGGTCTAATTTTTTTTAATTTGCAAATAGGTATTTTCATTTTAATTTCTCAAACGTAGTAGGTAGTGTTTAAAAGATAAACATGCCACAACTTTTTGTGGGTAAAAATTGCTTTGAATGATAAAATAAAACTGCTTCTATATTTTTATATTGTCTAGAAATATACAGTTTCGGTCATAAATAAATGTTTGCTAAATTTTTCAGCATTTTTTAAAGCCATTAATTGTCAAAGTTATCTGTAAAGTTTGTATCTATTCATAGTTTAAAAATTAAAAACTATATGAACCCTAAGGTTCCATGTGTGGCGGCAACGCTGTACTAGAAACAATTTCGCCGCTATACAGCAATTCACAAGGCCACCGGGCAAGGTGCAAACGACAACCACTATGCATATAACTGAAATATGACCCAGGTATTCCACGCACCTATATTTTGCTGTACAAGAAACAGTTTCGCAGCTACAGCAATTCACAAGGCCACTGGGCAAGGTGCAAACGACAACCACTATGCATATAACTGAAATATAACCCAGGTATTCCACGCACCTATGTTTTTCTATACAAGAAACAGTTTCGCAGCTACAGCAATTCACAAGGCCACTGGGCAAGGTGCAAACGACAACCACTATGCATATAACTGAAATATGACCCAGGTATTCCACGCACCTATGTTTTGCTATACAAGAAACAGTGTCGCAGCTACAGCAATTCACAAGGCCACTGGGCAAGGTGCAAACGACAACCACTATGCATATAACTGAAATATAACCCAGGTATTCCACGCACCTATGTTTTTCTATACAAGAAACAGTTTCGCAGCTACAGCAATTGACAAGGCCACTGGGCAAGGTGCAAACGACAACCACTATGCATATAACTGAAATATGACCCAGGTATTCCACGCACCTATGTTTTGCTATACAAGAAACAGTGTCGCAGCTACAGATTTCACAAGGCCACTGGGCAAGGTGCAAACGACAACCACTATGCATATAACTGAAATATAACCCAGGTATTCCACGCACCTATGTTTTGCTATACAAGAAACAGTTTCGCCGCTACAGCAATTAACAAGGCCACCGGGCAAGGTGCAAACGACAACCACTATGCATATAACTGAAATATGACTTGGGCATTCCACGCACCTATGTTTTGCTGTACAAAAAACAGTTTCGCCGCTACAGCAATTCACAAGGCCACCGGGCAAGGTGCAAACGACAACCACTATGCATATAACTGAAATATGACTTAGGCATTCCACGCACCTATGTTTTGCTGTACAAGAAACAGTTTCGCAGCTACAGCAATTCACAAGGCTACCGGACGGTTTCATCATTTATAATCCGTATCATCAGTTTTAATATAATTCACACAATAATATACAATGCACCCGTACAATATGCAATGTAATCGGAATGTAACGTAATATCTTTTAATAAAAAATCTAGATCACTGTCAACAATTATTTACTTGTCGCCACACATGCTAGACAACTAAAAGATTTTGGAGGCAGTAAATTGATGGTAATTTTCTATCTATATTTCCCTGCGCGCGCGTCTTTTTCAACTTGTTATTATTAACGTCTGACCTGTAATGTACATATTTAGTTAACAGTTAAAATTCAATTTAAAAAAACTCTCGTATTTAATATAAAAATTTTCAAAAGCGAAATGATAAAAAACCTAAGATAAATGCAAATGAAATTAATTAATTACATAAAACTTCTGACCTGTAATGTACGTATTTATATATATATGTGCCATGCGCAGTTCACAACCAGACGTCGGATTAGCAAAGGATTAAAGTATTTCAAACAGTGAAAAATGCGCAGTAATACAAATGTTATTTTCCTGGAGAAAATTCACATAAATTTTCTTGTAATGAACGATGTGTGTTTTATAAAAAAATCTACACTTTTTATTTACATTTTAAAATTTTTTTTAGAAAATTTAAATGCATATTTTTAAAACATTAAATAGAATAATTCAGCTAATAGTTTTATGACTAATTCATCAAATGCAGAATTACTAACAGCAGTGGCGGACTAAGCCCGTCGGAGGCCCGGCAGGGCCGTAGCTAGAGCTGAATTCAAGATAGGGCACTGAAAGTTTAAAGCAGGGCTGAAGCAAAAGACTACAATTTTTTAATTGGATTGCCCACCTCATCTGGTGATATCAAATTACAAAAGCAAGAAAACGGTAAATGACAATTTATTCAAAAAAAAAAAAAAATACAGAACTTGCCATGTTATCAAATTTCCGAAGAACTTCATTTAGTCCAACGAATTTAATCTTGTTTTTCCAAATGCCAGATAGATCAAGTCTGTCATTCTGTCGTGACAGTCTTTGCGGCTTGTTTATAATTCCTTAAAGTAGGGCACTGGATGTTTTAAGGTAGGGCATTGCCCCTTAATGCCCCCCCCCTAGCTACGGCCCTGAGGCCCGGGGCGGCAAAACTAAATGAGGCCCCCGTTCTGCTTAGAAATTGATGTATTTGTAGTGTAAATTTCGTAAACAATGAATAATATAGATGTAATGGCTGACAAAAAAAATCAAATATTTATAATAAACAATCTACCTACGTTTATATTTTGTATACGTACGGGGCCTCCAACTCCAAACTGCCTATTACTTACTAAACATATTTTGGCCTTATTTGGGATTAAGAAGGACTTCTAGAGATTTGGAGGCCCCCCAGGATCAGAGCCCCCCCCCCTTAGTCCGCCACTGATTAACAGCGTATTCAGTATTCACACTCTACTCGATGGGACCGACCCACAGACACTGTCACACTCCACGTGGGTATCTTCGAAACTTTTAATTTCACCCTCTTTTCGATGTATATCTATTAGTTCAATAATTTATTTTATTGTAAATTATAGACGCGTCGACAACTTAGGTCATTAGCGTATTAATCATATTAAATAATAACTTCTTTAAAACTAAATGACATCACAAAACATCCATGAGCGAAGGTGGAATTTGAACCCACGACAGTGTGATATTAAGGTCGGCTACGCTAACCGTTACACCACTCAGTTCATTAATTCATAGATTGTACATCTAGATGTATATAATTGACAATGTTACGACGAGTGATGACAGTATGTAAAAAATATCCAAAAAAATACAAAAAAGGCAACATAGCCAAATTTGCTTTGTGGCCACAGATATATAAACAAAACGTAGCATTCTTTTTATTACTAAAGTTTAGTCCGACAGCCAATCTATCAAAACAAAGAAATGGTATATCACAGACGGCGTTCTATTTATTGGGAGTAAAGAACTCGAAGGGGAGAGGGGAATTGCAAAATTCATTAGTCATTTGGTATAACAAGAGCAAGGAGAAGACGGCGGAACTTTTCAACGGATATTAACTGCGAATTAATAATGTTCCAGTATTTGGAATTAACTTTTTATTTAACGCATTAAATTCGAAATTAAAAGTCTAAATCAATATCATGTCTATTATAAATAAATTTAAAAAAATTATTTAAATCATATAATTTAGCACGAAAGATAACATTTTTCAGGTGCTTTCATCAAATTATAAGCAAGCGAATGTAGATGTTTGAATGGTTTTTTTAACTAAAGTAAATATTTAAGTTAACGAGGTTAGATTTTTATGTCAACAACATTTCTTTTTTTATTATTATTGGTCTGACTAATCATTATAGAGGTTACAGCAACAGGAAATGACATAATGACATTACGGAAGCTGCCATTTTTTTTCTCGTAGACTCCACATACGACGATTTCAGATTCGAACACCAGATGTCAGCCACTTCGCTTTTAAATGCGAATAACCCAGATTTTTATTGTTGGCCAAATAATTCTCAGCAATTAGCGCACAGAACTAGGAGAGCACAGGCGAAATATTTTAATTGTGGTTGTTGTTTTCAGATGTCGTGACGGCGGGCCGAGGGCCACCAGAATGCAACCAGAGGATGACTACGCCCAGAGAAGACTGCTTCAGTTACACCACCACACTGCACAGTTACCAGCGAATAGCGGCGCGTCCCATGGCGGTGCGCAGCAGCCGCAGTCCGCATCACCGGCGCCGCCGCAAGTCGCCGCAACCGTTGTTGTCACGCCTTCGCAAACCGACCGCTACCTGCAAGCGGCCCAATCTGCTGGTACGAGTTTGGGCGGCAGCGATCGCTATCATCATCACCACCAGAAGCAGCCATCAGCCGCCGTCTGCACACCAAACGGAGGAAACAACGCCGACGGCAACGTGCCGTCGTCGTCTACTGCCACAACCGCATCGCGATACGTCGCCGTCGCCGCACCATCGTCATCGTCGTCGAATGCCGATCATCGTTACTTGGCACAATCTGCCGATCGCTATCACCACCAAAAACAACAGTCGGCCGCTGTCAACACGCCGAACGGAAGCAACGCCGACAACAATGCGCCGCCGTCCGCTACAAGCGCATCGCGGTATGGCGCCGCTACGCCCCACGCCGACAGGTTTTATTTACCGCCGGATCGTTATGCGACGATACCATGTCCGGAGCGTTTCGCGACGTCGCAAACACAGATTTACCACAAAAATCAAAACGCTCCGATGTATCAGGAAATCTGTCACCAATCGCAGTCGAATCAAACGTTCCAGGAGACTGTCAACGGTGGAGGTAGCCAAAACATTTCAGGGAAATATCAGAGCAACTCGCAGACAACGAGCACGTACCAAGACCACAAAACAAACTATCATCAGGAAATCGTATCCAGAAGTAATGCGGGTACGCCGTTTCAAACTAATCAGACGACCTCGAGTTTCCAAGAACAGCAGAACATGTTCCACCAAAACACGAGTTCGAAAACGAAGCATGATTCTTTGACAGGAAAATATCCGATACAAGAAATCACACCTGACTATCATCATCAGGACCACACGAATTGTTTTCAAAGTGAGAGTAATGATCGATACGTATTACCTACTTACATTCCTCCGCCTTCTCCCGCACCCAGTGATGCCCGTTTCATTCCACCTCCCCCACTGTCTCCGACCAACAGTGAGCAATACATTAGGAACAATAGTCCGAGCCCGGATTGCTTTCCGAACAACTCCTTTCCATCGCCTTCGCCGAATTCCGAACAATTACCACCGATGGCATTTATTCCACCACCACCTTTGTCACCTTCTCCTACTGAATGCTTTCCGCAGAACAGTCCAAAGAAGAACGTTTATAGAAACGCTTCTCCGAATCGATTTGTCGCTTCTGAAAGATTTGCATCTGAAAGATACGCTTCAGCATCTCCGAAACCAAACGCTTCGTATCTTGCTAGTTCAACACCTATCGCGTCAAACTTCACCGAAAGATACGGAATATCGAAAGAGTTTCAAGAGCGTTACGTCGCCACAACTCAAACTCCAAACGGTAATGGATATACAAGCGAAAGATATCAACAGCATCCGAATTCTGATCGTTTCCACGATAGATATCCCGATAGATACAACGGCTCACAAACTCTGGAACGGTTTCATGCTACGGCTGCCAATTCCAATAGCAATCGTTATACGGAAGTACAAAGCACAAACACGGATCGTTATATTGCTTCAAATGACAGATACGCCACATTACCGAATCCGAATCCCGATCGGTATTCAACTCTGCCATCGAACTCGACGCGACATCAAGACCGCTATGATAGATACAGTTCAAGGCCAAGCTCAAACACAACTGAAAGATATATTCCGCCGAATGCCCACACTCCAGTGGAACGATACGTGCCACAACCAAATACGGACAATTATATCTACGGACATTACCAGGAGAGGTATCTCACTTCTGGCGGCGTCGCAATGCCACCTTCAACCGACAGATACGGGGTGGCAACTAATCTAAACGGCGATCCTTATATGAGACGTGACCTTGGGTACCATCATCACTATAGACTACAGGCGCCGCCACAATACCACCAATACCACCCGAGTCACTTCCATCGAATGCGATACACGTACACGCCGCCGAACACGCACAGAAGATGTTGCGGTACTCCGAGTCCCAATCATTTTAATGGCGGCGCGGAAGTGTTTACGAACGGAAGTCCCAGTTCGAGTTCTTCTAGTTCGGTTACGAGTTGTGCCCGCGAGACGTTCGTGTCGGCATCGCCTTCGGTGCGGGCTAAAAGTCAGTGTAAACACATTTGTCCGCCGCAATCGCAACCGCCGCAGACGACGGCTGCGACGACGCCCGAATATGTCGGAGCGTCTGGTGGACGGTTGATTGCCACGGCGAACTCTGGGACAGTTGCGGTGAATGCGCCGCCGCCCTCTATCGCCAGGTGTGGCTCGGACTGTGATGATGTACAGTGCGCGATCGAAACGTCGACCTTGCCTGCGTGTTGTGCAGCGGCCGCACGTTCGAGAGCCGTAGTGACTCATCAACAAACACAACAAAACGTTGTTGCGAACTTTAATAATAGTGTTGTACCAACTTCGATACATAATACGAATTCCTGGTAAGTTGATAAATCATATTTTACAAAATACTTTATGTTAATTATTTATTTCTCTCTTATAAAATTTAGGTACAATGAGAATTTTTAAAAAAATGTTAAATGGATTTTTTTTACAAAACAATCGATTTACGAGAAAAAAATCGATTCTTTTTCAAGTAGTAAAATACCACAATTCACGATTTTTTACTCGACTGCGCCTGGGCCGATTTTTATGATTCACACATCAGTCGATTCCCCTTAGTCCGGCGAGTGTCACTAAAGACATGACGTTAATGAAAATTCAATATGGCGACTACAGGACGCCATATTGTGAAAATGAAAAAAATGAAAGTCAACAAATTATGTCAAGTGGGATATCGTTGAATAGGTATTTAAAAATCATTTTTAGTTTTCCCTCAACATTTTTCGATTCGACTGACCGTTTAGGATCTATATCGATTTATTTTTAACTAAAAACATTTGAAATAAAAAATTTATTTTAAAAAACAAAAAAGCCGACTGCGTAAAAATCGAACTTAAAAGATGGAAACAAGATCAAATGATAACATGCAGTCGGAGGTATTTCTGTTCAATTTGTTACTACTATGCCTCCGACTGCATGTTATCATTTGATCTTGTTTCCATCTTTTAAGTTCGATTTTTACGCAGTCGACTTTTTTGTTTTTTAAAATAAATTTTTTATTTAAACAGCTGTATTTAATTTGACTTATTTGATTGCGCGTAGCAAATTTGACGGTCCTGTATAAACCCACACACACACGCATATATTTTGACGGTACGTATGTTATTTTTCAGTTCGTTAATGTGCGGATTAGAAAAGCTTTTAAACGACAAATTACGACCGGTAACAGACCGAGTATGGGTGTGTAAAATTGTACTCGTTGGAAACAGATCTGCGTGGTTACACTATATAATGACAAACATTAAGCAAAAGGAATACTAATAGAGATCAGTTCGGTTCTGATCGTCTCTATAGGCTTCCAAAAAGAACGGAAAGACGGAATTTCATTACATTACATGGCGCACTTCATACTTATATTTCCCGTAAAAAATGAAATGTATTTTCATTAAAAAAATTAACTTTACCTGAATTTTTTTAATTAAAGAAATGTTTGATTTTCTAATTAAAAATCATTCGCTGAATTTATGTATGTCATTATTTATTGGGCGCCATTTTGGAATGCATCGCCCGTACGATTTTCATAAAAATCATCATGATGATAAGATCTATTTTCGATTGTATATCGATCTCTGCATCTTCTTTATATTTATTATAATTATTATTAACTTCCCATTGGAAGTTGTAATGGGTCCGATTTTGCGAATGAAAAATTTGGACATATCAGCACATTTTGAGGTCCCTAATGTCCGAATAGAGATGCTGTATGTGTGTGAGTACGTACGTACGTTCGTTCATTTGTTCGTTCGTACGTTGGTAAACTTTTTTTCGGCTCGCATATCTCAAAACCAAATAATGATATCGACTCCGGACCAATTTCATCCGACACATAATTACATAATGAATACCTGATAAGGTTTGCAGGAAATTTCAAATAGCGGGTTTTTGTTTATAACAAAAAAATTCACAGATTTCGCAATCCTTGCAACCATCGAGGACATTGGAAATGATAACAGCATAATATATGAAACATAATTAATTGTTTATTATATACACACAATATTTATCAATGCACTGTTTAGTTTTGTCAGGAATAACCCTATTATTCTTCTGTTATATACGCGTTCACTTTTGCTTGATTACTTAACTTTTAAATGGATTTTTCTACAGTATTTATTAACATTTGCTCAAAAATAACACCGCAGATCGTCGCAAATACCTCTCAATTAACTAGACATGATATAAAACACATTTCGAAAAAATTGCACTTGTTCAATTTTGCATGATTGCTCCTCACTTGATCGCGACACCGTTGTCTTTTGGCCTTGAACGAAAACTCGTAACTATGCCCCCATATATACGAACATAAACATTTCCAATGTTAAAACTACTGTAAAATTGTTGTAAAATGTTTCTCGTCTCGTTATTATTATTGTCGTAGAATTGTGTCCTCCCGGGATTAACCCGGATGCCGTGTTGTACGGGTCGAAGCCAAGTCTTAACATGAGATCATTGTTTATTATGTAGGTGTAATATTATTATTATAGTGAACTTAATGACATTATGACACCCGTTTTTAAGCCAATCGGATTCTTCTACGCACGTTATGTTTCCACGGAGTATGTCAGACAGGATCCGGAGTACACAGACCGTGCATAGTGACTCCTAACTGTGTATGTATGTGCTATACAACTAACGTATCCACTAACTAACAGACATATCCGCACCCGAGCCTTTCGGCCGTGTTTCATAACGATAATCTGTGGTTTAAGCCTTCGGGACGACGTCTATTACATAACAACGGTGAATCCTTTGCCTCTATAACGTCACAGCACATATGTACACAGCCTATGTTACATAATGTATTATTTAGATATAGTAAGTATATAAAAGACGTGGTCATCAACTAAACATTTTTAATGTTTCATAGAGGGACAATACACAAGAAGATTAGTGATTAGTGAGTTTTATACTTTTAATGAAATTATATTTTGTGTACATTTTATCTATGTTCATTATATTCAAAGCCCGGAACGTGGGAGTTCGTAGGATTGACTGGCCAATGTGCGAAACAACCACGAGTTTTGATCAAAGCCCGAAATAGTTTTGTGTTTCGGGGTTTGGTTGGGGTGTTTTTAGACTAGGAGTGACTCAAATGACTGGTTAGAAACTAGAAAATTCACTTCGGATTTTGGCTAATTCTAGATGTGGCTAAATTCAGACTTCTCGTTGACATTTTTCATGATTATCCTTAGATAAATATCGAGATGGCTCCTTCCACAAGGTGATGGCTGATGACATGGCCAATTGGCCAACTCTCCACTCGACAAGCGACTAGACCCTGCGGTCAGGTTCCATTCTGATTGGTCGAATACCACATCTTGATGTCGTTTGACACACACACACACACACACACCTAAACGAACGTAACAACTAACTAGTGAACTCTGTATACTAATATGGATAGTTGATAGCGATTAAAAAATGGGTTTTGTATGTGGAAAATGTGCAAACACATATTCTTCAAGACAGGCATTAATGTTCATAAAATTAGAATGAAAACTTCAGATAAGGCTTGTAATCTAATTCTTTCCATAAAAGTCAATCAATTTTTTGACATTTCAAAATAAAAACTAATTTATATTATTATTTGAGATATTTAGGATGTCCGTACAAAACAGTGTTCTTGAGAAATTGGAATAGAAAAATAAATTTGAATTAAGTTTTATTTTGAAATGTCAGAAAATTGATCGACTTTTATAGAAAGAATTAGATTACATAAGCCTTATCTGAAGTTTTCATTCTAATTTTGTGAACATTAATGCCTGTCTTGAAGAATATGTGTTTGAACATTCTCCACATACAAAATCTATTTTTAATCGCTATCAACTATCCATATTAGTATACAGAGTGCAATAGTCAGTTGTTACGTTCGTTTAGGTGTGTGTGTGTGTGTCTCAAACGACATATAGATGGGTATTCGACCATTCAGAATGGACCCTGACTGCAGAGCCTAGTCGCATGTCTTCACTCGCACTTATCCATTACAAACAAACAAACAAACAAACAAACAAACAAACACACAAATTTTACCTCTTTATAATATTAGTATAAATAACGGAGATCCCCATGTTGAGAATGAGTTTGTGGACCCTAACTAACTAATTAACTAACAAGTAAGGTTAAAAAAGTTTGTAAGAAGTGAAATAATGAAAATCGAAGATTAGTAAGAATACGAGTGGCGTCTGTTATTAGACAATGTCAAGAAACAGGCGTTAAACGTATTATTATTATTAGTTATTTTTTAGTTGAAAATTATCTGCTCGAGATGTTTCATCACAATTTGCTTAAAAACAGACACTTACAAGTTGTGAAAGTCTATGTCCTAAGAAACACGCGAGAATATATTCTACACTCCCAGTCAAAATTAACGCACCACTAAGTTTTTCTTTTACATTTTTGGAATCCTAAAAACATGTTAACCTGTATTGCGATTTGCGAATAGTTTCTGTACGGTAGACTGGTCTCTTATCTCTAGGCACCCAATGGGAAGTTAGCAGTGTGGTTTTAGTAACTACCCATTGGAAGTTATTGTAATGGGTCCCAAAATCGAAATCAAAATGTATAACAAATTTTTATGTTTCAAGGTTTCGACTCCATTAGGGTGCTAATCGACGCGTATTAACGTAAATATGATCTGAAAGAAATTTTTTCTTTTTTCAAAATCGTTTCAGCCGTTCTTTTTTCTTAACCAAATAGACTCCAAAAAAGTAAAATTATATCGACTTCGTAAGGGTGTGTCAATCGAGGCGTGTTAACGTCATTTTGATCCGACATAAATTTTATAAAAATCGGTTCAGCCCTTTTTTTTTAATTATTGTTAAAAATAAATAATAATTATGTTTTAATGATTAAAATTAAAATTAGTTTTCTGTGTAATATCTAATTCAATTATTATTATTAAATATTTATCAAACTGGGAAGTTCGTCGTGTGGACCTCAAGGGTCGCACTTTAGTCCTAATAAACGACCCACCTCACGACTTGTTATTAAATATTTATCAAACTGGGAAGTTCGTCATGTGGACCTCAAGGGTCGCACTTTAGTCCTAATAAACAACCCACCTCACGGCTTGTTTTGTTTTCGTTTAACGCGAGTCTACAGTAAAAGCAGAAAAACCGAGTGGTGCGTTAATTTTGACCAGGAGTTTATAAAAGGTCTGAACTCGACAGTCGACATAACCTCACTTTGTCGTTGTGTATAATATAGTTAGACGTGATCTGTGTAACGCCGCTTCGCGAAGGGTTTCATATAATAAATTAAAACGCGCTAACAGCGCGTTCCTCGTTCGCTCGCAGAATTATGATTGTATCAGAGGAAACAACCATTTATAATCTGCGGGATATGATAGTGACGGCTAGTGAAATGTGAGGTACCTATTATGCTTTGTTGCAAAACTTCATAATTATATAACTTATAACCCATAGATATCTGCGGTCACACGGCAAAATCGCTTATTTCGTATATTTAATATATATTTTTTCCCATACGCACTACAAAATAGCTACATTCCATGCAGGGCTTAAGAATATTTTTAATTATTTATTTATTGTAGATTATAGAAGCGTCGACATCTCAGGTCATTAGCGTCTTCAACTACACTAAATAACAACTAACTTAAAACTAAATGACATCACAAAACATCCATGAGCGCAGGTGGGATTCGAACCCACGGCAGTCCAGTCTAGAGGTTGCAGCGCCAAGCACGCTAACCACTAGAATATTTTTATTTATTTATTTATTGTAGATTATAAAAGCGTCAACATCTCAGGTCATTAGCGTCTTTCAACTACACTAAATAACAACTAACTTAAAACTAAATGACATCACAAAACATCCATGAGCGCAGGTGGGATTCGAACCCACGGCAGATCAGTCTAGAGGTTGCGACACCAAGCACGCTATAACCACTAGGCTGTACTGCCCTCGGTTTGAGAATAGCCAAGCGTGTAGCAATGCTGTTGTTTACATGGCGTTGCTATGGCTCCTCTATACTACAAGTCCTCAGTTCCCAGGTTCTAGCCCGAGAGCTGGTAAAAGTGTCAACTGAATTTTCAATTTATTATTAAAAAAAAATAATGAAATGAAAATATGAATTGGTGCTAGGCCCGAATAACCTTAGTTGTTGGTGGTCTTTAAAACACAATTTAACAATTTTTTTACTTTCCATGCATGTATATACCGGCCTCATTTAACAGGCAGGCGTGCCGATAGTGTTTTCAATACATAACTAGAGCGGTAAGTAAACGGTTGCCATAGTAACTAATGTTTACTTGCTATATCCGCCTGGTACTACATAGTCACGGCCTGCTGTGAATGTAAAGATGACGACGCAAATGAACTATCAAATTTTTTTGAAAATACTGAAAATGAAGTGAAAAGTTGATATTTTGTAGTGGGTATGGCAAAAAATACCATAATATATTTCTCATGCGTATTGGTTTGCTTTTGCATACTGCCATAACTCGTCAGTAATAAACCCCATTATGACACTAGAAATACAACCTACTATTAATGGGAGGAATTTATAAATGAAAAAAAAAATTAATAAAAGTTTAAAAAACTCCTACCCATCAGTTGTTTTAAATTAAATAGATTATGGCGCCACTGAAACTCGGAAGCAGGCAACCCACCGTACGCTATGGTACATTTGGTTTGTTTACATTCAGATTAAATAATTTCCCTGCTTATTTTTATTTATTTTGCACTTTTTGATGTGAAACATCTAATGTCGGGCTGTGAACAGCAGCGTGAGGGGAAATATGCAACGAAATTTATGGTCCGCTCCTTCGCTGCAGTTCTCCCCACCACTGCGGCACTCTCTCTCTCTCTCTTGGCTCAGGCGTGCACTGTAACACCGCGTGTGTTACAGTGCAGTATATAGGATTACGTCAGCATAACAGTTAGTTGCTGCTTTTGAAAAAATATATACTACTAGATAGAGAATACCACCGAGTTCAATAACGTTTTCTTTGATGTTTCACATCTGTCGGGGGTCCCGAGACCCACACCCTTTTTTAAAACTAAACTCTATAGCTAAGAACCATCTCACAATCATACTATTTCAAACAAAAAAACGCGTCGAAATCGGTTCATCCGTTTTGGAGCTACGATGCCACAAACTGACAAAGGCTTCAAACTTACAACACCCCGTATTTTTGCGTCGGGGGTAAAAAGATGAATTGGCATTACGCCGAATATTTATATTTACGATATACCAAGTTGTCTGTTTAAGATGACGCAGTGCTTTGCAATAGTGTCGGGATATACACGCGATTCTTCGATTGAACATGACGTGACCTCGACATACGTAACCGAATGAAAAAAAACAAGGCTAAAAAGTTTCACTTATAAAAACCGTCAAAGAAACTGCGACGATTTTTTCAACGTTGTTGTTCAGCGACGTGCAAATTGTAATAGAATTGTTTCACCTTGTATTTATGTTTCTTATTTTTACATGATTCACGTCTTTGTAATGTTTGTCAAACAAACATGAAATTCTTACATATAATATTATAATGTCAACAAAAATATTGCAGTATGACATACATTGTTACACAGTATACAATAAATTATGTACATTATACATAGGTACTATAATGGCGTATGAAATCTATACTAATATTATAAAGCTGAAGAGTTTGTTTGTTTGGTTGAACGCGCTAATCTCAGGAACTACTGGTTCGAATTGAAAAATTATTTTTGTGTTGGATAGTCCATTTATCGAGGAAGGTTATAGGCTATATAATATCACGCTACGACCAATAAGAGCGGAGCATCAATGAAAAATGTTGCAAAAACGGGAAAGATTATTCCTTTTGAGAGCTTCCGTTGCGTGCGCTGCGTAAACGGTTAAAGTTACGTAAAAATCATGTATGACGGAATTGTTCCCGGAAGGTTTATATATATAGCGAACGAGCGTAGCGAGTGAGTAATGTAATTCCTAAACCACGTAACGGATTTTGATGCGGTTTTCACCATCAGTTAGATAATTTTTCACGGAAGGTTTATATATATAGCGAACGAGCGAAGCGAGTGAGTAATGTAATTATAATATTCAAGCGAACGAGCGAAGCGAGTGAGTAGTGTATTTATAATATTCAAGCGAACGAGCGAAGCGAGTGAGTAGTGTATTGCACCCGTGCTTTCTTAGCACCTGAGCGAAGCCGGACGGGGCCGCTAGTATTATATAGCAGCAGCTACTGCACATGCGCTATAAAAATTGGTCCAATTAACCATTTTCCTGAGAGTAGCCTTTCAATTATCCACGAAAGGCAACACTTGTGGTAGGGACAAACATTATTTATTCCCCATTAGTGTCGTGTCATTTTAGTGGTAAACTTAATTATATAATAATAATTTGTTTAATAATTTTAAATAATTAATTTATACCATTAAAATGGCACGATACTAAGAATAAATAATGTTTGTCCCTACCACAAGTGCTGCCTCTCGTGGATAATTGAAAGGACTACTCTAAGGAAAATGGCTCATTCAATAATTTTTTATCACAAGTCATATTAACCCTTCAATGGCAGTGGCGTAGTCACGTAGCTATAGGGTTATTGTGCTGTTAAAATTCTAGGTTAAAATTCAGTATATCTGACGTAAAACTATATCTATTTATAATATTCAGAAGGGCCTTATGTTGACTGAACCTAAAATTTTTAAAATTCGACCGGTAGCGCCCCAAGAGGGGACAATTAGCTTCAATTTGACGTAAAAATATCTATCATTGGATCAAAAATACGGTCGGGAGCGTGTAATAAAATTTTAGGTGGGAGATAGGTGGCTAGACCCCTCTTAAATACAACTGTATTATTAAAATCTAATAAAATATTCATATAAGTATGTATAACTATATTTAATATTAAACTATCGATTAACGTTTGAAACAATATTATATCATTTCGTTATTATGATTATTATTATTATAAAAGTAATTATTGGTTCATTATCGTAGTCGTTAATCGTTATCATTACAGACATTTATACAAAGACATTCAAATTTTAATTGCTTTAATATGCCGCGAGTTTCGGAAAGAAATAACGGACACGTGTCAGTCTGGTGATGTTCTAAAACTAAAAATTCGACTGATGACCAGTCCTATACTTCCCACCTAGTAAATATTTGCAAAAAATAAACACTCGTTTTTTTATTCTTTGACTAGGCCCAAATAACCTTAGCTGTTGGTGGTCTTTAAAACACAATTTAATTTTTATTCTTTGAAGAAAGCATGGCCCTCTTTTTTGTTTGGTGATCTACTGATGGCTAACTTAATATAGCAAAAATCATGGTTACCTTGATTTACGTACAATTTTTATTTTTTTTAGTAAAATATTTTTTTTCTCGAAAACTATACATTTTAGAGAAAAAAAATATTTACATTTTTTTCATATTATAACATCTATAATTCATTTATATTTTTTTTTACCTATGTTAATACGTGACATTGAGGTCGTTTTTTTGAATATATCAGGATCCACTGAACCGATTTGACTCAAAATCTAATCAGATCTAAGTTAAAGGCTGATAAACACAATAGAACAATCGGCATGCCCGTATGTTGTTCCGTTCTTAAGATATCGAAGGCGAAAAATTGACCACATACACACACACATACACACACACACACATACACACACACACACACACACACACACACACACACACACACACACACACACACACACATACAGACATCAGTCGGAAAATGATTTTAAACGATTGCTAGGGTCTCAAAACGTGAAAATCTGTTAAAATCTCGAAATATTGTTTTCGGACTGAATCCATTACTTCCCTACCATAGTAGAGGTGGGAAGTAAAAATCGTGACTTTTACGAATACTGAGTCACGTTCAGTCACCACATTAAACTCTGCTGATATGGTATCAAGAATAATCAATCACGTTTAATCACCAAAAAAAATCACGAATGTTGACGAAATAGGTAAATGGCCGGCGACAATCCACGAATATTGTGAATCACGTTCTGCAGTCACCACTTAAAATCACGAATGCTTACCTACAAAGTAGGCAAATTGCCGATATGCTAAATGTGAAAACGTGACGGTTCAGTTATTACATTAAAGCGTGATATTCGAGATTAGGGTTATTGAAAAAGTTATAAAAAATAATTTTCAAAAAAATTGACTCGGCTTCAAAAAATGTATCGCTCGGGCCTCTGATCCTGGGGGGCCTCCAAATCTCGAGAAGTCCTTAAGAAGGCCAAAATATGTTTAGTAAGTAAGAGGCAGTTCGGAGTTGGAGGCCCCGTATACGTATACAAAACAGGGGTGTTACGAATATTCGCATCCGCATCCGTAAATGCGGAATATTCGCATTAATTCAGACATCTGCATCCGCATTCACATCCGCATCAATCAATGCGGAGTTTTTACGGATGCAGATTTACATCAACAAGTAACTACATGTAAAGAAAGTGGGCGGAGCCAGAGTGGCACGTGCTAAAAATATGATTAAATAAATAAAAAGTTAAAATTAAATTGATTTTCAGTTATTTATGCACTTAAAATTTAAATAATTATCCTTTTAAAATCCGCATCCGCATCGCATCCGCATCCGCATCAAATCCGCATCCACGGATGTGAACTTCTAATAATCCGCATCCGCATCTGCATCCGTGGATGTCTAAATTTTTGCATCCGTAACAACCCTGATACAAAATATAAACGTAGGTAGGTTACCTACCTACCTATGCTTATTATAAATATTTAATTTTTTTGTCAGCCATTACATCTATATTATTCATTTTTTACGAAATTTACACTACAAATACATCAATTTCTAAACAGACCGGGGGTCTCATTTAGTTCTGCCGCCCCGGGCCTCCGGCGGACTTAATGCACCACTGAAGTAGATATTAATTTTAAAAGTAATTAATATACAATATTTTTTTAATTAAAAAATATTGGCTTTAATGCTAAAAACTTGTGTAGGTACATCAAAAAAAATGACCAGAACAGCCTATCGCATATCACTTTATAAAGGAAATACATTTTTTTTAATTAAAATATTACATTAACATTGTTAACTAGCGTTTACCCGCAGCTTTGATCGTATCAATGTTACATTTTTGGCTACTTTTCAACCACCTTTTTGTTATAGAAGCGCAATATTAACTAATAGTTATCTTTAAAAGATTATTTTACCACCCTTAGATTAGATTAGATTAGATTAGAAAGAGGGCGTAAGGCCTCGTCGACACCACGCCCTTAATAGATCTCTTTTACCACCCTTGAAAAATTAACGAAAATCAATTATTTTAACTAAAACTGAAAAAACAGGATAAAATAAAACATTAATTAGTATCAAAAAAATGTAGGGTTGATCCAGCTACCATGACAATCGTGAACAGAAAGAAGACTGAAGAGAATCAAACCTTCAGACGGTGGAAAATGTTAGAATTTAAAGCACTGTAAAATTTCTGTCTCACTTTACCTTATTTAATGTCAAATTTGTTAGAAAGTGACAAAAATTTAACAGCACTATAATTTCTAACATTGACTCTGCAAAATAGCGCCATTAGTGCAGTCGCAAGTTAGCAAGTTAAAAAGTTAAACTGTTAATATTTTAATTATATTCTTTAGGACCTAAGAGACACCAAAGGGTGTAATCTTAGTAGCATGTGGTGGAATAATTTTTATGCTGTCGACAATTACAAATTATAACTGAATTTGGATGTTCGAGTTTTATCAGCATAAAGGTAGGGTTGGGTTCCCCACATTAATTTATCTTTGGATGTTTACTCGTCCAAAGTGTTGAAAGAAAGGGGTGGAACTTCAATTGAGGGTCCTTGTTATCGAGACAAAGTGAAATATGTTTTCTACAAAAGGTTATACTTATTTTAACGAAGTTCACTGTTCTAATATTAACAGTGAGAGATGCTTAGTTGAACAAAAATGTCTTAGATTGATTCGAACAATCTTCACTAAACTTATTCAGATCCAAAGGTTCTCATCAATTAATTCATTCATACATGAAAAAAAACAATTTTATGTATCTTTAACAATCATAATATATTAACTTGCTATAAATTTAACAAGAATTTTACAAATCACAAACGTTACTGCAATAACAATTTAAATCAGTTAAACAGACATACTGCTTAACTCAACACATTAAAAAGTTGAAAACCGCTGAAGAGCATTATAATTTACAAATCTCTATCTGTATCAAAATCTTAGATTGGTACTGAACAATTTTTATCAATTATGAAGATGCACAATTAGAGTTAATATGTAACCTAGTGTATAAAGAGGAAGGCAAATAATAAGAAGTTACTGACAAAGTAGTTAATAAAGAGTAATACGTTAAAAATCGATAGTATGAATTTGTCAAGCTGTCTGTTAAAGTGATAGTAGTCCGTGATATGGTATAAATATGGTTAACGAAGTGAAGTGAAACAACCGTCAAAGAAAAGGTGTAGTCACGTCTGATAGTCAAAAAAACCACTACAGGATTATAAGATTGTTAATTGTTAATAAGGAACCGCAAGAAACTCAAATTCATTTATTTGAGTAAATCAGTTATCTTGTTAATTGTTAATATGCTATTTTCTATGACTATTAAGTGTTAACATAGGTAAGGAAATAATTCGCTGGAACTACCGTCTGTGGTCGCTGTCAATAAGAAAATTGTCCATACAGAAAATGTATAAAATTTAAGTGAAAAAAGAATTAATAGGATGTCTACCGAAATTATAATAAGCGGTAGGCAACCAAAGTTACATGAAAAATTAATCAAGAATAGTGCAATCTCTTTATAAACACACTAGATCACAATAGAAATCAAATTTAGTTAATAATAATGATAAATTACCTTAGTTAAACACAGGTGAGAATAACCCATCTGTGACATAAGAAAAAAATTCGACTGATGACCAGTCCTATACTTCCCACCTAGTAAATATTTGCAAAAAATAAACACTCTTTTTTTTATTCTTTGACTAGGCCCAAATAACCTTAGCTGTTGGTGGTCTTTAAAACACAATTTAATTTTTATTCTTTGAAAAAAGCATGGCCCTCTTTTTTGTTTGGTGATCTATTGATGGCTAGCTTAATATAGCAAAAATCATGGTTACCTTGATTTACGTACAATTTTTATTTTTTTTAGTAAAATATTTTTTTTCTCGAAAACTATACATTTTAGAGAAAAAAAATATTTACATTTTTTTCATATTATAACATCTAGAATTCATTTATATTTTTTTTTACCTATGTTAATACGTGACATTGAGGACGTTTTTTTGAATATCTCAGGATCCACTGAACCGATTTGACTCAAAATCTAATCAGATCTAAGTTAAAGGCTGATAAACACAATAGAACAATCGGCATGCCCGTATGTTGTTCCGTTCTTAAGATATCGAAGGCGAAAAATTGACCACATACACACACACACACATACACACATACACACATACACACACACATACAGACATCAGTCAGAAAATGATCTTAAACGATTGCTAGGGTCTCAAAACGTGAAAATCTGTTAAAATCTCGAAATATTGTTTTCGGACTGAATCCATTACTTCCCTACCATAGTAGAGGTGGGAAGTAAAAAAACAGATGATTTTTACAGGTTAGAATTATCGATCAAAGGAACAGTACAATCTTATTTCAATTAATTAATTAACAAATTCCACCAATTTGTAAAGATTGATGATATACCAAATTGGGGGATACTTCATTCCACTATACATTAGTTTGTTAAAGCCATATTATTTTGATTATCAAATCGCTTGTGCGAATCAAATATCTTTGATTAATTTTATATTATATTCAATTCCGTTAAAATACAACTACGCCATGAATTGATTGTATATGATTGGCAAAATATATCCAGATTTTATTCCACAATGATTATCATACACGTGGTCGGTGTATTTTTAAAATACAACACTGATCAACAGGTTATATTAAAATATTAAATTTTATATATTAAATTTTATCTGTAATTAAACGTAATATCGTAAATGACGCTGCTGACGGCATTAATCATTTATTTTACCTTTATGAAATTTTTATTCTAAAATGGCAGACGGCCATGTTATAAACTCATGCTTATAATTTTCACGCAACATTCATTCATCACTTATATTAGTTCTAAATTATTTACAAATATCTACTTAGCTGTTTTTGATTAATTGAAGATAATTAAAGCTCTGGGGGACTCCGATGGGCGATAATTATCCATAAAACCCCAGCTCGTCCCGAGATATGTGATTCCGTCTCGGCGATACTGGCTGCGAGCTGCGGTTCAAGCAAACTAGAAAGAATCGACATCAAGCCGATCACAAGAGGCACTTGGCAATGATAATGAATTACGTCGCACCGGAATTAAAACGAGCGCGCAACCATAGAGTATGAATATAAATTAGCATTGGCAACCTTAGATAAAGAATATTATCTGTTGTCATGAACTGTTCCATGACAAGCATATAAGGAGAATGTTAATTTAGCAATCATGTCACGGTTGAGTATTGTAAGCTCATTCCGACGCGAAATTGGAAAGGTTCAGGTTAGAAACCTGACTGTGACCACTGGTTGGTAAAATGATTTTTTCCAATATGTTTCGAAACAATTATATAATTGGCTGCTCTCCAACGAAAAAAAAAAATCTTAGTTGTTGTTCACATCATCTATGACAAATCAAAATTGCTGATTGGTCGAGTACGACCAGGTGCAATAAGTTTTTCTAAAAAAAAAAGTATCAAAAAAGGAAAAGAAAGATCCGGATTGAATAATTATGTTCTCTTTAGAAGAGATCCTCTGAGAACCCTAATTTGGCCTCGTAACCGCATTACTGGATTTAAGGGGAGGGAGATAAGTTGGATTTAGCCCCCTCCAAAATCCTAGACGTTTACAGCTTGTATAAAATTAATAAAAATAAACACCTACCAATACAAATATCAAAAAATCAAAATTAAAAAATATACCTATTGAGTCCCCCTCCCAAAAAAAAAACTAGATCCGAGGTTCCTCGAAACTACAGAATTGTAAAAACATGTCAGACAGAGAGCAGATCTCTTCAGAGATATTTTACTGTACAGCATTAATGATCACTCACACAAAAAATGTAAATGAGCGGACGATTTTGTTTAACTTTTAACGGGTTTCTATCAATTATTTCATTACAAAGTTGAATTAAAAGTGGATATATGCAAACAGTATAACACACAAGACATGCCTCGGTACGTAATACCAGTGACTATAGGATTTCCTTCACTCAACGGTAATACCGTGAACATTTTATGTTATACAGTTAGCGACAAAATAATCTAAGGGGCATTGAACTTATATTACTGGAATGAGAATCGGGCTGCTTAAACTGTAGCCTGTAGCTAACATCTGTCAAAAAATCTTTCGAGCGTCTATAATTTACAATTCTTCTTCTCCAAAAAAAAAATCTTTCGCAGAATAATATTTTTGATCGATCGTGACAGTTGGATATCGGGTTTTAGTAGTTTTAGAATTAAGATAAGAATTTTTCGGGCTTACTGAAAAATACCCGTCCAAAACCACGGAAAAAATCCAATTTAACAAACAATAATCATGGACACACCCAATCCGAAGTCGCAGCTGCACAATAGACCAATCACAGGCAAGTCCCCTACCAGGTACCTTACCTATAAATACCTCTGCACAACTAGATACCAGTACAATGTACATTCGACAGCAGCACACCGAGAAGAACACTACGACCACGTCGAACATACCACTGAAGATGTTTGCCGCAGTTGCAAGCGAAACGTCTGGAAGAAGAAGAAGCCATTCCAGTAGACCATGGCTCATAAGCCCGAAAGATTCTTATCTTAATTCTATTAACGCCGGCCGTGAAAGCCTACATTCTTTTAATAGTTTTGTAAGCAACATTACTTAAATACGCATATTTCTAATACAGATAAACTATAGCTGCCCGGCACGGCTTTATCTATGATCTGTGTAGATTTTATTTTGTCTCAGAGCTCCCTTTAAACAAGTTCTTTAATTTCTTGATCTCTCTCAATTTGTTCGTAAAATCGACTTAATACTTTACTCACTCGCTTCGCTCGTTCACTCAAATTTATGATTAATTACCTAATACGTTACGCACTCGCTCTGCAACTTGGAATCAATTCTATTTTGTTTGGGCGAATCCGGGCCTATACACCTAAACCTTCACCAAAAAATAAGCTATCGAATGGTAAAAACCGCATTCAAATCCGTTCAGTAGTTCTAGAATTAACCGGTACAGTCAGACAGACACCTACCGAGACTTCCTTTTATATAGGTACAATGCAAAAAAGCCACTAAAAAGAGGAAAATAATAAAACTTTGAGGTCTGCGCCAATTTAATAAAATATGAAGTTGGTTAAAAAGAAGATATTAATCACTATACTATACTTTTTAACCGATTTCATATTTTATCAAATTGGCGGCTGGCGCCGAGCTCAAATATTTGTTATTTTTCTCTTTTAGTGGCTTTTTTGAAGGGGTTTCTTTTTTGTTAAAAAGTTTTTTATTTTTTACTTTTTAGTGACTTTACAATACGTAGTTTAGTCGCTTGCCAATAGATGCACTTCTACAAACTTTTTAACCGACTTCTTACGCTGTGTATGTGTCAAAAAGTGACATTTACCTTAAAAGAATCACACGCCGTTACTCACTTTTATTAAAATCAGCTGAACTACAGAACCGATTCAAGTAAAATTTATATGGGATCAACTTCGAAGTATACCCTATCCATAATAAAACAAGAATCATCAAAATCGGACTACTCTGTAAAAAGTTATGCGTGGTCATATATAAAAAAAACTCGGGTCGCAGTGCCAAAACCCTGCCGACAATATAGTGTATTTGCTAATGCAGGCCTTGTGGCTTTATTATGTAAACTTAAGTTTGTTTTTGGACAAAATAAAAAATTTAACCCCTTAATACATCCCTTAAAATAATATTTTTTTTCTTAATTTCAATAATATTATCAATGCAACCTTTGTACCAAATTAAATACACCCTTCAGTAAGTAAATCATACTATCCGCACACCAGTGTTTTCATAAAATTTTTGTAAGTCCGGTCCTGTCGGGCCGATTTTGTTAAAATTTTAACAGCACATTTTAATCTTTACTAAAGGGTTAAATTTCAATTTTGAAACGATTCTGAGAATTTTTTCGGTATTTTTGGGCCCAAAAACTTTTTTCAACCCCTTAATACTACCCTTAAAATGGTCCGATCGGACCCATTTTAAATAGGCTTCGTGCGGTAATGGGTTCCAATGTGTGTACCAAATTTCGTTTAAATCGATTAAGTCTGTGGAGAGTTATCGTGTACACACATATATATATAAATATATACATAAACATTTTCAAAAATGGTGGCAAACTGTTCAGGAGGCTATGAAACGTCGAGAAATTTTGGTCCGACCCCTAGGTCCCGCCATCCGACCGACGCCAATAGTGTATGTGCCATATGGCAAATACACTAAAAAGGGTGTGGGTCTCGGAACCCGTGAAATATCAAAGAAAACGTTATTGAACTCGGTGGTATTCTCTATGTAGTAGTACATATTTTTTCAAAAGCAGCAACTAACTGTTATGCTGACGTAATCCTATATACTGCACTGTAACACACGCAGTTGTCTTCCCCTGCCCGAGCACGCGGAAACCGAGAGAAAGAGAGAGCCGCAGTGGTGGGGAGAACAGCAGCGAAGGAGCGGACCATAAATTTCGTTGCATATTTCCCCTCACGCGACTGTTCACAGCCCGACATAAGATGTTTCACATCAAAAAAAATATACGCGTTGATTTGAGAACCTCTCTTCTTTTTTTGTAGTCGGTTAAAAATAGCTTCCCCTCATCAGAAGTGGCACTTTATACTACATCCCCAGATTTCTATATCTATAAAAAATATTCTGTCCCTCGCGTATAAGTAATCATCGCCTATTTATGTATTTTCTACTCAAGGCGATAGTACTGATCCAACATCTGGCACAAGCACGCACTACTTGTCCTTGTCTATACCATTACAAACAGATAATGGCGTTGTCTCCTTTCTCTTGTTTACCTGCCGCGAAACACATCATACAGATTATATTTATCACCTATCGAATTCATTGAGCAACTCATTTTATTTAATGTAAAAACTTTTAAAACTAAAATCGAATGCAGGTGAAACAATGTGAGATCAAAAGTATATTTACTTGTAATTTCACTTTCAAAAAACTGGTTGAACAAAATGTTTCACGTGATCTGTTGAATAATTTGAAGTGTCTTGTGTCAATAAACGAGGCGTGTACAAAGTTTGTGTTTAATATTTTTTATCAAAAAAATATTATATTGACTATCGTTTGATGTGGTTTGTGAAAGTGTGATTATTTTATGACGCAATCATGTCGGATAACTTAGAAGAAGTTGAGCTGTAAGTTAAATAAGTTTATTTGTTTACTTCTTGAAAATATATTAATGTACCTGTAAGTCAGTGGACCTCAAACTTACGAGTCGCGAACTTGTAAAGAATCATTCACTTGGAGACTGTGACATTGTGACTTTTAGGATTCCAAAAAAAACTGTTTGTTCTCAAGTTTTGTACTCACTTTTATTTATATTTTAAACTACCTATATATCCAGGGCTGCCAGATAAGTTCGTTAAAAATACCGGACACAGTTGGCGTACTGAAAAGAGGTGTGTATGTAAGTTGGGGAGGAGAGGGGGAGTTCCATTCAACTCATAGACATAGGAATCAAGGGACATAGTACAAGCGAGTGGGGTGGTTGCTGTTAAGGGCGGGCGGTGAGGAAACAAGTGTGCCCACATTCTATTGGTCGCTTCAGTTACGCAAGCGCTGTAAGATCAATTGAGCATGCGCAAAGACGCGGCCAATAGAACTTGGACACATGCATATAGCATGGACATGTCCATAAAACAGACATGCACCCTCCCCTGAATGTAGGGTTGCCAGATGCCCCGTATTTTACGGGTTACCCCGTTTTTCAGGCTAAGATAATACAAAAACCCATAATTTCGAAAATAAAATACGGGGTAAATAAAGATCCAAGTTACAAGTCAAATGTAATTTTAAGTTATCTTGCAAAGATTTTTATATATTTGCTTCTCAAAATGAAGAGCTTTTAAAAGCTGTTTCTTCTAACCATAAATATATAATTTAAAAAATAGATAATCTTCATTAAACATTGCTGTTTTAATTGACTCCCGTAAAAATATCTAAAACCCGTATTTTTTATACTGGTAACCCTTTAATCAACTAGCGGCAAGTGGCAACCCTACCTGAATGGCTCCCCCCCCCCCTAATGTAAACACTTTATACTTAATCACCAGATTTCTATATCTATGATTAAACTATACATTGAAACATTTCGAAGAAATAGTTATTTCTTTGCAGTGGCGGCGCTAGGATTTTTTGTTAAGGTGAGTCAGACTTGGGCATGGTGTTCTGAAGGTGGACCAATAACATTTGTTCCCCAAAATTTCAGTGCTCGTCAAAATTTAAACCTAGATTACTTGCTACAAGAAAAATTGTTGAAATTTCGAGGGTTAAAAACGTAGTTAAAAGATAAACTAGAGATTGGGGATTATTCCAGGGTGGGCCAAGGCAGTTTAAGGTGGGCCATGGCCCACTCTCTAACGCCCCCATTATTTATTTTTAATGAGCATAAAGTAATTTCATCAACTTCTGCGCTCCCACTCAGAACCAAGTGCGATTCTGCGAGAATAAGTGCGTATAATACTTATACAGGAAAAACTATAGGTACCTAAAAAGAGAAGAATTTTTGGGTACACAAAATTAATATAGTTCCAGAAAAAGAAGAATGAAATTTACCTTATTAATATTTATACGTTCCATTCTCACATAATAATTTAAATTAACATAATATTAATATCTCGTTAGTAACATTTATACTAATTATAGATAAAGATTACAATTACCTCAGAATGACCTCGAATTACAGTCATTGCTTAATGCAAAATTTTACGATTATTCAGTTTAAAGAATTCAATTCATGGGTCTATAAGTTGCCAATACGGTCGAGTTAAGATAGGATTCTCATCAAAACGCGAACAAAATCCACGTTCACGTTAACGAAGCCGGAGGCAAAAACTGATACATAAAATCAGTGACGGATTTAGCCTTAGGCCTGCGAGGCCCGGGCCTAGGGAGGCAACATTTGAGGGGCGGCAAAATTAAGAATGCGCCTGAACCTAAACATTCCGTTTCCCGTTGGAATTTAAAGACTTAGGATTTTCGTTTAGGTTTTCCTGTAAACTATGCGTGAGGCCCCATATTGGCTATTTTTTTTTCAAAATTTTAGGCTCAGTAGTTTCGGAGATAAGGAGGGGAGAGATCGGACGGACAGACACGAGAGTGATTCTGTAAGAGTTCCGTTTTTTCATTCTAAGGTACGGAACCCAAAAAATGGACTTTATTAACACTCGGAATAATTTAATTGGCTACTGACGCTATATTTTCACAAAATATAGGTAACAGCTTTCACGTATAATTCGAGTAAATGAAGGTGATAAATCGCATTTTTTCGGTTTTCGATTTTTTACATAAATGAAGTTTATATGTCTACCTAGGTATATACAATGTTTTAGGGTTCCGTACCTCCGAACGGAACCTTATTACTGAGCCTATTGAAAATTTAAGTAGAATGTGAAATGTGGACGAAAGTGGCATGTGCGTTGTGCATATGGCAGTTAATGTAACTAAAAATATTAGTAAAAAAAACTTTTTAGAGAACTCTATGATAGTTTATTAGTCACGACCCACGCTTTTATAATTATGAACCTAAATTATTAAAAATTATTTTTTTCCTTTTTAGTGCACATAAATAAAAGCTTGTCTCTAAAAAGTTTTTTTTACTAATATTTATTTTGTTCATTTTAGTCTTTCAAAATTTTACCCCCTTTTGACACCCGTAAGGGTTGAATTTCGAAAAATCCTTTCTTAGTGGATGCTTACGTCAGAAAAGGAACCAACTGTCCAAATTTTCAAATTTCTAGCTTCAGCGATTTGGCCCGGGCGTTGATTAGTCAAAAAAAAAACCTACATCCCCGTTTGAACCCTTTAGGGGTTGAATTTAATTCTAAAAACGATTTATTCATGTATTGACATCGGAAATACATATGTGTACAAAATTTCAAATCGATCGGATACGTGGAAATCGTTCAAAATTGACTTGCAAGTTTTGACCTAAAGAAACAAACACACAAACTAACTAATATACATTGCAAGTTAAATAAAAGCTTATGAAAATATTTGTATTGCGATTTTCTTAAAGTTGTGATTTTGTGACATATTATCTGCACTTTCATCCATTCAAATCTTCAGTTATAAGAGACATTTTGATAAGCGAAAAACTGCCGTGCGCAAACTCTCTATTTTATATTGGCAAATTACATTTAGAACTAAACAATAATCAACGGATGTAAGGAAACATTCCCGGAAACACTGTTATCAAAGGAACGCTTATGATGATTGCAATATGCTCTATTCACTATCGCTCCGTACTGTTATTACACAGAATATTATTATGAGCCACGTGCACTGACGTCAACAAGTTAAAACCTATAGTCTATTCATTTTCAAGATAGAGTAATTTGAAAATATAGATTCCAACAGTGTCACTTATCTACATGCTTACAACAAAATAAATATAGGTTAATATACGGTCCAGTACATTTGCAAAATTTGAAATTCTCCCGACAGACCAACCACAACGGACACGAGCTGATCATGCACACAGGTGAATAGACCTATAAAGTTAGGCGCATACACACAATTGTTTCCACGACTAAACAGTTTAGTCGAGGTGTGTACGTGTCGCAATTTCAACTCGACTAAACTGTTTAGTTGTAAGACTTAGGCCCGTATTCACGGAGCCTAATTAGTTATTTATTCCGTTGATTTATTCCCCTGTAACTATTACTCGGAATAAATAGCGATAATTCAATTCACCAAACGTAGTTAAGTTTACTGCGGGTGTAAATCGTAAGAATAACTATTCTGTCCAATTTCAAGGGTATAAATATTTATTCGTCTAGTAAAATAGGATGCACACGAAATGCACAAATTACTTTATGACCTGGCGACCTTTACAGATAAATATTAATTCCATATTTTTAAACATTTTGTTTAATTTCAAGGTCTGAAGAAGATGACAAAATAGTCGTCGAAACGTCGCCTTTTTTATAATAAATATATTGACTCATAAAACAACCGTATTTTCTTTCTTATTAATTCCATATCTTTCAGGTAAAGGCTTTTGTAGTAAAACAAAATAAATTTACATTTTCGATCGATGCGTCATCGGTCGGATCTTTGGTAATGAGCTTTAGAATCAAAATATCCAAGGTGTATGGTATAAAGTAAATTTTTACCTGAAGTTACTATTCTATCGAATGAATTGCTTGGTGAATTGAAAATTAATTTTATTCCAAGGAATAAATGTATTCTAAGATTAGTAACTTCTATCTTTAAAAGTGTTTGGTGAATACGGGCCTTAGAGGTGTACATAAAATCAATCAGTTGTGCCATAATTTCACTATTAAACTAATGGGTCGCCGAACAACTATTTAGTCGAGCGTACTAGCGTCAATAACACAGCTGTGGACATAAGCTGCCGACGATAGTTGTTCAACAGAAAAGTCAAAAGACGATTGATGCGGTCTTTTCATTTTTTTGTCGTACAACTACAGTCTACAGTGTCGATAGTATATGTAAACTAGTATCTACTAATTAAATTCTCCATTTAGCATTAATTTTTCTCCTTGACTAAAAATATGACCTTTAAAATTTGTTAATCCATTATTTAAACACATTTTGTGTACAGTTCATATTGACACTGTCAGATTTATTAAATTCAATAATGTTTGAATAAATAATTTTAATACTATTGGAAATGAAATATTATTGACAATAATATGTAAATTTCTGAGTGAGACATCCAAATTTTATTAATACATAACTCACTCGCTTCTCTCGTTCGCTCCAATTTTATTAATACATTACTCACTCACTTCGCTCGTTCGCTCGAATTTCGTTAATACATTACTCACTCGCTTCGCTCGTTCGCTCGAATATTAATAATACATTACTGACTCGCTTCGCTCGTTCACTCAAATTTTATTACTACATTTTTGCTCACCTACGTTACATAAGGAACTCCTGTGCAAAATTTCATGCTTCTAACTTCAAAAATGACGAACTTCCATACAAACTTTCATCCCCTATTGAACCCTCTTAGGGGATGAATTTTCAAAAATACCTTTCTTAGTGCTTACCTACGTTACATAAGAAACTCCTGTGCAAAATTTCATGCTTCTAACTTCAAAAATGACGGACTTCCATACAAACTTTCATCCCATTTTTAACCCCCTTAGGGGATGAATTTTCAAAAAAACATTTCTTAGTGCTCACCTACGTTACATAAGAAACTCCTGTGCAAAATTTCATGCTTCTAACTTAAAAAATGAAAATCATCCTTTTATCCCCTATTTGACCCCCTTAATTGATGAATTTTCAAAAATCCTCTCTTAGTGGGTGCCTACGTCAGAAAAGGAACCTACTGTCCAAATTTCAAGTTTATATCTTCAGCGGTTTGACTTGGGCGTTGTCAGTCAGTCAGTCAGTAACGGAACTGTTTTATATATATAGATATATATAGGTAGGTACACATCAACTGGCGCACCCCTTCAAAAATAGAATAGATCAGTCCGAAGCAAATTTGGTTTCTGCGCATGAGGCGCTTAAGTTTTCTTTAAAAGTATGAACTCTAACATAGAATTTATGGAATAGAACAGTGGCTCTCAACCTTTTAAGTTGTGCAGACCACCAATTTTGTAAAAAAAAATTGGGACTCACTAACTATATAAGTAAAAACTATAAACCCCTGAACAACAAGCCAATCGAATAATTCGATTGTTTTCCCTCGATTGTTCTCATCTCTACCTAAACTCTCGACCAGCGTCCACGGCTCAGTACCACGCTGCCCGCGGCCCACAAGTGGGCCGCAATCCATGGTTTGGGAACCGCTGGAATAGAAGATAGGTAGATACTTATATGAGGGGACATCAGGCAAATAAAAAGAACTCATAAAAATGCAACCGAAATAAATAAATGCGCAAAAAAATTAAAAAGTTCTGGAATTTCCAACAACAGTATTCTATATAGATATCGTCACTTCACTACATATTAATATTATAAAACAAAGTCCCCACCGCGTCTGTCTGTCTGAGCCCGATTTTCTCCGTAAATACTGAACGGATTTTGTTCCAGTTTTCACGATTACATAGATTAATTTACGAGGAAGGTTTAGATGTATAATTGAAACTGGCCAGCCCGGCTTCGCCCGGGTGAAAATCGGGGGTAATATCAAAAGACCGATTTCTCCGTAACTGAACGGATTTTGTTCCGGTTTTCATGATCATAGATTACCTAATTGATTCACGAGAAAGTTTAGATGACGTATAATTGAAACTGGCCGGCCCGGTTTCACTCGGATGAAAATCGGGAGTAATCCCAGAAGACCGATTTCAAATTTTTTTTCACTGTGTGATATGTGATATACTTCATGCTTTAGTATATACAGGGTGTATCACAGGAAACCGAACATAGGGAAAAGTACACAGTACAAATTAGTTAAGATCAGAGATTGCTTTGCCCTCTATTTATGTAAAAAACCATGATAATTAATTTAGTTAAGTTAGCCATGTGTATTCTATCTTTGTCACGCTACTCATTTTGCTTATGTTTTCCTTGTTGCACTCATTACTTTTCTATGTATTCAATCCTGTGATACACCCTGTATAGGCTATAATAACTGGACGGCCCGGCTTCGTCCAGGTGAAAATTGGGGGCAATCTCAGAAATTACGGAGCCGATTTCAAATAGCAAATCATAAATTTATAGCACCCGGGCGAAATCGGACCGGGCCGCTAGTATAATATATTATAAAAAGGAAAGGTTTTATAATATGTTTGTTTGTTTGCATATACACAAGTTTTCACTTCTGTCGTGTGGTCATAAACACACACCCACTTTTTTTTTCTTTTGCCGAAAGCAATATTAACGCAAGCAAAACCGCGGGTAAATTCTAGTATTGTATTTAAAATAACATCAACAACAGTCAGCAATTTCAAAATATTAGCCTTATATAAATATCTTCATTAAATGAATACCTGAAGTCCTGAAACAGTGAACCAAGACAAGGGTGATAATTTATTTAACAAAATGAATGAAATCACTCTGTAAATTTCAATTTAATTCCGCGTATAGTAAAATGTTAACAGTAATATTTTGTGTAGTCTTTATACATACACACACACACACATGCGCATAATATTGTACAATGGGGAAGAGGGAGGTTAGGTTACATAATGTATGTTGGTATACGTCAGCGTTTCCTAAACTTTTTCGCCTACGGACCCTTTAAAAAATTGTCGCCACCGCCATTAATATAAAACAGAGTAATTTATTTATTACAGAATTTCTTTGAAGTGTAAATAACATTAAAAGTAAATTTTGCGTAAGTTTCACTTCTGTACTGTGTATACAGTGTAAACAACATATCAATATTTGCCCGAGGAAAGGTGGTGTAACGGTTAGCGTAGCCGACCTTTGGATCACACTGTCGTGGGTTCGAATCCCACCTCCGCTCATGGATGTTTTGTGATGTCATTGAGTTTTAAGAGAATTGTTATTTAATGTAATTAAGACGCTAATGACCTAAGTTGTCGTAAAACGCTAATGACCTAAGTTGTCGACGCGTCTATAGTCTACAATAAAATATAATATAAAATCAATATTTGCCGGATGGCGTTCATACAGTTCACCCGTATCCGACCGAATGGTATATAGCTTTTCTCACTTACAAACATGCGTTCCTGATCGCTGCCTAGAATAACTGTTTGCCGGATGGCGTTTATAAAGTTCGGCCGAAGTTTGTAGCTTTGTGTGCCCACTAAAGCCTCGTCTATAACTGTCGCAAAACGCAGACCGCAAGACGACTGGCGCAAGGCGTCGCAACAGATCGCAGCGCCTTACGCTAAACGTAAAACGCAGATCGCATCAAGTTGGTTCAAGGTTAACTTTTAGGTTGCGTTCACGTCGCGTGTGTTACACCAGCCATTCTCTTTTTCTTGCAATCCGGATACCGCACTTTCTGATTGAACAGTGCAGTCAAAACGCACGTTTATTATAGACAGCTGACGCTACGTCAACGTTCAACTGCTTTGCGTTTTGCGTATTTCTTGCGTTTGGGTCTTGCGTTCTGCATTTTGCGACAATTATAGACGGGGCTTGACACCACAGATGAGACCGCGAACCCCTCGGATATACTTACGAACCCCTAGGGCTCCGCAGACTCCAGTTTAGGAAACGCTAGTATACGTGTATGTTGTGTTTAAAGGGTGGTAAAACTGACACGTTGTGCTAAAACGTGCTGTAGCTTAGATACGTGGATTCTGTGTTCACGTTTATCAGTTAAAATACACTTCCTGAAATTATAACTATAGACAAATTACAGTCTCTCACAGTATAATACGTTGGAACAACGAACAACGTACATCAAACGTGATAAATAAATAGGTTTTAAGATAGTTCTATTTACGTTTGCTTTTGTACAAATTGCATAAATATCAAGATTCACCATGTTCGCATATAACGTTGACTGAAATACGCTTCCTGAAATTAGTGTACTTATGTTGAAACATGTAGCAACGTAAAAATAATACGTTTTATTCAATTTAAACTTAACGTGATATATAGAATTTAAGGGTGGTTCTTTTTAGATTTGCTTTTATATACTATAGAGTACTTACAGTCGCTGAAATACGCTTCCTGTAATTAGTATTTCGCAATGTACGTTAAGGAACAACATTTCAACGTGATAAATAAATGAATTTAAGGATGTGTTTTTTTAGAAATGCTTTTATACCTATATTATCAAATTAGTGATACATAAATGAATGAATTCTTTCTAGAATTGCTTTGTGTCTCTCTATACAGTGTGTCCACAGACTCATCCTCAACATGGGGATCTCCGTTGTTATGGGAGATAGAGATTTGGTTAAATTAGACAAAATGTGCAGAATCTCCAGTACTACTACCCTGCGTAGTCAAACTTTCCATATTTTGCTTGGTTCGCGACCGACAGTTGAAAAACCATATTTACCCATTTTCGTTTTTTGTTTATAACTCGCTTATTAAGTAAGTTAGAAAAAAAATATTTTCACTTTCTTAAGGCCTTTTTTTATGAAGATTTCAAATCTCTTTTCATATTTTTATTTACTTTTATAGTTTTAGAGATACTTCTATTAACTTTGTTTTTTTAAATACACGTCAAAGATGGCCATGACACCATTCGAAAGAGATTTTTTTTCTCTTTAATTTGATATGAGGGTTGATGGATTTATTTTCAAAAATAACAGAGTTATACGTAAAACACTGATTTTTAATAGTAGGCTATGCTAAATTAATTGATAAAACAACAGAAGGCTTAGCAACCAGTTGAAATTCGCGTTGGCTTAGTAAACGGCTGTTTTGTTTTAGCTGTCAAAGTGTAGTTTGTTGCTAATTTGTCAGTTTACTAAGTGATTTATTAAATTTATACTCTCTCCCATAATAACCCCATGTTGAGGATGAGTCTGTGGACACACTGTATATATAGATTACCCAACCCCCAAAATTTTAATGTTCTTACATAGAATGCAAACAAATTAAATGCGTGGAAAATGTTCACTTGTGTGTACGTTGTCAGTAATTTGTCATGATCCTTGATACCTTTTGAACATTTTTCGGAGAAGGGGTTAGTAATGCCCCCCTCGACCCTGGTGGCTCTCGTGGAAAAAGGACGCATCTAGGCGCACTTTTTAAAAATATTGAAAAGCTTTTTCAGTACCTACAGCTGTCAAAAACATCTAATATTCAGAAAGGCGTTCCGTGGCCTGAACTGACTTTTTTAAAAATTTGGCCAGCAATGCTCCAAGAAGGAACAATTAACTTCGTTTTGACGCAAAAAAAATCTATCCTCGGATCAAAAATACCATCGGGAGCTGGTAACAAAGTTTTAGGCGAGAGGGAGTAGGTTAGACCCCTCTAAATTTTTTTTTGTTTAAGGTCATTATTCATATTTTCAATTTATTATTTTTTTAATAAAAAATTCAGTTGATACATTTATCAGTTTTCGGATTAGAATAAGTTATGGACTTGAATGCTGGAGAGGTGTATAATATAAACATTTCAAATCAATTACAATAATTCATAAAAAAATAGTTAGGTCCCCATATTCCAACGACATTTCGTATTCACTGGACCATATTTCTATAATAAACTACCTAAACACCTTTCAAGTACCTATTTCGAGTTATAATAAGTTTAATAAAGAAATAAAGTTATGGCGGCTTTCTGTTCAAAATATTGAATATTTCTTTATTGTTTTGAAGTAATGAAGTTCAGTTTGTTAATTTTCTTTTTTACAAGCTTTTATTTAACTTGCAATATATGTTAGTTTGTATCTTTGTTTGAGTGTTTGTTTAGGTCAAATCTTGCAAGTCAATTTTGATCGACTTCCACGCATCCGATCGATTTGAAATTTTGTACACATATGTATTCCCAAAAACAAAATAAAATATAGTTACTTCTTACCACAACAGTTTTATTGATGGATGTACATTTCGAAAGCTAAGCTTTCATCTTCAGCGAACACTACATCAATGTAGTGTTCGCTGAAGATGAAAGCTTAGCTTTCGAAATGTACATCCATCAATAAAACTGTTGTGGTAAGAAGTAACTATATTTTATTTTGTTTTTATTCCAACCACAGTGCTCATATATATTTTTATATGTATTCCCGATGACAATACATGAATAAATTGTTTTTAGAAATAAAATCAACCACTAACGGGTTCAAACGGGGATGTAGGGTTTTTTTGACTAATCAACGCCCAGGCCAAACCGCTGAAGCTAGAAACTTGAAATTTGGACACTTGGTTCCTTTTCTGACGTAAGCATCCACTAAGAAAGGATTTTTCAAAATTCAACCCCTACGGGTGTCAAAGGGGGGTACAATTTTGAAAGACTAAAATGAACAAAATAAAATATTAGTAAAAAAAAACTTTTTAGAGACAAGCTTTTATTGAAATGTAGTAAAAAGGAAAAAATAATATTTAATAATTTTGGTTCATAATTATTATAAAAGCGGGGGTTGCGACTAATAAACTATCATAGAGATTACAACCCCCGCTTTTGTAATAATTATGAACCAAAATTATTAAATATTATTTTTTCCTTTTGAGTACATTTCAATAAAAGCTTGTCTTTAAAAGAGTTTTTTTTACTAATATTTTTATAGGTATTATCATTTCTTTATTTTCATCAGGGACTAAAAATTGTTTATTCAGAATATGTACATCTAGTACAGGGATTCCTTTAGATGTACCTGCCTATTATTTTTTCAGATATGCGCACTCTGCGATGTTATACTATTTGTATTTTTTTTTTGAAAAAAATAAATTCAATTCAAATTAAAACCGAGGGCTTTTATTAGAAGAGTCATGGAACGACGGCTTTTTCAAGCCCAGACCCAGCTCTTAAGGCTTTCTTCCACAGCCCTGCAAGAACCCAGTCTATAATGAATACATTATATTTACTATAATCTGTGCATTATATCACCTACTCCACATATACACGTCTCCATTCTCCATTCGCGCCTCCATAGTCCCTGGGTATAGATGAACGTGACTTCCACCCCAGAGCACGGTTTACCTCACTATTTGAATTCTAAAGAGTTGATTCACAATCACGCGTCATATTGTATGGCATCCTTATCGGTGGGCGGGAGTTCGATTCTCAAACAACAAACTAATAGCGTTTTCCATTCATTGCACTTTTTGTACACTGAGTGTGCACTGTGACGTTATCACGTTTTCCACTCGTCTTTTTAGTGTACACCATGACGCGACGTACGGTGAAAAGTTTTCCACTCATTTCAAATTCTAAACCAGTGCACTGCACCTTTGAGACTGGGATTACATCACGATGTTGATTATTTAACCTCTTTGGGTGGGTATATAATTAATGTAGTAGAAAGAAATAGGTCTTGTTCCACGAAAATGGGTCAGATTACGCTAGTCAGTAACGTAACTTCCGGGTGGGACAGAGTGGGCAATTGCCCCCAAACCCGTAATTTTTGGGGGCTTGGAAGCATCCTGTATTACTATTACTTTTTGTAACTGCTATCAACTGGGGTATTTTGACCCGGAGTCTTTCTTATTGACTAGGTATCTATATATAATATGTAGAATATTTCGGGGGCGAAAAGTACTACATAGAATATGATGAAACTTTCGTTCTAGAGACTTATTTTAGAAAAAAAATCCGGGGGGGTTTTCGCCCTCCCCCTAGACTGGGGGGTATTCCATACCCTTCAGACTCCCCGGATAGATGTGTCTATTCAAAGAAAATATACACGCTTTGCCACTGCTCTTAAAATCTCCGGGTTGAGCTCCATAATATGTGTGTGTTTTTAAAGACCACCAACAACTAAGGTTATTTGGGCCTAGCACCAATTCATATTTCTAATGCATTATTTTTTTTTTTAATAATAATAAATTGAAAATCCAATTGACACTTTTATCAGCTCTCGGGCTAGAACCCGGGAACTGGGGACTTGTATTAGAGGAACCATAGCAACGCCATGTAAACAACAGCATTGCTACACTCTCGACCATTCTCAAGCCCTCCATAATATGGAGTTTGCAACCCTATACCTACTACCTACCGATATTTTATTATTTATTGACTAAAAAGGGGCCCTTCAAGAGTTCCTTCCCCCGGCCAAAATTTTGAAGTTAGGCCACTGACGCTTGTAGTGTAACAGCGCCTATATGAGTCGATCAGCGAATGTGGGCCTTGCTACCCTTCATTGAGGACATTACCCTAATTGCATGAATGGACTAATCCTTCATTTTTAGGACCCTAAAACCCTACGCATCGATCCGAACCTAGAATCTACGATAGGACATTTAAATTAGTAGTGATCGTCTAATTCTGTCGAAAATAAACTTCCTCGTTCGAATGTCGCGTCTTATAAAATACTTAGTCTTTAGTATTGCATTAGGTAAGTTACCAGTTACTCTAGAGCAGGGGTGTCAAACTCATTTGAATCGCGGGCCATTTCCCGTATTAGATTTCATGCGGGCCGTACGCTTTTTCCTTTCAGTTGTTGGTTCTTGCTGATTGATGGTTCGCAGTTGAGAATGCAAAATAAATCGCTAAAATCTCGCTAAAAAATTTTTTTTTCATAAAATAAAAATTTGATTCAATTTAATTTGATTAGCTGCGATTTTCGCAGTAAAATCAAAAATTAAATTGCTACAATTTAGACTTCTTTTTATTTGGTTAGTATGTAGGTACTGTTTTTTTTTTCATGAAGACGGAAACGGGGCCACGGGCCGTCAAAAAAACACCGTTGCGGCTCGTCAATTTGACGCTTCTGCTTTACAGTGACACAATTAATTCTTTCCTAATGTGCATACAAACATCAACTAAAACTTTGTTGGAATTGGTCTCCAAGTACATTCAAATGTATTTAAAACTTTCGAGAATCGATCCCCGAGTACATTTGCATCGTGGAACGTGACTTGTGCACGAGTCATTTCGTCTCAGGCGAAATGTGAGGAGTCGTGATTCACAACAACAGTGCACAGGGAAGAGAACATGAACAGTGAACATCAACAACGAACAACAGGAATGGTGGGAGTCATGAACAACATAATATATATACTACCTTTGCTTATATAGACGTTTACTAGTTAAACAACTGTTGATAGTTATTATAATTATTATTATTGTAGATTATAGACGGCGTCGACAACTCAGGTCATTAGCGTCTTCAACACAACAATTAATAATCCAATTGGGTTTTTAAATGAATTTTTTTTTTTACTTAAATGGAAGGACCACATACAAGTTTTATAGCAAAACTGTTTTTATTTAATTTTTTTGCTTACTAATTAAAAAGTTATATTTAAATAAAAATTAATTTTTAAACTCAGTTCCGATAACGCGCCGAAAGAATCCGAACGCGTGTGACGTCATTATGTTATCTATGGTCTTTGTATCCATGGTTACCAAGTTAAAAATTTATTATTTTTGATAGTATGTGTAATACATATACACAAATACCAACAAATGCATACACATTTTAACATAACGACGTCACAAACATTCCTGGCGTGTTTTGAAGTCACGTGATATTTTTTGAATTTTTATACATTTTAATTAATTTTTAGTAATTTATCTATAGCTTTAAAAAAATTTTTCTTTTCGATTTTCAATATTATTTATGTTAAATTATTAGAAAAAATTAAAAAATTAATAATTTTTTTTAAACTTAAATACCTATTAATTGTGTATTAGAATCTGCCAGCCGGCATACACAAACCGACTGGTACGAGCTCGGGCTCCTGGGAACGCCAATTCCCAAAGAACATTGAAATGAAATTGCGAAATAACTACATTCCAATGGTCTCCCTGGGGGAGATAGTTATTATAAGCCTTACAACAATTTAGTTCATATCAATATGTTATAAGTATGATATGTTCTTTAGCTGAATACCTATTTATTTAAAACACAATTAACCGCTTTATTTCGACAATCCGCTAGCGGTTCCTACTCAACCTATTATTATAAACTATAAAGAAACAACGCTCCTTTTTAATATGCTTGTTTTTAGGGTTCCGTGCCTCAGAATGAAAAAACGAAACCCTTATAGGATCACTTTGTAGTCCGTCTGACTGTCTGTCTGTCAAGACCCGTTGTATCAAGTTGAAATTATTATCAACAAATACCAAGGTCTACATTCCAATACTCCTGTAAAAAATTCTAGATTTTAACTCAACGCAATAAAAAAATACGGCCTTTTAAAAATCACGCACTCATCAGGGTAAGCGAAAGTAGCAGCATCCTACATGATGATTGTAAACTATATCTGGGAATTATTACGTGACAAACTTAATTTTAACTTTATTGTTTCAATTCAATTTTTGTCATTAAGAATGAAATTATCTCGCGGCTCATGAATTTACAATATTTTTACTTTTTATATACGGAGCGTGTAGAATGTGGACTAAACTCGTTTGTGCGCATTTATGACGCTGGTGTCTTCTCTAAACAATATTACTCTACCAGTACTCTACTATATCTACCTGAATTCCTACTTCAAACTCATTATGACAAAGTTAGTTCGAGTTGTGGACACTGCGTTTATTTGAAACTATTGTAGCAAAACCCCAGATGATACGCCGCTGGCGACAATAGAAGCATCGAGAATAAGTAACAATGTGTAGCAAAAACCCAGATGATACGCCACTGGCGACAATCGAAGCATCCAGAACAAATTACAATGGTGAGGCGTAGCATTATATCGAAGACACAGGTAATTACCAGAATGATCTGGAAAGTGCGCGAGCGTGGTGGGGGTCAAGCTGTTACTATTATATAAGCAAGAACAGTCACCGGAAGAGAACAACGAACAACGAGTGACAGTTGAAATAAATACAGTGCTATTGAAGTGTTTTCACTTTGTTTGAGAAATACTGTTCGTGTTATATAAACAGTGTTGACTGTTGAAATTGACTTTTCATTGTTACGAATTATTGTATATTGTTGTTTACATTTTTAATTATTGAAATAAATAATTTATTCCACCCACGTAAGAAAACAGTTTTGTTACACTATCTTTCCACTGCGGTTTCACTCGCGTGAACGTCAATTTTGCCCGAAGATTCACTAAATATTAAATTTGCCCCCGGACGAATGTAGGTGACTCTTCAAACTGCTGTGTTTCTAATATAAATGGCAGTTGAACAATAATACTAGATGATATCATATTACGGTTGTCCAACTGTAGTTTGCATATAAGCAAAGTTTCTATACCTACGCGTCATATCAGAGTGAACACGGAGTTAAAAGATGTATGTAGGCAGGCATCCCTTAATTAAATGCGGTCGGACATGTATGTGTGTTTGTGCAAACTAGAACTCAGTGCAGTCACTGGCGTACCAGTAGCTTGTCTGTTGAGTTAATGCTGTCTTCAATCGCTTCCTTCTCTACCGGACGAGTTTCCGGCAAGCTAAAATCTAAATTAAACGAACGAGCGAAGCGAATGATGTTTCTCGTTTTAACTCGAACCTTTGGAATTTTGTTCTGTTTGTCTGTTCCTCGATGACCTCACATTTTCAAAGTATATGTACAGCAGTTTCTTCTGCTTCATATGCATTTGCTACAGGAAGTGCATTATCGACAGTGCGAGTCTGTGCAAATAGTTCTGTCACTGTTCTTAAGTTGTTCCTTCTAAGATTAAAAGCTTCTTCAGTTCTTTTATTTAAAGGTTCTTCAATGAAGGCCTTTGCGTGGATTTGCGATGGAATCTATAGTTCTGTCACTGTTCTTAAGTTGTTCCATCCAAGCTTAAGAACTTCTTCAGTTCTTTTCCTTAAAGCTTCTTCAATGAAGGCCTTTGCGTGGATTTGCGATGGAATCTATAGTTCTGTCACTGTTCTTAAGTTGTTCCGTCCAAGCTTAAGAACGTCTTCAGTTCTTTTCCTTAAAGCTTCTTCAATGAAAGTTTTGCGTGGATTTACGATGGAATTTATAGTTCTGTCACTGTTCTTAAGTTGTTCCGTCCAAGTTTAAGAACTGTTTCAGTTCTTTTCCTTAAATCTTCTTGCCTTTGCGTGGATATGCGATGGAATCTATAGTTCTGTCACTGTTCTTAAGTTGTTCCGTCCAAGCTTAAGAACTTCTTCAGTTCTTTTCCTTAAAGCTTCTTCAATGAAGGCCTTTGCGTGGATTTGCGATGGAATCTATAGTTCTGTCACTGTTCTTAAGTTGTTCCGTCCAAGCTTAAGAACGTCTTCAGTTCTTTTCCTTAAAGCTTCTTCAATGAAAGTTTTTGCGTGGATTTACGATGGAATCTATAGTTCTGTCACTGTTGTTAAGTTGTTCCGTCCAAGTTTAAGAACTGTTTCAGTTCTTTTCCTTAAATCTTCTTGCCTTTGCGTGGATATGCGATGGAATCTATAGTTCTGTCACTGTTCTTAAGTTGTTCCGTCCAAGCTTAAGAACTTCTTCAGTTCTTTTCCTTAAAGCTTCTTCAATTAAGGCCTTTGCGTGGATTTGCGATGGAATCTATAGTTCTGTCACTGTTCTTAAGTTGTTCCGTCCAAGCTTAAGCACTTCTTCAGTTCTTATCCTTAAAGCTTCTTCAATGAAGGCCTTTGCGTGGATTTGCGATGGAATCTATAGTTCTGTCACTGTTCTTAAGTTGTTCCTTCTAAGATTAAAAGCTTCTTCAGTTCTTTTATTTAAAGGTTCTTCAATGAAGACCTTTGAGTGGGTTTGCGTTGGAATCTCATTCCAATGTAAATCATGAACGGTCATAAATGCTTATGTTGTGTCGAGGACTCATCACACACATCGTAGTTTTAACATGATTACTCGGCTCTGTTGTTGGATTGTGGAATAACTCCACAATCGCAGTTCTCACTCGACGTAATCCAAAGTTACACTGACCCAACGCCCGCCGGGCACCGTAGAATTGAATCATATTGCGTACCTCCCACCCGCTCTCACTACGGTTGCGAACTCGATATGCGAAGGTCATCTCAGGTACTACGCGGACATCCTTTGTCTATACTCAACGCTATATTTATCGTTTGGATGTTGCTTTTAGATTTCAAATTATAAGACGTTAGAGGGCAGTATAGCCTAGTGGTTAGCATGCTTGGCGCCGCAACCTCTAGACTGGACTGCCGTGGGTTCGAATCCCACCTGCGCTCATGGATGTTTTGTGATGTTATTTAGTTTTAAGTTAGTTGTTATTTAGTGTAGTTGAAAGACGCTAATGACCTTAGATGTCGACGCGTCTATAATCTACAATAAATAAATAAAATATAAGACGTTACCCCCCATTTTTGTAATGCTCGAATTTTCGTACACGCCCCCCCCCCCCAGTACTGTTTCGATTAAAAATGACTAATTAAGGCGGTTTCCCCAGATAACTTCCAACGAAGACTACTTTTAAATTACCCAAACTTTTTGATGGGAATGAGTTTTCTTACAAATGACGTAGCATTTTTAAATGCAGTTTAGATAAGCCTTGATATGATGGCTGGTTGACTATGCCGGTGCAAGATACCTTCGGAGCTGCGCCAGTGACGCGTCGCAAGAGAGCGACGCCGGTCGTTAAGCAATGTCAAACGACGTCGCGAAACACGCGGCGGCGTCAACACGGCTTTGTACTTTATACGTAACGCATAACATATGTATTATGTAACCTACGTACACACATACACTTTGACTAATAATACACTCGCAATATTATTATATGGAGGTGGGGCAGTGGTAGCAAATATGTCAATACTTATTTCTGTGCACTGAATCAAAAAAACACATTTTATCAACGAAAATGTTTATTTGTTACATTTATTTATAAACACCAACCTATATTTAAAATCAATAATATACTAATAATAAAACAGTATATAGAGGTAGGTTGTGACTGCAGTGTGTATGTCTATCTGTTCCGCCATAAATCTTAAACCCCTAATCCGATTTCAGCGAAATTAGGTATGTACACGTATGCGGCATATGCACATATGCGGCATCGCTCACGTTAAATACAAAAAAAACTCGGGTCGCAGTGCCAAACCCTACCTGCAATACAGTTTGTTGCTAATACAGGCATTGTGGTTTTATTATATAAACTTAAGTTTGTTTTTGGACGAAATAGAAAATTTAACCTAAATTTTTTTTTCACATACCTACAAAATCAACAAACAGCTACACTAATTTTCAGTAAAGCATTATTGAATCGACAAGGATAAAAAATAAAAATTAAATGTTTTAATCGGGATCATGAAATCATTCAGATCCATTGCGCTGTATATATGTATGTATGTTTGTATGTATGCATATGTGTATGTATGTATTTTAGTTTGTTTCCTCGTAGGGCCAAATCTACTGGACCGATTTTCATAATCGAGGTGTCATTCGAATTGTCTTAATCTGAATAATGTTATAGGCTACACAATTTTTTGTAAATTCTAAATGGCGACCGTGAAGTGGAATAAAACTTGATCTAAAAAAAATTCGGTCAAATCAATCGAGTGGAGTATCAAATGAAAAAAAAAATTTGTGGCGATTCCAAAAATATATACTTTTTATGATTTATAATAAATAATTAACAAAAAAAACTAAAAAAGACAGAAATGAAAATAAAAGTTAAAAAAATTAAAGCCCGACTAAGTAAAAGAAGTAAAACAAGGAAATCAAAAAGTGAGACAGCATTTTTTTCTTATCAGTAGTAGGGACCTATTCGGGAGTTGAAGAAAAAATTTCGGTATTCGAGTTCTCGACTACTGATAACAAAAAAATACTGTCTAACGTTTTGATTTGCTTGTTTTCTTCTTTTATACGTAGTCGGGTTTTAGTTTTTTTTAACTTTAATTTTTCTATATACAGAGTGTCCCAAAAAGAATGGGACATAAAGTAACAGCTGATTCCTTACAAAAAAATATTGCGATAAACCCCAACATGTCTATTCCGAAAGTTGATATTAAAAGAGATACAGGGTGTCAAAGTTTAATTTTTATTTTTTATCATTATGACGCGGCATTTTAATAAGAAACATTGAATTTTTAAATAAAACTGTTAAAATTACCATGATAACGGCGCGCCGGCGTTTTCAAAGCCACCTATGTTCATTTTCAAAATTTGCCATTTAAAACCACATTGTATCGATTACTTTAAGTGCAAATATCTTGAAAAAGGTTACTACTAGTCACTTTTACAAAGTATACCTTTTTTACGTAAAAGTGACGGAAAAATCAATTTTTTAATTCAAAAAAATAGTAAGAGTGCGTACAAAAAAGTTATGACTATTTGAATGAGTGAAAAGGTGCGTAAGTGGCGCCCCCTACAAGTAAGAGCAATACCAAGGTCAGATTTGAATTTCTCATGTCAAAAAATCCCCATATACCAAATTTCATTAAAATGCCTAAATTATTTTAAAAGTTATTTAAGAAAATCAAAAATAAAAATTAAACTTTGACACCCTGTATTTCTTTTAATATCAACTTTCGGAATAGACAAGTTGGGGTCTATCGCAATATTTTTTTGTAAGGAATTAGCTGTTACTTTATGTCCCATTCTTTTTGGGACACCCTGTAGATATTTATTAGTAGAAATATTTAATTAATGAAATGTCTAAAATTAAATTATGTCGTAATCATTGACATTCAATTTGATTAAGCACACAACTCACAGTACAAGTGGTTGATATTGCCATAATTTTCTTATCAATTATCAATACCTACATAATACACCAAAGTCATTGAAAATGATAAGCCGTATATACCTTATCTCTAATATCGATAATGTCATCAAACAGTACTTAATGTTGAATTTCTGTATAAAACATCTGGTATAAGAAGAACTTTTACTTCTATTATTCCTTATAAAAAAATTGTGACCCCAAATGAAAATATATATCCGCCCCTGGGATGGCGCCATTTTCGCTTACTTTCGGCCTGAAAACATTGCCCAAGGGACGAAAACACATTTGATCTGCGGTAATGCACGTAATTAGAAAAAAAGTGGGTGTGTGCTTATGACCACACGACTGAAGTGAAAACTTGATTATATGCAAATATTATATTATTATTTTATTATTATAATACGTAACAAGCCGTGAGGTGGGTCGTTTATTAGGACTAAAGTGCGACCCTTGAGGTCCACACGACGAACTTCCCAGTTTGATAAATATTTAATAATAATAATTAAATTAGATATTACACAGAAAAATAATCATTAAAACAAAATTAAGAAAAATCGCAGGATAGTGGACAAAATATTGGATTTATTTAATTAAATGTACGACGTTTCGTCTATATATTTAGACTTTTTCAAGTACATAAAAATAACAATATTTATGAAAATTAATATTAACTACTAACCATAGCAATTAACATAAGATAGGGTACATTTAACTAAATAAATCCAATATTTTGTCCACTATCCTGCGATTTTTCTTAATTTTATTATAATCACGATGGACACGATTTCTAATATAAATCATTAAAACATAATTACTATTTATTTTTAACAATAATTTTAAAAAAAACTGCTGAACCGATTTTTATAAAATTTATGTCGGAACAAAATGATGTTAACACACCTCGATTGACACCTTTACGAAGTCGATATAATTTTTTATTCGCGAGATATTGTTTAAAATCTACTTTTTTGGAGTCTATTTGGTTAAGAAAAAAGAACGACTGAACCGATTTTGAAAAAATTTCTTTCAGATCATATTTACGTTAATACGCGTCGATTGGCACCCTAACGTAGTCGATATCATTTTTCATTCTCGAGATTTCGTTTTAGAAAGAAATGGACACATACGTACACACACATACACAGACATACATATTTCTAAAAATAGTGTAAAAATAGTGTAGTGACCTTGAAACATAAAAATTTGTTATACATTTTGATTTCGATTTTCGGACCCATTACAATCACTTCCAATGGAAAGTTAATAATATAAACGTAATTCTTGAAACGATGCACTCGTTGTTAGACAGTAAACGTGGTCACCGACTCGAGCGCGCTTGATGTCGAGTGGAGCCGAGTAAACCTGATTCAACGTCACGGACCCGAATGTGACGGTTCACTTTCGTTCACTATGCAGAAAGAACGCAAAGTGCGCCTAAAGAAGTTTTCACTTCAAATTATAAAAATGTATTAGACCTATTGAAAAATTACAGAAACTTATTTGGACTGTCAGTGTGTTTCTTTGAACAAACTGTAGACATATTATTCAGATATTCAAAATATCGAAATAGGTATTGTCGTCGCTAGTGTCTCTTCCCAAACAAAGTTTCGTGACTGTTTTTCCTCTGGGAGGCGTGCGGCTGTTCTTATCAAGCTCTCGGAGACTTATCCCGGTATCATTTATTTATTGAATTCAATAACTCAACAAAGACTATATTTGAACACACGCACAAAAAAAATGTTTTGTATTTATTATCTACATTAAATATTTGTGCTACACTACGTAGTTTTGAAAAAATATCAATTTTCTTTTATAGGTTTCGGAAGTCCTATACATAAAAAGTAAACGATTTTAAATGTTAGAATAATAATGAGAAATGATATTAATCTTATAACATTACAGGGCTTGAGAATAGCCGAGAGTGTAGCGATGCTGTTGTTTACATGGCGTTGCTATGGTTCCTCTATTACAAGTCCCCAGTTCCCGAGTTCTAGCCCGAGAGCTGGTAAAAGTGTCAATTGGATTTTCAATTTATTATTTAAAAAAAAAAAGAATGAATTGAAAATATGAATTGGTGCTAGGCCCAAATAACCTTAGCTGTTGGTGGTCTTTAAAACACAATTTTTTATAACATTACAGTTGTAGACGTGTATGACCTCTGTTGTCGAGCGTCTATAATCTACAGTTTAAAACTTAAATTATTTTTTTAACGGCAGGCTGCATACAAGAAAAGTCGACTGCGAAGCCAGCTAGTAAACAATCGCTCATAATTGGGTTTTTGATTAAAAAAAATAACATTTTTTTAAATTTTTTTTATAATCTACTTATCATAAATAACATTTAAAAAACGAAAAGAATTTTTTTTATTATTCTACTCAACTGATGACCAACTAAAACCTCAGTCACCAATCACCATTAGACAGATAAAAACGGGATAGGTAAGAAATTTTAGAAAAAAAAAATATTAAGATTTCGTTAGTAATATTTTAGTAGGTAGGTACTATCTATCTAAAATTTATTTATCTAGTATATTTTTATTACGTAACCTTAAGAACTTTTTTTTTAAATATCTCAGTACCGGCTTGACCGATTTTGCTCAAATACAACACTATTTATATTCATTTGTACTAATCAAATAAAGACATCTGTCTATCTATCTACAACAACAAAAAACCGGCCAAGTGCGGGTCAAACTCACGAACCGAGAGTTCCGTACAATAATAAAAATAAGGAGTTAAGTAGGGGAAAAAATTAACAGATTTATTTATTTAAGTTTGTTTTTAAAAAGTTTTTTTTACATACCTATATTTTATTTTGCTCTTTTTAGTGTTTCAAAATTTATCCGCATCAAATTTTATTTTTAAAGTGAAAAAAATATATTAACAGAATATTTTATAAAAAAAAAACAAAAATATTGCGATCCGAAACCCGAGATCTAACCAGAGACCTTTAGATCTTCAGTCGAACACTACCAACTGAGCCAGTCGAACGATCATGTTAGACGCTTTAGTCTATAGTACATAAAAGTACAGATATAGAGTCAATGTTGTAGTAAAATAAAAAATTCGACTGATGACCAGTCCTATACTTCCCACCTAGTAAATATTTGCAAAAAATAAACACTTTTTTATTATTCTTTGAAAAAAAGCATGGCCCTTTTTTGCTTCCCACCTCTACTATGGTAGGGAAGTAATGGATTCAGTCCGAAAAAAATATTTCGAGATTTTAACAGATTTTCACGTTTTGAGACCCTAGCAATCGTTTAAGATCATTTTCTGACTGATGTCTGTATGTGTGTGTGTGTGTGTGTGTGTGTGTGTGTGTGTGTGTGTGTGTGTGTGTGTGTGTATGTGTGTGTGTATGTGTGTGTGTGTATGTGTGTGTGTGTATGTGTGTGTGTATGTGGTCAATTTTTCGCCTTCGATATCTTAAGAACGGAACAACATACGGGCATGCCGATTGTTCTATTGTGTTTATCAGCCTTTAACTTAGATCTGATTAGATTTTGAGTCAAATCGGTTCAGTGGATCCTGAGATATTCAAAAAAACGTCCTCAATGTCACGTATTAACATAGGTAAAAAAAAAATATAAATGAATTCTAGATGTTATAATATGAAAAAAATGTAAATATTTTTTTTCTCTAAAATGTATAGTTTTCGAGAAAAAAAATATTTTACTAAAAAAAATAAAAATTGTACGTAAATCAAGGTAACCATGATTTTTGCTATATTAAGTTAGCCATCAGTAGATCACCAAACAAAAAAGAGGGCCATGATTTTTTCAAAGAATAAAAATTAAATTGTGTTTTAAAGACCACCAACAGCTAAGGTTATTTGGGCCTAGTCAAAGAATAAAAAAAAGAGTGTTTATTTTTTGCAAATATTTACTAGGTGGGAAGTATAGGACTGGTCATCAGTCGAATTTTTTGTTTAGTGATCTACTGATGGGTAGCTTAATATAGCAAAAATCATGGTTACCTTGATTTACGTACAATTTTTATTTTTTTTAGTAAAATATTTTTTTTCTCGAAAACTGTACATTTTAGAGAAAAAAATATTTACATTTTTTTCATATTATAACATCTAGAATTCATTTATATTTTTTTTACCTATATGTAAATCGTGACATTGAGAACGTTTTTTTTAATATCTCAGGATCCACTGAACCGATTTGACTCAAAATCTAATCAGATCTAAGTTAAAGGCTGATAAACACAATAGAACAATCAGCATGGCCGTATGTTGTTCCGTTTTTAAGATATCGAAGGCGAAAAATTGACCACATACACACACACGCACACACACACACACACACACACACACACAAACAAACACACACACACACAATTCAAAATCCAATTGACATTTTTACCAGCTCTCGGGCTAGAACCCCGGAACTGGGTACTTGTAATAAAGGAACCATATAGCAACGTCATGTAAACAACAGCATTGCTACACGCTCGGCTATTCTCAAGCCCGGCTCAGTAAAAAGGTTCCGTTCGGAAGTATACGGAACCCTTAAAAAATCAACAGTTTTGATTCTTCTTCATAGGCAAAACATTTTCAAAATCCAAATATTATTCACGCTAGAGCAGAAAATGAAACGAGCTACGTTTTAATTTAACATGCTTTCCAATTAGCTGACGTATCCTAAAAGTCGTAATATGCATAGTCTAAGACAAAAGGCAGCCATTTCTCTCAAGCTGCGAATTCTTAGAACGCAGTAATTAGCAGTAGTTAACAAATTCATTAGTTAGTTGCCTGCGCGTACGCCGTAGAGTACTCTGCATTGCACATTAAATAGCGAGAATGGCGCTCGATTAAAGTCGTGTCTAATAAACGATTATAATAATTATGTACAACACACTTAAATATGTATAATAAATAATATATGTACAATATCAATCGTAGATCGTAGATAGCATTGTAACATAATGCGGCAGGTACTCTGTTCATATACGATTTCGCCCTTTGAACTGTTTATTTTTTAACAGACTTCAATAAAAAGAGGTTTCTCAATTCGACCGTATATATTTTTTATGTGGTTATGTTTTATGTGGTTATGTTTGTTCGCGGATAACTTACTTGTTTATGAACCGATTTTGAAATTTTTTTTTTATTTGAAAGGATATACTTTCAGATTGGTCCCATAGAAATTTCATCAAAATCGGTTCAGTAGTTCGGCTGATTTTAATAAAAGTTAGTAACGGCGTGTGATTCCTTAAGGTAAATGTCACTTTTTGACACATCAGGCAGCGTAAGAAAGTCGGTTTAATAAAAGTGAGTAACGGCGTGTGATTCCTTTAAGGTAAATGTCACTTCACTAAAAAGTAAAAAATAAAAAACTTTTTAACAAAAAAAAAACCTCCTTCAAAAAGCCACTAAAAAGAGGAAAATAATGAAATTTTGAGGTCTGCGCCAATTTAATAAAATAAGAAGATATTAATCACTATACTATACTTTTTAATCGACTTCATATTTTATTAAATTGGCGCAGACCTCAAAATTTCATTATTTTCCTCTTTTTAGTGACTTTTTGAAGGAGGTTTTTTTTTGTTAAAAAGTTTTTTATTCGACTGCAGAGGGTCAATCTGTTCATCAAAATATGAATTCTCACGAGTGACGCCATATTGTCAAAACGCAACAATCAGGAGTCAGCGGGCTTGAGAATAGCCGAGCGTGTAACAATGCTGTTGTTTACATGGCGTTACTATGGTTCCTCTATTACAAGTTCCCGGGTTCTAGCCCGAGAGCTGATAAAAGTGTCAATTGGATTTTCAATTTATTATTAAAAAAAAAATAATGAATTGAAAATGCTAGGCCCAAATAACCTTAGTTGTTGGTGGTCTTTACAACACAATTTAACAATTTTCAACGATAGTACCCCACAAAAAAAGGTACAAAAAAAATTTTTCGTTTCGAAGTTAAAGCATGTAACAGACAGACACCGTATGATCGTTGGCGCAACAATTATATAGAGTTCCTTTCTGGTACGGAATCCTAAAAAGGGGAAGCACAAAAATCCTTATATGATGTGATGCACCTCTTAGGGGCAATCTAGCATCACCCTTAATTGTTTTAATCTTCAAATGGAAGTCAAATATGGTTCTCCATACCGATTTTTGAACATATGTTTATTGATTTTGGAGTTACATCGAATATGGACAAAGCAGCATGGCAAGGACTGTATAAAACGACTATTACACTAGCGTATAGTGTTCAGCATTTCGTTGTTGGTAGTGTTTTTTGTGTTGTTAAGTTTTATAACTAACGTACTTACATATAATTCCTCTCGCACAAGCGCTACAGTTCGCGTGTCCGGAAGAAATCTAACCGCTTTACAACAATAACTATAGTTTATGAAATATACCAACCTCTCTATTAAACTGTATCTCATTCATGACCTGGTAAGAGAATCAATACAAATAAATTAAATCGCAAATCAACAGTTTCGTGCCGGATCGTTTCCATACACCACAGTGCACAACTGGAGACGTTCAATTGTTTTCCTATTATACTAATGAATACGCCTAACTCCACTACGTGCGAGAGTTTTTATATTAATAAATTATATTGTTGAAGAAATTTCGACCCGTCCGCGTAGTTTTGAATTAAACTTTAGTATTACAAATTTTTCATTTTTTTCTCGTGTAAAAATTAAAAAATATATAAGTAGTACTTATAATTACTAATAAATTATTGAAATTATTACATTTTTCATTATAAATTTCAGAATCTCAAAATTAAATAAATTAAGGATGGTCTCATTATTTAAAAGGTAAAAACTGACATTTTGATAACTCGAGAACGGTTACACTGTTGTGTATAAATTATAAAAACATGCCTTAGAGACAGCTAAATTAAGTACTACTTCGTCATAAATCAAAAAGCTATTATACTCCAGTAATTTTAGACATAAAAACGACCCAACTGCGGAATAATTCCCAGTTAGCTGAATTTTTGCATACACCTTCGTTATGGTGTTTTAAAAAACGTGTAAAAAGTCCCCATCGATATTGTGCCGGCGTTACCAGATATTCGAGTTTTAAGTTCACGATAGACGGTTTTTTGAGAATTTCTCGGTTCCGTTCCATTTTTAGCAAAAAATGATTTAGTATTATCAATCTTGTAGAGGATAAAATTTTCTACAACTTTTGTATAAATATTTTTTGTCTACGATTCAGAGTTTTACCTATTTAAGTATCCGCGGCTTCCTCCCCCTCGATTTTACATAACGGGATTATGCTGTTTCTCAATGGCTTAACATAATGATTTGTACTTTAATTATTGTAAGTTGCGAACTTTAAGTTAACGATTAATAATAATTTAATCGAAATTAGTGCAACATACACACAATATGATTTTTTGTGCACATCTGTTGCACAGTACCTTTCATTTCCGTCCTTTTAATAAATAGTAAAAAAGGAACGACAATTTTCGATGTTCGCGTATAGATCCTTACAATATACATAATTTTTCTGTAAACAAAAATCCTTACCTTGATGTAGAAATACGACGTTAGACGTATAATGTATACCTACAATCGGTATTTCCCCGGGTACGAACTCCGCTATCGACTATATCCTATATCCATCAACTCTTCGTACAACCAAGTTCCAATGACGGTGCAAATTTGTGACCTAAACAAAAAAAAAAAAGAAAAAAATTTAAGACCAGTGACTGCACAATGCATTTGTCATAAAATTCTAAGCGAAGCACCTTGCTCAAAAAAGAATTGAACAATGGAGATGGGAACTGCCAAATTTGACCGCTAGGGGCGCCACCTCGGTCTGTGTGACAGTTCATAGAAATGTGTACACTATACAGAATAAGTTTATTTAAAATAACAAATCATTGATAATGCTGATGTGCTGTGTTTACCAATGTTCAAATCATAGAGGTTTTTTATTTCCAAAGAATCCGGAACTGAAAAGCAGTGTTTGCATGCTATCAAAAGAGTATCCATCTTCAATGATTCGTTATATTTTTGTTTAAATTGTGTACATTAGGTATATGTATTATTTTAAAATAGTTTTTGATGTGAAACATCTAATGTCGGGCTGTGAACAGCCGCGTGAGGGGAAATATGCAACGAAATGTTTGGTCCGCTCCTTCGCCGCTGTTCTCCCCACCACTGCGGCACTCTCTCTCTCTCTCTTGGCTCAGGCGTGCACTGTAACACACGCGGTGTTACAGTGCAGTATATAGGATTACGTCAGCATAACAGTTAGTTGCGGTTTTTGAAAAAATATATACTACTACATAGAGAATACCACCGAGTTCAATAACGTTTTCTTTGATGTTTCACATCTGTCGGAGTTCCCAAGACCCACACCCTTTTTACTTCCCACCTCTACTATGGTAGGGAAGTAATGGATTCAGTCCGAAAACAATATTTCGAGATTTTAACAGATTTTCACGTTTTGAGACCCTAGCAATCGTTTAAGATCATTTTCTGACTGATGTCTGTATGTGTGTGTGTATGTGTGTATGTGTGTGTGTGTGTATGTGGTCAATTTTTCGCCTTCGATATCTTAAGAACGGAACAACATACGGGCATGCCGATTGTTCTATTGTGTTTATCAGCCTTTAACTTAGATCTGATTAGATTTTGAGTCAAATCGGTTCAGTGGATCCTGAGATATTCAAAAAAACGTCCTCAATGTCACGTATTAACATAGGTAAAAAAAAATATAAATGAATTCTAGATGTTATAATATGAAAAAAATGTAAATATTTTTTTTCTCTAAAATGTATAGTTTTCGAGAAAAAAAATATTTTAGTAAAAAAATAAAAAATTGTACGTAAATCAAGGTAACCATGATTTTTGCTATATTAAGCTAGCCATCAATAGATCACCAAACAAAAAAGAGGGCCATGCTTTTTTCAAAGAATAAAAATTAAATTGTGTTTTAAAGACCACCAACAGCTAAGGTTATTTGGGCCTAGTCAAAGAATAAAAAAAAGAGTGTTTATTTTTTGCAAATATTTACTAGGTGGGAAGTATAGGACTGGTCATCAGTCGAATTTTTTCTATCACTTCTCCTTCGAAATCAAATGTTGGCATGTTTGTCAAAATTTAGCTTGAGTAAAGCTCTTCTTTGTTTTTCAGTTAATTGGTATAGTCTAATGTTTTACCTTCACAATACAACGTTAGCAAACGACCTTAGATTGTCCCAACGTAAAACGTAAAAAACGTAAAAACGGTAATTATATTGTCATAAAATTCATTGTCAAGTACACCTATTATTTTTCGTACATTCTGTATTATTATTAACCGTGACGCTAGTATATAAAATGCGAATTTATCAGTGGCGTAGTATATAGTATCATAGAAGGGTTACATTTCCATCCCTCAGAAATGTTTCTAGACACACGGCAGTGTCTAATTGGAGAAATGTCTAAGAATCAAACCATGATATGGGAAGCCCCGAACAAGCGCGAAGTACCTTTGCATAACAGGAGATAATTATGGAATAGAAAAACGAGGGTGCTGTTTTATGAGACCACGGTGCAAATTAAAGTTTTTGTCATAACCCTAAACGCTTTTAACCGAAAATCGCCGAAAGTATATAATTTTGTTTACGTGGTTTAAAACTTTAAACTCTGCAAAGCTAAAAGTGCACACTCCGCTAAATTTGACACTGTATGATAGTAAAATATTAAAATAAAAAATAAAAAACTCGGGTCGCAGTGCCAAACCCTGCCGACAATATAGTGTATTTGCTAATGCAGGCCTTGTGGCTTTATTATGTAAACTTAAGTTTGTTTTTGGACAAAATAAAAAATTTAACCTCTTAATACATCCCTTAAAATAATATTTTTTTTCTTAATTTCAATAATATTATCAATGCAACCTCTGTACCAAATTAAATACACCCTTCAGTAAGTAAATCACTATCCGCAAACCAGTGTTTTCATAAAATTTGTAAGTCCGGTCCTGTCGGGCCGATTTTATTAAAATTTTAGCAGCACATTTTAATCTTCACTAAAGGGTTAAAATTTTGAAACGATTTTGAGATTTTTTTCGGTATTTTTGGGCTCAAAAACTTTTTTCAACATCTAAAAACTACTCTTAAAATGGTCCGATCGGGCCCATTTTAAATAGGCTTCGTTCGTTAATGGGTTCCAATGTGTGTACCAAATTTCGTTTAAATCGATAAAGTCTGTTGAGAGTATCGTGTACACACACACATATATACACACATAAACATTTTCAAAAATGGTGGCAAACTGTTCAGGAGAGTATGAAACGTCGAGAAATTTTGGTCCGACCCCTAGGTCCCGCCATCCGACCGACGCTAATGGTGTATGTGCCATATTATGGCAAATACACTAATAAAGAAAATATAATCAAAATAGAAAAAAAAATATCAATTAGAATATGGAATATGGAATAGTTAAAAAAAGAAACCAGCAGCCTTCTGCGTATAAATCAGCTGCGATACCCCTACGCCACGCATCCTGTTGTGTGTACTGCTGTATTTATGATACATCAAGTTGTCTGTTTGGGATGACTCAGTGTTCTGCAATAGTGTTGGGATATATACGCGATTCTTCGATTGGACGTGACGTGACGTGACCTCGACATGCGTAACCTACGAGAAAAAAAGAGGCAAAAAAGTTTCACTTAAAAATTACACCTCTGAGTTCAGTTTCTCTTTACGCCACTGGCGTGTGTGAGTGTGTGTGTATTAACAAGTATAGGTTTAAAACACACGCATCTAAGTAAAACAGGACTATTTAAGCCGCTTTCCTAATGGAAAACACAAGCTTTTACCGTAATGAGTACTGCGATTGGATTTATTCCATAATCACTTACGTCTTGTTAAAAGTCTAACGAACGACCATATCGTATACCGCTATCGTTACATTAAAATTATTCAATTACAAAATAGTATTGTTCGTTTGAGAACAGCGCAAATATAATTTTGTTATAAATTCAAAAAGTTAGCTAGGTATACTCATGTTTTTGTATTCGTTTCAAGTGTAAATCTGTTGCCGTAAGGCAAAACTTCTAATGTCTAATTTGTGGTAAATAAAGGTTAATGACGACATCATTGATGCTGGATTGCAGAAGTTGATAATTCTCTTAGAGTGTGACTGTATACATTCCGTAATCAGAGAAACATTACACAATTTTATTTTGACTTGTTAATAAAATATTAGTAAAACAAACTTTTTAGAGACAAGCTTTTATTGAAATAAGTATACAACAAAAGGAAAATATAATATGTAATAATTTTGGTTCATAATTATTATAAAAGCGGGGGTTGTAATCTCTATGATAGACGCTCGACAACAGAACGAAATTTATTCATCATCATACATTTTAAATGTAAATAAACTGTTCTCAGCTTAGAACCTGGAAACTAGGGGTTTGTTATAGAGGAGAATGAGCCAATTTCCTGGGAGTAATTCCTTCAATTATCCACGAGAGGCAGCACTTGTGGTACATACAAACATTATTTATTCCCCATTAGTGTCGTGCCATTTTAGTGGTATAACTTAATTATTAAATTATTATTATTAAATTAATTAAATAATTAAATTATACCACTAAAATGACACGACTGCACAATAAATAATGTTTGTACCTACTACAAGTGCTGCCTCTCGTGGACAATTGAAGGAACTACTCTCAGAAAAATGGCTCATTGGAAATACCATATAAACAACGTTCGACTATTCTCAAGCCCATATATTACCAAAAACTTTGCATAAACACTTTTTTCTTTGTCCACAGAAATAATAATGATAATTTTATTATAAGAGCCAGGTCATAAAATATGTGAGATGCGAAAGATGAAAACAAAACAAATCCGTTTTTTTTTAAATTGCTTTTTTAAATCATTTTCTTAAAAATAAGGCTTAAATAATAAACGAGATAAATCAACCGTTTTTACGCAAAATTGTTTATTTAAATTTCTGTTAATGTAGAATAAAAAAGGAGGGCAGTATAGCCTAGTGGTTAGCATGCTTGGTGCCGCAACCTCTAGACTGGACTACCGTGGGTTCGAATCCCATCTGCGCTCATGGATGTTTTGTGATGTTATTTAGTTTTAAGTTAGTTGTTATTTAGTGTAGTTGAAAGACGCTAATGACCTTAGATGTCGACGTGTCTATAATCTACAATAAATAAAATAAATAGAATAAAAAAAAGAAAGAAAATAAATCAGTTTTATATAAAATCAAAACCAGACATTTCAATATGTCTAAACAATAAATATATATCTGAAACAATGACGTAGAATGTCGATGTTTGCGGATATAGGTCCCTCAATTCGACATACCCATGGAACGATTTTTTGGGTAGGTATCAGTAAAATCGCTATAACTTTATAAAAAAAACATAGGTCCCGAATATAGAACCTCCTCCTTTTTTAAAGTCGGTTAAAAATATAGAATAATGTTTGAAGTGTCATTTGAAAGCCAAAGAAATTTTGTTCAATTATATTTAAAATTTTTAATATGCGTTTTAGATTATTTAGTACACAATTTTAATACACATCAAAAAAGGCAGCACAGATTACCATTCAAATTTGCATATCTTATATAATATTACAGCGGTTCCCAATCTTTTTTGTTATGCGGACCACTAAATTTTGTAAAAAAAATTTGAGGCCCACTAACTAAATATACAAGTGAAAACTATTAACACACATACTCGATTGTTCCCATCTCTACCCCTAAAGTTCCGAAAGGATCTTATCTTGGCTTAGACTCTCGACCAGCGTTCACGGCCCTGCAGTACCACGCTGCCCACGGCCCACAAGTGGGCCGCGGCTCATGGGTTGGGAACTATTCTAATATTATATTGATATCATATACTTTAAATATGTATGTGTTCATTTCTTTCTAAGACGAAATCTTGAGAATGAAAAATGATATCGACTAGTTAGGGTGCCAATTGAAGCGTATTAACGTAAATATGATCTGAAAGAAATTTTTTCAAAATCGGTTCAGCCGTTCTTTTTTCTTAACCAAATAGACTCCAAAAAAGTAGATTTTACACAATATCTCACGAATAAAAAATTATATCGACTTCGTAAGGGTGTCAATCGAGGCATGTTAACGTCATTTTGTTCGACATAAATTTTATAAAAATCGGTTCAGCCGTTTTTTTTTTTAATTATTGTTAAAAATAAATAATAATTATGTTCTAATGATTAAAATGATTACTTTTCTGTGTAATATCTAATTTAATTATTATTATTAAATATTTATCAAACTGGGAAGTTCGACGTGTGGACCTCAAGGGTCGCACTTTAATCCTAATAAACGACCCACCTCACGGCTTGTTTATCTTTGGTTTATTTCAAGTTTATTTGTATTTTGCAAAAAAAAAATATCAAATCGTCCGGTTACCCGCTCTACCTACTGGGGTCTTATAGCAGCGCCTCTATAACCGCCGAAATATAGGAATCCTTGTTTTCCTGACTTTTTAGACAACAGCGAATGCATGGAAATTAGTTTCCTTTCTCTCAATCCTCCATGAAATCTATAATTGACCGTTTAATAAAAGCTTGCAAATTCAATTTCCGATTTCCCTATCAATGGCGTCCGGTGTCTCAACTCTTACTTGAGGAACTCTAACGCCCACTGGAAAGTTAAATTCGACGAACCTTTAATTCATACACAGGAACAATACAATAATGATGTCAAGGACGTCACTCCGGGTGGTGACTCCTGCTGTATCTGAGAAAAAGAGAGAGGAGAGAATGAAATGAATCACAGCGCCGCACCTGAAGTTCGCACGTTCGCGGAATTAAATAAATCACAGCGGAACTGTAAAATCATAGCCATACTTGCCTATGCACAGGCTCTTTCTAATATTTACCTTACGAGATTTACTGCACAGGCATCTGTCCAAGGCGCCGTTTTATACTGACAGGACGCGTTTAAAATAAACGCTTGAAAGATAGATTAATCAGTTAAAAACATTATTGATTACTGTAGGAAATCGATTCTCGGGAACAGTAGACTTTGTAATGCAGTGTATTTGTTTAATACATTTTATTTGCCAACGTTTCGACTTAAATCAAGTCTTTATCAAAAAAAAAATATTTTAGGTATGTAAAATTATATGATTTTTAGATTATTTTAGGTTAAAAACAAATTTATTAATTGTTACAGAGCCTTGATAAAGACTTGATTTAAGTCGAAACGTTGGCAAATAAAATGTATTAAACAAATACACTGCAATACAAAGTCTATTGTTCCCGAGAATCGATTTCCTACATTTGAAATTTATAGACAGATCACTCAAGCATTATTGATTACTGCACAGGCATCTGTCCGAGGGGCTCGTTTTATACTGACAGGACGCGTTTAAAATAAACGCCTGAACGATAGATTAATCCGTTAAAAACATTATTGATTTTCTATTATTGACGGAGCAATGAAAAATTTACACTCGGCATAAAAAACACGCACACACACACAGAGAGAAATAGAGAGAGAGAGAGAGATCGACACAAATAAATCCACTGCTACCTACATCCGTAGACATAATATAGCTTGAGCTCCTGCCCTAGAACTGGTTCTCCAAGTTGGGCAGGATGTAACATGTGAATTATCAAGGAACAAAATATTAAATAAAAAAAATATTTAATGACCTCAGGATCATGACATCACCAGTAAATAAACGGCCATTTAAGATCCGTATTACACACACGAAAAAACAGCGTGTATGTATGTTGAATAAAAGTATATATAAAATAATGTCTAGTAATTAAATGGGCACCAACCTCAAAATTTTATTATGTTTCTCTTTTTGGTGACTCTTTTTGAAGGAGAAGGCTCTTTTAATTTTTTTAATTATATTTTAACAACTAGGTATGTATATGTATATTGTATACGTAGGTACTTACATAATAATATAAATTTTCCTTTCATTTTCAGCTGTTTTAAATAGTTTCTGTAGCCATCGTAAAGTTCAAACTTTTTAAACAAAAATAAATCACGCACTATATCATTAACTGAGCTCTATTTAACCCCAAAAAACATACACTATTAACACAACAATTTCACATGATAAATGAACGATCAGATTCCTGATAAATTCAACTACAAATGTTTGACCTTTTCACTATATTGAAATTCTTGACAGTCATTTACGTAAATTTAGATTTTACATTACGTAAGATGTTCAGTGACATACACTAAAGGTATGTGTACACCTGTATTAACTGTTTACGAAGTGTTTGTAAATAGTCATGTACATTGTTCGCGCACATCGATCTATTCGCAAACGATTCGTACGAACAGGTTCACGATAAATTATTGTTTGAGCACCCACGAAAAATGAACATACCGACTGACAATATTGTAGAAGGGAGCAATATAGTCAGAGGCGTAGCCAGCATTTTTTTGCATGAGCCAGGGCTGGGCCATATAAACCCAAGACGCCTTGAGTTCCGTAAAAATAACAATGTAAAACCACAAGCATTTAACCCCAATAACCAATAGTCTGTTGGGGGGAGGGGGTGTGATGTACAGCGATCAATTAAAAAATGCAAAATAATAACACAAGCGCGCTAGAACAACACAGTTCAGGAAGCTACTAAATTTTAAACCGAGGAATTTTCTTTATTCAATAATTAAATTGCTTAACAAACTTACGTCTTGGGTTATCGCATTGACCAAAAAATGTTTTATACAAAAGTTATAGAGTGTCAAGGGGGACAGAAGACTGTGATATCAAATTTAACATTAGGTGGTACTGTGAAGGTCAGGCGAAGGTCAGCTTCGATTTTTTAATTGTAACAGTGCATTTTTATTCCAGAATACGATACAGTATTAAATAGTGAACAGTAAATTACTAATGTACATATGAGCTAAAGTTAATAAATATTGAGATATTTAGAAATTAAATAACAAATTTAATTTGTCAATTCAGTTCTTTTATGAATTGAACTCAAGCCAAGAAGACCGGTGCGTAATATCATGCAGGCTATCTACTATGCCATAATTTATCTAACTGTGGTTCATTTTGGCTGTTATTTAATTTCTAAATATCACAATATTTATTAACTGTAGCTGATATGTACCTTAATAATTTACTGTTCACTATTAAACACTGTATCGTATTCTGGAATAAAAATGCATTGTTGCAATTAAAAAATCGAAGCTGACCTTCGCCTGACCTTCACAGCACCACCTATGTTAAATCTAATATCACAGTCTACTGTCCCCCTCGATACTTTGTATAAAACATTTTTTTATGGTTTGTACCCTGTATATCTCGTGCGTAATGATATTTCACTTGTATGGCTGTTAAAACTCACTATGCTCGTTTAATGTCACTTATACTCGTGCGTAATATACCTACGTCATTACGCAACTAGATATACAATCTACTTTGTATTACTTTTACGATCGAGCGATTTACCCTTGTCCGAAACGCAACCCGTTTGTTTACTATATTTACATCGAAACATAATATTATTTATTCGCTCTAATTATACTTTTATGTTATACTAACTTACATTTAATGTTATATAATATTTATGTATATTTTGATCTAATTACATAAATAATTTTATGTGATAATGTACTTACTAACACTTATATTATTATAATTTTTGTACAGTAGAGTTCCAATTTTAAAAGAAGCATCGACATGTTACAGTAGACTTAATACAGTAGACCTAATATTTTAATACGAAAATAATAGATTTAGGTATGAAGAACCCTTAATAAAAGTGTTGGTAAATATCCTAAAGAATACAATTCCAGCAAAAAAATAACCTCGTTGTATTTAACAATCAAAAGTTACACGTGATTGAAGTTAGGTAAAAGAAGTACATTATTTTGAACACCATGTATAATAAATTCATTTTTTTAGGACAGACATTGATTTCTCAGACCATTATCTAGTGATCATCAAAATGTCAGTTTGATAAAGGTTTCTGTTTTGGTTATGTCGAATTTTAGGTAAAGGTCTGCACGTGTCAAAAATTTCTAAAAAACTTGAATAACTCAAAAATTACTGAATTTTAGAGCATGGCTTCCCTATTCTATTAGACGAGAATAGACTTGAGTAGTCCATGAGTATATGGTTGAAGGTGTCACATTTATTTTATTTATTTATTATAAATTATAGACCCGTCGACAACTTAGGTCAATTTCATTTTTATTTAAACTTCTAAAATATAACATATAGGACATCGAAACTCAGTAAGCTAAACATCAAAAAGACAGCTCGAAACAACGCATTTTACAAGAAAAATAAAATGGATGTGATTTCGTTCTTATCAATAGAAATAAGTACCTACGCGAATGTACTACACATGTGGTAAATAGTAGTGGTAATGTTGGTAACAGTAGTAGAATTTTACGCCATGCCTCGCGGTAAGTGTTCCTAATTGCTGAAAGTCTTTGATGTCAAAATACCATACGGAATATTTGATACATAATATAACTAACTAAATACATTCCTTGATTTCCGCTCGAGTCGCTAAATCTAAGCGCCGCCGTTGCACAGACAAATGATGGAACAGAACGATGTTGTTCGGTGTTATTCTTGAACAGTTGGTAGCACTGATTCACAGAAGAGTGCACATATCAATTATCAACACGCTCTAGCGGAATTTGTTGATAATGACAGGGTGTTCGTCGCTGCATTAATTATTTTTAAAAGCCAAAAGAAGTGATTATTATCCAAATAATATCAACAATAATAGCATACAGAAAATTAGAGGTTTATTCCTACAGAAATCAAGGGTTTTTTTAATTGTGTTTTAAAGACCACCAACAGCTAAGGTTATTTGGGCCTAGCACCAATTCATATTTTCAATTCATTATTTTTTTAATAATAAATTGAAAATCCAATTGACACTTTTACCAGCTCTCGGGCTAGAAACCGATAACTGGGGACTTGTAATAGAGGAACCATAGCAACGCCATGTAAACAACAGCATTGCTACACGCTCGGCCTTTCTCAAGCCTAGAAATCAAGGGTGGTTCTAGATTAGTCCAAAATGTGCATCACATCCTATAAGGATTTTTGTGCTTCCCCTTTTTACTGGATCTATAGTCAGCAAATAGTTTGGATCTTTTTATGAGTTCCAGAAGATTGACCACTAGATTATCCTGTGGAATAATTCCACCCTCATCTATGTAACCAAAGATGGTTGTCCTCCTGTAGGCTAGGGCCTCACATTCGAACACGATATGGGTGACTATTTCATCCTCCATTTCGGAGAATCTACATAGTGTTGATTCCTGATCTATTCCCATCACATGTAGGTGTTTTCTCAGAAAAGCATGACCTGTCAGAAAATCACCTTCGTGAGTGTCAGCCTGCTGAGTCTGATTATGTCCTCAGTGACCCTTGGGGAGGGACCTGCGTTCATTTTCTTCCCATATTAATCTGTGGACGTCAGAAGTGTGCTCGCAGTGCTGTATTGCTCCAACAATCATCTCACCGAAATTCCTGATTACTATAGTCAATTAATCCCACAGATCTGTAAATCATTTGCTGATAATGATAAAAGTTTGCAGAATTTATATCAGAAGCATGCGTACTAAGTAATTCCTGAGATCGTGTCACGTGTCAAACTGTGGCGTACACGTGACTGCGTGTTGCAGTAGAACTGTAGAAGGTCCGATGAAAGCTTTTGAGGTTACCTGTTTTATATTAGAAATCGTGTCCATCGTGATTATAATAAAATTAATAATAAATCAAATATTTTGTCCACTATCCTGCGATTTTTCTTAATTTTGTTACCTGTTTTGTTTTTGGCATACTGTAAACACCGCGTCAACTGGTCCAACAAACAAGCTTGAGACCAGTTTCAAATATTTAAACGCATGAATAATGAACAATCATAATCTTCTCAAGGACAAATTCATGAAATCTTTCGGGGATTCGACTTTATCGTTTTGCACAAGATGCAGGACAGCAATTTCTTTGACCGCGCCCCAGAATTTTTACTTCCCACCTCTACTATGGTAAGGAAGTAATGGATTTAGTCCGAAAAAAATATTTCGAGATTTTAACAGATCTTCACGTTTTGAGACCCTAGCAATCGTTTAAGATCATTTTCTGACTGATGTCTGTATGTGTGTGTGTGTATGTGGTCAATTTTTCGCCTTCGATATCGTAACAACGGAACAACATACGGCCATGCCGTTTGTTCTATTGTGTTTATCAGCCTTTAACTTTAACTGATTAGATTTTGAGTCAAATCGGTTCAGTGGATCCTGAGATATTCAAAAAAACGTTCTCAATGTCACGTATTAACATAGGTAAAAAAAATATAAATGAATTCTAGATGTTATAATATGAAAAAAATGTAAATATTTTTTTCTCTAAAATGTACTGTTTTCGAGAAAAAAAATATTTTACTAAGAAAAAATAAAAATTGTACGTAAATCAAGGTAACCATGATTTTTGCTATATTAAGCTAGCCATCAGTAGATCACTAAACAAAAAAGAGGGCCATGCTTTTTTTCAAAGAATAAAAAAAGAGTGTTTATTTTTTGCAAATATTTACTAGGTGGGAAGTATAGGACTGGTCATCAGTCGAATTTTTTTTATAGCAACCGAGCATTTCCCCGATTTTTCACCCCTCCTGTCTGGACCTGATCTGAATTCTCATTTCGGAGCACACAACTCCTTCGACATGCAGTATCTTTCCAATGCAGTAAAAATGGACAACTGAATTAATATTATATAACGCACGTGCTTTGATACAATATATGAAATTCGGGAAATGGTTTAGATTCAAGAATAAGAGCCCTAAGTATCTTGAACTCAGACACACGTAGAGCAAACATCGTTTTTCGCTTGAAATCGGCGACAGTGCTTCACATTTCTCTTTGTCTAAATGTTTACAAAAAATTGGATACCTTCAATTTATTTAGAGGAATGTGTGCACTGTGCAGTGGCTGAGAAAACCTATTATCTAGAATTTCCATTTGTTTTATTATTAGTTCAAACGTGCAAATATTTGTAGTCTGTTAAAACAATTTTATTATTTCTGTTTTATACGAGCTGTGCCAAAAACAACAACTATATAATTTATATTTTATACAATAGACATATTTTTAGTCAGCAAAACACTGACTTAATGGAAGCCAGCTTCTTTTAATTTCTCGTATATCGAGGCGAAACATTTTCTGAAGTTATACGTCTTCTTCTTTAGCGAAGGTACCTAGTGAATTGAAATAACCTCAAGTCAAAAAAATACTGACATAAAAATTACCAACACAAAAATTAATGGAACGCTGACAGGGATAAAACGGCTCAAGGGCTTGAAAATAGCCGAGCGTGTAGCAGTGCTGTTGTCTACATGGCGTTGCTATGGTTCCTCTATTACAAGTCCCCAGTTCCCGGGTTCTAGCCCGAGAGCTGGTAAAAGTGTCAATTGGATTTTCAGTTTATTATTTAAAAAAAATGAATTGAAAATATGAATTGGTGCTAGGCTCAAATAACCTTAGTTGTTAGTGGTCTGTAAAAAACATAGTAGACATCTTTTCAGTCAGCAAAACACTGACTTAATGGAAGCCAGCTTCTTTTAATTTCTCGTATATCGTTGTGAAACATTTTCTGAAGTTAGGTATACTTCTTCTTTAGCGAGGGTACCTAGTGAATTGAAATAACCTCAAGTCAAAAAAATACTGACATAAAAATTACCAACACAAAAATTAATGGAACGCTGACAGGAATAAAACGGCTCAAACTATTTGGATGAAAATTACTGAAAAGGTTTTGGGGAGCAAAAAATCGATGTAGCTAGGTCTCAATTCAGGAAAAATTCGTTTTCTTAAAATTTCCAAAAAAATCAGTTTTTTTACATTTCAGCAGTAAGAGCAGGCTTTGAATATGTCAAAAATAAAAATAAGTAAATAGTTAAAATATGCAAAAAAACTTTAACGAAACGTGTTCTAATGAAAAATGTATGAAGTATAACTTCGACTGTGGCCTTATGTGGGTGGAGCACACAATCCATTTTTTTCAAGTCTCACTTTCGTCTCAAGGGCAGTTTTCTCGTGTCAATAGCGACAAGACCTCGACAATTTAAATCTCGCTCTAGTCTCAAAATATAAGACAAGAAAAATTGTTAATATCGTTTCTATTATATAGCTCTACATTTTCTTTAAATCTCTAAACACCAAACTTAACGCTTTCTCATCATAATGTACCGGAGTGGGTACTCGTAACGGTTAAAAACAGTAAGACACCGGAGGGGAAGTGCTATAGAAGCACTGGCATAACGATCAGCAACGACTTAAAGAGAGGTTATATTGTCGAGGAAAATAATTAACTATGTGGTTTCATTCAGTCATATTTTTATAATACGATTTGATGTTTTTATCAATTATTTATTTGCAAAAAAGATGACAACAAAAAGACACGAAAGAAAATTCTATATATAAATAATTGACACAAAATTGAAATGAAAAACAAGATATTAAAGGTTATTTGCTTGTTTTCGCATCATTTTGAATTACCCTCAATCCACGGGGGATGTTTTGAACTATTTATATTGGCCCACGCATTTGGTCGTAATCGCGAAACAAACAGACAAGCAGACAAAAAAGGCAAGTGTGTGCATGCCTCGCCCACATAAGCGTCAACCATGCAAATTTAGATAAATAAATTAATAAAACTATATGAGCACTGTGGTTGGAATAAAAACAAAAATAAAGATAGTTACTTCTTACCACAACAGTTTTATTGATGGATGTACATTTCGAAAACTATGCTTTCATCTTCAGCAAACACTATACACTATGTATAGTGTTTGCTGAAGATGAAAGCATAGCTTTCGAAATGTACATCCATCATTAAAACTTTTGTGGTAAGAAGTAACTATCTTTATTTTTGTAAATAAATTAATAATTATACTGGGTGTCCACTGTCCAAGATAAGCGTGAAATGCCTAAGGATTTCCTAAGACCTAAACGATAAGAGATAGAGATTTGGTTAAATGAGAAAAAAAACGCTTGGTAATATTATCAAGTACGTCAAAAATAACTGAGTAACAGTTCGAAATCCACGCGAACGATGTTACGGGTATACAGCTGTTACCTATAATTATACATATTTTATTTTAACAAGCACTAGTATGTAATTACTAATGTATAATAAACTATACATCTACTATTTGCTTCCTTCCTGTGGGTTTTTGCAATTAGTTGAAAGCTGACCACTTCCAATATAACTTTTCCATGCAATGTTGGGTCTTTTTGAGACAGCAATACCAAACGATTAAGTTTAAATAATACAAATAGATATTTATAAGAGTTGAATTTAAACCAAATTTAATATTCGAGTCGCCCTACCAAAATATCGTGAACCATTTTTAACCAAAAATACATCTCTGATATAAAATCGGGTAATATTTTCTTCTGGACAAAAAACAAGTAAAGTCAACTTTATATCGCATCGACTTAAATGAACGAATAACACAAAATGTAGACATTCGTATTAGAAATGAAATGTTGACAAAAAATGAAGTATTACTACTATATCAGTGGTCTAGAGGCAAAACCACTTATGTCGAATTTGTGGCATATTTTTAGATCGATTTTTTTACTGTATAGGTATTTTGTGTAAGAAATTGCGTATTGAAAGCTTGTAGATTTTTTTTAAACATGTTTTTATTAAAATGTACTAAAAAGGAATAAATCCATGTGGAAACTCATCGCTAAGCTAAGCAATAAGTATCCGGTCTCCTGATGAGTCCTGACTCCATCATCAAGTCGAAGACTTTAAAATATTATATTGTCGTTGAAACTACTTATGTGTGCCGAGTTTTAAGTTTAAGAGGCTGACTTTTTGATAAAAAAAATTTTAAACAAGTCATTTTTTTCAGAGACGAAAATATTTAGTTTGCAAGAGCCACTAACAATGAATACAATTATTGTTCCAAAATTGTTAAATTACAATACCTTCGCAAGGCGAGAGAAATGGAACATTTATGGTAGAAATGATGGGATAGTCACGGAAATTTCGATTACAAAAATTGATTATGCAAATTAGATCCTTATAAAAGAATCGAAAATGTATGTCATCAAAAATGTATGTGTGCAAAGTTTCAAGTTGATCGAAAATGTGGAAGTGGGTCAAAATTAGACTACAAGATTCGAACCTTACTAACTGTGAAGAGAAGATAAATGATTTTAAAAGAGTCGTCGTTTTTTTTCCTCAACAGCCCCATTGGCTTTGACTTAACGAAAGTTTACTGTACTCAAAATAATGTGATCTAAAAGTATTCTAAAATTAATGCTTCTACCGGGTGGTGATCGTAACTGGCAACTGCCGAGCATAGGAATTTCGAATTTCCTGCTTCCCTATTTTAGACAAAAAATCTTCAAATATGGAAATCTGCATTTTACATGCTTTGAATGAATGGTGAATTATAGACGCTCGACAATAGAGGTCATTAGCGTCTTTACATGCTTTGTAACGGCAGAAATATGATATGAAAATGTCGAAAATTATCTCAAAAATAGATAATATCAGCCATATGGAACTTAAATTAAATGATGGAATTTTTTATCTGTCAGGATAATTGGACTTCAATGGCTATCGCCCTCTATTTCTGAGGTCATTTTCAAATCAAATTTCTGCCGTTGCAAAGCATATAAAATTAATTTTGTTTATTGACTTAGATGCAGAATTCCATGTCCTAAAACTTTTATTGAGAGATTTTTTGTCTAAAATAATTAGGGAAGCAGGAAATTATGAAAGTCCTATGTTCGGCAGAATTACGATCACCACCCAGTAGAAAAATTAATTTTAGAATGAGCTGATGTCCTGATTCGGGTCTATAGGCCGTCGTTGGTTGGAATTGCTTCCTAACGTTTCGCTAGCACGAGTGGCAAGCTTCTTCAGAAGTTCTTCCATCTCCGATGCTGGATGTACATTTTACATCCAGCATCGTAGATGGAAGGACCTCTGAAGAAGCTTGCCACTCGTGCTAGCGAAACGTTAGGAAGCAATTCCAACCAACGACGACCTATAGATCCGAATCAGGACAACACCAGCTCATCAACTGGCCGCGAAAGCCTCAACCAATCTGTAATTTTAGAATACTTTTAGATCACATTATATTGAGTACAATAAACTTTCACTAAGTTATAAGCCTACGGGGCTGTTGGGGAAGAAAACGACGACATAACGGGAGCTTGGTAGCAAATGTTTCCGGGCTAGGTAGCCGTGGTCTAATGGATTTTACTCCATACGTTTCGCCCAAAGCTCCGTTGGGCATCTTCAGCGGCGATTGGCAATACGATTCGATCTACCTAGCCCGGAAACATTTGCTACCAAGATGTCTACCGGCCGTGAAAGCATGAAACTCCAACATAACGGGAGCTCCTTCTCTTTTTTACAAGCATTCACTTTACAGTTAGTTAGGGTCAAATGTAGTAATCCAATTTTGACCCACTTCTACATATCCGATCGACTTCCAACTTTGCACACATAAATTTCCGATGACACTACAATATTTTTTATAATGATCTAATTTACAAAACCAATTTTCGTATATCATTCTATATTCTTCCAAATTTTGCACCTATCAGTAAAAATATACCACAAATTCGACATAAACGTTTTTTTTCTTTAACCACTAAAAAATATCAACACATCGCGTATGACAAACAAAAAACGAAAAATCAATATTGTCCTTTCTCGAACGAGTAGTGTTAAACCACCTTTAAGACAACACACATATAAATGTGTTGATATAAAATACATATCTTCTTTTCCCGGGTTTCCTTTATACATACATACGTGCTTTAAATGTCTTTCCTCTACATAATTTCTTCTTTGTCCCATTTCTTCCTTTGATATCACTTCGTCTCTCTTTTTCTCGTATACGCCTCTGCCCCCCTTTCCCCTTCATAAACATTGACGTGAGTTTTCTTTTTTTTTATATTACACAACCGTTTTGAAGATGATAAATTGAGCTTTTCCGAAGACTGAAAAAATTGCACAAAGTAGGTAGTGTGTTCAGTGATCCGATGGTACAAGGCAAACAATCAATGTCAAAATAAGGCAATCATTATTGACCTCCGCCCTCAAGTTAACGCGAATCTTTAGATAGTTCATTAAATGGCACATTTTTAAATCGTATACAGAATGCTGATTGCAAACACCTAGGGATGTACGGGTATAGCAGAGCTGCAGAAGATACTGGGCTTGAGAAACCCAACGATGTAGCTTAGTGGTACAGCACTAGAGTCGCATTGGGAAGGTACTGGGTTCGAATCCCGACGAGGGCAGATGTGGCTAGGGCTTTTTCCTACTGCCTCACGCCGAGAAATGGTAATACCGGCCATCTTGTTTGAGGTTTTCCATGGTTTCCCTCGATAATTCCAGATGATTATCGAGATGGTTCCTTATTCAAGGTCATGGCCGATTACCTGTCAAATCCCTATGCTCCCAAAGTTGCCTACCCTATCTTAATGTCCTATAATTCCTCCATTCGCACATTGTATTAAGTTGAAGTATAAAAATGTATAAAACGGGAAGTGGTAAAAATGGAAAATAGTTATGGTGCGAATGGCGTCTGTTATGACATAATGTCGAGAAACGGACGTTAAACGCATTATTATTATTATTATTACTGGGCTTGAGAATAGCCGAGCGTGTAGCAATGCTGTTGTTTACATGGCGTTGCTATGGTTCCTCTATTACAAGTCCCCAGTTCCCGGGTTCTAAGCCCGAGAGCTGGTAAAAGTGTCATTTGGATTTTCAATTTATTATTAAAAAAAAAAAAATGAATTGATAATATGAATTCATGGTGCTAGGTCCAAATAACCTTAGCTGTTGGTGGTCTTTAAAACACAATGCAGAAGATACTCGAAAAAAGTTACGATACAATTTATTTTGTTATAGATTATAGAAGCTCAACAAGTCAGGTTATTACTATGTTAATTATATCAAATAACATAATCAATTAAAACTAAACAACATCAAAAGAATCCATGAGCGACGTGAGATTCAAACCCACGATAGCTTGATCTAAAGGCCTGCAGCATGTTGACCATTACACAAAGCTGTCCTCTATCTAAGAATCTAGATATAAGATACCAAACAGTCAATACCATTAAAGAAACAAGATACTTTGTATGAAAGTACCTATCTAAATAAAAAATACAACTGATACAAGATACAGTATATGAAAAAAATAAGCTTGTGAATAGCCGAACATGTAGCTGTGTAGCAAATAGCAATATACCTTTGATACATTTTTAGAGTGTTGGGTCTCCAAGTCACAATATGAATATTATGAAGTATTAGAAATACCTTGTATTATGTCCGTCTTGTGACTTCTTGTGATTGAACACGACGCGTTTCAGCAACGAGTTGCCATCTTTAGGTGTGGTTAATTATTTTTTAAATACTCAATGTGTTTTTAAAAAAAATAATTAACCACACCTAAAGATGGCAACTCGTTGCTGAAACGCGTCGTGTTCAATCACAAGAAGTCACAAGACGGACATAATACATTCTAATCCGAGAAATGGTAAAAGTGTCAATTAGATTTTAATTTATTATTGAAATATTATTGAAAATTTTCATATTACACAACTGCTTTATTTATGATCTTGAAGTGACGTTGAATATGAGGTTATTCAACGTTGGATTCGTCTCAATAATGGCTACAAGATTCCGTGAAAAAATCCAAATGGTCTGATTAAAAAAAATGGAGATGACCTTGACACGACACCAGCATATCAATCGAGAAGAAAATCTATTTTACCAACGTACGTCCCCCTTCATACCAACACAATTCAGAACCCCAATTTATGCGTGTCCGATACGCACTTGATCGTTTCTTTTTCAGCATGTAAAATTTTCTCCCTGTACTACTTGAGTCGACTCGAAAAGGGAAATTCACTATTCGCTCAACCCTATAAAGTATAAACATCGTATCGAAAAATCGAGAGTTAATGAATCGAGAGAAATTGAGAATTGACCTACAATCGAAGAAAAATAACTCCACCGGAAACAAGAAGAAATTAATATTTCTATTTTCGTCTCTTTAAAAGATCTAATTAAAAGATCGTGAATAACCCACGCACAAAAAAAAAGAAATCAGTAAACAAAAAACCTTAGACTATAAAAAGAACAGACCAGAAATGTCACTCATAATTATGCTTGGTACACTTTGTACGTTATCTACATTATCGACCAATTATTCTTCGAGCAGGATCGATTTAAAATTCTGCTAAGCTTTTCTTATGAAGAAATATATGTGTGGTCACAATCTAAGGCCAATGTCAAATTAGATTTTCTGACAATGCTTTCTGCAAACCAGCATTAAGGTACGTGCAGTACGCAGCTGGGATTCTAGATGGTAGCATGTACGGTAGATGGTGGCTGAAATTATAAACGCTTATAGGTTTGCACAACGAAGCTTTGATACTAGCATTGATACAAGCTTAAATCGCGTTTGAAATGTCAGATAGCGAAGACGAATATTTGTGTTCTTCTGCTACAAAGTGGTATATTTAAATATAAATTTGGGTAGGAGCTATCATGTCCACCCTATTAATAGAAAACTATCTAAACATGGCGAATTTCATCATTTATACCAAGAATTAAAATTTTACCCAAACCGGTTTTTTGAATATTTACGTATGGAACCTAACACTTTTAAATACGTCTTAGAAAAACCTCAAAACAAATTAAATAAAAACTGGCAAAATTTCACTTATTAAACTAGTCACATCTATTGCGAAACTTGTAACGGCCATTTGACAGTTGTCACACGTTGATTGTAGTAGTCAGCGCGCTGAAAGAATGGTGAGATACATTCTTGTATCTAGCAGCTCTTGTAACAGCGCTTATACCTGCTTAGCTGCTACACTCACTGCTTCGTTGTGTACGCTCGCATATATAACAATGCATTAAGCCCTGCTATGATCTACGCTACCATCTAGAATCCCAGCTCCATAATGTACGTACCTTAAGTCTAGTAAAATTCACCATTGCTAATTTCAGGGGCGGACTGGACCGGGCGGCTGGGGGCCAAATGGGCCACATTATTTCAGCAAATAATTTTTTCTTTTAATTTACTTTTATGATCTGAAAATATATGAAAATATGTTGAAGTAAAAGTCCGGCAACACATATAATAAGGGGCCAAAAATATTTGTCCATTTTTGGAATAAGGGGCCAAAAATAGTGGTCGCCACTCTACACTAGTCCGCCCCTGGCTAATTCCATAGATAATATAAAAGACAATAGATTTAGTTCATAAGACAACAAAAGAAGAGCTGCTAGCAACGTGTATAAATATTTATATAAAATGTTTGCTTAAATGTAGCAACGACGTTATTGGAAATGCCGCCGATACAAACTGCATTTGTGTACATTACATAATATTAGATATCAGCCAAGTTCCTTAACGTTTTATTGACAGCTAAGTGCCTGTCAAATCCGCTTCACATAAGCTATATTATTTTGCAGAATTTGCAGCTGTATATACATTGTTTTAACAGAAAATTACAGTGAGAACCAAAATGTTATATATTTTGTTCTCTGTATTTATTTATTTATTTATTGTAGATTATAGACGCGTCGACATCTAAGGTCATTAGCGTCTTTCAACTACACTAAATAACAACTAAGTTAAAACTAAATAACATCACAAAACATCCATGAGCGCAGGTGGGATTCGAACCCACGGCAGTCCAGTCTAGAGGTTGCGGCGCCAAGCATGCTAACCACTAGGCTACACTGCTCTCCTTGTTCTCTGTAGGTATGTTAAAACTACGGGAGCAACTTTAGTTTAGAACAGATGCACAAACTGGGAGACGCGAAAATTCTCAGGAGTGGCGCAGCATTTTTATTTTTTGAGCTAGCATTTTACCCTTTAAATCGTCGAGGCAGTGGTGTCGCATAAGATGTTTCACTTTAAAAACATTGTTGATGTGTATAAATCTTTACTGAAATCTCCTCCTTCAATTTTCTGGTCGAGTCACTCGGTGAAATGTCATTGCAGAAGTGGTATCGCAGAAATGACGCAAAGATACACTATCAGCTCCCCTCCTCTTTGGTCAGCTTCTTTGGGGTTATACAAGGTGATTCTGTATTTGACCGTATCTTTTAACTGGGTTGAACAATTTAATTCATTTTTGGTAGACATCTACTACATAATAAGGACCGTAAACGAACAAAATTTTGTTGCATTTGAACAACCCAGTGGCGTAGAATTGGGGGTCATGTGACACTTCTAGCCCGAGAGCTGGTAAAAGTGTCAATTGGATTTTCAATTTATTATTAAAAAAAAAATAATGAATTGAAAATATGAATTGGTGCTAGGCCCAAATAACCTTAGCTGTTGGTGGTCTTTAAAACACACGATAGTACCAAGGACTCACTGTTTTACTGTCAGGAGGACAGTATAGCCTAGTGGTTAACGTGCTTAGTGCCGCAACCTCTGGACTGGACTGCCGTGGGTTCACATTCCACCTGCGCTCATGCATGTTTTGTGATGTTATTTAGTTTTAAGATAGTTGTTATTTAGTGTAGTTGAAAGACGCTATAATGATCTGAGATGTCGACGCGTCTATAATCTACAATAAATATAATAAAATTTTACTGTCAGCTTCCCTCCCTCTTTGGTTGGCTTCTGTGAGGTTATAATTAGTGATGTGCCGGATATCCGTATCCGTATCCGCGGATATTCGAGGGAAAAGAAAGATCCGTATCCGTTAGTTTTTTGGCGGATCTTTTACCTTATCAATTTTCAATTCATAGATCAAATTTTATATATATAGGTGATTAGGTAATAATGAAAAACAGTTAAATTCCATTCAGATTATTTTTACTTCCCACCTCTACTATGGTAGGGAAGTAATGGATTCAGTCCGAAAACAATATTTCGAGATTTTAACAGATTTTCACGTTTTGAGACCCTAGCAATCGTTTAAGATCATTTTCTGACTGATGTCTGTATGTGTGTGTGTATGTGTGTATGTGTGTATGTGTGTATGTGTGTGTGTATGTGGTCAATTTTTCGCCTTCGATATCTTAAGAACGGAACAACATACGGGCATGCCGATTGTTCTATTGTGTTTATCAGCCTTTAACTTAGATCTGATTAGATTTTGAGTCAAATCGGTTCAGTGGATCCTGAGATATTCAAAAAAACGTCCTCAATGTCACGTATTAACATAGGTAAAAAAAAATATAAATGAATTCTAGATGTTATAATATGAAAAAAATGTAAATATTTTTTTTCTCTAAAATGTATAGTTTTCGAGAAAAAAAATATTTTAGTAAAAAAATAAAAAATTGTACGTAAATCAAGGTAACCATGATTTTTGCTATATTAAGCTAGCCATCAATAGATCACCAAACAAAAAAGAGGGCCATGCTTTTTTCAAAGAATAAAAATTAAATTGTGTTTTAAAGACCACCAACAGCTAAGGTTATTTGGGCCTAGTCAAAGAATAAAAAAAAGAGTGTTTATTTTTTGCAAATATTTACTAGGTGGGAAGTATAGGACTGGTCATCAGTCGAATTTTTGCTATATTAAGCTAGCCATCAGTAGATCACCAAACAAAAAAGAGGGCCATGCTTTTTTCAAAGAATAAAAATTAAATTGTGTTTTAAAGACCACCAACAGCTAAGGTTATTTGGGCCTAGTCAAAGAATAAAAAAACGAGTGTTTATTTTTTGAAAATATTTACTAGGTGGGAAGTATAGGACTGGTCATCAGTCGAATTTTTTATTTTTTAATATCGTGGTCAATAACTTTTTCCCATAACAGATAGTCTCTTTCCAAATGGTCGATGTGCAATATTTAGTATTTACCGCCGCGTACTCTAAGAAAGTTAAGATCCGTATCCGTATTCGCGGATCTTGAGACCAAATATCCGTATTCAGATCCGTATCCGCGGATATACATTTTTAACGATCCGGCACATCACTAGTTATAATATAGCTGTCATCGTATTCGAGATAGATAGATTGTGGATTATAGACGCTCAACAGCTGAGGTCATCAGCGTTTATTCATCGTATACGAATTTAGATGTTTACACATCTCTTGGTAGTACCGAAGACTAACTGTTTTATTTTTATTCAAGTTTCTTCATCGTTTGCATCTCTAGTTGAAACATTAAAAGCAAAACTCACAGTGATTTTGATGTCAGAGACAACAAAACGACCAACTAAAATAATTAATTAAGCTGTTTCAGTATCTCGGTCGAACACTAAAAGCTTGTAAATAGAGCTTAAAGCAGCTCGAGTAACGGAAATAACCTGAAAACCATAAATTAATGATTTCCAGTGAATTTGCATCCGGTTATTTTTATATCTCCAGACACCTCTACGCCGCGGGATTAAAGCTGCGCTCATAAATCTAACTGGATTTTAACGAAAACTTATTCGACCGAATGCTTTCCACTTCTACAATAAACAGTGTGTATTGTTTTGAGAATTGAGATCAAAATGAAATAATGCTAAAATGCTTTTAAAATGAGTAAATCTCTTGTACAAAGTGCAACAAAAAATTCGAATTGTTTGTAATATAAAAAAAAATATGATTTCAATAGAATTATCGCTAGGCACTTGGTAGAACATGATTGAATAAAAATTAATAAACAAACACTTGAAAAATTCTACACATTTATTAATCTCAACGATTGTTGAGACTAATAAATGTGTAGAATTTCTCAAATGTTTGTGTATAATTTATTTAAAAAAAAAATATTAGTCTAATTATTACTCCCATAGTATGTGGAAAGTAGGGCTCGGAATTTATTCGACTAAATGAATAGTCGAATAGTTTCAAAACAGATTTATTCAATATTCGAATATTCAAATAAGTATTCAAATATTCGAATACCTATTCAAACAAGTACCTATTCTAATATTGAATATTCAAATATTCTAATTTTTAAATACTCGTAGTCGTAGCGTACCTATCATAGTATAAGTATTATAAGCCCAAATTAATAACCGAAACGGTCTTTCCTTTGTTAAACAATAATTTTTGATGTGCAAATTTCGAATATTTGTAATTTGTATATTTAAATATTCGTCATGGACTTCTAGATTGTAGACTTCAAAGGAAAATCAAAATGCACTGCATTTTTAATTTTTTTAATTGCTCAACAATAAAATTTCTTATACCAATCCTTATTCCTTATTCTTACTAATATTATAAATGCGAAAGTAACTCTTTCTGTTTGTTACCTTTTCACGCCTAAACCGCTGAACAGATTTCGATAAAATTTGGCAAGGAGATAGATTGCATCTTGAGGAATTTAGACTATTCGAATAGTAGAATATTCGAATATTGAATAATTCGAATATTCGAATAAAAGTTTCAACGAATATTCGAATACTTTAATTTGGAAAATTCCGAGCCCTAGTGGAAACATCTTGTCTGTCTGTGTGTGTGTGTGTGTGTGTGTGTGTGTGTGTGTGTGTGTGTGTGTGTGTGTGTGAGAAAGAGGCATATAGAAACGACATTATGAACAACAGCATTCCTAAGATATTTTAGTTCATTATACTAACATAAAAATCCTAGCAGGACATCTGTCATTAATGTCGTATTTTTGTTTTGTTTTATAAGTAAAACATTTTAGACTCGTTTTTTTCCGTTCAATTACGCATGTCGAGGTAACGTCACGTCCAATAAGAATCGCGTATATATCCCGACACTTGCAGAACACTGCGTTATCCCAAACAGACATACAGTAAACACAACGGGATGGTGGTGTAGCCGTAGGAGTATCGCAGCTACTTTATACGCAGTAGGTCGCTGGTTCGAACCCGGGCGACACTATTAATTTTAGTTTTTGAAGTTATACTTATTTTGGCGCGTTATGAAAAAATGATGAGAGTGAATTTTTACAATGCGCGCGCATCGCGTCACAAAAATTTAACAGGATAAAGTTGCAGCATTAATGATTTCCATAGTTACCATATAAACAAATATAAATAAATTCACTCCTGTCCTTTTATTATTTTATATTTCAATAAATTATTTGCATGCAAATTAAAAATTAGTTCTTAATCACGACAAAGAAGTATAACTTCTAACGCGCGTACAAAGTACACGCATCCATTTTTTTTAACTATTCCATATTCCACTTGGTATTTAAATTTTTTTTTATATTTTCTCTATGTATTTTTTTATTTTAATATTTTACTATCAATTATCATACAGTGTCAAACTTAGCGGGGTGTGCACTTTGAGCTTTGCAGAGTTTAAACCACGTAAACAAAATTAGAATATACTTTCGGCGATTTCGGGTTAAAAGCATTTAGGGTTATGGCAAAAAGTTTCATAAAACCGCACCCTAGTTTTTATGTTTTTCGACTTTTATAGAGTTTTATGACGAGAGACTGCGTTTCTAGTTTTTTATGGTTGTAAGTAGTTGAAAACAATAAATTGTAGATACCGATTTTCACAAAACAGTGGAAGTAAAAAGCAAATGCCATATTATTATAAACATTTGTGACTAACTGTTTAATGTTTACCCTAGACATCGCAGCGTGGTCGGGCCTTGCCCGGGTGCTATGAATTTATGATTTATTAATACATTACTCACTTTAAAGTTTAAAGCAAAGTAACATCTATAACCGAACAGTGAAAAAAAATTGAGATCGCTTCAGTAATTTCTCAGATTACCTCTGATTTTCACCCGAGTGAAGCCAGGCCGGCCAGTTATTATAGCCTATGCTCTAAAATAAAGCATCACCTATCGAACATTGCAAAAAAAAATTGAAATCAGTTTAGTAATTTCCGAGATTACCCCCGATTTTCACCCGAGCGAAGCCGGGCCGGCCAGTTTCAATTATACATCTAAACCTTCCTCGTGAACAATCTATCTAATCGTGAAAACCGGAACAAAATCCGTTCAGTAGATACGGAGAAATCGATCTTCTGAGATAACCCCCGATTGTCACTCGGGCGAAGCCGGGTTGGCTTGTTCTTATAGCCTATGTTCATCTCCATTGCGGAAGTTATCCGTGTGCAAAATTTCACAAATATTGGTTGAGTAGTTGAGGCGTGAAAGCGGAACAAACAAACAAACTCACTTTCGCATTATTTTACAAATTAGGATGCCAAATTTTTAGTTCGATTGTCGCCCAATTGGCTGAATATTTTTATACTACTTTGGCACTTCAACGCTGTTTGGGAACCGCTGACCTTATCTCATTGACAGTTAATTCTAGCATGAAATAGCTTTTTGGTTCTCTGAGTGTGAACAGCAAAGTGGTGGCTGGCGCACATTATTTACAGCACGTTCACACGTTTCAGTTTCAGTTAATCAACTTTCAGTGCCGTCTGAAAACCCGTTTGAAGCGTTCTTATGTAGACGTGCCGCTTCGTTAATCAACGTTTGCGTAATTTCGTTCTTTAATAATTTTATAATAAAAAAACGTTTGTTTTCTGCTGTCAATTCAAGGCTAGGCAGCTGGTGGAAGTAAAGATTTTGTTATGCAGCTGGTGGAAGTAAAGATTTTGTTATGCAGCTGGTGGAAGTAAAGATTTTGTTATGCAGCTGGTGGAAGTAAAGATTTTGTTATACAGCTGGTGGAAGTAAAGGTTTTATTTATGTTAGGTATTACTATATTGATTTTTTCAACAGCTTAGGCATTAACACATCATTTGGGGAGTTCAGTTTCAAAAACATTTTTGCCTCTAAGAACTATACAGGGTGTCACATAACTAATGGGACACAGAGCACATGGTTACAATACATGTAAAAATAAGGCATTTGACACAAACTTGCTATAAGAAAATGTTGCTCGTTTGGGAAATACAGGGTGCGTAAAGAATTTTTTTTTTAAATAAGCCATATTTTCAAAAACACTTTCATACAGGGTTGAAAATATGAAAGACCGGACATTTATACGTAAAAAAGGTATAAAAATTCGACATAACCTGTTATTCTTTTTGGCCATAAATATATTATTTTATGTTTATGTGTTCCTAAAGAATTTTAATATGAATTAATAGCAGTAAACGTACTTTTACATACCTATATATTTAAATTTATTTCCTCCAAAAAGACCTCACGCTTTTAAACAAGCATTCAGTACATAAAATAATATACAGAATGTCCACGCATGATTTGACAATTCGCTTTTGCGTGTTTACGCACAAATATAAAAGTGCTGTGTTTTGCTATCGAATCGGAAATTCGACCTAACCAGGTCTAATGGTCGATTTCCGTAGCTATTCGCCGAGTGTTTCAAACATAGACAATCCATTCTTTTAACATCTAAGTATATACATAATATAATAAAATGATCACTGGTGTACCTACATAACAAGAATACTTTTCAAATTTAACGCTAGGTACCATCTTTTTATTCGTCAGATAGCGCTAATGGTAAAGTAAGGTATGCGTCAAATGTTTACAATTTTTATTCGTCAGATGTCGCTACTGTCAAGTAAGATGTGTGTCAAACGTTTAGCGATTAACGATTTGTGTTTATATCCATTATTAAGGAATAAATAATTAAATAAATACAAAACTGCGAAGCCGTTAAATGATTGAATTGTTGTCGAGCGTCTATAATTTACAATTCATTAATTCAAATGATTGAATGACAGATACTTCACTTACTAGTTACACCATCAGGCGGCGGAAAATATAAACAGTACTGACATTTGAACGACATATATATTATATACCTCACTTGTTAGTGGCGCTATCAGGTGGCAGAAAAAGTCCCTCATTCGTTCGGTTTACAATAATAAGTATTTTTAACTTCCCATTGGAAGTTATTGTAATGGGTCCAAAAATCGAAATCAAAATGTATAACAAATTTTTGTGTTTCAAGGTCACTACACTATTTTTACACTATTTTTAGAAAGATGTCTCTGTGTATATATGTGCGTGTGTGTGTGTACGTACGTACGTATGTATGTGTTCATTTCTTTCTAAGACGAAATCTTGAGAATGAAAAATGATATCGACTAGTTAGGGTGCCAATTGAAGCGTCTTAACGTAAATATGATCTGAAAGAAATTTTTTCAAAATCAGTTCTGCCGTTCTTTTTTCTTAACCAAATAGACTTCAAAAAAGTAGATTTTACACAATATCTCGCGAATAAAAAATTATATCGACTTCGTAAGGGTGTCAATCGAGGCGTGTTAACGTCATTTTGATCCGACATAAATTTTATAAAAATCGGTGCAGCCGTTTTTTTTTTTAATTATTGTTAAAAATAAATAATAATTATGTTTTAATGATTAAAATGATTACTTTTCTGTGTAATATCTAATTTAATTATTATTATTAAATATTTATCAAACTGGGAAGTTCGTCGTGCGGACCGCAAGGGTCGCAATTTAGTCCTAATAAACGACCCACCTCACGGCTTGTTTCTCTCTTTTTTAGCATTATACAGGCATTGGCCGAATGTTAGAAAGAAAACCGAAGCCCAGCTCTGGCTTCGGCTTCGGCCAAAGAGCTCTTCGCGCTTCGATCGGATTCTAGTTGTCAACTAATACCTATAATAAGTTTCTATAAGCAAAGCTATTAGTTGAGTTGTTACTTCCCACCTCTACTATGGTAGGGAAGTAATGGATTTAGTCCGAAAAAAAATTTCGAGATTTTAACAGATTTTCACGTTTTGAGACGCTAGCAATCGTTTAAGATCATTTTCTGACTGATGTCTGTATGTGTGTGTGTGTGTATGTGGTCAATTTTTCGCCTTCGATATCTTAAGAACGGAACAACATACGGACATGCCGATTATTCTATTGTGTTTATCAGCCTTTAACTTAGATCTGATTAGATTTTAAGTCAAATCGGTTCAGTGGATCCTGAGATATTCAAAAAAACGTCCTCAATGTCACGTATTAACATAGGTAAAAAAAAATATAAATGAATTCTAGATGTTATAATATGAAAAAAATGTAAATATTTTTTCTCTAAAATGTATAGTTTTCGAGAAAAAAAATATTTTACTAAAAAAAATAAAAATTGTAACCATGATTTTGCTATATTAAGTTAGCCATCAGTAGATCACCAAACAAAAAAGAGGGCCATGCTTTTTTCAAAGAATAAAAATTAAATTGTGTTTTAAAGACCACCAACAGCTAAGGTTATTTGGGCCTAGTCAAAGAATAAAAGAAAAAAAAAGAGTGTTTATTTTTTGCAAATATTTACTAGGTGGGAAGTATAGGACTGGTCATCAGTCGAATTTTTTCAGTTTGAGAACAGCCTGTAAAGCGTGCCTGTAAGCGTACACACCGACACGTCAAACACATGTAAGGAGCGTACAATGGCACGTGAATGTAAAGAGATCCTAGGCGCGTGATAAGAATAATATTGTGATCGCAACGTTGACAAGACTTGAGCGCGACATTCTTATATATCTGCGACAGTTAACCAAGGCGGCTCATGGCGATTTTTAACTTCCTATTGGAAGTTATTGTAATGGGTCCGAAAATCGAAATCAAAATGTATAACAAATTTTTGTTTCAAGGTCACTACACTATTTTTAGAAAGATGTATCTCTGTGTCTGTGTGTGGGTGTCAATCGAGGCGTGTTAACGTCATTTTGATCTGCGACATAAATTTTATAAAAATCGGTTCAGCCGTTTTTTTTTTTAATTATTGTTAAAAATAAATAATTGATTATGTTTTAAAGATTAAAATGATTACTTTTCTGTGTAATATCTAATTTAATTATTATTATTAAATATTTATCAAACTGGGAAGTTCGTCGTGTGGACCTCAAGGGTCGCCCTTTAGTCCTAATAAACGACCCACCTCACGGCTTGTTTATGTTGCCATGTTTTTTTGTGTCAGTATTTTATGTGTCGAGGTCATTCCCGAATCACTGGTCTCGCTTATTAAGGTCCACTTTCTGGTTCGCAAATTAAGCAAAAATTTGTTAATTTTTAATCTATTCATTAATTTCGGAATAAATATTAATTCTTTTAGTTCCGGAATTGATATGTTTAAAAAATGTATCTGCGAAATTTCGAAATTCAGGTATAGAAGCCCTAATCGGCAGTATCGCAAGCTATGTCTAGGATTTACGGAGATGCTAAAACAGCCCTGGACACAGGACATAAGACACTTTTTCTTGCAACCGCAGATTTAACGTTATTGTTACGGGCGTACATGTATTATATTTACCCTTCACGTGATAATATTTAGGTCAGCCGACTCTCTTAACTATGAAATTTATAAGACGTTAAGATCCCATCGTAACAATATCATTGTTACGATATCACCGTGGTGAAGTCTGCAACGAACCACGCGACTTAATACATAGTATAATACGTCGAATATATATATTGTGCTGCAGTCTTCAAGTCAAAAAAAACATCATCCATTGTTACATACTGTGTGTTTTATATAATAATCTTACTTTTTCTCAATATTCATTTACAAAACTGCAAAATAATTTTTTTCTCGAAAACGGCTTTAATTATTTTGACTAGATTTTATACATAAGATATTATTTTTTCAATGGTGGCCGTAGATGACCGAAGCTGATTATTTTGCCGAAGGTGGCCGAAGCCGATTTCGGTCGGACTCTAGGGATGAAAGCGATGATGAAACCATGCGGTTTTTTTGATAGAACAAAAAGCTAATAATAATAAAGACTACAAGGAGTCGATTTTGTCAGACATGATAAATATAAAAATAATAGCAAATGAAAATAAAGTATAAACACACAGTATAAATACAATAAATTATTTCATAGTATAAAGTCATCAACGATATACAAACATTGTGCAATCAATGATTTCTTAAGTTTCTTTTGAAATGTATTGAAAGGCAAGTCTTTAACATCATTAGGCAAATCATTAAAAAGCTTCAAGGCAGCATAATGCGGACTGTTTTTAAAGAGAGAGAGATTACATTTAGGTAATAAGATATTGCCACAGTTACGAGTTAAATAAGAATGGTGGGAGTTTATAGTTTGAAATTCAGCAAAATGCTTTTTAATAAAGCAAAGTGATACCCATAGGTATATTGATGGAATAGTTAAAAATTTATTAGAAATGAAAGTATCACGACAGCTCTCTGGCGAATTTAGCTTGAAAATTATTCTAATTGCTCGCTTTTGTAACAACAACACTTTATGCAGTCCAGAGGAGCTGCACATTATTATATTATATAACCACACATAGTGTTGCCGACTAGATCTAACTTTCTAGACTCTTGTCTTGTCTAGATTTTCAAGACTTGCAAAAGTCTTGTCTAGAAATTTTCAAGACAAGACAAGACTTGCTTTATCTAGATCAAGACTCTTGCCAAAACTCTAGGCAATTTTCAAGAGTCTAGATAAACTAAGTAGTAGTAGGTAAAGTAAACCACTCGGCTAATCTAGAGTCTTGATATTAGACAAGACAAGAGTTTTTTAATCTAGACTTAGACTTAGTGAAGTCTTGATATTTCAAGACAAGACAAGACTTTAAAAGTCTTGTCTTGTCTTGTCTTGTCTAGACGGCAACACTAATAAGTCCCGTTTCACATGAGGCGTACTACGCGCCTACGTCCTACGCCGCGAGTAGGACGTAGAACGTCGACTTTCTTTACACATGGTGTAAGTGAAGCAGTATCAAAATGGACGCGCAAGTGTGTACCTCGGGCGTTGTTGCCGTAGCGCGCCACGTCTCATGTGAATTGACACACATGCCACCATGCCCTGACGCCTGGCGTACCTACGTCAGACGCGCGGGCCAGGCGTGAGCCCGCGCCGTAAATTTTGCGCGCGCTGAGAGAACCCCGCTTCACGCCCGCATCTGAAAGGTTACGTTTGTTCAGTGCCAACCGAGGCTCAAGCGTAGGACGTAGGACGCATCGTACGCCTCATGTGAAACGGGACTAACCACAAAGATATTGTTCATTAAATAACTGTTTCATGTGAGGTCATCCGTAAGACCCAATATACGTCACGTTTTCTTTAAGGTATCTTAAATACCCAATCTACAGGTTCCGCGCGACAGACTCTCCGATGATATAAACTTTAAAGAGATAAGTTTCTCGTTCAAAGACAATTTCCTTTGAGCACCAAAACGTGTAATAATTGTATCTGTGAACCACTGCTTAGCTCTCTTTCACAACAACTTACGATGTCGCACAATTCTGTTGATGCAATCGTCAAAATAGCTTTGATAAAACAAATACAGTAGACGTTCGTTAAGTGAGCGCCTACGGGACCATTTATTTTATTTATTGTAGATTATAGACGCGTCGACAACTTACGTTATTACCGTCTTAATTACATCAAATAACATATCACTTAAACTAAATGACATCACAAAACATCCATGAGTGAGATGGGATTGGAACCTACGACAGCTTGCTATAAAGGTCAAAACGCTGACCATTACACCAAGCTGTTCTCCCTACGGGACTAGAACCGTAGCCGCAGAGGTACAAACACAGCTTGCCCAGAAATAATTTTCTTTTAAAATATATTATTTAATTATCATGATTTCCTATCTACAACAGGATGGGTAGTTCCGGAATCCGGACATATTATATAGCTCCTGCAACCATGTCCTTTTTCGGAAATGTTTCCTTTCTTTCTCTAACACGCACTTTAGCATGCCCATACTCCATAATAGGTCGGTATATTATAGTCCGATTTCATCACGCTAGATGTCACAACGGTGAACGGTCACAGATTCGTTCGCTCTCGAATGAAATGTATCGGGTAGATACATGACAAGTTCGGATATACTCGGCGTTTTAGACTCTTCGTAGTATTCAATGTGAAACAGTGGAACGAGACGTTCTCCGGACAGGCAGACCCTTAAAATCAATTCGCACATGTCAGTGCCGTATCCGTGCCGTGTCAGTTCAGTATCAGTGACGTCCGTTGCATATCAGTGATGCCTATTAATACATAATAATCCGTACAATTCAGTGATTAGGTGCTTCATTTTATTTCACGTTGTTTTATCACTCTATTAAAAAAGCAAATCTGCAGTTAAAACTGCAAAAACATCGTTGGCAACGATATAAATTATCACTGAAGCAACACTGAAGGTAAGAGACATCACTATGCCGGACGTGTGTATAAACTTAATCATTTAAACTAAAGACGCCGATATTATTTTTCACTGATACTGATACATGTTCACGGCAATGAACGGACACTGATGTGTGTAAATTGGTCTTTATAATATCATTTCTTCAACGCAAATGTGCCAGCGAAACAAGATCGTTCTGCGGACATGTTTCACGTAACCACGTCCACTCAGCAAAGGAAACGTTCCGTGTCCGTTCCATCTTAGGTACTGTTTAGAATATAGTAGTCTTTCAAAATAGATTATTTATGGATAGCGGTACCCGTCCGGCTTCGCCCGGGTGCAATCACTTCTCACTCGCTTCGCTCGTTCGCTTGAATATTATAATTACGAACAAATTTGATCACCATAAAAAAAGTCATAGTGAGTCAACCTTAAAATATAGACAATTCTGTCGCGGATTTTTTTTTTGGAAATTTTAAAGGGGAACAATTCCGTCATACATGATTTTTGCGTAACTTTAACCGTTTACGCAGCGCACGCAACGGAAGCTCTCAAAAAGAATAATTTTTCCCGTTTTTGCAACATTTTTCATTAATGCTCCGCTCCTATTGGTCGTAGCGTGATATTATATAGCCTATAGCCTTCGTCGATAAATGGACTATCCAACACAAAAATAATTTTTCAATTCGAACCAGTAGTTCCTGACATTAGCGCGTTCAACCAAACAAACAAACAAACAAACAAACTCTTCAGCTTTATAATAATAATATATATTTATTCCATCAAGAACCTATTACAGTTATTGGAAACGTCAGAATACAAAAACTCGGGTCGCAGTGCCAAACCCTGCCGACAATATAGTGTATTTGCTAATACAGGCATTGTGGCGTTATTATGTGAACATAAGTTTGTTTTTTGACAAAATAAAAAATTTAACCCCTTAATACATCCCTTAAAATAATTAAATTTTTCTAAATTTCAATATTAGACATGGATTTTATCAGTACAACATCTGCACCAAATTAAATACACCCTTCCATAAGTAAATCCGTATCAATAAACTAGTGTTTTCATAAAATTTGAAAGTCCGGTCCTGTCGGGCCGATTTTATTAAAATTTTAGCAGCACATTTTAATCTCTACTAAAGAGTTAAATTTCAATTTTGAAACAATTCTGACAATTTTTTCGGTATTTTTGGGCCCAAAAACTTTTTGGAACCCCTAAATACAACCCTGAAAATGGTCCGATCGGGCCCATTTTAAATAGGCTTCGTGCGGTGATGGATTTCAACGTGCCTACCAAATTTCGTTAAAATCAATTAACTCTTTCAAAAGTTATTGCCCGCACACACACACACACACACATATATATATATATATATAAACATTTTCAAAAATGGTGCCAAAGTGTTCAGGAGGCTATGAAACGTCGAGAAATTTTGGTCCGAACCCTAGGTCCCGCCATCCGACCGACGCCAATAGTGTATGTGCCATATGGAAAATACACTAAAAATCACACAGTATTAAAAAATTCCTCTTGTGAGTAAAAACATCATACAAAAATCTTTTTAGAGTTCTTTTAAAGTTAACAATAATATTAGTATAGATATCCAAACTAAAACAGGACTGTGAAACATCACGAGTTTCCGCAAGCGAAGACACCTATATATACGAAGTTCGCACGGGTGGATATTATTAAAAGACGTTGAGAGAGCGAGGTGTTCGCGCGCGACGCGTGCTACACAAAGCGTGTGACGTATAGCTGCAGGTGAGGTAATCCCCGAGCAGCCACAGAATAAGGGAAGCCGACTTGATCAAGCGAACTTTACACAGATTTAACTCTACGTACACTACTACGTATTATTTTACTCCAATAATAATTCTAAGACACAAAACAAAATCGGCTATTTCGAATATTTGACAATTTTTAGGGTTCCGTAGCCACCAGTAAACCTTGTAATTTCGTCATGTCCGTATGTCGTCCGTCTAATGACGCTAATGACCTAAGTTGTCGACGCGTCTATAATCTACAATAAATAAAAATGCTATTAAGATAGTGAAGAAAAAAATAATTAAATGAAAGTGTAGCAATGTCAGAGAATTTTCTTAAGATTATTTAATTTTTTCTTAATTATTTATTATTCAGCAAGCATTTGATCCACAACATTACATAAGTAATCCACTATCCGCAAATTAGTGTTTTCGTAAGTTTTGTAGATATGTCCGGTGATTTTAAGTGAAAACGCATTGGCATAAGTCATTTTATCTTGTGACCATAGATATAAACACTAAGGCTATAAAGGGTTGTAGTCGCCAGATAAAATAAGATTAATTTCCCATAGCAACTTACAGCAACACAACGGATTATTAGACGAAGAAATTTCGTCTCACCTCATCGTTGATGAAAAATCGACACTAATCTTTTTTCGTTGCGAAATTAAGGTCCATTTTCTGGTGGCTTACGTATCTGTGTGTTACATATAACCGTTATGTGTAATACTAACCTAACAATGTTTTTTTTGCCATACCTACTATAAGCTAATTTACACATGCTTGTATGTATGCGATATGCATGGAATGGGTCAGTTAATAGGCAGGTGTGTTGAAAGTGTTTTAAAAATACACTAGTGTGGAAAATAAACAGTTTTCATAGTGCCAAGTCTTCATGGTTTCCGGGTTTGTAGACCGTGGTCCGGTGGTATTTCTACCTGACGTTTCGTCTACAACTGCGGTAGACATTCTCAAAGGCGATGTGGCAGCGGTCGAAGTGTCCTCCTTGGCGACTCACAGAGAGACCATAGAAATACAAAAACACACACAGAATTTCAACCGAAAAGATGAAGGCCTCAATCTCAGTAAAACCTAGACACCAGCACTCCGACATACAAAACCAATGACCAATCATACAAGGACGGAATACGACCGAGTAGAGAACTCACCCCCACCACTATACACACTGCGCAGTTGACCAATTACAGAGAGACGGACTACGACCGAACAGAGAACACACTGGTACTAGGCATAAAAGAAGGGAGGACACCAGTCACTGACACACTGACCTGTGAGCTGCCAAGGAGGACACTTCGACCGCTGCCACATCGCCTTTGAGAATGTCTACCGCAGTTGTAGACGAAACGTCAGGTAGAAATACCACCGGACCACGGCTTACAAGCCCGGAAACCATGAAGACTTGGAACAATGCCGGCCGTGAAAGCTTGCACACCTGGATTGTATTGTATTTTAAAGACCACCAACAGCTAAGGTTATTTGGGCCTAGCACCAATTCATATTTTCAATTCATTATTATTGCACACCTGGAGTTTTCATAGTGATTTAATATGTTTTTATTACACATGCATAAGATAAGTACTGGTCGGTAAATAGATCATTGCCCACTCTACTGTTTCCATGGCTTTAGCGTGCAAATCGATGCTAGAACAATCTCTTGATTTTTTATTTAATTAATTAAAAAAACACTAAAGTGACATTCAAGTGACAGATGATAAATATGTCTTGCAATTTAGAAACTAAATTTAAATAATGAGCGCCAAGATAGTACTTATTTCTTTAACGTATTATCAATAATTGTTTCATAAACTTCCGAGAACTTTAAAAACTTTTGTACGTATCTTAAACAAAAAAAAAAGAACAAAATTATTGTAATTTTTCAAATAGTTAGCATAGCTATGCAAAAAAGCAAATTCTTCTATTCTCGGTACATATACATATCTATACGTTCCCTGTTTGCCTTCTTCATTTACGTATGAAGAGGTTAGACGCAAAAAAAATGTTTTCAGTGGAATTTTTAAAACGTATTTGAATTTTTTTCAACAGGAATTTGTTGGAATGAAAAATATATCGTATATATAATATGTCGACTCTTATGATGTGTACTCGCTGAAAATATTCGCTTCATTTCGTAAAATCGTTTTATAGAAAAAATGTACATAATTTATAAATAAGATCTCGATTATGTCAATAAAATTACCTGTTCTCTTTAAAAACTAAAATGTTTTAACCCAGGATCCACAAAAAGGAGTTACATACGTGACTTTATCTTGACTCCTACGTAAATTCCACAGACTTTATTCGTGGAATTAACAATGCCAATCTGGCACTGACGCCGTTCTCTCAGCAAATACTTAGCGTAATTTCAAACTCTATAAATAGAGCCCACGAACGCTAATCAGTGTTCATAACCATTTGGTCTTAGCTGGAGCGTAAATCCAGGATGATCCATTAATTATCCAAAACACATATTTGGAATAATTAAACTTTTCTAAATTAATAATTAATCTTTCGAATAAAACAATAATAACCAAATCTAAAGAAACCAACTTGCAAAAGCATAAATTAAAAGTGTAACGAATTATAAATCAACGACTATCAAATTATAAACAATTGTAAACATTTAATATTCAAATAAATACATTAAAACTTAATGAAAATTATTATTTTCTTATTGTTACGCGACGCTTGGCCGCGAACACGTAACTAAGGGGTGTTATGTGGTCGTATCTGTTAATCTGTGTAGGCTGTCTGTCTGATTCTGTGGGATCATATCTCTTCGATAGGTGAACCAATTTTAATGCGGTTCTCTTTATATGAAAGCCGATTTTTGCGAGAATTTTACTAGATACATAAAAATTATTGATGAAGCAAAAAAAAACTCAAACCCGATCCTTTCACTATCGCGGTGGATGATCTATCAGTTACTCATCAGTGACACGATTAACAAATTAATTTATTTCTAAATACGCAAATTTGTCAATCAAATCCAGTTCATGCGAGAGTTATTTATTCCAGAATTTTTGTAGAAGAGAACTTTGTATGCGAAATTCATTAATAAAATAGCTTAAATTAAAAAGTAATAAAATACTTAGAAATTAAATTGAAAAAAAAAAATAGATAAAAAAACTTTTAAGTTAAACGGTTTTATAAATGTACTAAAGAGAAAATAATAATATTTAATTTAGGTTCATAAGTATAAAAGCGTGGCCGTAAACTCTATGATAATTTATTACAGTCACGACCCACGCTTTTATACTTATGAACCTAAATTAAAAATTATTTTTTTCTTTTTAGTACATTTATAAAACCGTTTAACTTAAAAGTTTTTTTACCTATTATTATTTTTAATTTTTTAGTGTGCTTTATTTGCTTAGTCTGATTTTATTACATTTATTCGATCCACTGAAACGTTACCGGAGCAAGACTTTTTGCCTGTGAAAATTCAAAAACGCGATTTGCACCCGGACGGGAGCAGGGTCGGTCAGCTAGTTACCATAATATTTTATTATCACCGGAGCTACACATGTGTGCAAAATTTCAACTTAATCAGATCAAGGGAACTGGGTGAAAAATCGGTCGCAAGATTTGAAACAAAGATAGTAACAAACAAACATATTGTAACAAAACTGTTTTCTTACGTGGGTGGAATAAATTATTTATTTACAATAATTAAAAATGTAACAAAAATAGATAACAATAAAATATAACAATTATACCTCAATTCTAACAGTCAACACTGTTTATATAATAATAACACGAACAGTAATTCTTAAACGAACTGAAGCGCTTTAATAACACTGAACAATTTATATGCTGTATTTATTTCAAATCGACACTGTCACACGACTGCCTCACTACGGTGACTGCTCCTGCTTATATAGAGCTAGCAGCTGGACCCCCCCACGCTCGCGCGCTTTCCAGAATATTCTGGTGGTTACCCGTGTCTTCGATATCATGCCACGCCTCACCATTGTTACTTGTTCTCGATGCTTCTATTGTCGTCAGCGGCGTAACATCTGGAGTTTTGCTACACTATAAACAGGTTCAAACTAAATAAAACCGTTTAAAAACTGCCATACTTTCTATCGCCGGTTCTGGTTTAATTTGTATTTTTTTGTTGCCTCCCTAGTCCCTAAGTGTTCTTTTTGGGACATTAAAAATTCTTATAATCTAAACTCTAAAATTATCACACAGACGCGGGACTTATCGAACGCACTTATATGTAAATAAAAATACAAGTACCTAAGTACATAGTACGATGAGTGACTTGTACACAATACATGTATGTCAGATACTTTTTAGATATGCAGGAAGTTTTCAAAGAATTCAACAACACAAAATGCTTCCGCAGCTGACTACAGAATAAATCGTTCTACATGCGGCGCGCGGTCGGCCAGTCACTTTAACTCATAGATTTAGAAATCTGGGGATGTAGTATGAAGTGCCACTTTAGACGAGGGAGGAAGCCATTCAGGGGAGAGTGCATGCCTGTCTTATGGACATGTCTATGCTATGCATGTGTTCACGTTCTATTGGCCGCATACAGCGCTTGCGCAATTGAAGCGACCAATAGAATGTGGGCACACTTGCTTCCTCACCACCACCCCTTAACAGCAACCACCCCACTCGCTTGCACTACGTCCCTAGATTTCTATGTCTATGCTTTGACTATACAGTATACTTGCAGTGTTGGGTGCATATTGTATCAAATGTTATATAATTTCAGTGTATTATAGCACGCTCGAAATTCATCGTCTGTATGCAAAATTCACAGATTTCGCAATCCTTGCAACCATCGAGGACATTGGAAATGATAACAGCATATATGAAACATAATTAACTGTTTATTATACAAACAATATTTATCAATGCACTGTTTAGTTTTGTCAGGAATAACCCTATTATTCTTCTGTTATATACGCGTTCACTTTTGCTTGATTACTTAACTTTTAAATGGATTTTTCTACAGTATTTATTAACATTTGCTCAAAAATAACACCGCAGATCGTCGCATATACCTCTCAATTAACTAGACATGATATAAAACACATTTCGAAAAAATTGCACTTGTTCAATTTTGCATGATTGCTCCTCACTTGATCGCGACACCGTTGTCTTTTGGCCTTGAACGAAAACTCGTAACTCTGCCCCCATATACGAACATAAACATTTCCAATGTTAAAACGTAAAAAATTTTCAAAGTCTATAGTAGTCTCAGAGCCGGCCGTGTGATTTCCTATAGTCCTATAAACTATAGAGTATTCGCTGGGTGCAGAGATAATAATATCATGGTGGGGACAACCGAATCGACTGCAGCGTACGCTATGGACAAAATAAGCGTTAAATCACACTCACCTTGTGAATAAATAAATGAAGTTATTTAAAAAATGTTGCATAATAGTTGTTGTGTAATTGTAGAAGTACAAGGCAGAAATAGTAGTTGCAAATTTTAAACTATGATTATTTTAGCTCTAATGCTATTATAATTAATATTGTTATTACTTTTGTCAGCTAAACTTACTCCATTCTGTTTTATTTTATGTTTATAAATAAAAAATTTTTGATTGCTAAAAACATAAGTGCAATACCACATGTAATAAACACATTTATTGATTTGATCTATAAAATATTTATTAAGAAAATAACTATAAACGAAGAACAATAATTTACAACATCGAATATTATCTGACGGCATTATGCATGTTCTCACAGTCTGTTCATATTAAGTTCCTACTGCCATCTAGTGGACAGTGGACATAAATACATAACACATTCGAAATAAAATGTATTTTATATTTATTAAAATTTTTTATATTTACTTTTTTTCAACACAATACGTAATATTTATTAGCCCCTTTCAGATGTGGTATAGCACTTATATTTTTTAGCGATCTGAGATTTTTTATTTATAAAAATTTGTCTTTCCTTCAATGGATATAGAGTGTGATTTAATGCGACCATCAGATGTAGTATTCGTCGCTCACCCAGCCAATAACATCGACTCCAAACAAAGATGTTTTAATTGAAAAATCGAATAAAAAGATAAAAAATAAAGACACCAAGAGAAGGATGGAGGCGTCCAAAAAAAACCTTTTTTCGAACGACAGTGACGAGAAAGATGTCAGTAAAGCAAAGAGAGCAAAGTTATCAAGGTGTGCCAAAACAAGTAGTTATAAGGATTCCAGTAATTCGGGTGAAGATTCGGAGGACGACGAAGATAGGGATAAGGATGTGTTTTTCCAGGACTTATGTCTTGTGTGTGGTGAATTCGGAAAGAATAACGAAATATGGCTGAGATGTGTCTGCTACAGAAATTTGACCCACAAGGCTTGCGCTACTGTGGAGAAAAAGACGTTTATATATGCAACTATTGTACTTATAAATGAAAAATAAGGCAATGGTGGCCCTCTGCCACTATAACCCCAATACGTTGGGGTAATGAAAGCCAGTTGATAATTTAAGAAAAAAAAAAGTACAATTTTAAATTCTGTTTTTTGTTACAATATGAATATAACATATTCAAGAGTACATTTTCCTTTATCTGTTGTATTTTTCTCGAAACCATTTGAACAAAACTACAAATTTTACGAGCAAAAATGCTTAGGAGGCCCCTATTCCCCCGACTTCCATATTAGTATACAGAGTTCACTAGTTAGTTGTTACGGTCGTTTAGGTGTGTTTGTACGTGTCAAACGACATCAAGATGGGGTATTCGACCAATCAGAATGGACCCTGACTGCAGAGTCTATAGTCGCTTATTATGAAAGTCATCCACACGGCATGGCAATTGCCCGAATATCAACAATGGTCGACATTTGCCATGTTGTCTGAACTCGACGATGAATTCTATTCAACGAAATTGCAATTTCAATCGTGCCGTCAGCACATTAAAATCATAATATCTCTGCAGTAAGCAGTTAGACGCTGTGACTGTACGTTACTAAATAACGAGTAGTTCTAGTTAGTAACTCTTGGGACTACGACTACGTAGAAGCTGCAGCCTGATGCAATCAGATTACTGGGTCATCGTTAAAGACGTTGTGATGCAAGTTGTTTGCTTCGGAGAGTCGCATAATAATTACATAATATTAATACTCATACCACTTTGAATGTTCCATGACTTACTATGCAAAGGACACAACGATTATGCACTGTGAGCCAAGCAGTACTCGAATTAACATTTGGTTATGCTTCATTTCCCACACAGTTCAGGACCGTGCGAAGGAACAATTGCGCCCGGGCATTTTTGACGTGAATACCCAGCGATGTAGATTAGTCGAACAGCACTAGACTCGCATTGGGAATGTACTGGGTACGAATCCCGGCGGAGGCAGATGTGGCTAGGACTTTTTCCTACTGCCTCACGCCGAGAAACGGTAATTCCTGTACCGGCCATCTTGTTTGAGGTTTTCGATGGTTTCCCTCAATAATTCCAGATGACTATCGAGATGGTTCCTTATTCAAGGCCATGGCCGATTACCTGTCAAACTCCTATGCTCCCAAAGTTGCCTACATTATCCTATAATTCCTCCATTCGCACATTGCTATTAATTAAGTTGAAGTATAAAAATGTATAAAACGGGAAGTGGTAAAAATGGAAAATAGTAATGGTGCGAATGGCGTCTGTTATGACATAATGTCGAGAAACAGACGTTAAACGCATTATTATTATTTTTGACATGAATAACGTCAAGAGCGTCAAATACGTCCGAGCTCTACAGGTCGCAATTGTTGACGGATCGACTTGATTTATTTTTTATTCTCTTTGTTTGCTGTCAGATTAAAATCTCTTGACCAACGATTATATATCTTCGGTTTCGGCCAATGCGTCGGTGAGGAAAAAGCTGAAGTTCGACATCGGTTTCGACAAAAGATCTGACCTTCAATCGGACACTAGTTGTAACAAAATATAACTCTATTGCTACTAATTTACAAACAGATATTAACGCGATTACTTCACAGTAGGTGCTTAGTGCTTAACCTTCGATCGTCCGCCCGCGGAGAAAGATATAAAACGAAAGGGGAGTGGGAGGCGACCGGACAACGGCCTGTGCCAAACGCACCAAATCACGATGATTTACCGCCGCAATTATTGTTACAACTGTGCCGTGCTTACGTCACAACTGCTTGTTTTATTTCTTCTTTTCAGGTTATGATCGCTTTTTGTTTTGTTTCTTTTGCGTGACATCACAACTGTTGTACGCTATCTTTGCCAGCTATTTTTTTAATAACAGAATAGTTTTTGTTAATCGCGCAGAAATATATATCCAAGTGACAGCAAGGCAAAAACCCCTATTCCGAATGTTAAGTGTTTCTTTCTGAAGCCGACGTCAAACGATTAGAAGTCTAATAATATAATTGCTATAATAGTGTAGTAGCAGTAACTGTTAAGGCGTGGTTGTTTAAAATTAACGCACTAATACGAAAAGTTGAACACTCCCTACTCGTAATAGTTATTGGTATAATAGACCGAGAGCTAGTGTCAATTTTTTGGTGTTATTTATTCAAGGCCTTATTTTTTGAAGATGTTGAAGGAGGCATATTAAAGTGCCCTGATTAAGAGATTTTGCTAAATAGCGGTATGAGAGGGATGGAGACCTCCCCCAAACATGTAACAAAAAAAAATGGTCACAATTATTATTGCTTCAAGGCTGAAATTGTTTGTATAGCTTATCGGTGACCCAATAATGCCATTATAATATTTATATTTATTAAACAATCAATTATTTCCTAATGAAGCAATTTGTCACTGAAATATCACTAGTAACAATAATAATTTAAAAATTAAGTTATACCACTAAAATGACACGACACTAATGGGGAATAAATAATGTTTGTCCCTACCACAAGTGCTGCCTCTCGTGCATAATTAAAGAGACTACTCTCAGGAAAATGGCTATAATTAAGAGTATTCCATAACGAAAATTTCCTCCTGCATTCTTCATCTCAAATCCTTTTCCCTTGCCTAAAAACGGTTCTGGCTCTCCCGACGCTATTTTTAAAGCTAAAGGATTCGGGTAAACGCCAAACGAAGGACCAAAAATCACACTACAGATTCCTCAGGCGAAAAATTGAAAAACATTTTCCTGGAAAAACTTACAACTTAAAAAAAAAATAAATTACGTAATCTTTTTCAAAAAATTTGCGTAAGGGATCTGTTTCTTGATTATCTGTCTTCCATTTGGCGTTTACCCGAACCTTCTAGCTTCAAAAATACGATCGGGACGTTCAGAGGCGGCGTTAGGCGTCGGCGACCGCCGACGACCTCGCGCCTGAAAGAGCCTCTCAAAATTTTTGTCATCATTTGATTAGCAATAGTACTCGTATATACTCATACATTAGTGTATAATTCAGCTCGTTTAATTTAACGTTTTCTTTCTGACTAGGAAATGAAAGAGGCCTCACAAAGCTGATACCGAAGGTCCACGTTTATTTCTGAAAAATCTAAATTTTCTAACGCATTGTATTTTTTGCTGCCTCTGTCTTTGATGTCTTTGTCTCTTTCACTGTCTGTATATTTATAGCTGCTGATTTAAATTTTTTGTCTTTTAACGGTCCTTTCTGTCAGAACTTTTCGACGTTTTTAATCCTTATGGTAGCATATACTCTTAAACTCGATAATTTTTCTCGGTTACGTTTGAGTTAAGATTGGGTTCCTATCAAAACCGGCCTTGACGCAAACGAATTAACGGGTAAAATTGAAATTTACGCGAACAAGGCTGCGGGCAAAAGCTAATATGAAAATAATAAAGCTGTCGAAGTAGGTAGTATACACTAAGAGCAAAAACAGTGAACCGTGATGCATACAATGAAACCGTATTATTTTAATATAAATTAAACATTTTCAACAAGCGTGTAGAACAAAAGCTCGGCGGTTGTGTAAAATTGAAATAAAACGCATTTGTTTTATAAAAGCCCATCGTCTATTGAAACATTACAGCAGTTGCACTTTTGTTGTCGACAGACTGTTTCCGCGTTGTCGGATTGTGCAAACGTAGGTATAACTGACCGTGTAAACGTACACACCTCCCCATTCAACCGTTCATTTCGAGTCGTCAGACTCTCATCCGGAAGATATTAGTAGATTGTATAAGATCTATAGTCTATTCATTTTCAAGATAGAGTGACCTGCGTGCGTGATCAGCTCGTGTCCCTTTTAGACCGAAAGCTAGTGACAATTTTTTACTTCCCACCTCTACTATGGTAGGGAAGTAATGGATTTAGTCCGAAAAAAATATTTCGAGATTTTAACAGATTTTCACGTTTTGAGACCCTAGCAATCGTTTAAGATCATTTTCTGACTGATGTCTGTATGTGTGTGTGTGTATGTGTGTGTGTATGTGTGTGTGTGTGTGTGTGGTCAATTTTTCGCCTTCGATATCTTAAGAACGGAACAACATACGGGCATGCCGATTGTTCTATTGTGTTTATCAGCCTTTAACTTAGATCTGATTAGATTTTGAGTCAAATCGGTTCAGTGGATCCTGAGATATTCAAAAAACGTCCTCAATGTCACGTATTAACATAGGTAAAAAAAAATATAAATGAATTCTAGATGTTATAATATGAAAAAAATATAAATATTTTTTTTCTCTAAAATGTATAGTTTTCGAGAAAAAAAATATTTTACTAAAAAAAAATAAAAATTGTACGTAAACCAAGGTAACCATGATTTTTGCTATATTAAGTTAGCCATCAGTAGATCACCAAACAAAAAAGAAGGCCATGCTTTTTTCAAAGAATAAAAATTAAATTGTGTTTTAAAGACCACCAACAGCTAAGGTTATTTGGGCCTAGTCAAAGATTAATAAAAAAAAGTGTTTATTTTTTGCAAATATTTACTAGGTGGGAAGTATAGGACTGGTCATCAGTCGAATTTTTGATGTTATTTTTGTGAAGATTTGAGGGAGGCATATTAAAGTGCCCTAAGTAAGGGATTTTGCTAGATAGCGGTATGGGAGAGCTGCAGACCGCCCCCAACATGTAACAAAAAAAATAGTCACTATTATTATTGCTTCAAGACTGAAATTGTTTGTATAGCTTGTCGGTGACCCAATAATGCCATTATAATATTTGCAGATCGATTGGTTAGTATTAAAGGGGTGGCAGATCACCCTAAACGTGTCATATATGTACCCGACGAAATTTATATTATTAGTTCAAGGTTCAAATTTTAATATGTTGTTACGGCGACTGTTTTAAGCCAAAGCCTGCTTACAATATTACACAATTTTGAAACGTCAAACAAATTTATTTTTAAAATTTTAAAATTTAGGTAATTATTATTAATAAAATCCATGGATATCATAATATCTATTATACACAAATGTCCAAAACCTACTTACAATATTACACTATTTTGAAACGTCAAAAAAATTGATTTTTAAAATTATAAAATCTAAATAATTATTATTAATAATATCATAACATCACCTGTTATACATAAATATCCAATGCCTGCTTACAATACTACACTATTTTGAAACGTCAAAAACTTGATTGTTTAAATTATAAAATCTATAAGAAAACGAATTTTTCGCGGGATGAGACCTAGCTAAATCGATTGTTGCCCCCCAAAACCCATTTTCAGTCAATTTCATCCAAATCGTTACAGCCGTTTTAACCCTGTCAGCGTTTCATTAATTTTTGTGTCGGTAATTTTTGAGTCGAGGTCCTTCCAAGTCACTACCCTCGCTAAAGAAGTATAACTTCAAAAAGTAACAGTTTCTACGATTACTTAAAAGCCTTCTTGTCAGTTAGTTACCCAGGTACCGGTGGACGCAGGTACAACACAACCCCAAACACGCATGTGTCTGTTTGTGTGTACATGCGTGTGAGGGCGCGCGAGTTATGTGCCTCCCTGCATCACAGTGGGACTCGGTATGCGTGGCGTGCGTCTGTATATGTGCTGGGGGCGAATTTGTCGATTTGGTCCGCAGAACTTGTCTATGACCGACTCAAATACCGTATGATTTATAGCTATAAGGTTCTTTAACCTTAAAAGTCTGCAACATCTACGCGACTGATTCGCATATATTTTTTCAATTTTTATATACCTACGATTTAAAACGGAAAAAATATTAGTAAAAAAAACTTTTTAGAGACAAGCTTTTATTTAAATGCACTAAAAGGAAAAAATAATTTTTAAAATAATTATAAAAGCGTGGGTCGTGAACTCTATGATAGTTTATTAGTCACGACCCACGCTTTAATAATTATGAACCAAAATTATTTTTTCCTTTTTAGTGCATTTAAATAAAAGCTTGTCTCTAAAAAGTTTTTTTTTACTAATATTTATTTTGTTCATTTTAGTCTTTAAAAGTTTTACCCCCCTTTGACACCCGTATAGGGGTTGAAATTCGAAAAATCTTTTCTTAGTGGATGCTTACGTCAGAAAAGGAACCAACTGTCCAAATTTCAAGTTTCTAACTTCAGCGATTTGGCCTGGGCATTGATTAGTCAAAAAAACTCTACATCCCCGTTTGAATCCCTTAGAGGTTGAATTTATTTCTAAAAACGATTTATTCATTTACTGTTATCGGGAATGCATATGTGTACAAAATTTCAAATCGATCGGATATGTGGAAGTCGTTCAAAATTTTGACCTAAACAAACAAACACACAAACCGACTAACGACTATATACGTGTATAAAAATACAAGTAGCATTGTAAACGATAATGTCTACTCATATTGAAAATGTTTTTTTTATTAAAACGAAGTTTTCCTCAACGAATTTTTCATCAAAACAACATATTTCTTTCAACACTTTTTCAATTTTTCAATTCAACTGACGAAAAACCCACAAGAAAAAGAAATTACAGACAAAAGTCCCGTTATAATTATTTATAGTAATACTACTCTGTAGGCATTAGGCATAAATACAATTCAAACGGTGTACGTGTAATGATAAAACGCCACTTATTTATTATTATTTTGGATACAAATTGAAGTTACAAAATTGTGTGCCTGAGTCGTTCCCAGAATATTCCTCTATAAAATAAAAATATACCTACATATTGTTGTGTCGTTTTGAGTCAACATAATACTCTACATTGTCGACACAACATTGTTTTGTTTTGGCAGTTTCTATTAGCTACGCTTTTGAAACAAACAAGTAATTCAAAATTGTAATCTAGTTGTGATCAGACGTAAATTTAGACTCGTCTTGATTAAATCAAATTTTGTTGTGTTTTATTTATTTATTATTAATTTTATATGAAGATCTACAATAATATTAATTCAAGTCAAAAAGATCTTTACAATTGGTGACCCCTGACAAGTGAGCACTACTTATATTTTTTTCAAAATATTATATCATGGACAGAAGCTTTAGAAGAAACATAAATTATATATTAAAATGGAGAATTTTATTGGAAAAACGGATAAAAGTGACATTTTTTAATTATTTTTTCGCAAACGCTTCATTTATTTTTAAGTACAATAAATTTATTTACTTATTTTCCTAAGTTACTTTTTCAGATTATCATCCATGGTAACTTACTTTATTAATAATTTTTTTCATTTTGACATTTCTATTTTAATTTTATGCTTTTTATGCTCTTTTAACATATATTTATTATTTATATCTATTCACATTACATTTCACAACATTATATCAAACAATTCAAATCTATATTTGCACTAATTGCACCAACACTGCGAATTTATAATTATTCAGTATTTAACATTTTTTATGTTGTCTATCAAATATTTACTTTTTTGATTTAGACATGGGTTTGCTGCCTTATTTTCCTCCGTGCAACGGATTAGCGACATGCTACCGTCATTTTTACGAAGCGAACAACTAGTTCTTATTCGTTATATTCTTTCAGGTTACTCCTGCTGAGGTCGATACACTCCTATATATGTTTGTACACTTCCAGGATATTACCTGTTCTCCCTGTGTTTTTTTTTACGCAAGCTCAAAGCAGAATGATGTTCAGCTGATTTAATTATTATTTACCATTATTTTTCATCAATTCGTAGACTCATTTTACTTCAATTGTTTACGTCTTCACGAACTTCACTAGTGGACTCCTGCTTTTGTCACGCCTTCTACAACGTGCCTAGCTGTCCATTTATGGTTCTCAGACGAAGATCACCATGATATATTGATTTTTTTTATCATAACAAACACTAGTATGTAATTACTAATGCGTAATAAACTATACATCTACTCTTTGGTTCCTTCCTGTGGGTTTTGCAGTTAGTTTTGAAAACTGGCCACTTTCATTTGTAATTTTCCCATGCGAAGGGGGGTGTTATGTTGTGTCGTTTTGAGTCAACATAATACTCTACATTGTCGACACAACATTGTTTTGTTTTGGCAGTTTCTATTAGCTACGCTTTTGAAACAAACAAGTAATTCAAAATTGTAATCTAGTTGTGATCAGACGTAAATTTAGACTCGTCTTGATTAAATCAAATTTTGTTGTGTTTTATTTATTTATTATTAATTTTATATGAAGATCTACAATAATATTAATTCAAGTCAAAAAGATCTTTACAATATAATATTTAAATTGGGCTTCGAAGAATCATGTAAAATACATTTAGAATGATAATTTATTCACCGTCGCTGCTTTATATTATGTGTACAAAAGTCTCAATGTTGAAAAAATATGTCTACTCGTCCCTCCCACCAATTACGTCGACCTTCTCTCCACTTACACCCGTCCTTCCGCCATATGCCCGTTCTTCCACCATATGCATTAGTTTTTCCGTCGTTTTAATTTATTTAAAGGCAAGTACAGATTTTAGCCACTTATCTTTTAATGTTACGAAAAAAATTACAAATTCGTCCGAAATGACCACTTGAATCAAAATTTTTAAAATAAAAATAAATTATTTTTACTAATGTGGACTGTTTTTACACTTATTGACGATCTTCCACTACTTTTTTGAAAAATAAAATCCATTGGGGTCATCGGTACCCCCCACCCCCAATAAAGATGTGGCACGAAAATATACCTCCATTTAATAAAAATATATGAGCACTGTGGTTGGAATAAAAACAAAAATAAAGATAGTTACTTCTTACCACAACAGTTTTATTGATGGATGTACATTTCGAAAGCTATGCTTTCATCTTCAGCAAACACTAGCTGAAGATGAAAGCATAGCTTTCGAAATGTACATCCATCAATAAAACTGTTGTGGTAAGAAGTAACTCTCTTTATTTTTGTTTTTATACCTCAATTTGAACAAACTTTATCATCTGAAAAACATTGAGTGCTTCGTTGAATTGGTTCTAGACCCAAATATAACCTAGTCAACGAAATGATCCTAGCCGAAAAGTCAAAAAGCGCAAAAACCGGTTTCGGGACTTTGTTTGGACTGGTTAGTAAAAAAACATATTAACAGTTCTTGACGCTCGGGTGAGCGCAAGAGAGGGGGGAGGCACTTCAAAGATCCCTTTTTTTGTTTTTCGCGTACCTATATCTCGAAAACAGTTGGTCCTACGAAAAAATTCATTACATAAAAATTGTAGTTGACAAAATTTCCTACATTTTCTATATTTGAGGTTTTTTTCTATCTCCAACTGTTAACGAGCTACACGCTTCTGAAAACCGCTATTTTTCGAAAAAATATTTTTCGCACCACATTTTTTTGCCGAACTTTTCTCTCTAGCGCCTCAACCTATCATTTTACAAAAAAAAAAGTTGTACCGAATTAAATTTCTTTCAAAATGGTATATCAGTTTACCATTTTATCTTAACCTGATCCAAAGTTTTCAGAAGCGTGTAACTCGTTAACGGTTGGAGATAGAAAAAACCTCGATTATAGAAAATGTAGAAAATTTTGTCAGCTACAATTTTCATGCAATGGATTTTTTCGTAGGGCCAACTGTTTTCGAGATATACGCGAAAAACCAAAAAAAGGGACCTTTGAAGTGCCTCCCCCCTTCTCTGGCGCTCACGCGAGGGTCAATGACTTTTGATATGTTTTTTTACTAACCAGTCCAAACAAATTCCTGAAGTCGATTTTTACGCTTTTTGACTTTCCGGCTAGACCCCTCTTTAGAGCACTCAATGGCTGAGCTATATCTGTTGGTGACCTTAAAAAAAAGAAAATATATTTTACTTCTATGGTATGCAAACAGGGCCAAGGTTCTAAAATCAGTACGTAAAATGTAAACGTTAGGGAAGTACTGAAATATCTACAATTAAATTCCAGTCAATTATGTAATACTGCTATACATAGCGATAATGGCCACAGAAGCCAAGTCGCATAGTATTTTTTTTTTTTCGCTTCCAAATAAAAAAAAAAAATCCAGTCAACTTACAAATTGATATAAGATACAAGTGACCTCTATAAGAGGGTCAAGTCCGGCGTATGTAAGTTCCAGTGTCGCGGCGGCCGACGTTACAGAAGCAGCGAACGGGGAGAACGAGAAGGAAATCGTCCGCCGACGGCGTTAACGTCGCGTGCTGCTGTGCTCAGCCGTCGTCGTTCGCGAATTATACATACATAAGCGCGTGCATACATGTGTCCTAACCGCTTTGGTGTAGCCCACATTTATAGATTGTTCCAAAGTATGTACTATAGACCAGCCAGGGGCGGTGCCAGTAAAAAGTTTTGAGGGGGTCAAAAATGAAAGATAAAAAAATTCGACTGATACTTCCCACCTAGTAAATATTTGCAAAAAATAAACACTCTTTTTTTATTCTTTGAAAAAAAGCATGACCCTCTTTTTTGTTTGGTGATCTACTAATGGCTAGTAATATAGCAAAAATCATGGTTACCTTGATTTACGTACAATTTTTTTTTTTTAGTAAAATATTTTTTTTCTCGAAAACTATCCATTTTAGAGAAAAAAAATATTTACTTTTTTTCATATTATAACATCTAGAATTCATTTATATTTTTTTTTACCTATGTTAATACGTGACATTGAGAACGTTTTTTTTAATATCTCAGGATGCACTGAACCGATTTGACTCAAAATCTAATCAGATCTATTAGTTAAAGGCTGATAAACACAATAGAACAATCGGCATGGTCGTACACACACACATACACACACACACACACACACACACACACACACACACACACACACACACACATACATACAGACATCAGTCAGAAAATGATCTTAAACGATTGCTAGGGTCTCAAAACGTGAAGATCTGATAAAATCTCGAAATATTTTTTTCGGATTACATCCATTACTTCCCTACCATAGTAGAGGTGAGAAGTAAAAAAATTGGAGAAAGTAGTGGCGAAAATTTTGACGTGATTAACGTCTAAAGTCTCATACTGGGGTGGCATCTGAAAAAAATATTGGATGTTACGGAAATAGAAGGAAGTAGTTATCACGTGAAAGAAGACACTATTATACTTAAGCCTATGTTAAGTTTAATGTTGACATAAGCCAGGTGGCTGTGTGGTAATGTACTAGACTACCAACAGGTTAAAACGCTACGCCCAGGTTCTAATTCCCGAAAACTTTTAATATTGATTTTTTTTTATAATGAAAATAATATAAGATATTGGATAACAATTTCAAAAATAAAATCACAATTAATTTATTTATTATATTTTACGAACATTTGATTTTATAAGATAAATAAAAGTGGATGTATTAATACAATTATTTGTATTTAATGGTATTCACATCATCTGTCTGTACCCGCGATACAGACATACCCATTTTTTGCAAGCGACCCCTTAAATTTAATGTAATTGTCTAGGATACTTGCTGGTTAGTACTACAATCATTTTCGCTTCACTCTAAAGCTAATACGACGTAAATAAAACATCTAAAATAGTTATCTAATGAATTATATTATTGCTTAGTGACCATCAAAATTAGTAGATGGCAGCATAAAAAGTTGTTTTGTATTTCCAGTGTAAAGTAGGCCAACAAACAACAAACTGTTAGGAGATGGTTGGGGGAGTTGACCCCTGTGACACCCCTCCTCCCCCTGGGAAACCAGCTAAAGTTTTTAAAGTGAGTGCGTTTAGTGTGGAACAATCCAAGTAAAAAAATCCCAAATCATCTGCGGCCAAAATCCTCGGAAAGGTCAAACTTATTTTTAAACGCGAATTTTGAAGTAAAACTTCTTAGGCGGCACTGCTTCGATGATTTGAAAGGTAAATTGCTAGCTCGATGAAACGAAAATGGGTGACAAAAATTGCGTGACGCGAATTACAATAACAATCCTAAATAAATTAATAATCAATGTAGTCATGGCTCATTCTGATCCATTCATTTTTTTTACGCATATAACAAAAATTGGGGGGAGGCTGGTAAAGATAAATATTGCAATTTATATAGGCTCGACAACAGAGCATTTGTAGGGTAGTAAAGATATTACATATCAAAAATATTTCCACTTAATTTCATCTATAATGCTTTATTTATGATGTATTCCTACAGTAAATTGAGTTGACAAGCAATAAAATTAAATTAAGTGAAAACATAAAAATACATATTTTATTTAACCGTCTTGTGTTTAACTCACCTTCTCTGTTGTTGTTTTTTCTAAACTGTACATCCATTTATTTATTTATTATTTCATACAAAGTCAATTTACAACTTTCTTATGGGCCACAAGAAAGTTATAAAAATAATCTATAGGTACTATTATACAAAGGTCTTTTATATATGTATGTATGTATGTGTGTATGTATGTATGTGTGTATGTGTGTGTATGTATGTATGTATGTATGTGTATGTGTGTGTGTGTGTATGTATGTTCCAAATGATTTAACTTAAATTCTATTTGACGAATTTTGATGATTTTTTTAAATGTTCCTTATGATTCCAGAAGTGCTGTAGGCTATGTTTTATTCAACTTTTTAAATTAATTTTTGAGTTAATTAATTACTTAAATTTTTATTTGTTCTCTACTACTAACAAAACATGAAATTCCTTTGTATTTTAGCGTATTGGCGGAATCCTACTTATACCAGCCCGACTTCGCTTCGCAGAGGGAGAGATTCTCGCGGGTGATAATAAATCATAAATTATTATCTGTGAAACTACTGAACCGATTCTAAAAATTCTTTCACTTATAGAAAACTACACTCCCTGAGTGATATAGGCTGTATTTTATTTTGATAATTTCTTGCGGGGGGGATAATTCCTGTGGGTGTAACGTTTACTGCGACAGGAAGTTTTGGAGTGGTATCACCAGGAATTGGCGATAACCGCGGTTGTCTACATGTAGCGTTAGTGGCCTACCTTCAGTAGATCTTATTTCAAATAAAATTCATTAAATTTATTGTTATGTATTAATTAAAATTATATTATGTAAGTTCTCGCAGTCGCAGAGTTAATGATGCTATTTTGGCGGTTCTGAAGCTAGTGGTTCGAGCACAGGCAGAACGAACAGATATATTCACTCTATAACTGCGTCGATTTAAACAATTTATTATTTCGTGCTATTTGATCTTTTAATATTTGTGTATTTTTTTTTGATATCTAACCGTCTGTTAATTAAACGAATATTTAAATAATTTTCTTCTTTAAATTTTATAAATATAATTTTTTAAAACTCGTACTTTTTTTATTAATTATTTTAAATGTTAAAGAGTCAATTCACAATCCATGCGAATTTATCGGATATATTGGGCCCATCCTTAGTGAAACGCTTCCTCAACCTTACACCTATATCCGCAAATCTCCTGTTTATTAATATTTTTCACCCCGCATAATTCGCCTCGTCATATGGGATAGTAACAAAACGTAACTCTGAAATTATTTTTTTGCATTTTAGCGTATAGGTGGAATCCTACTAATATTATAAACACCACCAGCCCGACTTTGCTTCGCAGGGGGGAAATTTCTCGCGGAGGGGATAATAAATCAAAATAAACGTGGGCGAAGCCACGGGTAGGGGCTAGTAATAATATAATAATAATATAAATTTTAAATTATTTTAAATTTAAACTTGTGGCATTCTGTAAAATAATTTAAATTTATCTTCGTCCTGTTGTTCCCTAGGGTTACAACAAAACTGTCATATTCACCAATTTTAGTGAAGTATGGATGCACCCAGTATCTCTTCTTGACTTCCTTAGTTCCTTCTTCTTCTTGTTCTTCTTCAAAATTCTACTTCAACGCAATAACAAAACATTTTCTTCAACTGGCGACATCGCGAATACTATTTTCATCAGGCCCGCCGCTAGCTGTTTCGTCGCCCGCGTGCAATACCGATTATGCCGCCCTACGACTACTTACTCTGAGTTTTGTCAAAAAAATTCGACTGATGGACCAGTCCTATACTTCCCACCTAGTAAATATTTGCAAAAAATAAACACTCTTTTTTTATTCTTTGACTAGGCCCAAATAACCTTAGCTGTTGGTAGTCTTTAAAACACAATTTAATTTTTATTCTTTGAAAAAAGCATGGCCCTCTTTTTTGTTTGGTGATCTACTGATGGCTAGCTTAATATAGCAAAAATCATGGTTACCTTGATTTACGTACAATTTTTATTTTTTTTAGTAAAATATTTTTTTTCTCGAAAACTATACATTTTAGAGAAAAAAAATATTTACATTTTTTTCATATTATAACATCTAGAATTCATTTATATTTTTTTTTACCTATGTTAATACGTGACATTGAGGACGTTTTTTTGGAATATCTCAGGATCCACTGAACCGATTTGACTCAAAATCTAATCAGATCTAAGTTAAAGGCTGATGAACACAATAGAACAATCGGCATGCCCGTATGTTGTTCCGTTCTTAAGATATCGAAGGCGAAAAATTGACCACATACACACACATACATACACACACACATACACACACACACACACACACACATACAGACATCAGTCAGAAAATGATCTTAAACGATTGCTAGGGTCTCAAAACGTGAAAATCTGTTAAAATCTCAAAATATTGTTTTCGGACTGAATCCATTACTTCCCTACCATAGTAGAGGTGGGAAGTAAAAAGGATAATTAATGTTTTCTCATGTTCTGAGTTTTGTCAAAAAAAGGATAATTAATGTTTTCTCATTATGGTGGGGAAAAAAACAACTTAGCGAAGATAAAAGATTTATTTTAAAACTAAGATTCTTAGTTTTAACGGATGCCAATAGACGGCGGTTTTAACGTCATTCGGTCGGATTTTTTTCTATGCTATGACATATTTTCTTATCCCCTCAACGGGCACGCCTCGCGCGCTCCAAGGAGTCCTTGGAGCTCGCTAGGCGCCCCAAGTTGGTATCCTATGCGCGCCCTCTGCGTAGGAGTCGACCGGCCAGGGGTACAACGACTTGAATTAGGTATGAGTCGCTCGATTTGCCGCCCCCTGGGCGTGCCGCCCGTGTGCGGTGCACGCTTTGCACGCCCGCTTACGGCGGCCCTGATTTTCATAGAGCGAATACTCTACTCGCATTTTGATTTCCTACCAGGTCAAGCTTATAACTCCCTTCTGATTTCTCATCAGTAATAAAGAATTTCAACTAATTAACAATATATGACTTAATTCTGGACAACAATGTAATAATTATTAATTCAACAATGAAATCAATCCACAAAGCATTCACGTAACCCGTAGGTAGTGAATAGTATTTCTTAACATTATCAATCAGCATCTGCTGATTGATAATTAATAGTTATGTAGACGTACAATATATAGTTATGATCATAAACGTTGCTGATTTTCGATGAATACCACTTACCAGTCTGGTTGACTACCATTACACTTATATGCAGTCGTAGACCTCGCGCGGCGAAAGATGAAGCCACCGCGTCATAGTAACGTGAATGCATTGCGCCCGCCATATATATTTTTACTTCCCACCTCTACTATGGTAGGGAAGTAATGGATTTAGTCCGAAAAATTTTTTTCGAGATTTTAACAGATCTTCACGTTTTGAGACCCTAGCATCGTTTAAGACCATTTTCTGACTGATGTTTGTATGTGTGTGTGTGTATGTGTGTGTGTGGTCAATTTTTCGCCTTCGATATCTTAAGAACGGAACAATATACGGGAATGCCGATTGTTCTATTGTGTTTATCAGCCTTTAACTTAGATCTGATTAGATTTTGAGTCAAATCGGTTCAGTGGATCCTGAGATATTAAAAAAAACGTCCTCAATGTCACGTATTAACATAGGTAAAAAAAAATATAAATGAATTCTAGATATTATAATATGAAAAAAAAATAAATATTTTTTTCTCTAAAATGTATAGTTTTCGAGAAAAAAAATATTTTACTAAAAAAATAAAAATTGTACGTAAATCAAGGTAACCATGATTTTTGCTATATTAAGTTAGCCATCAGTAGATCACCAAACAAAAAAGATGGCCATGCTTTTTTCAAAGAATAAAAATTAAAATGTGTTTTAAAGACCACCAACAGCTAAGGTTATTTGGGCCTAGTCAAAGAATAAAAAAAAAAGTGTTTATTTTTTGCAAATATTTACTAGGTGGGAAGTATAGGACTGGTCATCAGTCGAATTTTTAATTGCATATTTATTGTCATGAATAGCAGTTTGCCAAAATTGTACCTAACGTCATAAAACCTAATGTGCAGTTTTGTGTACACGGCACTGTCTGCGGACAAGCAGGCGTTCACTAGCATATTATTGATGACGTGCCTGGCTTCATCTCTCACCGCGGGCACTCTACAATATAGTTATGAACATAAACGTCGCTGCTTTTCGATGAGTACTGGTCTGATCGATCGCTTTGATTGGACGTGACGTGACCTCGACATGCGTAACCGAACGAAAAAATCAAGGCTAAAAAGTTTCACTTAAAAAACACACTTAAGAAAAATTTGTTTTGTTTTGTAAGCACTCTTTGACACTAGTGGCGCGTAGTTTTGCACGAGTGTAACACTAGCACCGTGCCATTGCTGAGTAGTGTACACGCTCTTCGTGTAAGCCATATTACTCTGTCATTACTGCTGTCATGTTGCACTTTTTTACACGACCTCCCTGCGACGGTCGTAAAAGTGTAACACCGAAGGTCACACTAACATCCCACCGACGCCCAGCCGAACACGATACACTGTAGCATTGCGCTCTACACTGACCAGTCGAACACGGTTCTTGATGAAAGTTTACACTAGTGTAACCAGCTGAAAACGTCTAAAGGTACGTGCAGAATGGAGCTGGGATTCTAGATGGTAGCGTAGATCATAGCAGGGCTTGCTTAAATTAATGCATTGTTATATATGCGAGCGTACACAACGAAGCAGTGAGTGTAGCAGGTATAAGCGCTGTTACAAGAGCTGGTAGATTCAAGAATGTATCTCACCATTCTTTCAGCGCGCTGACTACTACAATCAATGTGTGACAACTGTCAAATGGCCGTTACAAGTTTCGCAATTGATGTGACTAGTTTAATAAGTGAAATTTTGCCAGTTTTTATTTAATTTGTTTTGAGTTTTTTCTAAGACGTATTTAAAAGTGCCTAGGTTCCATACGTAAATATCCAAAAAATCGGTTTGGGTAAAATTTTAATTCTTGGTATAAATGATGAAATTCGCCATGTTTAGATCGTTTTCTATTAATAGGGTGGACATGATAGCTCCTACCCAAATTTGTATTTAAAATATACCACTTTGTAGCAGAAGAACACAAATATTCGTCTTCGCTATCTGACATTTCAAACGCGATTTAAGCTTGTATCAATGCTAGTATCAAAGCTTCGTTGTGCAAACCTATAAGCGCTTATAATTTCAGCCACCATCTACCATCAGTGGCGGCTCGTGGGGTAGTGCTACAGTGCCATGGCACTACCCCTAATTTTTCAATTTTCTCTAAAAATATTTTTTGGTAATATCATTGATTAACATATTATATGGGAAGATAGTGATTCCATGTACTGAAAAATATACTATAGCTGCCCGCTTACGTTTCATTCCCCTGGCCCACAAACTCAATGTTGACTTGTGCTTCCACCTATATTATTGTTGAACTAACAGCTCAGATATTGTCAATGCTACCTCTAACTGATCCTAAATAATGATATAAGATATTTACATCATTGCCGCAGCTGACATTATTTTAATGTTTTGAAATTTGTTGAGACTGTATAAAACTTATATAAAGTGAACTTAGTTTAGTTACATAATTTATCTGTAAACGCTAACTGATTTTATATTTCTTTGTCTCTGAATAAAAATTGTTCAAACACTCGTAAAATATATTTTGATGTATTCATAGGCTAAGAGCTGATAACACTTTTTTCATGTGTTTTTATAAGACTTGGAACTTTTTTAAAAGATGAATTTTATATATCTCTACAAGGGGTATATAGTCTGTCATTCCAAACGCGGGGCAAAACCACCCCATATTTTTTTGTTCACTCTTGCGAAAAAAGACTTATGTGTGTTTATCATTAGTAAAGTCTAGAAAAAGTTTTGCCCCGCGTTTGGAATGACAGACTATTTACCCCTTGTAGAGATATTTAAAAGTTATCTTTTAAAAAAAGTTCCAAGTCTTCTAAAAACACATAAAAAAGTGTTATCCGCTCTTAGTCTATCATAGCAACTTATACTAATTAGTTAACAAAAGCAAGCAGTTTAAGAGAATTAGATAATCAAATTCATTAAGATTGTAAAATTTGTTGTTAAATAAAAGAATTTAAAATAAATCTTTCACAATTTTTCCAATCGTTAGGGGCCTACACACGATCAGTTTAACTTCGCAGGTTATCTGTGCAGTCAAACTGCACAGTTGTGTGAACTGTACGGTGTGTGGGCTATTTCAGTTTGCTCCTCAATTGTTCTCAGTTTGAAGAGCTGACGTGCGTGGCTAGACACGACTAGAAAGGGAAGTTCGGTTTTGTGCTCAGATTGATCTGAGCGCAAAACCGAACTTACCCAAAGACTACACATGACTGTGTCAACTGTTCAATTAACTGAGCTGACTTCGCAGTTTATCGGTGCAAAGTAGAGTCAAATGCGCAGGCCAAAAGCCTGCGTTAAAATTTGTCGGAACTATGCAGTTATCTCAGTTTATCGCTCAGACATGACGCCACAAGGGTTAAACTGCGCAGTTAAACTAATCGTGTGTAGGCCCCTTTACTGAATTTGATTATCTAATTTTCTTATGTATGAATATTTTTAGTTTGACATAATAATGATTAACATTATTAAGTTTAAAATTAAATAAAATATCAGAATGGTCCAAAAGTCTTGCCCTAATGTTAAATCCAATTAAATTCAATATAATGTCTATAGAAAGCCGGAATCAGTTGGCTAAAGTGCCGTAACGCTGTCTGGTCATCAAACTAATTCTGTAGACTACTGCAAAAATTTAGGATTATACATAGACAAATACTTAGTGGAATCGCTCATTTTATCATCTTTTAATTATTGTGATATTGTGTACGGACCATGTATAAACCAGTCAACATCGCAGCTTATCCAAAAATTTTAAAATATATGCTTCAGATATATTGTATACAACATAAATTTACATATCGCATACTTCGTAGACAACTTGATCACAACCGGGCAGCCAGATTATCTAAATTGCAATTTAAAATATTTATCAGATTATCATAATAATAATAAAAATACGATGTCACAGGATACAACATTGTCAATAAACTTGCATGAAACAAATTTTTATAAAAAATCTTTTACTTATGGTTCTGCCTCTATATACTTATAATAATATTCCTCGTAAATATATACATCTCAAAAAAGAGGCGTTTCGAAAGAACGTTAGGGGTTGTCTATTAATAGTCACCGCGAAATATTATGCAATATGAACCAATGACGCAAGATTGTCTTAAATAAAATTAAGATGCTAGTCACCAGATGGCCTAACGATTGTCAACACAACTCACTTCTGTAAACTCTACAATTATTCTGTACTCAAAGATTAAATAATAAAACTTAGGATGCTAGTCAACAGATGGCCAATAGTGCGACGTCTAGCTGCCTCTATTAAAAGTGGCCTCATTTACGCTCATAAGGATCAAAATCTTCTAGTAATATGTTAAACAATGGTAATATCTTTATTAATATATTTTTTTTAATCAATTTATAAAATTATCGATCGTCCGGACAGCAGAGTTCAGCCTAAATCGCACAAATTTCCTAAAACATTTTCATCACGCGATCAGTAACACGTATCCTGTGCCATTTAATAATAGGCACAGTGTAAACAAAGCATACCTTACGGTCCTTATATGTGAGCAAGAGAGATAGAACTATGACTCATGATTTCCCTATGCTGTAATGCTAAATCGAAATGAAATGTGTGCCAGGCACATTATTGGCGATATTCTGTTTGGTCATTGTTGGAATTTATACGCATTGTTGTTTCGGTTTAATGTTATTGTTGATAACAATTTTGTTTTATTATGTAGTCAAACATAGACAGTCGCGTGGATAGTCACTAGGTAAATTATTTTCTATGTTTTATAGGTACTTCTTTTCTATTTTGACCTTCGTTTTGGCACCACCTGTCTAAACAGGCACGAGCCGCCACTGTCTACCATACATGCTACCATCTAGAATCCCAGCTGCGTACTGCACGTACCTTAAGATGAGTTTAAAACAAGTTCGCATGATCGGTGAGTCGGTACCAAATAATATTTCGGTTACATAGGCCGTCGTCTTCTGCAGGCTGCAAAACAGTTGAACACGGTGGAACAGTCGTTTATCGATCACGCTCACACAGACCAATGATATAGAGTCTGTTTCACTCTCGTCGTATACGTCGGTCTCACTCACTCTCTCGGTCCGTTAAACCACCCCGTTATAACCCCAGTAGGATAGCAAGACCATGTATATATAGAGTCGACTGGAGAATCTGTTCTCAAGTGAATCGAAAATGCGTTTTCCTCTATTGATACACCGAATTGAATTAGGGGAAAGTTATACCACGGAACGCATTAGTGTGAGTAGACCTACGAAGCAGTCGATTTTCTGTAACATACTCCCAATATATGAATCATCAATGGAGACTATAGAGATTTTCGGGTCGTCGCTAGGGTTGCCAGGCGCCCCGATTAATCGGGATTGTCCCGATTTTGGGTCGTAAGTCAAAGTGTCCCGAATAAATTTTTCGGGACATCCAAATGTCTCCGTTTGGCCTATTTTGATTTATATTAATTATATGGCGTTTTTAAACCGATCAAAAGTACAACTAGAATTAAAAATCTGTTTTGTATCTGTGTTTATAAGTTTTGTTCTAAGAATTAAAAGATTATTTTTGAGTTTTTTGTTCTTAAAGTTGTGATTTTAAAGTTTATAGTTATGTTTTTATAGGTATATTTTTTTACAAAATAATTTGTTTTTTTTTTTAATAAATATTATTTATTGTTTTCAAGGATCAAATTGCTCTATTTAAATATAGCAACTTCGAATTAAATATTATTTACCATGCGATAATTCGATTTTTTTACGTAAATACTACTTTTCTGATTTTCGATTTTTTTGTTATAACCCAACCCAACCTAACCTGTCGCGATTTGACCATCAAGATATCTGGCAACCCTAGTCATCGCCAATGTAGACAAATCAGTTTCTCTACTCTCCATGGAATCATCCAAGGGCGGCTTTACCGATAGAGCAAGTTTTGAGAGGGGCTTGAACAGAGGCGGATTTAGTTTCAATAACGCCCTGATGATGAAAATAAAATTTTCGAAACGTTAGCTAATAAATGCAATAATTACAGTATTTGCTTCTTTTTGGATCCTTAAGCCACTTTAAAGCCGTTCTCTTCCATTATCATCAGGATCACCACTTTTCTGTTTTTAATCAAAACAGATTCTTCACATTTCTTATTTAATTACTATTTACTTTTTTTCAAAATCAATTACTTGCCATCTATCAATATGACAAGTTTCTGAAAAACATGGCGGAATTGGGCACATACGCAGAAAAAAAATGGGTGTGTGCTTATGACCACACGACAGAAGTAAGTACTTCAGATTTTCTAATTTTTAACCGACTTCAAAAAAAGGAGGTGGTTCTCAATTCGGTTGTATTTTTTTTATGTTTCTTACCTCATAACTCAGTCATTTATAAACCGATTTTGAAATTTTTTTTTTATTTGAAAGAATATACTTTCAGATTGATCCCATAGAAATTTCATCAAAATCGGTTCAGTAGTTCGGCTGATTTTAATAAAAGTGAGTAACGGCGTGTGATTCTTTAAGGTAAATGTCACTTTTTGACATATCAGACAGCGTAAGAAAGTCGGTTTAATAAAAGTGAGTAACGTGATTCTTTTAAGGTAAATGTCACTTTTTGACACTAAAAAGTAAAAAATAAAAAACTTTTTAACAAAAAAAAAACCTCCTTCAAAAAACTACTAAAAAGAGGAAAATAATGAAATTTTGAGGTCTGTGCCAATTTAATAAAATATGAAGTTGGTTAAAAAGAAGATATTAATCACTTTACTATACTTTTTAACCGACTTCATATTTTATTAAATTGGCACAGACCTCAAAATTTCATTATTTTCCTCTTTTTAGTGGTTTTTTGAAGGAGGCTTTTTTTTGTTAAAAAGTTTTTTGGTGTCATCTATTATAGCGCATTTATGAACTAAAAATAATTTATTACTAAAATACCAAAATTGTATTTTTAATTAATTCCACCTTGGTTTCAAAAAAATTATAATTATTGTCAAAGAAAAAATATAACAAAAATAAAAACTCGGGTCGCAGTGCCAAAACCCTGCCGACAATATAGTGTATTTGCTAATACTGGCATTGTGGCTTTATTATGTGAACTTAAGTTTGTTTTTGAACAAAATAAAAAATTTAACCCCTTAATACATTCCTTAAAATAATATTTTTTTTTTTCTTAATTTTAATATTTTTATCAATGCAACCTCGGTACCAAATTAAATACACTCTTCAGTAAGTAAAGCATTATCCGCAAACTAGTGTTTTCATAAAATTTGTAAGTCCGGTCCTGCCGGGCCGATTTTCTTAAAATTTTAGCAGCACATTTTAATCGTTACTAAAGGGTTAAATTTCAATTTTGAAACGATTCTGAGAATTTTTTCGGCATTTTTGGGCCCAAAAACATTTTTCAACCCCTAAAAACCACCCTTAAAATGGTCCGATTGAGCCCATTTTAAATAGGCTTCGTGCGGTGATAGATTTCAACGTGCCTACCAAATTTCGTCAAAATCAATTAACTCTTTCGAAAGTTATTGCCCGCACACACACACACACGCGCGCACACACACACACACACACACACACACACACACACACACACACACACACATATATATATATATATATATATAGACATTTCCAAAAATGGTGCCAAAGTGTTCAGGAGGCTATGAAACGTCGAGAAATTTTGGTCCGACCCCTAGGTCCCGCCATCCGACCGACGCCAATAGTGTATGTGCCATATGGCAAATACACTAAAAAAATATATAAATAAATATCATGTAGAATTTAGAAAAGAAAAGAAAAACGCCAAAAATTCTACGCTGCCATCAGGTCTCGAACCAGGTCCCTATGCATAGAACGCAACGACTAAACCAACTGAGCTATGGCTGGTCAGTGTTGATATAAGTATGATATAAGTATGTTGCGAATTCTTACGGAAGTAATTCAGATGCTTCACATTTTTTCAGTACCCAGGCAAAAAGTGCATAACGCGCCTAAGGAACTACACTCAGTTACATAAAAAGTGGATCACCTAAAAGTATGTGTAATTTCGATTCGTTGTATTTTCAAAATTAATAAGCCGATTTTGAAAATTCTTTTTTTGTTTGATAGAGCAGAGTTTTAGGAACATTTTTATGTATGAATTTTGAATTTCAATCAAGGCTTGATTACAGTGGAGACGGAAGAATAGGACAATGTTTTTTAGTCAAGTTTGAAGAATCCTACGGAAAGTAGCAGCAGCAGTAGAATTTTTTCCTTAATTGCATCTTATTCCTTGGCCTTTTTTGTATCGGTTCGTTTTTGTTTTCAGTAATTATCTCAAATAACACCCGAGTTATAAAGAAAAATTCAAAAAACTGCATTTATTCTTTATTAATGTCGTGGCCATAAGTAGGCTGGGAATGTATCGGTGTTTAGGAACAAAACAAATGAATAATTTCTTTGACAGTCCGAATCTATTGATGGTTATTATTGTTTATTGTTAAGTTTTTCATTTATGTGGATAAATAATGGTGCAACAAATAACTCCTGAACAAGTTGCAATCATAATGGCATTGACTAATGATGGACGCAGTCAAAGATATGTATCCCGGGTAATTGGATTGCCACAATCCACGGTATTCAGGGTAATTCGCCGATTTCAAGAGACGGGGCAATACACAAGAGGAGTAGATTCTGGATTTTCAAGAAAAACCTCTTTCCGAGATGATCACCGCTTCATTCTGTTGGAAACATTAAGAAATCGTCGCCAGACAGCAGTTACGACAAATCGAAATTTGCGACAAGTTAGAGGCACAGATGTCTGCAACAACACTGTCCGCCGCAGAATAAAATCTGCTGGTCTAAAATCAAGAAGACCGGCGACGGGTCCTAGGCTTACACCGATACATTCCCAGTCTACTTATGGCCACGACATTAATAAAGAATAAATGCAGTTTTTTGAATTTTCTTTATAACTCGGGTGTTATTTGAGATAATTACTGAAAACAAAAACGAACCGATACAAAAAAGGCCAAGGAATAAGATGCAATTAAGGAAAAAATTCCACTGCTGCTGCTACTTTCCGTAGGATTCTTCAAACTTGACTAAAAAAACATTGTCTTATTCTTCCGTCTCCACTCTAATCAATCCTTCATTGAAATTCAAAATTCATACATAAAAATGTTCCTAAAACTCTGCTCTATCAAACAAAAAAAGAATTTTCAAAATCGGCTTATTAATTTTGAAAATACAACGAATCGAAATTACATATACATTTAGGTGATCCACTTTTTATGTAACTGAGTGATATTGAAAATGTCTATTCGAATGGATTCGTCAACTTTCCCCTAGAACGCGAGACTGCAAGACATTTGTAGGTAGCTGACATAAGCCGTGAGGCAGTAAAACTGCCGTAACAGTAGTATTAATGTACTGAATATGGCTACATAACAGAGTTCAATAGGGTCCGACCTATACGCGACTTGCAATATTTTCGTCAAATTTTACATCTGCAATTATTTTATACTGCCGCCCTAAAAAGAAAAGTCATATCGTTGTCGTATAACGATGCGTTAAATGTCTTCGTCAGGTCATATTATTAGACGCCACCTACAGTTACTACCATAAAGATAAAACTGGGTAGAATCTGGAGGAAGAAAGTAAACATTTTAAAAGCCAACGTTCATTTATTATATTATATAGGAATGCTTTTGTTTATATGGCGTTTCCAACTATAACAAACCTTCAGTACCCAGGTTCTATCTCGTACTTGTTGAGAGTTTTTTTTAAGACCACCAACAGTCACGGTTATTTAGGCCTAGCTCCAATTCGTATTTTCAATTTATTTATTTTTAACATATAGTACTTCAAAAAAACCTAACACATTCTCCCCCATGGGGAACATTGGAATGTAGCTGTTCTCGCAATTGCATTCCAATATTCTTTGGAAATTGGCGTTCCCAGGAGCCCGAGTTCGTACCAGTCGGCTTGTGTATGCCGGCTGGCAGATTCTAATACACAAATGGATTATTAATTGTTGTGTTGAAGACGCTAATGACCTAGCAGCTGTCGACGCGTCTATAATCTACAATAATAATAATAATCAAACACATTCACGATGTTTTATAATCTCTAAAACAGAGAGAATCAATCTTTGTAAGCGCGGTGATCTATCCTGGAAACAGGAGACTGGATCAAGAGCCTGACCTACACAAAGTGCGCAACGTCATTATTTAAGGTTCGGGCTACAGGCCGTCACCCGACCCCCCCCCCGGACTCAGTGATCCGTGAACGCCATGTTCATTATCTAACCTCGAAACGACGTCCGAACAGTTTGAACGTTGCGGTTACATTGTCTGGCATCGGCGCTCACACAGGACGTCGCGAAGGGACGGGCGACGTCCAGTGACGCAATTCGCACACCGTATTCGATGTGTATTTTTATTTTAACACGTTGACTGCCTTAAGAAGCATAACTTGATGCTCGAAGAATCGACCATAACAGCCGCCAGTATCACAAGTTGATTCTCAAGCATTGCAAGTTATAAAAAAACTCGGGTCGCAGTGCCAAAACCCTGCCGACATATAGTGTATTTGCTAATACTGGCATTGTGGCTTTATTATGTGAACTTAAGTTTGTTTTTGGACAAAATAAAAAATTTAACCCCTTAATACATCCCTTATCATTCCTAACATTTGTACCAAATTAAATACACCCTTCAGTAAGTAAATCCGTATCCGCTACTGTTTTCATAAAATTTGTAAGTCCGGTCCTGCCGGGCCGATTTTATTAAAATTTTAGTAGCACATTTTAATCGTTACTAAAGGGTTAAATTTCAATTTTGAAACAATTCTGAGAATTTTTTCGGTATTTTTGAGCCCAAAAACATTTTTCACCCCATAAAAATCACCCTTAAAATGGTCCGATTGGGCCCCATTTTAAATAGGTTCCGTGCGATGATGGATTCCAACGTGTGTATCAAATTTCGTTAAAATCGATTGAGTCTTTCGAGAGTTATCGTGCTAGCATATATATATATATATATATATAAACATTTTCAAAAATGGTGCCAAATTGTTCAGGAGGCTATGAAACGTCGAGAAATTTTGGTCCGACCTCTAGGTCCCGCCATCCGACCGACGCCAATAGTGTATGTGCCATATGGCAAATACACTAATAACTAAGAAAAGCATCATTCGATTCTCAGGTCAATATCACTTTTATGCAGCTCAATATACACGGCTGTAAGCATTAGAAACTATGCGTGGCCTGCACCTGAGTGAATCGATAGTTGATTCTCAGACTTGAAATGTTTGTAGTTGACACTAAAAAGCAATAAAACTTCAGAAAAAATATTATTTATTTATTCAAACAAAAACCAAGATTTAATTACATTTTTAAATAAGAAAATAACTAATTTTTTTCATATGATTCAGCGTAGACTTGTTTACATATGAACGCCATATGATTCATACGGCCATTACTGCAAACTTCAACTATATGGGCCACGTGAACATTTGGTGTCTCTCGGCTCAAAAAAATAAAAAAATACATTTTTTGGGGAAAAATAAATTCATTAATGTTAAAGAACACTATCGCTATCCTATTCAAGGACAAAACAGTTCTGGCCAGAGGGGACCAGATATTTCTGATTATTGCGGCAGTCAACGTGTTAAGACCACCAGTAGCTAAGGTTATTTAGGCTTTGTAACAATTCATATTTTCTATGTATAATTTTTTTAATAATGAATTAAAAAACCATGATTTGATAAAAAATAAACCGTACCGTTTTTTTTCGATTTTTTCCGTCTAACACGTCTTTTTTATCGACAAAAAACCGGTCAAATGCACGGTTAATGTTCCGTACCGTTTAGATTTTTCTTTTTTTTATATATCAAAAACTACTCGTATCTTATGCGTATTGTAATGCTAATAAATTAATTAATTAATTGTAGATTATAGACGCGTCGACAACTCAGGTCATTAGCGTCTTCAACACAACAAATAATCCATTTGTGTATTAGAATCCCCATCCGGCATACACAAACCGACTGGTACGAGCTCGAGTCCCTGGGAGCGCTAATTCCCAAAGAACATTAGAATGCAATTTGCGATAACAACCACATTCCTATGTCCCCCCTGGGAGGGGTAATGCTAAAAATTTCGTTCAATGTACACCTCATTACCAATATTCTTGTTTTTTTCTGATTTTTCTGAATTATTAATTAATTTTCTGAAATAATCAAATTTTGATGTTTGGGACGACCTTATTGCGCCCCAGCCCTAGAGCAATGTGCATACAGAATACGTACATGCACCAATTACTTGTTCAATGTCCAACAGTCGACGATCAAGTCCATTATAAAGCTATACGTGCATTGTTGGCTCCATAATATAATATTACGTAATTATAATGTGTGTGTACAATGTCTTGTCAGAACGGTGATAAATGACTTGAGTCGATTTAAGGAAATTCTTGAAGCTCTACAACGTCCGTTATGTTAAATATGCACCTATTAGTTGAATACCGTTATTTGACTGTTAATGCTCGTTATTAATTGTTGAAGAGCAAAATGATATGGCCGCCATTTCTCTCCGAAAGACCGAAACCTATTTCAACATACAATTACTTTTGGAACGAAAACAACATTAATCACATTATTTTGTTTGTTTTTTGGTATTTATCTACTTAACTTGACGCCGGTACTGTAGCGGAATAAGGCAACACACTCCGTAAAAAGTAAAGTAAAAATTCTCCTACACGCTTTTGAAGATGTTTTTTAATTTTCTTCTTTTTAATGAAAGATTTATGATTCCGTAAGAAACAAGCCGTGAGGGGGGTCGTTTATTAGCATTAAAGTTACTTTTAATTGGGACTCACAAGTGCGACCCTTGAGGTCCACACGACGAACTTTCCAGTTTGATGAATATTGAATATTAATAATTAAATTAGGAATTACACAGAAAAGTAATCATTTTAATCATTAAAACATAATTATTATTTATTTTTAACAATAAATTAAAAAAACGGCTGGACTGATTTTTATTAAATTTATGTCGGATCATATAGTGACGTTAACATGCTTTGATAGACACCTCAACGAAGTTGATAACTTTTTTTTGGACGAGATTTCATATAAAATCTACTTTTTTGCAGTCTTTTATTGAAACAAAAAAAAAACGGCTTGATCGATTTTGATAAAATTTCTTTCGTGTCTTGTTGATGTTAATATGCTTCTATTTGCATCCTAACAAAATCGATATCATTTCGTGTAAAATCCACTTTTAGCAGTCTTTGTCTTTAAACAAAAAAACGGTTGGGCCGATTTTGATAAAATTTCTTTCGGATCAAAATGACGTTAACACGCCTCGATTGACAACCTTACGAAGTCGATATATTTTTTTATTCGCGAGATATTGTGTAAAATCTACTTTTTTGGAGCCTATTTAGTTGAGAAAAAAGAACGGCTGAACCGATTTTGAAAAAATTTCTTTCAGATCATATTTACGTTAATACGCGTCGATTGACACCCTACGTAGTCGATATCTTTTTTCATTCTCGAGATTTCGTCTTAGAAAGAAATGACCACATACGTACGTACGTACATACACACACAGAGACATATTTTCAAAAATAGTGTAGTGACCTTGAAACATAAAAATTTGTTCTACAATTTGATGTCGATTTTCGGACCCATTACAATTTAACTTCCAATGGGAAGTTAATAAAAACTCGGGTCGCAGTGCCAAACCCTGCCGACAATATAGTGTATTTCCTAGTACAGGCATTGTGGCTTTATTATGTGAACTTAAGTTTGTTTTTGTACAAAATAAAAATTTAACCCCTTAATACATCCCTTACAATAATAATTTTTTTCTTAATTGAAATATTGTTATCAATACAGCATCTGCACCAAATTAAATACACCCTTCAGTAAGGAAATCCGTATCCGCAAACTAATGTTTTTATAAAAATCGTAAGTCCGGTCCTATCGGGCCGATTTTATTTAAATTTTAGCACCACATTTTTATCTTCACTAAAGGGTTAAATTTCAATTTTGAAACGATTCGGGCAATTTTTTGGGTATTTTTGGGCCTAAAAACATTTTTCAACCCCTAAAAACCACCCTTAAAATGGTCCGATCGGGCCCATTTTAAATAGGCTTCGTGCGGTGATGGATTCTAACCTGCCTACCAAATTTCGTCAAAATCAATGAACTCTTTCGAAAGTTATAGCCCGTACACACACACACACACACACACACACACATATATATATATATATTTCTAAAAATGGTGCCAAAGTGTTCAGGAGGTTATGAAACGTCGAGAAATTTTGGTCCGACCTCTAGGTCCCGCCATATGGCAAATACACTAAAAAGTCAATTCTCCATCCCATTATCCCATTATCAGGAGCACAACAAATAAGTAATAAGTTTGTTAAATTGTTATGCTCCTAATGACAATAATATTCCGAAACAATCATAGAGTAAATATAATATCTGGAGAACTTGCCAAGTGGTCTGTTCATGTGTCTGTTCAAATTGAATATAATTTAATCATGTCCTGCGAAGTGCCAAGCGACGAATCAGTTCATAATGAATTTTTGCATAGTTTAATTCCACCGGTTTACAGTTATAACTTGTACAATATGATAATTTAGAAAATTAGAACCAAGGAAAATATTAAAAGCGTATTTATCTTTTCAGGAGGGCGACCGGACATCATCCAAGTCCGACAGCACCGTCACAGACGACAACAACAACAACAACAACCAGTAATAGTCAATCGCAGGTCGATTCACCAAATCCAAGTCAAGTGGCGTTACAGTCGCACCAGTCTTCTAGTAGTTCACCTCCATCGTCGTCTTCACCAAGTCCATCGAGTCCAGCGTTGAACACTTCCGCTTCTTCCATCCATCAGCAAACAACCACCAGCTCCCAGACGCAACAACAGAGCAACATTTCAATACAACGCGCGACATCTTTACCTGCATCTAGCAATCCTCCCAATATTCGACCACATCCAGCTCGTAGCAACGCACAACAACGAAGACCAGAATATAGTCAAAGTGAAAGAATAACCAATAGGGAAAGGCCTAGATTTGCTAGGTCCACGTCTAAAAAAGAGGCGGTCAAAAATTTTATACGTAAAGAAACTGCGGTGTTTTTTGGTGTAGATCAAGATACTGAAAACGAACAGCAATTGAAATGGTTGGATCGAAGAAAAAGATTGGCTTCAAGGCAATACGGCGATTTAAAAGAAGAATATGCTGCTCCTAACGGAAGGACAGCGCGACCAAAAACATTTGCCGGATATACGGCATCCGGTGCTGTGCCTAGAGAACCTAGGGAAGACAGGCCCGATGTGCTGCCATCGAATGTTGCCGATATTACTGATGGAATTGAAGAAAGAAGGTATCCCGTCGAAAGGCCTGTCAGGAGAAAAGATTCTGTCGCCAGGTTGACCTGGAGTGGACTATCCTATGTAGTAACGGTAAATATTAACGAATTCTTATCTTGATTTCCCTTGAACCTTTTGTTCAAAGCCTGTTTCTGTTTTATTGACCCTAATTTTTAATACATCGAGCTAAGTACAAACATTTTGAACTATTTTCAAAATTATTTCCCAAGGAATCACTTATACTCTTCTTTATTTTTAAAATTTAAAAAGATCACGACGTGGCTTCGCCTGCACAAAAAGGTAACAGCTGATCAATTAAACAACTAAAATATTACCCATAAATTCTAGATTCTTCCAATTTTAATATTATTATTATTATCTTAAATAGGGCTTAAACACATCAAATTTAAGTATCAAGTCGGCCCTCTCTAAGTGATATGCATTTAAAATTAAAATAGGTATTCAATTCTACAGTAATGATGAAAAATATTAAAACCGTTTTAATTTCAGACTTTAACAAGGCACCGACCGCGACCTAGGTCAACAACGAGAACATGGTCGCGTAGCTATCCACCGGAAGTAGCCGGTTTAACATCGACCGGCAGCACATTAGATGACCTGGGACTGGAAGATGAAGTATTCTTTGAAAAACCAGCTACATCAGCATTATCCGCATCGTCAATGGGACCTCCTCCAACAGCTTCACCACAACCTCCAGATTCACCCGATTCACCTCCACAAAATATTTTTACTTACCCACATGGAGACGTTGCTAGGTAAGTTAATTTTAATTCGACAGTCCGACACAAGTTTCCTCTACTCTTTTCTTTCTTTCAAGTCTCAATACAGTTCTATCTGTATATTTTCTCATTCATCTACGCCATACCAATTTTAGCTTACCTCTTTTCTCTGATCTTGACGATTCCAAGCGTGCGCTTGCTTTACAATTTCTTAATATTTTCTTCAAAAAAGTGCTCAATCTATTTCCTTCTCCTTTTTCCATAAATGTATCTATTCTTGGGTTCCTCTATCCTCTAATTGCCCTTGTTAAGTTCCCAGTGTAAGTAATCAAAGAGAACCTTCGTCTACTCAAACCAACGTGGAGCAACAAGTTCAGGAGCTACAAGACGAAAGCGTTAGGATACAGAAGCATTTGCATTCTCTCAATATCCAGGATGCAGTAACTTCTGTATTCCATTATACTTCGTCCGTCCTGCGGCGTGTTCTCTATCTCGCTATCCAGCGTTGGTTTCAGTGACCATTCAACATTTCATTATTCTATATTTTTCAGTCAATAATTCTTTGCAAACTCGACTAGGGTTAGGAACAAGTTATAGACAGTTTTATTTTCTTTCTCTAACTTAACAATAAATTGTCTGATGTTTTGCAGTCACAGTCCGCACACAAGTTTACGGCACCACGGAGTTCCGTATCACGGTCGTCCTGCTCGAATCAGTGAACAAGGTGCATGGCGCAGATCACCCGAAAGAGCTGCGACTCACTTACAACCGGCCGATCTTCCACGACCAATGGTAGGAAACTCCCGGATAGCTGCCAGTCTATTAGATGGAGCCCTCGACAATTCCGACAGACGACAGTATGGCATGGGATGGATAGGAAGAATGTTTGGGTATGTTCAATTTCAATATACAACTGAACTGTAATTTTAAATCTATTAAATGCCTTTTTCCTGCTACTTATTCCGTCGAGAAACAATAATTTATGTACTAATTATCTTGTTAAGATTTTTTATAAATTCCCTCAATAATTTTAAATAACTGTTAAGATGGTTCCTTATACAGGATTCCTCATATTAGATCATATATTTGAATAAAATCTAAAGTCTTTGAAGCTTTATGTCAATGAAAATTTAGTGAGTTGGGGCCTGACGCCTGTTACAAACTAGTTTAATTAATTCTTTTGTAGAACAGTGATTTTTCTATGATAAAGAAACATACAAATTGTTGACAAATTTATAACATTTTTGCAATATTATGGATTAGTCAATCCAACAACGTGTGTTTTTCTTGGAAATCTACTTTAGAAATTAGAACTGGTTCAGTAGAAGTTTGGCGTATATTTTGACGGCAATTCGGTAACAATAATGCAGTACCAACAAACGCTATAGAACCAATCACCAGATCAGAACCGTCAGAATTGCACCAACAAACACACTTAATATTAAGAAACAAATATTAAATGTTGCATTATTACTAACAAATATTGTTATTTCGTTTTATATTGTAGACGATCGATGAGACACTCCGTCGCGAGAGATGAAAGAATAAAAAAGCAATTAGATGATTTGGAAGATCATCGGCCATTGTTTACGTGGTGGGTCACAACTGTACAAATATTGATTCTTGCTATATCATTAGCGTGTTACGGCCTTGGACCAGTCGGCATTGATTTGACTCATAGATCAGGACAAGTATTAGTCACCAGCTTGTCGTTACAGCAAGTAGATTATCAAGAACCGGCGAACTTTTGGTAAATATTACATTCTTTATAAATAGTCAACTCCAAAGGCGAGCAACTAGAAAGGGGTTCCTCCCAGAATACCGTCTGACCCCCTAGAAATAAGGATTAATAAAAAATAACATGTTGAGTTTTTACGAGATTATTTTTCAACGATTTCTCAGCAAAAACTGATCAGACAGAAAGACAGAGACTCAGATCTCTTTAAAAACGAATATTGGGAATCGAAGTTGCTCTTTTTTAACAAGAGCTCCTCACTTATCTACAAATTAGTTGAAGATTAGGTTCATATTCAGCACAAACACGTATAGAAGGGGATAGGTCAAAGAACGAACTGAAGAATATGTGAATTAGAGATTACCGTATTCGTAAAGAAAGAATTGAAGGGAACATCGTTCTTAGTTTCTTTATTATTGATAGATATAAGAAAATGTGTATGTACTTACTCTTATTTACTTATAGGGTAAATAGAAAAGGTACCTACCTAATTGAAAAATTTTTATTGGATAAGCAGCCAATTATATAATTGATACCAAACATATCGGAAAAAATCATTTTACTAACCATAGTCACAGTCAGGAATCTAACCTGAACCTTTCCACTTTCGCGGCGGAATGAGCTTACAGTACTCAACCGTCACATTATTACTAAACTAACATTCTCCTTATATGCTTTGGAAACAATTGATTTCTACTATATGTGAGTGTTATTTAATTATAGCTAGGTTGTAGATGTGAATTATCGTACTAGCGAGAGCTAATCATGAAAGTGAAAATAATTTCAAACACCCAAAGCCAAAGGGGATACATTAAATAAGAACCTAGATATATCAATGTAGTGGAAATCAATTGATTCCAAAGCATATAAGGAGAATGTTAGTTTAGTAATCATGTCACGGTTGAGTACTCAAGCTCATTCCGCCGTGAAAGTGGAAAGGTTCAAGTTAGATTCCTGACTGTGACTATGGTTGGTAAAATGATTTTTTCCGATATGTCTGGTATCAATAATATTATATAATTGGCTGCTTATCCAATAAAAATTTTTCAATTGCAAATCAGCCGTATAAATCTATTAATTTAGAAAAGGTAATGTTGTAAACAGTAATACTAGACACGTAAGAAATTTAGGAGAACCTCATTCCTTGCAAACGGGTTCATGAAGTGAACTGTCTGTAGCCGTTTTTGAGTATTAAATCAAAAATGATATGTTTTTTAAACAGGATTGGTCCAAGAGCAGGTGATCTTATCCATTTAGGAGCAAAGTTTGCACCTTGCATGAGAAGGGATGCAAAAATCCTTAAAGAAATTGAAAAAGGAAGAGAAAAAGAACGCGAAACCGCATGTTGTATTCGGAACGACGATTCTGGATGTGTACAATCTTCGAAAGCTGATTGTTCGGTAAGTGTTTAAAATTAAAAGTACGTAAGAAAGTCTCTATCCAAGATTAATTACATTTAAAACAAACCGGTACCACAGAATATCATACTTAAACATCATATATAGGAATCCCATATATCATATCTGGGAATCCAATTTTTATTAACCAAAAAACAGGACATATAATACAATTTTGATTGGAACGCTTGAAAAAGATTGATAACATGTCAGTTAATGAATAACATGATGTTATTAATCTACGAGCAAGATTACTGAAATAACAAAATTAATCAAATTAAAAAACAAAGCTCTATTAGCTACTGATTTTTTTTGCCATACACACTTCAAAATAGCTACTTTCCATACATGTATACCGGCCTGTAATGAATCTTTTAACAGACAGGTGTGCCGAAAGTGTTTTACTTATTGCACTAGTGCCATAGTATGTTTATTCGCTCTATCCGCCTGCTACTACATACTCACAGATGACGATGCATATGAACTGTCAAAATTTTTTGAAGATATTAAAAATGAAATGAAAATTAGGTGTTTTGTAGTCGGTATGGCAAAAAATACCATAATATATTTCGCGTGCGTGATGGTATTATGACTCGTGTGACTGTAAAAACTCGCTATTGCTCATTTTTACGTACTGTCACAACTCGTCAGTAATAAACCCCATTACGACACTAGAAACACAATCTACTATTCTTTACAAATTATTCTTCGTCATCCACAACCATCGTATTCTTAATCCAAACTGTATAACCTCTACACATTTTTCTTTCCATTTCCTTATTTCTTCTGTATTTTGTGCCTTCGACCAGATTTACTTAACCCATAAAACTGATATTCAGATCTTAGAAGAATAAGTAATAGTTAAAGTTTTAAATAATTTATCACGTTTGATATTTGTTTCCTGCAAACACGCAGCTTCGAGGATTAAGGCAAACGGTATGTAATATTAATAAAAAAAGATGTTACAAAATCGGAAACAAACAGAAAAAAACGTTTTTTATAAAACATTTCAAATTTAAAATATTTTTGAAGAATAAACAGCATCTTCATGATTTCATCTCAAAAGATTAAAAATTTTGTAATAATTCTTTTTATTTTGTAGCAAATAATATCTACATGGAAGAAATGGTCAGCAGGAGATTCAGGACCTGGAGGAAGAATTTCAGGATCTGTGTGTGGATTAGATCCAAAGTAAGGATTCTTTAACAATACGAATGGGAAAATTCTACAGAATGGGCACACGATTTTTGATGAATTTTTGGACGAACCCTCGCAGGGGGGCCAGAGTTTCTCGCAAGGGGATAGTTTATCGCGGAGGGAGCAAGTGTTGGTGCAATGTCGTTTTTCGCAGGTTGGAAGAGGGTCATAGGATGGGGTGTAGTACGGATTTTTTTAAAAATCGTATGTGTCTAATCTGTAGAATGTTAGAGTAGTATCGTTTAGAGAAGATAGTAGCGTCACTTCTGCACACAGAGGAGTTTCGGGTCAGATGGGTCTATGTTCGAGACGCACCATTGACCACCCCTTGTTATAAAACATAGACCCATCCGACACATCCATCTTTTGTGAGCAGAAATTACGCTACTATCTTCTCTAAAAGAGACTAGGGATGTTCCGAACCACCAAAAAGTATCGATACTAGGTATGGATCTGGATCATATTATAAAGTATCGATACAGTATAAAATCGTATAACAGATCGATACTAAATATATCGATACGTTATCGATCCAGTATGCGGGGTTTTATATATTATCTAATAGATTATCCAATGTTAAAAGTATCTCGATCTTTTCCTCATAATATTACATTCTTCAGACTGTTATTAACTTCATCACAAATAATGAAATGCATACAAGCGACCTGTAACCCGGCTAATAAGTTCCGGCTACTAAATACTAGATGGTGCACTTTGCATCTGACAAAATTACTAGAACCTTTCTAGAACTAGACTAGACAATGTATCGATACGTACGAAAATGTATTGATCCTCATTATGTATCGCATTAAAAAATCAATACAAAATATCAAATATCGATACACTAGATCTAGAAGATCCCTAAACGATACTACTGTACCATACGAATAATTTGGTACCTCATATTACACTATAATTTTAATTAAATTTCAATGTGAGATAAACAAATTTAAAGTGTCATGTAGATTTCCAAAAAAACATACTAGTGTTACAGTAGGTACTGTGTACTTTCCAACAAAGATACAGTGTGACACTCTGTCGTCGAGCGTCTATAATTTACAATATCTATCAGTGTGGCCATCACCACCTGAACTCATCTGAAGGTCGATTCAACATAGACCTTAGCCTGCATCTCTTATTAGAATTTCTCAGTTGGAAGTAAAAGTCTAGGGGAGGGAGTCCATTCCATGTGTAATTTGCAAAGAACGAGTGTTTCAGCTAGTTATATAAATTTATGTGTATAGATACTGCGACGCACCTGCATCTGTAGCACCTTATGAATGGCCAGACGATATCACCAAATGGCCAATATGTCGGAAGACAAACGGTCAACTAACGGGAGGTCAAGCGCGCGAAGGACATTCCGATACCGGTCACAATTTCGCCGGACGACCCAAAGATAAAATGGCTGAACATATGGTTTGTGAAGTAATCGGACATCCGTGTTGTATTGGAATTCATGGACAGTGCAGAATAACAACTCGAGAATATTGTGATTTCGTTAGAGGATATTTTCATGAAGAGGCATCCTTATGCTCACAGGTAAGGATTTCCTACCAAATTAAGATTTAGGTAAGGTCAGTTGCCTAAGCTTCACTGAAAATCTCTATAAATTCTAAGCAACATCTGGTGTAGAGACACAATACTATAAGAATGACACCGAGACGTCATCACTCGACAACGGCTATTGTTCCGGTCTCCGACTACTTGAACTCAGTGACGTACTGTGCAAAGGGTTAAACGGTAAAAAACATTAGAGAGCAGCAGAGAGGGTAACGGAGGGTAACACGTTGCTAAGTAGGGCGGTGCTTTGCCGCCAATAGGCTGATGACGTCACTATGTCACTCTAAGAGTGATCGAGCTCTAACGTAGACAGTTCATGAAACGTTAGTAGATTGTGTAGCTCAAATAAGTTTTTCGAAATTTTTGACAGCTATGCGCTACGACACGCAACAGATACATGCGAAAGCGACAGGTCTTTAAAAAACATTGATTAAACGGAATGAGCCATGTTCCTGAGAGTACTTCTCTCAATTATCCACAAGAGGCAGCACTTGTGGTAGGTACAAACATTATTTATCCCCATTAGTGTCGTGTCATTTTAGTGGTATAACTTAATTATTTAATTAATTTAACAATAATAATAATTTAATAATTAAGTTATACCACTAAAATGACACGACACTAATGAGGAATAAATAATGTTTGTACCTACCACAAGCGTTGCCTCTTGTGGATAATTGAAAGAACTACTCTCAGAAAAATGACTCATTGAATCTTAATCAGTTTGAGGTAAGTGTCCTTGTCGCTCGACACGTCGACGTCTGACAGTTTGCGGATCTGTCGAAAAGAGATCGCTGTCGTGAGTCGTCTCCCGTCGAGGTCGCAAGTTTTGGCTATCTTTAGTGAGACACAATGTGGCCTCTTATTACAAGACCGTTCACAATCTGTTTCGCGACTGATATTCGCTAGACAGATTCTGAACGATTATGTGATAAGTGGCCACAATATAGTTCATTAAGATTCAAAAAGTGTATTGCATTTATTGAATAGTCTAAACATTTTGACCTTTAGTTAAATATATTTATTGTACACTTTGTCAGCGTTTCACGAACAGTCTAGACTCTAGCCCTTTGACTGCTCCAGGCGTATATATACGATTACCTGGGTTACTGCTCCAGCCGTATATTTACGTTCGGTCTGGAAAAAATACTTACAGCGATAAACTGCTACTGTCGTATATATACGAGCAACGCCTACCAGATCATACTGGCCAATCCGGAAGTTTTTTGCGATTTACCGCAGAATTTTTTTACAGCGATAAACTGCTACCGCCGTATATATACGTTCAACACCTATTAGAACACCAATTCAGAACTTTGTTGTGGTTTTTTTCTTTTAAAGTCAATGCGTATGTACACGTGTTTTACACGTGTATACATGCTTCTGTTTTTGATAAAAATATATGTTTTAAACAAAAAAGGCAAAAAAAACAATTTGATATGATTTGACGGGATTTAGCTTCATTATTTCACCCCACTGATAACAAAAGTGAACTGCTCCAGACGTATCTATACGGAACGGCCGAAAAAATTGCGCACACAGCATGCACTTTTGTAAAATAAATGCGCAGTGAAAAGGCTAGAGTCTAGAAATTTCATAAAATGACAAGTTATTTTAGAAGACCTCGAAATTTGAAAAAATCTTTATTCATTATAAATCACTTACAGGTTTCTTGCATGGATGACGTTTGTGGAATGATTCCATTTTATTGGCCCGAAGCGCCGGATCAAGTTTACAGGTTATGGACTTCAATATTTCTTCATGCCGGTGTACTTCAGTTAGTCGTCACCCTACTAGTACATTTCTTTCTGATGCGTGATTTGGAAAAGCTGACCGGTTCCCTTAGGATTGCTGTCATTTATCTAGGTTCTGGAGTTTCTGGCAATCTTGCCAGTGCGATTTTTGTTCCGTACCGTGCTGAGGTAAATTATAATTTATTCTTACCTATAATTTTAAACATGGATTGAAATTGAATCAAAATAACGTTCGAGGTTCGGTTTTGGATACGATTTCATTTTGAGAAATTTAGTCAGGTTTCGGTTTTGGTTTCATTTTAAAAACTCAAATAAAATAATAATTTTATATTTATGTACCTTATTTCTAATTAATAACGGACAAATTAAAATTGTAAAAGCAAAAAAGCATCTCCCTTTTACTTTCGAACTAGAAAAGTTTTAGAAATTGGAATTTTCCCGAAGCTCGGGACTTTTCCATCGTAACAGTGAAAAACAAAAAATTTCATTCAAACCGATTTTAATCGGTTCTCACGATTCATTCTAATTTTTTTTCTAAAAGAGTGGTTTTTTAACGTTCTGTTATAATATTGACCAAGAGATCTTACAGCTATAGGGTCATTGATTTTGACTACATTTTTTTAGCAAAATATTGTTTGATATTGAGAAAGAGCTATAATTTAACCCAAGAAAGCTAATCAAAACCGACGACCCACCAGCCATAAGATTTGCTTGTGATCCACGATAATTAACCATAGCCTCCATGCTTTGTAGTTTTAAAATGTTTTAAATTTTAAAATCTTCAATACAACGATTTGTACGTTAATAAATTTACGAATTTTTATCTCTTAAATTGGTAAACATTCTGTTAATAATAAAAAGTGGTGGAACCTTTGATGTAACGATACGAAATGTTATAATTACCACAAAACACCAAACCATAACACTCTCGACGTACGTTTCGCCAACCAAGTTTATTTCAAACATTTTTTTTTAAACATCCTGATGATTACGTTACTAGACCCAAAAACTCGTTGGTGAAGTGATAAATATTTTTAACAAAACATTTGAGAGTAATTTTTCTTTTTTTATAAATTTAACTAATTATTGAATATTGTTTTACTTTTATTAAACAATTTTCAAACCTGAACTAATATTTGCCGTGTATGTTTTAACAGGTCGGCCCGGCTGGTGCTCAGTTTGGTTTACTCGCATGTCTCATTGTGGAAGTATTAAACGCTCGACCGATGCTGCGACATCCAGACCGCGCTCTCATCAAATTACTCTCCATAACACTGCTGCTATTTCTTTTTGGCCTGTTACCGTGGGTCGATAACTACGCGCATTTATTTGGTTTCGCATTCGGCTTTTTACTATCATACGCTTTGATGCCGTTCGTTTCGTTCGGACCGTACGATCGAGAGAAAAAGATCGCACTAATCTGGGTCTGTCTTTTATCAGCCGGCTTCCTGTTCATCTGTTTGATAATTCTTTTCTACGTCATACCGGTGTACGACTGTGAAATATGTACGTATTTCAACTGTTTACCGTTAACGAGGAACTTCTGTGCATCGCAGAACATCAACTTTAAAAGGGAAGAACCAGTAGTATGACATACGGTGTTACGGTTAATGACCGTTTTTACTTCGACCGTATGTATTACTGGATTGTATTATATTGACCGCCTGCGACGATGGTACAAATTCAAACCGCCATGTTGCGACGAGCTGAAACAAAATGTTGGATTTACTTTATGAATTTAATTTTTTATGTGTCAGTATTAAAGGTTATACAACGATCTTTGTTATTTTCGTTCTGTTATGTACGAAGTTGTGTATTTTTTTTTATAAAAAAAAACGGTTAATTGTATAGCTTCAAATTTAATAACTAATTTGTGTTAAATAAAAATATTGTGTTGTATTTTAAATAAATATGGACTAAACGGTATCTTCTAACAAATCATGTAAAAAAATTGTGATAATATTATTGATCAAAATTTCATGTTTATAAATTCTGAAGCCAAATTGAAAATATTATACATATAAAGATAGAAAAAAAAATGTTATGCACATACAATGAATGTGATATATATTATAAATATTATATATAACTCGAACAAAACTCTGTTATATATATAATTGTTTATAATTATGTTTTTCTGCAATTTTATTTAAATATTTAAGAACTTCAAGACTTCCATGTAATTATTTTTTATCGTTTTTTCCCCGTTGTATTTAAACAAAACTGGATGCTGCTCTGTAAAAATTTCTTTAAAAGAAATTAACTACTTAAACGATGTGAACTGTTACTCAATTGTTTTACAACAGTGCTCGAAACTTAAAAATTGTGAAATTAAAAAGAAATTTAATATTAAGTGTGCATTCAAAAATCACTCAAGTGGTCAAATTTAGCAAAAAAAAAGAAGAAAAAATACAAATACAAATGTAACGTTCATTTATATGTTTTACTGTTAATAATTATCAACAAGAAATATTGTGAAAAAAATATTTTCAACACTTAGTAGATAAATTATATTTGAATAAAAAAAACAAATATGTGAATGTGAAATACTTATGACGTAAAAAACGTTAACAAATTAATGTGTAAATATAATATTTAGGTATCTACGAACAGTATGGTATGTATTATTTTAATTTTTATTTAACGGAAATGAAGCCTCGAACGTCTGTACATTTATTACGAAATGTAAATACAAGCCCTTTTAAATTTTTTTCTTTTTAATTAGTCACGGGCTATTTTTTCATGTATATCATTAATTGTCGCCATAGTCTCTCGTTAATTAACAAGGCTACCTGGCTACCTGAAATTTCTTAGAAGTAATAAGTTTTTTACTTAAACTATGAATATATAAATATTATCATAGGTTCGTTTTTTTTACTTTCTGCGTCTACAACTACAGAATTAAAAAAATTGTACTTTTCATTCAGCAATTTAATTGCTAGTCAATTCTGTTCTATATAACATTTCATTTAATGTCGAGTTCCAAAAACTTACCCGTAGCTCAAAATAGACGCAAACAAAAAAAATATATAGGCATACAGAAGAACGAAATCCAAGAATTGTGTTTTACAGCCGCGTTTAATAATTTAAAAAGTAATTGAAATGTTTAATCCACGATCTATTGTTTAAACCACCGCGTTTTACAACGCGTCGCTGCTATAGCAAAAAACAAAACAATAGCAAAAAGTAATCGAAGTATTTAAACCGTCAACGAAAAAATAAAGGTATGAAAAACAGAAAAAGAAACAAAGCAATGGAGCTACAAGTAGTTTTTTCAATGCAGAATAATCTTATGTATAAAAGTTCTAAAACCACAAACGAAATTACACAAATATTTTTTTTTTTTGTTTCGCTTACAGACATAAACGAGTCTTAATTCGTTAAATAATAATGGAATATTTTTGGAAAAATCTCTGTGAATTTGCATGGCATACCTAATTTTCACAAAAAAAATATGCTATAATACTATATTCACGATATACATACATACTTATTATACCTATATTATAATGTAATTATGTAATCGTAATTAAGTATGGTATTATTTAATAACTTATTACAGTATATCTGAGACAACTCTTTATAGAATACCTTATCTCTATTCTTTCCTGACATTTTTAAAAACACGTAATATTTATAACAAAAAAAAATTGAAGTTCTATTCACATTTCAACAAACGTTAAATGCCGTAACGCAATAAAACAAACGAAACATGCTATATTCCTATTGGCCCGTGTCGATACAGCTTATTGCTAGTCGCATTTGAAATACAACTCGTATTTAAAAAAAATTAGATAAATCAGTTTTAACAATAGGGCGTGGCTTCTTGTCTTCTTTTAACAAAAGACTGTTAAATGTCTGACTCCCTGTATTGTTGTCTATTCGTACAACATTTAACGTGCCTAATTGAAATTTGAATTTTATTAAATATGCCTTTTTTAACATGAGTATTAAATACTTTTAAGCTTCAATGTTGTTACTGTAAAAATATTCTATGTAATTTATTGAAAATTAGTTGCTTTTCAGAAATTTTAACAATTTCTAAAATTGACAGACACGGATAAATTGAAATCGTCTACCGACTACCTGCTACCATTTTATTTTGTGGTTTACATTAACAAAAACAGTTTAATACATAATATACTTAGTTTTATTTTCATTTGCGTTACCATTCATTTGTTTATCATAATATATCAATTTAAAAAATGAATAACGCATAGTAACCATTCATGTTACAATTAAATGTGAATTACTATGCGTTAGCAAATTTATATAAAAAATGAACAAAGGTATTTTTCCAACAACGGTTTCTAATTTCTATAATAATATTATGAAAATACTATAAAATCAACAATAAATTGCATAGAATTATCTTCTAAGTGGTAACATTGTTAATTTAATGTTGGTAATAATGATCACCGTTAAAAAGCTCATATCTTTTTTTACTCTATAATTTTTTCGCCAACTTTTTAGTTCTTTAAAGATTTAATAATTATTGCCCAAATACATTTTAGAAATCTAGACTTCTTTTCATATTATTGTTTATTTAAATTTAAATAAAACTGCAAGTTTCTGCAAAAAAAGTATCCAAAAAATTACCAGTGTCACCAATTGTATAATTCATTTTTTTCAACTTTGAGGCCACCATTTGACAATATTATTTGGGCCTGACACCATATCATATTTCCAATTGAGTATGAAATTATTTAACAATCCATTTTATTAACCTTGGGACCTGGTAGTGGTCACTATAAAGCACTAATTCAGCGCTTTAAAAATTGTGCCTCTACCCAGCTCTAGTCAGTACCAATAATTTTATAATACTACTAGGATGATCAATAAAATCAGCAAACATAGATGTGCTTTTGTTTTACGTTAACATCAGCTTGACATTGTTTAGAAAAAAATCAACGGCACCTATACTTAAATTTGACGGTAGGAAATTTATATTTTCTTTGTCGTATTCATTTGTTTCTTGCTAAGTATGTTAATATGAATGGATTATCGAAAAGTTTAAATGATTATATTCAGCGTTTCTGTAAATATAATTTAAAAACTCAATTGTATAATCGTATTTGCTTTTCGATAAATTTGGTTAAAACATAAATTTAATTATTTTTTATGCAAAGCCAAAAGGTACAAAATGTTTAACAACTCGATTAGTAAAAACAGCAATTTACCGGCACTAAAAATTTTTATAATTAACATTTTGCGAGCAAAGATATAAATTTGACCTTGATATTCTGTTTCAGGTTTAAAGAATGGAAAAATTAATTGTTTTTGTGCATTAGTCGCGATACAAGCTGTTATTATTGATAATATGTATTATTTAAGACGACAGATTCATTTGTTAATTTTTTTGTATAATATTAAGTATTTAATTTAATACGTACAAAACTATACATAATAAATAATAACATTGCCCTATAAATCCTTTTTTTAATATTACAAAAATTTATGGCTAGACTTTACGGGTTTAATTGTCAAGAAATGACTTCGTCTAATTATAAGCAGGGTTGAAATTTATAATACTTTATAGAAACTGTTTTCTATACACTAAAACATAAATGTCTTTAAGATTAGTTGTATCATTTTTTTTTAAATCTGCACAAACAATTTAAAACTATGCAGATTTCTCAAAAAAAAACAAATATTTTTAAAAATATTTATATTCGAAAGTACTGCCATCTCTTGACAACTAAACTTACTAAACCGATTGAACAGTAAACTGAATTCCGAAAACCAAGTTAAATTAACAACGATCAGTTTTTGTGTCAGTAATTTTCATTTTGTAGCGATAATGCCAATAGATACCAAATATCTTTTTTCCCTTTAAAAAATATTAAGTTACAATAATAATAATAAAAAGAGGGTAAATTTTATCTGTTCATTAAAGACAGTTTGTTCAGGATAGGAAATCATCTACTTATGTGATTGTAAATTTTTTAAAAAAGTATTAGAAATATTAAAACTGAAATGTCTATTTCACAATATCTTATGTCATATAACAATGTATCAATGAATGAGCAATTTTTATATCGCACAGAGATTTTTTGGCGAACATAGCTGATCTCATTAGTGAATCACAAGTTGATTAATAATGCAAAATATACTTTTGAATGTTCCACTGTAAAAGAAAGGATTCTTACTTTCATACCTTTACTGAAAAAAAACCCATCAAACGAACTTGGATAAATGCCTGATGGGCCGATATTATGGAACCAAGGGAAACTAAAAAAACTATCAGTATAAAAATTGTTTTTTTAATTGTTGTAAAAAACACACTGGTGTCAATCAAAGAAGTTAACCAGTGGCAAAATTATCGCCAGTCTAAAACCAGCTAATCATAAAAATATAATTTTGGAATTCAGTTTTTACCACTAACAGAATCAGCTATGTTGTGCTAAAAAATTATAAAAATAAACGGGCAATTAAAATAAAGAATGTACTGAAATTAACCTAGTATTGTGCAAAATTATGCTATAAAAGAACAAAAAAAAATCATTTTGTAACACCTAATATAAAATACTTGTTAATTTTTCTATAAAAAATGTATCTGAATTCTGATTTATTTTAATTGAATAAGTACTCATGTTTTTTTTATATGTAGTTTAATTTGGTATTTTTAAAAACGTTTTTAAAATTTTAATCTGCTTCTAATCTTTTGCTAATTTAATAAATATAAAATTATTACGTTTTTTATAAATAGATTTAAATGAAAAATATAGCTGATAATTTTTAAAAATTTCAGGAAAGAAAATTATCAATAAACATACACATTTCCATGTGACCTGAAATCAGGCATAACTTTTAAGACCAAGCCTTAAAAACACATTATACTGAAAAATATATGACATAATAAAGTGAGGACTGCTATTGTATGCAGGTTTCAAAATATTTTTTGTTTTATACTTTAATATCCTCGCCAGGGATGTTACGGAGGTCCGATTCCGAAACTGGATAATCCAATACTTTTTAAAATCCGATTTCGTATCCGAAATAATTATAACGGATGCTAAACGTCGATGACTTTGATTGTTGCTTGCGGTGAATCCCACCCGCTGCGTGTACTTCCCCTCTCGCGCATAACAGTCTATTGTTTTGGTGTACACTCACGCATTGCATAGTCGTGTTTTGTGTTTGTTTTAATGAATGTACGTGACATTCAATAATTATATTAAAATAAGGTCAAAATTTTAAATCAGATTCTGATATCAAGGACTGTACACACAGAATCGACTCGGAAAGGTACGATCGGCACATCAGCGTGTACCGCGCAATGAATCGGCAAATTCCGTATTTTTTCAGCAGCTCAGTACAGTTCTTAACTTAGTACAGACGTTAAACAATTTTATAATATATACTTATAATTAAAAAAAAAATTCACAGATTTCGCAATCCTTGCAACCATCGAGGACATTGGAAATGATAACAGCATATATGAAACATAATTAACTGTTTATTATACACACAATATTTATCAATGCACTGTTTAGTTTTGTCAGAAATAACCCTATTATTCTTCTGTTATATACGCGTTCACTTTTGCTTGATTACTTAACTTTTAAATGGATTTTTCTACAGTATTTATTAACATTTTCTCAAAAATAACACCGCAAATCGTCGCAAATACCTCTCAATTAACTAGACATGATATAAAACACATTTCGAAAAATTGCACTTGTTCAATTTTGCATGATTGCTCCTCACTTGATCGCGACACCGTTGTCTTTTGGCCTTGAACGAAAATTCGTAACTCTGCCACCATATACGAACATAAACATTTCCAATGTTAAAATTAGTTTAAGTTCATCAGAATCTGACAAAAATGTTCTGATTACCTTAGCATGCGAATAAATAGAAAATCATAAACCGATGATGTTGTGATAGTACCTATTTTGGGGATCGTACAATATAGCATATTCCCGCACACTTTCAATTAAAATTTCGTCAGGCATAGCGATTATTCTGCAGTTTTGATCTTACTACTTGCTATGTAATTAAAAACCGTCTGAAGATTCGGCAATTTTTGCTCCTTCTATCATTCTCTGTCATTATTGAGACGATCCCCCCGGTCTGAGCTGGTCGAACCGAAGGCAGTGCGTGGGGATCCATTTATAATTACATGCATATTAAAACGTGCCAATCTTAGTGTTCCGAGTGCGAGTCGATTCAGTGCGTGTGGTCCGATTCCGAAACAAAACATCAACATCTCTATAGTAATCGCGATAATTAATGTTATTGTTTCGGTTTACGATAAAAAGTATGCAATCCAACTTCCTTTTCAAAATGAAATTGCATATGCTAATACAAATCGGTATCCCGTTTATAATTTATAAATTATACAAAAAAATAAGATTTATTTAATACAAACTGCTTTCAGTTGAATTAAAATAAAATCACGGTTAAGAATGGATGAAATACCAATAAGCACAACGATAGTTATTTTTTATAATAAAATTAAGAAAAATCGCAGGATAGTGGACAAAATATTTGATTTATTAAATTAAATGTACGACGTTTCGTCTATAGATTTAGACTTTTTTTTTAGAAAAAAACTAAAAAAAAAGTCTAAATCTATAGACGAAACGTCGTACATTTAATTTAATAAATCAAATATTTTGTCCACTATCCTGCGATTTTTCTTAATTTTATTATAATCACGATGGACACGATTTCTAATATAAAGTTATTTTTTATTTTATTTTTTCTGCAACACCTTAGAGCAAAAAAGTCAAAACACTTAAATATATTTGGTAAGTAGCCAGTGGCGGACTAAGGGGGTGGGCGGAGGGAGCGGCTCGCCCCGGGCCTCTGATCCTGGAGGGCCTCCAAGTCTCGAGAAGTCCTTCTTAATCAAATCCCCAAACGAGGCCAAAATATATTTAGTAAATAAGAGGCAGTTTGGAGCTGGAGGCCCCGTACGTATACAAAATATAAACGTAGATAGGTCGTTTATTATAAATATTTGATTTTTTTGTCAGCCATTACATCTGTTTCATTCTTTTGTTACGAAATTTACATTACAAATACATCAATTTCTAAGCAGAACGGGGGCCTGATTTAGTTCTGCCGCCCCGGGCCTCCGACGGGCTTAGTCCGCCACTGTAAGTAGCCCTCCGAGCCTACAATGTGGATCTGAAAAACTTTTTAACAGTATCGTTACAGCATATTAAGCTTAAAGCCCTAAACTAAGAATATTGCACTATTTTTAACATATTTACAATGATCCGTTGTTCAGGTAGGTAGGTATAATAATTATCATTACTGATAAAATAAAAACTGAATCATTCAACAAGTGAATTTAAACACAAGCCAATTAAAAAAGATAATAGTACACACCTATTATATACCTTCGACCGTGCTATTGTAATAGACGGAGAGCTGGCGACGTTTTTTTTTCAAGTATTTACCTAAGGCAAAATAATATTAAAAATACCTGTATATGTGTTCCTCATTTGAGACTCTGTAAGTCTGGCAGCCTTTCTCCCTTGCGTTTTAGGTGACAGATAGAAATTAGACAGGTAAAATATGAATTTTTCATGTATCTAATAATGCAACACTTTTTTTTAATTCTATATTTAGAATACATAAGTACATAACATTGTCTGCTCATTCATTCTTATCATGTCGTTAGACTTATTTATAATTAAAAAAAACTTTTTTCATGTATCTACGTAAGGTCTGGAATATTTTTTTTTTACATAAAGGGTGACATATATTGCAATTTTAAAATGCCAGATCAAAATATTGATGCCGTAACACTTCGAAAAAATTATTGAAAATACATTATAATATTTTCTAATAGTACAAAATAAAATAAACGAAATTTAGGTGATTACCTTGGTGACGAAACTGTTTAAAGATTACAACAATGACTCAATAATACAATTTAATAATTAAAAAGTAATGTTACATTATTACATGAAAAATGTGTCTAATTTCTACCTGCCACCTAAAACGCAAGGGAGAAAGGCTGTCAGACTTACAGATTCTCAAAGGGGGATCACTTATACAGGGATTGCTGAGATTATTTTGTCTTACGAAGACACTTAAGAAAATCCGTCGCTGCCTCTTAATATAGGCTATAAGGATATTAATATTATGTCCCAAATGCCACATAAAAGAACACAATTCTGGAACAACTTCAAAATGCTTTTTTTAAATATTACACTTCTTTCATTTTTGTTATAAATTGTACTAACCTGATACTTCAAAATTTAAGTCCCGATTAAATTATGTAACCCTAAATTAAGATTTGACTTTCAATGACCTTCGGGCTTCGACAAGTAGGTATTTATTATTTAAGAGGAGCATAATCACGGGTCAGAGACAAATCACAGGTAAATGGTAATTGGTAATTATATAATATTTTGAAAAGATTTTTCCATGTGATTAACGGTAGTTTTTTAACAATAGATCAACAAAATCATGTGATTACCCGTTATTTAAATTCAATGTAAAATTGCCTTATTTTAGCTTGTTCAGTATTTTTTCTGTTTTAAAACATAATAAATTACATTTACCCGTTAAAAAAACACCACAGTATGTTTTGTTTATAAATGCTAATGCATATTTTGTTAAGTTAAATGAATTACAAAATTGTTAAAAAAGTTCAAAAAATATATCATCAATAGGTAAACATACGTCACACACCTGACGCGCATGATCAGTTTCACAGAAAGTATCAATTCAGCGAAGACATACGTTTTTGCGATTTTTTTGAACAAGCAACTGAGATAGTAATACGAAACACATATCGTAACTAATATGACAAGGGTGTATTTTCCAGATGATTCCGACACCATCTAAAATCTTCTAGAAGAATTTCAGTTTTCAAGTGAAATAGTAAATATTGTCTGTGATAGTTGTGTTTCGCTATTATTATTAAAAAGTGCATAATTAATGGTAGTGAATAATAGAAGAAAAGTAGATTTCAGTAGACACTTTGAGTATGCCTTTTCGAAGAACACCATTTGTAAGTGTGAATTTAGTTAATTATTTTCTTCTGGATCGATGTTCTATTGCATTTCTGCTATTTGAATGTAATTTATAGATTTATTTTTAATTTCACGTTTTTATATGTAGTAATAAAAGAAAATTTTAAAATAGATCTTGGATTTCCCCAGTGTCCCTGATTTTCAATATTACCTTCTTTGAGTTAAGAAAACACATACGTGATATTCTTATTCCAATAAGAAAATTTGGTTATGAGTGAGACGGAAGTAAATAAAGATAGTCGGTCTGTGTAAATAAAAAATTTTGAATTTGACGTTTGTACATAAATCAGTACATTTTTTATAAACTCCAAATGTATTCTTATCAGAATGATATAATTAATAGAAGTAATTCAAAAGAAAAATGTTTAATCAATATTAAATACCTATGTTAAAAATATTTTTATACGTCGTGTTCTACTAAACTACATACCTAATGTAGGTTTCATGGAAAAATTAAAATGTCGAAATTTTGTAAATTTTTTAGTAGATTTGGCATTTTGCCAATGTGCAAAAAGTACGCAGTCATTCTATATTTTACAATAAAAACTAACCTTAATTAATAATTTTAAATAAACCATATTGTATAAGTATGTAAATGGTCAGATAAAATTATTATAGATACTAAATTTTATTGATCAGAAAATTTGTCTCACACCTATTATATTTTCTAGCTGCATATATCTTTGCCGAGAGAAACGCTTGCTTTTTTCTGTCCCTTTCTTAAAACATCAAACTTTTCTTAGTTTATACTTTGTGTGATTATTTTTTTATTCCAAAATATTAACATAACCCTTTCTTGCCTGCAGGATACAATTAAGGCAATTAATCCTGTGCGCATCCTTGCCTAGGTACGTTATAGCTAAATTCTGTTTATGCTTCTTTTTGACAGAATTTTGCCCTTTTTATTTTCGCATGCTGCACGAATTTTAATAAAAACATAAAATTATGAAATTGCATGCCGAGTGAAAGTTATAATTTTTAAAAAAGGTTTGTTTAAAATTCTCATGACACAGAATCTGTTTATTGAGAGCGAGGGCGTAGATGTTAAAATAACCCAGAATAAAATGCCTACATCATAATTTTCAAAAATTCAAATTTGTGAAATTATCATTTTATCTAAGTGTACATAATATTTACTTGTTTTATGCACAATGTAAGAATAGTGTGTTATCATGCAAACTATTAATCATATAATATTTAAATAATAGATGTGTCATTACACTTTCTAACCTCTAATTAATTAAAATGATAATTAAACAGTTTACATAATTAATAATTTCCATCTCTCTCTCGCAAGTAACTTGAATGCCCGATAAGGACATCTTATCAAACATTATACAGGGATGCCCATTTTATCATATAAATTCTGCAGCAAAAAATGATGCAACCAAGTAAAACCATGATTTTCTAGCATAAACAAAAAAGCAGAGGTAACATTTTCTGTGTACTAAATATGAAACTTTAATTTAAGGCTACATAGATAACGTCCCCGCATAATTATCCATATAAAATTTTGAAATTGCATTTTTGGTGAAATAAATTTAGTTGCATCAGTTTCTTGCGCGCGATTTACATTGCAAACAGCAAAATGGACACCCGTACATAGCTCGCATGAAATATGAATACCCCTTTTTACCCGACTCCAAAGGCAGGGTTATTTTTACAGCACAAATGAATTCTGATATACCTATTATTGTTTAAATAAATATCAACTGAATGTTTTTATATCATTTTTATACAAATATGATCGCTTGATACACAGATTATTTATTTTGCAGTTCAAAGGCTATTATAAAATTTAAAAAAATAACTGACTGTTGTTTAATGGCTTGGTAAATTTGCAAAGAATTCTAGCAGAGTCGTACAATGATTTTACTTCCATATTCCGTAAGGAAATAGAAATACGGTGATAGGGTCGAAAAATCGAAACCGGAAAAAGGTCATATTCTAATTTAACGTTCAAAACGTAAAAAAAATGCTTTACCGCATGACGGCTGTGCATGTGTCTGTGTAATTTTCTTTCCTTCTTAGTTCGTTTATTATTGATTCTGATATACGCTGCGATTTTGAGCATATTTTGTATCACGGAGCGATATATTGTACCTATTATTCCGCATTTTATATTTATAACGTAGAAGTATTGTATATAGGTAAGCTTTTTAGAAATTTCAACCAAATTTTTCATATAAAATTGTCACGTACGATTTTTAATGAACTTCGCAACCCATACCCACCCCTTCCTTCCCGCGAAAAAGTAAAAGGCTATCGTACCACTCCCCCCTCCACGAGAAACTCTCCCCCTACGAGGGACTCGTCCCCCGCGAAGATTCGTCTAAAAATTCACCAAAAATATGTAGGATATTACCCTGATTTTTTGCACTTATGAAATCAAATTAGCAAAAAAGAACGTAGAAAAAAAAAATTCGACTGATGACCAGTCCTATACTTCCCACCTAGTAGATATTTGCAAAAAATAAACACTCTTTTTTTTTATTCTTTGACGTGACATTGAGGACGTTTTTTTGAATATCTCAGGATCCACTGAACCGATTTGACTCAAAATCTAATCAGATCTAAGTTAAAGGCTGATAAACACAATAGAACAATCGGCATGCCCGTATGTTGTTCCGTTCTTAAGATATCGAAGGCGAAAAATTGACCACATACACACACACACACACATACAGACATCAGTCTCAAAACGTGAAGTTCTGTTAAAATCTCGAAATATTTTTTTCGGACTAAATCCATTACTTCCCTACCATAGTAGAGGTGGGAAGTAAAAATCATATACATAAATGACGAGATTTTTTTCTTTGAAATTATGATATTTAATGCCTAATATGTCCGCTCATCGGCTCATTTATGCAAAAATCTCCCCCCAAAAAATGTTACAAATTTTTGTAATACCATGTGTCCATAATTTAATTTTGCTTATAAACAAAAATAAGAAGCTTGTATAAGTCACTCATCGTCACTTAATTGGAAAAGCGATAAAATCTAATGGCGAAAATTCTACTTCATTCTAGAATTTCCACGTGCAACACTCAATATATATCTTCCATTTCATTTTAACGCACGTGTTTATTATACTATCTCTGTCGCACTATATAAAACCTACTGGAACGTTCTCGGTTTATTCTAGAATCGACCATTACTAGTCGATGTATAATGCACGCTACTTAAGTTTCGTTATCTCTTTCTTACATGTGTTCCATGCATTTGACTTTCTCATTTCGTATGCTATTTCGTTGTGCTGATTTTTAACCTATATAAACGAACAGCGCCTTCAGATGAATTCAGTTTAAAATAAACAACAGAAGTGTGCGAATCAATGCGAAATACTTTAACAATTGAATTGTTACATTCCATTTAAAAGAGAGTATTAGTTCCATTTTGTGTGCAATTGTATATTTATAATTAATTAGTAATAATAAAATGGTTGAATTCGATACGTCGATTCCAGTAGTGATAAGTGAACTTGAGACTGATGTAAGTTCATTTTTTTATTGTTACATTTCCCGCGTTAGTTGCAAATTTTTGACACAACTCGAAACAATAACTAAAAGACAATTGACATTTTAAAGCGCTGTGTGATTGTTTAATTTTTTATTGCAAACATCTGTTACAGTTTCGGTATGACTAATTAGATAAATGCATATAAAACAAGTTTTATTGATATTTTAATTGAATTTCTTATTAATGTTTCTCAGAAGCATGTTTCACCGCTTTTGTACTGACCAATTAAATATCCGATTTGAGACATAACTTTAAATAGATTTTTCAGAAACAATTTAGTGTATGCATCATTACTTTATTATTTCTTTTAAGTTAAATGAGGAATTTTTGAATAGGGTAATTGCATTGATTTTTTTTATTATGCAGAACGACAGCAATTTGAACAAAACGCTAAAATCTGAGTAGCATTTAACGATTCGTTGAAGGTTATAATTAACTATGGTTACTGTCAACAAAATGAACAATTCACTTTTGACGTTACTGACGTCACATGTCATTTAAATAGCACATCAACTTTAATCAATTATTGCGCTTCAACGAATCGTTACATAATTGAGGTATATTTTCATTCTACATAATAAAAACGCGATGAAAAACTTCATCCAAGTAGAATTTCACAAAGATTTTCAAAATACATTAAATCAATCATGTCTAAAAATATCTCGCGATTGTCCACTATCATAATGTGCTAAAATAATTAAGTAAATTGATTTCACATATATGTTTGGGGAATCGGGGATGGTGACTAATAATTAATAATAGAAACATATCATCAATGTTTGTCTACACCTACATGGTCAATGCAAGGTCAAATTGGGTACAAATTACAATCGCTACTTCGGCCAGTGGTAAAAAAAAAAACTTACCTTATATGGTAATGCACATGTTATTAACAGTGTATACTTAATTATACGTGCAAGCAAAACATTTTCTCAGTATTGTTCAACTTTTCTAAATTAAAAATCAAGTTTCAGGATTTGCACACACATATATTTTTTTACTGAACAAGAGTTGCCCAATAAATATACAGTAGACTCGCGTTTATCCGATATAAACGATCATTATATGCTAAAATGTTAGATAGGTAGTACGTAATGACGGAGGCGAGCTAAAAGAAACATAAATAGAAGTCCACTTTAAGTTTGAATTCTGTCAGAACACTTATGTTGGATAATCTGGACTCTACTGTATTTCGAAAAAAATCAAAATGTCTGTAGTGTATGCGGTTATTACGGACGTTTATGTCCATAGCGGTGTCCAACTCAAAAACCTTCATTGTCGCACTAGATACAATATCTATCTAAAAGTAACCGGTTACTGAATTATAGGTGCTCAAACATCAGCGGAGGGCAGTGTAGCCTAGTGGATAGCGTACTTGGTACCAGCTTCTAGACTAGACAGTCGTGGGTTCGAATCCCACCTGCGCTCATGGATGTTTTGTGATGTTATTTAGTTTTAAGTTAGTTGTTATTTAATGTAATTTAAGACGCTAATGAGCTAAGTTGCCGACGCGTCTATAATCTACAATAAATAAGTAAGAACATAAGCGTCTGACCGGATAATTAATTGGTAAATGAACCGAAGGCGCCACCATAGTTCAGGAAGTAATAGTCGGGTCACCTGTCACATTTATGAAATAATTATGCATTTCATGGATATTAATAATTGTCAATTGAAATAAACTAATAATGTAAATAAGACGAGAGATAAGTAAAAGTCACCTGGGAAAATATAATAAGATCTTTTGAAATGTAATGAGTAGACATGCATGCATTTCTTTTGGCAGCTGTCCCCATTTAATTAATTTCGATTTTAATCCAGAGATAGCGTAACTGCCAAAAATCACATGCCGATAGTAATATTGTATAACATAGATCGTATCATCATATTTTCCATTATGTCATTACATAGAAATTTTTAATGAAAATCATTTAATATATGGTGGGTGCAGCGGTTACAGGATCGCGATCACTTGTGAAAACTAATAAACATAGTCATAGATAAAGAGATCAGCTGGTGCTGTCACATCTTGAAGTTGGGGTGGGGGTGGGTTGGACGCAATTTATTTTAGAGTAGGCTTAGCTTCATTGTGTGTGTTTTTAGATATTGTGTATGCGCGCTTATTGGCTTAATTGTATCTTTTTTCTGTAAGTGTGGTCAATTTTTCCCTTTTTTAGGGTTCCGTACCTCAGAATGAAAGAAACGAAACCCCTATAGGATCACGCTTCTCGTGTCTGTCTGTCTGTCTGATCTTCCCCCCTTATCTCCGAAACTACTTAACCAAAAATTTTGAAAAAAATAGGGAATATAGGACCTCACGCATAATTTACAGGAAAACCTAAACAAAAATCCTAAGTTCTTAAATTCCCACGGGAAAATTAGGCATAGCGCTGTACCAAGTATATCAAATATGCCATGGCTAGCAATAAATGAAGAATTCAGTCAGTGATTATTAGGAATAGGATTGGTAACAAGCGATTATATTCGACTAAATTCGGCTCATCAAATCTAACCACACTTAAAAATTTCTCATAATAATTCACTGCGCATTGTGATTTGATACGCACTGGGATTTTTTTTTTTTATTAAAACTGTTTCCGACATTTTTTTAAACGGTTGTTGTTTTTTACAGACTGGATTCCCATTTGATGACACTGACGACGACTTCCCGCGAACCGCCCGCAGATCTCGTTTAGTTGATGATATAGCAGCGCGACATCCTGAGTTTGCAGATACTCTCCGGGCATTCAATACAGATTTTCCATCTACGTTCCGTAGCAATACTTGGGGACGTAAACGGCATCCGTCTGGTTCCTGTGGAGAAGACGATAGTCGATCACAAGCGTCAGGATTTAGTTCATCGAGTAACGAATCAAACCCTAGCAATATAATTGAATCTGAATTTCCCGAATATTTTCGAAGTAAATTTGATTCAAGGAAACCACCGCCGAGTACAAGACCTCAAGAAAAATCAGAACAAGAAGAAGGTAACAAAACTCAGCGCAATAACACAGTTGATTTGGGTAAGAAGCAGTCATCGTTGGATGAAGGTAGCCGAGGACAAAGATCAATGTCTGCTCCACCAGATAACAGAAACAATCAGCAGCCTCCGCAGCGGTTTGTTTCACGAATAAACATAGATCCGTTAATTCCATCGGCGACGCCTCAGCAATCGCAACAACAGCAAATGGGTGCAAATGCGAGTTCGGCACCAAAATCACCCAAAAACGGTCCTCAACCTCAACCCCAACAGCAACAACAACAAAAACAACCCAACGTCAGGCATATACCGATATTTGTAGAAGGCAGAGATGAACCAGTTTTACCAAAAAATATCCATCCTGAACCACCAACTCAAGAAAAAAGATATTTTGGCGAAGATCCATCGACATTTACTAAGTTTTTGAATAAAGGTGGACAACCGCAGAAAACTCAACCTGTTTTTACAGCGCATCATGAATTTATACCAAAGAGTCAACAACCAAGTTATCAACAGCAGCAACCAAGTTATCAACAGCAGCAACCAAGTTATCAACAGCAACAACCAAGTTATCAACAGCAACAACCAAGTTATCACCAACAACAACCACACCATTTTCAACAGCAACCGAGTTTTCAACAGCAGCCACAACAACCAAGTTTTGAACAACAACAACAAAGTTACCAGAAACAACAGCAACAAAACCAACGACAGCAAACTCCACCACCGAAACCCGGTCCGCTTGATCCGATTGGAAAAATACAATTGATTCAAAAAGATGTTCTTGAACTGATGACGCAAGTAGAAAATTTTAAGGGTGCGTCACGTAAGGACAAACAGTATTTGTACTTAGATGAAATGTTAACTAGAAATTTGTTAAAACTAGATAACATTGAAACAGAAGGAAAAGAAAATATAAGAGTGGCTCGTAAAGAGGCGATTAAGTGTATCGAAAAGTGTATCAGTATTCTCGAAGCCAAAGCCGACAGTGCTGCAGCTGCTGCCGCCGCGAATCCAGAAAATGTTAATCAGCAGGTTGAAGAAACTCAGCAAACAATGGAAGTTGAACCTGTTGCTACTACAGAAGAACAAATATTAGCTGCAGGTGTCACTGGAACAGAACCGATTGATAACAAACAGCTTAGTAAAAATTTAATGGAAGCCGAAAAGAAACAAGAGTTAGTGAACCAACCGGCAACTGAACAAGTATCCACACCGCTTACTGATGAATTGCAAACTGTAAATAAACAGGAAGAACAAAAAACAGAAATTAAACAAGAAACAACGGAAACGCCAGAAAAAATGGAAACTGAGCCTGTGATTCCAGTTATTGAGGGTGTCTCAAAAACTGTTGGTGATACCAACGAAAATAGCAAAACAGAAAGTGATACAAATAAGGCTACAAAAGCTGAGCAAAAATCGGTAGAAAAGTCGCCTAAAAAAAAAGGTAAAAGCAAAGGTATTAAAAAAGATCAAAAGAACGAGGAAAACAAAATGGATGTGGAGGTGACAGAAAACAAAAACGACAATAAAATGGAAGTTGAAGAACCCAGTTCTAATCAGGGTAACAAACCTGTTGAAGATGCTAGTCAGAAGCCTAAAGCAGCTAAACCTGTTGAAGAAACTAAGAATATAACGTAATTCCTATATAGGGCTTATTTTGTATATTTATTGTTTTATTGCTGTTAATTTTTTTTCTTATTTTGTGAAAAATAACCTTGCAGTCAGTTTTTTTTTAATAAAAAAAATGTAATCATAGTTGAAACTGACATGTATTTTTTTACAAGAGAATACCTAGCAAATTTCTGTTTGTGCGAAGTGGCCGTATTAATTTATTATAATTATAGGCAATGTTAAAATATTTGCATATTTTATTGTTTCTTTGTAGCTCTTTGCCTTTGGTGTAACAATACTTCTTATGTATTTGTTCTCCTAAATAATCAAGAAAATAGACGCGTGAAGAAAGGTTATTTGCTAAATACAATATAAAGAATAAACATGTATGCATAATAGATTCTGATACTGATTAATTATTTTCGTGTTTATGGTCTCCTAATAATTAGGAGAACTGCCGTAAAGAAAAGTATAAATGCAAGATAAACAGTATTAGGGGAATATGTTACACAATACTATGGCACGCCGTTGAATTTTTTAAACAAGGAATTAAACTATATATATAAAAAGTAAAGCGGCGTGCCATCGGAGTTAAACTATAGTTTAATTCCGATGGCACGCCGTTTTACTTACTTTTAAAACATTTTCTTAATTCCTTGTTGTTTTATTTTTTAAAGTAAAACGACGTGCCATACAATACTCATGCTCTCCGGATATTATTTGTTTTAAGTGTATATTTTCCTGATTATTAGATGAACAAACATTTAGGTATTTGTAAGACCAAAGATGTTTTTCAATTAACCATCAAGTAATTTATTGTGCCATAGATAATTATTGTTGAAGAAAATAAAAATGCCTATTGTTTACACTTACAAATTTTACAATAACCGTTTGTTAATACATATTTTGTTCCAATGTTACACCTGTATAAATATAATGCTACGAAAATAAATTATTCTGAATCAGATTTAACATTAAATATGGTAGCTTTTTTTCATTTCTACCACTCCATAATTATTATTGATTAAGAAGACCAAATTATATACCACGCATTGTCCATTTACTCAGTGTGCGGTGAGTGAAGTCCACAAAGAGCAAAAATCTGTGTCTCTTTTGACGAAGTAATTCCGCATTTAAAATGCATAGTGATATAAGAAGTAAACACAGATTTCGGATCTTTTTGGGCATAATAATATCACTATCAACTGAAGTATTCCATGAACTGAGGTATAAACAACACTTGAAACGTAATATATAAAGACAAAGAAATATGTCATGGATGCCATTGACGTAAAACCTCAGTACCCCAGTGGTCAATAGCTCTCTTTTAAAAATTCAGTCTTTGTCTATGGAAGTAGCCAATCAGGAACCTGCCAGCTGAGCCCCCATAAAAAAAATTTGACTGATGACCAGTCCTATACTTCCCACCTAGTAAATATTTGCAAAAAATAAACACTCTTTTTTGTTTTTTATTCTTTACTAGGCCCAAATAACCTTAGCTGTTGGTGGTCTTTAAAACACAATTTAATTTTTATTCTTTGAAAAAAGCATGGCCCTCTTTTTTGTTTGGTGATCTACTGATGGCTAGCTTAATATAGCAAAAATCATGGTTACCTTGATTTACGTACAATTTTTATTTTTTTTAGTAAAATATTTTTTTTCTCGAAAACTATACATTTTAGAGAAAAAAATATCATTTTTTTCATATTATAACATCTAGAATTCATTTATATTTTTTTTACCTATGTTAATACGTGACATTGAGGACGTTTTATTGAATATCTCAGAATCCACTGAACCGATTTGACTCAAAATCTAATCAGATCTAAGTTAAAGGCTGATAAACACAATAGAACAATCGGCATGCCCGTATGTTGTTCCGTTCTTAAGATATCGAAGGCGAAAAATTGGCCACATACAGACATCAGTCAGAAAATGATCTTAAACGATTGCTAGGGTCTCAAAACGTGAAAATCTGTTAAAATCTCGAAATATTTTTTTCGGACTAAATCCATTACTACTTCCCTACCATAGTAGAGGTGGGAAGTAAAAAGACAGAAATATATACCCGCACATATGTTGGCTTCACGATTTTTGATCTATCAGCTAGTGATGGGCGATTGTAAGATATTTTTACAATCGAAACAATTGCAATTGTTCATAATAACAATCGAGTCCACAATCGACTCGGAGTTTGATTTTACAATCGAAATGTTCGATTGTTCAAGTCGATTATTTGCCAGCGAATGAGAATACATATAATCGCGATTCAAGGTTATATGCTATAGTCGATTGAAGTCTGACATTCACGCTACTCGTTCATCGTTGATTCACTGTTCAGTCGGTCTCAGAGCACTCGATTACTGCACAATCGACTATATCCATCGACTCGACCACAGTTGTTGAGTCATGAACAATTATATATTATGTGGCTCTTGACAGTGTACATCGTCTGTATGATTCAGTACTATGCAACTCGGTCTCGGTAAACTATGAAACAACAACAATCGAGTTCAAGTGAAAACCATCGAGAGTCATCGAAATGTTTGAACAATCGAAACAATCGACTAAAATATCTCGTAATCGCCCATCACTACTATCAGCAGTATAGGGTAATAAGTATATGAAGAAGACTTACAATCTAGCCCTAGTAGTAATGTAATCATGAGTTCTGTATTTCGACACCACATCCTATATTTTTGTGAAACAGAAATACTTGTGAATCTCATAAAAATTTGGTTTTTCTATACATAATATGACGATATTAAAAGAATTAGGCATCTCTTTTTTGCAACTTGACTGATTTCAATAATATTCGAGGAAATACAAATTTTTTCAAAAAAATGAAAATATTTAGATCTTTTTCGAATTTGCCATACGTCCATACATAAAAAAACATTTATAGATCCTTTTTTGTTTTCTAATTCAAATACAGTCAAACATCGATAACTCGAACCATGACTTGCCACAAAAAAAATCGAGATCAAATAATATTAGTTTTCACTCTTGACGCTACTGCCAACCAATTTTATTCGAGTTATTGAAGTTGAACTGTAAATTGTTTTGTTAAAATTCAATTCCTTTTTAACAAATAATTCCTGCGTACCGTATTTAAAATAAAGAAAAATAATAATTTAATCAAGTTTATTTCTTTGCTAAAAATGACTTGCAATATTTAAGTAAAATACAAAGTATTATTTTCAAGTATTGCAATTCACAAATTATGACTGTACAATAAATGATCAACTTGAAATCCTATTCGAAGCCAAATACCCTACCAGGATCACCGGGTTAATAAAAATGTTATTTGACAATAAATAACTAAATTTCTACAATAATGAGACATTTTTTTAGTATTTTTATGGATAAGTTTACAAAAATAGTAACAGCTTTAAAAAAATATCAGTAAATAAATTTGCATTATTTAAAAAAAACATTCTCAGGTGAAAAATATTAAATATATTGCAGTAAAAAAATGTTTTAAAATACCCTACTTACATTATTTTTATAATTAAACGATATTTTTCAAGCATAATCTTGAAACAAAATTGCATACCATTAACCAGATATGTACAGAAATTGCTCCTGTTTTATTAATTGGATAGGAAATAATATTATTAAATGGAAAGAAGTCAAATTTTTTTAGGACAAGTACTGGATTGTTCCTATAAGTAACTATTGTATACAACATGATAAAGTAAATTAAAACTTGTGTACCATATGTAATAATTAATTTGTTTTTTAAATTTGCTGTGACTCTATCGTTAGTTTCAGCTTTTAGATTAACTTCCACCGTATTAATCTTTCGTTGGACTCTTGCATGGGCCGCAAAATTATCAACTAGCGGGATTTTTGCCATTTCAGATTTTAATTTTACTATTTCACTGTGAAGATTTCTTTCCTTTTCTGTTGGTTGATTTATTAACAATATTATCTAAAAATTTAATATTTGATATTGATTTGTTATTTTTGAATTGACCGTAAACCTTTAATGTTATACTGCACCTGTTTAATCAAAAGTGGAGCTAAGGCACTTATAAAACTAATAACCATCGTTGATATTAGCAAAACAGACATGTTTATTACTGTGAAAAGCACTAAATATATTTATAAATATTTTTATTTAAATATGAAACTTGTTTACAAGAGAAGAAAATTTAGGTTATGTTGTTTTTGACGTTTTGCAATCTTCTTACCAGTTCTAGTTCAACTTCTATTAATTCGCTGATAGGCGTCACCACTCACCTATAAATAAATTTCTATGAACAATCAGTGACTCTGAAACTGTTTATATTTCATACATTATTTTGTTTTTATTTTTAAGCCACCAACAGCTACGGTTATTTGGGCCTTACACTAATTCATATTTTCAATTTATTATACAGAAAAAAAACTCCTACATTCTCATTATTAAATTATTAATGTTGCATTAATTATCATTAATTTCGCATAAAATAGTGAGAATTGTTGGGTTATATCAAAAAGGTGAATTTCAATTTTGCAGGACGTCCTCATTGTTAAGACCTCTAACCTTGAAAGAAGAAACAAAACGCCCAGGAACAAACAAAAAATCAAAAAAAGTCATAAAATTGTAAGTTAAAACGCATGAGTAATTCTAAATAAACATGAGTTAAAACTCGACGCAGTTTGTTAACGGCCCGGATAGTAAGATCAGATAACCCCTTATTTTAATTATGCGCTACGCCTACATGACGTACTTGTACCAAAAGCATTCGAGCTCAACCGTCAGCTTACCCATAAACAAAATAATTGAGGTCATCTAATAATGACCTCAATCATTCCGATCTCCACTTACATCTAGAGTGGATAGTACCACAAATAAGGTGTTTAAAAGTTCCCGATCCGAATGCTAGTAAAAATTTACACTTAATTTGATGACTTTTATAATTCGGCAAGTCGCTGAAAAAATTATCCTTGATGTTAGACAAGCATTAACTGAACTAGCAATATGATACTTTAGTCCGTAGCTGTTAAATGTCAGAGATAATTTGACGGTTACATATTTATATATTACTTTTTGGGTCGTCTGCTAGATCTCATCGTTACGATCAGGTAAGATAAGGTTTCTGTCAAAATCGACATTACCGCGAGCGAAGCAGCGGGTAGGTATAGGCTATCTATGTACATTTATATAAAGCAAAAAGTAGATAGTACTAATTTCGATTTATCCTTTGTTTTTTTAAATAAATATGAGTAATAAATACCGTTGAGATTCAAACCCGAAACTCCCAGATTCGCGCTAATTGCTCTACAGTACTTAAACCAATAGATCGTGGTTAAACCCTATTGTAGGTACACAAAAATTATAAACAACACTTGAAAAATTCTACAGATGAACACAAGTTCGACAATCGTGTCGGACACTTAGTCCATCTTCAGGAGTATAGTCTATACTCCGGAAGATACATAAATCAAAAATCATGTCGAAAATCATCACCTGATGTCCCAAATCTTACTTGGGAAACTCAATTTTGATTAGCCCATGAGCCACAAAAGCAGGGGACACAAGGAATTGGAGGCCTCGACGTCGGCCCCTGAAAAAATGCAATATCTCTTGTAATGGTTTTTTTCACTACAAAAAATAATTTTTATTATTAACATTGGAAGAGCAATTAAGAAAGACATTTATATAGATAGATCTATAATTACTGTGGGACACGATACACTGTAAGATACTTATCAATTATTGCAAGGTGCATACATGATTTTTAATCTTACTTTTTGACACCCGCATCGAAGAAGAATGCAGTCCACTTTGCAGTAACTCAGAAGAATTCAAAAGACAGATTTTTTTTGTCAATTATGAAATAAACTTCATGAATTTTCACACTTCATTCCTTTATTCCAGATCTCGGGGGGGGGGCAGCTGTCCCTCTCGATACACTGTAAGATACTTATCAATTATTGCAAGGTGCATACATGATTTTTAATCTTACTTTTTGACACCCGCATCGAAGAAGAATGCAGTCCACTTTGCAGTAACTCAGGAGAATTCAAAAGACAGATTTTTTTGTCAATTATGAAATAAACTTCATGAATTTTCACAGTTCATTCCATTATTCCAGATCTCGGGGGGGGGGGGCAGCTGTCCCTCCCGATACACTGTAAGATACTTATCAATTATTGCAAGGTGCATACATGATTTTTAATCTTACTTTTTGACACCCGCATCGAAGAAGAATGCAGTCCACTTTGCAGTGACTCAGGGGAATTCAAAAGACAAATTTTTTTTGTCAATTATGAAATAAACTTCATGAATTTTCACACTTCATTCCTTTATTCCAGATCTCGGGGGGGGGGGGGGGCAGCTGTCCCTCTCGATACACTGTAAGATACTTATCAATTATTACAAGGTGCATACATGATTTTTAATCTTACTTTTTGACACCCGCATCGAAGAAGAATGCAGTCCACTTTGCAGTAACTCAGAAGAATTCAAAAGACAGATTTTTTTGTCAATTATGAAATAAACTTCATGAATTTTCACAGTTCATTCCATTATTCCAGATATCGGGGGGGGGGGGAGCTGTCCCTCTCCCCGCTCCCCTTCAGAAAGGTAAATCTTGGCGAGTATAAATGTTTCACTTTTCGTTACGCTCCCATTTTATATGCGAACTTACACTATACCGTTACATAAGAATGGAGGGGCACATGAGAAACGTAAAATAGATTGGCAGCATGTATACAGTCATCTAAGTTATTGTAGCAAAACCCCAGATGTTAGCCGCTGGCGACAATAAAAGCATCGAGAACAAGTAACAATGGTGAGGCGTGGCATGATATCGAAGACACGGGTAACCACCAGAATGTTCTGGAAGGCGCGCGAGCGTGCGGGGGTCGGACTGCTGGCTCTATATAAGCAGGGGCACTCACCGTAGTGAGTCAGTCGTGAGACAGTGTCGATTTGAAATAAATACAGCATATAAATTGTTCAGTGTTATTAAAGTGCTTCAGTTCGTGTAAGAATTACTGTTCGTTATTATTATCGTTTGATTGTTAGCATTGACATACTAGGGTGGGTCAAAAATATCAATTATTTTTTTTTTACAAGTGACACGGAAAAATAGGTTGCTAGACACCTTAAAAAAATTCTCACCAAAAATGAGCTCTTAATTTTAATAGGAAGATCCTCCGCATCACAGTTTTTTATTTTTTTCAGTCCAATAGAAAAAAATTCATACCTCATCATTAATTGATTGTACAGAAAAATGTTTTAAGAGAATTTTGTAGGAAATTTAATGCTCTACAAAAAAGGTATCTTATATTTTTTCCGCAAACCTCACCATTTGAAAGATATTGAAGATTTAAGTTTGATTATTTTAAGACAAATTTCATTTTTGTTCATGAATTTTATAACTCGACAATAAATGACTATTATAAATCTTCAATATCTTTCAAATGGTGAGGTTTTCTTTCTATTACAATTAAGAGCTCATATTTGGTCAGAATTTTTTAAGGTGTCTAGCAACCCATTTTTCCGTCACTTGTAAAAAAAAATAATTGATTTTTTTGACCCACCCTATTGACATACAGTTATTGTATTTGAATTGTTGTTACATTTTTAATTATTGTAAATAAATAATTTATTCCACCCACGTAAGAAAACAGTTTTGTTACATTATCATTGGTTTTCATAGAAAAACGCGCGAGAAATCAAGTTTTTTCCCAACTGATAGCATGCAACCATTTCTTTTCAGTTCCAGATCCTTTTGAAATACAAAACCTCTATGATTTGCAGTTTGAACATTGGTAAACACATAGCACATCGAAATTGTCAATGATTTATTATTTTAAATAAACTTATTCTGTACACACTACTATGAAATAATAAACTGCCCACAGACCGAGGTCAAGCGGTCAAGTTTGGCACTACCATCCTCATTAGTCTCACTTCAAAAAGGTAAATTCAGCTCTAGATACGGTCCTGACAAAAGACATTTTTAGGAATGATTCAGCCCTTATATGTACACACATTATTATGTAGATGTGTTTTTGTGAACTCCATGAACTCAACTTTGTACGAACACCTCATACGGGTTGGAATTGGGGCTGAATAACCGTGCAGGACAGGTGAGGAGGTAGCCGATAGGGTTGATAATAAAGCAAGGTGCATGACCACCACTACCACCACCGTAATATAACAAAACATACATCTGCAACTCGCCACGCTCTATTATATTTTCCATATTATGTCCGTCGCTATATACGCGATATCGTAACGATCGAATTTTAAAACGTTTTTTTTTTTGCTATCTACTTCAGTCTTCAATACTGTTTATTTTCAAGTTTCGGAACTGTGTAGTGCTTTTAAAATCTATTAGTTTTGTGTGTTTATTCAAAGAGTGTTAAAAAAATATTGACGAAAACAAATTTGGATTAAAGAAAAATCTAAAAAAGGTACGGAACGTTGAATAATTAATTTTAATACGTATATAGTTTGATATGCAGGAAATGTTTTAACTTTTATTAACAACTAAGTTTTGCCCGCGGCTCCTCCCGCGTTACTTATTATTAAAAAATTTCAAACAGTTCCTATAAAGTAAGAAAAAATTCACAGATTTCGCAATCCTTGCAACCATCGAGGACATTGGAAATGATAACAGCATATATATGAAACATAATTAACTGTTTATTATACACACAATATTTATCAATGCACTGTTTAGTTTTGTCAGGAATAACCCTACTATTCTTCTGTTATATACGCGTTCACTTTTGCTTGATTACTTAACATTTAAATGGATTTTTCTACAGTATTTATTAACATTTGCTCAAAAATAACACCGCAGATCGTCGCAAATACCTCTCAGTTAACTATACATGATATAAAACACATTTCGAAAAAATTGCACTTGTTCAATTTTGCATGATTGCTCCTCACTTAATCGCGACACCGTTGTCTTTTGGCCTTGAACGAAAACTCGTAACTCTGCCCCCATATACGAACATAAACATTTCCAATGTTAAAACTTTTCCGCGCGGATGAAGTCGTGGGCAAAAGCTAGAAACAGACAAGATTGCGTAGTGATATATTATAGTCTACATTATAATCCAGAATGTATATTATGTACATTAAAAATTTCATTGAAATCCGTTCAGCCGTGAGCCGTTTAAACGTAAAAGAAAGATAAACAAACAAACAAACACGTACACTTTTATTATATTAGTAGGGTTGTTATTTAGTTTGTGGACCTTTCGATGCGCTTTACCACCCTCATGGCCTCATCATCAATAGATTAAATTCAAAATAAATACAGATTTATTGTGCTGATGATAAATAAAATCGTAATGGTATTCCTGTCTGTAGCTTAATTTTCTTTCGGGATTTTTGTATGATGCCGACAGGAGAAAGTGTTCCCACAATTTTTGTCTGTTTGTCTGTCTAATTGTACCCGTATATCAGTCGAACACGGATGCACCGATTCTGATTAAACTTGGTAACAAACTTAATGTAGGTGTAAGAATCTACACGCAAAAGTTACGCATTCACGCCACGGGCAATAGGCAATAACTAGTTTTAAATTGTGTGTCTAAAGTGAGTGAAATAATTTGGAAAAATTAACAGTACCCCGCAGGCACAAGTTAAATTAAACATTACAGTTTGATTTGAAGGAATAAAACACTTAAATATTATTGATTAATTTGTTAACGTTTTGAAGCGCATTGGCATCGAACTATTGAAGTCAGAACATAAAATCGACCCGATTTGAATCGCGCGATAAACATCGTGCACATGTATTTGAATAGGAACCTTTTCATTGACACGATTTAAGACGTGTCCGATCAAAATGTCAACCTATCAGTCGGGCAAGACACTGCGTGTACGATCTTTATCGTTGGCACGACAAATTAAAGCACGACGTGATCGGTTCGACCTAATGGACACCCGGTCTAGGTATACTTATAAGTAGTTAACTCGGAAGTGAATTTTTGAAAAAAATCTTCTTTGTTTTGGCATACGGATTAAAAAACATCAATACTGATGTTTTAATTTCACATATATTTATTGCTTAAATAAATAAGATTTTCTCTCGTTTTGAGTGCTTAAATTTCACCCAGACAATTCACCAGATTATCAGTATTTTAGTAACCTTCCAAACTGTTATTATAATATACAGGGTGGTGTTAATTAAGTATGTGCACAAACTTTAAGGAATTAATCTATGATTGATTTTAAGACAAAACTTTCATATAAATATGGGTCCGCAACGGCTCTGTTTTCTAGATACAGGGTGTTAAAATTTGAAAAAAATTTAAGATTTTTTAATTTATTTTTTGTATAGTGCCAACTACTTAATTAAAACTTTGCACACACTAATACAAAGTCAGAGAGTACATTTTGCAAGTATTAAATTATTTTTAATTCAACCACTTTAAATTTTAACACCCTGTATCTGGAAAACAGAGCCGTTGCGGACCCATGTTTATATGATGGTTTTGGCTTAAGATCAATCATAGATTTAATTCCTTAAAGTTTGTACACATACTTAATTAACACCTGTATATTATACCTAATACATTTTACAGTTAACAAAAACTCAACTTATTTTTATGAAGTACTAGTTAAAAAAATAACACCCCCTATTCCACGAATATTTTCCGTATCGTTTCCCACGACCCACGTGTGCTGTACGCAGGGACACAGTACAACCTGACGCACCACATTTATATGGACGTAATAAAGGCAAAAACAGACCATTATTCATTTATGTAGTACAATCCCGATTATCTGACACTTTGTTATCATGACATTCTGGTTTATCCGACATCGAGCCTCTAATTATTAACGGCGGAACAGGGAGACTGGGAAGGCTAAGCCTACCCCAAAATAGAGTCAAGCCCCCTTAAATTTTAATCTATCAAATTTAATTCTCTTTACAATGTAAATTTTCATAAGTGATCGTGGGCCCATAGTTTCCCCAACAAAAGTCGTTCCGCCGCCAATGCCTCAAACAAATTATAGCGCCACTTTCAGTGACTGGAAAAACTAACGGGCCATTAATTTTTGAGAGAGGTAATTAGAATTAAAAGATAGGGGCCATAAGGTAAACACTGCGACCAATAAGGTCTATTGTGCACCCCTAATATTCCATCAGTTCTTAAGGATTCCCAGACCAGAGAGAACGTATATATACGTTCTCTCTGTCCCAGACTATTTATATAGTCAAGTATCTTACTTAAGCTGATGTCTGTAAAATCCTTAGGTAACATTGAAGCTAATCCAAAGTGTTTATACCTTGTCTGTGCGATAGCTTCGCACTTACAAAGTATGTGGACGGAGGTTTCCTCCACCTCTTTGCACTTGCTGCAGAGAGCGTTGTTGGAAATACCCAACCTGTGCAGGTGTTTGTTAAGATGACAATGTCCTGAGAGGGGTAAAATTTAATGTTGATGAATTCATCTGCTTGTTAACAAATTCAAAGGGCAGCAAATTGAATTGAATCTATTATCTACATTCTATTCACCTCTGGTTACTGGACAGCTGTATTAACAAAACAGATTTCGAATATAAGACTCAAGTCTGTAACTTCGCTCGCGTTTTTTGGCTACTGCTCAGTCCCTTTTAGTAAAATCGCAATAATATATAACCTATTCTATTAGTTGATGTATAACAAACACCATAGTGAAAGTCCTATCAAAATCGATTGAATAGTTTTTGAGTTATCCCGGAACAAACAATGACTAGCACAACAAATTTGAAAATTGCTAATTCAGTTTAGATATCCTATAAACTGCACATCTAAGTCGAAATTTCAATAAAGTCTTATACAATTACAGACAAAATTACGGCCTACTATAAAAATGAAGTTAGCGACGCAAATGAACTGTCAAAATTTTTTTTAAATATTGAAAATGAAATGAAAATAAGTTATATTATAGTGGATATGGCAAAAAATACCATATATTTCTAGTGCGTAATGATATTGTGACTCGTGTCGCTAGCGCTCGTTTCAACACTATCACTACTCGTTAGTAATATACCTCATTACGACACTAAAAATACAATCTACTATTTGATTTCCATTCAATTTGTGTTTCTTTTATTCCGCATCTATCATATTATACCCTATCCGTATTATTCGATCATCAGTCACATTTGTGTTGGATAATCGGTACTCTACTGTATATGTTATAGATCAAACATAAATTTTACACCTGGGCCCCGCGAAGTAAAGTTACGCCACTGGTTAAGTTATGCCCAAGAAGACTTGCCTAAGAGGTTTCTACTTACCATCTCTTGATCTGAATACGCGCCGTAATATCAAATACAAAATGTAGATCAATTGTACCAAGGAAGGGGTGAAACATACGTGCATATTATGCAGTATAATTACTTGACAAGTGATGCGTAACACATATACTGAGCGTTTTCCATTTTTTTACAGCACACTGCACAGGTAAATACATATAGAAGGTACCTATACAATTTTATATTTGTAATTAGTGATGGACAAAGCAGTTCTTTTCCAATAACATGTGTTAATGTTTCTGTTATTTAAAAAGAATTCCTGTTCAAAATAACTGTTGTCTGTTATGAAATAACAGTCTTTTGTTCAGGGCCGGATTAACCATTAGGCAGAGTAGGCAACTGCCTAGGGGCCCCGCATCGGCTAGGGGCCCCGCGCGCGCACAAATGAAATTGAAAATGTTTCATAGAGTGAAAATTTAATTGGAAAATTTGTATCCTCAATGACAATAGGTATTATTGCTTTTTTTCGACGCATGCTGTCAGTTGATGAAATACTTCATACTTACAGAACAGAAGCATCTAGTATCGAGTAGTAGAACTAATAATATGGATGCGTTACGTAGCGTATTGTATGAATCATACAATACGCTACGTAACGCATCCATATTATTAGTTCTACTACTCGATACTATATGGTTCTGGTCTGTAAGTATGAAGTATTTCATCACCTGACAGCATGCGTCGAAATACAGTATGATAAACAAAAGTTTTGAAATGCTTGATCATCTTCAAACGGCTAAAAAGGGGCCCCGAGAATTGCATTGCCTAGGGGCCCCGACGTGGTTAATCCGGCCCTGCTTTTGTTATATTTTGGAAAAATATATTCTTAAAATCTTGGAGGAGCAAAAAAGTAAAAATTAAAAAACCAATCAAGTGCAAGGCAAACCATTAGGGTCGGTCAGTCCATATAGGCGAACAAGGCGACGACCTAGGGCTAGAATTTGGGGGGCGGCATGGCGAAGGCATGGGACCGGCGGACGTGTCAGCGACGCGGGGCGGCCAGCCCACGATCTACTGTGGCGAAGCGGCGCGGCAAGTGCTGTGCGACCGAAAAACAAGTTGACCCAAATTAGTGTATATTCATGCCGAACCGTGACGGCCCGAAAATGTATAAAGCAAGCACACCTTATGATCTTATGATATGTGTGACGCGGCTCGTTCTGTCTATGATCGGGACGCTGCACGCAGGAATGTTTTATTTTGTTGTGCAAATTTTGTTTTAAGGGGCGCCCTTAAAATCATTTCTTGGACCGGTGCTGAAGCAAACTTACATGTATATTATAGTGTTCCGTGCTATTAAGATTTTTTAGTTTTTTTTTATTTACCGAAAATTATCATTCTTATATGTAATGCAATGCTGATAATTTTCGTTTGACCTCCATACAATTATTCTTGATTTTTTTCAAATTTTTCTTAGTCATATTTTTTAAGATAGGGTGGGGGGACAGCGATTTTTAAGAGATTTATTAGAAAAATGTCAAATGATAACAAGTTCAACGTAAAATTCATCAGGTAGTGTTGCCGTCTACACAAAACAAGACAAGACTTTCAGAGTTTTGTCTTGTCTTGAAATATCAAGACAAGACTTCACTTAAGTAAGTCTTGTCTTGAAATATCAAGACTTCACTAAGTCTAGATTAAAAAACTCTTATCTTGTCTAATATCAAGACTCTAAATTATTTTCAAGAATCTAGATTAACCGAGTGGTTTACTTTACCTACTAAGTACTAGTTAATTTATCTAGACTCTTGAAAATTGTCTATGAAGTTTTGGCAAGAGTCTTGATCTAGATAAAGCAAGTCTTGTCTTGTCTTGTCTTGACTTTTGCAAATCTTGTCTTGAAAATCTAGACAAGTCAAGACAAGAGTCTAAACGGCAACACTATCATCGAGTATACCGAATCCGAAGCCATCCAATACAACGAACTAGAAAAGGCTGAAATTGATAAAATATTGAGGGTATATTTTGTTTTTTTATACGGATCAAAAATTGCATAAAACTTGCTGTACAGTCAATGACGGGGCAGAGTCTATAAACGGACTCAACATTATATAAATGGTAAAACAAAGTAGAGTTGGCCTGAGTCATACGATTAAATTTTCTTATCAAAATACAAGCCGCGAGATGTTCTCACTTAGCTCCGACAAAAAAAAACTCCTTGTCAACTGTATAGATACAAGAAGGCCGGTAAAGAATGATAATGCGCGACATATGGCCAACCTATATTATGTCAGTAAAATCCTCCGTGAACCTTTCAGAATAATTTAAGATCGATATCATAGTATCTATAGATATAGTTAATTTAAATAAAGATAATAATAAGACCAGAAAAAAATCCTGTACCTACCTATAAAAAGCATATACCTACAATCTTTTTAGAAATTGTATAAAATTACATGAACATAATAAAATATAGTTACTTCTTACCACAACAGTTTTATTGATGGATGTACATTTCGAAAGCTAAGCGAACACTACATGAATGATTCATGTAGTGCAGTTCGCTGAAGATGAAAGCTTAGCTTTCGAAATGTACATCCATCAATAAAACTGTTGTGGTAAGAAGTAACTATATTTTATTTTGTATTTATTCCAACCACAGTGCTCATATATATTTTTATACATGAACATACTAGGTATAGTTCTAGATTTCTCCTTAAAATAACAGCCTGCCATAAACTGCTGCAATGCCAAGTTATCAGTCACTTGACTGAACAACAACTTACTGGAAAAAATCCTTGAGAGTTGAGACATGCAAGCACCAACATAAACTTTACTATTCTCCGAATGTCTTATGATTACATTCAGATCAAATCTAAGGATGTGTTTCAAATGCCCAACAATCTACTAGCAAGAATACTCTGAATTATGTCAATGTAAGCCATAGCATAGATACAATGTGTGGACAAAAATATATGTTCAATCATCTATGATCTACATACTTACACAGTGAATTTACCTAAGACGCAACATATTTTTTTTTTTGAAATGAATTTATTTTTTCATAAAAAATACAAGCAGTATAACATTACAATGTGCAAATCTGAAAAAATAATAGGTACATCTAAAGAAATCCCCGTACTAGATGCACCTTCACAATAAACATTTATTAGTCCCTGTTGAAAATAAAGGAATTATACAATATAAAACAGAAAAAAAATAGAAAATTAACAAACTGAACTTAATTTACTTCAAAACATCAATGAAATACTCAATATTTTCAACAGAAAGCAGCCATGACTTTAATTCTTTATTATAATTCGAAATACTGGAAAGGTGTTTAGGAAGTTTATTATAGAAATACGGTCCAGTGAATACGAAATGTCGTTGAAATATGGTTTTATGAGCTTTTGGCACAAATAAAGCTTGATGTCTAAATGAATACTTGGTTTTAATTAAACAAAAACATACATCACTATTCACTGGGAATTACGACAATTTTTACTTCCCACCTCTACTATGGTAGGGAAGTAATGGATTCAGTCCGAAAACAATATTTCGAGATTTTAACAGATTTTCACGTTTTGAGACCCTAGCAATCGTTTAAGATCATTTTCTGACTGATGTCTGTATGTGTGTGTGTGTGTGTATGTGTGTGTGTGTGTATGTGGTCAATTTTTCGCCTTCGATATCTTAAGAACGGAACAACATACGGGCATGCCGATTGTTCTATTGTGTTTATCAGCCTTTAACTTAGACCTGATTAGATTTTGAGTCAAATCGGTTCAGTGGATCCTGAGATATTCAAAAAAACGTCCTCAATGTCACGTATTAACATAGGTAAAAAAAAATATAAATGAATTCTAGATGTTATAATATGAAAAAAATGTAAATATTTTTTTTCTCTAAAATGTATAGTTTTCGAGAAAAAAAATATTTTACTAAAAAAAATAAAAATTGTACGTAAATCAAGGTAACCATGATTTTTGCTATATTAAGCTAGCCATCAATAGATCACCAAACAAAAAAGAGGGCCATGCTTTTTTCAAAGAATAAAAATTAAATTGTGTTTTAAAGACCACCAACAGCTAAGGTTATTTAGGCCTAGTCAAAGAATAAAAAAAAAAGAGTGTTTATTTTTTGCAAATATTTACTAGGTGGGAAGTATAGGACTGGTCATCAGTCGAATTTTTTTAATTCGAACATTGTGAGTGATGTGTATTTTTGTTCAAATAGTTTCAAATTTCGATTTGTTGAACGATGTGTAAGCTATAGGTCTTGCAAATTTTGAGTTTGGAGTTTGGACGGACAGACAAGAAAACTATAAAACGTCAAATACAGACGCTAATGACCTGAGTTGTCGAGCGTCTATAATCTAAAATGAATCAACCAATCTATCTATCTATCTATCTATCTATCTAAAACGTCTAAATCCATGAAAATCTCGATTTAGATTTTTTTGCCATTACAAGACATTCTTCACTCCTATATATGGTCGCTCAAAAGTACAAACGGTTTAAATAGAATAAATACGATAACAATCGTTAACCCATCAATCGATTTACAACCGAGCAGAGGCGTCTAAATTCTATCTATCACTCTAATGCACAAATCCCTGAGAGACGTACAGCACAGAGCAGACCTCGATATTATAAAGTATTCATTGAATTTCTCGTGACTAACAACGGGGCAGCCCATCCAACGCGGGCGAGCGACGACGGCAATGGGGAACGACGCGCGTGTCCCCGCTAACGGTCATCGCCGGCCGATTACGTCACAGTGTCCGAAGTGGCTTGCCGTGGTCACCGTTCGCGCAATCGACCGGTCAGAAGAGAAGTGGAGTGCCACTATATAGCCGCCTTCCTGCGCTTAATGGCCAATCTTAAAACCACACACTCCACTCACTCATTCCTGTCTCTCACGTGTCCACTCAGTTATACTGCCTGTCATACACAACCGCCACCGTACGCCAATTGTTATACTGTTATTCACCTGTTTTTCTCACATATTGTCATCATCATCATCATCGCGCGATGGTGTTTTATTTCTATTGGATGCGCACTACTTAGTACGACGTCGGTATGCGGACTATTGTTACAACATGTGCGTATTATATTGTTGTTAATTTTTTTGTGAAACTTTTAACATAACAATATTATTTGTGATTATTTTTGAACTGCATTTATATTAAAAGGAAGTGCTAATTTAAATTATTATAACGTTTAGTTTTATTTTGGTTGTTTTGCATTTTTAGCCACGCATTCTGTTTTGCTATACCTAAAAATTTTATAGTGGATCACGGACACATATTTCTATTTTTTGAAAAAAAAAATTAGCAAACCTGTCATAAAAGCTAACTTACGCTAGCCATGGCATTTCGTATTTTTAGGTACTTAATGTCATTATCAATAATTTTTAAAAAGAGCTTAAGCAAAATTAGTTCTTGTGTAGTGTATTTCGTAGGGACTTCGCAAAATTGTATTCCATATAATTAAATGATTCGATAGTTTTCTTTTTTTTAAATAAATCGTTTAAATAAAATAAACATTGGATACTGACCGCAGTTAGTGTTTTTTTTTTCGTCGTCAAAAATAAGAGATGGGGTAGTCTTTTAATAATATCTTACACACTAACGCTTTTCCTAGAATGAAAATTATTGATCTCTTTTGAGCAGTGGTATGAGAGCACATAGATATAGCCCACATTATATTACTCACGGCATTAGTAAGCAAGCTAGAGCTATATACACACACTCATACAATATGTAGCTCACCAGTCATTTGACGTTCACCAATCATTGATTCTTTGTGGACCATTCCAATTTCCAACTGAAGTAGTACATAACATTAATTATTCAATGATCATTTTCATTTCAGGAAATGAAACAGCTTCTTTACGCTTTGAGACGGCGCAACGTCTTGTGATTTTCTTTCAATGCACCGGTCCAACTATTTGCCGCCATGTTAGTTTCATCAATTGTCGCATCCAATTCTGCAGCATTTGTCAAAGACAAAATACTTTCGTTCGGAGAGACGACAAATGCGAATCAACAAAACGCCTACGCAATCTTTAACAGCAGACTGGCCGAAAACATTTACGAGAAAGAATATGAATTGCGCAATAACTTTGTTGTTCAACAACAGCAAACAACATTTTTTTCTAGTCAAATATTAGATAATAACGACTCTTCTAAAGATAAAATTGAACAAAATATTATAGAAAACAATAGCATAATTTTAAATTCGGATATATCGAAAAGTATAACTGATTATGGCAATAAAAATCAAAGAAATGAAGGAACGATTAATGGATCAATTACATTTCAAGGCACTATAAATATGTTATGCAGTGAAGCAGAAAATGAAGCACAAACAATGCTCACTCTACGCTCAAATTGTGAACCTGAACTAAATTCCAATGTGATAATACAGAATTCCGTCCACGAAAGTCAACAAATGAACATTCAAGAGGAAGTTTCACTTTCGAGCGATTGTCATTCGTCACAATATTTACACATATCGACAAATGACAATCAGAATGCTCAATTTATCCAAATACCTACAAATTTAGAGTTAATAAGTTCGGTTGACAATGAAATTACGTATCAAATAATTCAAGACAATGGTCCTATTTTAATAATGGCACCGACATTTACAGCAATTGAATCGAACGTTGAAGAAATATCTACTTCCAGAACTGACGCACCGCCAGAAGAAACAACAATTAATTCCGATGTCAGCACGGAAATGAAAGATGAAGAATCGGATCTTTCCGAAACCGATTTAACCAGTTTAAACTGGTTGCACAATATTACAAATATTATGTCAATGCCGTCCATACCGACGCCGCCGAATTCGCCAAAATCACAACAAAAGAAGAAATCTAGTCAAACGATAATAACGTGTCAAGAGGATTTGATGTTCGTCGACATCAGGCGATACAGAACTAATGGCGATAAGAAACCGCCGTTCTCGTATGCGACTTTGATCTGTATGGCCATGTTGAAAAACGGTAACAAGATGACGTTATCCGCCATCTACTCGTGGATCAAGGACAATTTCGTGTATTACAAAAAGGCTGATCCCAGTTGGCAGGTATGTTACAATCATTTTTTTAAGTTATACTTTTTAGCGAGGATAGAGAATTGGAATGATCTCGAGTCAAAAATTACCGACTCAAAAATTAATGAAACGCTGACAGGGATAAAACGGCTCTAACCATTTGGATTAAATTTACTGAACAGGGATTTTAGGGGGCAAAGAATCGATCTAGCTAGATCTCATCCCAGGAAAAATTCGTTTTTTTATAAATTCTATAATTTTAAAATTTTTGACGTTTCAAAATAGTGTATTATTGAAAGCAGGTTTTGGATACTTATGTATAGTGATGTTATAATATTCATGCGGACATTATTAATAATAGACTGTTATTTATTAATTTTAAAAATGCCGAGGGGAAAAGCAAAATAGTAAATGTATGAAGTATAACTTCGACCGTGCGCTTATAATATGGGTGAGGCACATACCCTTCTTTTGTTGAACTGTCATATTTTCACTGAAATTAAATAAACCAATGAAATCAAAATAAATCCTTATAGGCAGTGACGGATTTACCAATAGGCCGTGACCTACAGCGGCAGATTTTAGGGGGCGGAAAATTAGCCTATTTATTAACTTCCCATTGGAAGTTATTGTAATGGGTCCGAAAATAGAAATCAAAATGTATAACAAATTTTTATGTTTCAAGGTCACTACATTATTTTACACTATTTTTAGAAAGATGTCTCTGTGTGTGTGCGTGTCCATTTCTTTCTAAGACGAAATCTCGAGAATGAAAAATGATATCGACTACGTTAGTGTGCCAATCGACGCGTATTAACGTAAATATGATCTGAGAGAAATTTTTTCAAAATCGGTTCAGCCGTTCTTTTTTCTTAACCAAATAGACTCCAAAAAAGTAGATTTTACACAATATCTCGCGAATAAAAAATTATATCGACTTCGTAAGGGTGTTAACGTCATTTTGATCCGACATAAATTTTATAAAAATCGGTTCAGCCGTTTTTTTTTTTTAATTATTGTTAAAAATAAATAATAATTATGTTTAATGATTAAAATGATTACTTTTCTGTGTAATATCTAATTTAATTATTATTATTAAATATTTATCAAACTGGGAAGTTCGTCGTGTGGACCTCAAGGGTCGCACTTTAGTCCTAATAAACGATCCACCTCACGGCTTGTATTTTTAAAGTGAATATTTAATTTGAAAGAAGGTGGCATGGTTCTTATAACCTAGGGCGCCAAAATTTCAAATCCAACCCTACTCATACGGCCGCCAATATCAAGGCCATAAAGAAGGCCAGTCTTATGTCGATTGAACCTATTTAGTCCAGCTGGACCCCGCACTTATATGAGTATCCCGGAACAAATCTATAGAAAAGAATTAATTTTAAAATGGTGGAAAATGGTTAAATTTAATGTTTCATAATGTTACTGTTTAAAAGTGCCATAAGTAGGTACACACGAGACCTCGGCGTGTTACAAATTTTAGGGTTCCGTACTAAAATAATAAAAATTAAAAAAACGGAACCCTTATATAGTGAGGTTGCGTTATTCGTACGTCTGACTGTCACACTCACAGGGCCTCTAAGGCCAATAGGGTGAAAATTCAAAAAAAAACATTTTTGTTCAGCATGTAACAATATCGTTAAAAAGGACTCACTTTGAACGTTCTAAAAAAAGTTTTTTTTATTTTTTTGATGAGTTTTTAGAAGTGTACAAAAAAATATTCACGCACATTTCCATTGGGATTTAAAATATATTTATTTTATTTCGATTTCATTAGATTTAAATTCTTAAAAAACCTAAATCTATCCTTTGTTTGTTATTTTATGATAGAAACAAACAAAAATTTCTAATATTTTTAAAATATTGCAAAATAATTCTTGTAATATTATTACAGGTAAGTTCGGGTTTGCGCTCAGATCGATCTGAGTGCTCTAATGCGTTCGAATTTAACATTTATGTGCTCTGAAAGATCTCTATCCTGCGTTCAGATTTAACATCTGGAGGAGATTGAGCACGCTCTATGAGCTCCGAGGAAGAGAGCGAGCAAGCAGATTTAACCATCATCAGAGCATTTATTTTAAAAATGTGCGGAAACACATGTTGTAATAATGGATAAATTTAGAAATTTATTTGTATGAAGCAATTTTTCAATATGTAAAAATACACATATAATATTTATTCAAGAATAGTAAAAACGAATAAATTTATATTGCACTGAATAATTAAATAAAATATTTATTATATCTATGGGTCGAAAAAAATCAACAGCCAGTAGTGCTATTAATTCTAAAATAAACGAATAAAACGAAAAAAAATATAAATCATAACTTTTTATTGTAACAATGTTGAATTAAATAAAAAATTAGGAACAATGAAGAATATTGACTTTAATAATAAGAATTTTATTTTCTGGCGCCATTTTATTCTGACGTTTGGAAAAGTCGTTCGGAATTGTTTAAATGGCTCGAATTATTCGCTTGTCACGTGACCAAAAATCTGCTGCTCGGCTCGATCATTTGAGTGCAAAACCGAACTTGCCCATAATATAATGTGGTGGAAGTTCAAGTCCTAATGGTGGACGTGCGAATGTATATGGTGGACATACGTGTCTACAGAATATGCGTTATACATTATGCAACCCTGAAAACAATCTAAACTTCTAAAATATTTATTGATATGTATGCGAGCAATTATAAAGACTATCCGTAAATTTTATTTATTTATTATAAATTATAGAAGCGTCGACAGCCTAGGTCATTACAGGGCCGGCACGTGCGCCTGGTCGGACAGGCGATCGCCTTACGGCGCCATATTTTTAGGGCGGCATATTTTTGTAGCAGCGAATTTTTCGTGCGGTATTCTACTTTTTAAAAATGATTATATTGTTCGAGTTTTCACCGATTCTTAGTTCTACCTTCTACTACTAGATAAAAAATGTCGCATGTCGCCCAGCCGCTCGGCGCAAATACCATAAGTTGTAAAGGGGGTGTTTACAAATTTTTTTAATATGTGGGGGGGCGGCAAAAGTTGTATTCGCCTTAGGCGGCCTATTTTGACGCGCCGGCCCTGGGTCATTAGCATCGTGATTACATTAAATAACAGTCCTGCTCTCGTGACCTAGTCTCAAGTCTTCCGTCAATGTTGGAAGAGCTGAGACTGTCTCAAATGACTCAAGTTAATTTTCGCAATAAATATTATAAAAATGAGCATGTTTGAAGAATTTGTGACAACATTTCAAAGTTCAAATTGCACTGCAGACATCCGAATAAAATTTCTAAACTGTTGTGCATCTTCCAACCGCAACTCATTTACGAGTGTTGAACAAGCTCCAAATTCATTTCGTCGATCCACCCATTTTCTTACCCAACACTCCTTTTTATCACTTTCCGTTTTTTCACAATTTTATACGCAATTAGAAAAGCAAGGATTTGGAAAAAAAAAGATAAAAATAAAAAACATGCGAGTTGACACTCAAGTCGACACAAAATTTTCCTGGTCACGAGACTGAAGTCTCTGTCGAGTTCAAACAACTGTCTCGAGAGCGAAAGTGATCTCAAATGGACAACACCCTGAGACCAAACTCGAGACTTTCTCTCGAAATTTTTTCTCAAGTCATGGATACTTACCTTTGCTTAATAAATGATATCACAAAACATTCATGAGCGGACGCGGAAACTATCCTTAAGGAATTTTGTCATGAAAATTAGAAAATTGCAGACAAATTTTCCTTTACAGTTTTATTTTTATGTACAAATGGGATTTCGCATTTTAATGTAAAAATAAATACGATTACACTGTAAACATTTTAATAAATCAATAATTATTGACATAATCACAAAACAACAATTGAATAAACAAACAGTTCAGTTAGTGACAATATTCATTTTTTGCCATACCCACTATAAAATAGCTGCCTTACATGCATGTAAAGTGACTTTTGACAGGCCGGTGTACGGGAACGTATCTTTCCCACACTAGTGTAGAAGAACAAGCAATTTCCATAGTGATTTATGTTATTACATACTCCTGTGCGTGCCTCGGCCTACTATAGGAGTGAAGTTGGCGACACAAATGAACTGTCAAATTTTTTTAAAAATATTGAAAATGAAGTAAAAAGCAGCTATTTTATAGTGGGTATGGCAAAAAATACCATATATATCTCGTGTGTAATGATATTATGATTCGTGTGGCTGCTAAAACTCGTTATCATTCGTCTGTCACTATTCGTCAGTAATATGCCTCATTACGCAATTAGATATACAATCTACAATATTATACTCTGTCTTTTTTAAAACACTTCTAAACAAAATCGTTGTAATTAATGCGGTGACTGTTCCGTATCTCAATAAGAAAAAACGGAACCCTTATAGGATCACTCGTTTGTCCGGCTGGCTGGCTGGCTGGTTGGGTGTCCGTCTTTCAAGACCCATTTTCTCAGAAACGGATAGATATATCAAGTTGAAATTTATATGAAATACTAACGTCTACGGTCCCTTAAAGGTGTAAAGAATTTAAGCTTCTAGGTCAACGCAATCAAAAGGTACGGCCATTTTGTCATCTCATCAAAAACCTATACGGTACTTCCCGTTGACCTAGAATCATGAAATTTGGCAAAAAGCAAGGTCTCGTAGCACAAGTAAAGGGAAAAATCCTACAATCACAAAAAATAAAAATTAAAGGGGATCCCTATACCTATTTTGATATTCACAAACTCACTCATCAAAAATCTTAAGGGTACTTCCCGTTGACCTAGAATCATGAAATTTGGCAAAAAGCAAGGTCTCGTAGCACAAGTAATGTGAAAAATCTAACAATCACAAAAAGTAAAAATTAAAGTGGGTCCCCACACATAAAACGGAAAAACCTTTTAAAGGCTGTATCTTTGGAACCGTAACATGTAGCCGGTTGAAATTTTCACAGAATATGTCTACCTAATATAATTGTTGTAACGGTAGCGCGAGTTCCACACGCACTTGACCGCTTTTTTTAAAATCCGGTCTCATTATTGACACAGTGATTTTTCTTCATATGATTTTTTAACAAAGTCCTTGTGACAAACGCGTCACTACACAAAGTACAAGGATATGGTCTTTCACCGGTATGTCCTCTCATATGAATAGCTCTTGAAGTACTTTGCGTAAAACTCTTTCCGCAAATTTTACACTGATAAGGCCTGACACCTTCATGCGATCTAATATGAACTTTCAACACATCTTTTTTACTGAAACTTTTCCCGCAAATTTCGCACGCGAACGGTCTTTCACCTGAATGAATCCTTAAATGTTGATCTAAACTAGACTTTGACGTCACCACTTTCCCGCAAACGTGACAAGTGAAACCCTGATGTTTCTTCAAATGTTTATTTAAATAACCCCGCGAAGTACAAACTTTATTACAAATTTCACACACGGCGTATTTAAATTTGAAATTTGGATCGTGCACTTGTATTTTATGAGTGTTTAGATTATTCGAATTGGAAAACGATTTGCCGCAAGTATCGCATTTATAAGTAATTCCTTTATGCACTCGATTGACGTGTAGCTCCAAAGATGAATTTGTATGATATTTCTCATCACAAATAGTACATTTGTATGGATAAATTTCCAATGCTCTGTTTCGATGATTTTCTAAGGAACTTTTCGAATCGAATGTTCGGTCGCAATGGTCACACTTAACACGGTATGCTTTTTGATGGACCCGTTTAATATGAGTATTCAATTCCCAATTAAATCTGTAACTTTTGTCGCATAAATGGCATTTGAATGGCCTATCTTCCGCATGTTGGACGTAATGTTTCCGAAAACTTTTTTCCGTTGTGAATAATCGATTACAGTCTTTACAACTGACGCCATTTTCAGTTTTTATGCACTTTTCCATATAATTTTTTTTCTGTTTGACTGATTTGCGTTGTACTTTGTTCGGTTTTGCGAGAAGTAATGCTTTCAACTGCGATTGCTTATTTTTCGAATTTTTCGCTATTTCGTCGACGTCGATTTTTTTCGGTTTTTCTGATTCAGTAGAAGAAAGACGTTCGTCTGAAGAATTTTCTTCTTTTAAATCAACATCCGAATTATCTTTTATCGTATCAAAATCGTCATCTGGTGAATCATAATCTAACGCTGCAAATTCTCGTTTGGTTTTTATTTTGTTTGTATTCTTTTTTCCATTACGTTTAAATTTTTTATTGACGGCTCTCTTATTTTTTTCTGTTTCGCTTTTTGAAACCGATTCTTCTTCTAATCCGAGCCATGATTTTAATTGTTTATCGGCATTTACACTTGTGTTCCAAAACTGATAATGTTCATCTAATTTAATATTACACCTATGACATATATTTTTAGGCAATATATCTTCTCGTGATATTGTCAAAGGCAAGCAAGTAGATATTTTAGTAAAAATTTGATCGTTCAATTCTTCAAATATAGGAATATCAACCCTGTCTTTCACTAAACAAAGGCGACACATAGCTTTACAATCTGTCGGTACTATCATTATGAAAACATGTTCTTCCCCTTTCTGTGTTAATGCGGCTTTACAATGAATTGGATGAAATCGATGTGTTTAATGCATTGTGAAGCGTGCGCAGAAACGGATGTTGAAAATTACCTGTTTTTCATTAAATGCGTATAAATTAAATACAATTAATTTAAGACACGAATTTTATAGATACACATCTACAATTTAACTGAAACTATTAAAAAAACAAAATTATTGTAACGTAGTGAAATCACGAACAATTCACACCGTTTAAGGACCTCTGTTTAAAACTGGAAATTAATCAATGCCAATTTAATTTACAAAACGGTTTTAAATAAAAAATCAAATAAATTTTAATAGATATGGAACTCGTAACGCATTTTAAATTAGTTTGTTGATAATTAAATTATGATATAATCCTTGATAAATTATTAGATTCCACGATTATAAACCCAAATATCCGAAATTCTTGACTCACCATTAAATACGAACAAACAAATATATTTTCCGTACACAGAAAAACTAAATAGACTTCGAAATTCAAACTTGCAACAAAACAATACACCAATTTCTTTGAAATACAATAGGTTAGAATTGGAAGATGTCACTTATGTCAAATCTGTCATTTGTAGCTTCGTAAGTTTCCGTACAACATCGCGCTAGTACGTGTACATTTTAATGGCGGTAAATTGAAAAATATTGATTGTTTTATAATGAAACAATGATTTGTATCACTTAAAAATTAAACGCACGTAAAAACAATATTGTTTATTGTCTCTTCTATTTGAAAAATCTGTATAGTTCAGTTCAGTTTTTAGATAGGATTTTGGACTAAGAAAAAGATTTTTTGTATTAGTATTAACCGGCGTTTTGGACTAATTTAGTCAATCTTCTGATGATAATTATATTATATATCATTAACCGACTTCAAAAAAAGGAGGAAGGTTCTCAAATCGACGTGTATATTTTTTCCCCTTTTTTATGTACGACCACGCATAACTTTTGCAGAGTAGTCCGATTTTGATGATTCTTGTTTTAATGGATAGGGTATACCTACCTCGAAGTTGATTCCATATAAATTTTATTTAAATCGGTTCAGTAGTTCGGCTGACTTTATTTTAATAAAAGTGAGTAACGGCATGTGATTCCTTTAAGGTAAATGTCACTTTTTGACACTAAAAAATGAAAATAAAAAACTTTTTAACAAAAAAAAACTCCTTCAAGAAGCCACTAAAAAGAGAAAAATAATGAAATTTTGAGGTCTGCGCCAATTTAATAAAATATGAAGTCGGTTAAAAGGTGGATAATATAGTATAGTGATTAATTTCTTCTTTTTAACCGACGTCATATTTTATTAAATTGGCGCAGACCACAAAAATTTCATTATTTTCCTCTTTTTAGTGGCTTGTTGATGGAGGTTTTTTTTTGTTAAAAACTTTTTTTAATAAAATATAGGTATTGTATAATTTGTACGTTAAGTAAATCTTAAAGATGAACTAAAATAATTCGAAACGTCAACCAACTGTAAGCAGTATGACCAATGTTGGAATTATTTATTTTGTCTGAATCAAGAATTTACAAAAAAAAATATTATATTTTCATGACAATTTGTTATTTTCAGAATTCTATACGCCATAATCTATCGTTGAACAAATGCTTCATCAAAGTTGCTCGATCGAAAGATGAACCGGGAAAAGGCGGATTTTGGCAATTAGACATAAAGCGCCTTCAGGAGTCACGACGCTCAAGACGTCGTTCAAATTTAACAGTACGAAAGAAACATCCCGGCAACGTAAACTCAGACAGTAAAAAAACAAAACCGAAACAATCGATATCTCCTGCTGAATCCAATCAAACAGAAATTTTATCTCAACCCGAAACTCCAACAATTACTACTGACTGCAACAGTAGTCAAAATGTTGACGACAAAGTCGCTGAAAATATCGCTGCAAAAGTCGTTTCAGATGGTACAAAAGGTGAGATATTAGTCCCACACTCGATGCCAAATGAATGCGTAATTACTGAACCCGTAAACCAAAGTGTGATTTGTGAAGATGAACTAGCCGGATTATTGCTGGCTACTGCTGGTTGGGACGAATGCCAACTGGAAATGCTTGATTCATTATTAGATTCTTTATAAATTAGTTTATAAGATATTAAATTTTTATATTATAATATGTTGGATTCAAATCATATTTCTGACAAATAACTGATAATACCTACCTACTTTTGTTCGAACTGTAATAAGAAATTTTGAAACCTCGAATTGACACAATGTGTTATAAAACTATCAAATGTCTGTTTATACCTCAGGAACCAAAAGAAAAAGCCCATCTTTCTAATGCAAACAGAAGTATGTATACATTTTAAACAGCTTGGCTTAACCCGCCTATAATGACGTGGAGAACAGTCGTCCGCGATTGCGCATAATATAGATTATTTGTTTTTATACTTCCGCGTTGCGGAACACAATAACTGCACCCAGCAATAACAACTGGTCTGTCAATTGTCCTTACCAACACGCCACGCTCTTAACTCTAACCGTTGGGCACCCCGTATTATCAGCCATTCAAAAGAGCAAGATAGTAAAACGGTCGTCATTAATGTGTTGAGGGAGCGGGGTATAATCATATAATCAACTGTGATTGGCTGAGCAATGAGCATAGTTCGCGTCACTTCCATAGTGACATTATATTTATTAAATTATTACCCAAGGTTATTAGAGTACAGGTTGCCTCATTCCATCTGACCAATCAGCGTAAGCGCGGGAATGACGTCAGCAAGAATTTAGTTTAAATCAAGTACAAAAATTGTTGAAGATTATGCTTATTTATATTAGGTGCTTCGTGCAGATTTTTTCTTAAAATTGGCAGGAGACAATAAATAGAAGAACAGATGTTAAAAAATAGGATAATTTTTATTTTTATTACAAAATTTAGGTTTTAACATCTATAATATAAACAAACAAAAAATTAAATAATGCTCAAGAAATGGCAGATCTTGTTAATTACCTATTTTTTTAAATTTAAGAAACGAATAGAATTAACTAACAAATTGATAAATTAATTATTTTATCTTTTATATTCACAAAATATTAAAAATAACCACAAAACACCATAACACTAGCTATCGCAAAATTGACAACTTATCATATTTTTTTCACTAACAGAAGAATCATGTTTCTATTAGGTATCGTGGTGTGAATATAATAAGCCTTTAAAAACAATAAATTAACAAATTTTGTCGAAATTCCCATTATTTTTCCCCAAAAAACGCCAAAAACAACAAAATCACTAGGTACTGGACTCACGCTTGTTCTCTACGTGACGTCACACGGCAAGAGCGAGACTGACCTATCTCTCTCACTCGCTGCGCAAGAGCACACCATGTTATATTCACACCACGTTAGGTATTGAAAAAACATATCACACTACCATGGTTACTGTGATTTTTATTTCCAAAAATTAGCAGTGTCCATGGTCTGATCTTTTCTATTGAAGTGAGCAAGCATGGTATATTCTGAGTGACGTCATCCCCCCACTACTATCTATCGGAATGAGGCAACCTATACCCTACTAACCTTGGAAAAAATACGCATTTTGATTTTTTTACAGAAAAGCTTCTGAAAAATTATCAAAAAATTTGTTAAATTTACAAGCTAGTTTATTTGTAATGTAAATTAGATTCTAACCCTTAAAAATTGAACGACTTCATTATATTTATTATAAACAAACAAAAAAAATAAGGTTAACAGTGGTTTGTTTAAACATAAAATAAATTTTGAAATAAATGATTAGAATTCTTAAATATTATTTCGTAGACTAACCAAAAATTTCAGTCGGTGCCTAAAATTGGGATTTGAGTCCAACATACACAAAATATAGGCAAGTGTGATTTACTGATTTCGAAAATAAACATTCGAACGAATGGAAAAATATACCTACATAATTACTAATTTATTTTTTAAAGCCGTATAGTGAATGACACAATTTAAGGAAACTGTAAAATTTTATATTTTACTGAACAATATCATTGTTTTTACTTTTCGTATCAATTTTTACTTTTTATTTGATTTTCAATTTTTTGTTTTTAATATTAGAACCATAAAATTAAAATATTTGGAAACGCACTAACTTTATCAGAATAAATTCAAATGAAAAAATGTAATTATTGATTGATAGATTGTAGTTTATAGACGCTCGAAAATTTACGTCATCATAGCGTCTATAATTTATGGTAATTCTTACTATCGTGACCGTTAATGCACCCAGCGGAAACTGGAAGATTCAGGTTCAAATCCTGGAAATGACGTATTTTTACTTTTGAATTTATTCATTTTAGTTAATTCGCTTACAAATAAATTTAAAATAGTGATCAGACCTTTTAAATTTGATGACAATTTTGGAAATGCTCAATCGCCTCAACTGTATTTTTAAATATTATAAAAAAATATAATTATAATTACCATAGTTTAATATTTAAACTATGATTTGTTTAAAATCAAAAAGATAGTTTTCCATCAGTTTAAAAAGTTGAACTAGTATGTATAAATAATTTCCAGTAGATATTAATTTGTAAAAATAATTTCGTTTGTGCATGTCTAAAAAGCAAGAAAATGTGCATGTCTAAAAAGCCTTTATGCAGTGGCATAACAACCTTGGGTCAAGGATGAGCCCCTTAATCTAGACTAGGCGTTACCATTTCTAAATTTGAAAAGTCCTAACAAAAAGTCGGACATTTTAAACTGGTTTAATACTTATGTTTTATTTTGATTACGAAAATTAAACATTCATTCAAAATTTTTCCATCTAAGTCAAAAACCCGGACAAATTAAAAAGCCTAACAAAGTCCGGACAAAAGGCCAAAAGTCCGGACAAATCCGGATGAATGGTAACTACTAGATGTACCATTTTGTTTCCGACTTTTTTTTCTCTCACGCGTAAATCAGTATTGGATTCTGCATCATTTTTTTCTCTATTAATACGTTATTAGATTAATATCAAACTTATCTGAAAGACTTCAGTTTCAAAAAAAGTCCAAAGTTTTGCAAAAAGTGCAATTTGAAATAAAAGCTATTGTTTCAAAAACTAAAAATCACTCAGATATACTTCAAATGAATAGACCTTATAGAAAAAAGGATGTCAACTTGAATGAGCACACGCGGAGGTCGGTGTCTCTTTAGTTTAGAAGTTATGCCCGGTTCTCAAAAATAAAAAAAAACTTAAAAGGCCTCTATCACTAAAACCACTCTAAAAAAGATACAGAGGTGCGCGTGTGCTCGTCGGATAACGGAATCCTAATAAAGTCATTTTTGAAGCAAAGCTTTTTACGTTACGTGCTCGGCAGATGGGGAGTAAACTGAGATAAAACGTTACCGTTAACATTGCGCGCGCACGTTCTATCCGCACTATACCTAGAGATATGCTGCGCCTGTGCAAAACACTGCGCGTGCGCACGTTATTTCAACTGGTGAGCTTTGTGCAAAAGCTTTGCTTCTGTCGGATGTTCCATGACACATCAGTTTTTTTTATTAAAACTCAGTATAAATTAATGCCTAAAACACTACTTGATACATTTTGCGCGTTTTGAGTTCACATTATAGTAGATCATAAAAAACGCGCCTTGAAAATCGTCTGTTAAAAAGGAGATTTGGTCACCAAAACCATATGTAGTTATGCCACTGCCTTTATGAAACTATCAGCTATTATCCTTAAAATTATTCCGTCCAAAATATTGTATTTTAATGTAATATTCACCGTGTGGTGTGCCTTGTGTGTTATTATTACCACAGTGTGTCAGTTTGTTCTCTGAAAAAATATTTATGAAACCGATTTGCAATATTAAAAAATACATTTTACCTTTGCTTATAGACTCATTATAGTTAACCAACGATGCAATCATTTTTGAACATAAACAATAGTTCAGTAACTCACACTATTCAAATTGCAGTGCTCTGCAATATCGATATGATTATATAAACATTTAATTTTTCATTCATATGGACATGGCAAGTCAAAAATGCCATCAAAATGTATTGATCTAATTTTGATTTCACGGGGCAAAATATATCCTAACTTTTTTGTGCAATTTCATAAACAAATATTTTGGTTTTTACTCAAACAATTACAACGAAACTCCTAAATGGCAGATACTAATTTCTATCTTAGGTATATATTTTTAAATGACAATGCCCATTTCAATGGGAGTTTTGGTTCTATGATGACTATAAGATTCTATAAGCAACGGGTTTTTACATTTTAGACATTAAGAAAAAATAATAAAATGTTCTCATTCCGTCCTATAAAAAGTATTTTGTCTATTTTATTGCAGTAATATGTAATAAGTTACATACTAAGAAGTAAGAACCACTATTAAGTGGAGAAAAATAACAGTGAAAATAATTTCGAAAAAATTGAATTTTCGTTTTGTGTATTTGCTCAAATGTCCGATCTGACTAAACTCTGTGTTACTGTACTATTTTGTTTACCGAAATTTAAATGAACGTCCAATGTAAGAAACTGATTTTAAATGCGCTGGCCCAAGGGTCGAGCGACAGCTCCAGGCGCCGAGTCAGGAAGGGCGCCAAAATCCGATTGAGAAAAAAATATTCGACTGGCTTATATTAAATTATAATTGATTCGAAAGGTTTCGATTAAAGGCGCCAAACGGGAATCTCGATATATCCTGAAAACAGGCTAGGGCCGCCGCTTCTGATTTTATAACAGTAACGTCTGTACGAGCGTGCAATACTGTAACACGGCTCGTGTAACGTGTTACACGCCAAATAATCTATATTCAATTTTGTATACAGTCAACTCTGAGACTCGCTAAGAAATATAACAACTACTTTCCCCTCAATTCTTTGCCTAAAAACAAGTAGGGTAAATACTGTAAGCCTTACTAGTCACTACAAAAAGCTTCTAGAGAACATCGGCAAACGTTATTAACCAAATTTAACGGGTACCTAAATGTACTTTTGGCTTTGCAACGATTCCAGGGGAAGAGTTTTCTGCCAGGGGGAAAGGTGCTGGTGCGATGGCGTTTTTTGAGAAGTGAAAAGAGGGCTGGGTGCAGGGGAAGTTTCCCAAAAATCGCATGCGAGAGTTTTTTGTGCGAAGGGGCGTTTTTTGCGAAGTGAAAAGATGGTTGGGTGAAGGGGGGATTTTCTCAAAAAACGTTCGCAAGGGGGGGTGTTCGTGCGATGGCGTTTTTCGCGGGATGAAGAGTCAAATAATAAATTGTTTACCAATGTTCTCTAGAGTTCAATGTCTCTACATTATACATCCCTCAGTTGAAAATTCGTTCCCCGACATATTCGTACGTTGTATATAATAATACATATATATCCGTCAAATTTGTAAATAAGTTGGAACGACCTCTTTATAAGAAACAGCGAATTCGACCCCAAACTCTCGTTCTTGAAGAGAGTTGACTGTAGTAAGGTTTATTGATATTTTCAACTTTCGCTGCTCGTGCAGTATACACACATATGTAATGTTATTTTATTTATTTATTGTGGATTATAGACGCGTCGACAACTTAGGTCATTAGCGTCTTAAATACAACAAAAGTAATATATCACTTAAAAACTAAATAACATCACAAAACATCCATGAGCAGAGGTGGGATTCGAACCCACGACAGGCTGATTCAGAGGCCGCGACGTTACCAACTACGCCATACTGTCCTCCACATATGTAATAATGTAATGAACAATGTATTGCGTTATTGGGGTTTTTTTACACGAAGCATACAAAAGGCGATCATTTACGACTTACGTTCGGCCGGCGGACTTTATCACTTCCTTAAATTTAGAATATCAATTTTGAAATATCGATTTGTGCTCAAATTTCCGTCCAATGAAAAAAGCAAATATATTTAGAGAATATTATATAAAAGTATAAACATAGAATGTGTCATTATAGTGTTGAAACTTTTTTAATTAACATTAATGGCCATTTTCTCGTACTCTAGGTACCTTGGCTTGTCAGGCTACTTGTCCTATTATATTAAAAAATGTTTTCTAAAACGATATTTTGTAAAGCCAGGTTTCCACGGCGCGTGACTTGGCAAACCTCGAGTTGCTCGAGGTTCGTACTTGTGGACTTGCGGTCGGTCGAATTCCGACCTCGCATCATTCCCACGGCGCGCGTGGCTTGGCAAATCTCGAGTGGACCCGAACATTTGTCTACAGCTCCTACATTTGCCTACAGCAAAATTACACTTCACAGTCTATCACAGACCACAACAGACTGTGGGAACAGTGCACGAGCCGTACAGAGATTGTCATCCGTCGATCCACAATCTTTTGATGTACAAAGCATTTACCGACATTTCACGGGAAAAATCGAGTCTCTCAAAGTTACCTCGAGCAATAACGAGTCTTATCGTTCCCACGACACGGGGTATGAGTATGACAAATGTCAGACCAAGCTCGCCAAGCCACACGCTGTAGGAACCCGGTTTAACGTAAAAATCGTTTGCGCCACGTTATACAACGCAGCATTACATTAATATAATTTTTACAACACTTGCATCAAAAGTACAATTTTAGATGGCTGTGTACTGTTTGAAAAGTTTCTTTATGGAAGCTTCGAACAATAGTGTTTAAAGTAAATTTTAACGCACTCCGTTCTATAAAGTAATACTGTTTTGTTTTACTTTAAAACACAGGTGCATAAAATAGTACTTTATAGATTACTTTGCTATAATGTCACTAATAAAATATTTATCCAAATTGTGTTTTATTTGCTTAAAATTGAACTTTTGAAGCAGTTGTTGCAAAAAATATTGTATTTAACGCGTGTCCAGTGACGAATCTGACAGTCGCGTTTTTACAATACTCTCTTAAGGCTATGTTGCATTTATACCAGATTACCAGAACTCGTGTGATTATATCGCACTCGCCTTTGGCTCGCACGTTAAACACACACTCTTTCTGGTATAAATGCAACATAACCGTATAGGCTCGTATCGCAAAATCGCGACTGTCATATAATCCGTCACTTAAGACACTAGTTGCATAAATTACTAATATAGAATGATCTAACGTGTGTTTGTTCCTAATTAATGTAACGCATCAAATTTATACTAGAGACATCGGAATACTGTCCAATGTCGCTTATGGTCAGTTAAAATATAATAGGATGTCAAATGCAACGCGGTGTTTGGTACCAGCGAGGCGCCTGGCAGTGCCGTATCTAGGAGGGTGCCTTTGGCGGAAAGGGGATTTGGCGCTCCTGACGAAAGGCTTGCCGCCCTCTCATGTCATAAAATTCATTGAAGACTTGAGTGCTGTTTGAAATTTGCATTTTACAATAATATTGATTTTAATCTTACATGGCGCCCCTTTGCTTCGGGCGCCCTTGGCGCAGGCCATCTACACCAACCACTAGATACGGCGCTGGTATAGTAGGTACCTATGTACCAGGAAAAGACCATAAAACGTGTTTCCTCTATCAAATGAATTAGGTATCTGCATTCTGCTGCTTGATAGTGCATGAAAATACATACTCAAAATTAAATTGTTTTTATCGTTGTTCTTAAAAAAAAACAAACGAAAAACATAAAAATTAATATAACTATTAATTGATAGTTCCTTTTAATTCAAAACTGATCTGAAACCGACAAATACTGAAAACTTTTAATACTATTTTTTTTGTTATAAACTTATACACTCACAGACAAAAATATTGCATAATTTTTTTTGTTTATTTCTTTTTTATGTAAGTACTTTTTTTGCTAAATGTCTTATCCAAGGGTGTTTTACGTATAGGCAGTGACTATAGGAAATATTCTTTCACTCAACGGTATAGGTACTAACAGTAGCGAACTTTCCATAAGGCCGATTAGGCCCAGGCATAGGGCGGCCAATCTGCGCGGCGTGCACTGAGAAAACTCTATATGGTCTTAACTATCAGAGACAGAAATAACTCAGAAATAAAATATCTCTAGCGGATTGACCCGAACGCAATGCTAATTTTCGTACCAGCCGCCCCTATCTGCGAAATGTGAAGTTGTACGCTTCACATTTCGCAGAAATGGGGAGGCTGGTACTGACCGGCCTAAACTGCTAATCCACCTTTGGGTACTAATGGTCAAATAATTTACATTAGCGGCCTTACAACAGATTTTAAACGAAAAGAAATAAACATAAAAAAATATACAATATTTTTGTCTGTGAATGTATAAGTTCTGATAATTTAAATATTCAGGATACCTACTTAGTATTTTTTCCTAATTTTTTAGTACAGTGGAACCTCAAATTATTGTTCGTAAATCGCAGGTACTTCATTCGTTTACTACAATATCTGTTATCCGGGGCAGGTAAAAATGTTTTATTTGATAAACTACATGTATATTATGTAATATTATGTATGTATACTGTATTTATCTGGCACAACCGATCAGGCCCGAGGTTCCACCAAATATTTGTTTACAAATTATTATTCCAAACTTATTGTCATTATTTTTGTTTTAAATAAAGTATCAATTTTGTACTTCTTTTCTTTTTTGTATTTTATAATTGTCGATAATAAAAAATATTATCAAAGAAATTAATAACTGTTTTATTGTTAATACTAGCGGTTCCGTCCGGCTTCGCCCGGCTGCTAAGAATTTATGATTTATTGTAAATTGTATTTTAAAGACCACCAACAGCTAAGGTTATTTGGGCCTAGCACCAATTCATATTTTCAATTCATTATTTTTTTTTTTTTTTAATAATAAATTGAAAATCTAATTGACACTTTTACCAGCTCTCGGGCTAGAACTCGGGAACTGGGGACTTGTAATAGAGGAACCATAGCAACGCCATGTAAACAACAGCGCCGCTACACTCTCGGCTATTCTCAAGCCCTTTATGATTTATTACCCCCGCGAGAAATTCTTCCCCTGCGAAGCGAAGCCGGGCTGGTGGTGTTTATATTATTAGTAGGATATCGCTGTGTGCAGGTAGGCGTGGCTTCATAGCCAATTGATCGTCGCGCCCATGGAGGTGATTTACTGCAACTCTCTGGGCTGATTTTTAATAGTACATTTTAATTAATACGTATAAACTTTTATATTTTCTATTATTAATGGAATTCATAGCTTTTAAATATGGAATATAATAAATAATATAAGTAGTTTATAATAAAGCTAAATTGCTTATATTCAGACCAGTAAAAACACGTTTCTTTGAACCTGTTCTTTGTACATTCACAGCATTTGATTTCTTTTTTTCTTTATGAATTGTTTCACACAATACATGAAGATAACTTTTAAAATAAAAATCTTCACACTTGGTAATTACTGACTGTAAAAAAGTTTCATCACGTTCAACTCTTATTATACAACTCCCATTTATCACTGGAGACTAAACAAAAAGATCACAGGTTTTCGTACCAGTTAGGTACATTTGGACTTGGCACTGAGTAACTTTTCCTTAGAGTTACTTGACCAGATTCAGATTCGTAGACAACATACCTAATATTAATTTTTCCACTTTCATAATCAATAATAGGTTTATCTTCACATGTAATCGGACACTTGAATTCTACAATATTGTTTATTTCATTACCAACTTTTATAATATAATAGGTTGATAAACAGAAACGATAACACCAACTTTAATAACCTTTACATTGTGTAATCTTTCATACTCAATCTGAGCATCTCTTTCATGTAGCCTGCCATATCGAACACCTTGGGTATCTAATTTTTTGGGAAACAGCTTTTCATGAACAATAGATTTTGGCTAGTTTGGTATATTCTGGGAATAAAAATTTTGAAATATTAGTTTCATCTGTTTCTTCTTTAAAAGATTATCTATTCAGAATACCCATTATTTATTGTTACTACAGGTAGGTAATAAATAATAATTAGACTCAGGTTATTACTTAACAGAGGTGGCAGTAATAAAATAATTTGTCGTACAAAAATTGCTTTTTTTAAATATCTTTTCAACAATACCACTTTCAATCTATCGTGCTGTCTAAAATTCCGGAGTTCTGGACGTACTGGAGCAAACTATTCGGGATGCCGGCATTTCCGGGAAATAACAATATCATCATTCGATTCTTCTTTACGGCTTTCATAATGATTTTTTTGACCCAACTCTCTACAACGAACCGTTTCTGACAAAAAAGTAAATAATTAAGCACACCGACCAAATATTACGTTTACTTTCTTGAGCAAGACGCAGAGAGCCAACCAGTTCCCAGCATCTTACTTGTCTAACAGTTGGGTTCAAATTTCTATACAAACGCAGGCAAGCGTGCTCGTTCCATTTCTCTCTATTTCTATGATCGTCTTTATCCCGCAAAATCGTTTTTGGTTTAATCAATAATATGGAGATTAAAAATCAACATTATAATTTATAAGTTTTCGATGTATTAACTAAAATTTCCTTAGGCAACCCTATGTATTTTAATACAGCTCTTCGAGGTATACAATATGGCGTTAATTGTATGCTATCATATCATGAGGGAAGATAATTGTGAGCTAATGAAATATGTGTATTTTGCACCGGAAGTGAGCTCCTCCCGGTCGTCGCACCAGGATTTGACGAGTATTTAGTATGACAAAGAGCGCTAGGGTTGGCTCAACCCTAGCGCTCTTTGTCATACTAAATACTACCTTCCCTGAAAATTTCATCCTGTCACAAATGGGCTTAGTATATTTACGCCTAGCTCTCGACCTAATTATAGGTCTATGAGTATAAATTATCTAGAAATTACATTTGGAAATTTTTACCTGAATGCCATATTATAATTAATATATTAGGCAGAACACCTTAGTGTCTTTCAGTTTCAAAGAGCCGAGCAAATAGTCAGCGGTAAGTCTTTAAAATTTCATTTAAATCAAAATGAGTCTACACACTGTCAATGCTGTACCTTCTCTGAAGGTCATAGCAAGCATGAAAATAAATAGTGGACTGGCTTGTTCTAAATCTGTCAACATATGGCAGAAAATACTAAAATACGTATCGCACAATAAACGTAGAGCTATTTTACGTAAATTGGATTCACTTAATTTACCACGAAATTTGCGTTCTGAAATGAAGGGACATCAACTAACAATGTTCAAGCAACTTACGGAATTTGAAAGAAAATTATGGTGCCTTGGCGTGGAGAAAAAAGCGAAAATTTTCTGGACAATGTACGGATCAGTCGACGAAGGAAAAACTATAGATCGTTTATTGAATGATCGAACGATAGATGTGGAACATCGTTACTCCATTGCTTGCGTTTATTCCCGGGTAGATAAAATGAGGGAATTCTTTCCAACAAGTAAACTGCCTAAAATAGAGAGGGTTTTTGAAGACATTTGCAAAAGAGACCAACGGGAATATACGTTACTCAAATATTGGCATTACAATATTCGACCGGATAATATACTAACTTTTAAAAGAATTTTTGAGTATCAATCTTCAACAGTAATTAATGAATTTTGGAAACAAATGTCAAATGAAGAGAAAAACATTCTTCTTGATTATGTTTGTACGGAGGGATTAAATAGCAATAGATTAGCAGCATTTGATTTAATAAGAACACATATCGGATTTTCGGGGTTGAAGACATTATTTGATAAGTTCGATGATCTTAGTTGGTACATATTAACGACCGTTATGCGTTTTCATCACTATAATTATTTATTTGGAGATATTTTCAAATTTGTAATTCGATCGAATTCCGTGTCCAGGGAACGGTTGTTAAAGGTATTTATGCTTTTTACCGTCATTATGGTAGCCCACAAAGAACCGAACGATCTTCACATAATGTTTCTCAAGACAGTGTTGTCTAATAATACGGACGAATTTAAAGAAATTATGTACACGGGTGGCGGTTTTGTTGAATTATTCCAAGTTATGATCCTGAATTTACGCGGAGTAGAAACTGCAAGAGCCTTGTTGGCATGTTTCAGCAAATCTTTCAAATCGAAGTTAATAGCAAACATGACGGCAGATAATGATTTTATGACAAGGTTAAAAAACTGTACGAGATCAAAAGTAAATTTTGATGATTTAAAGCGAATTTGCCAGATTGATGAAGGAACCTATGTAAATAATATTTTATTAAAATTAAAAATGTCAATTCCTAATCAATTTTGCCAAAAAATAAAATGTATAGGTATTTTTTGTATAATGTGTATTGTTTTGTATGTGATTTATTAAATTTGTAAAAATATAATATGAAATGTTCTTCACTGTATTAAAATCAAAAGTTTTTATTATCCAGACGAAATCATATTACAAAATACAATTACTGTTTCTCTTTTTAAATTTAGTATTATTATTTAATAAATACCAGGTATAGATTATTTACATATTTTATTACAGCTTGACCTTTTTCTTATCAATAGTCATTTAAATTAAATTTTCCTACATTTCTTTACCTACCAATTTCTGATAAATAGTAGCAGGTCATTAATAGTATTCGATTGAGTATTGACAACTGAACAATAATAATAAACTTACCATTTTCATGCTGGCTTGCAGAAAGCATTGTCAGAAAATCTGATTTGACAATGATCTTACACATATTTCTCCATAAGAAAAGCATTGTAAAACTTTAAATTGCTCGAAAATTAGTTGAGCGATTGAACGATATTTTTTAAGTTTCCATTGGAAGTTATTGTAATTGGTCCGAAAATCGAAATCAAAATGTAAAACAAATTTTTATGTTTCAAGGTCACTACACTATTTTTAGAAAGATGTCTCTGTGTGTGTATGTGTGTGTGTGTACGCATGTACGTACGTACGTATGTGTCCATTTCTTTCTAAGACGAAATCTTGAAAATGAAAAATGATATCGACTACGTTAGGGTGCCAATCGACGCGTATTAACGTAAATATGATCTGAAAGAATTTTTTTCAAAATCAGTTCAGCCGTTCTTTTTTCCCAAATAGACTCCAAAAAAGTAGAGTTTACACATTATCTGGCGAATAAAAAATTATATCGACTTCGAGGCGTGTTAACGTCATTTTAAACCGACATAAATTTTATAAAAATCGGTTCAGCCGTTTTTAACTTCCCATTGGAAGTTATTGTAATGGGTCCGAAAATCGAAATCAAAAAGGAAAAAAAATTTTTATGTTTCAAGGTCACTACACTATTTTTACACTACTTTTAGAAAGATGTCTGTGTGTGTGTATGTGTGTGTGTGTGTGTACGTACGTATGTATGTGTCCATTTCTTTCTAAGACGAAATCTCGAGAACGAAAAATGATATCGACTACGTTGGGGTGCCAATCGACGCGTATTAACGTAAATATGATCTGAAAGGAATTTTTTTAAAATCGGTTCAGCCGTTCTTTTTTCTTAACCAAATAACCTCCAAAAAAGTAGATTTTACACAATATCTCGCGAATAAAAAATTATATCGACTTCGTAAGGGTGTCAATCGAGGCGTGTTAACGTCATTTTGATCCGACATAAATTTTATAAAAATCGGTTCAGCCGTTTTATTTATTTTTTTTTTTTTTTAATTATTGATGTTTTAATGATTAAAACGATTACTTTTCTGTGTAATATCTAATTTAATTATTATTATTAAATATTTATCAAACTGGGAAGTTCGTCGTGTGGACCTCAAGGGTCGCACTTTAGTCCTAATAAACGACCCACCTCACGGCTTGTATAAAAATCGGTTCAGCCGTTTTTTTTTTTTAATTATTGTTAAAAATAAATAATAATTATGTTTTAATGATTAAAATGATTACTTTTCTGTGTAATATCTAATTTAATTATTATTATTAAATATTTATCAAACTGGGAAGTTCGTCGTGTGGACCTCAAGGGTCGCACTTTAGTCCTAATAAACGACCCACCTCACGGCTTGTTTTTATTATTGTTAAAAATAAATAATAATTATGTTTTAATGATTAAAATGATTACTTTTCTGTGTAATATCTAATTTAATTATTGTTATTAAATATTTATCAAACTGGGAAGTTCGTCGTGTGGACCTCAAGGGTCGCACTTTAGTCCTAATAAACGACTCTCACGGCTTGTTTAAATTGTGTATTTAACACATTTTTTTTACAGTTTCCACTTTAAACATTTTTCTTCATATTGTAGCAAACCCCAAGATGTTACGCCACTGCCTCAAATAGAAACCAGGAGAAAGAAAGGTCACAGTAGTAAAGCGCGGAATGGTATCGAAGGTTCTGGACGTTACGAGACGCGCTACTGAAGTTTGTAAGTACCGCCACGCTACATGACAGAGTAGTACACCGGGAGACACGACGTAGTCACAGAAGCGTGTACAGTGCAAGTTAAATAAATACTACTCGTTCATATTAGCAAAGTCGACATAAATTTACCTTGTATATAAATATTTCTGTGCATATAAATAAATATTAAATAGTGACTTTATATTAGGTAATAATTACTTAGAATTTCGTTTTGTTTTGTACATTATTTTTAGTTCGTATTTCACTTATACAAGAAATACTTTTGTTCAACACCCGCAAGAAATATGTAATTTCGTGGCTCTACTGAGAGTGGGCGAAATAATGAATTCTCTGACTGTAAACGTATAGAGAGTGGGCGAAATAGCATTTCGCCTACGCTCCTGTAGATGTAAAGAGTGGGCGAAATGCCATTTCGACCACTAGTGGGCGTAATAGCATTTCGCCCACGCTCATTACGGGGAACGTTTACGCAAGTGTTGATTGTTTCGTCAATCAATCAGGTCACCCATTATTTTCGCCCACGCTCAGCAGAGCCACGAAATGACATATTTCTTGCGGTAGTTGAACAAAGTATTATGTGCGACTATTGGTCGAAAGAGGAGATTCCACTCGTGTGTTTTACCAACGTGCGGCAAAATCCACACTCGAGGAATCTCCTCTTTCTCCCACTAGTCACACAATATACTATTAGTTTGTTGTTATTAGTGTATTTGCCATAATATGGCACATACACTATTGGCGTCGGTCGGATGGCGGGACCTAGGGGTCGGACCAAAATTTCTCGACGTTTCATAGCCTCCTGAACAATTTGGCACCATTTTTGAAAATGTTTATATATATATGTATGTATATATTTATATATATATATATATATATATTTATATTTATATGTGTGTACACGATAACTCTCGACAGACTTAATCGATTGAAACGAAATTTGGTACACACATTGGAACCCATCACCGCACGAAGCCTATTTAAAATGGGCCCGATCGGACCATTTTCAGGGTTGTATTTAGGGGCTCCAAAAAGTTTTTGGGCCCAAAAATACCGAAAAATTTGTCAGAATCGTTTCAAAATTGAAATTTAACTCTTTATTAATGATTAAAATGTGCTGCTAAAATTTTAATAAAATCGGCTCGATAGGACCGGACTTACAAATTTTATGAAAACACTAGTTTGTTGATACGGATTTACTTATTGAAGGGTGTATTTAATTCCGTACAGAGGTTGCATTGATAATATTATTGAAATTAAGAAAAAAAATATTATTTTAAGGGATGTATTAAGGAGTTAAATTTTTTATTTTGTCTAAAAACAAACTTAAGTTTACATAATAAAGCCACAAGGCCTGCATTAGCAAATACACTATATTGTCGGCAGGGTTTGGCACTGCGACCCGAGTTTTTTTATTTTTGTTAACATTTCTTTATTGAAAATAAATATTTTCCACCAAAGTTCGCACAGTTCGGTTACAATAGTTAACCAACGATGCAATCATTTTTGAACATAAACAATAGTTCAGTAACCCACACTATTCAAATTGCAGTGGTCTGCAATATCGACATGATTATATAAACATTTAATTTTTCATTCATATGGACATAGCAAGTCAAAAATGCCATCAAAATGTATTGATCTAATTTTGATTTCAGGGGGCAAAATATATTCTAACTTTTTTGTGCAACTTCAAAAACAAATATTTTGGCTTTTACTAAAACAATTACAACGAAACTCCTAAATGGCAGATACTAATTTCTATCTTAGGTATATATTTTTAAAGGACAATGCCCATTTCACTGGGAGTTTTGGTTCTATGATGACTATAAGATTCAATAAGCAAAGGGTTTTTGACAATTATTGTCAAAAACGCTATTATAGCGTCTATGATCCATGCTTGGAACCATAACTGAATCGCAATTCACGAAAATGTAGATACTACGTGTAACCGTATATTATGACAAAACTCAATACCTATGTGGGATAAATAGCGAAAAATTCACAGAAGTAACAAAAAAATGATTCTTGATAACAGAAAACCAAGCAACAACGACGTGTTGCTTTGACTCCCAAAATTTGATCACATCTAAAATCTTAAGAATCCCAAAAAAATAGGAGAAATTTGAGTGCCGTCGCTTATAACACCGAACTATACTAACGTACCAATTGACAATAAATTATGGATATTCTGATCCACCAAAAAGTATCGATACTGGACTAGACATTGTATCAATACTCATTATGTATCGCATTAAAAAAATCGATACAAAATATCGAGTATCGAAAGCTAAAGTATTGATACACTAAAAGATCGATCTGTATCGCTCATCCCTACAATAATAATATAGAACGTCTGAGACCTGAGGGGCCCCTTTAAAGATTTTTTTTTTGACCGCGGTAATAGTTTCCGCTTAAATTTTTCTCTTAAATGAAAATCGACTTTATGGAAACAATAAGTTTATCACAACAGCTAATCTCAACAGAAACACGATTTAAATACTTTTAAAAATATTAGTGTTTTTAATCTACCTTTATAAAAGTTCAACAGCTCCTTAGACCAGCATTTAGTAGTTGATCCCCAGTTTTGATAATGTTCCTCGTAGGAACTGAATATTGAATACTCAATACAGTGGGCCTTTTTCAAATGGGTATTCATCAAAGTCCTCGTTAGTCGTTACAAATGCATCACTTATCACTAGACACAAATTGCACTCGTATGGCCGTTCACCGGTGTGATTTCTCAAGTGAAGAGTTCTCGACGAAATTTGTACAAAACTTTTATAACACACTTTGCAATTTGCACGGATATGCCTTGATCCTTCGTGCGATCAACTTTCAAACCAGATTTCTTCGCAAAATTCTTCCCACAACTTTCACATGAAAAATGTTTTTTACCTCCTTAAATGTTGCATCAAACTCGGCATTTGGTCGAAAACACTTTTCCAAAAATGACACGTATAACCTTGATGTTTTCTTTTATACCTACTTAAAGTACGAGTATCACAAACTTCACAGATCGACTTTTTTATTTTGAAGTTCGAATTGTGTTTGTGTAATTTGTGAGTATATCATCCGGGTTTGAAAATGAGCTGTTGCAAAAGTCACATTTATATTTGATAAAGTAATGTATTCGATAATCGATTGATGATGATCTAATTTTTCTTTTGTATGATATTTTTCTAGGCACATCCTAAACGTAAAAAAATTCCAAAAACTCGATTTTAATGTTCTTTGTGTGCAACTTTTGAAATAAACGTTCTTTCCACTTTCACAATGATCACACTTCACACTGTACGTTATTTTAATCAAAGAGGATTTTAATTTGTCCGTTTAGTTCCCAATTTGACCGTTAGTTTCGACTGCACGTCACATTTAAAGGCTCTCTTATCTAAAATGTCGAACGTAATTCATTTGAAAACTTTTTTCTGGTTCAAATACTTTGTTGCATAATTTACAACTTATACTGTTTCACTTTTAACGCATTTTTTTTATAATTTACATCAAATTTAAATAATTACCTTTTTTGCGATTTAGTAAACAATGAATTCGACTGCGTTTTGTTTTTTCGCTTTTGCAATGCTTTTTTCTTTACATCACTGGAAATGTTAACGACTGTAGACAGTCCAGCATTTTTTATATCCTCTTGATTGTCAATTTTAGATTTCTTTTTTAATTCAATCAATAGTATAACTTTTTCTAGTAATTTCAGTTTGTTTTGATAACTTTTGTTTAGAGTTTAGACAATAAACGCGTCTTTAGTATTCAATTGAATTAATAATTTAGATTAGATTGTAATGATGTAATTGTGATCCAACTAATCATTGAAGTCCTTGATTGAATCGAAGAAAAATAAATAAAAATTGTGATTGACCGTTTTTACGTTACACAATACATACAAAATTATTTGCTATCACTTACTATTATACTGTCCTGTTTTTAAACAAAAATGTCCTGGGTTTTCCCTAATTTAATTGTTATAGTGATCGCTAAAAACATATTTATTTTTGATACTATTAAAATACAATATCATTTTGTTTGCAAATATTTACAAGTAGTAAACAATTTCAATTTTATTAGGCATTCGTATTTTAGCTTTTACTAATTTTAATAATCTTTTTCAAAAACGATTATTAAGTTCAACAATCAAAATTGACATATCAGGAGTACAGAGCAATGTTCTGTACTCCTGATATGTCAATTTTGATTGTACATAAAACCTCAAAATATCAAAAAATAACGGAAGTTCATAGCACAAAATGCACCATAAATCTATATTAACAATGAAGTACGGTTTGTTTAAATTCAAATATTCACTTTTTACAAGAAACTATCTGAAAAATGGGACTAGGGAATCCAATAAATCAAAATTTTTAAAACTGATAAAATCAAGAATTTGCTTTATTTATATGCCACATGAATAAATATTATATTTGAAATAATCAGATCTGGTTACTTTGGTTTTGTTGTAATTGTTACAACAAAACAGTTAAGAAAGTAGCCAGATCTGGTGATTTCAAATAGATTTGGTTTTTAGTATATTTTTATTTTGTACATATATTTGAAAATTGTATAAACTGCAGTCTTGAGCAATATTTATTGTTTTGTACATTATCTCGCAAAATCATTTCTGATACTTTTTCTGCGATCATAACCACAGCAGCGTTTATGTTTCCACTTGGCATCGTAGGCATTACAGATGCGTCCGCAATGCGCAATTTATCAGTATTATGCACTTTAAATTCATAATTAACCACAGTTGAGCTATCGCTTTCAGCACCCATTTTGCAAGTCCCAATCGGATGATATGTGGTCAACGTTAAATGCCTCACATAACACTCCCAATATTGTTCTGAATCAAACAAATGATTTTTGCATCCAGGAAACTTAAGTGTATTAATTTTCGCATCAAATTTTCTTAAAGGTTTTGTCTGAACCAACTTTTTTAGGAACTTGATTCCGTTTATTAAAGTAAGAACATCTTCATCAGAAGACAAATATTGAGGATCGATTAATGGTTCACTTAAAGGATCGTTATTTTTCAATTTTACATATCCTTTGCTTTTAGGATGTAGAACTATCGGCAATATTGTAATTAAAGATTTATTTGTTAATTTACTAAAATATCGAGACCAAACTGTATCAGTTATACCGAAATTTTTCTGAAGTACGAGTTTATTTTCTGATACACCAGCTGGTATTACCATAAACTGCAAATCTGGTACCGAATCGGTATAATTTTTTGAATTTATAAAACCAATAACTTCACAGCCTGGTGATGTCCATAGACCACCGCCTTTCCGATAATCAATAATGTTAAAAGGATTTAACATTGATGCGATATTTAATGGTGCAGACTGATTCAATTCAATTAAATCTAAGCCGGTCGTTACATGATCCTGTAAATTTTCACCGACCGGAAGGTCGTTCCATGATTCAATGTTAATTTTATTCAATGATTCTTTTGGTCCAATTCCAGATAACATCAACAGTTTTGGTGTTCCAATTACTCCGGCTGATAAAATAATTTCCTTTTTTGCACTAATAGTTAAATTTTCCCCAAAACGATAATAGTTAACGCCATATGCTTTGCTGCCATTAAATAAAACTTTTGTAACTAAAGTATTGGTTGCAAGTCTAAAATTTGATTTCGTTTTCATTGAATCTAATAAACTATGAGCTGTTGTCCATCGACTGCCATTTTGCATGCTTACTTGAGATTTCATAAAACCTGTATGTTAAAAATTAATATAAATACAGTAAATAAAAGAAAATATTATTAAAAAAGTGTTAACTACCTTTCAGTTTCTTGCTATTTATCTGTAAATTTGGAAAATTCAATTCAGCTGCCCCTTCAATAATACTATCCGATAACGGAATTGAAAATGGAACATTAGTCAAAGGCAATATTCCTAGAAAATTTAAATAATAGAACGACTTTCTTAAAACAAAAAATTAACAAAAATGCCTACCATCAGATTTATGTTTATGCAGGTGACGTTCCGATTTAAGGAAAAATGGTAAAATATCTTTACTGTACTCATAATCAGCATCATCCTTAAACCATTCATCAAAATCTGAACGATGGCCTCGAATATGGATCATATTATTAAGTTTTGATGTTCCTCCAACAATTTTCCCCATCGGCCAATTGCTTTTCTAAACAACAAGCGCATTTCGTTGGTATAAGAATAAGCTATACAGGGTGCTGAATCGTTTTGCGGGTAATAGGGATTTAACCCGTAAAATCAAACTTTTGCGATTTCCTGCTCCCCTAATTATTTTAGGAAAAATATCTTCGAAAAAAAGTTTTAGAACATAAAATTTTGCATCTAAATCATTAAACAAAATTAATTTTGCATGCTTTGTAACGGCAGAAATTTGATATGAAAATGTCAAAATTACCTCAAAAACAGATAACGATAGCCATGGAACTTGAACAAAATATGATTAGAAATTATTCTGACAGCTAAAACGTCATGGTAATGATGTTGAACTTTCTGAAAAAGCTAGTTTCTTGGGAGTAACTATTGACCAGAATTTGAAATGGAATTTTCATATTGATGCCCTTTGTTCTAACTTAAATAAATATTACTATATAATTAAGACGCTAAGTAACTTTCTAAATGTAAAACAACTTCTGAACATTTACTACTCCTTAATTTATTCAAAATTAAGTTTCAATATCATTGTCTGGGGTCAAGCATGTGACATTCAAAGAGTTTTCGTCATACAGAAAAGAATCATTAGAGCAATATTTAAATTAAAGTGCAATGAAACATGCAGACCAATTTTCAAATACAACTCTATATTAACTGTTGCCTCTATTTATCTGCTTAAGATTTTACTTTATGTTAAAAAGAATATTTCTCATCTTGACTGTGTTTCTGAAGTGCATCATTATGAAACTAGACAAAAAAACTTAATATACCGTGCGAGTTTTTTCAAAACGTACATAGGCTGTTTCACAATTTGAAACCGTGGTATAGATATTGTTAGAAACTATGGAAACGAATGTTTTTATTTACAATTTATTATTATTGAGTTGCGATAATAAATTTTATAAGTTCAGAGATTAATTTAATATTTTTTCTATAAAAAATGTACACCGTGGAAGAAAAGGTTCTTATGTACAATTTGTATTCTGGGGGAAATAGTTGTCGGCAAGTCTCTGCGTTATTTTAGTGTGCAGTTTCCAGGCAGACCAGATAGATACCAACAATGTCTATACCACGATTTTAAATTGTGAAACAGTCTATGTACGCTTTGAAAAAACTCGCACGGTATAATGACTCTTTTACAAATTATTATTTTACTAAATGTCCTAGATATGCTGGTGGTAGATTGTATAATCATTTGCCAACAGAAATAAAAAATATAAGCAATTTTAAAAAATTTAAGCACACCTTAAAATCTTACCTTGCAGAAAGATGCATATATAGTATTCAAGATTATTTTTTAAAAATTTGATATGTAACTTTTTTATATGACGCTATTTACACTGTGTCTACAGTCATTAATAAAGTTTTATTATTATTATTATTATTTTGTTCAAGTTCCATGGCTATCGCTATCTGTTTTGGAGGTAATTTTAAGATTTTCATATCAAATTTCTGCCGTTACAAAGCATGCAAAATTAATTTTGTTTAATGATTTAGATGCAAAATTTTATATACTAAAACTTTTATTCGAAGATATTTTTCCTAAAATAATTAGAGGAGCAGGAAATCGCAAAAGTTTGATTTTACGGGTTAAATCCCTATTACCCGCAAAACGATTCAGCACCCTGTATATTATTATGCTATGACAAAAGGGGTATGAAATCGTACGAAACAAAATCACGCGTCGTTATAATAGACAGATTTTGTCAATAGTTTTTTTACCTGATTATCCAAAGCCAGTGCAGCTGTTGCTTGAGGCACAGTTTTATATTTCCAATCAAAAGCTGTATTCTGCAACATTGGTCCAAAAGCCGGTATATCAAAAAAGGAGCCTCCATGGCCCCCCGCTTCTAATAATAATACCGTGTTTTTACCATCTTCAGCTAAACGCAATGCTATTGCGCTACCTGCAGAACCAGCACCCACTAAAATAGAACACTTCGTGTATATAAAAATGTATAATTAACACATATAAGCATATTATAACAAACTATTCATTTACCAACTATGTAATCATACACAGGATCCAGTTCGTCCATTTCCTTACATGCATAATCACAAAATGTATCGTTTTTGTCACATAAATAAACATAAGATATAAACAGGTAATAGGCAATTATATAAAGAATATTTATTAAATATGATGTAATAACCATTTTTGTTGAACAATTAAGATCAGTCTTCAAATTCAGTCTTATTTTTATTTTTCGAAAACCTTATAAATATATGGCTATAAAAATTAGATTACTTCAAAAATAACATTGTCCACTTAAAAAATCATATCTTAAAGTAAACGTTAACCGATAAAAACTGCATAAAAGATTATTTTGCGGGTGGTACATGGCTTATTTTTTCTTTTTCTTTTTACATTTCATATTATAGCCACACTGCTCATATCTTCCACATAGTTTTAAATTTATTTATTAATTAATTTGATAAAAATACTTCGAATTTGACAAATGTTTGCCTTTGACTGTTTTGACTTTTGACGTTTCTCAAAGTTAAAAAAGTTATAACAAATTTACTGCAGACCCATCTAGTGACTCGAGCAGCGGCTGGATGTGTTTGATTGATGAGCACAAACCAACTACTTAGCTGGTTTGTGACTAGGCTTGTACCGACGTGTGATGTGTGATGTGATGTCTGTCAAGTGTCATGGACTGTCAAATTGACATTCTCTGAACTTTAAATCAAACGCAATAATAAATTTAGAGTACAGTAATTTCTAAAAAAATAAATACCTTTGTTTAGTAGCTTGTGAATTGTGTTGAAAAAATTTCGATAAAACTGTTTATGGTTAAGTAAATCTAAAACAAAAATAGGGTTAAGGTAGATGTCAAAAAAAGTATTTTTTGAAAATCTTGAACTCGAAGGATATTAAAGAAATTAGTAGGTTTAAAAGTTTATAAAATGAATGATATGAAAAGAAAAGTCATTGAGAGATTCAATAAAGAATTAGGGAGTACTTATTCAAATTTAACGAGATGTTATGATATTCAAAAGAATCTCCAAGAAGAAAAAATAAGTATAACAAAACAGGTAAACGTTTGTGAAGTTGCTTTTGAAAACAATTGCAATGTTTATATTATAAACATTCATTATTTTAGATATCGGGTTCCAATGATGAAGTTTCATCAAAAGTTTCTTTAATCCTTCGTAATATTGAAAAGACCCTTGATGAGATTAATAAAGTTACTGAGAAATCAAAGAATTTATCTGCAGATGTCAACAAGCACATACATTCTGCCGACGAAATTATATCCAAATCACAACAATATAAAAATAAAATAGAATTACTAGAGCTTACTGCTGAATATTTCAAAATCAGTAAAAAAATTGAAAATATAAGGTGGATATTTTTAAATAAAAACAAGAAATATAACAAGTTATTGTACCTACTACCTAATTTAATTTACTAAAATTTCAGTTCCGAGTTGCATCAAGCAATTATAGCAAAAGACGATGAATTAAGTGTAACTTTATTTGCTAACCTTTGTGAAATCAGTCTTAGTCTTCAGGATTCACCAGCGACTCATCTCGTTTCATATCTTAGAGATGTATTACATCATTGGCATAATTATTTAAAAAATAAATTCTCAAGGTAATATATTTATATTAGACAAATAAAACTTAAATGAAATCATACTATTCCGTAGCAAGGAAGCATGACATTAAGTAAAACACTTTCTCCCTGCTTTGAAAGTGCCTGTGCCTCCTAATATCTCTCCACACGGCCCATACAAGTCAACAGTAATAAGTCTACATCGTAACATCATAGATATGAACATAGTAACTAATGTTGGCCCCACTGTATAAAGGCGGTTTTCCACCAAACGGACTAGTTGAGTTTCTATTTTGTTCCTGTTTTTTGAAACACAGAAAACAAAAAACAAAACTCGGACAAATTTGAAACTCTGTTTCTACCAAGCAGACAAAGTATCGTCGAAGTTTCGTTTTAGTTTTCAGTTCTTTTCCACCAAACGAACTAGTGCGTTGCTTTCAATCGATAAATATCTATATTGAGTCATATTTGCACGCAATTAATAGAATTCAACTGCACACAGTAATTAGTATAATTATTGTATTTAATATATGCACTACTAAAAACAGAAAAACTTAACTTTCTTCGTTTATATATTTTGGCAGATTCCTTTCGAATTAACACGGTAGTATACCTATATTTATACTGTAATTGTAATTGATAACCGTCTCGTATTAACTTACCTATTGCTTATTTTTATAAATGTAATATTCCACACTATACACAAAGAGAGCTGAAAAGAAACTAGGTGCGCATTAAAAACGCAACTTGCTGTTTCCTCTAGACAGACTCCAGTTCGTAAACACGTCAAACTCTTTGATCTTACCGCTTCCGAAAGGGACTCGAAAAACAAAACAGCAACAGTCGCAAAAACCTCGAGTCTTCAAAAAGTTTGTGCAAAGTTGCAGTTTTGTTTTTTTCGACACCAGTTTTTGTTTTGTCCGTTTGGTGGAAAACCGCCTTAACGGTATTGTAGGGAAGTTGCCCAATGAAACAAATGCTGCGATGCTAGTTACTCATTTGTTGATCTCAAAAATGGATTGGCCCTAAGGTAGTTTGGGCAAATGACTGATTGGCCGACGGTTGAATGAAAATCGTAGCTGCAAAATTAGTAAACATTCCGTCTTAATAACCTAATGCGTATTAAGACAAACTGCATTTATTTATTTGAAACTTAAATCACCATCCTAGGATGGAGTGCAAGCTAGAAAGATATATTGTTATTAAAAGTTTATGTTTTCAGTGAATTTGACGAGGTTCTTACAGCAATCAAATGGCCTTTCGTAAGCACAAATTTTAATTTAGCAACACCATCTGTCGAGTCAATTAACAAGTTACAATTGTTAACTGAATATTTAATTCAAATACAAATTCCAGAGGAAAGATCAAAACCAGTTGTTACATCAGCTCTGTTATCTGATTTTCCACCACTTTCTCTTCCAATGCAATTTTTAGTACGGCCGTTACGTAAAAGATTTTTGTATCATTTTTATGGAACAAAACAAACAAATAGACCTGATAAACCCGAATGGTATTTCACACAAATTTTAACGTGGATAAGAGATCATGAGAAATTTATACAAACCACTATTCAACCTGTGATAGATCGTTTGGCTATGCATCATATAAATGCTAGAGTAAGTTTGTTTTTTGTCCATAAAATTTGTAACATTTTTTCACTTAATATCTTATGATAACCCAGGGCCGTAGCTAGGGGGGGGGGGGCAATGCCCTACCTTAGAACATCCAATGCCCTACTTTAAGGAATTATAAACAAGCCGCAAAGACTGTCACGACAGAATGACAGACTTGATCTATCTGGCATTTGGAAAAACAAGATTAAATTCATTGGACTAAATAAAGTTCTTCGGAAATTTGATAACATGGTAGTTCTGTATTTTTTTATTTTTTTTTTTGAATAAATTGTCATTTACCGTTTTCTTGCTTTTGTAATTTGATATCACCAGATGAGGTGGGCAATCCAATTAAAAAATTGTGATCTTTTGCTTCAGCCCTACTTTAAACTTTCAGTGCCCTATCTTGAATTCAGCTCTAGCTACGGCCCTGTGATAACCATGTCAGTTTTTTTGATTTAAATTTGACATACCTTACTTGTCACTAGCGCTATCTGACGAATAAAAATATGGTAGCCCTCTTTAAACGCAAATTCAAGCTAGATAGATTTAATTATAGTTTTATTTTTTCCATAGTCGGAATTAATCCGTGGCTTGGTACAGTTGTGTGTCGAAAAACTTCACGCTGAACTTCCAAACTTGGCTTATGATGACAATTTATTTTCGCATTGCGTTGACGAAGCTCTCGGAATGAGTAAAGAATTACAAGAAGCTTGGGGATATCCAAGCAGTCAGCCAGGACCTTTAGGTCCTCTTACGCATGCGCCAATTCTACAAAAATGGTTATGTATGGAGAAAAAATGTAAGCAAAATACTTCATATAGTGTCGTAGATAATCTCCCATTTATAGTGAAGGAGAAATATAAAATAATTCTTTTGATATGAGCCAATCCTAATACTATAAATGAGAAAGTGAGTTTGTTCCGCTTTCACGCCTCAACTACTCAACCAATCTCTGTGAAATTTTGCACACGAGTAGCTTCCGCAATAGAGATGAACATAGGTTATAATAACTGGCCGGCCCGGCTTTGCTCGGGTGAAAATCGGGGTAATCTTAGAATGTTAGAACTGATTTCAAATTTTTTTCACTGTTCGATAGGTGATACTTTGTTTTAAGACATAGGCTATAATAACTGGAGCGAACGAGGGAAGTGAATGAGTAATGTATTAATTAATCAAAAATTCATAGCACCCGAGCAAAGCCGGATATAGTAATTATATTTAGTTTATTTTTCAACAGGATACCTCAAGTAATTATGGTCATCCATAAAAAGTTACGTGACCTTATTATGTGATGTCTACTGATCTAGACGCTAATGACCTCAGTTGTCGAGCGTCTATAATTTACAATTCATTCATTCTACTGATCTATATGCATAATTTGTTGTGATTTTAAGATGCTTTAAAGAAAATGGACGCAATGTTGACTTCGCCGACGGCATGGAATCTTGTAACCACATCCGATACAGATGATACAAGAGTTACCGAATGTGGAGATTCATTTATAACACTTCTATGTACAATCAAAGAACGTTACCAGTCACTGCCTCAACCTGGACATAGGTATTAACTTAGGGTGTATCGAGGACCCATTTTTTTAAAAACCGTGTATTTAGTCAAATTTGAAAGACGCAAATCAGGTTCCCGGCTAAGTTGATACTGCGCAGAATTGCTATCAGTTTACTGCTTACAGCATCCTTGTAGAGAAAGGGCATCTCATTTTTTGGCTGTCACATCATAACTCGAGTAATTGTTATCCGTTTTTTTTTTATAAATCTGTGTTTTAATTTTCAGACTACAGTTTCTGGATTTACAATTGGAATTACTAGACGATTTTCGTGTCCGTCTTTTACAATTGATACACGATGAACCCAATGATCCTGTTACGTCAAATTTGCCGCATATTTTGAATACTGTTCATTATATTGAGACTGCATTAACTGAGCAGAGTAGCTCTATTGTAAGTACAGTTGTTTCTCGTATAAAGGTAGTATACCACTCAAAATCATCGCTTGTGAAATTTCACTCAATACGAATGAAAAGCCATTTTTAATTTTTGTGCCCTTCTTCCCATAAAGTTCCTATATTGCTCATTCCCAATTGACACACTGTATTAAATCCTTAGGCAACAATTTGAGACGAAAATATATTTCTATCTGATATGTACCACAGTCACATATTATATCATATGCGATATTCGAGTGAGAGAGTAATAGGAACGACAGAGATAGTGATGTATTCAATTTAAAGGGACTAGTTCCGTTACATGCATAGATAGAAGCCTCGTGGACGTCGTTGCGAATCAAACCAAATTTAGCCGAGTAATTCGTGTATGGCGTGGTATTCATAAAATCACGTGCATTAACCTAACGTGATCTAACCTCAAAAGATTCTCATTGTTTCCCGGCAAATAATGTGTTGCGTGTGTAATACCGATAATACCGCATACCCAGCTTAAACCACATATTCTTAAACACATATTTACAACTAAAATTAGGTTTTTGATAAAAAATATTGCAACTGATAAATGGCAACGTTGATATTCACAAGTCTGGCAATGCACCTCAAGGTCATGGCGGCGTTTGCGCAACATCAAAAGAGTGTCGCATATAATGGTAGTTTTCCAATTACAGCATTAAAGCGCATTATGCGGCATAGTGCTCAACGGTGATGTTTCAACTACAGTAATGCTTCGTACAATCGAGCACTTTGAAAAGTACTGCTTTGGCACAGTATTATTCTCTAAACTGTGACTTTGGGGTGATGCGCGCATTGATACATGAAAACAGCATGAAAACTATGCACGTTCCAATTAAGCATTAACACACCTCGGCATTGTGCGCCACTGAGTCGCATTATGCGATGTAATTGGAAAACTACCAGTATCAATACTAGCGCAAGCGCACTATACATTTGGCAGATAGAAATACAAGTTTTCTACATACTTTAGCGATTTTCTGTCTCAATGTGATATAACAGAAGAAATTGTAATTATAAATTAATCCATAAAAAGCGATATTAATACAAAACTACTTTTATTTGTAGCATTACATTCATTTACACTATTTTAAACATCAATTTACGAGTCATGGTTTAGAAGTAACTTCTGACGAACCGAACTCAGAGCAGCTAGAAAATACCGAACAAGGCAGCGTTTTTGATGATGCTATTTCGTTATTGATACATATTCGAACAGACCTCGTTCATACTCTTAGTGAAGCGGTGGTCATGGATGTAAAGGCACGTAGCAGACCTTACAGACATGACACGTAAGTGTATTATTTAACTTAGATCATGACTAGTAGAGATGCGCCGAATAGTGGTTTCACCGAATAACCGAATACTATTCGGTTTAACCTTTACCGAACCGGATATTCGGCCGAATTATTCGGTTTACCATTTCATTGTTTTGCCGCGTAAACAGGTACGCTACGTGTCGCTGCTGGCTAGTTGACAATAGTGATGTGCCGGATATCCGTATCCGCGGATATCTGAGGGAAAAGAAAGATCCGTATCCGTTAGTTTTTTGGCGGATCTTTTACCTTATCAATTTTCAATTCATAGATAAAATTTTATATATATAGGTGATTAGGTAATAATGAAAAACAGTTAAATTCCATTCAGATTATTTTTTATTTTTTAATATCGTGGTCAATAACTTTTTTCCATAACAGATAGTCTCTTTCCAAAGGTCGATGTGCAATATTTAGTATTTACCGCCGCGTACTCTAAGAAAGTTAAGATCCGTATCCGTATTCGCGGATCTTGAAACCAAATATCCGTATTCAGATCCGTATCCGCGGATATACATTTTTAACGATCCGGCACATCACTAGTATACAATACCTATAATCGTGAATTTGAATAAATTATCATATGTTGAATGAATTGTCATACATTAATAAATTTATGAAGATTGATACAAAGTTTTTTTTATAGTTGGTTTTCCATGCCTTTGATTAAGGAAATTGCCAGTTTATCGGTATCCGTAACGGCTTGTCCCCTATTTCAAGTACTTGCCACAAGACTACATCATCTCGAAGAGGTGCTAGCGCCAATGTTATTTTCTGAAACGTGGCGTAACATTGCTAAATTATTGAATACATTCTTTTTCGAAGAATTGATTTTAGAAAGTCATTTTAACGAAGGTGGAGCGATACAATTGAATTTCGATATGACTAGAAATTTATTTCCATTGTTCGCGCAGTATACAAGGTTTCCAGAAGTGTATTTCAAACAGTAAATATTTTTTGATACTTTTTATTGTTTAAGGCCTTTGCGACCGCGACGAGAGACAACGACATGCAACAGCGATGGGTCTCAAAAGCACCGTTTAAGGATGTATGGCACCAATCTCAAATCACCGAGAAATAAATGGAATTTTGTAAACATATCTGCAATAAGTACACAAAATTTCTGAACTGCTTACCGAATAGTTTAAAAAAATATATAATTATGAAATTAAAATGAGCTCTTACGGGAAAATCGCGCATTCATAGTTCAATACCGGTAAAACACAATAATATCACCGAGAAAAATTTATAATTTTTAGAACATGTTAGTTACATTAACAAGCTCTTTTCAAAATTTCATCTATATTCGCGTCTGACATTAAGGTCGAAGCCCTCTATTGGGCTTAGTCGCGAACTACCCGAGGAGGTCGTAGCAACGGAACAAAGCGTTGAATGAAGGTAAAAGTGCACAAAATATATGTTTTTCACGTATGACAGTTTACAAAGGTAAGCATAATGCTAAAAAATATTGTTCAGTTTTCACTTCAAGTTTTGTAATAAATAATTCTGTCGCAATTCCACTTTTAACCGTTGTTTGTTTACATTAGCTTACATGTGATTTGTATTAAATAGTTTCAGAAATGCCTCACATGTGTTCAATTCCTTGTTGCCGAAAAACTTCGACAGCATTTTCCTATCACAAATTTCCTGAAAATAGTGAATTGAGGAAGCTATAGATGGGTTTAACTGGAATAAGACTGATAACACAAAGCACTCTTTTGTACAGTGATCATTCAGATGCTAATGACCTCTGTTGTCGAGCGTCTATAATTTACAGGATGGATGGATTGTGGATTGTAGACGCTCGACAACAGAGGTCATTAGCGTCTGACTATAATTTACAATTCATTCATTCACGCAGTGATCATTTTAACGGCAATGATTTTTTTCCGCGTCGTATACAGTTCCTATTGCAACATTTGTGCTGACATAACAAAACGTTTTTAGTGAAATTTAATTTAGATATTTTCAGCCAGATGCTAATGACCTCTGTTGTCGAGCGTCTATAATTCACAATTCATTCAAAAGTCGTATTACGACAGAATTATTTATTACAAAACTTCAAGTGAACACTGAACAGTATCTTTTTGCAATATGCGTACATTTGTATACTGTCATTCGTGAAAAACATATATTTTATGCACTTTTACCTTCACTCAACGCTTTGTTCCGTTGCTACGACCTCCTCGGGTAGTTCGCGACTAAGCCCAATAGAGGGCTTCGACCTTAATGTCAGACGCGAATAGTCACCGATTTTAATCAAAAGAAAAAAATATTGCTGAAAAGTATAAAACAAATAGCGTACTTTATAAAATGCGTGTTTATACTGGACAACAGCGCTCTCATACAGTCATACATTTTAAACATATTATTACCGCCTACTTTTGAGAAATGAAATTGATAGATTCTTTGCCATTCGATTCATAGTTTGAATGCAACACTGCCAAGGTCTCTGCTATGTAATTATGTAGTCATATGTATTATAATTTATGTATGTGTAACCACCGCCTGTACTAAAGTAGTTTTCGCTATACATAGGATCTGCCTGGTACCGTATAGTATATGGAGTAAGAGAAAAACGTGTATGTAAGACTATATGTGCCATACATCCTTAAATGGAAGTGAATATGAATCAGTTCGAGATGAATGACCTTGTCAAGCGCACTGGCGTCTGCGCAAGTGTCGAGTGCGATGCGAGATACTATGTCGTTGTCTGCCGTCGCGGTCGAAAGACTACCTTTAGTTCTTTGAAAAATTAATATGCATGTTTTATTTTCAGAATTAAAGAAGCTTGCCTTCTTTTGACTTTAGCTAAGGGATCTGCGTTATTATTGAAAGAAACTTTACACAGCTCTGATGAAATTAAAGCTAAAGAAGCACTTGCAGAAATTGGCGTTAATAAATTGAATTTGGAAACTGCGTTTTCCGTTTTAAATCAAAGAATTGATTTAAATTTAGTTTCGTAACAAATGATGATTGTTTACAATTTAACAACGGGAATTGAAAGCTGAAGATATTTCTAGTAATTAAAAAGGCTTGTTCGCGAAGAAATAGAATACTAAATAAAATTTACAGAGCAATGCAGCGATTATATTGTTGGGCCCAAATATGCAAAAATAATCAAAACTGTTTTAAAAATTCAATTGTTAATTCCATTAAATATAACTAAGGTGCGATGTATACAAAACTTATTTATTGTTGTTATTATTTGTGTCCTTTGCTGGATGATTATACTCACATAATTTAAAATTATGATCCTTGCCCCTGATCCTTTGGCTAGTAAAACCGTCACTGTATTACTAGTCGGCTCCATGTGGTGCTCCACGGGCGAGCCGAACTGTCGAGTTTCAATTATCGGCAAAACAGGATGGCTTGTTCAGAGGCAGAGCTTCTCTCTCGCACTTGCGAAGAAAACTAGGGTCGCTAGACGAGCCAGAATTTCAAACATACAGGACTGCGGTCTTGTTGCTGACCCACTGACAAGCCAAAAAAAAAACCGCAGTCTTACTCGCCAATGTATCAGGGCTTTAACTATCAAAAATATTCCATGACGGTGTAATAATCCAACATAGGCCTCTCTTTGTTTTCTTTTTTTGTGAAATAAAATTTAATCTTTTTGAATTGACTGCAATTTTTATTGAATGATGTGATTTTAAGAATATGCTAAATTTTACTGTTTTGACATTACAAAACAAAGTAGAAAATAGTAAGTTACTTACGTGTTTTATATCATGACTCATGAGTGAAGCCAGAAATTAGTTAAGTATGGGAATTCAGTGATTTGAAAGAAAATGCTAATAAGTGATATTCATTTGTTAAAAATAGTTGAAATGCGCGTAAAAATCTAAATGGAGGTAAGTTTTTTGTGGGTGTTTGTAGCTAATTGCAATATTTTGGATAATATTTAAATATTCTAATAACCATAAATATAAAATCTACAAAATAAATATTTTTTAATTTACTAAAGGTTTTTAAATGTTTTGTAAACATATGACCAAAACTTGCGAGTGTACAAAATATTTAAATATTCTAATAACCATGAATATAAAATCTATAAAATAAATATTTTTTAATTTACTAAAAGGGTTTTAAATGTTTTGTAAACATATGACCAAAACTTGCGAGTGTACAAACTTGATGAAACTGGTCAACGTATGAATTATTTTTTGCTAAAATATGCCATGCTTTAGTTGTTTTTTGTAATGGAATCCAATTATGTTGTGCAAGGGACAATTCCAAATTTTAATCTTCCAGAAGCTGATAAACTGTAAGTTTTTTTTTAATTTAAAACTCATATTTTTGTATGCTGTTTAATGTTTTTGGTTAACAAGATGTTTTTTTTAGAAAACAAAATGATATTCAGTCAACTCAAACAGAAAACTGTGAAATATTCAAATGCAATTTTCAAAAACTTCATGATGGTATTAAGCAAAAGAAAGTATTTAACCATGAAGAATGTTTGATTATTGAAAAACATATAGAAGAAGTAATCATTTCAGCTGAAAATGGTTTTTTGAGTGAATATTCAGTTGATCGAGCACCACTTAGAGTCAAGTAAATATAAAAATTACATTTGTTTCATCTCATCAAATCAATTCGTTTTTTTTTGTCAAAATACAGTGGAGTCCCCGCATATAATGACCAACCGCTTATTAGTTATTATAAGATTTTTTCGTTGGAGAGCAGCCAATTATATAATTGTTTCGAAACATATAGGAAAAAATCATTTTACCAACCAGTGGTCACAATCAGGATTCTAACCTGAACCTTTCCACTTTCGCGGCGGAATGAAAATCTATTGATTGTGAAGCATATATGGAGAATGTTAGTTTAGCAATCTTGTCACGATTGAGTATTGTCATTCCGCCGCGAAAGTGGAAAGGTTCAAGTTAGAATCCTGATTGTGACCACTGGTTGGTAAAATGATTTTTTCCTATATGTTTCGAAACAATTATATAATTGGCTGCTCTCCAACGAAAAAATCTTTCAATTGCATTTCAGCCGTATAAAAAAACTATTATTATTAAGTTATTATGTCATACTTGCACCCAATTAGTCTAGTGTTAATATATGCTAGCGTGTTAAGTGGTAGAGGTCCGAAGGAACCACCACGACATAGAAGATCGTGTATTGTAGCATGAAATTTAGTCTGCTTACAATGACTTTGACTAATTTGACCGACGGCTAAAACTGACGTAATGTTCGATTGTTTTGTCCAGTTATTACAATAAGCGTATGTATTCTGTAATAATTACGACATTCATTATTTGAAGAAAAAGGTGCTGTTATTTATTAGAAGTAGGCGAGACAAATTCGACATGCACAAAACTGTGGAGTAAACTATTAAACTGTTTATTTATGTTAATTAATGCTAAAACACTTCGCACTAATTTTATTTACCAGCACATAATTTTCTTTCTGCTTATTATGTCGTCCGTTTAGTATGACTTATTTTTTACCACTTGATAGCACCACTAGCAAGTGAGGTATATGTTACTTTGCTGTCAGTATTGTTTATATTTTCAACCACCTGTTAGCGCCACTAGCAAGTGAAGTATCTGTCATTCAACCATTTAACGGTTAAATCGCAGTTCTGTATTTATTTATTTATTCCTTAATAATGGCTAAATGAAAAATGACTAAATACACATCTCTAAACGTTTGACATATCTTCGTTGTCACTAGCGCCATCTAACGAATAAAAAATGTACACATTTGACATATACCTTACTTGCCACTAGCGCTATTTGCCCTTTCCCTTGAATGTCATTATAAACGAGCTCCACTGTATTGTGTTCAGTTAGTAAAAAAAAAATTTTTTTTTCCGTTTAGATATTTTTTTGGGGAAGGTTATACTTATGGATCTCAAATGACTCGTAAAGGTCCTGGAATGGAACGCTTATATCCGTCTGGATACATAAATCCTATACCGTCATGGATAGAAGCTCTGATAATTTCCCCTCTCGTCTCGGCTAAAATAATACCGGAAGGTTTTGTTAACTCGGCTGTCATTAACGATTATCAACCTGGTGGCTGCATTGTATCTCATATCGATCCAATTCACATATTCGATCGACCGATTGTATCAGTTACTTTCATGTCTGATGGAATATTAAGTTTCGGGTGCAAATTCCAATTTCGACCAATCAGGGTTTCAGAACCCGTTATATGCGTGCCTTTGAAACGGGGACATGCAACGTCTTTGAGGTAATTTTGTTGATTAAAAAAAATACTGTTTTAGAGCTTGATAACGACCAAGATCTTTGGAACGCGATTCTTTATATGCCTTTACTATGACTCGTGTATCCATGGTTCAGAGGCTCTTGAGAACTGGTGAAAATATTAACTTAGTTTTCGAGCATTTAAAAAAAATAATAAATTGAAAATATTATTTGGTCCTCCGCCAGTTAGCCTTTATTTTTTAGAGCCAACAACAACCAATTCAATTTATTGTTATTTTTAATAATTAATTGAAAATCAAGTTGTTCATTGACAGGGTTAGTCAAAAATGAATGAATGAATGAATTGTAGATTATAGACGCTCGAGTTAGTCAAAAAGATGTTACCACTTACTTATATGTCTGAATAAAGCCTTCCCATATAAGTGGTAACATCTTTTTTACTAAACGAAATATGGATGTGAAATAACGATTTGTTCAAATCGGTCTATCCGTTTCAGCTCTAGAACAGCGTAACATCTGAATTCTGGAGACTAATAAACACAATACCCTTGTATGCCACAGCCAGGTGATAAGTACCAACATAGTACTAATAGAAAAATTCACAGATTTCGCAATCCTTGCAACCATCGAGGACATGAAACATAATTAACTGTTTATTATACACACAATATTTATCAATGCACTGTTTAGTTTTGTCAGGAATAACCCTATTATTCTTCTGTTATATACGCGTTCACTTTTGCTTGATTACTTAACTTTTAAATGGATTTTTCTACAGTATTTATTAACATTTGCTCAAAAATAACACCGCAGATCGTCGCCAATACCTCTCAATTAACTAGACATGATATAAAACACATTTCGAAAAAATTGCACTTGTTCAATTTTGCATGATTGCTCCTCACTTGATCGCGACACCGTTGTCTTTTGGCCTTGAACGAAAACTCGTAACTCTGCCCCCATATACGAACATAAACATTTCCAATGTTAAAACTGTTAATTTCGTTTTGCAGTGGATTTGCTGCAGACTCCATAACTCACTGTATACGTCCAGACGATACTGTTTCTAGACGCGTTGCGATAATCTTACGACGAGTGTTTCCTTGGGCACCTCGTCTTACCGAATATGATTTACGATGCAGTCCACACTTAATGACCTTGAACGATTTTACAAGCAATAGATTTGTCAATGAACGAAAAATATATTCTGGTGCAGCTGGAACTTCACAAAACAAAAGAATTTTACTGGAACTTTCAAAAGATCGTGAAGAAGATTACTCTCCGAATCCAAACAAAAGAGAACTTAAACTCAATTATTTACAAACTTCAAAAACTCGAAATAACGGAATGGTTGCAATTAATTTTAAAGCTGACAAAAAGGCGTTCTATTGTGATAATCAACAATACAATACTCGGCCATACTGCTTAGATGATGCAAATTCAAAAAGTAATTATAAATACTTTGGAAAACGTGCTAAAAATGATACATATCCTGTGAACAATCCAAAACGGAGAAAATATTATTAGATTTAGTATTTTGAGTTCAGGATTAAGACAAAGGAACATTCACATCTTAAAACCGCTTAAATATTCAATTTTGTAAAAAAAATTAATACAGTCAATCTACGACTTGCCCATACAAATATAACGATAGCAAGCATGTTCGAATAATGATGTGCATGATCGAGTGACATAAGGAAATTTCATAAACGAACTGATTGTTTGTATCAGACAGATGCCTTGAAAACTATATTCCAATTAATGACAGATTTTGATTAACAATTCTATATTTCTATGATTTGACAAACACAAAACAAAGTGTTTTCTTTATGCTAGTTTCCAAGGCACCGTATGATATAATGCAATCAGTTCGTTTATGAAATCTCCTTATCTCATTCTAACATATGCAAATCATTATTCATTTCAAACATGCTCACTCTCGTTATATTCATATGTACAAGTTGTAGATTTTCAAGCTGTATAAATTTGGAATTTATTCCATATTACCTTATTAAATATTATGAAAATTTACTTTGTTGAGAATATTTTCTATACAACAAACCATATATTTCCGAAATTTGTCGAATCCTTTTTAAAGACAAGCAAAACTGTAGATTTATTAAAAACAACCCAATTAATTTTGAAAATAGCTGTATGTTGGATGTTGGTGAATAAAAAACATTCCCTATAAAGTCTTAGAAATTATTAATCCTATTTAATAAGCCATTGTGGAATTTAAAAAATGGCTTTTACAAAAAAGGTTGATTATAATTTAAAAATGGAATGAAATACAGGATTAAATCATGTTTATTTAAAAAAAATCACATAAGAATTATATGTACTTACATAACAAAATGGCACTACTTGAAAACAGTAACATCTACTGAGAAATTTGGTCCCTTATTTATTTATACAAAATATATATGATTTGCGACCATTCATTCTCATAATAATAATTGTATCTTTATAAAAATATTTGTTCTTTTATATAGTTAATTACAGCTAAAATAAATGCATTTCATTATTAATATTATGTACTTTTTTCTACAATAAAAACTTATTACAACTCATAAAAATATTCATTTTCAGCACCATCAGATTTTTTTGTCTCAGACATTGTTTGCGTTTTTTTTTTGTCTTTGTTACGCCGGTTGTCCACGACAAGAATTTTCGCCAACCGCCATCACGGCAAATTTGCCTTATTAGTATTTACATTGTTTTATATACGAGTCTGTCCACAAATTGGCACGGCAAATTAGCCGCACACATTGCCGTAGAAACAGCAGTCGGACGGTGTGCCGTGTTAACACTGATTCATGTATCAATACATGCACGTGTCCACGAGACAGCAAAGCCGCCGTTAGCCAACAATTTTTACAGACAAATAACCAGAATTCTCAATTAATTCAGTAAATATTTCATAGCGTAATGTTTCCTCATGTTTTGTACATTTTTTGTGTAAAAATGAGCGCATAATTAAAAATTGATTCTGAATAATACTAATAACCAAATTTATATCTTTCTTGCAACAATGGATGCACCCAACTTCTGCTATGTCATCGCTGCTTTTTTTTATAAAAATAATATAACGCAATAATATTATATTTATCTGTATCAATTACAAAAAGTTGCAGGTAGATATAACATGGGAACACAAGACTAAATTCGACTGCCGTCCTCGTAGACAAAGCCAAACGTTTTTTTCTACCGTCTGGCAAATTTATCGTTACGGCGAAAATTCTTGTCGTGGGCAACCGGTCTTACCCATCCAAAAGCATGTTACTCTACGATTCTGTCTCTTTTCCTACTAAAATTAATAAATCATAATATGTTTCACAGACTTCAATTAATAATTAATTATCCAATCAGTAAATTTAAAGCTATTAAGTAAAAGGCAAAACAAATTCAATCATTCTAGATGGGTATTTTTTAAGTTATGCGAAATGCAGCAAACATTTTAGCATCAATAATTATATTTTGTTCAATCTGTAAAAATACAGGACTTCAATTTAAGATAGTTGTCGTGTTACAATAACATCCAAAAGTTTCGTTCATAATACGTTGTAAAACAATAAATAAGTATGGTGTTAAATGTAAAAAAATTTTGTTAGAGATTGTACCTAAACTGTTGTTCAGATAGTAACACATATTTCACTTAGTTTGTTCACTTGGATTATATAAAAATGTCAATCTTTTCTCATAAATTGTTGAACTTTGCGTTAATATATCTCAACAATAAAAAGGTCAATAATTTTTGGATTTTCTTTTTTAAACTCAGAACAAAACATCAATGAACAGTTAGTTTTTTGAAAATTTCTGACTGTTACTTTTTTTTTTAAATTAAAAAACTTGTCAAAAACACAACCTTTCCTATGCTCTACGTGTTAATTATCTGAACTTTAATTAAGTTTATCTCGTGTTAGATGGTCAATTAACTTCAAATTTTAATGGTATTTGTATTATAGTATCCTTAATGAGTATACGAAAATTTAGAATTTTCTGACACTATGCCTATAGCACGACAACTACCTTAAAGAATATAAATTTTTCTTTTGTATTATTTTAAATTTGATCGGTTTTCTTAAATACTTACTATTATCACCAAAGGTTTTTAATCATCACGATGATGAATTGTAATTTTAATATCCAAAATTAAGCTTGCATTATAAAACAGCCAATCTCATGCAATCCTGATTATTTCCAGTTATTTTAGGCGTTGTAAAAATGCATCAGCGTTGAAAATATGTCTACCAGTATTATATTTATACAGAGTAATTCAAACGTCCCCGAACTTTTATTTTTAACACTACCCGTATCACAAAAACGTTTCACAAGTTGTTTTCCCTGGTAAAGGAGCATCTGAGAATTTCAACTGAAACAACATTCTAAGATTTTCCCGCCACTCTCCGATATTGCGTGAGACTCATTATTATTTATTGCCAACGTATGAAATAAACTGTGTTTTAAAAACCACCAAGAGCTAAGGTTATTTGGGCCTAGCACCAATTCATATTTTCAATTCATTATTTATTTTTTAATAATAAATTGAAAATCCAATTGACACTTTTACCAGCTCTCGGGCTAGAATCCGGGAACTTGTAATAGAGAAACCATAGCAACGCCATTTAAACAACAGCATTGCTACACGCTCGGCTATTCGCCCACGTATGAACACTTTCACGTAGCGCATAACTCATGTCACCCATATACACAACACAATCGACAATACTAGGCGATCTTTTCCGGTTTCAAGGAACATTTTTAAAAATAGAGTTCGGCGACTTTTGAATCATTTTGCAACTGACTAAAAGTAAAAAGTAATCACATGCGCAACTATTTAAATATATACATTAAAATGAATAACAAGAACTTAAAATAATTTCAATAACAGTCCAATCCATTGACATCACAGTGATCGTACGATTTTAATATATCATCCAATAAAGATCCAAGGTCATCACTACAATTTCTCAACCATCTGGTTCTTTCTTCTATAACCAACTTCACGTCTTTATTTGTAACATAAGTCAAAAAAGATTCCGGCGTTACTAACTTCAAATGTTCCAATTTATCATCAGTTTGCATCGAACATTCGCCTGTTTCTTCGAGTGTATGATCCACTTGCATCTGACTACGATACACAGTAGCTAATAAATTAATGTCGTCCAAATTAACAATTGAGTCAAGGATTTTATCGACATTGTTACTATTTTCTCCCAGACTGGCTTTGACTGTCGACTGCCGAGGTTTAGCAGTAATTGAAGCTGTATCCCAAACAGCTTTTGTAGGCGCACAGTGTCTACTTTTGTCAACATCCAACATGTTATATTTTTTAAGGACTGTCACTAATTTATCTAATATATCAGTAGCTGATTGAACAACTTTTAAATCGCAATCATCATTGAGTGCCGTTAATAAAACGCCCAAGCATCCATTATTCGAAAGATTTTCGAGTACTTTTGTAAGCCGTTTCAATATTTCACAAGCCGTCAACGACACAATTTTCCGGTGTTCCTTTGAAAACGTAACGCTTGGAAAAGTGCCATCGATCATTCCTTGATCAGACAACTGATCTTGTATAACTTTCTCCCAAAATTTTAATGAATTTACTTTGACTTCCCAGTGGAGATCTACAATTACCGCCGACGCCATTACATTGTTAACTTTCGATAAGAGCGAAGCTGGAATTGTCTGATGTTCGTGTAGTTCTCCCATTAACAAAGCAGCTTCGCTACGAACTATGCCTTCGGTTTCGTTCGTGAGAATTGACATCGCTTTTTCAGGTATATTTTGTTCATTGAAACATTTAACACGGAATGCTTCAACTCTTATCATTGCTGACAGACACTTAACCGCGCTAGCTCGAACATAACTCTCCGAATCATCTGTAGCCATTGATACCGTAAGCGAACATAAATTCGCATCGAGTACTAATTTCTGGAAAGCTGGAAATTCTGTAAGTAGAAAAACAATATTCGTTATTGCAATTAATTAATTATTGTAGATTATAGACGCGTCGACAACTCAGGTCATTAGCGTCTTCAACACAACAATTAATAATCCATTTGTGTATTAGAATCTGCCAGCCGGCATACACAAACCGACTGGTACGAGCTTAGACTCCTGGGAATGCCAATTCCCAAAGAACATTGGAATGCAATTGCGAGAATAACTACATTCCAATGTTCCCCCTGGGCGAATTCGTTATTGCACATGTTCAGCAAGTTACCATCAGATCGTCTATTTTTTGTCATCTAAACTATAATATACAGGCTGTTTCTTAGAAAAGGTAACATAGGGAAAATAACATTGAGAACATATTTTACAATTTTGTAGTAAGCTATGAGCCATAAAACGTAATGGAAAGATGTAGTAGTTGCTTTGATTTTTTTAGAGGCTCCGAGTTACTCTTAATAATAATTTTTTATTTTAAGAATTCCAAAGAACATAATAGCGTCAGATTAAAGATATAAAAATTACTATAAAAAAATTCATGTAGATTATAAAAACAATTTTGAATTAAATAATGCCTCAGGGACACTTTAAAGTCCCTAAAGGATATAAAATTTTTTATAAAGCATGCTAATAGTCAATCGTTGCTATTGAAAATTGTTTAAAAAATTCACTGTACTATTTTTTCTATGTAATCCACAAGTAATCCACTACATATTTACGTTAGGTCTTATGGCCCATAACTTACTACAAGATTGTAAATTTTCTCAACATTATTTTCCCTATGTTACCTTTTCTAAGAAACACCCTTTATAATAACGAGCTTAAAACAACATTAGATCTCATATGCAGAGGTAAAAAAAATCGACCCCCCCCTATAAGTATGGAGCCCACTCAGAATAAAATCCTCAACATTTTTAAACACGATATTCAGTTTTGTGTCAAAGCAATTTCAACTTTCTATCTTATCTCGATGACGAGCTATAGTCGGGCCGCTTAACAGATGGAGCAATGAAAACGCATGATCACTGCGTGATCACCGCGTGCAAAGTACCTGATTGGTTACTTGAACGTTCTCGGGAACAAAACTATATGCGAAGGCCACGCCTGCGGCGCAAGCTATTCATGTGCTTTTCACGTGATCACTCCATCTGTTAAGCGGTCCGACTAGTAGCCATTTTTCGCATAGGTGCTTTTAACCACTACTTCACACCCTTTGAGTTAAGAATTTGCGAATTTTGGACGTTTCTTATTAGTTTAGGGACATTTTCTACAAATACGTTCAATTTTAACTTTCCAGTTTGTCTGAAAGTGTGTTAAAATTTTCAGACACCAACTCTTTGCTTTATATTATTATATACAGGGTGGACCAGGTTATAGTAGCAATAATTCACCATTCGATGGTCCATCGAAAAATAAGTCGGCATGCATAATTTTATTTTTTTCCAAAACGCTTCCTAAAGGAGATACACTCCTTCAAAGTTCAGTTTTAAAATTCTTTTTTTTATCCTAACTTTCAGGTCATTAATGCGTTTTTGAGCAAATTTGGTACAAGTATTTATGTAATAGATACTCATTACTTGACGTAAGTAGCTTTTGTCAAAATTGTCAAGTGGCGTAGATACAGGGGGGTTGTTTCACTTTTCCCGCCCTATTTTCTGCGCCACTGGATATTTTTAAAGAATAACATTTTTTTCGAATTGTCTGTTCAATTTAGAAAAAAAGAGTCACTCTTGCAAAATTTCGATTTGAGGCTTCGTTTACGAGATAATCAGAGTTGAAAGTTTAGAACACTTCTAAAATAGCCACCTATGAAAATAATAGGTCTGGAATATTGTACAACAATTGTAAACTTTTTACTGTTTGACGGATTTAAATAAATAATTCATTAATTAAATTAAAAACAACAAATAAATAACTTATGAAAATAACCAACAAAGTAGGCGATACTTGGTTTTGAGATAATTAATGACACTTGTCAGTATTGATTTTTAAAACTGAACTTTGAAGGGCTGTATCTCCCTTAGGAAGCGTTTTGGAAAAAATTAAAATTATGCATGTCTACTTATTTTTCGATGGACCATCGAATGGTGAATTATTGCTACTATAACTTGGTCCACCCTGTATAGAACAATACATAGCAATTAGCAACAAATAATATTTCATTGTTCATAATAGTCTTTACACATTTTAAAGTCTTTAAATTGATATGACAAGTGAACAGATATAGTTATTTTGTTATCATTTTTATTTTTTCAATGTAAAATGTATGTTAAGGGATTATGTAAGTGTTAACGCAAATCATCCAATATAAAAAAGAGATACAAAATCAAAAACAAAGAGACATACTTAGTTCTGATATAATAGTGATGCATCGTAGCACTTCTAAAGCACTGTCTCGAACTTCCCATTGTGTATCGTGCATTCGATTATAAAGCAGTGGCGTCACCTGTATCATCGCTGTTCCTTCCATTTTATCAACGAGCAGTGCCAAATTTGGCGGCATAAAGTTTTCAATTGACAACTCAATTAATTTCAGAGCCTGAACCGCTAACTGTAAACAACATCCGAAATTTTTAAACTATTCCATCAACAAAATTAATAAAAAATAATGTTATTTTTCTGTTTAGTTATTATAACGATTCCGTATAAACTGTGACATAGGTGAAGGTGACGTGACATGGTTTTAAAAAATACCTAATTTTTCACGAAAAATATAATATAAAAACGCCCATATATCGTGAACTAAAAGAGATACCGACATCTCTCTTTGGGTAAGTTCGGTTTTGCACTCGATTGATCGAGCTGAGCGAACAGATTTTTGGGCACGTGACAAGCGAGCAAATCGAGCCATCTAAACAATTCCGAACGTAATCTAGCAGATTTTTCCAAACGTCAGAATAAAATGGCCCCAGCAAGTTAAATTCTTATTACTAAAGCCGAAATACATTCTTTATTGCTCCTCATTTTAATTTAATTCAACATTGTTATAATAATAAATCATGATTCACAATTTTTTTCGTTTTATTCCTTTATTTTAAAATTAATAATACTACCGGTTGTTGATTTTTTCGACCCATAGACATAATAAATATTTTATTTAATCATTCTGTGCGATATAGACCTAATGGTTATTACTATTCTTTGGAATAAATATTATTCGTGTATTTTTACCTATTGAAAAATTATTTCATATAAATAAACTTCGAAATTTATCCATTCTTACAACAAGTGTTTCCGCGCATTTTTAAAATGAATGCTCTGAAGTTGGTTAAATCTGCTTGCTCGCTCGCTTTCCTCGGAGCTCATAGAGCGTGCTCGATCTCCTCCAAATTTTAAATCCGAACGCAGGATAGAGATCTTTCAGAGCATATAAATGTTAAATTCGAACGCATTAGATCACTCAGATCGATCTGAGCTCAAAACCAAACTTACCCATAGTTTAGAATGGCGGTTTAAAATGTCTAAATATTAAAATAACTAAAAACGTCGATAGTGTATGTTAATATTATGTATAAATATTTGAAAAAACTGTCAGAACGTGCAATGTTAATATGATATCCAATTTTCCTACAGTGATTTGATATGGAGGCGTGGCCCAGCGAAACCGCATTATGCTATGCTTTCGTTTTCTACCACCAGATGGCATTTCCAAATTTCAAATTCCTATAGGCTGATTTTTCGAGACGTGACCACATTTCGCTGTACTTTCATTTTCTACCACTAGATGTCACAGTGTCAAATCCTGTAGTTATCACAGATGATTTAAAAAAAGTGTCAGATTAAAACAAATTAACTAACCTTTGATGAAATAACGGGAAATTTAAGAATCTCCATCACAATTGTCATTAAACATAAAGTTTCAACACTTTCCTGCCATGTTATTTTAAAGTCTTTAATAAGCGTTGCCAGTCCATCTAAAACAGCTGAAACGTATGAAGATCTTTCATAAATAAGTTCCGACGTCAATTTACCCATTTTGATGGCATAAACAGTTTCTTTCATTGCATACATCAACGACTGAAAAACTATCACTGCTCGATCTCGATTCAAATATTGTCTCGTTTTCATAACACTATAAACAGCCTTCTCTCCAATATCCCACATATTATCCAAAGTCTCCAGCATATCTCTCATTTGATACGCTTGACGCGTCGTATGTTCACATGAAATTTTGAACAATTTATTGATAAACATATCCAAAAATTCGTCTTCTTCTGCTTTAAGAATTCGGTTTTGTGACGAACAACAACAAATTGGCAGAATTTGAAATATCAATAATTGATTCTCAAAGTACAATGGTTTCGATGAGATACTGCACTCAACGACTGAAGGTAAACGATCACATATTTTTCTAAAATATATCTGAGCCAAATGTGTAATCGATAAAATGACAGTTGCAGAACGTTTTGTAGTTAGAAGTTTCATTAGTGAAAAAAATTTAAATCCAAATTCCCTGAAATCGTCAATTTTTATTTCCTCTGATGGTAGCGTGTTATTTTCTATTCTTCCAAAATATATCAACAATAAAATTTTAGATACAATCATTTCTAGTTGGATATCATGAGATAAATTGACTACATTCCACAATTTCGTTTCGATGCTGAAGAAAAGCGGTGGAATTTTAGATCTGTGTGTGTGTTTTTCTGCCAGATAAGCATTTTCCAAAATGTGTGCAATCACCACCAATGTCGGCATAAGCGATTTCTGTAACTGAAAATCATCGACTTCTGGAAGTATATTTGTTTCTTGATGAAAAATATCTTCTTTTAAAGGTTCCAAAATATGCGCCACAAGATGTAATGAGAAATCTTCACAGATTTCAACAAACTGTGTTAATAATTCATATAAAAACTTGTGACCTTCTCTTGTGACGTATATTGTGTTATTTTCTTGACAATAACGAACCACGTCCTTCCACCGTTCCGTTTTTACAAGCCACTTGCAGCCGGTATCGTGTTTCAAAAATGACGACAACAATTTTACATAACCCAGCTTAACAGATGGCGTTTTTGGAATTGTATTGATTTTAAATAAGTCACATAAACGTGTATAAACATTAACGATATCCAATTTGATGAATTGAATTTCACTTGTTGAAACAAGTGAACACGTATGTAAAGTGAATGTCTGTACACTGGTCGACGGTACTGACTGTGTTTTTTCCCATGTTGTTATCGCTCTGTCTAGCCACTCGATTAACATCGGTAGTTGGATCAACTGTTGTCCAAGAACTGAAAACAAAAAATTAATATAATACAATGGACAGAATATTTTTGGAAACAGATATGGTCAAAAAAAAAATTATGAAAAAAAATTGGAGACGCTATAAACACAATGTAGTATTATTAGGAGACTCCATTTTCCTCTTGCACTTGTTAATTATAAAAATTAAAAAGTAAATGTTACCTTCCTTGGCAAGACTTAGAAATTTTATTAATAAATAAAAAATACATAAAACCGCAACATGTTTCGGCAACTTAGGTTGCCATCATCCAATGTAGTATAATTATAATACTATTAACAAAAGCATGCGATAACGTTGAGTGAAAGATTTTTTCACTCAACGGTGATAGTCAGATTTTTTCACAGAATTTTTATAAGTTTTAACTTGGATCAAGAATAATATTTGCAATACAATGTGAATGAGTAATCTTTCAGTAAATACCTACATTTTCAAATAAGCTTGTAAAAAAAGTTAGAACCATAAAATTTTTATTAAGTAGTTTTGGAAAAACATTTTCATTAGAGAGATATTCAAAAGAAACAATTGAACTAAAAAAAATGATATTCAGTAACAATTTTAAATACAGAAAAATTTACATACTATTTATATTTTCACTACAACTGTTTTCCATGTTTTTTAGAAAAAAATTCAGATTTTTATTGTAAAAAATCAAAAATATAGAAACACAAAATATATCAGAAGTGTACGTGGGTAAAAATTACGATAAACTGATAGCAAAATACATTTAGAAGCTACTTTTAATACATCCTTGACCTTCTCTTGAGTACTAGATAAATAAGATAGGTAAAGTAATACAGATAAAAAATTTCAGGTGAATCACATTATTTAAAAAAGAATTTCCTAAAGTTGAAAACACGTATAGACACGTGTTATAATCAGTTTTCACTACTAAAAGTAAAATCAAAGATTCTACAGAAATGTAAATATTTATATTTTATATTGAAAATTTTACCAGGAACTTCAAAATTAAAAGCAAAAAAAATGTAATTGTGTACAATAATCGATTGTAGGTCCAATTTACAAATGTGCTAAGTCGATTTTCGATTAGAAATCTAAACCACGATTGTAATTTGTTTTAAGAAGTGCACATATAGACTGTCTTATTGTCACGTTTTTTGAAACGCAAAAGTTTCATTCTGAATAGCTTATGATTTAAATCTCTTGAGCGCTAAGCCTATAGTCGCTATTTATTTATATTTTCTGATAGTTATGACAATATCAAATTACAAATATAATAAGTATTTACATAAATCGGAAGTTTTATATAATTTTTTTTAAGATTTATAGATTTTAAAAACGTCTTGCACATGAAAAGGTCCTGAATAAGACAAAACATGTCAAAATTTTGATTGTTAAACAAAAATACCAAATGATTTGTTAGTTTGTTTGCTATATTATTGCTTATTAATTTATTTAAGGTGTCTAAAGAATTTTAACAAAAATTCATTATTACACATCGAAGGACCTTTGGTTTTATCTAAATGTAGTTTGTATGAGATTCGATCTGTGCCATATACCTAGCTGCAATTTTTGAAGTTATACTTCTTTTGGCTCGTTATGGAAAAATGATGCATTTTTACGATGCGCGCGCATCGCGTCACGAAAATTTAACACCATGAAGTTAGTCGGAAGTTCATGATTATAATACCCTATTATAAAGCACTGCTAAGTAAGATGTACATAGCGTAACGGATAGCATAGGTCTCGGGTTTGAATCTCAACACAAACATGCTTTTTTTTAATAAATAATTAGGTATAAATATATTTAATAAATTAATAATTTATTAAATTAAATTATTTAATATCTTTATTTTATTATTTTATCGTCTTTTTTACAAACGTTTAGTACTGGCACGCGAGATAAAATTTTTGGGGCTATTTTTGTTTTGTTACGCCAAAGAAGTATAACTTCTGACGTGCGTACATAAGTACACACACACTCTTTTTTTTGTAAAAGTAATTTAATTTATCAATTTATATTTGTACAAATTAAATACATATTCTACACTGTAAACCAGTTCTTGAATAAAGTACCTATGATTATTATTATTATTCAAATATTATTTTTCTAATGCGTGCTTAAGACTTAAGTTATCGAGTTCACACGTAAGATAAAAATAACATTTAAAACAGTTTTTTGACACGAACAATTTCGTATTCAAAAACAGATTATTTCTTGAGTTTACTATGAAGAAAAATTATCTGATGAAACATTAAAGTTCAAATATTAACAAAATGGGATTATTTACAAACAAATAATTTTTTCATAAACATCTGGTTACTTTGTTCAACTGATTGCATAGATACTGGAACGCATTTTTGATCTATGCCATTTTTAAACTGGAACCCAAAATACGACCAGTGGGTAACCAAGCAAACGTTCGCTAGACCGGTGTTTTGTGAGGCCGCCAAAATATAAAATAAACTAACAGTATAATTTTTTTGTACTCATTACTGTTGTAAATTAAACTGGGTTAACGGGATCGGTTAAAGAAGCTGACCGATAGCAAAATGATTGCCAGTCCGAGTCGATGATTGTAAACCATATGCATAACCGGGTTTGACTGGAATTATGGATTACTTTGGTTTGAGCTTTCAACGGGCTGTCTATCCAAGCAATTGCATAATTTTTATTTATAATGAATGAGCCTGGAACAAGATCACTTCGAGCTATCAATTAAAATGAGGACGGTCCAGGCCCTGACTGGTAAAAAAAATCGGTCCCGGACTTAAGGGTATGGACCGGTCCCTCCATATGTCGTGTGCAGGCAAACGAGATAGCAGCTATTGCAATATATATATCTATGTTTAAAATATATCGAAGGTGTCCAGACCAGCCCAAAGTTGGTCACGGCCCACCGGGCATAAGCTCGCTATGCTACGGGCCTGGAACAGTAAAATTTCATTGCATACGGCTTTTTAATGATTTTTTTCGGGAATACATTGCATAATATTGCGCAACTTTGTGGTCTTTATTTTCTTATTTGCATGCATGCGTTTCATAGTTCGATAAGTGATTTTTCGGCAACATATCGTGTAAAGTTCTATTTTTTTTTTGTAAAAGAAAATTATAAATTAGTTGGAATAAAAATTGTTTGATTTTATTTAATACAAGTGACAACCTACTGTCAAGTGAAATATAATTGCATTACGGTCCGAAGGTATGAAAACAATCGAAATACCAATTAATTTTATATTGACAAATGACAGCTTATAAAAACAATTGACATTAACAATGTGCATTTTTTTCAGTATATAGTTTCTTGTGTTTATACAATTTATACTAACCTTTGTCATGTTTTCCAGATAAATAAGAAATCAACAGCTCCAAATATGCATCATTTGCAATTTTGTATTCTGGAGTTAAAAACAATTCCAAAACTTTGATCAGTTTTTGTTCGTATTGTTTAATTGACGTCTCCATTACCATATTATTTTATTTACTTTATATTTTAAAATTAGAAATGTTACGAAAAATTGGAAACGTATGTAATATAATAATATATAGCCTCAAATTCGAAGAATTTATGCAATATACACATTCAGTTACACGGATTTTTGTTAAGATTTACTTATTTAACTTTAGCTAGGTATATTTTATCAACAACTTTATTCTAATGTGCTAATATGATTATTATTAAACTAGTTTTTCACAAAACAAATCACTGATTAGGTATTATCATTATAATAGATGGCTCTTAATTATAACAATACAGAACTCTACACAGAACCAAAATGTGTGACATTTTTATGAATACATAAATGGGTTTTTTTCATTTTATTTTCCTTATCTAACATATGATAATTAAAATATAGACATTTCTTTTTATTCTATTCCCACTAAATCCACGAAATTCTCAAATAAATGAAGGTCAAAGTCAGCCGAAATAAATTGTGATGCGAAATTTAAACTCAAACAACTTTTTATAAGTACTGTCATTAATTAATTAAAAAGGTCATAAATGGTACGGTTGTTTTCGTAAAAACTGCCAAATATCTGCTTTAGAAATATTTAAATAACAATTATGTACTCTATATTTGACTGATCTATAATTATTATCTGATATTTGCATTTTGCGCATCCGACAAAAACATCATCAAATTTCAAAGCACTGCGCATATTTATTATTTGCGTAGAGCTCGCCCTACACGCAGCGGAATGTTTGTAAGACTTGTATGTACATACATAGTCGTACAAACAATATGTTTTATCCCTACACGTTCATACAAATCTGTACAAACAACTTTCGGCATTTTGTATGTCGACAAACTACACCCAATGACATGTCGCTGTGCTTTGTTTGTACATACAGGAGGATGGAAACACTGTTTTTTTAAAATAAACTCCCTGTGATTTGTTTGCACATACATCATATCTTGCTTATTTTGTATGTACAAATTGGGTGTAGCCAACAATCGCCTTTTTACAGCAATAACAAATATGTAAATGCGTAGGTATCAATATTGACGGTGTTTGTGTCACCATTTTTTCAAAACATTTTAATATGTTTTAATTATGGGCAAATCTTTTACGTCTGTATGTTTTAAGTTTCTGCTGGCTTGTTTGTACTACAAATATTACAACTACACGTAGCGATTTGTTTGTACTGACAGTGTATCTGTTCTCTGGTACTGACATATGTTTGTACAAACATGATGTTGCGTGAGGGATAGTAAATATGTATATTTTATCAAGATTACTGGTTTTATCCTTACACGCAACATCATACTTGTACAAACATGTCAGTACAAACAAGCGATACAAACAATTACGTGTAGTAATATTTGTAGTACAAACAATAAATGTCAGCACAAACAAAACATACAAATATTTCGCTGCGTGTAGGGGGCGCTCTAGATTCAGGCTAGATTTGCGCATATCTCATGATCCATCTAGCGACAGATTTCTCAACGACTGCAGCCGCCTGTCACAGCAAGGTCTCCCGTCAGTGTCAAACTCATTATTCAAATGTCAAACAAATTGAAAAACCACAGAAAATATGAAAAACGCTATTATACCTTCTAAAGTTTTGTAAATGAAACGCAATAAAATAAATGGCATTTAACAAATCAAACACAAAAATAAACTATATTTTAATTTATAATTAATACAGAGGTTATGTCTGAAAAAATAAAAAAACATGCCAACATCGTGGGTGTTATTGCAATACAAATAAAAATATTAGCAATATATTATGTGACAAAAATAGACGCTTTCGATAAAAAATGAAAGAATTACAAGCTTCCAATGTTTCGTAATGTTGTTTCCTAAAGCGATAACCGATTTTTCATTTAATACAACCTGCCTTTCATTTAAAATAATTTAAAAATATGAACTCTCAGAATGGACCCTACAGACGTAAATAAAAGTAATAAATCTGAAAGTGGCTTGACAACTAAAGAAGCTTTGCATCAGTTGCATGACGACATTGAAAAAGTTTTAAATGAATATCAATCTAAACAAATTTCAAGGTATCTTTTATTGACCTGTATTTTTAGATTTTATTACATAATTTATAAATGCCACAAAGTATTTATAAATCTTAATATCTTGCCTGTTTAGAAAAACCATATATGTTAATAAGTAGATGCAACAAACCGCGTTTTCTAATAATGCAGAACTCAACAAACAGAAATCAAAATTATGAATTGTTGATAGTTTTTATAGCTTTGAGACAGATTTTTGACGTCATAGCAACTTATTTTTAATCTGTTAACAAATATATTTCGTTTCAGCACATCCAAATCATGGCTGAAAGACACTTTTCATCATCAAAGCAAATATACGACCTTAAATTGGATTACACTGACTGCTATTCTATTAAGTTCAATTATTTTAATAGTTTCTTACATTTTATCAGAAACTTCATGTCAAGTACTTATTTATGCCGCAGTGATAATTTTATTATTAATAAGTTTAAATACATATCTAGTCATTTGGAACAATAAGCTCCGTTACAATGAAATACCTCATCGAGTATCGGCTATTCTAGCAACTCTAAAATTAGCCATTGTCAATGTTAAATGGTTACCGGAAAATTATCCACAATTGTGTTCACCCTATTCACCATGTGTAACAATGCAATGGACATACAGAGATGGTGCTATCGTCAATCTTCCATGGTCGCTTTTAGTGAAAGGCGATATCGTTATTATAAGACCAGGTTAGAGTGGAATGTATTTTCATTTATATGTGTACTGTTGAATTAACTCAGGGCGCCACTAGTTTAGGAACTAATGCAATCGGGGCAACTGTCATATTTATTAAAATAAATACCTCAAGGATACCTATTAAAGATCTTCAGTGGAAATAAATGAATAATGTAAATAAAACAAGAAACTCACCGGCAGAGTAGACTCAAAATGAAATGTGACGATCTTTGGAAACAGAATAATAATCATGCCATAAAGAACTTTATAGATATTAAATTATGATTCAGACAAATTGAAAACAAAATATACATAGTATAAAAGGAAGTCTCGATGTGTACCGACTAATCTCGAGAACTGCTGAGCGGATTCGCGAAAGTTTAATCGGGAAAGGGATAGGGACCATAGCTTCTAAATATATTAATATAAATATTTGTCATGAGTTACTTAAATTTTTAATATATTTTCCTTGATATTTTTAGGACAAGTGAGCCCAGGTTTATGCAAAGCATTAGATGAAGATTCCGAATGCCCGATATTAAAATCAAAAGAAATATATGGACCCTTAGTTGCATCTGTCAATGAAGTTTTTACTGTTCCTAAAGCGAGGGATCCTCTAAAAAATAAAAAGTACTGTTTAATGGAAACGCCATTTTTAAGTAATTTAAAAATTGCATTAGAAAGAGGTCTCGATCGACCAGTTTCATACTACGATAAACAACGATATTTATTGGTCAATATTTGCCTGGAACGTTTTGCTTATCCGTTAATACTTATTTTTGCCATATTTTTTAATTTTTTGAGGTATATGTATTTATACACATACGTAGGAAGATCCGACTGGGTTGAAATGTTTCTTTTGCAACCGACTGTAACTGCACTGCCACTTCTACCATTGTTATTTCCGACAATATGGCTGACTTTGAATGCTCTTGGATTAGCACGGTAAATATATTATTCGGGTTTAGATGATAAATTGGGTACTGTACTTATAACATATATTAAGTTTTCATTTATATTTTGGTTTAAGATTCAAAGCTTTATTTAATGAAACATCTAAAGTTCCACTGATTGAAAAGCTCGAACCTTTTGCTGAAGCCGATTCGAGTAAAGATTCAGAGCCTGTTTTTGATTATCATTTGTCGGAAGTTTGGAATATTTTTTTAGATATTTTTACTGGAAGAGAATTAATGATGTGTCATTCAGCCAACATACTGCATGTGTTTGGATCGTTAACTGTAAGTTACAAATATAATGCAATTTTATTAATATAAAATGAAACTATTAATTATTGATGTGTAAACATCTCCCCCCCTAAAAAAAACATTAGATGTGATAGGCTGGAGTGAATTTGTAAGATCTTACATGAGGCACGAGGGATGTTGTTTTAATTACAGCAGTTGCAGGCGTTTTGTAAAGATGTGTACACTAGGGAATGCAATCTCGAGCCGAGATTGGCAATTCGAGATCTCGCGAGATCAGTCTGGGTTCGAGATTGGCAATTCGAGATCTCGCGAGATTGACTCGCGAAATCTCGACAATATCGAGATTTCGCCTACTTTTAGAAAAAACGTATTATTTTGTATCTAAAACTTAATCAAAACTACTTACTTGGGACAGTGTGACTGTGTCGCTGTGTACGTGTATGATTTATTGCGTAGTGCACTGTGCAGATGATTACTATTCATTTACTTTCCTTAAATAAACGTTGATTTTTTTGTTCCAAGATTCAATTAATGTTTTGTTTTATTTTCAAAATATAACAGCAATACCCCAACTCACACAGCACGCTATATGTCAATTAATTATTTTGGAAATAACTTCGTAGGAGTTATGAAGCATAGGGTAAGTTACTAATAGTAACGTTTACGAACATTTGGTTTGAATTGTTCTTAGACATATTCAATATTCACTTAACTTCGTAATTTGTTAGGCATCTAATGCTTGTTATAAGTTAAATAACTGTTCATTTTACTCAAGAAAACAATAATTAAAACAATATATGCAGAGAAACAAACAGAATCAGTTAGCGCGACTGTCAAAAACTATTACGTATAAGTTATGTTTTTTTTTTCAAGCGCGTTCGTTCTTGAAATCTCGTTCGAGATTTCGACCATATCGGGTCGAGATTTCAAAAACGAGATTGCCTGCCCACGAGATTAAATCTCGAAAAATGGCTCGAGATCTCGCGAGATTGAGATTGCATTCCCTAGTGTACACATACTATGAGAGTGCTTGAACTCATAAAAGTTTTTTTGCTTTTAGGCTCTATGTGTTATTGATAAAAAAGGCATTTTGTCATGGCCAAATCCAACAGCTGAAAAAGTGTTTTTTCTCCGAAGCTCTGAAAACTTATCGCCATCATCTAGGTAACTGGATTCTATTTAATTAGATAATTAGAACACGTTTGACACATACCTTACTTGCCACTATAGATAGAATAGAATAGAATAATCTTTATTGAAAACCTATAAAAGGTGTAATAGCGTCATACAGAATAAAGAATACAATTAAATTAAAGTATTAAATAAAATAGTTGGACAGATTGTCTTAGAATTGCACGCGGCTATCTGACTAATAAAAATATGGCAGCACTCATTAGCTGAGCTGGAATTTGAAAATATGTCGAAAATAATGGGAACATGCAAATTGGAGATAGTTATTGTGCGAGTAGTGTTGGTTATGACACAATGTCTAGAAACGGTAGTTAAACGCATTCTTTTTGTATTTTTAAGTTTGGACAGCATGGCAGATTCAAATGCAGATGCAGACAGTATTCGAACCGGGCCGAAACAAATGGGCACAACGACAACGAAAGGAACTGTAACAGAAGTTCTTGATTTAACACACGGTCATAATGTACCGTTTCAATTGGAATTTGACGATCACGAATGGAAAACACATTTGAGTAATTTAAAACCACTCGGCCTAGCTATTCTTCTTAACACGTGCAATTTGGATACTCACGTAAGAATAACAAAAATTTAACATTTGTAAATTATTAAAAGTCAATACTCGATTATTAACTTCCCATTGGAAGTTATTGTAATGGGTCCGAAAATCTAAGTCAAAATGTATAACAAATTTTTATGTTTCAAGGTCACTACACTATTTTTAGAAAGATGAGTGTGTGTGTGTGTGTGTGCGTGCGTGCGTGCGTGCGTGTGTGTACGTACATACGTATATGTATGTGACCATTTCTTTCTAAGCCGAAATCTCGAGTATGAAAAATGATATCGTCTACGTTAGGGTGCCAATCGACGCGTATTAACGTAAATATGATCTGAAAGAAATTTTTGAAAATCGATTCAGCCGTTCTTTTTTCTTAACCAATATCTCGCGAATAAAAAATTATATCGACATCGTAAGGGTGTCAATCGAGGCGTGTTAACGTCATTTTGATCCGACATAAATTTTATAAAAATCGGTTCAGCCGTTTTTTTTATAATTATTGTTAAAAATAAATAATAATTATGTTTTAATTTTTCAAATGATTACTTTTCTGTGTAATATCTAATTTAATTATTGTTATTAAATATTTACCAAACTGGGAAGCTCGTCGTGTGGACCTCAAGGGTCGCACTTTAGTCCTAATAAACGACCCACCTCACAGCTTGTTGTTTTTTTTAACCAACTTCAAAAAAAGGGGAGGTTCTCAATTCGACGCCTATATTTATAATTTTTTTTAGGAACATTATAGTCAATTCTGTTCTCATGTAACTTGTGAAGCTATGTATAATGAAAATTTAATTCCGGTAACTAATAGAAGATGCCTCTGTGAATTAGCTAAACAAATTGGATTTGTTGATCAAGCAAAAGACATTTTTAGAATTGAAGAACAACTTTCTACATATCGGCACTTGGTATGGTCTTATTTTTTTACATATTTATATATATCCTATAATATAAATATGTAGCTCTGTCTCTCAGGTCTGAGTTAGTTTGCACTTTGTTTACTCTCAATCCATTAAACCCTTCACTTTGAATAAGACAATTTTTTTATGTATTCTGAATTGAAAGCAAAGTGGCTGACATCTGGTGTTCGATTCCGAAGTTGTCATATGTGGGGTCTGTGAGGGAAAAAAAACGGCAGCTCTTGTAATGTCATAATGTCTCATTTAACTCAAGCCAACGTATTTATAAAGGGTAAGTTCGGTTTTGCACTCGATTGATCGAGCGGAGCGAACAGATTTTTGGGCATGTGACAAGCGAGCAAATCGAGCCATCTAAACAATTCCGAACGTAATCTAGCAGATTTTTCCAAACGTCAGAATAAAATGGCGCCAGTAATTCAAATTCTAATTACTAAAGCCGAAATATATTCTTTATTGCTCTTCATTTTGATTTAATTCAACATTGTTATAATAATAAATCATGATTCACAATTTTTTTCGTTTTATTCCTTTATTTTAAAATTAATAGTACTACACCGGTTGTTGATTTTTTCGACCCATAGATATAATAAATATTTTATTTAATCATTCTGTGCGATGTAGACTTAATGGTTATTACTATTCTTTGGAATAAATATTATTCGTGTATTTTTACCTATTGAAAAATTACCTCATATAAATAAACTTCGAAATGTATCCATTCTTACAATAAGTGTTTCCGCTCATTTTGAAAATGAATGCTCTGGAGATGGTTAAATCTGCTTGCTCGCTTGCTTTCCTCGGAGCTCATAGAGCGTGCTCGATCTCCTCCAGATTTTAAATCCGAATGCAGGATACAGATCTTTCAGAGCATATAAATGTTAAATTCGAACACATTAGATCACTCAGATCGATCTGAGCTCAAAACCGAACTTACCCAAATATTAATAGGTGTTAATGGTTGATTTGACATTGTTGACATAAAAATCTAACCTCATTAACTTAAAAGTTTATTTACAAAACCATTCAAACCATCATTTCGTCCAAAGTGCTGACATCTACATTTGCTTTTAATTGCGAATTGGTATGTGCGCAGACGCATCTTTAGCTATTTTGCGCAACATTGCTGACATCACTGTGTTTATAAGGTTACTGCAGTATAAAGTACAATGAATATGTACTAGATGTCAGCACTCATCACATTTTTCGCTTTTGGTAATCTGAATCATCGACTTACTACTGGACTTACTACTTAAAAAGTGTTCCTCCGAAAGAAAAAGATAAAATCAATGTGTGACCAATATCTCTCCCAATCGTTTGTACAGAAAAGGATAGAAAAAAATAACTGCAACGATATACTGCTATGGCACATCCAGTCGTATAAGTCTATGATTTGAACAACTTAAAACAGTAGTGTAAACGATAAGGTTCCTGACAGTTTTTCTATAGTGCCTACATCAGATATATTTCTAGTTATTTTGCTATTTACTATTCTGTAAAGCGTTATAAAACAATTTATTTGCATTGTAGCAAACTGATTATGTTCGACGGGATAAATTTGCAAGATCGCTTCATCTTCATACAAAATTGAAATTTCCATTTCCACATATGATGGCAGTCGTTATGAAAGAATTAACAAGTGGAAGTTTGCAATTGTTATCTCAAGGAACAGCTGACATCATATTGGATTCGTGTGTCGATTATTGGGACGGTAAAGACTTATGTCCTTTGTCACCGAGCGATCGCAAAAAAGTTACCGATTTCTATCAACGTACGAGTCTAACAGCTTACTGTACAGCGTTTGCTTATAGACCTTTAACTAGAAGTATCGATAATAGGATTTCGAAGATTTATATGGAGCTACCGTCGGACTGTAAACATTTGTATATGCCATATCGTAGTCCGACGCCATTGCAATGGGATTTTAAAAATATTCTGGAACCACGTTTCAGGGGTGGACTTGGACAGTTTCATTCTACAGGTTATTATTCTAAAACAATGAGTAATTTATAAAACCTTACTTATTACTGCATTCAGACTAATGTATTAAACATATCATTCCTTTATAGGTACATTGGTTGTAACTTTTAAATGTGGAACAATAATGGTAGTTGCAAACTTAGTGATTATTTCTATTTTTTACGTCCATCATATATGCTATTTAAACGAATATAATATTGGGTAATAAGGACCAGTTAAATGTATTTGGTAAGAAGTTTTAAAGGTTAGAATTTTGTATTAGTTTATACCAGATTATTAATTTTGTGTCTTATTGTTGTAGAGCCCTTGAAGAAGTTACAAATAGGTAACGAAACGTTGGCAGATATTAAAAATTTACACATTTAACTGGTCCATATTTCCCAATATTATATTCGTTTAAATTAGTGATTATTCTCACCACCAGAGACTTTGCTTATTCCACTCTCAAAATTTTCAAGTGATGTTCGCGATTAAATTCAAAGTGGATGACCTCCATAGTCATTAATTTAAATTAATTCAAAGCGGGATGACCTTGAAACAAATATTGTCGCTGCTCAATGTCAGAATCTTAGACCATAATATAGAAATGGACAGCTAGAATCAAGTACTCCACCACCCTCTGCAATACACATCACTCGACGTTCTTCCATGTCACTTTCACATAATCCAACCTGTTTCCATAGGTACATCGATATAATTTAATGCATAATCTGTCATGTTTTGTTGTGTGTTTTAAAGACCACCAACAGCTAAGGTTATTTGGACCTAGCACCAATTCATATTTTCAATTAATTATTTTTTTTTAATAATAAATTGAAAATCCAATTGACACTTTTACCAGCTCTCGGGCTAGAACTGTCATGTTTTGTTAATCCTGCCAAAGCACGGAGCCAGGGTGAAGTTAGCATTGCTAGTCCACAGTTGTATAATCAAAGGTCAGAGCAAGATGAAGGCTCTATTGACGTGTTAAAATTAAAAGGTCATCCTGCTTAGAACATTATCCATGCTGCCACCTATAGTTTGATTTAATTGCGAATTGGTACTTTCATAGGTTACTAGTTAGTAATTTGCAAGAGTGGTGGCATCTCTGTGGTATAAACATTTACTATTTTTTTTTGTTAAAGATGACACTATTGTTATTATACTCTAGTCTCAATATTTTTGTGCTTAAAATTGCAGTCCTAGACACACTAGGTTTTAATGCCAGCTAAATACACCAAATCGGACCTGTTACAGATTCGTTATTATATAACGATCCCAAAGAAGATGCTGTTGCCGATATTGAAGGATGCTTTGAGACGCAGTGTAATCAAGTGTTTATCGGAATGGTGACTATGCAATATCAAGCGCAATCGGATATGGTGCATTTAATCGAAAGACTAGAAAGGGCCTGCGTTCGATTTGTACACTTCAGTAAAGAAAATGAATTGCGTTCAAGAGTGTTTTCAGAAAAAATGGGTCTTGAAAGTGGATGGAATTGTCACATATCTCTTCTGTCGGAACGGCCAAAGTAAGTAATTATTAATTTGATTAGCTTGCATTGTTTTGCTTTTAATCGGTCGTATTTTGTAACTAAATTTTGTTCTAACTTCTAACGAGATGAAATAATTATATCAATGTGAAATAAACGGATTTATAGACGGGAATTTTTTACTAAATGGCGAGAATGCAATTGTTTTCTGTCTTCTGTCCGAACTGTATTTAAGTATTAAATTTACATTATAAATAAATTTGAAACCACGATAATTATTGCCAATAGAGTAAATTCTAAAGATTGATTCTTGATTGTTTTGTTTTTTTTTTACAAAGTAACAATTAAATTTGAAAAAAATGACAAACGGCAGTTTTGAAACAAATGATCGTGAGTATGTGCATGATTGTGATTCCTATCATATTTATTTATTATGTATTAAATTTACACGTGGCGCAATGCTTTCTCTTTTCTTAAATTATTGTTTTTACAAAATAGTATAGTATTTTATTTGTTGTCACTTATAGTATACACTAATTCGATGTAGTTGTAGTAGGGTTGCCCCACTAATACCGTGAACTACGGGACTTCTTGTAGACGTATGCTGGGTTGCAGAACGCATTGTCAGAAAATCTGATTTAACAATGACCTTAGATTGTGACCACACATATTTCTCTATAAGAAAAGCATTGTAAAATTTTAAATCAATCCTGTTCGAAAAATAATTGATCAATGAGTCATTTTCCTGAGACTAGATCCTTCAATATTATTATCCACGAGAGGCAGCACTTGTGGTATGTACAAACATTATCTTTGCTTCATTAGTGTCGTGTCATTTTAATTTTTAGTGGTATAACTTATTTATTAAATTATTATTATTAAATTAATTAAATAATTAAGTTATACCACTAAAATGACACGACACTAATGTGGAATAAATAATGTTTGTACCTACCACAAGTGCTGCCTCTCGTGGATAATTGAAATAACTACTCTCAGGAAAATCATTGAAACGATACTGTCTATACATGTATTTATTATAGTTTTTTGCACAATTTCTATTTGGAAACAGCATTTTGATCAAAATTTAGCTTAAAAAGCGATCTTTTTCTATGTAGATCAATCATTTGTTTTTGTGTGAGTACAATCTAATGTTAGACCATGACATTAGACTGTTCCTGCATGTATAAAAACTGTAAATATAATATTATGATCACAAACTAAGGTCATTGTCAAATCAAATTTTTTGACAATGCTTTCTGCAACCCAGCAGTAGTTAAGTAAAGCATTTAACGTCACAAAATCAGTTCTAGTTTTTATTGAATTTGGAAAAAGTCACGAATACATAAAAAAAAGAAAAATTACTTCTTTTTTAATAGTTGATAACGCATGTGTGTTTATTTTTTCTGATCAATTTTCTTGAACACAAAAATCTGTTTTTAATTTATTTGTAAATTAACAAAATTTTAAAACATTCATGCTGGGTTTATCGTACAATTTTATTTTTTTATCACGCTGTTGAAAGACGGTTGCTATGGCAACGATCAACAATTTGCCAAAATGAAAACGCATATAATCAATGAACACGTACTAATCAAAATTTAACAGTGTAATCGTGATGTGAGTATAGCATGGTGTGCTCTTGCGCAGCGAGTAAGTGAGATACGTTCGTCTCGCTCTTGCCATGTGATGTCACGTCGGGAACAGTATCTAGTGATTAGTTATTATTATTTTTGGCGTTTTTTGTGAAAAAATAATGGGAATTTCGACAAAATTTGTTTACTAATTGTTTTTTAAGGCTTATGAGAAGTTGGTATAGAAGTATTTTATATCCATTTTCAATATTCATGTTTTCTAATAGGCCTGCAACTTACCCCTTAAAAGTCTTCTAGAAATCGAGTAACTGGTAACTTCGAGATCTCGTTCTTTCGCAAAATTATCGAAAATATTAGGTCGGAATACTCTGGACCAAAATTATTTAAAATTACTGCGGTGGAACCTCCCCAAATAGCATTCTCAAGTTCAAATCTGCTCCCTACATGACGTCACTGCGCAAAGCGGTCGAAAATTGGTACCCTAGGTAGCACACCATGTTATATTCACACCACGAGTGTAATAAAAAAAACAGCCTGTTATAATTAGGTATTTAAGTTTAAAAAAAATTATTAATTTTTTAATTTTTTCTAATAATTTAACATAAATAATATTGAAAATCGAAAAGAAAAATTTTTTTAAAGCTATAGATAAATTACTAAAAATTAATTAAAATGTATAAAAATTTAAAAAATATCACGTGACTTCAAAACGCGCCAGGAATGTTTGTGACGTCGTTATGTTAAAATGTGTCTGCATTTGTTGGTATTTGTGTATATGTATTACACATACTATCAAAAATAATAAATTTTTAACTTGGTAACCATGGATACAAAGACCATAGATAACATAATGACGTCACACGCGTTCGGATTCTTTCGGCGCGTTATCGGAACTGAGTTTAAAAATTAATTTTTATTTAAATATAACTTTTTAATTAGTAAGCAAAAAAATTAAAAAAAACAGTTTTGCTATAAAACTTGTATGTGGTCCTTCCATTTAAGTAAAAAAAAAATTCATTTAAAACCCCAATTGTACGATAAACCCAGCATTAATCTAAAATATTTACGTGTGAAGCAGACGTGTTGAAAGGTTAAAAAACTTTTCTTTTTTATATGTAACCGGTAAATGTCCTGTATTTATTAAGGTAGCAACCCTTAAGTGGTAGGTACTTTGAGTTGTTATTTGTTATTTAAATATAAAAACAGTGTTGGTAAACACTAGGTCAGACAATGCACCATCAGAGTGTTGGGCGAATAACGGTACCACCAGAGTGTGTTCACCGTCTTCAATGCCACACAGAGTGGTGACTCGGCATAGTGAAAGCGACAAACAATGCAACAATGAAACAGAAAAGCTTTTACCCAGGTACTAAAAATATTATTTAGTCCCCTTAATCACACAGTCAATTCTAGTGAGAGGCGACGCTATGAACGATTCCTTCAGAATTCGTAGAATCAGGGATGTTACGGAGCTTCGATTCCGAAACTATTGGTAATCCGATACTTTTTCACGATATATTATATAATCCATTAAAAAACTCCAATTTCGATATAAAACATCCGTATACCGTGACATACCTGATTTAAATGACCTTGAAACGTTCAGTCGATTTAAATAGGTTATGGACACAAAATTTTGAAATGACAGCAAAAAAATATGCGTTAATAATAGTTTCATATTTATTAATTCCTGATATATATTCGGTAATACCACAGCTTAAAGATATATCACCTGAATCACTCGAAAACCCAATTAGCGCATACATGCTGCGCCGGCGACCGCCATGTTATTAGCAGGCACAATTAAAAGTGCTGACAGTCGAATGAATCTGCTGATGTTTAGATGTGCTGTGATAATACTACAGAGAGAAATGCAGGTCTTGTTCAGTCAAAATGCGTCTACGCTATACCTTTAAATTGATTGGTTTTGTGTTATTCTTCTGTGTCAAAAATGAAAATCCTTGTTCGAGTAGCGCCTCTTATAGAACTACTGTTTGCCTTAAACAGGCATTGGATGTGTCTTACTGCCCTTCCAAAGTTCCAATATGGCATCTTCATTGATGACGGACTAGTTTTTTGTTTATACAACTTTGTTTTTTTTTGTTGTGATATTTTACAACACAGCTAAAAATCACACAGGAAACCGTAGTCTAAAATTAATTGTATATGTGCGCATGTACTGTTGACATGTAATAAAACGCGCATGACTGAACTTGACCGAGTCATAATCTTACATGGAACGCAGTATAGCCGGATGTAAAATATAAACAAACGAACTGTGTAGTGCAAACACAACAGCACTATCTAGTGGTACAAACCGCACAGCGTTCTAGAGTCCAACTGAAATTAATAAAAAATATGTATTATTCAACGCGTCTATTTAAAATTTAATTAGATAATTTGTAATGATTATTAATACACCTACTTTATATCAACCTAAGACTAAAATTTAAAAAATATACTAATTTTTAGTTCGAATTTGGAATCAGCAAAACCAAGATCATTTTCTGCGCCGAGTGCTATAAATTTAGATTATTCAGTTGTTAAATTTGACGAAGACCCATTAGAATATGGAGACGGAAATGGGCCTGTGTCTGATTGGTCAACGGGAGCTGTCATGGGGGGTGGTGATAAATCGGAAGTAACGAGAGATCTGACGATGGGAGGAGACGACGGAAGCGATTCGAGTGGCAGTCGAGACAGTGTTATGGTCCAAAGCATCGATTTGAGCAGCCATCAAGAGGGTTGGCAATCTTTGAGCTGTTTGACCGATAGTACAGAACAAAGTGCACCTGTTAATTTTGATATGTCTAATCGAGTATGTAACTATTTTTTAAACCATTTATATATTTCCAAATTGGCAACATTGTAAGAACGGCATCCATTGCCAGTTAATACTGTGATTGTGTTAAATGTGGCCATCAAAAATGGAATAGGTAGAGCCTGTGACGGCCAGTTTCTACAGAGTGGCACATCTTAAACAATGCAGTGAAATATCTCGTAAACGGTACAAACTATAAAAAATGTTTTATACAAAAGTTATAGAGTGTCATGGGGGATAGAAGACTGTGATATCAGATTTAACATAGGTGGTGCTGTGAAGGTCAGGCGAAGGTCAGCTTCGATTTTTTAATTGTAACAGTGCATTTTTATTCCAGAATACGATACAGTATTTAATAGTGAACAGTAAATTATTAAGGTACATATCAGCTAAAGTTAATAAATATTGAATAATTTAGAAATAACAGCCAAAATGAACGACAATTAGATGTATTATGGCATAGCAGATAGCTATGATATTACGTACCGGCCTTCTTGGCGAATTCAATTCATAAAAAAACCGAATTGACAAATTAAATTTGCTATTTAATTTGTAAATATCTCAATATTTATTAACTTTAGCTCATATGTACCCTAATAATTTACTGTTCACTATTAAATACTGTATCGTATTCTGGAATAAAAATGTACTGTTACAATTAAAAAATCGAAGCTGACCTTCGCCTGACCTTCACAGCACCACCTATGTTAAATCTGATATCACAGTCTTCTATCCCCCATGACACTCTATAACTTTTGTATAAAACATTTTTGTATGGTTTGTACCGTTTACGAGATATTTCACTGCATTGTTTAAGATGTGCCATTCTGTATATAACGGCACTATGTAGTCACACGCCCCACCTCTCTCACTCTTGTTGAACACTTTTCAATGTGGCGTGCGCTGTCCAGTTCTCTATGTCTATGATAGCGACGATAAAAGTGTGCGTTCACAACACCAAATTGAAACTCATACTGCGCATAAAAAAATGTGTACCAACCGACAATGATGTAGTTCTTTCAGAGCTGCCAATTGAGGAGTTCCAAAACTAGTTTCATTACTGTTATGCAACACCTCGTATAACACATTATAATATATTTAAAAAAAATCTAAATGCTAAAATGTTTCTATAAAAATATAGATTCGACTAATAATTGAATAAATCTACATTGTTGTAATTTGTATCGGTTCCAGGCAAAGCTACCCCGTGGCATTGAAAACATCCGACCTCATTTAGAAGAAGTGGACAATGTTCCTCTTTTGGTGTCTTTGTTCACTGATTGCACTGTGGCAGTCACTCATCGTATGTTACGAATTATGCAAGATTACGGTCAAACTATATGCGTTCTTGGCTCTGCTTCGAACGCTGAAAATATTGACTTATTCATGCAAGGCGATGCTAGGTAATTTTTATAAAAAATAATAATTTCATAAAGTTAAGACAAAAGAGGCAGGTAATGAATAAAGTAGTCACACGTAATTAATAAATACAAATGATTGCTTAAGTTAGCCTTCCTGTTTGGAACACCCATTGATGTAACGTTACAATGCAATACCAGAAAAATTGGTTATTTAATCGTATCACCGTAGAGTAAATGATAACTCAGCCGCCACGATAGTGGAAGATCTGGGTTTGTTTTCCGACGTTGACATAGGTTTAAAATGAATTTTTATTCTATTGCATTGTAATGTTGCGTCATTCGATGGGTGTTCCTAATAAAAATGGTAACTTAATCATTTGTATTTAAAAAATAATATTTTTACACTGTTACAACTTTAACGCTATCTGTGGTACTGAATGATGTGCTAAACGTGATTTTGTTTTATTGATTTTACTTTTGTTTTGTTTACATTTTTTCTTTTTAGAAGTTAATGACCTCTGTTGTCGAGCGTCTATAATTTACAATTCATTCATGTGCTAAACGGACATGACGTCATAACTGTTCGAGCATTTTATAGCGCCTAGCTTGGCACTTCGTTTTTGGTGCTATTTATAAATTTGATTACTACTATCTTTTTTCGTAGCATCGCAGTTGAGCCCCTGTATCCACAAGTTTGTCAACGGGTTCCAGTGTTCGCGCCTGTCGAACCGGTATTTGGACCATCGCCTGTCACATTGAGTCGTACTTTAAACGCACTGCCCTGTTCGCTGGCGTTCAAACGAGAAGATCCGGTTTCGATATATCACTTGATGCTAGAAGCAAGACACTATATGCTTGCTGTATCCAACTGTATACAGTTTTGGGTTTGTTGCGTTGTGGCCCTCAGTTTTGTAAGTAGTATCCTAACTAATATAAATGCGAAAGTAAGTTTGTTTGTTTGTTCCGCTTTCACGCCTCAATTACTCAATGACTCTCTGTGAAATTTTGCACACGGGTAGCTTCCACAATGGAAATGAACATAGGCTATAATAACTAGCTGGCCTGGCTTTACTCGGATGGAAATCGGGGGTAATCTCAGAAGACCGATTTCAAAATAATTTTCACTGTTAAGTTTATAATTTTTTTAGTTGCAGCTAGCGGGTATAATTTTAATGTTGCCTCCACTCTTAACAATAGGACAAGTAATATGGTTGGTATGCATTATATTTCCTTTATTGAGTTTTTCACTCATCGGATTACCTGTCGATTCTCAAGTTATGCAAAAGCCGAGTAGCAAATATCAGTATACACTCAACACTGACGTAAGTATAATAATATTTTATTTTATTCAAATAGACTTACACAGTTCCAGTTTTGGGGGGGGGAGTTAATTGCTAGTTAATAATAAGAAATAAAGGGCGATGAAGAATACATCGTCTGGGGCTCCCGGATGGCTAAGGCCGGCGCTGGCCTTAAAGCATCGAATACATCAAAAAATTACCTTGACATTGTTTATTTTTAATTTACAAGAGAAAACCAGAGCTGGGGGACGCTGATTTTGACCATTTTTTTTCCTTGCGAAAGTAGATCGAAAAATAAAAATACATTTTACGCCATTCAATAGCTTCCATAGACTCTGATTGGCTGGCGTAACCCACGCTACTTGAACACAACATAAAAGTTGGACTTGAACCAATTTGGCTCGATCTGCGTTTACGGAATGTGTGAGGCGCTGCGATCTCTTACGACGGCTTGCATCGGTCTTACGTGTTGCGTTTTGCGACAATTGTAGATGGGGCTTAATAGTTATGATATTTCGATGCGTTGACATTCATTTTTAGATTTGGTTAATTAATTAATTGTAGATTCATCGACAACTCACGTCATTAGCGTCTTCAACACAACAAATAATCCATTTGTGTATTAGAATCCGCCAGCCGGCATTCACAAACCGACTGGTACGAGCTCGGGTTCCTGGGAGCGCTAATTCCCAAAGAACAATAGAATGAAATTTGCGATATAGCAACCACATTCCAATGTCTCCCCTGAGGGGTTTACGTTTGGCTGCACATATAATATGTATATACTGAATTACTTCCATTTTCACAATTTAATATTTCAGAAGATAAGGCATAATATGGTGTCGAATTGCACAAATCTTATTTTCATTTAAAAAAAAGTACTCTCAAAGTACGTGTAAACATACTGTGTCCAGTTAGTACTCTCATAGTATGTATAAACATCTTGTGTGTGTGCGTGTGTGTACAATTAAGTGAAGTGCGCACTAGTTTTCCTGCGCATGACGTATGTCTGTTTGGTTTTTTCTAAGATTACTGTCTTATAAAATGGAGGGCGGCGAGCTTAGATGTTTTACAGATCATACAAAATTGGTTGAAATCGGCCATCCCTCAGCTCTGGTTATTAGTTTATAAATTACCAATTGAATTTTAGATTGCGTTATTCGTTTCATGGTGTTACTGTGCCAAATTTCTGCCGATGGCTTTTATAATAATATTATGCTACGTATGTACTTTGATTGGATTCTGTCACGACATCGAAGCGGCATTAAACACTACATCGTGTGTGGTTTTGTATCCGTATTCTGACGGAAATGAATCCATGTGGATGGGATGGACCCAGTATAGTTACAGTTTGTTAATTGCTCAACATGTCGTTGTACTTTTAATCGTACTACACCTTTGTAAGTACAGAGATGCTGCAAATCAGTTTTTTCATTTACGTATTTTTTTTGTTTTGTTTAGTGACATTTTTTTTACCCGGTACCACGTTTGAACAACTTGTGTTTCAACTCCCTCATTTTTATTAATCAATTCTTAATAAAAAAAAATAGATTTGCTTTTTAACTTACTTGACTAAATACGCAGTTTCATTTATTTGCGAAAAAATTACTTACAGTATCTTATTTAGTTAACAATTAGATTAACAATCAATATTGTTATTACTTCCTATATTGTATTTTGAGAAAAGCAGCATTCATTGTAGTGTTTTTATAAAAATAAAAATATTATTAGCTCTCACAGTTTGTGGATTTGCGCTGTATTTGTGCTATATATAAGTGTACGCCATGGGCACCGTGGAGTAACTGGAAACTTTCCCGACGCGATATTGGGTGTTCCGGGTTCGATTCCCGGCGGTGCATTTAAATTTTTCTTATGTAGCCTTTCTACAATAATTAATAAGGGCATGTTATGGCGATTAATATCGTCTGATGTCCTTATGTTAATTTCACTAAAATAGTGAATTTGTACAGTATAGGAAGTAATAACAATATTGATTGTTAATCTAATTGTTAACTAAATACGCAGTATTTTTAACAGTATGTATATTCATACAACCATATACAACTAATATATTTACTTTTTTTCAGTAACTATATCGGTATGTTTTGTGCATCGGGAATACTCCATATGGAAGCAAAGTCCGTTGACAAACAAACTGTGGCTTTTTTCAGTAATTATAACGTACGTTTATTTATTAGTAGATTGTATATCTAGATGTGTAATGGGCTATATTACTGACGAGTGAATGTGATGACAGTACGTAAAAACGATCGAATCCGAGTTTTTACAGTCACACGAGTCAAAATAGCATTACGCACGAGTTATATAGTGGTATTTTTGCCATACCCACTATAAAATACCTACTTTTCACTTCATTTTCAAAAAAATTTGACAGTTCATTTGCGTCGCTATCTTTACTTTTACAGTATGCCGTGAAGATCGTGAGACATCGCAGGCGTATAAAGCAAATGAACAGAAGTCGCTATGGCAACCGTTTACTTACCGCTGCGGTAAATAAAACATTTTCGGCAGGCCTACCAGTTAAATGACCCATTACAGGCCGGTATACATGCAACGAAAGTAGCTATTTTGTAGTGGATATGGCAAAAAATATTAATAACGATGCGCCGAGCACAAGTTTTACCGAGTACTGAGTAATATTCGGTTTTATATGTGCTGAACCGAGTACTCGGCCGAATTACTTAGTTCAGTTTACGTAGGTCTGGGCCGCGAAAAAACGTTTATACATGATCGCGATGTGCGACAGGCGAGCGAGCGGTACCTCTCTGCCCGAACCCCCAATGGAAATTCCCCGTCTGTTGCTTGTTATCTGGCTTACAAATTATACACGGAACGCTTTAAACTTTTTTTTGTGGAAAAACCTGAAATTTAGTGGTTAGTTTGTGTTTAAGAATAGAATAGAATAGAAATTTATTAATCCATAATACAATTACACGAGGATTCGTCAAAACACTTAATACAAATCGGTCCACTATAAAATACATATTAAATATAGAAATCATTAATGTTATAAAGACATTGACTGACTAAAGCTGCCTTTATTACATTTTTAAACTTATTAAAATTCAAAATTTTAATATCATGCGGCAGCATATTAAACATTTTTAAAGCATGATATTCGGCGCTATTATTAAATAATGTCATTGAAGACTTCGGTAAAATTACATTAGAATTATTTCTAGTGTCATGTCCATGGACAGCCTGAAATGTATCGTAATTTTGAATGCGTTGCTTGACAAAGCACAAGGTAAAATAGACATATATACTCAAGTGTGCAAGCTTTCACGGCCGGCATTGTTCCAAATCTTCATGGTTTCCGGGCTTGTAGGCCGTGGTCCGGTGGTATTTCTACCTGACGTTTCGTCTACAACTGCGGTAGACATTCTCAAAGGCGATGTGGCAGCGGTCGAAGTGTCCTCCTTGGCGGCTCACAGATGAGTGTGAGCCGCCAAGTGAGCCGCCAAGGAGGACACTTCGACCGCTGCCACATCGCCTTTGAGAATGTCTACCGCAGTTGTAGACGAAACGTCAGGTAGAAATACCACCGGACCACGGCCTACAAGCCCGGAAACCATGAAGATTTGAGACATATATACTGTTTAGCGACTGTTCGAAAAATGAATGGACGCAAAAAATCACGAATATGGAGATTTTATATCGAACCATGTTATCCGGCTGAGTATGAGTACTAGAAAAATTGCTGAATATGCCGGGTACCGAGTAATAAACGAGTACTTGGCGCATCTATCTGCCTGGGCTGGCTTCGCCCGGATGCAAATCGAATTGAATTCTCACTATTAGACACTTTTTTTTAGATTCGTTTTACAATTATTATTCACTGTTATCGTTTTATCCGTGTCTGATAATTATAACGATCTCGCTCCGGTTTTCCTCGATCTTCCATGGCCAGTTATGGTGTTCGGCATATTGTCTCCAGTTCTAAGTTTCTGTATTGTGGAATTTATCAAATGGCAAGAAATAAAGTAAGTACAAAATGACATAACTGTAATCTATAGATGATTTGGGTGATGCAGAAACCAGGCCCATGGCCAAAGACCATCTATATTTTTGCCCATGGCATGGATGCCCATGGTCATAGGTTGAGAAATTATGGTGAGCCGATGCTGTAGCTCTTATTAAAATTCATGTATTCGTTACTCGTACGGAATTACGAAGTATGATCATATCTCTAATTATCGTGAGCAGTGCAACATGTTAAGTGTTAGGAATTACATGGAGATTCATTATCTGTGTCTTTTGCATAAAATTATATTAACTGGGAAACCAAGTTATTTGTTTAATAAAATTGTTAGACGGTGCGATACAATAACAGCTGATATCAATTTGCGCTCTGTGAACTATTTGGTCATTCCTGAGCATAAAACGTCCAAATTTGAATGTAGTTTTTCTTATTTAACACCATCCTTATATAACAATTTACCTGATGTAGTAAAAAAACTCAAGTATACCTTCATTTAATGAAAAAGTTAAACATCTTTATAAACAGTAGAACTGGTATATCGAAGTTATATGTTGAATCTTTTTGTTTTGGTTTTTTCTCTGAATTGTTTCTGTAATTATTTATGTAGAAGTATTATTGTATATTTGTATCATTCTTTTTTCTCTCACATATGATTGTATCTTTCTTTGTTGATGGTTTGGAATGAAAACCAGCTTTAAGCTGATTTCCACACCATTTGATAAAATTTTTATTTTATCAATAAACACATTATTATTATTGTCCTTGACTTAGAAGTGTTGGTCTCCAAATGTTGTTTGACGCTTGGATCTCGGTGTTAAAAATTTAAAATTTACTTTTAATTTTTTTTTAGAGTTAATTTAAGGTATCAAAGAAGAGCTCGTCTTGATTTTGGTACAAAACTAGGAATGAATTCACCGTTTTAGATGTCTATTCTTCATGGAAATTAATACTTAAAACATCGAAGAAGATAAAATTAGTATTATATTTTTTAAATGTAGGTACTGTTTTTATCAATATGATCTCTGAAGAATTTTATTTTTAAATAATGTATTTTTTTAATGATATGACATGTTCCAGTGTAGATGTTACCGTATTTGTGAAATAAATGTTTTGTGGATTGTCTAATCAGTTTGTTTAATTTATAAATAACTAGCTGTGCGGTCCGACTCGCTCAATTGCAAATCGCTATTTTCGCTCAATGCTCATTCTCCCTTTTGTCGTAACTGACAAAAATGGGTGTGTGCTTATGACCACAAGACAGAAGTGAAAACTTCAGATTTTTTAATTTTTGGTGTCATCTATTATAGCGCATTTATGAACTAAAAATAATTTATTACTAAAATTGTATTTTTAATTAATTCCACCTTGGTTTCAAAAAAATTATAATTATTGTCAAAAAAAGAATATAACAAAATAAAAAAATTCGACTGATCACCAGTCCTATACTTCCCACCTAGTAAATATTTGCAAAAAATAAACACTCTTTTTTTATTCTTTGAAAAAAAGCATGGCCCTCTTTTTTGTTTGGTGATCTACTGATGGCTAGTAATCATATACCGTGCGAGTTTTTTCAAAGCGTACATAGACTGTTTCACAATTTAAAATAGTGGTATAGACATTGTTGGTATCTATTTCTGATCTGTTTGGAAACTGCACACTAAATAACGCAGAAACTTGCCGACAACTATTTCTGTACATAAGAACCTTTTCTTCCACTGTGTACATTTTTTTATAGAAAAAATAATATTATAAATAAATCTCTGAACTTATAAAATTTATTATCACAACTCAATAACAATAAATATTGTAAATAAAAACATTCGTTTCCATAGTTTCTAACAATATCTATACCACGATTTCAAATTGTGAAACAGCCTATGTACGTTTTGAAAAAACTCGCACGGTATAATAGATAGTTTTATAGATAGACCACTCGACCTTCAAGGTCAAATTTACGTTTTAGTTCTTACACGATTCACTAATGCTTATGGCGCTGCTGGTATTACTACGTGCCTGCAGGCGTTTCCATAGATACTCTATTACAAGCCCCCTATTCACAGGTTTATTTATTTTTTAAGGTCATCAACAGTTAAACATTATTTGGGTCTAGCACAAATTCATAATATCAATTTATTATTAAAAAATATTAAAATAATATTAAAAAATAATAAATTGATAATATGAATTTGTGCTAGACCCAAATAACGTTAACTGTTGATGGCCTTAAAAAATAAATAAATAACTGCTATAGTATCGGAAATTTCAAACTAGTTTATGTAGATTATTGACACTCTGAAATTAGTTTACAGGATTAATATTTGTAGATATAGGAAGATTGAAATTGTCAATTCTTTTCAAAACTATAATTTATTTAGAGTAATTTCTTAACCCTATTTACAGTTTTATTTTTAACTAAATTTTTTTTAAATCTAGTTAATAATGATATTTTTTTTAATTTTATCTGTATAACAAATCTTTCATATAATCATTTTAATTTATTATTTACTTGAGTCCGTATATAAAAATAATTTAGAAATATTTGACTTTAAACACATGAAAATATTATCCACTGATTAAAATTTCTTGGACACATAAATTCGAAACAGGGCTTGTGATACAAAGTCTCGAATAGTCGTGAACCAATTTTTCACTGATTTTTAACTGCATGCTCGCAATCAGTTCCATTTAGTGTTGAGTGTATGTTGTATGAATGAATTGTAGATTATAGACGCTCGACAACAGAGGTCATTAGCGTCGAGTGTATGTTGTAAATCAGAACGTGAACCTGCAACAAAATCAATTAAAGAAGGAACGCTTTATTAGACTGTACTACAAAATGAGTTACATATTGGAATAAAATAATAAGGGTTTTTCAAAATGATTTTGTAGAAATTATTAATAGAAAATTTAATGATCGGAATAATTTTACGAAATACATTAAAAGTAGTTTTAGATCACAAGTTTAACTTACCTCGGGATCGCCTGGTAGAGTATGAAAAATAATCTTATTTTGAGGTTTCCCACAATTCGGCAAACAACAAGAATAAACCATTTTTTTTAGAAAATATGTAATATTTTTTATAAATTACTATAAAACAATTATTTTTTGTAATGACATCTCGTCAACACTAAATTGTTTAAAATTTAAAATATATTATGCGTTTCCGTGGTTACAATAAATAAAAATTGATCGCTGCGCCTTCCGCGAATCGTGTAAGAATTAAATTGAAAGTTAATGGAAATATACGAAGTGAGCATAGCATGATTCTAATGGAAATATACGAAGTGAGCATAGCATGCCAGTAATATAGCAAAAATCATGGTTACCTTGATTTACGTACAATTTTCTTTTTTTAGTAAAATATTTTTTTTCTCGAAAAATATACATTTTAGAGAAAAAAAATATTTACATTTTTTTCATATTATAACATCTAGAATTCATTTATTTTTTTTTTTACCTATGTTAATACGTGACATTGAGAACGTTTTTTTTAGTATCTCAGGATCCACTGAACCGATTTGACTCAAAATGTAATCAGATCTAAGTTAAAGGCTGATAAACACAATAGAACAATCGGCATGGCCGTATGTTGTTCCGTTTTTACGATATCGAAGGCGAAAAATTGACCACATACGCACACACATATATATACACACACATAAAGACATCAGTCAGAAAATGATCTTAAACGATTGCTAGGGTCTCAAAACGTGAAGATCTGTTAAAATCTCGAAATATTTTTTTTCAGACTAAATCCATTACTTCCCTACCATAGTAGAGGTGGGAAGTAAAAATATATAAATTATAAATAAATATCATGTAGAATGTAGAAAAAAAAAACGCCAAAAATTCTACGCTGCCATCAGGTCTCGAACCCAGGTTTCTATGCATAGAACGCAAAGACTAAACATTTTTTCAGTACCCAGGCAAAGAGTGCCTAACACGCCTAAGGAAGTTTTCACTTCAAAAATTAAAGTGTGAGATAAGCCACCGAGCAACCATCCTTAAGTCTGACTTTCTTCTCACAAAGTGGCGTAACTGGCAGATACGTTATTACGTGAGATGAGGGAAGATGTACAACCTATGTTACTAATTATTAAGAAGTGGGTTTTTAAACATTGAAAGAATTTTCCCAGTCGATTCAGTGGTTCTTGTGTTTTCACATAGCATAAATACAAACTTTTTATTTTATATATTAATATAGAAACGATTCAAGCACCACAGTAAAATTCTGTACGCAAACGTTCAAGTATAGGAAGAGGAAATAATAGTCGATAAGTTAATTCTAACCAAACAGAGGAAAAATAACAAAAAATACTTTTCATTTTTTTATTGCAAATATATTTTCACACATTAGTTCTATGACTATTATAATAATAAGGATTATATCCTATATTTTAGTCAGTACTTATAAATATTTTTAACTCTGCATTTATATTTTGCATACAGTACATTCTAAGTAATTACATATCTACATTATCAACATCACTCTTTCAATTTATACAAATGGCTTTTGATATGGCATCTGGTGACAGAAAATGAAAGTACAGCAAAATGTAGTTACCACGCCTTCATGTCAAATTCCAATACAAAGTAGTTAATATTTTTTTTATGAAAAAATCCATTTTGACAATTTTTTAATAACTTAATTTTATTTTTATAATTAGTTTGCAGATAGTAAAATTACTTACTGCAAGGATAGACGCTAATGACCTCAGTTGTCGAGTGTCTATAAATCAAGTTCACATAATAATACATTTAAATGCCACAATGCATGTAATATTAGCAAATACACTATTTTGTCGGCAGGATTTTGATCCAAGTTTTTGAAGTTATACTTCTTTTGGCGCGTTATGAAAAAATAATGAGAGTGAATTTTTACGACACGCGCGAATCGCGTCACGACAATTTAACAGGATGAAGTTGCAGCATTAATGATTTCCATAGTTACCATATAAACAAATATACATAAATTCACTCCAGTCCTTTTATTATTTTATACTTCAATAAATTATTTGCATGCAAATTAAAAATTAGTTCTTCGTCACGCCAAAGAAGTATAACTTCTAACGCGCGTACAAAGTACACGCATCCATTTTTTTATGTACTTCCACAGGGGCGGATCTAGGTTTTTCGGGGCCTAGGGCTTATTTAAGTCCAATGGGGCCCCATTTTTTACTACACGATAAGTGCTCATTGTTAATGAAAAAGCATTAAAAATTTATGATTATTCAATGTTTGTGGGCCCTTGACACTAATTGTGGGCCCTTAACACTTTGGGGCATTGACACTAACTGTGGACTCTTGACACTAATTGTGGGCCCTTGACACTTGGGGGCCCATGGCATAAGCCCTATGTAGATCCGCCCCTGTACTTCCAACTCTGACACTACACTGGTTTTTTGATAACTAACACGAATTTGGGACGTATTTGTAACATTTTCCTGGGCAAAAACAATTTTCCGCCCCTTTTCCATTTTCTCCTACACATTGCTTCTGTGTTGTGCCGCCCTCTCAAGTTTACCGCCCCGGGTAAATGTAGTTTTCGATATTTGGCAAATATTATGTTCCTGATAAAGAAGCTTGTATACTTTCTCAAACGTGAAAATTTTGCATTTTATCATACATGCGAAATACTTCAAATAAAATAAAACAAAAATGAGTGACGCTGGAAATGTATTGACGGAATTACTTAGATTCTCTAGTTTTCAGTCAGTTTAATTAAGTTGAAAAAAAATCCATAATTATACCACTATTTTTATACATTCTTATTATATCAGTAAAAACGGTATAATTATTGAAAAAGAAAATAATTGTTTAATTTTAATGTAAAATTGTGTTTAAAGCAGTTACTTGTCTTCTCGGGTATTCTTTATACATAAATTTTTGTTCGCTACCTGAGAATGACAATTAATAACCAAGTGTACTGAAATACACTATTATTTTTGAGTATATTGACTATGACCGGGACCTGGAATCATACTGCAAAAGATCTAATTGAACTCTCGGAGTACGAATTACATTTGTATAAAAAGTGAAATCAAAAACTATTAAATTGCGGTTCTTAGTTATATTGTTTTCAATTTTAAAATGAAATAAACAAAAAAATAAATTCAATAGACCTCGAACCTCAAGGAGCTGTTAAAATCAGTTTGTTATATCCGAAGTTCGCTATATGCGATAATTTTAAATTGTTATATCGTTGACTATTGCTCGGTTTCTGATACACCATTCAGCTATCTAGAATTAAGAATATCATTTTGTTTTCAACTATTAACCCTTTGACTGCTCCAGACGTATATATACGATTACCTGGGTTACTGCTCCAGCCGTATATTTACGTTCGGGCTGGAAAAAATACTTACAACGATAAACTGCTACCGTCGTATATATACGAGCAACGCCTACCAGATCATGGCCAATCCGGACGTTTTTTTGCGATTTACCGCAGAATTTTTTTACAGCGATAAACTGCTACCACCGTATATATACGTACAACGCCTATTAGAACACCAATTCTTAACTTTGTTGTTTTTTTTCTTTCAAAGTCAAAGCGTATGTACACGTGTTTTACACGTGTATACATGCACTGATTGCTCTGTTTTTGATAAAAATATATGTTTTAAACAAAAAAGGCAAAAAAACAATTCGATATGATTTGACGGGATTTAGCTTCATTATTTTACTCCACTGATAACAACAGTGGACTGCTCCAGACGTATCTATACGGAACGGCCGAAAAAATTGCGCACACAGCATGCACTCTCGTAAAATAAATTCGCAGTGAAAAGGTTAATGGAGACCTCCATTTAGTTGAAAACAAATGACATTTTAAAGCTGAAACCCAGCAAAGGGATTACATAGACATCTAACCTGTTGTTTGGAGTGTGACACATCAATTCCATAGAGAACCGACCGCCTTAAAGCTTTAAACTTTGCTTAAACTATGTATATCTCTCTCAAAAGCTTTATTTACCAATCATGCATCTCTATTAGAGTTAGGCTAGTATATTTTTTCGAATCAACAGGTTATGTAAGGAAAAATGGCGGAACTTGAAATTTAGTTCGTTATAAACGGTGGTTTGCTATATGTGATGACGTTATAATCGAGATCTACTGTATTAAACCTTTCACAAAAATGAAAACGAATATAAAACCGTTATTCTGAAAATATTCAGAACTATTTTTGAAAACACTCTGATATTACAAAAGGATTCCAGTCCCTGATTAGGATACGTTTTTGCACCGTTTCTAATATTTTAAGAACAGAAACAGTTAAGTTAAACGAACTGTTTTTTAAATCTATCAACGATAATTTAAAAAATACGTATATTTGTATTCATAAACACAAAATAATTATATTCTATTAAATTAAAAAAAAAACAAAACAAGTGTAATAATTTCAATTTGTGATCGTGATGTATAATCGCCTTTCCAAAAAGGCTTTAAAATCATTCCACCTATAAATAAATTATTAATTTGTTGTTTATTCTTCGAAAGTACATTAAAATCTTCCCTACGAAGCCTACGTTCAAATTCTATATACTATCGATTATTTAATTTTAATATTTTAGGTACATATTTTTGTTACTCAATATTGGTGTTTTCAAATTAGAAAATAAAAAAATAGTGTTGACGGACGTTTAAATGTGCAAACATGGACGTTTGTGAACATGACACACTAAACATGTCCAGATATTTTTTATTCGCCATGGGAAGTGATCTTAGTGCTCTCTGGTGGTAGAAAATAAAAGCTGTCTATGACATAAACTGAAATAACAGAAAGCTGTCAAGTATCTAGCCATAACCTATAAATACGCGTTGTGATCAAAAAAGACCCAGTTGGTCAGGCCATCACGTATAATATAGTAGAATCTGGATAGAACGACTTTCAAGGGACCGGCGACATTATGTCGTATTAACCTGACGACGTACAAAACGATCGCATAATTTAAGCTTGTTTTTATATAACACACATAGGTAAGTGTACAATAGATTAATTTCTATGAAAATAAAACAAAATATATTAACACTTACAAATACATATGTACCTACATAATATGTAACTTTAATGAAAATTAAACATTGCACATAATATGTGTGTACTACAAATCTGAGGAACAATATTGTAATTTCGTTCTAACGGGACGATTATTACAAAATTAGGTCACTAAAAGCAGTTGATCGCTTAAACCGGAGTCGTACTATACGGATACGCTTTCATAGTACGTCTATATGAAACCTAACTTGAATTTGCATTTACGTCACTAAAAACGGTTAGTCGTTATAAACGAAGTCGTAATAGACGGACTCTACTGTATTTAAAAAAAAGGTCCAGTTTACATCGACATACAATTTGGGTCGAATAACGAAAATTTTGCGATGGGAACGCTCAAATGAATTTCACATAATTCAAAGTTTAACCCAGATTTTGTGATCAGTTACAGTTTACGGAATCGAGCAGTCTTTTAACTTAAATTTTACATCAAACAGCTGACAGAAAAATGTAAAATTGCATTACACAGAACGCGAAAAAACGAAAAAATCACATCCAGTATACAATTTCTGCAAAAAAAAGAAGTTATCCGAAACACGCGGTTTTTGGACCATTTTATAAATGTGCCAGGGCATTGCTCAAAAAATATCTGAACATTCGACAACACCATTTAATTTGAATATTTTAGATACAAATTTTTGTTATTTAATATTGGTGTGAAGATCCATTTCAAATTTAAAAAAAATTCAAAAAAGAATACAATAATACAAACTTATAAAATACTTCCAAGGTACATTACCAATAAAGACGTGTGGACTTTCATATATTTTTCAAATGCAACAAAATAATCGAAAATATTGCATGTCCGTTTATTCATGTATTAATGTGTAGACATCTTAACTCTCGATAGGGACTGCGTGAGAGTTTGAGTGTTACACCATCATGCTGGGTTGCAGAAAACATTGTCATAAAATCTGATTTGACAATGACCTTAGACTGTGACCACATATTTCTCCATAAGAAAGCATTGTAAAATTTTAAATCGATCTTGCTCAAAAAATATCGTTTTTTATATAATTTCCACTTCGAAACAACATTTTTCTATGCATTTTGATCAAAATTTAGCTTGAAAAGCGATCTTTTTCTATGTAGATCAACCATATTTTGTTTTTATGTAAGTACAATGTAATGTTCTACACGACAAAGAGTTTCATAATGACATTAGACTGTTCCCGCATGTATAAAAACTGTAATTATATGATTACAATCTAAGTCCCGTTTCACATGAGGCGTACGATGCGTCCTACGCTTGAGCCTCGGTTGGCACTGAACAAACGTAACCTTTCATATGCGGGCGTGAAGCGGGATTCTCTCAGCGCGCGCAAAATTTACGACGCGGGCTCACACCTGGCCCGCGCGTCTGACGTAGGTACGCCAGGCGCCAGGGCATGGTGGCAAGTGTGTCAATTCACATGAGACGTGGCGCGCTACGGCAACAACGCCCGAGGTACACACTTGCGCGTCCATTTTGATACTGCTTCACTTACACCATGTGTAAAGAAAGTCGACGTTCTACGTCCTATTCGCGGCGTAGGACGTAGGCGCGTGGTACGCCTCATGTGAAACGGGACTAAGGTCATTGTCAAATCAAATTTTTTGACAATGCTTTCTTTGATCCAGCATAAGTTTACACATCAGTTCTCGTGAGTACCGCGTCACTCACACTTTTTTTTAATTTATAATTTAGAAATAGCACTTGTTTTTATTTGTTTTATCTTGTCATGGGCCATCTCTGTATAATAAATATAATCGAAAAGAAATTTATGTCTGAACAGATTCAGAAAGACATTTTCAAAAGTTTAAAAGAAAAATGTGCTTGTGTTATTTTGGTGTTAGTAGTCTCTCTTCTGTAAAGAAATTATACAAGCGTCTACAGACAGACACGTTCAGCTCGCATAATGTTGCACAGCGCTGTTATTCCTTTACATGTATTGTCTGCGAGGTGAAGAGGGGGTGTGTTTGTGCGACGGTTTTGTCTGCGGGATGAAGAGGGAGGGGGGTTGAGGCGGCGCGCGCCGCCTCCACCCCCCTCCCTCTTCACCTCGCAGACAATACATGTAAAGGAATAACAGCGCTGTGCAACATTATGTCAGCTGAACGTGTCTGTCTGTAGACGTTTGTAGAAATTATTAGGGAATGCTTTCCAAACGCCACATTTCTGACCGTGCTTTGTATTCATTTGAATTATTATATAATTATCACTTATGACATGTTTAGAACATGATTACATTGTTGCATACTTTTTAAGTCTACACAAAATAATTTAATATTTTAAATAAATCATCTACCAATTTACAGACAATATTTTAATTAAGAATGCACTGAACACTCAGTTAATAAACGGTACTCGGCCATTTTGTCGAGTACTTAGTTTAGCCGATCACCTATTAGAATTACTCGGCCGAAGAATAAAAAGTCTCCCCAAAAAATTGAAATTTTTTAAAAATTTTACAGATCAGGAACTAGAAGGCAAACAGACAGGTTGACATCAGAGCAATAGCGATAGGGTTTCAGACCGTGAAATACGGAGCAATAAAAATTAATAAAATTATATGTCTCTCCTTCGCAAAAATGCTGTAAGTCGTGCCATCTATACACAGGTTGCAATACCACACAGTATCAAATTACTCGGCCGGGTATAGTACTCGATTTTCATATTTGACCTCGTATCGGTTTTTTAAAAAATGAGTACTCGCACTCCTAATTATAATGAAAAACAAAACAGGTTAAACTTCATCATCGTTAAGATCTAATATTTCAGCTACAAATGTAGCGACATCTGTATCTTTATGTGCATGTTCTTTACAGAAGTCATGGCCTAACAACTGATCATAGTTAGGTCTGTCCAAGTATTTTTTCTGTAAACATTTCGAAATAAAATTCTGAAAGGCATCAGAGAAACGACCATTTTGTGGAAGACTTGGAGGATCGTCTTTGACTACCTGTTTTAATTGCTCGAAAGGTGTACCCCAATTTTTGTACGGAAATTTCCCCGTTGCTAATTCAAGAAGCGATATACCTAAGGACCAAACGTCCGAGCGAATATCATACTGCGATGGGTTTCCCGTGGGATCTATTCGCTCCGGCTAAAAATTTCAAACAAAAATTAAAGAATTACTCTCAGGCGGAATGCTACAATTTTTTGCAATTTGACTACCAAATATCTCTTCAAAAGCTGTGTGAAAAACGATTATAAAATAAGTTCTTACCGCCATATAAGGCTTGCAGCCGGCATCTATAGTCTTTGCAACAGAGTCTACTAAATATCCAGAAATTCCAAAATCGCACATTTTGACTTCACCTTTCCGGTTGATTAAAATATTGGACGGCTTAACATCGCGATGAATCACTCGCAATTGCGAATATAAATAATGTAAAGCACTAACGACAGCGAAGGCTACTTTACCCAATATATCTTCTGGTATTGATCGATTATGTTTGTAAACTTTTGCATAAAATTTGTCAAGGCTTGTATCCATAACCTAAAAAAATCACAATAAAATCAAGATCGTTGTTGGAAAAACCTAAACTGACAGATAATACTGAAGCAGTTAATTCGGAATGAAAAAATGCTAATCGAATGGAAGGCCAGTATGGAATCTTGTTTATTAATACTGTCTAATAACTATTATGCAAGTACTTGTAGTGTAACATATTTTTGTAAAAACAGACATGATGGCGAAAATCGGCGGACTAAGACGGACAAAAACAACTGCGCGCGCATCTCATTGCAATAAAAGAATGACAACACTCGGATAACAGAGAGTCGGGACGATAGGGGCTATACTCTATTTAGCACGTACTTCCATACAAATCCACACATCTCCTTCTCTGAACAAAGCACCATAGAACTGAACAGTATACAAACAATCGCTGCTCCTCATCGATATATCTAAATCCATAAGCAACCGTTTTTGTTCCTGTGTGTTTACAGTAGCCGTTATACGTTTGACGGCCATTATTGTGCCGCTCGGTATATGTCGCATTTTCTCCACAATGCCATACGCGCCTCGACCGAGGTCGCATATCTTTTCGAGGTCATCCGCTTCAACTAGGCATGTCGTATCGCCGATAGTAATAGTTGTTCGTTTATCAAGATTGCGAGGCGGAGTTCTAAAATAACAATGGCAGATTTAAGGTAGTTGTCGTGCTATGGGCATAGTGTCAGAAAATTCTAAATTTTCGTATACTCATTAAGGATACTATAATACAAATACCATTAAAATTTGAAGTTGATTGACCATCTCTAACTCGAGATAAACTTAATTAAAGTTCGGATAATTAACACGGAGAGCATAGGAAAGGTTGTGTTTTTGACAAGTTTTTTAATTTAAAAAAAAAGTAACAGTCAGAAATTTTCAAAAAACTAACTGTTCATTGATGTTTTTGTTCTGAGTTTAAAAATGAAAATCCAAAAATTATTGACCTTTTTATTGTTGAGATATAATAACGCAAAGTTCAACTATTTATGAGAAAAGATTGACATTTTTATATAATCCAAGCGAACAAACTAAGTGAAATATGTGTTACTATGTGAACAACAGTTTAGGTACAATCTCTAACAAAATTTTTTTACATTTAACACTATACTTATTTATTGTTTTACAGCGTATTATGAACGAAACTTTTGGATGTTATTGTAGCACGACAACTACCTTAATCGTGACATCAATACTAATACATAAAAATGAAACGTTTTTGTTGCTAGTCAATAATGCTCAAATTACTGAATCGATTTGAAAAATTCTTTCACTGTTTCCCGAGTGACATAGGCTATGTATTACTTCGCCATGACAAAAAGGGGACGATCAATGAGGGAAAACAGCCACTTTGATAGTACTAGTGACGCCAATTTATGTTTATTCAATGTATAAACCTTCCAACTGGAGCAAGAATAAGATCCCGCAATACGCTAGTATTTCATAGCAAACAAAATAATTTTTCACATACGATACAGCGCCCTGTACAGGCAAGAGCTATCTACTGTTGGCATTGTAAAACATCTTATCGCTCATCCAGCGTGATACTGGAGGCTTTGTTTTTGAGTGCTGGCAAGGACATTTAATTTTTTTTTGTTCTCATCAGATAATGCCATTTTCATATTAAATAATGCTAGTGCTGTTTATTTGATAAAATATTTAAAACACTTATCCCAAGCCCATGTTTCGACCAATATTAGTGGTATTAATCTAGTAACTTGTGATGAATCTAGTCACTAGTGTGGACAAGCAAGCACTTGATTAGCCAATTTATAACTGGAATTATATGAAAATGTACTTACATTGGTGGAGGAGCTTCACTAGATACCTCTATCCTTAGATTCGGTCGCTTCTTTTTACCAGACATGATTGCTGTACTATATTTTTTTATAAAGCTTTAGGCACCCCAACCTTTAAAAAGAACACTCCAAAGGAGCGATATTATTCAACAGATTTTGACAGTTCATTGTATAGAACATCAATTTTTCACTGAAAAAATGTCGGCGTGTTGTTAGCTACATTTTCTAAAATAAAATGTTATATTAAGAATTAAACTGAATAATTTTGTTAGAAGGTATATAGTAAAGTAAGGTTATAAATGTACAATATTATAATTTTAACAATTTTGCAACAAGAAACAATAGCTAATAACGTTGAATAATAATTTCAAGTTACCTTTTATTAAATAATGATTCTCAAATGATAAAACTCCGAAAATATACCACAAATTACATATTAAAATTTTTAATATTTTTTGGAGCTTTCCGATTTTTGATTACAATTTTATTATTTTAATTTATCCTAGTAAATTTCATATTTTTTGTTGTTGAACCTGCGGCTGCATCCTGCGCAATCCTGCGTTGTGAAGATAGATATAAACAAATTTGACAATTCATGAAATCATTCAAATTTTGATTTTTATGAATAAAAAATTAAGTGCGTAGGTAATAGGTATCGTGTGAATATTAATTTTGTGACAAGTATTTTTTATTATCAATCAATTCATTAATTCATCCATGTGAGATACGCAAGAAAAATTGCCATTTCAGTACTTAACTTGAATAAAATATAAATATAAGATGATATTCCAATGTATAAATCAAAAATTTTAATATTCAATACAAATGCAATTAAAATTATGTGGCCATTTAATATTATCTGTAATCTGAATGTAATTTGGACAGTAGCATCAACTTTTTTAATATTTTACTGCTCAGCTAAATTTGTAACATGGGTTTTAACCGATATACATGTTCCCATCAGGGACTCTACAAAACAGCACAATTGGCGAAGTGTCAGTATGTTGGCTAAAGTAAGCGCTTATTAACATATTTTATATTTGAATACGTTTCAGAAAGTCGCAGATATTTAAATTTGTTCTAATTTTTGACATTTTTTTTATTTTAGCCAAGCTATTGTTCTGTATGCGAAGCCCTAATGATAACTGGTTTAGGATTGTTTTGTGATTGTTGTGGTGTTTGTGCTGATAAAAGCTGTATCAAAAAAGCAGACCAAACATTGCATTGTAAACCTGTTACGTCTGACAAAGAAAATATCTCTCATCATTGGGTAAAAGGTATGTCAATAAACTATGCGCATTAATACAGGTAAAACCCGCGGTAAAAATCATTCGCTGAAACTAACATAAACGCAAAATTTTCCACAAAAACTACTTTGAATCAGTTTCCATATGCTTTCAACCAAAAATCGACCGAATAATGAACATAATACTTGATAATAATAATAAACATTTTATTATCATAGTTAATAAAAAAAAATATACAAAATTTTTTGACAATATTATTTTATTCAATTAGAATTTTCATAATATTATACTTGAACCAAATTTAATTTTAGGAGAAAAAAATCCATCTCGCGGAAAATCATAGCTTTTCAATTAATGAATTAATTACTTAATACTTATAATAGTTAAAGCACTATTACGGAAACTCTCTCCATTAATAATTGGTTTCAGGAAAATTGAGCGTGAAGTGAAACATTGCTAGGCGAGTAATTTTGTATTTAAAATAGCGGGGCTCGAAAGTACGGAAAATCCTTGAAAACAACATAGTGTAAAATTGTAAAGTGCGCTAAACAAAATGCGTTATATGGATTACTTACTGTAATCACAACTTGCGAGTAAAAATTAGAGAAAATAATTCGATTTTTTGTAGGTAATTTGCCTGTGGCCGCGAGTTGTTTTATATGTGAAGAAGACTGTTGTATTGAACCAGGTTTGGTTGATTACCGATGTTGTTGGTGTCAGAGGACAGTTCATACTACTTGTAAAGATCGAGTAGAAAATGTAAGTAATCCAGAGAAAAATACTTTAAATTTCTTTTAGTTATTATTTAGTTTAAAAACAATAAATTATTGTGCTTCAATGAATAGTTTGATGTTTCTCAGATTAGAGTTTTGTTCAAACTTTTGTAATATACTGGATGATTCATGACGTCGGGGAAACATTTCACAGGGTGATTTCTACGAGTAATTCAAATAAAAGTTTTCAAATAAGCATGTATCCGAAAACGCTTTCTAACGGAACTGTAGCCCCTCAATAGACCTTTTCACCAGTAGTTACGCGCAAGCGCCGTCGCCATGGTTATGATCGCGCTTTTTAAAAGTTTCGTACTTTTTTTGACGCAATGACTAGGTCAGAACCGTTTTTCAATGTTAATTTAGATGGAAATGTTACGGACGGTGCTAAATTAGTACACAAAACAGTGGAAGAACATACTTGTGCTAAATGGGGACGGTAGTTGAAGTGGGCATTATCTATCTCATTCTGGCCGCGCCCGATCAGTATACATTGAAAGTATAGGGTCATGCCTATATAACAGTATAATATTAAATATATAAGTTATATGTAATAAACTTTGAGGGGACAACAGTTCCGTTAGAAAGCATTTTTGGACACATGTGTATTTTAAGATTTTTTTTTTTGATATTTTTTGAACTTTTCCCCGACGTCATGAATCACCCTCTGTATTTGCATAATAAAAATGCGATGAAAAATTACATGCAAGTACCCTGTTGTTTCCATAAAAACAGTTCATTTTTTAATACAGAAATTAAACAAGTCAAACAAATTGTCAAAATTAACGTATTTTTTACGAGTATTTTTTATCTATATTTTTTATAAAACAAAAATGCCACATTCAAGTGTGAATACTTTAGTGTTTATAGTGAAATTAATGTTTTTTATAATTTATGATGTTTCAAAAGTGTGTATGAGAATTTTGGTTCCATTACATTTTTAAATTGACATAATTCATTATAATGTTCTGTTGTTTCGATACCGATTTAATAATTTTAAAAAGGAATGTGATTTGGGACCATGGCGTCGATTAATAATTCCTCCATGGGTTGTTCGAGTATCCGGCAGTCGACGTGGCAGCATGCGAAATTATCGTAAACATGTTCAAAGAGTCATACATCCAGGTTGGCCGGACTGGATGCCACTTATTGTAATAGGTAATACATTTTTTGTGCTATTTTTCAAAGCGGTCATGGGCGTAGACAAAAGGGAGCAAATGGGGCAAAATTCAAAAACAATTCAATCAACTCAAAATAGTTTTCAAAAAATTATAAAATGTATGTATGTTTCAAATCGTGGCCAGTATTATTTATTTATTCATAAACAAAAATGCTTGATTTTTTTTAAGGCTGCCTCTCATTATCTAGTGTTGAGTAGGAAAAACTGAGTTTAACATTTTACTATGTACAAATACCAAACATTTTATGTCTGAGGACCATTAAAAAACTGACCGAATATTTTACTAATGATAATATTAATAAACATTCCTGGTTTTTGTAGCTAATCGAAAATCAGGTGACAATGAGGGCGACCATGTTTTATCAATGTTTCGACAAGTACTTAACCCCGCTCAAGTTATCGATCTTAACGATAAACCACCGATCATAGCTTTACAGTGGGCGCCTCTGCTGGCCAACGCCCTGCTTTATGGCGTTTCGGTTGACACAACAAATGAAAATAATCCGAACGAATCGCGTAATACCGATTCGCAGCCGCAGCAAGCATGTAGGTTATTGGTCGGTGGCGGAGATGGAACTATCGCATGGGTGCTCAATGTTATACAACAATTGGGACTGAAGGTAAACATTTTTGTGTTCTTGTGGTTTTAAGGAGTTCATTTGGAGAGATGGCGATGTATGAGAGCCTATCTCATTTCGTACTATACTGATACCTATCCATCGGCCCCTTTGTTAAGAAACTGAAGGTCTGTCAGCGCGCAGTGGGTGGTATTAAAGGATGCAGGCCTCCAAAAATGGCCAAAATTACCACTTATTAATTCAGTTTCTTAACAAAAGGGCCGGTGGATAGATATTATAGTATGAAACAAGATAGACTCTTACGTCACCAGCTTTCCGTCTGTTATACAGGATGTTCTCGGTCTACCTATTTTATTTTTAATAGGCGATAGTACAGGTCAAAATAAGATTTGATCGTTAATCTCATTGTTAATCAAAATAAGATGATTAATGTTAAAACACCTTAGTAAAAGTTGTATGATAAGAGTCTTTAGAGAAATATGTTTAGTAAGGAAGAGTCAGTTTGGAGTTGGAGGCCCCGTACATATACAAAATATAAATGTAGGTAGGTCGTTTATTATAAATATTTGATTTTTTTGTCAGCCATTACATCTATATTATTCATTTTTTACGAAATTTACTTTACAAATATGTACATCAATTTCTAAGCAGACCGGGGGCCTCATTTAGTTCTGCCGCCCCGGGCCTCCGACGGGCTTAGTCTGCCACTGGCTACCAGGCTTTTTGCTGCCATCTGATAGCGCCACTGGCAAGTGAGATATACGTCACTTTGATGCATCTTTGATGTCATTCAAATGTCAGTAGTGTTAATATTTTCCGCCCACCTGAAGTTTTATTTGCCTCTAGCGCTATGTGACGAATAAAAATATGGTAGTCCTTTTTTACTAATGAGCCATTTTCCTATCCACTAGTGGCAGCATTTGTGGTAGGTACAAACATTATTTATTCCCCATTAGTGTCGTGTCATTTTAGTGGTATAACTTAATTATTAAATTATTATTATCATTAAATTAATTAAATAATTAAGTTATACCTCTAAAATGACACGACACTAATGGGGAATAAATAATGTTTGTACCTATCACAAGTGCTGCCTCTCGTGGATAATTGAAAGAAGTACTCTCAGAAAAATGGCTCATTCGATTAATTAAATTTGCAGCCACAGCCAGCTTTGGCTATTCTTCCATTAGGCACTGGAAATGATTTGTCCAGAGTGTTGGGTTGGGGCAAAGAAAACCCTTCAGATTTTGATGCCACTGTAGTATTACAACACATAATTGACGCTCAACCGGTGTATTTAGACAGGTAAGAAGTTTTAAATTTCCATTCTTTTAGGTGATTTTATCTAATTCTATAATAAAAAGGTGTCTGAATGTTTTACACATGGCGGAAGTTTATTCCTTAACATATACCCCGCGACTGGTATGGCTATGAATCGAGGTACAAAGTGTTCTTGGCGACATCTAACGGAATTTTTCTAAAGTTCTTAGTTCAACAACTACCTGTAGTAGGGCGCGCGCATCGTGTAACACTTTGCGTAAACTCGCCCTTGAGAATAGAACTTATTAATATGCATCCTCTAATAGACGAGAGCTAGTGACAGTTTTTTGGTGTTATTTTTTCAAGGTCTTATTTTTGTGAAGATGTTGAGGGACGCATATTAAAGTGCCCTGTGCAAGAGATTTTGCTAGATAGCGATATGGGAGGGATGCAGGTCGCCCCCAACATGTAACAAAAAAAATGGTCACAATTATTATTGCTTCAAGGCTGAAATTGTTTGTATAGCTTGTCGGTGACCCAGTAATTCCATTATAATATTTGCAGATCGATTGGTCAGTATTAAAGGGGTGGCAGATCACCCTAAACGTGTCATGTACCTGACGAAATTTATATTATTAGTTCAAGGTTCAAATTGTAATATGTTGTTACGGCGACTGTTTTAAGCATATATTTCAATTTGCAGAACAAAATGTCGGTATTAACTCCCTTGCAGAACGATATCAACACCTAGGCGAACAAGTTTTCCTCTAAGAGAGGGGGTTAATACCAACATTTTGTTATGCAAATTGAAATATATGCTTAAAACTGTCACTAGCTTTCGGTCTATAAGGTCTGGAGTCGCATAAAGAAGTATAACTTAAAAAAAATATCAGTATGAAGAGTCATGCATGATTTCCAGCACAAAATATGCTCCTGTTTTGAAATTGGTATCTTTGTAGATGGAATGTTGATATAAAATCATGTCGTCACTTGGGTTTACGAATGCCAGCGAAATCTCTTTTCATGTACAATTATCTCAGCATTGGAGTGGATGCACAAGTAGCCCTTGACTTTCATCGAACGAGAGAAAGCAAGTTTTATTTGTTTAGTAGTCGAATATTTAACAAGGTACTTAATTATGTATGACTGTTTCCTATTAGAAATCATTGCCAGAAACACAGTGGCGTTTATTTCATTTCAATACGTTAAATAATTACGGAAATACAAATTTAATAGCTGCTTACGTCACAACATCCGCGAAGCGGGCTTTATAATCTTTACAACCAGGCCGCCTAAGACCGATTGCACCGTTGCTATCAATCAACTATCAAAATGAGACATGTATTAAATATATGTGCAGTAGAGTAAGCACTAAGCCGCGATATTCGTGTCGTGTGACGTCATCAGCTCGAAAGAAAAAATAAAGGTGTAGTCTATTTAACCAACTTCAAAAAGGTATTGTGAAGCCGTTTTAAGTGCTGGACAAAAAAATCCAAGTTAGACGAGGCTCTTTCTAATGACATAATAAAAAAAATGACGTTTACAGGCTCACTAAATAAATCCCTTGCTATGTCAAAAGGAATGAGCAGTGAACGAAACCCATGACTAATGTTAAAGATGATTGTAAGTAAGGTCATTTAAAATATAAAATACATTTTTTAGTTGCTGTACTTGATATTTGGAACTCACCAGACGATGGTAGCGCAATGTCGGGACTTACAGGATCATCTTGAACTGTACTTAGATGGAAAATACATAGAATTGCCTTCCATCGAATCCATAGTTGTAATGAACATATCGTCTTGGGGCGCCGGTGTCCCTTTATGGAGTATGTTGTTTTCTTACTTGTACATTTTTTTAATTGTAAATTAAAATGTTTAATTTTATCCATAGGTATGGGTTCTGAAGGTGTACCTATTCAATCGTTTGATGATAAAAAGTTGGAAGTGCTTGCTCTGTATTCGTCTTTCCATATCGCTCAACTCCAAGTTGGGTTGTCACAACCTCACCGTATTGGTCAAGCAAATGTCGTAGAGGTAAGATAACTTTTGTTAGAGCTCGATTAATCTTAGAATGACAGTTACGTCATCAGCCTATTGATGGCAAAGCGCCGCCCTCATTAGCAACCTGTAGCAACGGGCTTGACAGCCGTTACCCTCTCTGCTGCTCTTTAATAGGTTTTACCATAGACGGCGTGTATGAGTTGAAGTAGGCAGAGACTGGAACAATAGCCGTTGTCGAGTGATTACGTCTCTGTATCATTCTTATAGTGTTGTGTCTAATGTCTACAGATTGTATCAAATTAAAGCTGTGCATAGGGCGTTCTGTATGTAAGACAGAGATCGATATATAAAGCAGTAAATAAGAACGAGATAAATGATCGCTAATAGGAAGTTTCTGTAGTTACAGTAAATAAATAATACCCATACTAACCCATACAACCTGATAGCGCCATCTTTGTTTTGTGATTTTATCAATAATTTCTTATTTCAGTAGTCAGTAACTACAGAAACTTCCTATTAGCGATCATTTATCTCGTTTTTACTTATTGCTTTATATCGATGAGCGCCCTATGCACAGCTTTAATTTGATACAATCTGTATAGTAAATTTTGATATACAGGTGTCCCAGACATGCTCCCTAGGCCGGTATCTTGACTATTTTTGAAGATAACCCCATCAAAGCCTATATATTCGTAAATGGGATGAAATACTCTACAAAATGGCGGTTAATTATCTACAATATCTCTGTTCAGGCCAGAGAGACAGCATTTAAATAATCGAGATACAGGCCTGGGGAGACATCCTGTATAAAAATTTTGAAAATATCGTAAACCAGTGAACTTGTAATATGCATACCACGGACGGTACATGGAGTACTTCCAGGTGCCATAGAAATTTGAAGCCACGTCATGTTGCTACGCTTTTAATTAACTAAACTGCATATATTTATAACAGATCAAATTAAATGGCACATCTCCAATACAAGTGGACGGTGAACCATGGAAGCAACATCCAGCCCATATTACCATTACTCATAAAAACCAAGCGGTTGTACTTGAGCATAGGGAATAAACAACATACTGCCAGTTAGTTATTCCTAGTCTCAACTTTAGATAACTACAATTTGTAGAGCTAATCTTTGAGTATAGAATCAGGAGAGATTTCACTTTTCGAGAAACAAAAATCATAATTCGATGTGCCTGAATACCACAGTTTTTATTCAGTTGTGACATGATTCGTGGAACATTAAATCCTTCAAAAGTTATGTAATTTACTCACTAAGAAAATTGCGAACGCTGAACAGCTAACAATGACAGATGCACAGTACCTAACAGTATAATAGTATATTGTGTAACTAGTGTGCTAAATACATCTTTATATGTCTGGCGCGATGTTTTCAGCACAAGTAGTAGGCGAGTACACGACTGTTACTTTTTTTTTTTTTAATTAAAAAACTTGTCAAAAACACAACCTTTCCTATGCTCTCCGTGTTAATTATCCGAACTTTAATTAAGTTTATCTCTAGTTAGAGATGGCCAATCAACTTCAAATTTTAATGGTATTTGTATTATAGTATCCTTAATGAGTATACGAAAATTTAGAATTTTCTGACACTATGCCCATAGCACGACAGCTACCTACCTTAAATTACTATTTGATTTACATTAAATTACTATTGAATTTTACTTTCCCACACTATTTTATAGGGGATATGACAAAAAAAGGAATGTCACAACTGAATTAACTCTGTGTGTACATATTGTGTTTTTTTAAGCTGTCTAGTAATTTCAAGCGCAGTGTGCGCTTTAAGTGAATGGTTTACAATCGCAGGTTTTTGTTTCAAACCTTTAACACCTAAGCTTTTACTCTCTCCTGTAATAAAAACAAATTCACATCGTCAAGGTGCTAATTCAACTATTATATTAATACACTTCCTGACGGATTAGAAACTGTTTAGGTCGTTATTCTTTTGTCTTGCCAAAAATGCATCATGGAGTAGTTGGAAATAAATAGTTCAATAATAAATGAGTAGATGGCAGTGCCGTTTATTTAAGCGCTACTGATAATAATTGTTAAACTAATTTTGTTGAACGGTTGTCAGTTACCATCTGTCAGCTAACTGAAAAAATCAATTTACGTCAAGCACTTTAGTTGACCTTGCTAAATAATTTGAGGTTACAAAGTCCATAGGGCAAATCTCAAAGTAGTTGCTAAACGCTCGAACGGTTATGACATTATATTAGTAGTTCGTTCAGTGCACGCAACTATACATAGCGCGTGAGTCGTTAAACTTATTAAACAGAAAACGAATTTAACAATTTTAAAAAACATTATTGAACAAATTTCAACTACATGTGTTTCAACTCTTTTCAAACAAGAATATTTATTTCTGTGATTATTAGATCAAATTAATTCACTTAAATTGACATCTGCAGTCGGTAGAAAGATATTATAAATTATAGACGCTCGACAACTGCAAAGTCGATTTATGTGAAGTGATAACATTAGTATCTAAGGAGGTTTCGTAAACGAAAGCTCCCATTATTTCCAATCTCATTATTATTTATTTTAATTCTAATTTTATTTATTTATATATATTTTTTATAAGTATTTATTTTTTTAATACTTTCATTTTATTGCATTTAAAATGATAATTCCAATTCAGATATTGTAAATTTAAATTAAATAATGTCGAAATAGTTGACTGCTTAGATTTTTGTTGTGTAATCTAAACACATAGTTCAAGAAAATTGGAAAGATTTTAAACAAACTCATAATAATTGAAATTTTATTTATGTTTTTAATCAAAAAAGTAACCAGTATTAAATATAGGTATTTCCCGACTTTACGAGCTCGTTCGTTCCTTATGTGACCTTGTAAAGTGAAAACTGATTGCATTGTCATATTATCTTTCTTTAATAGCCCGTTGACACTATGCTAGTTAACTATAGCACCAGCTGACTAGCGCTAGTCGACTAGCACTACTATCGTTGTTTACATTTTGGTACCAGCAAATTAATACATTTTACTGTTAATTTGGAAGTTTAGTGAAAATAAGTAATGTACCGGATTTGTTATTTTTTTTAATTTTACTTTTCTCCAAACTGTGTCTCTTAGATTCAGTTTTTTTCTTTACCATATTTACTGTCAAATTTTTCATTTTCATTTCACGTTGTATGTATTCGGATGCACTATTCCGCTTATCACGATTTTTGTAATTTCCATCGCGAACATTCCACAAAATTTCGCACTCTTTATACAAAGTAATAAATTTTAAGGTATCACGTTCAGTCCATCTGTTAGTTGGCGCCATTTTGAAATCGCACGACTAGCAGCAAAAGTAGAAATGCTTTTAACTTTACTGGTACTAGTCGCACTAGCACGGTACTAGCGCTAGTAACCTGTTTATATTATACTAGTAACATGCTAGTCGACTGGCGCTAGTCAACTAGCATAGTGTCAACAGGGTATTAGGAAGTATTGGAAAATCTATGAACTTCCAAATATTTATTTATTTATTTATTTTGTAACATTTACCATGAACTTCTTTAATTGTTAGGCTATATGACCATCAATGTTAAATTTTATTATGAACGGGCAGAATCCATTTGTGTTATTATTTACTTGTGTTGATGACAACGTTGTCTTTAATAGGTGTATATAAGTTCTGAACTGGCTTTGAACTCCCAAAGCATCTGTCGGCAATACAGAACTCTTCGGACACAACTGCGCGTTTGTTAGTCAAATTTTCGTACTAATCGAACTGCTCAAACTTGGTTCTAGCAGTTTTAGGCTCCAAAATTGCAAAAACTAGATTCAAACAGTCTGAAGAGTCCGAATTTGACCAACAAAAACGCAGTTGTACCCGAAGAGCTCTGTATTGCCGACAGACGCTTTGAAAGTTTAGAACCAATGAGGATGGGCACTGCCAAACTTGACCGCTAGGGACGCCAGCTATATAACCACCTCGGTCTGTGGGCAGTTCAACTTGATTTCTCACACATTTTTCTATGAAAACCAGATAATTTACTTATTACGTTTCTCATGTTGATGTGCCCATCTCCAGTAAGAACTTACCAACAAACACACCTAATAACAATATTGACACGTTCTAAAATTCCACATTAAAAATGAAATTAATGTCGGTATTGATAATTGGCACAGAGAATGGACTGCGCAACAGTTCAGAAAATGTATCGCTCAGTAGAAGGAGATGCTTTTTAACGTCTTTTTCTAATCAAACTCTCGGACCAATAGTTTCCACAGAGATTCCCAGCCACTCTATTTTTGTTTTTGTCACAATGTGCTGAAAATGTCTAATTTTCAGCACATTGCCAACTTCAGGCTTATTTCGCACCAAACCAGTCCAGTCCAGTCTTGTCCAGTCAAGTCACGTCGATATTTCCTTTTGCACTGAATACGTCGCGTCAGCCGTCCCACAAATTCCGATCGAACTTCGCGACAGTTTTGTTAAGAATTTTGTGTCAAAATGGACGTACTTCTCCAAAGCATAATTTTACGTCGGCTACACAGAAGAAGAAGGATGAAGAAACGACAACATCTGTTTTGGGTTCATCCCATAAATACCAGGAGACCAGTGTTCGGTTCTTTAACCCCTTATTTCTCTGGCTATACCTATCTCTCCAGGCGGCAGCAATGAAATTCCGATCTATGTGCTTCGCGTGCTTAGGATCGTAGATTGCCTCTTTTGCTTGCACTAATAAAATTAAGGTTTCTACATCCATTCTGAGTGTCAAGACTGGGCTAACTGGCATTAAAAATTCAACCGGCTGAGTCGCAATCAGTCTTGATAAGTCTTGACGCGATCGGACTGGACGTGACGCGCTTAGTATGAAACCAGATTTACACATTGCCTTTATTTCAACGATAAGTTAATATGTCCAATCCAGTAGCGTCTGATTTGACTGGATGCGACTGGACTGAACTGGTTTCGTGCGACATGAGCCGTAGGGGATGCGCAGTCCATTTTTTATATCAATAGGATTGATTAACTTCAATCCCAGAATATTTTTTGTAGTATGTGAACTTATATTGAACGTGAAAACTTTCGTATTTTCTAAAAGTACTTATTGACTAAAAATTTGATGTGTATTTTTCTATGTCTTAGATAGAAATTATAATATAAATGTTTTCTAATTTTTATGTGACTTTAATGTGTGATGTTCGGTGTAATTATTGTTTTATAAGAAAGATTTACAATTTAACAGTTAAAACTCGTTCGTTTCCAGGGGCGAACTGGACTGGATTGGCTTCGGTTAAAGATAATGCAAATTGCAAACTAGATATTTTCAGACAAGTTAAAAATTTTAAATTATTTAATTTAAAAAAATAAAAAATATGTTTTAAATACAAAAAAACTCGAGTCGTAGAGCCAAACCCTGCCGACTAAATTTACTTGCTAATACTATGAAATAAGCATTGTGGTTTTATTATGTGAACTTGTTTGTTTTTGGATAAAATAAAAATTTTAACTCCTTAATACAACCCTCAAAATAATTAAATTTTTCTAAATTTCAATATTCGATTTACACAATGTGATTGAATATATATATATATATCATATAAAACGACAATTATCATTCGTTGGTATATCGATATCGTGTTTCCGGACAAATTTCAGTTATGAAAAAAAAATGTTTTTCAGTTGTAAGAAATTACGATAAGCTCATTAAATTCAGTCCAGTTTGCGTCTGTTTGATTCTAAACGATAGAGCGATGACACACACAGCGGTTCTGCGTCGACTAGCCGCCGGAGGCGGCTTCCGCCTCGACATGACACACGGCGTTGTCGACGCGGCAGCCAGGCAGTTCTTGTGAAGAATGATGTGTCGAGGCGGCGCTCAGTCGGCAGGCAATTCTCGCAGCTGTGTGTGTTTTGCACCATTGAAAAACATTAGGCAACCGCCTCGGCACAAACCGCTGTGTGTGTCATCGACCTTATCGTCAAGTGGTATGTTTGGCACTGTTTACATAATGGCAAATTCACATGACGACACTATGTTTTCCACATTTTTGCGCTTACTGCGCATGGTGACAGCGTCAGATTTCAAATCGCGTATCATCTTGAGACAACTCGTTGAGGGAAGTTGCCTCATGTCGAACCTAGTCAAATTTGCTCTCAAGCATGGACGTTGACTCGTTACGAGGCGCGCCGCGACAAGCTAACACTATCATGCGGCAAGGCGCGAGCCTTTTCTTGTCTTTCTCAAAGGTGCCTCAGTCGGAACCAAGCGCGCAATGTTGTCAATTGTTCGTGCCTCGCGTTGCCTCTTCATTTGATACTATAGTAATAGCCCAAAATTACACAATAGGTAGAACCTATCTGTATGGATGGAACCGACAGATCGTGTAAATCAAATTCGCGTACTTTGGGGTAATGATAATTTGTAATGTAAGTCGGAGCAGTGTAAGTCAAGGTATTACTGTATTTGTGAAATGACAATTGTGCCGCGCGGTAAAAATGGCTCAGGCGTCCTTATTAGGTTACCTCGCTCGATTCCTTTATCGACAGCAGATCACTTAGTGCCGTCATATAATTTTGCCTTAATATTACATGGAAAGGATTTAGATAGGTGTATAAAAATTAAAGTATGAACAGTAATACCAATTGTTTATTGTTTCATTTTAATATATTAACAACAGATCACAATTAACATTGATATACGTATTTTGTGTATTTGTAAATTTACAGTTATTGTGTCCGGATAATGGCAAACATTGATCAAAAAATATATTTTATAATAGTTTCTCGAAGTCTACTCGAACTTTTTTTTTATAAATATGAAAAAATATGTTCAGACAAAAAAAACATGCGGATGTTTTCATATTTATAAAGAGCAGCGTCGTAGCTAGGGCCTGGAAATCGGGGCCGGCGCCAGGGGCGTTAACCTTGAAAGGGCGCAATCAGCGATGCGAATATGATTATTTTCAAGCAAAGTGCGTGAAATCAGAATCTTGCCAGGGACACCGATAATCCTAGCTACGACTCTGAGTACAGACCTTGATTATCAACACACTCTAGCGGATTTTATTGATAGCAACAAAACGGTTTAAATGTTGTTTATTATAAAATGATAATACAGTCATTATAAATAAGCATTTAAAAGTGAAGCAGTCGCCATTGTAACTCTGCCCTCAATTTATATGCGAGAAGAAGAAGACGAAGAGAATAATATTTCCAATCCAACCCGTGTTTTGCCGCCATGTTTACTCGGCCCTGCAACGTCAAACCTGGCTTCAATTTTGTATACGGTATATGTCCTCTATATCTTTTACCTCAGTGATGTAACACCCTGTTATTATAAACAAATACCGCTAGAGTGTGTTGACAGTCAGAACGTGCACCTTATGGCAAATTCCATTTTCGTTTTTGTGTTTTTCGGTGGATACATTTTGAAATAAAGTACAGTTTATTGTATTATTGTTGCCATACAACTTTTAAGTAAATTTATTCATGGTAAATAATTTTTAACTGACAAAGTTATTATTTTAAACTGTTTTAACAGTTACAGTTAAAGCAAATGTGTACGACAACACGAGATGTTCATGCGCTGAAACATAAATAGTGTTTCTGCGCAGCCAATCAGTTATGCTGGGTTTCTGATACGACTTTCAGCCTTTCAGGCAGAAGTCCCATGTACACGGAAAACGCACGGAAGACGAAAATGCAAACGGCGGAAGTTGACCAATCAGATTCTTTCCGTAATATTCAAACTTTACGGAAAGAATCTGATTGGTCAACCTCCGCCATTTGCATTTCCGAGTTCCGTCTTCCGTGCGTTTTCCGTGTACATGGAACTGCTGCCTCAGGTTTAAATCTAGATTTAAAGCTGAAAGTCGTATCAGAAATTGAGCATTAGTGTCGTCTTTTACATCTCCTTTACATCAATTAAAATTTAGTTGTTTTTTAACTGAAGTTTATAATAATGACTTTTTATTTTACATCATTAATATTTTTTTAATTAAATTTATATTTTACAGAAATATTTTGTACAAAAATAATTGTTCATAATTTTATTTTATCATCTGTTAATAAATTTATATTTGAAAAATAGTTTTGTGTATACACTGATCTTTATCTAGAACTATTTCAGATCAGCGATATAATAATATTTTCTGAATTTCAGTTCTTTTTCAGTTACATAATTCTTTCTCCCAAAAAGTGAATTCTTTTTCATAACAAATTTTTTAGGTGTTAACTTTTTGCCGTGGTTTTGCTCAAATGAACATTGATTTTGCAAATTCGCTCGTTTTTGACAGAAATTTAAACCGAACGTAGCCAAGTAAAAAGTAACCTTTATATTTTAAATTTGGCTGTACAAATTGATATGGTAAAGAGTTTCACCAGCCGTTTCCGAATCATACAGACAAAAATTCTGGAAACTCGTTTTCTCTTCTATCATACAAAATACCCGAACTTCAAATTAGACAAAGGTCCTGTTGGAATTTCATATATTATATATTATGATAATGCTATTGATTACACTGTAACCGATCATTGAAAAATATTTCGCAATAATAGGCGTGTTTGTCGGTAACTGGTTTTGAACTCTGGAAGTGTGTGTCGGTAATACAGAACTCTTTGGATACAACTGCTTGTCAAATTCTCGGATTCTTCGAAATATTTAAATTTGGTTTTAGCTAGCCTAGAATTGCTAGAACCAGGTTCAAACAGTCCGAAGAGCCCCGAAAATTTGACCAGCAAATACATACGCAGTTGTGTCGGAAGAGTTCTGTATTGCCGACACGCTTTAGGAGTTCAGAACCTGCAACAAACACACGTAATGAAGGATATAATTAATTTTCAATTGAAACCACTAAATCGTTTTTGAAATTATTAAATTATCAATTAATACATTCTATAAAAATGCTTCTATTCTAGACCAGAACTAGATATAATGTTATGTTTCTGATACGAGATTCGGCTTTAAATCTAGATTAATTAATAATGTCATTTGTTTTCAACTAAATTGAGATCTCCGTTTAGTTAAAAAGATAGGCATTACATTCTTAAATGTAGATTTAAAGCTGACAGTTGTGTTAGAAACCGAGCATTAACCAGTGAGTTAATAGTGCGGGGATTACCGTCCTGGTTATTAACCGTTTTATTGTTTTTAATTGTACAAAAAAATAAACATTTAATGGGCCGTTTTCCTAAGAGTAGTTCTTTCAATTATCCATGAGAGGCAGCACTTGTGGTAGGTACAAACATTATTTTTTTCCCATTAATGTCGTGTCATTTTAGTGGTATAGGTAACTTAATTATTAAATTAATTTCATAATAATAATAATAATTTAATAATTAAGTTACACCACTAATGGGGAATAAATAATGTTTGTACCTACCACAAGTGCTGCCTCTCGTGGATGCTCTCAGGAAAATGGCTCATTGTACAAAAAAAAAACAATAAAACGTCAATTGAAATTATTGTTAGGGAATGTAATATTTATTGCTAAAACAAAATATTTATTGCAAAACTGATTAAAAATAATCGCGTACTAAATAATATATCTAAAGTTACGAACACAAAAAGATATTTGACTATTAAAAAAATCATTGTGAAATGTTTTAAATAAACTATTCATTACTTATAATAAAAATATGCATTGTTTTTTCATAAAAACTGCATGTTTTAAAAAACAATGCTTTTTAAATTTAAATTGATTTCAATATCTATCTAATGAAATAAATTACTGCATATAATTTTAACATTTCAAAGGCAAGATAAAAATTATTTTTAAAATAAGAATGTAACATTTTAAAATAGATTTTGGTTATTAGACTAGATTAATATTATAATTTTAAACCCACCACAGAATAATTTTTGGTAAAACCAGTTTTCCAACATCCACAAAAAAAAAATAAATTAAGCCAAAAATAAATAAGGCACATACTACGGATAATAATTATAGCTAAATCAACATTTTAGGTAACAAAAAAATAAACAAAACAAAACTGCGTCTTATGCTACACAAAATAATATACCTAAAAATAATATTTCAAGAAACATTAAAAGTTCACAGCGCATTGTCAGAAAATCTCTATTGACAAAGGCCTTGAGACAGTCTTTCGAAACTTGCGACCGCACTGGGAGACGACGAGTTACGGTCTCACCTCAACATTATAATTAGGATTTATAAATATCAGCTTAAAATGACAGTTTTACAGTAAGCAATACAACACTGAAAAATTTCAATACATGCATGACATAATACTTACAATAACTGTTTTTGCAATTATAGAGCGTATCTCCATTATTTAATCTAAAATAATTCGATGTAAAAAATATAATCATATGTATGCATGTTTCAGAAACATTTATCGCTGTAAGTCAATAAGAAAAATCACTTGCAATGCAAATTATGAGAGTGTAAAAATATCTTAAATATACTCATATAAAAGCTTACATTATGTAAAAAAGCTGGTACGGATATTTTATGGGCGAATATTTTTGTATTTATTTATTGTATTAAATCTTTCGATATTGTATTTTAAAAACCAATACAGCCAGCTCTGTCGTTCCATATGTAAATACTATGAGCAGCACCATAGCTAGGACCTGACAACAAGGGTGCAAACTCCAGAATCATCGATGCGATTCATAGTACTAAATCACAGAGAATTTTTGAGGGGACGAAATCAAAATCTTGTCAGAGCGCCAATGACCTACATCTATGAGCTAAAGACAGCACGTGTGGAATGGGGCGCAAGCATTAAATAACAGTTTTCTAGGAAAACATGTATCAAAAATATAAGTTTTTTAATGCCCGTTTGGGTGGTGTCTACTATAGTGCCAGATGTAGGGTTGTGAAGACCACCCCGGCAGCCGAGTCGGTTGACTTTCTATCTATCATTACGGTAAGCCACTGCTGCACAAATACATGCAATAAAATGAAATCACATACCAATTGCAAAACGACAGAGTTGAATGTAAGGATAAATTTTCCAATACGCTGTATTAACGAAATCAATTTTTATATGCGAAGGTAATAATTATACACCGTGTCCCAGATTGATGTATAACAGGGAATTTAGTATTGAGAGAAAATGAATGGATCAGAATAATCTAAATCTTAATGATATTCTTATTTACCAAAGCCTACTTGTGACCAAACACGTAATTGAGCCATTTTCCTGAGAGTACTTCTTTCAATTATCCATGAGAGGCAGCACTTGCGGTAGGTACAAACATTATTTATTCCCCATTAGTGTCGTGTCATTTTAGTGGTATAACTTAATTATTATTATTATTAAATAATTAAGTTATACCACTAAATGATACGACACTAATGGGGAATAAATAATGTTTGTACCTACCGCAAGTGCTGCCTCTCGTGGATAATTGAAAGAAGTACTTTCAGGAAAATGGCTAATTGTATGTATACATCAAAATGGGACATCCTGTATATGTATAACGTTAAAAACTACGTGTGACACGTTTTAAACACAAGCAACATGCGTATAAAAATAATATACTTTATCTGAGTACCTACATACTCACTTACATTCGAGATATTAAAACAAATGAATATACAGAGTGTGGCAGTGTCAGAAACCCGTCAATTTTTAAATAACTGTAATGCAGTGCTGACGCCAGAGGGTTAATTTTGATAAGTTTATGTAAAATGTAATTAAATCTTCAAAAATACAAGCATTTTATTAATTTGGCACTTTGGATATAATTTTGTTTTCTGGTTTCGTTCGCCAATACATAGTTTTAAAAATGGACCGTTACAATTTATAACAAAGCAGTATTTACACTTTTTAAGCGGATACAAACTTGAGCGCACATTTCGTAATACAATTTAGTCTGAACGGCGCATTTACTTTTTTTCAGCGTACGTCAATGGCAATTTCATTAATTTTTTTGACAACAATAATACAAAAAAATTTATAACCAAGCATTCGGGCTGTCCCCAGTCTGAGTCTAGGAAAATACGCAATGAAGATGGGCAAATGAGAAACGTAATATAGATGGCAGCAGGTTTATAGCAAACTAAGTTATTTGGTTTTCGCGCGAGAAATCAAGTTTTTGATATGAAACATCTTATGTCGGGCTGTGAACAGCCGCGTGAGGGGAAATATGCAACCAAATTTATGGTCCGCTCCTTCGCTGCTGTTCTCCCCACCACTGCGGCACTCTCTCTCTCTCTCTCTCTCGGCTTCCGCGCTCTCGGGCACGGGAAGAGAGAGAGAGAGATTATACATACGAACGTACTGTAAAGCAAAAGTATATGTATACACGTGTAGGTATGTAATATAGATACTTCGCTGTGTATTTAGTTGCGTTTCTGGCTCAGGCGTGCTCAAACGCCGCAACCGCGTGTGTTACAGTGCAGTATATAGGATTACGTCAGCATAACAGTTAGTTGCTGCTTTTGAAAAAATATATACTACTACATAGAGAATACCACCGAGTTCAATAACGTTTTCTTTGATGTTTCACATCTGTCGGGGGTCCTGAGACCCACATCCTTTTTTTTCTCTTGTGATAGCATGCAACCAGTTCTTTTCATTTCCGGATCCTTTGGAAATACAAAACCTCTATGATTTGAAAATTGGGAAACACAGCACATCAACATTGTCAATGATTTATTATTTTAATTAAATTTATTCTGTACACACTACAATGAACTGCCCACAGACCTAGGTGGTTATATAACTGGCGCCCCTAGCGGTCAAGTTTGGCAGTACCCATCTCCATTAAATACGCATATTACTGCGTTTTCAATACATGCGCGCTCAAACTTGTACTTGTTTCAATTATTCCAACTCAGTAATATAAATTGGACGCTACTGTTAAACATTAATAATTACAGTTAAAATTAATTATACAAGTGTTAATTATTTTGTGAACTTTGTAACGTGATTATTATTATAAAATGTTTATAAAACATGTTTTCAGCCTTTTTTTAAAGTAAGTTTCAGTTACAGTCTCTTCTGTTATAATGTGTGTTTGTATTACGCGAATTTGTTCATAATATGCGATTGATAAATAGGGGAACAATATCACGATGTAATTACTAAGCTTTGCGCTGCTAATGTGAAAAACGTTACAGTAACAGTTAAACGCAGGCGCGGACTGGCCAAGGGCGCTGGACTCTGGAGCGTCCCGGGCCCACGGAGTTGGAGATAATGCCCGGGCCCTCCCATTTCCCAATCCCAACAAATAACTCTCCCTCGAGCCCCTTTAAATGTTATCGTCCCTGAAAAAATATAACCAGTCCGCGTCTTGCTGAACGTAATTAACTTCGGTTTTTTGTGTTCCGTTCCTAAACCTATTTTTGCTAAAAGCCCAGTTAATTTTATTGCGCGGATTTGCATAACGCAGCGTTTTTAGGAACACGTATATCGCGTTATAACGTATAATGATAATAAGCAAATCGAATTTCTAAGAGCGATAACACACAGCGGTTTGTCGGCAATCGAGGTGGTTGCCGACTCGACGACGACACACACAGCGGTGTCAACTGGGCACTCAGGCGTTTCTTGTGGAGAACGATATGTCAAGGCGGCTGACAGTCAGCAAACGATACTCGCTGCGGTGTGTGTTTTACATAATTGAAAAACATTAACATACATGCCGCCTCGGCACAAACCGTTGTGTCATTGCTTTTAAGGTTCATGTCAATTATTTGACGTTATGGCATCAGCTAGTGGCAGAAAATTAAATTATAGCAAAATGTGGTTGGACGTCATATCCCAATATTTCTATAATAGATATTCCTAAATTTCTTCTGTAGATATTTAAAAATAAAGTCAAAATACGTACATGCTAAACAAAAAATAAAATACGAAAATACAGAACAGATCATGCTAAATATAGATACTTTGTTGGTGTTATTAAACAATGTCTTTCTCATGAGTGGTGAAAGTGATTAAAAACACATGTTCACTCTTGAAAATTATTACTACACTTAACAGTTTACACAATTTAACAGTTTGTTTAAGTTGCAAATAACGCATATTTTAATAATTCCGTTCAATAACAAAATAAAACTGATGTTCTTTATCCATGGAGGCTACACAATCGGTGCTATCATTGTGACAGTACAGAGTTATAACATCATACTTTATAGGTTTTAACAATGTACCTAGGTACTCAAAATATACTGCCATATAAAATCAAAAGAATGCATTCAATTAATGGTCATTGGATACAGTTATTTTGATTTGATGGAAGATGTAATCTTGTTACAGACATGATATCTAAATTAATTTGAAAATACTGTATTAGTCCATTGAAATGTTACATTTTTTTTCTGTTAAAATATTTTATCTTCTATAAGGCATATCGTTTTAATTATTCGATTTACGACAAAATGTATCTCTAGTAAAGTAGTAGAAAATTCGATTCTAAACAAAAAACCTCTCTACAATTAATTTTCTGTAAAATGTACCGTTACGGAGATACAGTGCAAAACCTGTTAGCACCCCTTTTTCAAGATGGCGGCTAAATGGGATGGCCGCTAACCCCGAAAACTCAATATTAAACTTACACCGGTCCTTTCCTGCGCAACGAAAAAAAACCTTGTCCTACCCGCAAACCTAATGCAACATTTCAATGGACTATATGTGGTTTATATTATAACTATTATCGTGTATAAATTAATCACATTCAAATGTTTTTTTTTACATGGACTGAACAGTTGAAAGTCACCATGTATTTTTTAGCGTTCAGTTATTTACGCCAGGTCATTTGTTTATTGAGATTTAATAAATAGCTACAATGAGATATTTTCAAAATATTGTTAACTTCTAATGTTTCTGAATTGTTTAAACAAATATTCAACTGATTTTAAAATAATTAGTTATAACACTTATAACCAATCAAGAGATTCCTTAACATTTTAAAATCACACCAAACACCTAGTTATACATATAGGTTTCCAAATAATTATCAGTTATTGTGGAACAAAACCAAAATTCAAACGTAATTGTTCTAAAAATACAAATGTAAGAATAGTTTGAGGTCCTAATCTCACAAAGGCTGGAATGTAGCCTTTAAAGAAGCCAATCGGTCCAAGTTTAGCGGTATATAAAATTAACTGCCACATGCTACCAAACTCACCGGGTTTTGCGTTCATTGCTCTGGTCTTGAGAACATCCAACGGTTGAGTTAACGTTGTTGCGATAGAGCCCTGAAAAATCGTTTTTAAAATAACATGAAGATTGAAGAGTATTCTTAACAAATGGATGAATTTTGTTTATTTTAACTGTTTGAAAATGGACGGCTTTTTATGATGTCACATACTCGAAGACTAAAAACGGGTAGGTATGTCTGCATCGCGGTTATAGACCACTGAAATACAGTAAGGTGCGGCCTCATGCAGTCAGACAAAACTTATTCCCTACACCCTACACCACTCTGTGCATGGAAAGCGGGTAAAGACAGACATAGTTAATTGGGCCACCTGTCTTTGTTTTACTCTTCTGCGCATGCGCATTACCTTCAAAATAACGTGACTATTTGCAATTTTATTTTTTTTATATTTTAAAATTATTGTTATCCAATATCTGTATATTTTCATTATTAAAAAATATAAATATATTAAAAGCCTTCGGGATTCGAACCTGGGCTTGGCGTTTGTACCATTTCGATAGACTCATATTTTTCCCCACGGCCACCTGGCTTACTACGTCTGAGACCGTAACATAAGTTATACATGCTGTATTTTGTTTCACATGTCAACCACTTCAGACTATTTCCGTTTCAGCTAATATTTCTAAAATGTCACCCCAGTATGAGACATTAGACGTTATTCACGTCAATACTCAATACTTTTATTTTCCATAAGCAGACAGATGTCAAAATGCAGATGTAGAAAACTGATATTTGTTCAGTACATTGGGATTTTTCATTTCAGATTTTTTCAAAGAATTTTTAGATTTATAATATGTAGATTGTAGGTACCCAAATGCGAAATAAATAAACCTGCTTGTTTGAAATGGGATTAGTGACAATAAAATAAACTTACAGCAGTTAAACTAGCTAGAAAATGTGTAGCTAAATTATCTTCAAAAACATTTGTTGATAAAAGGAATATTTTTACTTGATCGTAAAATGAAAGTTGGCCTACAGTCATCAAAACAGCTCTACTCGTAGCTGTGGAAGCACCCGAAAACAGTCTAAGTACACCTTCTTCTTTAAAAACTCTCCACAATCCATCGAAGACGTGTTTGTAACTGTAATTATATTAAACGATTTAATTTTTTCACCTTACTGCAAGGAAATATAGATGTGTAATTTTTTTTGAGTATTTTATCGTTTCTATTTATAATATTGCTATATTCGAATGAATGAAAGATAAAACTTACTTTCTTCTTTGTTCTACCGGTAACTTAACATCATTTTGCATTCTAACGTTAACCATATCTGCAGGTGTACCAACTAAGCCACCTGCAGCTCCGGCTAGTGCAGCCATTGCGACACGTGTAGCAAAACTTATATCTGATGTGCCTTTCGCTGAAGTGATACTTTGTTTTGCGACTTCGTAAATTCCAAATCTGAATAACAATATTTCCATTATACATGCGACATAAATACAGTATCCTTCTGTTAAGTCGATACTCAATGAATGAGAGTTTCTAGTGCATTCTCTTTTAAACTTTACTATTTTCGACTGGCACAAACCCCTACTCTTGCTTGTAACTATTTTTTCTACGTTAACATGACACGGTTATAAGGGGCAATTCAAACGTGTACTATGTATTTTAGATTAGCAATAAGAATAGAGCATATAAGAGGGGGCTCCCGATAAGTTAGCGTTTACGTCCCCATGCAGACATAGAAATCTACTATACTGTATATGTATAAAAAATATAATATACCGTGTGGTTGAATACGTAAGTTGTCGACATAAAGATGCTGATAAGCCGCTATATAAAGCTGTGAGACCCTGTTTTTTAATTATGTTAAGTGTGAGAGTGACCATGGAGATTTTGCCTTCTTGCTGAGTTTGAAGATGAACTTTGAGTAAATCGAGAGGATGTGTAACGCATGCTGCACCTGCAGATCCAAGGCCTCCAAAATACCAGCGTGACAAACGTTTCTGTTTATCCGACGACATTTTATCTGTTTTTTTGAATTAGAATAAAAATAAATCATTACAGTTTAAATTAGAAATTATAAAAACGTAATATTTTGCATAAATTCATATATTATCCATAAAAATTACTTAAACTTGTTAAAAAATGCGAATTTATTTGTGCTAAACAAAACTCATTTTTATCATTCGAATAATTGTTGTTTAATTAGCGCCTTAAGCGTTAATTTATACAGTAGAACCAACTTAAAAATATTATTTAACAAAAGTGAGGTTATTACGTCAAATGAAATGTAATTCGAAAGTGTGTGCTTATTTATATTCGATTAAAACTTTTTTTACTTTGATTTTGTGTTTTCGAACGCAATTTTTTATTAGGTAAGCATAATTTTATATAATTTACAATACTTACTGGACGCCCTGAAATCCGCTTCTGATTTATAATTTATAAATTAACCAAATAAATTACACTACTTCTTTTTCCAATAAATCAATTCGATTAATTATTGCCTATTTAGTGTAACTAAAACAGTATTCTGGACAGTTTTAATTATCGTTATAAAGTCCTATGACTTTTTTGTAACCCTGACCCCATAACGTGATTTTACGCTCGTTCGATTATTATTTGTTTTATACATTCGCATTTTTATTCGCTCCTACCGTAGATGAGATTATCATATCACTGATAATAATAATTATACCACAAGCATATCACGCGCGTTAAAATTCGTATCGTGGAACACTTCATTCACCTTGATTTTGAACACTGGTTGACTTTACTTTATCAATGACAATGCAAGAACTTTTAAAAATCATATGCTGTAAACTGACACTATTCAGAAATTGCACGTACTTATATTTAATTTGAAAACACATGGATAATAGAACATCCTGATAATTTAGTTTGAAAATAGGACCAACATATTTAAAATTTAAATGGAAAATTCTGTATAAAGAAGGGGAAATAAATAATCCATAACTATGGCTTTAATTGTTGTTTAATTAAATAAGCATGCAAGGTTGATTCACCCAATTTTAATCGGAAGTAGTGACTTAGCTAAAACCGCGGTTAAGTTGCATAATCGTTTTTTCTGGTTTAATATTAAAAGTTTAATTTAGGAAAACATATATGAATTGATTATTGCTTTAGTCAGTTTTATTCCCTTATTGTATCACGTTTTCAAAATTTTTAATTTGACCACACTTAACATTAAATTTTAAGCATGAAGTTCTCCACTTTTAACTTTTATGTCTTGCACACTGAATGCAATTTCCATCATTTGTTATCAGCTGATCAAAGGCTAGATATAAATAAGTATACAGTGCACAAAAGTGCAGCTCTAATTGAAAGAAAAAATTGATGTTAATTTTTCCTAAATACTTGAATTAAAAATATTATATTCCAGCGTTTTTTTTGTGAAAAAAATATTTTTTATGGACGTAAATAAAAGCTAACATCGATTTTGCCCGCAATTTCCGTTGTGTTTTGACTGAAACGTTATCTTAATCTTGAGCGTAGGCGGGTAAGAAGTATATTATCTTAAAATTTATTAAAAATCTGTTCAGCCGTTTTCGTCTGATGTTGGTACAGGCAGATAAAAATTCTGGAAGTTTCTCTCGTCTAAAAATCAAAGTACCCGAAAAACTCATGAAAATTAATATACAGACAGAACTCCCGTTACAATTTTATATATTAAAATTTATAAAATAAACGAACTACAGCCTCTACTCAGAATTGCTTCAGTTTTTTGTTGCAACGACATCAGTGTAGCTGTGTTACTAGGACAGAAAGTTGGCGTTTGCAACGGGTTGTGGAGTTTGCCACCGGGTGGCATTCACACGAATCGCAAACGTCAACTTTCTGCCCGAGTAACACAGTAATTTTTGTAATAAGTGCATTGAAATAACAACATTAAATACTTACAAAAACATAAATAAATATTGTAGGTTAGATGAACTGTCAGATATAGTTTACAATCATCAATCATCGAGTAAAACGGCGCCACTTTCGCTTACTTTCGACCCGAAAAGAATTTTGCAAGGAACTAAAACACTACAAAAGAAATTCTTTTGGGTCGAAGGTAAGCGAAAGTGGTGCCATCCTACGCGATGATTTAAAACTATAATTCGCCTAACCTACGATTATCCATTTACGGTGTCAAAAGATCTGCGCATGCGCGACTTTTATTTTACGTCATTGGCATGAAAAAGCCAACTTTCATCCCTGAAAACAAGTGTATAACGATGGACTTTCCAATGCACATATTACAAAAAGATCATTTTATAAGTTTGGTGAAAATTGGTTATTGCATGCTGCTCGAACAAACAGACAAATGTACATAGAAACAGACAGACAAGAACAATTCACTTTATAAATAAGTATAATTGTTTTTAGAAATGGCGTCGAATGTAATCGCTGCATTGGGAATCGATAAAGAAGATATGAACAGTCGACTTATTACGATAACTGAAGAGGAAAATGCAAATGCAAATTTCATACTCAGTTGTATTTTGTCCGAAAGACTAAGTAAGAACAGTGCAGTTGTTCTTGTCGCTCTGCACAACACGTTTGGACACTACCACAACGTTGGTATGAAACTGGGCTATAATTTAAAATCAATGCAAGACAAAAATTCTCTGATTTTAATAGAACCAATGAAATCAATTGCCAACGTATATATCGCGCAACCGAAGTCAGACAGTGGTGATAAAAACGAAAACGTTTCTTTTTTTGAAAGTGATAAGGAAACTATATTACACCAATTGTATAATGAAATAAAAAATAGTGCTGAAATACTTTTGGAAAAACAAAATAGTGTCTGTATTGTTATTGATGATTTGAGTCATCTTTTAGATTTAAATATTTCAGTTAGAGATATTATTGTTTTTATACAATATTGTAAAAATTTGTTGTTGACGCACACATCAATATCTTTAGTTACTAATGTTCATGTCGGTAATGAAGATGACCAAATTGTCGCAAACACGTTAGCCCATTTATCAGATTTGCGAGTTCAAGTGTCAGGTTTAAAAACTGGCTATAGTTCTGAAGTGACTGGAATAATGAATGTGGAATGGACCAATGATGAAACTTTAAATTCTTGGGTGAAACAAAATGAATACCATTTTAAATTACATGATCGATTCATAAAACTTTTTGCACCAGGAACAGTAACTATAAGTTCTTAATTATTTTTTTACAATATTGGTTTTTTGTCTATAATAAGTGCGGGTAGTTCATGACTTTACGAGGTAATTTGTACCTATACGCGCTTGTAAAATGAAAGGAGGGGGAGTACCTAATATTTATTTATTGCATGTTTATGGTTTTGAAACCCGAAAGCTTGTATTAACAGACTATTTTCAAAATGTATAAATATAATTTATTAAAATTTGTTTTTTTTTACAAAACTTTCTTGGAAAAATAATAATAATAAACCGTTATGAAAAGGATACCATTATTACATGCCATTATTATATCTCTTCTGTGCATGTCAAACATCTAACCAAAATTTGGTTTTCGATCTACTCAGCCGTTTGACCTGTATCGTGCTCACAGACGAACAGACTTTTTCCAAAAATATGTTTTTTGGATTCGGGGGATCACAAAACGAAAAAATATTGTAAAATTTTGAAAAGTGAATTTTGACCCAAATTAGTACCATTCCCCACTTGTGGAGTTGGAATGGTAAAATTAGAGAAAGTCAAGGCGTAACTTCGTCTGCATCAAAATCAGTAGCTATTCGCCATGGGAAGTGATTTTAGCGCTCTCTGGTGGTAGAAAATGAAAGTTGTTCATGATAGTCGTATTTACACATGACGTCAGCTGTCATTAAATCGTTTAATAAAAAATAAGAATTTATTTAAACGATGTGACATGCCACAATGTAAAAAAAAAGGCAGTGGAAATAGCGCACAAACTTGGGATAAATAAGGTCATTACAATTTGAAAGCTGATAAAATTTCGAACAAAATGACGTCTTTAAAGTGAAATACTTTTAATTGTTCAAAAAATCATCTATGATGTGCATTTGGTCATTATTTATGCATAATGCCAAAACTAATGTTTCAAGGATGGCCTGAAGGGTCAACCGTTTTTCAAATAATTTTTTTCTTATAAAGATCTTATATTTATAATTGTAAGGAAATTAGTCACCCATTTTTTGCAGTTTTATAGATGTCAAAATTCGTAGAAATATTACAAATTAATACAAAAACAAAAATTAACATTTACAATAGAGTGGCGTGACATTTTGGGTATTTAGATGTCAAAATTTTCTTGAAATGTCCAGACATTTATTATTTTACTAAATTTACTTTGATGTGGTCCCATTTAGCAAATCTTTTACTCAATCCACTTGGGAGAAAAATTATTCCTTATGCCCTTCAACATGTGGGACGGGGTTCAAAATTGGGAATATTTTGTAAAGCCATCGTTTTCAAACGATTCTTCTTTATAGCCATTATCATCTTTCCTAATGTACTTCGCTCTTGTATCTTCCAGAAGAGGTTTAATTACAATGACATTGGCCTGTGATTGATCGGAAATAGTTGCCCCAATATCAAGCAACAGCTTCAAAATTTGCAGCAACATTCTTCGTATTTGCGCTTTCTTCGCTTCACCTTTACTCGATAACGCGTAGCAAAGTGGCTCCTTAAATTTTTTTTAACCCCCTTATAGACCAAGAGGCGGGCGTTAATATATGAAGCTCATTTGTGACAGGATGAAATTTTCAGGGAAGGTAGTATTAATTATGACAATGAAAAAGCGCTAGGGTTGCCTAGTCAAATCCTGGTGCGACGGCCGGGATAAGCCACTTCCGGTGCAAAATGTCAATTTTTATATGTATATGTATATATGTATAAATTCAAACAGCTTAAAATTACAAAGTGGCCCTTTGTCCAGCATGGTAACCATAGTTTTTAAGAAAATGACATTTCGAAAATTATAAATTGTTAATAGCTGCTCAAAATTGGATAAAATATAATAGTTAAATCCTGTATCACGGAAAAGAAAAGTTATACATTTTGTAAAGTAGTATCAGTATATGCAAAAATTTAAATTTTTGATGTGAAACATCTTTAGGTACGGGTGTAAAGTCGTTTAAATGGAACGTCGCCAAATGTCATTTGTTATTGCATTTTGAAACTACGTGGTCAATAATTATAGTTTTTTTACTAACATTATCAGCGGTAATGTGTCATGCATCGTTTTTTTTTTTTTTATTATTAAAAAAACAGATAGATTATTATGTATTGTTTTTTTTCTTATTCAAAAATTATTAATGCGATATTTTTTAGCACCTTACCTATATTAAAAATGCTAAAAATCAATTTTCAACAAAAAATATCTCGCATTATTTTCTAATTTAACTAGCATAAAGAGATACCTTTATTAAAAAAAATATATATAATTTTTATTTCATGATTTTCTTGACTTTTTTTCAAAGCAACTACCTTAAACTACGTTTTGTTTAAAAATGTTTACATCATATTATTGTAAAAAAAAAATAAATATTTTAATAGCACGTTAATATAAGTATGCTTAGAATAAATAATTTAATAATAATTCATAAAATGTTATTGCCTTTGTTCGGAACATTTTTGAATAGTTTAATGTATAGTAAACTATATTGAAACTCATGTCGATCACTCACGTATGTAATATAATAAAATTAAAAAACCGGTTGATTTGTGAATCAGAATTGTCAATCATTGGCAATGTTTGCCTTCTTCAGGCCTAAAATTACATAATTCTAATAATGTAATTTTAGTTGCTGAAAAGTTGCCATAATAAAGATTGACAATTCTGACTCACAAATCAATCGGTTTTTTCTTTTATTATAGTAAATTATTATTATTTTCCATTTTTTCATTATAGTTATTTTGGTTTTATATTCGCTTAGTTAACTTTATACCTGCCGCCTGCGTCTGATTAAGTTGAATTTCAAGAAAAAATATTAATCGAGGTTCAGTAAAGTCAAATGCTTCAATTAGTTTTTAGTGTCAAACCAAATTTAAAATCACAAACAAAAATCAACCTTTTTTCTCTTTTCGAAACAAACTTCAAACCACCTTTTTTAAAACTTTTATTACAGGTTACTACGACCTTCAAGTAAGTAATTTATACTAATTTATATAACAGGTGCACGTTGAATTACGTTGAAAAATAAAAATAAGAAATTGCTACCCTAAAATACATAAATTCTTGGGAAAATTGTCAATTCCAGATTCAGGCAATTCCTGCGTAATTATACGGATATGAGTTAGAAACCAAATACGTTGAAAACATAAAGTTATAAATAACTAGACATACGTATGAATGTTTGCCAAACACAAGGCCGATAACTCATTTCAGAACGGTTACAATGTATAAGTATACATATATACATAATGTTATTTGACAGCTTTAAAAATGTCAAAAAAACAAATATAATTTATAAGTTTTCAATGTGTTACCCAAAATTTCCTTAGGCAACCCTATGTATTTCAATACAGCTCTTCGAGATCTACAATATGGCGTCAATTGTATGCTGTCATATAATGACGAAAGATAATTATGAGCTAATGAAATATGTGTATTTTGCACCGGAAGTGAGCTCCTCCCGGCCTTCGCACCAGGATTTGACGAGGCAACCCTAGCACTTATTCTTTGTCATACTAGATTCTACCTTCCCTGAAAATTTCATCCTGTCACAAATGAGCTATATAAATTTACGCCTAGCTCTCGACCTATTAGCATGAAATCCAAACATTGCATTTTATGTACCCCATTATAATTAGAATTCGTGACGTGTACTTTATTTTTTTGTTTAACATTTTTTATAATATGTTTGTTGGTTTTAAAAATATAGTAAATCCTCAAAACGTCGGTAATACAGAGTCCAAATAGCCGCCATCTATGTTTTGGAGAAGGCATAACGCCACCGTACATCTGTGTGTGGCTATGTATCTGTTCTCTGGGTACATTTACGTGGAAACCCCCTGACACGGACTCTTCACGCTTGTCCAAAGAGGACTAGTACTTAACCACAGACTTACGTCAAATAACAGATATTTAGTTTTATTTTAACATTTGTTTGGGTAAATCTTTATTCTGATTTTTAACAAACTTCAAGAAAACGAATGTTATTAAATGTCGAATTTAAGAGACTGTGCTGCACAATGTGCTAATATGGATACCAGTAACAATAATACAAATATCTTATTTAATGACACTTCGGTAAATGAAACTGTTGATACAACTTTAAATCCAAATATGCAAGTTAACTGGCAACCAGCCCTAGAAAGGCAGGAGGAAGTATTAGGTATGTTGTATGTATAAATAGTCCATTGAATTGTTACATTTTATTAGGCTAACTTTGCATTTTGGGCAGGACAAGGTTTTTTTTGTTTCGCAGGAGGGGCCGGTGTAAGTTTAAAATTGAATTTTCGGGGTCGGCGGCCACCCCATTTGACCGCGATTTTGAAAAAGGGGTGCTAACAGGTTTTTGCACTGTATCTCCGTAACGGTACATCTTACAGAAAATTTGTAGAAAGGTTTTTGGTTTAAAATCGAATTCTCTACAACTTGAGTGGAGATACTTTTTGTCGTAAATTGAATAATTAAAAAGATATTCCTTGTAGAAGGTAAACTATTTGTTCTGTGAAAATGAAAAGAAAAAATTATATTTTTTTCTTTCAATTTTAACAGAAAAACAAGATATATTCTATCGTCTATAAGGAATATCTATTTACAAATTTTCTGTAAAATATACCGTTACGAAGATACAGTGCAAAACCTATTAGCACCCCTTTTTCAAAATGGCGGCCAAATAAGGTGGCCGCAGACCCCGAAAACTCAATTTTAAACTTACAACTGCCCCCTCTACGCAAAGAAAAAAACCTCGTCCTAGTCAAAATGCAAAACTAGTGTAACATTTTAATGGACTATAAGGGTTGTTAGGGGTTGAAATTTTTTTTTTTTTGGGCCCCAAAACAAAAAATTATCAGATTTGTTTGAATACAATAAATAGTACAATGAATTTTTTAAACAATTTTCAATAGCAACGGTTGACTATTAAGAGTAACTCGGAACCACCTCGGAACCTACTACATTTACGTTAGGCTCATTTCGCACCAAACCAGTCCAGTCCAGTCTAGTCTAGTCACGTCAATATTTCCTTTCGCACTGAATACGTCGCGTCAGCTGTCCCACAAATTCCGATCGAAGTTCGCGAGTTTTGTTAAGAATTTTGTGTCAAAATGGACGTACTTCTCCAAAGCATAATTTTACGTCGGCTACACAGAAGAAGAAGGATGAAGAAACGACAACATCTGTTTTGGGTTCATCCCATAAATACCAGGAGACCAGTGTTCGGTTCTTTAACCACTTATTTCTCTGGCTATATCTACCTCTCCAGGCGGCAGCAATGAAATTCCGATCTCTGTGCTTAGCGTGCTTAGGATCGTAGATTGCCTCTTTTGCTTGCACTAATAAAATTAAGGTTTCTACATCCGTTCTGAGTGTCAAGACTGGGCTGACTGGCATTAAAAATCGCAATCAGTCTTGATAAGTCTTGACGCGATCGGACTGGACGTGACGCGCTTAGTATGAAACCAGATTTACACATTGCCTTTATTTCAACGATAAGTTAATATGTCCAATCCAGTAGCATCCGACTTGACTGGACTGGTTTGGTGCAAAATGAGCCTTATACGGGGTTTACATGCAGCCACTGCCGCTGCTACTCGCGCTGCCCGCTGTCCTGCCCTGAATAATTCCACGGCAGCCTTTGCAGCAAGTGACTGTTTACATACAGCTACTGCGCCTACCGCATTATTCTCCAGCAATAATGGAGGACGTAGAAATTGCCGCGGCCACAGTACTCTGTTTTTTGAGTTTGCAAAATTATATAAATGGTTTAAATAGACATGTGATAGAAAAAAAACGTCGACGTCGAAAAAGACGATGGGGGATGACAGCCATTCATTGCAACAGAACTTGGATAGTTTTTTTTATGAGAAGGATCCCATAATAATCTCTCAGTTGCATATAGCTCTAAAAACTTTAGCACTTGATCATTGGTCCACTCAATCATGGTTATAACGCGAATAAACAAATAAGTTTCGGATCGTGCACTTGGTTAAGCAAAAAGAACAGACAGAACAGCGGGCAGCATGTAAACAGTCACTGCCGCTCGCGCTGCCAGTCCTTTGACTTCCGTTCAAAATACCGCCACTGAAGGGAGCGTGCGGCAGCGGCAGTGGCATGAGCAATGGCAGCGCGAGCGACGTATTTACATACTCGCGCTGCCCACTTTCATGCCCAATTCCCTGCTCACTGTCGCGGAAGTGAGCTGCATGTAAACCCGGTATTAGATAATAATCTCATAGCCTACTACAGACTTGTAAATGTTCTCAATGTTATTTTCCCTATGTTTGGGTTAACCGTTTACACACTGTACTATATAATTCTGGCCGTGAGCGTTCGATGTACATTGTACAGAAAAAATAGGCGACTTGGTTAGAAATAAACGCCATTGTGTTTCTAACAATTTCTAATAGGAAAGTCATAAATATTAATGATTTTTTACAGCCTCATTAGGCGACAATAACAAAAATGATAATGCTGAATTAATAAATCACAACACAACGCGACAACGAAGTCAAGAGGATGCAACTACGTCTACCGCGTCAGAAGCCTTTCGTGTTGTAACGGTACAAGAACACCAATTCTTGCAAGAAGCACATAGACAACAAATACCTGATAACAATGATGATACCATTACCTCAACTAATTCTACGAACTCTTCTCTATGCTTTGTGAATAATAATATCAACTTCGAATACTTTAAATACCTCACAAGCAAAAGCTCATTTTGCTTTGTCCTTAATAATAATAAATAAATACTCAGTGGACGTTTTAACTCAGTGCAGTGATTTATTCCGTAGTTTATAATTTAATGAGTTATAAATTCTAATAGTTTCGATTGAGCAGCATTTTGTAATGTGTAAAATAATTCCATCAAGAATTTATAAAATATAGATGTGTAGTTAAGTTTTAATACTTTTTTATTTTTCTAAATTTTTCTATATTCATCCCTATGTACCCATGTTCTGTACATCCCAGTGTTTTAGAAATTAATGACACGGATGCATTTTGAGACCATGGATCGATTAAAAAACTAGCCGTGAGGTGGGTCGTTTATTAGGACTAAAGTGCGACCCTTGAGGTCCACACGACGAACTTCCCAGTTTGATAAATATTTAATAATAATAATTAAATTAGATATTACACAGAAAAGTAATCATTTTAATCATTAAAAGATAATTATTATTTATTTTTAACAATAATTCAAAAAAAAAAAACGACTGAACCGATTTTTATAAAATTTATGTTGGATCAAAATGACATTAACACGCCTCGATTGACACCCTTACGAAGTCGATATAATTTTTTATTCGCGAGATATTGTGAAAAATCTACTTTTTTGGAGTCTATTTGGTTAAGAAAAAAGAACGGCGGAACCGATTTTGAAAAAATTTCTTTCAGATCATATTTATGTTAATACGCGTCGATTGAACGTAGTCGATATGATTTTTCATTCTCGAGATTTCGTCTTAGAAAGAAATGGACACGTACGTACACACACACAGACATCTTTCTAAAAATAGTGTAGTGACCTTGAAACATAAAAATTCGTTTTACATTTTGATTTCGATTTTCAGACCCATTACAATAACTTCCAATGGGAAGTTAAAAAAAAGGCCTTTTGTCTGAGATCTTTCAATTAAGCATAGTTCAGACATGAAAAGTGGATAGCTTTCAACAAGCGACATTAATAATAAGTAATACAAATACATATTTAAGTTAGCATTACTGTTAGGACGCCCATCGAATGACGTAACGTTACAATGCAACACTAGAAAAATTCACTTCGAACCTGTCACTGTCGAGACAAACTCGTATCTCCACTAAACTGTATTAATAATAATAATTTCGAATTCACTGATAATGCAGGGTTGTGTAAATTTGGGGACGTACCCAGGGCTGCGCCGTCCATGTGTGCGGCGCACACAGGCGCCAAGACAATTGGGGCGCCGCTATCGAAATTATTTTTGTTACACTTACACAACAACATATTTCTTTGTAGTGGAGTATCGATAAGTAAGTAGGTATAATAGGCGCAACAAATGCCTCGTAAACAACAAAACATAATATTGCGCTTATTGTACAAGTCTCCCAAGATAATATTCACGTTTGTAGTTTAATTTTACGCTTTGGGTTTTAGTTTACAATAATTACGAGCTCAGCGTTAAAATCAAAAGAGCCGCCGTGAGTTATCTAATTATATAAAACTAGAGAACATTTATTTCGGTCAAAATTAACAAATAAGAAATAAAAATAAGTTGAAACATTAAGATTCGTGAAAAAAAGAGGCGCTTCATAGGTTTCGCATACAGGCGCTATGGGGTGTCGGCGCGGCCCTGGACGTACCTCAGAGAATAGAAACAATTCTGAAAACCAAAAACTATAGGTATCTAACACCTTGACTGCCATATCGGTCCCATGGTATAGGCTGATGAACTTCATATAGCGCCGTGTCAGTCCCATGCGACCGGTAAATTAAGTATTTTTCATGCGCCACCAGTCCATTGTACCGACATTTTATCGCCAGCAGTGAACCGAGGCGACCTTGCTGAACATTTAGCATGTTATGTTTTTCGACTTTGCTGTAACATCAAATAAGCTGGCCGGCGTGTGTAGATCGACAATGGACCGGGCCAGCGCTAGGTTTCATTGAGTATATGTTAACGCCGTGGGGTCCCATGGGACCGATAACCGAAAATCTTAAAAAATATTATTTATTTTTGAAAACCATAATTACAAAAATGTTTTAGAAGCGCTTAATTATTTAAAAGTATATTCGGCCCCATGGACATTTTTTCGAAATTTGTATCAGCAGTCAAAGTGTTAACAATAAATAAATCAACAATATTTTGTTTTTCAAAACCATTTTACTTTTCCAGTAAACTGTTTACAAGAAAGAAATTTACAAATAAATTTGAGTACTTTCGATCAAAATTTATATTTTTGACATTCTCTATAAGAAAAAACAAAACATATTATGTACATACTACACATTGAGCGTTTTATTATTTTGTTTTATAGAGTGCATTTGTTTAAACAAAAAGCACGTGTAATATAACGTTCCCTGGGTTGTTAAATCTTTATAATTTTATATTCAAAACATATATAAAAAAAAGACCAAACCACATTTATCAATAAAACCTGCGAAAAAATGAAGTTTATTTTTATAATCTTTGATTAAACTATTTAAAACTACGTAGAAAAACACAATAGGAAGTGATTACAATGAAATCTAAAGTATGTCGCAGAAGTTTGGAGCGGCACGGACTTCTCTACACATTTCAACTCGGTTGAGAACATTCAACAGAGAAAAAGCGTCTGCATGTTAAAATAGTATCTGACCGCTCGGCTAAAGTGAATGCGATTCACGCGATACTGGCCACTGAAGCGTTACGTTGCCTGTACTCGGCTACTTCATAACGCTATCTGGCCGGTAGAATTTTCTGAAGCTGATGTAATACTTCCCATTATTATTTGCAAAGCGCCGAAACTACCCTATGCAATGCTTAAGGCATTGTCAGATTTGAGCCGTGTCTGATTTAAATTCAAATGTATATGCATTTTCATATCATTTTATTTTTTCTATTTCTTTTAGTATCAGACTGTCAGCTTCATTTATCTCTCATCAGCTCAATAAATAGCGCAAATCAGTTTTTCATTTGTTTTAAAATTTCTGGTTTGTTTCGGATGATATTACAGAACTTCACAAAAAGTTTGAGAAAATTATCATCGTATAATAATGTATATTGTGCGACTAGTGGGAGAAAGAGGAGATTCCTCGAGTGCGGTAAAACACACGAGTGGAATCTCCTCTTTCGACCAATAGTCGCACACAATGTTTTGTTCAACTACCGCAAGAAATATGTCATTTCGTGGCTCTGCTGAGCGTGGGCGAAATAATGGGTGACCTGATTGATTGACGAAACTATCAAAACTTGCGTAAACGTTCCCCGTAATGAGCGTGGGCGAAATGCTATTTCGCCCACTCTCTACGTCTACAGTCAGAGAATTCATTATTTCGCCCACGAAATTACATATTTCTTGCGGGTGTTGAACAAAATAATGTAATTTGATATTTTTGTATAATTTAAATGTCTAATACCAGGGTACTGTGTCTAGTTAGTATAATAATTTATATATACAGGGATGCGGCGGTTTTGAAATCTTGATACTAATCAGCCAGAAAAGATCGAGCAAATATTGTAATCAAAAAGGCGTACCTGCGCTGATGTGCTAAAAACCATCTGCTATTGATATAAAATAGTACATTGTGTAACTAGTGTGCTAAATACATCTTTATACGTCAGGCGTGACGTTTTCAGAACAAGTTGTTGGCGAGTGTGCATCGCGAGCCGAATATGAGTGCTGAAAACATCGCGCCTGACGCATAAAGATTTAGTACACGCGTTACACACTATACTTTATTCAACACATGCATGGTTTTAGACTTTAATTGATTTTAAAAAAACAGTTACACAATGAACCATTATAGCACTGAAAAGCGTTACATAATGGTCACTAATCAATAAACGGCTATTTAAGGTCCGCAAAACAGATACGAAAAAACACTAAAAGCGTGCATGTGTTGAATAAATTTATTTATGTAATTTGCAACAAAAATTATAGATTTGTCTTTTAATTTGAATAAAAAAATTAAGATTTCAAAACCATCATTTATGATCTCTATTACGCCCTGTACATCTATTAAATTGTTGTCTGTCGCAACAAATTTTATATACAAAATTTACAAGAGTTCAAAATTATTTGCAAAAAAAATTATCATCACTGTAACGCATTTTTTTTATTATTTTATTTGAATAGTCAGTCGAAATGCTATTGGAAAATTAGATTAAATAGCTATAGATTAAAATTTTTCAAAGCGAGTAAAAATATGGTAAAAAATACCAATCCGTTATTTTTCTGTGCAAATGCAACCGTATAAAAAATATAAATAACTTAAGCGAAGTTTTCAAACCCAATTTATATAATTTTTGTATGCAAATATACCCCGCTATAATGTACAGATAGGTTATAGACGCTCGACAACTAATGCCATTCTAGACAAATGATTGAGAAATCACTCATTACTAAATTCAGGCAGTTCCAGACTTTACCAAATTAATTCGTTCCTGCACGTTCATGAAGTGAGGATTTATTGTGCGAGCTACTTTTTAAACGCATGCGCAGTAGACTGCGTTATATTATATGAGGCTGACATCTGGTGGCAGAAAATGAAAGTATAGCAAAATGGTTCTGCGCGACAATTGTAATTGTATTTTAAAGACCACCAACAGCTAAGGTTATTTGGGCCTAGCACCAATTCATATTTTTTTTTTTAATAATAAATTGAAAATCCAATTGACACTTTTACCAGCTCTCGGGCTAGAACTCGGGACTTGTAATAGAGGAACCATAGCAACGCCATGTAAACAACAGCGCCGCTACACTCTCGGCTATTCTCAAGCCCTCTGCGCGACAACTAGTATCATTATGCATACTTTATATATATTGTAAATGACTTAATTTGCCTGAAACTTTAAGACTCCGGATTATAAGAAACATTTTTAAAAATCCAATTTAGTGGAAGTACATTAAGCGGGATATACCTGCCAATTTTTTTTTGCCATACCCACTACAAAATAGCTACTTTCGATGTATGTATAGCGGCCATTAATGACCCATTTAACAGGCAGGTGTGCGGAAAATGGTTTACTTTCTGCACTAGCGCAGAAAATAACGGTTGCCATGGCAACTTCTGTTAATTCGCTCTATACGCCTGCGTGCGCCTGTCATTACTTACTTGCACGAACTTCGCAGCACACTAGAAAAAAGATGGCGACGCAAATGAACTGTCAGAATTTTTTGAAAATGACGTAAAAAGTAGATATTTTGTAGTGGGTATGGCAAAAAATACCATATATGTCTCGTACGTAATGGTATTATGACTTTAAAAACTCGCTATCGCTCGTTTTTTACATAATATCATCACTCGCCGTAATATGCCCCATTACGTATCTAGACATACAATCTACTATTCTGTAACTACACGATTTACATTTCCTAAACCAAATTTTTAAGTGTAATTTTTTTTATACTTTATATGCTGAATCCAGAAAAAATTCCTATTTAAACTATTTGAAAAAATATTTATTTTTTTTTAATAATAATTATTTCTGTTAAATACATGTAAAAAATGGAAATATACCATTTGAAAAAATATAATAATTAAAAAGAAAACAAGAGCTCAGAAACGAACTATAAAATATAACTGCACAAACTACTACACAATTTTTACAAGGTCAATTTTTTTTTTTTAGTTAAAAAAAAAACACATAATTACTGTTCTAAGGTCCCACAGCCGTTAAGTCAATTAAAGATTTTTTTGTTTCCGGAAACTGAAAAGGCTAAATACATAAATAAATAACCTATAATAATATTCGATTATGTCACTTTTTATACATATATATATTATATAACATAATTTTACGACGTTCATATAGTAGCAGAGTTTATATTATGTTTACGCAAAACATCTTTCACGTAATCTATTAATAATTTTTAACCGTTTACGAACATCATTCTATACCAGCAATTAGAGATAACAAACTATCGATACGTTTTTTATTTTATGACAGTATCGATAGTACCAACTACTATCGACAGTACAAACACAGAATAATAATCTCTGTAGTTTTGTTTTGCATTTATTTAAATATTTAGAACAAATCTCAGAATATTACTTTTATTTATTTGATTTTCATTTTTTTATAACAATTTGTTTTTATTATATAAAAATTATACCCAAAGAGTTACTTAAGTTACTAACTGCTAAGTATGTGCTATGTTTATTCAATTATTTTTATCAAGTTGAACTTTTTGTGAATATATTTTCAGTTTTTTCAATTTTTATTTAATTAATGTGATAAACTATTGTAGTTAAAATTAGAGTAGCTGTAGTTTCATTTGTATTATTTAAGCAACTATCGACAGAGTATCGATAGTTTTAAAATAGTATCGAGAGACTCAATAGTTTTCTTCCCGATAATTTGTTATCCCTACCAGCAATAAAAGAATAAGCCCTTTCTGATCGAAAACATAACCTCTTTTGTCCGTACTGCGCAGAAACTAACACGCAACCATAACCTCAAATGCGCGAAATCATCGCGCGTAAAATAAACATTACAATATTAATTTTCGCAAGTTAGTACGATTAATGAACATTCTATGAGCTATTTATCTACTGTACAAATTTTGATTGTTACAGCTACTAACAGAATATTATACACCAATCTGTTTGCGTAAACATAGTATTGATTGCGTTTTATAAGTCTTTAGTTAAGATGTACCAATAATTAATAAAGGCACAGCAGTAGAACGCAGTGCATTTATTATTAATTTATTTAATGAAGTACGCCTTGTACTGACGGAGATGATGTGCCACGGCTCAATCGACGGGTTCTGTAGGAGAAAAAAATGTTATCAAATTATTTAAAGGCGTTTTTTGGTGTTAGTTAAAACACCAAACTGTACTAACAAAACATATCAAATCATGTTTGCACTAAATCGTCTTAAAAAAAGCGGCTAAGTGCGTGTCGGACCAAACACAGTGAAGGGTTCCGTAGTCGAGAAGCATTTTCCCGTTCTTTAGTGCTAGCGCTGCATAGTGCGTTAATCGTATAGGACTTATTAAATGAAAATTATCTTCTTATTGCCTATGCGGCGAGCACACATCCATACACTAAACGACTTTATATGCCTGTTCGCGACGTATGACGCAAAGCTAGGATTTCGTCAAATTGAGGTTAGAAGTGCGATTGTTTTGACTTTGATAACTGATACGGAAGAGTTAATTAAAAATGTTGATAAAGTAGGGGGAATATGAAATAATATTATAATATTGCCGGCTGAAGTAAATCCTACAGGCTGCAATGAGTTTTTGTACTGTTAAAGAAATCTGATATTAATAAAAATGTAGACCTACCTGCTATGGTCTCGAATACCATTGGCATTTATCCCTTCCCGATTTGCTAAACGACATGCTGCAACTTTTGCTTCCAACGTCTGGAAAAACAAAATGAACACTCAAATTAATTAACGACTAAAAATTACGCCATGAAAAAAAGAAACGAATGCGTTTTTTGCAAATTTAAATGATTACACAAACACAGATTTTATTACTTACCCCCATTTTACGTAAAATATCGCCGACTAAATTTAAAGCAGAATGTCTCGCTGATGGAGTCATAGAATTGTTTCCATTCGTCAAAGATGAATCGCCTAAAAAGAAATTTGTGTTATAAAACGTCAATAAAATGACAAAACTGTGACAATACGATGTTGACGCATGTAAATCATAACAACGCCTTTTATTCTAAAATAACATTACTAGTAGACCGTGTAGACGTGTACGTTGGTCTCTACTTTTCGATTATTTCCGTTAAAATGATGGGAGCGCAAGCGCACAGTTGCTTGCGCAGTCTACACTACGACAGAAAAACTGTGCGCGTGCGCTCGCATCATTTTGACGGAAATAATCGAAAAGAAGGGACCAACGAACACAGCCACTGATGTCAAACAGGATTACATTTGAGTATCGGGAGTAATTGGTGGAGTAACGTATAATTTTTACTACGAGTAATCATATTTTCGGATCTTCCCGAGTAATGATTGCTGGGTAACAAATACTTAAAATATTGACATCGCCGCTCATGAACCTAAAAAAAAATTGATGGAACGATCGGACCTAATATATTACAGTGGAGTCTCGATAGAGTGAACATACTATATAGTGAACTATCCACTGCAGTGAATACAGAAATAAATACACTGAACTCTTAATAGTGAACAATGCAAACGCGCGCGCGCACACACAAACACACCAACAAAACAAAACAAATTAATCGATTTTGTTTCGTCTCACTGACTAATTTGTGTATTTCACAGGTCAAAATGTAAAAGTATTTTGTCGAATGTATCAATAAAGACTCTGTAAGTTTCACCGTTGTGTTTATTTTTATTTTAAATTCTAAATAGTGAAACCTCGGTGGAGTAACAGAGCCGTGCATGAATTAGTTCACTGTATCGAGACTCTACTGTAATTTAATTTAAAACCGTTCTTACGTTTCACAGGTGATAACTGCGGAGGAACCGGTGATCCTGTCTGAGTTTCTGTTTCTACTTTCAATCGATTTGAATCAAGGTTTCTATTGTGTACAAAGCCATTATTAATATGGCGTTCGTTGTCAGGTATTCGCTCTTTTACTAATAATTCTTGTTTTAGATCTAAAAAAATAAAACGTTTCGTTATTTAAAATTAAGCTAGTAGAAATTAAAAAAAATGTCTACTTAACAAACCCATAGGCAGGAATTTTTTTCGGGGGTAGCTTAAAAGTCAAAAAAGTCTCTCACAAACTTTCAGCAGTTTATTACATTCGTTGTATGAAAAATTATGGTCATAAATGACACATTCACTAGAGATGATACAAAATACTAGGAACAGTTATTTTGGAACAGTTTCGAACGAGGAACAGATTGGAACAGTTGTCTAAAATACCTGTTCCGGGCTGTTCCAATGCTTCGACTGTTTCGGTAACAAAACGGACATTCTTCTGCATTAAGAAACTGTTGGAATGAATCATATTATCATGTGCAAAAAACTAATCAGTTAAAATAATAATCTGGAGTCATGTAATATTTTTGTTTTTAGTTATTTTTGTTTTCATTTCTTTGTTGATTTTAAATAAGGCTTTTTATTTAATGGTAAAATCCATTTTTCGCTATTGATTTTCTGTAAAAGTATATTTTTAATATATTGTCGACAAATTTATTTTGTTATTTTAATAATTAGGTACCTTAAATTATTAAAATTGAATAATAGAATTAATTCACGAAAAAATACAAATAATATACACTTCACATTTTTATACGTTGCATGTTACAAGCTATTCCGAGAATGTCAAGGTTCCAACGTTGAAACTGTTAAAAAGTAACAGGTTTTTGGAACTGTTCTGTAAGCGCAACAGGAACGGAACGGAACTGTTATTAAAAAATAAGTTTGTACCACCTCTAACATTCACTATAATGGAAATGTATTTCAAATGACTTTCATACAAAAGCACAAATTTGCTAGAATTTGTGACAATTCGGGGGGGGGGGGGGGGGGGGTCAGCCCCTTGAGCTACGTGCCTGCTACTTAATGATTATAAAAAGTCCTAAATCACGAAATTAGAATTTAGCATAAAAAGTAAAAGCATTTGTAATAGATCTACGCTTTTGAGTAAAAATAAACTTTGTATATAAATATTAGAGATGTGTCGACTAGTCGGTAAAGCCGACTATCCAGCCACTATCATAGTCGGCGACTATTCGGCAAAGAGCGCCGACGATCCGGCTTTTTACTTTGTATATATTTATTATATTTATCATTGTCCAATTGTTCAAAAAACATCCATACACGAGATTTTCTTTTTGACATGATTAAATTTTAATTGAGCTATTTCACTTTAATGAACAATAACAGTATTATCTTTTCACAAAAATTTTTTTTTACACAAAAACACCGCCCTGACCCTTACAAAAGCAACAATCAAGAAGCAATGCGAAGTAAACAAAACAGGTTCGACATTCACGCGAATCAGCTGTAAACGAAGCGTTACGGAAATTCTCGAAACCGTGATCGGCTTGGCCGATTAGTCAGCCAAAGTCATAATCGGCACATCTCTAATAAATATAACTATAAAAAAAGGTTAGGTACCATAAATATATTTTGAAAATAATGCAAACCTCTAGTTTCGTCCATAAGTCGTTGAACTTTCATCTGAAGCTGTTCCTTTTCATCCATTTCACTTTCGAGGAGAGCATTGCGTTCTATTTCATTATTGAGATTACTTTCCGTTGCAGCTACATTCTCGGATATAACTCGCTGAGCTCTTTCTAAATCGTCGTTTTTCTGTTCCAATTCTCTTATGTACGTTTTATGTCGCGACAATTCTGTTCTTAAACTGTTAAGCTCAGATTGCAGCTGACATATTTCACGTTGGCTCTGTTCTAGTTTACTCTGAAAACAAAAAGTCAATATTTTCTCCAAATCTCCTGATAATACAATATTTCTTATGCTAATAAAAACAAATGACTCACCCTCAGAGAATCATTTTCACACTGTAAACTCTTTCGTTCGATTTCCAGATTTCGATTTGCTTTTTCATATTGATCGAGCGATGCTTCTAATTCTTTTTCAAATTGTCTCGACTCTTCTTGAAATTCGTCAGATTCTTTTTGTAGTTCTATTTTCCTGAAACACGAATGCATTTTACTTATTTTAATTTAATCCTGAAAACAATATAATGAGATATACGGAATATATATAATCCGTTTTTAATACACTAATGTACAAGCACATTGCTAATCTTAGTTAATAATTAGAACATTCCAAATTACATACTCTCTCAAATACTGATCAGCTAATTCTTTGTAATATTGCACTTCTTCCTCTTTATCTTCAAACGTCGGATGATCTCCGCATTCCATTTTTCCTACGTTTTCAATACTGTTGAGAATATCCTTTCAAATTTCAATACATAATTATTTTTGGGAATTTACTACAAAAAAAATATATACGCATTAAAGCATATTCTTTAAAAAAATACTAAAAAACAGCTTTGCTAATCTCGAAATACACCTTTGCAAGTGAAATAAATGACTTTTTACCAATAAACTGTCAAATGAACACACAAGATGTTAAGATCTGTCATTAATTGAATGAGTCATAATAAAATAATGTAGGTTGACAGTTAGGATATCCAGTTTTATTTTTTTCGTAATTCACTATTTTCAAAGTTTTGTAAAATTAATTTTTATCGTAATACACAATTAATTGTAAAAATCCTACCTTAGAGAAAATATTTTGCAGGAATAACAATAAATTGTTGTTTAGGGAATAACAAAAATAATACAACTGCAAGGATTTTGATTTGTTTTGCAAATGGCGTAGTTCCTAGAATAAGATCTATTGGCATAATTACTACTGAATCTTCATAAAAAATGCGGTTATTTTAAATTATTTTTGAAACAACTCATTAAAAAAATAACATCCATCCATAACGTTTTCAAAATATACAAAAAATACAATTAAAAATGATTTTTTCTCTATGGAAAATTACTAGTTCCTGCAGTTCTCTATGACAAACGCCCATAAACACCCAAGTCACCTTTATTATTTTTGACACAGATGTCACTACTAGCCTGGTGTAGCATTCAAAATTTTTACAATACAACGGCTATTAAACAACAACGGTGTAAGCCCTAGATAATGTAAGCGGCCCAAGGGCCAAGTCAATCGAAAATATTTAAAATCATTATTTACAAAAGTTGGGTCAATCTTGTGTACAACAGAAAGCTATGTTTCAAGTGTTAAAAGTGGAAATAATAATTATTTACAAATACTTTTTATCCAAAATGTCTGAGGGTATGTTATATCAATATTTTATTAAAAAAATAACATATCTCACGCAATGTAACCTAAAAAGTTTATTGGGTAACATTCTACAGATTGGTCACATACAATTTTTAAAGAATTCCGCACCCCACTATCTAAATCTATAATAATAACTATACCTATAATCTATGACCTCACCCCACCTCCCTTACACCCACCGAAAAACGGCATTGCATGATTGCACCCCCCCTCTCTAAAAACAGTATCCGCGGCTAGGATTCGTCAAAAAATTCACAACAATCGTGTGTCCATTCCGTAGAAATTTACAGTTTACTGAAACAATAATTATTAATTTGATAAATAGATACGTTTATTGTTAGCAACTTTTATCTTTATTCAATCATAAAACTTGAACATCGATTTGCTCAAAATAATGTTTAAGAGGCTTGGGCCACTGTTGCTCTGAATGACTTCATTATATCATATTATATGAGATTTTGTAAGGACCACTTTAAACAATTAAAAATAAAATAATAATTATTTAGTAGGATTAAACTGTTTGCGTAAATTGTCCATGATAAAGTTCCTTTGGTATATAGCTTCACGTTTGCAGAAAAAACTGAACAAAGCTGGGCACTGAAACGTAACCATCTCGATACAACGTGTGCCACCACCAGCTGTCGATGTGAATCGAAATTCACCCGTTGATTCCACTAAAATTGTGAATCATTGTTAATACATATAAAAATAATTTAATTATTACTTTTCGATTTACTTTACTTACAACAATACCATCGATTAAAAAAACATGTTTTATGCTCTGAATTAATAACGTAACTTTTTCCATCTACGTGCACTGAAATATGTCCATTATTTACATTTTTTGTGTACGGCCAGTGTGAAAGAATTTCTGAATACTCAACATGATATCGCCAATGATCGTAATTTCCACTCTCAGAAATAATATTAAAATCTGTACTAAAATGATAAATTAACAAATATTTATAATATGAAATAAAATAACAGTAAAATATTAGGTATATACCTATAATCACTTATTTTTGACGTGATAAACATCTGTCTCATACCGGGGTGACATTTTAGAAATTTAGTCGGAAGTGTTAGCATGTGAAACAAAATGCAGCATGTATGACACAGAAAGTCAGGTGGCCGTGTGGAAAAGTACGAGTTTAGATTCGAATACCGAAGGCTTTTAATTTTTTTTGCATATCATCAATAATTTTTTTAAGTAGGTAATAATAATTTTTATTGTTATAAATACTTACATTGTGGGATTCAACTGTTTCATATTACTAAAATCAGCAACAAACTCCCAGACATCTTTGGGTTTAGTATCTCGCAGTATTGCTGAAGTGGTAACATTTTGAGAACGTAAGCGTAAACATAAATAACATAATATTATCGTAACGCAAAAAACTATTAAACGACAATTTTTCCAGTATATATTACGCATTTTTGAAAGATCTATAAAAAAGATAGAATCTAATTATTAATAATATAGGTATTTATGTGCATTTATTTAATGATTACGTACCAATACTGACACAAAATGTATGTTTAAAATTTTACCTAAGTACCTATAATAGTCACAGAATAGGTACTTGTATAACTTTATATTAATTTACAAAGTAGGTACAATTAATATAATTTCTTTAACATTATGTCCCAGATCATACAACAAGAAAAAAGAGACTGGAATAATATTGTTGTCGATTTTAAATTTAAATGTATTACCTATCTTAAATTTAAAAATTGTAGGTATGTAAATTTTTTCCGTGCGCATGAGTAGCACCTATATTATGATAATACAAAATATATTTACATCAAGTTTTATTACAAAAAAAATCTTTAATTCATCACTATAATATTGATAGGTTAAAATGTATAAAATTCATTTAAAAGTACAAAAATTAGTTTAACACTATTCATAATAATATTAAAGTCATACACAGCTATTTTATAATTGATTTTAGCATGTTTTTTTCTGTAAAACATAACTTTTGTATAGGTACGTATATAAAGAATAAAAATAAATAAGCAAGCCGCAAGCGTATTATAATTAAGTCAGTATAAAAAAAAACTTACACGATTTAAATATTTTAACTACAAAGTAAAATCCAGACTTGAAAAAACTGATCTTTTTGCATTGCATAAATAAACAGTTGAACAGCTGTGACCTCTTTGAGAAGTTTTAAACAACAATCCAGTAAAATTCCTGCTTAACACTTCATCATCAGGATCATCAGTAACCATCTAACTAACTGTATTCTGTATGTTCCACCACATAAGTCTGGAATCTGGATACAAAGTAAATGTAGATAAACGCATTTTGTTATATCCTGTACGACAAGATAATATAAATTGTCTACCCACAATTAATTCCTTAAACTATGCAATTCTAATAGCACAAAAAATGATGATTGATAGTTGACGCGAAAGAAGATAGCTTGCAGCCAAGCCACCGTAACGTTTTTTTTACCTACCCATTTATTAGTGTATTTGCCATATGGCACATACACTATTGGCGTCGGTCGGATGGCGGGACCTAGGGGTCGGACCAAAATTTCTCGACGTTTCATAGCCTCCTGAACACTTTGGCACCATTTTTGGAAATGTTTATATATATATGTATATATATATATATATATTTATTTATATATATATATATGTGTTCGCGGCATAACTCTCGAAAGACTTAATTGATTTCAACGAAATTTGGTACACATGTTGGAATCCATCACCGCACGGAACCTATTTAAAATGGGCCCAATCGGACTATTTTAAGGGTAGTTTTTAGGGGTTGAAAAAAGTTTTTGGGCCCGAAAATACCGAAAAAAATTTCAGAATTGTTTCAAAATTGAAATTTAACCTTTTAGTAAAGATCAAAATATGCTGCTAAAATTTTAATAAAATCGGCCCGATAGGACCGGACTTACAAATTTTATGAAAACACTAGTTTTGCGGATAGTGATTTACTTACTGAAGGGTGTATTTAATTTGGTACAGAGGCTGCAATGATAATAATATTGAAATTAAGAAAAAAATATTATTTTAAGGGATGTATTAAGGGGTTGAATTTTTTATTTTTTCCAAAAACAAACTTAAGTTCACGTATTAAAGCCACAAGGCTTGTATTAGCAAATACACTATATTGTCGGCAGGGTTTTGGCACTGCGACCCGAGTTTTTTTTACTTAAAATGGACTTAAATATTATATTATGTGCTATAGAGTAATAAGCCACAAAGCCGTGATATTCGGGTCGTGTGACGTCATTCGCTCGAAAGGAAAAATAAAGGTGTGGTCTATTTAACCAACTTCAAAAATGTATTGTCACATTGTGGTTTGTGAAGCCGTTTTAAATGCTGAACAAAAAAATCCAACGGCATTATTTAAGCTAGACGGAGCTCATTTTAATGACACAATTAAAAAAAAGTCGTTACAGACTCATTGATACAAACGGTTTTCATGCAAATTATAAGAAAATGTTAGGCTGCTGCGTTCAAAATTTGACATCAATTATAAAAGTGACAGTTATTATAATAACTACATTGATAAAATGGACAAATGGACAATAGGCATCGATGCAGCTACAGTATTGTATTTTTTTGCGCTATACACGATGGTAAAAATTTATTAAGAATTACCGTTTGCAAAAATACAGCAGACATTTTTTTGTTGAAATCTTCATTTCAAATAAAAATTATTACTTATAAATTTTTATTGTTTCAGTTTCATTCTGTCATCGCAATGATTTTTAGTTCACTTTTTCTTTATGTATATAACTGTGGTACCACACTTGATAATAGTCCAATGAAAAAACTTATTTATTTAATGTACTTCTATAGTAAGTAATAACCAGGGATGTTACGGAGTTTCGATTCTGAAAGTATGAATAACAATCCAATACTTTTTCACATCCAATTCTGGATATGTTAAATGTCGATTGTTGCTTGCCGGTGAATCCCGCCCGCTGCGCGCATGACTATTTTTTTTTGTACTCTCGCACACCGCGTAAATGTGTTTTTTTTATTAATCGGGTCGTATTTTGTTTTACTGAATACACTGAGACCAAAACTTTATTCTGACTCCGATTCGGATATAGTAACATCTCTAGTAATAAGTAGTAATGTCAAATATCATTGCATTTGAGTTCTGCTGCTTTGAGTAATCGTTACAGATTATTGGTACTTGTATACATTTCGGCCATATACCATGCGCCAGCAGCAATTCCAGAGTAGGGATGAGCATCGAAAGAAAAACATCGATGTTAACATCGAATAATATCGCAACCAACCATCGATGTCAAAAACATTGGATGAGCATGGAAAACATCGATATTAACATCGAATGATATTTCGCAACTAACCATCGAAGTCAAAAACATCAAATGAGCATCGAAAACATCGATTATTATTATTAAAAAGAACTCAAATCAAATCATTCGCAAGTCTAAATTAGTTTATGAGTGACTCATACAGTGACACGTCACAGAATCAAGTACGCAACTTGTGCTTGATATAATCGATCACCTGCGTGACTCACGCAGATGATCGATTATACTATATATTAAACGTTATTTATACTTTTTCCTAATAATTAGTTGAAAAAAAAGAAAATACTTCAGAAAAAAACATCAGTTGTAAAACATCGATTCACAAAACATCGGTTGTAAGAGATCGATGGGAAAAACACCGACATCGAAACTAAAACATTAATCCAAGTGTGCAAGCTTTCACGGCCGGCATTGTTCCAAATCTTCATGGTTTCCGGGCTTGTAGGCCGTGGTCCGGTGGTATTTCTACCTGACGTTTCGTCTACAACTGCGGTAGACATTCTCAAAGGCGATGTGGCAGCGGTCGAAGTGTCCTCCTTGGCGGCTCACAGATGAGTGTGTCGGTGACTGGTGTTCTCCCTTCTTTTATACCTAGTGCCAGTGTGTTCTCTGTTCGGTCGTAGTCCGTCTCTCTGCCATTGGTCAAATGCGCAGTGTGTAGTGGTGGTGAGACTCACCACCACTACACACTGCGCATTTGACCAATGGCAGAGAGACGGACTACGACCGAACAGAGAACACACTGGCACTAGGTATAAAAGAAGGGAGAACACCAGTCACTGACACACTCATCTGTGAGCCGCCAAGGAGGACACTTCGACCGCTGCCACATCGCCTTTGAGAATGTCTACCGCAGTTGTAGACGAAACGTCAGGTAGAAATACCACCGGACCACGGCCTACAAGCCCGGAAACCATGAAGATTTAAAACATTAATGCTTTCAAAACATCAGTTTCCGATGCTCATCCCTATTCTGAAGAGAGCAAACGCTACTTATCGATATCGAATTGTACTTATTATTTTGATAATTTAACCAACAATTTTTATAGATCCTGAATGCGGCGACTTCCCATTTCCTTTTTTCAAATCAAATATAACAGATGGACTAATATATGACCTAATTGAAACATATTTGTCTTCCGATAATCTTAATCGATATATGCTCAACAACCAAAATGCAAATATAATTGAAGTCGAAAAATTTAAATGGCATGAAGGAAAAAATTTCTCAGCAAAGCTGTTATATTATTTCAATTGGATTTATATTGTGATTTATGTCTTCTGGCTGTTCAGTTCAATTTTTGTCATAGGTAAAAATAAATGGTCCGACACATCTCGGACTAACTTTCCCATACTGCCATTACCCCCACAGCCTCCCTAGTCTCTCCTGCATTTGCTAGGAGGGACTAGTCATGCCGTCTCATATTTGTACTAAGGGAGATCAATGTGTAATTTTTAATCAAAATCGTTTTTAAGAAAAATTTTTCTATTATTTAAGCCATTTTTATCGGTCCACTTCTCTCGCATCTGACCTAGGACCGATTTTGCGATTTCAACACGAGGTATGCAAACTTTGAGCAAAATCAATCCAATGGTTTGGGGTCTAGATGCGACTACAGGACAGACAGACATTTTTTAAAACACTTTTATCAAGGGGCTTGAAAACGTAAATTCACCAAAAACTCAAACCATAATTTTTGCACGATCACAAGATTTCTTCCTAGATGCATCTGTCTTATGTAACAGTGGTTGTAATTTGATACCTAAATAATGCGAAATTTATTTATGTAATCAATGAATCAAATTTTTTTTTTTTGGGTTTATACTTTCAATTTATTATTAGCAATTTTCATTCAATTGATATTTAAATTGTCCGAAAATAATCAATTATAATCAATTGATTAATCGAATGTTATTATTGCTGTTGGGTCTGCATACCTTAATCTTATTCTGTCACTATGAATTTATAAATTTCGCAGTTTTTGATATTTCTGTCTCGATTTTCGTATAACTGCTATAAAAAATGTCGATTCTTAGGTAAATAATCGATAATTTTATCAATTAATAATCGAAACAAAAAATATCATATGATTAATCGAAACAAAATTAACGATTTTACAGCTATTCGATTTAATCGTTGCCATCGCTACTTGGATATTCTCTGTAAGCACTCAAATTTCTCTTAATGTATTTTTTTAGTGTTCACTTGGACATATATCTTCAAAAGAATGAAGTTTATAAAAAAAATGAACAGAATTTGGATAACTTGGATTTTAAGTTGCGTGTTCTCAATATTACTAGATTTGGTTTGTACTTGTATTCTTTTAAATGATCGAGCTAATTCCACGGTAAAAATAAAATTTATTTCTAAACAATTTAGTTTTTGTGTGAAAGGTCATAAAATCATTAATACATAATAATTTTAAAATGTTATGGGTTTTTTTCATTATCGTTACTTGAATAATTTGAGCAGGGGCGAGCCAAGGGTATCTGCCGCTCGGGTGCAAGACATAATTTGCCCCCCTTGTAGCTCCTTAGACATAAGAGTGTTAATCAATTTTGCATTAATTACAATAGCGATCGGCACCAATGTGTTTGTAATAAAAATAAATTATAAGTTTTAAATTATTGTTTGCCGCCTTAAAAAAATGCAATGATTTTTCTCTATCAAGTTACCTTTATAAGAAAAAAGCCAGATTCAAGACTAACTTGATAAAAAAAAGTTGCATTTTTTAATGCCGCAAGCATATCTTAAATTTCTTTCATTTTGCCGCCCGGGTGATGTGCATCCCCGGCAGCATATTCGTATCGAGCGTCCAGTATAGCGCTTCGGAAAGTGCCGAATGGCTATAACTGGTATCAAAGCGCTCGTGATCGCACAAGAACTACGATATTTATGCTCGTTACGAGTGGTCGTCAAACGTCAGTGTGGTATACCATAAATACAGCTGCACAGCAAACAGATACAATAGCTAAGTAGCTAAAGTGTTTGCTTCGTACGCAGAATCCCTCAGGGGAAACATTGGAATGTAGTTTGCATTCTAATGTTTTGTGGGAATTAGCGCTCCCAATTAGGACCCGAGCTCGTACCAGTCGGTTTGTGTATGCCGGCTGGCGGATTCTAATTCACAAATGGATTTTTTGTTGTGTTGAAGACGCAAATGACCTGAGTTGTTGACGCGTCTATAATTTACAATAAATAAAATAAATCGTACGAGGTACGGCCCCAATTATCAAGGTTTGCAATTTTATAATAAACTGTTGCCGGAGACAAAAGCGTTACCTATTCATAAATTTAAGACATATAAAAGCGTATCTTGCTATAAATTGTTTTTATGATTACCAACATTTCTTAAATATTAGTGATTACATCTAATTGTATTGTAGACTTTTTTATATGTATTTGATTTGTATTTGACCGGTACACGGTGTAGCCAATACAAATAAATTTATTATTATTATTATAATGCTTGACGACCACTCGTAACAAGTGTAGGTACAATATCGCAGTTCTTGTGCGAACACGTGCGATTGACACTAGTAGCCTTCGGCACTTTCCGAAGCGCTATACTGTGCGTTCGATACGAATGTTCGCCCCGGCACGGCTCAGCCCTGAATTTGAGTAACAGAGATGACATAAGAGAAGTGACGGCACTTATTTTTTATAAAAAAATTGTCTGATTGCATTTTTAGAGCCTCAAGAGTACTTTGCGCATTATAGGCGTTGAAAATTTAGATAGCGTGATTGGTAATGTTTCCCTACCAAACATGTCATTGGTTGTGCAGCGCGCATCTTATGTGATGGCGACACTGTACAGTCGTGGCGGGATCTTCTGGTTGTTTGATGTTTTTGTCGTCGCTTATGGAACATTTTCAATAATTTATCGCATCAACGTAAGAAGCAGCTCCGTAGTCAAATGTCGGGATCGTAATTACACTTCATTATATGTCTTGCACTTTTATACGCAATCAATGCATACTGTTGCTAGTTCACGAAATTCGCGAATTTCACAAGATTCATAGAATAATTAATTAATGTATAATTATTGTTCTGCAATTTGCTGCAAAAATGATTTTAATAAAGTCTCATGTATACAGATTGTTGAATTATTAAAGTGAAACTTTATTAGCCGCTTTTTTTTTTTTTGTTCGGTTATGCATTGTTGAGCGTCACGTCTTATTGGAGCGATCAACCAAACCAGTACTCATCGAAAAGCAGCGACGTTATGTTCATAACTATATTGTATGTCTACAAACTAATATCGTACGAATATTCAGTCGAGCAGCACATAAAATACCCATTGACCACCAACAATAGAATCTGGTTTCTTATGTCCGTCTCCATACTGATCAGAGTTCAAACTACATTACCAAAACCACGTAAAAATCTATGATAAACCGGCCATATATATTTAACATTAGATATTAAAATATCACTGTTTACCGTTTAGTTAATTAATGGCCAACACAATTAATGTTATTCTTTATCATTCCGTGTAATCAACAGTACTGTACTGAAGAAAATTTTCGTTTAAAGGTTTTTTTAATAATACAAAAAAAATAAAATTTAAATGTATTTTCATTAAGACAACTTACAATAATATCCATTTCAAAAATACTTCGAAAAATACAATATTTAGATTTATTCTTATTATTATAAAGTCACTTTATGGTGTAGGAATGTCAAAACTTGAATGTTATTTTATTATCATAATTATCGGATGGAACCTAGAATTAACTTCTAGTGACGGAATGAATTGAACTATTATTTTAATTAAAATTAGGCAATAAGTGCCTTAAGTTCATCGTATAAGACCAAGACCAAAGCACCTCCTGTTCCGCGAATGATATTTGAGAACGCGCCTTTGAAGAATGCATTTCCTCCTTCGTCTTTCGCAATCTTGCGCCAGCAATCGAGTGTACCCTTGTACATAATATCAGCTTTAGAACGACCCGACTGCATCATCATACGCCTCCTCACGGTATCGAATGGATATGATACAATGCCAGCGACTGTTGTTACGGTCTAAAACAAAAGCATAATTTGAAAGTTTCTATACATTCATATTTTAAATTGTAAGGACAGTGAAAAAGACAGATATAGTAATGGTATAACAAAAAATAACTTGAATAATCACGTTCTGTAAACGGTTAAAAAAAAAATCTAAATCTTGTGAAACCACTGTTCTCCAAATTATGATTTAAATTTGCTTTTATATTTTTCATTAACGTTAAGATTGATAACGTCCTTCACAAAAAGAAAAACCATGTCAATAAAATCAAGGTGAAAATAATATTCTGCTCTAATCAACATTTCTCACACTAATTAGGAATGTCTATTTAGCAGTTCTTAATAGTTTAAATATTGTATTAAGTAATGATAAATAGCTTGTGTCAATTAAGTTCTAATCATTAAATAAACAAGTAATAAAAAGATATATCAAGCCACTGGAAATATTCTTACTTGTGCAATGGCCCATGAAATGAGGAACGGTGTGTTTTTAGGGTCTGGAAGCATTCCTTTAGCTGTGTCGAAGAATCCGAAGTACGCGGCTCTGTAGATGATAATGCCTTGAACAGATACATTGAAGCCTCTATAAAGTCCAGCGACGCCATCAGATTTAACAGTCTTCTTAAGACAATCTAGTAAACCGGTGTATTCTCTTCCAGCACCGGCACGGCCTACATCAGCCGCCAATCTAAAATGTTAAATGCATTTTTATGTTATAGAATTTTGTCTCAATTATAAAATAGATGGCGTTTGCTTAAGGAATTCCTTTGCTTAAATATAGTAACGATTAACTCAAATTGGCAAATTTACCTGGTTCTTGCGAAGTCAAGAGGATATACAAAACATAATGAAGTTGCACCAGCAGCTCCACCAGATGCAAGATTACCTAAGAAATATCTCATAAACTGAGTATTTTTGTCGACTCCGCCAAGGAAAACTTGCTTGTATTTGTCTTTGAAAGCGAAGTTTAACGCTTGTGTTGGAAAATACCTGATCACATTCGCTAAGTTTCCACGCCAGAAACTCACAAAACCTTGTTCTTTGGGTATACGAACGAAGCAATCGACCATACCTGTTGAATGAAGTCAAGGATATTAGAACAAATCATAGGTCATCAAAATGTCATTAAGAACCAATAATTTACATATTTGTAAGGTACAGTTACAAGCGGTTATACATTACTGAATAGTATAAAGTGCAACACAAGAAGTAAGGCATAATTATTAGCACAGAATCGGTGAAATAAAAACCGCATGGTAATGGCGTTGAATAATGGATGATTGAGTATATACGCACCCTTATATCTTTTATCTTCTGCGATCTGTTTTGATGCATGTTGAACTTGCAATAGAAGTTTTACACGTTCAATTGGAGCTACTGCTGTTTTTGATATCGCAGCGGCTATTCCTCCTGCGAGAAAATCTTTAGCGAACGAAACTGGATCAGCGATTGACGGCTGCATTTTTCTTACTTTTCAGTTTTCACTCTACGACGACTTGAAGTCAAAGAGGAAGTAAGAAAGTTGCAACGTTGGATGTACACCGGTCTCGTGAACTTTTTGACGTCATAAAACTTTTGACCAATGAGAGAGTCCAATTATGTTCTCCACAGGCTGGAATCGCTGGAATATAACCACAGGTAGACAAAAATTAAAACCGAAAATAAAGACTTCGGATTGTATACGTACTCTGCCCAATTTTTATTAATATACACATTTTATTTTCACAATAATATAAATAAACAGTCAGGATTATTACACACCTGCAACAATAAACAGATTAATATTTGGTTGTCATTTTTTACCTAGGCACCTAGCTTTTGTTTTTATTTACTATTGTTTTTTAATGTTGGAAAAACATGTATTCTATACTCCTTAATCATATTAAAAATGGAAATGGAAAGTCTAAAAAATGTTTAAAATTTCTCATAATGTATTAGTTTCATTACTAAAATCAATTAATCAGTATTTATAATATAAAATTAATTATAAACTCAACACAATCTGATAGATAACAAAAATGTATGCACGCTACTGAATTGAGTATAGACTATAGGCATACTAAAATTTGACATTTGACAGCTTTTCGATCGCCCAGTTTACAAGTGTGTTTTAATAAATTATTCTTCTTTTGTAATTAAATACAATCTATGTAATTATGGCTACTATCGGAGAACCTCTTACTTTGGCTAGAGGTAATTTTGATTTTTCCGCTATTTATTTTAAGTTTTTATGTTCTACATAGTTTGTTTATCTGTATAGATGTGAAAAGATCAATAGAACTTCTGGAGAAATTACAAAAAAGTGGAGAAGTACCCGCTACAAAACTGGCAGCATTACAAAAAGTTTTACAAAGTGACTTTTTAAACGCCGTAAGAGAAGTTTATGAGCACGTTTACGAAACAGTAGATATACAGGGTTCGCAAGATATACGGGCATCAGCAACAGCGAAAGCAACTGTTGCTGCATTTGCCGCAAGTGAAGGACACGCTCATCCTCGGGTAGTCGAACTGCCTAAAACCGATGAAGGGTTAGGCTTTAACGTAATGGGAGGCAAAGAGCAAAATTCACCGATTTATATATCCCGTATCATACCCGGAGGTGTTGCTGATAGACACGGTGGGTTAAAACGGGGCGATCAGCTTTTGTCTGTTAACGGCGTTGTAAGTTCATCTTCAAAAGAAAATTTGTGTTTGTACAACGATAAACACTTTGTAATTTATTTTTTTTTATTACAGTCGGTTGAAGGGGAAAATCATGAAAAAGCCGTTGAACTTTTAAAGCAAGCTCAGGGATCTGTGAAACTAGTTGTACGTTACACGCCCAAGGTCTTAGAGGAAATGGAAATGAGATTTGATAAACAAAGAGCAGCTCGTAGGCGGCAACAATATCAGTAATTTGTTTTAATTTTACTTTATAACATTTTACATTTTAATTAATTTTATTATTGCATACTTATTAGATATCGAGTGAGTAAATTAACTTACATTCTGAGTTGCCTACGAAAAGAAATTTTTTTTAACTTTCAATTGTTTCAAGTTTTTGATAAAATATTGAAACAACTGCAGAACACTTTTTTTATAATCTACCCTGGATGTAAATTTGTACGCGAGGTTCAAGAATGGACATTCACATTAGACTTTTTTTATTCACTTGCTGTTTTCCAGCAACCAATCCAACGATTTTGTTGTTTTTAAACACCTTGTGCTGTGTTATAAATTTGTGTTCGATGTAGTGTAATATGAAAGCACTGTTTATGTTACGCTAGCCATTGGATAGGTTCAACGGTGACCTAGCGCTTGTTATTTGAGCACTCAGTAGGTTGTTTGGTTGAACGGCTTCTAACTGGTATAGCTGCATAATATGTTATATTAGTTGCGTTTGTTAAATTAATTTGGGGCTATATCATTCCTAGCACCAAACATGAAACACCTAGCTAGCCGCAACAAAATGTTCGAGCGATTATAAAATTGTGTCCATTTAGCACATCATTCAGTACACATAGCATTACCTAGCGCTAGAGCCAATGAACCTACCCATTGTTGCATAAAAAAGTTGATTATTAATAATAAGATTTTTTTTATTTTATATATGTATGTAAATCTCGAAATCTCGCCAAGCGAGTGTTCTATGTACTTACTAAATAAAACTTTTAGTCAAGACATTTTGTGTTTTAAAAATAAGTACTGAAAAATATCTCAACAACTGTATTTTAACATTTATGTGAAGGTAAGTAAAAAAATTGCTTATTTGTGGTCATGGGTGGTAACTGGTATTGCCTATATTATGAAAACAGTTGAAAATCTAGAAAACAAAAAAACTTTTTTTGATGCGCTACATACTCATACATTCCTACTCGCACATATAGCCTTTGTAGCTGAGCGCCTGTTTCAAATAAAAAAAAAAACTTTTTAACAAAAAAAAAACCTTCAAAAAACCACTAAAAAGAGGAAAATAATGAAATTTTGAGGTCTGTACCAATTTAATAAAATATGAAGTCGGTTAAAAAGTATATTATAGTGATTAATATCTTCTTTTTAACCAACTTCATATTTTATTAAATTGGCACAGACCTCAAAATTTCATTATTTTCCTCATTATAGTGGTTTTTTGAAGGAGGTTTTTTTTTTGTTAAAAAGTTTTTTATTTTTTACTTTCTAGTGTCAAAAAGTGACATTTACCTTAAAAGAATCACACGCCGTTACCTTTTACTTATTTTACTTTTATTAAACCGACTTTATTACGCTGTCTGATATGTCAAAAAATGACATTTACCTTAAAGAATCACACGCCGTTACTGACTTTTATTACAATCAGTCGAACTACTGAACCGATTTTAATGAAATTTCTATGGGACCAATCTGAAAGTATAGCCTTACAAATAAAAAAAAAAATTTTCAAAATAGGTTTATAATTGACTGAGTTATGAGGTAACAAACAAAAAAAAAAATACAACCGAATTGAGAACCACCTCCTTTTTTTGAATTCGGTTAAAAATTGCAGAGTTTATTCCTCAAGTCTTAGGATACAAGCTAACTTATTTTGAAGAAATGTTTATAAATAAAGTCACTGCTACCGAAGATTTAAAATAATTATTCCAAAAAAAAGAACATAATAATAATGTAATTTAATTGATGCAATATAGGCACCCCTTATTACTGAATTGTTACACAAGACGCAAAAATACAGGAATTTCCGAGTGGATTAATACCTATTGTTCGCTAATATTTTTTTAATAATATCGTCGATTAATTGAAGTTAATTGACCGCCTACATACAATTATCATTTTTGTTACGTCATAGGTACTACATACTTTACAAACCAGCTGTTTTTAAATACAAAACAAGGAAGGAGTATTTCCAAACCCAGTTAGCTGTTTCACTGTTTACGCATGCTGTTCATCTCTTTTGTGTGTATTTACTTGTTAATGGTTCTTGCATCGATCCTTTTTCAATGTATGACCGGTTAGCAGTATCTTAACGGAACATTTACTAGTCTATAGAATAGCAAGAACCTACTACAAAGCGTTAATAAATTTGTAAACAGCAAACTGCAAAACAGACAACAGTCCCCCCAGTGAAGGTGTTGTGGTTAGTTAGTTTGATTTGTTGTGTAAGTGGGCCATCAAGAGTTTTTTTTTGTTTACGTGTGATTATATTAATTACTTTTATGAAATAGATTACCTATTTTAAGTGATTTAAGTTTAATTATCGGTGTTATAATTTTTGACTACTGGGATTTGTTCTTGATTAGGTATTAAATTTTTAAGGTAAGTTTTCGTCCATATTTTTATTTTAGTTGCGTATGTTATATGTAGGAAGTTAATTAAGAATGCTAATTTGCATTACAACTTTTATTTTGTCTTTAGAAACTACCCGTATTCTTAGAAGTTGTACTTATACGTATAGGTACCTATAGTTATAAAACATTTTTTTTTAATCGTACAGAAATATAATTATTAAGACTACCTGTACATGTGTGTCAGAGTTAACCTAATAAAGATACAAGATTTATATAATATTTTTATTGGAATTATGAACTTAATAATTATTATTGTTTAGTACCTAGCTGACATAAATTTTGCATATAATGCATAGTCATTAATAAATCATACATTATATTTTGTAATTATTAACTTATTATTACCTATTGTATTAGAAGTCAAAGCGATTGAACTCTTTTTTAAATAGGTAGAATTGTTTGCTTTGCATATTAATTATTATTATTTAAATAAGTTGTGGCATCTTCATTATTATGTTTTTACATATTATATATTATGTTTCACGGTTATTTATTTGACATAGTTTTTAGATTTCATGTATAATATTGTGTCAAAACAGTTTTTTTATACAGATTTATATGATTATTAAACTAAATAAATGCGACTTTATCTAATAAATCGCGAACTTGTTTCGGTTGTCCTTGTCTGTTGCACAGTGTGATATGGATATTGGAAGATAGCGTATGCTCTATCTTATATTGCATTATTTTAATATAGTTATTCAATTTTTTGACTGCTGATGTTTGAATTTAAGTTTAAAAACCCTGGCCTACTGAGTTAAAATGACGTGTAACTAATTATCGACGTCGATCGGATGGCGAGACCTAGGGATCGGACCAAAACTTCTCGACGTTCATACCTTCCCGAACAATTTGACTTTCTCTGTCTGTATGTCTCTTTGTACGCTTATAACTCAAGAACCACTGATCCGATTTATATGATTTTTTTTTAAGTAAATAACTTCTTATGCGACTGCGAGTTTTAAAATATTCTGGCATCACGCAAAAGCAACCGAACTGATTCTCAAATAAAAACGTATGTTCTGACATCACGCAAAAGTAAGTAGGTAGTAGATGCTTTGTTTTTTAAACGGTATGGTTTAATTTAGCTTGATCCCGTATATTTGTTACAAATCTTGCGACCGACTGAGTTGAAATTTTGCACACATGTGTAGCTACGGTGACAAAACAATATTATGGTAACTAACTGACCGGCCCGGTTCGTCCGGGCGTAAATCGTACTTTTGAACTTTCACCCACTTTCTATGATCCGATTGAGTTGAAATTTTGCACACATCTGTAGCTCCGGTGACAATACAATATTATGGTAACTAGCTGACCGGCCCGGTTCGTCCGGGTGTAAATCGTACTTTTGAATTTTCACCCACTTCCCGTGATCCGATTGAGTTGAAATTTTGCACACATGTGTAGCTCCGGTGACAATACAATATTATGATAACTAGCTGACCGGCCCGGCTTTCGTCCGGGTGCAAATCGTACTTTTGAATTTTCACCCACTTTCTATGATCCGATTGAGTTGAAATTTTGCACACATCTGTAGCTCCGGTGACAATACAATATTATGGTAACTAGCTGACCGGCCCGGCTTTCGTCCGGGTGTAAATCGTACTTTTGAATTTTCACCCACTTCCCGTGATCCGATTGAGTTGAAATTTTGCACACATGTGTAGCTCCGGTGACAATACAATATTATGATAACTAGCTGACCGGCCCGGCTTTCGTCCGGGTGCAAATCGTACTTTTGAATTTTCAGAGGCAAAAGGTCTTTCTCCGGTAACGTTTCAGTGGATCGGATAAATGTTATAAAATCAGACTAAGGAAATAAAGCACAAAAAAATAAAATGGCGTCAGATTTCAAAATGGCGGCCATATGTACTTTTTTGTAAAAATTATCCGATTCTTTTGAAAATTAATATTTGAGAGTTTTATAGGACACAAAAAATAAAATGACGTCAGATTTTTCAAAATGGCGGCCATATGAACTGTTTTGTAAAAATTATCCGATCCTTTTGAAAATTGATATTTGAGAGTTTCATAGGACACCAAAAAATAAAATGACGTCAGATTTTTCAAAATGGCGGCCACATGTACTCTGTTGTAAAAATCATCTGATCCTTTTGAAAATTGATATTTGAGAGTTTCATAGGACACAAAAAAATAAAATGATGTCAGATTTTTCAAAATGGCGGCCATATGTACTTTTTTGTAAAAATTATCCGATCCTTTTGAAAATTGATATTTGAGAGTTTCATAGGACACAAAAAAATTAAATGGTGCCAGATTTCAAAATGGCGGCCATATGTACTTTTTTGTAAGAATTATCAGATCCTTTTGAAAATTGATATTTGAGAGTTTCATAGGACACAAAAAAATAAAATGACGTCAGATTTCAAAATGGCTGCCATTATATATACTTTTTTGTAAAAATTATCCGATCCTTTTGAAAATTGATATTTGCGAGTTTTATAGGACACAAAAAAATAAAGTAGCGTCAGATTTCAAAATGGCGGAAATATGTAGTACTCCTTTCTAAAAATTATACGATCCTTTTGAAAATTGATATTTGAGAGTTTCATAAGACACAAAAAAATAAAATGACGTCAGATTTCAAAATGGCGGCCGTATGTACATTTTTGTAAAAATTATCCGATCCTTTTGAAAATTGATATTTGAGGGTTTCATAGAACACAAAAAAATGAAATGACGTCAGATTTAAAAAAGACGGCCAAATGTAGTTTTTTGTAAAAATTATCCGATTGTTTTGAAAATCGGTATTTGAGAGTTTCAAAGGACACAAAAAAATAAAATGACATCAGATTTAAAAATGGCGGCCGTATGTACTCCTTTCTAAAAATTATACGATCCTTTTGAAAATTGATATTTGAGAGTTTCATAAGACACAAAAAAATAAAATGACGTCAGATTTCAAAATGGCGGCAATATGTACTTTTTGTGTAAAAATTATCTGATCTTTTTGAAAATAGATATTGACGAGTTTTATAGAACGCAAAAATATAAAATGACGTCATATTTTAAAATGGCGGCCATAAGTATATACTTCTTTGTAAAAATTATCCAATCCTTTTGAAATTTGATATTTGAGAGTTTAATAAGACACAAAAAAATAAAATGGCGTCAGATTTCAAAATGGCAGTCAAATAATAACTTTTTAATTGTATTGTTTATATCTTTGATAAATTCGGTTTTATATACAATGCGTAAGAAACATAGCTTCTGTCGGGTATCTTACGACACCTCAAGACTTTTTTTTTTAGCTGGTTCCGAGTTTCGCTTAATAGTCAACCGTTGCTATGGAAAATTGTTTAAAAAATTCACTGCACTATTTTTTCTATGTAATCCAATACATATTTACATTAGGTCTTATGGCCATAGCCTACTACAAAATTGATCTTCTTAGTTTTATTTTCCCTATGTTCGGTAAAACCGTTTACACACAATACCTACATGAATATCGCGCCTTGTAATTCTTGAATTACTTGTATGCTCCAAAATTTTTAAGTTTCAATGCATTTTTTACAAAATATATTCCATAATTTCTTAAATTCTTAACCTCTGGAATCACATCAAAGTTTCTTAGATTCTATCAACTTTTTAAACAATAATAAAGTTATTTTATGAGGTCATTGAAGTACTAAGTATTCATTGAAATCAAATTTTCCACATATGAAAAAAGATTGAAAAACAAACCATGATTGCAGACCAAACGACAGCATAAAGATCACACAGGGTCTGGCATGACTATGAGGGAAAAAAAAGTAATTTTTAATACGGAGATTTAATGTAAAATAAATCGTGAAATAATATGGTGTTTACGTGGATGGAACTCAAGCAAATAGATATTGTAGGTAGAATGTAAAGTATAGACGCTTGACAACTAGAGCCATTAACGTCTATAGACTATATAGTAGGTCTCAAAAAGTACATTTGTAGAACCTGTAACTTCTCTAATAGGAAAGAAAATCAACTGCCAATTTAACCTGCTATCAAATTCGTTTTAACGGATATAAGACAGATAATACCATTGTCATAGTGCGAAAAAACATCGTTTTTAGGGTTCCCTACCTCCGTATGGAACCCTATTATTATCCTGCCTACGATGCCTGCAGTCCGTTTAAATTAAAAGTTGATTAAAATTTGCATATTTTTTATCCGCCGCTCGATTATCCGACAAATATTGTAATCTTCCGTTTTTAACTAATTGAAGGCTAAATTCTGCAAAAAAATTTAATCCGCCGGTTTTATGTGTGTAATGTTCTGTAGTCCGCCGCTTACGCTAAAAGTACACTGTGCCGTTTGTTTCATTTTTTTAATCAATAAAGCTATTTTTATAAAATATATGTGAGTCTTTCCTTTTACACTGTAATCCGTCACGTCCAATAATCCGACAGTAATTAATTAACGGTAAAATTAAATAGAGCTAACTGTACTGACAGTTGCGAAAAACAGCACCGTATTCAATTGTGTTATTACGGAAAAAATATTAAAAATATAATATTGCTGTCCTCTTGTATTAGGTATGTATTATATTTGTACCGTTATAAACTTATATACAAAACACGGTTTGACATGTTGGTGCTCAAAAGATAGATGGTAACACATATTGTGTACATGTTTTCTGAGGAGGACCAGGGCCGAATTAACCATTAGGCAGAGTAGGCAACTGCCTAGGGGCTCCGCATCGGCTAGGGGCCCCGCGCGCGCACAAATAAAATTGAAAATGTTTCATATAGAGTGAAAATTTAATTGGAACATTTGTATACTCAATGACAATAGGTATTATTATTTTTTTCGACGCATGCTGTCAGTTGATGAAATACTTCATACTTACAGAACAGAACCATCTAGTATCGAGTAGTAGAACTAATAATATGGATGCGTTACGTGGCGTATTGTATGAATCATACAATACGCTACGTAACGCATCCATATTATTAGTTCTACTAACAGGACACCAAATTTAGAGTCGATCAGCCTCTGGAAGTTATTCACATCCCTTCATCAACTTAAAAAGAGCTGATCTTCTAAAAACGGCTGAAAAGAGGCCCCAAGAGTTGCATTGCCTAGGGGCCCCGACATGGTTAATCCGACCCTGAGGAGGATTGATGATAAACGACGAGATAATAATTAGAATAGTGTGTTTACTGTATACAAATTGTACTACTTAATAGCATTCAATTACCTTAATTATCTGTAATTACAGTGATCAACAAACAAATCACTTTTTTATGAATTTTAAGCTCCTGTTTTTAAAGTGAATATGATTATTTTGTTAAATTAAACTTTAAAGTTGTTTTTGAGAGTTGAAAACTTTTCAAGGTTCTGCTTAAATAAAAAGAAGGAGGTAAACCAATTCAAAATGAAATTCGTTTTAAAGTTGATATTAAATGTCATGTAAATTTAATCAATACTATAAGAATAAAACTGTAAAAGGAACTTATGTGACTGTTCTGTTATAACTTTTAAACACCTAATCGCGGATTTCAATTTAATTTGGTACACGCGCTATATAGGGCTCCTCTGCGTCAACGCCTTCAACGCGAACGATAGGCTACTAATAATTAAGCTACTTTATACCCGGCTTCGCTTGCGCTTAGGTAAAATTCCTAATTCCTATACAAATAAAACAGTTTTTTTCATATACAAAATCAACGACTGAACTGTTTTTACAAGCTTTTATTTAACTTCCAATGTATGTTAGATTGTGTGTTTGTTTAGGTCAAATCTTGCAAGTCAGTTTTGAACGACTTCCACGTATCCGATCGGTTTGAAATTTTGTATGTATTCCCGATGACAATACATGATTGAATCGTTTTTAGAAATAAATTCAACCCTTAAGGGGTTCAAACGGAGATGTAGGGTTTTTTTTGACTAATCAGCGCCCAGACCAAGTCGCTGAAGCTAGAAACTTGAAATTTGGACAGTTGCTTCCTTTTCTGACGTAAGCATCCACTAAGAAAGAATTTTTCGAAATTCAACCCCTACAGGTGTTAAAGGGGGGTAAAATTTTGAAAGACTGAAATGAACAAAATAAATATTAGTAAAAAAAACTTTTTAGAGACAAGCTTTTATTTAAATGCACTAAAAAGAAAAAAATAATTTTTAATAATTTAGGTTCATAATTATAAAAGCGTGGGTCGTGAACTGTATTATAGTTTATTGGTTACGACCCACGCTTTTATAATTATGAACCTAAAACTAAACATATCCATCGCAAAATTTTCTTTATTTAGCATAAATTTTTAATCGTCGATGATACGTAAGTTTATAGTATTGTGACTGGTGTTGTCCTGATTCGGGTCTATAGGCCGTCGTTGGTTGGAATTGCTTCCTAACGTTTCGCTAGCACGAGTGGCGAGCTTCTTCAGAGGTCCTTCCATCTCCGATGCTGGGTGTAGAATGTTTCTACATCCAGCATCGGAGATGGAAGGACCTCTGAAGAAGCTCGCCACTCGTGCTACATCCAGCGTCGGAGATGGAAGGACCTCTGAAGAAGCTCGCCACTCGTGCTAGCTAAACGTTAGGAAGCAATTCCAACCAACGACGGCCTATAGACCCGAATCAGGACAACACCAGCTCATCAACTGGCCGCTAAAGCCTCAACCAGTTTGTCAGTATTGTAACTTTTGTTATAGAGCAAAATTGCAGAACAGACACCTTTAATTTCCTGTAAAACTGACAATAATTTATTATTGTGTTAAAATTGCAATGGCCTTTAAGATACCATCTGATATATCACCGGATAAAATATGGGCTGTCACTCCAATGATAGTAGTTTAATGGTTTATATCATTTATGTGGAAAACGTTTATTCGTTCTTTATTTGCAAAAAGAGACCAAGAAGTATGAACTTTGTCCAGACAGCTGTAGGAGTGGTTATTGTTGTTTCAAAGTCCAGTCTGCGTGTTGAACTGCTACTTCTATGACCAAGGCCATTTGACGACACCATCAACAAAATATGTAGCGCGTGCTGCATGTCATTTATTTACTTATTTACCAAGATACTTATAAATATAACCTCATAATTATTAAAGTCGGTTGAATTATAGACAAAACAGCTATGTTCCGCCAGCATATTCACAACATTACCTAATATAATATTATAATGATTGAATAAGATGTGTACAGGATACCTATTAGATATGTCATCTGTGCTATTAATTCTTTCTAATTTTCTTTTTTGCCGGGCGTACACATTGGTCAATTATTAGCAAAAACATTTGTTCATACATTTGTGTACAATTATCCACACAATGGCCATATCGCCAAAATATTTGCAACAAAATAGTTTTGGTCGAACACAAGACGAATCTACTCAGGCCCGGCACGTGCGCCTGGTCGGACAGGCGATCGCCTTACGGCGCCATATTTTTAGGGCGGCATATTTTTGTAGCACCGAATTTTTCGTTCGGTATTCTACTTTTTAAAAATGATTATATTCTTCGAGTTTTCACCGATTCTTAGTTCTACCTTCTACTACTATATATAAAATATATCATCGGTTTATTAATTTTTTTAATATGTGGGGGGCGGCAAAAGCTGTATTCGCCTTAGGCGGCATATTTTGACGCGCCGGCCCTGAATCTACTCATGTCCATATAATATTTATTTTTTGGGTCCCATATGCGATTGGTTCCCCCTGATAGAGTTTATTAAGTGATTCTTTATGTAAGCTTCTGATGTGTTCGAACGATAGTGCGTAAAGTAAAATTTAACGCACTCTGTGCTATAAAGTAATACTGTTTTGTTTTACTTTAAAACACACGTGCGTAAAATAGTACTTTATAGATTACTTTGCTATAATGTCCCTAATAAAATATTTATCTAAATTGTGTTTTATTTGCTTAAAATTAAACTTTTGAAGCAGTTGTTGCAAAAAATATTGTATATGTAACGTGTGTCTAAAGTGACGAATCTGACAGCTGCCATTTTACAACACTCTTCTAAGGTTAATTTCGGCTCGCGTGGCAAACTCACACTCGTTCTGGTATAAATGCAACATAACCAGCTCGTATCGCAAAGTCGCAACTGTCATATAATTCGTCACTTAAGCCACTTGTTGCATAAATATCAATTATAAGTAAGATTGCAATTTCATAACGCTAGTTTTATTAATATCTACACCAACAATATTTTTTCAAGATTTACATATCCCTAGATAGATTTAGAATACCTATAATGTAAAGTTAAATGACATATGGTTGTATTTATTTTTAGGTAAATCATTTTTCTTTCAATGGCTTCATACAATCAATAGTTAATATAATAATATTATAACGATTGCAGGTACACTGTGTTTCACATAAAATATACCAAAATCGACTTCTTTAAATATTATACAACAGCTCAAGGTAAAAAATTGCAAGAGTTTTGTAAAGGCTAATATTTTGAGATTAGCTAGTATTTAGGGTGCAAATAATCATCCTACAAGTAAATCAGCGACCGGGATACCTGGCGTCGGGGGGCTTTAAAAGATGTAAAAAAACTAGTGATTTGTAAAAGCTGAAATTTGGCACAGGGTTAATTTTTTGAATATAATTTATGAAAAAACAGTCAGACCTCATTTTGATAAAACCAACCTAGTCAGCAGTTGGTAGAAGTTGGTCAAGTCTATCATCTGTAGTGAAGCGCCCTACTGTTGTTTTAGTTGACTTGGGTGCTTTTTAATCTGCCTAAATTATAGATCCGTCGACAGCCTAGGTCATTAGCGATTTGATCTTCCTGAGGTGCTACTGTCTTTTAGTTGACTTAGGTGCTTTTTGATCTGCCTGAGGTGTGACTGTTTTTTAGTTGACTTAGGTGCTTTTTGATCTGCCTGAGGTGCTACTGTCTTTTAATTGACTTAGGTGCTTTTTGATCTGCCTAAAGTGCTACTATCTTTTAGTTGACTTAGGTGTTTTTAACATCAATTTCATAAGGCACTCCAACACACTACTTACATCTTTTTCTATAGATTAAGAAGTGTGACTGTCTTATACATCATCATATGGCGGTTTATGTTCAACGTTTAAAAAATATGTGTATTTCTTTAATTATTGTTTGCAATTAAGAGAAGGATTAAACACACATGTGAGAAATTTCAAATACGGTATATTAACAATGAGATAAACAATCAATATGATTAATTCCCTAGACCGTAACTAAATACATAATAATATCAGACGACATTATCGCCATGATATTTATATAGAAGGCTGTATAGGAAAAATGTAAATGCACCGCCGGGATTCGAACCCAGAACTCCCGATTTCTGGGTTCGAATCCCGGCGGTGCAGTTACATTTTTCCTATACAGCCTTCTATATAAATATCATATGGCGATAATGTCGTCTGATATTCTTATGTATTTAGTTACGGTCTAGGCCCTAGGGAATTAATCGAATTAATCATATTGATTGTTAATCTCATTAAGAGAAGGATATAAGAACGAAAAAGTTAGCTTACATTATTTGTTTATGTATGAGGAATAATATACACTGTTAAAAAATATCGATTTTTGATACGTGGGATTACCCTATAATTTGATTAAGTCCCTCGACCGGTAGGCAGTCAGTGAGTCGCCTACACCTTCAGTTAGTGAAATTGCAACTTTTAAGACCGGATTGATATTGCAACAATATTTCAAAATAATTGCTCGCATTTTCGTGTGGTGATAGACTGTTATTAATACCTTGTTTTATTATTTTTGAACGATAATAATGACGCAGTGGAATTATCATAGCTCGCGGGTCAGGTATAACTGACCTTGGCTAGATTTCCGCATTATGTGTATTCTTATACTTTTATACTGATACTTGTCGCAAACAAAATATACTCGTAAATTAATATACTGTCATTGGTATGGAGTCGTCCATAAAATACGTATACGCAAAAAGGGGGGAGTGGGGGCAATCGCCTTACGTGATGATATGTGACTAGATGGGGAAGGGGTCCTAACAAACGTGACGTGACGCGACGTTTGAAATACCTACTATTAATTTTTATTAACTTCCCATTGGAAGTTATTGTAATGGGTCCGAAAATCGAAATAAAAAATTATAACATATTTTTATGTTTCAAGGTCACTACACTATTTTTAGAAAGATGTCTCTGTGTGTGTATCTGTGTGTGTGTACGTACGTACGTATGTGTCCATTTCTTTCTAAGACGAAATCTCGAGAATGAAAAATGATATCGACTGCGTTAGGGTGCCAATCGACGCGTATTAACGTAAATAAGATCTGAAAGAAATGTTTTCAAAATCGGTTCAGCCGTTCTTTTTTCTTAACCAAATAGACTCCAAAAAAGTAGATTTTACACAATATCTCGTGAATAAAAAATTATATCGACCTCGTAAGGGTGTCAATCGAGGCGTGTTAACGTCATTTTGATCCGAAATTAATTTTATAAAAATCGGTTCAGCCTTTTTTTTTTAATTATTGTTAAAAATAAATAATAATTATGTTTTAATGATTAAAATGATTACTTTTCTGTGTAATATCTAATTTAATTATTATTATTAAATATTTATCAAACTGGGAGTTCGTCGTGTGGACCTCAAGGTTCGCACTTTAGTCCTAATAAACGACCCACCTCACGACTTGTTTATTATTAATTTTATAATATAAAGATCTACAATATTTTTAAATATCGTCTAAAAGATCATTATAGTACTATGTAAACAGGTAAGGTTTATGAATGGATCAGAATGAGCCATGAGATTTACTTATTTACTTCCGGTCTTGACTAAAATTGATTTATTAATTATAACGTTGCTATGTGTTACGCGTGTTTAAAACACTTCCGTTGCATTCCCAGCATTTTAGTCCTCAAATCGGCGAGTCAGTACCACCTAAGAAGTTTCACTTCAAAACTTATTATAGCTGAAACATTCATTTTATATTAGGTATGTATAACAGTAACAGTACATATTCTGTGAGTTTACATTTTTACAAAATATAGAAAAACAGAATTCATAAAAATATTCCAAATACTTATCTGATTTTTTTATAAAAAAATTTAATACATCATTTATATTTTATTCCATGTGTCTGTAAACCGTTTTAGTCAAACTAAATATTGTGGAATGTTGCAGATAATATTTTTCCACGGAAATTTTGTTTATTACTTAGTCGATGTATGCAAGTAATTCAAGAATTAGAAATACTTTTCAAATAAAAATAACTAGATTTATCTAAGTTTTTTGATAAAAATTGCACTATAATACATTCGTTCAAAATTTGTACTGGGACAGGGGGTATTTTTGGCGAGCACTAAGACGTAAAGTCGGACCTCTAAAATGTGAGCATATAAAAGATAAACACTATATTTTGGTTTGTTTGCTGTGTACTTTAATTTATGCAAATAATTATCACAAAACGTTTTATTTTATTTTTAGCATTTTAGTAAATATCTATGATACGTCATTATTGCTATATTTTTAATAAATTTTTATAGCATCACGGAAATTTCTTTTCAGGTTAAAGAAAAACAGACGTATCCTACACATTTAACCTTTTCAAAAAAACTATACTTAAAATTTTTTTAACTATACTTAAAGTATTACCGAGAATCTTTCAATTTTTTTAGTTATATTTGAGATCATAATATTTTTGATCATTTTTAGCAAATATTGTGATAACCATAAACAATGATTCCAAGCATTTTACGTGTCAAATTTGCGTCCTTTCCCTTTTTGAATTTAGCTAAAATTTTAAGCCACTCGAAATATGCCGCTCTAGCAGGCGCGGATCCAGCCCTTAAAAAAGGTTGTGGTCACGGTCACCCGAAAATCGGCCAAATGCGAGTCGAACTACGGACTCGCTCACGAAACGTCTAACAGTACAAACTACTAGACTAGTAGCCAAAATAAAGAAGTCACTCGCGTTCTTACCCGCACGGTTCGTTTTTTTTTAAATTTTTTTAGGGCATTGCAAATATAACATCAGCCTGTCGACCTCAATTAGGGTTGTGGGTATTGCCCACCGTGCCCACAACGGTGGATCCGCGCTTGCGCCCTAGACTCTAGCAGTAAGCGTACGTCTATTGGTATTTTCGCATTCGCCCCGGTCATTGGTCAATGCGATCGGACCGGAAATGCTGGTCCTGAAATATTAAAGAAAAATGTTATAGCAACTGTTAAATTCATCGGCAAAGTCGTTGATTGTCTCCTTTTTTGTTTACCAATTATACAGTATCCTTTATATTTTTGGAGTGGTGTCACAAAATTTTGAAACATGCTATTTATGCTTGCATAAAACAATAGAGTCGTCACACGCATCAACATTTAATAATTTTGTAAACCAACAAGATTTAAAGAAATAGGTACCTGTACCTATATTTTTTAAACGCTGAGCATAAACCGCCATATGATGACGTAGAAAACTAGTCACACTTCTTTATCTATATAGAAAGAAACGTAGGTATATAAATTACCATCATCGGGGTTTCCACATTGCACATAGCAATGGACGTGACACAAAAAAATCTTGTCAGCTAATCACAGGCTGGCCGGATGTTACTTTATTTTTTAGCGGCATATTTCCTTGTTTGAAACAAGAAATACATATTTTTGAGTATTTTTTTACTGTAGACAAAGCTTCCGAAAAATTCTTTAAAAAATTGTTTTATATAATCTATTTGTAATGTAGATTCCTACTTTAAAAAAAGTGTGGGACGATCCCATTGTATTTGACCGGAAATTAAGTTTAGAGGTCAACGTTTTATGTATATTTTTTTTAAATTTTATTCAAGTTTTATAAGTGGACACTTGAGTTTTCAAGGTGTGCACGATTACCGTTTTATAAATATGTTTTATTGACAGAGAATAATATTATGTATAGGTACTACTCGTAAAGTGGCAGTAAAGTCTGCTAAACGAAGCCGTCATTTCTGATGCAAAACATAAAGAAATGTGATTTTCCGCATGGCGGCTGTGTGTATGTGCAGCTGTCTGTCTGTGGAATTTTCTTTCATTCATAATAACTTATGCAAAAATGTACCATTTTTTTTGTTTGCAAAATGTCTCAGTAAGAACTCAAGACCTATTGATTTTACTGCTAATCGGATCAGTGGTTTTGGAAATATACGCACTTTTGTGCATATTTTGTACTTATAGTAATTTCGTTTAAGTAAGGTTTTCTGGCAAATTTTTCATATAGAAAATTATTTTGAAAAATTATTTTGGAATATGGAAGTAATGGTTCTCCCAAGGATGTTATAAATATTATAGGGTGGGTCAAAAAAATCAATTATTTTTTTTTACAAGTGACACGGAAAAATGGGTTGCTAGACACCTTAAAAAAATTCTCACCAAATATGAGCTCTTAATTTTAATAGGAAGATCCTCCGCATCACAGTTTTTTATTTTTTTCTCAGTCCAATAGAAAAAAATTCATACCTCATCATTACTTGATTGTACAGAAAAATGTTTTAAGAGAATTTTGTAGGAAATTTAATGCTCTACAAAAAAGGTATCTTATATTTTTTCCGCAAACCTCACCATTTGAAAGATATTGAAGATTTATAATAGTCATTTATTGTCGAGTTATAAAATTCATAAACAAAAATGAAATTTGTCTTAAAATAATCAAACTTAAATCTTCAATAACTTTCAAATGGTGAGGTTTGCGGAAAAAATATAAGTTACCTTTTTTGTAGAGCATTAAATTTCCTACAAAATTCTCTTAAAACATTTTTCTGTACAATCAAGTAATGATGAGGTATGAATTTTTTTCTATTGGACTGAGAAAAAAATAAAAAACTGTGATGCGGAGGATCTTCCTATTAAAATTATAAAGAGCTCATATTTGGTGAGAATTTTTTTAAGGTGTCTAGCCACCTATTTTTCCGTGTCACTTGTAAAAAAAAAAATAATTGATATTTTTGACCCACCCTAATAAATTGTATATAACATCCTTGGGTTCTCCATATGAATTTTTTACATTAACAGTGGCACATTATCTGCTTTATTTATTTATTGTCGATTATAGACGCGTCGATAACTTAGGTCATAAGCGTCTTAATTACATAAAATAATATCACCATTTAAAACTAAACGACATCACAAAACATCCATGAGCGAGGTGGGATTCGAACCCACGACAGCTTGCTTCAAAGGTTAGCACGTTAACCATTACACCAAGCTGCCCTCGCACATGATCTGGCTCTACTATTATTCTCATCGCTTGTTTAATCGTATTATTAATAATCCATATTATGTCAAGTCGATAAAGGTCATTAGCATTGCGTCAAGTTACTCAAGCGACACATTCATTTGTCTGTGGACAAATAAATGTCTATGTGCAATAGAGATGGCGATTCTATCATTCCGTTGAAATTACGAATAGTACAAACATTTAACCTTAGTTTAGTAGTCAGATGCTGCAGGAATAAGGATGTGCGAATTCACGAACAAATGTTCGGGAATATCAGATTTGTACTAACTTTCCGGGATACGGCATCGCCCGGATAGATCTTGATTTGGCAACGAAATAATCAAGAGTTACAAATCCAAACTAATTTCATAAATGCAAAAGTGTGTCTGTCTGTCTATTTGTTTGTTAGTTAGTTACCTCTTCACGGCTTAACCGCTGAACCGATTTTGACGAGAATTGGCAGATTCATTGAAGCCCGACAAAGAACATAGGCTACTTTTGATTCTGGAAAACAAACGAACGAGCGAAGCGCGTGGGTAATGTATTAATAAATCATAAATTCGAGCGAGCGAACGAGCGAAGCGCGTGGGTAATGTATTAATAAATCATAAATTCGAGCGAACGAGCGAAGCGCGCGAGTAATGTATTAATAAATCATAAATTTGAGCGAACGAGCGAAGCGCGTTAGTAATGTATTAATAAATCACAAATTGGAGCGAACGAGCGAAGCGCGTGAGTAATGTATTAATAAATCATAAATTTGAGCGAACGAGCGAAGCGCGTGAGTAATGTATTAATAAATCTCAAATTGGAGCGAACGAGCGAAGCGCGTGAGTAATGTATTAATAAATCATAAATTTGAGCGAACGAGCGTAGCGCTTGAGGAATCTATTAATAAATCATAAATTTGAGCAAACGAGCGAAGCGCATGAGTACTTAATGTAGTAATAAATCATACATTCGAGCGAACGAGCGAAGCGCGTGAGTAATGTATTAATAAATCATAAATTCGAGCGAACGAGCGAAGCGCGTGAGGAATCTAATTAATAAATCATACATTCGAGCGAACTAGCGAAGCGCGCGAGTAATCTATTAATAAATCATAAATTCGAGCAAACGAGCGAAGCGCGTGAGTAATGTATTAATAAATCACAAAGTCGAGCGAACGAGCGAAGCGCGTGAGTAATGTATTAATAAATCATAAATTCATAGCACCCGGGCGAAGCCGAACCGGGCAGCTAGTTTCTCATTTATATCGCTTATACAGTTTAGCCAACGTACACCAATTTAGCTTAGAAATCGCGTGCGCTGGATCCTTCGACTTGCTTTACATTTTCGCTCACTTCTCATCTCGGGAAGAAGTAGATTTTTAAACAGTGAACGAATTTTTCAAATCGGATCAATAGTCCTGACATTATACCCGCGACCAACAAACAATATTAGTATATCCTGTTTTTTATATATCAACATTCACGTTAATAAATACGCGGGAAAAACTAGTAGTAAGTAATTGATATTTTCCCACTTTAAGGTTCTTATAGAAGTCAAAAAATATTAATAAATATAGCTTTTACCGTAATTTTACCTTAATCCGAGTAAAAATATCACGTATTTTAAGTTTGGAAATTTGATACCAAGTGGATAGTGGGCCAAGTTGCATCAAAATCGGTCCAGCCGTTTTCGAGATGCCGATGTAAATAGATAGACCGACTATCTACTTTTCACAAGATATAACTTTAAAAACATTTCCTCTACTGTACAATTTAATGTACATGTCTAAATTGCTAACGTGTGCACTTTGTGACGTCATAAGTTGTAAATATTTGTCTGTAGTAACGTCATTACGGTATAATATTAAATTGATATTGATTTTTGATGTAATTACTTTTAATTTTTAAACGCGTTGTGAACATTTTTGATCAGGTATTGTAGATTATAGACGCTTAACAGTTGAGGTCATCAGCAGGACAGGTATTGTGGTGGTGCAACCATGTATAAGTGGTTTAAACAAAATGGGCACCGCATAATATTATTGTGTGCATTCAAGTCCACAACTCTTCTTTTTAACCTTTTTCGTGTAACTCACACTCTTCAATTATCCACGAGAGGCAGCACTTGTGGTAGGTACAAACATTATTTATTCCCCATTAGTGTCGTGTCATTTTAGTGGTATAACTTAATTATTAAATTGTTATTATTATTAAATTAATTAAATAATTAAGTTATGCCACTAAAATTACACGAGTCACGACACTAATGGGGAATAATGTTTGTACCTACCACAAGTGCTGTCTCTCGTGGATAATTGAAGGAACTACTCTCAGGAAAATGGCTCATTGTAAACTGTAGGCAGTCTGTTCACACTAACAATGACGCGCGATTTAGTTGTGTTTCAAATCCCTGTTTTATTTTTTATAATAACAGCAAATGTAAACAAGCAGTTATTCATAAAAAAAATGTGATAACCTGGATTGCTTATAAGAATTTAAAAACGTTTTTTTAAGCTCTTGAAAGCTCAAAAAAGTGAAAACCAAGGACAAGTGGACTACCTAAATAATTGTTACAAATAAAAACACGATTTAAATTGCCTATTTAATATTTATGCATAAATAAAAATCTAACCATGAATTTGTACAGTTCGATTGTTAAATGTGGATATTTTTCTCACGTCGCTATTTTAAGCAAAAAAAAATGGTTTTTACTAGTCTATTTGATTAAACCTATTCAGTGACACCCCACATACGGCATTTTTCAAATATTTTACTTTTTTAACCCCCTTTTCGATGCACAAGAGAGCCCTAAATATAAATCCAATAAAAAATCAGTATCAATCAAGGCTTAAGCGCTTGTAGTTTAGAAACTGGAAGGCTGTGACAGACGGTCAGAATGAGGATGGGCACTGCCAAACTTGACCGCTAAGGGCGCCAGCAATATAACTACCCTCAACTGTGGTCTGTGGGCAGTTCATAGTAGCGTGTACAGAATAAGTTAATTATTTAAAATAATAAATCGTTGACAATGCCGGTGTGCTGTGTTTACCAATGTTCAAGTCATAGAGGTTTTGTATTTCCAAAGGATCCGGAATTGAAAAGAAGTGGTTGCATGCTGTCAGAAGGGAAAAAACTTGATTTCTCGCGCGTTTTTCTATGAAAACCAGTGATAACTTAGACTTAGGTAACTATACCGTGCGAGTTTTTTCAAAACGTACATAGGCTGTTTCATAATTTGAAATCGTGGTATAGATATTGTTAGAAACTATGGAAACGAATCTTTTTATTTACAATTTATTATTATTGAGTTGTGATAATACATTTTATAAGTTCAGAGATTAATTTAATATTTTTTCTATAAAAAGTGTACATCGTGGAAGAAAAGCTTCTTATGTACAATTTGTATTCTGGGGGAAATAGTTGTCGGCAAGTCTCTGCGTTATTTAGTGTGCAGTTTCCAGGCAGACCAGATAGATATACCAACAATGTCTATACCACGATTTTAAATTGTGAAACAGTCTATGTACGCTTTGAAAAAACTCACACGGTATATCTGTCGCCATCTATATTACGTCTCTAATGTGCCCATCTCCATTAATAGTGAGAACAATAGGGTTCCGATTGAACCCTTTGGATACGGAACCCTAAAAATGGAACCACAGCCTTAGGAGTGTTGCATTATACTAACTACGCATTTAGCTCATGAATTTATTTCAAAAATAAATTATTCTTTGTTTGTACATTGATATCAATATATAGCAAAAAATGCAATGTATCATGGCAAACAAGGTAACATATTTTCTTGATATTATGTGGCATTTAGTGTGTAACACTTGTTAATAAGTCATCAACATCATAATATGTACTGATAGGACTAAAGTTCACATTTCTACAATCTTATTAAGCCTACAGAAATGTGGAACTCGGGCCTCTGAAACCACGGCGTAAGAATCCATTTGCTATACAATTTCCGCAAAATATGTCCGATTAGATTTATTATGTTACAATTTAGTGAAGACATAAAAGCTTTAGATGATGTTTTAGGTATGTAAATATATCAATCTAAATATATTATAATAAACTTTAAAGTATTGGAAGGCTATACAGTATACACAAAGATATAAATTGTCACATTAAAATACAAAAAATAACAATCAAGCTTGCCTAACAAAACACCTATCGGAAATCAAATAAGTTTTCTAAACTTATCAAATTTGTAAAGCGCTTTATAACTGCGCCAAGAAGTTTAAGTTCAGACACTGCCCTAAAAATTTCCTAATAACACAATGTATTTATACAATTAACAACTTTTTAGATTAAAAAAAATTTTATGCGCTATAATGGATTGTATTGACACATTCTACACTGTTTTTCAGTATTACAGAATAAAAATGATATCTACCTATCTAACGGTTTAGGTTAGCAAATTGATTTAAATATCATATTATGTTGATATTTAATCATTTTGTACCAAGTGCCGAGTGAAATCTGTGAAAATTAAATTGATTTAAATTTCGATAGGTGTTTTGTTAGGTAGATTTGATTGTTAAAGAAATTGTTTTATTTTTTTGTAACAATTTATATCTGTGTGTACATTGTACTTGTATACAGTAGTTTGAAAAATAAAGGAAAGAATAAGTGGCGACTTGCAAATAAACGTTTTGCATTTGTTGGCAGTTAATAATTATTGTTTCATTGATGACAGAGCATTGCCGAACGTTTGTGTCGTTGTCATTTATAAAATCATCACATCAAGAAATGCGTGTTTTCTGAATTTGTAAAGCATTTTATTTCTGCGGCAGAATGTATAACTATCCATACAGAAAGCGCTTGATCACTGCTTAAGTGTCTGAATCGAAATGCATGTTAGCTTTTAGCATTAGGTAGTACCTACTTAGAAGTGAAAATTATTAATTTGGTTATTGATAAATATGAATATATTATAGACGTACGTATTGCGTAAGAGTGGACATTTTTACATGTGGTTGCCCTGTCATACCGAGTAGTTAAATAATAACAATTTCGCAATGAACGTTTTGTTAAACGACCTTTACCTAATTTAAAATGTGAACGTACGCAGTTTTAGTTTCATTGAATTATCGAAATTCGTAAACATATGTATATTTTGCTATTTTTATATTATTATCAAGTAAAATGGAAACATATACTTCGTAATCATATACGTATGACAACAAAAAACGATGATAAGTTATTATTAGTTTTCTCAAAGTAACTGTGTACATTTAATTTTCACGTCTGATTATACAGGGTGTTTCATAATATATGCGCAGGACTTCAGGATGTGATAGCTCGTCCAAAAATATGAAAAAAAGTTTCTATTATAACTTACCCTCTAAAATGCACCATTTTAGAGATACAGGGTGTTGAAATTGAAAAAAATTTCGTTTTTTGCGAATATCTCCGGAACCGTTTATCGTACAGAAAACAGCTTTTGTAAGCATTTTCTACTCATAATAAGCTATGTTTTGTGCGGATTTTTTTTTTTTTTTTAAGTCATAATTGGTGAAGGTTTTGAAGGGGTAGTGGGTGTAAAATGGTGCATTTAAGAGGGTATAAGTTAATATAAAACTTTTTTTCATATTTTTGGACGAGCTATCACATCCTGAAGTCCTGCGCATATATTATGAGACACCCAGTATACAGTTGTATCAGATAGGAACTTAACAGAGCTGGGTACAGAAATTACGGATACAGACAGATGATATTCGCATATCGAATACGGTTACAATTTATTTTGTGCTATAATCTTTCCCACCAACAGATATTTTTTAAAGGTATATCCAATTGAATATGCCCATATATAATACCTACTTATAGATTATAGAGCATAAACAGATAACTTAAAAATTAGCTCTCGCATGCAAAGCGTTTCGTCGTTGAAATTGCCATATAAGTATAAGAATGAATGAATGAATTTTAAATTATAGACGCTCAACAACTAAGGTCATTAGCGTCTTATAAGTATAAGAGAAAAACAAATTCTACTTTCGGATACTGTGGAGTAATTGGTAACTCGTCCAGCGGGAAACCAGGAGTTTCGGGTTCAAATCCCGGCAGTGGCATTTGATTTTTTCTTAAATATATAGCAGCTTAGCCTAATGATACTGTTATTCACTAATAATTTTTAAGTGAATACGTTGTGGATCTTAGGAGTTTAAATAGTTTGATTATTATTAATTATCTAATATTGTTATCCACAGTTTAAATGTTATTGTAATGCTGGGTTGTGGTACTACTTTCGTATCAGAAATCGAGTATATAAGGTTTTTTAGATCATTTAAGTGTTATTAAAATGTTGAATTACTTTTGGAAGTCTATACTCTGTAATCTATAGTCTATACTCTTATATACTCGTACTAATATTATAAAGACGGAAAGTTCGCTTGTTTGTGAGTTTGTATGTATAGGGGGTAATCTCGGGAACTACTGAAGCGATTCTAAAAATTCTTTCACTAATAGAAAGCTACACTATCCCTGAGTGTTATAGGCTATATTTTATTTTGATAAATTTCTCCTGTGGGCAGGACCGGCGCTAGGATTCTCGGGCCCCGGGCAAGCGTTCTCAGGCCCCTGTATCCTCAAAAAAAAATTTCTCCAAAATTTGTTTTTTTTTTTTTGGAAATAGAAAATTTTAATGCAAAAAATCAAATAACGCCTTTTTTGTTGGGAAAATATTTTAATGCTCGCAGTTTTAAACACGGTAGTCTGCACATATAATAAGTAAACTCCGGGCCGGCGGGCCCCCGTCAGAGGCCCGGGGTACCTTTGCCCCGCTTAATCCCCCCAAACGCCGGCCCTGCCTGTGGGGGGATAATTCCTGTGGGATAGTAACAAAACGTAACTCTGAAATTCTTTTGCATTTTAGAGTATATTGGCGGAATCCTACTAATATTATAAACACCACCAGCCAGGTTTCGCTTCGCAGGGGGAAAATTTCTCGCGGTGGGGGATAATAAATCATAAATTCTTAGCACCCGGGCGAATCCGGACGGGACCGCTAGTATGTTATATTTTTGTGATAAGATAAATAGAACGTCTGCCGTTTTATGGATAAATAAGAACAAAACTAAATATGACCTTTGCCTAGTAATATTTACAAATACATATCGAATTATCTGGAACTAAATAATCAGACATTCTCTTTAACGCAAGTAAATATTTTCAATGTCTAATGAAAAACTCAATAAACGTTTAAAAAAGTGGGCACGTAATCTTTTCGGTTGCCTTTTTTGACAATGTTTCATCAAATATTTAAAAAGAAATGATTTGGGGAACTGAACATTAGTTAGAAAGTATGTAAAAAGAAAAACGTGTTTACAATAAATTGGTTTAAAATCGATTATTGTTTTTTAAGCTGTTCTTTTCGTCATTGAACTTTGTTTGTTGTCACTGAAATGTGGTTCAGTAGGTATAAGAATGGATCTATGCTCTATCCAGACGTTTCCATTTAAAATAATTAATCCAAAAACATAATCCATTTTTCCCTAACTAACTGTTAGGCCCATTTAGTATTTGAGACTACCAGTCACTGTGTCCTTCATACTATTTAAATTTTAATGTTAATCATCTGCACAGGATCGACTGTAGGAATTATCAAGAGAAGCAAGTGCTTGGGGCGGTGGCGGACTAAGCCCGTCAGAGGCCCGGGGCGGCAGAACTAAATGAGGCCCCCGGTCTGCTTAAAGATTGATGTGTTTGTAGTGTAAATTTCGTGAAAAATGAATAATATAGATGTAATGGCTGACAAAAAAAAATCAAATATTTAAAATAAACATTGGTAGGTATGTAACCTACCTACGTTTTAATTTTGCATACGTACGGGGCCTCCAACTCCAAACTGCCTCTTACTCACTGATAACTGAATATATTTTGGCCTTGTTTGGGATTTGATTAAGACGGACTCTCGAGATTTGCAGGCCCCCTAGGATCAGAGGCCCGGGGCGACCCCCCTCCCCTAGTCCGCCACTGGCTTGGGGTGGTACCAGAGGCGGATCTAAATTTTTCGGAGCCTAGGGCTTATTGAATTCTAAAGGAGCCCATTTTTGTTAGATTAAAAATCTTTAAATTTATGATATTAATTCAATTTATGTGGGCTCTTGACACTTGGGGGCCCAGGGCTTAAGCCCTATTAGTTCTTATGTAAATCCGACCCTGGGTGGCACAAGGCAGAATTTCGGCCAGATTTTAGGACTTAGCAAACAAAGCAACCATGCTTGGCACAAATTTTAAAGGGCAAGGTTTCGGCCAGATCCTTATTTTTTTAAAGCAAAAAAATCGTAGAAGGTGAGACAAAATTGAGGCGACAAAAAATCGAAAGCTGGTGCTCTACTTAAAAAGAACAGTGAGGTCACGTTACTTTCAAGATATGTCTCAATTCTCACTGGCATTCAGATACCAGGTACATAATATATAACCTCAAAAAATTTGTCAGCTGACCAAGGTGGATAAATATAGCTGACAGTTGAGCTTTGCATCACTTCTGCGACACACCACTTCCGTGACTTTTCACAGAGTCACTCTGGCATAAATTTTATGGAAGAGGCGAACTCTAGTAAAAATGTTTACATACACAAAAATCCGTTATGACCAGTTTCACCGCAGTTGACCGGTAGTTCAGAAATACTGGAGATATGGTGGATCGACCGTTAAATGAATGATAACAATGCGATTATATGTTGATAAAAGATAGTTAAAATCAATGTCAATACACTGATGCCACTGGAGTGGGCGTGAATTTGTTTACAAATTATTCTCTTGTTCAATTTCACTTCGCGGTTAATCTTATCCGTTTGAAATTTAGAGGTTAACCAGTTCCCTCTCACAAGTATTTATAGTTGTCAATGATATTGACAGTTTTTAATGCAAAATAAAATTTTAATTGCCTGTATCTATTTTTAAAAACCATGTTTTCTTTTTTTTTATTTTTAAGTAATGTTTTATTCTCAAATCTCACTGTTGAAAAAAACGGTTTAATGTTTTAAATGAGATATAATATTATGTTCTTGAGCTCGTACTTTTTCAAGGTGAGATTATATAAATGATATTGAATTTCTGCTTTAATTTAATTTAAAAAAAATATGTAATTAATATCTTATTATCTGATATATGTGGTCTAATAGGGATTTTCTTTATCTATGAATAGGGAGATCACATCAATTTTTCAGTGCAAGTTGTAAAGTTATAAAAATTGAATGTTTTTTTTGTTATAGGACATTGAAACGAAGAGAACGTAACAATGGCGGAAGCTCACTCCGCCGTCGCGTTCTCCTTTCAAATAACTCATGAAGGCTGGGATGTGAATTTCGACTGGGAAGTGCTGAATCTTGTCTGGCAGTCCGGCATCCGATCATGGAAGAAACGTCTTGCCAGGTTTAAGGTAGATAATTCTAATTTCAAATAAATTGCACATCCAATGAATACTTTTATCAGTTCTCAGGGTAAAACCTGGAATTGCATTAAATTAAAAATGGACGTTCAAGCAAGTAAATCCACGGAGCAAAGTTAGTTCTGTTATAAATTGGAAATAGAAATTGGTACTAGACCGAGATAATTCAGGCAGTTGTAAGGGTGCGTTCCACTTGGCGATCGCAACGCCTACAACGACCAAACGTAATAAAGCGCGGTCATAAGGCGTGAGCGTAGTGGGCGCAATGATCGCCAAGTGGAACGCACCTTAAGTGTCTTCATAATAAATAATTTTATAGAAAATAAATCCCCGAACTTAGCAAACGTCAATGTTGTTTCAGAACTAAACTGACCCGTTCAGATTTCTTATTCTTAAAACTTGCAGAAAAACACATTTTATGTTAATTTGAGGTGAAACATGCACACTGCACAATTCTCTGTACGGTCGTAGTAAATGGTAAATGCCGTGGAGCAACCTTAACCTTGACTTTCAAGTTGTAATAATTGTGTGTACAGGTCGTCTGTGTTATTGTGTTTACACGAATAATAAATTCGACTTAAAATAACTATTTGCGTAGTTATATTAAATTATTAATAAATGTATTATATATTTTTGTTTATACAAGTGATATATTATTGTAAGCTTTGTTCTTCAGTCGGGACCTATCACAAATTACACAAAACCAGTGGCGGATTTACACATTTGCCGCCAGGAGGCTATTCAAATTTTGCCGCCCCTACAATTCGAAACCCTATAGTTCACAATCATATTAATTAAAATTTCTTGTCAATGATATTGTAACTTTATGATTTGTGCACTATCGATCGTCCTATTTACACCACCTTTTCCCCGTAATTAGTATGATTGTAAATTAGGGGATCGATGTGTCAGTTCCTAGATTATTTTTACAACCCAACGATTTAGTTAAGAATGCACAAGAAATAGTTTTTGGGTAAATTGTAGAAAAAATTATCTAAGTGGTGAAACATGTTAATTATTACATGTTGAATTGTTTGTGTGGACCTAATAACATTTAGTTACCTATATAAATATGAATCTTTTTAATTTCTGTAAGACAAAATAAATGTTGGCCCCAAATTTGCCGCCCTAGGCTCCAGCCTACTCAGCCTGCTAATTAAATGACAAATTTCTATTTGTCTTTAAAAAAAATATTTTTTTATTTATTTAAAATTATAAAATAGTTACAAAGTTTATATAAGTAATATTATTTAATTAATTATTTAATATTTAATGTTGCTTCTATTTTACATACAGAATTTAATGGACTTTGCCCCACAACTGTTATAGTTTAAAGTTAAGAATAAATCTTTGTATAATTATTATTATTTGAGATTGCTTCTATTTTGCACATAGAATTTAATGAGCTTGGCCCAACAACCTTTCTTGATGAAAGTGAGATTGAATCTGAATAATTATTAATATTTAGTAAAAATCACAGTTTGCCCGAAATGGACTTTGTACTGTAAAATGTGCTATGTCCAGCAAAGTAAACTATGGGAAACAATTGTGTGAGAAAGTGTCTTATGTCACTTGTGCATATTGTCATATGAAACATGTCATATAATTCCTCCCTCCTTTAAAAGATTCGTCCCGAATCTATCTAAACTGTATTTCTTCAATACTTGTTTCATTTAATTCGGTATTATTATTTTTGGTTTTTCTTTTCCAAAAATTTTGTATGCAAATTTTTTGTTTATAGATTACAATAATAATTAAAACTAAAAATATAATACAAAATAAAGTTATATTACTAAATAATATATAATAATATTTATCTGTATCGTTATTATCTTCTAGTATGAATTTGTTATCATCTATTAATTCATGTAATTTCGATAGCTGTACTTTTTCTAAATTTATAGGTTTAATATTTAATATTTTGGGATTTTTATTAGGATTAGGTAATACTAATTCTGTTTTTATTTTTGCTAATTCTGAATTTTCATAGAATTGATTATCAATTTTAAAGTAACATCCTCTAGGGATTTCTATAAGTGTTATCCTTTTTAAAACAGGAATTGTTTTACAATTACTGTGTATTTTAACAGCTTTTTGCGTTAATACAATATAATGTCTTTTATCAATAACTTCAATAGTGGTTGTATTGGGAGTAATTATAGGTTGAAATGTACAGTCTTTTATCATTTCTTTACTTATTAATAATTGCATACAATCAGTACTTTTAATATGTGTTTTAGGTAACTTAAAATTACATAGCATTGATTTATCATATTTTGGACAGTTATTGTCGCTATACCAATAATAATCGTTATTCATTGTTATATATGGCTTTTTTATTTTAATAACATAATTTTGTTTTGTTGGTATCGGTATCAATTGATATTGTTTATAACTTTCAGCGTATGTGATTGGAATACTTAAAATAAAATTTAAAGTCATATCTTTACAATACACTGATGTTTCTGTAACTTGATAGTAATATCCTATATTATGAAGATCTACATTGAAAGGCATTTCTTGTGGAGAATATATTTCTAAAATTTTATTAAGTTGATTCAAAAAGGCTTTAGGTTTAATGACACTTGTATGTAAATGACCATTACGTGCAAAAGTAAGTGATATCTCTAAATCTGTTAGAATTTGTAAAATAATTTCTAAACTCGTTAGTATAAGATTCGTAATTATAGTTCGATTGAAATTTCCAATTAATCTATTTAAATGTTTTTCTATTTCAAGTTGATTTCTGTTTAAAATGACAAGAGTATCATTAAATTTTTTCAAAATTTCTAAATTTAGTGTTAACTGTTTGTTGGTTGCTGAAACAATTTTATGTTGATTTCTTTTTAATTTTTCTATTTCTAAATCATATCGTTCGGCATCTTTAGAATCCAAATTACCTGTTACTAATTTTACTATATGTCCTAATCCATCGATTAGGCCACGTTTATCTCTGGTATGAGTTTCTGGCAATAAATTACTTAATTTATCATAACAAGTTTTTAACTGGTGAACTATTAGGGGTTGAAAAGTTATAAAGGTTAAAGCTTCACTTGAGTTTAAGGGATCTAAAGAATTATCGATAAAATTTAATTTTTCGAAAATTTGTTTAATATCAAAATAATGAACTAACATGTGTTTAGTCTTGAAAATTTTGGCTTCGCCTAAAAACAGGGGTAAAACACCGGGGTTGTCAGATATGTCCGTCAGCTGAAGTTCCTGGTTTAGGACTCTTGTCAGTATTGTCAGGCATAGTCTGTAATTTTAATGGTCTTTTTATTTGTTGTTTATGATACTCACCGGTATCTGTTAGTATTTTGTTACTATTATCAGTTAAGCATTGTTTCGCTTTAAATTTGGGGAGTGCTTTATTTCTACTTTTTGATCTTAAGTAAATTTTTGATTTTGGGTCAAATTTTGGTGGATCTTCTAATTTTTCGTTAGCTTTTTCTATTCTAGTTTCTTTAATTTGTGTGCATTTATCGTGTATATTTTTATAAAGATCGGTAGTTGTTTTTTTATGATTTAAAATATAATCGGAATAAAATTTCTTGTTTAAATCTATACTAAGTATGTCTGAATTTTCTAAATGTCCTGTTATTATTTCTAACGGTGTGAGTTTAGTAAGAGAATGGATAGTATTATTGTAGGCTAGTATTGCGTATTGCATTTGATTTTCTATAGTTCTATTTGGATTTGTAGAGTCTAAAATTCGTAGGTGTTCGATAAGTGTAGAATGTAGTCTTTCAACAGTTGCGTTAGATTGTGAATGTAATTTTGTTGTAAGATGTATAGATATTTTGTGAAGGGTACAAAATTCTCGAAAAATTGCATTAGTAAATTCGGGTCCATTGTCTATTTTTATCACTAAAGGTGTTCCGTGGTGACTGAAAAATTCAATGAGACGATCTGTGATAGGAATAACATTACATCCGGGAATTGAATAGGCTGAACTAAATTTTGAAAATTCGTCAATAATTGTTAAAAATTTTTGATTTTTGTATTGAAAAACATCTAATGACAGAATTTCAAAAGGTTTGTTAGGAACTGGAATCATTTGTAATTTTGGTTTTATCGGTTGTCTATCGTACTTGTGTACTTGACAAGTTTCACAATTATTTATATATCTAGTTATATCTTCTTTCATAGAAGGCCAGTAATACCTTCTTTGTATATGCAACAGAGTTTCGTTTATACCTCTATGATTGGTTTTAGATAGGTGATAATTATTTATTATGTCTTGTTGTTCTAATTGATTTTCTACATCTTCTAAAATTTTGATTGTTTGAAATAATTGATAAGCTTGATTTTTAAATGTTTTCTGCAAAGTTTGAACAAATTGGGGGTAATGTGTTTTATTCTCAAAATATAGACCGTATCGTTTTTTTGGATTTATATATTCTTTAAATAAATTTATTACATATGTTTCCAGGTTTTGGATAGGGATATTTGCAATAATTTTGGTTTTTTTAGAATCGTGTACATTTACTAATTTAGGTTTTTGTATCTTAGACAAATTTGTAAATTTTATTATAATTTGGTTAGCGAATAAATTTATTGGTTTTTCGGATATGGGGATCTCTAGAATGGGGTTTTCTTGTTGGGAATGTACTGTATTGTCAGAGTCAGAGTCGTTTTCTTGAATGATATTCGGTGTGTCAAAATTTAAGGATGTACTAGGCACTGGGTTAAGATCTTCGAGAAGAATTTCTTCTAAATCTTGTAGGTCAGGTGGGTGTTCAATATTTGGAAATAAGGACATATTGTCAGGTGGTTCTTCAGTTTCTTTATTGTGAATTTCAATTCGGGAAAGGGCATCAGCATTTGTATTTTTTATACCTTTTTTATAAACAATGTTGTAATCGTATTCTAGTAATTTTAATCGCCATCTAACTAATTTTGAATTGGGTTCTTTTAAGTTAAATAACCACTGTAGTGGTTGATGGTCTGTTATTATAGTAAATTTTGTTCCAAAAATGTAAGGCCTGAATTGTTTTACAGCATATATTATAGCGAGAAGTTCTTTTTCTATTGTTGAATAATTCTTTTCGTGTTCATTTAAAGTTCGGGATATGTATGCTACTGGTTTATCTGATCCAATGGGTCCTTGACTTAAAATTCCTCCTATTGCTAAATTTGAAGCGTCTGTCGTAACGTTAAAAGGTTTTGAAAAATCGGGGTAAATTAATAATGGTTCGTTAGACAGTAAATTTTTACAAAGTGAAAAACAATTCAAAAATTCTTTATCATGAATTACTTTAGCATTTTTTCTTAAACATTTAGTTAATGGGGTGGTTATTTTTGCAAAATCTTTAATAAATCTTCGATAATATCCAATAAGGCCTAAAAATGATTTTATTTCTTTTTGTGTTTTGGGTATAGGGAAATTTTTTATGCAGGAAATTTTGTCTGAATTTGGTTTTATACCGTCAGGTGTTATTGTATGTCCGAGAAATTTAGTTTCTTTTAACAAGAAGTCGCTTTTGTCTAGTTGAATTTTTAATTGTGACTCGCGTAATTTGTCGAAAACTAATTTTAAATTTTGAATGTGTTCGTTTAAAGAAGTAGAAAATATTACAATATCATCCATATAGATGAGGCAGATCTTGTTAATTAAGCCGTTAAATACTTCGTTCATGGTTCGTTGAAACGTGGATGGTGCGTTTTTTAGTCCAAAAGGCATTCTCAAAAATTCAAAGTGTCCGTTTTCGGTGGTAAAAGCGGTTTTTTCTATGTCGCGAGGGTCCATCTGAATTTGATGAAATCCGGAAGCAAGATCGAGGGTACTAAAATATGTAGCACGTCCTAATTTGTCGAGTAAGTCAGTTATATTCGGGATAGGAAATTTGTCGTCTATGGTTTTTTCATTTAGTTTTCTGTAATCTACTACCATACGCCATTTTGTTTTTCCTGAAGCGTCTTGTTTTTTGGGAACTATCCAAACAGGACTGGACCAAGGGGAACAGCTAGGTTGGATTATATTTTGGTTCAACAATTTTTCTGTTTGTTCCATAACTTCAGTTTTGTGTACATAAGGGTATCTGTATGATTTAGTGAAAATTGGTGTTTCGTCAGTTGTCCGTATAACATGTTTAACTTTGTTGGTAAAAGTTAGGGGTTCACCTTCAAAATAAAAAACGTCTGGATATTTTTTACATAAGTCTAAAATTTTTATCTTTTCTTCTGAATTTAGATGATTGGTCCTAATAAGTTTGAAAATCGATTCTCTCTTGCTGGGTTGAGTTTCGATAAAGTATGACTTTATGGTTTTCGGTTTAATTTTATTTTCACTATTGTTATTTCGAATATGTAAATTAATTTTGGTGGTGGGTGATATAAGTACTAAATTATTAAAATCTAAATTTATTTTTAGTTTTCTAAAGTTATCGATGCCAATTAATCCGTCAAAATAATTATGAAAATTAAATAAGTGGAAAGTTAAATTTTGATCAGAATTAAATTCAGTAAAACTGGGTATATTTATAATACCATTGCAATCATGTTTGTTAAAAATGGTTGTTACAGTAAATTTTGATTCTACAATTTTATTTCCAAAATATTTTATTGCTAAGTCCGGGTTTATAAAGGATTTTGAGGAACCTGTGTCTATTAGTAATTTTAAAGGTGGGTCGCAAATTTTTATGAATGGAAGGTTATCGCCATTAGTGTAACTTACTATTCTATGGGTTGATTCGAGGCGTCTTCTATAAAATTTGACTCGTCTTTGAAATTTTCAAATTGGTCTTGTGACATGCAAAGGTCGTTAAAATCAGTTTCTTCGTATTCACTATTTTCGGGATTTTCTAACTCGGTATCGTCTGTTTCTATGTTATAATTTTTCAGCTGGGGTGTGGTGTATGTTGTAGAAATCGACATAGGTGTAGGTTTGTACGTATTTGTTATCTGCTGTGTGGGTTTGTATGTATTCGTATTGCGATTCATATTATAATAATTATTAGGAATATTTGGGCGGTTTGATTTTAATAAGGGTGAATTATTGATTTGTTGTGTGGGTCTATTATAGGATTGCGGTTGTTTTTGTACAGGTTTATAAAATGGGTTTTGGTTTTGTGTTGGAATGAAATTGGGTTTTTGTATGAATTGTGTATATGGTGTGTGTTGTGTCCTATTCTTTGATTTTAGATAATTTAGCTGTGAGTCAACAGAGTTGGCTTGAACTAATTTTTCTTCGTCTTTTATAATTTCTAAAGCTTTAAGAATAGTGTCAGGTCTATTCGATCGTACAAATTTTCCCATAGGTTCTTTCAAACCTCGTAAAAATGTCGTTAAAGTAAATCTAGTGTATAACGAATGTTTAATGCGTTTTTCTTCGTTTCCGTCGTTTATTTCTATATAATTTATTATGGTGTCCAATAGATTATTACATTCGTCGAAGAATGCAATGTAAGTCTGATTGGGTTTTTGTTTCAAAAGTAGGAGATCACGTACTAGTAAATCTTCAGACCGTTGGTCTGCGAAATTATCTGTTAATGTTTGTTTTATTTCAGACCACGATTTTGCTCGTCTATTATTTATAGCTATTTTGGCACGGCCCGTAATTTTCGATAATACGCCATTTAAAATTCTAAAATTTTGAAAATTATCGCGATCGGGGTGACTATAGTAATTTATTAATTGATCCGAAATTCTAAGAAATTCGTGGAGGTGTTGAACATCTCCGTCAAATTCTGGTATGATTTGTAAATCTCTAGTGTCGAACAGGGGTACATGTTGGTTTGTATTTTGCGTCATGTTGTTAATGGGGTTTAAATTTACGTTATCGTCAGATTCTAAATCTAATTGAGATAAAGAATTTATTAACTCGTCAACTGAAGTCATAAGATGCGGAACGATTTACAATTTCTTAAATCTATTATATAAAATTATTGACTTACAGTATTACGGATGTTTTCATAGTAGTTGACTGTTGATTGTTGATTTGAAGTTGGTTGAGATGAGCAGTGAAGACAGCTGTTGTTGATCGGTCGGATAGCAACAATTGAGCTTGACTTTTTGTTGCGGCTTACCGGCGCAACTCTTGATGCTTTACAGATGTATTTGTATTTAATAATTATTAGTTTATCGAACTTTGTTTAGTTTGATTAATTTGTTTAATTTTGTTTAGTTTTAACTTTGTTTAGTTTGTTTTAGTTTGCTTAATTATTTATTTGTTTCTTGAACTTATTATTTTTAATTAAGTATTGGTTTTATTTATTTTTAATTACTTGTTTATTTAGTTTCGTTTTATAGTTCGAATATTGCGTAAAGAATAAAAATTCTCCGTAAATTTCAATAATTAGCCCTGTTGAGGTACGTCGCAATATCCTACCGACTGCGCCAATTAAATGACAAATTTCTATTTGTCTTTAAAAAAAATATTTTTTTATTTATTTAAAATTATAAAATAGTTACAAAGTTTATATAAGTAATATTATTTAATTAATTATTTAATATTTAATGTTGCTTCTATTTTACATACAGAATTTAATGGACTTTGCCCCACAACTGTTATAGTTTAAAGTTAAGAATAAATCTTTGTATAATTATTATTATTTGAGATTGCTTCTATTTTGCACATAGAATTTAATGAGCTTGGCCCAACAACCTTTCTTGATGAAAGTGAGATTGAATCTGAATAATTATTAATATTTAGTAAAAATCACAGTTTGCCCGAAATGGACTTTGTACTGTAAAATGTGCTATGTCCAGCAAAGTAAACTATGGGAAACAATTGTGTGAGAAAGTGTCTTATGTCACTTGTGCATATTGTCATATGAAACATGTCATATAATTTGCTGGTAAATCCGCCACTGCACAAAACTTATTCATTTTAGGGTTTAAACAAACAACAATTTCAAATTGCAGAAGTTCTGATAAATTAGCAGGGCTGGCTTAAAGCACAAGTTCTTAAACTGTGTGTCACAATTTCTTCATGGTCCCTAGTCTCGGTCCAGGGATTAGCCCTTTGTGACGCCCCCAGCTCCTCCTGATGCCTGAAATGTAAAAAAAAGGAAGCATTAGCAATTAGTGAAACAAAAGTATATTTATTCGATATGAACAATAATAATCAATTCAGGGAATTAATGACCCTTCAATAACTTATATTGCCTATTATTTCAAATAAAAGTTTTTTTTTTCTGCCTTCGCAAAAGAAAATGGTGTTATAACATATTTCAAAATAATCCTGCGATAAACTCGCCCTCCTTTGAAAGCGCAAGTTCACTGACGCTTTCTTGCCTCATATTTTTTATTGTCCAATAAATATTTTGGCGCCGATTTTGCTCTCCCCTGGCGTTGGCGCCTTTAATAGGCACGTGCCTAACCGGTAGTATGGTCCTGTCTCGAGTCTCGGACTTCACTTGACAAGACTAAAACACTAAATTCGAGACATACGCATTTTAGCCCAGTTTTAACGTAACAAAAGTATGATATTTTTGAAGTTATACTTCTTTTGGCGCGTTATGAAAAAATGATGAGAGTGAATTTTTACGATTCGCGCGCATCGCGTCACGAAAATTTAACAGGATGAAGTTGCAGCATTAATGATTTTCATAGTTACCATATAAATAAATTTACTCCAGTCCTTTTATTATTTTATATTTCAATAAATTATTTGCTTGCAAATTAAAAATTAGTTCTTAATCACGCCAAAGAAGTATAACTTCTAACGCGCGTAGGTACAAAGTACACGCATCCATTTGTTTTTACGTTTTTATAGCCATCGCTGAATTTTTGTGGGTTTGTTGGGGGGGACTCAGGAGGTCATAAATCCACATTACTGATTTCCCCCAACGAAAGGCAGTGCCGCCATTTTGATAAAAAAAGGTTATAAATAATGTGCTAATGTTTATTTAAAAATAAACCCTGGACTGCATTATGACTTTGTTAGGTGTAAACGTTACCTACAAGTTTATTGTATTTTTTTATTACCTATAGAAAGTGCATGTCATATAGTATTGAGAATGTTCCTACATACATATTTATTAATTGTTTATGGACAGTGGGCACTTAGAGTTCATCAACTAGAAATTTTCAATAGAAACGTATTCCTTTGTCAGTGGCAGGTTTGGAGGCTCAGTACAACCTGATTTTGAGCCGCCCTCTAAAAATGTTATATTTTTTTATCAATTAACAATACGTTAAAAATAAAAATGAACTTATTCATAAAGAAAACTTGAAAATAATATTTTTTTCACTATCACGAAATATCGGTTTTGTTATAGATTTACGCGGACTTATTTTGTAAATTTGTAGAATTTATATAATATTGTGCCCAACAAATCTTCTATATATTGCATTGATATGATGGTTAAGGCAGCGTATGTCAAGAAAGCATGTACAAAAAAAATGAATGTAAATCGGATGTGTAGTTTTTCGATAGAAACAGATAGAGAGTAAGGCCGGGCGCATACATACAATTGTTTCACGACTAAACTGTTTAGTCGAATTGGGTACGTGTTGCGATTTCAATTCGACTAATCACTAAACTGTTTAGTTGTAAGAGGTGCGTATACATTCAATTTCACTATTAAACTATTGGACAGTCGAACAACTGTTTAGTCGAATGTATGCGCACGTCAATAAATTTATTTTTTGTCTTTTTTAATTGGAGATATTTTGTCGTTAGGATATTTCGTTCGGGGATATTTTATCATATGGGGATATTTTGTCATGGGAATATTTTGTCCGAGTATATTTTGTCGGGAATATTTTGTTCGGGGATCAAGACGCATGGAACCAAGCTGCCGACGATAGTTGGTCGATAGTTTAGTCAAAAGGCGATCGGTGTGGTTTTAGGATTTTTTTGTCGGCCAACTATCGTGGTTGTATGTATGCGTACTCCCACTCCAATAGCCTTTTGACAAACAACTAAACAGTTGTCCGATTAAAAATTGTATGTATGCGCAGGCCCTTATTTTGCGTTTTAATCAGCGCAAGTCTTAGCCATCCGGATTTCGGGCACCCCGGGCGAGATATTCTTCAGCGCCCTTTATTTCTTATTCTTAATTAGCATTTTGCGCGCGGCCTCCCTTTGGGGCCCTGGCGCCCTTGGACGACCGCCCGGGTTGCTCCCCCCTAAAGCCGCCACTGCTTTTAATATTGGATATGAATATGGGATACTTCTTTATGGTTATTTGACAGATTTTTAGTTCATAAACTATACAACTTTGTATTATAGAAAGCATCCAATAATTTGTTGTATATGCTTTCATAGATACACAAATAAATGTGGTCCATACATTATAAAAACTTTGTTATAAAAGTATAATTAAATTTTAATTATTTTTTTAAAATAATTATAAATTTAAAGTGTGAATTGTTGCGAGACACAGATTAATTTTAAGTTGCTGATGCAGCTGACCTTATAAGAGGAGTTTAGAGGATTCGTTCTTAATGTATGACTCATGAAGATTCAGAAAGAATTTAAAATTAAAAGAAATGTCTATGTTCATTGGGAAAAAGCATCGATTGTTTTCTAAGGGAACAACTATATACGAAGCCCCGATGTGTAGAGGACCCTGTCACCGGGGGGGGGGGGGGCACCGCACTGTTCCTGTGGTTGGTGCTGTAGACGATTTGTTTTTTATTTGGGAGACTTGGATCCAGAAGAAATTTCTACTTTTTTATAAAATTTGTGTTTAGCCCAAAACTAACACAACTACACAAATTTTTTTCTCCGAATTCCAACATTTTGCATTGGCTGCTCACCCCTTTTGATGACCCTATGTAATAAATATGAGGAAAAACTTCAGACATGAAATGTTTTTAACATTGACGGACCCCTGGCCATTCGAAGACCACAGGTTAAGACTCGCTGCTATATTCCATTGTGGACTTTGCAATGTCCACAGGTATGCATTTTAATACTGTATCTAAAATATTTAATGAAACTATCCAAAGTCCAACATGTGTACAACTTGTTGCATGAAATCTGGCGCAAATTAACACGCAAATAGAAGGAGAATGTGTTCGGGGAAAGCATCGATCAAAAATATGTTACGAGTTACGACACACAGTGACATTTCATTATTTTCCTCTTTTTAGTGGCTTTTTGAAGGAGTTTTTTTTTTGTTAAAAAGTTTTTTTTATAATATTTCTGTAAAGACACTAGGCTCCTTGTTATTTAAAAATAATCGGCACTGGAAAAGTGCAGAAGGTCTCAGTCCTGGATTTAGGACTAAGCAGACCTCACAACTACCCAGGGGCCTCCACATGTTCATATTAAACATTTCTGAGCGCACTGAGCTAAGAGGTTATAGAGACGCTACAGGCATTTAAAAGTGAATTATTGAGCTCATTCATTTTATATGTAAGAAAAAGAAGGAAAAGAGAATAATATTATCCCGTGTTTATGGTCGCCATGTTTGTAGCCTGTGACGTCAGACTTGGCTTCAACTTTATATAAGCAGTTGTATACTGTATAGCGTCTCTATTACCTTAACTCAGTGTCTGAGAGTCTCTTTATCTAAAATGTAAGAAAAAATTCACAGATTTCGCAATCCTTGCAACCATCGAGGACATTGGAAATGATAACAGCATATATGAAACATAATTAACTGTTTATTATACACACAATATTTATCAATGCACTGTTTAGTTTTGTCAGGAATAACCCTATTATTCTTCTGTTATATACGCGTTCACTTTTGCTTGATTACTTAACTTTTAAATGGATTTTTCTACAGTATTTATTAACATTTGCTCAAAAATAACACCGCAGATCGTCGCAAATACCTGTCAATTAACTAGACATAATATAAAACACATTTCGAAAAAATTGCACTTGTTCAATTTTGCATGATTGCTCCTCACTTGATCGCGACACCGTTGTCTTTTGGTCTTGAACGAAAACTCGTAACTCTGCCCCCATATACGAACATAAACATTTCCAATGTTAAAAAGTTTGACCACCACTGTAGTACCATAATATAACCCATAGTTAGCGTTAGATTGTATGTTTGTTAACAATAGTATAATTACTGATTTAAACAAGGTCATTTTTGTTATGTTAAATATGTACCTATTCTATACCGATTTGAATTGTTACGAATTCTATTGTTAGGCGCGTTCAAATGGTGTTCAAAATTTAAAAATCGATTTAGGGGAATTTGCGTTAATTATAATTAAAATTGCAATGTACAAATAATTTATGTGTTGATTAAATCATATTTTAGGCAGGTATTTATGACTTAAAGACAGTTATAATTAGTACTCACTAATTATATTTTTAAAACAATGTTTGCCGTCATAAATACTCGGCAGTAATTTCTTAGTAACCAGTTTTTGTTAGTTTAGAACAGTGGTTCGCAACCTTTTTCTTTCGAATGGACATTTAAAAAATTATTTTAGATTCATAAATCTCTGATGTTAGAATTTGGAAACCGCGATTTTGTAATAGATAAGTTATCCCTGGTGAATATATTTTGCAATTAAAACATTCAGGACAAATGGAAAGGGGGGGGGGGGCTAGACCTCGGGAGCCGGCTTTAGGCGGACGCCAAATGCTACTCGAACAAGTACCTCTAATTTGATATATTTTTTCAGAAGGGCGCCAAATTAGTGCTATGACCCCCGCGCAATTTTCCCTTCGCATTTTTTCGATGAAAAATTCCTGGAATTAATATTCAGGAACTCTGAAAAAATATTCCAGTTGCGAGAAGTTTTTCATGAAAATATTTTTATCGTAAATAACGACATCTCTACGAGCTAATATAGAGTTTAAAAAATCAAATAAATTTTGGGAAAAAATCGACTTAAGCAATTTTGCGTTTTAGCCACGGATATGTATACATTTGTGTATTTTGGGTTTTTAAATTAATAGATCAAAATTATTTTGATTGCAGAATAGCGTCCATAATGGAGTGTACCCAGCACGGCTATCAACGCTTTGGATCACGATGGGGGTGATTGTCGCCATCCACTTCTCAGGATACAAAGTGCCTTACGATCTCGTCACTAAAATAATGCCCTTGTTGCCGGGGTAAGTGTTTAATCGACGTCAGTCGAATAGCTTAAAAGATGTAGCAATAGATAGCCCAATCATTTTAGATTTTTTCAAAAGATTAACTGTCGGACTAAAACTGTTGACGCAGTTAGGTGTCCTCCGCAAAGTAGATGAAGAAATCATATTTGGGCCCATTAATTAATTATGGGGACTGTCCGCCATGTTGGATTTTGTGTTTTTGTCGATTTGCATGCGTATTTTGCATTTCTCGATAAAAAAAGTAGGTAAGTAACAGATGTGTAGACAATTTAATTCTCTTCAATCCTCATACAGTCAATATTTTTTAAAAAAAATATTTATTGCTAATAATAAGCAAACAGTGTGAAAAATTAGGAGTGGCGCAGTTTTTTCAACTTTTGGACCATTTTTATTGAAAATAAGTGGCACATTTAAATGCCAAAGTTGTAGAGGACTCATTTCCCAACTGCTTTTGTACAAACAAGTTTTTCGTACGACGTGTGGATCACGGCCGGGAACGCGTTCAACACAACGATTTGGGGGAACTCGCGCTGCTGGACACAATATAATATGCAATGATGCAATCCATTTATTTTGACGTAGCTATGGTTATTTGAAACATCAAAACGTCAAATGCGTTAGAAGCTTCGCTTTTGCCGGGTATCCCACGACATTTTCATGTTTTTCCCCCCAAATCGTTGTGTTGAGCGCGTTGACGGCCGTACGAAAAACTTGTTTGTACAAAAACTGTTGGAAAATGAGTCCTCTACAACTTTGTCATTTAAATGTGTCACTTATTTTCAATAAAAATGGTCCAAAAGTTGAAAAAACGCGCCACTCTCCTAATTTTTCACACTGTTTGCTTATTATTAGCAATAAATATTTTTTTTTAAAAATATTGATTATATGAGGATTGTAGAGAATTAAATTGTCTATACATTTGTTACTTACCTTTTTTATCGATAAATGCAAAATACGCGTGCAAATCGACAAAAACACAAAATTCAAGATGGCGGACAGTTCCCATAATTAATGAATGGGCCAAAATATGATTTCTTCATCTACTTTACGGGGGACACCTAACTGCGTCAAAAGTTTTAATCCGACAGTTTTCTTGCTTCTTATATCGAATTTGATCTAAAATGATTGGGCTAAGAAACGTGTGCTTCATATAGCCATCAAGGCCAGAATTAGCCAATAGAGCCTATTGGCGGCAAAGCCTGAGAGGCGACACCATTTTTTATTTCAATATATTTTTTGTTTCGGGGATAAATGCATCCAAATATACGTTGCATCCGTGACGCGACACACGAGTGTGTCGCAAACACAAGTTAGGTTGTCGCGAAAATCTCGAAAAAATTATTTCGCAGGCTCTGGTTTAAATGGTATTTTGGTGACACATACATCTCTTAAAAAGTGCGTTTGTTGGTAAGTTTTAAACTGGTTCAGAACTCCGAAAGCGTCTGTCGGCAATACAGAACTCTTCGGACACAACTGTGTGTTTGTTGGTCAAATTTGGTTCTAGCAATTCTAGACTCTGGAATTGCTAAAACTAGGTTCAAAGAGTTCGAAGAATCTGAACAAACACGCAGTTGTGTCCGAAGAGTTCTGTATTGACAACATATGCTTAATGGGAGTTAAGAGCCAGTTCAGATCTTACCAACAAACACCTTACACCTAAATTAGTGACTAAAAATTCGTCAGGTGTGTCGCAGAGGAAAAACAAGGGTAACAAAACTCTATGACCTAGGGAGAGCGATTTTTTTAATATGGGTTTGTAGAAACGGTTTACATAATATCACGTTCTCTCACTGAATTATGATAATACAGGAGGCGAGTCTACAAAGATAGATATTATCTTACAATAAAGATAATGAGGGGCGACTTTTTGATTATATTGTACCACGCATACGCAACGCGTAGAAGAGAGAGAATAATATCTTTAACAAGTATCCTTGTCTGATCATAGGATAGTATTAGTATCTAGGTGCGTTCCCTACATATAATCATCTTTCGGAGATCGTACTGTATTTGAATATCTTTTTAGTGTACTTTATCCAGATTATTGTCGGCGCCTAGACAAGATTCCCTCAAAAATTCTTTACATGATGTTACTCAATACTAGAAATTGCATTGCTGATTGCGCCTTTGGGGGTTTGCGCCTCCACAGGAAAATTATAAAAAAATATTTTTGGGAAAATGTTTTTTGTTTTTAAATTAACGGGTTATCAATTATTATACTTCTTGATATTTTACTGAACCATTGCAGTGAACGTCCTATCGTGCGCGTTTAGTAAACTAATAAAAATGAACCGTTTTTATTAGTTCTATTGCTTCAGATTGTAAAACTGTGTGGCCACGCTAAAAAATTGAACATTTTTATTTCATTATTTTTTTAGGAAGCTTGAAGTAATGAATTAATTTAATGTTTTCAATGCACCAAAATAATTGCACTTCGTGACCCAATTTATAAATGCATTTTTAAATAATTTAAACGATCTTTGAATTTTCAATTGTTTTCATTACACTGTGAAAACAAAAACTGATTTATTTTTCATTGAACAATACAATAATAATGAATTGTTTGAACAATGAACTAAATATTTTAATGTCTTAAATAATAATTATGATTTTAATTTTAATAAATGGTGCGGCTCCAACGCATTGGACCGCGGATTTTATTTTATCAGTAAACTACCCCTTCTTTTTTTCCGAGACGAATTATTTATGCCTTATGGTATATAAAAATTACTAGCGGCCCCGTCCGGCTTCGCCCGGGTGTAATACACTACTCACTCGCTTCGCTATATATATAAACCTTCCGGGAACAATTCCGTCATACATGATTTTTGCGTAACTTAACCGTTTACGCAGCGCACGCAACGGAAGCTCTCAAAAGGAATAATTTTTCCCATTTTTGCAACATTTTTCATTGATGCTCCGCTTCTATTGGTCGTAGCGTGATATTATATAGCCTATAGCCTTCCTCGATAAATGGGCTATCTAACAATAAAAAAAAATTTCAAATCGGACTGGTAGTTCCTGAGATTAGCGCGTTCAACCAAACAAATAGATATACAGTGTGTCCACAGACTCATCCTCAACATGGGGATCTCCGTTGTTATGGAAGATAGAGATTTGGTTAAATGAGACAAAATGTGCATAATCTCCAGTACTACTACCCTGCGTAGTCAAACTTTCCATATTTTGCTTGGTTCGCGACCGACAGTTGAAAAACGAGATTTACCCATTTTCGTTTTTTGTTTATAACTCGCTTATTAAGTAAGTTAGAAAAAAAATATTTTTACTTTCTTAAGGCCGTTTTTTATGAAGATTTTAAATCTCTTTTCCTATTTTTATTTACTTTTATAGTTTTAGAGATACTTGTATTAACTTTGTTTTTTTAAATACACGTCAAAGATGGCCATGACACCATTCGAAAGAGTATTTTTTTCTCTTTAATTTGATATAAGGGTTGATGGATTTATTTTCAAAAATAACAGAGTTATACGTAAAACACTGATTTTTAATAGTAGGCTATGCTAAATTAATTGATAAAACAACAGAAGGCTTAGCAAACAGTTGAAATTCGCGTTGGCTTAGTATAAACAGCTGTTTTGTTTTAGCTGTCAAAGTGTAGTTTGTTGCTAATTTGTCAGTTTACTAAGTGATTTATTAAATTTACTTTTGTTATCATGGAACCATTTTGTAACAATGAAAAATAAGCGATTTTCAACAATTGATCGTAAAACAGTAGTTTTGTCTTCTTGACTTATTCGCGTTTACTTAGTAAACGGCTTTTTAAATGATCCATAGTTTATTAAATTTACTCGTAAGTTTCTGTAAATAGACGAATGAGGTTGTCTTCATTCTGGATACTGATCGAAGTACATTTCTGCAGCTCTGGTCGAATTTTTGTGACATAGAATGTAACAATGTAACATGTAACATTGTTACAAAATGGTTCCATGCAAACAAAAGTAAATTTAATAAATCACTTAGTAAACTGACAAATTAGCAACAAACTACACTTTGACAGCTAAAACAAAACAGCTGTTTACTAAACCAACGCGAATTTCAACTGTTTGCTAAGCCTTCTGTTGTTTTATCAATTAATTTAGCATAGCCCACTACTAAAAATCAGTGTTTTATGTATAACTCTATTATTTTTGAAAATAAATCCATCAACCCTCATATCAAATTAAAGAGAAAAAAAATCTCTTTCGAATGGTGTCATGGCCATCTTTGACGTGTATTTAAAAAAACAAAGTTAATACAAGTATCTCTAAAACTATAAAAGTAAATAAAAATATGAAAAGAGATTTGAAATCTTCATAAAAAACGGCCTTAAGAAAGTAAAAATATTTTTTTTCTAACTTACTTAATAAGCGAGTTATAAACAAAAAACGAAAATGGGTAAATCTCGTTTTTCAACTGTCGGTCGCGAACCAAGCAAAATATGGAAAGTTTGACTACGCAAGGTAGTAGTACTGGAGATTCTGTACATTTTGTCTCATTTAACCAAATCTCTATCTCCCATAACAACGGAGATCCCCATGTTGAGGATGAGTCTGTGGACACACTGTAGATTGAAATTTGAAAAACAGGAAAAAAATTATGAAAACGGAAAATTCGCTCTTCTAGTCCTTAGAACTTTACAATTACAGACTAAGTTACGATTTAGTTTATTTTTATTAAAGTTATTAACTTCTGTATAAATCATTAAAAACATGACTCTCTCATGATGTGGACTTTGTAGGCGCGTTACTATATATACGAACACATCGATCCATACCCAGTAGTGCTTCTATTGTATAAAGTGCAGAATTTACCAATTTTATAATATTTGTTGATATAGGATCATTAATTGGAATGTATTTGTATAGGCTACTTGCGTAGTGATGAGCTATGATGAATACTGTAGTATTCCGATTTTATGAATACACTCTTGAACTAAACGTTAGCGACGACACAGATCGATTTATGAAATTTGAACAAAATCGTTTGAGCCGTTTACGAAAAAATCGCAATTTTATATTTTTGTTCATTGATAAATAATTTTCTTATTTGGGGGAGTAAGAGGAAAATAAAAAACTCCAAGGAATCCCCTGAAAACCCTAAGTTTAAAACTCAGTTTTAATCCGTTTGATGGTGCGTCAACCGGATCCCTGCTTGTTTTGTAATCATGTAAAAATTCTGTTGAGTTTTTGGTGAATTTTCACGTTTTCAAATCCACTGAACCCTTCGAATAGAAGTGGTTTTAAAAAAATGTCTGTCTGGTCGTATACCTAGAGCCCAAAACACTAGGGATCAATTTTGCTCAAATTTTGCGTGCGTGTTCAGGACAGTCACACTTCGAGGCGAAATCACTTCTAGCTGAAAAGGGAAAGAAATATGTCCCGGTAAAAAAAGCTGATAAATAATTGTTTTTCCCTCGAAAACAGTAGGAACGATTTTGATGAAATTTTTTACATTGATACTCCCTTAGTACCCGTATAAGATACACGGATAGAGACTGTGGGGTTAACAATGTATGAACAATATAGACCTATCATGGAAAAATTGGTCCGTTTATTTGTTTTTTTTTATATGATAACTAAATAAAGAATATTATTTTCATCATTTGTATTATCTTGTTATTTTTTCGGCAATTATTTGGTTCATATAACGGGCAATTGATTTGGTAAACAAATACAACTGATTAAAATAATCAATTATCATCAAGTGGTCAATTCACACTTAAAATATTAATTTACGCTACTTGAGTTTTGAGTACTATCAATGTAGTAATTATCATAATAATAATAATAATTATTATTATCATGTCTTATTATGTCGCTGATTTCATTTTATTTATAGTAATTAAACAGTAGGAAGTATCATATTAAGTTGGATTGTGCGAAATCAGAAATGTTTCACACGTTATTTTAATCCTGAAACAGACACAACTAATCCAGAGCTGTAAAAAAATGAGTAAAAAATCGGTCCAGCCATGTACGGTCTGCAAGGATATAATACATTAAACGCATAATCCTAAAGGTAGCTTTACACGTTGCCTCTTTTTCGTGCGGCAAATCATCCTCCATTGCATGCGTTTGCGCATGTAATAGGAGCCAAAACGCATCTCTTTTCGTTATGCTATGTAGAGTTTGTTACACATGAAAATTGTCTATATTATGAATCAATAAATACAAGAGTTTTTAAGTTTTTTCACTATTCAACTCCATTTTAGTAAACAAAGAACACAAGACGCATGAATGATGCAAGAAAGTACCAACTGACTCGGGACACACTTGCGTCGTCTTGTCCCTCAGTAAAATGTCTCGTGTGTTATAAATTGACGCATCCAGAGTCCAGACAGGCATGCCTTTCCCTGCGCTTAAGATGCATCAAGATACACAAAAAGAGGCGTCGTGTAAAGCTAGCAATAGCTTGTAGTCGGGTAAAAAATATTCAAGGATTGATGAAGAATTTCAGGGCGCCAGAGTCCAGACTATGATTATGTCTAGGGATGATGGAGGGTTCGTAGAATTAGCTAGTTAACTACTGGAAATTGAGAGCTTATAAGTGATAGTTGATGCTTGATACATCTATGATTACATCCGTCATCGTGGCCATCCAAATATTACTCAATTCTGAGTAATTACAAAATATGTAGTAACAATCGATAATAGTCAGAATTTAATTACACATTCTTTGTTTGTTTCCTGTTATGATTTCGGGGAACTTTTTAAAATGTCAATAAAAAATGACGTGTTTGATCATTTGTATTTATCATTTTTGTCAACTCCTAAAAAACAATAAATCGCTTGAAATTGGTGAGCAAATGAACCGCTGTCTGGTTGAAGCCTTGCAATTAAACGGATCGCATTTTCCAAAATTTTCCTCCGGAGAACATAAACGAAAATCTAAGGCCGAATTCAGTGTGGTGGAGCCGTACCATTTATTGGTATTTATGTCTTGCTGTAAGCTGTTATTGTTTTGTTTTCTGTTACAGGCAAACAATATTGTGGCAACTGATAGGTTCAGCAATAGTTGCATTAATTATGTGGTTGATAGTAATCTACGCAATAAGATACACGCTTAAATTGTTATTCATTTACAAAGGATGGATGTACGAGACGAGGGGCAAAGGGAGTAGGGTGTCAACCGCCACTAAACTGTGGTTGGTTGGCGTTAAAGTATTCTCTGGATGGCACAAACCCAAACTTTACAGCTTCCAAGGATCTCTTCCGAAATTGCCGCTTCCTAAAATCCATGACACCATGGAAAGGGTAAGTCGAAATTTTTTAATTTTATTTAGCCTTAAAGTTATTACCATAAGCTCATGACCATGTTCACGTTGCCAGTTTAGTGTAGAAATTGCTTGGCGTTTAATGACAAATGTAATGGAGTTATCAATATGATTAGTGATGCCCACTCCTACACTGATAGTATGAAAAAATCTAATAGCTTTCTTTGCGTTGTCACCGTAGTTTGCTCTAAAGTAAGGATGAGCCAATAGATCGGGATTTTGTTGACATCAATAATTCCAAATCGCTCCAGTTTTACACTACACTGGCAACTCGAATGAAATTACAATGATATGATTAGCTAAAGGTGGTGATTCTTTTTCCAGTATTTGCGAAGTGTAAGGCCATTATTGGACGATGAAAATTTTGCAAGAATGGAACGTTTAGCAAAAGATTTCGAGAATGGCATCGGTAAAAAACTGCAACGTTTTTTGATATTGAAATCGTGGTGGTCGGGTAATTACGTTTCCGATTGGTGGGAGGAATATGTGTATCTTCGAGGTAGATTGCCATTGATGGTCAATTCAAATTTCTATGGTATTGATGCCATCTTCATGCATCCAACAAGTAATCAAGCGGCACGAGCAGCATCAGTTATCAATACATGTTTGGTTTATAGACGATTGATTGAACACCAGGAACTGGAACCAATAATGGTACAAGGACTTGTACCACTTTGCTCATGGCAGTATGAAAGAATATTTAACACCACTCGTGTTCCCGGCGTTGAAGCCGATAAGCTAGTTCACTACAATGATTCGAATCACATTGTTGTTTATCATAAAGGACGTTATTTCAAAGTGATTATATATAAAGGACGGATACTCAAACCGGCCGAAATTGAAATGTAAGTTTTGAAAAGAATAATTGAAATAGCACAAATATCTCTGTCCCTAACCCAAGGCACGACACGTCCCGTGGCGTCCGGTCATTCCGACGCCATAAAATGTTGTCCTGGCGTTTAGAATTCAAGAAACTGTTCGTCTGACTTTAACATATTTTAGCTGTCTTTGTGACGTTAACCAAATTTGTTATTTCCTGTCCTAACTTTTTATTTATGGTGAGCAGCAGATGCAAAACATTATTGGTACTTACCAGCTGCCATCGTAATTATATCTGATGATGACGTATACTAGAGATAAAGGATTGAGAGTCCTTACTATCTATTGAAAACTAACTTAAAAAATTGATAGTTGAGTAAAACAAGCAGATATCTAATATTTAATATAAATAAAAATTAAATGTTGATTGGAATTGTGCTGGTGTGACAAATTCTGTTGTTTGTAATACCCAATGTCATTTGTTTGATAATGTATGATTTTCCAGCCAAATTCAACAAATTCTAGATGACGCTTCGCCGCCTATGACTGGGGAAGAAAAGTTGGCTGCATTAACAGGTGGTGAACGAACACATTGGGCTAATGCGAGAACAAATTACTTCAGCAAAGGTATCAACAAGGTGTCTCTTGATATTATTGAGAAGTCGGCTTTTGTTGTAGCTCTCGATGATTTTCCATATGAATTTGAAGTGGTGAGTGATATTGATTTAATTATCTATGTTGGGCTTATTCTATCTTTTGTTTGGCAATGTTTTGAGTCTTCATCATCTCAGTAACTTCTCTGTTCCACCGTCAAAACAAAAATTCGGGCAAGAACCGCGTCCTTAGAAAAATGTCAATTTTTAACTGATTATCGCATATTAGCATCAAATAAAGAATACTGACTACGAAGTTATTCCGTAACTCACAAATTGTAAAATTGTTTTTTTAGGATAATCCGAGTAAATTGGACAATTATGGAAAAATATTGTTACACGGAAAAGGACACGATAGATGGTTTGATAAATCATTTACATTATGCATTGGATCTAATGGAAGGGTAAGGTTAACTATTTTGTTTTTTTTTTTTAGTTTTTAAAAATATTTAAAAAAGGAGAAAAGTAGAATTCTGAAATGTTTATTGTTTTAAAAAAGGCATGGTGTGAGTCATGTCTTATTATTCACTGCACTTTAAACTTAGCATTATTTGAAATTATGCTATGGCTGCCTTAGAATTGATTGCCACATAAATTATTATTATTTAAAACAATTAACAAAAGATGTTTTTGTAATATTTTTGTATGTTTCAATTTTCAGATCGGGTTTAATGCAGAACATTCTTGGTAAGTTAATTAATTAAAGTTTTATTACACATAGTTCTTTCGTTAAAATCGTTTAGGAATCAAACTGTCTTTCAATTGTTAATCGTTACAGTGATCTTTACATCAAAAACAAGAAGAAAGAGGTTGATACATTTATTTTTTGTGGCTAGCCTACAGGTATCGTTTTTGTACCTCTCATAATGACATGATATTAAATTGTTTAAAATGATATTTTAGGGCAGATGCAGCCGTTATGTCACATTTATGGGAATCTGTGGTAATGGATGAAGCTCCTGCGACTCGGTAATTTAAATATCCAGCCATCTTTGAATGCACATTGATGTTCTGTTTATGCATTTTATCTTTTCTTTAGCATCTTACTTCAGCACTGCTACAGCTCGTACTTTTTTCTTTCGTGGTAGAGGGCCATGTAGGTACTACAACAGTAGTCAGCAACGATACTGCACCTACCCAAAATCATAAGTAAATCATACAATGAAAGTTGATCAAAACCTAGAAAATTCAATTGTTATAAATGAAACAAATTCAGTGTAGTAAAACATCTGAGAAATTAATAATGTTATATAAAATACACTGTGTGGCATTTCTGTAGACTTTCATTGTATTATATTACTCTTAGCCCCTTTCTTATTTTTATTTTGGTTATCTTTTAATTTTTAAATTCTTTTATTACTCATAGGGCTGACGCCCCAGTCTTGGGTCATTTATGGGAGTATGTTATGGCTGACGATTTGGGTGATCGGTAATATTTTTTCTTTTTTAATTTTATTGTTTTTTGTGATAAATGTTTCTTATTGTGGCCATTTATTTTTACGATTTTGTACATATTAGCTACAAAGCCATGCCTTTTTATCATTTTAATATTATGCATGCTAACTACTTTCGCTGTCTTTTTTCTGCTAATCATAAATCAATATTTATAAAACTTCTTTCTTTTATTTGTATTTAACACTTTTATTATTAATTTTAATATGAATTAAACATCCAAGTCAACTGTTTTTGTGCAATATTTAAGAAATGCAAAATTACAATAATAATTCGCAAAGTATAATATAGTACTCAAAATACAGTAATATCGAGAAGAGAGATCAAGTATGCAACCAAAGAATTACCTTAGAGGCATCTGTCGGCAATACAGAACTCTTAGAACACAACTGCGTGTTGGTTGGTCAAATTCTCAGGCTCTTGGAACTGCTCTAGTCACTCTAGACTTCTAGTAGTTCTAAAAACCTAGAACTGCTAGAAACCAAGTTCGTACAGTTCGAGAACTTGACCAGAAAACATGCAGTTGTGTCCGAAGAGTTCTGAATTACCGACAGACGCTTTGGAAGTTTAGAACCACTTCAGAACTTACCAACAAATACATCTATTAATTGTTTGCGTTGTAATTTTTTTCCCGTTAGTCAGTTAAAAACCAATCGAACATCAACAGTGCACCAGTGGATATGTCCCTTTGTTTACATTCTTGTTCTCTTCTGGGTTCCTGAGAAACTGTTTGTTACTAATACAGTAATACTTGATTATGAATTCGTTTGTCATCATCTAGATTCTAGATAAATAAAATAGTAATTTTGTCTATCTGTTTTTTGTTTAAATATAACGAAAAAATGGCTGAACCAATTTTGCCATGGCGCCTAGATTTCAGGACCATTATTTATTTAGATTTATTCTTTATTGAGCTTTGTTTATATTTTTACACGACTCCCAGACCCAAATTTGGCATCCCCTGTCTTAAGGTGGACGGATTTTCAATTATTATGTCATGGTACTCCTAAAAGAAACGGTATAGGATCATTTAGAAAAATAATAGTACAGTTGTTGTCACTTGTTAGAGTTGTAACTTAAAATGTCAAAAAAAGCAGTTGACTTGAATGAAAAATTTGTAATTTTTTAACATTAACTGACAATCTTTACATATTTGTGATTAGATACACTGAAGATGGCCACGTTGCCGGATCAGTTGAAGTATCTCCACCTGCACCAACTAGATTACAGTGGGATATAAGTACCAACTGCCAGAAAGAAATTCAAAAAGCAATCGACGTTACGGAAAAAATTATGGATGATATTGATTTGCGTATACTTATGTTTGAAGAGTATGGCAAAGGTTTTATGAAAATATGTCGAGTTAGTCCTGATGCTTATATACAGATGGCACTACAGTTGGCATATTTTCGAGATGCGAAGAAGTTCAGCTTGACTTACGAAGCTTCAATGACTCGATTGTTTAGAGAAGGTCGAACTGAAACAGTACGTCCTTGTACCATTGAATCGGCTGCTTGGGTCAAATCGATGGAGAATAATAATAGGACGACAGAAGAAAAAATAAAGTTGCTTCAAGCTGCGTGCGCTCAACATCAAAAAGGTTATCAAGATGCTATGTGCGGGAAAGGAATCGATAGGCATTTGTTCTGTTTATATGTCGTATCTAAATATTTAGAAGTAGATTCACCGTTTTTAAAGGAAGTCCTGAGTGAACCGTGGAGACTATCTACTTCGCAGACACCTCACGGTCAGACAAGTAAAATGGATCTGAAAAAATATCCCAATTGTATATCTGCGGGAGGTGGTTTTGGACCGGTAGCTGACGATGGATACGGTGTTTCGTATATAGTTGCGGGTGAAGATTTACTTTTCTTCCATATCTCAAATAAGAAAAGTTCAACGCAAACTGTAAGTATAACTGCAACACTACTATCTCTATATTTAAAACACAAAGCTTTTTTTGCCTGAGAACTTTCAGCGGCTTCTACTTGACCGATTTTGATATATTTTTTGTAATTAATCATATAGGTCTGTAGTTACTAGTTGCTATTTATATTCTATATAATCCCGGGGTCACACTATATATATTATATAATTCTATGTCGTTGCGTATAGTTTTTTATCTAAACTAGTAGATTATAGACGCTCGACAACTCATCCAAACTTTAAATTACGGTTTGCTTCACTTGGCTGTACACTGTACAGACAGCAACTCTTTTTTGTTTATTGGTATGAAAACCTATTTAGAAGTGATTGTATTCTGTTCTTTAGGGTTCTGTATCTCAGAATGAAAAAACGGAACCCTTATAGGATTACTTTGTTGTCCATCTGTCTGTCAAGACAATTTTTCTAAAGAACGGCTCGATGTAACAAGTTGAAATTAAGATCTACAACCCCATCGTCCTGTAAAAAATTTAAGTAATTGACAAATTGTTATAACGGTACGGAACCCTCAGGGCGCGAGCCGCGAGTTCTACACGCACTTGTCCGTCTTTTTTTGTTTTTGGTCTAAAATTAATGGCTTGTAATAAATTGCATAGTATAATTTATTGGTTTTCGAATATTATTGACAGAAAGAAAATATATTGTGCAATTAAATCTCACTGAAAATGAATTATCTTTTTGCAGGATTGCCATCGGTTTGCCAAACAAATTCAGAAAGCATTACATGATATTAGAACATTGTTTATGGATTACAAGCGTATACAAGGTAAAAAGTAGATAAACAACTTTAAAATAAATAAGTTAGAGATTGTTGATCAATTCTCCAATGTTTATTTATTATGAAAAACATGTTTAATACAGATGTGTTTTGGTATACAGGTTCTGTTTTGTTGGTTATTTGATATTTCTATATTTTTTTTTATATTTAGATAATTTTTCAAATTAATATGTTAAAAGAAGTATTTAATTTAACAAAGTTTATTGTAACAACAATTATTCTGATGCTCCTATAACGTAGAAATAGGACCACTAAACAATATTGTTCAATAAAATTGTGTGCCAAAATATTATCATGTTGGTACTGCCAACAATTAAAACAAAAGCGATGCATAAAATAATATTAATATGTAAATAGAACAGTTTTTCAATATTAATAAATTAAATAGATTTTCTAATAAAGATAAGCGTTTTTAAATTAAGGTCTCAACTATTTTCTTTTTGGAAACTACCTCACTGGCTATGTTACAATACACTTTGTTACAATGTAACAAACTGGTTATATCTTATAAAGCCAAATTACATTTGTGACCGATTGGTCAATTGTTCAATCCTAACCAATTGTGCATTTTTTTAAAACTATCGACAGAAATATCACACAATTTCCATTTATTTATCAGTACTGTTTTAGGTTTTTGGAATAGATGAATTGTGTTGTTTTTAGGTTACTAAATTTTTGACTGCAGTCGTTTTGTTCATATCTATTTGTAAAATATTTCATTTTTAAAGTCTTATCAGTGTTGCCAACCGCCAAAACGAAAATTTCTTCACGCAAATTTGAAATTTGCCGCATACTGTTAGCCTACGCGAATTAGACACAAAAGTGGCATTTAGATGAAAAACGTATTAACAAAGGGAATTTTGCGGCAAATTGTCGAGGGTGATCCCCTTACTAACATACTAAAAATCCCACCCTTCGCACCCTCTGCCTAATTTTTAATGGGGGTGAAACTACCCCCAAAAGTATTTTTGCAAAAATCTTTAGAACTAGGTATCTATTTTAGGACAAAAAAGGTCACTATCGATCTTTGAGATCGATAGTGACCTTTTTTACCCATGAAAAATCTTCAGTGTTGGCAACACATTATCGTCTCATTTTACCAATTTTTAAGGGTTTCAAATATAATATGAATCTCACCAAGACAACGTTCATCGTACAATAGTCTAGTTTTCATCAATGTAAAATTTGGGTTAAGCGATGGGTTATGTTGAAAATTTTGTCATGGAAACTGTCGAGCGGGTTATCGCATAACCGTAACTTTGGATCTATAGTTTAAACAGCAATGGAAACGACCGGAACTAGAAAACTTAACCCAAATTTCACATCGATGGAAACTAGAGCAATACTAGTACAAATTTAACTTCATATTTTTAAATTTAAACTTACCTACATAGTTTTATAAGAAATGCAGTATTTTTAATTTACTAATTAAATGTTTTTAATTGAATAGTTGTATCTCTTGTGTATCAGAAAGAATAGGGAAAAATTGCATATCTCTTTCATATCATAAAAATAATTTTATCGTTAATTAGGTAAATATTGTACAGAAAAAAATGAAAAAAATAAATTGACGAAATAATTAAATCAGTCGGTCAATATGAGTTTCGATTTTTTAGTAAAGTGAATAGTTTTATGATTTTAAGTTCGTTTAAATATCGATTAAAAAAAGAAGCTCGTACCTCAGTTGATCATAGTTAAATAATTCTTGTGAGCATCGGAATAATAATTAGATATTTTTTTTTGTATAAGTAACTGTTGACAAGCAACTCAACAATGCAATTATAGTTTTATTAAGAATTACAGGCCATTATCTTATTTTGTAATGGTGCTCCTGAAATAATATAGAGTATGTATAAATATAATATTCTACTTGTTTATTTTTGACTCCTGTTTCTACATTATTTTAATTATAGCCCGGGAGTTTGCGTTGCATTTTAGGTAGTGTTTTTACGCCGATCGATTGTTATCTTTTTCGATAAATCTGGTATGACTAATAAGTAAACGAAGCAAAAATAATATGCATCACTTTAGTGTATACATTTCCAGCAATTTGTCATATTAGATACCTTTCAGCCAGTTTTCGGGTGGGGTTGGAGGTAATTATTCCTCTATCTTGCCCCCTCTGAACGTCGGTTATGTAATCAAAGTCGCTTTAGCATCTTTGTGGGCCCTACAGAAATACCAACATCAAAGATCCTTTTTTGCCAGTTTCCACAGAATACGCACATCGATAGTTATGTTTGTTGGTAAGTTCTGAACTGGTTCTGAAGTCCCAAAGACTGTCACAGAACTCTTTGGACATAACTGCTTGTTCTGATTCTAGCAGTTCTGGGCACAAACAGGGGGTTTGTGGTTCTAGGCTCCTAGGACCAGGGCCGGATTAACCATTAGGCAGAGTAGACAACTGCCTAGGGGCCCCGCATCGGCTAGGGGCCCCGCGCGCACACAAAAGAAATTGAAAATAAATCATAGAGTGAAAATTTAAATGGAAAATTTGTATCCTCAATGACAATAGGTATTATTGCTTTTTTTCGACGCATACTGTCAGTTGATGAAATACTTCATACTTACAGAACAGAACCATCTAGTATCGAGTAGTAGAACTAAAAATATGGATGCGTTACGTAGCGTATTGTATGAATCATACAATAAGCTACGTAACGCATCCATATTATTAGTTTTGCTACTCGATACTAGATGGTTCTGTTCTGTAAGTATGAAGTATTTCATCAACTGACAGCGTGCGTCGAAATACAGTATGAATCATACTGCAGCATCAGGTTAAGATAACCATGTTGTTGCCATATTACTGCACACATTGAAGTAACAGAACAGGACAGGATACCAAATTTAGAGTCGATCAGACCTCTGGAAGTTACTCACATCCCTGCATCAACTTGAAAAGAACTGATCATCTTCAAACAGCTGAAAAGGGGCCCCGAGAATTGCATTGCCTAGGGGCCCCGACATGGTTAATCCGGCCCTGCCTAGAACTGATAGAACCAAGTTCGAACAATCCGAGAATTTGACCAACAAACATGCAGTTGTACCCAAAGAGTTCTGTATTGCCAACAGACGCTTTGGGAATTCAGAACTAGCCAACAAACACACCTATTGTTTTGGAAATGGAACCAAAAATCTTACACATTTTTTATTTAATGTTACAGACATGGTTTTTGATTTAATTTTCTCCTTTTTGAATAACAACATGTTTGAAATAGATTATCAGTCATAAATCATTATTATTCGTATCAATACACGGTCAGTCTTGACTCTTGACCATCAATCATAGAGTGTCATTCATAATTGACCGTGTATGGCCGGGGCCCGCTGATCTCTTTTATATCGTTTATGTAACTGGCGTATAATTTGGTAACGTCACATTCAGAAATATTTTGGGAAGTACTCAATTCACAGTACACTACATAGTTATAAAACACGTGAAAACAAGTGGATTTTACTCCCTAAACCGAACTAAGTCTGTATATTGCAATAGCCCAGAATATTCAGCTTGAAAATTTCACAACATCTTTCTGCTGAGCTGAAGTTACTTCCTTTACCTAAATTTAAAAGAGAGCTAAAGACTACTAATTAAATTTTGTTTGTATTCAGTTAATGAATTTTATTCGATTAATCATAATTATTAAAATTGTTTTTGTATGACGAATCCTGCTCACTGCTACCTATATTGGATAATAAATATATTCTATTCTGTGTGATATGCTGCTTAGTCGGGTTTTGAAACTTTGCAGATATCGGAATTTAAATCAAAACTTATTTATTACCTACATAGTGACAATTTTGTTAATACATAATAACATTTTTTTAACCGTAGTCTTCCTTCATGCCTACTTCCTGTCGGTCCTAAATATCCAAGTGTTTGAGAAGTTTAAGAAAAATGGGGAAACAAGGATAACATGTGAGTATTATTTGAATAATTATTTTTTAGGAATATCAAAATGAAATAGCGTTTTAATTTATAGGGCATAATTTTAATTTATTTAACCGGAATTACAAAAAGTAGATTTTTATTTACAGTATAAAGTAATTTATAACTTAAAACAATTTAAAGATAAATCTCTTATTTTTTGCATTGTTTTTGGTGTCATTTTGTTAACCGTTTAACTATTTTAATACAGTTCACCGAATTTCAGAAAAAAATCTATAAATTAAAATGTGCATTGTCTAATTACTGAATATAACGTTCATTTATTTATACATAGTGCCTACCTCCAAAAAAAGTAACAAAATTATAGTGAAATCACTAAATATGAATATCTACTTATTTCTTGTAATTTTAAAATAGGCAAAATTAACAACGAAAAAAAAAAAGAAAAACATTGTTGTTCTTTTTTTTACTGACACATTTTATTTGGAAAATGGAATGTCGTCACGATGACAAACTATTAAAAAAAATTGGCTAAACTGCAACATTTTATTTGTTTTTTCCCAACAAAATATTTTTTACAAGAACTTTCTACAAGTTTAACCATAATAATTACCTATCTATCTATTTTAAAATTACTATACACGTTTGATTTTATACCTGTAATAAATTTATCTTTATTGACAAAAGAAATATAAAACGTTTTCGCGTATTGGCATTTTTTAAATTTAACATCTCACTTATGTTAATACACTGTAAAATTGTCTGTGACTTTGATAGTACAATTGGAGTCCGTCCGAAAGGTGTTGTTGTTGGTAAGTTCTGAACTCCCAAAACGTCTGTCGGAGAACTCTTCAGACACAAGTGCATGTCTGTTGGTCAAATGTTCGGATTCTTCGGACTATTTAATCTTTGGTTTTGGAACTGTTAGAACCAGGTTCAAACAATCCTAAGGACCTGAGAATTGACCAGCAATCACGCAGTTGTGTCCGAAGAGTTCTGTATTTTGCCGACAGACTTACCAACAAACATACCTAAAAAGTGTGACAGTTGACACATAGGTTTTTTTACTCGAAGCTGAACTTCGCTTTTTTTTCTCCTCTTCGGCCGAAGACGAAGCCGAAGGTATTGAATTAATGCAAAAAACGAGGGAAAATACTTATTATTGAAAACTGAACGCAATTGTGTTGAAGTTGAGAAGTATTTTTTTCATTCCGTTTTTTTTTTTTTAATATTCTTTGCTTGCAAATAAATTAATACTCTCTCGATTATACAATAAATTCCACTTTGGCTTCGGCAAAATCTTTGGCTGAAGCCTGAGGTTTAATTTTTAGCAGAATGTTGCCAAAGCTTCAGTCAGATTCTAATGACAATAAAATTATTGATCGTTTGAAAGTAGACAATTTTACCTTTATACCGCGTTTCAAAAAGACTAACATTATAAATTATTGAAAAGAGACGAAAAATCATATGTATTCTTTTCAATGAACTAAGGACTGATTTTTTTTTATTTTTTAACGCCAGGCATTCTGGGATATCGGTATTTCTATAATTATATAAAATACTAAAATATACTTTATTTAATAAAAAACAATTATTGAAATCGATATTTGATTTTAATGTTATTTTAACGGCCGATTTCTCGTGTCAACCGAGGGCTGGTCTACACACGACAATGGGGGGCCGGTCCACGCCCCAAAGTCCTGGGCCGATTTTTTTACCAGCCCGGACCTGCTGTCTCCAGCTCTTTTCTAATTAAATTTGGACCAATGGTTCCCAAGTATTGTCGTGAGTAAATTGAAAACAACCAACAGAAAAATAAATTTTGAAACTCTCAGCTTTAATATGGTGCGTTTTTTAGATAAATTGGGTTCAATCGACCCATGAGTCTACTGTAAAACATTGTCAGTTGTTTTTACAGATACCCCGCATAATTCGCACCAGAAAACGGCCATAAGTATATTTGACACGAATAATAACTCAAAACTAAATCGTCAATCTATTCAGATTTCAAAAAAAAACTTTTAAAGCTTTCTTGATGAATTTTTAAAATACGCCGCTTGTCAAAATACTTCAATGCAAGATAAGTTGCACTTTTTAATTTCTAATTGCTTTAGCCTTAGATTATGCAATATGTACAATAATGCAATTTAAAATATACAAAAGAAACATGTTTTCATCAGAAATTTTAAGAGAGATATGTTATACAAATCTTTCTTTTTTGCATTTTAAATTTGCAATTTTTAACGTTTTGCCAAAGAGTAGGTTAGTTTTAACAAGAGCCGATAGAGAAGAACTATCACCAAAATTCCCTCTAAGTTGCGCGGGTGCGCAGCCGCGCACTAATTTTTTTATAGTTGCGCAGTTGCTTTTGTATTCTGCGCACAATGAGTTTGTTCACCATTTTTTTTTTATTTCATTTTATAGAATTGCATTTAAAAATGGCAATAATCCAAATTTCACAAAAAAAAGTAAAATTTAGAGGGTCAAAAATTTTTTTGAAACGGTCTTTAACATTTAAACGTCAAACGAAATCTTTTTTGATTTCAAACACAGACACAAGACAGGACCCCCCCACTTGCACACTTTTACATGCGTTTTGAAAATTTTTGCTCCCATATACTTTTGTACCGCGCAGTCAGCGAAAAAATTAGAGGGAACATTGTCTATCACAACCAATTTTAAAGGCCTATCACAGATTTTCGATCACATTTGGACCGCACCGGGTAATCTGATACATTTTCATTGGATGTTTCTCTATCTACTCTTTAGTTTTGTGAAATTAAATTCATATAAAAATTAGAGCTGTTTTCGAGTATCAGATACGCATGAATTTATTGTTTATGGATACAACATACAGATACTTTTTTTAATATTTTTCGGATACCAGATACGGATACTTAGCTGTTAGGCTACATGGTATTTAATAAATATTTGATAATATATTATTTACAATATCTATCTATCCAAATTAAATTCGATTTGAAAAATACTTTGGAATTTTTGTTTTGCATGGTTGTAATATTTTTTCAGGGAAAAGTATACAAAAATCATTAAAAAAAGCCACATTTATGTTGCCACCATTGTATAGGAGGTATATTAAAATGTAATCAAATCAGTGACGGGGCAAGAGCACCTTGCGCCCCTAAGCAAACATGAAAAATGCCCCTCCCCTTCCCATTTCAAAAAGATTAATTTCTTATTTGGAGTACAACATACAGGGTAGGGTTTCTTTGACCCGGGGCCCCTTAGTGGCGAGGCCGCTAAACATTGCTTATAGTCGTTTATACATATCACCGCCACTGATTCAAATACGGCTGATGTATCCAGATACTGTATAAACTAATTGTATTTCGAATACGGATACATTAGCGATTTCGTATCGGATACAAAAAGTGGAGAAATATACGAATACAGCCTGTGGATACAGACAATGTATTCAAATACTATATCCAAATATCGAAGTATTTGAATACTACCCAGCTCTGGTACAAATAATGTAATATTTCAATATTTAATTAAAACAACATAACCCTGGTCTTTTATTAAAATTACATATTTTTCTTAACATTTTGTGATAACATAAAAAAATAAATAAACATTATAATATTATGTATTCATTTTAACGAAGTGTTTAACACAAATTAATGAACATATCATTTTTACCAGCCAAATGTTGAAATGATAGGTTTTCATTGGCTGCATGGATCACCGGGTGATCTACTTTTAAACGATAAACACCCTATTCGACTCGGGTATAAATCAATTATAAAAATAGTTCTGTTCGGTTTGTTTCCAGGACGGTCAGTGTAAAAAATGGGCCAATCCATTGGCCCATTTCTATACTCGCATAACTAAAAGACCTAAATTTATCACCTGATCAAAATTTTAGAAGTTTTTTGCTTCTTAATAATGAAAAATTAAACAGTCAGTCCTCAATTTATGTAAACCTTGACTTATGTAAACAATTCCTGACCTACACAATATTTACTCATTGTACTCTAACAAAGGAAGCAGCATCTCCCTCCCATTATTTTTTAGTTCGACTTAAGTAAAATTTGACTTACATATTAATGTGTCCACTTACATCAGTCAAGAACTGTCTGCAATGAAAATATATCATTGGTGATACTGCAAAATCACTTAAGGTAGTTGTCGTGCTATGGGCATAGTGTCAGAAAATTCTAAATTTTAATATACTCATTAAGGATACTATAATACAAATACCATTAAAATTTGAAGTTAATTGACCATCTCTAACTCGAGATAAACTTAATTAAAGTTCGGGTAATTAACACGGAGAGCACAGGAAAGGTTGTGTTTTTGACGTTTTTTAATTTAAAAAAAAAAGTAACAGTCAGAAATTTTCAAAAAACTAACTGTTCATTGATGTTTTTGTTCTGACTTCAAACTTACAGCGTATTATGAACGAAACTTTTGGATGTTATTGTAGCACGACAACTACCTTAATCGAGCGTCTATAATCCACAATTCATTCAAAATCATTTAATGTCTCTGCAATATCGCGTAATGTTACGTTGTGACACCGCATAAATGTTGGAAACAAAATTTTACTCGGTGCAAACAAAGAGCAATAATTCAGTATGCGCCAACGAGGTCGTAGAGCACGTCTGTGTGAAGCCGAATTTTTCTACTTCAAGCAGTTATGGAATTGCAAAGGACGTTCAGCGGTTTTACAGTATCATAGACAATATGTATTATTTTTGGCTAAGGTAACTGATTAAAGAACTAGTGGTTATATCTCTTTTAAAAAAGGCTTCATTAAAAATGTTGCTCAAAATTCGAAGTGAAATAATGTAGGAGTACCTATGTAAATATCTTTCGAAAGCTTAGTTTTAACTTGGGTAATGCTGTTTAAAAATGCCTTTATTTGTTATTTAGCTTAGTTTTAACTTGGGTAATGCTGTTTAAAAATGCCTTTATTTGTTATTTATGTACTCACATTTTTAGATGATCTTTTTAAAGGTTATGTACTAAGAAGCAAACCTCATATTATGAATTCACTTTTCACTTACTGCACTTTTGTACACTGAATGTTCACATTTTGGTGTCATGTAGTAAAAATAAAAAAAACAGTCAGTAGAAAACGCCATTACAAAATGTCCTTCAAATTTTGAGCAGGACAAAACATCTGAATGTGATTCTTTCATCATTCAACAATATTTCAAGTTGTTTTTAAACGTTTGTGAAAAGAACAAGAAAGTTATCGATTTAATAAAGGAATAGAACAAAAAAATATTGAAATAGATTCGTAACAGAAGACCGAAAAATTTATATATGTACATTTTTACAAAAAATATATTTCATATTTCAAGAAATCACAATTCATCATTAATTTTTGGTCTTGCTGTAACGATTTCGTCGGTGTTTTCTGGCGAATCACTACTGGTCCTTGTTTCATCACTAACGCTTTCGATTACCTTGTCGACATTGTCTTTAACGTCTTTTATTATTAAATCGTCACTAAACTGTTTTCTAATTTCACCAATATTATTCTGTAATTTAGAGATGGTTTCAAGTATTGAATTAATTTTTATATGAACATTATCACCGATTTGTTTTAATTGCCACTTCAATTGTTCGTCCGATATAAGTTTTAAACCTTCGGCGTTGAAAGGGCCTTCGGCATTAATCTCAATCTTATCTTTCTCTAATGGACCGTTATTTAGTTCGTTTAGTTCCATTTGGAGCTGTGTTAAAAGCCACTCGATTTGTACTTTCGGATCGTCTTTTTGTATTTCTATTTCGGAAGCACCACTGTACGATTGATAATATAAACTGAGTATATTTGGTGTGATTGATAATTCTCTATCGTCTTCACCTAAAAGATGTAGTACTATGTACTTACGTAAACCTGCCCATTTTGGGTTAATTTCCTTTGTTTCTTCAGGAACTTTCAAAACGGAATCACTTTTTTTATACATAATTTTAAAAGTACCGTGATTTAAACTCGCATGGAAATCACCTAAACTTGTTTCGAGGGTGGATTTACTCGTGCGTCTACTATTTAACTCATCGACGGCTAATTTAATTTTTTGGAGAACAGTTTCTTCTGACGAAAGTGCAAATTCGGTTTTCAAAGATTTCAATTCACCTATGGTCACTTCAATGCCAGGGTTTGCCGTCGCCGCGAGCAATAATTTCGATGCGTCTTCGGCAAAAAGAAACACAACAGGAATTTTAACATCGTCGGTGCCGTCGCCCGACATCGCGAACATAGGAGAAGTCGAAGCTGATGATCCCGGCGTATTATCGACTACAATACCCGCGATAGCCCCTGCTCGTTGGAGTCGTCTTGCTTTATCGACGAACATACAATCGCCTCGTTCGATTACGACGATGCGATCTTTAATTGATTGAATATCTTGAAGATCTCCGCAAGCTCGAAAAGGATTTGCTACAGCTAGACGTCCTGTAACACGTAAATCTCCTCGTAATTCTGGACTGAAATGACTCGGACCGGCCGTTACTAGAACTTGATTCCCACGAAAAGGAAATACTAAACCCTGAGGTAATGCGTCCGGTTGCTGTGCTTGTGCTTTTGATAATTCGACCATTTCTTGCATAAATAAAAGACCTTCTTCAGCGTCGGCAGTCGATCTTGCCTGTTTAGAAACAATAATACATAATTTAAAAATAACATAAAATAATCTCTTGAATTTATTATACTGTAAAGTGTAAACTGCAAGCTTGATATTCCTTCTTTGTTTAATTACATCAAAGTCCGTTCATTTATTCAATACTAAAAATGTTAAATATAAGTAGGATTGCCACTTTAAGAAAGACGCTGTTAAAGAAAACGAAACTTCGCCTTGTAAAACATTAACATTGAGAGATTTTGACAAATGTTACAAAAATATACTTTTGAATTTAAAAAAAACTCGGGTCGCAGTGCCAAAACCCTGCCGACAATATAGTGTATTTGCTAATACAGGCATTGTGGCATTATTATGTGAACTTAAGTTTGTTTTTTGACAAAATAAAAATTTAACCCCTTAATACATCCCTTAAAATAATTAAGTTTTTCTAAATTTCGATATGGATTTTATCAGTACAACATCTGCACCAAATTAAATACACCCTTCCATAAGTAAATCCATATCAACAAACTAGTGTTTTCATAAAACTTGAAAGTCCGGTCCTGTCGGGCCGATTTTATTAAAATTTTAGCAGCACATTCTAATCTTTACTAAAGAGTTAAATTCCAATTTTGAAACGATTTTGACAATTTTTTTGGTATTTTTGGGCCCAAAAACTTTTTGGAACCCCTAAATACAACCCTGAAAATGGTCCGATCGGGCCCATTTTAAATAGGCTTCTTGCGGTGATGGGTTCCAATGTGTGTACCAAATTTCGTTTAAATCGATTAAGTCTGTCGAGAGTTATCGTGTACACACACACACACACACACACACATATATAAACATTTTCAAAAATGGTGGCAAATTGTTCAGGAGGGTATGAAACGTCGAGAAATTTTGGTCCGACCCCTAGGTCCCGCCATCCGACCGACGCCAATAGTGTATGTGCCGTATTCTATGGCAAATACACTAATAACTAGCAAAGGTTTGACACTGGGCAGGTTAAACGAATAATATAGCGTTCAGAATGCGAGTAGGTATTTCGTCGGGGTAAATTAATTCTATGTTGATATTAGAGTGCTTACACTTTATATTACTTACGGGTATTGAGAAGAATTATTAATGTTATGATTATCTCTATTATGGATGTAAACAAAATATGACAGTGACATGAGAAGATTCGTGTACAAAATTATACTTACACTGCTAAAGGTATGCAGTAGTTGTATTCTACCATCGCTGAGAGCAAGTATATTAATTCCCATATCTTTGATAATATTCATATGATGTGGATCTGAAACTTGAAATTCCGATGCTGTCAATCTTCTTTTTGGTAATCTCCGTGGACAGACGCCATCGACCATGTTTCGCAACGGTCTGCGCACAGATTCCGGAAATAAATGAAAAGTGTTCGGGCACGTCCTAGCAAACTCTGAATCGTCAACTTCGCCGTCGTTTGCCGAGTCCAGAGCAGCACCTATAGTTCGATTTGAATGTGCAGCAAGTGATAAAGGTAACAAATGAGCCTCAGTTGTGAAAATGAATTCGTTTAAATCCAAAAGTAATTCTTGTTCCGTTGCAAACAACAAAAACAAATATTTAAATGTTTCAGCTAAAACAAATGAATCCATTCTGTCTTCGTGTTTGCCTGTTCTCACATCATTAACTGCCGCATAACCGCACGGAACCCGGGCATATTTTTGCAAACTCTTTAACACGTTACGTCCGACCTCTAAGTAATACGGGTCGTTAGTTGCTCGATGCAAAAAATAGGTCGATTCTAAAAATTCTGGTCTTAACGGATGTTGTCCCCAGTGAACTTGAAAATCTGTTGTGAATGCTTCGGGAATAAATTTGTGACGTTGCATTACTTGATACAGCATTTCGTGAGTTTCAACGGCAGGTTTAATGTCGCCTTTCAAAACTTGAAGTCCCGGCCAGAATGCTAACAACGCATCCATGAAATTCCTTGAATTCGTATGAGGTCTATGCATGTGGACGTCTAATAGCATTGGCCCTTGGCTAACGTATTTCATAACAGCTGAATAATGACGGTTAAATCTATTCAAATAACGTTCTTCACCAAGCAGAATGTAAGCTTTCAAACAATATTCGTAGTACGAATCAATGCCAGCACCGACACCCGAATCTCTTCTAACCCAATCGCCCGAGTGTACGTTTAAAATCGTGCCCATCAAATCGGAACTGCGATGGCGCATTTTCCATAGTTCGTCCATCGCCCGGTGAGCTTTCTCTTCGAATATCGGTTCGCCAGTTAAACGAGACAGTGCTGCCATTTCGAGAATCATCGTTCCGGCACATGCAGTGCACGTTTCTCGGGATGCTTCTAAGCGTTCGCCTTTCATACCGTGTTTTAAATTAATCTGTAATTAAATTAACAAATGACTATTGACAAACCAAACTACAGTAGAGTCCGTTTATTACGACTTCATTTATAACGGCTAACCGTTCTGAGCGACGTAAATGCAAACTCAAGTTAGGTTTCATATAGACGTACTATGAAAGCGTATCTTTATAGTACGACTCTGGTTTAAGCGACCAACTGCTTTTAGCGACCTAATTTTATAATAATCGTCCGGTTAGAACGAAATTACAATACATATTGTTCCTCTGATCTGTAATATACACATATGTGCAATGTTTAATTTTCAAGTTACATAATACATGCATACATATGTATTTGTAAGTGTTAATATATTGTTTTATTTTCATAGAAATTAATATATTGTACACTTATATGTATTATATAAAAACAAGTTTAAATTATGCGGTCGCTTTGTGAGTCGTCCGGTTAATACGACATAATGTCGCCAGTCCCTTGAAAGTCGTTCTATCCAGATTCTACTGTAGCTTCTTTCATTTACTGTAAAACGTACCCTAGCATGTGGTATGCCGGTAGTGGTATTGAATGCTGGCATGAGACGAAATCCGAGATCTTTGGCCATATTGAGCAATTCTCCCCGATACCATTGCAGTATTCCGGCTCGTTGTTGTAAATATTCCGCTAGTACATGACCGGATAACAAGCCGCTTTTTGTAAAAAAAAATATAAAATATTACATTTGAAAAAATACATTAATGTCTTTATCGCTTGTGTATCCAAGCAAGTTTTTCATCTAGTACAATATATTAGAGCTTCTATGTACTTGTATACTACCTTGCGGCATGCACTGTTTATAAATCAAGTCTTCATTTTTAAATATTTAACAAGTTAAACTGCGTACACTGAGTTAAAAAGTAATAGAGGCGCTATACCGTATACAACTGCTTATACAAAGTTGAAGCCAGGTCTGTCATCACAGGAGACAACAAACATGGCGGCCAAACAGAAGATGGATATGAGAATATATTATTCGCTTCTTATGAATGAACTGAATAAATATGGCGACTGGCTTCACTTTTAAATACTTGTAGCGTCTCCACAACCTCTTAACTTAGTGGCTGCGTATCATAACATAGCCTACAAACATGAACATTTTCCAAACAGCTGATTCATGTGTTGTTTACATGTTTACATCCCCAATTTAAAGAACCCACTATTTCCTAGCAAAATAGCTATATATATTGTGTTTTAAAGACCACCAACAGCTAAGGTTATTTGGGCCTAGCACCAATTCATATTTTCAATTCACAATTTTAACATTGGAAATGTTTATGTTCGTATATGGGGGCAGAGTTACGAGCTTTCGTTCAAGGCCAAAAGACAACGGTGTCGCAATCAAGTGAGGAGCAATCATGCAAAATTGAACAAGTGCAATTTTTTCGAAATGTGTTTTATATCATGTCTAGTTAATTGACAGGTATTTGCGACGATCTGCGGTGTTATTTTTGAGCAAATGTTAATAAATACTGTAGAAAAATCCATTTAAAAGTGAAGTAATCAAGCAAAAGTGAACGCGTATATAACAGAAGAATAATAGGGTTATTCCTGACAAAACTAAACAGTGCATTGATAAATATTGTGTGTATAATAAACAGTTAATTATGTTTCATAATATATGCTGTTATCATTTCCAATGTCCTCGATGGTTGCAAGGATTGCGAAATCTGTGAATTTTGTTTTTTTAATAATAAATTGAAAATTCAATTATTGACACTTTTACCAGCTCTCGGGCTAGAACCTGGGAACTTGTAATTGAGGAACCATAGCAACGCCATGTAAACAACAGCACTGCTACACGCTCGGCTATTCTCAAGCCCAGCATATAGCTATGATACAGGTTCAGTAGCATAGCTAGAGCGGTCAAGCAGAGAACATGAGACATTCAATGTGTAATTAGGCGCGCTGTGTTCAAGGAAGTACAATACCAATGCAAACATTCCAATAACTCTGTGTGAAGTGGATTCTCTTTACTATTTGACTGTGAGTTTAGTGCGCATCAATGTTTCTCAAGTATAAAGCTATGTTACGGGAAATGTAACCGGTAAGAAAATAAAATATCGCGTTTATATTTACCCAAGTACACGAATATTCGTTTCGAAAACAGATACAACAATATTACTGTCGAAAGAAACATCTCTAACGATCAGTTTGACAGCATGCTCGAATTCTTCTAAATCTCCTAGTATGACCAACGTGTCTAGCGTATCGATAAGGGTAAGAGAAAAACTGAAACACAAAATATAACATCATTGCAGTATTGTAATTTCGGTGTTGCGAACAGAAGAATACGTACTTTCCTAGAATGTCGTCCATGTCGCCTCGATTCGGTGCCAGCCCTCTGTAACGACCAGCGCAACTCAAGGGCATCAGTTCATCGGCCGGATATGCGTTTTCCATGTACGCTCGATAAGCATGATAAAACATATCGCGAGCTTCTTCCCTAAAAAATAAATGGTAGTAATTTTATTTTTTTAGTGGAAATTGAGGGTAAGCTCGTGAAGCGATGAAATGAAAAAGCGCCACGATAGAGATAGATTGAGAAAAAAAGAGATAGAGCGCAATCAACAACTGACGTAATATTTATGAACTACATAACGCGCTTGGTTGGCACTGCCATCTATGGTTGGGTAGGCAAAGTAGTCAAGAAGTTTCTACGGTGTAGTCCACATACTATATTTTTTTTAAGACACGTGGCCTTTAAAGGAAAAACCGCCTATTATAGTAAGATAAGAGTAATAAACACATAAAATAACTAGTGATTCAGTTCTCAATTTCTCGCTGCCGACCTCACAGGCATCGACGCATTTTCCTTTTCACAAAAACGTCACGGATACCAAGTCGAACGAAATTCATCAATCAATGTATATTAATTATGCTGGGTTTCTGATACGACTTTCAGCTTTAAATCTAAATTTAAGAATGTCATGTTTTCAGCTAAATCTTAGTTGAAAACAAATGACATTCTTAAAGCTAGATTTAACGCTGGAAGTCGTATCATAAACTGAACATAAAAATCTGCATGAATTCGAAATTGTGAAGCCATCCGAGGCATGTTATGCACAGTGCTGTCTTTTTCCACTGAGGAAAAAAAAGGCTTTGGGTGACCTATACATCCAGTGAAGAGAATGCGTTTATAGATGCTAATGACTTAAGCTGTCGAGCGTCTATAATCTTCCAGCAAACAAGCAATCAATAATGCGTTTGGAAGTGCAGTTGCAGAAAAATGATTTTTAGTAATCTATACTAACATATAAAGAAGTAAAAATCTCAGAAACTACTAAACAGATTTGTAAAATTCTTTAAAGGTTTAAAAGCCTGCTTCTTATCGAGTGACACAGGCTATATATTATTACGCTACGACAAGCTGGGGATGAGCAGTGAGAAAACAAATGTAAAGCGTCGGGGATTTCATCTAGCTCATCCTTATTTTTCATCAATTATTGTGTTCATTTAAACGACCTCGAGTATCCATTGCTTTATGTTATGACTGATTAGTAGGATACAAAAATAAACATGTATTTATAATTATCTATAACAATGCTATCAGGTTTTGTATTGTATGATTTTTAAAAAGCAATTTTGCTGATTAAGAAATTCTACGGTACTTAAATTTATAAAAGTATGGTACAATAATTTTTATAACCCCCACATTTTTTTATGATCCAATTCGAACCACTGCGTGTTTGAGACTTGAGTTTCATTCTATCTCTCATGTTTCACGAGCGGTTCTAAAATACAATTGGAATGCCAACTCTAAAAAATGTTCCAGCTGGAACCGAGGCAAGGGAAAAGCTATTTTCGTGTGGCGTGGGAACTTTTTGTACATAAACAAATATTTACATGACCCACTTTATTTACCCTGTTTGTGCCAGGGAAAGGCTAATTTGCTTTGGATTAAGGAACCTGGCAACAAATGTAGGGCTCAGATGAGTCCTTGACAGAGTACTATTGGTTTTGGAAACTATGTGCTACAGCAAAATTTTTAGGTGATCTGACATCCAGAATTTGTCGTGTTCTGGTCCAGGCTCTAGTCTGTTTTTATAATAGGAATTGGTGGAATATATACTTATGGACTGAAATAATTTCAACTGGAATTGGTTTGTGAAAATCTGGTTAAATTACACGTGTGATGACCTTTGATTTCCAAAGCAAAGACATTGTTTTATTCCAGCTGTTGACAAATCTGCTGTAATCTGAATCGATAGACAGAAATTGCTACTTACTTGAGATCTTCTCTTTCTTCTCTGGTCATCCTTGGCGGAGTTTCATTGCATATTATACTACTAAGAAGACTTGTGATTATGACAGTTGCTCCAAGGAACAACCGTTTACAGGAGGGTTTAGGATAACCCATAACTTTTACAGTAACATGCACTTGTTTATTTTTAACGTCAGTTGCCACTATCAAACACTTTGATAAGTGTCAGGATAACATACTACTCCAACCTAATATTATTTCGCAGTAAATAATTAACTTGTACTTTGGCCTGTTCACAACATCGTAAAAGAAAAATAAGCAAAAATCAAAACTAAAGTGGTGAAAAGAGAAAAATACTTATTTATAGATGAGTTAAAAATTAAAAAAATCAAAATAATTTGCCAACACACCTATCAAATATTTGATAAAGACAACCAATAACATTTTGACAGAACGGGTTTTAATGCTTGATTGCATACATCATTACCCAGTCGATAAAAATAGCCCACAACAATTTTTTACCTGCACACAAGTACACTCTATGGCGATATTCGGAAACAATAGTACAAGCATTTGTCACGGGTAGCGCTTTTGTAGTAAAATTTTGGTTGTACGAGTGCACAAGTCAATATTTCGTCTTTCCAAAATTACTCTATTTTCAAACAAAAATTAAAAGATAAAGAATAAGACACGTGTATTTGTTTTTTTATTCCGCGATAAAACATATCTGTTAATTTTACCATAGCATAAATATTTCATATCGGATCGCGACTAATAGCTGTATTTATATTTAAAAAAAATAATTGTGTTGCTGTTTTGTAGTCTTGCTATTTCTAGTGTATTCGCGATTTTTGTCATTTTCGCTGTGCTATCACTAAACTTATTTACGATCTTTAACTAATTTGTCGTGCATAATTTGTGTGACTTTTGATTAAAACAAGAAGTGTGATTGTGCAAAACTTGAAGTTTCAGCCCCTTTTAAAGGTTAGTAAATTAAAAAATGTCTGTTTCAAGTAGCCAGCTGATTTAGTACGACTGTACCCAATGTTTTATTCATCGTAATGTCATCTAATATGTAAAATGTATCAAAATTGTTGTTTATATTTGGCAAGTAGAAGTTTTTTCAACTTTTTAGAGGTTAGTTAAAATGTTGATTGCTGTGGTCTTTGTTCAATAAACTCTACTCACAGCTGGCAGTTTGGAATCTTATAGATCGAGAATTTGACCTCTATAATGACCAGTTCACTTCTGGAAATATTTCATAGTATAGATAGTAAACTTATATAAACGTCTTTTAATAAATGGTAATTCAATTAGCTTGAAAAATCTACATTTATTTTTCATTATTTGATCTGTCAGTAAAAATGTCTATAATAATTTATCGTCATAATACAAATATTATGAATCTTGTTTCTAGACAGCGATTTTCTTACAGTTTTCGATCCCGTTATTTTATGTTATAACAAGTCATCCAAATACAGTATAGAATACTTTTTAACTCATGTAGAAAGTAGACTGCAGTTTATTAACTGTTAATTTTGTAATTAATTAATTATTTTTTATGACAATTTAACGAGGAAAATTACGTGAAAATTTTCGATTATAATATCAAATGCTCTTTAAAAACCTTAGAAAAATGTAAGTAGTTTTTCACAGTTGAAAATAGAACTGGATTTTTTTGAAAATAACTGTAGGTATACTACTACTATAAAAAAATAAATATTGGAATGAGTTGAATATGACGAATTTGTCTTGTTATCTTGTTTCAGACTGTGTGAAATAGTGTGCTCCACTACGAGCAAGTGCAATACGCCGCGCCCCACTGAATGGGGCAGTCTGAGCACCACCACCCCCCAGACGGTAACTACGGTGGCTCCCACAGTCGCCCCCCAAGATACACAAGGTTAGTTTATTATTGCATATTTCGTCTAGTTATACTTTTGAAACCCATATTCACGCTCTATTTTTGAGATAAATTAGGCTTTATAGTATAATATTTCAATTCGCTTCCCCACCAAGAAAAATAAATAAAATACAGTTGTTAATAATAGTTTTTTTATACGGCTGAAATGCAATTGAAAGATTTTTTCGTTGGAGAGCAGCCAATTATATAATTGTTTCGAAACATATAAGAAAAAATCATTTTACCAACCAGTGGTCACAATCAGGATTCTAACCTGAACCTTTCCACTTTCGCGGCGGAATGAGCTTACAATACTCAATCGTGACAAGATTGCTAAACTAACATTCTCTATATATATGCTTCAGAATCAATAGATTTTTACTACATGCGAGCGTCAATTCATATCTGCTAATTCAATAGCTATATGATATAAAGTGAATCCTCGTACCAGCGAGAGTCTAACATGAGAGTGAAAATTATTTCGAATATCCGTTAATGGGATATATTAATAATAAATACATAGGTACCAAGATATATCGATGCTATAAACGGTATTACCACATAATATTCTAGAAACAATTATATCTTGTAGAAATCATAAGATAATCTACATGTAAGATATATACATAAAACACGATATAGAAATCAACCAACGAGTTGATTTTCTTTAAGATAATAATAGTTTTTTTATACGGCTGAAATGCAATTGAAAGATTTTTTCGTTGGTTGGTTGGTTGGTAAAATGATTTTTTCTTATATGTTTCGAAACAATTATATAATTGGCTGCTCTCCAACGAAAAAATCTTTCAAAATACAGTTGTCTCATAATCCTGGCGATAAAATAATTTATTAGCGAATACAGTAGATTTAAAGTCAGCGGGCCTACAGGGCAGTTGGGGGAAGGAAGCGCTGACTTACCGGAAGCCCTTTCTCTTTATTTCTTTTGAGTCCAAACCGCACGTACTGTGAGGTCTAACTTAGCTACCGCAGTATCATGATCTCATCACGACTTGCAATAGTAAGAACTCGTAATGAGTGAAAACAGTAAGACGCAGGAAGGAAAGTACTAGAAGCGCTGACTTAATACATTAGATCCTGGAAAGGCATTAATTATTATAGTACCTATAAAACTTCGCTAGTTCAATAATTCATGAAACTTCGGTTAGTTGTCACTCCTGCCGATTTTTAGTTATAAATCAATGTATGAAACTATTATCATTAAAAAACATTAAGTTAGTATAATTAATAATAGATATATATTTTTAACACTTTTAATGTAAGTGCTACCCATAAACGTAATTCGGGGGTGGCAAGGGAGGCAGTTGCACCCCTAATATTTTGAAGGAAAACAAATTTTCGTAATATTACAAATAGACCAGGCGCCAAGTCGAAATAATGTACGAACATTGGAAAAAATTCCTACAATAAATCCTGAAGTTTCCCCCCTCCAACGAAGTGTGCTACAACCCGGGGGGGTTGGGGAAGGAACGAAAATATTCATAACTTTCTCTTAATTCTACGACAAAAATACTTAGTTGTACACAAAATTAAAGTTCGTAGGAATTTTTTCTTAAACTAGAAATACAAATTTTACAAGCGCGTTTTTCGTTACTCTGCTTAACTAATGTTGATAGAAATTGCTCAATTTTGTGGTCAAAATTGCTCTCAAAAGGCTTTAAAATCTGCCATTTTAATCCTAATTTTTTAAACCCCTGCAGAACCCCCGGTAATCCCTGTCCAAAATGCTCAAATTATGCCCATGGTGCTATCTACTACCTAGTAGCCCGATTTTGACTAAATTTAGGAGATATGTACGTTACTGTGTGCATCACTGAGTTATGCAAGATTTACGAAGTGCTTGGCGGTCAAGTAGGAGACAGTGTGGAGCGTCAGGGGGCGTAACACATTTGACATTAGGCAACATATAAAATAACAATTTCGTTTTAAATCGAGGTTTTTCGGATATTTTTTATGACACCTAAACGCGAGAATGCGCTTCCAGAATTTTTGTCTGTATGTATGTCAGTTGGTACCGGCTCGAAAACGGTTGGATCGATTTTGATGAGACTCGGTACAATATCAATTTGTACCTGAACTTAAAGTAGTACATAAAGTACCAGAGTTCCAGCGACTATTATAACGCAAATACATCTGCGAGCAAAATCAATGTTCCAAGGAGCGAAGCCGCTGGCAAAAGTAGTGATTTTATAAAATTGTTTTGTAAAAAACTACGATTTATTCGTTGTCGTTAATTGAAAAAAGAAATGTACACAATTGCTTTGTGAAAAGCTTCGATTTATTCGTCGTCGCTATACGGTTATTGAAAAAAATAAGTATATACAATTCTATTATCAGTGAGAAAACGAATTTCGATTTTACATAAATTGATAGCTGTGTAGAAGCTCTATAATATTATGTATTTTTAAGCCTTTTTAATTCCGTTCGTTCGCTGAGAACCCGCAAGGGTTTTTATTAATAAATACCTAAATAAGTACATGGAATGTTTTTAACCGACTTCAAAAAAACAGAGGTTATCTGCAATTCGAGGTATATTTTTTTTACGTGTGTTCAGCCATAACTTCTCGAGGGGTTGACCGATTTGAAAAATTTCGACGCCGTTGTGATTAGAATGTTTACGGAATGGTCCCTTATAATTTTTATTTAAATCGATTCAGTAGTTCCTTTTTTCTAGTAATCACATTAATTTTTAATTATGTTATCTCATATTCTCCTGCATTTGTGAACCGATTTTGATGATTCTTTTTCTAATCAATAGGGCATACCTTCAGGGTGGTCTTACATAAATTTTACTTAAATCGGTTCATTAGTTTTTTTAATTTTAGTAATCAAATATCAAGAAAGATGTCTGTAAATAACGTACAAACTATACGTATTGCAGTCACTAAAAAAGTAAAAAAAAAAAAAAATTATGAAAAATAGAATCTCCTTCAAAAAAAGTCACGAAAAAGAGGAATATAATAAAATTTTGAAGTCTGGCGCCAAATTAATAATATAAAAGTAGATATTATATAAAAAGTTCTAGTAATTAAATTGACCTCAAAATTTTATTATTATTTATTTTAAAATTAAGAAAAATCGCAGGATAGTGGACAAAATATTTGATTTATTAACGATTTTTCTTAATTTTATTATAATCACGATGGACACGATTTCTAATATAAATTATTTATTTTCTTCTTTTTAGTAGTTTTTTTGAAGAAGGTTCTATTTTTTTATAAAATTTTCTTATGTCAGTTTATATTCGTCTTGAATGTTGCGAAGTGTGTGGCGCGGGTTGAGGCGCGGGTGGTTGTACAATGTTATGTATAAAGTAGCTGATAGATACATCGATAAAACATACACCAGTGCCGTTCAAACTTTTATTAAACCGTCCGTTCAAATGGCTTGAAGTATAAGGTCTGGCAGAATGCGGTTTTGAACAGTGCGCATTATTTCTCATTCGTATTCGTTGTGAGCAGATGCATGGAGGGGATTTCAGAGTAGACACTCTATTTCAGATTAGAGTGAGTATAAGCCGTTTGAAATGAGCACCTTTTTAATTCTTGTTTGCAATTAAGAGGAAGGATATAAGAACGAAAAAGTTGATTTATACATTACTAGCGGTACCCGTCCGGCTTCGCCCGGGTGCTAAGAAAGCCCGGGTGCAATACACTACTCACTCGCTTCGCTCGTGCGCTTGAATATTATAAATACACTACTCACTCGCTTCGCTCGTTCGCTTGAATATTATAATTACATTACTCACTCGCTTCGCTCGTTCGCTATATATATAAACCTTTAGTGAAAAATTATCTAACTGATGGTGAAAACCGCATCAAAATCCGTTGCGTGGTTTAGGAATTACATTACTCACTCGCTTCGCTCGTTCGCTATATATATAAACCTTCCAGGAACAATTCCGTCATACATGATTTTTGCGTAACTTTAACCGTTTACGTAGCGCACGCAACGGAAGCTCTCAAAAGGAATAATTTTTCTCGTTTTTGTAACATTTTTCATTGATGCTCCGCTCCTATTGGTCGTAGCGTGATATTATAGGTATAGCCTATAGCCTTCCCCGATAAATGGACTATCCAACACAAAAATAATTTTTCAATTCGAACCAGTAGTTCCTGAGATTAGCGCGTTCAAACCAAACAAACAAACAAACTCTTCAGCTTTATAATATTAGTATAGATTTGTTTATGTATGAGGAATAATACACACTGTTTCCCCCAGGGGGAACATTGGAATGTAGTTATTCTCGCAATTGCATTCCAATGTTCTTTGGGAATTGACGTTCCCAGAAGCCCGAGCTCGTACCAGTCGGTTTGTGTATACCGGCTGGTAGATTCTAATACACAAATGGATTATTAACTTCCCATTGGAAGTTATTGTAATGGGTCCGAAAATCGAAATCAAAAAGGAAAAAAAAATTTTATGTTTCAAGGTCACTACACTATTTTTACACTACTTTTAGAAAGATGTCTGTGTGTGTGTGTGTGTGTGTGTGTGTACGTATGTACGTACGTACGTACGTACGTACGTACGTACGTATGTATGTGTCAATTTCTTTCTAAGACGAAATCTCGAGAACGAAAAATGATATCGACTACGTTGGGGTGCCAATCGACGCGTATTAACGTAAATATGATCTGAAAGGAATTTTTTTAAAATCGGTTCAGCCGTTCTTTTTTCTTAACCAAATAACCTCCAAAAAAGTAGATTTTACACAATATCTCGCGAATAAAAAATTATATCGACTTCGTAAGGGTGTCAATCGAGGCGTGTTAACGTCATTTTGATCTGACATAAATTTTATAAAAATCGGTTCAGCCGTTTTTTTTTTTTTTTTTTTTTTTTTAATTATTGATGTTTTAATGATTAAAATGATTACTTTTCTGTGTAATATCTAATTTAATTATTATTATTAAATATTTATCAAACTGGGAAGTTCGTCGTGTGGACCTCAAGGGTCGCACTTTAGTCCTAATAAACGACCCACCTCACGGCTTGTTAATTGTTGTATTGAAGACGCTAATGACCTGAGTTGTCGACTCGTTTATAATCTACAATAATAATAATAACACACACTGTTCAAAATTGTCAAATTTTGATACGCAAGACGATTCTATTTTTACTCAATGTTACGAATTACTTCGCTGATTGCGACCTGCGAGTTTTGAGCCCTTGTTGCCCTAGCTACGGTGCTGCCTTTGAACCCTTGTTTGAAATACACTGTCACTTATATACATAATTTATACTGTCGTCCCGAATGTAGTTGTAAGTCTGTAAGGTAATATGGCAATAGCATATAGGTAAATATTATACAATATATTTCCATAAATAACTCTGCATGAGCAATTCTCTGCGGTTGGTTGCCGGTGGGTGGAGGTAGGTGGACGTGTGAAGGTATATGATGATGACAAACAAAGGTGGGCGACGCGTTCTCGTACCGCTGTACCCATCACCCGTCGCCCACTCGTGCACACTACCGCCCAGAAGAATCTTGATCCTTCGGGAAATCAATATAGTAGGGTACAGCTTGCATACTACAAATAAATTAAATCTTAATTGTAATTTTTTTAATCTAGTTTCGACTTAGATGTATATTGTACAGTTTATAAGGATACCTGGGCATAATGTTTGTCTGTCTGTTTTTTTTTTTGCTTTAGGAGACGTTCTATCGCCGGGAGCACTGCAGTTAGTGTTGCCGCCTAGATCTAGACTTTCTAGACTCTTGTCTTGTCTAGATTTTCAAGACAAGACTTGCAAAAGTCTTGTCTAGAAATTGACAAGACAAGACTTGCTTTATCTAGATCAAGACTCTTGCCAAAACTTTAGACAATTTTCAAGAGTCTAGATCAGAGGTTCCCAAACTTTTTTTTCTCATAGACCACTTTAAAAATTGTGCTGGTTCCGGTGGACCCTCTGCAGCTACATTTCTACCATATTCCCAAAACTCGACAAAAAATGTGAAGATTAGATCTAACTATGGAAATTTGCGTTGCGGCTGAGTTCCAACCACGAATTAACAGTTTTTGAAAAAAAAGTGAGAATTGATTGGTTAATTAATGAATTGATTGTGCTGTGAGTGGATGTCAAAAAAGTAAAGTTGGCCAATCAAAAAAGTGATTCCATCCAACTTTACTTTTTTGACATCTAGTCACAGCACAAGAAACCAATCAAATCTCACTTATTTTATTTAGAAAACTCCCCATTCGAAGTGGTAAAAATAAAAAGAAAAATAGTATATTTTCTTGTGTTGTATTTATTCAAATATGTAATTATTACACTATTACACTATTTCAAGTAACAGTCGCTGGGCTTAAAATATTATCTGCCTACATTGATAGGTGAAGTCAAGCCAACATTTTAGTTCTTCACTTTCGAAACCAGATAAATTTTCGTGGACCCCCGCTTATGAATTGTGAACCCCCATTTTTTTGTCACGCCAACGTAGACCCCCGTCGAGTCTCCCGTGGACCCCTGGGGGTCCACCTGGACCACTTTGGGAATCAATGATCTAGAGCCTTGATATTAGACAAGACAAGAGTTTTTAATCTAGACTTAGTCTTATCTTGATATTTCAATACAAGACAAGACTTTGAAAGTCTTGTCTTGTCTAGACGGCAACACTAACTGCAGTATCTATAGGACTTATGTGCTAACTCCCAATTTCTTATATCACCTGATCCAGTATCCTCGTTCCTTGTACTAGCTTCCACAGACCGTGAACTTCTTTAACTGATTTTGAGCGGACTTTCACTACAGTATTTTTATACATCAGGGAATAAGAAAGGCTACTGAAGGGGCTGAACAGACGCTAATGACCTCTGTTGTCGAGCGTCTATAATTCACAATTCATTCATGAAGGGGCTGAGCAGTAGCCAAAAAACCGATGTTAACTACGAGCGAATCTTCGAGCAAAATCGACGTTCACGCGAACGAATCCGCGGCTGACACGCTAACAAATCGAAGCTATTAAAAAAATGGAAAATTAATACATTGCACTCGCACTCATGAATTTTAATAACTAGAAGACTAAAATTGAAGGTTTTTGGTTAAGAAATGTTTGTTAGTAAATTCTTAAATAAATAAAACATTTTTGTGCTTCAGTAGCAGTGTATTTATATAATAATATGCATAATTTAGTTGCAAACTAACTAATTTTGTTAAATGCTTTAATTTGTCGTGTAATGTGTAATTTTGCTGATCGCGTAAACATGTTTCAACAAATACGGCAGTCACTTACATATAAAGATCAGTTAAAAGTTACGTTTAGAAAATTACTTCCTTTTTATAGGTTTTTAATAGTAATTTATGCAACTAGTGGCTTAAATGACGGATTATATATGACAGTCGCGATTTTGCGATACGATCGCCTAAGGTTATGTTGCATTTATACCAGAACGAGTGTGTGTTTACCGCGCGAACCAAAGGCGAGTGCGGTAATCACACTCGTTCTGGGAGTTTCCAAATGGATTTTTTGACCTGATGTTGAAGTGAGGAGAGCGGGTGCCATTTGGAATCTCTCGATGGTGAACGCGCTAGGTCTTCGGTGATTATGCTCATTTTGTTTAGCTTATCGCGGAGTTTCCATATGGATTTTTTGACCTGATGTTGAAGTCAGGAGAGTGGGTGCCATTTGGAATCTCTCGATGGTGAACGCGCTAGGTCTTCGGTGATTATGCTTATTTTGTTTAGCTTAGCGGGGAGTTTCCATATGGACTTTTTGACCTGATGTTGAAGTCAGGAGAGTGGGTGCCATTTGGAATCTCTCGATGGTGAACGCGCTAGGTCTTCGGTGATTATGCTTATTTTGTTTAGCTTAGCGGGGAGTTTCCATATGGACTTTTTGACCTGATGTTGAAGTCAGGAGAGTGGGTGTCGTTTGGAATCTCGATGGTGAACGCGCTAGGTCTTCGGTGATTATGCTCAATTTGTTTAGCTTAGCGGGGAGTTTCCATATGGACTTTTTGACCTGATGTTGAAGTCAGGAGAGTGGGTGCCATTTGGAATCTCTCGATGGTGAACACGCTAGGTCTTCGGTGATTATGCTCATTTTGTTTAGCTTAGCGGGGAGTTTCCATATGGATTTTTTGACCTGATGATGAAGTCTGGAGAGTGGATACCAATTGGAATATCTGTATGGTGAACAGTAGGTCTTCCCTGATTATGCCCACTTTGCTTAGCTGGACGAGAAATTAATCTAAGCGTGACCGATTAAAAAGTGCCTTGTATACCTATACGAATTGTAAGTACCAATCGATAGTGTACCAATTTTTATCAAAATCGGAACATCGGCCCGGCCAATATTATGAGATGCTGCGCGTCTGTTTTTATCAGCATCTCATAATATTGGCCGGGCCGATATAGATAAAATTCGGGATACGCATTCTCCTGTATGAATTATGATGTATCATGCTGCATACAAAATAACCGAAAAAACCAATTAGAAAACAAAATTACAGACAAATGTCCCGTTACAACTTGCAACTTGCAAGTTTGTATATATTAGTTATCCGTTGAAATTTTCGAACTGAACTGTATTGCCGAACTTGACCTGAATATATGGACGACTAAAAATAAATTTACGAATACAGTGTACTTAGATAAAAGGAGAGAGTATATCTCTCTCCTTTCTATTCAACATGATTCTCTATTGTTTGTCTGGACTTTTCTCGAAAAAAAGAGTTTTTGTTTCAAATTTTGCAATTATATACCTAATGGATATGGTTTCTTTTGTGTATTTTGACATGAATAGAATAGAATAGAATAGAAATTTATTAATCCATAATACAATTACACGAGGATTCGTCTACTGTGCGGCCAAGGCCGAAATGATCTTCAACTGGGCGCGTCTAATTAGGACAATAATATTGCACTAATTAATGACTGTCCAAGGTAGACCAATCAAACCAAATTAAACTTTAAAAAAATTCGACTGATGACCAGTCCTATTATACTTCCCACCTAGTAAATATTTGCAAAAAATAAACACTCTTTTTTTATTCTTTGAAAAAAGGAAGGCCCTCTTTTTTGTTTGGTGATCTACTGATGGCTAGTAATATAGCAAAAATCATGGTTACCTTGATTTACGTACAATTTTCTTTTTTTTTAGTAAAATATTTTTTTTCTCGAAAACTATACATTTTAGAGAAAAAAATATTTACATTTTTTTCATATTAGAACATCTAGAATTCATTTATATTTTTTTTTTACCTATGTTAATACGTGACATTAAGAACGTTTTTTTTAATATCTCAAGATCCACTGAATCGATTTGACTCAAAATCTAATCAGATCTAAGTTAAAGGCTGATAAACACAACAATCGGCATGGCCGTATGTTGTTCCGTTTTTACGATATCGAAGGCGAAAAATTGACCACACACACACACACATACAAACATCAGTCAGAAAATGATCTTAAACGATTGCTAGGGTCTCAAAACGTGAAGATCTGTTAAAATCTCGAAATATTTTTTGCGGACTAAATCCATTACTTCCCTACCATAGTAGAGGTGGGAAGTAAAAAAAGAAACGTAAATGAGACTTGTGAGTATATAGGCCTTCCAATCCTTGAATCTCAGAAGCGTGTTTCAGGATCGAGATTACATTTCTGTAATACCGAAACTCAGATCTTGATCAGTGGCATATTTAGTGCGAAAATTTCGAGCGCTCCACATTTCTAAACTATACGGCGTACGCCGTCGTGAACTGTTTTGTAGGAAATTTTTATATAGGTACTCTACAAAATTACTGTAATGCAATTTTGTCCTATCTAGCATGATTCTCACACCATTTGGAATGAGAGTTAAATAAACACATTTTTAACGATTTTTTTACATTGAAAGGACGCCATTTGAGGAGGTACCGCCGCGGTAATTTTGGTCCATAGTATCCTGACCCATAATATAGGTACTTTTGATAATTTTGCGTTAAAGAACGAGGTATCTCGCTTGCCGGTTCTGTCAAAAAATGGGTATGTCTGTATCGCGGGCACAGACAGTTGACGTGAATTTAATACATCTTATAAAATCAAATGTTCGTAAAATATAATAAATAAAATAATTGTAATTCTATTTTTTTATACAGGGTGTCCCAAAAAGAATGGGAGCTGATTCCTTACAAAAAAATATTGCGATAGACCCCAACTTGTCTATTCCGAAAGTTGATATCAAAAAAGATACAGGGTGTCAAAGTTTAATCTTTATTTTTGAATTTCTTAAATAGCTTAAAGTAATTTAGGCATTTTAATAAGAATTTTTTGACATGAGAAATTCAAATCTGACCTTGGTATGGCTCTTACTTGTAGGGGGCGCCACTTACACACCTTTTCACTCAATCAAATAGTCATAACTTTTTTGTACGCACTCGTACTATTTTTTTGCATAAAAAAATTGCTTTTTCCGTCATTTTTACGTAAAAAAGGTATACTTTGTAAAAGTGGCTAGGACTAACCTTTTTCAAGATATTTGCACTTAACGTAATCGATGCAATGTGGTTTTAAATGGCAAAATTTGAAAATGAACATAGGTGGCTTTGAAAAATGTATTGAAGTTCATGGTTGTCATTTTGAAAACCTTCTACAATAAAATAAATGTTTTTGATTCGCTATTTAAAACAAAATATTAATTAAAATAAGAAGTATTATTATTTAATTAAAATTTGCCATTTAAAACCACATTGCATCGGTTACTTTACAAATATCTATTCTATTTCCGTTACATCTAATATTTCTAAAATCCCACCCCGGTATGAGACATTAGACGTTATTCACGTCAAAATACGTTTGAGCTGCAGCCCGAATTGTAGCTCGTCTTGTGGATAAATTATCGAACAATGTTCTTGAGCACTGCAGCTTTGGCTGCGTTCCTAATGATGATCAGTCAGGTTGTAACTGCGGTAGCAGTGTAAACTAGTGAATAGTGATGGGCGATACGAGATATTTTTACAATCGAAACAATTTATTGTACCTAATCGTTCATAGTAACTATCGAGTCCACAATCGACTCGGAGTTTGATTTTACAATCGAAACGTTCGATTGTACAAGTCGATTATTTGCCAAATAGGTTATAGCAATAGCAGCGAATGAGAATACATATAATCACGATTCAAGGTTATATGCTAGTCGACTGATGTTAACGCGATTCGTTGATTTTTCACTGTTTACACTGTTCAGTCGGCGCTCACTACTCTGTGATCTCTCTTCACTGTTGAATTCGTATTACGCGATTACATGCACAATCGACCATCAACTCGACCACAGTTGTTGAGTGACGAACGATTGTATATTATGTGGCTATCGACAGTGTACGATTCAGTATTATGCGACTCGGTCTCGCTGAACTATGAAACAGCAACAATCGAGTCCAATTAGTGACAACCATCGAAAGTCATCGAGATGTTTGAACAATCGAGACAATCGACTAAAACATCTCGTATCGCGCATCACTAGCTGTAAACAGCTGAATCTTGACCAGCTTTCGTCAGCTGATTTCATCTGGCCATTAATGTCAGAAGAATAAATTGACCGCTACTGTTATAATCTATACGGTTTATAATACCGCTGTACCTACTGCATAATTCCATTAACTAATTTGATAATTTTCCTTGACCTTTCTTTTGATGTACGTATATTATGGTCATTATCCGGATTCCATACTTCAACTGCATTTACAAAAAAAAATGATTATAAAAATGCAATTACTTATTATAGATATGCAACTCCGAATACGGGGTAATTGTTTTTAAGCTCCAGTGCAGTGAGTCATGCACTTATACTTCACTATTTATATAAGGAGCACAGTTTTTATAATAATAATAATATTTATTTATTTGCACTGCCAATAAATGGAAACAATGGATACAAAACGTCAATAAAATTCAAAATAAAGATCATAAGGCACAGATTTCAGAAAATGCAGGACGCATATACCTACATTTTTTCTTTGCTTTTCCGCTTCATTAACCTTGTTACGAACTATGCATGAATCACTATCTTAAATTTTGGAACTTGATTATAGATGTTCGCATTTGATCACAATATAGTATATACTAGACGTGGGTCGTTACGTTATTTTCAAGAAACGTAACGAAACCAGTGACTTGGTCGGCGTCACCTGTTTCAAAACTAGTGATTTTTGTAACTAGTTATTTTTATTCAGCTACTGTGATTGCTTGCATAAATACCTCCACCAGTTACCAACTATACAGTTACATACGAAACGAGACGAAACTAAAATACATTAAATCACTATCTAAGTGTTTGTAGCTATACACTGTGCGTGTTCGGGTTACTTCGGATTTATTCGTGTCACTGTCACCCGCTCTCGCTTAGTAACGCATTTGCAAAAATCACTACTTGTAATGTAACTCGAAACTAGTGATTCGGTTACATACCGCGTAGCTAGTTATTGTAACTAGTGACGTGAAATAACGACCACGTCTAGTATATACCTTTTAAAATTTAAAGAAGTCATGGAATGTATACTACGTAGGAAGATTTTTTAAACAAAATGTATTGAAATTTTGTTTTTTTTTTTTTGAAGTGAAAACTTCCTTAGGCGCACTTTGCCTAGGCAGTTAACAACAGCCATGTGAAACGCACCCGACGGTGACAATCGGGGCTACTCGGCTCAAACACGAACACGTATTTGCAATATGCTGGGCGTGTAGTTCATAAGTGTGCCAATAGATGACACTGAAAACTTAATACGAGTAAAAAATCATTTGTAGTTCACAAGTGCGCTAACAGATGACACTAAAACATATATTTTGTAGCTCACAAGTGCGCTAACAGATGACACTAACTTAATATTATCGTTAAGGTATTATATTCATTAAATTTAATTATTGTATAGGCCGATTTTAATATATTTATGATTAAATTGTGCGATTAAAAAATTATATATATATTTTAAAATTAGAAAATCTGAAGTTTTCACTTCTATCGTGTGGTCAATGGTCATAAGCGCACGCTCATTTTTTTTTTAGGTAAGTTCATGGTCAATTAATATGTGCCTTATAGTCAGTGAGGTTAAAGCTATAGAGGGAGTATAAGTATTTAAAAGTGAAGCCAGTCGCCATTGTAAATCGGCCCTCATTTTATATGTGAGAAGAAGAAGAAGAGAATAATATTCCCAATCCATCCCGTGTTTTGTCGCCATGTTTGATGGGCCATGTGACGTCAAACTTGGCTTTAGTTTTGTAAACGGGTGCGTTCTCTATAGATTTTACCTCAGTGGCCTCATAGTATAATGTTTTCGAGCTTCTGTAATATAGTTTTTGTTACACTCTGTATACTACTATATAAGAGTACGTACGTGTTTGTTAATAATTCTGTGATTGGCAATTGCGTCATCACTCTGAACTAATCGAACCCTATTAAGGGACGGTGATGAACTGTTTATTATAATTGTTCAATGTTCATATTACACACATGCTATATACGGGATGCTACATTTTTCTGCAGCCGAAACTGTGAATTTACATATGTCGGAATATTATCCAAAAAAAGAATTTTTTTACCTAACCAGCGTAGGGTTGTGTACTAAAATGGTAAAAAATGGAACTCGTAGGGCCAGCGCACATATTAAGTATTATAAAGTAATATATAAATAGTTAGGTACTATAGGTTACTTATATACAGGGTGCAGGTGACCGTGACTGCTGCACATAGGGATTTAACCCGTAAAATCAAACTTTCGCGGTTTCTTGCTTCTCTAATTATTTTAGAAAAAATATCTTCAAATAAAAGTTTTAAAACATAAAATTCTGCATCTAAATCATTAAACAAAATTAATTTTGCATGCTTTGTAACGGCGCAAATTTGATATGAAAATGTCAAAATTGCCTCAAAAACAGATAGCGATAGTCATGGAACTTGAACAAAATTATGACGTTTTAGCTGTCAGAATAATTTCGAAATTATTCTGACAGCTAAAACTTTATCATTTTGTTCAAGTTCCATGGCTATCGCTATCTGTTTTTGAGGTAATTTTGACATTTTCATATCAAATTTCTGCCGTCACAAAGCATGCAAAATTAATTTTGTTTAATGATTTAGATGCAGAATTTTATGTTCTAAAACTTTTATTTGAAGATATTTTTCCTAAAATAATTAGGGAAGCAGGTAATCGCAAAAGTTTGATTTTACGGGTTAAATCCCTATTACCCGCAAAGCAATTCAGCACCCTGTACAGACATTGCGATATCGCAATTTTCGGGAGGAGGCGCCTTAATTTGCGTATATTAGTTAATAGATATTTATTAATATGGTCCGGTGTTCCATTTGACGCCGCATCGTCCCCCGTTATTTTGACTCAGTCCTGTTCTGTATGCAGAGAACGAACCACTCTTTTCAAATTATTATTTGGTCGCAGAAGTTATCTCTGCGGTTGAGAATTAAAAAATAATAATAATAAATACAAATGAATGATTAAGTTGTGTGTGTGTTTTAAAGACCACCAACAGCTAAGGTTATTTGGGCCTAGCACCAATTCATATTTTCAATTCATTATTTTTTTTTAATAATAAATTGAAAATCCAATTGACACTTTTACCAGCTAGAACCCGGGAACTGGGGACTTGTAATAGAGGAACCATAGCAACGCCATGTAAACAACAGCACTGCTACACGCTCGGCCATTATAGAGAGGTATCTTTAATTTCAACATTGTGTTCAGATGGAACGCCCATACATCGACCAATAACATCATCGGAATAAATGCGAAATTACTTCGTCAAAAGAGACGCAGATATATTTTTGCTCTCTTTGGTGGCTTCACTCACCGCACATTGAGTAAATAGACAAAGCTTGGTATACATTTTCTAACTATATGGTTTACATGGACCCAGTAGCAAGTCAGCGGTGGACAGGGACTGGATCACTGTACAGGCATCTTACTGGACTCTCGGGTAATCCCTTCATTGTGTTCAGATGGAACGCCCATGCATCTACCAATGATATCATCGGAATAAATGCGAAATTACTTCGTCAAAAGAGACACAGATATATTTTTGCTCTCTTTGGTGGCTTCACTTACCGCACATTGATTAAATAGACAAAGCTTGGTATACATTTTCTAACTATATAGTTTACATGGACCCAGTAGCAAGTCAGCTGGACTCTCGGGTAATCCCTTCATCACTGTATTTCAGTGGATCCGACAGTGAATTCATATAGCTGTGCCTGTTTTCTTCTCGATTTTTCCGAGCTTTTATAAGCCGCACAGATATCTGCGGTAAGCCGTATGTTAGCTGTCACATTACATCAGTTGTGTATAAATTATTATAACATTCAGAGACCTCTGAATTGGATGCGCTGCCAGCTGATGACGAATCATCGGTATAGTAGAAACTCGTGACAGATAACTTATGTAATGTTACAGAGTTCAATATTATCATTATGTTTGTCAAGCAAACAGTGGTAACGAACTTATTGTTGCACTAATCGATTTTTTTTTTGGGTGTAAGTTGCTCTTGAAGTTGTATCCCGTATTTAACACAGAAAAATATGATCACCTTGGTCGTGACGTTAAGTGATATGACGTTTACGTTACATTATCTGAACCTCTGACGTGAATCTAAAATGGACTTGATCTTAACGTCGGCGTAACGCGGCGTCATGATGTAAATTGACCTGACGCTACGTGACGCACTAGTTCGTTAACGTGACGTTGACGTTATACATATCGTGAGAAAATAACCTAAAAATTACGCGACGTTGTATAGTTCTATTGACGTTATCAGCATGTAGCGTGACATGATATGTCGTTACGTGACGCGTTAGATAGTTGACGTTACATATTATAATGTGAGGATAACGTAAAAATGACGTATATCGTTTCTTAGTTCTGTTGACGTTATCGGCACGTAGCGTGGCATGATATGTCGTTACGTGACGCGTTAGATAGTTGATGTTACATATTACAATGTGAGAATAATGTAAAAATGACGTGACGTTGCTTAGTTCTATTGATGTTTATCGGCACGTAACGTGGCGTGACATATGAAGTTAATTGACGTGACATTACGTGACGCGCTAGCTTGTTGAAGTGACGTTTACGTTATACATATTTTTGAGTAGAATGTTTTGATATAACATTGCGTTATATAATGTAAATAAAAATTAAAATCTCAAATTATCGTGACGTAAGTTTGACGTTAAAATCGGATGTACCTTTAGCGGCGATGAGTTGAATTCTGCCGTCCAAACCTAAAAAGTAGTATCTCCATTTTCCCTCTATTTGTAGTTATTTACTTTCTAGGTTTATTAGGGAAATATCTGTTATCCTGCAAGACTCGAAAGCAGTCAGAGCACTAGATTAACAAAAAAAAAAAAAAAATTGGTGTGTGCTTATGACCACACGACAGAAGTGAAAACTTCAGATTTTCTAATTTTTGGTGTCATCTATTATAGCGCGTTTATGAACTAAAAATAATTTATTACTAAAACACTAAAATTGTATTTTCAATTAATTCCACCTTGGTTTCAACAAAATTATAATTCTTGTCAAGGAAAGAATATAACAAAAATAAAAAAATATATAAATAAATTTCATGTAGAATTTAGAAAAAAAAACGCCAAAAATTCTACACTGCCAACAGGTCTCGAACCCAGGTTCCTATGCATAGAACACAAAGACGCAACCAACTGCGCTATGTGTGGAAGTGTGTAGATGGCCGTTTTTATGGTATAAGTATGTTGCGAATTCTTACGGAAGTAGTTCACATTTTTTCAGTACCCAGGCAAAGAGTGCCTAACGCGCCTAAGGAAGTTTTCACTTCAAAAATATCTCATGCGCTTTGCAGTTTGTGCACCTGACATCATCAGCCATTCATTTAAGCTATAAGAAGTTGGCGCGTTTTCTCGCAACTAACAACTTGGACTTTGGAGATACTGCTGTTTCGGTTAGAACGGCAAAACTGTATACACCTTTTTTTTCCTCTGAAATAATGGAATAGTAAATGCGTAGGTACAAGCGCGAAACTGTTTCAGAATTGAGATGCTATTTTTGGGAAAGCAATTCATTTATTTAATGACGGCAGCACCACTGCGATCTAGAAATGTATTTCGGACCGGATATTAGTCGTTTAAACTGGATACATCAACTTGATGCGTCCTCAGCGACCAGTTTCTGTGAATTTAAAGTGTTCTATTTATGTAACACTGCAGAAAATATCAACAAAAAAAAAATGTGCACTTTCAATTGTTTACTGCACTTCTTTTTACAGTCGTCAAAATAGCCCAATCATTTTAGACATAAAAACGACCAATTTGCGAAATAATTCGCAGTTAGCTGAATTTTTGTATACACCTTCGTAATGGTGTTTTAAAAACGTGTAAAAAGTCCCTATCGATATCGTACACCGTCGTTGCCAGATATTCGAGGTTCATGGTTACGAAAAACGGTTTTTTGCGATTTTCTCGGTTCCGTTCCCTTTTTATAGGAAAAAATGGTTATTATCAATCTTGTATAGAGAACAAAATTCTCTACAACTTTTGGATAAACATTTTTTGTCTTTCCTTCCCCTCGATTTTACATAACGGGATTATGCTGTTTCCCGATGGCCTAACATAATGATTTGTACCTTTAATATAAAGTTGAACTAACGATTAATAGTTATTTTATCGAAATTAATGCAGTAGTTATCTATAGTTATAAGCAACCAAATATACAAACCGACAGCAGTCAAACAGACAGACAGACAATTTTTTTTTCGAAAATACGATATTTCTATTTGATATCAATTATAGGGAGGACAGGAGGTCCAGTGGTTAGCATCGCGGCTTCTGGATCAGAATATCGTGGGTTCGAATCCCGCCTCTGCTCATGGATGTTTTGTGATGTCATTTAGTTTTAAGTGAGTTGTTATTTAATGTAATCAAAACGCTAATGACCTAAGTTGTCGACGCGTCTATAATTTACAATAAATAAAAGATATCAATTATAAAGACTAGTCGTAAAGGAATTTTGTAAAAAAAATTTACAGGGGCCGCGGAAGACTAGATTTTTTTTGAGTGGCAATAACGCGTCAAGAAATAAGATATATCGATAGATACCGGTTTTAGAGAAAAAAAATTATCGTTAAAATAGAAGTGATACATGAACTATGGACGTTATTTTTTTAAAAACTTTAAACATACTACAACTTCTCATTTTTCAATCACAGAAGAGATTATCATGAGATACAGACGTTTGCTTGTGCTCATTGGAGTGTTTTTTCTGCAAATGCAGTAATTTTGAAAAAGTTCTGAGAGATTTCGATTTTAGTCGAAAATCGCATTTTTTTTTTAAAAAGTTTGGATTGCGATTTAAAAATAAAAACAAAAACAAAACACGATCGAAAAGTGAAATTTATCAGAAAAAAATCCTTTTAAAAAACAAAATTGACATTTCCGAGTATTTATCTCTGAAAGTTTCAGTAAAAATTTAATTTCCATAGTGCAAGACTTTCCGTTATGCCACTATGTGAGAATTGGTTTGAAAGAGTTTTTTCATCGATAATAGCACGAAGTGTCATTTGTCAATTATAATTTTTTTAATCGTGCACATTTAACGGTTAATGCCAAATTGCTAACGGCATCTACCCTAGCAGTCCCTAAAAGCGTTATTAGTCAGCTATAATAATTCATAATGTTTACACTATAATAATTACGAACCTTTTATAGAACCATTATTACAGTTCGTGTTTATATATGGGGTGGCTCAAAAATGCAGATCAGAATTTTTTGTGAGATGTAAAAGTAAAGTTTGCGTAACGAAACTACAAGCACTAAAAAGAATTTTAGGGCTTGAGAATAGCCGACCGTGTAGCAATTCCATGGCTTCGCTATATTACAAGCCCTAGTCTGTACATCGGCTACATATGTTGGGTCCTGCTCTAGCACTGGCATTGCCAAGTTGGGCAGGAAACATTATATTATATTCAAAATAAACTAACACGTCATATTGTTTTCAATTTCATGTAATCAAAAAATATAAATAAAATAAAATAGTTCCCAGGTTCTAATTCGAGAACTGATAAAAGTATCAAATGGATTTTATTTTAAAAAAAATAATAAATTGAAAGCATGAATAATACTACACTCAAATAACCCAGGCGGCTGACTGTTTGTGACCTTAAAAAAGAATTTAATAATTTATTTTTGATGGGAAACATCTAATGGCACGTGAAAACGTTTTGATGGCACGTCGCGTCGTGCCATTCGGCCAGCCTCGCGTCTCGTAGACTCTTTCCGACGCGCTTTCCACTCTACTACACTACACTGTGATAAAGCACTTGTGCGGGGACTGCATGTAAAACATACGGACTTTCTTCTTCTACTACACTACACACTTGCTATACTTTACGTGTGTGTTAGTGTGTCGGCACTATACTCGTGAATATCTGTGTATTGGAACGAATTTAAACGAACGGAGCGTCGTTCAGAGCTATTTCAATACCTTCCGCAGGGGAAGAATTTCGTGCGGGGGAGGGGGTTATAAATCATAAATCCTTATCTCTGGAACTACTAAACCGATTCTAAAAATTCATTCACTGATAGAAAGCTACACTATCCCTGCGTGATATAGGCTATATTTTATTTTGATAAATTTCTCGCGGGGAGGGGATGATAATTCCTTTGCGATAGTAACAGAACGTAACCATTGTTTCAAACTATGAAATTGTTTCACATCTGCCAGACGTGTCGTGTCATTTTAGTGGTATAACTTAATAATTTAATAATTAAGTTGTACCACTAAAATGACACGACACTAATGGGGAATCAATAATGTTTGTCCCTACCGCAAGTGCTGCCTCTCGTGGATAAATGAAAGAACTACTCTCAGGAAAATGGCTTATTAAAAGCAAAGTGGCTGACGTCTGGTGTTCGAATCCAAAGTCGTCATGTGTGGCCGGGGTTTACGAAAAAAAATGACAACTCTCGTAATGTCATTATGTCATTCCTTACTGCTGTTTAACATCTAATGATTGTCAAACAATTACAATGAAAAGAGTTGACATAAAAGTCTAACCTCATTAATTAAAAAAAATACTTTACTTACAAAACCATTCAAACCATTATTTCGTACGAAGTGCTGACATTGCATTCGCTTTTTGATACGATTAGTGATGTAAAAATACGGTATTAAACTTTTTTGTGTATTAAACCCATGGTATAATACCGTATTTTTTCAGTATAAAACGATTTTTTACTTTTTCACACTACGGTTACGGTGCATTATTCAGTACTGCCAACTGCATAATAGGAAAAGTTCCTGTTCTCATTTTGGTATTAAAGCGTTTTAAACGATATTAAAGCGTTTAAAACGGTATTAAACGGTGTTAAACGTTTTATACGTGCTGTATAAAATAGTAAAATAGGCAGTATTCATACCTAGTATAAAACTGAGGTATATTTTTTTTTTACATCATACCGTATAATACCGTTTTATACAAACGTTTTATACCAGAGTATTATACGCATTTACATCACTAGATACGACCGATTAAACCCCACATAGACGTCCAAAGTGCTGAAATCTACATTCGCTTTTAATTGCAAATAGGCATTAAATTCATAGCACGCGAGCGAAGCCGGTACGGAAAACTAGTTCTCTATAATTTGAAACACTCTTTATAGGTCCGTTTGTACAGTACAGCTAGCAGTGTAAGATGACCTTTGTTATAGTTTATTATTGCGGGTACTTGTTTTAGACCGTATTATAGTTTGGTCGGACGCATGTTAACTGGAGGGCAATCACGTACCGGCCATTATGTTGATCGTGCGAATCACGACTCTCAATATTCAATAATAATCGAAACAAATCGCCGTCGTGCCCGATCTAACGATATCGAGATCGGATTTCAATCGAACACAAGGTATATATATCTGTCTCTTTCGTGTTTTTCCTATGATTTTTATGTGGTCAGACAAAGATAGATATAGTGCGTGTGCTGTTTTGTATATAAGGGAATTACCCCAATTAATATATTTATGTAAGTAGAATAATTGGAAGTTGGTTTCTTCGTGACGGTCAATTGATTGGTTGAGAAATAATGTTGTTTAATTAATAATAATAAGTTTTAAGATTGCGGAATGAGGCTTTAAAAAATATGGCTATTTCGTATTAGAAATTATTGCCACAATTACACAATGGCGTTTATTTCATTTCAAAACCTAACGTATTTACCGAGATAAAAACTTTTAAATTTTAATACCTACATGCTTTATGTCTTTACAGCCGTCGCGGTGGCTTTATAATTTTTATAACCAGGCCACCTAACACTAATTGCACCGCTGCTATCAATAAACTATCAATATGGGACATGCGTATTATATAGTATATTGGGTATAGAAGTAGACCGTGATATTCATTTTCACAAATACAAATGCAGTATGGTCCATCTTTTGGTTAGTCGGATGTTAAAAAAATTGAGTTAAAAAATCTATCTGAAGATATAGGGAAAAAAATGTGGAAACCGATTGATCCTGCGGGCCAACCCGAAAACTTCCCGCTGTTTTTGAGCTAAAAGAGCTCGAAAACGTTATTATTTATATATTTTTGAGCTCATCGAGTTAGTTATGTTACAAACATATTAAAATTTGAACCTTGAACTAATAATATAAATTTCGTCGAATACATGACACGTTTAGGGTGATCTGCCACCCCTTTAATACTGACTAATCGATCTGCAAATATTATAATGGCATTATTGGGTTCACCGACAAGTTATACAAACAATTTCAGCCTTGAAGCAATAATAATTGTGACCATTTTTTTTTGTTACATGTTGGGGGCGGTCTGCATCCCTCTCATACCGCTATCTAGCAAAATCCCTTACTCAGGGCACTTTAATATGCCTCCCTCAAAATCTTCACAAAAATAAGGCCTTGAATAAATAACACCAAAAAATTGTCACCAGCTCTCGGTCTATTACGTCATATTTTAGTGTATCTTAACTTACGTGATTAATCTACATTACTAACTACTGGTTGTAATTATTACTTAGTAGGTAAGTAATTAGTTATTCAGTACAGCAGCTGTTCTCTTCATATTATGCGATGATAAGCTTATTTTGTCCGCGTATTTGAAAATATTTATAAAGCTACACATGTCGACACGACGCGACGCGACAGTTTTAAAGTCCTAGATTAGCCTTTCTGCATCCCTCTTGATCATTTTCACTCCCCCCCCCCCTTTGCTCCTCAGTTTGCATATCTCTATAGTAGGGGTCGACAAGACAAGAATTCTTGTCTTGACAATAACTTCTTGTCTTGACTTGAAAAAAAATCAAGAAATCTTAAAAAATCTTGTCTTGACGTTTTCTTGACATCTTATGTCTTGTCTTGACTCAAGAAATTTCAAGATCTTGAAATTTCTTGATTAACCGGTGACACCGTACATGGTGATTCCTCGCCGGCGAACTTTTTATTGCGTTGCGTGCTACCACGGCAATCTGGTGGTTCCCCGATCTTTATTTGTTTTCTGACGAACGCAAATAACTCAGAATCTTGGAAGTATGAAATTGAAAAATACTTAAATGAGCCTAGGACAGAAAATTCTGAGAATATACTTGATTGGTGGAGAAGACACGAAAATGTCTACCCGTCGTTATCGAAAATGGCCAAGGATTTTCTCGGAACGCCAGCAACATCTTACATCTGTAGGTACCTGCGGAAAGGCTATTTTCAAGACCAGCTTTAACAATAACAAAACCAAGAAATAGCCAGGAAATAGGCGTTGACTCCATAAGAAGTCTTTTGTGCCTTAATTCATGGCTTATATATATATATATATGTGTGTGTGTGTGTGTGTGTGTACACGATAACTCTCGACAGACTTAATCGATTTAAACGAAATTTAGTACACACATTGGAACCCATCACCGCACGAAGCCTATTTAAAATGGGCCCGATCGGGCCATTTTAAGGGTAGTTTTTAGGAGTCGAAAAAAGTTTTTGGGCCCAAAAATCTCAGAATTGTTTCAAAATTGGAATTTAACCCTTTGGTACAGATTAAAATATGTTGCTAAAATTTTAACAAAATCGGCACAACAGGACCGGACTTACAAATTTTATGAAAACACTAGTTCGCGGATAGTGATTTATTTGCTGACGGGTGTATTTAATTTGGTACAGAGGCTGCATTGATAATAATATTGAAATTAAGAAAAATAATATTATTTTAAGGAATGTATTAAGGGGTTAAATTTTTTGATTTTGTCCAGAAACAAACTTAAGTTCACATAATAAAGCCACAAGACCTTATTAGCAAATACACTATATTATTTTCGGCAGGGTTTGGCACTGCGACCCGAGTTTTTTCATTTATTGTTTTTAATTTACATTTTTGTGAATCGGTCTAGCAAAAAATGTGTTCAATAAATTAAAATAATACGTTATGTTATGTTAAAATATGTTATCTTTTTCACAAATAAATATACGTTTTAGCGTTTTCATTGTTAGTCAAGATATTTCAAGATTTCTTGTTTTCTTGACAAGAAATCTTGGTATTGACATAACATTTCTTGTCTTGTCTTGAAATCTAAAATTACTTCTTGTCTTGATCTTGTCTTGAAATCAAGACAAGATCTTGAAATTTTCAAGAATTTGGCGACCCCTACTCTATAGTCTAGGACATGATCTGATTCCAACTTTCAAATTTGTACAAAAGTTTCCGCGATCTATCTGTAGTACTAAACTATTTTTCTTTTGTTTCAGGTATGTTCTTAAAATAATTACATTAACAATTGAACATCGTAGTTATGGTGTTTCGAATAACGCGAACGTTGGGTAAGTTCTCAATCAAATATTAATTATTATTATAAATAAGTATTTCAGTCGCTTTTGATCATCGGGTATAATTATTGGTAAAAAATAATTAGAAAAACAAAACTCGCTGTATGCTGTAGAGTGCCCGCGATGAGAGATGAAGCCAGGCATGTCATCAATAATATGCTAGTGAACGCCTGCTTGCCCGCAGACAGTGCCGTGTACACAAAACTGCACATTGGGTTTTATGACGTTAGGTACAATTTTGGCAAACTGCTATTCATGACAAGAAACAGCCAATAGCAAGGTAGAAGGCGGGCGCAATGCATTCACGTTACTATGACGCGGTGGCTTCATCTTTCGCCGCGCGAGGTCTAACTCGTGAGACGCAAGTGGGATCGTCCCTCATTTCCCTCTCCCGTAATATCTGTTTTTCTTTTTTCCGTATCTAAATGGTGCCTCCACACAATCGGCCATGATGGGCGATTACAGGCCATCACGAATGTGTGGAGGGTATAATCGCCTGTAATTGCCCATAATCGCCCATGATGGAACGTGGGTTTTTCGGCCATGATTGCGCGCGTTTCCACACGTTCGTCGATCACTCAGTTCATATTTGTTTCGATATCCATGTCGGACAGATGACAATCCACAAATGGCACGATTGTGTGGACAGATGCGCAATGATGGTGATTGTCCATCATGGCCGATTGTGTGGAGGAGGCATAAACTATAGGACATGCAGTCGCACCCTTCTCACGACGCCCATGACTATTGTCCTAAAACACTTTTTTACTGAGCCTGGTTTCATTGTACCATTATACAATTATTATAGTATACTTACAGACTACAGTCTTATTAAATGAACAATGACTGTATTGTACAAACTACAAAGTGGGGTTACTGCGGGGTAAACCGACCTGGGGGCCTACGGACAGTTGCTAACGTTAGCGCGTCATTTGTTATGTAGGTATCTACTATAATTTTTATTTTGGTAAATCGCCGTTAACACAGTTTGGGTGCATGGTCTTTAGCAAAATGTTTAATAAAAAAACATTGCAGTAACTTTTTAGATCAGGGTCAGACTTATAATTTTGATTAAAATTACTTAAGAAACACATCCCTAAAGTTTGACAGATTTCTCTCCGGACACCATATAGTCCGAGGAGGAATCTACCAAACTTTAGGGATGTGTTTCTTTAAGTAATTTTAATCAAAATTATAGGTCTGACTCTGATCTAAGAGTTGACTGCAATGTTTGGCTTTTTGAAGAAAAAGACAAAACATTAATATCCTGAAATTGTGTCACATGAGGAGCAGGCTTTAGAAGAAAAGTTGCTAAAAAAAATTTAGTCTCAGGTGGTTATTTTGAACAATTATTGTAGCTTATGTAGTTATTACATCTTTAAATTTTGGGCTCTTTTTAAACGAAGAGCGTAATTTATTAAAATTGTTTTTTTCTTCAATAAGCCATACCTAATTCTCCATAACGTTTTTGTTTAAAATTACTTAGAAAGTGTATCCCTAAAGCTTGGCAGAATCTTCCCGGTACACCCTGTATACTTAAAATAATAGATTTTGAACATTATTACCAGTTATATACCTATCTACTACAGAAAACAATTAATAATATGTAAGGTGTCCGTTTGTCCCGCGGTTACCCCAAAGATTTTTTGGCTTAGCTCTACTGTTATCTTAAAGAGCCCAGGTGCAAGCGGCCGCAATATCTAGGTTAATATAGCCGGAAAGAATGACGACATATTGTGTATGTGTGTGGCGCGTGTCATTTGTTATTTACTTCGCTGGACGCCATTAAAGTTTAAACATACATTATATATCTTAATTGCGGAAATAACGTCGAGAAGAACAAAGAATCCCGAATCGTCCACTCATTTACAAACTGATATAAATATTAAAACACATTGTGACGAATTAAATTACCTACTGTGTGTGTACCTTTGTGGTATTACTTCCCGGTTTATTTTTAATCTTTTGACGATTTTTGAACTCGTAATAATTTGTATATACAGGTGTTGTGGTGATGTGGGCGCATGACATACATTAATTTGTTGTTAGAAGAATTCAAAACGTTTGAATCATATCACATTCGTTATGTCTTATTGTACATATTCGAGATAAGAACTAAACACAAAAAGAATTTATAATGTTCTAATGACTCAATTTTTTCGCACATCTTTGGGCATAACTAAAAAAATAATCATTCAAGCCCTTTCAAATGATACCCTCACACAATATAAGGTGTTTAAAAAATGTCTGCGAAAATTTCTAGGACGTATAGTAGATAAAAAATAAGTGTAGTTTACTCTATAAAACTATTTCCGAAAATGCACCCCCAGGGAGCTACAGCCCCTAGAAGAAGACTCTCAAAAATGGTTTTTTGGCATTTTTTAATTCAAAACTATTAAATGTAACTTAAAAAACTACGCCACTGTGCCAAATTTTATTAAGTTATCTTTAATAGTTTTGAAGAAAATGCCAAAAAATCATTTTTGAGTGTCTTCTTCTAGGGACTGTAGCTCCCTGGGGGTGCATTTTTGGAAATAGTTTTATAGAGTAAAACCACACTTATTTTTTACTATACGTCCTAGAAATTTTGGTAGACATTTTTTAAACACCTTGTATATAAAAATATTTTTTTTTCGAGTTTTCAAATTGTCCCCTATTTATATTTCCAAAAATATTTCTAAAATTCTTTCACCGGGAATAGATGCCGGTGAATTACTTCTACAACTGTGCCAAATTTCAAGTCGATAGGAATAGTATATAGTTATAGATTTTCTGATAAAAAGGAGATAATTGCGTTTTGTTTGGCGACTTGATGTTTGTTTACGTATTGAAAGGAAAGTTTCCAGCTTGCTGCTGTGTTGAAGAATCGACGTTAAACGACGAGGTCGTTACAAGCACTACGCCCACGGCGCCCCATTGCTATCTGCTATACTTATTTGTGTCACCTGATATACGATTTAACTGTAATGAATGCATCACGTCGAATACCAATTAGTCAACACTAATCGTACTAATTAAAAGTGAATCTGGCGTCGTCTGCAGCTTATTACGGAGCTTTTATCAGTTTGTGATGGCGCCTTAGAACTTTCGATTTGTTCAAGGAAATATAATCATACTGCAGGCTGTAAGTTTCATCGTCTAAACTCTAAAGTCAGTGCTTCCTAAACCTGAAGCCGTTTCCAGATGCCATGGCCAACGCAATGTTGGCGATCAATGTTGGGTATGATAGATAGATATTTATTTGTTTGAGCACCACAGCTACGTGGCATAACATCGTCAAATAATAATAAGTTTAAGACATTACATAAACGAAAAATCTTCCACTTTATAAAGACCAGCCTCAGTCAACCGTCTTCTCACAAGATTCCTGAACTGACTTAGAGGAAGGTTTTGAACAGCTGTGGACAGTTTATTAAATAAAGTAATGGACATGCAGACAAAACTGCTGTGTGTTTTTTGTAATCTATGAGGTGGTAACCTAAGATTATATTTGTATCTTACATGGGTGATCATTTGAATACCTATGCCCAGTAATCGGCGCGACAGGATTCTGTTTGGCCAGCGTTGACCAAGCTTGGAACGCCCAATGTTTAGCGAATATAACACTAACATTAAACAAAATATATAGCGAAGATGACGCAATTATTGCAAGTGCTTCAGCGGTAATAATTTCTTGTGCCCAGCTCTTAAAATACATGTTTCATGCAACTCATAAATCACAATAATATACACACACCGACAAACACCGCGTAGTGAAAACTGTCCAGACGTCTGGATGAAAAAAAGTCATATTTGCAAGTCGAGACCAGCGTTGATCAATCCCATTGATGTGTGTTCAAAAAACCGCCCTCAAAGCGAATGTCAACCAATGCCAACGTTGGTGGCTGTTTGTTAAATATTGGCCATATGAAAACCATCCACACGGCATGGCAATTTCCTGACTGTCAACATTTATCGACATTTGCCATTTCGTCTGGAGCCGGCTTGCTGGGATGCAGAAAGCATTGCTATTGTCAGAAGATTGTGTGTAGAATTTTAAATCGATCTTGCAATATGCTGTTAGTAGATTCATTGGGTAAAAAGGACTCTTTGATAAGCAGTTTTTGGGCAATGAAGTAAAAAGTTTCGGAAACATTAGTTCTAAGCCATGTAGCGGAAAATGATGAAACTCAACTTAGTGAATCCGTAGTGTGCGTGTTCAGTAAAAATCATCAGTGTACATGTAGATGTTGATTTCTGGAAACACCTTTTTTGTGCTCTGACCTGGCTTTAGCATTACAGAAAATTAGTGTTGCCGTCTAGACAAGACAAGACTTTCAAAGTCTTGTCTTGTCTTGAAATATCAACACTTCACCAAGTCTAAGTCTAGATTAAAAAACTCTTGTCTTGTCTAATATCAAGACTAAATTATTTTCAAGAGTCCAGATTAACCGAGTGGTTTACTTCACCTACTACTACTTAGTTTATCCAGACTCTTGAAAATTGTCTAGAGTTTTGGCAAGAGTCTTGATCTAGATAAAGCAAGTCTTGTCTTGTCTTGTCTTGAAAATTTCTAAACAGGACTTTTGCAAGTCTTGTCGTGAAAATCTAGACAAGACAAGATAAAAGTCTAGAAAGTCTAGATCTAGACGGCAACACTACAGAAAATACTTTAACATTTTGATATGTAACATCAACTTAAACATCCCTCACGGGAAACATTGAAATGTAGTTTGCATTCCAATGTTTTGTGGGAATTAGCGCTCCCAGGGATCCGAGCTCGTTCCAGTCGGTTTGTGTGTGCAGGCTGGCGGATTCTAATACACAAATTGATTATTTGTTGAAGACGCTAATGACCTGAGTTGTCGACGCGTTTATAATCTACAATAAATAAATAAAAGTCAACCTAAACTATGTATATTGTTGAAGCATTGTATTGTTTTGTTAGTTTACTAAAGTTACTTGGTTTGTATCGTTAGAGTTATAACCAGTTACATAAAAGACGTAACAATGTAGTTGATACCAAAAAGTTAAACCTGTGCTTTGTGCATACAGTTTGCTGTTGAGGAATTCTAATGTTTTGTAGCTTAACAGTCGTTTTTATGTTACCGATCATTAGTAGCATTGTCAGCTCCAGACGTAATAAACTCGAGCAATCAACTTCATTATACTGGGTGCTGAATTGATTTGCGGGTAATAGGGATTTAACCCGTAAAATCAAACTTTTGCGATTTCCTGCTTCCCTAATTATTTTAGGAAAAATATCTTCGAATAAAAGCTTTAGAACATAAAATTCTTCATCTAAATCATTAAACAAAATTAATTTTGCATGCTTTGTAGCAGCAGAAATTTGATATGAAAATGTCAAAATTACCTCAAAAACATATAGCGATAGCCATGGAATTTGAACGAAATGATTAGAAATTATTCTGACAGCTAAAACGTCATCATTATGTTCAAGTTACATGGCTATCGCTATCTGTTTTTGAGGTAATTTTGACATTTTTATATCAAATTTCTGCCGTTACAAAGCATGCAAAATTAATTTTGTTTAATGATTTAGATGCAGAATTTTATGTTCTAAAACTTTTATTCGAAGATATTTTTCCTAAAATAATTAGGGAAGCAGGAAATCGCAAAAGTTTGATTTTACGGGTTAAATCCCTATTAGCCGCAAACCAATTCAGCGCTCTGTATAGCATACCTCGTCTTCTGAAAGGACATGGTACGTACGACGGTACTACTTCTGTTATCATAGTTTTATGAATGGTAACAATATCGGTTTCGGTACCATCGCGAAATTACGTACCTGTCCTTTTGGTAGACGAGCGTAAGAGCCTGGCACAATTTTTTTCTCGTTGCGACTCTGGGTATGATCACTATTGAGGTCGTTGCGTTTAGCGATTCTATGTGATTTTTTTTTAATTTATACTAATTTTGAAGATAGTGCTAATTGATCCAAGTATAATATTTGAGATGCGGATTTCATTTGTAATTTAATAATAGTTACGTCCTTGTCAAGTGTCAACCAATGAAAAATGTGATAAATAAAGAGGAGGCCGCATGAGGCATGAACTGTCTAATTAAATCAATTTTTTACTTTTTTAGCAAAACAAATATATTATTTTGAAAGAATATTTTCATTCTGCGTAATAAAAAAAAAGTGTGTGTGTCAGCTCCGATGCACGACTGGAGTTTACTCCTTAAGTACGATTGTCTTTGAATATTCAGTAGACAAACATACATACTTATATGCGTCAGCTGTCGCGCAGCATACCCTGTACACGTCTGGCTGTATACAAGTATACACATACATTAAAAGGTGCGCAAGGTGCGTTGCGCAGAAAAACGTAACGCTTTTTAGTTAACGCTTGTATAAATTTTACTCCTCATAAAATTTCCATACCGGGGGCCTTAAGTCGATTCTTAAAGAGTAAACTCCAAAAAACCATACAACTTATAAGTACTATTATTACTTTTTAAGCTCGGGTTATTTGGGCTTAGTACCAGTTGATACTTTCACCAGTTCTCTGCCAGATTATAATCTGGGAACTGTGGAGACTTGTATAATAGAGGCGACATATAACTACACTGTACTCTATTGCTGACGCTGTGAAACAAGGGGTTGACGTGCTGTTCTCTAGAACAGAAGATATTTTGGGCATCCCTTGATATATGTACGTTATGGGTTCAGCCTTGACCAGGCGTCGTGAGAATGGTTTCCATTTGCCACATCGACCGCAAAGTACTGCCACGACACAATCGTACAAATGCACACAACACGTTGCTAACCTCCAGGTTAGCCGCGTTGCGACACTTGTTAATTGTCTGAGAATTGGCTCAGCTGACTCTATTCTTTAAGTTACCTACATCGTGGATTGCAGTGGCGCCAAGATAGGAATTTTTCTATATATTTAAAACAGACCGGTTTCTTTCGACAGTCCGCCATCAAATTCTACTCAATCGGTTTATATATTTTTTTCAAGTGAAACTTTTTAGTCTCGTTTTTTTCATTCGGTTACGCATGTCAAGCGTCACGTCACGTTCACGTCGAATCGAAGCAATCGACCAGATCAGTACTCATCGAAAAGCAGCGACGTACTATGTTCATAACTTTATTGTACCCCTGCATATACTAGTGTGTTCATGTGACCATATTGTACAGTCGCGGACTTAAAAAAGGTTACACCGTAGCACCTGTATCATCTAGTTAGGTACCGGTTTTTTTAATTTTTGCATATTGTAATTTGGCTTTTGATAGTAATGTATCAATTACTAAGTTTACATCCTAAAAGTTCAATAATAGTAATTTATGCTACATGTGGGATAAGTAGCAAATAATCTGACAGTCGTGTTTTGCGACATGAGCGTAAGGTTTATGAGGCATTCGTATGAAGACTCGTGTGATTGTCGCAACTCGTTGCGACAAACCACACTCGTCTTCATACGAATGCCTCATAAACCTTACAGCGAATGTCGTAATCACGACTGTCATATTTGCTACTTATCCCACCTGTAGCATACAATACTTTTTACAACTACTGCTCTGGAAGTTGACTTTGAGAGAAATAGGGTAGAAGTACCGTTTTTGGCCACCTTTGCACCGTTTTTGGACAGTTTAAATTTGAGTTAATTTATAAAAAATTGCAATATTAAAATGATTTTTTATTGAATTTTCATTTTTTTACACCTAATTTAATTGAGATTATGATGGTATTGTTTATCTATATATTTATCGCGACATTAGATGGCGTTTCAGTAGTCTCTAGTAAAGTGAAAAAGATAGAGTGAGTTAAGTACAGATTGTGTTCGTGAGGTTATATTTCTATAGTAGTTTAGTTTAGGCGGAATCCGTGCAGTTATGTGATATTTAACCGAACATTGCGTTTATGAAACACATATAGTCAAGTATGCGATTATTGTGTATTTCGGAGATGACATACAGCGCTCGAAAAGTCAACTTCCAGAGCAGGCGTTGTAAAAAAATTATTATCAAAACACCTCAGTTGTTTATTATACAATCCAAATTAATCAATATTATTCAATTAAAACATAAAAAAGATTTGATAATATTTGATACTAGCAAATTCCTTCCTCCAATCTTGCGACGCTAACCACTGGACCACACTGTCCTCGGAACGCCATATAGATAATGACATTGATACACGCCTATTCTCAAACCGCTCTCAATTTTATTTCAGGAATATTTTTTCCGGGTTGTGTGTCGTTTTGCATTGTTCAATCGAATGGTCATATCTTACATTTAAGGCAGTGCCGCGAATCAGTTTCTTACAGCGTACGCCACTGGATGCATTGTTTTTATTATCTTTTGTCTGTGTTATACGTTTCTTGTGTTTTTGTCACTGTCATGTTTTTTCAGTCAACAATAGTAATAAAAATACAGTGCATGATATTTCTAAGGAGTCTTGTGGTATCCGCGTGACAGAAAATGAGGTTTCTTTCCCGAACAATAAAATTGCATGCAACTGGTTTCTCTGCAAGTCTCGAAAAACAAAATTAAATGGTTATCAATCTAGAGTGTGTTCGGTCATCGACATTCGACAGAGACGGACTGGGACATCAAAGGTCCATTGCCCGAGTAGTAAAATAAGCCCTATTTTTTACGTAAAGAGAATCAAGTTTTAGGCGTTGGCCAACACGTTTAACTCCTCGAAATTAGGTTTTGCTTGATGGCCTCCAAAAGCATGAGTCGCCACTGTCTATAAAATTATATAATTAGTAGAAATAAATTTTGGAAAGATTAGTTGAATTTTAAAGTCTGAATAGCTACATTTCCTCCGAAATTTGATGGTATATCAGTTTACTTTTTATTAGGCGCGATCTTAGCGAAGCTAGAAGCGCCTATATACACTCGCTTTGTCTGTGAATCTGTCAATCTGTAACGGATTTTTTGTATCAGTCGTACAGCCCAAACGGGTTAACCGATTTTAAAAAACTTTTTTTTGTTCGATTCCTCTCGAGGTCTATTTGATCCTAACGTCGCCCGATTTTTGAATTTTGGCCCCAGAGGGGAGCAAATTAGAAAAAACGGTGTTTTTTGTTTATAGTTTGCTCAATTTAAGTCAGATCGATTCGAAACCTGTCTTAAACGAAAGAGCAGAAAATTTTAGATAGATTTCATGTATAATATTGTGTCAAAACAGTTTTTTTATACAGATTTATATGGTTATTAAACTAAATAAATGCGACTTTATCTAATAAATCGCGAACTTGTTTCGGTTGTCCTTGTCTGTTGCACAGTGTGATATGGATATTGGAAGATAGCGTATGCTCTGTCTTATATTGCATTATTTCAATATAGTTATTCAATTTTTTGACTGCTGATGTTTGAATTTAAGTTTAAAAACCCTGGCCTACTGAGTTAAAATGACGTGTAACTAATTATTGACGTCGATCGGATCGGACCAAAATTTCTCGACGTTCATCATACCTTCCCGAACAATTTGACTTTCTCTGTCTCTATGTCCCTTTGTACGCTTATAACTCGAGGAACACTGATCCGATTTACATGATTTTTTTTCAAGTAAATAACTTCTTTTGCGACTGCGAGTTTTAAAATATTCTGGCATCACGCAAAAGCAACCGAACTGATTCTCAAATAAAAACGTATGTTCTGGCATCACGCAAAAATAAGTAGGTAGTAGATGCTTTGTTTTTTAAACGGTGGTTTTATTTAGCTTGATCCCGTATATTTGTTACAAATCTTGCGATCGATTGAGTTGAAATTTTGCACACATGTGTAGCTCCGGTGACAATACAATATTATGGTAACTAGCTGACCGGCCTGGCTTTCGTCCGGGTGTAAATCGTACTTCTGAATTTTCACCCACTTCCCGTGATCCGATTGAGTTGAAATTTTGCACACATGTGTAGCTCCGGTGACAATACAATATTATGGTAACTAGCTGACCGGCCCGGCTTTCGTCCGGGTGTAAATCGTACTTTTGAATTTTCACCCACTTCCTATGATCCGATTGAGTTGAAATTTTGCACACATGTGTAGCTCCGGTGACAATACAATATTATGGTAACTAGCTGACCGGCCCGGCTTTCGTCCGGGTGTAAATTGTACTTTTGAATTTTTACCCACTTCCCATGATCCGATTGGGTTGAAATTTTGCACACATGTGTAGCTCCGGTGACAATACAATATTATGGTAACCAGCTGACCGGCTTGAGTTTCGTCCGGGTGCAAATCGTACTTTTGAATTTTCACAGGCAAAAGGTCTTTCTCCGGTAACGTTTCGGATAAATATAATAAAATCAGACTAAGGAAATAAAGCACACTAAAAAATATTAGATCCTTTTGAAAATTAATATTTGAGAGTTTTATAGGACACAAAAAAATAAAATCGCGTCAGATTTCAAAATGGCGGCCATATGTACTTTTTTGTAAACATTATCCGATTCTTTTGAAAATTAATATTTGAGAGTTTTATAGCACACAAAAAAATTAAATGGTGTCAGATTTCAAAATGGCGGCCATATGTACTTTTTTATAAGAATTATCAGATCCTTTTGAAAATTGATATTTGAGAGTTTCATAGAACACAAAAAAATAAAATGACGTCAGATTTCAAAATGGCGGCCATATATACTTTTTTGTAAAAATTATCCAATCCTTTTGAAAATTGATATTTGCGAGTTTTATAGGACACAAAAAAATAAAATGACGTCAGATTTCAAAATGGCGGCCATATATATCTACTTTTTTGTAAAAATTATCCGATCCTTTTGAAAATTGATTTTTGCGAGTTTTATAGGACACAAAAAAATAAAATGACGTCAGATTTCAAAATGGCGGAAATATGTAGAACTCCTTTCTAAAAATTATACGATCCTTTTGAAAATTAATATTTGAGAGCTTCATAGGACACAAAAAAATAAAATGACGTCAGATTTAAAAATGGCGGCCGTATGTACTTTTTTGTAAAAATTATCCGATCATTTTGAAAATTGATATTTGAGGGTTTCATAGAACACAAAAAAATAAAATGACGTCAGATTTCAAAATGGCGACCAAATGTACTTTTTTGCAAAAATGATCCGATCTTTTTGAAAATTAATATTTGCGAGTTTTATAGGACACAAAAAAATAAAATGATGTTAAATTTCAAAATGGCGGTCATAGGTATATATTTCTTTGTAAAAATTATCCGATCCTTTTGAAAATTGATATTTGAGAATTAAATAAGACACAAAAAAATAAAATGGCGTCAGATTTCAAAATGGTGATCAAATAATAACTTTTTAATTGTATTATTTATATCTTTGATAAATTCGGTTTTATATACAATGCGTAAAAAGCATAGCTTCTGTCAGGTGTCTTATGACACATCATGACTTTTTTATTTAGCCGGTTCCGAGTAACGCTTAATAGTCAACCGTTGCTATGGAAAATTGTTTAAAAAATTCACTGTACTATTTTTTCTATGTAATCCTATACATATTTATATTAGGTCTTATGGCTCATAGCCTACTACAAAATTATAAATCTTCTCAGTGTTATTTTCCCTATGTTCAATAAAACCGTTTACACACAGTACCTGCATGAATATCGCGCCTTGTAATTCTTGAATTACTTGTATGCTCCAAAATTTTTTTTAGTAAGAGCACATAGTATGATATTTTCAGGCAAAAAAGGACTGACATAGATTAGTCGAACTTGTCCGAATATTTGAATCGCTTTTTAGTAGACGAATAAATTTCGAAGCGTCTTCAAGCAAATAAAAATGGGAGAGAAAACCTTCTGTGGACGGTGTAGCGGTGTATTATTCAACCACCGCCATCAATTGAAACAATGCAGCAGTGTAATCCACCGCTGCCACCAATTGTTAACCGTGTAGCGGTGTATTCAACCGCTTTCACAAAATGTTACCCTTGGGTTATTTTGATCTGATAATTGATATGACCAGTGATGTTGGTAGGCGAGGGTTGTTTGTGATTATAACAAGTCAAAGGTACCTTATTTCATAATAAAAGTTTATTTAAAGGAAAACATAAAAAAAAACAAATGTGACATGAATTATTTGAAGAAATTCGATTATAAAAGAGTTAATAATATAAGATGTTAGCTTGAATTCTAAATTTTGACTTACCCTTAATAGGTACAGCATGACAACACAAATACTTTTTTTTTGCAAAACCCAAATTTCAATTATTATTTCCCTTATTCGTTGAACTCGATCTGCCCGTGTGTTGTGTCCCAGGTTCCTTGTCCCGTGTGTTGTGTGTCAAATCCTCCTGTCCCGCCTGTTGTGCCCTAAGTCCCTATTCCTTCTAGTGTGTGTTAGGTACCCGTCTGTTGTGTTATTTTTCTCCCATTTATATGTTAGATGCCCCTTCCCTTGCCCTAAATTTTGTGCAGCGCTTGCAGATGACGTGGCTTCAAATTTAAAAGAATTTGCGTCAGCGAAATTCAGTTGGTCAGCAAGTTTTTACTTATTTAAACATATATCCAGACGTATGTCAACCCTAAATGTATTATTACGGGGAGAACACCCGTGGCCTTGAAATCTTCACTGAAACTTATAATCGAACTCATAAATACAACATGCAAATGAAATACATAAATATTAATTTCCTGGCGACGAAACATCTATTGCATGTGTTAGAAATACACACACATAAAATATTACGAACAGTGTGGCCAATTCACACACATAACATAATGTACATAACCGACACACACCATTCCTATAGCATACTAGACACACGGGGAGTGAGAGAACGCGGCGCGGTAATGCAGCGCTCGCAGTCGGATAGTAAGCGCTAGACAGCGGTACAGTGTAGTAGTCGATCGGTTGGCTCGCACGTGGTATTAAAACATAACGTGCAGGTATAACTTCGCGTATTATTATAGCGATCAAAACGTACAGAGTCCCGTTAAGAACACACGGACCTGACGCAACGTCTATTTAGTACAACATGTGAACTGAATTGAACGGCTATAGTTTTTATTGTGAGCCAAGTGTTTTTTTAAAAAAAAAGTACTATGTAGATTATACTGTGCGTGTGCGTTTTTGTGTCTCAATTATACAACAGGTAGTTCGATTGTTTTTAATGTGTTGTTTTTGTTTTGATGTGATTTAATGAAAAGTTCACGCAATTGTTATTATAAATGTTATCTTTGTATTGTGTTGGTAGCTGATTGATAAATTAGTTTGTTGTGATAGATCGGTGGTTTGACAGCTCTCGAGAGATGTCATTTTCATGGCTGGATGCGTATGGCTAATTAGCTTCTTGTGACAGATCGGCTGTTGTTTGACAGATTATAAATTGCAATTTTTAAAGTAGTTGGTGTACGTGTATCTTTGTAAATAATAGCTGTTTAGGCTAATTCAGAACTGGATTTATAGTTAACAAGGTACGATTTTATAGCTGAACGTGTAGGTACCGTAGTTAATTAGCTTATTGTGCCAGATCAAAAGTTTGATAGGTTAGGTATAAGTTGCGATTTTATAGTAGCTGTTGTGGCTTTGTAACAATTTGCTAATTCAGGAATGATTTTGAAGCTGAGCAGGTATGATTTTATAGCTAAACGTACCTTTTTGGCTGATTAGCTTACTGTGACAGATCAGCTGTAGTTTGACGTATTTTATAGTACTAGCTGTTGGACCTTTAGATAAAATTCTACAGAATGAACACACAATTTTTGATGGTTTTTTAGACCAATCTTCCCGGCTTGCAGAGTTTCTCGCGGGGGTGTGGGTGCAATGGCGTTTTTCTGTTCGGCGAAAAGGGGGTGGGGGTGTAGGGGGAGTTTCCCATCACATACGATATTCTACCTATATCTCCCCCTGCGAACGTTTTTTGGGGAACTCCCCCCTGCACCACTATGTCTTTTCACAGAAAAACGCCAGACCGCCTCACGAGAAACTCTGCACCCCGCGAGGATTCGTCTAAAAAAACACACCAAAAATCGTGGGTCCATTCTCTAGAATTTTACCCGTAACTTACTGTGAAAAATCAGCAGTAATAGATAGCTAATATAATGCGATTTTTAACTGTGTGTGTAGCCAATAGCTAATTAGTATTTTGAAACATATCGACGGTGATGAATGTAGTTAATTGCTTCACTTTAACTTAACGACGGGCCAACAAAAACATATACGTTTTATTTATCAATTTAAAATGCAACATTACAGCCGTCAAAGACTTTTGACAGGCCGGTGTACGGGAACGTAATTTTCCCACACTAGTGTGGGAAAGCAAAAAATTTCCATAGTGATTTTATGTTTATTCGCCCTGATCCGCCCGCTATTATACCTACGGACAGCTACTCTCGGCCTACTATAGAAGTGAAGTTGGCGACACAAAATGAACTGTCAAAATATTTTGAAAACACTGAAAATTAATTGAAAAACAGCTATTTCATAGGGGGTATGGCAAAAAGAATACCATGTATATCTCGTGCGTAATGATACAACTCGTGTAACTGTTGGGCTTGAGAATGGCCGAGCATGTAGCAATGCTGTTGTTTACATGGCGTTGCTATTGTTCCTCTATTACAAGTCCCCAGTTCTCGTGTTCTAGTCCGAGAGCTGGTAAAAGTGTCAATTGGATTTTCAATTTATTATTAAAAAAAAAAATAATGAATTGAAAATATGGATTGGTGCTATAGACCCAAATAACCTTAGCTGTTGGTGGTCTTTAGAACACAATTCAATTCACAATTCGTGTGACTGTTATAACACTCGCTATCGATCGTTTTAACATTTTGTCACTGCTCGTCAGTAATATACCTCGTTATGCCACTGACACTAGATATACAATCTACTATTATTTGACTCGGCTAATTTGTTTTTAACACGCTCATATTAGTGTCACCTGTATGTATGTTTGTTTGTTTGTTTCTATCTAAGTAACGGATTCTTTGAACGTGATTTTCACCCACTTCAAGACTTCAGATTGAACTGAAACTTTGCACACTTATCAAGGACCGATGACAATACAATAATTCAATAAGTTTGTCCCATTATCCTGACCAAGATCTCCAGAACTAAAAAAAAAAGCAAAAAACTTCAGATTGAACTGGAACTTTGCACACTTATCAAGGACCGATTTTAAGTTTGTCCCATTATCCTGACCAGGATCTCCAGGACTAAAAAAATAAAAATAAATTATAATTTAAAAAAACTAAAAAACACGCTTTAATGAACTAAAAAGTAAAAAATAATTAATTTTATTGTAAAAAAGCGTGGGGTAGTATGAAAATATTGTATCTTCATATTTCATGTATTAGTTTATGCCCATTACAACAAATCTGATTATTCTTTGACAGAGGATGGTCACGATCATAATACTCGTCTCAAAAAGTACATAAAGCTACCTTTGGCAAGCATTGACGCTTATAAGTTTTGCCCATCGATTTTCGCAGCAACTCTGTACAACAAACTACCGGCAAGTTTAAAAGTTGACGAAATGAATGCCTTCAAAAAAAATATAAAAATACTCTTACTGGAAAATGCATTTTATAGTGTGAATGAATTTTTAGATTTCTTAAATAATTAATATCGTGTTTAACAAATTTTATTTTGACGTGTCATAAAGATCTATGTATCTCTTATTGACAATAAAATTATCTATCTATCTATCTATGGTACAAAGCACTCCACGTTCTTTTACAATAAAATTAATTAATTTTTACTTTTTAGTTCATTAAAGCGTGTTTTTTAGTTTTTTTAAATTATAATTTTTTAGCATGGTTTTTTAGAAGCATGGACATGGTAGAATTGTGGCAATTTAAATCTTACAGTATAAATTCGGAATTGTCATCGTAATAATATAAATCACATGGTTGGGACAAGCAAGCTGTAAATATTCACAACATGTGTTATTATAGTTTGACATAATTACTGTTCTATTGTCTTCGTACGTAACCTGCTTATATTATGGCAGACAAACAACATGGTTGTCGGCGTATAAAGAGCAACTCCGTTAGTTACTTACTATTGCGATTACAGTTAACTTATCTTTAGATTTAATGTGTCGGTTCGGTATGTCTCTATACGTAAATCATTAATGACCGCTTGCACCTGCAGTTGCCTTTATCGTAGTTCGGGCTTGAGAATAGCCGAGCGTGTAGCAATGCTGTTGTTTACATGGCGTTGCTATGGTTCCTCTATTACTAGTGCCCAGTTCCCGGCTTCTAGCCCGAGAGCTGGTAAAAGTGTCAATTGAATTTTCAATTTATTATTTTTTTAATAATAAATTGAAAATCCAAATGACACTTTTACCAGCTCTGGGGGTAGAACCCGGGAACTGGGGACTTGTAATAGAGGAACCATAGCAACGCCATGTAAACAACAGCACTGCAACACGCTCGGCTATTCTCAAGCTCTCCCGAGAGCTGGTAAAAGTGTCAATTGGATTTTCAATTTATTATTAAAAAAAAAATAATGAATTGAAAATATGAATTGGTGTTATAGGCCCAAATAACCTTAGCTGTTGATGGTCTTTAAAACACAATTTCACAATTTTTATCGTAGTTCAAACCGCGATAACAATATATTATAATCGTTTTTGCTATTTTTGACCATTTACCCAAATCGGAAGATTTTTGTCGAAATTTCACATCAGAAAATATTAGATTAAATCGTTGTTCAATTCGGGGTAGATTTCTTTCATTTTAACGAAAATCTATATTATATATCGATACCTCAGAATCGAATTTCGGGAGTTGGAAAAAAATTGGCTAATTGGGCGACGGGCAACTCCAACATTTCTGACAAAATTTAATACAATTTTTGAAATAATTTGCATGTATATTGTTTTTCAAACTGTATTTATTAGTGTGCAATATTAGTATATTTATACGGCCCACATTTTGTTTGTTTGTTTATCGTTATTCTGTAAGTATATTTCGTTAACTGTGTCAGCTCACAGGTTTTTCCATTGCAATTAATTTTTTATTACTTTGATAGTTTTTTGTCGGTATCACAGATATATATGTAAATATTCAGAGCAATGGATACCACAAATACCCTCTGCACTCTTAATCTCAAATCCTTTCCTCTCGCCTAAAAACTGTTATGGCTCTTCCGACGCTATTTTTAAAGCGAATGGGTTCGGATGAACGCCAAATGAAGGACCAAGAATCACTACAGATCCTTCAAGTGAAAAATTGAAAAAAAATTCTTTGAAAAACTTACAACTTTGAGAAAAAAGGTATGTAATATTTCACACGTAGACAAAACTTTTTTTCGAAAAATTCGACTGTAGGATCCTTTATTTGGCGTTTACACAAACCATTTAGCTTTAAAAATTAGAGATAAATAGATAAAAGTACCTATTTATTGCCAATGTACTTCATGACTATACCAATATTGGCAGTAATATTATATTGATCGTTTGAGAGTCATATAATAATTGCGACATAGGATCCTTACAAGGAATTTTGCATTACATTTTTACTACGCGAACCTACACCCGGTAGCGGCGCTAGGGTTTTTTTTTTGTTAGGGTTGACCAGTGTTGGGCATGGTGATCTGAAGGTGGGCCAATAACATTTATTCCCAAAATTTCAGTTCTCGATAAAATTTTAACCCAGATTACAATTGCTATAGAATTAACAAGAAAATTGTTGAAATTTCGAGGGTTATAAACGTAGATATATTTAAAAGGTAACCTAGAGATTGGGGATTATGCCAGGGTGGGCTGAGACAGTTTAAGGTGGGCCATGAATCACCCGGCCAACCCTCTGGCGCCGCGCCACTGCCTACGCCAATTTGAACAAAACTCTTAAATCTTGGAAACTTTAAACGAATCGTTGAAGTGAAATGATATTTATTAAAGTTGCCAAAATGTGCAATGTATCGTTTTATGAATGAAACTGCATGTCGTCCGTATTGTATTTTTGTAGCCAATATTACTGGCCTAAAGTATTATAAGAGCAGATGTACACTCCTGGACAAAATCGACTCACCATTCAGTAACTGCCTTTTTTTTGTATTGAAGGAATTATTGGACTGGAAATACGTTTTGTTTTTGTCTTGAAATCGGCAGATGCTCGTAAACGAGTGTCCTGTGGCTGTGTAGCTTTGGCCTGCGGAACGAAAGATTTGTCGTCTACTTTATCTATGCAATGGGCCAATTCGGTGGTGGGTCAAGAATGTTCTGAGAATGCATTTATTTTATTTCAACGGCCGCACAGTCGAGCTATAGAAATATTGCAGCTAATCTTTTCCAGGCCTTCGCCCGTCGCCGTACCATCTTAAGCAGGAATCACACTACCGACTGCCAGCCTGTAGTTTGGTGCGGAACGACTGCTTACCCCCCCACCCAAGGAGTTATTTACAAACATTGACGAGATAAATGTCGACGCGATATTCCGAGTGCGTGTATTATTATTATTTACATCCCAACAACACGCGAATGCCGCAAAAAATAATAAAATAAACCAAACGCAACCTAACTTTTTGACGTGAATGCGTCTTAAAACATCAGCTGTCATCTTATCGTGCTCTGATTGGCTACGGCTAGGAGCCGTAGCCAATGAAATAGAAACAGTTCTATTTTCCAGCCGTAGCCGTGATCGTTGACGGCTGTGCGCTGATTGGTCGAGAGCTACAGAAGGTTCCTAACCGCAGCCGTCGACGGCTACGACTATACGGCTGGCAGCCGGTAGTGTGATACGCGCTTGAGGATTTCTACCCTGGTTTCATCAGAAAACAAAACATGCTTCCGTAGTCCAATTTTTCCTTCTATAATACTAAAAATACTATAAAACCGAGTTGTACGTCAGTTTTGACCAGGAGATGTGTTTGAATTCTTGGAAGGATTCATACCGTTCGTTTAAGAGTAAAATATTTTGTTTTTTTTTATATTTTTTAAGAAGTTGCGTCAGAATTCACAGGTACCCGTACACCACCTCTATATTGACTTTATTTTCCTTGAATAGCATCTGTAACCACAAGGCAATGTCGCTTATGACGATTTTTAACCGACTTCAAAAAAAGGAGGTGGTTCTCAATTCGGTTGTATTTTTTTTTTATGTTTGTTACCTTATAACTCAGTCATTTATAAACCGATTTTGAAATTTTTTTTTTATTCGGAAGGATCTACGTTCAGATTGGTCCCATAGAAATTTCATCAAAATCGGTTCAGTAGTTCGGCTGATTTTAATAAAAGTGAGTAACGGCGTGTGATTCTTTAAGGTAAATGTCACTTTTTGACATATCAGACAGCGTAAGAAAGTCGGTTTAATAAAAATGAGTATAGCGGCGTGTGATTCTTTTAAGGTAAATGTCACTTTTTGACACTAAAAAGTAAAAAATAAAAAACTTTTTAACAAAAAAAAAACCTCCTTCAAAAAACCACTAAAAAGAGGAAAATAATGAAATTTTGAGGTCTGTGCCAATTTAATAAAATATGAAGTTGGTTAAAAAGAAGATATTAATCACTATACGATACTTTTTAGAATAGAATAGAATAGAATTTTATTGTTTGTGTTTAACCATAAATATGGTGTACAAAACGTCAGAAATAAACGTTAATAATAAGGCACATAAAATTACATAGGTTAACCGACTTCATATTTTATTAAATTGACACAGACCTCAAAACTTCATTATTTTCCTCTTTTTAGTGGTTTGTTGAAGAAGGTTTTTTTTTGTTAAAAAGTTTTTTTTCTGTAATAGGAAGGTGCTTCGAGACATGTGATCGGCAGATCTGTGTTTTGTCACTGCAGTATGGAAAATGGAGAATTAAAAGGACGTTTAAATCGTCATTTAACTTATTAAAAAAAAAACATGACTTAAGCAATTTTGCCCTCACGACGACAGATCTATAACCTACGTAAAAGTATAATATAGTAACAATAAATATAATATAATAAAATTGCATGCACGTTTCTTCGAAATGATGGATCTGTTGCCAAGTTTTACCAACGGTTATAATTTTGTACTTCCTTTATTGTCTTGTGCCACTATACCTACTCCCAATGAGGAAATACATTATAGAGTCGCCGTGCGACGTTAAAAAAGCGAGATGAGCACTATGCTAGCGTGTGTACCACGATTAATATTCAAAACTATTAGTTACGAAGTTGTAGTCCAAGATGAGGTCGTGGTCAGGAATTATAAGGATTTTGTAAAGGTTAAAATGTTGAGATTAGCTAGTATTTAGGGTGTAAATAAATATTCTACAGTCAGCAAGTCAGCGGTCGGGACCTCTAGCGTCGGGGCGCTTTAAAATGTGTAAAAAAAGACTAGTGTTTTGTGAAAGCTGAAATTTGGCACAGCGGGTTTATCGAATATAATTTATGAAAAAAAACAGTCATTTTGATAGAACCGACCTAGCCTGACGTCTGACTTTAAATAAAGAGTGTTGTTTGTGATGTGAAATCATGTGATTTTTTTTTTAATTTGTTGCCATACACAACTATGATTTTCAGCCCCCAAATAGAGATGAAAGCAGTGATTTCACCTAGAACAAGTCACCTTCTGCTCCATTAATGCTGTGATTCTATATTGTACTTAGTATATTATAAGCTACACCGCTCCCGTTAGCAACCTCTACTCCGTTCCATGAAAATTCCATTCATGGCAACTTTTGTTGATTCCGATTCATCGTTCCGTTTGCAACGCCAACGCTTTGTATACATAGTGTGAGCGGAACTGTGCTCTTTTTGAATGCATTTCTTTGAATTAGACGAATTTTAAATGATTCGAGAGCATTTTAGTTGAACCAGCTGAAATTTACTTGTTTCAAGCGATATTTATTTGATCCCAGCGAATTTTTAATTATTATTATCAGAAACAATGTTCTTTGATTCATGCGGTTTTTATTTAAATCAATGGAATTTTATTTCAACTAAGCGATTTATATTTGAATCTAACTTTATTTCAGTCTGAAAAATTTTAATTTTTTCAAGCGATTTTTTGAGACGAAAATTTGAATCAATTTTTTGTCAAGCGAAATTTATTTGTAGATGACGACTTTTATTTGATTCGAACAATTTTTTAACCAAACTTTATTTGATTTGACACAAATCACATTAATTTTATTAGATGGTATTTTAGCGAATTTTACTTGAATCAAACGAATCTTATATTTAATTCAAGCGAATTTTACTTCAATCAAACTAATATTTTCATGATTCAAGCGATTTTTTTTATAATTTTCATCGACACATTTCAGAGGTTTGTCAAAAACTCAATTGCAAAAACTTGCTCATGATAGGTCAAAAGCTTGGTCCCACTGGTTTTTGAGTGTGGCAAGCTTCTGGTTATTGAGTAGAGAAAATATACCATTTACAGCTGTAAATCTACATTAAAACATTATTAATTTTACGCCATAATAATTAAAAAAATCAGTCATTTCCATGAACTCGATTATATTACGCTGTCATTCGAGTATTTAAAACACTGGTACGTGTGTGTCTTTTACAGGGATCATTTATGGACACCTGAAAACCGTGAAATTAGCCATTAAGTCAAAAACCGAACAAATGTAAAATGTTGATTCAATTATTAACGTGTAAGTAAATAGTAATTGCCGACAGATAAATTTCGTTATTGCGAACTAGATCCTTTTAACTGATTTTTATTATTGACATTTCAACTCGTTCCATTAGAAATTTATAACCGGATGGTAGTTATGTTACAAACAATACAGTAATCAATATAGTTTATCTGTATTAATAATGTTACCATTTAAATTTAATATCTTATATTTCAAGTACCTATTATGTAGATAAAGAATCGTTTTTATCAAACGTAACCATTTAATATGCCAAATAGTGTTATGTCGATGATATAACGAGCAGATGGCGTAGATAGAAAAGTCATTCGAAAGTTTTATCACTAAAAAAACAAATCAATTAATAGTACTCGTGTACCCGGTTTTGATATTTTCAAAGTGATTATTTTGCTTCAGATTTATTTAGATTTTTGATTGCCATTTCACGACCGGTTTACATCCGTGAAAAGAAACTATTTTGTAGGGAGTATAGGACAAAAATTAATAGATACTTTTTAACGGACTTCAAAAAAAGGAGGTGGTTCTCAATTCGGTTGTATTTTTTTTAAATGTTTGTTACTTCAGAACTCCGTCATTTATAAACCGATTTGGAAAATTGTTTTTTAATTTGAAAGGATATACACTTTCAGATTGGTCCCATAAAAATTTCATCAAAATCGGTTCAGTAGTTCGGCTGATTTTAATAAAAGTGAGTAACGGCGTGTGATTCCGTAAGGTAAATGTCACTTTTTGACACATCAGACAGCGTCAGAAAGTCGGTTTAATAAAAGTGAGTAACGACTTGTGATTCCGTTAAGGTAAATTTCACTTTTTGACACTAAAAAGTAAAAAATAAAAAACTTTTTAACAAAAAAAAACCTTCAAAAAGCCACTGAAAAGAGGAAAATATTGAAATTTTGAGGTCTGCGCCAATTTAATAAAATATTAAGTCGGTTAAAATGTATAGTATCTACCTAAGTATAGTGACTAATAATCTTCTTTTTAACCGACTTCATATTTTATAAAATTGGCGCAGACTTCAAAATTTCTTTATTTTCCTCTTTTCAGTGGCTTTTTGAAGGAGGTCTTTTTTTTTTGTTAAAAAGTTTTTTTGTAGTTTTATGATTTGTTTACTACAAATTTAAACATTTTGATAGACTTTTATTTTAATTTGGGACAATATGGCTGCTGCAACAATTGAAAGTCTTGGACAACCGCTGCGTTTATGTTATTTTATTCTTTGCTGAGTGTGTTTTGTTTCTACAATACACGTGTGAAAGTTGAATTTCATAACTACGCGGTACATTTAATCAATTTGTAATAAAATCGAGCTAAATATAATTATTGTAAGCAAGCAGACTGAGATATTCATGTATCGTTTTTAATTTCTTGTTTTAGAAATCTCGACAGCTATTTGTTCATAATATGAAAATTCCATACATCGATTACAACAGATTTACATAAATAAACGGCCAAGTGCGTGTCGAGCCACACAAAGAGTAGGGTTCCGTACTAAGCAAGAATTATGTTAAACCTACAATTTTGATAAAATAAAAAACATTCATAATTGGGTTTTTAAACGAATTTTTTTTTTTACTTAAATGGAAGGACCACATCATGTTTTATAGCAAAACTGTTTTTATTTAATTTTTTTGCTTACCAATTAAAAAGTTATATTTAAATAAAAATTAATTTTTAAACTCAGTTCCGATAACGCGCCGAAAGAATCCGAACGCGTGTGACGTCATTATGTTATCTATGGTCTTTGTATCCATGGTTACCAAGTTAAAAATTTATTATTTTTGATAGTATGTGTAATACATATACACAAATTCCAACAAATGCAGACACATTTTAACATAACGACGTCACAAACATTCCTGGCGCGTTTTGAAGTCACGTGATATTTTTTAAATTTTTATACATTTTAATTAATTTTTAGTAATTTATCTATAGCTTTAAAAAAATTTTTCTTTTCGATTTTCAATATTATTTATGTTAAATTATTAGAAAAAATTAAAAAATTAATAATTTTTTTTAAACTTAAATACCTAATTACTTAAAAGGCCCTTTTCAACGATACCCCACAAGAATAGGTAATAAATATTTTTTACCCCCGTTTGTATGTTGGGGCGTCCCTCTTAAATAAACCTTTTTAATATTTTGTTATTCTCTGCGTCTTTGGGCCGCGGTAATACATATTATGGGTGAATTTCAAATCCCAGACAGACATATAGGTATATAGCCTATGTTATATATTCATCAAGAAGTAGACTTTTACACAGGGAAAGGATTTTTCAAATCGGTTCAGTGGTTCTCGAGTTTTGAGGTAACATATATTTTATAGATATCAACTTATTTTGTATATTAGTATAGATGTCACTACACTACTTGATAAAGCAGTTCAATGATTATAATTTTATTTAGATTATTTAAAAGGAAAACCCATTAATATTGTCTGTAGGGGATGGTAATTTCAATTTATATTTATGAATGTTTCGCTACAACGAATAAGGAAACATTGTTATGGAAATATTTTAATAAAAACAGTAGAGAAAATGCAAATATGGCCTCCTTCAAAGTCAAAAGGTTTTTAAAATTCTTAGAGAACTTTTATGTGATCATAATTCTTGACAATTTTCCGTCAACAGTGAATCCCCCGCTACTCCCAAGAGATGTGTGAACATTAAAATTTGAATAACGATGTGCAACTTCTGTTTCATATAAAACTGAAATATTTTTTTCAAATCGGTTTAGTAGTTGGTTAGAGTATCCGCGACGAAAAAGCATGCACACTTTTCTATATTAACTATACCTACTTGATTGAGTAGAGTTGGTCCGTGAATGAGGAACATAATGAAACTTTCGTAATTTCCTGCTTTCCGAATTATTTTAGGCAAAAAGTCTTCAAATAATTGTTTTAGAACATGCATTTGTGCGTCTAAATCAAACAAAATTAATTTTATCTGTCAGATTAATTGGACAACCATGGGCTATCGCTATCTATTTCTGAGGTCATTTTCATATAAGTATATCTAATTTCTACCGTTACCGTTAATTTAGATTCAGAATTTCGTATTTTAAAACTTTCATTTAAAGATTTTTTGCCTAAAATAATTAAGGAAGCAGAAAATTACCAAAGTTTAATTTTACATTCTAAAATCACTGTTCCCACCCGGTATACTGGGTTCCGAGGTTTTTGGTATTTTCGGTCAAACAACGCTGTACTAATGATATTAGTGAATATACATTTCTATAGTCAAAGCATATGTCAAATATAATTTGTTTGGCTCAACAAATCTTCGTTCCTTGTGTTTATTTTACATTCTAAAATCACTGTTCCCACCCGGTGTACTGGTTCCGAGGTTTTTGGATTTTTCGGTCTAAAGACGCTGTACTAATAATATTAGTGAATAATCATTTCTAAAGCCAAAGCATAATGTCAAATATAATTTGTTTGGCTCAACAAATATTTGTTCCTTGTGGGTTGGCAATGCTGCGTTTATGTTGAACGTAGACAACGGAAAATTACGCCCCAGATCGTAAAAGACATTATTACTTCGACATAATAAACCACTGCGCGGTGATAGAAAACGCATTGAAATGCGTGTAACTTTAAAATGTTGCCAATAAATCCAGCGGGGCGCACTTGAAAATTACTTTTCTCCGCTTTACGATCGCGCCACAACTTTTTTTATTCGCGGTTTTTATATTGCCAATGGCATTTGACGGTACCGCTCATTTGTTTTCCGCTCGAAGTTGACGACGCTTTAATGTTTCGATCGATCGTTAAATGTTTTACGCCAGAGCTCTTTTGTTTTCAAGTTCGTGTAATGTAAAGAATATGGCCGTTTCACCTTTTACTATTAATACTTATATAATGTGCAATGTTCCAATGATAAATTTATTGCATGATTACGTCATAACACGGATCTGTCACGAAGTCGCCGCCATGAAAGAAAAAAGTGCGAGTAGGATTCGCGCCATGAGGGTTCCGTACAGTTATATTATAACAATTACTTTAGTATTAGTATTGCTTCATTCATTTGGATAATAAAATATCTAACATATAAGACCATAGAGGGTTGACAATTGACAAATAAAAATTATGTTTGTCACGTAATAATTCCACGTAGAATTAGAAATTAACGATTTTCGAATTTTTTTCTTTACATGTGCTATGAAATCTTACTTTGTACCAAATTTCAAATATCTAGGTCAACGGGAAGTGTACCCTATAGATCAGCGTTTCTCGATCAACTTTTTTGATGCGCGACCCAACATATTTTTAACACGCTTTTATATATTAGTTCCATCTGTATGTATGTATAAGTAACGGATTCTTTGAACGCGATTTTCACCCACTTCAAAACTTCAGATTGGACTGAAACTTTGAACAGTTATCAAGGACCGATGACAATACAATAATTCAATAAGTTTGTCCCATTATCCTGACCAGGATCTCCAGGACTAAAAAAAAAGCAAAAATCTTCAGATTGAACTGAAACTTTGCACACTTATCAAGGACCGATGACAATACAATAATTCAATAATTTTGTCCCATTATCCTGACCAGGATCTCTAGGACTAAAAAGCAAAAATAAATTATAATTAAAATAAACTAAAAAACACGTTTTAATGAACAAAAAAGTAAAAAATAATTAATTTTATTGTAAAAAAGCGTGGGGTGCTTTGTACCATATTTTCATACTACCCCACGCTTTTTTACAATAAAATTAATTATTTTTACTTTTTAGTTCATCAAAGCGTGTTTTTTAGTTTTTTTAAATTATAATTTATTTGAAGTCGTGCTGCGACCCAATTGCTTATTTTATAATATAAAATAAATACTAATTAATTTATAATTTAAAAGTAGGTACATAATTTCTTAAAATTTAATTTCCGAAGCGTTTTCTTTTCAAATAAGATATCTTTTTATTTCGGTATTTTACCAGTTCTTTGGTGACCTATTAAAAATTTAACGCGACCCAATATTGGATCGCGGCCCGAAGGTTAAAAAACTCTGCTATAGATTTTGATGAATGTGTCAGTATCAAAATAGGTGATTTTTGAGAGGTCGTATCTTTTTATAGCATTGAGTTAGAAGCTTGAATTTTTTACAGGACTATGGGGTTGTGGACCATAGTATTAATTTCAACTTGATACATCCAGACATTCCTGAGAAAAAAGGTCTTGATGGACAGACAGACGAACGGAAAACAAAGTGATTCTATACGGGTTCCGTTTTTTTTTATTCTGAAGTACGGAACTCTGAGAATCGAAGGAATCAGTTAGCATTTTTTTATTGCGTAGTTTAATTATCATACAAATTATTTTTGACTTTTGAGAGAACGCAAAACTGTAGTACGATTTTAAGAATCACATTTTGACAAGCTGCAGGTGGTACTACTTTTTAGGTGAGATAAATTAAGCATTTAGCTCGCGTGTCGAAATAAAATACACGACACCAAATTTATATAACTGTGCGGGGCAAAAAGAACAATTTTCTCACTATTTTGACTTGGAAAGATAATTAAAATATAAATTTTCCTAAAAGTAAGATAACCGCTTGGATCTAGCACAAACTAGAAATGAATGGTTATATGAAACTTTACTGTCCCAAAGTCTAGTAATAAGCGCTTAAAACTTAATGAAAGATGACAAGTATAACAATTGCGTGACGACAAGGATTTATTTTTTGTTTTAGATTATCAATTGTTTTGTACAGTTATTGAATGTTCAAATTGGTTATCAACTTATCTGAACAGAAAACATTGGAAATGTACACGGTAATAATATGGTGACACAACGAAGTGCTGATAAGTGATAAGAATTATTGTGTAGACAGGTGTGCTGCTATCATTTGTTATTTAATTATATCACTAATATATAGCGTAAGACGCAATTCTAAACAATTCATAATGATTGGAGGTGTCGGTAAGGTCGATTCAATGGGCTACGATTTCTTACTCTTCCTGCTTATACTAAACAATAGTGCCGATTGACGTTCAACTGTCGAAACAACACATCGGGAAAAACAATTGTGCAGCGCTTAAAACAAAAACTCATCGGACGAAACAATCGCACTGCGACCGAAACGAAAACGCATCGCGAGAAACAATTATTGCTTTGCGATCGAAACAGAAACGCATCGGGCAAAACAATCGCGCTTCGATCGAAACAAAACCACATCGCAAGAAACAATCGCGCGTTCTGCGATCGATTCCAATTTATTTTTACGTGACGAAATGTGTATAGTGGTGTAAAATAGTGCATACAAAATTTTACCAAAAAGGTTCAACTAGTCTACACGATTTTCTTCAAGGTCGCTTCGCTTATATAACGTTTTGATCTGTGCTACGTCAGAATTATATGGAAAGTGTATAACTAATACCGAAAATATATTGTTTTTCAGTACCTGTTATCGCAATTTTTATTATAATAAGTGTGATAAGGCGTTATTGTCGATATAGTGATATTTATAGCTGTGTTGTAATAATATATGAGTGCGTTACCTGCAAATAGTATTTAAAATAAAAAAATCTGTAAACCGTTACGAAATAAATATTTTATCTTTTTTTTTCTTGTTGTTAACTACGAGCATTCATAACTTATATTTATAATTAAAATTTATGAATTTATTATAATCATTGTGAAAATATCTCGCTTCGATGACCAGAGCTATTTTTATGCAACGCTATCTAACTTCACATTTTCATAATTGTGAATTGAATATATTCGATGTATGATAATTTTTTTTTTCAACATCAAGAAAGTCAAGTTTCGCATTTTTATGTAATTTGATAAGACACAGTAATAATAATTCATTAGCAGCGTTTGCTTTTTGTTTTTAATTGGCGTTCGCATTTTTTTTATTACGCGTTCATTGAATAAATATATTTGTTGTACTTGTGGTGCGTCGTTCAAGAACTAAAACAGTTAATTAATATTTTTGTTCCGGGTAAAACTTAATGGCAGAAGTAGTCTTGATGTGTCGAAATAAAAATTGTGTAGTGACCGCGAAATAAGGAAATAAAAAACTAAAAAAAACTCATTCACTTATCTACTAATGTTTTCAGTGATAAAAATAGCAGTGTAATTCGTAAAAAACACGTCTTGCGACATATTAATTATTGTGAAGTAGTAAAATCTTATCGTTCAACAAAAAAGTTGGTTTTATCACCTGTAATCTTTCAGTGTTCTATACAAATTCTGTGAAAAAAAAAAACAGTTAATAAGTGAAGAAGAAATTATTGTTAACAAACTCGAGTGTGATCAGAAAAAAATATCTTGTTCGTTTCCACTTTTAATTATAAGGATAGATTTTAGTCGTTTCGGTCACGCCACGGTTTCTTCATCAACGGTGAAGCCGTCGGTGATCACGACGGCGTTGATGTCTCCTTACAGTCGTTACGGGGCCACGCGTCCGTCGTCGCCCCCCGGCGTACAACAGACGGTCCTGTTCGTCGAGAAACAACCGCAGCAACAGGCGTCCGTTTGTCACCATAACAACAATAATAGTTGCGCATCGAACGGTACGGCGGCGCATCAGGGATGTAGACCGGCCAGCGCCACGGCGGCCAGACGCTTTCTAAGATGGATAGCTAGGCTCGGTCATCAGGGCAAACCAGGTACGGTGGACGGATTTGCATTTTATTTTTTGTTTGTTTTTTCTTCATGCTTTAAAAATAATTAAAAAAATTAATAAGCAAACACTTGAAAAATTCTACACATTTATTTAATCTCAACGATCGTTTCGGGTTCCTAACGAAACGATCGTTGAGATTAATAAATGTGTAGAATTTTTCAAGTGTTTGTTTATTAATTTTTATTCAATCATGTTCTACCAAGTGTCTAGCGATAATTCTATAGAATTTATATTAAAAATAATTGTGTGCGCTATTTTAGTCGAACAAGAAATAAAATTAGGTAATAAAAAAGTGTCTTCTGTTATATAAACTTCTGTTATATTAACTTGATGATTCAGTTCCATATGTTAATTAAGCCCGGAGTGTGTCCTCTATGACTTAGCTTGATGATATTATATAAAAATATATAGGTTAAAATAATTTTCAATTCATTATTTTTTTTTTTAATAATAAATTGGAAATCCAATTGACACTTTTACCAGCTCTCGGGCTAGAACCCGAGAACTGGGGACTTGTAATAGAGGAACATTGCTTAAATAAAAGTTTTAGAACATGAAATTTTGCATCTAAATCAATAAACAAAATTTATATTGCATGCTTTGTAACGGCAGAAATTTGATATGAAAATGTCGAAATTTACCTCAGAAATCGATACCGATAATGGAATGTTTTGTTCATTGGATGGGAGCATAAAGATTATGCCTAGCTATTAGGTATCTATTTCTGGGGTAATTTTCGATACCTATTTTCATGTCAAATTTCTCGTTACAAAGCATGTAAAATTAATTTTGTTTATTGATTTAGATGCAGAATTTCATGCTCTAAAACTTTTATTTGAAGATATTTTACCTTAAATAATCATTTTAGGCAAACATCGTCAAATAAGTTAATTAGGGAAGCAGGAATTTACGAACCTTTGGATTTACATGTTAAAGTCCCATGTTCGACAGTCAGGGTCACCACTTAGTATATAAAATATCCCAGAATAATGCTTTATACAACCGTGCAAACAAAATTGAAATCGGTCCATCGATTTTCAAGTAAATCGCGAACAAGCAGACGGATGCGAAAAAGAGACTTTATAATATAGTAGACTACAAATAGCCCTTCCTTCTTCGCAACTGGATAAAGAATAATTATAGACACTTATTAAGTACCTCAGTTGTCGAGCGTCAATAATTTATAAATCATCATCATCTCAAAAATAACTATATTTCTTACAGTGGTACCGTTAAAAGTACTGCGTGCTGGTATTTGATTTTCAAAAGAAAGAACAAAAAGAACACTAATTATTTGGTAAGAAAGAAACCCAAACTTATGAAGAAATAAATATTATTATTACGCTGCGAACCAACTGTTGCATTTCTTTTTTTTATGTACACTTTTTTTGTCTAACAAGAATAAAAAAACACGTAAGCGCGCGTGTATCAGCTGAGTGAAATCAAACACGCCTCTCAGAGTCGAGGAAATGTCAAGGTTTTTCGGCTTGTTGTGTGCGACTAAATAAACAGAGTCCTAATTAGAATTGTTTAGATGTTGTCGATGTGTTCAAGATTCAGTATTAACGTTATGTTAAGTCATTCAAGCAGCAGCCCACTGGGTGTGTCTGCTTGAGTCTTGATCATTGACTTAGAACAGATCAACACGTCACAGACTTATGTCTTGCAGAGACTAGGATTGGGCAAAAAAATCAGTAAGGGAGCTAGGAGCTAGTTGTAACAGAGTTAAGTTGTAACACTGGGTTTTCATGAATGAATTTGAAACCTGTGCCGCTATTACAACAAAGTGCCAGAAAAAATCAAAAATTTTATTAGAAAAATTATGCCCGCCACTGACGAACTATCGCTAAGGATTAACTAAATACAAACCTTTATGACTGATTATGTAATTGCTATAAAATTTGGATAAAATGCATATTTTTATAATCAACTGTTATTGCCGATGCTCTGCCATTATGTTCATAAAACAGTATGGCGCATTTTACGAATATTGAAAAAACCAGACATGGTTTTATTACACGGTAAAGATGGCTGATATTCTGTAGAAGCACGCAGACGGTATGTTAACCATGTTTCCGAGCATCGTGTCCCTGAAGCATTTTGTGAGTTACATGGTTTAATAAAGTTTTCAAAGTCTTGTATAAGTCCATGTCATTGTGTATTACTTTTTTTTTTTAATTTTGCGTTTATTTTAAAATAATAGAATTAAAGGTAAAAATACATAAAATTACTACAGGTCAAAATTGCTCAGAATTTGTAAACCTTGTGTTTTATTATTATTCAAAATGTTTAATTTGTAAAATGTTTTCTCTCGGATTTTCGACAATAAAGCGAGTTGACTCGTGAGCATGCTGTCTTTATTACATTAATTAACGATTATCTACCAACAAAATTGAACCGCAACTTTTGTACCCAGTAGTATTGTAAACAATGGCTTAAATAATCCACCAAATCGGACATAATATTTTTCGACGCCACTGTAAATGATGCAATGCTGTGCGAGGAAAAAATTTAAGCCGGCAGTAATTGCTTTATCGACGGTAGTCGATAGAACTGGTAACGCCATTAACAGCAATAAATTCTCATATTCACAACCGAATTTTATATTGAATTCTGTTACACGAAGAATTAGTTGATATTTATTACCGAGTATCCGTCGACAAAAGATCTGTTTAATGGGAAACGCGCTTGTTACTGCTAAAATCTTAACACACTTATTCTTAGTAACGACAGTTGCATAATGTTAAGAAATGATGACGAAACGATAATGTTGTTTTAAACATTTCATTGTGACTACAATATTTTAGCCGTAATGTCAACAGTTTTTGAGAAAATTAGGAGCATTGTCTAATTAATTATTAGGGAGAAAATAATAATAAGAAAAAACACTTGAAGAATCCTCTAAAAAACTTAATTTAGTTTTGAGCTGTCGAACGGTGTCTCAGCTAGGTCTCGGTACAAGCGGACGGACAGGTGCTCGTTTTTAGGGTTCCGTACCTCAAAATAAAAAAAAAACAACAGAACCCTTATAGGAATACTTTGTTGTACGTCGGTCCGTCAAAACTCAGGACCTTTTTTTAGAATGAATGAATGAATTGTAGATTATAGACGCTCGACAACAGAGGTCATTAGCGTCTAAAAATAAAAAAGTAAAGAAAAGAAAAGCAAAAACAATAAAACCAAAGCAAAATCAATGTAAAATCAAAAGTTGACACACCCCTTTTTTTAGAGGTATCAAGTTGACATAATTAATATCAATTTTAATAATAAATTGAAAATCCAATTGACTTTTACCAGTTCTCGGGTTAGAACCCGGGAACTGGGCACTTGTAATTGAGGAACCATAGCAACGCCATATGTAAACAACAGCATTGCTACACGCTCGGCCATTCTCAAGCACCCGTTTTTTTTAAATGCGTCGAAATCTCGAAGACGTTTTTTTGCACCATCCCAAAATTTTCATCATTCCTATGAGTCAAAAAATGGCGTATAGTAAGTACTCAAAGATTAACTCTGTTAGACACCTGTATGATGTCATTAGCGGCCGATAACGCAACGGCGCGGCGGTGCAACTCAAGTTGTCGCGGAGGAGTGCGTTAAGTATTACGCTGTTACGGTAACGCTAACCTGAGGCTGTGTTGTGAATATAAAATGTTACGTAGCACACTTTTTTTTTTGTATTCATCCAAACAACATCTGTTCGGCGTGAACTTTTTTGCATCATAAAATTGTTACATCTAGTTACTAATGTAGGCGCTTGTCTTGGCATCACTAACCCATTTCAATAAAATATTACATCGCGAGAAAAAAAAAACTTGTATCTACTTAATTACAACTTGTTTTGCGTCGTATTCGGAAGCGAGCTTGTGTACTCTTTTTCGATTCGAAAAATTGTTAAATTGTGTTTTAAAGACCACCAACAGCTAAGGTTATTTGGGCCTACCAATTCATATTTTTAATTCATTATTTTTTTTTAATAATAAATTGAAAATGCAATTGACACTTTTACCAGCTCTCGGGCTAGAAGCCGGGAACTGGGGACTTGTAAATTTTTTTTTAATAATAAATTGAAAATGCAATTGACACTTTTACCAGCTCTCGGGCTGGAAGCCGGGAACTGGGAACTTGTAATAGAGGAACCATAGCAACGCCATGTAAACGACAGCATTGATACACGCTCGGCTATTCTCAAGCCCTTTTTTGATTCGAACGGAATCACTGGAATGGCGGTAAATTATGGATTTTGTTGTTTTGATACGGGTGTGCGAGTACCGGTCAAGCAATACAAGTATAGAACTCGATCATCGATTTTGATCGAAAAGAAACGGCGCTTGTCGTTTCGGCCGGCGGTCAGGGCAATAAAAAACCGGTCAAGTGCGAGTTGGACTCGCGCATCGAGGGTTCCATACAATAATAAAAATAAGGACTTTAGGTAGGGATAATGTTTGAGGTAAGCTTGGGATAACTTTTAGTGTTTGTTTCATTTAAATCGGTTGACAAATAAGAAAGATATGTCAAATTTAAAATGCGATTGTTTCTGTATGTGCCACCGTTAATGTAAGTGGCAACTTTTAGTGTTTGTTTCATTTAAATCGGTTGACAAATAAGAACGATATGTTAATTTTAAAATGCGAGTGTTTCTGTATGTACCACCGTTAATGTAAATGTCAAAACTGTTAAACATGATAAACTGTTTAGTCCGACTCACACTTGGTCGCCTGGTCGATTTTTAATAATTTTATTGTTTTAGTTTCGAGTTTTCACTATAATCACACCGAGTTTGACTCTTGTATGTATTGCCGTTTTTACGATAGAGCAAAAACAAAACAACGTTGAAAAAACAAGTTTTTTTTATAGAAATCCTCCTTAATTTTTACTTTTTTTATTATTTGGTAGGATATCCGCCATAATAACACATGTTCTGTGAACATTTCAACCGGCTACCTGTTATGGTTCAAAAGATACAGCCTTTTAAATGTAGGACAGACAGACGTCGTAGGCTTAGTAATAGGGTGCCAGTACGGAACCCTAAAAAGGAAATTGCACGTTCGGCCGGATGGTCAGTGTGCTATGTTTTATAGCCTATGTAAGTTCGGCTGGATGATCAGTTGGGTATGTTTTATAGGCTATAGCCTATGCAAGAAACGCGTAGTGGAGAAAATTTGAGTTATAAACAAAGGCTTCTCGATCTGTATAAGAACAGTGAATGAACCGAAATTACGAACTATTTCTGACAGAGTCGAGAGCCTTACATTTTGATGGGATTAAGGCTAAAGAGCAATTCGCTGAATTGACTTTCGAAGTACCTAATACATTTTCTTTTTCGGGTTTGATCAATATTTGATTGTACGTTTCTATTCGAGACGTGTAGAAGTAGTTCAGGAATAAAAAGTTTAGATGTTAAAACGTAATATTTCAATGGGTAGAGTTTTCTCTACGTAGGCTCTCGACCCAACAAGAAAAATCTACTACTTGCACACTCCTGCAGATTAAACTTTGTCGGGATTCGATGATTTGTTGACAAAGTAAGAAGGATGTTCAAAAGACAATCACATATTTTTTTAATAAGTAATTTAAGACTACCATTTCCGAAGGTGTCGTAGGACTAGAGAGCATATTTATTGAATAGGATCCATCAGAGCAGACCGTCCACATTTTCTTTTTCGGGTTTGAACAATATTTGATTGTATGTTTCTATTCGAGACGTGTAGAAGTAGTTCAGGAACAAAAAGTTTAGATGTTAAAACATAATACTATTTCAATGGGTAAAGTTTTCTCTGCGTAGGCTCTCGACCCAACAAGAAAAATTACTACTTGCACACTCCTGCAGATTAAATTTTGTCGGGATTCGATGATTTGTTGACAAAGTAAGAAGGATGTTCAAAAGACAATCACATATTTTTTTAATAAGTAATTTAAGACTACCATTTCCGAAGGTGTCGTAGGACTAGAGAGCATATTTATTGAATAGGATCCATCAGAGCAGACCGTCCACATTTTCTTTTTCGGGTTTGAACAATATTTGATTGTACGTTTCTATTCGAGACGTCTAGAAGTAGTTCAGGAACAAAAAGTTTAGATGTTAAAACGTAATATTTCAATGGGTAAAGTTTTCTCTGCGTAGGCTCTCGACCCAACAAGAAAAATCTACTACTAGCACATTAAACTTTGTCGGGATTCGATGATTTGTTGACAAAGTAAGAAGGATGTTCAAAAGACAATCTGATTCACATATTTTTTTGATAATTAATTTAAGACTACCATTTCCGAAGGTGTCGTAGGACTAGAGAGCATATTTATTGAATAGATCCATCAGAGCAGACCGTCCGTATGTTTGCCGATTGCATATTTATCGAGGTATTATTAAACAAGCGGCACTAACTTTCACTGAGATTGACACACAGATTATTTACATTTACTGTAATCTTGCATTCAGTATCTACTCATGGCCAGTTTATGTGTTTCATTAATTTACTCTGTACCAAAGTTCCAGTTTATTATTACTTCCCACCTCTACTATGGTAGGGAAGTAATGGATTTAGTCCGAAAAAAACATTTCGAGATTTTAACAGATTTTCACGTTTTGAGACCCTAGCAATCGTTTAAGATCATTTTCTGACTGATGTCTGTATGTGTGTGTATGTGTGTGTGTGTGTGTGTGTGTGTGTGTGGTCAATTTTTCGTCTTCGATATCTTAAGAACGGAACAACATACGGGCATGCCGATTGTTCTATTGTGTTTATCAGCCTTTAACTTAGATCTGATTAGATTTTGAGTCAAATCGGTTCAGTGGATCCTGAGATATTCAAAAAAACGTCCTCAATGTCACGTATTAACATAGGTAAAAAAAAATATAAATGAATTCTAGATGTTATAATATGAAAAAAATGTAAATATTTTTTTCTCTAAAATGTATAGTTTTCGAGAAAAAAAATATTTTACTAAAAAAAATAAAAATTATACGTAAATCAAGGTAACCATGATTTTTGCTATATTATGTTAGCCATCAGTAGATCACCAAACAAAAAAGAGGGCCATGCTTTTTTCAAAGAATAAAAATTAAATTGTGTTTTAAAGACCACCAACAGCTAAGGTTATTTGGGCCTAGTCAAAGAATAAAAAAAAAAGTGTTTATTTTTTGCAAATATTTACTAGGTGGGAAGTATAGGACTGGTCATCAGTCGAATTTTTATTAGTTGACTTGATTAGGAATAGAGTTTAGCTAAATTGGCTCTTCCACTCAGGCCCGTTATCACCGAACACTGTTAAAGATAGAAGTTACTAATCTTAGAATAAATTTATTCCTTGGAATAAAATTAGCTTTCAATTCACCAAGCAATTCATTCGATAGAATAGTAACTTCAGGTAAAAATTTACTTTATACCATACACCTTGGACATTTTGTCAAATATTTTGATTGTAAAGCACGTTTACCAAAGATCCGACTGATGGCGCATCAATCGAAAATGTAAAATGGTGAATATTGACATATTTTAGTGACAAAAGCCTTTACCTCAAAGATATAAAATTAATATTTTAAACGTGAAAAGGTCGCCAGGTCATAAAGTAATTTGTGCATTTCGTGGCCATCCTATTTTACTAGACGAATAAATATTTATACCCTTGAAATTGGACAGAATAGTTATTCTTACGATTTATACCTGCAATAAACTAACTACGTTTGGTGAATTGAATTATCGCTATTTTAGGAATTAAAACAAAACAATGTCGATTGTTATGACGATATTGCGCATTGTAGTCGGAACAGGATATGTATTACTCGCGGAATATTGTAGGGCACAATAAATTATATAAACACTTAACGCTTGTCAATAATCTTAGCAATTAGAAATGTTATTTACGGTTTATAAATTATAATAGACGTGAAAATAATGCAGAGCGCTATTATTGAAATAGATAAGTATAATACCTATAGTAATTTTGACGGTAAATAAAACATTCCGTTGTACAAATTACGTTTTGCGCGAATGACTAACAAATTAATGAACCTGTAATCACAGTTATATTATGTGTAATCTGACAATGTGTAAATTCACAGCTTTGACTTTATTATATAGGAATCGATTTTTTACATGTTTTTGTTATAGCTGTTGCTTAAGAGTTGTTTCTAAAAAATCATTGTAACCAGTGGATCAATTTTGCTCAAATTTTGTATGTATGTTCAGGACGGTCATACGTCGAGTCATCGCAAAAGCGACCCTAGCTCTAATGTAGGACAAATGGTCTCCTAAAAACCGAGTTTATTTTTGTTTGATTCGAAAAAAGAAAAGAAAAAATTTAATAAAATTATTAAAAATCGCCATTCCGTTCCATCATAACGTAGGTGGCGACTTTCACTATTTTTTCGTTAATAAAAATGCGTTTAGATATGTGATAATATGCAGAATAGTATATTACATGCAAATTTAGTTTTTTTTTGTGAAATTTTTTTGATAATGTTGAGTAAGATTTAAATAATCGATAAATATATTCAATGTATTTCTACTGAATTTCATAATTAACTGCAGTTACAAAACAAAAGTATAACGTAGTTAAGCGCTGCGACGCCTTTTCCATGGCTCATCTATTACAAGCCCCCAGTTTCCAGGTTCCTATCTGATCAGAACTGGTATAATTAAACAACGAAGTCTGACCATAACGGTTACTTTTTTTTGTCATTTTGGTACGGAACCCTTTTCATTGTATCTACTCATCAAGCCTTTTCATACCGATTTTTGCGTATTGACAAAATGTCGTCTAGCGTTCGCCATATTGAATTTTCCGTAACGTCATATAACTTATAAGTACCTACCTTATTTGAAATCTTCTCAACGAAACCTTTCTTTTGATACCCATATCGATGTATTTAGAAGGAAAATTACTTTTGCATTCTGACAAAATGGCGTCTAGCGTCCGCCATATTGAATTTTCCGTAACATCATATACCTTATTTAAAATCTTCTCTATGAAACTTTTTTTTGATACCCATATCGATGTATTTAGAAAGAAAATTACTTTTGCATTCTGACAAAATGGAGTCTAGCGTCCGCCATATTGAATTTTCCGTGACCTCATATACCCAGTAGCACTCGTGAGACTATGACGAATCTATAGACACCTCATTTATGAAAATCCGTCAAGCCATTTAGGCTACAGAAGGCGCCGACCAAAATGCAAAGATACATACACCCGAAAAACATTACCCTCCTTCGGCAGTCGGGTAAAAAAATGTAAGTACACTAGTGCGGAATGCGGATTGATGTTGAACCGAGCAACAATTCCACTGATGCAGATGTCCAATTTTTGTTTCTAATATGTGAGGAATAATATTGACTCTAATGACCTCTGTTGTCGAGCGTCTATAATCCACAATTCAATTCAATTGAGGAATAATATTTGAATCGGTTATAGATATACGCCAACGCGTTTAGAAATCGACAAAAACAGTAAAGTGGGACAAGTACGTATATTGTTAAAATAAATTATCAATAAAAATATAACTATACAATTGGACCTCGATAACTCGAACCTCTGTGAATCCGAGACTTCAGTGAATCGAAAATTCTATTATAGTTAATTTAGGTATCAACTTGAAGTTGTGAAATAAAATTAGAAAACCTGGCTTTATGAAAATAAGCATCCGTAATTGAAAACCAAATTTACGAATTTCTATATAACGGCTAATTCGAAGTTTCACAGTGCTTGTATTTGATGTTCCCTTGAAATCGTTTGTAAAAAAAGTGAAAACCAACTTGCCACTTTAAAAGATAGGTAATACAAAAAGGGTGAGAGAAAACGTTTTAGAGACTGAAAAATTGGGAATTTTTTCTAGGGTCAATCCTAGCATACTACCTTTACCGCCATCTTGGATTTTAAGGGCCTCTGAGTAAATTTTGAAGTGGCCCAATATCTTGAAATGACATTTATAGGGTATACCCTTCAGCACTCCAAATTTCATGCTATTATTTAAAAAAGTGAACAATTTTTTAGCTAAGTAGCAGTTTAAATAATGAAGTTGTATTATTCAGTTACATACTGACCTCGGTAAATTGATTTTTAGAGTTCCGTACCCAAATGGGTTCATTGATCTCATTATTCTGTCACTCCGTCTGTCGACTGTCAGTCTTCTCCTAAAATATAAATGCTACAAATAACGAAATTGCCATAGATATATTTTGACCAAAATCCAGATAAAATGAAATTTTTAATAAGACTGATGTTTACGGGGCTCTATTTAAAAGGGGGTAAAAAATATTTAATTTTCTAAGAATGTCAAGTGGGTTGTCAATGAGGACTCCTCATAGAGGAGACCTGACGAGCGTCTATAATGTTATCCTGTAATTTTAACAATCAATTATTTGAACATCGGGAAGAGGCTTTTTAATAATACTTAAAATTATCCTTTAATTTCGACTTATCGCAGTCCGGCTGTATTTACGTTTTGTCACATTCTTCTTAACGGTCGGCTTTTTTTATGCAGTTTATGAAGTGACGAAACTATTTCGTAAGGCGCATGTTTGATGTGATTTATGTATATATGCCAGCGCACAAATCAATTGTTGTTTATTTCTTTGTTGGGGAAAGTATTAAAGTTAACAAACAAACAGTGAAAGTGAACAAAACCAGCTATTGTTTTTTTTTTTTTGTTCTTCAATTTTTTGACAGGATATACTGATTAAATTTTATTTCACATAATATATCATTTTTAATTAATAAGAATTTTTACGGAAGGAACTAGTAATGTATGCATAGTGATTTATATAACAAAATATGCCCAGAATTTGTAATCGTCAATTTATCATATTTGCGTACGCTTTAGAAGCATTATCATATCTTTTGTTGGTATTTAAAATTTTTAGCCTCGAAATAAATTAATGATTCAGCGCTAATTTGAAGCTTTTGTGTGCTGCTTTATTTAAATATTCTCTTTTTGTTAAAATTAAGGTTACCTAAACCGAGTTCGAAATTAGTGCAAAATGACTAATGTCGGGTTTATCGTACATTTTAATCATGCTGTTATGTTATTTATATGGTTACTTCGTATGTTTTATGTGCAAAAATTTAACAGCGATTAACAAACCAGCGTGTTAAATGTACGTTAAACCCGACATAAGTGATATTGATTATTGAGTACATGCGAAACGGCAATGAGGGGAGCTAAAGGCACTTTGACCCCGGTGCCAAACGTTTATTTGTTCGGTTACGCGCGTTGAGGTTACGTCACGTCCAATCGAAGCGATCTACCAGATCAGTACTCATTGAAAAGCAGCGACGTTTATGTTCATAATTATATTTTACGCCTACCCGACTAATATCGTACGAATATTCCAGTCCAGCAGCACATCAAATACCCATTGACCACCAAAGATAGAATATGGATTCTTACGTTCGTCTTCATATACTGATCAGGGTTCGAATCACATTACCAAAACCACGTAAATAAAATTATATACTTTCGGCGATTTAGTACTCATTTATTGAATAAAAATAGTTTCACTTGCACGGTGGTTTCATAAAACCACGCAACTAGTTTTTTGTAACTATACGACAAAAAATTGTATAAAGAAATGTCTAATAAAGGGGGTGCTACTGTATATGATTTTATTGATAGTTATTTGACTTGCGATTTTTTCATTTTCATAAAAAGTGAATTACGCCGTATTTCTTTGATGTCTATACATAAATACATAATATGTGTATTTTTTATGTATCTTGAAAATCACATCAAATCGCGATTTTATATTCGAATCGTAAACGAGGTCATTATTGAACTGTATTGACCGTAGTGACGTCACGTCGGGATGCGATGTCTTGCCATCAGCGATGGGCTTAAAAATACTTGACCTAAAAAATTCTCATCCACACGAAATCAATATAATATTATCTTGTTGAAATTTTTCATGAGATGATAAAATCTGCGATACTGTATTATAGAATGATATTTGCGATTTTATCGTCATAATCGTTGCAATTTTATTTTTTTTTTGTTCGTATATTCGTGCAAACACGTAATATCTAATCGTTTTTTATATTTGAATCTTAAAAATTGATGGAAATGAGAGTTACCAGGCTTTTTTCTACCACCTGAGAGCGCCACTGGTAAGTGAGGTATACGTCACTGATGTCATTCAAAAGTCAGTAGGTACTACTGTTTATATTTTTCGTCCACCTGATGGCGCCACTAGCAAGTGATGTATCTGCATTCAATCATTCAACGACTAAATCGCAGTTTTGTATTTATTTTTTATTTAATTATTTATTCCTTCATAATGGATAAATGAAGAATCACTAAACACAAACCGCTAATCTCTAAACGTTTGACATACCTTACTTGTTACTAGCGCCATCTGACGAAAAAAAAGTGTAAGCGTTTGACATAGCTATCTTACTTGCCACTATAGCTAAATAGATCGAGAGCTAGTGACAATTTTTAGGTGTTATTTATTCAAGGCCTTTTTTTGTGAAGATGTTGAGGGAGGCATATTAAAGTGCCCTGAGTAAGCGATTTTGCTAGATAGTGGTATGGGAGGGATGCAGACCACCCCCAACATGTAACAAAAAAATGGTCACAATTATTATTGCTTCAAGGCTGAAATTGTTTGTATAGCTTGTCGGTGAACTCAATAATACCATTATAATATTTGCAGATCGATTGGTCAGTATTAAAGGGGTGGCAGATCTAAACGTGTCATGTACCCGACGAAATTTATATTATTAGTTCAAGGTTCAAATTTTAATACGTTGTTACGGTGACTGTTTTAAGCATACATTTCAATTTGCAGAACATAATGTCGGTATTAATCCCCATGCAGAACGATATAAACACCTAGGCGAGCAAGTTTCCCTCTCAGAGGGGGGTTAATACAGACATTTTGTTCTGCAAATTGAAATACATATAGGCTTAAACCAGTCGCCGTAACAACATATTAAAATTTGAACCTTGAACTAATAATATAAATTTCGTCGGGTACATGACACGTTTAGAGTGATCTGCCACCCCTTTAATACTGACCATTCGATCTGCAAATGTTATAATGGCGTTATTGAGTCACCGACAAGCTATACAAACAATTTCAGCCTTGAAGCAATAATAATTGTGACCATTTTTCTTTTTGCTGCATGCTGGGGGCGGTCTGCATCCCTCCTATACCGCTATCTAGCAAAATCCCTTACTCAGGGCACTTTAATATGCCTCCCTCAAAATCTTCACAAAAATAAGGCCTTGAATAAATAACACCAAAAAATTGTCACTAGCTCTCGATCTATAAAGTCATAATAATTTTGTTTAGTGCTTTATAAAGTTATATTAATTTTGTAAATTACTTAATTATCGATCATCGAAGGGACAGTTCTTGTATGCACTTACCGCTCTACCACCTATACACTGCCGCAATGTTGTTAATGTGAATGTCTGTAGCTTGATTGATAGTTTAGGAAATTAATTATTCAACACAAGAGGCGTGTTCCTTTGAACACAGTGTGTACACGGCCAGCTCGACAATATACAGTAGGTATACGTCGATTTTAATTGACCGACCGAATGTGGTCCCGTTTTAACTCGACCGTTTGCTAATTCGTTCTATTTGTTTGTCTGTCTGTCCATCGACGTTAGCGTCAAATTTTGTAAATCTATTTTGGCGCACTTCCCCATATACGATTGACGTAAAACTTTGCACAATGTCACAAGTACTTTTATAGTTCTATACAATACGATATTTGCGTGTCTCTGAAAAAAGCTTGTTTTAAAAGAAAATGTTTTTAACCAAATTTTATGATTCTAGGTCAACGGGAAGTACCCTATAGGTTTTTGATGAGATGACAAAAGGGCCGTATCTTTTGATTGCGTTGACCTAGAAGCTTAAATTCTTTACAACTTTAAGGGACCGTAGACCTTAGTATTTCGTATAAATTTCAACTTGATTTCTCTATCCGTTCCTGGGACAATGGGTCTTGAAAGACGGACATCCAGCCAGCCAGTCTGACGAACAAACGAGTCCTATATAAGGGTTCCGTTTTTTCTTATTGAGATACAGAACCCTAATAAAACAGTTATTTAGGTGCCCTCATGTAAAGTGAAACACACTGTATAAATTATAAAGGGTGTATTTAATGATTTTAACATCTTGATATTTTTTTTACACTTTCAGTTTATAATTGAAAATTCGAAATGACGTAGATGAAAAAATACAGAAAGATGGACAGTTTCTTAAAAGTAAATCAATTTGCGACGTTTTTCATATGTGTTTACATATTTATGACATATTTATATTGACGACAGTTTTGTTATTGAACAATTTGTTCTCATTTTAATAGTCTTGTTGACAATCCCCGCGGTTCAGGAATTCTCGATACAGAAGCCACAGTGCAGTCCAAGTTAAGCCGTGGGGAAGACGCGCACTTAGCTAGTAACTGTTGACAGATGATTTTGATTCGATTTATTTATTAAATACGCAGAGTGTATAACAGGGATGTATTCTGACTTTTTCAAGGCCACCAACAGCTACGCTTATTTGAAGTGAAACCTAGTAACAGTGTAACTGTTACTTTTTATTACAAGCTTTTATTTAACTTGCATTATTTGTATGTTAGTTTGTTTAGGTCAAATCTTGCAAATCAATTTTGAACGACTTCCACGTATCCGATCGATTTAAAATTTGGTACACATATGCATTCCCGATGACAATACATGAAATCAACCGTTTTTAGAATTAAATTCAATCCCTAAGGGGGTCAAACGAGGGAGTAGGGTTTTTTGACTATTCAACGCCTAGGCCAAACCGCTAAAGCTAGAAACTTGGATTTGGGCAGTAGGTTTTTTTTGTGACGTAAGCATCCACTATATGAAGGGATTTTTCGAAATTCAATCCCTAAGGGAGTCAAAAGGGGATAAAATTTTGAACGACTAAAAGGAACAAAATAAAATATTAAAAAAAAAACTTTTTAAAGACACGCTTTTATTTAAATGTACTAAAAAGGAAAAAAATATAAGTTTTAATAATTTAGTTTCATAATTATAAAAGCGTGGGTCGTGACTAATAAAAAAAACTTTTTAAAGACACTCTTTTATTTAAATGTACTAAAAAGGAAAAAAATAAGTTTCAAAAATTTAGTTTCATAATTATAAAAGCGTGGGTTGTAAACTTTACAATATTTTATTAGTCACGACCCACGCTTTTATAATTATGAAACTAAATTTTTGAAACTTATTTTTTTCCTTTTTAGTACATTTAAATAAAAGAGTGTCTTTAAAAAGTTTTTTTACTAATATTTTATTCATATACAGGGTGATCCATTTTAATCTTTTTTTGAAATTATTGGGAAGGGGCAACACTTTCTGAAAAAATTCGACTGATGACCAGTCCTATACTTCCCACCTAGTAAATATTTGCAAAAAATAAACACTCTTTTTTTTATTCTTTGACTAGGCCCAAATAACCTTAGCTGTTGGTGGTCTTTAAAACACAATTTAATTTTTATTCTTTGAAAAAAGCATGGCCCTCTTTTTTGTTTGGTGATCTATTGATGGCTAGCTTAATATAGCAAAAATCATGGTTACCTTGATTTACGTACAATTTTTATTTTTTTTAGTAAAATATTTTTTTTCTCGAAAACTATACATTTTAGAGAAAAAAAATATTTACATTTTTTTCATATTATAACATCTAGAATTCATTTATATTTTTTTTTACCTATGTTAATACGTGACATTGAGGACGTTTTTTTGAATATCTCAGGATCCACTGAACCGATTTGACTCAAAATCTAATCAGATCTAAGTTAAAGGCTGATAAACACAATAGAACAATCGGCATGCCCGTATGTTGTTCCGTTCTTAAGATATCGAAGGCGAAAAATTGACCACATACACACACACATACACACATACACACATACACACACACATACAGACATCAGTCAGAAAATGATCTTAAACGATTGCTAGGGTCTCAAAACGTGAAAATCTGTTAAAATCTCGAAATATTGTTTTCGGACTGAATCCATTACTTCCCTACCATAGTAGAGGTGGGAAGTAAAAAATGTTCAGACATAAGTTATGTAGTTTGGAGGGGGACATCGTTTGGAGTCAAAAACCACCCCCACCCCTGGACAGGGCTGGGGGCGATTTCGACATTTTAAATAAGAACCCTCATTTTTTATTGTGTATTATGATTCTACGAGAAAAAATATGAACAAAGAAAAAAAAATAATGAAAAATAAATTTTGAAAAATTTTTGTAAAAATTTTTTTTTTTTCATACAAAATTAATTTCACGCAATGGAGCAAGAAAACATGAAAAATCATGAAAAAGAAGAAGGAATTCACTTCCCAAACTCCTTATCATCTTGCTCGCATGATTTTTCATGTTTTCTTGCTCCATTGCGTGAAATTAATTTTTTTGAAAAAAAAATTTTTTTTGAAAAATTTTTCAAAATTTATATTTCACTGTTTTTTTTCTTTGTTCATATTTTTTCCCGTAGAATCATAATACACAATAAAAAATGGGGGATCCTATTTAAAATGTCGAAGTCACCCCCACCCCTGCGCAGGGAGGTGGGGGATGGTTTTTGTCTCCAAACGATGTCCCCCTCCAAACTACATAACTTATGTCTGAACATTTTTTTCAGAAAATGTTGCCCCTTCCCAATAATTTCAAAAAAAGATTAAAATGGATCACCCAGTATATTAGGTACCTATGTATAGGTACCTACTGTAAATCGGATTTTAAAATACAATACAATTATTAACTTTCAAAAATCTACATTTGGAGTGTAAATACCCTTTTATATGAAAGAAAATAAATACGGCAATATTTATTATTTATCTAGTTCATACTTATACCTAATAAACTATTTCACGATGCATTTTTTAACACTCGAGTAGGTATTTCAGACGTCTACTAATTTAAGATCGACAAAAAATAGCATGGAAATACCAACTTTGAAAAAAAATCTTCAATATAAAACGAGGAAAAATGCAATTTTCCTTTTGCACGACCTCTCAATGTCATTATAAATAATGTCTTCGATTGCCAGCTGTCAGTTCTTATAAGACGTTCTAAGAATTTTTCATTCCGCAGAACGACATTTTTGTGTTCATTTCAAGACACGTTTTTGGAACAAATCCAATAGCGCTGCATGTTTTTCGTTCGTGAATTGTGCGACGAAAATGTTATAAAAGTCGTCGTATGTTTTTCTTTTTTTTTTAATCGGACACTCTTTATTATTCGTAATGCGACTGAATGCACCAAAACCGTTTATAACTCAGCTACAGTCGAATCTTTCTAAGAACGGCTGTATAATATATACAGACAGAACGATTGAAATCGTTCTGTCTAGGATAAATTATTCTTATACAAGGTGGTGATTTTTTCGATGTTCACTAATTAGTAATTGTGTTTTAAAGATCACCAACAGCTAAGGTTATTTGGGTCTAGCACCAATTCATATTTTCAATTCATTATTTTTTTTTTTTAATATCAAATTGAAAATCCAATTGACACTTTTACCAGCTCTCGGGCTAGAACCCGAGAACTGGGGACTTGTAGTAGAGGAACCATAGCAACGCCATGTAAACAACAGCGCCGCTACACTCTCGGCTATTCTCAAGCCCTTTTCGATGTTCACCATATTTAGTACTATATTGTTTGTTACCAATCTAAAAAGATAATTTTTTTTTTGTCTACCTATAATGGTGTGAAAATCCAATATGGCGGTCATAAGAAACAAAAAAGTTTACTATCGCAAATTGAAATCTAGAATGCCTAGAAAATTTCTGTTGACATCATTAAACTCGGAGTGGTCAAAAACATAAAGTTATTTACCAAGTTTGTAACCGAGGCCTTAAATAAATCGGTAAATTTATTTGAATGAAATAAGAATAATCTTGTTGGGTCAGTATTGGTTGGTCTGGCGAACGACATAGACACCGTGTGAGGTGATACTAATTTATCTATGTACTGAGTTTTGCTAAAATCTTTGTTTGAAGAAAATTTATTGGAAAGTGTTATGTTTTAAGTGAAGTTATTCATTCACCATTTTCCGTAGTGCGTATTCGGATGGTTCGCGTCTTAACCTTTAGTGTTCTAAGGGGATACATTTCTACACATGGGTGAGCTCTTTCCATTTTATTCTTCCACATTTTAACATCAAATTTAACCAATGCTCTGTTGTTATTTGTTTAATATTGTGTTTAGTATTTTATGGTTTACCTAAATATTTATTTGTTTATTATTATAACTAATTAATGTGTCCGTATTTAGGATATAATATTGTTCGTTTTTCTCGAAAGTTCTACGAAAGCGTAATCGTGGTACCTATTCGATCCGATTAGTTATATTATTATTAATAGATATTATTCGTTGTTGGTTTTGGGTGGTTTATGGTTGAAAACCGTATTCTTATCAATTATATTTATAGTTTTAGATTAGTTTTTTAAGTTTCAAGCCACGCTTGTCGTGACAATAATTTAAAACGCGCAATAAGGGTCCGTGCACACTTAACACGGTGCGTTTACAAAACCAAAATATTTGTTGTTTTTTTGTTAGAAACCTCATCGTCTATTCAGTTCCCTGGGGGTTTCTTTCGTTTTCCCCCACCTTTATATACTAAAAACGGTGACCACGTGATTAGGTCAAATTCTTTTGTTGTTGTTTATTTAATTTTGTGAAAAATTGTAGGTAAATTGATCTTTCGCGGTACGCTATCCGGTGATACGCAGTGAGATCGTTACAAGTTTGATTGAAATAGCGTCATTGGTAGGGAAGATAATAATTTTTTCCTGAAACCACAATTTTTAGTTTTTTCGTGATAAATCAGGAACCAATAAAAATATCCTGGATTTCTTTTCAGATTCTGAATCGTCATCAAAAAGTGCAACTTTTCTCTAATTTAACCGACCTTGTATCTTTAACCGTTCCAAAGATACCAACGGTGATCATCGAATAAATCGTCACTCTGGCGAGGTTATTTTCCATTTTGACCGAAATCCAGTTGTTACTCGCATGCGTTCTGTAAGGAAATGGAAGTATGATGATAGGGTTGAAAAATCGTGTCCGGAATAAGGTTAGATTAAACTGATTGTCGAATGGTCGAGCGTGTAGCAATGCGGTTGTTTATATGGCGTTGCTATGGTTCCTCTATTACAATTCCCCAGTTCCCGGGTTCTAGCCCGAGAGCTGGTAAAAGTGTCGATTTTATTTTCAATTTATTATTGAAAAAAAAAATAATGAATTGAAAATATGAATTGGTGCTAGGCCCAAATAACCTTAGCTGTTGGTGGTCTTTAAAACACAATTTAATTTTATTTGACATGAACTTTGGTTTTTCTTATGGATGCCATTTTGGAATTCTACTTATTTTTCTGATTAATTTGGTGCATCTCATGCCACATTTAAAAAGTTCGCAATTAACGTTCCATATTAGAGACCCATTAAAAACACCTGACAGTCAAATTATGATTAAGTAGTGCGAAATTTCAGCGATTTTAAAGTGTGAAATTAATAGTAAATCGTAGTTGGGCAGAACTGAATTATAATTTGACTCTCAGTTGTTTTTCGAAGGGACCGTTAATGAGCACATAATTCTGCACTACTTTGCCCATTTAACCGACTTTCTATCTCCACTAATAACAAAGATACCCGTGTTAGTCAACGTCGCCTGGGACACACTGTATATTGTTAAAATAACATAAAAATAAAATTACAGACAGAGATCCCGCTACAGTTTAATTTGATTATCGTCACGTGAAAATATGAAATACGGGGATTATATAAGCAGAAAATTGTAATTAGTGGAAAACGTTAATAATTTTTTACTGGTTTTAATTATGATTAAAATTTTATATCATCGTTTCTGTTTTATTCGCATACCGATTAACTGGTGTGATAATTATCTTATTATCAACAATGACATTTTTTTCTGGGAATAAATGTGTAATTTATTTAAATTATTTATGCTTTATGTCTGGCAATTCAATGTAAATTGTGAAGAGCATTTTCCAAGAATAAATTTGAATATTTTATCTGTTAATCCAATGATTGATATATTGCTTGTGATTTGAACGTCACCAGACGCTATTATGTAAAATTTGATTCGTGACGTCACGAATGTTTAAAATAGAGTGAATTTAATGTAAGGTTTATCGTACATTTAACACGCTGTTAATTTTTTACACATAAAACATACGAAGTAACCATAGAAATGACAGCGGATTAACATAACAGCGTGATTAAAATGTACGATAAACCCAACATAAGTATATTTCTTTTTTCAATTAAAGCAACATAGTATCAGGAGGGTCTGGCCTTATGGGAGAAAAAGACCGTCTTATGAGCGCCTTTTGAATGGAACAAAAACATAAAATAAACTACTAAACCTTGGTATTTATTGATAATATCCATTCCTGGCACCTAGTGGCAAAAATGGTAACTAATAAAATGATACGTCAACAATTTTTTTTAATATAAGTAATTATAATGGGTGTAATTTTTTTTTCGTTCTATAATTCAGTGAAGTTTAAATTAGGGGGAATGTTTCATAAATGCCAGCAAAAGAATACATTATTATCTAAATATTATCCCGCGACTAAAGCGATATATATACATTTTAATAGAATTGAGATTGTTTTAAGTGTGTAGGATCAGAACCACTCTTATGTTTTGAATCAACTATAACTCACACATACTTATTTCAAGCTTTTGAATTCTGCTAACAGATGCGACGGTCAAATCTGGCCTTCAAAAGGTGGGTCGCTCGTTAGTACAGCCACAACTTATCTGTATTATATGTCATCTGTGATAGAATATATCTATATAAAGAAACTATTGAACCGATTTAAATAACAATGACCATTCCGTCATCTTCCTGAACACAACGGCGTCAAAATTATTCAAATCGGTTAACCACTCAAGAAGTTCCTACATTATCCAGGTGTGCAAGCTTTCACGGCCGGCATTGTTCCAAGTCATCATGGTTTCCGGGCTTGAAAGCCGTGATCCGGTGGTATTTCTACCTGACGTTTCGTCTACAACTGCGGTAGACATTCTCAAAGGCGATGTGGCAGCGGTCGAAATGTCCTCCTTGGCGGCTCACAGGTCAGTGTGTCAGTGACAGGTGTCCTCCCTTCTTTTATGCTTAGACCCAGTGTGTTCTCTGTTCGGTCGTAGTCCGTCTCTCTGTAATTGGTCAACTGCGCTGTGTGTAGTGGTGGGGGTGAGTTCTCTACTCGGTCGTATTCCGAGTAGAGAGATTGGTCACTAGTTTTGCATGTCGGAGTGCTAGTGTCCAGGTTTGATTGAGATTGAGGCCTTCATCTTTTCGGTTTAAATTCTGTGTGACACTTCGACCGCTGCCACATCGCCTTTGAGAATGTCTACCGCAGTTGTAGACGAAACGTCAGGTAGAAATACCACCGGACCACGGCCTACAAGCCCGGAGATGACCTGGACGTTCCTACATTTTTTACAGGTTTTTTTGAAGGCGGTTCTTTTTTTTATAAAAAGTTTTTATAAGGGCAGAGATTATATTACCTCGTCGATGAATAGCTGATTTCTGTTTTTTATTTAGCTGATTCCTATATAAGTAGTATAGTTGCGTACGACGCCGCTGAAGTGCATTGACACTGCACTTGAACGGATCTAAATAAAGCAAGAATTGCGAAACGACCTCGGCGCGGATCTCATTGCTGTTTTTAAAAATAACCTCTCGCAATATAAACATCGCTATTCGCAACTATCATTGTTATGGTCTTTTTTAATGGGCTTGGCTTACAGTGTCTCGTTTTTTACGCAAAAACACTTCGCCGACAGTATAATGGCGATAATAATATGTCGTCTGATATATTGTGTTATTGACGCAGTTATTCACTAATATTATGTGAATTTATTTGCGGTTAAGGACTAATAATTTCATATAATATAATAATATATATATTATATAATATATACTATTGTTTTCATGAATACTTGAAGTTTTAACCAATGGCAATAGATTTGGAATAATATTGTTTTTTGTATGTTTGCTAGTAAAACATTTTAAGAAATATTAGGATTTTACGTCGATCTGATGATTACCTAACTGGTTTTTGTTTTTCTTGTACCTACTGAAGACTCTTCAAGTCGTAATAGTTGGACATCCCTGATTTCTGGGACGATGAGAAAATTCCACTCGATTTTATAATTTATTGCAAACCTGTTCTACTACAATTTTATACTATGATTATCATCACATAATATGTACACAAAGGATTGTAATAGTAGGAATTTCGATCCCTGAGGCAGAGTGGGAAAATACCTGTGTCGCAAATCATCTATTTTCTGAAAACAATAATTTCTACATCTGATGTAATAAAAATTGTTGTGATGCACACTGAGAAATAGCAAAAAAAACTTTTAAATGGGAGTCTGTATCCCTCCCATACCGCTATCTAGCAAAATTCCTTACTCAGGGCACTTTAATATGCCTCCCTCAACATCTTCACAAAAATAAGACCTTGAATAAATAACACCAAAAAATTGTCACTAGCTCTCGGTCTAAAACGTTTGTCTGTCTTACAGCAAACAGAAAACAAATTGATTAAATACGTTTTGATTAAACACGAAAATAAGACGTGTTGTTTTGGCATAGTTGACATATTATATAACCTCACCTTCAAAAAAATATGTTTTCAACAATTTTTTTTTGTTACAAATCCCTAAATCGTTCCTCATCGGTATCATTGATACGCTCTCCATCACAGCTCTACCGGCGACTAATCAATAATCGTTGCAGTGCAACAAACAAGAGAGCGGTCAAACGTGATTTTGCAATATAATCGCGTATTGACTAAGTGACTCAACTTCTGACATTTGAATTCAGTTTTGTACCGGACAATAACACCGTCGCGTTCACGGGTGATCGCATAATTTCCATGCGCATAAATTAAAACGAGATAAATGAAAAAAAACTCGGGTCGCAGTGCCAAAACCCTGCCGACAATATAGTGTATTTGCTAATACTGGCATTGTGGCTTTATTATATATGAACTTAAGTTTGTTTTTGGACAAAATAAAAAATTTAACCCCTTAATACATCCCTTAAAAAAATATTTTTTTTCTTAATTTCAATATTTTTATCAATGCAACCTCGGTACCAAATTAAATACACCCTTCAGTAAGTAAAGCACTATCCGCAAACTAGTGTTTTCATAAAATTTGTAAGTCCGGTTCTGTCGGGCCGATTTTATTAAAATTTTAGCAGTACATTTTAATCGTTACTAAAGGGTTAAATTTCAATTTTGAAACGATTCTGAGAATTTTTTCGGCATTTTTGGGCCCAAAAACATTTTTCAACCCCTAAAAACTACCCTTAAAATGGTCCGATTGGGCCCATTTTAAATAGGCTTCGTGCGGTGATGGATTTCAACGTGCCTACCAAATTTCGTCAAAATCAATTAACTCTTTCGAAAGTTATAGCCCGCACACATATATAAATATATCTATATATATATACATATATAAACAGACTTTTCCAAAAATGGTGCCAAAGTGTTCAGGAGGCTATGAAACGTCGAGAAATTTTGGTCCGACCCCTAGGTCCCGCCATCCGACCGACGCCAATAGTGTATGTGCCATATGGCAAATACACTAATAAAATGTTATTTGGCTGGCGCCTGAATTATACTGACTGCAGAAATTATGATTTTTCAGTGCTCACGAAATAAAATTTTGCCTTTCTTTTTCATATGAGTTGGCACATGAATAGCTCAAAGTTACATCGGGCAGAAACCGGGGCGGATAGGCCCACCGGGACACCAGGATTTTCCCGTTGGGCCGCTACTTATATTAACGAAAATAGGGCCGATGAAAAATACTGCTATTGTACATATATACAAATATTCATGGTCATGTGAGCAGCTGCATTCTATTTTTCCCGGGCCGATCAGATCATGCCTATCCGCCCCTGGGCAGGGGCATAGCCAAAAGTTGAACTTGAAGGGTGCATTTTTTGATCACGCCACTGACACTGGACGCAAAAAAAATGGGTATGTCTGTATCGCGGGTACAGACAGATGCCGTGAATATCGTTAAACACAAATAACTGTACTTATCCGTTGTCATGGAAAGAATACATCCACTTTTATTTATCTTATAAAATCAAATATGCTCGTAAAAAATAATAAATAAAATAATTATAATTTTATTTTTTAAATTGTTATCCAATACATATGGCTATATATATTTCCATTACTAAAAAAATTAGAAACCTTCGGGATTCGAACCTAGGCTTGGCGTTTGTACCTGTCGGTAGCAGGGCCGTAGCTAGAGCTGAATTCAAGATAGGGCACTGAAAGTTTAAAGTAGGGCTGAAGCAAAAGACTACAATTTATTAATTGGATTGCCCACCTCATCTGGTGATATCAAATTACAAAAGCAAAAAAACGGTGAATGACAATTTAATCAAAAAAAAAAAAAAATACAGAACTTGCCATGTTATCAAATTTCCGAACTTCATTTAGATCCAACGAATTTAATCTTGTTTTTCCAAATGTCAGATAGATCAAGTCTGTCATTCTGTCGTGACAGTCTTTGCGGCTTATTTATAATTCCTTAAAGTAGGGCACTGGATGTTTTAAGGTAGGGCATTGCCCCTTAATGCCCCCCTAGCTACGGCCCTGGTCGATAGACTCATACTTTTCCACATGGCTTTCTGGCTTGCTGTGTTTGAGATCTTAACATTGGTATACATGCGCTGTCTTTTATTTCACATGTCAACCACTTCCGACTATTTCCCTTACATCTAATATTTCTAAAATTCCATCCCTGTATGAGACATGATGCGACGATATGAAACTGTTTCCACAATAATTTGACATGAGATTACTTGCCAGAAAACGTTTCGTTTGTTTTTGTTTAGTGTTAATTTTGTTAAAAAAGTTTAACTTCAAGACGAGGAAAATGGGAGTCTCTGTTACCATTTTGCAGCTGGATGGTGTGATGATATTGTGTGAACAAACACTGTGCACCTGTACAAGTGGAAACATACCTTACATAATATAAACTTTTAATTAGACGTGGGTCGTTACGTTATTTTCAAGAAACGTAACGAAACCAGTGACTTGGTCGGCGTCACCTGTTTCAAAACTAGTGATTTTTGTAACTAGTTATTTTTATTCAGCTACTGTGATTGCTTGCATAAATACCTCCACCAGTTACCAACTATACAGTTACACACGAAACGAGACGAAACTAAAATACATTAAATCACTATCTAAGTGTTTGTAGCTATACACTTAAATCACGGCATGTGCGTGTTCGGGTTACTTCGGATTTATTCGTGTCACTGTCACCCGCTCTCGCTTAGTAACGCATTTGCAAAAATCACTACTTGTAATGTAACTCGAAACTAGTGATTCGGTTACATACCGCGTAGCTAGTTATTGTAACTAGTGACGTGAAATAACGACCACGTCTAGTGTGAACAAACACTGTGCACCTGTACAAGTGGAAACATACCTTACATAATATAAACTTTTAATATTATATACTTAGTACTTACCTAGAGCAAGTTGCAGCCGTGACAATACACTACCACTTTTGTTATACTTTCAATGACATAATAACAGTATGGTGAATGCAGTTTTTCCTTTACAGAAAAGCGGATATTATTATACAAAATGTTCGTTTGTTCAGTTGACCGCAACTGGAATTTCTCTTTGGAATAATTAATGCCCGCCTTTTGAAAGGGCAGCTACGTTACTTCTCGTTGTGTTACGATCACCGTAGCTAGAACCTGGCAACAGAGGCCACGCCAGGGGAACAAACTCCGCTAGTGTTGCCGTCTAGATCTAGACTCTTGTCTTGTCTAGATTTTCAAGACAAGACTTGCAAAACTCGTGTCTAAAAATTTTCAAGACAAGACCTTGCTTTATCTAGATCAAGACTCTTGCCAAAACTCTAGACAGTTTTCAAGAATCTAGATAAACTAAGTAGTAGTAGGTAAAGTAAACCACTCGGTTAATCTAGATTCATGAAAATAATCTAGTGTTGATATTAGACAAGACAAGAGTTTTTTAATCTAGACTTATTAGTGAAGTCTTGATATTTCATGACAAGACAAGACTTTTAAAATCTTGTCTTGTCTAGATGGCAACACTAAACCACGCGGAGGGCGTAATCAGAGATGCGGTCTGTAGTATTAAGTATCAAGCAAGGAAAATATTGCCCAGGACACCGATGACCCTAGCTACTACGCTGGCTCTTACCTCGTAGTTACTATTCCTAAAACTATTCCTAAAACTGGTTACAACACCGGCGGCGTCGTGAAGGTACGTCATTACCTATCCTTCCAGAAGACGGACATCACTCACTATTTAATTTTGAACAGTCCGCACAACATTTACTCTAAAGGCCAGGTCACACGACGCACGTGACTTGTGATGGCTCGTGGAGGTAGGGTCAATATTTATTATCAATTATCATATTATTATATTTTGAGCCATCATAAAACCCTTTGACTCGTGTTCAGGCTGGGTCACAGGGTGCATGGTTTGTGATGGCTCGTGGCTCGTCTTGGCGCGGCTCGTGGTTCTAAATGGCTCACCGAGGTATAGGGTCAATATTGTAATATTATTATATTATGACTTATGAGCCGTCATAAAACCCTTTGAGTCGTGTTCATTTACCGCCTTCGAGGCGATCCACCGAGTTACGACTTACGAGCCCCATCGCCACTGCGAGCGACCCATGTCACACGATGCGTGCTCGTGGTGGCTCGCCGAACTATCACGCATCGTGTTACCCAGCCTTAAAATTCGGGGTCAAGAAAGTAAACTTGTCATTCGGAACTACTTCCTGGTCAAAACTAATAAGCCACTCGGTTTTTCTGTTATATTTTTGTAGTAAATACGTAACGATCGCAACTAGCGTTTGCAATGTATTTCGTTTACCATTCACATTCGCCCGAAGTATAATAATTAATAATAACATGCGAGCGTATACACATTAGCAGACCGTTCTCCTAACCTTGATTTTGAGCGATCATTATTTTACGTGTGCTCCGTTTTACTGTTTTTGTTTTTGTTTTTTCATTGTTAGTTACGGTTGTATGTAAGCAAACGCCTCTTTCAGACACCTACGCGGCGTGTATCCGTGTAAAACCCGTTTTGCACATCAATCAACGTTTCCGATTCATAGTGCAGGTAAAATAGAGCAATAATTTACCTTAAAAGTAAAAAAATGTCTCCACTCAGGAAATGTTGGTTATAAGTCCCTTTTGGCATCGGATGAAGAATCGGAAGAGTCCATGAAATACAAGGTACAGGGGAAAAAAGGAAAAAAAGTTTTTTTTGGGGGGGGGAGCAGTATCCAAACCAAATTTGCATCATTTTGTCAAGTGGAGTGTCGTTATCTTATTCAGTTCCAAGATAGTATATTTTGAAAAAATACATTCCAGTTGTGTCACTTGCCTTATACAGCTAACAACAAAATAAATAGGTAAATACGGTCCAGTATATTTGCAAAATTTGAAGTTCTCCCGACCGACCAATCACAACTCAAGAAACAAAGAGACGCTAGCTGATTACGCACACAGCTGTCACCCTATCTTGAAAATGAATAGACTATATGTTTTTTTTAACACGCTTATATTAGTTCCACCTGTATGTAATGTATGTATGTATGTAAGTAACGGATTCTTTGAACGCAATTTTCACCCACTTCAAAGCTTCAGATTGAACTGAAACTTTGCACACTTATCAAGGACCGATGACAATACAATAATTCAATAAGTTTGTCCCATTATCCTGACCAGGATCTCCAGGACTAAAAAGCAAAAATAAATTATAAAAAAACTAAAAAACTTTTTTTACAACAAAAATTATTTTTTACTTTTTAGTTCAGTTTACCATTAAAGCGTGTTTTTTAGTTTTTTAAAATTATAATTTATTACTTTTCTGATCCTATTTTACCTATCTATCAGGGGAAAGATGTTAACCGGTTACTATATATAGGTATATCCTATAAATTACATTTTCTTTGAAAAACATTCGTGCTTTTGAGGTCAGCTTGGTGTATTGGTTAGCGTGCTACTTTTTGTACCAGATTGTCGTGATTTCGAATCTGCACCTCCTCATAGGTATTTTCATTTTCATATTGGATATGTACCATAACTTTATGTTTAGATCAACCGGATCCCAGGGGATTTATCCTCTTGCATGTGCACATATCCTATCCTCTTTATTTTTTGCCGACTTTAAAACAGAATTGAAGGGTTAGTTTTCGCAAGTATGAGACATTGTTGCACTCTCTGCAATTACATTAAGTACCGGTCTTATATAGCAGCAAGGGCGTCGCCAAGGGGGAGCAGGGAAGGGCAGCTGCCTCCCCTAGAGGGTTAAGCTTTAACAATTTTGATGGCAACCTAGAAGATTTTAACAATAAAGTAGTCGAAAAATTCACAAGAAACCCAAGAAGATTATGTTTTAATTATAAGATTTATAACTTTACAAATTGTATTTATTTGACCTCTATCTATCTATCATCTTGCCCCTCCTTGGCCCATTGACTGGAGACGCCCTTGTATAGCGGGCCATGGATAAACAAACTGAAGGGTGGAAGACTGTTTTTTCTTGGAAATTTAAATTTTACCCCTAAAATCCCTTAAGCGGCTTTATAACGCGACTCGACTGCAAATATATTATTTATTTATGTTTTTGAATCACGTCCAGGAAAATTAAATATAATAAAATAAATCACAGGTAGTCAGGACATTTAATAAAACAGAACTCTGCTTTGATTTTAGTTGAACGTTTCGTCCTTTTATTATAGGACTTCTTGATTGAGTTGCTGAAGAAGTCCTAATAAAAGGACGAAACATTCAACTAAAATCAAAGCAGAGTTCTGTTTTGTTAAATGTCCTGACTACCTGTGATTTATTTTATTATATTATTTATTTTCATTTTTTTCCGTGTAGTGTATAAGCCGCTTTATAATGACGTAAACCGTCTGCATGTGCTACGACAGTGGTGAGTAGCTATATAAGTCAAATAATAAATAAAATGGAAAACTTGCGGAAAATGCTGCACCTTATAGTTGCAGAACTAACTCGATGCCAAGTTTTTGCGACAGAAACGGAGAAAAAGTTGTTTGCACTTTATTGTATAGATATTATATACATATATAAATATATTGTTGTCTAAATGTACAATATATAACAGCGTTTTTCAATTTTTTTAGTCGACCGAGTCATTTCTAAGGGCTTAGTACGCCAGTTCTGAAACTTTTAACGAAAATGTTTTCAGTTGTTGATTCTATACGTACAACAATATTTTTAGTTAAGAAAATATTGCATCTCATCTGAATTAGGCAGTATAAATTTTCGTGTAAAAAATTAGGCCACGTTCGTTTTCTGGTTTTAGTGACCTGAATTTAGTGTTCCCTGGACGTTTTTCTTTTAGACAAATTTAAACTTTAAACCATAGTAAATTCACCAATGTTTCACAGAAGCTACGAGACAAAATAGGTACGTACACTAAAGTAAAAAAGACATGCATTTGGGGAAAAAAGTCGTATTTCTGAAATTACGTAAAACGTAAATTACGATAGGAAAACTGTGTGGATTAGGCTGGGAAAGGATTCGGAGACCAGTAATAGGGATAATTGGCAACATTTCTTCAGGAAGGCCATGGCCCACTCCGAATTGTAGCGCCAATCTATCCTAATATAATTAACTAGAAAATTTTGTATGTTTGTTGCCAGTAATCTCAGGAACTATTGAATCGATTTGAAAAATTCATTCACTGTTTAAAAGCTTATAGACCGAGAGCTAGTGACAATTTTTTGGTGTTATTTATTCAAGGCCTTATTTTTGTGAAGATGTTGAGGGAGGCATATTAAAGTGCCCCGAGTAAGGGATTTTGCTAGATAGCGGTATGGGAAGGATGCAGACCGCCCTTAACATGTAACAAAAAAAAAATGGTCACAGTTATTATTGCTTCAAGGCTGAAATTGTATATATAGCTTATCGGTGACCTAATAATGCCATTATAATATTTGCAGATCGATTGGTCAGTATTAAAGGGGTGACAGATCACCCTAAACGTGTTATATACCCGACGAAATTTATATTATTGGTTCAAGGTTCAAATTTTAATATGATGTTACGGCGACTGTTTTAAGCATATATTTCAATTTGCAGAACAAAATGTCGGTTGAACAACTATCGTCGACAGTTTATGTCCAAAGCTGTGTATTGACATTTGATGCTAGCATACGCTCGACTAAAATAGTTGTTCGGCGACCCATTGGTTTAATAGTGAAATTATTGCACAACTGATTGATTGTATGCGCACTTCTAACAACTAAACAGTTTGTAGTCGAGTTGAAATCGTGACACGTACTCGACTAAACTGTTTAGTCGTGCGGAAGCGCCTGGCCTAAATGGATACAGTAAAGTAATATGTAGGAGAAATTTGTTGCTCTTGATTATTTCGTTGCCAAACCAAAATCTGCCTGGGCGAAGCTCCGGGTCGAAAAGCTAGTAAATATTTACGAACGTGCATTTTGAGGTCTGATGAAAGTCATGACGCACTCACGTAGTCTTCGACTGTGGATGTTGTCAACTTAACAACATAACCATTTTAATGTCAGACCATACTGTCTGGTGTGAAACGGCTTCTGCAGTGTAGCCAACCTAAACTTTACTGCTGCTGCAACATGCAAATGTTATAGTTGAGATCACTGAGGTAAAAGTTCATGGAGACGCTACGAGCATTTAAGAATGAAGCCAGTCGCCATTTTAGCTCGGCCTTCATTTTATATGCGAGAAGAAGAAGAGAAAAATATTCCCAATCTAACCCGTGTTTAGCCGCTATGTTACTCGGTCCTGTGTGACGTAAAAGCATTTAAAAGTGAAGCCATGTCGGCAGTCGCCATTATAACTCGACCCTCATTTTATAATATGTGAGAAGAAGAAGAGAATAATATTCCCAATCCAACCCGTGTTTGACAGCCATGTTAGTCGGCCCTGTGTGACGTCAGACTTGGCTTCAACTTTGTATAGACCTCGCGCGACGAAAGATGAAGCCACCGCGCCATAGTAACGTGAATACATTGCGCCCGCCTTCTAGCTTGATATTGGCTGTTTATTGTCATGAATAGCAGTTTGCCAAAATTGTACCTAACGTCATAAAACCCAATGTGCAGTTTTGTGTACACGCCACTGTCTGTGGGCAAGCAGGCGTTCACTAGCATATTATTGATGACGTGCCTGGCTTCATCTCTCACCGCGGGCACTCTACCTAAGCAGTTGTATACGGTATAGTTCCTCTATTAACTTTTATCTCAGTGGTTCAGATACATAAAACTCGTCCAACAGCACACAGGTTACGCAACGCTTGTTTCTGTGCAAAAAATTATTGCAAAAACACGAAACTCTGTGAAGGTTGAAATAAATAAATAAACATTGCATAAAATACACAATACATTGTACATTTTTAGCTACCGGCGGCATAACAATACATTTTTAATTAAAGATTTGAATTGTGTAGAATTGTTCCGTGAAACTGACAAGTATGATTTTTGACTTGGCGTAACGTGCTGATGTCTGGCAATTTAATCATGGCTTCTGTTGTAAGTAAAAAACAACTAGAAAAATTTTATTTTTACGTAAACGATAGTTTCCCCTTTTAGAATAATGGGATTTTATATAGAATATTTTATAATTTTTAACCTCAGAACTCTGTCATTTATAAACCGATTTGGAAAATTCTGTTTTTGTTTGAAAGGATATACTTTCAGATTAGTCCCATAGAAATTTCATCAAAATCGGTTCAGTAGTTCGGCTGATTTTAATAAAAGTGAGTAACGGCGTGTGATTCCTTTAAGGTAGGTAAATGTCACTTCTTGACACTAAAAAATAAAAAATTAAAAACTTTTTAACAAAAAAAAACCTTCAAAAAGCCACTAAATAGAGGAAAATAATGAAATTTTGAGGTCTGCGCCAATTTAATAAAATACGAAGTCGGTTAAAAAGTATATAGTACCTATAGTGATTAATATCTTCTTTTTAACCGACTTTGTATTTTATTAAATTGGCGCAGACCTCAAAATGTCATTATTTTCCTCTTTTTAGTGGCTTTTTGAAGGAGTTTTTTTTTTTTTTGTTAAAAAGTTTTTAAAATGAATTTACAGTGTAGACCAGGGGTTCTCAAACTTTTTGAATGTTGTACCATTTAAATAAACTGCTAAAGATTCATGTACCACCCAGTGAGCGCAATTTCCCTCCCCCAAATGCGCCGCAGGCGATTTTTTTTTAAACAAAGTTATATGGCGCCTCTAAGAAAATGGTTTTTTAGATGTACTACGTAAAGTATGCGCGTATGGTTTATTATGGATAAGGTCACAGACAGAATAAAAATAAAATAATATTAAACACGTCTTTGGTTACATCTCTGTGTACCACCTGGAACAACGTAATGTACCACCAGTGGTACATGTACCACAGATTGAGAATCCCTGGTGTAGACTGTAGGTGGATATTTTTTAGAATTGTAAAACATTGAGAAACACTAACAGTACGTAAATTAAATATAGGTATTTTGAAGTAAACTAATCAGGATATAATACTGATCTAGCTCTTGGGTGGACACTTGTGTGTTTGAAGTCTTCATAACCCCTTATTTCATATATGCGTAATATGTAATTAGTAATTACATTTACATCAGCTTTTCCCGATAACGTTTTATTGCATCCACCGCATACTGCAATTAATGGAGTGCTTGGAAGCTCGAACTATAGAGTACGGCCGAAGAACAGTTTTTTAGCTGAAGCTGAACAGCTTTTCCTCACCTTATGCAGTTGCGTTTGATAACTGTATAACAGTACCTAAGTTAAGTTTGCTACACAAGTGAAATGTTGGAAATACCTACTGAAAATGAAGACAAAAGTCGCTGTTTTATAGGGTGTAACCGTGTAGGACAAAAAATACAGTGTGTATTTAGGGCAAAATGCTATTTTGACTTGAGTGACTGTTAAACTCGCTGACGTTTGTTTAACATAAGTCACAACTCGTCGAAAATATACTTCAATACGTCTTAAGATATACACGATCTAGATACCTGTAATACTATATGGTTTTCATTTCTTATGTTGTGTGTGGGATTTAAATAAAATAATACTCACTCGATTTTTCAGAAAATTTAACATTCGGCCACGACAAACCCTTCGGCCTGATTTTGGCCAAAGAATTTTTGGACGAAGGTGACCTAAACCGAAGTTAAAGTGGGACTTGTTTTAACTCTTTATTTTTTTAATTTTTGTTTATTTGTTAACTACATATATTATTTTAAATAATTGATTAAATTATAGTTTCCATTTATAATAAGCGAATAGTCATGTATCTAATTAAAGAGTGTTTATTTATATTATTGAACAGCAATATTTATAAAACAAAGTGAATGACGATCGAGATCGACACTCGTTTATTGACAGATTTGTGATCATGCGCGCCAATCCAATAATATTGCATCAGGCGTGTGTGCTGTTTCTTCTACAGGTTTGTCCATAACGTGGGGCCCTTCGAATACCACTTGATTTTCTCTTTTAGAAATTTGCGGACTTGTAGATTTATAGTTTGAAAATTGAATTTTAATGACAAAAATATAATTTTTATCCACAGCAGTATCGTAAAAAGTGAAATAGATTAAAATGGCGTTAGATGAGTTGATCCCAGAAGTGTAAATCGAAATTTTTGTGGAGGAGATTTTTATTTTTTTAATGGAGACATCCCTTGACATGACCTACCGAACATTTGACGAATAGTTTACCGAATAAGTTTTACATCGATAAAACTGGATTGGAAGACCATCAATGCCTTCTTGCCAAGAAGTGGTTCTCCAATCTACAATTTTATTGATGTAAAATTTATTCGGTAAACTATTCGTCAACTGCCCAAGAACTTCTTGGACAGTTGACGAATAGTTTACCGAATAAATTTTACATCAATAAAACTGTAGATTGGAGAACCACCAATGCCTTCTTGCCAAGAAGGCATTAGTGGTTTTCCAATCTACAGTTTTATTGATGTAAAATTTATTCGGTGAACTATTCGTCAACTGCCCAAGAAGTTCTTGGGCAATGCAAATCAGCAACTGCACCCTTGCATCCTCCTGGAAAGCCACTGGTTGCCCCTATTGTACTTATATATAAGCTAATTAGCGAACATCTTTTGAATTAATGCAGAAATTACAAAAACAACAAAACAAACGAAAATAATAGAAAAACTCATCATAATGATAAGTGACGTCACTTAATGTCGTTCGTGCGCAGATTTGTTTGTGCGCATGCATGAACTGTCGCGGCTCATTTCTTTTTTGTAACATTTCCGGATAAGCGAATGGACACACTGTACATGGTGTTTCAGAATAAGGCTCTGATACTTGAGGATCTTATTCCTCGGATGATTTTAAGAAAAAAAGTTCACATAAACTATGTTATTTCTGAGATATAGGGTGTTGAAATTAAAAAAAAAAATCGGTTTTTTCCTATATTTTTCTTTTGATGCGTTATGGAAAAATGATGAGAGTGAATTTTTACGATGCGCGCGCATCGCGTCACGAAAATTTAACACCATGAAGTTAGTCGAAGTTCATGATTTAATACCCTATTATCACCAGTCACCATGTGACAAGAGCGTTTTCAGTTTTGAATAACATTAATAAAAGTTATTGCTATACAAACGCTCGTTTATGCCTTTTTCGTTAAATATGAGTTCATACTCCCTGTATCTCAGAAATAAAGCGGATACGGAACCTTATTGTAAAACACCTGTACACAGTGTGTTTATTTAATTTAGACAGTCATTAGTAGAGTTACATTTGGTTACATCTAGATATACCGGATGCTCGCGCACTGTTTGCAATCGATTCGATAAACAATCGGCAGAATTAGATGTAGAAATCAATTAAAGGTCAGGAGGCGGCGATGTTTCTAACGAGAGAAAGAACGCCTGCATTACATATAAACAATCATCCGGTGTAAACTTCAATTTCGGTGGTCTGCGTCGACTCAAACGCCTTTGAAATGTTTCGGCTGAGTTTACACGAAATTATATTACAGTGACGTCGGTTGTTTGGTTCGAAGAAGTGTGGCCGAAAGGCATAGGCGCTTATGTCAAATTGGTGGTAAAATAACAATATGATTTGTTGATCCAGTTGTCCATTTTTCCGTCGACCATTTGCCTCGAGGCACAACTACATCCAGGGTCACAAATGAGTCGAAGGAAATTCATTTAAATTCAACATCTCAGTTTTTGTAAGGGATTGAATTTCGGGTATTTCTTCGTTTGCGACAGTCGTGTGGGTAGGACGGTGTTTCTCGGCTTGTACTGTGCGGTCTCTTTTCTTTGCATTGAAAATTAATATACTCCAAAGTCTAAACTCTAGAGTCTATTTATTTTATTTATTGTAGATTATAGACGCGTCGACATCTCAGGTCATTACTGTCTTTCAACTACACTAAATAACAACTTTCTTAAAACTAATAACATCACAAAACATCCATGAGCGCAGATGGGATTCGAATCCACGACAGTCTAGTCTAGAGGCTGCAGAACAAAATACGCAATCCACTAAGCTACACTGCCCTTGTCTAGAATCTAAATTGTAAATTATAGACGCTCGACAATCGTCTAGAGTCTATAGGTGACCCATACGTCTACTGGAGGATAAGTAATAAGGCGTTTTGAAATACAGTTTAAATTTAGAATCTTTGTAGAGATTAATGGTTTTTAGAGTTTGATAAAATTATTATTCTGGAAAAATTATTAAAAGTTCGGCATGAGTGGTTTTTGCTATTGACCACAAATATAGTATATTGTAATGACCTTGACAGATTTAAAAAAGGTCCCGGTTGGATTAATTAACCACCCACCGCTTAATAAAGTCGAACTTGACTTTTGATAATAATTATAAGCATAACCTGCACATCTGCTTTGTGTATATTGTTTTATGATTGGTCTTAAAATACAATTGAGATTAAGTCGGATTTATCTTAACAACTAACGTATTTGCTATGTTTTAAAACGTGACTACTGGAATGTTTCAACTTCAGTTATATAATACCGTTCAGAATTCTCATTTACGGGGGCAAAGATCATTTACACTATAAGAAATAGGTAAAAAAACTTTTAAGGTAAACGGTTTTATTTTGAATCATCAGCTGTGCCAAAAACTAGAAAATAATTAGGACACAAACCAAGGGGCACTTTGTGTCGCTGCGTCAGCGGAATAAGTAATAAAAACGTGGGGGTGAATTTGAAATATTTCTGTTGGTGGGCTTGATTCCGCTGACGCAGCGACACAAAGTGCCCCTTGGTTTGTGTCCTAATTATTTTCTAGTTTTTGATACAGCTGCGATGATTTAAAATGAAAGCGTTTAACTTAAACGTTTTTTTACCTATTTTAATTTTCTAGTTTTTAGTTTGATTTCTGGCCCGTATCATTATGCAAACTCCTCATCCTTTCAACTGTCCACCTCCTAATTCAATCATCAGAACCTCGTTACCAAGTTGAAATTATCATAATATTGTATTGTCACGGGAACTCAATGTGTATGCAAAGTTTCATAAGAATCGGTTAAGTAGAAGTAGTTGAAAAAACTGTCGCAAGATTTGAAACAAAGATAGTAACAATCAAACAAATATACGGGGTCAAGCTAAATAAAACCGTTTAAAAATAGGCTCTGACTGCTACCCTTTACTTATGGGGTTTTAGCTACACCAGTCGTGCCTCTTACGTATGCTACTTGCTATACTACAACACTCCCCGCATACGTTTTTTGGGGAACTCCCTCCTGCACCCCCTTCCTTTCACCCCACAAAGAACGCCATCGTGTCAACACGCCCCACGTGTTTGAATTTTGGGGAACTCTCCCTATGCACCCTTCCCCCCTTTTTGCCTCGCGAAAAACGCCATCGCACGAACATGATAGTAATGACTGTAAAAGCTAAATTAGAGTAAGCTGCGCTCCGTTAAAGTTACAATAGAAATTGAGAAGGAAGATCTCGTGGCAGAATCGATCAAAAGCAATATGTACTGATATTTAAAATTGCATTTATACCAACGTTTCGACACACTTTATGTCATCTTCAGAAAACAGAGATCTATAGATAAAATTGAACAACCTTGCTCGATTCGGATTGGATGTTTAGTGACGAAACTAATATGTTGTATATATCCTAACCTTGCGGCTTATTCAAGTTGTCATTAAAATAATGATGCATTTAAAATTGTCACTCAACTTTCATTTGACTGTTTTATATTCGACATGACAATTCAAATTACCTAACCAGTACTAAAATCAGAAAAATTGCATAAAATTTGTATAAAGATAATTGCTAATTATATCGCACAGGTTTAAAAATAAACATGCGAATTATGTTTGTCATTTTTAAATCCTTGATTATACACAAGTTTAAAAATGTCAGTCGCTTTTTACTTGTAATCTGAAAGCGAGAATAATTTCGGCGACTAAAGAGATTTTAAAATTATTGCCTTGAAACTACATAAAACTACTTAGATTTTGCACGCTGCTTCGCTTCCGTTAATTTTGACGGGAACTCTATCTTTACCCGAGAGTATAATAATAATGCGTTTAACGTCCGTTTCTCGACATGATGTCATAACAGACGCCATTCGCACCATTACTATTTTCCATTTTACCACTTCCCGTTGTTTTCTACATTTTTTTAAACTTCAATTTTTTTTTTATTATTAATAGCAATGTGTGAATGGAGGAATTATAGGAAATAGGATAAGGTAGGCAATTTTTGGAGCATTATAGGAGTTTGACAGGCAATCGGCCATGGCCTTGAATAAGGAACCATCTCGATATTCATCTGGAATAATTGAGGGAAACCATGGAAAACCTCAAACAAGATGGCTGGTACAGGAATTACCGTTTGTCGACGTGAGGCAGTAGGAAAAAGTCCTAGCCACATCTGCCCCCGCCGGGATTCGAACCCAGTACCTTCCCAATGCGAGTCTAGTGCTGTACCACTAAGCTACATCGCTGGGTATTTACCCGAGAGTATTTTAAACTATTTATTATTTTGCAATGTGAAAAGAACCATTTACGCGTTGTGGCCACCCCTGCTATAGAATAATGGCTCTTTTATTACAAGCCCCCAGTTTCCAAGTTCTAACCTGAGAACAGGTATAAAAGCATCATTTGTATTTTCAATTTATTATTAAAGCAATAATAAATAGAAAATATGCATCGGTATTACCAAAATTATATCCCTTAAAAAAAGAATCAGTGAATCTGACCAGGGCCGGCTTAAGCTATAGGCGAACAAAGCGCCCGCCTAGGGCGGTATCTTCAGGGGGACGGCAAAATTGTTAACTGCGAATGTTTTATTTCAACATTAAAAAAAATTTTTTGATAATTTATTATTATTTATGAGTACTTTATATTTGAATACTTTACAACATCATAATAAAGTAAAATAATAATTTATAAGTATTACTGTTTCAACAGTTTTTAACTGGCACGTCAATTTCATATTTCGTACTTCAAGAAAAGGAATGCTAACTTCAGTAAAGGGCGCCAGCTGACAGCTCTATAGTAGAGTTGGCGCCCTCTAACTGCACCTTACTGATCACTCCAACAGAGTGCGCTAGTAATATTCCTTTTCATTGTGATATGAATTAGGTATTTAAGTTTAAAAAAAAATATTAATTTTTTAATTTTTTCTAATAATTTAACATGAATAATATTGAAAATCGAAAAGAAACATTTTTTTAAAGCTATAGATAAATTACTAAAAATTAATTAAAATGTATAAAAATTTAAAAAACATCACGTGACTTCAAAACGCGCCAGGAATGTTTGTGACGTCGTTATGTTAAAATGTGTCTGCATTTGTTGGTATTTGTGTATATGTATTATAGACCAAGAGGCGGGCGTTAATATATGAAGCTCATTTGTGACAGGATGAAATTTTCAGGGAAGGTAGTATTAATTATGAAAAAGAAAAAGCGCTAGGGTTGCCTAGTCAAATCCTGGTGCGACGGCCGGGATAAGCCACTTCCGGTGCAAAATGTCAATTTTTATATGTATATGTATATATGTATAAATTCAAACAGCTCAAAATTACAAAGTGGCCCTTTGTCCAGCATGGTAACCATAGTTTTTAAGAAAATGACATTTCGAAAATTATAAATTGTTAATAACTGCTCAAAATTGGATAAAATATAATAGTTAAATCCTGTATCACGGAAAAGAAAAGTTATACATTTTGTAAAAGTATATGCAAAAATTTAAATTTTTGATGTGAAACATCTTTAGGTACGGGTGTAAAGTCGTTTAAATGGAACGTCGCCAAATGTCATTTGTTATTGCATTTTGAAACTACGTGGTCAATAATTATAGTTTTTTTACTAACATTATCAGCGGTAATGTATCATGCATCGTTTTTTTTTTTTTTTTTTTATTAAAAAAACAGATAGATTATTATGTATTGTTTTTTTTCTTATTGAAAAATTATTAATGTGATATTTTTTAGCACCTTACCTATATTAAAAATGTTAAAAATTCAATTTTCAACAAAAAATATCTCGCATTATTTTCTAATTTAACTAGCATAAAGAGATACCTTTATTAAAAAAAATATATTTAATTTTTATTTCATGATTTTCTTGACTTTTTTTCAAAGCAACTACCTTAAACTACGTTTTGTTAAAAAATGTTTACATAATATTATTGTAAAAAAAAAAATAAATATTTTAATAGCACGTTAATATTTGTTCGGAACATTTTTGAATAGTTTAATGTATAGTAAACTATATTGAAACTCATGTCGATCACTCACGTATGTAATATAATAAAATTAAAAAACCGGTTGATTTGTGAATCAGAATTGTCAATCATTGGCAATGTTTGCCTTCTTCAGGCCTAAAATTACATAATTCTAATAATGTATTTTTTAACTATTTTGTTGCCTTCTTCAAGCCTAAAATTACATAATTATAATAATGTAATTTTAGGCTTGAAGAAGGCAACAAAATAGTTGCTGAAAAGTTGCCATAATAAAGATTGACAATTCTGACTCACAAATCAATCGGTTTTTTCTTTTATTATAGTAAATTATTATTATTTCCCATTTTTTCATTATAGTTATTTTGGTTTTATATTCGCTTAGTTAACTTTATACCTGTGTCTGATTAAGTTGAATTTCAAGAAAAAATATTAATCGAGGTTCACTAAAGTCAAATGCTTCAATTAGTTTTTAGTGTCAAACCAAATTTAAAATCACAAACAAAAATCAACCTTTTTTCTCTTTTCGAAACAAACTCCAAACCACCTTTTTTAAAACTTTTATTACAGGTTACTACGACCTTCAAGTAAGTAATTTATACTAATTTATATAAGAGGTGCACGTTGAATTACGTTGAAAAATAAAAATAAGAAATTGCTACCCTAAAATACATAAATTCTTGGGAAAATTGTCAATACCAGATTCAGGCAATTCCTGCGTAATTATACGGATATGAGTTAGAAACCAAATGCGTTGAAAACATAAAGTTATAAATAACTAGACATACGTATGAATGTTTGCCAAACACAAGGCCGATAACTCATTTCAGAACGGTTACAATATATAAGTATACATATATACATAATGTTATTTGACAGCTTTAAAAATGTCAAAAAAACAAATATAATTTATAAGTTTTCAATGTGTTACCCAAAATTTCCTTAGGCAACCCTATGTATTTCAATACAGCTCTTCGAGATCTACAATATGGCGTCAATTGTATACTGTCATATAATGACGAAAGATAATTATGAGCTAATGAAATATGTGTATTTTGCACCGGAAGTGAGCTCCTCCCGGCCTTCGCACCAGGATTTGACGAGGCAACCCTAGCACTTATTCTTTGTCATACTAGATTCTACCTTCCCTGAAAATTTCATCCTGTCACAAATGAGCTATATAAATTTACGCCTACCTCTCGACCTATTACACATACTATCAAAAATAATAAATTTTTAACTTGGTAACCATGGATACAAAGACCATAGATAACATAATGACGTCACACGCGTTCGGATTCTTTCGGCGCGTTATCGGAACTGAGTTTAAAAATTAATTTTTATTTAAATATAACTTTTTAATTAGTAAACAAAAAAATTAAATAAAAACAGTTTTGCTATAAAAGTTGATGTGGTCCTTCCATTTAAGTAAAAAAAAAAATTCGTTTAAAAACCCAATTGCTGAAAAGGGGGGCGCAAATTCAATCTTGCCAAGGGCAAGGGGGGCGCAAATTCAGTCTTGCCTATAGGGCGCATAGTTAGCTTAAGCCGTCCCTGAATCCGATGAGCACTTTATAGGTTATATTTATTCGTTATAATCTCTCATACTGTGATGTCAACACAACAATGAATAAAAGTACAGACATATTGTATTTTTATGCATACCGACCTCATGCAAATATGGTTTTAATATGTATTAAAACTAAATTATGCACATACATGTACGTAAATATAATGAATTTTAGTTCGCCTATGTGTGCTCATAACAATCCGTTTGTCAAACAAGTGAAATGTAGGTGACACATAAAACAATATAATTCTATTTTGAGGTATATTTAACAAAAACAATGATCGTTTCATACTATTGTTGAATTAAATGCATTATTTTATTGTTCGTGATTTTATGATGGATGTTAATAATGCAACGTTTATTTTCGGTGTCATTTGAAAATCGCGTTTTAATGTAATAAATGATTATATTGTACGACTGCATACAAATTACAAGTGTGACCAGACCACTGTTCCTCGAAAAGCAGCGACGTTATGTTCCATAACTCGACTATACGTTTCCATTACTTATCGCAAATACCCATTGACCATCAACGATAGAATCTGGATTCTTACGTTCGTCTCCATACTGATCAGGGTTCAAATTACATTACCAAAACCACGTAAACAGGATTATATACTTTCGGCGATTTCGGGTTAAAAGTGTTCGGGCTTATGGAAACAAAGTTTTACTTGCACCGTGGTTTTATAAAATCGCATCCTAGTTTTTTTTACTTCCCACCTCCACTATGGTAGGGAAGTAATGGATTTAGTCTGAAAATAATATTTCGAGATTTTAACAGATTTCACGTTTTGAGACCCTAGCAATCGTCTAAGATCATTTTCGGACTGATGTGTGTGTGTGTGTGTGTGTGTGTGTGGTCAATTTTTCGCCTTCGATATCGTAAAAACGGAACAACATACGGACATGCCGATTGTTCTATTGTGTTTATCAGCCTTTAACTTAGATCTGATTAGATCAAGTCAAATCGGATCAGTGGATCCTGAGATATTAAAAAAATAAACGTTGTCAATGTCACGTATTAACATAGGTAAAAAAAAATATAAATGAATTCTAGATGTTATAATATGAAAAAAATGTAAATATTTTTTTCTCTAAAATGTATAGTTTTCGAGAAAAAAAATATTTTACTAAAAAAAATAAAAATTGTACGTAAATCAAGGTAACCATGATTTTTGCTATATTAAGTTAGCCATCAGTAGATCACCAAACAAAAAAGAGGGCCATGCTTTTTTCAAAGAATAAAAATTAAATTGTGTTTTAAAGACCACCAACAGCTAAGGTTATTTGGGCCTAGTCAAAGAATAAAAAAAAGAGTGTTTATTTTTTGCAAATATTTACTAGGTGGGAAGTATAGGACTGGTCATCAGTCGAATTTTTTTATTTTAAATTAAAACACATTTTTCCTATAGTCTTCTATATAAATATCATGGCGATAATGTCGTTTGATATTCTTATGTATTTAGTTACGGTCTAGGGAATTAATCATATTGATTTATCTCACTGTAGTTTTCGCTTGGATTTTTTCCAATTGGAGATGTGAGAAATCTGAAAAAAATAGGAAATTTTGCAACTATTAGTAGACACCTATGGGCTCTGAAATAAAAGTACAGCCTATACATTTGATTATAGCAGTTGGGTTATAAAGGAAACGGCACGCCGCGCTCGAAAAACTATACAAGCGCTGTTTTATAACGAAATGACTGTAATTAGAAACAATTGGGACGGCGCGCGACTGCATTTTCAACAGCACTGATAATAATTAACCAGAACAATACCGATTTCGAATTCCTTGCAACTGGCTATTTTTAAATCGATGATATCACTTTGTGTGTCAAGATGACAGAGCGTGACGATGCGTAAATTGGCACACGAAACGTCAGGAAAATTTCTCAAATGAACATCGACTGGCTCAGTGTATAATTTTAACCATTTAACATGTTTTAACATTGGAAATGTTTATGTTCGTATATGGGGGCAGAGTTACGAGTTTTCGTTCAAGGCCAAAAGACAACGGTGTCGCGATCAAGTGAGGAGCAATCATGCAAAATTGAACAAGTGCAATTTTTTCGAAATGTGTTTTATATCATGTCTAGTTAATTGAGAGGTATTTGCGACGATCTGCGGTGTTATTTTTGAGCAAATGTTAATATAAAAACTGTAGAAAAATCCATTTAAAAGTTAAGTAATCAAGCAAAAGTGAACGCGTATATAACAGAAAAATAATAGGGTTATTCCTGACAAAACTAAACAGTGCATTGATAAATATTGTGTGTATAATAAACAGTTAATTATGTTTCATATATGTTGTTATCATTTCCAATGTCCTCGATGGTTGCAAGGATTGCGAAATCTGTGAATTTTTGAAGTGTAATAGACCGAGACCTATATAGTGACAATTTTTTGGTGTTATTTATTCAAGGCCTTATTTTTATGAAAATGTTGAGGGAGGCATATTAAAGTGCCCTGAGTAAGGGATTTTGCTAGATAGCGGTATGGGAGGGATGAAGACCGCCCCCAACATGTAACAAAAAAAATGGTCACAATTATTATTGCTTCAAGGCTGATATTGTTTGTATAGCTTGTCGGTGACCCAATAATTCGTTTTAATGTGCTAGTTTAAAATACAAAATACTTTTATGAAAAGTGAAAAACGAGTTTATTAGATAACAAATAACTAGAAATTGAACAAAAACTATACTGGTACCACCTTGTGACCTTACGTCAACGATTTCTCGTTTGATATTTTGTTAAACTGTAATATTTTCCGAATTTATTGTAATAATTCTAGTAGTAATATGTTTATTGTTTATTCATTGTTTTTCTCTTGTTACAGGTGAGTGCACACTGAATTTCATTCATTCGTTTCTGTCTACTTGAATAAACAAATTAGGTAAGTTATTTGTCAATATTAGATATCGCTGTTGAAGTGGCAGTGCTAATTTTCCAATGACGCGGAACGTACAAAATAATATAAAATAGACGCATTGTGTACGCATGTTCCATGAAGGTCAAATTTCTCGATCTTTGTTTACTTTTTTAATAGCAATCAACTTTCATTGGATAAAATTTCTTCAACCGTTTTTTCCCGAAGTACTATATCGGCGGTTTTGAAAAACCAACTAACATTACCTAATGCCAACCTCGCATTGTACACTGTAAAAAATGGATGTAAAAATACTTTGAAAGTTGAGGTAGAATTCGCTCAATTTTCTAAATGATTTTACATTATTATGTATTTTTAACTATACATTTTATTTTGTAATTTTTACACACTTTATTGGAATATTACACAAATTATGTAATTTTAATTTACTTTATGTAAAAATCACAAATTTGTTTAACTTTACAGTAAAAGTCCAAGTTTTTATGAAGTTTTCTGTGTAAAAATGAATAATAATGTAAAATCACTTAGAAAATCGAGGGAATTCTACCTTAATTTTCAAAGTATTTTTACATTCATTTTTACTTCCCACCTCTACTATGGTAGGGAAGTAATGGATTCAGTCCGAAAACAATATTTCGAGATTTTAACAGATTTTCACGTTTTGAGACCCTAGCAATCGTTTAAGATCATTTTCTGACTGATGTCTGTATGTGTGTGTGTATGTGTGTATGTGTGTGTGTGTGTATGTGGTCAATTTTTCGCCTTCGATATCTTAAGAACGGAACAACATACGGGCATGCCGATTGTTCTATTGTGTTTATCAGCCTTTAACTTAGATCTGATTAGATTTTGAGTCAAATCGGTTCAGTGGATCCTGAGATATTCAAAAAAACGTCCTCAATGTCACGTATTAACATAGGTAAAAAAAAATATAAATGAATTCTAGATGTTATAATATGAAAAAAATGTAAATATTTTTTTTCTCTAAAATGTATAGTTTTCGAGAAAAAAAATATTTTACTAAAAAAAATAAAAATTGTACGTAAATCAAGGTAACCATGATTTTTGCTATATTAAGTTAGCCATCAGTAGATCGCCAAACAAAAAAGAGGGCCATGCTTTTTTCAAAGAATAAAAATTAAATTGTGTTTTAAAGACCACCAACAGCTAAGGTTATTTGGGCCTAGTCAAAGAATAAAAAAAAAGAGTGTTTATTTTTTGCAAATATTTACTAGGTGGGAAGTATAGGACTGGTCATCAGTCGAATTTTTTACAGTGTGGGCAGCTAGTAAACTTGCCTAGTGTAGCCTATAGTGTATAACTGACCCTTTAAAGAGTCTGCCCGCATAACTGGAGTATCTATATCATGACCGTGCTATGAACGTATCAGGTAACAATCAAATAAATATGGCTATTAGAAAATTAGCTGTTAGTCAATTGGTAATGATTGCCATGATTTTGGACGAGGATGAAGAAAAAGAAAGCCAAAAAAAGACTCGACGGCTATTGGATTCACGACTCTCTAAGAGAACAAAAAACCGAGGTAGAATATTGAACATTTATTCAGGCACTTATTCAGGCATTCATAGACTTTCGAAGAACTACTAATATCTTGCGTCTGATATAGGAACGCAGAGCAGACGCGGCTATAGACCCGTAGCAAACGCAGCAACACCGCGGTAGGCCGCCTGCGCACACCGGTTTGGCACCGTCGCGTGTCATGCACGGAGCGTATCGCCACCGGCAAAATATTCTAGTCATGGATTTGTTGACGGTCCGGTCATGGCACGCTCCGGTGTTGGTCGGTGACGGAACGGTCTAGTGGGCGTTGTTTCATATTAATTCATAAAAAGAATATTTTTTTGCATATGTCGATACGGTTACGGTCATGGTATGATACGTTGTGGTGGGCAGAGACCTTTACTGCAAAATTCCTTGCAATGTTCTGCTTTAATGGACACGAGTTTTAAAGCTTAACATTGCTGAAATCGTTAGACTCCGGTTTAAAATCCAGTACTGATGTTATTCAAAACGAAGATATTTCCTTCCTGTGCGCAGTCGTTTATTTATTGCCCTTAATCCTTAACGTAATTAGGTATGGCGTGCTATTAATCCTTGCGAATAGACGATTCGAGAGTACGTCGTCTTCTTGTTCTTCTTCTTCCCTTTTATTGTTTTAACTCCCTCACGTCGCTATTAATCAACTAATCGGTATGGCCGGAAATCTGCAGTTCTAGAGTTAAAAGCCGTGTTTATTTTCAATTTTTTGCGCTGGATCAGAACTAATAAGTAGCTTAAAAGGTTTTGTGGTCTGATTTTTGAAGTCGCAGTATTTCCAAACAGAGTATTTAATATTTATTGTAGATTATATAGACACGTCGAGAACTTAGGTCATTAGCGTAAATTACATTAAACAACTAACTTAAAACTAAATAACGTCGTAAAACATCCATGAGCACAGGTGGGATTCGAACCCACGACAGTCCAGTCTAGAGGCTGGTACCAAGTATCCAAACAAAGTAAGTCTTTGTTTAGGTATTCACAAAGAACCATGATTATGCTCATGAACATAATATTTTTACTTTCTTTTTCTTTAGCAAATAATGTACACGTTAATATAAAGAGTGAAGGCGTTAAGAAGAATATTCATTTTTTTAAACAAAAGCCTACAGTGAGCCAAATAACTAGACATGCATGTTATTATTCTTACCTACAGTATTTTATTTTGTAATAACAATGTTTCTGAGTTTCTCTGATAAATTAAAACTTAGCAAGAAAATGCATGTTCATTATTATCATAAAACTCAATTTTTCTCTTTAAATTTTTATTGTGTTACAGGGTGGCCACTTTCTGGAAAACCTTGAAAAGTCAGGGAATTTAACTGGTCAGGAAAATGTTAGGGATTTTAGTGAAAGTCAGGGATTTTTGTGAAAGAACGATCAAGTGCGATTCGGAATCGTGCACCGAGAGTTTCATATCTATAACACTGAACAAATTTCGGTCGACCAACTTAACTTTGGTGCCAAATGCCATTCAAAATCGTCGGAAATTTCTCTGAAACGTAAACATATAAATTGTTACGTATACGAAAAGTCAGGGAAAAAACTAAAAAAATCAATATTATGAAGTATTAGAAATATCTTGTATTTTGGTGTCCGTCTTGTGACTTCATGTGTTGTTAACACGACGGGTTTCAGCAACGAGTTGCCATCTTCAGGTGTGGTTAATTATTTTTTTAAAAACACACATTGAGTATTCGTAACCGTAGAAAACCGGAAAAAGTCAAAGAAATTTGTTCTGAATAAAAGTGACGACCCTGTGTTAAATTATATTCAATTTTAACTATTTGATAAAACTTTTTTTTAATTAAGCAGTCGTTGTAAGACCCTATAACCTTTGCGCCAATAACCTCTCATTATTATCAATGGGATCGATCAATAATGCTTCATTAAAATAGGTAGTGATATCAGCTAACTTCTTAATGAAGTAGGTTGGTATATCACTGATAACAAATTAGTGGATTGTGGATAGGCAACTAGTCGCTATACAAGCGAGCAAACGTGGGTAAGATGTACTGAGAGATAGAGAAGCTTTGGGTGATTTGTTTAGTAGGAAATTCGAATTGCCAGTACAATACAGCTACTCACATAGTTCTCGCTGGCAAGACCAAACCAGCAAACAGTAGCGGCGCTAGGGTTTTTTTTTTTTGTTAGGGTTGACCAGTGTTGGGCATGGTGATTTGAAGGTGGGCCAATAACATTTATTTCCAAAATTTCAGTTCTCGATAAAATTTTAACCCAGGTTACAATTGCCATAGAATTAACAAGAAAAATTGTTGACATTTCGAGGGTTAAAAACCTAGAGATTGGGGATTATGCCAGGGTGGGCCAAGGGGAGGGCCAAGACAGTTTAAGGCAGAGGTTCCCAAACTTTTTTTCTCATAGACCCCTTTAAAAATTTGGACCCCCTGCAGCTACATTTCTACCATATTCACAAAACTCGACAAAAAATGTGAAGATTAGATCTAACTATGGAAATTTGCGTTGCGGCTGAGTTCCAACCACAAATTAACAGTTTTCGAAAAAAAAGTGAGAATTGATTGGTTAATTAATTAATTGATTGTGCTGTGAGTTGATGTCAAAAAAGTAAAGTTGGCCAATCAAAAATGTGATTTCATCCAACTTTACTTTTTTGACATCTATACTCACAGCACAAGAAACCAATCAATTTTCACTTATTTAATGTAGAAAACTTCCCATTCGGAGTGGTAAAAATAAAAAGAAAAATAGTATATTTTCTTGTGTTGTATATTTATTCAAATATGTAATTATTACGCTATTAATTGATAGGTGAAATCAAGCCAACATTTTAGTTCTTCACTATCGAAACCAGATAAATTTTCGTGGACCCCCCCGCTTACGAATTGTGAACCCCCATTTTTTTGTCACGCCAACGTAGACCCCAGTCGAGTCTCCCGTGGACCCCTGGGGGTCCACCTGGGCCACTTTGGGAATCAATGGTTTAAGGTGAGCCATGGCCCGCTTTCTGACGCCGCCACTGCCAGCTAAACACGAAAATTGCATCCCTGGATTTTTCACTTTAATCCATAATGAGAAAATCCACACTGTAATCCATGAGAACAATTTTTTAGAACACTAAATACTAAAATGGCGTTGCACAAGTTGGTTTCACCACATTGGCAGACATTCACAGCCCAACTACAAGATATCAGTGGTATGCATGCACACTGTTACCAACTTTACAGCAATGAAACAAATGACAGATGTTATCACTGCGCCGAGTTTGCTTAATTATGGGGAATAATGGATTTTGTTTTATTAAATGAACTGAAGTTTCATAACTTTGTGAATGAAAGACATATTTAGAGTTGAACAACTTAGAATAATTGTGTTGAAGTTAGAGAGTGCAAAAGAAACACAAAAGCTTATTTCGAAATCGTATCTATTGCAGGAGCGGATTTACGCTTAGGCCCTGGTTTAAGGGGCCACTTTTTTCATGCATGCTTTCAACGCAGTGAGAGGCATGCCTGTCTGCAATCTGCATGCGTCTTAATTTGTAACGAACGAGACATTTTTACTAAGAGGCAAGACGGCGCAAGTGTGTCTCGAGTCAGTCGGAACTTTCTTGCGTCATGCGTCTTGTGTTGTTTTGTTTAGTAAAATGGAGTGGAACAATGAGAAAACTCTTGATTTTATTGATTCGAATAGACAGTGTTCGTGTGCAGCGAACTCTACATTTAAATACTAGATATTGATGCATAATGAAAATATATGCGCTTTTTGTCTCCTATTGCATGCGCTAATGCATGCAATGGCGCATAATTTTCCGCACGAAAAAGAGACATCGTGCAAACCTTCCTTACCTTAAAGAGAAGAAAAATATTAGTAAAAAAAACTTTTTAGAGACAAGCTTTTAGTGAAATGTACTAAAAAGGAAAAAATAATATTTAATAATTTTGGTTCATAATTATTATAAAAGCTGGGGTTGTAATCCCTATGATAGTTTATTAGTCGCAACTCGCAACCCCCGCTTTTATAATAATTATCAACCAAAGTTATTAAATATTATTTTTTCCTTTTTAGTACATTTCAATAAAAGCTTGTCACTAAAAAATTTTTTTTACTAATACATATTTTATTTGTTCATTTTAGCCTTTCAAAATTTTACCTCCCTTTGACACCCGTAGAGGTTGAATTTCGAGAAATCCTTTCTTAGTGGATGCTTACGTCAGAAAAGGAACCAACTGTCCAAATTTCAAGTTTCTAGCTTCAGCGATTTGACCTGAGCGTTGATTAGTCAAAAAAGCCCTACATCCCCGTTTGAACCCCTTAGGGGTTGAATTTATTTCTAAAAACGATTTATTCATGTATTGTCATCGGGAATACATATGTGCACAACATTTCAAATCGATCGTTTACGTGGAAGTCGTTCAAAATTGACTTGCAAGTTTTGACCTAAACAAACAAACACAAACTAACATACATTGCAAGTTAAATAAAAGTTTGTAATAAAATAACCCGTGAACAACATAAGTGTGACACAAAAATCCGTCGCATAGAAAATCTGTTAGTAAATTTTGATTAGTTGCCGTTATAAATTAAACGATCGGCCAACGGAACTTTAACGACGACTGAATTGAAAAGAAGATACGCTCTGACCGAAGCAGTGCAGTTTATGTTCCACTTAAAGCGCGGCTTCCGTGTGATCCACGTTCAGCGATCGTGTCGTGCCAAATTAATGGCCCTTCTTTCATTCTCCTTTTCCGTGTTCTATTTTTAATACCCACTGCCTACAATATATTTAATTATATACGAAAATTCGTTCAGCCACATTAAACCAAACTAAAATTAGTGATGGGCGATTACGAGATATTTTAGTCGATTGTCTCGATTGTTCAAACATCTCGATGACTCTCGATGGTTTTCACTTGAACTCGATTGTTGTTGTTTCATATATTTCACCGAGACCAAGTTGCATAGTACTGAATCGTACAGACGATGTCCACTGTCGAGAGCCACATAATATATAATCGTTCATCACTCAACAACTGTGGTCGAGTCGATGGATGGACGATTGTGCAGTAATCGAGTGCTCTGAGACCGACTGAACAGTGTGAACAGTGAATCAACGATGAACGAGTAGAGTAAACGTCAGACTTCATTCGACCAGCATATAACCTTGAATCGCGATTATATGTATTCTCATTCGCTGGCAAATAATCGACTTGAGCAATCGAACATTTCGATTGTAAAATCAAACTCCGAGTCGATTGTGGACTCGATTGTTATTATGAACGATTGCGATTGTTTCGATTGTAAAAACATCTCGTATTCGCCCAACGCTAACTAAAATCTCCTCACAGTCCGAATAGATAGCACTGCTTTTACTTTTAATTATTTAAATTTAGCTTCTAATTCACATATCAAAATAATTGTCGACAACTTGACGTATATATAGGAACCTCAAAAAATGTATATAGGTACAGTGTTAATTTATCAAGGCCCGTATTCACCAAACACTGTTAAAGATAGAAGTTACTAAGTAATCTTAAAATAAATTTATTCCTTGGAATAAAATTCACCAAGCAATTTCAATTCACCAAGCAATTCAATCGATAGAATAGTAACTTCAGGTACAAATTTACTTTATACCATATACACCTTGGACATTTTGTGAAATATTTTGATTCTAAAGCGCGTTTACCAAAGATCCGACCGATGGCGCATTGATCGAAAATGTAAATTTATGTTATTTTACTACAAAAGCTTTACGTGAAAGATATGGAATTAATATTTACCTGAAAAGGTCGCCAGGTCATAAAGTAATTTGTGCATTTCGTGCCCATCCTAATTTTTAATTTTACTAGGCGAATAAACATTTATAAGTACCCTTTAAATTGGACAGAATAGTTATTCATACGTTTTATACCTGCAGTAAACTTAACTACGTTTGGTGAATTGAATTATCGCTATTTATTCCGTGTGATAGTTACCAGGGGAATAAATCAACGGAATAAATAACTGACTAGGCTCGGTGAATACGGGCCTAAATATAAATTATGAAAAAAATATTTAGAGTTTACACTATTTTTCATTGATTTTTATGCTTTCTATTGGTTTTAAACAAAAACTTTTTACTTCCCACCTCTACTATGGTAGGGAAGTAATGGATTCAGTCCGAAAACAATATTTCGAGATTTTAACAGATTTTCACGTTTTGAGACCCTAGCAATCGTTTAAGATCATTTTCTGACTGATGTCTGTATGTGTGTGTGTGTGTGTGTATGTATGTGGTCAATTTTTCGCCTTCGATATCTTAAGAACGGAACAACATACGGGCATGCCGATTGTTCTATTGTGTTTATCAGCCTTTAACTTAGATCTGATTAGATTTTGAGTCAAATCGGTTCAGTGGATCCTGAGATATTCAAAAAAACGACCTCAATGTCACGTATTAACATAGGTAAAAAAAAATATAAATGAATTCTAGATGTTATAATATGAAAAAAATGTAAATATTTTTTTTCTCTAAAATGTATAGTTTTCGAGAAAAAAAATATTTTACTAAAAAAAATAAAAATTGTACGTAAATCAAGGTAACCATGATTTTTGCTATATTAAGTTAGCCATCAGTAGGTCACCAAACAAAAAAGAGGGCCATGCTTTTTTCAAAGAATAAAAATTAAATTGTGTTTTAAAGACCACCAATAGCTAAGGTTATTTGGGCCTAGTCAAAGAATAAAAAAAAAAGAGTGTTTATTTTTTGCAAATATTTACTAGGTGGAAAGTATAGGACTGGTCATCAGTCGAATTTTTTTTTTGTCCATTTAACTCCAGACTTTGCATACCGCCATTAATTACAATATCTCAACCAGCAGACGGCGACACGAGGTGTGCATGGAGCGAATGTCTCCGAGTTTTCGGAATAAGTTCATTCCTATTATAGACCAAGGGTAAATAATCAGCTCTCTGTGTTATCGGTGCGCTGCAACATATGGATTATATTATTATGACTTGCAAGTGTGTAATTCGTTCTTAGAACGAATTATTGCAATTATCGCGAGTGACATGCAAGAGCTTTGACCGCGGTTTGCATGGTGGATGGCAGTTGGCACGCGACAGTCATGCCAACCGAACCTTTAGCATAATAAAGTTATAATACATTGACACATAGAGAATGGACTGCGCATTTAACAACAAGCGACTAGGCCTTGCAGTCAAGGGTCCATTCAGATTGATCGAATACCCCATATTGATGTCGTTTGACACACGCACACAACTAAACGAACTAACAAGTTAAAGTCCTTGGCCATCACGGTCACCACTCAGTACCTATATAATAATATACAAGCCACTAGGCCCTGCAGTCAGGGTTCATTCTGATTGATCGAATACCCTATCTTGATGTAGTTTGACACACACAGACACCTAAACGAACGTAACAACTAACTAATGAACTCCGTACACTAATATGGATAGTTAATAGCGACTAAAAATGGGTTTTGTATGTGGACAATGTTCAATTTCATATTCTTCAAGATAGGCATTAATGTTCACAAAATTAGAATGAAAATTTCAGGTAAGACTTGTAATCTAATTCTTTCTATAAAAGTCGATCAATTTTTTGACATTTCAAAATAAAACCTAATTTAATATTATTATTTGGGAAATTACGATGTCCAAAATTTATACAGTAACAGTGTTCTTGAGAAATTGTTTTATTTTGAAATGTCAGAAAATTGATCGACTTTTTTAAAAAGAATATGAACCAAACGTTTGCTTGTGCTCAATGGAATCGGCGTAACATTTTCTGTAATCATGGTAAGTTCGAAAAAGTTCGAAGAGATTTCGTTTTTCGAAAAAAAAAACACCGTTTTTTTTCAGGGTGTATGCCTTAAAAAAATCGAAAAAATCAAAATCTTTAATATATTTTTGAAATCGAAAATGTTTAATAGAACAAATTGTGCTGATTTCAATGAGCCCAATCAAACGTCCGCATCACTATGTCAATGGTTTAATATAACTAATAGCGTTGTCGATTCGCTTGCACTATGTGCGCTGAGCATAATTATCATCTCCGCCTTTTCTATTATTCTAGTTACTATAGTACCTATGTATGAAAAAAAAATTGACTTTGTGCCTCACCCACATAAGCGCACTGTCGAAGTTATACTTCATACGTTTTTCATTAGAACACGTTATGTCGAAGTTTTTGGCATTTTTAATTTTAATTATTTAGGTAGGTACTTATTTTTATTTTTGACATATTGTGATAATTTATCAAATTTCCCTTAAGCCATGGAAACAAGTATCCAAAGCCTGCTTACAATATTTTGAAACGTAAAAAAATTTGATTTTTAAAATCACAAAGTTTATAAGAAAACGAATTTTTACTGGGATGAGACGTAGGCTAGATCGATTTTTTGTCCCCCAAAACCCCTTTTCAGTAAATTTCATACCGACATTTTGTTCTGCAAATTGAAATATATGCTTAACCGTATTGAAAATATATATGCTTAACCGTAACAACATATTAAAATTTGAACCTTGAACTAATAATATAAATTTCGTCGGGTACATGACACGTTTAGGGTGATCTGCCACCCAATTTCAGCCTTGAAGGCGAAGCAATAATAATTGTGACCATTTTTTTTTGTTACATGTTGGGGGCAGTCTGCATTCCTCCCATACCGTTATGTCGCAAAATCCCTTACTCAGGACACTTTAAAATGCCTCTCTCAACATCTTCACAAAAATAAGGCCTTGAATAAATAACACCAAAAAAATGTCACTAGCTCTATAAGTTGCACAATATAATATGTAGTATAAAGAAAAGTAGGTATTTCATAATAGTAATTCTTTTCTCATATTATAAATTTATAAAAGCATACGGATTTAATTGGAATAAAAAACCTGTCTGTAGTGCAATAAAAAGATTTCCACTTATGCAGGAAGAATCAATAAATTACAATCATAACACAAGGAAAGTATCCGGGCGAAGTGAAAATAAAAGTAACCGTATACATTATAGAGTTTCCAGATAGGATTTTTCCTTTCAGTTCAGATGTTGACTGTTTCCAACTAACCATATTTACCAGAAGCTCCCGTTGCGATTCGAGAATGTTTTCTTGTCAGTTTTGGCTCAAAGCCAACTGTGTTTTCTTTAACGTATCCAATGACCAGACCTTCTAGAAGTTGTAGACCAACGATCGGCAATTATAGAGACCCGCGAGCCAGCGATGACACTCGAACCTTTGTGAAGATCAGCATGATATATATATTGATCTTCAGTCGAAAAACATTTTCGCCGCTCCCCTTGTTTGGTGGGTCAAAAATTCATTAAAACACAGAAACTGATCAGAAAACCAGCAAGTGACCTATATTTGTTTTATTCAAAATTTTAGCGTAATAATTAGAACATAAAGTTGATCAAAGCGTTGAAGCGAGGCTCACAGTTAGGAGTTGCAATCCCACGCCGCTGTCAATCCCGTGGGATTGTGCTGGTTAAGGTTGTAAAGACCCAACTGCACTGAGGCAACATGTAGCGTGCAGCAATGACGCATACCACACAGAGTCTTTCAATCGAAGGAACAGAGAGTGACATGATGCATGTATATTTGCCGCATTCGACAAGTAGGATACATATTGCCAGACGCATACGTCATCTTTTGAGAAGATTCAGTGTGTCGAACGGTGTCGCCCTTATCCGACAGTCAGGGGATCGGTGCGTCATGTATTGTGCGACATGGAGAGGAATATTAAGTAAACTGCATCTTTTCTTGAAGATTATCATAATTCACCGGAATTGTGGAATAACAAAATTACCGATTATGAAGACAACGACTTAAAAAATGATAAGCTGAAGCAGCTAGCGAGTAAATACGAATGTACGGTGATTGAGGTGAAGAAGAAAATTAAGAATTTGCGTTCAGTTTTCCATCGAACGAAAAACACTACAGAATTCAAAGAAGAGTGGTTCATCTCCTTCCAAGAAAGGGAATGGTTTGCGTTTGAGTTGTTGAGCGACCGTTTCTAGAGACATGACGGTACAAACTGGTTGCTTCTATTGACATTTGAATTGGTTTAGATGCATGCAACAAACACAGACGACAAAGCGCATACGACATATTGGGCACCATTGGGCGTCAAGTATCTAGTACAACACCCTAGAAAAATATTTGAGTACTTTTAAAGATAAACTTTTTACAATAAACAATTTATGGCAGGTAGGATTCTAACCTTCAACCAATTTTCGTTTACTTCCACCAGTTTTCCGGCCATGGCACTTCAACCACCGTCCCAATTTAGCACAAGTATGTTCTTAGACTGTTTTGCGCACTAATTTAGCACGTGTTCATCTAAATTAACATTGAAAAACGGTTCTCACCTAGTCATTGCGTCAAAAAGAGTACGAAACTTTTGAAAGGCGCAATCATAACCATGATGACAACGGCGCTTGCGCGTAACTACTGGTGAAATTCTGTGACATGTAATTAACAGTTATTTTATCTTCTAAAACCTAAGGTTTACCCATCACTAGAGCTCAGTTATGTGGAACTCGTCATGGAATCTTCTTTGATAAATGGATACTCTATGTTTCTATATGAATAATCTATGTTTTGCTGTGCCGCGCAAACTACTCGGTTCAACCAGCTGTTTGGCGTCGCCGTACACTTTTTGTTATGTGCATTTAAATGACACCGTTTACACTATGACACCGGTGTGTCTTGTTCACCGCAATAATAGCATGACTAATGCGCGAACTTTGTTTGGAACGATTTTCGCCGTCGCGTTGCGTAGAATATTTTTTTATGGTTTATTCTGCTTTAAATTACCTCACGCCTTGTTTCTCTGAGAAAAATTTTCGGAGGGCAAACCAACTTTCCCAGCAGCAAGTGCAATAAAAATTACGAAAAATTTATATCTGACTGTACCACAAATATTTGTTTTTACCTCACACCTTGTTTCCCTGAGAAAAATTTTCGAAGGGCAAACCAACCTTCCCAGTAGCAAGTGCAATAAAAATTACGAAAAATTTATATCTGACTGTACCACAAATATTTGTTTTTACCTCACACCTTGTTTCCCTGAGAAAAATTTTCGAAGGGCAAACCAACCTCCCCAGCAGCAAGTGCAATAAAAATTACGAAAAATTTATATCCGACTGTTCCACAAATATTTGTTTATATTTAATGTTATTTATATTAGCTAAAATAAATACTGCTTCTTTTTGCATACGGACTGGCTTTCCGACTCATTGAACCAGAAGGTATTTTTGCGGCTTTTCAAGCGCATAATATTTCCGATTCTACAGAAACTAACGCGTAATATAAAATGAATTTAGCATAAAAATTTCGTATAATATTAATAAATTTTCAGTATTGTGTATTTAAAACAAGTTTTAATCCGGCCTACTTTGTCGACGAATTTCCTGTCTTTAACCCTTCAGTAGTCGTGCACCCATTTGTTCAAGAACAAGAAATGTTTATTGCTGACGCAATTGCGGACCAGATTGATCCTACTAATAGCAACCCGTCTTTTAACAGTTTGATTAAAAAAAGGGCGGAGCGGTTGGATCGATCGCTCCAGGGCTCCGCAATCAAGGGGGCCCCCACAAAGACTTCCACAAAAATTTGTAATAACCAAACCTTAAAATACTTTAAAAATTTTCTTTTTTAATGGGGTCCCATGTTTTTCCCAGCTCCAAGGCCTCCAGTGGCCTGTTAAAGACGCGTGACCAACGGTCGCGCGGTCTTTTGATAGTTAAAGAATATAATATAAAGGGTTTTTCAATAGGGACATAACAATTTTGTTTTATAATACGGAACATAACCTACAAACTTTTTTATGATCTGTCAAAGTCAAAACGTCAGTCAAGGCTTACATTTTTATCATGGTGAAGTTCACGGACGAGCAACGTTTGGAAATCGTTAAAACTTACTTCCGAAATTCTGAGTCGGTAGTCGCAACTTTGGTAATCGTTTAATCTCGAGAAATGGTCCAGTCGAATGGCCACCTCGCTCATGCGTTTTGACGTCGTTGGATTTTTTCTTATGGGGTTACCTTCAGTCGAAGGTTTATGCCAGCATTCCAACGTTAGAGGAGCTCAGGAACAATATTGAACGCGAAATTGCCAACATTCCAGCTGATATGTGAGAAAGAGTGATTGAAAATTGGACCCAAAGAATCGATCGCTGCCTTTGTGCTCGTGGTGGTCATATGAACGACGTCGAATTCCATACATAATTGTAACATGTGTACTACACCTGGAATAAATTTCAGCCCGATATCTCAATTATTCTGTGTTTTATTTAAATACAAAATTGTTATGTTCTTATTGAAAAACCCTTTAGAATAACAGATTCATTGCGGTCTTTTGATAGTTAAAGAATATAATATAGAATAACAGATTCATTGCTGAATATTGTAATTCGAGCGCCCGCTGAAGGGTTAATAATATTTATACGTAGTAAGTACTCTATTTAAAATATACAAACATTTCGACGTTATGTATTTTAATGTATACGTGCATTAATTATTTTTCACAGCTGTACTACGCCCCACATTCCGTGTTTCATGAAAAATGGATTTAGGTTAAACGGATATTTGAATATGTTGTATTGTTGTTTGTGCTATAGGTATCTATTTGGTGTGTATACGGACTTTTGTTCGCCGAAAATAATTCACTGAAATTGTATGCAAAATTTTCTGACGGTAATGTACAATTGAATTCCGTTAAAACGCTCGCATGTTGTTAGTAGAGTCCGACCGAAGCTCAGGGTTGGGAATAGCCGAGAGTGTAGCAATGCTTTTGTTTATATGGCGTTCATCTGGTTCCTCTATTACAAGTCCCCAGTTCCTGGGTCTAGCCCGAGAGCTGGTAAAAGTGTCAATTGGATTTTCAATTTGTTATTAAAAAAAAAAAATTCGACTGATGACCAGTCCTATACTTCCCACCTAGTAAATATTTGCAAAAAATAAACACTCTTTTTTTATTCTTTGAAAAAAAGCATCGCCCTCTTTTTTGTTTAGTGATCTAATGATGGCTAGCTTACTATAGCAAAAATCATGGTTACCTTGATTTACGTACAATTTTTATTTTTTTTAGTAAAATATTTTTTTTCTCGAAAACTGTACATTTTAGAGAAAAAAAATATTTACATTTTTTTCATATTATAACATAGCCCGAGAGCTGGTAAAAGTGTCAATTGGATTTTCAATTTATTATTAAAAAAAAAAATAATGAATTGAAAATATGAATTGGTGCTAGGCTCAAATAACCTTAGCTGTTGGTGGTCTTTAAAACGTAATTTAACAATTTTATTAATACATTACTTGATTTATTAATACTTTACTAAAACACTAATGACTAAAACAAAGTGTCACCTATCGAACAGTGATTTTTTTTTTGAAATCGGTCTAATGAGATTACCTCCGATTTTCACTCGGGCGAAACCGGACCGGCCAGTTTCAATTATACATCCAAACCTCCCTCGTGAATCAATCTATCTAATCGTGAAAACCGGAAAAAAATCCGTTCAGTAGTAACGGAGAAAGGAGAAAATCGGGCACAGACAGACAGACGCGGCGGATAACTTTGTTTTAATATAGGTATGTTTTGATGATGATGATGATGTCGTGGTGTCCAATGCGCCTACATGAAAGGAACTCCCCATCTTAGTCATTACAAAGAGACAATCCTCTCTGTCTTATTAATAATAATATGGTTTAAACAAATAGTAAAACTAGTAAGTAAACATTAGATGATGAAAAAAGTTATTTAAACAGTATTGCGTAATTTTAAGTAATACTTACATTTGCTTATAAAATCTGTAGTTTGACTGCAGCTATTTAATTTAGCATCATCCGTGATTTAGGTAAATTTTTTGTCACTATATGTTTAATATTAAATTTAAGATAAATTAATAGATTTATACGGCTGAATTGCAATTGAAAATTTTTCGTTGGAAAGCAGCCAATTATATAATTGATTCCAAACATTGGAAAAAATCATTTTAACCTGAACCTTTCCATTTTCATGATGAGCTCTCGCTAGTACAAAGATTCACACCTACAACCTACGAATCATATAAGGAAAATGTTAGATTAGTAATCATGTCACGATTGAGTAATGTAAGCTCTTTCCGCCGAGAAAATGGAAAGGTTCAGGTTAGAATCCTGACTGTGACTGTGGTTGGTAAAATGATTTTTTCCAATATATTTGGGAACAATTATATAATTGGCTGCTTTCCAACGAAAAATTTTCCATTAAATTTAAGTAAATTCAAATTGATACTTTTACGGTTTTTTAGATTCGAATCTGGTCTCAAAGCGCAATCTGATTTTGAGACCCTATCTAAAAATTGAAACTCTTTAATTAAAATTAATACATAATATTTTATCTTGGTAAATATGCGATAGGTGGACACCTAGTTTTTTTGGTAAATATTTAAAAGAATCAACTGTACATTGCTATGGAACAGTTAATGAACTTATTTTCCTTTTAAACCATCTTTTTCCTAAAAAAAACCACAAATACCCGAAATTAATAAAAATTCTAATAGTAACTACACAATTTCTAACCTTACGCTTACCCATATTTTTATTAGTTAAAACAATATAAGTATTCTTTTCGGTTTTTTGAGGTCCCAGTGCGCGCTTATGCGGGTTATCCGCCACGTTGTACAGAATACCCGAGAAACCCGCAAGAAAATGTAATTACACATGGTGTTGTTACTATTTTATTTTTTAAGATTTTGTAAAACGTGTTGGCTAACTAGTAAGATTCTATATAAGCAAAGGTAATAGATACACAATATAACATTAATAATACATACATTGTATTTGAAGTCTACAAAGGAAAATAATATTGAAAAGGTCAATAGCTCGAGGTGTGAATAATATCAAGGTTACAAATAAGGAGATTGCGTAAGAAGATCCAGTCATCATCGGTTAGCATTGCGTACACATAATACACCGCCAGAGATCATTATTGTATGGACACAGTATCTAAATAATCCATCAGTTCTGCGTACGAAGTCCGTGAAAAAATAATATAATATATGAATAAATTGTGTACATTTGATTAGAGGTTAGTTTTGAGATAACAGTGTGTTGGCGTTGTTTCGGCCATGACTTGTGCTTCTGAACAAAGAGAACTCCCAGTTTTTAGTTTTTGAAATCAAGGTAAGGTTTGTTTGTATACGTGTTTTGTAACAATTTTTTAAAAAATTTAATAAGATTTACAAATATTTAATTGCGATTAGAAGGAAATGTGTAATTAGTTTAACAGTGTTAAAAATCTTATTAAAAATAAGTGGTTAGATTTAAGGTGTCGCAATCGAGTGCTGTTGATTTGTGCAATTGATCTGCGAGGTAGTGCATGTCAAATCTGGAATTTAATCGGCTTATTAATCTCGTAAAGCAGGGAAGTTTGTGTCGGGATATGATGGCCTACTTAAGGTACGTGCAGTATGGAGCTGGGATTCTAGATGGTAGCGTAGGATAATGCTTTGTTGTATATGCGAGCGTACACAACGAAGCAGTGAGTGTAGCAGGTATAAGCGCTGTTACAAGAGCTGCTAGATACAAAAATGTATCTCACCATTCTTTCAGCGCGCTGACTACTACAATCAACGTGTGACAACGGTCAAATGGCCGTTACAAGTTTCGCAATGGATGTGACTAGTTTAATAAGTGAAATTTATAAAAAAAACATATTTGATTTGAGTTTTTTCTAAGACGTATTTAAAAGTGTTAGGTTCCATACGTAAATATTCAAAAAACCGGTTTGGGTAAAATTTTAATTCTTGGTATAAATGATGAAATTCACCATTTTAGATCGTTTTCTATTAATAGGGTGAACATGATAGCTCCTACCCAAATTTGTATTCAAAATATACCACTTTGTAGTAGAAGAACACAAATATTCGTCTTCGCTATCTGACATTTCAAACGCTACTTAAGCTTGTATCAATGCTATATCAAAGCTTCGTTGTACAAACCTATAAGCTGTTATAATTTCAGTCACCATCTACCATACATGCTACCATCTAGAATCCCAGCTGCGTACTGCACGTACCTTTACAGATGAGCTGGAAATTTGGCTTATTTATAGACTGTGACTCACTAACAAGAACAATCCAAAATTCGCAAAATCTTAATCCAAAGTTTTGAAAGCAGAAACGGGTATTTGCGCTATTATTATAAACGATTTTTATTTTATGACAGAATCTACCTGATATACATTTTTCCATCCTCGTTCAAGAGTCACGAACTCCCGAAAAACAGAATATTTCACATTGTATCGAAATCAATTTTGTACCTAACTGCATCTTCTTGAATGAATTGACTCCCAATATTGTTGTAGCAAATGAGTCTAAAGGAGTACAGTTAAGCCTGTTATATGGGAAACTTCTCTCAGCCAATATCATCCCAAAAATCCATATTTTTCTTGACGCATAGGTAATTTTGTAATGCCTCGGCCCTCGTTGAGAAATCCTGACGATAAGGATTCATATTAAAAACTCCCTCATTTCTAGCATGCGATAATACAACCATTTAGTTGCTCGTAAAAAAGTCAATCTTTATATCTATCGCTCACCAAAAATAAAGGGGCTAATGACGCTAGTCATGCTTTTTCACTTTTCAGGAATGTACCTTGCAATCTGTTCTTTTATAGATAAAAAATGTAATTCATTTGGTTGATTTTCTGAATTACTTGACCTTGAAAGTAAAAAAAATAATAATTTTGCAACAGCACGGTTGCATTTCATGGCAAGCATTTTGCACTCTCTTGGAAACACGCCTGCCGACGCACGTGTCTGGCTACCACCCCGAATGGTATAATTATCGAGTATTCAGTTTTTTTTTTGTAAACAGGAAAAATGTCTAAAAATGTTCACCAATTAACACTGAATTCTTTCAACCGTATATATATTGCAAATTCAAAGCTTATAAAAGTGAATAATAAAGCAATTTATCAAAAAACCGATATTGAAATTATATGAACGTTGTAAACAGCTAAACTTGTTCGCATAATAGCGCTATTAACACACATCGGATGCTGTTTTGTTTCACGTAGTCATTTATTGTTGGTGTAATAAATAAAAATTATTGTTTTTGTAAAAGCGTGTCTAGGTAAATTTAAATTGTTTTGTGTAGGTACTGTAGGTAACAAGGTTATAAATATTTTATAATAATGCTTAATTAACTAATTAAATTCCACATTTTATTTAAGACTCTTTTATTTTTATATGATAGTAAATTTGAATACTTAATTTCTTCGTGAATAACGTCTGATGTCTCATATTAGATGAAACGAAAATAGTCGAAAGTGGTTGACATGTAAAACAAAACGTACAGCATGTATAATAACTATAAATTAAGGCCTCAGGCACAGTAGGTAAGTCAGGTGGCCGTGCGGAAAAGTAATCGACGCAGGTACAAACGCCAAGCCCAGGTTCGAATCCCGAAGGCTTTTAATATATATTTTTTTTTAATAATGGAAATATACAGGGTGCTGAATCGTTTTGCGGGTAATAGGGATTTAACCCGTAAAATCAAACTTTTGCGATTTCCTGCTTCCCTAATTATTTTAGGAAAAATATCTTCGAATAAAAGTTTTAGGCCAAAATTCTGCATCTAAATCATTAAACAAAATTAATTTTGCATGCTTTGTAACGGCAGAAATTTGATATGAAAATGTCAAAATTACCTCAAAAACAGATAGCGATAGCCATGGAACTTCAAGAAAATGATTAGAAATTATTCTGACAGCTAAAACGTCATCATTTTGTTCAAGTTCCATGGCTATCGCTATCTGTTTTTGAGGTAATTCTGACATTTTCATATCAAATTTCTGCCGTCACAAAGCATGCAAAATTAATTTTGGTGAATGATTTAGATGCAGAATTTTATGTTCTAAAACTTTTATTCGAAGATATTTTTCCTAAAATAATTAGGCAAGCAGGAAAATGCAAAAGTTTGATTTTACGGGTTAAATCCCTATTACCCGGAAAACGATTCAGGATAACAATTTGAAACATAAAAAAAAATTACAAATATTTTATTTATTATATTTTACGAACATTTGATTTTATGAGGTAAATAAAAATGGATGTATTTCTTTCCATGACGACGAATACAATTATTTGTGTTTAACGGTATTTACGTCATCTGTCTGTACTCGCGATACAGACATACCCATTTCGCAAATTTAGAACCTGTGAACTGGGAGCTTGTGGTCGATATAAACAACTGCGTCCTATAACGACGTCGGCATTTTTTTTATTTTTATGTTCTGTTAAAACATAGAACAATAATTGCTGCATGCATTAAATTGGCTACTGTTTCTGTACATTGTTCACAGGCTTGTGACGTACTTTAACGTAGTTTAACCGTGTCACACTCATGTCGTAAGGTCAAACATTGTTAAGTCTGTTTTCATAAGACATAAAACATAATATTATACAACAACTACTTTATGCATAAATTTCCCATTTTAAACTAGAAACTAGACAAGTTCGACGTTGTGGAAATAATTGCAATTGTTAAAAAGCAATTACTTCGTGGTTTAACTGTAATAATATGACTGCGCTCCGTTAAAAGTCCCCGGTTCCCAGGTTTTATTCTTAAGAAAATATAAAATGGGTTTTCGATTAGTCATTATTAAAAATAATACAGTGTAAATTTAATATGTATTGACTCTGGCAGTTTTGGGCCTTTAATTTGATAAAAAAAAACCGGCATTTTCTGGAAAAAAATTCAGGAAAAACAGTTTTTTTCCACCGTATTTACAGAAAAAGACGCGATGATTTTTATAAATAAAATAGAACTTCTGTGTCTCTTTTAGTTTAAAAGTTGTGGACGACTAAAGATTTGTTTGTGAGAAATGTTTGAAACTCCAAAAGAGATACAAACGTTTTCCTTTGTTTACTGGAACGTAAGAGTTTTTGTAAGATTAAACGGGTTGAAAATTCTTGCTAAATTGTTTTCATTTGATTTTACTTCGGGTTTTTGTTTTTTATTTTTGTCACTCAGTCAAGTCTACTTTTTTATTGTTGCGTGCACATGAAAGCATATCCTCGTCACTATTCTATTTGTGTAAGTACTTACATACATTGTGCAGTATTATATAAGTAAGTACGTACTCGAGTATCTCAGGTACTTGGGTACTTTATTGTGTATCATAAAATGGAAAGTGTTTCAAGGAAAATACTTTACAGTCTCATTGTATAAGAAAATTGTATATGTATAGTTCCAAATTGCAGTGAAATCTCCGTTTCACGAAGTCACGGAAAAAAATCGTTAAATAGCAGTTTCGTAAAATAGAAACATTTTTAATATCTAAAGTACTTCTATTACTGCTGACCCCTTGAGGGCTTTGACTTTGATGACTATAAGAGTCCACCAGACGCCAGTCTTCTTCCCAGTAGTGACAATCACTTCCCAACTTTCGAAGAACCACCTTGCATCATCTATCCAACCATCCCTGAGGCGTCCGAAGGGGGAGGCTGCTCACTGGCGTGGAATATAGGCTTCTTCGGAACTCAATCTACAGCACGTGTTCTGCGTATGTCAATGTCTTTCACAATTATTGTAATGTCACTCCATTGCAGTTTTGTAAAATAGAAACAACATTTTTAATATCTATACTCCTACTACTGCTGACCCCTTGAGGGCTTTGACTTTGATGACTATAAGAGTCCGCCAGATGCCAGTCTTCTTCCCAGTAGTGACAATCACTTCCCAGTTTTCGAAGAACCACCTTGCATCCTCCATCCAACCGTCCCTGAGGCGTCCGAAGGGGGAGGCTGCTCACTGGCGTGGAATGCAGTCTTCTTCGGAACTCAATCTACAGCACGTGTTCTGCGCATCTCAATGTCTTTCACAATTGTGTAAAGTCACTCCAGTTTTTGTTCGGATCCTTCATTCATTGTTCTCGCTGATCGCTCCATAATATATTTTTCGCAAGATCTTCCTCTGCCAGATGTTCAGAAGATTGCTTATCTTTTTTGGTCAGCGTTTTTATACGTCATAACTCATAACTACCGGGTTTGATAATAGTTCTGTAGACCAGTACTACTCGAGGTGTCACCGTGTCTTGTCATCAGTCATCACTGATTACTGAAGATCGCAACATCTTACTGAGACTGATGTTTCCAGCACCCTGGGCTAGTGTTGCCGTCTAGACAAGACAAGACTTTCAAAGTCTTGTCTTGAAATATCAAGACTTCACTAATAAAAAAAATAAAAAGTGGTGGAACCTTTGGTGTAAAGATACGAAATGTTATAATTACCACAAAACACCAAGCCATAACAAACACTCTCGACGTACGTTTCGCCAACCAAGTTGGCATCATCAGGAGATGATTAAAACTTTTAATCATCTCCTGATGATGCCGGCGAAACGTACGTTGAGAGTGTTTTTTATGGTTTGGTGTTTTGTGGTAATTATAACATTTCGTGAGACTTCACTAAGTCTATGTCTAGATTAAAAAACTCTTGTCTAATATCAAGACTCTAGATTATTTTCAAGAGTCTAGATTAACCGAGTGGTTTATTTTACCTACTACTACTTAGTTTATCTAGACTTTTGAAAATTGTCTAGAGTTTTGGCAAGAGTCTTGACTCTTGATCTAGATAAAGCACGTCTTGTCTTGTCTTGAAAATTTCTAGACAAGACTTTTGCAAGTCTTGTCTTGAAAATCTAGATAAGACAAGAGTCTAGAAAGTCTAGATCTAGACGGCAACACTAAACCTGGCGCGTCTTATATTGACTTATAATATAATTTACGCAAGTCTCTCCGACATTCGGATGCAAAGATAAAATAGTTTTTTAGGTCATAAAAAGGTGATCAGGTGAAAGATCTTAAATCGCAGATTTATGCTAAATTTATAGACGTTCTACGCATTTTTCTCTTTAAATATTAGCTGTAGTTTAAGATCATTATTCCACAAAGTCCTCTAGTTTTGTCTAAATTAGGTAAAATTAAACATTAAAAAAAACTAAGTAATGATTGAAAATAGCGAATTAGCGGTTTTGGAATATTTGAATTATGATTTTAAGATATTCCGACACTTCTGACTAATTAATAAATAATTAATACACTAGTATTTTTAGTATAATAATGTTATCCGTGCTAGCGTCTCGAAATTTTTGTAAGGTTGTAAATTTGTACTGACTTTATTTTGTTTTTTTTGCAGGTAAGCGGCTTTCATATCTGATTTCATTGACTTACTACAAACAAAATAATACGTAAGTAAAAATTATTATTTCACGACTCCTGAGTGACCATTTTCAAAAAATAAAAGAAAAAATAATCTCCAAACAAATGGTTAAATCTACCCCTTATAGGGGAGACCATGTCGTTTAGATTTTAATTTTGATTACATGAATCCGTTCGACTCGTCGTTCACGACGTTCGCCGCGTAAAGCCAACTTTAGACAACATGGCCAACGTATGCCAATGTTGGCGAATGTATAGGCGACCAATGTTGGGTATGGTTGGGCATGTGTGATCATTTGAATATGTTCAAACCACAGGATTCTGTTTGGCCTGTGTTGACAAAGCCTAGTACACCCAACGTTTAGCGAATATACACCAACATTAAAAAAATGGATAGCGAAGATGACGCAATTATTGCAAGTGCTTCAGAGGTAATAATTTCTTGTGCCCAGCTCTTAAAATACATGTTTCATGCAACTCATAAATCACAATAGTACAGGGTGATTCATAATATGTGCGCAGGACTTCAGGATGTGATAGCTCGTTCAAAAATATGAAAAAAAGTTCCTATTAACATGGGTCCGCAAAGCACCGTTTTCGAGATACAAGGTGTTAAAGTTGAAGAAAAAAATTTCGTTTTTTGCTTATATCTGAAGAACGGTTTGAGGTACAAAGTTAAGCTGCCGCACACATTTTCTACCTTAAAATTGCTTTGTTTTTTTTTTACGAAAATTTTTTTTTTGTTACCAGTGGTGGAGATTTTGAAGGTGGTCTGTTTTGTTTGTGTAATTTTTTATTGACATTTTGTCAACCTATAAAATCAAGTACGTAGGGCTTAAAAAAAATCATGTTTTTAATCCAAAAATGCTCTTTTTCTCGGAAACGATTGACTAAGCGCTTCAAGACAAGAGTACCTTTTTTGTGTAGAATATCCCGGCGGTTCCAAAACGCGTTTCAAAATTAATTTTTTTCCAGTGGCGTAGAAGTTAGGGGGAAAAATACCCTTCAATCCTTCAAAATCTCCACCACTGGTAACAAAAAAAAAAAATTTCGTAAAAAAAAACAAAGCAATTTTAAAGTAGAAAATGTGTGCGGCAGCTTAACTTTGTACCTCAAACCGTTCTTCAGATATAAGCAAAAAACGAAATTTTTTTCTTCAACTTTAACACCCTGTATCTCGAAAACGGTGCTTTTGCGGACCCATGTTAATAGGAACTTTTTTTCATATTTTTGAACGAGCTATCACATCCTGAAGTCCTGCGCACATATTATGAATCACCCTGTATAGTACACACATTGACAAAAACCGCTTAATGAAAACTGTCAAGTCGTCTGGATGAAAACAAAGTCATATTTGCAAGTTGAGACCAGCGTTGGCCAATTCCTTTGACACTCAAAGCGAGTGTCTTCCAATGCCAACGTCGGTGACTGTTTGTTAAAATATTGGCCATATGAAAACCATCCACACGGAATGGCAAATGCCCGAATGCCAACATTGGTCGATATTTGCCTTGTTGTCTGGAGCCGGCTTAAGAGTGAATCGTAACATAAAATTAATAATGGGACCACAAAATTAAACTACATTTATTTGTAATAACCCATTTCACCTTGTGGCCACCTATTTGTTGAAAGGTCGGCGTCTATATGTATTAATACAAGTACGTATGATTAGTTTATGTGTATGTGTGTAACGTATTGATATTTCAATTTCACCTGTGCCGCCGTGTATGTAGAGTGGACAATTTGCATGGACAGAGGCGTGCTATGCTCTATCGTAGACGGGGGCCGTCGTAACCAATATAATTACTGTTAACAATGTGCACTGTGCAACTTAGCTTTAATCCGAACAGTTATGTACACGAGATGGTTCGGTTTATGTCAGATATCTAAATCTGGGGTTGCGTAGTATAAAGTGCCACTTTAGATGAGGGAGGAAGCCATTCTGGGGAGGGTGCATGCCTGTCTAAATGGACATGTCCATGCTATGCATCTGCCCACGTTCTATTGGCCGCGTTTTTGCGCGTGTTCAATTTGCGCTAGATGCAGTCGTCCGCGTCTTTGCGCACTACAAAATACCTACTTTTCACTTCATTTTCAGTATCTTCAAAAAATTTTGACAGTTCATTTGCGTCGCCATCTTTACATTAAACAGGCTGTGCGTATGTAATCGCAGACGCATATATAGAACAAATAAACATTAGTTACTATGACAACCGTTAACTTACCACACTAGTGCGGTAAGTAAAACACTTTTGGCACACCTGCCTGTTAAATGACCCATTACAAGTCCGGTCGTCGGTAGACATGCATCGAAAGTAGCTATTTTATGTGGGTATGGCAACAAATTGATTTTTGTATATTCTGGAGTCAGTTTTTGAGTACTTTCAGATGAAACGAAAAATTCGAATAATAAACATATATTTATTGCAAGAAATGCAAATATTTAATTCACCTACTCGCGTTTCTCAATGTTTGCTGCAATTTCCACAATCTTTTTTGCGGCGCCCTAGTACATTATTACGTTGCGCGGCGATGGTATGCCTGGAGGTAGTACTATGTATCCGTATGACCTCTGTATGTAAAATAGTATGACTCACTGTGGTATAGGATATGCGGTGTGTGCCGTATTGTTTTTTGTATGCCCCACGTGATCGATATAACAATGGGACAACCGAAGAAACCGGTACACTTTTATGAACTGTTACACTGTTGCAAGTACATAATATATATATTTATTCAGTAATTTACATGGTACATTATATTGATTCGCCACGAGTCTCAAGGATTGCATGGTTTATTATATGACATTAAGCTAAAGTTTCCTATGTAGGATGACTTTGGTAAAAGGATCGACGAAACAAGCTGACCTAGTGTTGCCGTCTAGATCTAGACTTTCTAGACTCTTGTCTTGTCTAGATTTTAAAGACAAGACTTGCAAAAGAAATTTTCAAGACAAGACAAGACTTGCTAGATCAGGACTCTTGCCAAAACTCTAGACAATTTTCAAGAGTCTAGATAAACTAAGTAGTAGTAAGTAAAGTAAACCACTCGGTTAATCTAGACTCTTGAAAATAATCTAGAGTCTTGATATATTAGACAAGACAAGAGTTTTTTTATCTAGACTTAGACTTAATGAAGTCTTGATATTTCAAGACAAGACAAGACTTTGAAAGTCTTGTCTTGTCTAGACGGTAACACTATTTGCGGATCGCTATACGTCCTGCAAAAACGTGAATTTCCGCAAAATTGGACAAGAAAATATCACTTTGAGGGTGGCTCCACCAAATAAAGTATCTGGCCAATATCACCAAATATCAAAACTAGGTCAAAACGACATCACAAAATATCCATGAGCAGAGATGGGATTCTAACCCACGACAGTCTGATCCAAATGCCAGCACGCTAACCATTACACCACCTGCGACTGTCCTAGTACACATCAGGGGTGTTACGAATATTCGCATCCGCATCCGTAAATGCGGAATATTCGCATTAATTCAGACATCTGCATCCGCATTCACATCCGCATCAATCAATGCGGAGTTTTTACGGATGCAGATTCACATCAACAAGTAACTACATGTAAAGAAAGTGGGCGGAGCCAGAGTGGCGCGTGCTAAAAATATGATTAAATAAATAAAAAGTTAAAATTAAATTGATTTTCAGTTATTTATGCACTTAAAATTTAAATAATTATCCTTTTAAAATCCCAAAAGACGCTAATGACCTTAGATGTCGACACGTCTATAATCTACAATAAATAAAATAAATTAAAATCCCAAAATCCGCATCCGCGGATGTGAACTTCTAATAATCCGCATCCACATCTGCATCCGCGGATGTCTAAATTTTTGCATCCGTAACAACCCTGGTACACATGCGGCTAAAATGATTTTCGATTCGACCAAATGAGAGTTCGTTCTACGGTTCTAGTTCTATAAACTATGTGATGGTCATTGACATTTGTGCGGAGCCCTGGAGGACGCTATCAACTATTGCACCGCTGGGACTTGAACTGGAGGTAACACGGAACCAGAGGCACAATTCACTTCTCGCATGACGCCACACAAAGTGAAAACAAGGAGTAATTCAATTGTGCATATACATACGTACATCCGTTTGTTCTTGTGATCTATTGTTTGCTATTAAACAATACCAGTTGTACTCCGTTAGTTTGTAAATATGTATACCTATAACACACGGCGTGATTAATGGAGTCCGGATTTCAAGGTGTCATAACCCCACATTTTTTTCGGGTATTTTGTATGGCAGTGAAACGAGAGAGCGCGTTTTCATAGAATCATTCGAAAACGTTTTAACTCCACCGTTGAACATTTGGTTCTGTTTGTATATTTGTCAATCCTATGTTGACCAAATGCGTGGATCAAATTCTGCAAGAACATTCTTCGAAATCATAAGCCGAATGATATCAGTTTTGACTTTACATCTGTTCCGAAGTTAAGGATTTGCTGATTGATTGATTGGCATATGTGATTTTGCAATGAAAACGCCTAAGATGGATTGGGGTGGTTCAAACGGTCATAAATGCAGAAAATGGTTAGAGAAAATGCAAATAAGCTTTAAAATACGGTTCTGTTCCAGTTTTGAGTCAACGCTTGGAATAAGAAACTCGCAGAGCTGAGCGTCCACCATCGCGCTCTGGTAGATATATACTTGTTGTAATGTCAGTTTTTGTAACATGTTGATGAGTAGATCTTACAGAAGCTCCATTATTTAAAAGTTCTTACTTAAAAACAGTATGGTCCACTCTACACAGAACTATTAGTTTTTATTACCTCCATTGTAGCAGTAATACTTCAGCGTCTGAGAGCCAGGCTGGCCTAAGTCACATTCAACAATATTTCTTCAAGAAACTTGAATTTATTGTTTATTTACTATCAGAGAAAAATTCTTGCAAACAGACTTTTCTAGAATGAATATTTGGACAGCACAGCTTATCAGTAGATAGGTAGGTGATTTTTTTAGTAAAAGAAAAAGCATTTTCTGAATAAATGTGACAAATCGGTTTGACTTTGAGGTAAATACTGACTCATGTTTGGACGGTAATAAGAAAACGAAGTTCTACTCGTTTTATATATTGAATTACCTATAATAATAAGAGATTTATTGTCATGAAGTAAAAAATCTATTGTGTGCTTGTTCTATATTGATTGTTTTTTATTGACAGTGTTATGTTACAATATTTTTTCACCTTTTATTTTTAAGAAAGGGCAATTGTCTTCTCAGTTACATGTCAGATACTTGGATTTACAAACTTAGTAGAAAATATACATTCTTGTATAGGATCTGGTTCTGAAAGTCTTCCTTCTACAGTTCTCATGGATGCTTTTATTATTCGACGTTATACAATTCTCTCTGGAACATATTTTGTGAACCCTTTTGTAGACGTTCGCTAGCATTGTTTATCTCAAACCTTCTTGATGAAATATTTTTTAAATTTCGGAAGGAAAATTTAAAAAAAGGAATTACAGTAAATTTTGAAATTGCTGGCATTTTTAGGGTTCCGATGCTCAAAAGGAAAAAGAACGGAACTTATAGGATCACTTTGTTGTACGTCTGTATGTTTGTCCGTCAAGCAGGTGCGTGAAGTTAGTCCGGAAAAAATCCGGGCTGGATGGGAAAACGGCTCAATCAATTGTCCATCGTTAGACCACATTTTCCCACCAAATGATTTCGTTTTCCCATCTTTCATTTTTCTTTTATTCAACATTTTTATTTTTCGGGCCAACTTCACAAGCCCGAAAAATTTGCTGGGCTAGGTGGGAAAACATCGCATTCGAAAGGCCTTCGTTAGTCCATGTTTTCCCACCAACCAAAAAAAAGTTATGCAATAAATAGTTTTTTTCCAAAAATATCATATATTGCTGGGAAAAAAATCCGTGCTTGAGGGGAAAACGCCTCAATCAATTGTCCATCGTTAGACCACATTTTCCCACCAAATGATTTCGTTTTCCCATCTTTCATTTTTCTTTTATTCAACATTTTTATTTTTCGGGCCAACTTCACAAGCCCGAAAAATTTGCCGGGCTAGGTGGGAAAACATCGCATTCGAAAGGCCTTCGTTAGTCCATGTTTTCCCACCAAATAATTTCGTTTTTCCACCAACCAAAAAAAAGTTATTCAATAAATAGTTTTTTTCCAAAAATATCATATATTGCTGGGAAAAAAATCCGTGCTGGGGGGGGGGACGCCTCAATCAATTGTCCATCGTTAGACCACATTTTCCCACCAAATGATTTCGTTTTCTCACCTCTCATTTTTCTTTTATTCGACTTTTTTATTTTTCGGGCGCCTGGATTTTTTCTGGGCTAACTTCACGCACCTCCGTCAAGCCCCTTTTCTCAGGAACAGCTAGAGGTATCCAGTTGAAATTAATATCAAGTGCTAAGGCCTACAATCCCATAGTCCTGTAAAAAAAATCAAGCTTCTAACTCAATGCAATAAAAAGATACGGCCTTTCAAAAATCACTCATTTTGATACAGACTTGCTCATCAAAATCTATAGGGTAGTTCCCGTTGACTTAGACGCTTGAAATTTGGTACGAAGGCAGGTCCCATAGCGCAAGTAAATCATTATAATTTCTAAATTCTATGTGGAATTATTACGTGACAAACTTAATTTTATAGTCTTTAGAAACCGACTGTAGCTGGAGTTATTAAACGACAGCGGTATTTTATCTCGTCGCTAGTTATCGTGTTTAACTGCAGTAAGTAGTCGAGGCATAAAGGTAAAACACTAACCGGATAGTTAGTTTAGTGTCAACAGTGTTTCTTTTTTGTTTTTTTTTTATCAAAACCGAGTCAATATTTGTGTTTGTGCATTCAAAACAATGCTTGGTCGCGATGCTTTGTGATTAGAATATGAATTTACGGGGACGCATGCGCGTGTTCGTGTGAATTGTGCTGTACACGCATGCATACGTAATGTTACAAATTAATAGTTTATATGAAATAGTGCTGGCCTGGTAGTGAACTGTGTCTGTTGGAATCCTAAAGGTCCACACGCGCACTGAATCGACTCGGATCGGTCGACTTGGAACGGTACGATCGGCAAGTCTGCGTATACCGCGCACCGAATCGGCAAATCCCGTGTTTTCAACAGCTCAGTACAGTTCATATACTTTAAATTATATACCACGCATTGTCCATTTACTCAATGTGCGGTGAGTGAAGTCCACAAAGAGAGCAAAAATATATCTGTGTCTTTTTTGACGAAGTAATTCCGATGATTTCATTGGTCGATGTACGGACGTTCCATCTGAACAAAATGTTGAAATAAAGATATCTTTCATTTCAAACAAAATGTAAACAAAACGCTAGACAGCTGTTGTCATTATAACGTAATCTAGTTTAATTTTTTTAAAAACAGTTTTTTTACTCATATTCCTTGAAATTCGGATCTTTTTGGGCAAAATAATATCACTTTCAACTGAAGTATTCCATGAACTGAAGTATAAACAACACTTGAGACGTAATATATAAAGACAAAGAAATATGTCATGGATGCCATTGACGTAAAACCTCAGTGCCCCAGTGGTCAATAGTATACCTGCTCTCTTAAAAATTCTCTCTTTGTCTATGGAAGTAGCCAATCAGGAACCTGCCAGCTGAGCCCGCATAAAAAAGACAGAAATATATACCTGCATCTATGTTGGCTTCACGATTTTTGATCTATCAGCAGTATAGGGTAATATGTATATGGTACAGTCCGTAGCAGCCATTTAGTACAGACGTTAAACAAATATAATATAATTAAAAATATATAATATAATATATAATATTCCCGCATACTTTCAATTAAAATTTAGTCAAACATAGCAACATTCTGCAGTTTTGATCTTACTAGTTGATATATAGTTAAAAACCGTCGGAACATTCGGCCATTTTTCAATCCGAAGTCAGTGACTGGGGATTTATTTAATTTCATGCATACCAATACGTGCCGATCGTATTGTTCCGAGTCGATTCAGTGTGTGTGGACCTTTACGTTGCTTAGAAAATGTGTCATTACTCATGATTTAATAATAGACAATTTTTATTTCCAAATCGAAATAAAAAAATTTAGAATGGATAAAAATTCAAATATAGCCGAACTTACACACGATTGAAACATGGGAAGAAAGTGATCGTAGGCACCTCCCCAAAGCTCACTGAGAAGTGAGAACATAATTATTAGACTCAGCAGACCGACACTCCAGGAAGGTGACTGGGCTTACGGCCGGTCACGCTTGTCTTAGAAAACACCTACATATGATGGGGATACATCAGGAATCAATACTACGTAGATTTTGTGAAATGTTGGATGAAACAGCCACCCATATCGTGTTAGAATGTGAGGCTCTAGCCTACACGAGGACAACCATCTTTGGTTACAATCAGGGACGGATAGGCCCACCGGAATTTTCCCGGTGGGCCGCTACTTATATTGACGAAAATGGGCCGATGAAAAATACTGCTATTGCACATACATAGTACATACAAGTATTCATGTGGGCCGCTAGATTCTGTTTTTCCCGGGCCGGTCAGATCATGCCTATCCGCCCCTGGTTACAATAGATGAGAACGGAATTATTCCACAGGATAACCTGGTGGCCAAACTTCTGAAGCTCATGAGAAGTTCCAAATTATTCGCTGACTAGATCCAGTATAAAAAGTGGAAGTACAAAAATCCTTGTAGAATGTAATGCACCTTTTAGGCCAATCTGGGAATACCCGTATTTGTTTTAATCTTTTTTATTGTAGTTCTGCTTCCGTTAAATTCTAGTTCAGTTTCCCTCAATGGAAAATTGGAATGTAGATTACTTCAATGTTTTTTGGCAGTTAGCGCTCCCAGGAACCCGAGCTCGTACCAACCGGTTTGTGTATGCCGCCTGGCAGATTTCTAAAACACACATAGACAATGATGACCTCAGCTGTTGAGCGTCTACAATCCATAATCTATAAATCAAGTTTAGTTGGGACACAGACCAGTTCGCTATCGGCTGGGAAAAACACACGAACGTGACATATTTGTACAAGAAGACGTAGTGTCTACAACTTCACTAGTTTAAAAGCAATTCTCAGTGGGTTTTAACTTGAAATATACACAGCATTCCGTGTACGTGGATGATAAGTGCTTCAGGTTTGTCGTGTAAGTTGGCACTATGTGTACACCACAGGCGCGATAATACAGAGATGATGCATGCGGCACTAAATTAACTCGGTGGCCTAAGGGCCAAAACCGCGTATGGCTAGTTTGTGGCAAAGTAGAATTAATGGAGAAATAAGCCAATCCAATTTAATGAACAAGTTCTGTTTTTCGCAGCAGCGAAAAGCGAACGCCGTCGATCGTATGAATTGACTGCGGGGTGGCCACTTTCTGGAATACGCTGGAAAAGTCAGGGGATTTTGGTAGAAGTCAGGGATTTTTTTGAAAAAAGACCAGTCAAGTGCGAGTCGGAGTCGCGCAATGAAGATTCCGTACCTACACTGAATAAATTGTGTCGACCAGTTTAACTTTGGTACCTGGCGCCATACAAGATCTTTGAATATTGAAGCAAGTTGGTCGGAATTTTTGAAACGTACACATGTTGTGTAATGCTGTATAACAATATAATGTATTAGTTATACGTACGTAAAAGTCAGTAAAAAAACTAAAAAATTCACCTAGAAAACCGGGAAAAGTCAGGAAAATTTATTCTGGAGAAAAAGTGGTCACCCTGATTGAGGTACCGCCCTACCACATGAGCGTCATAAATACTTAGTCGAACGAAGTTCATTCATAAACGTATATTTTGCGAAGTTATTTATTTTCGATGAAAAGGGGGACCACTTTCCCCAATTGGAGCTAAGATAGATTTTGTAATTTCGTCTTGACGTGTGATTGTCCTGAAGATGCTGAGAAGAATCAATTAAGTGGTTTAGGCCGTATAGTTGCGATCACAAACAGATGACAGACAGACATTTTTTTTTAAAACCACATTTTGGGCTCATGGTAGTGATGAGCAAAAACAAGACCAAAACCATCATAATCTTTGTCTTGCCTGCAAGACTTGAGGTCTTGCAATTTACACATTTTATATACAATTTATGATTTATTAAATGTATTCAGAAGTTTTTTTTTTAATAATCAAAAATTACTGGCTTTTAAGAACTATTTACATCCATTTAACGTCTAAAAAACGATTGTCTCAAGCAGTTAGGTTCGGTGCCTTGCAAGACTAAGACCGATTTTGCTCACCACTAGCTCAGGAAAACTCAAAATCGAATTTCTGCACGATCACCAGACTTCCCTATTACTTCGTTTTGAATGTAGAAAAATAAAAAGAATAAGCTATTATTATTACCTATTCAGTTACATAGAACATTTATGTCATAGACGATTTCAAACTACAAATATTAACATACGGCGATAAAAAATCCAATTGTCTGAACCGGACATATGATTTTATTAATATCGATATTCATTTACAAGCGCCATCATAAAATGTTTCATTGTGGTTTTGTTTGATTAATGATAATCCATTATTGATGTTAACGTCTATTATTTATAGTTGATTTTAATGGTGCCGATACTTTGATGTTGAATGTTGTACCCTAATATGGCGGAGTAAATTATATATTATATACTTCGAAATTTGAATCTATAAATGTAAATATTTCACAATTTAAAATTTTTGAAGTTTTAATTATACTGTTTGTACAAAATTGGACACAACTGTATATTTTAGCATATCAATCGGTACATCGGTTTTGACATTTCTAAAGTGGGGAAAGCATCACGATCCTCAGGATTTTATTTATTGTAGATTATAGACGCGTCGACAACTTATGTCATTAGCGTCTTAATTACATTAAATAACAACTCACTTAAAACTAAATGACATCGCAAAACATCCATGAGCGGAGGTGGGATTCAAACCCACGACAGTGTGATCCAAAGGCCGCTACACTAACCGTTACACCACACTGTACTCGGGTCTCAGGAATATGTATAATATCGCCATATTATAATATGTTCAGAAATAACTAATAATAACACTAAACAGCGATAAAAAGCATTCAAAGGGTGAAGATTATTTTTGATCGGCGCGTTTACGACTTTCATTTTTTCATTCAATCCTGGTATTTATTCAATTGTCAACTTTGAAACCCGCCACTTTCACTGTCACGGATTATAAAAAAATTATTTGTAATTAGGAATCCCAAACGAAATGATTATTATTATACCTATGTGAAAATCCGTGTAATGGGGCTTAGTAAAATATTGACTACGTTTATGCGAGAGCGTTAATCGAAGTTAGGCTGCCTTAAGGTCGATTTAGATACGCGTAAACACGCCTAATATCAGTTAGTTAACCGCAGTTAAGCCTTAGTTAAAAGTGATTCGTAACTGCAGTCTGCAGTTGCTAAGCAAACTAAGGTTAACACTTAACAGCTGCGCGTAAACACTTTAAATTTTATAATATTTGACAGACCAAACATTAGCTATATACATAATAAAATCACTTATAATGACTATGAAATAAACAAGTTAAGTAAGGCCAAATTTCTAGGTATTTATATCGATTCTGCTTTAAAATGGGATGTACAAGTTGACAGCGTATGCGCAAAGCTAAATAAAATTTCGTATTATATCAGATCTCTGAAAAACACCTTCAGTACCGACGTGCTAATATCTGTTTATTATGCATTTGCTTACAGCTCGATGAGTTACTGCATTATTTCCTGGGGTCATTCTCCTGAATGCAATAGGATATTTATTTGTCAAAAAAGAATAATTAGATTGATCTTTAAGCTACGTTCGCGACAATCGTGTAGACAACTATTTATCAGCAAAAGAATACTCACTTTCTATGGCATCTACATTTTTGAACTTATTTTATATATAAAACATAATATCAATAATTTTAATCTGAATTCTGATGTACATAATTATAGTACCCGTAACAATAATCGTATACACATAGAAAAATATAGAACCACTAAATATAGTAATAGTCCGCTTTGTAAAGGAATACATTATTATAACATGTTACCATCAGATATAAAATCAATTCAGAGTTTTGCAATTTTCAGAAATAGAGTAAAGAATTTGCTGATAGATAGTTGTCCGTATGATTGCCGCGTGCAATTCTAAGACAAATCTGTCCAACTATTTTATTTAATACTTTTAATTTATTAATTGTATATCTTTATTCTGTATGACGCTATTACACCTTTTTATAGGTTTTCAATAAAGATTATTTCTATTCTATTCTATTCTAAATGAAGTTTAGAGCGATTGAAACGCATGCGCGAAGATAAATTTATCTTCGCGCATGCGTGGAAGACACTAAGCGCATGCGTGGAAGAAACTAAACTGAAGTTAACGAGCTAACTGAAGTTAAAATTTTCTCCGAGTAAACACCTTGACTAACCGTTGTTAAGGCGGCCTAATTTCGGTTAACGCTCTCACATAAACGTAGTCTATAATATGGATGAGTCAATAAAGTATTATAAAAATCCTATACTTAAAAGCAAAGGTTTTACTAGGTTGTGTAACACAATCTTTGACCACATTGTGATGATAGTGCGGTCTCTGACCACATAGGCTATTTCCATTTTTCGTTGTACCTACGTATTACATTTGTTTTGTTTTTTTGTTTAGTAACTTGCGTTTCGCGTTAGTGTTATACTTTGTATGCGAGGCAGATTGTGGTGTTGAATTCATAATGGCGCTGATGTGTTGAGACTTTTAAGTTCTTTTATAACTGTATTTATGTGACTAGCAGTGATGGAATGAAATAGCGCCTAGCGGTGAAAGGTTATTCTAGATCACTTAGTTAAAGGTTAAAGATATATTCCAATTTTAGAGATTAAAATAATAAAGAGCATGGTCCTAGATTGACCCAAAAGGTGCGCCACATCTTATAAGGATTTTTGTGCTTCCCCTTTTTACTGTATCTTGTCAACAAATAGTGTTGATCTTCTTATGAACTCCAGAAGATTGGCCACAAGATTATCCTGTGGAATAATTCCGTCCTCATATATGTAACCAAAGATAGTTGTCCTCCTGTAGGATAGGGCTCCACATTCAAACACGATATGGGTGGCTGTTCCATCCTCCATTGCATAGCGTTGATTCCTGATGTATCCCCATCACATGTAGGTGTTTTCTCAAAGAAATGTCATTTGTCTACGTCGCGACTCGCGGACATCAATTGGCGGGTCGCGGTCGTGATACCGTTTTCATTAATTTAATGACTGTATCATATAGGCAAAAGATAGGGTATCGTCCCACTTGCTGTTTGTTTGCCACATTCATTAGTTTGAAACTTAAGCGCTCACCCTTCACGGTACATTTACATATTAACAAAAGTGCTTTCCGTTTCCTCAAAGGAAAAGCAACGCCGTCGCTTTTTAACAAAGCCTACTGCCATACAAAATTAAAATCGTTTTCTACTGATTCTCCTGATGCTACATAAAAGAACCGCGGTCATCGAGCAAACAAGGCCTTGATTAACAATTAAAGTTTCACTATATGTGTTGGATAGCTCGCGTAGAGATACCGTTGTGAATGATTTCAGATACGCGTACCTTTCAAAAAAGTTTCCAAATTTGTTTTCTCACCTTGGAACACGAATATTGAAAATTCCTCACAAACACGTCTTCCTTAGATTTTAACAAAGAACGTTTGTGTCAAATTTCATGTTTCTAACTCGGGCGGTTTCGGAGTAATTATTATTCGAATGACTCCTTTTAACCCCTACTTCACACACTCCGGAGTACAAACTTACGGATTTTAGATTTTTCTCGGGGATTTGTGGATACTGTCTATAAGTAGGTATGCCAAATTTCAATGCACCAGTTCATCTAGAAGTTGATTTTCTTTTTTGAACAAACACATGCATATTGCATACATACTTATCGCCTCCCTTCCAGGGACGGACATTGGAATGTGGTTGCTATTACAAATTGCATTCCAATGTTCTTTGGGAATTAGCGCTCCCAGGGACCCGAGCTCGTACCAGTCTGTTTGTGTATGCCGGCTGGCGGATTCTAATACACAAATGGATTATTTGTTGTGTTGAAGACGCTAATGACCTGAGTTGTCGACGCGTCTATAATTTACAATTAATTAAATTAATCACACTTCCCGCTTTATATATACGATAATAGGTATAGATAATTTTTATGTCGAGCCTGCTTTATTTCTCGATGGCCGTGGCATTACAAGAAAAATGTACGATTTCTATGTCAGCAGAAATTAATCTCATTCAGTGAGATGAAAACGCATTTTTCTTCTTTTTCATAGACATTCGTTCTGCAGTATGTGTAACTATGTGGGCCTTTTACTGGGACAATGGATGTTCCGTAGCCCCTAGCGTGTTCGGCATTTACCGGGTGTTCGGTTCAGCCTTTTTCTGTGATCACAAAGCGAAGTGGCAGATTTTTTAAAAATATTCTTTAGTAACGAACTGCTATTTATATAGCGTAGGTATATTAGAAAGGGGAGGTTAGGAAACTTTACCATCCGAAATTCACTAATCGTTTTATGGGTTTGTGGATTGCTATACAATTCACTTGTTCATTATTCGTTGCACACTTGAAAGAGACACTGCCGATCATAAAACGTTTTTAATTGAAGGAAGATTTGGTTGAGGGTCAAAAATAATGAAGCTTTACCAAAATATCGATATTTTGGTAAAGCTTCATTATTTTTGACCCTCAACCAAACCTTCCTTCAATTATTAACATTCATTGGGTCAACACTACTATATACTAAAGATAAAACGTTTTATCTCTATTTCAATTCTAAGAAAAACTACATTAAAGTGGATTGATCCTTCAATGAATGGGTTAGTTACCAAGTAGTTATTTGATTGAAATGGAAAGAGACACCAGTGCTGGTCATATTCGTTGTGAGCGCTAATGACCTCATGGTAGTCGAGCGTCTATAATCGAAATTATTAAATAGGGTAATAAAAAAAATGTGTTTTAAGGACCACCAACAGCTAAGGTTATTTGAGCCTATAGCACCAATTCATATTTTCAATTCATTTATTTTTTTTAATAATAAATTGAAAATCCAATTGACACTTTTACCAGATTTCGGGCTAGAACCCGGGAACTGGGGACTTGTAATAGAGGAACCATAGCAACTCCATGTAAACAATGGCATTGCTTCACAGATCTACACTCTTGGTCATTCTCAGCCTAGGGTAATAAAATTAGTACCTGGACCGACTTCACACATTTGGGGTCAACTTTGGTGCCAGTAATGTTCGTCCAAAGTGTAGATAGACAAAATAGCCCTGGTACCAACGTTCGCGCCAATGTTGGAAGCTATCGGTCTTGTGTCGGTTTTTCGACGCACATTAAAGGGGTTGGTGCCATTTATCGTGTTTCCGGCTACACAACGGACGTTCGGTCAGTTGGTGTACAGAGTTTGCAGAGTGAAGTACCAATTGAATATTTAAAATAAAATAAATTGCTCAGATTTAGTGATGAAAGTACTGGAGTTTTTGGAGCTCTATCAAGCAGAGCCAATTTTATGGAATCCGATCGTTGAAGAACAAACGTCCGAAAGATCACGTTGGCTCTGTGAGGAACTAGCTGAGGTTGGTTCCAATCACTCAATGTGTGGATCCTATCGCGAATAATATTATAATCGTAAGCCAACGTTGGCATCAACATTGGCATCCAATATGTAGGACCAACATTGGCCCCCAATGTGTGGAACAGGGGTAATAATAAATTGAATTGTTCTATTACTTAAAAAAAAACACATTGTATAATACGAAAGGCATGTGCGTGTGTGTGTGTGTGTGTGTGTGGATTGTGGAGTTGTCGACCTAAAGGGATGTAATATTTTCTCATTACATTGAGAACCGTGTTCTGTTCGCCTACCTCCTTACGCTGTTTACTCCTTGTCCGCTACGGTACATAGTTTTTGACATGGATTAATTTGCCGCGTATCGATTAGGACGATATATCCGCATTGTGTTAGGGACTTGTTTACTTGATAAAAGAACACATGTGTTACGTCATTAATTAATTATTATCGTTCCTTTTTGAAGGCTGAACGGCGATATCTCGGTGACCTTCAGATTACATTTCATATTTAGGAAATAGGGTCGACATTGATATTTACCTATGCGTTTGTTATTTATTTACTTTTTGTTTTGCAATAACCATTTTACTTTCGAACGATCATAGAAGTGAAAAAAGTCGCCTTGTAATAACGAAAAAATGATTCGAGATTTTGACGGGTTTAGATGTTTTATGGTCCTTACATACCGAAACCCCGAAAAATCGAGTTTTAGATATCCGTCAGTCCGTATGTGCAGAGACTTGCTGGCTACATCGTTCAATGGATCGAAACCAAATTTTAAACGTAGGGTTTTTAGGGGAATCTTCAGGGACTTTTTCTCCCCTGCTCTTCCAAATAAGAGTATTTACTGATGAATGAAAATTGCTATTTTCTCGTGAAACGGCTCTAACGATTTTGTTCACATTTCATATTTCAATGTAAATAATGATTCTTAAATATTATACCATTCACTTGTCTCGAAAAAATTAAGATATGGTACCATTTATTTTTGTTGCGACAGTAGACTCCCATAAAGTTCGCGACTACGGGACTGCGGAGACGTAAACGCTATCTTTTCATATGTCCTCTCTCTAAGCTCCATTCTCATTCCAAATCCAGTAGTATACAAATATTGTTACGACGCGACATGCGGAGAGAGAATGGAATTTTAATAGCTATAGCAAAAATATCAGTCGTGACTTTTCGACGTTTAGCAAATCGCGACACAAAGTTTTTTGAATTTCACTTTGACTAATGACTTGTTTTTAACCGACTTCAAAAAAAGGAGGTTTCTCAATTCGACCGTATATATTTTGTATGTTGTATGTAGTTATGTTTTATGTATGTTCGCGTATAACTTCGTCGTTTATGAACCGATTTTGAAAATTTTTTTTTATTTGAAAGGATATACTTTCAGATTGGTCCCATAGAAATTTCATCAAAATCGGTTCAGTAGTTCGGCTGTTTTTTTAATAAAAGTAAGTAACGGCGTGTGATTCTTTAAAGTAAATGTTACTTTTTGACACTAAAAAGTAAAAAATAAAAAGCTTTTTAACAAAAAAAAAAACCTCCTTCAAAAAGGCACTAAAAAGAGGAAAATAATGAAATTTTGAGGTCTGTGCCAATTAAAATATTAAGTCGGTTAAAAAGTATAGTATAGTGATTAATATCTTCTTTTTTTTAACCAACTTCGTATTTTAATTGGCACAGACCTCAAAATTTCATTAAGAATAGGTAATTATTGAAATCAAACTTGCTTCGTATTTTTCCTGTTCTTTTTATCAGCCGAATGCGACTCAAAACCGCATCCGCAAAGATACGGCCAAAAGGAAGTATCGGTCACATTAAGTTTTAAAAGTGTGTTGGAACGAAAAATTTCTAAACTGAATGCCGGCACGTTTGATAAAGATGATAGTATAAATTGTTATTTATCTTCAGAACAAGCGTAAGTGGCGGTCTACCGTACAGGCGCAGAAGCACGCGGGTGAAGCTTCATAGTAAAGGTATTGCAGAGGCCTCAAAAATTTCGAATGATAAAAAATAGAGAATTTTTAAAGAAGGGTCTCAAAATTAAGTTACGTTTGCGACCCCCAAATGCCCAATTCATCACTGACATTGATATTGGTTCGGATGTTACAAAAATTATTGCGTTGAAAAAACTTGACGCGCGTTTCTTGAAGTCTTGATGATGCTAACTTTGTTAGCGAAAAATATTTTTTTTTTTGAGGCTAGCAATAACCGAAGGCAATTCGAGATATACTTTCGATTTATTATTGGTTTGATAATTGAGGGAAAATCCTTAGACAAATAAAACGTCATAATAAAAAAATTACAAATTAAGTTTTGAATTAAATTAAATAAAAAATTAATTTAATTAAATAAGGTTTAGATTAAAATTTCCATTTAACATCTCTCGACCATAAGGATGAATCTATTTTTATGGTTCCTGAAAATGGCATCTTTATATAGCAGAAAAATGTTTCACTAAAATCTTTTTTCTTGAAATTGATTTTTATTGTAATTTCAAATTTGTAATTAGCTGTTATTATTAATAATTTTTATTATTAGACTGAAAATCCAAATGCTGCTTTTAACAGTACCTACTAGGCTTGAGAATAGCCGAGCGTGTAGCAGTGCTGTTGTTTACATGGCGTTGCTATGGATCCTCTATTACAAGTCGCCAGTTCCCGGGTTCTAGTCCGAGAGCTGGTAAAAGTGTCAATTGGATTTTCAATTTATTATTAAAAAAAAAAAAATAATGAATTGAAAATATGAATTGGTGCTAGGCCCAAATAACCTTAGCTGTTGGTGGTCTTTAAAACACAATTCAAATTTTTAACAGTACCTACTCTCAGATTAGATATTGGAAATAGTCAACAAACGAAACATAGTAACGCCAAACCAACAATAAGGCGATTTTGCCAAACCCTATAAAAAACTTTTTCAATGCGTCAGTTTGATGTGTCGACGGGCGCGCGATCCCGGATTCGTTCCAGTGGACGCAGTGCTGACGGGGACAAGTGTAGCACGTGTGCAAAGATACATCATGTAATAATGTGCGCGGACACCACTACGAGGTGCAATACACTCGGAGTATTACACCGCACACACAGCCCGGGGTCTGCAGTGCGCCGCGTTAACTTGACCTACATCCTGCGCACTGGGTCAGCGGTGCCGCATTGATTACATACACTCAGTGGAACTGGGTGTAAAACTTCGCGTGCACTGTGTACACTGGACAGTTGCACTACTCTGCACCGGAGTTGTATCGATGTCATATTTCAATGGGAACGAGTAAGAAAATTTTCGCTGACCGTCCTTTTTATTCCACTTTGAACTTCAGTGCTTGCTAGATATCGGGAATAATTAATCTTGTTAACTTTCCCATTGGAAGTTATTGTATTGGGTCCAATTTTGCAAATGACAAATTTTGACGTATCTCCACGTTACAAAGGGTCCCTAGAGCTCGAATCCATCGTTTTGAGAGAGACGTCTTGTGTGTGCGTGTGTACGTACGTTCGTGAACTTTTTTTCGTCTCGCATATCTCGAGAACAAAGAATGATATCGACTTCGGACCAATTTCATTCGAATAATGAACACCTGATAAGGTTTGCAAAAAATTTGAATTGGAGGTTTTTTTATAAAAAAAAAACTACTGTAAAATTGTTGTAAAATGTTTTTCGTGTCGCATATTTCGAGAACAATAATTATAATAATGATATCGATTCCGGATTAATTTCATCGACGCCTAATTACGTAATGAACACTTGATACGGTTTGCAAAAAATTTCAATTGGCTGTTTTTTTTACCCAATGGGAAGTCAGCAGTGTATTCACTCTACCGTGCGTTAAGAAGTTTCACTTCAAATATTTTAATAATATTCTTAGCTATAGGCAACAAATCAACAATTTAGTTGTTTTAAGAAGTTAATTTCAAGACTTCGTTCTGACGTCTTGTGATAACGTTTAATTAATAAATGTTTTTAATTGTCTGTAATTATTGTTAAAAGTTATTACTGACACGTTGACGTAACAGCTATTTTTTATTGTAGATGTTATTTTGAACCTGATCATGTCATCTGAGTTTTTACGCAAACTTATAATTATTCATAAAAATTGTTTAATACATGTTTTTTTTTTGTGTAAATATATGTATACGTTTGTTTGCCTACACATTTGAACAAATAATATTATGTATTATGATTTGTATATTTTGCAGTCATATCGAAAAATAGTCATTTTATATAATAATCAAGTTCCTATCTCATTTCGTTTAGAAGTTAGGAGGCCTGTGACAGACAGACGGACGGACATCATTGACACAACAATAGGATTCCTTTCTGGTATACGGAACCCAAAAGAGTTCAAGAAAGACGGTGTTAGGTTCTAATAATTGATGACACGTTTCTGGTACGACTTGCAACGTTAATGTTCTTTTAGCTTGGAATTACCATGGGAAATTCATGGTAAAATTTAGTGCTGAAAACATTTTTATTGCTTTCAGCACAAAGTCGTACTAGAAGTCGAGCATTAGTTTTTTTTTTTACTTTTTATAATATATTTACAGAGGATATAGGGGGTTAAGGAAGTCGTGCAAAAATTCAAATTTGGATTTTTGCGTATTTACACGTTTTTAAATCCCCTGAACCCTGGAAAAATGTCTGGCTGTCTGTTTGTCTATGGTCGCACATAGAGCTCAAACCGCTGGATCAGTTTTGCTCAAATTTTGAATGTTTTTGTTCAGGACAGTCATTAGGGGGCATCCATTAATTACGTGAGGTGATTTTGGCGATTTTTCGACCCCCCTCCCCCTTGGTGAGATTTTGCTCGACCCCCTCCCCTAATTTCACGTGAGATTTTTTAAAATGCGTATTTTTAGTGTAAATACGTTAATCTGTGTTTGATTGCGTTGGATTTATTTAAAAAAACATAATTTGCTTAATTATTTTTATTTAAGACTAGTATTTAAGATTTCTAAGAACGTAGTCTATAGAATACTTTGTGGCGTTCGCACAACCGCGATAAATATTATTGTGTAGGAATAGGATTTAGCCATATTTTAGTGGAGAACATATGTTTTACTTAATTTAACCCAGTTTTCTCGCAATTTGACACTGTTTCTTGTGGAAAAAAAATTACGTGATATTTGCCGAGACTCCCCCTCTCCCCCACGTGAGATTGGGTGAGGTTCGGGTCGACCCCCTCCCTCCCCTAAACGCCTCACTAAATTAATGGACACCTCCTTAGAGGCAAAATCAATCCTATAGGTCAAAATATGTGGGAGCTAGAAATGTGAAATGTTGACAAGTATGAAGAAAGTTCTTCGAATTGTAATATAATTTATTTTTATAACCAGTTTTTGATAAAAATGATAACGTAGAAAAAAGTATTCGAATAAAATATATAATATTGATGAACTTTGATAAACTTCTGATATAATTTAATGTTAGATGCCGGTAGATGCAGAGATACGTACATGTGTGACAGTGTAAGGTATTTGTGTGTGAATAGAACACCTGGATTGTGTGACGTCACAGGAAATGCCGCACTTCCTACGGGCATTTAATATTCTCTATTCCAACGTACTATATATATCCATCCATTAGTGGCATCACATTATCTGTAAAAGAACATTGGAAATCTGTGTTCTGTTGCGGCTGCTAGCGTTTAGCTTCAAGGCGTGCTGCATTAGTCCTGGACAGTTTAATGGCAATGCGTCTTTTTTGGTTTTTTGTTTCGTACGAGCTGTATTAACTTATTGAATGAAACTAAGTAATATTGTTTTTACCATACCCACTACAAAATAGCTACTTTCCATGCATGTATACCACCGGCCTGTATTGAGTCATTTAACAGACAGGCGTGCGGAAAGTTTTACTTACCGCACTAGTGCGGTAAGTAAACGGTTGCCATAGCAACTTCTGTTTATTCGCTCTATAACGTACTCATGGTCTGCAGCTGTAAATGTAAATATAGCGACGCCAATGAACTGTCAATATTTTTTGAAAATGCTAAGTATAAAGTGAAAAAAGAGATATTTTGATGTGGGTACCCATTATAATATAGCTGCTTTACATGCATGAACGTATGTATGCATGTAAAGGGGCTTTTTACAGGCGGTGTGCGAGAACGTATATATCTTTCCCACACTAGTGTATGGGAAAGCAAACCATTTCCATAGTGATTTATCATCTTTATTCGCCCTGATCCGACCGCTATTACCTACTGACAACTACTCTCGGCCTACTATAGAAGTGAAGTTGGCGACACAAAATGAACTGTTAAAATTTTTTGAAAATGGAAATGAATTGAAAAGCAGCTATTTTATAGTGGGTATGGCAAAAAATACCATATAGGTATATCTCGTGCGTAATGTTATTATGACTCGCTCGTTTTTACATACTGTCACTCCTCGTTAGTAATACACCACATTACGCATCTAGATATACAATCTACTATTGTACCGAAAAAAAAATGATCTAAGTGCTTTTAAAAAGGATACCTACATTAATTCTCCACTTCGTTTTACAGCCACCTTCTCTAACCTACATTCGGCACAATTATTTCTCTGTTATAGTAGTGTAGCAAAACCCCAGATGATACGCCGCTGGCGACAATAGAAGCATCGAGAACAAGTAACAATGGTGAGGTGTGGCATGATATCGAAGACACAGGTAACCACCAGAATGTTCTGGAAAGCGCGCGAGCGTGGGGGTCAAGCTGCTAGCTCTATATAAGCAGGAGCAGTCACCGGAGAGAACAACGAGAGTTGTGTGACAGTGTCGATTTGAAATAAATACAGCATATAAATTGTTCAGTGCTATTAATGTGCTTCAGTTCGTTTAAGAATTACTGTTCGTGTTATTATTATATAAACAGTGTTGACTGTTAGAATTGAGATATAATTGTTACATTTTATTGTTATCCATTTTTGTTACATTTTTTAATTATTGTAAATAAATAATTTATTCCACCCACGCAAGAAAACAGTTTTGTTACATAGTTTACATTGACTTTTAATTGAATGTAGGCAGGGAAGGTGCTTGTAAAATGTAGAAAAAAACGGGGTGGGCTGTGTCGTCTACACGGCCGCGGGTGTTTTGGGCGTGACAACGTCTGGATCAAAATGGCTCAATTCTTTTTGCATTTATTTTTTACTTTTTATACTGACTCGCCCGGATAAGTCGGATAATGAAGTCATATTATCCGACTTATCCGGACGACCTAGTCCTAGATCAGCGCAACATTGTAAATTGTAATAAAATTTGCCACTCAACGAGTATGGAAAAACTACGTGGTAACGTGGCGATATTGAAAAACCTCGGGTTTTTAACATTGGAAATGTTTATGTTCGTATATGGGGGCAGAGCTACGAGTTTTCGTTCAAGGCCAAAAGACAACGGTGTCGCGATCAAGTGAGGAGCAATCATGCAAAATTGAACAAGTGCAACTTTTTCGAAATGTGTTTTATATCATGTCTAGTTAATTGACAGGTATTTGCGACGATCTGCGGTGTTATTTTTGAGCAAATGTTAATAAATACTGTAGAAAAATCCATTTAAAAGTTAAGTAATCAAGCAAAAGTGAACGCGTATATAACAGAAGAATAATATAGGGTTATTCCTGACAAAACTAAACAGTGCATTGAAAAATATTGTGTGTATAATAAACAGTTAATTATGTTTCATATATGCTGTTATCATTTCCAATGTCCTCGATGGTTGCAAGGATTGCGAAATCTGTGAATTTTTTTTATGTACAAAGCCACTCTGAAAAAGCACATTGGAAAGAAGTAATAGCCTCCACTTTCTGTATTGAAGACATGGATTTTTAAACCTTCAGAATATCGAATGTAGTGTCAGCTTATTTGTCAAGTAGGCATTTTAAGGTTAAAGTTTGCTTCTCAAGTGGAAGTTATTTCCCAGGCGGTGTTCTTTGTCGTTCATTTTATCTACAGTCTGTTGTTTTTAATGCAGTAGTGCGGAGGCGCGCGTTCGTCGACCGGCCGGATCAAGGTCTGTTTACACTTTGATGAGTCGGTTTTGCTCATTTTACACAAATACGCCTAACGTGTTAAATAAACTCGCCGAAGCTATTTTTGAGAAATTTATGAAGTACGTAAAAATTGAAAGTGCAATCATTTTTGGGAAAATTATTTTCCCCCGCAAGCTATATTAGACATATTGTAGCAAAACCCCAGATGTTACGCCGCAGGCGACCATAGAATCATCGAGAACAAGTAACAATGGTGAGGCGTGGCATGATATCGAAGACACACGTAATGTTCTGGAAAGCGCGCGAGCGTGGGGGGCCAAGCTGCTAGCTCTATATAAGCAGGAGCAGGCACCGGAAAAGGAACAACGAGAGTCGTGTGACAGTGTCGATTGGAAATAAATACAGCATATAAATTGTTCAGTGTTATTAAGAGCGCTTCAGTTCGTTTAAGAATTACTGTTCGTGTTATTATTAGATATATAAACAGTGTTGACTGTTAGAATTGAGATATAATTGTTACATCTTATTGTTGTTGTATTTTTGTTACATTTATAACTATTTTAAATAAATAATTTATTTCACCCACGTAAGAAAGCAGTTTTGTTACAATATTATGTTAAAAATAACTTAGGAAGAATGGAAATACTAATAATATTGAGGAAGGAAATAAGAATTTGAAACAAAGAGATATGGGAGGTTTCTTCTTATAAAATATTAAGTATCCCTTTCACTCCAAAAGAATTCGGCCAGACCCAATTGCATTTGCAATATACGTGTTTCTATAATAGTTAATCAACGTTTGAGAGCATATAAAAAAAGAAAAATAAAGACGAAAATCATCAATAAATTTTTTTGAAAAAGTGTATACTAAGGGAGATACAGCCCTTTAAAATTATTTTTTCCTTTTTAGTGGCATTTAAATAAAAGCTTGTCTCTAAAAAGTTTTTTTTACTAATATTTTTTTCTAACAAATTTGACATTACATGAGGTAAATGAAACAGACATTTTACAGTGCTGTAAATTTTAACATTGACCATACAGAATAGCACCATTTATCCGCTCCTGTTAACATATATTGAAATATTCTGCATTTATCAGCTATCCGTGTTGTTCCGTCTTCACTCATTAATGATGAACTTCACCGAGATTCGCTACGTTTAAACAAACCTTTAATCGGTCGAGAGCGTTACATCATCGCCGCCATCATTATCGTCGTTCATAATTCGCTGGACGGTTAATGTACCGGTAATTATGGAACGCTGAACTTTGTATTCCTCAGTGCATATACAGTCAAATAGGGCAGGAGTTTCCGAGTGCCGACACCAGGGCTAATATCTACGTTCGGAAAGTATTGTAGCAAAACCCCAGATGATACGCCGCTGGCGACAATCGAAGCATCGAGAACAAATAACAATGTGTAGCAAAAACCCAGAGATACGCCACTGGCGACAATCGAAGCATCGAGAACAAATAACAATGTGTAGGCGTGGCCTTATATCGAAGACACAGGTAATCACCAGAATGATCTGGAAAGTGCGCGAGCGTGGTGGGGGTCAAGCTGCTATACCACTATATAAGCAAGAATAGTCACCGGAAAAGGACAACGAACAACGAGTGACAGTTGAAATAAATACAGTGCTATTGAAGTGTTTTCACTTTGTTTGAGAAATACTGTTCGTGATATTATATAAACAGTGTTGACTGTTGAAATTGACTTTTCATTGTTACGAATTATTGTATATTGTTGTTTACATTTTTAATTATTGAAATAAATAATTTATTCCACCCACGTAAGAAAACAGTTTTGTTACAGTATTTTAAATGGCGTTCAATTTCTAAACAGACAGAGATACAGAATTGTTTTTCGAATTCCCTGTATCATTTTCTGTTAGCAAACAAGAATTCTTTTTGAAGTGAATACTTCTTATGCCACTCCGGACGCGTTTTGCGCAAATCGTTAAACGATGTTAAACGCGCCCCACTACTTTCAATGAGAAGTAGTATCACGCGCGAACTGGTTATATTTTTTCAAGGACGCAAACATTTGTAGGGTCCCGAGAGAGAGACTTGAGTAATTTGTTATTTGTTGGATTTGGGGAATGGGAGGGCCCGGACCTTCTCCAACTCCGGAGGCCCGGAACGCTCCAGCGCCCCTGGCCAGTTCGCGAGCAAAAACTAATTACAGGATGTATCAGTTTGATGTTCGGTATCGCCCAGCCCTGGCAGACACTCATTTAGGTAGTGAACACGAAAAGGTTTTTAAAAATTCAGTGAGTTTTGATTGGGTTAGGACAGAGGTCGATAGCTCTAACAGTAGCCGGTGGCAGACAAATAAAAAATATTAGTAAAAAAATTTTTTTAGAGACAAGCTTTTATTGAAATTTACTAAAAAGGAAAAAATAATATTTAATAATTTATAGGTTCATAATTGTTATAAAAGCGTGGGTTGTAAACTCTATGATAGTTTATTAGTCACAACCTCCGCTATTACAATAATTATGAACCTAAATTATTAAATATTATTTTTCCTTTTTAGTACATTTCAATCAAGCTTGTCTCAAAAAAGGTTTTTTTTACTAATATTTCATTTTGTTCATTTTAGTCTTTCAAAATTTTACCTCCCTTTGACACCCGTAGGGGTTGAATTTCGAAAAATCCTTTCTTAGTGGATGCTTACATCAGAAAAGGAACCAACTGTCCAAATTTCAAGTTTCTAGCTTCAGCGATTTGGTCTGGGCGTTGATTAGTAAAAAAAAACCTACATCCCCGTTTGAATCCCTTAGGGGTTGAATTTATTTCTAAAAACGATTTATTCATGTATTGTCATCGTGAATACATATGCGTGTACAAAATTTCAAATCGATCGGATACGTGGAAGTCGTTCAAAATTAACTTGCAAGATTTGACCTAAACAAACACACAAATAAACTAACATACAAAAGCTTGTAAAATAAAAAGCAAGAGACTATAACTTGCCACCGACGACATTAGCGTTACCCGAAGTGCACTGCGGTCAGCGGGGAGGTTGCACGCTCAGATTTTGCATATCATGTTTCTGAAAATGTGTGTTTTTTCTGGTTGGGGGGGGGGACACCTGGATCCGCCCTTGAATTGACAGTTTCGGTTGGGATCAATAAATTGGAAATGCAGTTGATACTGTAACAAAACTGTTTTCTTACGTGGGTGGCATAAATTATTTATTTACAATAATTAAAAATGTTCCCAGGTTCTAGTCCGAGAGCTGGTAAAAGCGTCAATTGGATTTTCAATTTATTATTAAAAAAAAAAAAAATAATGAATTGAAAATATGAATTGGTGCTAGGCCCAAATAACCTTAGCTGTTGGTGGTCTTTAAAACACAATTTTAATTTGTAACAACAATTCAAATGCAATAACTGTATGTCAATGCTAATAATCAAACGATAATAATAACGAACAGTAATTCTTAAACGAACTGAAGCACTTTAATAACACTGAACAATTTATATGCTGTATTTATTTCAAATCGACACTGTCACACGACTGACTCACTACGGTGACTGCCCATGCTTATATAGAGCTAGCAGCTTGACCCCGCACGCTCGCGCGCTTTCCAGAATATTCTGGTGGTTACACGTGTCTTCGATATCATGTCACGCCTCACCATTGTTACTTGTTCTCGATGCTTCTGTTGTCTCCAGCGGCGTAACATCTGGGGTTTTGCTACAATACTTTCACCAGTTGTCAAATTTGAATCTTGGCACTTTGGGTGTGTATAATAGACAGCCGTGTAAACAATGGCATCCCTACGAGATCGGCTATTTTAAGTTTCTTTAATTTCAGTCGTTGAAAACCTGAAGTTTTCGTAACCGGTCAGCTAGTATTAACGTTAAATAAATATTATTAGAAAGGAAAACAAGGAAATTGTGTTTCAAGTCTTACAAACTAGTTTCTAAAACAATTTAACTTGCAGAGTAAACAGGAAAGGTCGGATAAGTTTGTTATTAAATGATAATAATATTAATTAAAACTTACAAAATCGAATTACGTATAAAGCTATGAGTCCATGACAACGACACAACCCATAAATACTCTAGAAGCTCTCACCCATCTCTCACCGTACAAAGGTCAAACAAAAATTTTATTATTGAATTTAACAGATTAGGGACGTTCAAATATTACGTAACGTCTCTCACAGGGCCTTGAAGCAATAATAATTGTGACCATTTTTTTTGTTACATGTTTAGGGCGGTCTGCATCCCTCACATACCGCTATCTAGCAAAATCACATACTCAGGGCACTTTAATATGCCTCCATCAACATCTTTACAAAAATAAGGCCTTGAATACTTGTCACTAGCTCTCGGTCTATTATGTTTATCTGTAGAATTGTTCAAGTGCTGTTATAATATTGTTATTTTACTAAATTGTTATAACGGTATGGAACCTTCAGGGCGCGAGTTTTACTCCGCACTTGACCGCTTTTTTATAACCGCATTAAAATAGGTCTAAATATAAGAACATAAATTATTAATTTTTCATGTTTTGCGAAAAATATATTTTAAGTGATCGTATATTATATGAATTTGAATCAGCCTGTATATTCTGTGTTCTCACAGTAGTGATGCGCGAATACGAGATGTTTTAGTCGATTGTCTCGATTGTTCAAACATCTCAATGGTTGTCACTTGGACTCGATTGTTGTTGTTTCATAGTTCACCAAGACCGAGTCGCATAGTACTAAATCGTACACTGTCGAGAGCTACATAATATACAATCGTTCACAACTGTGGTCGAGTCGATGGTCGATTGTGCAGTAATCGCGTGATACGAATTCAATAGTGAAGAGATCACAGAGTAGTGAGTACCGACCGAATCAACGAGTCGCGTGAACGTCAGTCGACTAGCATATAACCTTGAATCGCGATTATATGTATTCTCATTCGCTGCTATTGCTATAACCTATGTGGCAAATAATTGACTTGAACAATCGAATATTTCGATCATAAAATCAAACCCGGAGTCGATTGTGGACTCGATTGTTATTATGAACGATAACAATTGTTTCGATTGTAAAAACATCTCGTATCGCCCATCACTATCTCACAGTTCTGCGTCAAGTGAATCGTGTTTTTCTTTAACATTTCATTATATAATTTATTATACATAACATTCATAAATATAAAATATAAAATCTACATAAAATGGATGCTCGTTCCTAGTATTTAATTTACATATTTCATATACCCCGTGTCCGGTTTCAAAGGTGAATATACGGTTTTAACATGGTATTGTTCATTTTTTCTGATTTGTGTTCGCCAATTCAACGTACAAGAAAGGTAATGGTGACCTATCGAAAGATAAAATTATTGCGCATCAAATGATTCTAAAAACAAGACCAAAAATGAAATTTTTACTTTAAAATACCCATAGAATTAATATCTATGAAAATACCAATTTTAAAGTTACCGATTTTGCAGTAATGATTTCAAATGTAGGCGAAAAACAAAACACTGAAAGAATTAGTGTGCTGTAATAATAAAATTATCAAAAAACTTTTGTACTCGTAATTGGTACACGTAAGTATTTTTACAATAGTTAAAGTAAAAATTACTCCAATGAAGACTGGGATATTGTTTATTTAAAAATGGGGGGTTATTTGAATAATTATGATAATTTTATTTTCTTTATTAAATATTACTTTTCGTTGTTTAATAACAAAAAACCAATTAAATTCTTCATTACTTAGATAGGTACCTGTTTGTTTTCTTATTGTGATTGTGTTTTAAAGACCACCAACAGCTAAGGTTATTTGAGCCTAGCACCAATTCATATTTTCAATTCATTATTTTTTTTTTTAATATTAAATTGAAAATCCAATTGACACTTTTACCAGCTCTCGGGCTAGAACCCGAGAACTGCGGGGACTTGTAATAGAGGAACCATAGCAACGCCATGTAAACAACAGCGCCGCTACACTCTCGGCTATTCTCAAGCCCTGTTTTCTTTATTATAGTTTATACGAGTAGATGTAAAAGCCAAAATACTTAATGTATGTTTAAAAAAATGGCTTATAGAGGTGGAACCATATAGCTTAAAAGAACTTTTATAATTGCTTTTATTGATTGTATTTTAATTTAATGACTTGTTGTATCCAAATTTGGTTAAACAATAAATTTGTTTTCTATTCTTCTATTCAAAAAATGGTATACAACGTTAATTCCCTATGTTCGACTTTGAGACCGGACACCCGGTATATTATATTCAAATAGTTTTAGCATTGCAAAAAATGTAGTTCAACAAGTCAGCTGACGGCTGTATTATATTTTATAGTAAATATTAACTTTTTGACGTGTGTGTTTACATTTAATTCATATTTATTTTGACCATATAATTTACACAGCGTTTTCGATTTTATATGTGGGATAATTTTCAATGAAAATTTTAAAGCGACATTTATTTTACGACTAGTTTTTGTCTGCAGATTATCTCACGTTAGAATTGGAACTATTTATTTGTTTCATAAACTACCAAAATACATTTTTCATATTTTTTTAATGAATGCTGAAATCACAGCCAACTTATTTTATATGCCAAAAAGTGCTACATAATATGATGAAAAACATGATCAGGGACGGGTAGCCAAGTTACTATCAGCCCCTGGAAAATTTATGAACCGGCCCTTCGCCATGAGGAACTCAAAACCCAATAGTAAAACAAGCCGTGAGGTGGGTCGTTTATTAGGACTAAAGTGCGACCCTTGAGGTCCACACGACGAACTTCCCAGTTTGATAAATATTTAATAATAATAATTAAATTAGATATTACACAGAAAAGTAATCATTTTAATCATTAAAACATCAATAATTAAAAAAAAAAAAAAAAACGGCTGAACCGATTTTTATAAAATTTATGTCGGATCAAAATGACGTTAACACGCCTCGATTGACACCCTTACGAAGTCGATATAATTTTTTATTCGCGAGATATTGTGTAAAATCTACTTTTTTTGAGGTTATTTGGTTAAGAAAAAAGAACGGCTGAACCGATTTAAAAAAAATTCCTTTCAGATCATATTTACGTTAATACGCGTCGATTGGCACCCCAACGTAGTCGATATCATTTTTCGTTCTCGAGATTTCGTCTTAGAAAGAAATGGACACATACGTACGTACGTACGTACACACACACACACACACACACACAGACATCTTTCTAAAAGTAGTGTAAAAATAGTGTAGTGACCTTGAAACATTAAAATTTTTTTTCCTTTTTGATTTCGATTTTCGGACCCATTACAATAACTTCCAGTGGGAAGTTAAAAAAAGAAAGATTTATTTATTTTATATTTTTACCAATAAGAAATAATGTAGTAAATTACTTTTATTGTAGATAATAAATTAGTAAATTATTATTTTATTTCTTGACCAAGAGATGGCACAACTCATCAAACACTATTAAATAACAGGAATGAACTAAAATATTTTTGCGTTAAAAGAGTTTTATTTATACCAAACGTTTCGCCTTTTTAGGCATCATCAGTAATATTCTGAAATGTTATACATACTCGTATATACATTAAAATGAACAAGTTATAATACAGTATTTGAAAATAGAGATAAATGAATGAATTAAATTCAAAATATTTACATTTTATAGTGAAATTATGATGTATGAACATTATTTGAACGATGTTGTTATTAGCATGGATTTTAGACAACTGTTTCTATTTTTAAAATGAAAGAAAGTTATGGAAGCTATTGTAAGTGTATTGTTATATTTGTATGCAAGTGTGTATACTTGTATTCAGGAGTACCAATTGTATAGATAAAGGAATAACTTTAGGAGGTGTAATGTACTATTGTTTTAGAGGTACTATTGTATAGATGGAGTTTTTTTTTTTTATTAATGAGGGGTGTATTTGTTTCATTTTCTTTAATTGGATTTTTTTTTCCTTTTAGTGTAAGAGGTTGAAGTATATAGAATTTAATTTAATTTAAAAAACTCTTTCAATATAAATAAATTGGCTGCAAAAAACTTCCAAAAAATTCTATAAAATATTTTTAATTCAGATCTTTCCAAATATATCAAATGCGGCCCTGTCCAATCCAAACCTGAAAATAGCCCCGGGTCGCCTCTGAAAATGATGATTTACCAATCATGATATCCCTTTTTAATAGGTATTACATATTTTCCCATATTACCCAAATTTTGTTATCGTTCAAATGGACTTTCAAATTAAAAAAAATGAGACAAGTTATTAGTATAATAACTAGGTACCTAATGTAAGTTTGCATTCGCTATAATTGTTATTGCTAACTGGAATTTGTTGGGTTCAAGGTTATTAGACTAATAATTTTCCACAGTTCGTAATACAAAATGGCGACATAGTAATTTTAATTTTCATTTTGCGTGCCCAACCTATGCGTGATGACCTCATGTCACCAATAATTTTTATTATTATTGTTAATGGTTGCCATTTACTTTTTACGGCGTGATAAATTACTATTTTTTAATTAAATTATTCTGTACGAATATAAAATAATGTGTAAGCATTTAACATTAATCAAAAGTGTTTTTGTTTATCTTAATTTTTTGTTAACAGGTCAAGAAATATTTGTGTTTTCGTCAATTTATTTTTTTCGAATCTAACAAATCACTAAAAATCAACTTTCTATCAATTATTTTGTAATAATTTTGAAACATACCTCCATATAGTAAAAAAAAAATGTTCACATGCACATATTATAACATAGATGTTTGAAGTTTGAACACGTATGGCGAAGTAATAGTCTAGGAGCTCGTGGTCAAAAATTGCATGTTTTTTGCAAAGGCTAATATTTTGAGAATTGTTGGAAATGAGCACTTCCGTGGCACAAAGGATCAATAAAAAGCAATACTGATTTTTTTAAATTTGCATTTTACTAACGTTTACCATCTTCAGAATCAAATGCTGTCAATTTCTTTCAGTATTTTGTTTGAAAGAAATTGACAGCATTTGACTCTGAAGATGGTATGAAGAATACCGAAACGTTAGTAAAATGCAAATTAAAAAAAACCAGTATTGCTTTTTATTGATCCTTTGTGCCACGGAATTGCTCATTTCCAACAATTCTTGACTGTTTTCAAGGATCAAATTGCTCTATTTAAATATAGCTACTTCGAATCTAATATTTTGAGATTAGCTAGTATTTAGGGTGTAAATAATTATGGTACAGTCAACAAGTCAACGGTCGGGACACCTCAACCTGGCGTCGAGGCACTTTGAAAGGTGTAAAAAAGAACTATTGTTTTGTAAAAACACAGGGTTGATATATTTAGTATTACGAAATCCGGACGGATTTCGTACCGTCGATAAATCAAAAAGAGCGCGCTCGACATCAAAAGTCGAAACCGGCCAAGAGAGTATATTCTGTAAAAATCTTCTTCTTTGTCTGATTTGCGCCGCCTAGCATGCACGTTTCTCTCTCACCAATACCTGGCAATGCTGTTTCTACGTTGGGTTATATAATTTGTTTGGAAAAAACAGTCATTTTGATTAAACCGACGTAGTCAGCAGTCACTAGAAGTTCCAATCTTCTACCGACTGCTGACTAGGTCTTTTTTATCAAAATGAAGTCTGACTGTTTTTTTTCCGTAAATTATATTCTAAAAGTTAACCGCGTGCCAAATTTCAGCTTTTACGAAATATTGGCTTTTTACACCTTGTAAAGCGCCCCGACGCCAGAGGTTCCGACCGCTGACTTGCTGACTGTAATATTACATGGCGTTGCTATGGTTTCTTTATTACAAATCCCCAGTTCACGGGTTCTAGCCCGAGAGCTGGTATAAGTGTCAATTGGATTTTCAATTTATTATTAAAAAAAAAAAAATTGAATAATTGAATTGAAAATATGAATTGGTGCTAGGCCCAAATAACCTTAGCTGTTGGTGGTCTTTAAAACACAATTTGTAATATTTGTTTACACCCTAAATATTCTTTACAAAAATCTTGCAATTTTTGACCACAAGCTCTTGGGCTATTAATAGAGTCTGTGCAGTCATTCACATTCTGTATATTGAATACAATGGAAATGTTGCGAGAGTTCATTGATTCAACTGACATTCGGTTTTGTTTTTTTGTTTCAGGTGAGGTGACGCAATCCGCCATACAATACAAAATAATTACTATCATCATAATTGTCTATTTATCGTATTAATTATTAACTGCTATAATATTTACGGTGCCTATATGAATCTCTTCGGTGAATGGTGAGTGAGAAATTTTTTTAATTTTATCTCTGTGGCGGCAATAAAAAATGATTTATGTCGATTGTTTTTAGCTTCATATTTTCTAGCTCCGTTTTGTGTATCTATACTTATATATGTATAGTATATAAACTAAATATTGTATGAAATTGACCAATGTATCAACTAGTCTAGCTCGTAGTGGCGCAGAGTTCCAAAAACTGATTGGGGCAACTGGTGCCATATTGGTTAAAACGCGATTATTTAAATAATTACAAGAAAATGAAATTTTGAACGGGACAAATTTTTCTCGTATTCTTTGATTAAATACGAACAAAAAATGTCTTAAGACTTTTTGCGATAAAAATATTTTCAGATGTATGAATTTTTTAAATGTGAAGACTCTGTTTTGATTAAAAACAGAAAAGTGGTGATCCTGATGATAATGGAAGAAAACGGCTTTAAAGTGGCTTAAGGATCCAAATAAAGCAAATACTGTTATTATTAGAATTTTTTATTATCTTTAGAATTTTTTAAAGTTTGAAAAATCACGTTTTTGATAACCTTCGAGCCATTAAAAATTAGTCCAAAAATTCCGAAAAATTCAATGCGATATAAATTTTTTTTTATATTAATTTTCATAATTCATATTAACCAGTGGTTTTTAATATTTATTATTATGCGTGCTCACTCGTATCTGTCATTTACCTTTTTTGAAGTATTGCTGTCTCTCTCTGACTCACACGAGTGCGAGTGCGCATAATAGGTATAAATAATAAAAAACAGTGATTAATAATGAAAATTTTCTTATTCTCGCTAACGGATTTTCAATTTATTATTAAACTAGGTCAAAGGGAAGTACCCTGTAGATTTTGATGAGTGAATCATTATCAAAAAAAATCTTTTTACTAATTAGAAGTTAGAAGCTTAAATTTTTTTCAGGATTATGGGGTTGTATATAGACCTTAGTATTTGATATTAATTTCAACTTGATACCTCTAGCCGCCCCTGAGAAAAAGGGTCTTGACAGACAGATGGACAAAAAAGTGATCCTATAAGGTTTCCGTTTTTTTTCATTCTGATGTACGGAACCCAAAAAAATTGAAAATATGAATCGGTGCTAGGCCCAAATAACCCTAGCTGTTGGTGATCTTAAAAAAATAACCTTCTGTTTATAAATAATGTTATATGTTTACCAGATTTTTACGTTTCTTATGAAAGATAAGATAAGATGTTAATTTTTTTAATCAATGATATCTATTAATTATAATTTTAAATTACGTGAATATTATGTAAGGGATTATCGATTAATATTCATGTATCAAACTAATCAAATACATACTGATTGATATTTGATATAATGTTTATAATAACCAATTTATATTAAAAAAAAAACAATTCATTTCTAATATTATTTGAAATCAACTCATTAAATATTTATTTGCAACCATATAAAGAGGTGATTTAAATAATGAAAAGAAGTTTTACCAGTTTTTGTCCATATTAAAACGCCTTTTAATATTCAGATTTCCGGTTGCCCTTGCTCTTAAACTGTATCTTTTTTCTGTAATTTGATGATTTGTGTTGCACAACACATCATTATGTATTTAAAATAGATTATAGAAATACCTAATGAATTATTTATATATACCTAGTGACAATTTTTTGACGCGTTGACGTTGATGAGGATTTATGACAAACTAACAAACTCAAAAGATTAAACATCATAGTGTCTCATCTCGACTGGCGATATGGAAATGGAACCGGAGCGGTGCCATTGTTTATATGGCGTTTCCAAGTTCTGATAAAAGCGTAAATTTGATTTGATTGAAAATATTAATAACCCAAATAACCCTGGTTGTTGGCGGCTTCAAACAATACAAATACCAGAGGATTTAAGAACAAATTAGAATAACAAATCAGTGTTCATTATTAAATTGATGTGAAACATATTTAGGTACGGGCGTAAAATCATTTGAATGGAACGTCGTTCTAATGGTACGTCGTTCGGAACGCACGTAGTCGTGTCGCGTCTTCTCGCACTACTGTTGCAAAGTCGCTATGTTACACGTGTGTGTTTAAATATCTGTGTATTGCTGTTTCAATATTTTCACAGGGTAAGAGTTCTCGCGGGGGGTGGGGATATATAATAAATTCTTATCTCAGGAACTACTGAACTGAATCTAAAAATTCTTTCACTAATTGTCTTCGCAGTAGGAGAATTTTTCGTGGGGGGGGGGATAAATCATAAAATCTTTTCTCTAGAGCTACTGAACGGATTCTAAAATTTTTTTCACTAATCGTCTTCGTAGGGGGAAAGCTATGAAAATGTTTCACATCTGCCAAGCTTCCCACGACGGCTCACTTCTTTAGAATTAGCACAAATATGGCAGGCGGCAGCTGTCTTAAAAATTAAAATAATAGTAAAGAAGGTGATCGGATGAGCAGCCAATAATATAAAAAAAAAATATGTACCAATGCATTGTTTGCGAGCTCTCACTTAGTTGACGATTCTCTTTTCCGCTTACACAAAATTAATAACTCTCGCACATAGTGTATTTCTGATTGATTTTCTGCATATAAAGAGATTAAGGATTGTTTGCAAATCGTGTCACAGTAGTATAAGGTAGCACATTCTGCCGCGAAAGTAGAAAGGATCGGGTTCGGCTCCCGACTGTGACATAGGTTGTAAAATGATTTTTTCTTTCTAAAAATGCAGGGATTAATCATGACTGGTTTATTGGCTGCTCATCCAAAATCACCTTCTTTATTTCGGAAGTTCAGCCGTATAAACAAATTGCTCTAAAATAATAGTATTAAGTATTTACAATCGGTACTGACGTGTCACATATACTGAACCACTATTTATAATTTCGTTTTTTTTTGCGGGTTTTTCAGGTATTTTGTATGATGCCTAGACGAGCGAACGCGTTTCTAGAATTTTGGTAACTGCAGTTAAACGAGAGCGAATTTGCGAGTAAAGTCGGGTAAAATCGACTGTCGCGCGATCGAATCCGTAGGAAAAACTAGTATATACTATCATACACTACGTGTTGTGCATCCCACGGGCTGTATTCACGCCGTTTAAAATCAGGTATGTTCGATGCCCGCGGGCTCTTAAAATCACTTTCGCACGTAATACCTACGTGTTTCTCTTTTGACTAACCGGTGCGAGACTTCTAAATTGCTTGTGAAATTTTATCATAAATATTCTATTTTAAAACATTTGATTTTTAAATGGACGCAGTGAGTTGAAAGTAAAAGTTTTGTAGAAGTTATACCGTATGTTTCCGAAAAATGAAAATAAATATTTTTTTAACGAAAAAATGTCAGGAATAAAAATTTAAGCTTGACGTGAAACAAACAAAACGACAATACGCTAATGATCTTATTAATTGTCGAGCGTCTATAATTTACATAAAAAATATTAGTATACAGGTTTAAAAGTAAAAAGAAACAAGCCGTGAGGTGGGTCGTTTATTAGGACTAAAGTGCGACCCTTGAGGTCCACACGACGAACTTCCCAGTTTGATAAATATTTAATAATAATAATTAAATTAGGTATTACACAGAAAAGTAATCATTTTAATCATTAAAACATAATTATTATTTATTTTTAACAATAATTAAAAAAAAAAAAAAAAAAAACGGCTGAACCGATTTTTATAAAATTTATGTCGGATTAAAATGACGTTAACACGCCTCGATTGACACCCTAACGAAGTCGATATAATTTTTTATTCGCGAGATATTGTATAAAATCTACTTTTTTGGAGGTTATTTGGTTAAGAAAAATGAACGGCTGAACCGATTTTGAAAAAATTTCTTTCAGATCATATTTACGTTAATACGCGTCGATTGGCACCCCAACGTAGTCGATATCATTTTTCATTCTCGAGATTTCGTCTTAGAAAGAAAGGGACACATACATACGTACGTACGTACACACAAACACACACACATACACACACACAGACATCTTTCTAAAAGTAGTGTAAAAATAGTGTAGTGACCTTGAAACATAAAAATTTTTTTCCTTTTTGATTTCGATTTTCGGACCCATTACAATGTAACTTCCAATGGGAAGTTAAAAAAGTCTTATCAGTTATGTGGTTAAACATCAAATTATTAGAATAACACCCTAACTATTTGAGTAAGGTATAGTGGAGCAAGTGGATTTTCGGGGCAAGTGTAGTTAAGTCAATGTATTTCACATACTTGCGTATATTGCACTGCCATCATTATTAGACATCTACATATACTAACATATTCTTCCGTATTTTTATTAACCGACTTCAAAAAAAGGAGGTGGTTCTCAATTCGGTTGTATTTTTTTTTATGTTTGTTACCTCAGAACTCCGTCATTTATAAACCGATTTGGATTTTTTTTTATTTGAAAGGATATACTTTCAGATTGGTCCCATAGAAATTTCATCAAAATTGGTTCAGTAGTTCGGCTGATTTTAATAAAAGTTAATAACGGCGTGTGATTCCTTAAGGTAATTGTCACTTTTTGACACATCAGACAGCGTAAGAAAGTCGGTTTAATAAAAGTGAGTTACGGCGTGTGATTCCTTTAAGGTAAATGTCACTTTTTGACACAAAAGTAAAAAATAAAAAACTTTTTAACAAAAAAAAACCTCCGTCATAAAGCCACTAAAAAGAGGAAAATAATGAAATTTTGAGGTCTGCGCCAATTTAATAAAATATGAAATTGGTTAAAAAGAAGATATTAATCACTATACTATACTTTTTAATCGGCTTCATATTTTATTAAATTGGCGCAGACCCCAAAATTTCATTATTTTCCTCTTTTTAGTGGCTTTTTCAAGGAGGTTTTTTTTTTTTATTCACTGATGATGTTGGGCTTGAGAATAGCCGAGAGTGTAGCGGCGCTGTTGTTTACATGGCGAATTGCTATGGTTCCTCTATTACAAGTCCCCAGTTCCCGGGTTCTAGCCCGAGAGCTGGTAAAAGTGTCAATTGGATTTTCAATTTATTATTAAAAAAAAAAAATAATGAATTGAAAATATGAATTGATGCTAGGCCCAAATAACCTTAGCTGTTAGTGGTCTTTAAAACACACACACACTGATGATGATGTTCAGTTGCATTATTATTGTGTAAAGACATGTGTGAAAATTGACATTTCTCTGAAACGAGTTAGTGATAATTTTTTGGATGGCACTTGCCCCATCTCACCTTACACAATTCTATTCTACGGCGTAGTTCCATAGAATTGTGAATTTTCTGACTCTAAATACTTACCTTCTCTTATGCGATTTTTTTAATAATTCGACATTATTGGGTAATTTTTCCTTCAAATGATTTTTTTAACGTTCCCGTAAGTAAAGATCTGCAATCAGGGCTGCGTAACGGTCATAAAACGACCATTTCCGCCGATCCATTTATTATGAAATTTAATTTTTTTGTAGTTTTGAATACAGAATTGCTTTTTTCAAGTCGAGCAACACTTTTTGTAAAATCAAAAACAACATTTTTTCTGGAACTTGAGAATGTCATTGTTAAAATGGGTCCTCTATTACAAGCCCCCAGTTCCCAGGCTCTATGCCGATAACTGGTAAAAGCATCAACTATATTTTCAAAATTGTGTTTTAAAGACCACCAACAGCTAAGGTTATTTGGGCCTAGCACCAATTCATATTTTCAATTCATTATTTTTTAATAATAAATTGAAAATACAATTGACACTTTTACCAGCTCTCGGGCTAGAACCCGGGAACTGGGGACTTGTAATAGAGGAACCATTGCAACGCCATGTAAACAACAGCACCGCTACACTCTCGACCATTCTCAAGCCCAACTGTATTTTCAATTGATTATTAAAAAATTATAAATCTAAAATATAAATTGGCGCTAGGCCCAATTCCAAACAATCCTGGCTGTCGATGATCTTAAAAAAGAACATTTTTTCCTTTTGTATAAATTAATTCCGCGAACATACTGTATATATTATTCGTATTGTAATTATATATTGGTTAGGTTATTGATTTTCGTTTGTAAATGAATGTATTAAAATATCTCGTCATCGAAGGTGTTTGTACTTAGAAAACAAACTGTAAAGGATGTCCATTGTACGATGCGAAAATCATTAATCAAATTGTAATTAGAAAGTTAAATTTACGGATGTGTCTAATGATATGTTCTTACGTTACGATTGTATGTTGATAAGCTATATAACATATTTTGTAAGCGTCTTATTACTTAGCTTTTGTCCGCCGTTTAACATTTTATTTATACAAATGTAATAGATTTTTTGCCATACCCACCATAAAATAGCTACTTTCGATGTATATATAGCGGCCTTTAAAGATTATATATATATTATATTATTGTAGATTATAGACGCGTCGACAACTCAGGTCATTAGCGTCTTCAACACAACAATTTATAACATATTTGTGTATTAAAATCCGCCAGCCGACATACACAAACCGACTGGTACGAGCTCGGGTCCCTGGGAGCGCTAATTCCCATAGAACATTGGAATGGAATTGCGAAAACAACTACATCCCAATGTCCCCCCTGGGGGGGGCCTTTAAAGAGTCATTTAACAGGCAGGTGTGCGGAAAATGTTTTATTTCAGAAAATAACGGTTGCCATAGCAACTTCTCTTTATTTGCTCTATATACGCCTGCGTACGCCTGTCATTACTTGCACGAACTTAGCGGCACACTGTGGAAGGAAAGATGACGACGCAAATGAACTGTCAGGATTTTTTTAAAAATAACGTGAAAGTAGGTATTTTGTAGTGGATATGGCAAAAAATACCATATATTATGTCTCGTACCTACGTAATGGTATTACGGCTCGTACGACTGTAGAAACTCGCTATCGCTAAAGATCAGCGGCTCCCAACCCATGGATTGCGACCCACTTGTGGGCCGCGGACAGCGTGGTACTGGGCCGTGGACGCTGGTCGAGAGTGTAAGCCAAGATAAATATTATCGGAGCTTCAGGGGTCGAGATCGGAACAATCGAGTATATAAGTGTCTATTTGTGTTAGTGTGTTTATAGTTTTTACTTGTATATTTACTATTTAGTTAGTGGACCTCACATTTTTTTTTACAAAATTGATTGGGAACCGCTGTTATAAATGATTTGCGCAATGCGTGTAATATGATCGCGAGAAATTGAAACTATAAAAAACAAACATGTCAAAGTTCACTAACAGTGTAAAAAAATACATATTTTGTTTGTTATTGTTTTCAGTAAACCGTTTAAATTTTTTTTCCGAGACTCGTAAAGTTGGATATTAAAAATGATTTTATGATCTTTCCGTCATAAAAATATTTCCGTGTATATAATTAAAGTATATCATCTGTCTTGATTTAGTTTGTATGTACCTAGTATTTTTAATTAAACTCCATTTATTATTTTTTCCAAATTATATATTGCGTGATTCTGAATTATCTATTATATTCTACCATTGACCTAAAGCATGCATATTTTATACGCTTTCCGCTAAAAATTTCAACAATCTAATAGTTTATTACAGGAGCGTATTTTATAATTTACGAATTTTTTGACTGATTGTTACATGGGCTGGCATGACTCAATAATACAATTTTTTGTAGGCTTGTATTTAGAAGTTGAAAAAAATTTAGGGTCCAAAAAAAACCGAGAAAATTCACGGAATTGTTTCAGAATTAAAATTTAGCCTTTCAGTAAACATTATAATATGTCCTTAAAATTTCAACAAAATCGGCCAGACAGGGTCGGACTTCACATAAATAATACGTTTAAATGTCACAATGATGTATTAGCAAGTAGGTAAGGTCAAATAAGATACTAGACTACATTTACTGTCGGGGAATCCTAAAGAACTGATGGAACATTAGGGGAGCACAATAGACCTTACTGGTCGCAGTGCATACCTTCTGGTCCCTACTTTTAATTCTAATTCTAAGTAAGTACACTATTTTGTCGGCACGGTTTGGCGCTGCGACCCGAGTTTTTAGATAATGATCACAAGTAATTCGTAATTTATTGAACGAAATATTTATTTGACCCGACTTTTTTTCCGTGTTACGTGCATGCGTCAAATGTTTTATATAGATCTTTGATTTTTGTCTGACATCGCTGACACATTTTTGGCAGTGTCATCTCGACACGATGTGAAGGAATGCATTCAGCTGTTGTCTTAAGAATATTTCGTAAAAGTTAATGGAAAATGATCTGTTTCGCTTGGCAAAAAGTGTTTTTATTTTTTTATTATCATTTTTAACTCTTCGCTACTAATTATCAAAAGTATTCATAACTAATAAACAAAATAAACGATGATTTTTTACTTAAAATAGAGAAGGAATGTTGAGAATAATATATCAGGTCCAAACTCCGTATTCAACAAAAACAGGTGGACATATTTATCAGCTATAACAATAAATATAGTTGTGAAAAGTATACCATTGTATAGAAATGACAGTCATAGCACATATGTCTTCTGCACATGCGCCAATTTTCCCTAAAAAACAATAGGGTCTTTCTAATTACGTCTCAAACATCCTACAAAAATTTGGAGTCGATCTGCTCAGCCCTCTGACCAGTATCGCGTTGACAGACTAGCAGATTGTTTGCATGTTTTTTACATTCCGAGGACCTCAGTGGGGTCGTTCCACTTCTTTTTTTGGAATCTACATTTACGAAACAATTTTTTTGTGAATTTTTCGGAAGCTTTTTCCCAAAAGTGTGTATTTTCAATGGAATTTTAAACATATAATTGTGCCGCTATACTGAAAAGACTTAGTCTGTGATTGGCTGACTAGATCTACTGTGTCACGCCCACTGATCTGTCAACCCAAAAAAGAATATTATTTATATACATCTCTTTCTATAGATAAAGAAGCGTGACTCTCTTCTGTGTCATCATATGACGGTTATGCTCAGCGTTTAAAAATATATATTTCTTTAATTCTTGTATGCAATTAAGAGGAAGGATATAAGAACGAGAAAGCTGGTTTTTATTATACCCACTAAAAGAATAGCTACTTTACATACACACAGCTTCGTGTGCTGTCAAAATTTTTGAAAATGAAGTAAAAAGCAGCTATTTTATAGGAAGTATGACAAAACTACAATATAATATATCTCGCGCGTAATGATATTGTCACTCGTGTGATTGTTAAAACTCGCTGCGCTCGTTTAAACATAGTGTCACTACTCGTGCGTAATATACCTCATTACATAACATTGGATATATACACACTGCACTATTGCATGTTATTTGTTAATGTATGAGAAATAATATGCACTGTTCAAAATTATCGAGGTCAATATAGCCTAGTGGATAGCGTACTTGGTACCAGCCTCTAGACTAGACTGCCGTGGGTTCGAATCTCACCTGCGCTCATGGATGTTTTGTGATGTTATTTAATGTAATTTAAGACGCTAATGACCTAAGATATCGACGCGTCTATATTCTACAATAAATAAAATAAAATTCAAATTTACCAAATTTTGATATGCGGGACAACCCTATTGTAAAATTTTGAAAAGTAAAATTCAAGTCTAAATTAGTATCATTCTTTCCTTGCGTAGTTGGAATACCGAATGATAAGAAAAGTTCTTGGGTATATACATAGACTCTAAACTAAATTGGCATAAACATATAAGTATTATTCCTGACAAGATGGCCTCCTATTGCTTTATTATTTACCATCTTCGAACATCTCTAGGTGTTGATATTTTAAAAACATTTTACTTCGGTTGTATCCAATCCACTTTGAGTTATGGTATTGAATGTTGGGGTAACTCCACTCGTATTGGCGATATTTTAATTATGCAAAAGCGAATTATTAGACTGATGTCATTCGCAAATTATACAGACTCTTGCCGACCTCTGTTTAAACGTTATCAGATCTTAACAGTTGTTTCTTTATATATTTACAATTGTACAACATATGTCAAGAAAAATATTGATTCATTTGCTAAAGTTAGCGACACCACATTCCATTACCTTCGGAATAAAGACCAACTGGCTATTCCGAAATATAACTTAAATTTAATTGCTAAAGGTCCTAATATTATGCCTCTGAAACTATATAACCATTTGCCGACAAATGTAAAGTCAATAAATAGTTTGACTCGTTTTAAGCGGATCGTCAAGAGTCTGTTACTTGAGCACTCCTTTTATTCAATTAAGGAATTTTTTTCCACAACAATGTAATGTATTGTATCTTTTATGACCTATTCCATACATTTATGTCACAGGAATAAATAAATATTATTATTATTATTATTATAAAAGGACTCGAAAAGTCACCATTGTGCCGCATGTCTCCTCCTATTGAGCGTGACTTTTTCTGGCCTGTACCGCAGTCTCTAAGCCGGTGGAACGCTCTGACTTGTATAAATTGCGGCAGTATATTTCAGTTTTGCAGTTTTGACTAATAGCTACTCTGCAAACGATGAGAATCGTTAATAGTTTATGTTTCATTGTTTGCGTCATTCGTCCTCTAAAAGTTCATTTAAAACAGTTGAAGGAGATGCTATTTATACCGCACACGGCGATAGAAATAATAATGGCCAATTACTTTTTTTTATAGTCCGAGCGGCATCAAATGACATTTTTTTTTAATTAATTAAATTTGCGCTGATCTATTTTAATTAAATTATTTTCATTATAATAGTACGCTTTGTGACTCAACTCATTCGTATGTTGTGTTTCCAGGAATCAGAATGCATTATACAAAATGATTGTTCTTTTATCAAACATGTCTGGTCAAATATAGTAGCCCAAGAGCCAGTGAACTTGTAAGCAAATGATGAAACCTGAAACTTTTGTAGAATGGTATTTCTACCCAATTCCGTGAATCGTGATGAAGGTATCGAAGACCTGCGAGGCCGCCAGTGGTTAACTTTAGCACCAAAAGCTGTTTAAAGTTTTGAAAGCTGTCACTTGATGGCTACAGATGACAATTAATCGTTAATGAGAAAGTCGAGCCAGCTTTCAAAGCTTTGGAACAGCTTTTGGTGCTAAAGTAACCACTGGCGGCCTGGCAGGTCTTCGATACCTTCCATTAGGGAAGATAGAAATACCATTCCATAAAGTTTCGGGTTTTATCAAATTCCTTACAAAATCACAGGCTCTTGGGCTATAGGGTAAAGCAGCTGATTTCAACGATTTTCAGAACGTAGCTGCAGTAATTGATAAAATGAAGTGGTAAGGGAAAATGTTCGGTTGCGTATGTTTCAAACTAAGTATATAGTTTCTCCCGCCAATCGTTGTATAGCAAATCTGTATTTCAAGGAAACGGTGTGCCGCGAAAGTGACTAGTCCTCCTCAATGCCGGATTTAGAGGTCTGGAGGCCCCGGGGCAACAAAGGAGTGGAGGCCACCTGGCCCCAAATTATTTTCCAAATAAAGTGGACAAATTTTTTCAGTCGAGTTTTCCAATAAATAATTTATTGTGAAACCAAGTATAGATTTCCGAAGTCTCAATTGTGGGAACCCCTCTTTTGTGGAGGCCCCGGGGCTGTAGCCTCGGCTGCCCTCCCCTAAATCCGGCTCTGGTCCTCCTTAGTCATCTGTTGAAAAAATTGAGGTTACATGTTGATGTCATATTATTCGAATCTAAGTGTTCACCTATTTACACATCTTTTGAAAGTACCGGGACGCTGCTTTTTGCGTGTATCCAGGCCCGGATTTCTGTCTAGGCCAACAAGGCACCGGCCTAGCGGCCCAGCCGCCGAGGGGAAATTAAAGAAATGGAAATTAAAGGGGGAAAAAAGCCCAAAAATTTTGTAAGATAACCCAATTGGCGACTTTTTTTTGCTAAATTTCCATCCAATTTCATTTCCCCCCCTTTTTTTTGGGCTTGGGGGGGCCCAACTGTCTGCCTAGGACCTTGGGTCTTTAAGTCCGAACCTGCGTGTATCCTGTCAATGGCAGTAGAACAATAATACCAAGCCATTTTAATGACAAACTAACACTAAAATCGAACATAATATACGACACAATAATTAACAACACACAAACACCCAATACTCAGTAATCGTCTACATACATACACACACACACACACACACTCACATTTCCATTTCGTCTACCTACTATATAAATCATAAAATCTCGAAATTTAAATCAGTACTTCACAATCCACGACATAATACACAGTGCTTAGTATCATAATATTATATAGTGTTTCGAATACTCAATGTGTGTTTTTAAAAAAATAATTAACCACACCTGAATATGGCAACTCGTTGCCGAAACGCGTAGTGTAAAATTCACAAGAAGTCACAAGACGGATAAAATACAAGGTATTTCCAATACTTCATAATATTACCATTCCCACTCCACAAGTGGGGAATGGTAGTATCTACTAATTTGTGTCAAAATTTTACAATATTATTCATTTTGAGTTTCCTTGAATCCAAAAAACATAGTTTTGGAAAATGTCCGCTCGTCTATTTGTTCGTCGGTTTGTCTGTGTTCGTCTGTGAGCACTGAGCACGTGATACAGGTCAAACGGTTGAGTGGATCGAAACCAAATTTTAGTAGGACGTTTGACATGTATAAATGGGAAGAAGCCTATTATTTTAACTTTATTTTATTGATTATAATATTGTCGAAATATGTCAGTAGTTACAATAGTTCAGTCGTCCAATTGACTGGATTTTTTTTAAACATTGACAGTCCTGTAAGACACATATATATCGTACAGGAGCTATTGTCTGAGAATTAATTATTTGCAGAGCGGTATCCAACGGGGAAGTACAGAGGGTTTATGTATTCTGCAAGCTGTCTTGTGTCACAGTGTCAGCCGTTGGATACCATAATAATGCAGTAAGTTCAGAATTGAATTGCATTATTTAATACCCGTGTTGAGTGACCTGCCGCAATAAATTCTCATTTCGTCACTGCTCCGCCCGCGTCAGACTGTCAACCATTTACTCGGATGCCCTTTAATGCATTGACCTTTCGGTCGTATTGATAAATCCATCTTGAGATTTTAAACATTTCGTTTATTTTTTAATACCCGACTGCAAAGGCAGGTTGTAAGCAAAATGTTTTTACAAGCAGTACTAGAGTCCGAACGAGGGCAGTATAGCCTAGTGGTTAGCGTGCTTAGTGCCGCAACCTCTGGACTGGACTGCCGTGGGTTCGAATCCTACCTGCGCTCATGGATGTTTTGTGATGTTATTTAGTTTTAAGATAGTTGTTATTTAGTGTAGTTGAAAGACGCTAATGACCTGAGATGTCGACGCGTCTATAATCTACAATAAATAAAATAAATAGAGTCCGAACGAAGAGCAGTTTTTTGGCCGAAGCTAATGCCGAAGGTATTGTACAATGCTAAAAAGCGAGGGAAAAATAAATGAACGCAATTGCGTTGAAGTTGAGAAATGTTTTTTTCATTTTTTGTTTTTTTTTATGTGAAACATCTTTAGATACGGATGTAAAATCGTTTGAATGGAACGTCGTTCAAAACACACATCGTCACGTCGCGTCTTCCCACACTATACTGTTACACAGTCGCTATGTTACGTGTGTGTGTAAATATCGGTGTATTGCTGTTTCAATAGGGTGAGAGTTTCTCGCGGGGCGGGTGGGGTGGTAATAAATCATAAATTCTTATCTCTGGAACTACTGAACCGATTCTAAAAATGCTTTCACTAATTATCTTCGCAGGGGGAGAACTATGAAAATGTTTCACATTTGCCAGGCGTCCCACGACGGCTCACATTTTCTTTCTAAATATTCATTGTTTGCTGAGTTTTAAACTTTAATATTTTATTACGTACGTGCCTTGTAGGGTACATATTGCAATAATTTTGTTTTTGACTACGACTAATGATAATAAATAATTTTTGTAATTAGAGTTCCGTACCTCCGAACGGAACCCTAGCCTATATGCGATATCTGTCCGTCCGTCCATCACAAGGCTCTATCTCACAAACTGTAAGAGATGGTTAGTTGAAATTTTCGAGGTTCATATTTTGTGTTCCAAACTTCCAGTAAACATCTGTCCTTAAAAATGAATAAAATACAGGAACAGTCTAACGCAGTTCTGTTCATATAAATTAAGTATTGTCAACTGCACTTAAAATGAGACAAAGTTCGAAAAGAGATAATAGTTGTCGACATTGCCGACCACTGAATGGGCAGTGTCAACTTTACATCTAACTGGGCCATGACCGCTAATCAACCATTTCTGCGGACTTTGTTTAACAGGAATGTGCAATGCTGACGTTGCTCAGGCGATGTCAACTCTGCCCGTAACATATACATAATTGTAAATACATTTACATATTGTAGGTTATGTGTATTGACTGTTGAATCAAGCCATGGCACGCTTCATATAGCGCCTAGCGGCACATATCGCTATTACACTATTATTATACTACATAGTCGTTGCATCTCTGTATGTATAAAGAACGCTACGACAACGGGACGAGCTACGCCGTAGCATAGCGACACGAGTTGCCTACACATTTTCCATTCAATTAACTTCTGATGATATTGTTATTTTCTTCTACGGTCTATAAAAGGCATTGAATGTTCAGACACTTCTTCCGATCGCAAGTTAACTTGCTGGTGAATGTAAAGGCCGATTTAGATTTTAGATAGGTTGTTCCTGTTAATAAATAGTAGTTTATACGCATCTAGTACAATGTATTACTAAGTGTAAGAAGTGAGGGGTCTGTTTGGCACTCGAGCAGCAGGCGAGAGTGCCAACACCGAGCTTCTTATACTTAATTGTAGGTGTTGTATATACATTATTTTTTGTAACACATATTTGAATGTACAACATTCAACTTAGCTTTATTTGAATTAATATCAAACACCGTAAATTCACCGACAGCACTACATAATTTACCTACGAAAAATATTGGTCTCGATCCAATATTTATTTCCTTCGTTACCATAGCAACGCACGCTAGCCATACTGCCGTATGGCATAAAATATTGCATTAATGTACGCTGACGTCACAGTCTATGTTTAACGCACGCCTAGCTATACTGACGTATGACATAAAATATTGCAATATTGTACGCGTGAAATATATTATATTATTTTAAGCAGCCGACTGGTGGAGGCACTAAATGTTTTACATTTCAAATACCTATGTGTTACAAAGAAAATAATTCAAAGTAGAATCGGACTTTTGTTTAAAAAACACAACTATATATTATATATACTACTTGTACCTATATTATGACATTTTCAGGTGTTAATGATGGGTAGTTCTAGACTTGAGTTGGTTCGTTTCAGCTGTATAAATTAAAATGACCTTCACGCTGCCACAATAAAGTCGAAATTTTGATTACACAGTGACACAGTCAGCAACAGCGCTGCCAGATCAAATACAACTGCTTCTCCCCATATTTAGAAGTCAAAATTCCCTAGATTTTCCTAGGTACCTGACCGATTTAAAACAGTAATATTAGTTTTTTTAACCATTATGCAAATATTTTGGAGATAAATGGGTTGCTACTACATAACAATTTTCTATAGGTAGGTAAATTAGGTAATATACATAATATATCCATAAAATAACAATAATTATTGTTAAAATCACAAAAAAAAAAACCTCGTGAAATCTAATTTCGCCGGGATTTCCCTTCCTTATCGTAAATTACAAGTTCCTATACCTATCGCGAGATCGAAATTTTTGCCGCTAGGTGTTTTTCAATGATTCAAAACACACACCGCGGCCTGCCAACTGAAAGCCGCTTCAACACATCGTTCTCAAGAAACGCCTGACTACCGAGTTACACCGCTGTGTGTATCGTGTCGAGGCGACTAGTCGTCGCAGAACCGCTGTGTGTGTCATCGCTCTAAGAGTCTACTGTATTTCCCTTTACCCCAAACCAGTCGGAAATTCCCTAAATCTAAGGAAATTTTCCTAGAACAACTTGGCAACAGTGGTCATATTGTTTAATACACTCAGTTACATAAAAAGTGGATCACCTAAAAGTATATGTAATTTCGATTCGTTGTATTTTCAAAATTAATAAGCCGATTTTGAAAATTCTTTTTTTGTTTGATAGAGCAAAGTTTTAGGAACATTTTTATGTATGAATTTTGAATTTCAATCAAGGCTTGATTACAGTGGAGACGGAAGAATAAGACAATGTTTTTTTAGTCAAGTTTGAAGAATCCTACGGAAAGTAGCAGCAGCAGTAGAATTTTTTTCTTAATTGCATCTTATTCTTTGGCCTTTTTTGTATCGGTTAGTTTTTGTTTTCAGTAATTATCTCAAATAACACCCGAGTTATAAAGAAAAATTCAAAAAACTGCATTTATTCTTTATTAATGTCGTGGCCATAAGTAGGCTGGGAATGTATCGGTGTTTAGGAACAAAACAAATGAATAATTTCTTTGACAGTCCGAATTTATTGATGGTTATTATTGTTTATTGTTAAGTTTTTCATTTATGTGGATAAATAATGGTGCAACAAATAACTCCTGAACAAGTTGCAATCATAATGGCATTGACTAATGATGGACGCAGCCTACTTATGGCCATGACATTAATAAAGAATAAATGCAGTTTTTTGAATTTTTCTTTATAACTCGGGTGTTATTTGAGATAATTACTGAAAACAAAAACGAACCGATACAAAAAAGTCCAAGGAATAGATGCAATTAAGGAAAAAATTCTACTGCTGCTGCTACTTTCCGTAGGATTCTTCAAACTTGACTAAAAAAACATTGTCTTATTCTTCCGTCTTCACTGTAATCAAGCCTTGATTGAAATTCAAAATGCATACATAAAAATGTTCCTAAAACTCTGCTCTATCAAACAAAAAAAGAATTTTCAAAATCGGCTTATTAATTTTGAAAATACAACGAATCGAAATTACATATACTTTTAGGTGATCCACTTTTTATGTAACTGAGTGTATGTAGGTGATATTGATATAGTAGCGGACTTCGAGCTTTCAAATTGAACATATAAATAAATCAACATGAATAGATAATATTTATAAATTGAAATCACATTGTTTTATTATTAATATTGTCTGAAAAAATCACGTGATACACACATACACACACACACACACAAATGTTTTCCGGATTTATTAACGGAGGACAGATGAATTTTAATGAAGGAATTTTTTGCAGCCAATAAAATAGAATTGGCAACTACACTCTTACGCAAATGAGCACCTATATACGTAATTGTTTTGCAATGTGCCATGTGTTGAAAGTAATTTTGTGTTGTCATTTCAGTAGCGGTTCAATTTTTTTGAGAGAGAGAGAGAAATGTCTACATTAAATCGTAGCAATTCATATAATTATGGTCCGTATTCACCGAGCCTAGTTAGTTATTTATTCCGTTGATTTATTCCCCTGGTAACTATTACTCGGAATAAATAGCGATAATTCAATTCACCAAACGTAGTTAAGTTTACTGCAGGTATAAATCGTAAGAATAACTATTCTGTCCAATTTCAAGGGTATAAATATTTATTCGCTTAGTAAAATAGGGTGAGCACGAAATGCAGAAATTACTTTATGGCCTGGCGACCTTTCCAGGTAAATATTAATTTCATATCTTTCAGGTAAAGGCTTTTGTCAGTAAAATATGTCACTATTAACCATCAGTGTTGTCAACTCTGGGGGAAAGTCGCTAAATATAGGGGATTCTGAATTGTCCTTGGCGACAATATATTTTTTTTGGGATTAGCGACATTTTTAGATACTTTTTTAAAATAATCGGGGAATAATTGGAGACTTTCACAATTAGTAAATTATAACATAAAATTGATGATTGTTTGAAATACAAATCGTAATCAATATCAGAACCAAAATAAGTACCTACTTTACAGTATAAAGTACTTGAAAGAGTTTAAATCAATAAACGAAACATCGTACTTTTAAAAAAACTGTCTGTTTTATTATTTACTGTCCACATACCTGCGAATTTACTATACTTAAATTATATAAATAGATAGATAGATAGATAGATAGATAGATCTTTATTTGATTAGTACAAATGTACATAAATAGTGTCAATTGTCAAACAGAAAAAAAATTATAAAAACTCGTTCAATTTGTAGTGAGCTTTAGATAATAAATATTTTTTTAAATTATTCCTAAACTGTTGATTGGAATTTGCAGTTTTGATCTCCGTAGGTATATTATTGTGTATTCGTATCAAAGCGTTGCGGACACCCTTGTGAGTCACCGCAAGTGTACAATTAGTAGTTTTTAAATTATTTTTATATCTTGTAGTGTATTCGTGATTATTTTGATTTTCATTAAACAAAGATGGATAAAATTGTACAAAATTTGCACAATTTAGGATATAAAGATCTATTAGTGTTAGGATGTTGTACTGAATAAATAAATTTTTACAATGCTCTCTAGGTGTCACACCCGCTATGATACGAATACATTTTTTTTGTATTAGAAAAATTTTTTGTGCCCAGACCGAATTGCCCCAAAAGATTATTCCATATTGAATAATAGATTGGAAAAATGCATAGTAGACACTAAGCAAAATATCGGTACTAACATATTTTTTTAAATAAATAAGAACAAATTTAGCTCTATTTAACTTGGGCAAAATGTAGTCAATATGTTGCTTCCAGTCAAGATTATTATCTATGTATATACCGAGGAATTTAACAGATTCTTTATTATATGACAAAATATCTATGTTTAGTAATTGTGGAATATTAAAGTAATTCCCAAACTTAATAATATCTGTTTTGGTGTTATTTATTTTAAGACTGTTATTTGTAAACCATTTGCTTAGGTCTTCCATGCAATTTTCCAATCCACTTTTTAAAAGCGCCTGATCTCTTCCCTCACATATGACAGCAGTATCATCAGCAAACAAGAAGATCTTACTGTTAGTAGCCAACGGAAGGTCGTTTATAAATAATATAAATAGCAGAGGTCCTAAAATGCTACCTTGAGGTACACCTCTCGTATTTGGTTGCCAGTCTGACATACTTTCATTAATACCTGAGTTAGTATTTATTTTAACTTTTACGCTTTGTGTTCTGTCTGTCATATATGAAGACAAGAGATCAAGCGCTTTCCCTCTAACGCCATATTTTTCCAACTTACAAAGTAAAAGATTTTTATCCACACAATCGAAAGCTTTTGTTAAGTCTAATGAAACTAGCAAGCATGGAGTTTTATTTTCCCATAAATTTAATACGCTATCGATGATTTTAAAAATTTATATGGACACGACTTCTACTAAATAATAATATGGGATAGTAAAAATGCTTAAAATTAAGTCGTTAATACTAAGGTTTTTCTTAAGAAAATGTTTATAAATTTTATGTTTGACACATTTGGCGACTTTTCCCTGTAAAATGGAGACTTTCAAGCCATTCTTTAGGGACTTTTAATACTACCAAATTGGCAACACTGTTAACCATTTTACATTTTCGATCGATTCACCATCGGTCGGATCTTTTGTAAACGTGCTTTAGAATCAAAATATTTGACAAAATGTCCGTGTATGGTATAAAGTAAAATTTGTAGCTGAAGTTACTATTCTATCGAATGAATTGCTTGGTGAATTGAAAGTTAATTTTATTCCAAGGAATAAATTTATTCTAATATTAGCAACTTCTATCTTTAACAGTGTTCGGTGAATATACGGGCCTGTGAGAAATTGTTTTCTGCATACAGTTTTCTATCTCAATATGTTGGTTTTACTTTCGAAACAGAATAATATAAAAAAATAAAATAAAAATTTATCGCGGCTCTGAACAAAACGTTGTAACACTAATTTATAAAATAAGCTTGAACAAAAGCAGTAAACAATTATATTGTTATACCTGTATATCTTTATACGTTTTTTATTTAATTCAGTCTACCCTTGAAACTTTGAAATGTTTCTTTTGAAGTTGTTTATTCAAAAATACAATGTTTAACTCGGTAAGTAGAAGCAATTACCTACTTCTAAAACGCTACGACTGAATGATTAACTAAAGCAGTTAAAAGTAATTTTTAACATATTCAAGTCACCAAGGACGTTGTTATTTGCATATATTGTCATCATATACTTAGTCAATTACCGTAATGTCTTTTTTTAAAACAATATATTATGGAAAACAACAAACGGACAATTTGAATAATTCAAAGTCGCGCGTCTTTGCCCATGCACGTACAGCGCTTGCAACTGAAGCGACCAATACAATGTGGGCACACTTGCTTTCTCACCGCTCCCTCCCCCTAACAGCAACCACCCCACTCGCTTGTACTAGAATAGAATATATTTATTGTCCAATATAACAGTGATCAGGTTTAGTCATACAAAAGTATTTAATAATTATAATTAATTGAATAAAATTCATTAACTGAATACAAACAAGATTTAATTAGTGGAGTCTTAAGCTCTCTTTTAAATTTAGGGAAAGGAAGTGACTTCAGCTCAGCAGGAAGACTGTTGTAAAACTTCAAAGCTGAATATTCTGGGCTATTGCAATAGAGACTTAAGTTCGGTTTAGGGAGTAAAATCCAATTGTTATTACGTGTTTGATAACTATGCAGTGTACTGTGAGTGGAGTACTTCCCAAAATAAAGGGTTTTTCAATAAGGACATAACAATTTTGTATTTAAATAAAACAGAATAATTTAGATATCGGGCTGAAATTTATTCCAGGTGTAGTACACATGTTACAATTATGTATGGAATTCGACGTCGTTCATATGACCACCACGAGCACGACGGCAGCGATCGATTCTTTGGATCCAATTTTCAATCACTCTTTCACACATATCAGCTGGAATGTTGGCAATTTTGCGTTCGATATTGTTCCTGAGCTCCTCTAACGTTGTTGGAATGTGGGCATAAACCTTCGACTTAAGGTAACCCCATAAGAAAAAATCCAACGGCGTCAAATCGCATGAGCGAGGTGGCCATTCGACTGGACCATTTCTCGAGGTTAAACGATTACCAAAGTTGCGACTACCGACTCAGAATTTCGGTAGTAAGTTTTAATGATTTCCAAACGTTGCTCGTCCGTGAACTTCACCATGATAAAATTGTAAGCCTTGACTGACGTTTTGACTTTGACAGATCATAAAAAAGTTTGTAGGTTATGTTCCGTATTATAAAACAAAATTGTTATGTCCCTATTGAAAAACTCTTTATTTCCGTATGTGACAAAGCGAGTAAAAAAATGTAGATTTCTATGTCTATGTATGGAATCAATCTGACTAACAAAATAGTGTATTTGCTTACGTACTATGTATAGGCAATTAGACTAAAAATACGCAGCTCTGTTATTCCACGCTATTTTATCGATTTGAAGTGAAAGTCGGGGCGCGCGACGAAGAGAGAATGAAAAGAGTTTTTGTCATTATTTTGGAATTTTTAATTAAAATAAATTTCACATTTTAATCCACCTTCGCAGTGCGTACCTAATTCTTTCAATTATGAAACGAAACTGGGTTACGTTAATTTCAACCATGTTGTCAAACCGCGAAAACGTTTTTCGTATAGGTACAGTAGAGTCCGTCTATTACGACTTCGTTTATAACGACTAACCGTTTTTAGCGACGTAAATAAATCATAAATTCTTATCTGTGGTACCTACTACTGAACCGATTCTAAAAATTCTTTCACTAATAGAAGCGGGGGGGGGGATAATTCCTGCGGGATAGTAACAAAACGTAACTCTGAAATTCGTTTGCATTTTAGCGTATAGGCGGAATTTTACTAACCAGCCCGACTTTGCTTCGCAGGGGGAGAATTTCTTGCGGGTGGGGGAGGGGAGTTAATAAATCATAAATCCAAATAAACGTGGGTGAAGTCACGGGTAGCGGCTAGTATTTTTATAAAGTTATAAACGATTAGCGACCTAGTCCGGCTTCGCCCGGGTGCTATGAATTTATAATTTAGTAATACATTACTCACTCGCTTCGCTCGTTCGCTCGAATTTATAATTATTTAAAACATTACTCACTCGCTTCGATCGTTCGCTCGAATTTATAATTAATCAATAATTTTCGCAGCGCACCAAATAATGACTTCCGCATAGGCAAATTTTTGATACCTTGGGTTACTTTATTGTAATTTTTGTAGGGATCTCTAATTTTTTTGAAAATAAAATACAGTCCATGTTACTCGCTGATAATGTAGCTTTCTATAGATGAAAGAATTTTTAAAATCAGTTAAGTAGTTTTTAAGTTTTTATCCATTACAAAAAAACATATACAAAAAATCAAATCATTTCTCTTTATAATATTAGTATGAAGTATGACAATATTATGCACACACCTATATAGTATAGTGCCACAACTGTTCATCCATGACATTTCATACAATAATAGGATAAGTGCTGTTTCTGGTTAATGTACTCGTAATAATATGCGGACTAAAAGTGCAGGGCCGGCGGCGACAAATTTTGTTTAGAATATCGAAATATCAAAAAAAAAAATTATTAAAAATAATAAATTGAAAAAAATTAAATTATTATTGAATTTTACTTTAACGCACGGCTCTCGTCACCGCAGCCTGAAATCGGTCATTTTACGACCGGTTTACATGTAAGTAGATAATAGATATGAAAAGCAGCTATTTTATACAGGGTGGTGACCGTGACTGCTGCACATAGGGATTTAACGCGTAAAATTAAACTTTCGCGATTTCCTGCTTCCTTAATTATTTTAGGAAAGATATCTTCAAATAATAGTTTTAAAAAATTTGCAATTAATGTCCCATATTAGACACATTAAAAACAACTGACAGTCAAATTACAATTAAGTAGTGCGAAATTTTGAAGTGTAAAATTGATAATAAATCGTAGTTTAGCTGCAGAACTGAATTATAATTGGACTGTCAGTTGTTTGTAATGTGTCTCTAATATGGGACGTTAATTGCAAATTTTTTAAATGTGGCATGTGATACACCAAATTAATCAGAAAAATAAGCAGAATTCGAATATCTAAAAATCCAAAATGGCGCCCATAAGAAAAACCAAAATTCATATCAATATCTGATTATGTAGTGAATATAAAAAAATTAAACCTACGCCACTGGAAAGATCTTAAAAAGTTATCAAAAAATGGTTAAAGAAATTTTCAGATATCTTCATAAAATATATAAAAGTTATGGCCAGTTTTCAAAAACGGCAATTTTCACTATTTTCTAAATAAATGCATAGTGTGTCAAAATTCAATTGTTTTTTCGACGGGACGTTAATGAGCACATAATTCTGCACTACTTTGCCCATTTAACCGACTTTCTATTTCCACTAATAACAAAGATACCCATGTTAGCCAACGTCGCCGTGGACACCCTGTATATCCATGTATGGGGAGCCTCTTTTTGATTTTTATTATTTGCCAGGATTCATGCCACAACAACACACAATCTGTGAAAATTTTAACTAGTTACCTCTTACCGTTTGTGAGATAGAGCCAGCTGTGACAGACGGACAGACAGACATTGTAAATATTGCGTATCGCGGCCCTCGACACTACACACTACATAATAATATATCCGGTAAACAGTGATTCTATAGTTAGCGATCTGGAACACCAGTTTGTAAGCAATTAGATCATACAGATTATATCAAATTAAACCTGTGCATAGGGCATTCTGTGTGTAAGACAGAGATTGATACATAAAGCAAAAAGTAAGAATGAGATAAATGATCGCTAATAGGATGTTACGTGGTTACTGTAAATAAATATGTAATACTGAACAACTGTCATCGTTGTTTTCTACAGTAAAAATAGTCACTACTGAAATTATTGATAAAATGGCAATTTATACTGTTCGGGAAAAAAATCAAATAATTAAATGGTTTTATGGTGGTAATTCAACCGCCGACATATTAAAATTATTTGTAGCTGCCTTTGAAAATAGCCTAGAAGGAGCGAAAAAACAAAGATGACGCTATTAGGTTGCATAAATATTATTTATTTACAGTAACCACGTAACATCCTATTAGCGATCATTTATCTCATTCTTACTTATTGCTTTATGTATCAATCTCTGTCTTACACACAGAATGCCTTATACACAGGTTTAATTTGATACAATCTGTATTAGTCCAGTAATTTTAGATTTCTACTGCAGAAAAATTCCCAGTTAGCTGATTTTTTTTTATTTACCTTCGTTATGGTGTTTTAACAAACGTGTAAAAAGTCCCCATCGATATCGTGCCGGCGTTGCCAGATGGTTCAAGTTCACGATAGACGGTTTTTAGCGAATTTCTCGGTTCCGTTCTATTTTTTGTAAAAAATGGTTATTACTAATCTTGTAGAGGACGAAATTATCTACAACTTTTGTATAAACATTTTTTGTCTACGATTTATAGTTTTTCTTATTAAAGCACCCGCGGCTTCCTCCCCCTAGATTTTACATAACGGGATTATGCTGCTTCCCGAGGACCTAACAAAATGATTTTTAGATTTATTTTAAGTTGAACTTAAAGCTAACGATTAATTATAATTTTATCGAAATTAATGCAGTAGTTCTCTACTTATAAGCAACCAAACATACAAATCGACAGCGCTCAAACAGACAGACAGACAGACAATTTTTTTCGAAAATACGATATTTATACTTGACATCAATTATAAAGACCATTCGTAAAGTAATTTTGTAAAAAAAATTACAAGGGTTGAGAGAGTGCGGATTAAGTACGAGTATGCATTTGCATACCGCATAACGCACTCTACTAAGAATAGCTCGGAGTAGCCATACTTTTAATTTTTTTTTCGAAATTCTTTTACGAATACTCATTATAATTGTTATAAAGACTATTCGTAAAGGACTTTTGTAAAAAAAATTAAAAATGTGGCTACTATTACTAGAGTGCGTTATACGGTATGCAAATGCATACTCGTACTTAATCCGCACTCTCTCAACCCATGTACATTTTTTTTACAAAATTACTTTACGAATGGTCTTTATAATTAATATCAAGTATAAATATCGTATTTTCGAAAAAAAATTGTTTGTCTGTCTGTCTGTTTGAGCGCTGTCGATTTGTATGTTTGGTTGCTTATAAGTAGAGAACTACTGCATTAATTTCGATAAAATTATAATTAATCGTTAGCTTTAAGTTCAACTTAAAATAATGGTACAAATCATTATGTTAGGCCCTCGGGAAGCAGCATAATCCCGTTATGTAAAATCGAGGGGGAGGAAGCCGCGGGTACTTTAATAAGAAAAACTATAAATCGTAGACGAAAAATGTTTCTACAAAAGTTGTAGATAATTTCGTCCTCTACAAGATTGATAATAACCATTTTTTACAAAAAATGGAACGGAACCGAGAAATTCGTAAAAAACCGTCTATCGTGAACTTGAACCTCGAATATCTGGCAACGCCGGCACGATATCGATGGGGACTTTTTACACGTTTTTTAAAACACCATAACGAAGGTAAATAAAAAAAAATCAGCTAACTGGGAATTTTTCTGCAGGTGGGCCATTTTAATATCTAAAATTACCGCGGTTTTTTATCGATTTTATAGAGCCGATAAGTTGCGGTCCTGTTGTTTTGTTTTAATTTTTTTTTCTTGTGCACGGCCTATTTACTTGACTCATAATATGATAATCAGTTACATAGTAAGCGTGTACGTAATGTTTATTGGATAATCGGTTAAGTTGACAACGAAACGACCGCGACGTCGCTGCAATTGTTCTGTCGTTTGTATTGTGTTTGAGAGACGCGCATGCGCCGATAATTTATCTATGCACAGTGACACTCAGTTATCCGTAGGTATATATCTCGCACAGAAATTTAACAATTGCTTTTTAACCGACTTCAAAAAAGGAGGTGGTTCTCAATTCGGTTGTATTTTTTTTTTATGTTTGTTACCTCAGAACTCCGTCATTTATAAATCGATTTGGAAAAATTTTTTTTATTTGAAAGGATATACTTTCAGATTGGTCCCATAGAAATTTCATCAAAATCGGTTCAGTAGTTCGGCTGATTTTAATAAAAGTTAGTAACGGCGTGTGATTCCTGGTAAATGTCATTTTTTGACACATCAGACAGCGTAAGAAAGTCGGTTTAATAAAAGTGAGTAACGGCGTGTGATTCCTTTAAGGTAAATGTCACTTTTTGACACTAAAAAGTAAAAAATAAAAAACTTTTTAACAAAAAAAAAACCTCCTTCAAAAAGCCACTAAAAAGAGGAAAATAATGAAATTTTGAGGTCTGCGCCAATTTAATAAAATATGAAGTTGGTTAAAAAGAAGATTATTAATCACTATACCTACTATACTTTTTAACCGACTTCATATTTTATTAAATTGGTGCAGACCTCAAAATGTCATTATTTTCCTCTTTTTAGTGGCTTTTTGAAGGAGGTTTTTTTTGTTAAAAAGTTTTTTATTGAAACAGATATAAATAAAGCCAATTTGTGTGTGCCTCACCCACATAGACGCACAAAACTTACCTTGAAAAGCGATCTTTTACAAGCTTTTATTTAACTTGCAATGTTTGTATGTTTAGTTTGTTTGTGTTTGTTTAGGTCAAATCTTGCAAGTCAATTTTGAACGACTTCCACGTATCCGATCGATTTGAAATTTTGTACACATAATATGTATTCCCGATGACAATACATGAATAAATCGTTTTTAGAAATAAATTCAATCCCAGAGGGGTTCAAACCGGGATGTAGGTTTTTTTTTGACTAATCAACGCCCAGGCCAAATCGCTGAAGCTAGAAACTTGAAATTTGGACAGGTGGTTCCTTTTCTGATATAAGCATCCACTAAGAAAGGATTTTTCGAAATTCAACCCCTACGGGTGTCAAAGGGGAGTAAAATTTTGAAAGACTAAAATAAACAAAATAAAATATTAGTAAAAAAACTTTTTAGAGACAAGCTTTTATTGAAATGCATGTACTAAAAAGGAAAAAAAAAATTTAATAATTTTGGGTCATAATTATTATAAAAGCGGGGGTTGCAACTAATAAACACAGAGATTACAAACCCCGCTTTTATAATAATTAAGTATGAACCAAAATTATTAAATATTATTTTTTCCTTTTTAGTACATTTCAATAAAAGCTTGTCTCTAAAAAGTTTTTTTTACTAATATTTTTCTATGTAGATCAATCATTTGTTTTTGTGTGATTACAATCTAATGTTTTACATGACAGGGAGGTTTCACAACGACATTAGACTGTTCATGCATGTATAAAAACTGTAATGATAATGAACACAATCTAAGGTAATTGTCAAATCAAATTTTTTGACAATGCTTTCTGCAGCCCAGCATGAGTATGATAAGACGAATATACTGTTTGCAAACAATATGTTTTTTTTTTACATTCCGGAGACCTCGAGTAGGAAACTGGAAAAGCATTGTAAAATCGTGAAAAGTGATCATTTTGGCCTAAATTAGTTGGAATGGTAAAAGTCCGTCGATTTCTCTAACTTATGATGGACAAGTAAATTTTGCAAACACCTCTTTCAATCAATTAGACGTAGGTATATCAAATTCGGAGCATATAATCACTCAGCTAAACGCAACCCTGAGGCAATTTAGAAAGGTGATGTTGCTTTGCTACGGATCAATGGACACACGTACCCAGTACTTGGTGTTGGAGGAACAAGAGGCAATTCGTAATGAAGAATCAATTGGATTTTTAGTTTATTCTTAAAAGCCATAACGCTAATGACTTTAGTTATCGCGCGTCTATAATCTACAATATCTAGAAGTCGTATTATCATGTGTTTTAGAACTGTGTGTATGTCGCAGGCAAATGACTTTTGTCTAGGCGAATACTATCTGCCTGGACAAATGGGTTTAATCTTCTTTTTTTTATTTGCTAAATGACTCGGCTAATGCTATTTGACTAGGACTATTGTATTTGCCTGAACCTTTTTTAGGCAAATAAAAATAAAACTATTTCTTAATTAAAGAAAAGCTGTAGTTTATTGCATAACCAAACTACAAATACAAAATGGTAAATAATATAAATATTTTAATAACAAAATTATTACTTAATATTATTAAAGAAAAGCTGTAGGTTATTGCACAACCAAACTGCAAATGCAAAGTGGTAAATAATATAAAAATTTTAATAACTGAATGCTAGAAGCCGGTTTTTTTTTTTTGAGACAAAAAGTAGCCTATGTCCTTCCTCAGGATGCAATCTATCTCCTTGCCAAATTTTATCGAAATCTGTTCAGCGGCTTAGGCGTAAAAAGGTAACAGACAGACAGACAGAGTTACTTTCGTATTTATAATATTAGTAAGGATATTAATATGTTCATATAATTTTTTCCCTTAAAATTACATGAGCTTTCAATCTGTCAAAGTTTGCCGGTGAGCTAATAAATCACTCTCTATATAATAAATAACAATTATTATTTAATTTTTGTCAGGGAAAGAATAAATTCCAGAAAAATATTTTTTCATTTCACTTAATTAAGACGAAGTACGTTAGTTATTAATTAACAGTCGAGATAGCGGCGAGTTCTAAGACACATGCGGACCTTCGTCAGAGTCTTCCAGCCTACGATGGACATAACACCACCGCCACCTCCGCCGACCCGAGCCGTCGTTCACGCTACTCGCTACACACCTTTCGTTGGGTATGACCTTCATCACGGTCACGTCTTGACTGCGCGTTCCGCTTTGCGCACTTCCGTAAATAATTAGGAAGCATGCAGTGGTGTATCTGGTTTGTAGGGTGGACGATACAATTGTCGCGATTTATCGTCAGAACAATTTCCGTTTCATTTCGGTAATCTTTTTTGTACTACCCCCTATAAAATACCTACTTTTCATGTATGTATCCCAGTCGTAAAATGTTCCATTACATGCCGGTGACGAGAACCGAGCGGTAAAATAACTTTACCGCCCGTCAGGCGCTAAATATTCAATAATAGTTTAATTTCTTCAATTCATCATTTTTTATAATAAATAAAGCAAAATCAATAATTTTAATATTTCATATTACTCCCAGCTGGACGCGAACCTGTAATCTTGTACACAATACAGGTAACACGGCACGCACTACCCACGTAGCCACGGACGACTACGCGTATGGCAGCTTGAAAGGCTACTTATACATAACGTGTACAGTTATTCATTACTGTTACTTACTATTCATTATTGAAGTTAAGTTTGCTACACAAGTGAAATGTCAAAATGTTGAAAATAATAATATAGGGTGTAGGACAAAAAAAATACAGTGTGTATCTAGGGCGCAATGCTATTTTGACTCGTGTGACTGTTAATTAACCTAATGTCACACCTCGTCGAAAATATGTCATTACGCCCTAGATACACAATCTACTATTATGAAATTCTCAAAAATATTTTGTAAAAGAAACTATGGTAATCTTTCAACAGTGTAATTGTGTATCTTACCCTATAAAACGCTTCGTGCGTGAATTTTTATTATTTGCTCATAATTCACCTTAAGGTTAGCGGCGTGTAAAATGGATGACTACACGTGTTTTAAAACAGAAACGCAACTCTGCTTCACACTGGGAAAGCTGCAAGTCTATTTTTTATTGTCTCTAGTATTCCCCAAGGTGTGACGTGTTCGGTTAAAAAATATAACAGGTACCTGCAAGGCGACTTAAGACGTCATGATAATTTGTTAGTTTGCTATTTATTTCCGTTTACTTATAAATAATTCAAATTGCAAACGGCGGCATGCTGTATCCCAATACGGCGGTAAATAGACGGTTGTAAATAGACTTAGCTATAGTTCCGGGCTAGGGCGGATTCAGGTGGTGGCGCCGCCCTCCCCCTCAACTAGAAAAACATACATGAAGTACTTAAATCGGCCATTTTCAGGGTCATGATGTGCAAAATCCGAGCGTACAACCTCCATCTTGGTTTTTTTTTTAGGTTAGGTTTGTTCGGATGGTTTTGCGCCCCTTCCCTCGAATAAATCCTGGATTCCGGGAACCATACCCTCTGTCGGAGATGTTTCCTATTTTTCCTTCGAACGAATCTTAACATGTCCACTCGGGCATATACAAGGTGTTTCATAATATATGCGCAGGACTTCAGGATGTGATAGCTCGTCCAAAAATATGATAAAAAGTTTCTGTTAACTTACCCTCGAAAATGCACCATTTTAGAGATACAGGGTGTTGAAATTGAAAAAAAAATTTCGTTTTTTGTGAATATCTCCGGAACCGTTTATCGTACAGAAAACAGCTTTTGTAAGCATTTTCTACTCATAATAAGCTATGTTTTGTGCGGATTTTTTTTTTTTAAGTCATAATTAATGAAGGTTTTGAAGGGGTAGTGGGTGTTTTTCTTCCCAACTTGTACGCTACTGGAAAAAGTACGGTTTTGAGACGCCCATTTGAACCGCCAATGTTTTCTACACAAAAAAGGTAGTCTTGGTCATAAGCTCTAAAGTCGATCGTTTTCGAGAAAAATCAACTTTTATGTTGAAAAACATGGTCAATTTTTTTAAATAAAATTTTTTTCTTACTAATTAAACAAAATTTATTTAAACGTTAGAACAAGTAACAAAACCAAACGTTAACTTCATAATTAAAAAAAAAATGAAAAAATGATAAAAAAGTTGTCTTTTCAAAATTCCCCAAACACCCTGTATCTCTATCACATCCTGAAGTCCTGCGCATATATTATGAAACACCCTGTATAGTTCAATTTCATCATGAGATCTATTGCCATTCGTCAAATTCTGCAACAACGGCCACCGTATGAGTATTCGTTCGTTCCCGAATGAGAGTGCATATTATGTACTATGTCGCGCATTATGCGAAGGATTTTTCTGTCCGCGTTTACACTTTGGAACTGCGGAACGACATCGGTCCGCAATCCGCCGACACTCATAATATTATCATTTCTTTCCTTCAACACGAAGGTGCTACTGGAACAGTGGAACGAAATTGTTCCTCGGACATGTGTCTCGAAAACATATCCGCTCAATAAAGAAAACGATTTCGAGGAAGTAATGAGACAAGAGTTACTAGATTTAGTCGTCTCGAAATACGAAACGAGATGAAGAAGTCATTTCTCATCGAGACGGCAACTTCAAACTCAAAATGAGGTGACGAGCAAAAAGAGGCTGAGAAACGCCGGTGTACTGTCGTCGATAAAGGCAGTCTGGACGTGCCCTAGCGATTAAAAAGTGTCCCTCCGAAAGAAAAAGATAGAATGAATGTGTGGTCAATCTCTCTCAATCGCTTGTACAGAGAAGGATAGAGATAGGCCATAACCATTAACCATACTCCTCACTCCTGTATGAATCCGAAAAATAACTACAACGATATACCGCAAGGACACGTTCGGTATAAGTCGATGTAAGTGACCATTAATGTGGCATCCCTGCTTGAACAGTTTCCATTTTTAGATGGCAGGTAAAAAAAAATAATACACATTCAACGTAAAACCAATAAACTCGTAATTCCGTGAGATAGTAATGTTGTCAGGCATACCTGGGCAATGTGTTGTGTTGTGTCGACGACCTCCGCTTGTTGACTGTATTATATGCGGAATCATTATCTCCGGAGACAACTGTTCACCTGTATGGATTTTTTTTTCTCACAGCAGCGGCCCTCGCTGTTTATGTTTATTATTTTTATTTTCTTATTAACTATATACAAACATAGATCTTTTACCTTCCAGGTATATTATTTGTGATGAGAGAAAGTTATGTCCGCTGTGAAATCTATTTTTAGCGCTAATGTATTTCGGAACGGATCGTACAGGATTATTAAATGCAATCACAGAAGAGAACTTAAAACAGACAGACGGACATGGCGAAACTATAAGGGTTCCTTGTTTTGAACTACGGGACCCTAAAAGAGACATTGACTGCCAATACTTTTGATTTAATTGTATTGTATTTTAAAGACCGCCAACAGCTAACGTTATTTGGGCCTAGCACCAATTCATATTTTTAATTCATTATTTTTTTTTAATAATAAATTGAAAATCCAATTGACACTTTTACCAGCTCTCGGGCTAGAACTCGGGAACTGGGGACTTGTAATAGAGGAACCATAACTTTTGATTTAGAATATACAGTGTTCTGTAACCTTGAAACCAGAACCCGTGTTTTTTATTTTCGATCCACCAGGGGCGGATCCAGTCGCTCCGTTCGGGGGTGGCGTTCTGGGCTGGGGTATAATTATTATAGCAGGTAGCCGCGGTTCTGGGAAGAGAACAAACAAATAAAAGTTGCTCCACAGTTTTATGATTATAGACAAATGCTGCATTAAAAAACGTGTAAACCTGAACTAGCTTTTTTATTCCAAGTAAAACTTGTTCTATTCCCGTGTCTAATTAAAAAAATATATCCAAAATTTCGGGCGTGGCGATCGACATTGGCGCCGCTCCCCGTGGATCCGCCACTGCGACCCACCATAGGAGTGGTGAAGTATTTTTATCACTGAAAGTTCATTTGCCTGAACATTTGCAGGGTGACCACTTTAAAGAAAACCTAGAAAAGTCAGAGACTTCCTACCTCGAAATATTAAAAAATGTGGTGAACTGTCGAAATTTAAAAATTATTTGAAAGAATTTTTACTAGCAAACACTTTCTATAGATTGGATGATTTTCTGTGAAGTCATGAATGACTGTGTCCTTGATGAATTTACTACTGTCCTTGATGGAATCACAACTTGACAATTTGTATCCATTATATTTTCATTATTAAAGAAAATAAATATATTAAAACCCTTCGGGATTCGAACCTGATGATGTGAAAGTAAAAAGACACTTCTTTAACCACAACAGATTTATTATTTCGAGAGCGATGCTTCTATCATCAGCAAAAACTAAACTATCATTTTTGAAAGGAAAATATACTCGAAGTGGTGCTCATAAAACTAGATGAAGTTGCCTGCAGAAAAGGATTTTGATCGAATGCATATAAAAACAGGAAAAAAGGTTAGAATTGTACGTACTATAAGGAAACTACGCAAACTTACAATAACAAAACACTCTCACAACGTTCCGTTTGTCGAAAGCTACAATAATGCAAATCCCGAGTCAAGGTAAACAGTTGAATAAATATCACGCATGTCCAAGCGAAAACCTTCAGAGCTCTGTAAAAAAATCCGTCATGATTTATCATTTGTATATTATAAATGTATCTATCTGTTAAATGTGCGATTTTATTACCTACAAACGGAAAATTCCAATTCCGGATGACAATTTTATTGGAACAAATGAATTGAAACAAAAGAGTAACTCAACAGGAAAATTTGACGGTCGTCGAGTCGCCAAAGCTTAATATGAAGTCGAATTGTTATAGATTGTATTTTTTTAACTGTTAATACGACCTTCGTTATTATATTGTTTCTGCGTGAAAAAATTGTTATATTGATTTGCTATTTTATAACTTGAAATGTTTCGCAATCTCAGTTAAGACGACTGTGTCGTCAACTTGAGATGAATTTAAATTTGAACTGTACCCAAAGACGAATTGAGGAGAAATAATGCGATTCGGATGGGTGAGGTGGGATTCAAACCCATACGAATACCATAGTCACCAGATATTATAGTTTCGAAGGTGATGTCACGTCGTCACAGTGGCCGTCGTAAGTTACGTCGACCGTAAAGTGTCGCTTGGAATAAAGTTACGGTGCCTCGTCTTCAGTGAACCGTTTGCTTTTCAGCAACTGTGTACCGAACGTTCATTAGACTAGCCTTTAATACACCATGACTTCGTTCGCGTGACTGTTGATTTTGTCCGCAGAATCGCTCGCGTTAATGCCCGCGGTTTTGACGGGAACCTCTTTTTAAGGCCATCAGCAACTGGCGGTATTGCGACCAATTCATATTTTCAATTTATTATTTTTTAATAAGAATTTGAAAATCCAATTGATGTTTTTGAGGATTAGAACCTGAAAACTGGGGGTTTCTTAATAAAAAGTGGGTACAGACTAAACAAACATTGTTTGCCAACAGCCTGTCAACAGTTGGTCAGCTGTTGGCGAACTTGTTGAGAGGAAAATCAGTTGGAAGTTGACAAACGGTTCGTAAACATCCATGTACCTACTGTTGAAGAACATTTCCTTTGAAGTACCGTCTCGGGAGCGAACAGAGTGCAGCAGATTGTCAACAGCGGCGCAACTGTTGAGCAAATCGTACACATAGTGGCTCTTATGTTATCCAGTTGTTGTTCAACAATTTTTGTTTAGTCTGTACCCGGCTATAGAGGAGCTATTCCCAAGCTTGTGAACCTCTTATCTATGCTCTTATCTTTACTCTAACGTAGCTTTGTATTGTGAATTTGTGTATAACATAGACACGAAGGGTGGACAACTGAACAGTGCGTTCTCTATCCTACTAACTTGCTATTGGCACAAAAAAGAGGTGGCTATTGTAGATGACTATGTCTATATTACTTTTTATGTTGTCATATTATTTGAAAATTGAATATTCATAATTCATAGCAACCATACATTTTAGGGCGAAGAACCAACATACATAGACATGGAGGGTGGACAGAGCGTGTCCCTATAATTTGGCACAGAAATGAGAAAAAGAGATAGCTATTGTAGACGACTATATCATTTTTTCTTTCTAGAATTGTGATTGGTTCTTCGTGCTAATATGTATCATGGTTGCTATGAATATGAATATTCAATTTTCAAATAAAGTGACAACAAAGTAAACATGGAGACGAAGAACCAATCACAATTCTAGAAAGAAACAATTGTTCATCTATACAATAGCTATCTCTTCCTCTCATTTTTGCGCTAATAGTAGGATAGGGAACGCTCTGTCCACCCTCCATGTCTATGAGAACCAATCACAATTCTATAAAGAGAGAATGCTGAATGATAGTCGTCTACAATAGCTATCTCTTTCTCATTTCTATGCCTATATAGTTTAGGGAAACGCTGTCCACACTCGGACTTGAGAATAGCCGAGCGTGTAGCAATGCTGTTGTTTACATGGCGTTGCTATGGTTCCTCTATTACAAGTCCCCAGTTCCCGGGTTCTAGCCCGAGAGCTGGTAAAAGTGTCAATTGAATTTTCAATTTATTATTAAAAAAAATAATGAATTGAAAATATGAATTGGTGCTAGACCCAAATAACCTTAGCTGTTGGTGGTCTTTAAAACACACACACACGCTGTCCACACTCCATCTCTGTCTGAGTTTCATATCGGTCAAACCGTTTTCAAGTGACAACATACAGACAGACAAATAAGAATTCTAGAATAACGCTTCCAAAAACATGTAATGTCGTTTCGAATTCCGAATTGGATGTCAATCTCACCTCAATATTTCTCGAGAACAGTTTCGTATCGACGCCACCGCTATTACGAAACCCGGGGGTTCTGTTGTTGGTGAACTACCTGCACACTAGTCGACTGTATAGTTGTCATCAGGTGTGTGTGTGTGTGTGCATTCACCAGGTGTGTTAGCACGCGGCGTGGGTCCCGTCCGTCCGTTCCATTGCTGCCAACAATGCCAACTTTAACTTGAGCGAAACAATAAAATCAGTGTACCCGCACGAACTACTTACTTGCCTCTGCATGTATTATAACACGGTACGTTTTTAGAGTTCTTCGTTTTTAAATGTCGGTTTTGAACGCAGTCGGTTGTTGTGTTAGTGTTTTATTTTCAAATTTACGATGACGCGACTGCTCAAATAACATACACTATACTTCAAGGGCGCGATGCGATAAAAGGTAAAATTCAACAGAATGGACACACGATTTTTGGTGATTTTTTTTAGACGAATCCTCGTGGGGTGCACAGTTTCTTGCGAGGGGTTGTTGGTGCGATGGCGTTTTCTGTGGGTTGAAAAGGGGGTGGTTCAGGGGGAAGTTCCGCCAAAAACGTTCCCATCTGTAGAATGTTACCCGATGAAATTTGACCTATTACACACAGGTTTTTTGGTAAAGTTTTTATAGAAGAACCGTCTGTGCCATTGCTATAGAAGTCAGAACCGTTAAAGAACTGATTTCCCTGTGAAACATATCTTTTTTCGAAAAAAAAATGCCCGAAATTAATAAAAGTTCTCACTAAAAAATTAACCAAAAAACTGTGTATAATAGATAGAATTTTACCTTCAATAAAAATAAAAAATTAAATAAAATCAAGTGTAGATGAAAATCAAACATCTCGGATCTTCTGCGATTCTTTCCTAAATATCGTTCACGGAATTTTGTGTTCTATAATAACTCGCGAAGTTTTACATTTTAACCATTGATACAGAGATGGGAGGAAGCATAACAGATTTAAAAATTGGATACAAAGAATTATTAAAAAAGTGCTTGAAAAATCGAAATGAATAAATAAAGCGTGTATTTAATCTGTAGTGTGAGTATAGGGTAGTATAGTGTTTAAATGTAGTGCGAGTGATCAGCAAATAGCAAACGCCACTGATATACAATATAAAGATGTTGTTGTGAGCATAGTAGCGGAACACTATGCGGGCCTGTTTTATCTACGCTCAAAATTAGTATATAAATTATATCAAGTAGTTTAAATGTACGGAAAACACAGGTTAGCAGACCAGTTCATTTTTACCCTGTCCTAAAATTTTATTAGTGAATTTAACAGATAATATGGAAAACATGAATTCAATTTTTTTAATCGTTTTTTTATGGTCAGTATATCTCTTACACTGCTAAATACTATTTGATACAGATTATAGAAAAATATCAATTATCTATTATTATTTACAATAATTATCATCTGCCTTGCAAATTTTTTTTGCTTACCTGGCAGACCTCAGACTGAAAATTGCAAAAAAAATTACTAAGCAGACAATGATAATTGTAAATAATATCTAATAATTGATATGTCGGGCTTGAGAATAGCCGAGCGTGTAGCAGTGTTGTTGTTTACATGGCGTTGCTATGGTATCCTCTATTACAAGTTCCTAGTTCCCGGGTTCTAGCCCGAGAGCTGGTAAAAGTGTCAATTGGATTTTCAATTTATTATTAAAAAAAAAAAAATAATGAATTGAAAATATGAATTGGTGCTAGGCCCAAATAACCTTAGCTGTTGGTGGTCTTTAAAAAAACACACAATTGATATGTCCCTATCTTCTTCTTCTTTTTCCTAGCCTTAACCCATTTCATTTGGGGTCGGCTCTCGTCATTTTCATGATGAGGAGTAGGTTAATTTGGCTTATAGTTTTACGTTTTAGCTGTTCGAATAATTTCTAATCATTTTGTTCAAGTTCCATGGCTATATCGCTATCTGTTTTTGAGGTAATTTTGACATTTTCATATCGAATTTCTGCCGTTACAAAGCATGCAAAATTAATTTTGTTTAATGATGAATTTTATGTTCTAAAATTATTATTTGAAGATATTTCTCCTAAAATAATTAGGGAAGCAGGAAATCGCGAAAGTTTGATTTTACGGGTTAAATTTCTATGTACAGCAGTCACGGTCACCACCCTGTATGTAACGCCGCCTTTAAAATAAGATTGTACTGCACGGTAAAGTGGTAGGCAGTTGTGCGTGTAGTGGTGGCAGCCCTGCGTGACCATAACGAACGGTGTTTTTGTTTTTATGCAACATTCATTACACATTTACATTACAGATTACCTGTACACGGTAAACAGTAATGATCGTTCACTTAAAAAAACGTTAACAGCTGTTAGTAGCGGCTCGTCAGGGTACGAAAGGTAAACAGCTGATCTCTTTAAAAATTCACCGTCTCAATAATGTCGGTTCCATAAATTACAGTTCAACTGTACAGTCGACTTCCCCTAAAAACACGCCCGATTATTTTTTGGTTCAGGTAGAAAATATGAATTGCTACTTGACCCAAATAACTTCGAGCCATTGGTGGCAACTGAAACCGCCTTAATAATGCGAAATCGAAGAAGGTTTCCGCCGATGCAACCTATAACTTTTTACTTCCCACCTTAACTATGGTAGGGAAGTAATGGATTTAGTCCGAAAAAAATATTTCGAGATTTTAACAGGTCTTCACGTTTTGAGACCCTATAGCAATCGTTTAAGATCATTTTCTGACTGATGTCTGTATGTATGTGTGTGTGTGGTCAATATTTTTCGCCTTTGATATCGTAAAAACGGAACAACATACGGCCATGCCGATTGTTCTATTGTGTTTATCAGCCTTTAACTTAGATCTGATTAGATTTTGAGTCAAATCGGTTCAGTGGATCCTGAGATATTAAAAAAAACGTTCTCAATATCACGTATTAACATGGTAAAAAAAATATAAATGAACTCTAGATGTTATAATATGAAAAAAATGTAAATATTTTTTTCTCTAAAATGTATAGTTTTCAAGAAAAAAAATATTTTACTAAAAAAAGAAAATTGTACGTAAATCAAGGTAACCATGATTTTTGCTATATTACTAGCCATCAGTAGATCACCAAACAAAAAAGAGGGCCATGCTTTTTTTCAAAGAATAAAAAAAGAGTGTTTATTTTTTGCAAATATTTACTAGGTGGGAAGTATAGGACTGGTTATCAGTCGAATTTTTACTTCCCACCTCTACTATGGTAGGGAAGTAATGGATTTAGTCCGAAAAAAATATTTCGAGATTTTAACAGATTTTCACGTTTTGAGACCCTAGCAATCGTTTAAGATCATTTTCTGAATGATGTCTGTATGTGTGTGTGTGTGTGTGTGTGTATATTTGTGTGGTCAATTTTTCGCCTTCGATATCTTAAGAACGGAACAACATACGGGCATGCCGATTGTTCTATTGTGTGTATCAGCCTTTAACTTAGATCTGATTAGATTTTGAGTCAAATCGGTTCAGTAGATCCTGAGATATTTAAAAAAACGTCCTCAATGTCACGTATTAACATAGATAAAAAAAAATATAAATGAATTCTAGATGTTATAATATGAAAAAAATGTAAATATTTTTTTTCTCTAAAATGTATAGTTTTCGAGAAAAAAAATATTTTACTAAAAAAAATAAAAATTGTACGTAAATCAAGGTAACCATGATTTTTGCTATATTAAGTTAGCCATCAGTAGATCACCAAACAAAAAAGAGGGCCATGCTTTTTTCAAAGAATAAAAATTAAATTGTGTTTTAAAGACCACCAACAGCTAAGGTTATTTGGGCCTAGTCAAAGAATAAAAAAAAAGAGTGTTTATTTTTTGCAAATATTTACTAGGTGGGAAGTATAGGACTGGTCATCAGTCGAATTTTTATTTCAAAAATCACTGCCTTCTTGCCACGAGCCGCCAGTGTTGACTGTCAGAACTAATTGGATAGCATCATCAATGTTGTGCTTATTGTTCTAATGAACATAATACTTATTAAAATATTTTCTGGTCGTTACTTTGTTTTCAAATTAGCGGATGATCTTATTAGTACATTAATAATTACTAAAATGAATTTGATGTTAACATATCCGTGTAATTTATTACTTATTAATATAAGTTAATTTGATTCAGTACATGTATTATATTTATATGTACAGTAGAACTTGGGTTAACCGAGCTCCTTTTATCAGAATACGAGGTTACATCTAATTTTTACTCCCCGTATTAACCGAGCTTTCGCGCGTAAGAGCGCGAATTATCCGAGCAAAGTTTTTGTACGATTGACTTGAATATTTTAAATGAGTATGAAGTAAATGTTGATTTTGACATAGTAAGTTCCACTAGATGTCGTTACCATACAATACCATACATAAATTTATTATGAAAATAATTACAACCCAAATACATACTTACCCTACTTCACCTTAGTTTAAATGTCCGCGCTATCGGAGTTTTTCGGTTATTCGAGATAGTGTCTGTCCACTATAGCTCGTATAAACCAGGTTCTACTATATTTAGGATCGAAAATTTCACATTTCATATTCATTATATATTTTGGCGATTTTTGCACAAAATATTAATTGTGGTAATTTATTTGTTACAGGGGTCCTGGAGATGACTGCCACAGAAAACACTATCCGCTTCAGCGGTCATACCCTCGACAAGGCCACGAAGGCCAAGGTCACCCTAGAAAATTACTACAGCAATCTCATAGCCCAGCACATTGAACGAAAACAAAGGTAAGCTTCAAATTGTAAAGTAAATGTATTATTAAAAAAATTGTCATTAGTTACCATGGACATAGTACTTCAGACGAGGAGGCAAGCCATTCAGGGGAGGGCGCATGTCTATGTTTCAAGGTCATGTCCATGCTATGTCTATGATGGATGTGCCTATATTCTATTGGCCGCGTCTTTGCGCATGCTCAATTGCACAAAAACAGTTGTTTGTTGTTGTTGGAACGACACTTTGTCATGTACAGCGCTTGCGCAACTGAAACGACCAATAGAATGTGAACACACTTGTGTCCTCACCCCTCCCCCCTCAACAGCGCTACCCCACTCACTTGTACTGCGATCCCTACATTTCCATGTCAATGTTAATTACGCAAGTTTACTTTGAATGACCTCGTTTTCTACGAAGGCAAAGAACTGTTTAAGGAGCTTTAGTGCCCTTCACGAATATGAAATCTTTGGTATCCATTCTCGAGGACTCTAATTGAGTTAACCAGGTTAATAACTTGAATAGCCTGATTTGATTTCTATGCGGACACACAACTTCGAGGAGCTAAGTCAGTTATACAGTTTGCCTGTCTCATGTCTGCTCTTTACTGGCCCTCAAGACAATCTTCATATTAATATTTGGGGAATAAACGAATTAGGCAGGTTAACCTGATCGCTTTATATAAAGGCACATGACTTCCAGGAACTAGGGAGTTAACCCTCAACTGGTATCGCGGGGTGTTTTGACACCCCACCGACTATATTTTTAAGAAAATAACGTACTTATAAGTAATATTGTATCCCGTTGTTTCAGCTATTCTCCTAACTTTGGGTTATCTTTAAAATAGTGATAGTGGTTTTTTGGAAAAATTTAAATATTTCGAAAAAAATAAGTATTGGGGTGTGAAAGTACCCCACTATACCAGTTAAAGGTGCCGATTTTTTTTCTGAAAAAAAAAAATGTCGCGACGACCGCTGACTCAAAATGAGTTGGAAAGACTTGCTGAAAGGGGGGTATGAAAGTGTTAGTGACGAAGTGTCTGAAAACGGACTTTTTATAGAAGAAGACGATGCTAGTGAAGTTAGTGATCATTTATCCGAATCTGAATTCGAAATTGACTCTTCTGATGAAGATGAGCAAAACGAAGAAACGGAATCAAATCCAAATTTTATGATTAGCAAGGTATTGATCACGATGGGCTATTTGCAAAATGATCATATTTAGTAGAAATATGCAGAAAATATGTAAATAATATGTTATAGAAAATTTTGGCAAAAATAATAGTGGAAAAAACACCCCTGTCAGTTTTTTGCTTATGAGGTTTTTTTTATTTTTTTTGTTGCAGGCACTAAGAGTTGACACTTATGGTTAGTCCTATACAGAAGGTTTCAATTATTTTGTAATTTTTATAATTTTTTTATTGCTTTCCGAAGACAGCGTATTTCAGTTTAATTTTTATGCATTATTCCAGAAAAAATATTTTTCTCATGTTTATAAAAACAAAATCCTATGTTTTTATGTTAAAGCATTTTGTAAACGTGTTCAACTATAAAAAATAAAAAAATTTTGAAAAAATTCATTAATTATTATTTTTTTTTAATAACATACTTTGGGGTGTTGAAATACCCCACGATACCAGTTACGTTTTGTGAAAACACGATACCAGTTAGGGGTTAAGTTAGCTCGCCGCTTTTAGAAACCTAGAATACTATTTGGGGCAGTACAAGTGATTTTTCCTGGTAATTACTGTTCCCTGTAATTACTGATGTAAAATGACGGTCATTTAACATCGTGACCGCGTCACGATCATTATGACGATCATTTTGGTCATTTTAAAATTATTGATCATTACATAACACAGAACACACGCGTGTTTACCAGTTTCAACAAGTATGTGACCGTCAGTTATGAAAATGACAGGTCATTTATAGCGTCATTTTTGCAAAATGACCGTCACAATCAATCTGATGCATTTTTGCAAAAATGACCGTCACAACCAATGTGATGTGACGGTCATTTTGGTCATGACCACGTCATGACTATGGTAAGATTATCGACTCACAATATGTATTTGTGTTGACAGATTGGCAAAATTAGAAGAATCGCTTAAAGACGAAGGACTGACAGAACAACAGAAACAAGAAAAACGACAGCAGCATGCTCAGAAAGAAACGGAATTCCTCAGATTAAAAAGATCGCGCCTCGGCGTCGAAGATTTCGAACCGTTGAAGGTGATCGGTCGCGGCGCTTTCGGCGAAGTGCGACTGGTCCAGAAGAAGGATACGGGTCACGTGTACGCCATGAAAATATTGCGCAAGGCAGACATGCTCGAGAAGGAACAAGTGGCGCACGTACGAGCCGAACGGGACGTGTTGGTCGAAGCCGATCATCAATGGGTAGTCAAGATGTATTATAGTTTTCAGGATCCGATAAATCTGTATCTTATAATGGAATTTTTACCCGGCGGAGATATGATGACACTGTTAATGAAAAAGGACACGTTATCCGAGGAATGTACGCAGTTTTATATAGCTGAGACGGCGCTCGCCATAGACTCAATACACAAACTCGGTTTCATACACAGGGATATAAAGCCAGATAATTTATTATTAGACGCGAGAGGACATCTAAAGCTGTCAGATTTCGGATTATGTACCGGTTTAAAGAAATCACATCGAACCGATTTTTATAGAGATTTAAGTCAAGCGAAACCTTCTGATTTTAGTAAGTGTTTTTATTTTCACCAGCTCTCACTTTGTTAGTTTGTCTGTTTGGAACTTTGTAACTCGATTTTCACTCACTAAGAGCGCTGACACACACAGCGGTTTGTGCCGAGGCGATTGCCGAGTCGTTAAAACCACAATTAAATTTATAGTAAAAATAATTTTATGAACGAGATCAAAAGAATAATGTTAATAATTCTCTATTACAGTTGTAACATCGTCTAGCCCAATGGATAGTAAGCGAAGAGCGGAAAGCTGGAAGAAAAACAGACGAGCGCTAGCTTACAGTACAGTCGGCACCCCCGATTACATAGCTCCCGAAGTGTTCCTACAAACCGGATACGGTCCGGCTTGCGACTGGTGGTCGTTAGGCGTAATCATGTACGAAATGCTAATCGGTTACCCGCCTTTCTGTAGTGAAAATCCACAGGACACTTACCGTAAAGTGATGAATTGGCGAGACACGCTCACGTTCCCGCCGGAAGTACCGATCTCCGAAGAAGCTAAAGATACGATCGTTAAGTTTTGTTGCGAAGCGGACAGACGGTTGGGTTCGCAGCGAGGCATGGACGAGTTAAAATTAGCACCGTTCTTCCGAGGCGTCGACTGGGAACATATACGCGAGAGACCGGCCGCAATCCCTGTCGAAGTACGATCGATAGATGATACATCGAACTTCGACGATTTCCCCGATGTTAAATTAGAAATTCGTAAGTTATTGTTTTGTTTGTTTGAAAATTATCGATATTTTCGTGCAGCTTTTTGAAGTCCTCGCAACAATTATAATTAGTTTGTTACAAAAAAATTGTCATACTTTATTATTTTCAGAAACAAATCCTACTAAAGAAGAGAATAAGATAGGTAATGACATTATTTATTGTAATCGAACTCTCAAAATTCAGTGTAAGGAAAAGATAAAAGAATATCACGAAACATTTTATGTTCGTTTTTTTTTTTAATAACTGAATTCTGAACTATCACGAAACATTTTACGTTCATTTTTTTAAACAACTGAATTCTGAACAGTGATTTTAAGTTGTCATAACTAAAGCGATTAGAATGTAATTTTATAGTGTGGGGCACAGTGACGTGTTACCTCTGCTGCCATCTTTAGTTTACACGTGATTTTTCCACGTTTGGTGCTGCATATATTCCAGAACTTTTAAATTTGTTGATTAGAACCATCTAGTATCGAGTAGTAGAACTAATAATATGGATGCGTTACGTAGCGTATTGTATGAATCATACAATACGCTACGTAACGCATCCATATTATATCTACTACTCGATACTAGATGGTTCTGTTCTGTAAGTATGAAGTATTTCATCAACTGACAGCATGCGTCGAAAAAAGCAATATCTATTGTCATTGAGGATACAAATTTTCCAATTAAATTTTCACTTTATGAAACATTTTCAATTTCTTTTGTGCGCGCGGGCCCCTAGTTGATGCGGGGCCCCTAGGCAGTTGCCTACTCTGTCTAATGGTCAATCCGGCCTTGATAAAATAAACGCGATTTAAAAGTTCCATTACAACGGGAAAACAGTTGACAAAAATGTGTCTTGCCCCACTATACAATGTATTCTAACCGCTGCGGTCATAATATAAACATTTTCCTTTCACCTTCCGAGTAGCTCAGAGCATTACCGAACTCACAACGCTCTACATTTCGAGTGCAGGCGTCACTTTAATGTACTTTTTGCTATACCCACTACCCACTATAAAATAACTGCTTTACATGTACGTATGTATGCATGTAATAGTAGATTGTATGTCTAGATACGTAATGGGGCATATTACGACGAGTGATGACAGTATGTAAAAACGAGCGATAGCGAGTTTTTACAGTCACACGAGCCGCAATACCATTACGTACGAGACATATATGGTATTTTTTGCCATACCCACTACAAAATACCTACTTTTTCCGTCATTTTCAAAAAATTCTGACAGTTCATTTGCGTCGCCATCTTTTCTTCTAATGTGCCGCGAAGTTCGTGTAAGTAAGTAATGACAGGCGCACGCAGGCGTATAGAGCGAATTAACAGAAGTTGCCATGGCAACCGTTATTTTCTGCGCTAGTGCAGAAAGTATACCATTTTCCGCACACCTGTCGGTCAAATGGGTCATTAATGGCCGCTATACATACATCGAAAGTAGCTATTTTGTAGTGGGTATGGCAAAAAGTGACTTGACAGACCGGTGTGCGGGAGAGCAAACCATTTCCATAGTCATTTATGTTTATTCGCCCTGATCTGCCCGCTATTACTTACTGATAGCTACTCTCGGCCTACTATAGAAGTGAAGTTGGCGAGACAAATAAACTGTCAAATTTTTTTGAAAATACTAAAAATGAAGTGAAAAACAGCTATTTTATAGTGGGTATATGGCAAAAAATACCATATATATCTCTTGCGTAATGATGTTATGACTCGTGTGACTGTTATAACTCGTTATCGCTCGTTTTAACATAACGTCACTTACTCGTCAGAAATATACGTCATTACGCAACTAGATATACAGTCTACTATTTCCTAAATCACTGACTGATCGGTGTATGAAATGATATTTTGTAAACACAGCTTAACCAGCTTAATCACTTCTAAAACCTAATTCGCGCATACGTACCGCGCAAGCGACCGCCATGTTCTTAGTAGGCACAGCTCTCAGTTCTGATTTGGACTGTCGTATCGATCGTGTAGTAAAATTAGACGGGTTAGCGCGCGCTTAACACAGCTGTGTTCAAGGTCATAAAAATTGGCTGACAAACATCAAAGTACAGAGAGTTGTTTGAGTGTGCTGAAGAAGTATAACTTCAATAATTATCTCAGACCGTACATAAAATATACTGATTCTAACAATAGTTGTTCAGCAAAAAAAGTTAGTAAATAATAAACTATACATGATACCCACAATGACAAATAAAAATCTATGGAAGTTTACGAATTTATGTTGGGCCTCATTCATTACAGCGCTGGGCTGCGGGTTGGGTGGCCCCGCGCTACATAATGCAAAAGTCACCGAACTTATTCCATGTCATTCTTTGATTAGTACAACAGGACATTTTTTATTTTACTTCAAACAAAATCAGTTCATTTTCTACTTTAACAATTTTAAAAATTCACAGCGATAGTTTGATGAGGAAATACCACTGAACTTCACCCATAACTGGACTGCCAGACAAGCTGACATGCGTGAAAAAATTTGCTCGCATTTGAACAATTGAATACGGTCGATATTCGCTTGATCCGGAGCTGTCGGACCTGCGCGCTGTTGTTCGTAATAGCCAGCTATGATCGACAGTTTTCGTTACGTTAACTGTCAAAATTTTAGTAGAAACAACAAAGGAAATCTAACCTAACCTCGTGTACGTTGCGTGTTTGGTTGTTTGGATTTGTGTTGTGATGTACAACAATAAATACCTAAGCTTATTTCGTAGTTAAACATCACTATAAAACCCAGAACCTAAAAGTGTCAAACTCTTAAAATTTGAATTTGGCGCCATTTTCACTTTGTAAAGCGCAGGTCCGTGAGCCCCATGCGCAGATTGTAATTGTAACTAATCTGATCTTAATGAATGGCAATTTAGCTATGGGCGGAGATCAGTGGGAAATAACTATATTTTTTGTGCCTGTTATTACTTCTTTCTGTTCATTCCAAGAATAACTCCGAGCTACTCCGAACATCAAACGTGAAGTCGTATGTGCGTATTGTCAGACGTTTTGTTTGTTTGTTTGTTGCAGCTGCAGCTCCTTTGCCACAGGACGGTGAAGTGATATACAAGGACTGGGTGTTTATAAACTATACGTTTAAAAGGTTTGAAGGTTTAACGCAAAGAGGCACGCCAACCAAAAAATAGTAAAACAGTGTGTTTGTGTTCCGAGACGATGCGCGGCAGCAAGTCTCGTCTTTTTGATTTTAGCTCGCTCGACAGTAACCTGATGAAGCCTTAGAAACTCTTGTGCCGAAACAATTTTAACAAAAACAAAAGCGCAGAGCTTTCCACATTGTAACAACACACACGTATAAAATACACACATACACGCGCGATAATATTTTACTGTAAACGAGGTTCATTTTTTCAAATGTTTCGTTTTTATATTTTTGTACGGGTGATATTTTACACAGAATTGATAATATGTCATATGATATATAGCCTGTGATCGTTTAACAACGTTTTCTTGATCCTCAGAGTTTAGTGCTCTCTCTCTCTCTCTCTCCGTTTGTCTTTCACTTTCCCCGATGGCATTTATCCGTTTGTCTTTTTTTAATGTGTAAATTTGAAATGCAATGAATTTTCTGTGTTTTCTAAATAATATGTGTAATTCGTGTTGTGGATGTTTCACGTTTACGTTTTGTTTTTCTTTCAATTGTTTTTTTTTTTTATTATTATAGTGGAGCTTCACTGACACACCGCTGAGATAGTGGAAATGTCGATGGTATCGTATGTAAATTTAGAGAATTTGACTTTGAAATGTAATTAATGTTTGCATAGCATTATTTTTTATATATTTAAGATTTTTATTAGACAGTTCATTGCATTCTACTGTGTAAAGTGGACCTTTAAACAAAAATAATTAAGATTTCGTCTTCATTGTTACATTTTTTTTTATTTTATACAACGTGATAATTATTTTTTAATTTCTGTTAGAACTTTTAATAACTTTTTTTTATGTAATAAATCCTTTTTTCGTAATTATCAGTGTTGATCCAGACAAGCAGATAATTTTACAAAGCACTGCACTTGTTGATTTTAAAAGAACAGTAAAAAATAGTGTTATTTTTATCACTAAAAACATCAGCACAATAGTAGGATAAAAAGAGAAAAAAAAAATAGTTTTCGAAAAATGGAAAAAATATTTTTGTTTTTTTTATGTATATTATATCACAATTTAAAGCATTTAAGATGAATAATAAAATAATGGTAAATAAATTGATGCTGAAGAATAGAACTTGTTGTTTGCATTTTAAAAAGAAATGTGAAAAAAAAATTGTAATCTGAAGAATTATTATCATTTTGAGCTTCTCGTTTAAATTATACAGTAGAAAAAGAGTTTGCGGAGATGTTCAAAGCGAATTGCAAAAGTGGTCTTTCAGCGTATTGGATTGACATCAATCGATCAATGAAATTTAACTGACTCTATGATTGGCCGACAGATTACCGATTTAAACGAATCAATGAATTGCACCTCTCGTTTAATATCTAACAGCGAAATAAGAATTTTTCTATTGAATTTTGAAATCGGCACTGCATCGTCTATAAACTGTTTCTGTAGATTAATGTAGAAATAGGCAAAGACATGAGGATAAAATTCATTTAATTGGTTCATTTCTCTGAACTACATTAGTGTAATACAGTACAAGCTCGATAATCAGACACCATGAAAAAATCAGTCTAGTATTGGATCATTAGAAGTAGTAGTACTAAATGAAATGGAGAGTTTTTTTTTTATTTATATCAGACTTTTGTGTAGCTAATTTTCGTAAATTCCTTATTTATTGTTTCATGTTTGCATTTTTAACCAGTTGAAATTTTGACCAAAAATTTATCCAAAGACGAATAAAAATGATGCGCAAGATGAAGTCAAACTAAAAAACACTACAAACGCGAGATTGCTGTTGAAGTTGGTAAAAATGTCAGCTTACTGGAAATGGTCAGACTGTCAAACGTCGAATTATCGAGCTTTAGGCACCGAGAATGCCCTATAGGTGGCAGGTTAAGTTTAACTGAGCTGCCAACTACAGGCTAGAATCTCAACTAGCGGAAAGGAAAAATACAAACGATTTAATAAAATTTGTAAGAATATAATTTTTTTAACAATTAAAAAAAATTCTGACGATCAACTGTCAATTTTCTCTGCCGCATTTTAATTTTTTAATGACAAACGGCGCTGTGCTCGCCATTCTCGGTGCCTAATCTAAAAAGCAAATTTAATAGAAATTTAAGTTTCTGTTATTTTGAAATACTAAAGTAATTCTAAGGATTACGGTGCACTTGGATCAATTCGAAATGGAAACAACAATATTGTAAGTCATCGAGTAAACCATTAAATCTAAATCATTTCTAAAGAATTTATGCTAGCAGTAAATAGAATGAATGATATACAAATCTTTTGTTGCTATTACTGAGTAGAGTTTCAAAAATATTTTTAATTTGGCTTATTTTAGAATAATTTTAGTCAAAACAAAAAAAAAACACTTCTATATATTTAAATCGTTTAAGTAATCTAAAAGTTTTTAAAAATATTTCGTTTTAATCAACTTTTCCACTGATCTATATTATCGGTTAGGTAAACCAGTCGGATAGTGCGTTCATGTAAAAGTGAAAATTTTCTTCTTTTTTTTTTTTGTATAGACAAATGAGCGCTGTAATTTCTTATAATATAGTTTTTGAATATAGTCTGTTCTTTAATCTTTACCAGTACTATTGCTAAACATATCATAAATCAAAACGATAATGTGAATCTTGTTATTTCTTCTTCTTTTTTTTATTTTTTAACAAAAGAGTATCATCATTGATTTTATACATACGATTAAAAAAAAAACTATCAAGATAGTTTTCCTTTTTTTTTTATAAAATGTGATATAGTGGCATTTAATTTAGAAAGATTTATTGCGGTCTTGTTTTTTTTTATTATAGTGGATTCACTATTGGTACATTTTATTCAGTTAAAACCGTGGAGACTACAGAGAAGGGGATTGATCTGTGTACATCGGAGACCTCGCGAAAATCAAGGATAATTTGTCGATTTAGCCGCTAGAGGCGCTACAGCACTCAAGGGCCGAACACAATTTTCGAAGAATGATTCTGGATTTAATATAAAAACGGGGGGGAAGCATGGGGAGAGTCACAAGTAAAAATTAAATGTCAATTCCATTATTTTGTAAAAAAAAGTGAATTTTTAACTACAATGTAAACAATATCACGTGATTCGTAGATCCGTACTGAGAATAGCACCACTTGTGGCGCTTTCACAAACTACGACACTGATTTTTGAGACTCTTGCTTCGCATTGCGGCCCTCGGAGATCTGTCACCTTCTCTCTAGTCTAAATAGTTAAGATATACAATATCTCACACCTTTTGTTCATTTATGCTACGAACTAGCCGCCATCTTCTTGGTTAGTCATTTCATTTGCTTCATCGGTGTATAGTACTGAACTAACCATATTAATTTCTTGCCTGTGAACTAAAAAGAAATAGAGCTAATTTTAGAACAATGCTGTTTCTTATTCAGATTTCGTTAGAAAGAGATAGAACTAGTTAAAAAAAACCCGATATGTATTTAAAATAGGAACTAGTTTTCTAACATTAGCAAAAATCATGCTAGGTTGTACAATGCATTGTCAGAAAATTTGAGTCGATAATGACCTTACATTACCATACAATATTTTTTAAATAAATAGGAACAAGTCTAAGGTCATTATCAAATTTTGACTGAAATTGATTTACAGGGTGTGTCACAGTTTGAGAACATAGGAAATTAATTAGTGCAACAAGGAAGACAAACTAAATGAATAGCACGACACAGATAAAATACACGTCAACATGACTAACGAAATTAAATTAATTATCATCTATATTAAAAATCATGTCAATCGTGATTATAATAAAATTAAGAAAAATCGCAGGCTAGTGGACAAAATATTTGATTTATTAAATGTACAACGTTTCGTCTATAGATCTTGACTTTTTCAAGTACTTGAAAAAGTCTAAATCTATAGACGAAACGTTGTACATTTAATAAATCAAATATTTTGTCCACTAGCCTGCGATTTTTCTTAATTAAATTAATTATCATCGTTTTTGAATACGAAAAGAGGTCGAAGCAATCACTTGATCCTAAATAATTTTCAGTGTTTTCCCTCTGTTCTCAGTTCCTGTCATACATCCTGTATAGTTTATACAATGCTTCTATTATGATAAAATATATATTTTAGACACAGTCTAAGCTTCTAAGGGTATTGTCAACGAGTGTCTTGCAAAGCGTTGTACAACCTGACATCACAGTCTTACACGTCGATGATTTGCATTTTGCTTGGTTATGAACTTTAGCACCTTTTAAATGACTTTCATTTTGCAAAGTGGCTAAATGTTTGAATAAACTGTGCCATTATGCTGGTTATACACTATATGGACAAGCAACCTAATTTTAACATTGTACATTAATGATAGTGTGAAATATGATTATTAGTTCGAAAATATTAGTAAGTGTAAAGGCATGAACTCTATTTGGAAATTTCATACACAAATACAAAATCAGAATATTTGTTGCTCCTAAATAATATAAAAAATTCAACTTATTAAAACAATGTATTTGATTTTTTGCGCTTTTGAGTAGATTTTTTTTTTGCTCAATTGTTGACACAGCATGCTTCATTTTGTTACAAGTCACCTGTTTAATAATATGCTTTATTCAGAGAACATTTTTTTTTTATATCAGACAGTATCAAATCGGTTATCATTGTAGAACTCAGCATGATTTGATTCAGTAATATTCAACATGAATTAACGATTATTAAACAAAATCGAAATGGAGTTAATATAAAATCAATGATATACTAACAAAATGCCGTGCAGTATTGTACTTACATATACAAGATGTTCATATTTTTATGTCATTCAAGAAAAGAATAAAATAGGGAAAAATAATCGGAAATGTATCCTTGAACAAATTTTTAAGTGAATGAAAGTAGGTATACTCATTTACTACATTCATCTTACCGATTATATATATGTAGTAAAATTGTAATATTTTAATATCACTTTAAAACATTTTGTACGTATCGCCAAGTTAATATAATCGAACAAATAAATTTTTATTTTATTGTTCGAGCTACAATGGAGTTGCAAGTTTAGTAACCGCATATGCCAATAAGTTGTACTCCAATTTACAAATTACTACTCTATGTACAAAAGTGTAAACTAATTCTAACCTAACAATTTTTGACAGTTGAATAATGTAGATTTTATTTTTTTTTAATATATAAACATATATGGAGTCCAACTACGTGTGTCTACAGTAAAAATAACTGTTTTCTAAAAAAGAATTAAAATTTATCTTTCGAGGCGAACTTAAAATGATATTTTTAATATCAACCAGCCCGATTAACTGCTTATTGCTTAAACATAGAAAGATGAACATCTTGTTTATAAGAAATGATTTGTTATGTCTATACATTGTTGTTGTATTATTGAAATTGTCAAATAGAGGATTAATAAAAAAATAGTTGGGGAAGAATTGTGCGGAAAAGTAAATTTGTGTAGGTTTAAAGAATTGTTTGTGCTCGTATAAAAGCTTGGATTATACTATGTGTGCTCTGTTTGCAGTTATTATGGTAAAACTTCTTCATTCGCTGAATTCACGAGTAAATAAATAATAATTTTGATAAACAATTCACTCGGTTCATATCCATTTTTTAATAAATTCAATACGGTTCATGGGTTCTTGGATTAAAATAAATTGTTATGGATTAATAACTCTTTTATTTATCTTCGTACGACGTTTCGTCTCTTTCGAGACTTTATCAAGTACTTGATAAAGTCTCGAAAGAGACGAAACGTCGTACGAAGATAAATAAAAGAGTTATTAATCCATAACAATATATTTTCACCTATGACTTTAATATATAACTTTTATTGTTTTTAATGAAATTTTCTATAAAATATCCAATAAGTGTAATATCTCGTTTGACAAGTCAGCTTTACTTATGACCGCAGATAATCGACCCGCGCTCAAATATCAAAATTATTCAATTCAATACGGTTCATGGGTTCTTGGATTAAAATAAATTGTTATTGATTAATAACTCTTTTATTTATCTTCGTACGACGTTTCGTCTCTTTCGAGACTTTATCAAGTACTTGATAAAGTCTCGAAAGAGACGAAACGTCGTACGAAGATAAATAAAAGAGTTATTAATCAATAACAATTTATTTTAATCCAAGAACCCATGAACCGTATTGAATTGAATAATTTTGATATTTGAGCGCGGGTCGATTATCTGCGGTCATAAGTAAAGCTGACTTGTCAAACGAGATATTACACTTATTGGATATTTTATAGAAAATTTCATTAAAAACAATAAAAGTTATATATTAAAGTCATAGGTGAAAATATATTGTTTTAGTGAAATCGCTTATAAAAATTCTATCCAATTATATTATTGCTAACCAGTGGACACCGAACGAAATTTAAACACCGATGTATATTTTAAATTGAAATCGACGCGGAAAGATGCAACCCTCGAATGTTGCACCATTTTACCAGTGTATTTTGATGTATGCTGGCAAATATATTTTGTTTGTCAGACGTTCGTGTAGTGGGAAGGTACCACTACCCTGTTTCATTTCAACGAAAATTATATTGTGAGCCATGCGGCCACTGGAAAGTCACAACACTAGAAACACGAAATATGATTTATCTCCTCCATGTTATGTTCTTTTTTTTTTTTGAGAAGTTTTACTGTCATTTTTTCTCACAGTGGTGTGAGTCATCTGTCTTCTGTCCGCATTTGTAAAATGTATTTGAGATTCTTGCAAAATATGCTGTATTATGTATTGCATAGTTGTTTTCTTTGTGGTGCAAATAATTTTAATGTAGATTATATTTATATAGATATATATTATATATATCTTTCTCTCTCTATCTCTCTTTAGGTTTACTTTGTTATTTATTATAATTCGTATTTTAAAGTACAGATCGTCAAAAATTAAATATTATTTACTTCTGTATATATACATTTAAAATCACATGAAATGTGTATAACAATAATTAAAATAAATCATTTAAGAAATTGGTTTTATTTTTATACCCATTTTTAAGGATATTTGATACGCCAAGTGATTAACTATTTTTACGACTGAATTCAAATCTGGACGAGGGTAAGTACAATAATATTATAGAACTTTTCAACTAAGGGGATGTGAAGATTTTGATTGCATTTTTTAGTTTGAGAGTTCGAAAATGTAAGGAATTCGGAGCATACATAACGATTAATCCCTATGTATTTTTCTTAATTTATTGTAAAATAATCGATCTTTTTCAAATGAAATATGCTTACAGAAAACGACATTGAATTCAAAAAGCATATAAATAAGTAGGTGTTTTTAAATGCTCTAAAATCTGCCAATGGGCCACTATTATGTTGTATAATGTTTCTCTGTATTTTATAAATGCTAACTAAAGAAATAGATTCATGAAAACGGATAAAAGACCGTCCCGAAAAAAATTTCTCCGGATATTTGGACGTCTATAATCCTATTCATACAAAATTGTAGCCAAATAACCGAAAAAAAGTTTTTTGCTTCGACGATCTATATGGATATAATCAAAGGTTATGCATTTTGCGATACCACAATGTTCATAAAAACCCTGAATTTATGACAGATCAAGTTCAAGCCTCAAGGTGGCGTCACTGAAAATGTGTTTATTGTCAAATTCAGACAGTCAAATTGTGCGATTTTTTTATTAATCGCAGAGATAAGTTTTAGGTATACGTGTCTAGAAAAATGAATGTTTTCGCACTCGTCTTCATTTTATTTTCATTTTCTTTTGTTGACTGTGGAAAGGAGGAAGAAGAAGGAGTGAAATATGCTAATAGATGTGAAGGTAAATTTTAAGGTTAAAATAATATTTTAATATATTAATTGTTTCTTACTTACAAGTGCTTACAACTTACAAAGAAATCATAACGAATACCTGTTTATCTTTATTTTTATTATAAAAACCTTGCGACAGTAAAAAGATATTTTCATTTTTCGTAACCATTAATGTCATATCCGTAACCATGATATTGTAAAATTTGAATAACGTGTCTTTCTGATATTTTTCCAGTGTGTAAAATACTAGCAGTTGAACTTGAGATTCGGCTTGACGAAACGGGAAAATCACATGATGTTATAGAGCTCGGTTATTCAGTAGACGATATAAAACCAAAAAAGAAAACCGAATATAAAAAATCGGAATTAAGGCTTGTAGAATCTTTGGAAGGCGTTTGTGACAGAATTTTAGAATATAATATACATAAAGAACGTAGCGATAGTACAAGATTTGCAAAAGGTATGAGTCAAACTTTCCAAACGCTTCATGGTTTGGTTGATAAAGGTGTCAAAGTTGAATTGGGAATACCGTTGGAACTATGGGATAAACCTAGTGTTGAAATCACGAATATGAAAACACAAGTAAGTATTATTAATTGCTTTACAGTATAATTTGATATAAGATAAGATAAGATATAAGTTTATTTGCATGGCCAAGAATTGGATACAAAAGGTCAATAAAACATACAGTACCTACAAAGTAAAAATATCAATATAAAAAAATTCACATCATAATAATGTATCCAGACTATATAAATTTAAATCCATCAAATTTTTTTTTTTTTATTACACATCATTTAGATCTGTAAATAGCCGAGAAATCATGCACAAAAATAGTAGGGGAAATGGAGTAATATACGGTTAAAATTGTTGTCATTCATTTTTTACCTAAATTAAATATGACTCTTACCTAATATTAGGTCAGAGCTGAGCAGTGCCTTTAAGCACTTTGTAAAACAGATGCTGGATGTTTAAAGCATTTGCATATTAAACTTTACAGACTTGCTACTTATTAAATTATAAATTGCTTAACTAATAAGCAGTCAACAAGCTTATTAAGCATTAGGAGCTTAACGAGTGTTTTAAATGCTTAATAAGCATTTTTAATAAAACATTATTATTTTTAATAAATAAATTCATTTGTAAATAAATTCACATATTAGTGAATAACACAATATATCAGACGACATATTATCGCCATGATATTTAATAGAAGGCTATAATATAAGAAAAATGTAAATGCCACTATATTATAGCCTTCTATTAAATATCATGGCGATAATATGTCGTCTGATATATTGTGTTATTCACTAATATGTGAATTTATTTACGGATAGGACTAATAATTTCTTGATTAATTATAATACCGTAAAAAAATCTACAGATATTCTGTATTTTGAATTATTATTTTTGTTTATCCTTAGCTTATTTTGATACGCAAAATGTTTGTTTTGAACTTTTGTGTTGTAATATTGGAAGTTAAGAAGTTACTTTAAAATGCTTAATATTTAATTTTTTCACGCACTTTGGTGAGTGCTCGATGCTTTTAGGCATTTTTAAAAAGAAAAGTGCTGGGTCGGTGCTTTGCCCACCTCTGATATTAATTAGGTACATTTTGAAAGTCGAAACCCTATTGCTTCTACTTTCCAATTTGTTTAAAAAAGTGTCTTAAAATTAACATATGATGTATTTTTGCTGCTCGACGTCGAATTTGGAATTTTTTTTGAGATTTTTTTTGTTTTATTATTCGGCCGGGTAGTGCTAATACTAGTAAACACTTTGAAGTTTTTATAAGAACACTTAAATTTTATCACAGTGTGAAACGGTACTAGAACAACACGAAGGAGATATTGAGGACTGGTATTTCAAACATCAAGGGAAAGTTCCTTTGAAACACTATCTGTGTGCCGATCGAGTCTTGAAAGGATCCGACACGTCTTGTCTTACCGAACAATTGAAAGGTGATATGGGACGATCGCAACATAAAAAAAATACTCACGATGCTAAACAAGAACTGTGATCAAATTTATCGTGAGAAAATAATTCGTTGCCAGATATTCGAGGTTCAAGTTCACGATAGACGGTTTTTTACGAATTTCTCGGTTCCGTTCCATTTTTTGTAAAAAATGGTTATTATCAATCTTGTAGAGGACGAAATTATCTACAACTTTTGTAGAAACATTTTTCGTCTACGATTTATAGTTTTTCTTATTAAAGTACCCGCGGCTTCCTCCCCCTCGATTTTACATAACGGGATTATGCTGCTTCCCGAGGGCCTAACATAATGATTTGTACCATTATTTTAAGTTGAACTTAAAGCTAACGATTAATTATAATTTTATCGAAATTAATGCAGTAGTTCTCTACTTATAAGCAACCAAACATACAAATCGACAGCGCTCAAACAGACAGACAGACAAACAATTTTTTTTCGAAAATACGATATTTATACTTGATATTAATTATAAAGACCATTCGTAAAGTAATTTTGTAAAAAAAATGTACATGGGTTGAGAGAGTGCGGATTAAGTACGAGTATGCATTTGCATACCGTATAACGCACTCTAGTAATAGTAGCCACATTTTTAATTTTTTTTACAAAAGTCCTTTACGAATAGTCTTTATAACTAGTGTGCTAAATACGTCTTTATGCGTCAGGCGCGATGTTTTCAGCACGAGTAGTAGGCGAGTGCGCATTTGCGAGCCGCATACGAGTATTAAAAACATCGCTCCTGACGCATAAAGATTTAGCACACACGTTGCACACTATACTTTATTAGACACATGCATGCTTTTAGAGCTTTAATGAATTAATGTCAAACACTGTAGATTCACTGACAGCAGTACATCTCATACTAAAAACATTGGCCTTGATATATTTATTTACTTCGTTACCATAGTAACCATATTTCATTATAGCATCAAAAAGAGGTACATAATGGTTCATTATGTAATGGTTTTTTCATGTGTTTTTCATTATAGCATCGAAAAGCGTTTCATAATGGATCATGACATCAGAAGTCGATAAACGACCATTTAAGATCCGTTTTACAGGCACGAAATAACACTAAAAGCGTGCATGTGTTGAATAAAGTTATTAATAACGTTGCATTTCCATTAGCTAGAATTTTTACATTTTTAATTAGATACAAAATATTTTTAACGTTGCTGTAAGCAATTTGTAGCAAATGAATGTTTTTTTTTTAATCGTATGTACTTTCTCTCCAGTGTCAAATGTAAAGTTTATTTTTATTAAAAAAATAAAAGAAAATCGAAATATTTAATGAATTTTATATAAATATTTCAGTTTACAGACTCATTTCGACACTTGTTTTTTTTTAAACTAAACAATTTCAAATTTTCAACCCTTGTATAATTTATAGTAAATTATAGACGCATCGACAACTTAGGTTATTAGCGTGTATAATTTATACATTCAAACATACAAGCATAATGTGGTCGCAAGAAAATGCAAATTTTCCATATGTTCGCATTTGAGGTATGGCAAAAAGTTATTTAGAAAAATTGTTCAGAATCCAATTTCTACTACTCTCTCAAAACTGAACTGATACGTTCCATCTCTGCGTACACCTTTGTCCTTTGGGTTAGATAACAGTAGTTATTTTTATTATTTATAAATTAGATTTTTAGATTACAACATCTAAAAAAGTTCGTTACATAATTGTGTATTTGACATTGCTTATTTTTTGTAAGTAATTAACAATTCTATCTAATATTATCTTCAATCGTGTTATTTTTATTACAAAAAAAGAAAAGTGCGCGTTTGGTTTCACAATAAATATCACATCCGTCATATTAATGTTCGTGAAGTGACAGTGCGCATTAAATAATAATTTTTTCTTGACTAAATTGAAAGTTGGAACCATATTAATGCCTTGCTCATTTACCTAACTGCAATCGTTAATATTCTATGTGATTTTTTTATTTGTAAGACTAGCCTGCAGGTCGTAAGAAACACTTCGTGCATTCAGAAAAAGAAATAGAAGTCTTTCAAGTAAGATATTTTATTTTTATCATAATATACTAAAGTCTAGACTCTAGACAATAGTTAGTATTTCTGTTCTAGATTTGGATAAATGTTCAATTTTTGTTTGGTTTAAAACTTCATAAATTGTAAAAATTGTTGTGTAGACATGGGTATTATTTTTGAATTCAATGATTGACATTTTTTACTGATTGAAATGCAATTATTGATTATCGATTATTTTGCTCACGCCCTCAGCTGTGTAATAAACTGCAGCGCAATCCACTATTGACATTAGTTTCTTAATAAAAAACAAAATTAACCACAAACACCAAACCATAGTAATTTAATACTCGACATACGTTTCACTAACCAAGTTGGCATCATCAGGAGATGATTAAAATTTAATCATCTCCTGATGATGCCAACTTGGTTGGCGAAACGTATGTCGAGTATTAAATTACTATGGTTTGGTGTTTGTGGTTAAATCTGTTTTTTATTATATTCACACCAAAGGTTCCAGCAACATTCTTGGATTAGTTTCTTAATTCATATCTACTTATAATACAGTCAAAACTCTATAAACTAATATTTACTATTTCATTGACCTTGGTTGGTTTTCCATAAATACCGATACTCCTTATAATGAAAGAAATTGCTCAGTTCCTCGATTTTCAATATAGAGTTTTGACTATTATATTTGTGATTGGATTGTGGTGTGTTTCTAATTAAACTTGTTTGTAATTTTATACGAATCGCATTTATTATTTTTAATTTTTTCTACAACAAAAAACTAAATTAAAAACATTTGCTTCGCATTTTTTTTTATAGTACTAATATTATGTTATTTACACTACTCCATTTTATTGGTAAGTACATAAAATTAATTAATTTTTAACTCGATTCCTCTTTTTGTTTACGTTGAGGTGGGCGAGGCGGCTTCCCTCTTAAAGTTCTAAGACGTATCATTTCTTCCCTAAAATCTTGATGCTCATCTCGAAACAGACCGTACTCACGTAACCTTAGCATTAGTTTACCGATTTCTATATAGCGAGGATAGTAAGCGATTATTTCAGGTTTTTTTTGCATTGGTTGTGCACTGAAGAGTTTAACTACCTATTAAACAATTTAATTATTAAAGTATCTTAACTTAAATTGGTTATTTAAGCCATTAAATGTTACCTTCATAGATTTTGGATTTGTCTCTTTGACCACTTCTCCAAAAATTTGCCTACTAAGTCTATTCATACGTTTTGCGTAGTTAGAGTTTACTTTTGCTAACTGAATGTATTTACTCATTTTGCTACAAAATATAATGTTAGATCTTATTTACAGAAATATTTCTAAGACATTTGTAGGTTATATTTAAAAAATAATTATAATAGAACTTACAATCACTTTTTTGAAGCAATTTCTCGAAATATATTGTACATATACTGAAATACGAAATTAATTACTTGAAATAATCTTGAAATTCGTAAAAAATGCAAAAATTTGACAGATCTGATAGTGCTTTTATTAATTCATTATTTATTTTTAATTACTATTTATACCGAGAGATGACGGGTACCAACTTTAAAGACGGAGTAGGAAATAGAAATCAGCCATAAGTTGACATCTGTCATTACAGTGTAATAATTTTATCTTTTTCTTATCTACTGTTGTAATATCCAAAATTGTCCACGTTTTTATAGAGAAAAAGTTTGGACTGAAATATTTTTAAAGACTAGTTGATCCTCGTAAGTATTTATATTTTAAAGTATAACCGCGAAAATATTTTATTTTCCTAATTTTTCAAATGCAACATTAAAGTAATGTGTTTATTTTTTAGTTTACAATGTTGAAAACTATTATCAATATAAATAATGCTACCAAATATCAAACCCAGGCAGTACCACTGCAGAATATTACTATTTATTTGTAGTACAGTGTTTTTGATTTATGCGACAATGTTAATAATGGAAATGCACTATAAACGACAAAAATATTATAGATTGTTGGAATATAACAAAGATGTAAGTACATGACATTTCAAGTTAATCAATTGTAATTCTTGCTATATATTTTATTTCATGATTTAAAATTATTCAATTTTGCAGACAAATAATTTAGCTCTCGGTGTAGAACATGTATTCAAAATAGCGAACCATTCCAGCGTGCTTCTAGCTAAATTAGCCACTGTACATAATAAAATAGTAACCGATATAAAAAAGAGCCAACTCCGTCCAAATAAAAATCATAACGTAAGCTGACTGCTAGAGCATTTAATTTTTTTAGTTACCATTTTACGTATTTTAAATTAACCGTATTTTTACGTATGGTATTTTGTGTTCAATTATGTGAAAAACAGTTTTAAAAGTTCTTCCACAATTTTCACTTGCCTAAATTCTTGCCTCCAATTATAGAATAATGAACGATATGGAAGTTCCATATGTTGCAGCATGGTCCGGTTATATTCGAACATAATATTCTCTCTTGCATGAACCCTGACTGTTCAATCATTCACGTACAGTAATATTTCACTTAGCTTGGCTTATTACATTTGAATGCTAAGCGAGTAGTACATATTTTGTATCTAAAATAGATGAGTTAGGAACCAAGATGTTTATGTGGTTGATGTCCACAAGCAGTACGTTATTTTCTTTCAGTACGTCTAATGATAAAATAATTACATAAACATATTTCTTCAATAGAATATAAATGAACTAACATTTTAGTCATGTAGAATAGGAACCACAAAAAAAACATTGAATCTATAAATATACAGTATTTTGTCAGTGGCGTAACGCACACTCTTAAGGCCCCCCTGCAAAATTAAGTTTGGGCCCCTTATCCCGATACATTTTGCTGTTTATAATACGCTGTACGTACTACGTTTGTAAAAGTAGTTAAATATATATCGACTTCGTTGAGCCCCTATAATTGCTGGGCCTTTCCGCCATCCGGGGTCTGCGCGGGTGTACGTTACGCCACTGTCTTTTGTGGTATATTCGAACGTAACGTCTGCTTTAAAGTGTGGTAAATCCCCGAGAACAGCGCTATAACGAATTAGAGTACTATGGTGATTAAATCGCATTATAACATAACATCGCAAAACAAACCGCCTTCACATCTTAAAGTGAAGATATGGGTCCGACCAACATTCGTACCAAGTGGCATCTCTCTATCACAAAGTGCAATGTTGAAACGCTTAACGACCCCACTACAAGGGTTTACTGTACAAAGTGAATGGTATGTTCAAATTAAAACGGGCCAAGCAGTTAATTTAATTAAAATATTTTTTTAATATTTACTGTGAAGTGTCAAAGAATGATTGTTTTACAATTTGTTTAAATTGTAGCGACTACATAAATTTATATTAAAGTATTCATCACATAGAATTGGATTGGTCGGTCGTTTCACACTCATCTAGAAATCTGTCACTTTTTTTTTTAAACTATTGAATACATTTTTTCTGTACTGATGTAATATTAGTGTGCCGCCCTTACTAGTGCTGCTGTAACGAATAACCCATCAAACACACCTTTAGATGCGTGTAGGGTTGCCACCTGCCGCTAGTTGATTAAAGGGTTACCAGTATAAAAAATACGGGTTTTAGATATTTTTACGAGAGACAATTAAAACAGCAATGTTTAATGAAGATAATCTATTTTTTAAATTTATATTTATGGTTAGAAGAAACAGCTTTTAAAAGCTCTTCATTTTGAGAAGCAAATATATAAAAATCTTTGCAAGATAACTTAAAATTACATTTGACTTGTAACTTTACCCCGTATTTTATTTTCGAAATTATGGGTTTTTGTATTATCTTAGCCTGAAAAACGGGGTAACCCGTAAAATACGGGGCATCTGGCAACCCTAGATGCGTGTGAAATGATTGGTATGTCCATTTGATACGTAGGTACATTTGCGCCAAACTAGGTATTGTGCGGTGTAGTGTCAGCAATTTGAATTAAAAATTGTTGTTCGTTCCTGTTTCTGATATTATTTAGGTTATGTTAAACTATCCTAACAGTATAGTTAAGTGTTTTGAAAATTTAAACTGCTGATTCTGCACAAAATTATTTATTTAAGTACAATATTGTCTTTGCTTTAAGCTATTTTATTACGTATATTATGTATAAATAAATTATTTTAAATAATGTGTTTTTCACATTTCTAAGATTTTTTAATAACATAAAAATTAAAAACCTAGCGATAGAAATATAAATAGATATTTATTATTACCATACAAAGGGTTGTGGACGCTAATGACCTCTGTTGTCGAGCGTCTATAATCTACAATTCAATTCAATTCAAGGGTTGTGCGAGCACTCGAAGAATCGAGTGGTAAAAATTACTCGAAAAGTCAAATAGTTAACAAAAGAACAATGTTTTTGTTGGGTACTCAATCTGTAGAAATTAGACTGGTAATAAGCTAAAATGACTGGAACTGTTTCAAATCGAGTTGAGTAGTACAGGGAGAAAAATTTTGCATTTTGAAAAAAGTTTAAGCGCAATTCTACTAATTAACTTTCTAAGTAATAGAATTTCTTTTTCGAGTTGAGGCGAGTATTAACTTAACAATAATTTAATACTTTATTTTTGAGCTGAATTGAATAGTGCAGAAGTTTAGGTACTGAAAAGTATCAAATCTTTTTTAGTATGTAAACTTTTATCCATATCCTCGACGACTCAAATATCGAGTATTTATACTCGACTTGAAAAAGGGAAATCTACTAATCGCATACTGACAAAAAATTTAATTGTCAAGGCTTAAACATTGAGGATTGTTTTTGTATGAGGCGGCGTCTTCTAAAACGGCATGTGGTGCACAAATCCAAGGGTCCTTCGTTATCTTTTGCCACAAATGGAGTCTTGCTTTCAAATCATCATATATATTTTTATATTGCTTATTCTTTGCAATGTTATTGACTTCTTCTGGATCTGCTCTTAAATCATAAAATTCCCATTCTGGACGATAGTAATATTGTTTTAACGTTTTATACCAATACAACGGTTCGTTGGTTTTTGTGCGGTTGAGGATATCCTGAATTATTGTAATATAATATTAATAAACAGTTGAAGGTTGATTATATAAGTGTATTAAGGCTAGACCACTGAAATACAGTAATGCTGGAAAGCTTACTCCCTATACCACTCTGTGCGTGGAAAGCGGGTAAAGACAGTTAATTGGGCCACTTGTCTTTGTTTCATTCTTCTGCACATGCGCATTACCTTTAAAATAACGTGATGTACAGTTTTAATAGACTGTACGACAAAGACAGGTGGCCCGTTTCTGTCTTTCTCGGCTCGCTAGCAGCGCATCAGTGCACATAGGACGCTAGGAAATCAGCGCGCTCATTCCTTGCACCTACCAGCGCTTGTAAACACTGTTAGTGAACACGTAGAAAACTGGAGACCAGCGCCAGTTTGCTAAAAACTTTTTGTAGTGAAAAATGTAATTATTATAATATGCGATATGTTTAGTCATAAAATGAATTAATTGTATACTAAATTGATAAAAACAACCGAAAGTGATCGTCAATATACTGGCAGCTGGAAAATAAATGTTTTAAACATTTTTGTTCGCTGGATGGTGCAAGCTGAACGATACGCTTTCTTTGTGTCTGGGTGCACTTGAGGTGCACTTGAAACTATAATGATATTTATTGTTGCTTGCTAACGCTTTGGAACGCGGACAACCAACGTTCTACGTGTGTGTACCTTAAGTTGCAGTTCAGAACAGTCTACATTAGACAATCAAACACGATTATAAAATATAATTACGAATACCTGAAAAGTTGGTGACAAATAAAAATCCTGATCGATTGGGAAAGGCATAGCATAATTGAGATTGTGAATCAATTTATATCTGTGAGTTCGGATGGCTCTCATTGGATAATACATAGTTACTTCATGATGAGTTTGGCTTGCATATACAGCAGACATGTTGTTATCGGGTATTTCTACAAAATAAAAGTAACAAAAAAATGTTAAAGAAAATCAATTCTAGTTAACCGCTAAAGTGATTTACTTCTGAGAACTTTAGATGGCTGAACTGTTTTGGAGTAAATAGTTCATAAATTAATTAATTGATGCACTTGCTGGCGTCGAACAATAATATGTGCATTGAAAGTGTATCATTATATAATACAGACTTGTTTTTGAAGATAAAAGTTGGCATTTAAAATAAAAGTAGTGTTTTCGTTCGTTGGAAAAGTCTTTTTGGATCGAAAGTAAGCGTAAGTGGCGCCTTTTTAAGCGATTATTGTAAATTATATCTGACAGTTCGTCTAACCTGCAATATCCACATTTGGTGTTTTTGTAAGTATTTAAAGTTGTTCTTTTAGTGCACTTAATACAAAAAGTAAGTACTATGCTACTCGAACAGAAAGTTGGCGTTTGCTATTCGTATGAAGTTTGCCACACGAGCAAAGCAAAGATTACATTCACACGAGCTGCAAACACCAACTTTCTGCCCTATTAACACAATATACTATTGTGTGTGGCCAGCAACGTGGAAAATAGTTAACTGATAAACTTAAGCAATACGCGCTGCACCATTTGACGTTCCCTAATGTAGTTATGTAAATATTTAACCTTTTACTAATAGTGGCAGAAGACTTTTTCCAGTTAAAACGTCACTTTTTATTTCATTAGTATATAATGACAGGTCAACGTTAAACCAATCCAAAAGTGTTGGAACAATATCCAACAAACTGGTCAGTGAATAAGTAACTTGATTTTGACGATCTTTATGTAATGGTGACGAAATCAACAACGGTTCAGCGATACCAGGATCATACAAATTGGTTCTTCCGCTAGGAAAGGGTATTCCATTATCTGATGAGTACATTATGAGAGTATCGTCTTCATGACCAAAGTTTTTTAATTCTTGTAAAATCAAACCGATGCCTGTTAAAATTTTAAAAAATTAGTTTATTTTTTTAATTTGCACTTGAACTATTTATGTAGAAAGTTGAAACTGTGATATGTATTGTAACATTTTTAGAATATTTCATTTTAGTGTTTGTGGTTACATCCGCGGTTTTGTCTCAGATTTTACCGAAGCATAGCTGGAAAAGAAGCACCTAGGTACCCATTGATAGTGTACTAAGCTTTATCAAAATCGATCCAACCTTTTTGTGTTACGTGTACAAACTACAAACAGATAGAGACAAAAATTCTAAAAACGCAAACTCCAAGATTCCCGCTTTGTTTGGAACAAAATACCTAAAAACTGGCAAGAAAATGAAATTATAGAGGTCCCATTATGATTTTATATATTACTATTGATGTAAATTTGCTTGTACCATTTTATTGCTATAGAATTTAAGTGGATATCCTTTATCGATAAATTCACAATATCATATAAACAATCGATTTATTCTTAACCTTGATCTAGACGTGAAATCGTCGTATACTGATGTGCAACATCAATTCTGGCTTCCATTGTATCCTGTATATGATACGGCAATATAATTTCATCGGGTTGGTAAATTATCGGTGTCCAATCAGCTATTGAACCCATTCCAGGTTCACCATTTCCAAATTTTTCACAGAACTGACCATATTCTGGATGAGTATGGCCACATCTGTGCGGATCATGTAAAGCTATGTATAAAAAAAATGGACTGAAAAAATAAATGGTAATTTTTAATATCTTTTTATGTATTTCGAAAAAAATGATTTTAAGCGAAAAGTGAGATAATACGAAAATTTGTATGTGGAACATTTTAAAATTTACCTGGAAGAATTTTGCGAAAGAAATTCGCGGACAAGTAATTTAATATGCGTAATGTTGCGCCCTACTTGTAAAATTGAATTGTTTTCTTCAGTTTGCGAATAATCAAACGGATATACCGCTTCTGGGCCTACATGTTTTTTTCCTATTATACCTAGGTACATAAATAAAATACTCCTTAATAGATATTCGTTCATACGCGATATCCCTCCATTAATTTATTATACCTGTACGTATTTTATGCTGCCGAAGAATTAAAGGTAAACTTTTAACATCATCAAATGAATTAAAATGATGTATGCCTTGATGTAATCCGTACATGCCATTTTGATGACTTGGCAGTCCCGTAAGTATTGTTGAACGACTTGAAAATGAAAAAAAATCAGCGTGACAATAAAAATACAAAACGCATTATTGCTATTTTAGTTTACCTCGGCGAACAACTGCTGACTGTTGTATAAGCATTATTAAAAATTAAACTTTTCTGTGCTAAGTTATCCAAGTTAGGAGTTTGACAAATTTTGTTACGATATGCTCCAATTTCAAAACCCCCATCATCGGCTAAATAAATAACAAAGCATTACACAATATGTTTATTATATTGATATAATTATGAGATACCTATAATAAACAACTATAATGATTCGGTTTTGTTATTTCGTAATTAAATTATATGTTTATTTATAAGTAAATTGCATTCCTGAAATTTTTAAAAATAGGTAAATAAAATTTTATTTCATTTGGAACGATTCAATGTTCGCGGGTTTGCAATTATTGATTATAGTGGCATCTATTTTTTAATAGAGAAAGCATAATTTTTCGTTTACACGCGACAGTTTGATAACGCATTTTATGTTTAATGAGAGTCGGCTTTATCAAAAATTTTAACCAAAAATTATATAAAAAGGTACGTAATAAAATAACCCAAATTTACCAATAATTAAAAGTGCATTTTTTAAGGTTCTTGTTTGGCAGTTGATTATATTTAGAAATGAAATAAATACAAAACAATATAAATTCTTTTCACTCATTTCTGACGATTTATTTATCCACGTGAACGTTTTTAACGTATACGTGTAAATTGACTGAAACTGGTCATTTTTGACAGTTTTTTTTAACAATAAAATATAAATATGACCATTGGTCAATGGTCATCAATATTTGTTTTTGACAGTTGGTCATTACGCTGCAGTGGTGAGTGAAATCAGTTTTTTTAAGCTGACGCAATTCTGTTAAAAAATGGACAACGTATTTTACAAGTTTGTTTCAAAACAGCACAGTTCTTTCATGAGTTTTTTGGGCTAAAAATCACCATCTGATACTTACCGAAAGCATATCTACATTTAATTTTTATGTACTATCTGGAATTTAGAATGTACCTACATGGATATGCTTATCTCCAGAATATCGCTCTGTCTAACGAACCTTATTATTACTTTTTAATTCTAATTTTTTTTAAAACTAAACAGCGTCCTCAAACAAACTCTAAATGAGAAAAAAAATTGGGGAGACATAGTAGCTGGAAGTATTTTGGGGTCCATTCGACTTCACTGCAGTATTAATCCTTAAATCAATCCAAAATTATAATATTTTTTCAGATCTGTGTCAAAAATGCCCCGATCCAAAACATTATGCCTGTTTGATGTTGATGGTACTTTAACAGCACCACGTTCGAAAATAACCGATCATTTTGAAAAAATTCTTCAAGAAAAATTGAAGCCGGTTGCAACTGTTGGTTTAGTCGGTGGTTCAGATATTAATAAAATCAGCGAGCAAATGGGCGGAAACGATGTCATACACAAATATGACTATATATTTGCTGAAAATGGTTTAATTGCATTTAAGAACGGTCAACAATTAGCAAGAGAATCGATTCAGTCATTTATGGGTGAAGAAAAATTACAAAAGTTTATTAACTTTGTGCTTGGTTATCTGTCAAATATCGTTTTGCCAGTTAAACGGGGCACGTTTATTGAATTTCGTACTGGAATGATCAATATATCACCGGTCGGTCGTTCTTGTAGTAGAGAAGAAAGGAATGAATTTGAAAGATATGATAAAGAACATAAAATACGAGAAAAGTTCATTGAAACTTTAAAGAAACAATTTCCGGACATTGGTTTAACTTACAGTATTGGAGGACAAATTAGTTTTGATGTTTTCCCTAATGGATGGGACAAGACTTATTGTCTGCGACATGTTTGTAATGACAATTATCAGGCTATACACTTTTTTGGGGACAAAACTGACATTGGTGGCAATGATTATGAAATATTTAATGATCCTAGGACAATTGGACATAAAGTAGTGTCGCCAGAAGACACTCAAAACCAATTAAAAAAAATATTTCAGCTGTGATTAACGGTATTTTTTTTATAAGGCTGTGATAAACAATATTTCAGCTACAATTTACGAACTGTTGGGTGGAGAAAGGACGTTAATGCTAATTTAATATTTAAATATTAATTTGTACTTGGATAACCCGATAATAATTTTTGCAAAATTTAATCCAATTTTATTTTGAATCCCGATTTTTTATCTCCTGCGCTCTTTATTTGTTACTGTTTAGTAATTACACTTCTTTTCACCCATCTGTTCGACATTAGTATAAAAATGATTTTTATTTGGTCACCTCTCTGGTTTATTGTATATAAATATTACAAAAATATATAGTTTTTTTTATTTAATATTTATTTTGTAGTTACCACTTTTGAAATAAGCCGTTAAGTTATTCAGGGTTGCTAATCTAAAGTTACATTAAAATATTAACCTCATGCTTAAAATTATCTTTTTTAAAAACTTCACATGTTAGCTAGGGTCAAATCTTGTAATACAATTTTGCCTCACAGTCACTTCCACATATTATATGATCTACTTGAAACTTTGCACACATATTATATTGTAGTTCCTAATCCTATGACATACAATATTTTTATAAGGATCTATTTGGTTTAACAAGTTCACTATACATGCGAGAGCTATTATAAGTTAGTATAGTAATCCTCTTACGTGCGAGAGCACTCAAACATGAAAATAGGAAATAATATCTCATATCCCAGTTAGGGCTTAAGAAATAATTTTTATTAACCAACGCAAGTTGGTATATAATTATAATGCTAAAAATATACACATTTATCTGTAGATACGTGAGAAAAATTTAACCAAAAACTTATTTCGTTTCTGATTAATATTTGAATATATTATGTTTGAGCAACGTTGAGAAAGTCTTCAAAGTGATGTTTGGAAACAAGAAACCATTTGATGCTTTCAACGAGATTAAAACTCAGGATTACGAATATTGTTGGATCAATTTCGAATTTACTTTCCAGAATACGTTGGTGGTCTTTTTTCTTGGAATGCTTTCAAACCTTCCATTCTGTCTTCAGTAGATACGAGCTGCCCATAACACGACTCTTCAATTTTAGTTCCAGTTGCTAGATCGGTTTGAAGGCCTAGATTTATTGCGAGTTTAGCCATTCGTACACCAATGGGTCCATTATCTGCTATATCTCTTGCAAGTTCAAGAGCTTTTTGATAAGCTGCATCTCTGTCTTCATTTTGCTTAATTGAATGATTAACAATTCCTGTTAGGGAAAACCCAGTAAACTTTTTATCAAAAAAATTAACACACTACAAAAATTAACACTTGAAAGTCGTTCTATCCGGATTCTACTGTAGATATAACTACTTACTATAATGATATTAAAGTTGAACATATTTTTACCGTAATCTTTTGCTTCATCTCCGTCAAAAATTCGAGCAGAAAAAATAAGTTCTTTTGCAATTGATGGATTAATCAGTCGTGGGAGTCTTTGAGTTCCTCCTGCGCCTGGAATTATAGCTAATTTTGTTTCGACTAATCCCATTTTCACTGTACTCGCCGCAATTCTATACATTTATTGAACGAAATTCTAAATTATTAAATTTAAATTTATCAAACATATTTGGATCGTGGTAATTGTAGGTAAACTAAAAACTGCTTCAGGGAGACAATTTCCCAACATTTACTGTTCATTATCATCAATAAAAATTAATCGTTTTCTCGCGACCAAACTTGAATTTACCGCCTCATGTATGTCTCCAGTTTCTCCCATTTCTTTTTCTAGACATTTTAATTTATCATTAATAAAGGGTCGGTGTTGATGTGATTTGCCGCCCCTCCCCTGACTGTGCCGCCTAGACGTAAGAACGCGTTTATAATTTTTTTGTCTGTGTGTACCGGTTGGATTGATTTTGATGAAATTTGGTTCACTGTCAACTAGTAACCAAACTTAATATGGTACGTATTGTTGGCTCTGGTCGACTAACAACTTAAAGTAGGGGTTTTGTCAAAACCAAAAATATATTACCTGATATCACATGCTAATGCAATTTCTAAACCTCCGCCGAGTGCTGCGCCATCCAAAGCAGCTATTGTTGGCATTGGTAAATTTTCAATAGTATTGTTAAGTTCCCTAAAACGCGTAACAAAGGAAACTACTTCTTTGTCATTCATTGTTAATCTTTCTTTTAAATCAGCTCCTAAATAATGAATACATAACATTAATTAATGAACAACATTAATGTATTAGTTTTACCAACCAACCCTGCAATCATTTCATGTTTCTCATTTTAGTGAGTAACAGTTATTTTAGAACTATTGTTATTCGGAAAAGAACCAGTTAAAAATAGTTAGTAAAGTAGTATCGGATGATCGGTTCTCCAACCGTTAAAGTTTTCAAAAGTGTTTCGTAATTCTCTACTCTGTTATGGCCCGGCCGTCAGTGTCTGTTCAGACAAAATCGTCGAATATAATTAATCATTTTTAGTTTCCAAACGGCTGATTAGACTAATACAAAATGACACACTAAATCCAAAAATATGATTACATTTTCAAAAATATAAGCATTTTAGGTTTACTTTTAAAAGAGAGTTAAAAAGTTTCATCTTCAAAACATTAAAAAGGTGCAGAGCTGCGGGCATACTCATTGATGATTGAATTCAGCATCCCGTTTTCTATAAGCATACGAATTGTTACAACAAAACAGCAACCAAAGTAACCAGATCTGATGATTTCAAATAGATTCGGTTTTTAGTATACGACCCATGTGGTCGAAGCTGAGTAGTCAGGAACTAGTACATTTACCCTACTTGCTTCACTTTCACTTTAAAATTATTATACAATGCTGATTTTATGTGAAATGATATTTGAGGTGGTTGGTAAAATCAACACTTCAGAACATACCCACACAAAAAACTCCAGGAACCAAACTTTTAAATATAACTGCTCTAATTTTAGAATCATATTTTAAATCATTTATTAAACTTGTAAGATATTCAAGTAAATCTTCATTCATTGCGTTTTTCCGTTTTGCTCGATTGAATCCAATAACTGCGATTCCTTCACTTTGATTAGTTGTATCCAAAATGATGTCACGTGTAGAATTTTGTGAAATATAACGAATTTTTTGTAAGAAATTTGGTAATCTTGTTAACTTTAACATTTTTAAATGTGTAAATATATTTTCTCAAAATTTAAATTATAAGTAATTTATAAAAATATCGCTTAAATTTTCATTAAAGAACTTGCGCCTTTGTGTACAGTCGGCGAGTAACTGACATGTGAATGGACTAGCTATATGTAATCGTATTGTTTTGAATATCAAGTGAATTGAATTTATTAATAATAACTGTCAAGGCTACTCATTATCTTGTTGTTTATGTACACAAACCATCTCTATTAACAAAATACAGCTTATATATTAGGTATACCTATTTAACATTTTTGGTAATTTGTTAAATATAATTAATGGTGTTATTTTTGACCGAGCGAGTGATGTGTCATTTTAACTCGACCGTTTGACATTTCGGTCTGTCAATCTATTTTTTCTATGTTTACGACTAATAAATTATAATGAAATTTCGCTTCATTTTTTTAATCTAGGCCGAACAACCTAGATCTATAATATCTATATAAGTCGTTGATTCGAAAGTTCAAATAGGTACAAAAATGACAAGAAAACAAGCAAATAATCTTTAAAATGTTTTAATCATGATTCTATATTATCTGTTTGTATTTCTCATTTTAATGGGATTTGAAATTTCAAATCACCATTTTGGCTGTGATTTGTAATTATCGCTCAGGTTGGGATTTGTTTTGTAGTCATCGTTCAGGTTGGAGTTTGTAAAAATCACACTGATTGAGATTTGTGAACTATTTTTTTTATCAAGGTCATTAACTGTCTTGACTTTCTGGGCCTAGTACTGATTCAGTAATAATAAAATTGAAAATCCAATTCATACTTTTATCAAATCTCAGATCTGAGCCTGGAACTTGTAAGAGGAGAAATGGAAAGTGTTAAATATTGCGCTTTCTCAATAATAAAATTTGTGAATTAATAATATTACTAGCGATCCGGTCCGGCTTCGCCCGGGTGCTATGAATTTAACATTTATCAATACATTAGCCACTCGCTTCGCTCGCTCCAGTTATTATAGTCTAAAGCAAAGCACTTATCGAAGAGTGAAAATTTTTTGAAATCCCTCTTCTGAAATTTTCATCCGGGCGAGGCCAGTTCTAATTGTGAATCGGTCTTCTGAGAATAGTTCCGATTTTCACCCGGGTGGCGTCGGGCCGGCTAGTTATTATAGCCTATGTTCATCTCCATTGCGGAGGCTACATGTGTGCAAAATTTCACAGAGATTGGTTGAGTAGTGGAGGCGTGAAAGCGGAACAAACAAACAAACTCACTTTCGCATTTATATTATCATATTAATACTAGCGTTCTCGTCCGGCTTGGCCCGGGTGCTAAGACTTTATGATTTATTATCCCTCCCCCCTGCGAAGTGAAGTCGGGCTGCTGGTGGTGTTTATAATATTAGTTAGAAGATTCTGCCGTAATACGCTAAAATGCAAAAGAATTTCGGAGTTGCGTTTTGTTACTATCCCACAGGAATTATGCCCCCCCCCCCCGAGAGAAACTTATCAAAATAAAATATAGCCTATATCACACAGGGATAGTGTAGCTTTCTATTAGTGAAAGAATTTTTAGAATCGGTTCAGTAGTTCCAGAGAATACTCCCTACATACAAACAAACAAATTTTACCTCTTTATAATATTAGTATAGATAAGATTAATATTATATTATATAGTATATTATTATGAATTCTGTTAAAATTAAAATTGTTAAACAACGTTTGAGTTTCTGTTAAATTGTGTTTTAAAGACCACCAACAGCTAAGGTTATTTGGGCCTAGCACCGATTCATATTTTCAATTCATTATTTTTTTTTTTAATAATAAATTGAAAATCCAATTGACACTTTTACCAGCTCTCGGGTTAGAACCCGGGAACTAGGGCCTTGTAATAGAGGAACCATAGCAACGCCATGACGTGAGCAGCAGTATTGCTACACGGTCGGCCATTCTCAAGCCCTATTATGAATTCTGTGTGGTGACGGTCGAACTGTATGAATTCCAGCAAACTGTGATTTTAATTTTTATACAAATTCAGCATTAGAAATCGGCGTCGTGTCTAGGGGTTAGCGGGGATGGTCACGTCAGGGGCGCCCGAAGCAAAGGAGCGCTGAGTAAATAAAGTCAATATTATCCGGCGCGGCGGTGAACATATTATTAGGGGAACTTGAGGCATAGTGGGTCACTTTTTTCGTCTCCATAATTATTTATGGCATTCACATTTTTTTTATTTTTCCATTACTTAGTTCATTATAAAATTTTAGGAATTATTGTATTGTAAATGTATTTGTAACTAACGAGGATTTGCACAAGTTTGTAAATATTAATAGTTTATCTACCATATTATGTAATTGTCTTTAGACTGTTCAACATGACGTATTTTAGTCGTAATTAAATCTTCTGCCGCCATCGAATCTGAACCCATAAGCTGCTGCGTTTTTGGCGTCGACTAACGCGGGATTGCGGTGTTTGTAGAAGCTTCCATGTCCATGTGCCGCTCTCGACGATCCCGCAGGCTCACCTCGGGGATAAAAAGCTTCGAATGTTCCAGGTGATGGAAGGACCGTGTCGAGTTTAGGATCATTAGGATCGTAAGCTTTACTGAACATTACTTGACTCAGAAGGATAAATGCCAGAAGTAGTAAAGATTTTTTGAACATATTTTCTAAAAATGGGAAGAAAAAAAGTGATGTAGAAATAATAATACCATAGAATTTGGCTATACAAATATAATTAAAATAAAGAATATTCATGTTTAAGATGACGGCTTGTTTTGATTAACGTTGGAATAGGTTGACGGGAAAGAAGCCAGTGTATTATTTTTTTAAAAAATGTTCTTTATTAAAAAGTCGACAGTTTCGTAAGGATGTAAGAAATTCTTACGGAACTGTCGACTTTTTAATAAAGAACATTTTTTAAAAAAATAATACGCTGGCTTCTTTCCCGTCAACCTATTCCAACGATACAGAATATTGTTTTACAGGCAAAATATTTTATTGGAAATGTAGGTAAGTATATTTGTGAACAAATTTTACGCGTCGAGTTGTTCGTGCAGTGGGAAAATCATAAAAATACGTCAAGGCATATGTGACCAACAGTTACCGTTTCTTCCAATGAAATGAAAAGTGGACTTTCAATTTATTACTGTAACCTACATTTGAAAAAAAATAATAAATTCATAATCGTAATAAAACATACCTGATGAATATATTTTTTCTGAACAAAAGTGCAGGATAACAATTGAAAGTTCTCTTAAGTAGCATTCAACAATTAAGTGGTAACATATTTGTTACTAGTTACTACTAAAGTATTTTACAACCACAACACGTTATAGGTTGGTACCATAAATACGACTATCAAATAAAAAAAAATGGTCAACAATATATCAGTACTCTCTCACTCATTCATAATGCGATTGTTAGATGTCTGAGAAAGAGAATGAAGTTCTGTTCTGTTGCCTGTATTTAAATTATAACCACTGCATTGAAATACCTAGATATACAGCATGTCGCATAAATATAGACTCGATTTTTCGTCGAAATAATTCGTTACCTCCTTCTCCTTACTAGTCTTTGTTAGTGGCTTCGCTTGCGTGAATGTTATCTTAACCTGACCGTAGTCTATACTAATTTAAGTTTGTGTAGGTATTAAGTTTCATCAAAACCTATCTAGCCGTTCTCGAGAGATTCTGATACCGACAGAAAAAAATTCTGGAAACATGTTCGTTTTATACAAAACACTCACAAGAAAATGAAATTATACTTGTTCCGTTATAATAATATATAATATTATATCATCCTATGTGAAATTCAAGATTCGTTTTTGTAGTTCATAGTTTATAGAGTGTCGACTTTCACTGGTCATTCACTTGACTGAATTCGTGACGTATAAAGATGCTAACCCTGGAGCCCGCTCAGAAAATATTTTCCAACAAAACAGAATAAGTTTTTGCACATACAAAAACACTACGTCAAACCACTTAAGAAATATACATACTTGCGCAAAATAATAACTACATTGTCATAGCAGACGCCACTCGCACCGTTAACTCCCTTCAATTTACCACACTTCTGTTGATTTCTGCATTTTTAATCGATTTAAAAAAGGAGGTTCTCAGTTTGGTCTGTGTGTATGTATGTCCATGATTATATCGAGAATCGTTGATCATATTTCAAATTCGGTTTTCACCAATCGAATAGGAAGCCGGAAGGTTCTTACCTATAAATAAAATCTTTCAGTATTTAAATCTGTTCAGTAGTTATTTTTTAGTTTAACTACAACTTCAATTTGCAAATGGAGTAATTATTATAGGAAAATAAGTTAAGGTAGGCAACTTTGTAAACATAAGAGTTTGGCACGCAACCGGCCACAATGAACTATTTAAACCACTTACATCAATTGCTTATAAATTTATTACGATTTTTAGTACTATTTACATTTAATTAAAATTTCAATACAATATTATCTCAACCACATACACAATACAAATTAAATTTAAATATGCTATAAATTCGCGCCAATTTTTCCGATAAAAGGCTTGAACATAAAAATAAATAAATGGATAAAATAATACAAATATCGATATAAAATTAAATTAATCAAATTCTATTTTTTTTATTAGTTATTTCAAAATCCTGCTACCGGATAAATGTAGCCTGATATGCTTATCAAGTTAATTGTATTTTAAAGACCACCAACAGCTAAGGTTATTTGGGCCTAGCACCAATTCATATTTTCAATTCATTATTTTTTTTTTTTTTAATAATAAATTGAAAATCCAATTGACACTTTTACCAGCTCTCGGGCTAGAACTCGGGAACTTGTAATAGAGGAACCATAGCAACGCCATGTAAACAACAGCGCCGCTACACTCTCGGCTATTCTCAAGCCCGATATGCTTATCGAATAGATATTATCAACATTGTTACACATTTTTGTCTGTTATTTACACTGGGTTCAATTATCAGTTTTCAACACTCTTCTACCCATTGATAACTGTGGAAAAGTCGTTTTACTCGGAGGAGGGCTCAACTTGCTAGTAAGATACACGAAAGGTTCGTAGAGTGACGACCGTTGATATGCATTTGCAATAAAATGTCTTATTTTTTCCCTGGCACACCAAGCACTAGCCTTATTCAATGTAGCCTCCACCTGACTATCATCGTTGGTTGTTTTCTTATTACCGATCACAATTATTGTAACCTCTTTTTTATCTTTATTCTTATCTATGTCTTTTTTCAAAGCAAGAAGGATATCAAGAGATTTTGGATTCCCTGTATCATAGACGAGCGCGTATCCGTCAGCAAAACCTAGATATTGTCTGGGCAGCTGTTGTTGAGCACTGCTGGTTTGAGCTAATTCAATACCCGCTGTATCGTAGAAACGAACTTTTTCTTTAAGCCCTCGATCAGTTTCAATGTTACAAACGTAAATGTCTTCTATCGTTGAAGGCAATTCCTTAAAGAAAACTTATTATTTTAGGCCATCAACTCTACCAGGGTAAAGAGTTCAAAATGCGGAATCTAGAAATACCTACCGATTTTTCCGTAATGTTTCCATAAATTAACTGTTCTAATATTGTGGTTTTTCCTGTTCCTTTCATTCCACACACTATAATTTTTGTTGTTTTTCCAACTTTTGATGAAAGCATATTAATTTTTTTCAGGAACGTAAAAAACAAACAACAATACAAGTGTTTTGAAGTGTGTCACCTGCGGCTTATGGATCGGACTTCACTTGACGTCTGTCAATGTCGAAGGAGGATAGAAACCCAAACGTAACCTAACCACCCATTGACATAGATATTATCTTTACCCTGGGGAACTATTGTGTAACATTAGTGAATTTGTTCATTTTCTACGGAAGCCCGGTCGGGACATCATTCGTACTACATGTGACAGTACCTTAGTTCTGATAATTCCGACATACACAGTATGTCAGCACACGCTTATTCCATGTTTCTGACATACTATGTCAGAAAATACAGTAATTTTTATTCATTAACTTGCCGCTAAGAAAATTGAAAATTTTCAAAAATAGGGAAGTTATTGATTTCACCCCGATTCTTACTGATCGAGGTCGATTCTTACTGATCAAGGTCGATTCTTAATGATCGAGGTCGATTCTTAGTGATTGAGGTCGATTCTTAATGATCGAGGTCGATGTCTTAATGATCGAGATCGATTCTTAATGATCGAGGTCGATTCTTAATGATCTAGGTCGATTCTTAATGATCGAGGTCGATTCTTAATGATCTGAGGTCGATTCTTAATGATCAAGGTCGATTCTTAATGATCGAGGTCGATTCTTAATGATCGAGGTCGATTCTTAATGATCGAGGACGATTCTTAATGATCGAGGTCGATTCTTAATGATCGAGTTCTATTCTTACTTATCGACCCGGATCATTAAGAATCGACCTCGATCGATGTAAGAATCGACCTCGATCATTAAGAATCGACCTCGGTCATTAAGAATCGACTTCGATCATTAAGAATCGACCTCGATCATTAAGAATCGACCTCGATCATAAAGAATCGACCTCGATCATTAAGAATCGACTTCTATCATTAAGAATCGACCTCGATCAGCCTATCGACCTCAATCAGGGTTGTGGGCATGCCCATCGTGCCCACAATGGTGGATCCGCGCTTGTACAAAGTTTAATTATTTTTAGGGTAAAAAGGTTGTATAGTATCTTGTTTAAATAACTCTTTAATAAAAAATAATTTCTTACATAAAATTAACAACATAAACTAAAACAAAAAGTGTGAGTGTCGCAATAAACTACCATAATTTGGGGGAGTAGGGAGCAAATAAGAAAAATCTGTTTGAGGAATCCCTTAAAAACCATTAGTTTAAAATTTAGTTAAGATCCGTGAAAAGCTGTGTCAGCTAGGCCTCTTTATAATTGAACCAAATCAAATTTTCAGATCCTCCCCGTACATGAATTATCGATTCTAATTATCTTCTTTTAGGTTTTAGACCATAAACAAACTTTTATCCAGAATAATTCTTTCTGACAAATTAATACTAATCAAAAGGTCAAAAATACGCATATTTTGCAACCACGCTCTATAGAAATTATTTTCGTTATAACTAAGTGACCTATCATGTAGATAATTTTACAGTGATCATTTTTAATTCAATTAATTTTTGCTCTAATAAAATGAGAGCAGAAAACAGCATATTTATGATTTTACATGTTAAATCCCTATACGGGTGTCAGAAAATTAGTGCAAAGACCGTGGTAGCCTTGATCTTGCTCCTTTATAGTCTTGATCGTCTTGAGTATTTAGTTTTGGTTTTGGTCTTGCATATTTAAAACGTTATACTTACCTATTTACGTTCGAAGACTCTAAGGTACTTATTTTCTGAGAAAATCAGAGATTCAAGAAGAAATAGTTTACCTTCTGACATTGGTGTATAATTTCGTCAGTTGTCTTAAACCATGGACATAGAAATCGAGGGACAAACTACAAGTGAATGGGGAGGTTACTTTTGAGAGGGGGTGCCGCTGAGGAAGCAAGTGCGCACATATTCTATTAGTCGCTTCAGTTGCGCAAGCGCTGTACGTGTCAAAGAGGCGTTCAAACAATAACAAAGACTGTTTTTTGCGCAATTAAGCATGCGCAAAGACGCGGCTAATAGAATGTGGGCACATTCATCATAGACATAGCATGGACATGTCCATGAGACATAGGCACGCACCCTCCCCTGAATGGCTTAACCCCTCGTCTAAAGTGGCACTTTATATTTCGTGCCTAGATTCCTATGTCCATGTTTTAAACAGAACGTGGTACGCCATCTGTGTTTCCCAGAAGTAAACTACTTTACAAACGATCTTTAATGAATACATATTGTACATGATACTTTTTTTGATCACTATTTTAATTGAGCATTGTGTGTCTATCGTAGATATTGCGCCGTTGTTCTTTGACCTGTCTTTTCCACTTATCTTGCTGATGTCCAACTCTGTTCAAAACATTGCCTCTTACTCCCATTGGGTGAGCAGTTGATCCACCAGCGCCATTCGTTGTTTCATCCTAATAAGACGAAGTATTGTTAGTAACATACATTTCAGAATTTTATGGTTCGACATCTTTCGAAAAATTTAATAATGTATACTAGAGGTGGAGAACTATCGATACTTGTAATAGTTATCATCTATCGATAGTTACAATGCTACAAACCAGTAATTTTTTTTATAAAGGTTCAGGTATCCACATTATTTTCCATAAATCTAGAGTGCCTGGTGGTACTGAAAACCTATTCTGACAGATGCCCCAGGAATGCAGCAATATTTTAATAAATAACGAAATAAAATAGTTAAAAGACAATCTTGAATCTATCCAATCTAATGAGACCATAAGTAGGCAAATTATATATTTTTTATTAAGTACTACATATAAAAAAATATTAATAGTTTTCAGAAGTATTCGATAGTCAAAAACACCAGTAATTATCGATAGTTTCCCACTTCTCTTAGATACCTCTTCATTTGTATGCTCCTGATAGCTCCCCTTTGCTCGTTTGTTTAACAGTGGATCCAAACATATGAGGAATGACATATAAATGACTAGTAAAGAAATAACCCATATGACAATAATTACGACAACCTGAAACAGTATCATATTACATGAACTGACTATTTTTAAACATAAAGTAAGCATTGATAAATCAGATTAGTGACGCTTTTGCAATCCTGTGTAGATTTTATTTATTGTAGATTATAGACGCGTCGACATCTCAGGTCATTAGCGTCTTTCAACTACACTAAATAACAACTATCTTAACTAAAAAACATCACAAAACATCCATGAGCGCAGGTGGGATTCGAACCCACGGTAGTCCAGCCCAGAGGTTGCGGCACTAAGAACGCTAACCACTAGGCTACACTGCCCTCAGTCCTGTGTACAGTTCAATTACTCTTAGAATGGTACCGATACCTCATCAATGTATTGACGTCAATCATCAAAAGACCACCTAAAAAGGAAAAAAAAACAAAAAAATAACTTTTTTTTGTTTTGTTTTGTTTTTATTTTTTTCAGTAACTCTTTCTGTCAATGACGTAGCAGTATCATTCTTAGAGTAATCGGATTATATCTTCAACACAAATAAAAAATATTAATTACAATGAATGTTATAACTCGCATTCACTGTTAATATGACAACATGTTCTTCTATTTTGTTTTACTTTATTATCTTAAAAAGTACGTTAGATGTTACCTACTAGTAATGATGTAACAAAAAATAAATTTAAAAAATTTGGGACATGCAAAAATGTATTCTACTAACCTTAATAATAGTCGTATTTCGATTTTCAAATTTGCATTCACATCTCGGGCAGAATTCTTGTTCTTTTCCTTTGATCTTGTCACCCAGTCTTGGTACAACTGCTCCTTCGCAATTACTGTAAAAACAGTCAAATTAATTAGTACTTAATTACTGAAAATGTTTATGTAAGTTTAACATCTATAAAGTAAATATTTAGTTGCTTGCAAAACACGTCTCTTAAATGGCAATTACTGATTATGACTATTAAAGTCCGAAACGGATCTGCAGCCTCACACAACAATTTTAAAAACACATTGTCTCATATGAGTGTCCTCAAACAGATTTTTTACAGGTTTATAATTAGCTATTAAATGGGCAATACAGATTTACTTAATATTGAACTGTTAATTAGCTGTTATAACTTATTTAAAAAAAATTACTTAGGTACCTACCATTTGTTTGGCTGTACATTGGATATGATGTATAAATGTCCTGTCGTTTCAGTGTCATTAATTACTGATGATGTGCTAGGACACACACATTTGCATCTGTTGTTTTCGTAAGACTGAGCCTGTGGGCAAATAAAAATAATTATAGCTGATAACTGATGATAACATGTTGATAAAGTGATAACAAAATAGTTAATAGCTCAATACTGAACCTGAACTAATGTTATTTGTAAAATAATGAAAAAGCTAGCCGCTATTGCAGTATAAACAGATTTCATGGTTATTTCGTGATATTAAACTTTCTACATCACAAAAAAGAAAGTTGATAATGACAAACGTCAAAATTTGACAGCCAATGAAGTTATGAACAAGTGTCAAGTAGGGCAAAATGCTCAAAAGGAATTGGTATTTGGTAACACTGTTCGTTCAATGTTGTGTTGTGCCTCCTTGATTGAGGAGGAAGACCACTGACGGTGGCAGCCAATCCGCAATAACCATAGTTTGTAGAAAAATAGCAGGACAATTTTATTTTATCCATTTTCATAATTCATTTTATTGCTTTTTAAATTGAATAGTATCATAAAAAATAAATTAAGAGATAAAAAAGGCAAGCCAATTTAAAATGCTAATCTAATCAGATATAACTTGTCGCTTATCAGCTATCGGCTTTCGAGTATTGTAGTGTGTAAAAATATTTACAATGGTTTAATGAATTTGTGAACTGTTTATTCTTTATCAAAAAGCATTTAAAATTTGCCTGGTACTATTTAATCCGTTTGTAAAGTCTAAACTAACGATATAAATACACGTCTTTTTTCTCTTTTCCATTGTTTACTTGTTCACACGTCATATCGACTAACGATTTTTAAGTAAATTATAAAATGCAGGAAATGGGTGATGTGCCGAATAAAATTGCCTTGATTACCGGAATTACTGGACAAGTAAGTAAAATATATTGTAATAAATATTCTAATCTTTTTAATGCCGATTGCCGGTATCGCAGAACATACTGTAAAATGGTGACGTTTACTACGAAATTTTGACAGCTCATGAAAGCTACACAACGCAAGGCGTATAGGATATTTGCCACGCAAAAACAAATGTTGGAATTCCCACCTTTGACTATACATTCCCACGAAATTTGAAAGTTTTTATCTTAGGTGTTTTAGATAAATAATTATAACATTAAAATGAATAATGGCAGTGTGACAGTAAATATAATTAAAGTAAAATAAAACTAATAACTACGTTCCGTTCTTGAATTGGTAAAATTTCACCTGTTACACACCTATATCTAAATCTTGTCCATTTTTCATGTACCTACGTTTTTTAATGTTAACAGTAAACAATATGGGTTTTGCAGCTGTACAAATTACGAAATCCTTAAATCAGACTGAAATATCAAGTAGTCCATTAAGTAAATTCGCATATTATTTTTTTAGGATGGATCATATTTGGCGGAATTCCTTCTATCTAAAGGATATGAAGTACACGGAATAATAAGAAGGTCAAGCAGTTTTAATACAGGCCGAATCGAACATTTATATGCAGATCCAAAATCACATAAAATGGGACGTATGAAATTACATTATGGGGATCTAACGGATAGTAGTTCGTTAGTAAAAATTATTTCAATGATTAAACCGAATGAAATATATAACTTGGCAGCACAGAGTCACGTAAAAATTTCATTCGATTTGAGCGAATACACAGCAGAAGTTGATGGAGTTGGAACTCTTCGACTTTTAGATGCAATCAGAACATGTGGTCTCGAACGACAAGTTAAATTTTATCAAGCGTCAACGTCTGAATTATATGGAAAAGTTGTCGAAACACCACAAACAGAAAAAACACCGTTTTATCCACGTTCTCCATATGGTAAATTCTAATTTTTGTTGTAGTCGACTATCGTTTTGCAAACATTCACTACAGAATATGTAAGTTTTATAAACATGTGGGACGTATTAATTAAATAACACTTAAAAAAAAGGATTCAAGCATGAACGTATCTCGTGCACCGAGGGTTCTGTACAGCTCTATAGCTTTTCTGTAACCTGCCTCTTTATAATCTGGTTTTTTTCAAAATTTTAGACCTAATGCTTTTCCTCCAACTTATGAAATACCATAGGTTAATAAAGTGTCCGCTTCAAGTTGTAGATGCTTCCCGCCTTATTACTTTTAAACAAATTAAACAACCCTGTGATCATGATTTTATTCGGAGAATTATGGACTTCAGTTTTAATGAATTTATTTCAGCTTGTGCAAAGTTGTATGCTTACTGGATCGTAATAAATTATAGAGAAGCTTACGGCATGTTTGCTTGCAACGGTATATTATTTAATCATGAAAGTCCCAGAAGAGGTGAAAATTTCGTTACCCGGAAAATTACAAGATCAGTTGCGAAAATATCGTTGGAACAATTAAACTATGTCGAATTAGGAAATTTGGATTCAAAAAGAGATTGGGGGCATGCCAAAGATTATGTCGAAGTAAGTTACAATTACAAATAGTTTTTTATTACAATGAATTTAGAGTTGATTATTTTATTATAATTTATTTAAATATAGGCCATGTGGTTAATGCTGCAACAGGACAAACCAGAAGATTATGTTATTGCAACTGGCGAAACCCATAGTGTACGAGAATTTGTTGAACTATCCTTTAAGCATATCGGTAAGGAAATAATTTGGAATGGCACCGGTCTATCAGAAGTTGGAATGGAAAAAGATACGGGGATAGTTAGAGTTAAAGTAAACTCGAAATATTTCAGACCTACGGAAGTGGTATGTAATAATATTTAATTCAATTATAGGTCTAGTTGCCTAGAAATAATGCACTCGATTAATAGCGAGTTAATTAATTCCACTATACTAGTAGTTCATCCAATCAGGATCACTCCTAGGTCCTACCTACCGCCATCCAAGAACTTTCACTTCAAAAACATTCCCTGTAAAGACTTATAAATTTTGATTCTATTTAGTATTTGGTAATGTCTAGTAGGTAGTAAAAAATGCAAATGTTTATTAATAATATTTTTTCAGGACTTATTACTGGGAGATTCCACCAAAGCAAAAGAAAAATTTGGCTGGAAACCAAAAGTGGAATTTCATGAACTTGTTAAAGATATGGTTGAATCGGATATTCAGCTGATGAAAAAAAATCCATCTGCATAATATTTTTGTATTGGCAGTTTTTTCAGTTCATGGCGCAAACATTCCTAAAAATACTTAAGATTACTTTTGTACGTGAATGTAATATAATTTAAGAATAAATTAAGATTATGTATAAATTGTATAATAGTTAATAAAAATTCTTTAAATTATAATAAAATTGAATTTAATAATTATTATGTGAACACATAAATTATAGAAAATTTAGTAGGTAAGTATGATTGTCCAAAATCAATCTGAATATTCGTATAGCAAATGAATGAGTGCAACAAGGAAGATATAAACAAAATGTCTAGCGCGACAAAGATAAAATGCAATCATGGTTAGGTAATTTTTCAAACTAAATTTAAGTAAACGTTAAAGTATGATGTATCCATAAGCTCAGTCGACGAAGCAAAAATAAATGCAATAAATCGTGTAGTCTGCGTTATTATTTTAAGTGGTAGGGGTGACCACCAGGTATAATATACAAAAAGTTCCCAGCCGGGAAATGCGAGCTTTGGGCGGGAGGGGGGTGAAAAGGTTCCATTTTTTGGTTTTTCGTAAATATCTCGAAAACTAAGCGTCCTAGAAAAAAAAACTTTTCATAAATAATAAAGCTGATTAAATTTCCTACAAAATGGTATATTAATTTTTTTTTAGGAGCAATACAAATACCTCTCACCTTAAGGATACGTGAAATATGAACATTTTACATAACAAACACTAGTGAAAGTCCGATCAAAATCGGTTGAGTAGTTTTTGAGTTACAGAACAAACAAAATAACAGACAGACACAAATTCTGAAAATGGTTCAGTCTATATATTTAAATTGACATTTTTTTTTCAAATTACAATTAGGTATAGACAGTTACTATTTTATTTAATAAATAAAACACACAAAAACTGGCTATAGCTGTCCAACTTTATTTTTAAGTACCTACTACGCTTCGGTCTTTTCAAGCAATAATAATCATTATTATAAGGGTCTCAATTATAACAGACCAAAACGTAGTACTTACTTAAAAATAAAGTTGGACAGCATAGCCAGTTTTTGTGTGTTTTATTTATTAAAGTAATCTTTTTCGCTGTCGGTAGAAGTTAATAAGTGATTATTTTTTTAATTTTATAGATTAAAGTTTCCTTCTGCTAGCGAGAAACATGTTGAGAATAACTTGTTTAAGATGTAGAGTAGATTGTTTGTTGTTTTTTTAACGGAAACTCATGTACATTTGAATGTAGGTTTAATGAAAAAAAAAATAACATTACACATATTTTTATGTGTATACAACTGTTTGTGCCTTTTCGTAGAAACGTAATAAATTTTCACCCTTAGTTTTAGGAATTAGTTCTTGATTGGACATATTTACAGTGAAACTTTTGATTATGGAATAATAATGCGCACCTCATGCATAGGTAATATCGTATTGAGTATTCCGCTAAAAATGTTTAAATATATTTCAACATAGGTACGTGATTTTTAATTTTTGACGTGAATAACGTCTGATGTCTCAAACTGGGATGGCATTTTAGATGTGTATGGAAATAGTCGGAAGTGGTTGACATGTGAAACAAAACACATCATATATATTGTATATCTATAATGTTACTGTCTCAGACACACTAAGCCATGGTGGCCGTAGGGAAAAGTACGAGTCTACCAACATGTACAAACGCCAAGCCCAGGCTCGAATCCCAAAGGGTTCTAATAGTTTATTTATTTATTTTTTAATAATGAAAATATATAGGTATTATTAACAATTTAAAATATAAAAAAATTACAATTAAGTATTTTATTTATTATATTTTACGAACATTTGCTTCTAGAAGGTACCTAAATAAAAGTGGATATTTTTTTCCATGACAAGGATAACAATTATTTGTGTTTAACTATATTCACGACATCTGTCTGCACTCGCGATACAGACATACCCATTTTTTCACACCTGCCAGTATGTTCGAGATAAACTTGAAAACCGCTGTGCTGGGCCGATTTTAATTTGGTTTTCGTGGTTGCATTATACTAAACTATATTAAGTCATAAGTGATATGACGTGATTCCAAAAATTTACATATATTTCCAAATGCAGTCATTTTCACAAAAACGACGCGGCAGCAGCACGGTTCAATAAAATTCAACGCCTCGGAGAGCGTTTTATGTGACTTCGTGCATGTCGCGTTGTTATGTGAGAATCGAATAGACGCTGATGACCTCAGCTGTCGAGCGTCTATAATCCATCTATATGTAAGAATCGAGTATACAAAACTGTTGCGTTTAAAGTGTGAAACATCCGGTATAAAGAGCACACGCGTTAAATAGAAATTACCGTACGTAGGTTTGTACATCAAAAATAAGCCGCCTGTAAAAACAGAATGACTGTCACTTCAATCCGTAGAACAAAATGACGAATGTTGTAATAAATACTCGTTAATACTCAATTTCTTTCATATACAAGCATTGCAGGGAAGGCTTTTCCTAAAAGCGATGTAATGTACATTGTGCAGGTTTGGATAATTTTATCTGTGGAACCGACAAATAAATTATATTTTGTTCAGCTGAAATACTTGTTATTAGAACGTAATTTAAAGTCGTCAATAATAATAGCACACTTAAAACTCACGTTAAACGTGAAGTAGAGCCCGATTACTCAAATGACACAGTGACGTCATCAGCCTATTGACGGCAAAGCACCGCCCTCACTAGCGACCTCTAGTAACTGACTGTCTGCTTGACAACCGTTACCCTCTTTGATGCTGTCTAATGGTTACCGACGGCGTGTATGAGTTGAAATGGGTGGAGACCGGAACAATAGTCAATAGCCGTTGTCGAGTGATGACGTCTCGGTGTCATTCTTATAGTATTGTGTCTACACCTTAGACAGGAATCTAGAGACGAAGTACAAGTGAGTGGAGTGGTTACTGTTCCGGTCTCCACCCATACTCAAGGGTGGAGACCGGAACAATAGCCGTTGTCGAGTGATGACGTCTCGGTGTCATTCTTATAGTATTGTGTCTACACCTTAGACAGGAATCTAGAGACGAAGTACAAGTGAGTGGAGTGGTTACTGTTCCGGTCTCCACCCATACTCAAGGGTGGAGACCGGAACAATAGCCGTTGTCGAGTGATGACGTCTCGGTGTCACTCTCAGAGTATCGTGTCTATGTAATCAGACAGAACCTGACGGACCCAGTCCCGCTAATATTTAAATTCCAGGGGCGGTCCTGAAAATGGGATCCATTTTCAGGACCGTCCCTGGACCTTTCCTGCAAAGTAGAAAAGCAATCCTTGACTGGCATAATAAAAAGCGGTGTATAAACAGAAGCAGTGCTTGTTTGTGTATAGTATGGTTCAGTAATACACGTTGAGCTGAATCAAGATCGGTAACATCAACACCACTAAACGAGCTATAAAGCTTCTTAAAACGACACAGATCGTAATTCATTCCTTTAAATCTTCTTTTCAACTGACTGCGCGATCTTCACTACCTATGTGTCGATGTCATTTCACACGTATGAGCCGCTGGCCCTACGACAGTCGTTCAACATTTACATTAGTATACTATATTGCAATACAAGGGTCGAAACATATAGACCGAGAGTTAGTGACAATTTTTTGGTGTTATTTAATCAAGGCCTTATTTTTGTGAGGACGTTGAGGAAGGCATATTAAAGTGCCCTGAGTAAGGGATTTTGATAGATAGCGGTATGGGAGGGATGCAGACCGCCTTCAACATGTAACAAAAAAAATTGTCACAATTATTATTGCTTCAAGGCTAAAATTGTTTGTATAGCTTGTCGGTGACCCAATAATGCCATTATAATATTTGCAGATCGATTGGTTAGTATTAAAGGGGTGGCAGATCACCCTAAACGTGTCATGTACCCGACGAAATTTATATTATTAGCTCAAAGTTCAAATTTTAATATGTTGTTACTGTTTTAAGTATATATTTCGACAGGGCCGGCGCGTCAAAATATGCCGCCTAAGGCGAATCTTTTGCCCCCCCCACATATTAAAAAAATTAATAAACCGATGATATATTTTATTTACTTAACAAATAAAAGCGGCTGGGCGACATGCGACATCTTTTATCTAGTACCTAGTAGAAGGTAGAACTAAGAATCGGTGAAAACTCGAACAATATAATCATTTTTAAAAAGTAGAGTACCGCACGAAAAATTCGCTGCTACAAAAATATGCCGCCCTAAAAATATGGCGCCGTAAGGCGATCGCCTGTCCGACCAGGCGCACGTGCCGGCCCTGTATTTCGATTTGAAGAACAAAATGTCGGTATTAACCCCCTTGCAGAACGATATAAACACCTACGCGAGCAAGTTTCCCTCTAAGAGAGGGGATTAATACCGACATTTTGTTCTGCAAATTGAAATATATGCTTAAAACAGTCGCCGTAATAACATATTAAAATTTGAAGTTTGAACTAATTATATAAATTTCGTCGGGTACATGACATGTTTAGGATAATATGCCACCCCTTTAATACTGACCAATCGATCTGCAAATATTATAATGGCATTATTGGATCACCGACAAACTATATACAAACAATTTCAGCCTTGAAGCAATAATAATTGTAACCATTTTTTTTTTGTTACATGTTGGGGACGGTCTGCATCCCTCCCATACCGCTATCTAGCAAAATCCCTTACTCAGGGCACTTTAATATGCCTTCCTCAACGTCCTCACAAAAATAAGGCCTTGAATAAATAACACCAAAAAATTGTCACTAGCTCTTGGTCTATAAATAGCGTTTGCAACGCGTGTGAAGTTTGCTGCCCGAGGTACGAGGAGGAGGACAGCAATTCACACGCTATGTTTCGTTCCGAGTAATTGCATAGATATTATTTTTCACAACAAATCTATTGACAATTCGATTTGAGGTAGGTACCTGCAATTTGGGCGCGCAAAAAAGCCGCAAAAATATTAGATCTGTCAGATCCATGTGAAATTTATGAGGGGTTATGTTTGTCATTTTGATGTATTCGAGTACTTATTATATAAAAAAATCCTGGAAAAACTTACAACCTTTTAAAAATTACATTATTTTTCACACGTAGCCAAAACGTTTTTTCAAAAAAATCGTTTGTATAGCATCTGTCGTGCGATTCATGGTCCTTCATTTGTCACTTATAACCGAACCCTTTAGCTTTAAAAATAGTGGCGGGAGAGCGGTAGGTAACCGTTTTAAGACGAGGGTAAGGATTTGAGATGAAAAATGCAGGGGGAAACTTCCGGTAGAGATTACTCTTAGCGAGCAACGATTGAATGAGGCTACTTTATAAATTATAAAAAACTTTTTAACAAAAAAAAACCTCCTTCAAAAAACCACTAAACAGAGGAAAATAATGAAATTTTGAGGTCTGTGTCAATTTAATAAAATATGAAGTCGGTTAAAAAGTATAGTATAGTGATTAATATCTTCTTTTTAATCACCTTCATATTTTATTAAATTGGCACAGACCTCAAAATTTCATTATTTTCCTCTTTTTAGTGTCAAAAAGTGACATTTACCTTAAAAGAATCACACGCCGTTACTCTCTTTTATTAAACCGACTTTCTTACGCTGTCTGATATGTCAAAAAGTGACATTTACCTTAAAGAATCACACGCCGTTACTCACTTTTATTAAAATCAGCCGAACTACTGAACCGATTTTGATGAAATTTCTATGGGACCAATCTGAAAGTATATCCTTTCAAATAAAAAAAAAATTCAAAATCGGTTTATAAATGACTGAGTTATGAGGTAACAAACATAAAAAAAAAATACAACCGAATTGAGAACCACCTCCTTTTTTTGAAGTCGGTTAAAAACACCCGTACTGTTGAAACGGCCCTCGTAGACGAGAGTTAGAAAGCGTCACAGGGGCGGTCTACATAAATACAAGCCGAAACGATGTTTTCTTTAGAGATTTTAATGTGGCTACCGAACACCAATACTCTAACAGTACGTCTTTTCTGGAACACGCCATCGTTAGTGCAACTCAAAAAGACTTGAACATAAAATTATACACATTTATACACAACTATTTATTTATTTATTTATAACTTCACCTACAGAAAAACACATAAGACATAACAGTTCGTTTTATTACCGCGAATGTTAACTGTTTTTTTGTATAATATACAAACTTTTGTGCGTTCACTCATTGATTCAAAAAAGAGGGGATACGCTGGCTTGAGTGAGAACAGCCGAGCGTGTAGCGAAGCCATTGTGTTTATATATAGCAAAACGAATCAAAATTATTTAATTTATGACAATTATAGCACTGTACAGTATACACATATCAAGGAGGTTTCAACAGATAACAGAACGTTTAAATTTACCCGGAAAGAATCTGATTGGTCAACCTCCGCCATTTTGCATTTCCGTGTTCCGTGCGTTTTCCGTGTACATAGGACAGCACCCTAATGGCCCAATCCGGCTTCGCCCGGGTGTTATGAATTTATGATTCATTAATACATTACTCACTCGCTTCGCTTGTTCGCTCCATTTATTATAGCCTATGTCTTAAAACAAAGTATGTATCACCTATAAAACATTGAAAAAAAAAAAAGGAATCGGTTTAGTAATTTCTGATATTACCCTTGATTTTCACCCGGACGAAGTCGGGTCGGCTAGATTAAGCAAAGTATCACCTATCGAACGTTGAAAAGAAATTTGAAATCGGTTCAGTATTACCCCCGATTTTCACCCGGGCGAAACTGGGTTCGCCAGTTTCAGTAATACATCTAGACCTTCCTCGTAAAACATATCTAACCGTTAAAACAGGAATAAAATTCGTTCTGTAGTTACGGAGCAATTGGTCTTCTGAGATTACCCCAGGCGCGGATCCAGCCCCAAAAAAGGTTGTGGTCACGGCTTTCCGAAAATCGGCCAAGTGCGAGTCGGACTACTGACCCGCTCACGATCTATACATTGCATTCCTACAAAGAAGACGTTAATGTATGACGCCCCGGCCAAGACACTGTACAGTGTATAGGTCCACGCGGGCAAAGACGCGGGGCAAACACTAGTAAATTAATAAACTTGTAAAATGTTAGTCTGTTTGCTCACGAAAATTACAAAAGTAAATGTGTGTTTGTTTACACATCACAATATCACATCTAGACTCTAAACTACTGAACCGATTTTGATGAAACTTTTACAGCTTGAAAGCATATTAGATTTTAGACTTAATTAAAAATATACATTTTACACTGAATAATTTTATTTAGGCGCTTCCTTAAATAACAAATTCAAGCTTACGTTTCTTTTTTAATTTTATTAAGGCATTGGATATAACATCAGCCTATCGACCTCAATAATTTAGGTTGTGGGCATGCCCACCGGGCCCACATGGGTGGATCCACGCTTGGATTACCCCCGATTTTTACCCAGGTGAAGCCGAGCTAGTCATTACAGCCTATGTTCATCTGCTTTGCGAAAGCTACTTGTGTGTAAAATTTCACAGAGATTGGTATGACAAGTTTTATATAAGTTGGAAGTTGCCAATCTCTACCCGGGTGAAGCCTATATATAGTCGGAAAGCTAGTAGAAAATGTTTCCTGTTCCTTGGCGGGCTTGCAAATGCAAGTGAACATTCGAAGTAATAGTAAAATAATCAAACGAAACTTCTGTTTTCAAAATCTTTTATAGACCGCAATATGTTTAATAGTTGGTTAGAAGTCTGTGGGTGGTCTTTACCTTCAATTAATTAAAAATATATCATGTTTTTGCAGCCGATTCGTATTTTTTTTAGACATTTCAATGATATTGAATTTAACGTATTGGTTGTTTTTTATGCAAAAAATATTAATTTTGTGTGGTCAATTTTGGTACAACTGTTCACAATTGTCAAAACTTACCAACGAACACACCTAATAATAGCTGCGAGTAGGTAACGAAACCCTTTGAGTACAAATGAAAATGTTGCTTGACCGATTTTGCGGTATAATCTGGAAAGGTACCTCCTGGATGGGCTGCAGACATCGCAGTTAAACAGTAATGTAGTTGATATTCCACCAAAATAAAAAAACTAACTACCTATTTCTTATTATTTATAGTGTAGTAGATGGCTAAGAAATTTATCAAAATTATATTAATTTAACATGTTTTTATAGCAGACATGCAACAGAAAAAAAATTGCCTGTGACATACAGACAATGAAGTATCACCATAAGGGTTCCTTTTTTTATCATTTTGGTACGGAACCTAAAAATGCGGGTGATTGTAGCCTTCACGCGTGGTTAAGTGGAACGTTATTGGTCACAAAATAAAGTTCAATTTATTATTAAACACAAATCGACGCACAACATAAATAAGTCCATAAAATTCATTTCAAATTTATTTTATAAGCACAAGTTCCTTCATTCAAAATAATAAAACAAATAACAGCAGAAACAGTTGAAATGTATATTGTATACCTACTCAAAAACGATTTCCATTCAAGTTTTGTTATTGATCAAAAAATGTGTCATTCATTGAAGCCTGAAGCGTTACATAAAACAATGCATAATATGTATTCCCCCACGGCCACGAGAAATGTCATCGCATAAACATTTCTATTTGTTGTTCGAGTCTATGGTTCAAAGAATGTTCCGTAAAATTTAGTTACAATGGGTCCACTGCGCAAGCGGGGACGGTCATCATTGGCGTGTTAAGCGAAGCTGCTTAAATTTTTTTTATTTAATTCTTGTTTACAATTAAGAGAAAAGATAATATAATAAGAAACAAGTTGGTTTACATTATTCGTTTACGAACGAAGAATAATGTGCACTGTTCAAAATTATCAAATTTTAACATATGAGGCGACCTCATTGGCCCACGAATTTATCCGTAATCGCAGAACAAACGGCAAAAAAACAAATAGAATCAATATAAGCGAATAAAGTTCCCTACAAATGGCAGTAATGTTCCATCCAAGATGGCCGTATAAGAGATTTGTGTTCAAATGTCATATTCGCTTGTAAATTGCGTGCTGTGATGACTTGTTAATTTTCGCATAGAGGAACGGCAAATATTTGTTTAGCTTTTTCAATTTTACCTAATTGACAAGTAAACAAAACAAGGAAATCTGTTAATCTCTTGTGTTAGTTCAATCAAGGTCCGCATCGTGGCGACACGGTGTACTTTAATGATCGAATTAGGGCAAAGATAGACACAGCGGTTTTAACCGAAGCGTTTACCGAGTAGGTTTCCAAGTCGATAGGTCGTTTAATCATAGTAAAATACACACACAGCTGTTTCAAAACCGCCGCACGAAACGCACCGAACGGCACAACTGTGTGTGTTTTACACTATTATGCTATATTAAACGACCTATCGACTTGAAAACCGACTCGGTAAACGCTTCGGTTGAAACCGACATATGTGTCTTTGCCCTAAACGGAACTTCACACGTCTTGTTGCTCGGTCAATAATTTGACGGCTCGTTGGAAATTTATTTTGGCATGAACTCTGTTTGTTGTATGAAGTATGCAGTTTGCTTTGTTTTATTCTTTTATTTTAAACACACAAACAGTTGAATGTGTACTTCACACCTAATTAAATTAAAATAATGTGACTTGATGGTGGTCTTCCGTTACTATACTCTCTTCAGTTATACCACTATTATAATCAAAAATATTATTAATTGCGTTTTGTAAGCGCATTTAGAAATATACCTATAAGAAAAATGACAAGCTTTACAAATTTTATGTTTTTGTTTTCAAATAAAATATTTACTAATGTGCAAATATGTGCAGAATGAATTATTATTCTACAAATCTAGACGAAATTTATGTACACGCGGTTTATACTGGGTGTAAAATATTATGTGTAATTTTAAAAACACATCATAATATCTGCAATTCACTTACAAAATTTTTGCCACATTGTGATCATTATGTATGTTTGTCACGGGTAATCTCAGAAACTACTGAACCGATTTGAAAAACTCTTTCACTCTTTTAAAAGCCTACTTCTTCGTGAGTAACACAAGCTATATATTATTACGCTAGGGAATGAGCATTAAGCGAAAATGTAAATCACGTAGGTGGCTAAACTATATTTATATAAGTGATATACCTAGTATAAAGCGATATATTATGAGAAATTTTTTGCTCTTTAAATTTAAAAAAATTCACAAAAGTCAAAAAATAGTGAGATTATCTGTTGCTCGTATGTTTTTTGGTCCTTTCCTAAATTCCTACTACACGAGTATTACGTATACATGTAGGTACTGTGCAGAATAAGAAATCAACTGAAATTCATTGCACTCCCTGCATCGATGTCTCTTTCAAGTTTGAATAAGTTAAAAAAATACTGATGCCATTTTGATTTTTTTTGATTTGATTTTGAAAGTATAGATGCGAAAAACAATATTATTAAATGTTAATAAAAAACTTTTTAACAAAAAAAAAACCCTTCAAAAAGGCACTAAAAAGAGAAAAATAATGAAATTTTGAGGTCTGTGCCAATTAAAATATGAAATTGGTTAAAAAGAAGATATTAATTACTATACTATACTTTTTACCCGGCTTCATATTTTAATTGGCACAGACCTCAAAATTTCATTATTTTCCTCTTTTTAGTGCCTTTTTGAAGGAGGTTTTTTTTTTGTTAAAAAGTTTTTTATTTTTTACTTTTTAGTGTCAAAAAGTAACATTTACCTTAAAGAATCACACGCCGTTACTTACTTTTTTATAAAAATAAGCCGAACTACTGAACCGATTTTGATGAAATTTCTATGGGACTTATCTGAAAGTATATCCTTTCAAATAAAAAAAAATTTCCAAATCGGTTCATAAACGACGAAGTTATCCGCGAACATACATAACCACATAAAAAATATATACTTACGTCTTACGGTCGAATTGAGAAACCTCCTTTTTTTTGAAGTCGGTTAAAAAACTCTATAATATAGAGATATGGTGCTCCGTAGATATGATTGAAATTAGGAGAGGAAGTCTCTGTGGCCAACGGATCAAATAAATAGCAATACTGAAATTTAGAATTGCATATCTTCGCTAACGTTTCGGTGCTCTTTACACCATCTTCAGAGCTTCAATGCTGTCAGAAAATCAGTATATTGTACACTATAGAAATAACAAAGCATCATGAAATTTGTGATTTTATTTGTGATATTTGACCTATATTTCCCACCTAGTAAATATTTGCAAAAAATAAACACTCTTTTTATATTCTTTGAAAAAAGCATGGCCCTCTTTTTTGTTTGGTGATCTACTAGGATGGCTAGTAATATAGCAAAAATCATGGTTACCTTGATTTACGTACAATTTTCTTTTTTTAGTAAAATATTTTTTTTCTCGAAAACTATACATTTTAGAGAAAAAATATTTACATTTTTTTCATATTATAACATCTAGAATTCATTTTTATTTTTTTTTACCTATGTTAATACGTGACATTGAGAACGTTTTTTTAATATCTCAGGATCCACTTAGCCGATTTGACTCAAAATCTAATCAGATCTAACTTAAAGGCTGATAAACACAATAGAACAATCGGCATGGCCGTATGTTGTTCCGTTTTTACGATATCGAAGGCGAAAAATTGACCACATACACACACACCCACACACATACAGACATCAGTCAGAAAATGATCTTAAACGATTGCTAGGGTCTCAAAACGTGAAAATCTGTTAAAATCTCAAAATATTTTTTTCGGACTAAATCCATTACTTCCCTACCATAGTAGAGGTGGGAAGTAAAAAAATGGACTAAAAAAATCACTAGACAAAATATTAAATTGGCCCTCTTTTTAAAGAACGGTTATTAAAACTGATCGTTTGGCCACAGAGATTCCCTCTCCTAATTTCAATATTATTAAACTGACAATTATTTCTTGAGACCAAAACTGGACAGGAGGAACAAAATGTTGTTCAGAAAAAGTAGAAAAAAATCGAAGATAATATTTAAACTATAGGTATTTTTTTTAATGAGACAAAAATAAGATTTTTACATAAACGACGGGACGGTTAGCCCGACTTTTGTCGGTTTGAATGTCATATTATTTTGTCATAGACCATAATTCTGGAGGTCTCATTTTTTGGTTACATTTTGTATAAATAAAACAATTTGTTTGTTTTGTATGGCGATGACAAATTCATTTACAAATCGTTCTGTTAACATCTTTGATCACAAAAACACATAAAAATACGAAAGAGCTCTAATATTTCAAGAGATTGTTAAAAATTCTCTATATCCGCGAAGACCACACACAGTAAAACATTTGTGGAAATATTTAACTGCTGACAATGCAATTGTGTAATTGTGTTTTAAAGACCACCAACAGCTAAGGTTATTTGGGCCTAGCACCAATTCATATTTTCAATTCATTATTTTTTTTTTTTTTTTTAATAATAATTTGAAAATCCAATTGATACTTTTACCAGCTCTCGGGCTAGAACCCGAGAACTGGGGACTTGTAATAGAGGAACCATAGCAACGCGCTGACAATGCAATGCTATATAATGTCCATTCATCTGCTTAATAAGTAGAGTTGTGTAACCTTTTTCTAGCCGCGGCCCTTAAAATCATACATGACCAGCAAGCCTCAGCAAGGGCATAGTCAAGGGGGGCAGGGGATGGCACGTGCCCCCTGGCACGAGCAAAAATCCATTAAATGTACATAACATTTCATCTCATTTTTTTAAAAATATATACATGAATTTGATCATTTCAATTCCCTGCATGCTCAAATCATTTTCATTTGTATATCCCTATCCCTATATTATTAAACGAGCAAATATTGTATATATGTACCTATATAAATATTTTCTCGAAAACGGCCCTAACGATTTGGATGAAATTTACCGAAAATGGGTTTCGGTCTAGCTAGGTCTCATCCCTGGAAAAATTCGTTTTCTTATCGATTTTATTATTTTAAAAAACAGTTTTTTTAACTTTATAAAACAGTGTCGTATGGTGAGTAGATTTTGGAAAAAACAAACTATTTTCATTATTTATGTCGAATTACTCTGACAGTCAATCGGTATGTAATTTTTTTTCTTAAAAACGACTTACGGTTTTGATGAAATGGGAACTTTAAGTACTATTTTTTTTGAACTCATCCGAGCAAAGCTCGGTCATTCAGATATTGTAATACTTATACTCACAAGTATTACAGTCAGTGGTTACCTCAGGGGGGCTTCGGAAGGTCCAAGTCTCTCCCCCGCCACCCGTCACCTCGTTTTGCCCCCCTACTGATCAAAATCCTGGCTACGCCATTGAGCATCAGCTAAAAAAATTCACAGATTTCGCAATCCTTGCAACCATCGAGGACATTGGAAATGATAACAGCATATATGAAACATAATTAACTGTTTATTATACACACAATATTTATCAATGCACTGTTTAGTTTTGTCAGGAATAACCCTATTATATTCTTCTGTTATATACGCGTTCACTTTTGCTTGATTACTTAACTTTTAAATGGATTTTTCTACAGTATTTATTAACATTTGCTCAAAAATAACACCGCAGATCGTCGCAAATACCTTTCAATTAACTAGACATGATATAAAACACATTTCGAAAAAATTGCACTTGTTCAATTTTGCATGATTGCTCCTCATTTGATCGCGACACCGTTGTCTTTTGGCCTTGAACGAAAACTCGTAACTCTGCCCCCATATACGAACTTAAACATTTCCAATGTTAAAAATTGATTAGTATTTTGTACATATAGCTATAGATTACCTGCCAAACTCCTAAACTCGCAAGTCTACCTTATCCTAATTTCGTATAATTCCTTCACACGTATATTGATATTAACTAAGTTTAAAAATGTAGAAAACAACGACAAAGTGTCAAACGGAAAAGAGTAATAATGGTGGACACGGACAACGCCGGAATTTACGACAGCTAGTGAAATGAACCTAAAACCACAGTGTAAAAGCTTACTGAGATACAGTGATTCCACTTACTGTCGAGTGACGGCACCTTTGATGTTTTGTCACCAAGTTTTGTTTTAACATTGGACATGTTTATGTTCGTATATGGGGGCAGAGTTACGAGTTTTCGTTCAAGGCCAAAAGACAACGGTGTCGCGATCAAGTGAGGAGCAATCATGCAAAATTGAACAAGTGCAATTTTTTCGAAATGTGTTTTATATCATGTCTAGTTAATTGAGAGGTATTTGCGACGATCTGCGGTGTTATTTTTGAGCAAATGTTAATAAATACTGTAGAAAAATCCATTTAAAAGTTAAGTAATCAAGCAAAAGTGAACGCGTATATAACAGAAGAATAATAGGGTTATTCCTGACAAAACTAAACAGTGCATTGATAAATATTGTGTGTATAATAAACAGTTAATTATGTTTCATATATGCTGTTATCATTTCCAATGTCCTCGATGGTTGCAAGGATTGCGAAATCTGTGAATTTTTTTACTCTATACCACCGTCAGATATGCGCGTTAGGCAGCCAATGAGAAGCTAGCGCTCTGTAACTGTGTTTCTATAAAACAGGACCTGATTCAGTGCCATAGACACATTAGCTCGTGATTTGTGCATAGGCCATAGAGATAAATCACAGTTGGTACACTGTGCATAAATATAATATGCTGGTCCTGCCTTCAAAATTATACTAGGTCGACGCATGCGCACTAAATTTCTTGGGACAGAAATATTGCCGAGTGGAGAAACTGCTTGTATATGTTTAAACTGTGCCTAAAACCTTCTCAAATATTTTCTCTACTTATTCGTGAAAACGCATTAAAATCGAAAATCTGTTCAATAATTTCCAAGTTTATCGCGTGTTCAGATAAATTGTAGATGTAAATTATAGACGCTTAACAGTTGAGGTCATTATAGAGTCCTATCGAGTATCGTGTTCAAACTGCAGACAAACGTTGGCTTTTATTTGGTGAATTCTCTTACGTACCGTTATGTACAAAAATAAAAAATAAACTGTGGCATAACGGACCTATTAAACAATAATGATTATTTTAACATATGTTAAAAACAAAATAATATTAAATTTCTCAGGAGCTATAAAACATAATATGATATAATAACTGTGACAAAATGTAAACAGTCAACCGCTGTGGTCTGGGCAATAAAACTGTAACACAGAGTATTTGAAAAACCGCTTTCGCTCGTTAAATTTGCTACTGAATAAACATTTTGTTCTCTCTAAATGTTTTTGAACACATCACAGAAGATCAGAGACGCTTTGCTATTGGATGGATCTGTGTTTGTCTGCGCGTCTGTCAGCCACTGAACAGTTATGGTTCAACTTGAATTATGACTATTTACTTGTGGTTTTATGGTGTTGTTTTTAAAGTAAAATATTTGTGATGTATTGATGTATGAAAACCAACAGGATATCATGTAATGGCTTAATCCGTGTCTTTTAAGTTGACTGCCTAGCCTTGAAGAGAACTCTCAAAATTAGACAGTAGTCTGTTTTTTATATTCTGTAAAAATGTTATTAAGAAACAAAAATAAAACATTTATTATAAAAAACAAAACACCGCGACTAACACAAAAGTACAAAACAAGCTTCCAAGTTTCCAATATGAAGGGTAGTCGGGTAGATTTATTTATTAATTGTGGATTATAGACGCGTTGACAACTTAGGTCATTAGCGTCTTAAATACCTACAACAAATATACATATATCACTTAAAACTAAATAACATCAAAAAACATCCATGAGCAGAGGTGGGACTCGAACCCACGGCAGTCTGATTCAGAGGCCGCGACGCTACCAACTGAGCCATACTGTCCTCTAGTAGTCGGGTAGATTTATTTTATTTATTGTAGATTATAGACGCGTCGACATCCCAGATCATTAGCGTCTTTTAACTACACTAAATAACAACTTTCTTAAAACTAAATAACATCATCAAGCATCCATGAGCGCAGGTGGGATTCGAACCCACGACAGTCTAGTCTAGAGGCTGCGGTACCAAGTACGCTATTCACTAGGCTACATTGTCGGGTAGAAGATATTAAAGTATTATGTAATTAACTATATAGATAGTCAAGTTCCAAAATTTAATATAGTGAGTCATGCACTTATACTTCACTATTTATATAAGCGGCACACTTTTTATATGCATGGAACGTGCATGCTTAGTAAGTCCAGATGATAATCATGGTATATTTTGTATCTTTTTTTTTTTTTCTAGTGTACAATTTTTTTATACTCTCTAATTGGGACTATTTTGTCCTGTTGAGTATTATTATAAATAAATAAATAAAAAATAGTTGGTGGAATGTAACAATCGTTTGTTATATAGCTATGTGAAGTCCTTGCTTACATTATAGTCCAGTCAATGATGCTTTTTACTTCTAATCCGATTTTGATTATTTTTTTTTAAATGCTTGTTATATTACATTATTTGTTATAAACATTCCAGGCTGCGGCCTCAAAATTTTCATTTTACAACAAATTTTCTTCCGAATTTTCTTAATACGCTCACGTCGCATATATTTGCCGTTTTACCAATAATTATTCAATCTTGACTAAATTTTGTATACTTCATTGAGATGTATTGACCGAACGATTCTGAAATATTTAGCCTTCCAAGTTCAATATTTTCAATTCAACGGTATGTTCGTCGCAAAGATAGTTTGCTGTGTTAAAAATATTTATTGAATATTGATGGAATTTTGCATTATTGTTCGAAATACGTCATGTATTTCACAGTAAAAAAACGTTGAGCACTTTACTTCCACTATTTTCGGTTTTATACTAAGTTTTTATCCGAATTTTCTTATACGCTCACTTCGCGTATAAGATAAAAAACGTTTGCCGTTTTACAAATAATTATTCAATCGTGACTAAATTTTGTGTGCTTATTTGAGACGTATTGACCTAAAGATTCTGAAAATTTTAACCCTCTAAGTTCATTTTCGAAAAATTTCGAGAAAATTTAAAAAAAAATCCTTTTTTTGACAATGTATTCGTAATCAACAACCTCGATCAAAAAATTTAAATTGTGTAAAAATTATCTGCTCAGTCATTTATGTTTCTGTTTTTAAATAATTGGATACCTGTAATAAACATTAAAAAATCATTAAAATCGAATCGGTTTTGATGGGTTTATAGAAGTTTTAATGGTTCCGCTTCATTAACTGGACAGGAAAAACTGCTCTAGAAATGAAAATAATGAATATAGAGGGCTAAAACTTTCAGAATCGTTAGGTCAATACGCCTCAAATAAGCATTATCACCTCTCCTAACCCCCACCCCCAAATAAGTGAAACACAAAACGTAACAGGCTGATTTCAGATTTTCTGGCAAAAACATTTAAGAACAGGAAGAAGATAATAGTTTATTGCTAAAAAAGAAGCAATTGATTCAAATTCAATTTCGTTAACTTACAATTTTTTTTAAGTTTATGTATCAAATGCTGTCAATACTTTGGATACAATTTTTTAATTATAATTTCACGAATTTTAGATCAAAATTAGTTTACCTCGTACAATCACGAATATTTGTTATTACATGACAACTTCATATCCTGAAATGCTAAAATTTCAAATTTTCCTTGGTCAAACTGTGGTTACGGAAGGATACTATAGGTATACGTGGCCATTTGGTCACTCCGTCACTACTTAAAATATGACCTGCATCAATATCTTGCTAAATCTAACATTTTACTGTGACGATATTGCGGGCAAAATTGACGTTTACGCGAATGAAGGCGCAGGCAAAAGTTAGTTGTTATTTGTTCAGAAGAACCTCCCACAGTTTCAACGTCTATATTATTGAATCACCTATACAGTCGCTTATACGATGATTCTGCAAACGAAAAAAAGAATAACGATATTTAAGCGAATACCTGTAAGAGGGTGGTTCCTATATTCCCGTATGTTATTGTTAGATCTTCGTTTGTTTATACGGGATATCTTAACACAAATCAGACGTTTGCATTTGTCTAAGCAAAGTGGGGATAAAATGTAGCACCACGACGCGACGCGTGGTGCACGTGATTGAGTCTTAAGTAGGTTCATTTAGTTTCATCGAAAATCGCCTTCGAAATCGTCACGGTTTAATTGAAATTTAAATTTCATGTATCTACCATGGTAATGGAAGAACAATATTTTTGTGAAAACCTACGCATAAAACAATAAAGTGTATAAATCCAATTATTGAAATAATAATGGAAATTATTTTAATCTTTATTATTAATTATACATCCACGTAGTGTTTGTTTTATTTTAATTTAAATTATATACATAAACAATTTATACGTTATTCAATTGTTCCTTATAGTCATAAATTATTCTGCTGTATAAACAATTTTATTGCAGTTTGCTTGAATAGACCATTTGGACGTAAAAACGTTTGTCAATTAATTATTTGCACAAATTGGATTCGTATTTGAGCCATTGTTATACCGATATGGCGTTTTTATATTGTTTACAGTTGCTTTGAAAATTGTGACGCGAGTTCGTTGTCAACTAAATTAAACATTTTAATTTTAAATCAATCGATAAATAAATGTCAAATAAATTTCTGTGATAATGATACCATCTGGAGTGACATTACAACAATGGGAAAACTATTATTCGAACTTGGAACAAATGCAACAAATTCAAATGGATTATTTACAAGGTTTGCACCGATATCTTCCACCGCTATATCAACGTTTCGCCACATCCAATTTGTATCATCCTCACATGTGTTTACCATTCACATTAAAACCGTCGCAACCGCGTCCTGAAAAACCGCCATATTCTTACATTGCTTTGATTGCAATGGCAATCAGTTCATCGCCACGCCAAAGACTCACTTTGAGTGGAATTTATCGATTTATCATGGATAAATTTCCGTATTACAGAGATAATAAACAAGGCTGGCAAAATTCAATTCGGCATAATTTGAGTTTGAACGATTGTTTCGTAAAAGTTGCCCGGGATAAAACAGCCAATGTCAGTGAACCTGGTGGTGGGAAAGGCAGCTATTGGATGTTGGATTCGACCGCGACCAATATGTTTGAAAAGGGGAATTACAGACGGAGAAGAACGAGGCGACAGCGGATTTCGCAAAGCAAACCTATCAATCTACTTTCACAGGTAATTTTTAATTTTTTGTAGTTTATTATTGGACCTGCTAAATAATTTAAAATGTGTCCCAATTTTTTTAAGTGGCCTGAATACATTAAAATGTACATCCTCTCTGTAATGTTGTAATATTAGTAACCCGTTGTAACGTACCACCCATTAGACGTTCAAATTTCTAAATGCGCCCAAAATTATTGATACGTTTTATGACGTAATGTAGCTTAAGAAAGAAAAAAACTTATTTTAAATTTAATTGATTTCGATATGCGGATTCAAAATCTTTGTTTTATATTTTCGCAACTAAACCCTGGTGGTAAAATGCGCACCCTCGTACACGACTTCAATTTGAGGACTATTTCTTTATGTATACATATTTAGGGCCAAGGCAAAACAATTACCTAGGTCAGATTTTTTTGTAAAATATGATTATTCAGATTATTGACGATTTAATTATTCTCCCTTGGCTCCTTCCTATCGTGGCAGGGCCGAAGACAGAAATTTGAGGCTCTATACACTAATGGTTTCGAGGTCCCCTTCCTAGACAGGTTTAAGGTAACAATAATAAAAATTAGATAAAATAAAACCAATATTTTTGATGTAGAAGTACGTCTTTCTCGGCGGTATATAGAGGGGTAAAATGATGCGCGTTACAAAAAATGTGTGACGCTAGCTACCATAGTTAGGTACACCATCGTTTGCGTTTTGTATCATTTTCAAAACATTCTGACAGTTCATTTGCGTCGCCATCTTTCCTTCCACAGTGTGCCGCGAAGTGCGTGCAAGTAACTAATGACAAGCGCACGCAAGCGTATGCAGGCGTATAGAGCGAATAAACAGAAGTTGCTATGGCAACCGTTATTTTCTGCCTGTTAAATGACTCATTAAATGCCGCTATACATACATCAAAAGTAGCTATTTTGTAGTGGGTATGGCAAAAAATTATTAACAGTAAGATAAAACTACAGAAGTAGTTCTACGTCTTCAGTTTCGGTACAATCGTAATTATTATGCCCTTGTCATTTTTTTTTTTCATTTGATTATTAGTCGTGTTTGTTTGTCAGATATTTATATTAGGGCTTTTATTTTTCTATACATATTATAATCTATTTGGTATGGGGACCCTTCTCAGTTCGATTCGAGACCACCTCTGTCGCCGGCCTTGTACTGTGGCCCAGAATAATAATTTTATTAAGACGTTTTTTTTGTTTGTTTTTTATAGGATCGGATATTTAGAATAACGACTACTCCAAGTTCAGCAAATTTGCACCATGAATCACGAACTAATTTAACAATGAAATCAGAAGAAAAATTGGATTTTACTGAATTAGATATTTCAAAAATTACAGTTAAATCAGAAGCTGTATCGCCAGGACTGAAAACAGTGTCGAAAAATTCATCGAAATTTACTATAGAAAATCTGATTAAAAAAACGCCAGAACCGCCGAGTTTGAATATAATATAAAATTTATTTTAAAAATAATTAATTGAAGAGGGAAATTTTGGTGAAAAATAAAACCTGACTTAAAACCTATGAACAGACGCGTTGCGTGTAGCAGTGTAGCACACATATCCAAGAAGAGAATTTTGCCATTTTTGAATATAGTAATAAAACATTATAAAAAATTGGTTTTATTGAATTCGCATTAAAATTTGGAAACGTGGCGATTGAACTTTTTAACTGTAGGTCACGTTACAAAATTTGACACGTGTATTTGAGCAGTAATATTATATTGCAGATATCTCAAATTAAAAGTTTTTTGAGATCCGACGTATTATGACAGATCAATAAAAGTAGTCCTCCGAAGGACATTAGTATCAAATATTATTCAATAAATGAAGGTGAATCCTTCCAAATTACGCTTTGAATACGGCCGTCAAAAACTTAGTCTAAACCGGAAGTTACCCCCTTATACTCTCGCTCTTTATCTCAAATTTTTTCCCATCGCCTAAAAACGGTTTTGGCTCTCCTGACGCTATTTCTAAAGCTAAAGGGTTCGGGTAAACGCCAAATGAAGGACCAAGAATCACACTACTGACTACAGATACCTCAGGCGAAAAATTGAAAAAAAAAATTACGTAATCTTTCACACGTCGCCAAAATTTTTATTCAAAAAATTTGCCTGAGGGATCTGTAGTGCGATTGTTGGTCCTTCATTTGGCGTTTACCCGAACCATTTAGCTGTAAAATAGCGTCGGGAGAGCCATAACCGGTTTTAGGCGAGGGGAAAAAATTTGAGCTGAAAAATGCAGGGGGCAACTTCCGGTATCGAGTACCTACTCTTAAAGTACATATGGAGATATTAAAACGGCCCAGGAGCTTGAGAATGGCCGAGAGAGTAGCAATGCTGTTGTTTACATGGCGTTGCTATGGTTCTTCTATTACAAGTCCCCAGTTCTCGGGTTCTAGCCCGAGAGCTGGTAAAAGTGTCAATCGGATTTTCAATTTAATATTAAAAAAAAAAATAATGAATTGAAAATATGAATTGGTGCTAGGCCCAAATAACCTTAGCTGTTGGTGGTCTTTAAAACACAATTAAAATGGCCCTGTTCTAGATTATTTAATAAAAAAATTACTGCGCAAGAAAAAATAAAGGAAAAACTTACATTATGTAATAATTCTTTTGCAGGATGGTAAGAACTCTTTAGTAGACGTGATTGAACTAGAATATTCATTTGTTTCACTTTTCTCTGAAATGGAAAGAAAAATAATTAGTTTGCTTATTCGGGTTTATTTTTCACTAAATTTCAATGGTTTATAAATTAATATTTTCAATTTTTATTAACTTTGTAGTAACTACTTATAAGTAATAACAATTTGTAATAAAATATTAATTTAAAATTCTGTAGGTAATACATATATTTTGTAAATTTTGAAAAACAATATGCAATCATATTTATATCTAATAATAATTATTTTTAAACGGTACCTATAATATAAATATTATATATAATAAAGGTCTTTTTTCAATATGCTACATCATTTACTGTATGACTTTTAGAGGGTTCTCACTTTTCTCACTGATATAGCCAATCAATCACACTATACACAACATTGATTATGACTAATAAAAAAACTTTTTAACAAAAAAAAACCTCCTTCAAAAAGGCACTAAGAAGAGTAAAATAATGAAAATTTGAGGTCTGTGCCAATTAAAATATGAAGTCGGTTAAAAAGTATAGTATAGTGATTAATATCTTCTTTTTTTAACCAACTTCATATTTTAATTGGCACTGGGCACAGACCTCAAATTTTCATTATTTTACTCTTTTTAGTGCCTTTTTGAAGGAGGTTTTTTTTTTGTTAAACAGTTTTTTATTTTTTACTTTTTAGTGTCAAACAAAGTAACATTTACCTTATAGAATCACACGCCGTTGCTTACTTTTATTATAAAATCAGCCGAATTACTGAACCGATTTTGATGAAATTTCTAGGGACCACTCTGAAAGTATATCCTTTCAAATAAAAAAAAAATTTTCAAAATCGGTTCATAAACGACGATGTTATCCGCGAACAAACATAAAACATAAAAAATATATACCGTCGAATGTTAAATTTTTGTCACTTTCTAACAAATTTGACATTGCATAAGTAAATTGCTGTAAATTCTAACATTGGCCATACGGAATATCGTTATATAATTCTAAAACAAAAATATAAAACCATGGAAGCAATTTTTTATTACATGACCGATATTTTTGATTTTTAGGTACCTGAAAAAAGATAGAGTTAAAATTTAAGTAAATGTTTGTGAAAATGGCCTCCTGAAACACTAAAATGTGTTCTTCATGCTCACATGAATTTTTTTTTTAGTTAAAAAAGGGCAACGAACAGCTGAAGCCTGAAGATCACCAATAAAGTCCATCTGCATTCCGCAATCCGCATACTTTAGAACTGAACCAGAAATAACCAACCAGGAAGAAACTCACGTTTCCAACTAAAATACATAGATGACTCACCGTGCTTTGGTTTTACAAGGATTACTTTTAAAGTTGTCGCAAAGTTACTCAATGAATTTTAAATAAATTAAGTACAAGTTTTATTACTACATAGTTAGTAAATAAATATTAGATATCATGTATTATTTAAACAAAAAAAAAACTATAGACGCTATAATGGCCTTAGTTATCGAGCGTCTATAATCTACAATCTCTTTTTATTAAAAAAAAACTACAGTTTTACGCCATCACCTATCAATTTAGTTTTTTATTGAAATACAGGATGTTTCCAAATTGCAAGTCACCATTGCAGAGATGTGTATTACAAAAAACTTAGAAAATATAATCGTTGACATTGTTAAACTCAATAATTAGCGATTTGCAAATAAAACCCATTTTTTAATCGCTATCAATTATCCATATTATACAGAGTTCACTAGTTAGTTGTTACGTTCGTTTAGGTGTGTATGTGTGTGTGTCAAACGACATCAAGATGGGGTATTCGACCAATCAGAATGGACCCTGACTGCAGGGCCTAGTCGCTTGTCGCTTGTTGGGTCGTGTGGAGAGTAGCGTCCAATTTATGTCCGTTGGCTACCTAGCAGATCGGATCCAGCAGATTGTGTCGTGTGTAGGGGCTTTAAAGGTACCTATAGATAGGTAAACACTCATACCATAGCATTGTGGTGACCGTGGTGTGATGGCGGTGTTTTGGTTTTGGGGGATTGTGCAGATTGGCCGTTGGCAACACTGATTGTAAACGACGACACAGACGTGCCAGCTTTGCTAATTACCAATTATGAATTGTTACTGTATCCAATCTATACACTGCACACCGGTGGTTCTCAAATTGTGTAGCGTATTTTTGGAAAATAGAAAGGCTTGAACATGTTAGGGGAGGTGTAAACAAATTAATTAAACAAGCCGTGAGGTGGGTCGTTTATTAAGGACTAAAGTGCGACCTTTGAGGTCCACATGATGAACTTCCCATGTTTGATAAATATTTAATAATAATAATTAAATTAGATATTACACAGAAAAGTAATCATTTTAATCATTAAAACATAATTATTATTTATTTTTAACAATAATTAAAAAAAAAAAAACGGCTGAACCGATTTTAATAAAATTTATGTCGGATCAAAATGACGTTAACACGCCTCGATTGACACCCTTACGAAGTCGATATAATTTTTTATTCGCGAGATATTGTGTAAAATCTACTTTTTTGGAGTCTATTTGGTTAAGAAAAAGAACGGCTGAACCGATTTTGAAAAAATTTCTTTCAGATCATATTTACATAGTCGATATCATTTTTCATTCTCGAGATTTCGTCTTAGAAAGAAATGGACACATACGTACGTACGTACACACACACACATCTTTTCTAAAATAGTTTAAAAATAGTGTAGTGACCTTGAAACATAAAAATTTGTTAAAAATTTTGATTTCGATTTTCGGACCCAATACAATAACTTCCAATGGGAAGTTAAAAAAATCAAGAGCTTATTATTGGAAATTGGGATACTGTTGTTTACATGGCGTCACCATAATTCAACTATAACAAGCCCTAATTCAACTAACGAAAATATCAATTTATTTTTAAAAGTAGGTATCTATAAATAAATTAAAAAACTCGGGTCGCAGTGCCAAACCCTGTCGACCATATAGTGTTTTTGCTAATACAGGCATCGTTGCTTTATTATATGTGAACTTTGTGTTGTTAGACAAAATAAAAAAAAATTAACAGTTAATTAATATCTACATCCCTTAAAATAATATTTGTTTTATTCATTTCAATATTATTATCAATTCAACCTCTGTACCAAATTAAATACACCCTTCAGTAGTATCACTATCAAACTAGTGTTTATAAAATTTTAGGGCTTGAGAATAGCCGAGAGTGTAGCAATGCTGTTGTTTACATGGCGTTGCTATGGTTCCTCTATTACAAGTCCCCAGTTCCCGGGTTCTAGCCCGAGAGCTGGTAAAAGTGTCAATTGGATTTTCAATTTATTATTAAAAAAAAATAATGAACTGAAAATATGAATTGGTGCTAGGCCCAGATAACCTTAGCTGTTGGTGGTCTTTAAAACACAATTTAACAATTTTTTATAAAATTTTATTAGGATTTTGGCAGCACATTTTAATCTTTAATGAAATTTTAAAAGATTGACTGTTTGAAATTTTTTTCAGAAATCTATTTTAAAAAAATTTAATTTAACGATTCCTTAACGATATTTTTGTAACGAACTAATACTTTGAAAGTTGTAGGTACCAGAAAAGCATCAGCCACCAAGCATAGCTTAAGTGGATTGAAATTAACCTTTTCATCTTCGACAACATAATGCCAACTTTTGTAATAAACACACAATTTAAAACGGTAACTTAAGACAACACGGGGAAATACACTAAACCTTTGGATATTAAAATCACTTTGAGACGATTGTCAGTATCCAGAATTAAACCGACTAAAAAGTTGAAAAGGGCGCCAGGAAGACTGGACACAAACGTACTCACAGGTCGTCCGAACCTGTGGAGATAAGCAATAAAATATTTACGGAGATTTTTTTTAAAAGAAAGACAAGAGTGGTGACGTGAGTACAACAATTGAAATCTATTTATTGCATTGTAATGCACATTTTTATGCAAGTGCTTTTGGCATTCTTGAATTCGTAAAGCGTTTTGACCTAAATCTTCGAAGTTCAACACTGTTCCGGACTCCGATGTAGTAAGGCACTAGACAACCGGTGTTGATGATCGATAGTACGCTACTGAACTCTCCCATGTCTCACTCATAAATTAATAGGATATATGCTAGTGATCAAAATAAAATATAAAACTTTGTTATTAATGAAAGTTTGTTAGCATTTTTATTTTTATTAGAATTTTTATTTTTAATAATTAAGTTTAGTAAACATACTTAAATAAATAAATAAAATCATAATATTTTAATCTATGTGACACGTGACTTTAAACGCCGAGTGAAGTCAATTTTAAGTAAAAAACAAGCCGTGAGGTGGGTCGTTTATTAGGACTAAAGTGCGACCCTTGAGGTCCACACGACGAACTTCCCAGTTTGATAAATATTTAATAATAATAATTAAATTAGATATTACACAGAAAAGTAATCATTTTAATCATTAAAACATAATTATTATTTATTTTTAACAATAATTAAAAAAAAAACGGATGAACCGATTTTTATAAAATTTATGTCGGATCAAAATGATGTTAACACGCCTCGATTGACACCCTTACGAAGTCGATATAATTTTTTATTCGCGAGATATTGTGTAAAATATACTTTTTTTGAGTCTATTTGGTTAAGAAAAAAGAACGGCTGAACCGATTTTGAAAACATTTCTTTCAGATCATATTTACGTTAATACGCGTGGATTGGCACCCTAACGTAGTCGGTATCATTTTTCATTCTCGAGATTTCGTCTTAGAAAGAAATGGACACATATGTACGTACATACGTACACACACACACACATACACACACACAGACATCTTTCTAAAAATAGTGTAGTGACCTTGAAAAATAAAAATTTGTTATACATTTTGATTTGGATTTTCGGACCCATTGCAATAACTTCCAATGGGAAGTTAACAATAGAATAGACGCCACTCCAACGCTGATTAGAAAAGGATGCGAAGACAACAGCCACCACTCTCTACCTCCTTTTTCTGGTCTGTTGCGCAGTCCGTTCTTCAAATCAATGATAATATGATCCGTGAAGTGAGGTTAGGGTAGTACAGTGTCGCGTTATCGAAGAGAAGTTCAACATACTATACATAGGTGGTTATATCGTATCGTATTATAGGTAGAGCGAACCATCTCTTGCAAGCATTGTTGATGCATACTAATGAACCATTTTACAAATTCTAAAGGTGCTTAACGTACATAACTACAGTCTTATAATCATATTACTTCGACTGTAATAAAGGCTTGTTCTATCAATTAGTTATTCTATAGCCACGATAACTTTGTATTATAATATTATCCGATTGCTCTATTCCGGAATATCTTAATATAGGTACCGTGCCTACAATAAATGGGTAAGGCAAATAAAAGCCGCCATATTAAGGATATTATGGCGTCGGAGGTTACATATTAATGCAAGAAATCTATACAAGATGATTCAGAAACAGAGATGGAAAAAAGTCGGTATAATAAAGTTGAAGAGAACGCGTTAGCATGGTTTAAAAATTAATTTTGTATTATTTTAAACTTTCAGGAACTACCCCTATCCCGACGCTTATATATGAAAACTGTATCGGCAACATTATTTATTATTGAAAATGTTCCGTTGGAAAGCCGCCAATTATACAGGGTGGACCAGGTTATAGTACCTAGCAATAATTCACCATTCGATGGTCCATCGAAAAATAAGTCGACATGCATAATTTTATTTTTTTCCAAAACGCTTCCTAAGGGAGATACAGCCCTTCAAAGTTCAGTTTTAAAATTCTTTTTTTTGTCCTAACTCTCAAGTCATTAATGCGTTTTTGACCAAATTTGGTACAAGTATTTATGCAATAGATACTCATTACTTGACGTAAGTAACTTTTGTCAAAATTGTCAAGTGTGGTAGATACAGGGGGGTTGTTTCACTTTTCCCGCCCTATTTTCTGTGCCACTGGATATTTTTAAAGAATAACATTTTTTTCGAATTCCCAGTTCAATTTAGAAAAAAAGAGTCACTCTAGCAAAATTTCGATTTGAGGCTTCGTTTACGAGATAATTAGAGTTGAAAGTTTAGAACACTTCTAAAATAGCCATCTATGAAAATAATAGGTCTGGAATCTTTTACAACAATTGTAAACTTTTTACTGTTTGACGAATTTAAATAAATAATTCATTAATTAAATTAAAAGCAACAAATAAATAACTTATGAAAATAACCAACAAAGTAGGCGATACTTGGTTTTGAGATAATTTATGACACTTGTCAGTATTGATTTTTAAAACTGGACTTTGAAGGGCTGTATCTCCCTTAGGAAGCGTTTTGGAAAAAAATAAAATTATGCATGTCTACTTATTTTTCGATGGACCATCGAATGGTGAATTATTGCTACTATAACTTGGTCCACCCTGTATAATTGATTCGAAACATATTGGAAAAAATCATTTTACCAACCATAGTCACAGTCAGAACTCTAACCTGAACCTTTCCACTTTCGCGGCGGAATGAGCTTACATTTACTCAACAGTGAAAAGATTACTAATCTAACTAATCTAACTTTCGGCCTGGCAGGAGAAAAAATAGTATGCGCAACACGGGAGGAAATGTAGCATTTTCCTCCATTGTGGCACAATGTACTATTTCGGAATATTTTTACGAATCGAATAAGCTATTGCTCATATTTTTTGAAGAATTGTACTTATTTTGCCCAAGAAATTCACTTCTCGACTATAGACTATGTCAGCATGCACAGTTTTATGTGAATATTATGAACTTTTAAAAAACGTGTTAAAACATAACTATAGTTGTGATGTAATGAACCGTGTTTAAAGAAAGTGTTTAAAACAAATAAAAGCTAGAGAACTCCGGTGAGACGTGGAGGTTTTTACGTCTGATTTTAATATTCGTGAACTGTGCAGAGCATATAACAGAAACTTGAACAGGTCTGCAAGAAAGTTTTAAAAGTAGAATATATATTGCCGGGCAGGTAAACAGACAATTACAGAACTTTATAAAATAATGGTGGTTGAGTTCTTACTTCTTGCAACTATAAGGCAGAGCTGATTTCGTTAACAATGTCTCAAATACAGGAAGGAACAAAAATTATACAGGGTCAGTGGCGGCTTCTCCTATGAGGCAGGTGAGGCAGTGCCTCACCAATAATTTTGCAAATTAAATAAATTACAAATTTATATTATTTTACTATTTGCATAAATATATCCATTAGAATTAATATTTGGCTTCATAGAAATCAGTAAAATATGGGCCTGCCGTCAATCTTGACGTGCTTCGCTAGAAATATCATCCATCCCATTTCTGCATGCGGTCGTATATGGTATAGAGGCCGGCCTCGAGCTTCGTCTTTCATTGGCAGTTGCCTGTTTTTGTTCTTATATCATACATCTCATTTCTGCATGCGGTCGTGTATGGTTAGAGGCTCGCCTCGCACTTCCTTGTCTAGCGTATTAGTAATGTGGTGTTTATGATACCGTAATAGTCCAGTCGAATCAAGCTTTAAGTAGCGCATAAAAACATTATTTCGAGGCAAGCCTCTACGTAAATTTAATGCGACATTTAATGTGTGTTATTACAGTTTTCGGTAAATACTTTTGTGGTTTTTCGTACTGATTTTTCTTTTGCCTTTTTTTCCAACAGTGGGCAGTGATTTTTTTAAATCTAACCTTACTAAAAAAAATTTTTTTTCAACTGTGCCTCACCACTTTCAAATACCACGAGCCGCCACTGTACAGGGTGTATCACAGGATTGAATACATAGAAAAGTAATGAGTGCAGCAAGGAAAACATAAGCAAAATGAGTAGCGTGACAAAGATAGAATACACATGGCTAACTTAACTAAATTAATTGTCATGGTTTTTTACATGAATAGAGGGCAAAGCAATCTCTGATCTTAACTAATTTGTACTGTGTACTTTTCCCTATGTTCGGTTTTCTGTGATACACCCTGTATAGAATTAATACATACATTATGGTGACCGCTGCTGTCGATCATCATACTTTCGTAATTTTCTGCTTTCCTAATTATTTAGGCAAAAAACCTTCAAATAAAAGTTTTAGGGCAGGACATTCAGCATCTAAATCAATAAACACTATTAATTGCATTACAAGGGATGAAACTAGCGTGAATTTTGCTGTCCGAGGAACGAGGGCAGCAAATCACACGCGTTGCATTGGATGTGTTTATTTCCGAGTAATGTGTATTTTTTTCACAACGGCGCTATTGACAATTCGATTTGAGGTAGCTGCAATTTGGGCGCGCAAAAAAGCCACAAAAGTATTAGATCTGTCAAATCCATGTGAAATTTAAGTGGGGTTATGTCTGTCATTTTGACGTTTTCGAGTATATATGCGAATTGAAGTTGGCGCGACTCAATCGCTCTATCTCTCTGTTAACAACGTTAAAAAACAAAGAAAACTGACAACTAAAAAGTTTCAATCCTAGGGCTGAAACTCTCAGTTTCAACTCGCTAAATTTAAATTTGACATGCTTTGTAACAGTAGAAATTATACGAAAAGTCGAAAATTACCTTAGGAATAGTTAGCGATAGCGTTTAAGTTCCATGGCTATCGCATCGGTAGATATCTATTTCTGGGGTAATTTTTGACATTTTGATATCTAATTTCTGCAAGCATCACATACTTGTGTAACATTAATAATAATAAAAAAATTGTTGTTATTGTCATTACAGTATTATAAAAAAAATTACAATGTTGTTTCATTAAGTGTTCCTAAAACCATTACAATTTTGGATTTAAATTAGTTATAACAATATTATGCTTGAGCTAAGTTTGATTTTTATTTAAGCGAAAAAAAAAACAATGCTTCATTCAATGTAGGTATTTTAATTTTGTTCTCGACTGTTTTTTAAATGCTTATTTAAATTCGTTAACTTTTTATGCTGTCTCGTTACTTTTTCGATTTTAGAAACTTCTCACGATGAAATAATTAATTATAACTATAATAATATGAAAAAGAAAAAATACAAATCGAAATCAGAATAACTTACGTTTTGTGTTCTTTTTTTTAAATTGATAAAATAAAGTCATTATCAATATACCTAGGAACCTACAAAAAGAAGAAAAATTCAACTGATGACCAGTCCTATACTTCCCATCTAGTAAATATTTGCAAAAAATAAACACTCTTCTTTTATTCTTTGAAAAAAAGCATGGCCCTCTTTTTGTTTAGTGTTCTACTGATGGCTAGCTTAATATAGCAAAAATCATGGTTACCTTGATTTACGTACAATTTTTATTTTGTTTAGTAAAATATTTTTTTTCTCGAAAGCTGTACATTTTAGAGAAAAAAAATATTTACATTTTTTTCATATTATAACATCTAGAATTCATTTATATTTTTTTTTACCTATGTTAATACGTGACATTGAGAACGTTTTTTTTAATATCTCAGGATCCACTGAACCGATTTGACTCAAAATCTAATCAGATCTAAGTTAAAGGCTGATAAACCCAATAGAACAATCGGCATGGCCGTATGTTGTTCCGTTTTTGCGATATCGAAGGCGAAAAATTGACCACATACACACACACACACATACATACATCAGTCAGAAAATATTCTTAAACGATTGCTAGGGTCTCAAAACGTGAATTTCTGTTAAAATCTCGAAATATTTTTTTCGGACTAAATCCATTACCTACTTCCCTACCATAACAGAGGTGGGAAGTAATAAATAACAACAAAATTCTGCAGTGCTAAGGTTAGAAAACTGCCAGTAGCCCCTAGTCTGCCGTGTGTCTAGATAAAATGGTGGCGGAGTAATAAAGTAGTACCTACGTGTTTCAAAGTTGAAAATTAAATGATCTTGAATTTATAAATACGCATAAATAATTATACGCAATTCAACTTAAAACACTACAACAATTGATAAGAAAAACACCAACAAGTGTAGGTTGTTTGTATGGGTGTTATATTTAGTTGTTTTAGAGTTGGTATTACTTGTGTGTGTGTGTTGTCGATGTCGTGAGCTTTAATGTGCACACGTCATACACTCAAGCTGCCGGCAGTTGGTAGACATGTTATCAGAAAGCTCCCACATCCACAGACTCGAACTATTGTCGCTAATCACTCGCTGCCACCTGTGTCTCTGACAGAGTCCCTTTATTGCACTCGTTCTTGTTCGCTTTCTAAAACTATAGAGCTCTCTGTTCGATGGATTTTTAAAATAAATCGGTTTGAATCATTGACACAGAAAAACGATTGGACAAGCAAGATAAATGAAGTCAACACTGGTGAAAAAAATAGGTAAAAAACTTTTATGTTAAACGGTTTTATTTTAAATCATCCGCTGTACCAAAAACTAGAAAATAATTAGGACACAAACCAAGGGGCACTTTGTGTCGCTGCGTCAGCGGAATAAGTAATAAAACGTGGGACGCATTTGAAATATTTCTGTTGGTGGGCTTGGAAACACATTTTTCTAGACAAGCCGTTCTTATTTAATAATTATACAGTCGTTATACAGATTTGTATGCGCAGTGACACGAAGTGCTTCTTGGTTTGTGTCCTAATTATTTTTTAGTTTTTGGTACAGCTGATGATTTAAAATAAAACCGTTTAACTTAAAAGTTTTTTTACCTCTTTTTATTTTATAGTTTTTAGTTTGATTTCTGGCCCGTATCCATTATGCAAACTCCTCATCCTTTCAACTGTCCACCTCCTGATTCCATCATCAGACCCTCGTTACCAAGTTGAAATTATCATAATATTATATTGTTACGGGAACTCTATGTGTGTGCAAAGTTTCAAAGAATCGGTTAAGTAGAAATAGTTGAAAAAGCTGTCGGAAGATTTGAAACAAAAATAGTAACAAACAAACAATTAACTAAAACCGTTTAAAAAAGGACAAGATAATACTGTATATGCAGTCTTTTAAATAAATTGTTTATTATTATTATTAGATTAGCATGCACAAAAAAAGCGTTTACGATTTTATTATACAATGTGTCCTCGGATCGGGTTGCCAATAGGATAAACTTTTTTTTATTATGCTTTTTACGAAAAAAATCTTCATAAAAACTCCTGCTTGTTTAAAAAATGATATTCCCATAAAAAAATTTGAATCAAATGTGCAGGGTATACAAAATTTTTCTATAAAATAATAAATAAAGGTAATTCTCTCTTTTAGCGTTTTCATATTTTCTTAATTTCTAAGCACCTTGTACATTCGATAAATTTTTTTTATGGGAATCTCATTATTTAAAAAACTCGGGTCGCAGTGCCAAACCCTGTCAACAATATAGTGTATTTGCTAATACAGGCCTTGTGGCTTTAATACGTGAACTTAGGTTTGTTTTTGGACAAAATAAAAAATTTAACCCCTTAATACATCCCTTAAAATTACTTTTTTTTTTAATTTCAATATTATTATCAATGCAACCTCTGTACCAAATTAAATACACCCATCAGTAAGTAAAGCATTATCCGCAAACTAGTGTTTCCATAAAATTTGTAAGTCCGGTCCTGTCGGGCCGATTTCATTAAAATTTTAGCAGCACATTTTGATCTTTACAGTAAGGTTAAATTTCAATTTTGAAACCATTCTGAGAATTTTTTCGGTATTTTTGGGCCCAAAAACATTTTTCAACCCCTAAAAATCACCCTTAAAATGGTCCGATTAGGCCCATTTTAAATAGGTTCCGTGCGGTGATGGATTCCAACGTGTGTACCAAATTTCGTTCAAATCAATTAAGTCTTTCGAGAGTTATGCCGCGAACACACACACACACACACACACACACACACATATATATATAAATATATATATAAACATTTTCAAAAATGGTGCCAAATTGATCAAGAGGCTATAAAACGTCGAGAAATTTTGGTCCGACCCCTAGGTCCCGCCATCCGACCGACGCCAATAGTGTATGTGCCATATTATGGCAAATACACTAACAAGCAGGCATTTTTATGAAGAAAGATTTTTTTTCGTAAAACGCATAATAAAAAAGTTTTTCCGGGGACACAGTGTTTGTATAGATAGGCAGCGGGTATTTTAAAATGTAGATACTTGGTGTTGGTGGGATGTGATAATGGGACTCTGGGACACGGCACAAGTACAACGCACCGCGGTGCACGATTCGAATGGCATGTTATGTAACGTTAATTACTCTTTAAGACAGCCGAGATAACGGTTATGTGCCTTGGTACAATCAGTACCATGCTGTTGAAACTGTCAATTTATCATTACAAATGCTAAAAAAGTTTGCCTACTGTGGAAATTAAACTTAAGAAATGTTTCTTACACATGAAAAACTCTATTGCATCGTATGGAAATAACTGTTTTATTTTTGGGATGGCGCAAAAAGCCGGATGGGGACACTCAACCGCTTTTATTTTTACATTTTATAATAATTTTAATTGAAAATTTTGTTGGAAAGCAGCCAATTATATAATTGATTCCAAAAATATCGGAAAAAATCATTTTACCAACCATAGTCATAGTCAGGATTCTAACCTGAACCTTTCCACTTTCGCGGCGGAATGAGCTTACAAATACTCAACCGTGACATGATTACTAATCTAACATTCTCCTGATATTCTTCGGAATCAATAGATTTTCACTAGGTACATGCGAGAGTTAATTCAATATACCTAAGTTGTAGATGTGAATCTTCGTACTAGCGAGAGCTCATCATGAAATAAAAAAATCTATTAATAATTTTAATTGTTAGTTTTTGACGAAATTTCGACCTTTAAGCTGGTATGCACTTTTTGACACGAGTGGCGCGTAGTTTTGCACGAGTGTAACACTAGCACCGTGTCAGTGTTGAGTAGTGTACACGCTCTTCGTGTAACTGTAGGTCATTATTCTGTCGTCATCGCTGTGTGCCGCTGTCATGTTGTACTTTATTTACACGACCTCCCTGCGACAGTGGTAAAAGTGAAGGTCACACTAGCATCCCACCACCGCCCAGCCGAACAAGATACACTGTAAAATTGCGCTCAACACTAACCAGTCGAACACGGTTCTAGAAGAAAGTTTACACTAGTGCGGCCTAGTGTAACAAAGTGTAACCAACTGAAAACGCTATTAGATATAGGTGCACTACTTATAGGACACCTACTTAGATCGAATTTGCTATTTTCAGAATCTTTGTCTCTATTGTTTGTTCTGGGTTAATTAACAAACTACTGAACCAATTTAACTATATAGCGTTTGAAATACATCAACTAATGGGGTAGGTAATTATTAGGGGTGTCAAGTAATCTTTAGACTAAATTTACTTCTTCAGTAAAAATTCATTCGCGATCTATAAGTACTTTTTCAAATCTGTCTTTTTAGATTTCAATTTTTGGCACAAAATTTTAACAAGAAGGTATTAGGTAGGTAGGTATATTAAAAAAACCGAAAATTCATAAATTTTTGTATTTTAAGTAGATAATTATAGAAATAGTATATTGTGCGACTAGTGGAATCTCCTCTTTCGACCAATAGTCGCACACAATATTTTGTTCAACTACCGCAAGAAATATGTCATTTCGTGGTTCTGCTGAGCGTGGGCGAAATAATCGGTGACCTGATTAATTGACGAAACTATATCAACACTTGCGTAAACGTTCCCCGTAATGAGCGTGGGCGAAATGCTATTTCGCCACTCTCTACGTCTCTACTCTACGTCTACAGTCAGAGAATTCATTATTTCGCCCACTCTCAGTAGAGCCACGAAATTACATATTTCTTGCGGGTATTGAACAAAAAACATTATATGATTCCAAAATGTTTAAGTAAACTTCTGTATTTTTTCAAGTTTCGCAGCTATGGAATCTAAAATATTCGCCAATCTAGAGTTCTCATAAAAATTTTGAATTTTTTTTCGAGTACCCCCAGATTACGATGCAGTTAAGTTAGCGTGCTATTAAGAGTTGCTGAAGAGTAAATTAGTTAGCAGAAAAGTTGCTCATGATTCATAAAGATATTATAGGTATGCTGAACAAAATCAAACATGTATAGGACAAAAACTGTTTAAATTTATACAAATAAGTGCTTAAGTTAGCATTACTGTTAGGAACATCCAACGAATGACATAACGTCACAATGCAATGCTAGAAAAATTCATTTCAAACCTATGTTACCGTCGGGACTCAAACCTAAATCTTCTACTATATAGTACAGTAATATTAGATACCGGGAAATCCAAAAAAACAAAGGTTTGAATGTTCCAAATTTATTACCTTTGCTCTAAATGTGGTAATAAACAATTTGGAACACTCAAACCTTTATCCAGGTGTGCAAGCTTTCACGGCCGGCATTGTTCCAAGTCTTCATGGTTTCCGGGCTTGTAGGCCGTGGTCTACAAAAACACAGACAGAATTTCAACCGAAAAGATGAAGGCCTCAATCTCAGTAAAACCTAGACACCAGCACTCCGACATACAAAACCAATGATCGTACAAGGACGGAATACGACCGAGTAGAGAACTCACCCCCACCACTACACACTGCGCAGTTGACCAATTACAGAGAGACGGACTAAGACCGAGCAGAGAACACACTGGTACTAGGCATAAAAAAGGGAGGACACCAGTCACTGACACACTGACCTGTGAGCCGCCAAGGAGGACACTTCGACAGCTGCCACATCGCCTTTGAGAATGTCTACCGCAGTTGTAGACGAAACGTCAGGTAGAAATACCATCGGACCACGGCCTACAAACCCGGAAACCACGAAGACTTGGGACTCAAACCTTTGTTTTTTTTTTGGATTCCCGGTAACCCGGTTCAGAGCTAATTTACCTAACTGTAGTACTACTTTCGCTCTACAGTGTCATGATTAAATGATCAATTTTAATTGATTATTTAAACACAGCAGAAGGCAGTGCAGTAACAACCAATCAGATACTTTGTGCATTCTAACAGAGCATGTGCTGTTCACATGATAACTATATCTGTGAAGAACTGTTTTTAATTAAAAACAGAAAAGTGGTGATCCTGATGATAATGAAAGAAGACAGATTTGAAATGGCTTAAAAGCAAATACTGTTAATATTGCATTTATTAGCTGACGTTTCGAGAATTATATTCTCATCCTCAGAGCTCAAATGCCGTCAAACGTGACAGTAAAATTGTCCAAAAACTTAAAAAAACATACTAACATTTTATTTGGTTTTATTGAAGTGTAAAAAAAAAAAGTTCAACTTTTTTTTTTTTTACAGTTCAATAAAACCAAATAAAATGTTAGTATGTTTTTTTAAGTTTTTGGACAATTTTACTGTCACGTTTGACGGCATTTGAGCTCTGAGGATGAGAATATAATTCTCGAAACGTCAGCTAATAAATGCAATATTAACAGTATTTGCTTATTATTTTTGGATCCTTAAGCCATTTCAAATCTGTCTTCTTTCGATAACTATATCTGTTGGTGGGAAAGACTATTACAATTAAAGGCACTATACTTTAAATATTTTTTGTCTTCTAAAAAGGAGTATGGTATACAGTTATTCGTGTAAACGAGTCTATATACTTCATGTCACACACAAATAAGGTACTTTGTTTACTTGTAGCTTAACTTCCCCACAACACAATTTGAGACAAAACAAACAAGATATACAAAGTACCCCTTTCGCTCATTACACTGATTCGCAAGGGGGAAATCTTTATAAATGACGAGCACGTTATCATTCCCTTTATTTTCCCCCCGTTCCCGTTCTTCTTCTCGTCGCTGTTCAACACCGAATTGTCGTCGAGGAAAATAAAGAGACGTCACTCCATAAATAGGTTAACTTTATAACATTGCACATTTGACAGTTCTTTTTCTATATTTTCGTTAAATCAATAACTTTGTCTTTTTCGTTTAAGGGTTGACATCAGTAACTATAAAAAATGGTGGAACCTTTGGTGTAAAGATACGAAATGTTATAATTACCACAAAACACCAAACCATAACAAACACTCTCGACGTACGTTTCGCCAACCAAGTTGGCATCATCAGGAGATGATTAAAACTAAAGACTTTAGTTCTTTAGTTTTAATCATCTCCTGATGATGCCAACTTGGTTGGCGAAACGTACGTCGAGAGTGTTTGTTATGGTTTGGTGTTTTGTGGTAATTATAACATTTCACATCAGTAACTGTTTATTATCGATGTTATGCTCAATACTCGGATTTGGACAATGCCTGAAAAAAATACGCAAAACTAGTTTTGAGCTACGAATATTTTCCTGCAAACCTGAAATTTTATATTTAATCGGCTATTGAGTGTTTCAAAATGAGCAGAACTAGTTTTGTGCATTTTTAATTGCACAAAACTAGTTTTGTAGATATATTTCTGAACGAGCAATACTAGTTCTGCTTGAGTTATTCATGTTTTTGATGCTCAGAACCAGTTAAGTGGGATTTATGGGGTGCATATAATATCATATTAAACACTGTGCAGCGACTACATATATTTTTTTTTTCAAATTATTATACATTTTGTAAATTTATGTATTAAATTTATCGTGTTTATTTTTTCTTTGCTTAAAACTCCTGTCAGGCCGCAACCAGTATTACATTACTACTAGCTGTGGTCTGACAGAGATCAATTCGGTTAACTATTTCAATTATATAATTGGACATAAGGGCGTTTCTCATCTATAAATACCGGCTAAGAGCCATTTTTTCGGAGAGAGATCAGCCGTCCGTAGTCCGTTAAAAATTCCTTTTCTTTTCTTATTTCGTTTTTTTTTATTGTCATTTTCAAATTTTGATTTTTGTCAAATCCAAAAATCAATTTAAATATTGTGTTTAAAATAAATTCCCTTAGAATTTTTTCGTATAAATATCCATCTATTTGTGCTATTTTCATTTACGTTTTGATTGAACTTATTATTGTTTTTACGTTTATAGTGTTTTAATTAAATACAGTTGATTATTAAATTACTTTGTCTGCTTTCTTTAAATATACAATTTAAGGAGTTATTGGAGTATAATCTCCATATAAAAAGATCTAGCCAGTTTTTTCACTGGTTTTGTGACAGTGTGCGTTTCTTGGAAACTAATTGAAAAAACTCTGTGTCACCACCATTTTGCTCAAGAAACCACACTACGTTACAACTGTAAGAAATGAGAAGGCCGATTAGACAGATTATCGATGGTCCATTTATAGCCAGCGATTAATCTGGTAATAGGCACACAAAGAGACAATGGCGTCGCTAACAGGTATCGCCTGCACATCGCGTAGATTCCATAAAAACACATTGCGCATGCGTGGTTACTAATTTTACATTAATTTGTTTTGTATTCATCCATTTTATATATGTAACACTATACATTTTATTTTGTAATTTTTACACTCTTTATTGGAATATTACACAAATTATGTAATTTTAATTTACTTTATGTAAAAATCACAAATTTGTTTAACTTTACAGTAAAAGTCCAAGTTTTTATGAAGCTAGGTGTAAAAATAAATAATAATGTAAAATCACTTAGAAAATCGAGCGAACTCTACCTTAACTTTCAAAGTATTTTTACATCCATTTTTTACAGTGAATGTACAATTTCGGGTTTGGGAAATATTTGTTGCTCAAAACTAGTTTTGCGCATTTTTTTGGGCATTGTAAGTATTCGAGTATTGAGCGTAACATCGATACTAATTAATGATGAACCGAAATGGCAGTAATAGTTACTGAGTAACTGTTAACGAAAATAATCAGTTTCAAAATTAATAATTCTGTTATCAAAATTATAATGCAAATGAATGCTAAGTTCTTTTAAACATTAGAAACACCCATCGAAAGATATAACGTTAGGTAGGTACAATGCAATATTAGAAAAATTCCTGTGGGATAGTAACAAAACGTAACTCTGAAATTCTTTTGCATTTTAGCATACAGGCGGAATCCTATATTAATATTATAAACACTACCAGTTCGACTTCAGACGCTAATGACCCTTGTTGTCGAGCGTCTATAATTCACAATTCATTCAATTCAACCAGCCCGACTTTGCTTTGTAGGGGGAGAATTTCTAGCGAGGAGGGATAATTATCGTAAATTCGTAGCACCCGAGCGAAGCTGGACACGACCGCTAGTAAATTTTAAAACATATCACAGACCCCAAGAAGAAGAGTGGATGCATTCCAAACATTTTTTCGCGTTCTGTATTCTTTGTTTCAACTAGTTAGAATTTTATCCTTTAAAATTTAAATCGTCGAGGCAGTGGCGCCGCATAAACAGTTTCAATTAAAAAAAAGGGTGTGGGTCTCGGGACCCCCGACAGATGTGAAACATCAAAGAAAACGTTATTGAACTCGGTGCGGTATTCTCTATGTATAGTAGTATATATTTTTACTTCCCACCTCTACTATGGTAGGGAAGTAATGGATTTAGTCCGAAAAAAACATTTCGAGATTTTAACAGATTTTCACGTTTTGAGACCCTAGCAATCGTTTAAGATCATTTTCTGACTGATGTCTGTATGTGTGTGTGTGTGTGTGTGTGTGTGTATGTGTGTGTGTGTGTGTGTGTGGTCAATTTTTCGCCTTCGATATCTTAAGAACGGAACAACATACGGGCATGCCGATTGTTCTATTGTGTTTATCAGCCTTTAACTTAGATCTGATTAGATTTTGAGTCAAATCGGTTCAGTGGATCCTGAGATATTCAAAAAAACGTCCTCAATGTCACGTATTAACATAGGTAAAAAAAAATATAAATGAATTCTAGATGTTATAATATGAAAAAAATGTAAATATTTTTTTTCTCTAAAATGTATAGCTTTCGAGAAAAAAAATATTTTACTAAAAAAAATAAAAATTGTACGTAAATCAAGGTAACCATGATTTTTGCTATATTATGTTAGCCATCAGTAGATCACCAAACAAAGAAGAGGGCCATGCTTTTTTCAAAGAATAAAAATTAAATTGTGTTTTAAAGACCACCAACAGCTAAGGTTATTTGGGCCTAATCAAAGAATAAAAAAAAAAAGTGTTTATTTTTTGCAAATATTTACTAGGTGGGAAGTATAGGACTGGTCACCAGTCGAATTTTTTCAAAAGCAGCAACTAACTGTTATGCTGACGTAATCCTATATACTGCACTGTAACACACGCGGTTGTCTTCCCGTACCCGAGCGCACGGAAGCCGAGAGAGAGAGAGAGTGTCGCAGTGGTGGAGAGAACAGCAACGAAGGAGCGGACCATAAATTTCGTTGCATATTTCCCCTCACGCGGCTGTTTACAGCCCGACATAAGATGTTTCACATCAAAAATTTAACCTACTTTTTAACACGCTTATATTACCTTCACCTGTATGTTTGCGGGCTTGCTTGGGTGCTTGCTTGCTTGCTTGTGTGCTTGCTTGTTTGTCAGTTTGTAACCGACTTCTTTGAACTTGATTTTGACCAACTTTGAACGGTCAGATTTAGTTTAAACTTTGCACACTTATCAAGGACCGACGACAATACAATAATTCCATAAGTTTGTCCCATTATCCTGACCAGGATCCCAAGGACTAAAAAAAAAAAGCAAAAAACTTCAGATTGAACTGAAACTTTACACACTTATCAAGGACCGATTACAATACAATAATTCCATAAGTTTGTCCATTATCCTGACCAGGATCTCCAGGACTAAAAAGCAAAAATAAATTATAATTTAAAAAAACTAAAAAACACGCTTTAATGAACTAAAAAGTAAAAAATAATTAATTTTATTGTAAAAAAGCGTGGGGTGCTTTGTATCATATTTTCATACTAGCCCACGCTTTTTTACAATAAAATTAATTATTTTTTACTTTTTAGTTCATTAAAGCGTGTTTTTTAGTTTTTTTAAATTATAATTTTTATACCTAGACATGATAATATTAGCTGCAATTTTTAGCAAAATTTCTTTCATTCCTTAAAAAAAACAACAAAATTGCAGTTCTATATTTTTGTCACTGACAGTGTTTTCTGTCAAGCAAGGAGCTAAATGAGACGTGGAAAAAAGTTATATTATGTATAGGTATTTGGCTGAACAAAAAAGATTATCTTAACCAATTACAGCGAGAACAAGGAACAACATACATTTAATGCAACTGTGCGTAAATGTATCCTGTTATCCCAGCAGGAAAACGGGAACAAAAGGGCTGAAGCTAGCCGTTTAAAAATCATTTGCTTTAATGAAACCTCATACAAACTTGGTTCAACACTGCGTTTTTATTTCTCAGAACTATATCACGGCCATCTACAAGCTCTATTGTTTAGTTTTTAAGTGAAACTTTTTAGCCTCATTTTTACTTCCCACCTCTACTATGGTAGGGAAGTAATGGATTTAGTCCGAAAAAAATATTTCGAGATTTTAACAGATTTTCACGTTTTGAGACCCTAGCAATCGTTTAAGATCATTTTCTGACTGATGTCTGTATGTGTGTGTGTGTGTGTGTATGTGGTCAATTTTTCGCCTTCGATATCTTAAGAACGGAACAACATACGGGCATGCCGATTGTTCTATTGTGTTTATCAGCCTTTAACTTAGATCTGATTAGATTTTGAGTCAAATCGGTTCAGTGGATCCTGAGATATTCAAAAAAACGTCCTCAATGTCACGTATTAACATAGGTAAAAAAAAATATAAATGAATTCTAGATGTTATAATATGAAAAAAAAGTAAATATTTTTTTTCTCTAAAATGTATAGTTTTCGAGAAAAAAAATATTTTACTAAAAAAATAAAAACTACGTAAATCAAGGTAACCATGATTTTTGCTATATTAAGCTAGCCATCAGTAGATCACCAAACAAAAAAGAGGGCCATGCTTTTTTCAAAGAATAAAAATTAAATTGTGTTTTAAAGACCACCAACAGCTAAGGTTATTTGGGCCTAGTCAAAGAATAAAAAAAAAAAGTGTTTATTTTTTGCAAATATTTACTAGGTGGGAAGTATAGGACTGGTCATCAGTCGAATTTTTTCCGTTTGGTTATGCATGTCGAGGTCACGTCACGTCAAATCGAAGCGATAGACCAGACCAGTACTCATCGAAAAGCAGCGACGTTATATTTTACTTATATGACGCATTTATAGTGGGTTTCTAATAATACGAATTTCAGCTTTAAATCTAGATGATTGTAATTTCTTTTCAACTAAATGGAGATCTCAAACTGACATTAAAGCGAGCGAAGCCATCGCCGAGGATATGTAAAAAAAATTTATTAAAAAAACAAAAAACCCGACTGCGAAAAAATCGAACATAAAAGATGGAAACAAGATCAAATGATAACATACAGTCGGAGGCATAGTAGTAACAAATTGAACAGAAATACCTGATGTTACTACTATGCCTCCGACTGCATGTTATCATCTTTTATGTTCGATTTTTACGCAGTCGGGTTTTTTGTTTTTTTGATAAATTTTTTATTTCCTTCCTTTCAGTTGAATCTACTCATCAAGCCTTTTAATTTGATACCCCACACACAAGGTTTTACCGATTTTTTGCGTACTGACAAAATGGCGTCTAGCGCCCGCCATATTGCATTTTCCGTGACGTCATGTACCCTATTTGAAATGTCAACAAAACCTTTCTTTTGTTTTGATTTTGATACCTATATCAATGTATTTAGAAGAAAAATTACTTTTGCATTCTGACAAAATGGCGTATAGCGTCCGCCATATTGAATTTTCCGTGACGTCATATACCCTATGTCACTCTGGGGATTCAGACGAATCTAATGACACCTCATTTTTCAAAATCCGTCAAGCCGTTTAGGCTACAAAGCGTGATAAAGAAATATACATACATAGATACATACATACATACACTCGAAAAACAATACCCTCCTTTTGACGCTGTTGGGTAAAAAATACTGTGTGTGTCGTTACACACAGCTGAAGTGAATACTTCTTCCATCAAATTAGTTGAATGACGTAGAAGAGCGAAAGAGAGAGAACGTTGACCTTGCGAATTACTTGATAGTACGGCGGACAAAGAATTCCTCGTACCGCGCGTCACCGTTTAACGCTTTGCGCACACGTGTCCGGAGTCGCATAAGAAGTATATACTTCAAAAATAATCATGAACTGGAAAAGTATGAGACCACTCGTGGCTGGCGCCGGTCGTTAAAAAAACTTGACCAGCCCTAGTAAATTCACAATTGTCTCCTCGGACAGCGGCGGTGATGATTATCTTTCAGAGCCTTCCCTCTCCCGCTCCCCGTCATTCCGCCCCGCCCAGTTGACGGAAATGTAATTACGTAATATTTTTCGAGTATAATTCAACAGACGCGGTTCAAGATAAAACTAACGGCTAGAAGTTTTTGTTGTTGATATCATAATATAGTTTTTTTTGTCTTAATTTTATATTTTATTGTGATTTCAAAGTTCCGAATAAATGTAGCACACAATTTTATTATTTTCAAGGATATTTAAGTGTATTCAGCAACAGACATAACGACGCATATAACCTAGTAATTGCGCGTCTTATTAAAATAAAAAAAGTGTATTCAGAATAATTTTTATAGCCAGTTGCACCAACATCGATTAAACAATACAGGGAATACCTACAGTTGAATTTCTCTATAGTCGGGCCGCTTAACAGATGGAGCAATGAAAACGCGCATGATCACCTGATTGGTTGCTTGAACGTTCGGGAACGAAACTATATGCGAAGGCCACGCCTGCGGCGCAAGCTATTCATGTGCTTTTCACGTGATCACTCCATCTGTTAAGCGGCCCGACTATAGTTGAATTTCAAGGGACATAAAAAATATCGAGTTACGGAAAATTATGGAGTAAAAATGCATATAATAAAATTGATACAAATATCAGGGTTCAGGGCTGAAGTTTGACGTAAGTATAGCTGGAATTAAATTGTAGATAGCATCAGTTATTATACCAAGAAATTTGGAATTTATGGTGGGATTAAGTACGTTCTGAGGGTAAGAAAATCAAAATCTGATCTTATTTCGGACATAATTTTTCGATGATCACACTTTAATTTCCTTACATAACATACTTAGTAGTATAATATGAAAAAACTATAAGGGTGCGGTTTTATAAAATCACGGTGCAAGTTAAATTTTTAGCCATAATCCTAAACGCTTTTAACCCGAAATCCCTGAAAGTATATAATTTTTTTAAAGCTAAAAGTGCACACCCCGCTAAGTTTGACACTGTATATGATACTAAAATTTTATAATAAAAAATAAATAGAAAAATATAAGCAACATAGAAAAAAATATAAATTAAATACGAAAAATAAAATTAATGGTGCCGCCCGGGTTCGAACCAACGACCTACTGCGTATAAAGCAGCTGCGACACCCCTACGCCACGCATCCCACGTTGTGTGTACTGCTATATTAATTACGATATAACAAGTTGTCTATTTGGGATGACACAGTGATCTGTGTGTGTGTGTGTGTGTGTGTGTGTTTTAAAGACCACCAACAGCTAAGGTTATTTGGGCCTAGCACCAATTCATATTTTCAATTCATTATTTTTTTTAATAATAAATTGAAAATCCAATTGACACTTTTACCAGCTCTCGGACTAGAACCCGGGAACTGGGGACTTGTAATATCAACGCCATATAAACGCAGTGATCTGCAATATTGTTGGGATATATACGCGATCCTTCGATTGGGTGTGACGTGACGTGACCTCGACATTCGTAATCGAACGAAAAAAATAATCTTAAGATATCGTTATCGTAGTTTAGACTCTATTAAAAGCAGCTGTTGACCCAATCGGCAATAACGATGACTTTAATTTCTGATTTACCCTACACCAAACGATTCAAAAGTTTGAATATCGTGCAGGAAAAAGTTAGAGTGTGCGTTCCATTGTTTTATATTTTATTTTGAACGAATGGCCGTGCTAGTCGCCACCCTTCGGTACAGGTGGTGTTTTTCAACCCCATCACGTGTTTGCGGTGGTCGCACCGCGCTGGGGAGATTTCACGCCATACCTTGACACTCTTGTATGTGAAAACGCGAAGCCCGCGGCAAGCAAGAAGACTGCGATAATCGCTGAGTTGTAACAGGTAGCTCATATAATGCGTTACCTTACACTGCATTGTGTTTTGCTATATACCGTGCGAGTTTTTTCAAAACGTACATAGGCTGTTTCCCAATTTGAAATCGTGGTATAGACATTGTTAGAAACTATGGAAACTAATGTTTTTATTTACAATTTATTATTATTGAGTTTTGATAATAAATTTTATAAGTTCAGAGATTTATTTAATATTTTTTCTATAAAAAATGTACACCGTGGAAGAAAAGGTTCTTATGTACCTACAATTTGTATTATGGGGGAAATAGTTGTCGGCAAGTCTCTGCGTTATTTAGTGTGCAGTTTCCAGGCAGACCAGATAGATACCAACAATTTCTATATCACGATTTTAAATTGTGAAACAGTCTACGTACGCTTTGAAAAAACTCGCACGGTATACACACATGTTTAAATAGAAATGAGTAAATCTATACTACCTAATAATACAATAAAGCTGCAGAATTTGTTTGTTTGTTTGTGTGTATGTATGTATGTTTGAATCTCAGAAACTACCAGTCCGATTTGAAATTTTTTTTTGTTAGATAGCCCGTTTATTGAGGAAGGGTATAGGCTATACGAGTTTTTTTAAATTTAAACCCAAATGGTTTTTTGATCTACTGAAGGCCAACTAAAATCATAGACACCGTGAGTAGGCAAATAAAAAGAGAAAGGGAGGGGGAGGAGGAGAGGGAGAAAGAGAGGGAGAGAGAGGGAGAAAGAGAGGAAGGGAGAGAGAGAGGGAGAGAGAGAGGAGAGAGAGAGGGAGAGAGAGAGGAGAGAGAGAGGGAGAGAGAGGGAGGGAGAGAGAGAGAGAGAGAGGGAGGGAGAGAGAAAAGGAGAGAGAGGGAGAGAGAAAGGGAGAGAGAGGGAGGGAGAGAGAGAGGGAGAGAGAGGGAGGGAGAGAGAGAGGGATAGAGAGAGAGGGAGAAAGAGAGGGAGAGAGAGAGGGAGAGAGAGAAGGAGATAAGGAGGGAGAGAGAGGGAGGGAGAGGGAGAGAGAGAGGAAGGGAGGGAGAGAGAGAGGGAATGAGAGAGGGAGAGAGAGAGGGAGAGAGAGATGGAGAGAGAGGGAGATAGGGAGAGAGAGAGAGGGAGGGAGAGAGAGGGAGAGAGAGAGGGAGGGAGATAGGGAGAGAGAGAGAGGGAGAGAGAGGAATTTGAAACGCAATTTCACCAAAAACTCAAAATCCCCTATATATTGGGACTTGGTATAATGGAACAGTAAAAAAAGTGATCAAAATCAAATTAAATAAAAAAACTTCAATTCAAATTTTACCAGACGTTATTTCAGTTACATAAAACGACTAAAAACAAAAACGAACCAATTTCGTTTCGAGATTAAGTTTTAAAATTAGTTGAGAAAAGTTATCATTGCTTCTGAAAGCGAGAAAGACTGTTGTAGAAAGAGGTGAAATGGAGTGATCACAACGGTGTGGAAAATAAAGCTCATATCACATCCAAAAATTAATCGACATAATTACTGAATGTTTTTCAAAATTTTCTTTTTTCGAAAAATATACAATGTCGATACGAAGAGTTGTCATAATTTGTTAGAGTTAAGTCCGGACGGTTCAAATTAATTGTAGATTATAGACGCGTCGACAACTCAGGTCATTAGCGTCTTCAACACAACAAATAATCCATTTGTGTATTAGAATCTGCCAGCCGACATACACAAACCGACTGGTACGAGCTCGGGTCCCTGGGAACGCTAATTCCCAAAGAACATTGAAATGAAATATGCGATATCAACCTCATTCCAATATCCCCACTGGGGGTTGGACGATCCAGTAGATCTGGGGATAAATCACGGCGACAGTGAAGCGCGAGCAACGAACATTTTTTTTGGTATTTTAATTCAAATGTCGGTTTTAGAAATTGGTGAAATTAAGAGTAAAACTACTGAAGGGTGTACAGAAGAGGTGAGGTAGGTGGATATTAGTAATTAAAAAATTCGACTGATGACCAGTCCTATACTTCCCACCTAGTAAATAATTGCAAAAAATAAACAGTCTTTTTTTATTCTTTGAAAAAAAGCATGGCCCTCTTTTTTGTTTGGTGATCTACTGATGGCTAGTAATATAGCAAAAATCATGGTTACCTTGATTTACGTACAATTTTCTTTTTAAGTAAAATATTTTTTTTCTCGAAAACAGTACATTTTAGAGAAAAAAATATTTACATTTTTTTCATATTATAACATCTAGAATTCATTTATACTTTTTTTACCTATGTTAATACGTGACATTGAGAACGTTTTCTTTAATATCTCAGGATCCACTGAACCGATTTGACTCAAAATCTAATCAGATCTAAGTTAAAGGCTGATAAACACAATAGAACAATCGGTATGACCGTATGTTGTTCCGTTTGTTACGATATCGAAGGCGAAAAATTGACCACATACACACACACACACACACATACAGACATCAGTCAGAAAATGATCTTAAACGATTGCTAGGGTCTCAAAACGTGAAGATCTGTTAAAATCTCGAAATATTTTTTCGGACTAAATCCATTACTTCCCTACCATAGTAGAGGTGGGAAGTAAAAACTCAAAATCAACATAATATGTATTTACTTAAATTTAAAACATACAATTATGTTCATGTACTTATTATTATACCGGGTGTCCAGTCTCAAAGTCGAACATAGGGAAACTACTAAATTACTAGGAAATGCACGTACTCACTGAAGATTAATTAACATTAGAAATAGAAATCCATGGGTTAATGAGGTAAACAATGTGACAAGTGCTTTATTTTCACATGTGTTCAACGGTAAAGGATTTGTGTTCGAAGTCTCCATCTTCATTATTATGCGAATCTTCAAAGCGTCTTACAAACAACAAACACTGAAATCAGATTAATATCAGACTTACGTTCTTCCCTTACGTTATGCAAGCAGGTGTTGTCTGTTCTTTTTGTAACGTGTGTGCGAAGTTGATGCGAACTGCAGATCAATCATTTGTTTTGTAAAATGGCGTCAAACAATAGTTGGCCGCCATTTTATTAAGCGACTTCAAAACAAGTCGTGAGGTGGGTCGTTTATTAGGATTAAAGTGCGACCCTTGAGGTTCACACGACGAACTTCCCAGTTTGATAAATATTTAATAACAATAATTAAATTTGATATTACACAGAAAAGTAATAATTAAAGCATAATTATTATTTATTTTTAACAATAATTAAAAAAAAAAAAACGGCTGAACCGATAAAATTTATGTCGGATCAAAATGACGTTAATACGCCTCGATTGACACCCTTACGAAGTCGATATAATTTTTTATTCGCGAGATATTGTGTAAAATCTGCTTTTTTGGAGTCTATTTGGTTAAGAAAAAAGAACGGCTGAACCGATTTTGAAAAAAATTCTTTCAGATCATATTTACGTTAATACGCGTCGATTGGCACCCTAACGTAGTCGATATCATTTTTCATTCTCGAGATTTCGTCTTAGAAAGAAACGGACACATACGTACGTACGTACGTACACACATACATCTTTCTAAAAATAGTGTAGTGACCTTGAAACATAAAAATTTGTTATACATTTTGATTTCGATTTTCGGACCCATTACAATAACTTCCAATGGGAAGTTAATGACGTGATGAACAATACGAAAAAAGTGGCTCTATTCACAGTTTTGAGTGTAAAATCATAGGTATTCTGGTATTATATACCTTTGATAGCGTATATCGGTACGAGAGACGTATGACGGTTTCCGATTTCGGGTGGTAAAAATGCGCCCCTTGAGAGAGGTGTTCGGCAAACAGGCCTGAGAGTGATAGATTGCAGTCTCAGGGCGAGACGCGCGCGCCTCCGCCACCCCACCAACATTTGAATATGCAAATGTAGCAGGGTTGAAGCTCCTTCTCTTCGCCGGGGTACACAGGACGTGTGTCCTTCCAACAGGATGAATCGCAAATACTGGGACTCTTCATTGTACGGGAAAATGTGGAAAGTAACTGTTATTCCACGGTAAATCAAACACTTGGGTATTCTGAGCCAGTAGGCAGGTTCGGCTTTAGCGAGTCTGACGCCCCGGGCAAGATTTTTTTAGCTACCTCCCCCACCGAAAATATGTTTTTCAAATGACAGTTTTTCTTATTTTTTTTAGTGAATTGACTAGTTTATGAAAGCCCTTTATGGAGTCAGTTGGCAAAATATCTTTAGAATAGCTTTTTGCAAAAATTGAGTAGATGATGTTAATAGGGTAAAACTACTTGCGGATTGCTCGCTTTACCAACGATTTATGATTTAAAAAAAAGGGTGTGGGTCTCGGGACCCCTGACAGATGTGAAACATCAAAGAAAACGTTATTGAACTCGGTGGTATTCTCTATGTAGTAGTATATATTTTTTCAAAAGCAGCAACTAACTGTTATGCTGACGTAATCCTATATACTGCACTGTAACACATGCGGTTGTCTTCGCGTGCCCGAGCGCGCGGAAGCCGAGAGAGAGAGAGAGAGAGAGAGAGAGAGAGAGAGAGAGAGAGAGAGAGAGAGAGAGTGCCGCAGTGGTGGGGAGAACAGCAGCGAAGGAGCGGACCATAAATTTCGTTGCATATTTCCCCTCACACGGCTGTTCACAGCCCGACATAAGATGTTTCACATAAAAAAAATAAGCCTTCTGCTATGCCCCTCTGCGCCTGGCGCGTTGTGAATGAAATAGGTTTTTAATTTTTACATGCCCGTCTGTATGTGTAGAGATGCTCACACACCGTTCAACGGATTGAAACTAAATTTTGAACTTCGAATAAATAGGGGTTACTCAGGGGTATTTATTTATTTTCTTTCTATTTCAAACTAAGACGAAAATCGAAAAATGCGATTTTTTTAAAAACACTTCCAACGATTTTGTTGACCGCTATACAACATGCCTGCAATCATTTATTTTTTTGGCAAAGAAAGTCCGTGCAGTGGAGCCACGCCACTTATTTAATTCCAGTAGCTTTACAATTAATTGTGACTTCTTGCGTTTTTCTCTCAAAGTCATTGATGATGTAAAAAAACTAGGGTGCGGTTTTATGAAACCACAAAACTTTATTGCCATAACTTTAAACTTTTTTAACCCGAAATCACCGAAAGTATACAGCTTTGTTTACGTGGTTTTGGTAATGTAATTTGAACCCTGATCAGTATGGAGACGAACGTATAAGAATCCAGATTCTATCGTCGGTGGTCAATAGGTATATTTGATGTGCTGCTCGACTGAATATTTGTACGATATTAGTTATGTATATAGACGTATAATATATATAGTTATGGACATACCTAAATGTCGCTGCTTTTCGATGAGTACTGGTCTGGTCGACTACCATCACTCTTGTATGCAGTCGTACAATATAGCAATTATGAACAACTAGCGACCCTGTCCGGCTTTGCCCGGGTGCTAAGAAAGCCCGGGTGCAATACTTTCCTCACTCGCTTCGCTCGTTCGCTTGAATATTATAATTACATTACTCACTCGCTTCGCTCGTTCGCTATAGGTATATATAAACCTTCCATGAAAAATTATCTAACTGATGGTGAAAACCGCATCAAAATCCATTGCGTGATTTAGGAGGAGTTAGCGGTTATACAGACAGACAGATGCGGAAAGCGACTTCATTTTATACTATGTAGAGTTAACATGGCTGCTTTTCGATGAGTACTGATCTAGTCGATCGCTTCGATTGGATATGGACGTGACGCTCCACATGAGTAACCCAAACGGAAAAAACAAGGCTAATAAAGTTTCACTTTAAAAAAGTGATTTTAATATTTTTGTACAAAACATCTTGAGAGTATAAAGCGCGATTAACATTTTATTCCAAGGTTTAACATAGTGTAAAACATGCTCAAAGCTGCAAGTCCACCCCAGTGACAATAAGTCAACCCTCGATGAATGTTTCCGCGGTGTAAAAAAATACAACGCGAGCTGAATTTAAAATTTTTTGAGACATGACATTGCTTGTAATAATTGCAACGGTTTTTATCAAAAAAAGCGGAATAAAACGTGAGCTTTCTCTGTAGATAAATGCCATCATATATTAACTGACAAGACGTAGAAAACGTTTTTATTATAACAGTAGATTGTTTGTAGTACAGGGAACCGTTTTATGTAACATAAAGCTTACTGTTTTTGTGTCATCTTCGTTCTTTCAGAAAATAAATTGTTAATTTAAAAAAATATAAAAACAAGCCGTGAGGTGGGTCGTATATTAGGACTAAAGTGCGACCCTTGAGGTCCACACGACGAACTTCCCAGTTTGATAAATATTTAATAATAATAATTAAATTAGATATTACACAGAAAAGTAATCATTTTAATCATTAAAACATAGGTAATTATTATTTATTTTTAACAATAATTAAAAAAAAAAAAACGGCTGAACCGATTTTTATAAAATTTATGTTGAATCATAGTGACGATAACCTGCTTTGATCGCTATTAAATTTCATACCACCCGGGTCCGCTATAAATCATAAATTCATAGTACCCGGGCGAAGCCGGACCGGGCCGCTAGTAGCTTATATAACTTATTTCACTATTTTATCATTCTAACTCCACAAGTGGAAAATGCTAGGTACCTACTAATTAGGGTCAAAATTAACTTTTCAAAATTTTACAATATATAGGTACTAACATTAAATAACATAATATGTTAATTAAAATAATATATAATTAACATAATAATGTTAATTAACATTGTTTAACATATTAATGCTAATTAATGTTTTTGTTTATTGTAGATTATAGACGCGTCGACATCTAAGGTCATTAGCGTCTTTCAACTACACTAAATAACAACTAACTTAAAACTAAATAACATCACAAAACATCCATGAGCGCAGGTGGGATTCGAACCCACGGCAGTCCAGTCTAGAGGTTGCAGCGCCAAGCACGCTACCATCTAGGCTATACTGCCCTCGCTAATTAATGTTAGTATTTTTAAAGTTGGAATGGTCCAGTCATCCAATGGCTTGTATTTTTTTCTTGTTTTGCTAGTTCAAAAATTACTGTATAGAGGTATACAAAACTTGTAAAATAAAATATTGTTGAGAAAATGAGAAATTTTGTTATAATTTTCGATCAGATTATAATGCGTCAGTGCGGACTGAATAATCAATACAAAATAAAAAAAAAAAAAAAAAAGAAAGCTCATTATTTTCTCTTCGCAGTGAGAGATAATACATCAAACCATGCTTGAACAAACCAAAGAAATATTATAATTGTAGCTTGACCGGTGGTCGTGCGTTTTTCAGCCGCTAGAGGGAAAGATAACGGTGCACGGCGGGAAAGCGTTCACAGCACGAGTGATAGATACTTGATACCGCTGTGTTGGTCGAACGTGCGTGAGCAGACTGATACCCGGTACCTACACCACTAACGTCACTACCACTACTATCGTCAATACATTGTATGTGTCTTGCTACATTTTTAGACCTATGCAGTATGCATGCCTTTCCCGGCGGTATATAGGGGGCTAAATGTTGTCTAACGAAAAAAACGTGATGACAAAACCTGACGAAAATGCGTGACGGACGGTTTTTTGCTTATAATTCGCTCAACAGATCGGTTCGAAACCTATCTTAAACGAAAGAAGCGAAATTTTTACATAGATTTCGTAGGTATATAAGAATGTGTAAAAACAGTTTTTAGACATATTTAAAAAACAATTAAAAAAATTTTATATCTATTTATCATACTAAAAAATAAATCGCGAATTTGGTTCGGTTGTCCTTGTCTGTTGCACAGTGTGATATGGAAATTAGAAGCTAGCGTATGCCAAGTCTTTGATTTCGATTTCCGGACCCATTACAATAACTTCCAATGGGAAGTTAAAAATATTTAATATATTATGATTGTTGCCAGAAACACAATGGCGTTTATTTCATGAATTGTGGATTATATAGACGCTCGACAATTGAGGTCATTAGCGTCATGCGTTTATTTCATATCAATATGTTAAGTATTTACGGAAATACTGAAAATACAAATTTTTAAACTTTAATAGCTGCTACGTCACAACACCCGCGAGGCAGGCTTTATAATCTTTACAATCAGGCCGCCTAAGACCGATTGCACCGTTGCTATCAATCAAATATCGTGTGTTTTTAAAGACCACCAACTGCTAAGGTTATTTGGGCCTAGCACCAATTCATATTTTCAATTCATTATTTTTTTTAATAATAAATTGAAAATCCAATTGACACTTTTACCAGCTCTCGGGCTAGAACCCGGGAAACTGGGGACTTGTAATAGAGGAACCATAGCAACGCCATATAAACAACAGCATTGCTACACTCTCGGCTATTCTAAAGCCCAACTTCTTAACTTCCAACATTACAGTAGGTACACATTGTACAAGGTTCAAAGGGCTTGAGAATAGCCGAGAGTGTAGCAACGCCATGTAAACAACAGCATTGCTACACACTTGGCTATTCTCAAGCCCCCGTAGTTTGGAGACATCTGGTCTAAACTATACTCAAGCGAACCCACAGGTAAATTGCTTGTATTTTTTTAAATATATATTCTATGATAACGCTGTATTTTCTTTACATTTAACCTGTTTATTTTATTTCACGGAAACATATAAACAAAAACACATCTATATAATAATCATTGGTAGAATCCTTACATGCGATAAATAAATATGTTTGTTGTGTTGGCAAGACAAAAACGCAAACAAATAGTAGGTACCAACATTATAACACAGTTACAGTTGGCACGGAACATGCTTAATTATCGTTATTGCAATTAGTCTCGGCCTTCTTCTTAGCACGCACCATCGCCATTGTGGTGCGGGTCTTCCCCCACATTCTTCATGGAACTTATATATACACACATATACTATCGTCTTTACTCCTGACCCGACGAATCACTCGAGTCCGGTATTATAACTATCCTGTGTTTAAAGCAGGTCAAATATGACTTTCTCTACAAATCTCTATACACAAATATTATAAATGCGAAAGTTTGTGTGTGTGTGTGTGTGTTTGTGTTACCACTCAGCTCCGTAACGGCTGAACGGATTTTCATGAAATTTGGTATATACTTACTTTAGGTTCTGGAATAGGACATAGGGTATTTTTCATTCCGGAAAAAATTATAGTTCCTTTGGGATAGTAACAAAACGTAATTCTGCAATTTTTTTGCATTTTAGCGTATTGGCGGAATCCTACTAATATTATAAACACCACCAGCCAGGCTTCGCTTCGCAGGGGGATAATAAATCATAAATTTATAGCACCCGGTCAAAGCCGGACCGGACCGCTAGTGACATTATAAATGCGAAAGTGAATTTGTCTATTTGTTTCGATTTTATACCTTAACTGCTCAACCAATCTCTGCGAAATTTTGCACACGGGTAGCTACCTCATTGCAGGAGACGAACATAGGCTATAAAAACTAGCCGGCCCCGCTTCGACCGGGTAAAAATCAGGGGTAATCCCAGAAATTACAGAACCGATTTCAATTTTTTTCACTGTTTTCTTATCGATTTTATCATTTTAAAAAACAGTTTTTTTAACTTTATAAAACAGTGCCGTATGGTGAGTAGGCTTTGGAAAAAACAAACTATTTTCATTATTTATGTCAAATTACTCTGACAGTCAATCTTTAACTTATTAAAATAATCAGTAATTATTTGAAAAGTAAAAAAATAACAACAATAAAATCTAAACATAATTATACTTACATATTATTATGTTTAGATTTTATTGTTGTTATTTTTTTAACTAATATTTAAATAAATAGGTATATTATTTTTATATTACCTATATAAAATATGTAGGTACATACGTTATGTAATATGACGTATACTGACGTATAATAATATTATCTACTTATAGGTATGTAATTTTTTTTCTTAAAAACGACTAACGATTTTGATGAAATGGGAACTTTAAGTATTTTTTTTAACTCATCCGAGCAAAGCTCGGTCATCCAGATATTGTTCATGTTAACCGTTTACACACTGTATATCTATTTCGGTGAGAAGAGAAATTACAAAATAATTTCTTTGCAAGTGAGTTACAGATCTGTTGCTTAATGTGTAATTTACTTGCAAATTAATACTTTATAATTTCTCTTGTATAATCGGTAAAATACGAAACTAGGTATTTAAAATAATAACTCTATAATTTTCTTTATTGCATAAAAATGTAAAGTAAGAATCGGTTGTGTCAATCTATATATATAAAACAGTTCCGTTACTGACTGACTGACTGACAGACAACGCCCAGGTCAAACCGCTGAAGATATAAACTTGAAATTTGGACAGTAGGTTCCTTTTGTGACGTAGGCACCCACTAAGAAAGGATTTTTTGAAATTCAACCCCTAAGGGAGTTAAATAAGGGATGAAAGTTTGTATGGAAATTCGTCATTTTTGAAGTTAGAAGCATGAAATTTTGCACAGAAGTTTCTTATATAACGTAGGTGAGCACTAAGAAATTTTTTTTTGAAAATGCATCCCCTAAGGGGGCTAAAAAGGAGATGAAAGTTTGTATGGAAGTTCGTCATTTTTAAAGTTAGAAGCATGACATTTTGCACAGGAGCTCCTTATATTACATAGGTGAGCAATAAGAAAGGATTTTTAAAAATTCATCCCCTAAGGGGGTTAAATAGGGGATGAAAGTTTGTATGGAAGTTCGTAATTTTTTAAGTTAGGAGCATGAAATTTTGCACAGGAGTTCCTTATATAACGTAGATGAGTAATAAGAAAGGATTTTTGAAAATTCATCCCTTAACGGGCTTAAATAGGGGATGAAAGTTTGTATGGAAGTTCATCATTTTTGAAGTTAGAAGCATGAAATTTTGCACAGGAGTTCCTTATATAACGTAGGTGAACAATAATGTATTAACAAAAATCGACCGAGCGAAGCGAGTGAGTTATGTTTAATTAATATTCGAGCGAACGAGCGAAGCGAGTGAGTAATGTATTAATAAAATCCGAGCGAACGAGCGAAGCGAGTGAGTTATGTATTATAAAATTCGAGCGAATAAACACCACCAGCCCGGCTTCGCTTCGCAGGAGGAGAATTTCTCGCGGGGGGGATAATAAATCATAAATCGAAATATACGTGGGCGAAGCCACGGGTAACGGCTAGTTATACATATAAAAGTGGTCAAGCGGTATTTTTCTATGGTTGATAATTTGTTTCAAATTACCCAGCGATGTAGCTTAGTGGTACAGCACTAGACTCGCATTGGGAAGGTACTGGGTTCGAATCCCGGCGGGGGCAGATGTGGCTAGGATTTTTTCCTACTGTCTCACGCCGAGAAACGGTAATTCCTGTACCAGCCATCTTGTTTGAGGTTTTCCATGGTTTTCCTCAATAATTCCAGATGAATATCGAGATGGTTTCTTATTCAAGGTCATGGCTGATTACCTGTCAAACTCCTATGCTCCCGAAGTTGCCAACCTTATCCTAAATTCCTATCATTTCTCCATTCGCAAATTGCTATTAATAAAATAAAAAAATGTAGAAAACATCGAGAAAGTGGTAAAAATGGAAAAATAGTAATGGTGCGAATGGCGTCTGTTATGACATAATGTCGAGAAACGGACGTTAAACGCATTATTATTATTATTAATTTGTTCTAAATTGTAACGAGGATAGTTTGATATCAGTGTCAAAGAAACGATATAAAATGGGCCAAGCAATATTTCACTTGGCTGTCAACACAACGCACAACGGTATGTTCTGTCTCAGTTATTCATATCTGATCATCTTATTCTAACACATATTCTTGTTCACTCTATCGTCAATGCCTAGAACTAGAACACATAATATACCAGGATTAAAATTGAAAGAGGTCAAGGACGTGGCTTCATCTGCACAAATAAAAACTTGCAAAAAATATTTAAAAACAAATTTTGATTAAAATTTACTGAAAAGGAAAAAAAATCCGTTTCAAAACTTCCCGCCAAGTTAGGACATTATCACGGTAGACCTACTGTTCGCCATCGAAAGATTTCGATGGGTACCCGCTCTCCTGACTACATCATCTGGGGCCTGTAACACAAACCATACGTCCTACAATTTGTAAAAAAATCCACTAAGAAAAGAAGAAAATAATAAAATTTTGAGGTCTGCGCCAATTTATTAGTGTATTTGCCATAATATGGCACATACACTATTGGCGTCGGTCGGATGGCGGGACCTAGGGGTCGGACCAAAATTTCTCGACATTTCATAGCCTCCTGAACAATTTGGCACCATTTTTGAAAATGTTTATATATATATGTATGTATATATTTATATATATATATATATATTTATTTATTTATATATATATTTATATATATATTTATATATATATATATGTGTGTACACGATAACTCTCGACAGACTTAATCGATTGAAACGAAATTTGGTACACATATTGGGACCCATCACCGCAAGAAGCCTATTTAAAATGGGCCCGATCGGACCATTTTCAGGGTTGTATTTAGGGGTTCCAAAAAGTTTTTGGGCCCAAAAATACCGAAAAATTTGTCAGAATCGTTTCAAAATTGAAATTTAACTCTTTAGTAAAGATTAAAACGTGCTGCTAAAATTTTAATAAAATCGGCCCGACAGGACCGGACTTTCAAATTTTATGAAAACACTAGTTTGTTGATACGGATTTACTTATGGAAGGGTGTATTTAATGTGGTACAGAGGTTGCATTGATAATAATATTGAAATTAAGAAAAAAATATTATTTTAAGGGATGTATTAAGGGGTTAAATTTTTTATTTTGTCCAAAAACAAACTTAAGTTCACGTATTAAAGCCACATGGCCTGTATTAGCAAATACACTATATTGTCGGCAGGGTTTGGCACTGCGACCCGAGTTTTTTTATTTATTGTGGATTATAGATGCGTCGACAACTTAGGTCATTAGCGTCTTAAATACAACAAATATACATTATATCACTTAAAACTAAATAACATCACAAAACACCCATGGGCAGAGGTGGAACTCGAACCCACGACAGTCTGATTCAGAGGTCGCGACGCTACCAACTGAGCCATACTGTCCTCTGCGCCAATGTAATAAAATGAAAGTAGATATATAAGTTTTACAGTTTTAGCAATTAAATTAGCGCTGACCTCAAATTTTTATTATTTTCCTCTTTTTTAGTGGATTTTTTACAACTGTAGGACTAATATGGTTTGTGTTACAGATCCCAGGTCGGAGACAAAAATATTGTATTTTGTATGGCGAAAGAAGAGGAAATAACGGGACAGATACTGAAATTTTGATGAAGAAAATTGTAGATTCTTATAAAAAATATTGAATTGTTATCGGAACTACGCATGCGTGTGCAAAGTTTCAAGTCAATCAGATATTATGTGGAATGGATCAAAATTGGATTACCTGCAAAATTTGACCTTAGGATCAGATTTTGTATAGGTAATTCAATTTTGATCCACTTAGGTTTGGATACTAACTGATAGTATTACAGATTAAATCAAAATTTGTTTCGAGTACGGCCATCTTGTTTGTCTATTACCTACCGAAAACGTTCCGAGTCGAATCCATGTTCCCTATCCTAATATCCCTACGTTTCGTTCCTCTTGTGTCCAGCTGTCATTTATGTTGTGTCTATCGCGTCGCTTATGTTTTTTATTTATCAAACTTTCATTTCAGCCTTATAATATACAAAAATATGCTGGTGTCATCTATTATAGCGCATTTATGAACTAAAAATAATTTATTACTAAAATACTAAAATTGTATTTTTAATTAATTCCACCTTGGTTTCAAAAAAATTATAATTACTTATTGTCAAAGAAAGAATATAACAAAAATTAAAAAATATATAAATAAATATCATGTAGAATTTAGAAAAAAAATACGTCAAAATTCTACGACGCCAGCAGTTTCCGAACCCACGTCCTTATGCATAGAACACAAAGACGTAGCCAACTGCGCATATACGGGCGGAAGTGTGTAGACGGCCGTTTTTATGATATAAGTATGTTGCGAATTCTTACGGAAGTAGTTGCGAACGCTTCACATTTTTTCAGTACCCAGGCAAAGAGTGCCTAACGCGCCTAAGGAAGTTTTCACTTAAAATTTTTTAGAGTAAGTACTACCAATAGAAACAGACAAAAAGCTGTAAGAGCGTACTCCCTTCTAGGAATCCAAAATACCCTAAAACTTTGAAAAATCCATAAAAAACCAAATGACAGCTGGTATAGGTTAACATTTTACGTCTAAACCCTGGATATTTTAAACATTTATAAAACGCATGCAACACATCACTTGTTTACTGCATATAGGAGTTATAAATTACATAAACAGCAGGTTTGTTTCCGCCGGCAAATGACGTCACAATAACAACAACAACAACAACACCACTACCACATGGGGGTGAAATTATACAAGGTGTCCACATTGCGACTAATGTGTAGGCAATTAACTTTATTTTATCATAGAAAAACAAATGACTAATTTAGAAAAAAATCATTTTTCAAGCTATAGATCTGATAAAAATGCATAGAAAAATGTTGTTTTGAAAAAGAAATTGTAGAAAAAACTACGAACTAAACAGAAATTCTTGGATTACTTAATCTGTGTTGTTACATGGAATATATTATACAAAAATAATAAAGACACCCTATCACCGAAGAAGCTTTTGCAGGGCATGACGTTATCTTGACACCATAACAGGATATGAACGTTTTAGCGGGATAATTTGGAAGTAATAATACAAAACATATTTTTTAAATGAAAATGCGATGATAAATTATCAAATATTTTTTTTAGGTATATTATAAAGCTATAAATTAAAAGCATTTTCAAAAAAGTGTCTATACCCCTATTGTTTATAAGGATGTTCAATGGTTTTTTTGATGTCCTCCCCATCACTCCGAAAACTATGGTAATATTGTGCATTATTAGGAAATAAAACAAACCGTGAGGTGCGTCATTTATTAGGACTAAAGTGCGACCCTTGAGGTCCACACGACGAACTTCCCAGTTTGATAAATATTTAATAATAATAATTAAATTAGATATTACACAGAAAAGTAATCATTTTAATCATTAAAACATAATTATTATTTATTTTTAACAATAATTTAAAAAAAACGGCTGCACCGATTTTTATAAAATTTATGTCGGATCAAAATGACGGTAACACGCCTCGATTGACACCCTTACGAAGTCGATATAATTTTTTATTCGCGAGATATTGTGTAAAATCTACTTTTTTGGAGTCTATTTGGTTAAGAAAAAAGAACGGCTGAACCGATTTTGAAAAAATTTCTTTCAGATTATATTTACGTTAATACGCGTCGATTGGCACCCTAACGTAGTCGATATCATTTTTAATTCTCGAGATTTCGTCTTAGAAAGAAATGGACACCACATACGTACGTACGTACACACACATACACACATACGCACACACAGCATCTTTCTAAAAATAGTGTAGTGACCTTGAATCATAAAAATTTGTTATATATTTTGATTTCGATTTTCGGAACCCATGTTACAATAACTTCCAATGGGAAGTTAATAAATTATTAAATATCATAAAATAGATCATAAATTAGAATCGGGTAAGGTCTGTTTGTTGTGTTTTTAATAATATTCATCACCGATTTTCGTTGGAACTCACAATAAAATAGATCTTTATAGTACTTATGAATTATTGTCTATTGACAAAACGAAACCAAGTTCAGAACCATCCACATATATTATGTGAAGATTTTTACACATAAAAACTCGCGAGCATTTCACACTCCCCATTTTTTTTTTGTTCTGCGGGTGTATTTTTTATTGTAGATTATAGACGCGTCGGTAACTTAGGTCATTAGCGTCTTAAATTACATTAAATAACAACTAACTTAAAACTAAATAACATCACAAAACATCCATGAGCTCAGGTGGGAATCGAAGCCACGACAGTCTAGTCTAGAGGCTGGTACCAAGTACGCTATCCACTAGGCTATACTGCCCTCTTAATATTTACATTTTAGAGGAAAATGCGCATAGTTACGGTATCTCTAGGTTAGTATATTCGCTCTTCTCTTCCCCGTAGTGTTAATGCCAAGGTCTACAACACATGTATAAAATCCTTAGCGGCCATGGCACAGGGCTAAAACCTGAATACACTGCGAACGAGGAGGCTGTTAATTATTGCGTTTATTTCGAGGATAATTAATAACAGTGCTAGACAGTGCAGGGTTCCTAGTTAAGCTGTTGAGTTTATATCTCTGCTGGCATGATCAGGAACAAGCCCATGCACTACTAGGAAGTATTTATTACCCAAACAATACCTATATTTCGAAATATACATCCTGGCCAAAATAAGATGTAGGTATTGTAGATTATATATATACATTCGCACAAAAAAAATTTTGAAAGTCATGCTGACTGTCATCATTATTATACCAGAGACAGAAATAAATTTCGTCTTCCGGACCACCGATTGGCGAGATCACGCACCGCCCCGGACTATTATTCCTTAAAATTATATAACAAATTACCATTTTTAATAAAAGAATATAATTTACAAAAATTTAGAAATTATGTTAAAAAATTGCTTACTGATAATTGCTTCTATTCTGTGGAAGAGTTTTTAATTCATACATTTTAATTGTATATATTTAGACTTGCAACTATTGTACTAACTGTACCAAATGTTGTTAAATATATATCTTTTTTTTTTTTTTTTTTTTTTTGCGAGGAGGGGAAATCTTGCATAAGACACCTGACCTAGTCAGGTAGTGTCAGATTCTTACTGACTAAAACCTCCTCCTCGTGAGGAAAACTTTACCCTTGGAACCGCATACGCATAACATCAAGGGAAAGCTCAGCTGTTAAATATATATCTATCTATCTATCTATCTATCTATCTATCTATCTATCTATCTATCTATCTATCTATCTATAGACGCTCAACAGCTGAGGTCATCGGCGTCTAGGTGTATTGTAGCAAACCCCAAGATGTTACGCCACTGCCTCCAATAGAAACCAGTAGAAAGAAAGGTCACGGTAGTAAAGCGTGGAATGGTATCGAAGATACTGAACAACAAGTACCTGCCGGAATGTTTTAGAGAACGCGAGAACGTACTAGGCTGGGCTGTGCGACCTATATAAGCGAAGTACGAGTGAGGCAGGCAATCAGTCGACGGTGTCACGCAATCGGGAATCAGTGAATGGTGCGTCGTGATACAAATATTGAGCAGTCAACGGGAATCAGTCAGTGTAGATTGTACTGTGACAGTGTTGAACAGCGAAATAAATCTGATATAAATACAGTGACTAAAATAATTACGAATAAATAATCCTTGTATATATAGTTATTTGTTATATTTACACTTATGTTGGATCCGGAACTTGTCCAAGTTGAATGTAAAATGTGAACAATAATAAAAAATTCGACTGATGACCAGTCCTATACTTACTTCCCACCTAGTAAATATTTGCAAAAAATAAACACTCTTTTTTTTTATTCTTTCGCTAGGCCCAAATAACCTTAGCTATTGGTGGTCTTTAAAACACAATTTAATTTTTATTCTTTGAAAAAAGCATGGCCCTCTTTTTTGTTTGGTGATCTACTTGATGGCTAACTTAATATAGCAAAAATCATGGTTACCTTGATTTACGTACAATTTTTATTTTTTTTAGTAAAATATTTTTTTCTCGAAAACTATACATTTTAGAGAAAAAAATATTTACATTTTTTTCATATTATAACATCTAGAATTCATTTATATTTTTTTTACCTATGTTAATACGTGACATTGAGGACGTTTTTTTGAATATCTCAGGATCCACTGAACCGATTTGACTCAAAATCTAATCAGATCTAAGTTAAAGGCTGATAAACACAATAGAACAATCGACATGCCCGTATGTTGTTCCGTTCTTAAGATATCGAAGGCGAAAAATTGACCACATACACACACACACATACACACACACACACACACACACATACAGACATCAGTCAGAAAATGATCTTAAACGATTGCTAGGGTCTCAAAACGTGAAAATCTGTTAAAATCTCGAAATATTGTTTTCGGACTGAATCCATTACTTCACTACCATAGTAGAGGTGGGAAGTAAAAATTATTATTAATGGTTATACCTGACACGCTCTACTTGGACAAAGATCAGTTCAGGATCAAATATACGCATGAAGCGTGTGTATAAAACGGATAAATCCTCACAATGATAAATGGCAGTTAATCTCTGATTATATACAATATATAGTTTAATCCACGTTGTTATATGTGAACTAGCTATGAAAATTAAATCAAGTTTTAATCGTTGGTGATTTGTGTCGGCTTGGAAATTAATTAAAAAAGACTCCGGCAAAAATAACACTATATAAAGCCGTTTATGATGTTCTCCCATTAAAGTTTATATATTGTTTATGTTTATTTATTTATTTTAAATTATAGACGCGTCGACAACTTAGGTCATTAGCGTCTTGATTACATTAAATAGCAACTCACTTAAAACTAAATGACATCACAAAACATTCATGAGCGGAGGCGGGATTCGAATCCACGACAGTCTGATCCAGAGGCCGCGACGATAACCACTGGACCACACCGTCCTCTATATTGTTTATGATAGGTACCTGTATAGTTCCCCATGTCCGATTTGAGTATTACATTTTTTGAATTTTTAGTAGGTTTAATTAGTATTACAGAGCTGCAGAAAATACTTAAATAAAAAAAATAGGTGTGGTTTTATAAAACCACGGTGCAAGTGAAACTTTTTGCCATAACCCTGAAGCCCAAGATTCACAATACAAATCCTTCAGGCGAAAAACTGAAAAACATTTTCCTGGAAAATGTAAAACTTTTTAAAAATGGAGTAATCTTTCACACGTAGCCAAAACTTTTTTTTCACAAAATTCGCCTGTAGGATCTGTAGTGTGATTCTTGGTCCTTCATTTAGTGTTTACCCGAACCCTTTAGCTTTAAAAATAGCGTTGGGAGAGCGGTACCGTTTTCAGGCGAGCGTAATGGATTTGAGATGACGAGTTCAGGGGCCAGGGGGTAAATTACGGTAGAGAATACTCTTAATAATAAATTGAAAATCCAATCTATATTTTTAACAATTCTCAAGTTAGGACCCGGGAACTATTGGGTAGTTGTCGTGCTATGGGCATAGTGTCAGAAAATTCTAAATTTTCGTATACAAGGATACTATAATACAAATACCATTATAATTTGAAGTTGATTGACCATCTCTAACTCGAGATAAACTTAATTAAAGTTCGGATAATTAACACGGAGAACATAGGAAAGGTAGTGTTTTTGACAAGTTTTTTAACTTAAAAAAAAGTAATAGAAATTTTCAAAAAACTAACTGTTCATTGATGTTTTTGTTCTGAGTTAAAAAGAAAATCCAAAAATTATTGACCTTTTTATTGTTGAGATATAATAACGCAAAGTTCAACCATTTATGAGAAAAGATTGACATTTTTACATAATCCAAGCGAACAATCTAAGTGAAATATGTGTTACTATGTGAACAACAGTTTAGGTACAATCTCTAACAAATTTTTTTTACATTTAACACTATACATATTTATTGTTTTACAGCGTATTATGAACGAAACTTTTGTAGCACGACAACTACCTTAAATAATTTCATTTAGTTGGGAAACTATTATTAGGTGTATTTTTTAAATTACAAAAATAAAAATAAATTTTTGCTTGAAAAGTTCTTTGAAAAGTCATTTTTTTGCGCGCTGCACCATTATGCAAATTTTAGTTATAGCAGGATGACCTTTTCAAAAAAAACACAGCAATTAAAACTAATGGAATGTCTGTGTTCAAAAAATAATATCACTTCTTCTTTTTATCGTGTGTTCAAAGGAGACGAGACAAACAGTTTTATAGTCCATATTTTGAAACATGTGTGTCAGTATTGCATCATAACAAATCGAAATAGAGTAATTAAAAGAATCCATCGTTGGAATGAATATCAATTTAGATGGATTTTTTTGTATCGTGTGTTTTTATCAATAACCAGTCTGATACAAAAGTAATTAGCAGACTGATAGAAGACGGCAGCGTTGTACTGTTGATGTCCAATAAGCTGGAACACTCAAATTAAAATAGAGATTTTAATTTTTAAATAAAGTGTTTGATAAATCTAAGTAATCATACAGACCAATTGTCTGTAGTATTCCTTAACTGAACGAAGAAAAAATCTAAGATAGGATACGTAATAAAACCGAAGGAAACTAGATTAGTTTTATAGGATGCGATGATGCAAATACGAATGGAGGAAAATGTAGGACTTATTTAGAAGTGAAACAAAGTTGGTTGAACTCAGATGGAAAGAAGAAGATGGCACAAATTCGTGATGAAGAAGAAAGAGATCAGATGATCTTTTGGATTAAAAACTCGAAATACGAAGAGAAGAAAATGAAGGAATGATTTTAGAAATGAAACAGAGTTGTTTGAACGCAGAAGGAAAGAAGAAGATGGCACAAATCCGTAATGAAGAAGAAAGAGAACAGATGATCTTTTGGATTAAAAACTCGAAATACGAAGAGAGGAAAATGAAGGAATGATTTTAGAAATTAAACAAAGTTGTTTGAACGCAGAAGGAAAGAAGAAGATGGCAAAACATTCGGAATGAAGATGATACAGAACAGATGATCTCTTGGGATTATCAACTGGAAATTCGAAGAGAGGAACGTGGAAGATAAGTCTAAATGACCAGAAGGACTAATAGCAACAGACAGACAGACAAACAGACAGAACGTACAAACGGCGGAAAGAAGATGGATATTTCAAGCACGTGATAGAGATGAAGAAAAATAAGTATTGTGGGGTTATTTAATCCAAATTCTAAGAGAAGAAAAAGAGGGATGTAGAAGATAAACAAGGATGTATCAAAAGGATTAATGAAATGGGAATAAACGCAAAATTAAGATGAAGGAAAACACAATATGGTCCTTTGGGATTATCAAAGGGAAAATTTAAAAGAAGAATGTAGAAGATAAATTTAAACGAGGCAGATTTATAATCGGAGTAGACCTGGTACGGTGGATAGAAGATGGTGGTATAAACTATAAACCTGTAATGAGGATGAAGAAAAACAAAGGACCATCTCAGATTATCCACCGAAAATTCGAAGAGAATAAAACGAGGGATGTGGAAGATAAATCTAAACGAAAATACCAAAAGACTTAAGGGATATCGGAAAAGATCTGGTTGAAAGAACAGAAAAATTGTGGTAAATATAAAGCATTTGTGGATTTCTTGCGTAGACGTCGCGGGCTTTTGGAAATTCGTGGACCACAGTTTAAAAACCTCTGTTTTAGAGTCGTGTTGAATCCACAGGCCGTGTGCCAACTGGTCAGGCAATGGGCAGTAGTAGGTACACATCAGAGAGAAACAAGCAAACTGACTGTCATGGCCTGCTTGTTGACATGAAATCGTCAATTTCAACTGAAGTGTGCAGCTGACATCCGTGAAATTATATAATGCTGGCCGCTGAAATCAATCAGCGCTACTTTCAGCCATTCTGGTCGTCCCCTAGCTGCTCTTCCAACTTCCACCCCCCACCTTCCTTCCAACGATCGACTTCTATCCATTATCCGATTGTTTGCCGCTCGCTTTATTCATTATACGTAGTACTACAGTTATATTACATAGGTTTATTTATACATCAACGATACTCAGTTAGGTACTGTATTTAAACTCGATAGCTTTTTTTCCCACATACGGTGTAAACAGGGAAAGGCGTGTGAATATGCAAAAATCCGATTATGAATTTTTTTTGGTGAATTTACACGTTTTTATATCTGCTGAACCCAAAAAAACGGTCAAGTGTGGGTGTAACTCTCGCGCCGAGGGTTCCGTCCAACTAACAAATAAATAAATGTTTATAACACAAATTTGCAGTGATTTCGCCAACAGCAGAATTGTGTTCGTTAGTAATAGGTTATTATTTTTTTTCTCAAAAATTAAGAGTGCGAGGGATATTGCTCTATTTTTTCTGTAATCTTTACTAGTAGAGTAAAGTGCCCTAATATCGGACATTTGCCTAATTTAGGACACCGCTGTCACAAAAGTTCTAAAAGGAAGATGTCGCAAACAACCATTTAAGGTGTATCCAGCAGTCAAACCTTTACTATAGAATAATCTTTTATTATCATCACTTGCACACAGATGTCATTATAGGCATTTGAAGAAAAATCGAACATCCGAAAATTTGACATCTTACTTTGAAATGCGTATACATTTTCACAGATGAGTCATTTAATTACAAATTTTAGCTTAAGTTAACCTGCAGAAAGTGTAGTTTGATTACTACTATTCAATTTTTTAAAATTACTTTATCAGTGTTATATTTCAGTTTTTAACCTAGAAATAAACTAATTGCGCAATATCGGACAGTAATGACGTCGTAATACCGGGTATCCGATATTAAGAAATTTATTAGTGTTATTATGAAATGATCATTTCTGTTACAGATTTGTTACAGATATTGATAATATTAAAGCATAAAAAAATTATAAAAGCTTGTAAAAATATTTTAAACCTTATTAAAAACATTTTCCTATTATCGGATATACTATCCGATATTAGAACTACATTTTGACATGACAGAAAAATGAGACTTTTTATAAATTTGAATTTTTTGTTAATTTTTGTTCCCTTAAAACTTTCCATATTTTTGGACGTTGTTAACGACACTATATTGTGTATTGTATGTCCAAGTAATTTCATTTTATGTAATGAGTTAAAAAATATGGACACTTTTCAAAAGCTATCCGATATTAGGGCATTTTACTCTACAGTATGAATATTTTCAAATTTTTTGGCCTACAAAGTAAGGGGGGGGGCATAGTTTCAAGTGAACATTTTTATTAATATATCAAAAACTGCACGACGTAAAACAAAAAGAAATACTGTTACAGATTTTGTAACAAGAGTCCTTTCATATGATACTCCACTTAATCGGTTGAATTTTTAGTTTCCCAAAAGTAGACAAAATATATTTTTGTGATTCTGACAATTGGACTAGGCGTGGACAGACAAGCTTTATGACTATGCCAAATTTCAAGTAGATAACATAATTTGTAGTTCCTGAGAAAATCTACTGATAAAGACAGATAATGAAGTGATTCCGTTTTTAATCATTTTGGTACGAAACCCTAAAAATGACTTAAAAATTCACTCGGTTCATTTCCATTTTTTAATAAATTCAATACGGTTCAATACGAAGATAAATAAAAGAGTTATTAATACATAACAATTTTTTTAATCCAAGAACCCATGAACCGTATTGAATGAACTTAAAAATGTTCACGCACTTCGCTAATGCGTAAATATACCCTAGCTATTTGTGTGGCAGTATAGAAACAATGTATACTATATAAAGTATAAAGAATTGAAATTCGAAAATAAACCTTCTGATTTCATCAAAGTCAATTGAATTTTAAATTAATTTTAGGCGGAATAATCAATAGAAATGTTATTATTTTTGTCGTAATCCATTTATTTTTGTTTTATTTCTAATGAATATCTACAGACAAAAACATTTTCCCTGCACACAAAATTATTGTAGGAAGGAAAAAGGACGTAAAATTCAAAGAAAAAAGGAAAGAATATTTAAAGCAAATGAGGTTCAGAAATGCCAATAATAGTGCAGTCAATTCGTCGTTCAACCGTGCATTTTGGGTAGGAGCGATTTTTTTAGCGGGGTCAGTGGTGAATTAAAAGCTAATTTTTCGGGGCGGGGGGTGCTTTATTTGGTCGCCATCTTGAAAATAAGGGTGTTATAGTTTTTTTTGCTGTATAATATATATCCGTAACCGCGATTCTCACAAAAATTTTATAGATAGCAGTTTTGTAGTAAATAAATTTGTATACAACTTTTATTAATAACTTTTTGACGTAGCATTAATATTAAAAAAGATTAAAATTTTTAATTTATTAGATAAGTGACAGTTATATTTTTTCATTTCATATTGAATTTGTTGTTTGTCTTTTAATAGCTTTTTTGTACTTTTTCCGCTTTTTTGTATCCTATAACCTTCCCGCAATTTTTTTTTATCATATTGTAGCAAATCCCAAGATGTTACGCCACTGCCTCCAATAGAAGCGTCGAGAAGAAAAGGTCACAGTGGTGAGGCGTGGAATGGTATCGAAGATACGAGTACCTGCCGGAATGTTCTGGAGAGCGCGAGAGCATGCTGGGCCAGGCTGCTCGACTTATATAAGCGAAGTACGAGTGAGTCAGTGGTCAGTCAGTCGTGAGTCAGTGTCGTGTTGAACAGCGAATATTAATACAGTACTTACAAATAAATAATCCTGATATATAAATATAGTTATTTGTTCAGTGTTATTTAAGTGTTTCACTTTGTTTAAGAATTATTGTTTAGTTATTATTATTGTGTTGATTGTTAGAATTGACATATAGTTGTTGCGTTATTGTTATTTATTTTTGTTAACATTTAATTATTGTAAATAAATATTTATTCCGCCAACTCAGAAAACAGTTTTGTAACAATATAAAGAAAACCTCATCAAAATCGTTCCATCCATTAACAGTTGTGATGCCACAGATATAGCAAAAAAACTACCTACTTACATACTCCTTTTTAAGATGATGGCTAAATGGGGTCACTTCCCGTCCCGAAAACTCAGTTTTAAACTCACCATCGACCCACAAAAAAAAAATTGCTGCCTACCCAAAATGTACGGTTGGCCTTTTTTTCGCCCACTTGACTGCACTATTAAGCTCGATTTATATTATCCGGTCAGACAAGACGCGGGAAAGTAGCGTTTCCGGCAAGACAAACATTTTTACATGCATTTCAAATACGAGTACCTATTGATACGTGTCTGAACGGACGGGATCCGCTAAATATCAATATTCGTATTTGAAATGCGTGTAAAAATGTTTGTCTTGCCGCAAACGCTACGTTCGTCTGACCGGATAATATAAATCGACCTTTATTCATATTTGAACAAATTTTATTGCTCAACGAATCGCTCAATATTTCGCACAGTTTAGAGTTTTGTACAAATCGACGTTTATATTCGTTCTGCATAAAAAAGTACCCTAGATTTAATAAAAGTAAAAAGAAAAACTTATAAAAAAATGGGTGTGTGCTTATGACCACACGACAGAAGTGAAAACTTTAGATTTTCTAATTTTTGGTGTCATCTATAATAGCGCATTTATGAACTAAAAATAATTTATTACTAAAATACTAAAATTGTATTTTTAATTAATTCCACCTTGGTTTCAAAAAAAATATAATTATTGTCAAAGAAATAATATAACAAAAATAAAAAAATACATAAATAAATATCATGTAGAATTTAGAAAAAAAAACGCCAAAAAACCTGCGCTGCCATCAGGTCTCGAACCCGGGTTCCTATGCGTGGAGCGCAACGACTAGACCAACTGCGCTATGGCTGGCCAGTGTTTACACGGTCGTTTTTATGACATGAGTATGTTGCGAATTCTTACGGAAATAGTTAAGAATTCTTACGGAAGTAGTTCGAACGCTTCACATTTTTTCAGTACCCAGCCAAAAAGTGCATAACGCGCCTAAGGAAGTATTTACTTCAAAAAGTACTCTATATTGAATAAAAGTAAAAAGAAAAACTTATAAAAAAATGTGATTATTAATTTATCAAGTTGATGCAAGCAGAAAATTACGTCTTCGCTGAATGTCACTTTGATTTAAAAATGTGAAATGTAAAACACGGGATCATAACTTTATTCAGACGTTATATTAGGTTGTAGGGAATCTTTTGTTTTATTATAATATAAAAAGCGCCGGAGCGAAGGCAACTAGATCATTTTTCTTTGTTTTTTCCCAGGACGCCGCATATTTATGGCGCGGTGACACAGTGACATATAAAGCATCGCCGTTGATAGTGAAGGGGGTGTCCTAGCGGTCCTACCAGTTCTATTGCTTACAGGTACGTTCAAAATACACGAAACAATTAGCTAATAAATTCAATTATTTCTATTGAATAATAATATTATTGTAGATTATAGACGCATCGACAACTCAGGTCATTAGCGTCTTCAATACAACAATTAACAATTCATTTGTATATTAGAATCTGCCAGCCGGCATACACAAACCGACTGGTACGAGCTCGGGGTTCTGGGAACGCCAATTCCCAAAGAACATTGGAATACAATTGCGAGAACAACTACATTCCAATGTTCTCCTGGAGGATTCTATTGTATAATAAGTAGTGTCTATTTACGCGTCTGTCTGTATGAAAACCGCTGGACCGATTTCAATTTGTTTTTACAGTTTTATAGAGCAGCGTTTCTCAACCTTTGGGTCGCGACTCAAAGTTGGGTCACGTTAAATTTTTAATTGGTCGCGAAGGAACTTGTAAAAAATCGAAATAAAAATATAATTATTCTATTTGAAAAGAAAACACTTCGGAAATTAACAAAAGTGGTTGAATTTAAAAAAAATATTTTTATAAATTATTAGTCCACGGTATCATGAGTTGATCCGAGTACATACAGTATCATGCTGACGATATACTACCTTTTTTATTTTATGTTATAAAATAAGCAATTGGGGCGCAGTACGATTTCAAAAAAATATGTTGGGTCGCACGTCAAAAAAGTTATAAAGAAGTAAACATGGGTGAGTTTTTGTTTACCTGGTAGTTTTGGAAAACAAAACAAAACAAAAATGAATTACGACAAACTCTTTTAAATTCAAATATTGTTAGTGATGTACGTTTTTGCTCAGTCATGGATTTTGCATTTTAAGTGAAACGATTTTCTCTAATGCGTTCATGTTTTCAATAACTACCAGATAAACAAAACCTGTCTATGTTGCGTATGAATTGAAATTACTGTATAGGTATATATCATCACGCTAAGTCGTGGAGCAATTGTGTAATTTTAACATTGGAAATGTTTATGTTCGTATATGGGGGCAGAGTTACGAGTTTTCGTTCAAGGCCAAAAGACAACGGTGTCGCGATCAAGTGAGGAGCAATCATGCAAAATTGAACAAGTGCATTTTTTTCGAAATGTGGTTTATATCATGTCTAGTTAATTGAGAAGTATTTGCGACGAAGACAACGGTGTCGCGATCAAGTGAGGAGCAATCATGCAAAATTGAACAAGTGCAATTTTTTCGAAATGTGTTTTATATCATGTCTAGTTAATTGAGAGGTATTTGCGACGAAGACAACGGTGTCGCGATCAAGTGAGGAGCAATCATGCAAAATTGAACAAGTGCAATTTTTTCGAAATGTGTTTTATATTGTGTATAGTTAATTGAGAGGTATTTGCGACGATCTGCGGTGTTATTTTTGAGCAAATGTTAATAAATACTGTAGAAAAATCCATTTAAAAGTTAAGTAATCAAGCAAAAGTGAACGCGTATATAACAGAAGAATAATAGGGTTATTCCTGACAAAACTAAACAGTGCATTGATAAATATTGTGTGTATAATAAACAGTTAATTATGTTTCATATATGCTGTTATCATTTCCAATGTCCTCGATGGTTGCAAGGATTCCGAAATCTGTGAATTTTTTAGACAATATTTAAGTAGATTAACATAAGTAATAAATTATTGTACCTAAAGTAATATTTTTTTTTGACATGTAATTTTTTAATCATAGGCCATGATTATGACCATATACTGGTCGAAACGTCAGCAAGCTGTAATTAAGGATAAATAACACAATTATTCATTGTACTGAAACCTAAAAACTATCTGTCTGATACATAATATATAGTACACAAATATATCGAATAATTATTATTGTTTGGAATGCAAGAATTTCTGACCAACCTGTATACGTGATCACATGAGCGCACTTAGAGTGGGTACGCGATTGTAATAATGCGCAACTGGGGAGTTTTTATATAACATTTTATATGATATTTCACCAAAAGACCTTTCATAAAGGTTTTACTTTGTGCTGTGTTAACTGCGACTTTGATTTATATATACCTACATGTGCTGTACGATTCAAAAATTAAGGGATGTATTTTCGATCAATTTGAATTGCTGAATTTATGTTGTACTTACGAAAAAAAATTGGTACTAGGCCCGAATAACCTTGGCTGTTTGTGGCTTAAAAAAATTTAGAAAATTATTGTTTTAGTAATTCTTAACTATGAGTGGAGAAATGTTTCGTTCAGCTCGCGATGTGGGATAAAATAATCGATTATAACAAAATATTAAAAATCGGTTAATCATGAACGTTATTCTTGCGCCGAAGGTTCTCTACACCATTAGCTATACTCTATATCAGCGATTCCTAAACCATGGGCCGCGGCCCACTTGTGGGCCACCGGCAGCGTGGTACTGGGCCGTGGACGCTAAGCCAAGATAAATATTATTGGAACTTCAGGGGTCGAGATGGGAACAATCGAGTATATAATATATAGGTGTCTATTTGCGTTTGTGTGTTTAAAGTTTTTACTTCTATATTTAGTTAGTGGGCCTCAAATTTTTTTTACAAAATTAGTGGTCCGCACAACTAAACAGGTTGGGAACCGCTGCTCTAATAGTTTTGCTGTAATCTGTTTCAGTTTTTTATATGTCTATTACTGTTCAAAATTTTAGATTTACGCAATACTTTAGGAGAAAAAGGGGGATCATTGTTTTTTGGTAGCCTTTTTTATAAAAAAAAACCTACAAAAAATTCATCAAAAAAATAATATCTCGAAATATAAATTTATATTTTAATAGGTTAGGCGTTTTTTTGTATGCCTATCTCCTCCTAAACTACTGGACCGATTTGGGTGATCGAAGTGTAATTTAAAAGGGCTCGCAGTATGCAGACATGCAATAAGATATCAGAATTGCGATAAGTGCAGATTTTAAGGGTTAAAAATCGATTTTCAAAGAATCGATTTTTAACCCTACAAAATAGATGATGTACGTAAAGCAGGCATTGGAAAAAACAACAAACATATTCATATTCTAATATTGAATTAGTTGACATGATGCTAATTTATGGGGAAGTGAATTAAAATTATCATACAACTTTTACTCAGGTGTTTTAACACTAATCGTCTTCACCTGTGCTATCATCCATATTAAACACAAAATAGGTAAACCGAAAACATCCTGTACAAGGGCAATTTCGTCAAAGAAAAAAACGGTTAAGCATAAACGTACTTCATGCGGAACCTTCGTCGCATGGAGAATGTTCATGACGTAGCGAGTGTGGCTTCCAAACTGCTACCTAGTTAGGAAACCAAGTTTGGGCCACATTAGGCTTAGGATACCTACTACCAACAAGTGTGGCTTCCAAACTGCTGCCTAGTTAGGAAACCAAGTTTGGGCCACATTAGGCTTAGAATTCCACAGGCAAGTGTGGCTTCCAAACTGCTGCCTAGTTAGGAAACCAAGTTTGGGCCGCATCAGGCTTAGAATGCCACAGGCCAGTGTGGCTTCCAAACTGCTACCTAGTTAGGAAGCCAAAATTGCCGGAGCCTCGCAACTGCGTTACTTCCCAGATGTCGGCCTGGTTTGGAAGACTCACTTGCCGCAAGTTTGACATTCGGTATGCCTTATTTGGGCCGAATCAATGCCTCACTGAAATTTCTAGTCGGGACTGAAACCGTTTTTCTTTTTCTTTGATGAAATTGACTCACCTTGTATAAGACACGAGTACATAGAATTAGCTTTAAAACTTTTATAAAAAAAATCTGTAATTCAACTAAAATTCAACTCGACAAACAACAACTGTGTAAATATGTTGATTATAAACTCCACAAACCACAGAAAAAAAGCTGCATCTGCAGTTCAACCTACAACTATGTAAGCACAAGGAGTTTTAAAAACTTGTATAAAACTAGTTTGTGCTTTTTTTAACTGCTTCGTGATGAACACCTTGTGTGATAGTGGACGCTTGGAGCTTGGATCGTAAAGCTCTGACATATAATGTTTTAAAGTCATCTAAACTTTTCCACATTCAACATTTTCTTTCTTTTATTGGACAATATAACGCCTTACTATTTACGCGTTTCTACAATTCTACCAAAGAGTATAGATAAGTTCTATAAAGGCCCCATTCCAATGAGGCAACATGTAGTGTGCGGCAATGATGCATGCCACATAGAATCTTTCAATCGAAGGAACAGAGAGCGACATGACGCATATATCTTGCCGCATGCCACAAGTAATATACAAGTTGCTGGACGCATACTTCATCTTTTGACAAGATTCAGTGTGTCGAACGGTTTAGCCCTTAGACCTCGCGCGGCGAAAGATGAAGCCACCGCGTCATAGTAACGTGAATGCATTGCGCCCGCCTTCTAGCTTGCTATTGGCTGTTTTATTGTCATGAATAGCAGTTTGCCAAAATTGTACCTAACGTCATAAAACCTAATGTGCAGTTTTGTGTACACGGCACTGTCTGCGGGCAAGCAGGCGTTCACTAGCATATTATTGATGACGTGCCTGGCTTCATCTCTCACCGCGGGCACTCTACCCGACAGTCAGCGGATTGGTGCGTCATGTATAGTGCGACATGGAGTGGAATATTGAGAAAACTACCTCTTTTTTTGTAGATTATCATAATTCAACGGAATCGTGGAATAGCAAAATTACTGATTATAAAGACAACAACTTAAAAAAATGATAAATCATCTAGTGAGTAAATATGACTGTAATGTGATTGAGGTGAGGAAGAAAATTAAGAATTTGCGTTCAGTTTTCCATCGAACGAAAAACACTACAGAATTCAAAGAAGAGTGGTTCATCTCCTTCCAAGACAGGGAAAGGTTTGCGTTTGAGCTGTTGAGCGACGGTTTCTATAGAGACATGATGGTACAAACTGGTTGCTTCTATTGAACTGGTTATAGATGCACGCACCAAATACAAAATCCTCATGCATTTCACCTTTATCTTGGACACCGTATATATAATGAAATGCGTTAGTTAAATTTTTGAGGGTGCGAAATCAGATTCTTGCTTTGGGCGCCGATGTCTCTAGCTACGGTACTGTACTCAAACAAGAAGCTGAGAGCAGAGAAAGACGATTACTGATTCTCGATTCGATTCCCAGATTGACCAACACAATTTTATGATCTTAAATACCTTTGCTAATTTTTTTTTAAATCAAACGGAAAGCAGGAGAAATTGATTTCTTGGAAAAAAACGTGTACCTCAGTAAATGAAGCAGCCCATACAATGGCATATATAGTGCATATATATCATTATTAAAGTATGAAGTAGTAGTCGCGATCTTGTTCCTGTATTAGAAAACCGGTCGGTAGACGACAGTGGGAGTGGTAGCATGGTGGTACAACCTGATGCATTGTTTTAGTAATTTGACGTAGAAATTAGATCCCAGCGTGGTGTATATGAGATGAGGCAATTAGCCATGCAATGTGTCATTGCTGGTTGCACAGCCAGCACTATACCAACTACTACTGCTGGCACAAACACCCGTGTAGTAGTCAGCCTTCCTTGTTCAGCTTTGCTGCGTGTATTCATCATAATGCTGATGAATCTATACCCTGTCTCCTGAGTGTTATATTGAATGAATGAATTGTAAATTATAGACGCTCGACAACAGAGGTCATTAACGTCTGATAGGAAGTGAATACTTCTTATGATGACGACCGTGCCCCACTACTTTCCATGAGAGGTAGACGCGGGATACGGGGAGTTCTATGCGTCGTACATTGAGGTAAAAGATATGAAGACATACCGTATACCACTGCTTATACAAAATTGAAGTCAGGTTTGACGTCACAGGGCCGAGTAAACATGGCGGCAAAACACGGGATGGATTGGGAATATTTTTTTCTTCTTCTCTTTCTCACAAATAAAATGAGGGCCGAGTACAGTGGCGACCGACTTCACTTTTAAATACTTATAATCCCTCTATATATTAACGAAACATTGTTGCGTGTGTTTTAAAGATCACCACCAACAGCTAAGGTTATTTGGGCCTAACACCAATTCATATTTTCAATTCATTATTTTTCAATACGAAACAATTGTTAAAAATAAAGATATGGTGTAAATTTCCTAAACCTTGTGTTTTATTGTTCAAACAAAAATGTTTTCTACTCTCGCTAGAATACTTATTAGTTGTTAAGTTTGAGTTATGATGTTTATACTGGTTCTGTGGACTACATATCTCAAAATTTTACTTTTTTGAGTTGTAGTATTTTAATATTCACAGACGATACTATATATTGATGGGACCAAAATGTGATGCAATTCATGAGGCATTTTACGAAATTCTGTTACGTTAAATTTCCGTTACTTAAAAACGTACTGGAAGACTTTAAAGAAACAAAGTATAGTTAGGAGAAACTAATACTGTAACTGTAACGTTGTCTGTGGAGAGCAGTGGTGCAACTTACTAGAAAGGACTGAAAATATGTCTAGACTTTTGAGACTTGACATGTTTGACGCACTGCCTTTTAAGAGTATATATGCTACCAAAAGGGTTTTTGTTTATTTATTGTAAATTATAGACGCGTCGACAACTTAGGTCATTAGCGTCTTGTTTACATCAAATAACAACTCACTTAAAACTAAATAACATCACAAAACATCCATGAGAGGAGGCGGGATTCGAACCCACGACAGTGTGATCCAAAGGCCGCTACGCTAACCGTTACACCACTCTGTACCAAATGGGTTAAATACATCGATACGTTTTGACAGAAAAGACCGTTAAAAGACGAAAAATTTAAATCAGTAGCTATAAGTCAGTGAAACAGACAAAGACTTCAAAGACAGAGGCAGCAAACAATGATTTAGAAAATTTAGATTTTTCAGAAATATAGGTTCAGCGTTATGGACGTCCCCAGAGCTGTCTTTAACTTATTGGAGGCCCTGGGCACTTTAGGATAATGGGGTTTCTATGACTATGACCAGAGCCGGCGACAGGTGTTCAGTTCGGGTGGATAGTGCAGCTATAAATATATTTATCGGTAATATCGATTATCGGTTGGTGATCTGGTAGGAACTAGGGGCCCCATCGATTGCGGAGCCCTGGGCACTTGCCCAGAGTTGCGAATGGAAAAAAGGGCCTGGACGTCCCGATCGTATTTTTGAAGCTAGGCGGTTTGACTAAACGCCAAATGGAAAAGACAAAGAATCAGGCTACAGATCCCTTAGGCAAATTTTTTGAAAAAAAGTTTTACCTACGTGTGAAAGGTTAGAGTAATTTATTTTTTTAAGCTGTAAGTTTTTCCAGGAGGCAGTAATTTTTTTTCAATTTTTCGCCTTAGGGATCTGTAGTGATTCTTGGTTCTTCATTTGCAGGCGTTTACCCGAAACCTTTAGCTTTAAAAATAGCGTCGGGAGAGCCATAACCGTTTTTAGACGAAAGGATAGGATTTAAGATAAAGGGTGCAGGGGGTATTTGTAGGTATCGAATGCTCTTAATATGAAAATGAAAATTCAAGTTTATAGGTTACTAGCTTTTATCCATGGCTTTGGTTGCATTTATGTCAGTTTTGACAGGAACCAGGATCGGCAAGCAATAAAAATGTCCGGTTGGCCTATGGCTTATAGACTAAGAGCTAGTGGCAGTTTTTTGGTGTTATTTATTCAAGGCCTTGTTTTTGTGAAGATGTTGAGGTAGGCATATTAAAGTGCCCTGAGTAAGGAAATTTGCTAGATAGCGGTATGGGAGGGATGGAGGCCGCCCCCAACATGTAACAAAAAAAATTGTCACAATTATTATTGCTTCAAGGCTGAAATTGTTTGTATAGCTTGTTGGTGACCCAATAATGCCATTATAATATTTGCAGATCGATTGGTCGGTATTAAAAGGGTGGCAGATCACCCTAAACGTGTCATGTACCTACCCGACGAAATTTATATTATTAGTTCAAGGTTCAAATTTTAATATGTTGTTACGGCGACTGTATTTCAATTTGCAGAACAAAATGTCGGTGTTAACTCCCTTGCAGAACGATATAAATACCTCAGCGAGCAAGTTTACCTCTAAGAGAGGGGGTTAATATCGGCATACCTCAACATTTTCACAAAAACAAGGCCTTGAATAAATAACACCAAAAAATTGTCACTAGCTCTCGGGCTATATGGCTTACTAGGCCATCAAAAAATTAAAAAAAAAACTATATAAATATAAAAATGTCCGTTGTGCACTACACGTTCAATGTATGGTTAAATAATTATGGTCTCATTGACCTTTTTTACATACCTACATTGATGATTGAGAGCTTTCAATGCGGGAGATCATTTCTTACGACTTTTTCGCTAGTCTACATTGAAAAACAATAAAGTACAGGTTTTCGATGTTCGCAGTGTTAGTCGAGGGTTGTTGCGGTGAGGCAGCGATACCACGGCTACATCATTGTCTCATTAAGCCCCCGCCAACATCTGGATACCGCGGGATACAAATTGCACAAAATATCATTGACTGCGCCTTAAGCCGGCTCCAGACAATATGGCAAATGTCGACCGATGTTGACATTAGTTAGGATAAAAACTAATGAAATTTTTTCGTTGGAAAGCAGCCAATTATATAATTGATTCGAAACGTATTGGAAAAAATCATTTTACCGACCATAGTCACAGTCAGGATTCTAACCTGAACCTTTCCACTTTCGCGGCGGAATTAGCTTACACTGTAAGCTCATTCCGCCGCGAAAGTGGAAAGGTTCAGGTTAGAATCCTGACTGTGACTATGGTTGGTAAAATGATTTTTTCCAATATGTTTCGAATCAATTATATAATTGGCTGCTTTCCAACGAATAATTTTCATTTGCAATTCAGCCGTATAAATCTTATTAATTTATCAGAAAAACTCATGACGCATGTAATTTATGAAGATATCGATAAATTAATATGCACAATTCTAGGTAATTTTCAAATTAACTCAGTCAAATTTAATCGTTCATAAATTCGGGAGGCCCGTAACTTTGCGGGGCCCTGGGAATCGGAATGTTAAACCACTGAATAATACGATTTAACTGAGACACACAAATTAAAAATATTATAAAAAAAGAAAATTTGAAACTCACCAAAAACTGGATACTGTTTTCTTGTAGGTATATATGAATATGTCCTCCAATTTCTGAAATCAAAACAATATATTATGTAGTTTACGTAAATCTGTGACACAAAAATTTCCGATAAACAGTGATCAGATGCTCTAACGAAAGATCTCAAAATGAAGTTTTGCATAAAAAGCTCAAAATGCAATGAAATTGAACTTCTATGCGTTTTTCCCTTTATTTACAGTTATAGCTATCGCAAGATCATTTTTGCACGGAATTTACTAGTACCTATGTTTTATTTTTAGTTTTTTAAAGAAGTTGTTTTTATAAAGAAAAGTTTAGATTTAAATAACCTATTAGCAAAATTGTTTGCTGTAGTGGACTGGGGCTTGAGAATAGCCGAGAGTGTAGTGATGTTGTTGTTTACATGGCGTTGCTATGGTTCCTCTATTACAAGTCTCCAGTTCCCGAGTTCTAGCCCAGCAAGTGGTCTTTAAAAAACACACATGTAGTGGACTGCAAAGTAGTGTACGACGACTCCAGACAAATGTCGACCAATGTTGACACATGTACAGGCAAATGCCATGCCGTCTGGATGGTTTTCATATGGCCAATATTTAACAAACAGCCACCAACGTTGGTATTGGAAGACATATTCGCTTTGAGGGCGGTTTTTTGAACACACATCAAAGGGATTAGCCAACGCTGGTCTCGACTTGCAAATATGACTTTGTTTTCATCCAGACGACTGGACAGTTTTCACAACGCGGTTTTTATCAATGTGTGTTTATTATTGTGATTTATGAGTTGCATGAAACATGTATTAAGAGCTGGGCACAAGAAATTATTACCGTTGAAGCACTTGCAATAATTGCGTCATCTTCGCTATCCATTTTATTTAATATTGGTGTATATTCGCTAAACATTGGGTGTATTAAGCTTGGTCAACGCTGGCCAAACAGAATCCTGTCGTGTGAATACTTGAAGAGAATGTGGAAAAAACAAGTTATGTCATTCTGACCAATGGCTGAGTAAATTAAATTTAAAGTTAATTACATTCCTTGTTCTCTTCCCATCCAATAATTTTTAGTTTTAAAATACACGGTGATCTACCTATTTCTTTTACCCCACAATTTACCCAGTGCTGAATACCGTTACGGTCTATCAGATGGCACTAACAGCTCAAAAATCAAAACAGTGTGACATGCCCTGTTCTTTTCCCATTCCCTTCAGTCTTAACATATTCAAATGATCATACATGACTAACATTGGTCACCAATACATTATTCAACATTGGCATACATTGCTCATGTTGTCTGGAGCCGGCTTTACACACAGACAGACACACACACGTTCGTTGCAACTTAAGTTTACTTAATTTATGCATTCAATGTGGTGAATTATAGCACTTATAATGTGCCTCAGCATACAAATTACATTGCATAATATAGATGCTTTATTATTATTATAATATATACAGGAAGTCTGGTCGATATTTTGTTTGTATCTCCGATCACAAGATAAAGTGGTTTATGTCCGATTTTTTAACCGAATTCAAAAAAAGAGGAGGTTTTATATATTCGGCACCTATGTATTTTTAACCGACTTCAAAAAAAGGAGGTGGTTCTCAATTCGGTTGTATTTTTTTTATGTTTGTTACCTCATAACTCAGTCATTTATAAACCGATTTTAATAAAAGTGAGTAACGGCGTGTGATTCTTTAAGGTAAATGTCACTTTTTGACATATCAGACAGCGTATAAGAAAGTCGGTTTAATAAAAGTGAGTAACGGCGTGTGATTCCTTTAAGGTAAATGTCACTTTTTCACACTAAAAAGTAAAAAATAAAAAACTTTTTAACAAAAAAAGCTCCTTCAAAAAACCACTAAAAAGGGGAAAATAATGAAATTTTGAGGTCTGTGCCAATTTAATAAAATATGAAGTTGGTTAAAAAGAAGATATTAATCACTATACTATACTTTTTAACCGTCTTCATATTTTATTAAATTGGCACAGATCTCAAAATTTCATTATTTTCCTCTTTTTAGTGGTTTTTTGAAGGAGCTTTTTTTTTTGTTAAAAAGTTTTTTTTATGTATATTCACCGATTTCTCTTGTATTTGATGATTATTGTTTTATTTGATAGGGCATACCTTTGGGGTGGTCCCATATAAATTTTACTTAAATCGGTTCAGTAATTCGAGTGATTTTAATAAAAGTGTGTAATGGACTGTAATATCATTAAGGCAAATGTCAGTTTTGACGATTTTATGTTATGTTGCATTTATAACAGCACTCGTGTGATTACCGCACTCGCCTTCGGTTCGCGCGGTAAACACATACTCGTTCTGGTATAAATGCAACTTAAGCTTAGGCTCGTATCGTAAAATCGCGACTGTCATATAATCCGTCACTTAAGCCACTAGTTGCAAAAATAATATTATGTAGGTAATTGGCTATGCTTTTCCAGAAAAAAAACTATAATTATTACAGCCATATTAAACTCATATTTAAAATAAGTTTTTTTACTTCCCACCTCTACTATGGTAGGGAAGTAATGGATTTAGTCCGAAAAAAATATTTCGAGATTTTAACAGATTTTCACGTTTTGAGACCCTAGCAATCGTTTAAGATCATTTTCTGACTGATGTCTGTATGTGTGTGTGTGTGTATGTGTGTGTAGTGTGTGTGTGTGTGTGTGTGTGTGTGTGTGTGTGTATGTGTGTGTGTGTATGTGTGTGGTCAATTTTTCGCCTTCGATATCTTAAGAACGGAACAACATACGGGCATGCCGATTGTTCTATTGTGTTTATCAGCCTTTAACTTAGATCTGATTAGATTTTGAGTCAAATCGGTTCAGTGGATCCTGAGATATTCAAAAAAACGTCCTCAATGTCACGTATTAACATAGGTAAAAAAAATATAAATGAATTCTAGATGTTATAATATGAAAAAAATGTAAATATTTTTTTTCTCTAAAATGTATAGTTTTCGAGAAAAAAAATATTTTACTAAAAAAATAAAAATTGTACGTAAATCAAGGTAACCATGATTTTTGCTATATTAAGTTAGCCATCAGTAGATCACCAAACAAAAAAGAGGGCCATGCTTTTTTCAAAGAATAAAAATTAAATTGTGTTTTAAAGACCACCAACAGCTAAGGTTATTTGGGCCTAGTCAAAGAATAAAAAAAAAAGTGTTTATTTTTTGCAAATATTTACTAGGTGGGAAGTATAGGACTGGTCATCAGTCGAATTTTTTTATCATTTATTTCCCCATAACTTTATTTTTAATCGTATAAAATTTCAAGTCAGCAAACACAAAGGAAGGTTAAAATTTTCAAATTTAATGTATAAAATGGAGAAGTGAACAATTTAGGTTGTAATTTAATTTATATTCACTAAAGGAGTCAATTTTCGCGATTAAAATATAACGTTTAATTGACCAAATTAAAGAGAGCAACAGTCTGCCATCGTCATCAAGAAACGAGTGAAGGGGCGCGAATTTACTTAAATGTTGGTTCACAACGACTTATGTCATTGCGGTGTTATAATATTTATGGGCTGTATAGCTATTTTTGATGTGACGTCTCACTATACGCAGCGCAGGTAGGTAACTATGCATGTTCGAAAAGTTTGCGTTATAAAAAGCGTTACGAAATGCAGTGCCGCCATCTATTTTTGTCTCATTACAATTAGTTGTGAAGTCTACATTATGACAGTGATCTACATCTACACTATACAATGCCTATAGATGGCGACTACCATTACCTATAACCCACATTAGAACACGTGAAATGTAAAAAATTTTGAAAATACTGAAAATGAAGGGAAAAGCACCTATTTTATAGAGGGTATGTCAGAAATCCCATATACAGGGTGTCCAAGACTTGCGTTGTCGGCCGATATATTGATTTTGGGTGAAGATAGAAAAAAAGTTTAAATACAAAGGTATAAATTTTAAAGATGTATAACCTAAAAATATTTTTAATTATACAGCCTGTCCCATTTAAGCATGGCAGATCAAAGTTATGTTTTTTCAATTCTGCACCTAAATGTGAATAGAAATTGTAAGGGAAGCCATACTCGAAAATTTAGTAATTTTTGAGTTATTCAAGTTTTTTAGAAATTTTTGACACGTGCAGACCTTTACCTAAAATTCGACATAGCCAAAACAGAAACCTTTATCAAACTGACATAATGAGGATCACTAGATAGTAGACGGACAAATCACTGTCTGTCTTAAAAAAATGAATTTATTATACAGGGTGTTCAAAATAATGTAATTCTTTTACCTAACTTCAATCACGTGAAACCCAAGTTGGGTAGGAAATCCTCTTAATTTTCATAATTATTATATAAATTGTTATACTTATTTTTTTTGAGGAATAAATAAATTGAAATTGTTAAATACAACGGGGTTATTTTTTTGCTGGAATTGTATTCTTTAGGATATTTACTAACACTTTTATTAAGGATTTTCCATACCTAAACCTAATATTTTAATACGAAAATATTAGGTCTGTTATTAATGACGTCAAGAGAGCTCAACCAACGGCAAACAATCGTTGTGTGTGAAAACAAGACGCTACGATAAAATATCGTACGTCTTTTTGACGTACGTTCAAAACCATTGTGTGTGAAACCAGCGCAACGGTTATAACATTATTATGAACGCATTAGTAAGTTTGGTGACAACGCGGTGCGTTAACATGACTTCAAGGCAATGTCAATTGTTGTGAAATAGGGTTGATGCCTCCCGCTCACGCCAGCCAAAACGCGGACTCGAGATGAAATGAGGAACGAACGCGATGATGTTGGTTAGTTTTTTTTTTCTTTCATTCTCTGTAAGAGTGGAATGAAGCGCCGTGGAAAAATTCCATTAAGCTTCTTATTCTTTGCCCGTTATATTAACAAATCTTTTTTGAAACTCATTTCCGCTTACATCCTGTAGTCCCCGCTTGCTAGTTAAGTTGAGGGTTTAGTAAGCGCGGTTCACATAGATAAGAGATGCCGCACCTTTTTACATCTAAGTACCAATTTTTTGATGTGAAACATCTTATGTCGGGCTGTGAACAGCCGCGTGAGGGGAAATATGCAACGGAAATATGCCACGAAATATCAATTCAACGAAATGTTCTCCTTCGCTGCTGTTCTCCCCACCACTCACTTATATTGTACTGGATAATAAATTATACATATATCAGTAACAACGGCTGTCTAGCGAGTAATATATTAAGTTATACATATATCAGTAACAACGGCTGTCTAGCGAGTATATTAAGTTATACATATATGTCTAGACAAGTTCATCCGTAGACTAGTGGTACGACTTTAGCCTTCTATGCATGGGAACTTGGGTTCGGAAACTCATGGCATCGTACAATTTTTGACGTTTTTTTTCTAAATTCTATTTCTATATGATATTTATTTATAAAATTTTTTATTTTTGTTATATTCTTTCTTTGACAATAATTATAACTTTTTGAAATTTCATGACACCAAAAATTAATTTTTTTGTTTTTTTTTTTTAAAACGAAAATTTGGGTAAATTAGGGTATTTAGGGTAAATTAGAGTAAATTAGGGTAAATTGGGGTAACTTAAGGCAAAGAGGGCTAAATAAGAGTTAATTAGGGTATTTAGGGTAAATTAGAGTAAATTAGGGCAAATTAGAGTAAATTGGGGTAACTTAAGGCAAAGGGGGCTAAATAAGAGTTAATTAGGGCATTTAGGGAAAACTAGGGTAAATTCAAGAAATTAGGGTGTACTAGGGTAAATTTGTTTTTAAATTTTGAATGTGGCCAACAAGCACCTAAAAAAATTTAGTGGGCAAAAATAATAAATCAAAATTACTATAAAATTGAGCGCTATGAAACTCCCGTCGATCTCATAATATTTGTTATTTGAATGATAGTTAAAATTTTTTAGACAACGTCTAACATATTTTTAATTATTTCGATTTTGTACCTCAATCAATTCTGTGTCGACAATATTGGCGCGTGCCACCTATGACACGTGTGCCATAGGTTCGCCATCCTTGATATATAGATATTTATAATAATACTACCGGCCCGGTCCGGTTTCGCCTAAGTGCAGGCTCGTTCGGTCCAGTTATTATAGCCTATGTCTTAAAAGCAAACTATCACCTATCGAACATTGAAAAAAAAACTGAAATCGGTTCAGTAATTTCTGATGTTCACCTGGGCGAAGCTGGACCTGCAAGTTATTATAGCTTTATGTCTTAATAGACCGAGAGCTAGTGACAATTTTTTGGTGTTATTTATTCAAGACCTTATTATTGTGAAGATGTTGAGGGAGGCATATTAAAGTGCCCTGAGTGGATTTTGCTAGATTGCGGTATGGGAGGGATGCAGACCGCCCCTAACATGTAACAAAAAAATGGTCACAATTATTATTGCTTCAGGGCTGGAATTGTTTGTATAGCTTGTCGGTGAGCCCGATAATCCCATTATAATATTTGCAGATCGATTGGTCAGTATTAAAGGGGTGGCAGATCACCCTAAACGTGTCATGTACCCGACGAAGTTTATATTATTAGTTCAAGGTTCAAATTTTAATATGTTGTTACGGCGACTGTTTTAAGCATATATTTCAATTTGCAGAACAAAATGTCGGTTTTAACCTCCTCTCTTAGAGAGAAACTTGCTCGCCTAGGTGTTTATATCGTTCTGCAAGGGGGTTAATACCGACATTTTGTTCTGCAAATTGAAATATATGCTTAAAACCCTTACTCAACATCTTCACAAAAATAAGGCCTTGAATAAATAATACCAAAAAATTGTCTTTATTTTATTTATTGTGGATTATAGACGCGTCGACAACTTAGGTCATTAGCGTCTTAAATACAACAAATATCAAATATCACTTAAAACTAAATAACATCACAAAACATCCATGAGCAGAGGTGGGATTCGAACCCACGACAGTCTGACTCAGAGGCCGCGACGCCCAAAAAATTGTCATTAGCTCTCGGTCTATAAAGCAAAGTATCACCTAACAAACAGTAAAAAAAAATTGAAGTCGGTTTTCTCGCGCTTGTCGGTTATGTCAAAAAAAAATTCGACTGATGACCAGTCCTATACTTCCCACCTAGTAAATATTTGCAAAAAATAAACACTCTTTTTTTTTTATTCTTTGACTAGGCCCAAATAACCTTAGCTGTTGGTGGTCTTTAAAACACAATTTAATTTTTATTCTTTGAAAAAAGCATGGCCCTCTTTTTTGTTTGGTGGTCTACTGATGGCTAGCTTAATATAGCAAAAATCATGGTTACCTTGATTTACGTACAATTTTTATTTTTTTTAGTAAAATATTTTTTTTCTCGAAAACTATACATTTTAGAGAAAAAAATATTTACATTTTTTTCATATTATAACATCTAGAATTCATTTATATATTTTTTTACCTATGTTAATACGTGACATTGAGGACGTTTTTTTGAATATCTCAGGATCCACTGAACCGATTTGACTAAAAATCTAATCAGATCTAAGTTAAAGGCTGATAAACACAATAGAACAATCGGCATGCCCGTATGTTGTTCCGTTCTTAAGATATCGAAGGCGAAAAATTGACCACATACACACACACACACACATACACACACACATACACACACACACACATACAGACATCAGTCAGAAAATGATCTTAAACGATTGCTAGGGTCTCAAAACGCGAAAATCTGTTAAAATCTCGAAATATTGTTTTCGGACTGAATCCATTACTTCCCTACCATAGTAGAGGTGGGAAGTAAAAAAAACAAGTCTGAGTTGAAAAGTCTGCAGGTCTGGCAGTGAACTAGAGACGTTTGGAAAGGTTCAACATTATATCACCAGTCGTCGTAGCGTTATTATGTCATATTCCAATATGGCAGGTAATCAAATATTATTTTGAGTAATAAATCACGTGAGTTCATTGTATAAAGGTAGGGTGGTGTTTGTTTTAATACAACATTTAAAACGACCGGGCTCTGTTCGACACGAACCCAAGCAAGCGTTTGGATATCGCATGTAAACATGATTGTATACAGCCTGTTGATGATACCAGGAGGACGGAGTGTTGTAGTGACGGGGGTGGCTGAAAGTGACGGTGAAGAAGCAACATGGTAGCCGTAACTAGACGAGGGAAGATCCATTGTATTGTTGGAGAGACTATGTAGAGTTAGACTATAGATATCAATGGTCACAATGCAAAACGACCTATGACGAATTTTTTGCTAATTATTTTCAAACCTTCATATTTTCAAAAGATTTAAAAAAAAATAAATAAAAATCTTTTAAATCAAATTATAACGAGAAATCTATATACGGTTTTTAATATAAACATAAGAAATACAATCAATATGATTAAACACCTATACCGTAACTAATTTCACTAATATAGTGAATTTAGTTACGGTATAGGTGTCTAATCATATTGATTGTGTTTCTTATGTTTATATTAAAAACCGTATATAGATTTCTCGTTATAATTTGATTTATAAGGCGCGTCCGGGCCATGAGAAAGCCAGCATTCATTCGTAATGTTGTTATAAAATAATAGCTCTCGCAGTTAATGGATCTGTGGTCATCGTTGCATATATAGGAAGAATTAAATGTACGCTGTTGGGCACTGTGTAGTAACTGGAAACTTACCCGACGCGAAATTGGGAGTTCTGGGTTCGATTCCCGGAGGTGCTTTTACATTTTTCCTATATAGCCTTCTATATAAATATCATGGCGATAATTCGTCTGATATTCTTATGTTAATTTCACTAATATAGTGAATTTAGTTACGGTATAGGTGTCTAATCATATTGATTGTATTTCTTATGTTTAAAAATCTTTTAAGTTAAACGGTTTTACTTTAAATCATCAGCAGTACCAAAAACTAGAACACAAACCAAGGGACACTTTATGTCGCTGCGTCAGTGGAATAAGTAATAATAGGCTATTGATGATGTCCTAAAAAGCAGAGCAAAAAGGAACTAAGACGTTCACGGGTTTTTATTGCAGGAACCGGTCAATGGGTCATTTAAGAAGAAAAAACCGCGGAGTGTTATTAAATTAGAGGGTGGAAATTGGAGATAGGGGTGAAAATGCAGCACCCTTTTCAGTTTTTTCAATATATCTCGCAAACGAAGCAAAATTTCGATATATCTACTTTATATGAAACTTTTTGTAGAGAATTGAATTTCCCATCGAAATGGCTTATCTATTTAAAAAAATTTAAAAAATTTTTTTTATGCCAAAAATGTTGAAACAAAAAGAAAAAAAAGCCAAAATTTCGATTTTTTGACTTTGTTTGCTTTTTTGCGTAGCACTTTTTTTGGGTCAGATTTAGGTATAGGCATTGCTTTGTAGGAAAAAAGTAGACAAAATTGCCTTTAAAATGCTGGGTCGAAAATTTTTTTGGGTTAAATGTTGACCGAAATATGGCCACTCGAACATAGTTTTTTTTTCGATTGACTGACAGACAACGCCCAGGTCAAACCGCTAAATAACTATATAGATAACATGCTATACGAAATAGTTTCTGTTTTGTTATGTCTAAAGCTCACGGAGATGCTAAAATAAATAAATAAAATATTTAGAAGTAAAAAGCATTTAAAACTCGACGTAAACCATTTTGCCTCTAGGTTATAGATATAGAACAGAGCAGTGTGCTGTGGGAAACGTGCACACATTTTGTTTTATTATTAGCGAATGGTCACGATGGACTCTGCGCCGCATTGTCTTTCTGTGATCCGTTTGGCTAGAGACCACTCTCACGTAGTTGTGGCAAAATTCGTACCAAAAAAAAAAATATATCGCTAACTTCAGTTCGATAATATTCATTGACATGATTTTTACTTCCTACCTCTACTATGGTAGGGAAGTAATAGATTTAGTACGAAAAAAATATTTCGAGATTTTAACAGATCTTCACGTTTTGAGACCCTAGCAATCGTTTAAGATCATTTTCTGACTGATGTCTCTCTCTCTCTCTCTCTCTGTGTGTGTGTGTGTGTATGTGTGTGGTCAATTTTTCGACTTCGATATCGTAAAAACGAAACAACATACGGCCATGCCGATTGTTCTATTGTGTTTATCAGCCTTTAACTTAGATCTGATTAGATTTTGAGTGAAATCGGTTCAGTGGATCCTAAGATATTAAAAAAAATGTTCTCAATGTCACGCATTAAAAAAAAATATAAATGAATTCTAGATGTTATAATATGAAAAAAATGTAAATATTTTTTTTCTCTAAATTGTATACTTTCGAGAAAAAAAATATTTTACTAAAAAAAATAAAAATTGTATGTAAATCAAGGTAACCATGATTTTTGCTATATTACTAGCCATCAGTAGATCACCAAACAAAAAAGAGGACCATGCTTTTTTTCAAAGAATAAAAAAAGAGTGTTTATTTTTTGCAAAAATTTAATAGGTGGGAAGTATAGGACTGGTCATCAGTCGATTTTTTTCAATTAAAATTAAATTAAAACCTATGCTTTCAAAATTTATTTAAATAGGGCTCAATAAGGCTTCCTCGATTTGTACAAATCGATTTTATTTTATTTATTGTAGATTATAGACGCGTCGACAACTTAGGTCATAAGCGTCTTAATTACATTAAATAACAACTTCCTTAAAACTAAATGACATCACAAAACAGCCATGAGCGGAGGTGGGATTCGAACCCACGACAGTGTGATCCAAAGATCGGCTGCGCTAACCGTTACACGACACTGTCTTCTGTGTACAAATGGAAACCGAACCTCTAGACAAAATGTAAACATAACCTAACAAAAAAAAATTCGACTGATGACCAGTCCTATACTTCTCACCTAGTAAATATTTGCAAAAAATAAACACTCTTTTTTTTTTTTTTCTTTGACTCGGCCCAAATAACGTTAGCTGTTGGTGGTCTTTAAAACACAATTTAATTTTTATTCTTTGAAGAAAGCATGGCCCTCTTTTTTGTTTGGTGATCTACTGATGGCTAACTTAATATAGCAAAAATCATGGTTACCTTGATTTACGTACAATTTTTATTTTTTTTAGTAAAATATTTTTTTTCTCGAAAACTATACATTTTAGAGAAAAAAAATATTTACATGTTTTTCATATTATAACATCTATAATTCATTTATATTTTTTTTTACCTATGTTAATACGTGACATTGAGGTCGTTTTTTTGAATATATCAGGATCCACTGAACCGATTTGACTCAAAATCTAATCAGATCTAAGTTAAAGGCTGATAAACACAATAGAACAATCGGCATGCCCGTATGTTGTTCCGTTCTTAAGATATCGAAGGCGAAAAATTGACCACATACACACACACACACACACATACACACACACACACATACAGACATCAGTCAGAAAATGATCTTAAACGATTGCTAGGGTCTCAAAACGTGAAAATCTGTTAAAATCTCGAAATATTGTTTTCGGACTGAATCCATTACTTCCCTACCATAGTAGAGGTGGGAAGTAAAAACTTTATATATTGAGGTCAGGCGAAAGCGTTGTTGAGTTCTAAATTTCGCAAAGTTTGAAAGAAGAAGAAGAAGAGTACTAAGGAGGCGTCTTAAAACAAACACAATTAAAGTAGTGAGTAAACAAAACACAGACGAGAAGATAGTCCAGGGAACGACGCAGCTGTACGCATTCGGTCCCATGCAACAGTATCTGGCTGTGGAAATACGAAACAACAGGGACGGTTCTGGAACGGGGTAATGGTTGGAAGGGGAAGCTCTAAGAGCCGGCCGCTACCACGTCAGACGTGATCAAGGGATGTCCAGTTTAGGGAGATAAATCGATATAATATACAGATTGTATCAAATTAAACCTGTGCATAGGGCATTCTGTGTGTAAGACAGAGATCGATACATAAAGCAATAAGTAAGAATGAGAAAATGATCGTTGATAGGATGTTACGTGGTTATTGTAAATAAATAATATTTATACAACCTAATAGCGACAGCTTTGTTTTTTCGCTCCTTCTATGCTGTAAAAATGTAAATCTTTTATCAGTTTAATTTACAGTAACCACGTAACATTCTATTAGCGATCATTTATCTCATTCTTACTTATTGCTTTATGTATCAATCTCTGTCTTACACACAGAATGCCCTATGCACAGGTTTAATTTCATACAATCTGTATATTTCTTTGTACGCAATGGTAAATTTAATCTTATGAATCAATCTTAAAGATACAAAAAACTAGGTTGCGTTTTTATGAAACCGCGGTACAAGTGAAACTTCATTGCCATAACCATAGAAGCATTTAAATCGAAATCGCCGAAAATATATAATTTTGAATACGTGGTTTGGTAAGGTAATTTGAACCTTGATCAGTATGGAGACGAACGTAAGAATTCAGATTTTATCGTTGGTGGTCAATGGGTATTTGATGTGCTGCTCGACTGAATATTCGAACGATATATTATATTGTTACAAAACTGTTTTCTGAGTTGGCGGAATAAATATTTATTTACAATAATTAAAAACACAATAATAATGAATGCAATAACGAAAAGTCAGTTCTAACAATCAACACAAGTAAACAATAACTAAACAGTAATTCTTAAACAAAGCAAAACAAAACAATAAATAGCACTTAACTAATAACACGTAATTATTTCCACTACACTAGTATTTATTTTATCAATCTATTTATTTATATCACGGCACTATTTATATCACTGATCCACCGTAGACTTGACTGCGTGACTCACCGTTGACTGATTAATTCACTCACTCGCACTGGCTGTTTATATATGCTACGTGGCCTAAGCCTAGTGTGTTCTCGCTTTCTCTAGAACTTTCGCGCAGGTACTAGTTGTTACAGTAAGCAGACCCCTTTTTCAGAACTCCTGCCTGCCGTTTATATACAGGGTGATCCGTAACAATATTAATTATGTAGACGCACAATATAGAAATGAACATAACGTCGCTGCTTTTCGATGAGTACTGGTCTGGTCGACTATCATCACACTTGTATGCAGTCGTACAATATAGTTATGAACATAAACGTCGCTGCTTTTCGATGAGTACTTGGGCTGGTCAATCGCTTCGATTTGAAGTGACGTGACGTGACGCTTGACGTGAGTAATCGAACGAAAAAAAAGGTTAATAATGTTTTACTTCAAAAAAAATTAGTGTGTGCTTATGACCACACGACAGAAGTGAAAACTTAAGATTTTCTAATTTTTGGTGTCATCTATTATAGCGCATTTATGAACTAAAATTAATTTATTACTAAAATTGTATTTTTAATTAATTCCACCTTGGTTTCAAAAAATTATAATTATTGTCAAAGAAAGAATATAACCAAAATTAAAAAATGTATAAATAAATATCATGTAGAATTTAGAAAAAAAAAACTAAAAATTATACGCTGCCATCAGGTCTCGAACCCAGGTTCCTTGCATAGAACGCAAACAGGTTACCAATTGCGCTATGAATACCAAGTGTACTGCATGCCGTTTTTATAATATAGCTATGTCAGCCGCGTCACATTTTTGCGAACGGTTCCCTTTTTTTAACTACCCAGGAAAAGAGTGCCTAACGCGCCTAAGGAAGTTTTCTCTTCAATAAAAGAATTGTTACTGTTGCTTATTTTTATTGAAATACTATATTTGTAATTAATTAATTAAGAACTTTATGAATAGAAAATTAAATATAACAATAATTTAGTGCAAAAAATATAATCAAATTAAGAGACTACGCTGAATCACAAATTATATTTTGGGTTTTGCACCTGCACTTCCACCATTTTAATCCGTCTTTCCACCACATTAAAGTTGATTTACATTAGTAGGTATATTTTGTTTGTGTATGAGGAATAACATGCCCTGTTCAAAATTATCAAATTTTGATGCATGTGGCGACCCTATTGGGAAATGATATTGGTAAATTTTATTGGAAACGCAGCCAAATTACATAATTATATTTGTAAATATTAGAAAAAATCATCATTTTACAACCAATTTCACAGTCTGGAATCCCGACTGACATTTGGTTGATAAAATGACGATTTTTTCTAATATTTGTAAATATAATTACGTAGTTTGCTTGCGTTTCCAATAAAATTTACCTATACAATTAATAGCCTTAGTAAACTCAATTAACAAATAAAAAATATTTAATTATCTTGTTAACTTTGTCCAAGTAAATATTTAATAATCAAAATTTTACCAGCCCCATCCAGGTGTAAATATATAAGCATAATTATGCATACAGCAGCGCATCGGCAGGCTGCAGTGTTACAGTGTAGGGTTCAAATAATTATCTTTGCAGCGAACTATATAACTACGTGAGTCATGTGTTTTTAATTTGTTTAATATTATTCTATCCCTTGTCAACTCCCAACACACGTAAGCCTTGTTATTTTGTTTTGGATTTGTTATAATTATGTTAATTTAGAGTTGGTACGCTGAAATATTTTATAAAACGTGGATTACGTTTGTACTTACGATCGCGCTTATCAAATTTAGGTTCTCTTTTTTAAAATGATAAGTTTTTTCTAATTAATAAATAGAATATGACGATTCCATGGTTCCTTTATTACAAGCCCCCAGTTTTCAAGTTGTAATTTCAGAACTAGTGAAAGTATTAAGTCGTCACTACGTCTGACACGTGCAGTTGTTCATTAAATAATTTTTATTTATTCATTATTATTGAAAATAATTTGACAAACTAATGCGAAAGATTTGTTTGCATGTAATATATATATCTGGTCTTGTATTATTTTTCGTAGACTTGGTAGTATGAACCAAACTATTTCAACGGAACGAGGATGCTAACCTCAAATATTGCCTGAAGAAGTTGGAAAATAAACCAACGAAACGTTGCAAATTTTGAAAATTTAGCATCAACTAATTTTTTAACCAAGTTATTTTATTTTATTTATTATATTTTACGAAAATTTGAATTTATACCTAAGATAAATAAAAGTTGATTTATTCCTTTCCATGACAACGAATACAATTATTTGTGTTTAACGTATTCACATCATCTGTCTGTACTCGCGATACAGACATTTTTTATTATATTTGTATTATATTTAGATTCTGTATTTTTCATTGAACCAATAATTTTTTTGCAACTGTTTTAGGAATCTTTTTTTTAATTTTAAGGGTTACTGATTAAAATAAAATAACGTAAAATTTTTTAAATCAAATTATAACGAGAAATCTATATACGGTTTTTAATATAAACCTAAGAATAACAATCAATATGATTAGACACCTATACCGTAACTAAATTCACTATATTAGTGAAATTAACATAAGAATATCAGACGAATTATCGCCATGATATTTATATAGAAGGCGCAGTTAATGGATCTGTGGCCATCGTTGCATATATAGGAAAAATTAAATGTATGCTGTTAGGCACTGTGTAGTAACTGGAAACTTTCCCGACACGAAATTAGGAGTTCTGGGTTCGATTCCCGGCGGTGCATTTACATTTTTCCTACATTGCCTTCTATATAAATATCATGGCGATAATTCGTCTGATATTCTTATGTTAATTTCACTAATATAGTGAATTTAGTTACGGTATAGGTGTCTAATCATATTGATTGTTATTATGTTTAAAATTTTTTAGTTTAATAAACCGAAGTTGATTTTAGGACACTTCAATACATAGAATAAAATAATCGGAATTTAAAAAAGAAATACTGATTTTCTTTTTAAAAAATTTAAAAGAGTAATCTCGTAATATTTATCAAAGAATTCCCTTCAGTAAACTTTCTGATTTGTGTTGACATTCACATAAATAAAAATAGTAAATATGTACATTCAGACATCACCTACGACGACAGAAAATGAAATAAATTCTTGTTCACTTGTACGATTTTTCGAAAATATAAAACGTGTTTTCTCTAATGATAAATATTATGTAAATAACGTCAAAGTTTGTTTCGACTGTATACAAAAATAACGAAGTTTGTGTTGGAAAATTAAGATCCGGTTCAGAACATTGCTAGCACCAATTTAAATGGATTTTCCTTCTCTCCAAGGATGGTATGGGATCGACATCATTCTTTCTTAATGAAAAATTGTGCTTACAGAAAAGTTTCAACTCTTCTATTAGCTAGTATAATCAGCAAAAAAAACCTTTCAAAAAGAGCTATACCTACTAAAAAGACGAAAATATTACAATTTTGAGGTCGGCGCCAATTTAATTAATAAAACTTTTATGTAGACATATCTACTTTTATTAAATTGGCGCCGACTTCAAAATTCTACTATTTTCGTCTTTTTAGTGGCTTTTGAAGGAGGTTCAAAAAAAGCCACTAAAATGATACATATAGGAAATCTGAATGTTGGCTCTCAGTATAATATTATTAGACATTTTCCTTGAGGACAGTGTGGTGTAACGGTTAGCGTAGCGGCCTTTGGATCACACTGTCGTGGGTTCGAATCTCACCTCAGCTCATGATGGATGTTTTGTGATATCATTTAGTTTTAAGTATTTTGTTATTTAATGTATTTAAGACGCTAATGACCTAAGTTGTTGACACGTCTATAATCTACAATAAATAAATAAAAGACATTTTCCTTTATTTCTGACCATATTATGTCATCCACGTTTACGTCATATAGAACTCGAGTACCTACTACTGTATTGAAGTTTTTTGAAAATTTTTTAAAAGTAGAAAAAAGTAATGTTTAATGTAAATTAATACTTATTTCAATGTCATTTATAAAGGTACAGGCAATATTTATTTGTTTGTAGTTATTTTTTCTTATTTAAATGACTGCATTTTTGCTTTTTTTTACTTTTATCGCGATCATGCTGTATATACGTATTATACATTCAAATATCGTTTGTTCGATTTCCTTTCAAATGTGTCACAGGAGACTTTTTTAGTACTCAATGACAGGGACGGACTAAATTAGGAAAATTATACGCCATAATCAAATTCATCAAATTTTCTAAAAGCGTTATTTTTTTTTGTAATTTTAAGATTTATGCCGGATTGCAAAAAAGCATTGTCCTCAGCATTTTTAAAATTATAAATTATTAAAAAACGAATTTTTCCTGGGATGAGACATAGTTAGATCGATTTTTTGTCCCCCAAAACCACCTTTTCAGTAAATTTTATCCAAATCGTTAGGGCCGTTTTATTCCTGTCAACGTTTCATTAATTTTTGAGTACGTAATTTTTGACTCGAGGTCATTCCAATTCACTATCCTCGCTAAAAAAGTATAACTTCAAAATAATTTTTTTTTGTGTTCCATTAAAATTTTCCACGGATTCCCTGTTGAACACAGCTGCACAATTAGGTAAGTATTTAAATAAATTTAAAAAAAAAATATTAATTTTTTTTAATAATTTAACATAAATAATATTGAAAAACGAAAAGAAAATTTTTTTAAAGCCATAGATAGATAGATAGATAGATCACTTTATTTCTAAAAATGCTATTACAAACAGCGTAGAATGCGTCAAATATATAAAATATAAAGAATTAGTTACTTAAAATTACTAAAAACGTTATTAAAATTTATACTATAGTATTCATTTAAACTGTATATTACCTTATTAAGATAGATAAATTACCAAAAATTAATTAAAATGTATACAAATTTAAAAAACATCACGTGACTTCAAAACGGGCCAGGAATGTTTGAGACGTTGTTATGTTAAAATTTGTGTGCATTTGATGGTATTTGTGTATGTGTATTACACATACTTACAAAAAATATTAGATTTTTAACTTGGTAACCATGGATACAAAGACCATAGATAACATAATGACGTCACACGAGTTCGGATTCTTTCGGCGCGTCATCGGAACTGAGTTTAAAAATTAATTTTTATTTAAATATAACTTTTTAATTAGTAAGCAAAAAATCAAATAAAAACAGTTTTGCTATAAAACTTGTATGTGGTCTTTCCATTTAAGTAAAAAAAAATTCAATCAAAAACCCAATAGGCCAGTCCGTCCCAGATAAAACCAGCTTTATATAGTATCTACGAGAAAAATTACCAATCAAAACAAAAGAAACGAGTAAGGAAAAATACGACAAGTTTTTATCTTCGAGCAAATAAAAACATAAACAAATATATGGTTATATTGCCATAGCCTACTATTCAGAAGTGAACATAAAAGTTTTCCACGGTATGATAGTAATCAGAAGCGAGCATAGTAGATACAAAAATATATCCGGTATGGTCAAAATCGTGACTTGACCGTGTCATCACAGAATAGACATAAAACAGAATAATATATGCTCATAAAACAGGGTGAATTTCATGATCCGCGCTTGTTCAAAGAATGCACATAATATGCAGTAAATACAATCAGGGGCGTAACTACAAGAAGTTCCAGGTTAAACTAGAAAAACCGGCCAAGTGCGAGTAACACTCGTGCACCGAGGGTTTGTACAATAACAATTTCTATAATAAATCGTAGAATGATTTAACTACAAGTAGTGGTGTAAAATGACGGTCATTTAAAATCGTGACCGCGTCACGATCATTATGACGGTCATTTTGGTAATTTTAAAATTATTGCTATTTGGTATCCAATAATTAATAAATTAAATCACATGAAAAAATAAATATAATATTTACTTCAAATTAACTCCAAAAAATATCATAATACATTCGATAATAAAATATAAAACAATTTAACCAAATTATGAGAGGTTAATTATTACAAGTATGTGACCGTCAGTTATGAAAATGACAGCGTCATTTTTGCAAAATGACCGTCACAACAAATCTGACGCATTTTTGCAAAAATGACTGTCACAACAAATGTAACGTGACGGTCATTTTGGTCATGACTATGGTCAGATTGTCGACTCACATCACAAACTACAAGTGAAGAAAAAATGGAGATAGGTACTGGCTTTTAGATTAGGACGGTAGTGTAATGGATCAATTTAGATTCTCGATTCTGTTAATGAAAATATATTATAGTAAGAACAAATTATATTTAAAAAATTCGACTGATGACCAGTCCTATACTTCCCACCTAGTAAATATTTGCAAAAAATAAACACTCTTTTTTTATTCTTTGAAAAAAAGCATGGCCCTCTTTTTTGTTTAGTGATCTACTGATATGGCTAGCTTAATATAGCAAAAATCATGGTTACTTTGATTTACGTACAATTTTTATTTTTTTTAGTAAAATATTTTTTTTCTCGAAAACTGTACATTTTAGAGAAAAAAATATTTACATTTTTTTCATATTATAACATCTAGAATTCATTTATATTTTTTTTACCTATGTTAATACGTGACATTGAGAACGTTTTTTTTAATATCTCAGGATCCACTGAACCGATTTGACTCAAAATCTAATCAGATCTAAGTTAAAGGCTGATAAACACAATAGAATAATCGGCCGTATGTTGTTCCGTTTTTACGATATCGAAGGCGAAAAATTGACCACATACACACACACACACACACACACACACATATACAGACATCAGTAAGAAAATGATCTTAAACGATTGCTTGGGTCTCAAAACGTGAAGATCTGTTAAAATCTCGAAATATTTTTTTCGGACTAAATCCATTACTTCCCTACCATAGTAGAGGTGGGAAGTAAAAATAAGAAATCTTGGTAAAACGTAATTAAAACGCTTAAATTGTTTTAATTCTGTAGAGCACTCATTCTGTGTTAAATGTGGATTTTGAATAGCCAAACTGATGCCCTTAAAAGACAACAAAACTTCGTATAACTATATCTTAGCCATATAAAACCCCCCCTTATACTATTTTATTTAGAGATGAAACTAAAGCGGCGAAATACAGTGCTTCTAAAACATCGAAATCACTTCTTTAAATGTGGGTCACTAACTGTCCGAATTACTATACAATTTTTAATTCGCATGAGCGCCTCTATCGGTCAGTCGCGGAACTGGCGAGAGATAGACAGGTCTGAAGTCACGTGTCAAATAAGTTATTGTTTCCGGACATTAGTTTTGTGTTTGTGAAATAACCGATAGAGGCGCTGACGACTGATGCGAATCTTCACGTCGCCAATAGTTTTCACATAGTTACCGGAAAATAACAGATTTTATAAATATCTGTTGCTAAAAAATAACGGGTTACTAAAATAACTTGTTACTTAATTAATATCTGTTGCCAAAAAATGTTAGGTTACTAAAGTAATTTGTTACTTAAATATCTGTTACTAGATAACAGAATTATCCGAACTTGCGTATGCTATACATAATTGTTCTTATCAAACAGTTTTTTTTTTTAAAGACTACCAACAGCTAAGGTTATTTGGGCCTAACACCAACTTATATTTTCAATTCATTATTTTTTTTTTAATAAAAAATTGAAAATCCAATTGACACTTTTACCAGCTCTCGGGCTAGAACCCGGGAACTGGGGACTTGTAATAGAGGAACCATAGCAACGCTATGTAAACAACAACATTGCTACACTCTCGGCTATTCTCAAGCCCTATCAAACAGTTATCTACCAATTATTTATTAATCATTTTAAAATAATTCATTCATCTCTGGTATAGAAAGTGTTACTAAAAACATAATCGTGTATTTTTTTTTTCAATTTTGAGGAACATTTTCAGTGTTGCAGGGTGGTGATCTATAAGACATCGAGTGAACAGTGCACCGGTCATTCGAGCGTTTCCGGCATCCGTCGAGCTCGATGACGGCTCAGAACAACAGCATTTGATGTTCACGGAAGGGTGAGGGGTGAGGCGATATTCGTGAACAGTGTGGCGCGTGCACGAAAACATTGTTATCAATGACTCTAGAGTCTAGTGTATATTTTAACATTTTACTAATGGAGGAAAGGTGCCAAATTGGCAGGGATTCCGAAATATTTTAGCATTAAACAAACTTAATGCAAGTTAAGTTATATGTCGCTATACCCACAAGGCAAATAGGTACTTTTTGTCAAATTTTTGGTAATTTTTAGGGTTATGTACCTCAATAAGAAAAAACGGAACCCTTATAGGATCACTCGTTTGTCCGTCTGGTTGGCTGGCTGGGTGTCCGTCTGTCAAGAGTCAAGACCCATTTTTTTTCTACACCCTCGTATAGATTGTTTCAGAGTATACAAGTGTTCCATAAATATACCGACAAACTTTTAGGGGTGGTAGAGGATATCAAAAAAAAACATTTTTTGCTTTATAAACATATGTCTGAAAACGCTTCATTCTCGAGATACAGGGTGTTAAAATTTGTAGAAAAAATCGTTTTTTTTTAATACCTGCCCAAAAAACGCTTCAGCCGATATTAATGAAATTTTCACGATTTGTTAGTAATTATTTATTATTTAAACTTAATTTATTATTAAACTTAATAAAGATTTAAAAAAAACGATTTTTTCTACAAATTTTAACACCCTGTATCTCGAAAACGAACGGACATATGTTTATAAAGCAAAAAATGTTTGTTTTGATATCCCCCACCATCCCTAAAAGTTTGTCGGTGTATTTATGGAAACACTGAAACAGACAAAACATCAAAGACAGAGACGCAGCAAACACAGCGCGTTAGAAAATTAAAAATTTTTCAGAAATAGAGGTTCAGAATTACGGACGTCTCGATCGTATTTTTGAAGTTTGGAGGTTTGAACGGACAGTAAATGGCAGAGAAAGAAGTGGATTACAGATCCGTCAGGCGAATTTTTTGAAAAAAGTATAAGTTAACATGTGAAAGATTACGTAATTTATTTTTTAAGTTGTAAGTTTTTCCAGGAATTTTTTTTTCAATTTTTCGTTAGAAGGATCTGTAGTGTGAATCTGGGTCCTTCATTTGGCGTTTACCCGAAACTTTCAGCTTCAAAAATAGCGTCGGGAGAGCAATAATAATTTTTAAGCGAGGGGAAAGGATTTGAGATGAAGAGTGTTGGGGGTATTTGTAGGTATGAATGCTTTAAAACTGAATGTTGTTTTTTACGAAGAAAGGGAAATATTTCGGGAGATGATATAGACTGGTTAGAGTGTGTTATTTTAAGCAAAAAGGTTCATTTGAATATGTGGTCAATATTGAGCGTCTATAATCTACAATCTCTGAATTATGTATATTGGTTATGATGTTCTTTGTACTCGTGAAACACACTGTAGAAAAAAGTTTCATTTCTAATAGCGTTTTCAGCTGGTATGCATTTTTTAACACTAGTGGCCTGTAGTTTTGCACGAGTGTAACACTAGCACCGTGTCAGTGTTGAGTAGTGTACACGACCTTCGTGTAGGCCATTACAGTTGTCATAATATTTTGCACTTTATTTACATGGCGTTCCTGCGACGGTGGTTAAAGTGTAACACTCAAGGTCACACTAGCATCCCACCGCCGGCCAGCCGAACACGATAAACTGTAGCAATGCTCTTTACACTGACCAGTCGAATACGGTTTCTGGTGAAAGTTTACACTACTGCGGCTTAGTGTAACAATGTGTAACCAGCTGAAAACACTATAAATAATATATTTTAAACTGTATTTCAAAATGGCTTATTAAAACACTATACTTACGTTCCAAATTCAGAACTATACTAGAATCACAGCTGTTTCCTGGCCAAACCGTACAACTCACTCACAGCTGTTTCCTGGCCGAACTGTATAACTCACTCACAAACTTACACTCCGAAATTACATAGTGACCCTATGATATAGGACAGACTAAAATATAATCAATAACTAGAACAAAAAAATAATCTGACCGGCACCGTGACAAAACAAGAACTGAATCTTGAATTTAATTTTACATTTTATAAAAAGTATCAGAATAATTATTATATAACATCAGCGTAGGTACCTACAGTATGTTGTGCAATCCTAGATAAAAATCGAACAGTGGCGTATCATATAGAAAGTGTACCATAAATAATAATTATGATTAGATTTTTTTAATTAGTAAAATGAACGTTTAAGAATAGTCGATTGCATATCTAGATGCGTAATGGGGTTTATATTGACGAGTGGTGACAATATGCAAAAAAGAGCGACAGCGAGTTTTTATACAGTCACACAAGTCATAATACCATTATTTATTTATTTAACAATGGCATTGCAACGATTTTTGTCTATTTTCTAGCACTAATATATTTAATTTGAATTATTTAAACTATGTAACTTTTTTGTCGATACCTATGTCGCTTTATGTATTATTCTTTTTTTTTAAAACCTGTATGTTTGCGATAAACTTGAAAACCGCTGAATCGATTTCAATTTGATTTTCACGGTTATGTAGAGCATTATTTTGGCAATGCTTTAGGCTAGATATTATATAAAAATTATCTCTGTCAAATACGAAATGGGCACGGTTAATGCCGTGCTTGTAACAGCTATAGTATATTATATTATACCAAATACTTATTTCCAGGCAACTTTGCTCCACAAATTTCAGTATACTTTGTTACATTTCATGATAATAGAAAGACTGAAGTGAGAAACTCGCTGAAATTTTCTTGGCGTCGTATTTACAGATTCATAACACAGTTTATTTTCAGTAAAGCATTGGGGTTATAAATTGCTCTAGTCTTATTTAGTTCCACATTTATTTTTATTTTGCTTACCGAAAATCTACTTGATTACGTTTTCTTTTTTTTTTTTAACCATCGATATTGACTTTATACGACATTTTTTATTATATTATGACGTATTTGCTAGTTTTACGCATAAATATCTGGATGACCGAGCTTTGCTCGGAAGAGTTAAAAAAAAATAGTACTTAAAGTTCTCATTTCATCAAAATCGTTAGTCGTTTTTAAGAAAAAAAAATTACATACCTATAAGTAGATAATATTATTATACATCAGTATAATACGTCATACTACATAACGTATGTACCTACATATTTTCAAATAATTACTGATTATTTTAATAAGTTAAAGATTGACTGTCAGAGTAATTTGACATAAATAATGAAAATAGTTTGTTTTTCCAAAGCCTACTCACCATACGACACTGTTTTATAACGTTAAAAAAACTGTTTTTTAAAATGATAAAATGATAAGAAAACAAATTTTTCCAGAGATGAGACCTAGCTAGATCGATTTTTTGCCCTCCAAAACCCCTTTTCAGTAAATTTCATCCAAATCGTTAGGGCCGTTTTCGAGAAAATATTTACATAGGTACATATACAGGGTGAGTTCGACCACCCGTATCAGTCGTTTTTTTCGAAAACAGTTAGTCGTAGAGAGTTGTGTCAAAAATTTGTATTATAAAAGCCCTAATAAAGAATCGAATGGTGATAATTTTTTTTTCCGGGAAGGTCGGCTTCCCTATTAGTTTGCTCCAGAATGTCCAGAACTCCGGAATTATAAATGTAAAGATAGGTCGAAAATGGTATTGTTGAAAAGATCTTTAAAAAATAAGCAAGTTTTGTAGGAAAATTTTTTTTATTACTGCCACCCCTGTTAAGTAATATTTATTTGAAATTACTAAATTAAAATGTCATAATAACGAACTTTTTAAAAGTCCGCATTTAAAATCTAGTTACCTATCTATCGATCATTAAACACTGAAGAAGTACACTCACAGTATAACCAGAAGAGCTCAGTAGTATGTATTAAAGAGTAAATGGAAGACAATTTGAACACTTGTGACAATGTCTAAGGTTGCTAGATTTTTAATGCCGACTTCGATCGTTATTATGAAATTTTGATTTAATAATTTCAAACGATTGTTACTTAACAGGGGTGGCAGTAATTAAATAATTTTTCCTACAAAACTTGCCTATTTTTTAAAGAGCTATTCAACATCACCACTTTCAACCTATCGTGCTTTCTAAAATTCCGGAGTTTTGAACATATAATAATTTATATTTATATTTATAGAAATTTACAGGGGTGGCGGTAATAAAAAAAATTTTCCTACAAAACTTGCTTATTTTTTAAAGATCTTTTCAACAATACCACTTTCGACCTATCGTTACATTTATAATTCCGGAGTTCTGGACATTCTGGAGCAAACTAATAGGGAAGCCGACCTTCCCGGAAAAAAAATTATCACCATTCGATTCTTTATTAGGGCTTTTATAATACAAATTTTTGACGCAACTCTCTACGACTAACCGTTTTCGAAAAAAACGACTGATACGGGTGGTCGAACTCACCCTGTATATACAAGATTTGCTCGTTTAATAATATAGAGATTAAAGCTTTACTATACCCGCTGAACTACATTAGCTAGGTATAGCTTTTCCTTTTTATAATAACACTATAGTCGGGCCGCTTAACAGATGGAGCGATGAAAACGCATGATCACCTGATTGGTTGCTTGAACGTTCGGGAACGAAACTATATGCGCGGAGGATACGCCTGCGGCGCAAGCTATTCATGTGCTTTTCACGTGTTCACTCCATCTGCTAAGCGGCCCGACTATAGCGGTCCCAGTTTGCGTATTGTTCTTTCAGAAATACGTTCTTTGGAAATATTCCAGGAAATTTCACAATAACCAGGAACTGCACAATTACAATTTGACAAAAATTGATTTTCGGGCTTGAGAATAGCCGAGCATGTAGCAGTGCTGTTGTTTACATGGCGTTGCTATGATTCCTCTATTACAAGTCCCCAGTTCCCGGGTTCTAGCCCGAGAGCTGGTAAAATCGCTTGCCTCTCTCTTAACAACGTTAAAAAACAGAGAGACTCGACCTGAAAGTTTTCATCCCTAGATGAAAACGATCAGTTTAAACCCGCTTAACAGGTACCGAAAATCGAATTTTCAATAGCGGCGTTGTAAAAAATTCGTATCGCGGTTAAAGAAGTAACATATTTTTACGGGGAAAAATTAGAACACACTGTATATAGACATTTTATACTAACGGTTTCGATCAACATGTACACTGTACAGATCAACCTTTAGTGTTTGAATAATAATAACATCAACAACGAATGCACAACAACAAGTACGTCGGTCGACCGGAATTAGATCCCCGCTGTGCATTGTGCAGTCAGACACGGGATAGCGGGCACGCGGCGGCGTCTGTTGATTCCCCCTGCTTTGATAAAAATAAATGATATATATTAATGGTTTGATATGATAAGTCAAAAATTGTGCTTTGGTTTGAAAATGTAATCTAAATTGAAGATTTTAATTTTATTTTGCAACTATGTAAAAAAGTTAAACGTACACCAAATGTTATAGCTATAGAATATAAAATCACCAGGGTTCACTCCCCCACCCCGAAATTATTGCATAGGTTAGAGTAGATGCACCTTGTTTAGATACTAGATTTTTATTTATTTTATTTATTGTAGATTATAGACGCGTCGACAACTTAGGTCATTAGCGTCTTAAATACATTAAATAACAATTCTCTTAAAACTAAATGACATCACATAACATCCATGAGCGGAGGTGGGATTCAAACCCACGACAGTGTGATCCAAAGGCCGCTACGCTAACCGTTACACCACACTGTCCTCTTACTAGATTTTTAAAAGTTAATCACGGAACTCGGTACCTGTTTAGCGGGTTGAAACTGAGCGTTTTCATCCCTAGGGATGAACATTTTCAGGTCGGTTCTCTCTGTTTTTAACGTTGTTAAGAGGGAGACAGACCGGTTGGATCCGCATATAACTTCCGAAAACGTCAAATTAAGAAGGGGATAGAGCGATATTGAGTCCGCATATAATATTCATAAACATCAAAATGACAGACATAACCTAACATAAATCCGACAGATCTAATATTTTTGCGACTTTTTTGCACGCACAAATTGTAGGTACCTCAAAACGAATTGTCAATAGAGTTGTTGTGAAAAATAATATGCAATTACTCGGTATGAAACTTGGCGTTTGCAACACGTGTGGTTGTAAGCCCTCGTACCTCGGGCAGCAAACTTCACAAGTTTCTTACCTTGGGATGCAATATAGATACTATTACATATTATACTTCTTAGTACCTAAAATGTGGTGACATAACAGTAATAATACACAAATACTGAAATTTTTTATGAATAAATGCCACTCAAAAAAATGTTCAGCGTCACGATTCATAAATCAATTATATTCCAGACGAGATAATAATAATGCACGCAGATTCCTAGTCTGAGCGAAAGTTGTTGAATGGTTTATACTTTTAAGGCAACCCATTTGAAAAATGAAATCTTAATCTTCAGATTTAGATTAAATGTCGAATGTCCATTTATTTTTTTTAAGGTGATCAATAGTGTCAACCACTTCATATTTTCAGTTTATTATTGTTGAAGTAAAATTTCTTAAGCGGCACTACCTCGACGATTTGAAGGGGAAAATGCAATTTGCAAAGGAGTATAGCTTCTCTAGCGGCGATAACTATAGAGCTACACACCAGGGGTGTTACGAATATTCGCATCCGCATCCGTAAATGCGGAATATTCGCATTAATTCAGACATCTGCATCCGCATTCACATCCGCATCAATCAATGCGGAGTTTTTACGGATGCAGATTCACATCAACAAGTAACTACATGTAAAGAAAGTGGGCGGAGCCAGAGTGGCACGTGCTAAAAATATGATTAAATAAATAAAAAGTTAAAATTAAATTGATTTTCAGTTATTTATGCACTTAAAATTTAAATAATTATCCTTTTAAAATCCCAAAATCCGCATCCGCATCGCATCCGCATCAAATCCGCATCCGCGGATGTGAACTTCTAATAATCCGCATCCGCATCTGCATCCGCGGATGTCTAAATTTTTGCATCCGTAACAACCCTGCTACACACACACATCGGCGGCTCGGAGCAGGCTGATTCGCACGGTGAAGCGGGTGGAAAGGGGTAATGGCGATAGCGGCACGGCGCGCGTGTAACGTTTGTTGGAGTAAATTAAAATTGTAGAAGTAGCTTATATTGGTAATTTTGAGAATCGAAATAATTTCCGTAACAATATATTTCTATAAATTTAAATAGGTCCATCACCATTACTAAAAATGATTATGACGTAACAGAACGCAAGAGGATATGTTATATGAATATATTATATATAATATTCATGTGCGGATACAATAGTACAATAAAACAGTCATTCTTATTACTCTTCTTCTTCCTCTTTTCCCGTACTCTTTTGTGTATCTACATTATGCCTAGTCATTGAGAAGTACAGCTCAACAACCCATCCCTAATCTGAATATTTCAGCGCCATTGATTCGTCGTTATGAAAATAATAAATTTCAATGAAGACGCCTCGCCGATTGGTTCCCAATGCACGTGCTTTTGTGCACATCCTTTGATTTATCTTTTTTCCTCATATTACATCTCTCTTTCACTTCATGACATATCAGAAAAAGCTACAATATCATTTTCCGTTATTTTTTATAAACAAGGGGAAAAAGTTGTGAGCCGACAGACCGCGTAGCCGGCATATCAAAACAAGTTAATGGAGACATTTTCACAGTTTTATCTTATTCGGATACTAGTCTTCGCCCGCGGCTTCCCTCGCGTTAATGTCGGTTGCAAAATTTATCTCACCTTATTGCAGAGGTGACACCTACCAGACGTATAGGTATAATGATAATAATAACCCGAGACCTATCGCGTATGACGCGGCGGTGCTATCCGTTACACCACGCACATCTTACATAGCAGTAAGTACTATATAATAGGGTATTATAATCATGAAAAATAATAATGTAAACAGTACGGGTGTTGGAGTGCGAACTCATATTTAATGAAAGCGGCATAAACGAGCGTTTGTAAAGCCATAGCTTTTATTAATATTATTCAAAACTGAAAACGCTCTTGTCACATTGTGAATGATGATAATAGGGTATTATAATCATGAATTTCAGACTAACTTCATGGTGTTAAAACGAAAAAATTCACTCTCATCATTTTTCAATAACGCGCCAAAAAAAATCTCTTCTCAAATCGGGACTGAAGTTCTGAAATTGCGACTCCCCTAAGATTGCGCCGCGACGCCCCAGGGCGTCACGACGCACCGTTAGGGAACCTCTGATTTAGGGTATAAAAGCACACAGGACGTATATGTAATTTTATAAAAAAGTAAGTAAGATATAAGTAAACATATAGCCAATTGTTTATATTTAACTGAATGCAGTTTTCAAATACATGTTCACGATGTTCATTCATGAGCACATTGTTCGTATAAAAACTATTAAAAAAAGAAAACATTTCTTTAAAGCATCTAAAATCTTGAAACGGTTTACTGAAAAACAAGATATTCAACTTAAAATTGTCTGTATAAGGTAAGCGTTATAGTGATCAAGCTTAATACCTAGTCCAAGAATTTGTGGTCAAAAATTGCAAGATTTTTGTAAAGGTTTAAAATTTTTAGACTTAGCTAGAAATTAGGATGTAAATAAAATATACTTAATGTATACTATCAGCTCAGTCAAAGAGTGATGTAAAAAGGGGTCTAGCCGGAATGTTAATGAGCGTAAAATACGAGTTCGGGACTTTGTTTCGACTGGTTAATAAAAAAACATATTAAAAGTCCTTGATCTTCGGGTGGTTGCAAGAGGGGGAGGAAGCACTTCAAAGGTACCTTTTTTTGGTTTTTCGTGTATATCTGGAAAACAGTTGGTCCTACGAAAAAATTCTATGCATAAAAATTGTAGCTGATAAAATTTCCTACATTTTCTATATTTGAGGGTTTTTTTATCTTCAACCGTTAACGAGTTACATGCTTCTGAAAACCGCTATTTTTCGAAAAAAACATTTTTCGCATCTGCACATTTTTTGCCGAACTTTTCTTACTAGCGCCTCAGCCTTTCAGTTAAAAAAAAGTTGTAGGGAATTAAATTTCCTTCAAAATGGTACATGATATAAGTATCAGTTTACCATTTTATCTTAACCTGATCCAAAGTTTTCAGAAATGTGTAACTCGTTAACGTTTGGAGATAGAAAAAACCTCAAATATAGAAAATATAGGAAATTTTGTTAGCTACAATTTTTATGCATGGCATTTTTTCTTAGGACCAACTGTTTTCGAGATATACGCGAAAAACCAAAAAAAAGGGACCCTTGATGTGCTCCCCCTCCTCTTGCCCCTACCCTACATTTTCAAGTCGTAAACAAATACATGCCGTTCGAATCAATCACAACTCAAGAAACAAAGGTACACGCGTATTAAGTACACATGTATCTAATGATATTGTTACAAAACTGTTTTCTGAGTTGGCGGAATAAATATTTATTTACAATAATTCGTAACAATTAACTATATACAATAATTGCAGCAACGAAAAGTCAATTCTAACAATAAATAAAACTTAAACGGTAATTAGTGAACTAAACGAGCCACTTAAATAACACTTAACAAATGACTATATACAGGGTGAGTTCGACCACCTGTATCAGTCGTTTTTTTCGAAAACGGTTAGTCGTAGAGAGTTGTGTCAAAAATTTGTATTATAAAACCCCTAATAAAGAATCGAATGGTGATAATTTTTTTTCCGGGAAGGTCGGCTTCCCTATTAGTTTGCTCCAGAATGTCCAGAACTCCGGAATTATAAATGTAACGATAGGTCGAAAGTGGTATTGTTGAAAAGATCTTTAAAAAATAAGCAAGTTTTGTAGGAAAATTTTTTTTATTACTGCCACCCCTGTTAAGTAATATTTGTTTGAAATTACTAAATTAAAATGTCATAATAACGAACTTTTTAAAAGTCCGCATTTAAAATCTAGTTACCTAGTTATCTATCGATCATTAAACACTGAAGAAGTACACTCACAGTATAACCAGAAGAGCTCAGTAGTATGTAAGAGTAAATGGAAGACAGTTTGAACACTTGTGACAATGTCTAAGGTTGTTAGATTTTTAATGCCGACTTCGATCGTTATTATGAAATTTTGATTTAATAATTTCAAACGATTGTTACTTAACAGGGGTGGCAGTAATTAAATAATTTTTCTTACAAAACTTGCCTATTTTTTAAAGAGCTTTTCAACAGCACCACTTTCAACCTATCGTGCTTTCTAAAATTCCGGATTTTTGAACATATAATAATTTATATTTATACTTATAAAAATTTACAGGCGTGGCAGTAATAAAAAAAAATTTCCTACAAAACTTGCTTATTTTTTAAAGAAATTTTCAACAATACCACTTTCGACCTATCGTTACATTTATAATTCCGGAGTTCTGGACATTCTGGAGCAAATTAATAGGGAAGCCGACCTTCCCGGAAAAAAAATTATCACCATTCGATTCTTTATTAGGGCCTTATTAATACAAATTTTTGACACAACTCTCTACGACTAACCGTTTTCGAAAAAAACGACTGATACGGGTGGTCGAACTCACCCTGTATATTACAAGGATTATTTATTTGTTATTATTTCTGTATTTATATCAGATTTATTTCGCTGTTCAACACTGTCACAGTACAATCTACACTGATTGATTCCCGTTGACTGATCAATATTTATTTCATTGCGTGACGCCGTCGACTGACCCTCTGACTCACTCGTACTTCGCTTATATAGGTCGCGCAGCCCAGCCTAGTACGTTCTCGCGCTCTCCAGAACATTCCGGCAGGTACTGTGACCCATCCTTCTCGTCGTTTCTATTGGAGGCAGTGGCGTAACATCTTGGGGTTTGCTACAATATAATTACTTCGTCTTGAAAATTAATTTTTGTATATTCGACGTGAGACACTCCATTCCTCGCCGGCACAACCTAACTATTTGATGAAGCAACAATGTATGTCACACCATGCATGTTAACAATTATGTCACTTGCCCCAAAGACGTGTAGAACTATTGGTGCAAGACATTGCAGCGAATTGGAGCAACATTGTGATTGGCTTACATGTACGTTAAGACGTAATGGTCAATATCGTTATGTTTTATGATCCAGTCTTAACACACTTGGCATCGTTTGTAACGGCGCGCCGGTTACAACAATCCCCTTAACACGAACGATTTCCCTGTCACGTATGTTTTTTGATGATGATCCTGACTTGTTTTGGACGTTACAAAGTATCATTTCGTTCAAAAAAGGATGCTCATAATATGTGCAATTGCGATCAGGTTGACCGGGCGTTGCGGATTTCAGTCTATAGGTGTGTACGAAGCCTACTAGCGCCGCTAGCGGGCAATAGTGCACGATTGAACTCATTTTTATTGTTGTTTTAAACTGCGAAATTGTTTAATAAACGAATGCCATTTAATTTCGTTGCGTGCATATAGTATAAATAGCATAGCATAAAAGGTACATAAAAATTATTTATTCTAGGCTAGGCGCAAATTGAGACACGTATAGCACGTGTGACGTGACGCAGCACAGCGCGTATTTTTGTAACCTATAGGATTCAATGAAACAGCGCAAATTGGGTACATGACACGATGTCGTGCCACACGCGCAAGTGCGGCGCAGTGGTCGAGACACAGTTTTACGTGTCACACGTGTAACAACTTGTGGTGCAACAGTAGATTTTTTAGTTTTTCGTTTTCTTGTTTAATTTATTTTTAAAAAAATCATGACAGAAGAAAAATAGTTGTAGTTTTAAACTGTCCACTTTTTTTCTCTCTGATAGAATGTATTTATTAGGTGATTTAAATTTAGTTTTTATCACGAAATAGAACATTTCCTCTTCAGCATTGTCTGATTCCGATTCAGAACTTAGATTTAATAATAACAATTTATTTGTACGTGTATCGGACATTTTTATGCGGCGGTAGAATAAAAAAAGCAATTGTTTTGTTCATGTAACATGCGGCAGTGACAAGTGATAACTGCATCCCAATTTGCGCATCACAGCACAGCACGTGTAGTACGTACGCGCCGTGTCTCTCGCGTCACGTCACGTCACAAGTGCTATACGTGTCTCAATTTGCGCCTAGCCAAGTTTTTTCTTCTTCAATTTTGACGTATAATAAAAAATAACTAATTACTTTATATCAGATATGGAGGTGTACTTACATCTATGTCTATGGTTTATATTGACAGACCATAGCATAACCTAAAACCATGGTATCTGTAATCTTGCGAACCGGATTTAAAAAGTGTCAAATTTATCAGATTTATAGTAATAATTTCCAAATAAGTAAAATCATGGATTTACTTACTTGTCTTTTTAAACAACTTAATGCTGACTGACAATTACGGAAAATTAAAGTTCCGAGTTTACAATGGATCTCACAACGAGCGCTTGCGTCGATATTATTATAACTCCGCCCCCCTGCACACAGTCTATAATCTGACTGTTTCCTCACTATTTCCCGTATTTCAGAGAGGGCTGTGACTCCGTATTTTGACTCAAATCAAAATTATCAAGCCCCCAGTTCCCAGATCCCAATCCGAGAACTGATAAAAGTATTGTTACGGATCATCCTGTATATAACCGGCAGGTAAGAGTTCTGAGAAACGGGGGTCCGCTTACGTAACAACTGGTGCCTGAACGAAAGTTCTAGAGAAAGCAAGAACACACTAGGCTTATACTACGCAGCCTATATAAACATCAGTCAACGGTGAGTCACGCAATCAGTCAATGGAGAATACTGAGCGAAAAATAGTGCGTCTGATATAAATACAGTAAATATAAATATTTGAAACATAAATAACTAAAAATAAATAGTTCTGGTATATAGTTAATTGTTACGAGTTATTGTATATAGTCGTTTGTTTTGCTTTGTAATTACTGTTTAGTTATTGTTTATTATTGTGTTTTTAATTATTGTAAATAAATATTTATTCCGTCAACTCAGAAAACAGTTTTGTCACAGTATTGATTAGATTTTCAATTTGTTTTAAGAAAATGATAAATTAAAAATATGATTTGTGTTAGGCCCAAATAACCTTGACTTTTGATGACTTAAAAAATCAGTACGTTCCTGCAGTATACGACAATAATTTATTTGTTTGTGAAAGTTTTACAAAGATCCATATGGTAGACGAACATATAATAAACTCGCTTGTATTATTATAGTTTTTATACGTTTCTAATCTTGATATATATGAAGTTATTGATAACGCTTATCAACTGTAATTTGTTAAAGTGCTTTTTTTTCAACTTCACTTTTCCGCCAGATAAAGAAAACCTTTACTTCTAATGAAATAAGCTAGTTGCTGTACATAAGACGATAAAAAATTAGGTTATGTTTACTTACAATGCACACAAAATATTTAATATAAAAAACAAACCGATGTTATATTATTATTATTGTAGATTATAGACGCGTCGACAACTCAGGTCATTAGCGTCTTCAACACAACAATTAATAATCCATTTGTGTATTAGAATCTGCCAGCCGGCATACACAAACCGACTGGTACGAGCTCGGGCTCCTGGGAACGGCAATTCCCAAAGAATATTGGAATGCAATTGCGAGAACAACTACATTCCAAATGTGCATCGTTTATTTTTTGTTTCATAACAGTGTCGATTGTTCCACGTCATTATACCGGGCCGAGGAGCCATTTTCCTGAGAGTAGTTCTAATCCCGCCTCTACTCATGGATGTTTTGTGATGTCATTTAGTTTTTAGTTAATTGTTATTTAATGTAATCAAAACACTAATGACTTAAGTTGTCGACGCGTCTATATAATTTACAATAAATAAAAAATAGCCAGTTAAATGTTAAATATGTAGATACTTCGAGGAAAGACTTGTAAATAGGTATTAATAATGTTCAAATAAGTCGTTACTATCCGATAATTCGATCAGCCGATTGATTTATCAACAGGCGCGCTTCGCCTTACTGTTACGAAATTTGAAAGATTAGTATATAGCGGAGTCCGTCTATTACGACTTCGTTTATAACGATTAACGGGTAACCGTTTTTAGCGACGTAAATGCAAACTCAAGTTAGGTTTCATATAGTCGTACTATGAAAGCGTAATTGTTATTGACAATGCAACAAAACAGATGAAATATAATTTCTGGTCACAATATTATCAGCAATAATTTGTGGCGCACATTGTAACTAACACAGTTTCATGGTGCAATAGTTGGATGACTCCCAAAAGGCTGAGGTACCGACGTCAGTACACTCTCTTCATATTAATGCGGCATATATGGGTGGTATGAAAACTAAAAGGACTAATAGCGTTTTCAGCTGGTTACACTTTGTTATACAGTAAACTGCACTAGTGTAAACTTTCATCAAGAACCGTGTTCGACTGGTCAGTGTAGAGCGCAGTTCTACCGGCTGGACGGCGGTGGAATATGCTAGTGTGACCTCTAGTGTTACACTTTTACCACCGTCGCAGAGATCAGTGATATAAATAGTACCGTGATATAAATAAATAAATTGATAAAATAAATACTAGTGTAGTGGTAATAATTACGAGTAATTGTATATAGTCAAGTGCTATTTATTGTTTTGTTTTACTTTGTTTAAGAATTACTGTTTAGTTATTGTTTACTTGTGTTGATTGTTAGAACTGACTTTTCGTTGTTGCATTCATTATTATTGTGTTTTTAATTATTGTAAATAAATATTTATTTCGCCAACTCAGAAAACAGTTTGTAACATTATTATTGTTTCCAAAATCGGTCTCAAATAAATTTAACAGACTATATCACTGTCCTGTCAAGTAGCAACAAACTGCCGTAGTGCGGCACCATAACATAAAGGGCGTTATGTTATAATGCAACATTGGGGACTGTGCCAACTGATTATAACGTTTACATACCATTACACTAATGACGCACTATGATATTACTTCGCTACATTGCATCCTTAGGTGCGTCGCATTTACACTACCGTTGTCTTAGACCCCAAAATATTCACTTTCCGACAAGTTCTTTAATAGTGTTACGAAACTGTTTTCTGAGTTGGCGGAATAAATATTTATTTACAATAATTAAAAACAATTAACTATATATAATAATAATAACGCAACAACGAAAAGTCAATTCTAACAATAAAAAAAAACTTAAACGGTAATTATTGAACTAAACAAGCCACTTATATAACACTTAACAAATAACTATATATACAAGGATTATTTATTCGTAATTATATTAGTGTCACTGTATTTATGTCAGATTTATTTATTTGTTCAACACTGTCACAGTACAATCTACACTGACTGATTACCGTTGACTGATCAATATTTATTTCATTGCATGATACCGTCGACTGATCCTCTGACTCACTCGTACTTCGCTTATATAGGTCGCGCAACCCCGCCTAGTACGTTCTCGCGCTCTCCATAACATTCCGGCAGGTACTCGTTATTCAACAAGCAGACACCGCTTCTCGTTTTCTCTATTGGAGGCAGTGGTGTAACATCTTGGGGTTTGTTACAAAAGATTGAAACATTTTAGATGTAAATACCGTTGCGTTATCGCTTACTAATATTTTCGGTAACCCAAACCGTGCAAAAATTTCGCGTAATTTACACAAAGTAGCTTCTACATTTGTTGATGTCATATAAAATGCTTCAATCCACTTTGAGTGAGCATCTATTACCACAAAAAACATTTTACCACTTATAGGACCTAAATAATCAATGTGCAGCCGCTCCCATTTATATACGGGATACTGCCAGGGAACCAGCACCGTTTTTTCAGGGTTTCTGCTCACCTTTGCACAAATTAAACAAGATTTACATATGTTTTCGATATCTTCATCTAACTTAGGCCACCAGAGGTATGCTCTTGCTAAAGATTTTGTTTTAACTACTCCCATGTGGGAATTATGCAACTCATTTAACATCTCTGATCTCATAGTGGTTGGTACTACGACTCTATAACCCCACATAATTACATTATCTTCGACAATTAGAGAATCTTTTCTGTTAAAATAAGGTTGCAATGCACTGTTACCAATTTTGTGTGGCCACTTTTCGATTATAAATTTTTTTATTTCGTTTAAAATAGGATCTTTACTTGTTTCCCGTTTCATAGTTTCAATATTTAAATGCAAATTACCATCAGACACATAATTTAAGTAGGTATAATCCACTATAGCATCATCATTTCCAATTACATCATCTATAGGTAATCGAGAAAATGCATCAGAAACATTTAAATTTGAAGGAATATACTCAATTTTATAACTGTAACCGGATAACAACAAAGCATATCGTTGCAACCTACTAGCAGCCATAGTCGGAATACCTTTTTTATCTCCGAATATCGCAACTAGAGGCTTGTGATCCGTCACTAATGTAAAACTACGGCCGAACAAATATTGATAAAATTTTTGTACGCCAAAAACAAGCGCTAATGCCTCTTTATGAATTGTCGAATAGTTTCTTTGTGCTTTTGAAAGAATTTTTGAAGCATAGGAAATAGGACGTTCAGTACCATCCTCAAATACATGATACAAGACTGCCCCTAAACCAATTTGTGAAGCATCACAGGCTAACTTTAATTCTAACTCTGGATTATAATGAACAAGCACATCCGATGATGCCAATATACTTTTAATTCTTTCAAACGCATTTTGACATTTCTTTGTCCAATTCCATGTGTGATCTTTTAACGTCAATTCATAAAGAGGTTCTAAAATATCAGAAATATTTGGAACAAATTTCCGATAATAATTAACCAGACCTAAAAAGGATTTCATTTCAGTCACGGTTTTTGGGCAAGGTGCCTCCATAATTGCTTTAATTTTTTTTGGTGATTTATTTAAACCTTTTTCAGTTATGCAATAACCCAAATAATGTATTTCATCTTGAAAAAAATTACATTTTTCTTTTTTTATTTTAAGCCCACATTCATTTAATTTGCTCAATACTAAATTTAAATTTTTCATATGCTCATCATCATCACGACCGGTCACTAAAATATCATCTAAAAATGAGATAACACCATCAATGCCTTGAAACATTTGTTCAACAATTTTCTGAAAACACGAAGGCCCCGAGGCTAAGCCAAATGGAAGTCTGTTATACACGAACAACCCTTTGTGTGTACTGATCGTGGTGATTTTTTTTGAGTTTTCCTCTAAGAGAATCTGCTGGTATGCCAATGTCAGATCTATTTTAGAAAACTTTTTTCCACCTTGCAATTTTGTAAATAAATCTTCTATCCGGGGTAGAGGATACTTATGTGTTATAAGCTGTGGGTTAACTGTTATCTTATAGTCACCACATATCCTTACTGACCCATCAGACTTAAGTACCGGAACAATAGGTGTCCCCCAATCACTGAAATCTACATAGCTTATAATATTTAATTGAATTAGCTTATTTAATTCATTTTCCACTTTTTCTTTTAGAGCAAAAGGAAGTGGTCTGGGCTTAAAATATTGTGGTCTAGCATTTTCTTTTAACAATAGCGTAATTTTCTCTTTGTTAAAAGTGCCTATCCCCTCCGAAAATACGTTAGGATATTTGAAAACTATTTTATTTACCTCATTGGCTATATTTAAACTTTTAATTTCCGTTATGCCCAAAGAAAATTTGTTCATAAAATCGCGACCTACTATGGGTGGTCCTCCTCCATCAATTACAAATACTTCTAAATAAATTGATTTGTTATTAAATTGAAATTGCATTTTACATGACCCTACTGGTAACGTTTCTTCCCCTGTATAGGTCATCAGTTTCATTTGCGTCTTACATAATTCTATTGTGCTATAACATTCTAGATACAATTTTTTTGAAATTGCGGTTACTGCAGAACCGCTGTCCAACTCCATGTTTTGATTAATGCCGTTTACTATTACTTTTAACCAAATTGGATCATTTTTTATTGATTTTAAATTAAACATTGGAGAAACATTAGTTTCTGGAGAAATATTAGTTTCCAAAAAATTTGTATCTTTAGCATTTTGATTATCATTTCTGTTTGAAGAATTCTGCTTATTCTTACTACTGCAAACCGGTGCTAAATGACCTTTTTTACCACAGGTGTGGCAACTATAACTGCGATACCTGCACTTTTTCCCAGAATGGTTCGATCTGCCGCAAACCCGACATGGAGATTGTCCCCGTTGTTGGTGATCTCTGGTTGGTTTATTTGGAGGTTGCCGGTTGTCCTTCACCCTGTAGATTGGCTCCGATTTAATCGTAGCTGAAGCTCCCATGACTTCCGCCTTTGTAAAATACTGCTTGCTTTTTTCTAGATTTTGAGCTACTTGAATCGCTTTTTCAAATGTTAATTCTTCTGGCTTCTCTTGCATTAATTTCTCGAAAATTACTTTTCTTTCCATTCCAAACATAAATTTGTCTCGCAAACAATCGGATAACATTGCTCCAAACTTGCAGTTAACTGCCAAATGTTTTACTCTAGCAGCCCACTCAGTGATTGTTTCGGATTCCTTTTGTTTAGCGTCATAAAACAACGACCGTTCTCCCCAAACTGAAGTTTTAGTTCCAAAATGGTCATACAACAGTTCGGCTAACTCCTTAAAAGTTTTGTCTTCTGGCTCGTTAGGTATTGTCAAATCTGACAATAATTTATATGCTTCGTCACTTAAACTGCTTATTAGAAATGCCCGTTTAAGATTTGTTTCTTCGATTTTGTTGATTAAAAAAAATTGTTTTAATAACTTGTAATGTACTCCCCAATCGCCAGTATTAATATCAAATGTTCTTACTGAACCGAAGTACGTAGCCATTTTCTCGTCGCCAAATGTTAAGTTTTTAGGATTTTATATTGAAATCAAGACAAGGTTTTTATTTTAACTTAACAGCTCAAAATACTTTTATTTAATAAATGTAACTAAAAATACATTTGTACAGATTTACCGCTTATATCATTACTTAGTTAATTATATAACGCTTACGTACTATTTTATAAACTATATACAATAATTATTAAGTGAAATATTTAAAATATCTAACACTTATCAAAAGATTATATTGTATATTTTCTAACTTCTTTGTAAGTTTTAGATGAAGGTTGATATCTCGGACGCGTGTCGGACTTCAGCTATTATCATTTAATCGTCTGTATTTTAGTAAAATTATTTACAATGGATAATTTTACCAGTATTTTTAACACTATTATAATAGCAGATTCTACCTATATCTATAGTGGCGTAATCAATCATCATCAATCAATACATGTTTTAAAACAAAGTCCCCCGTCGCGTTTGTCTGTCTGTCTGTACCCCATATTGTCTCCATTACTGAACGGATGTTGTTCCGGTTTTCATGATTAGATAGACTGATTCACGAGGAAGGTTTAGATGTATAATTGAAACTGGCCAACCCGGCTTCGTCCGGGTGAAAATCGGGTGTAATCTCAGAAGACCGATTTCAAAATTTGTTGATTTTTCTATAGGTGGTATTTTGCTAAGGGCATAGACTATAATAACTGGCCGGCCCGGCTTCGTCCGGGTGAATATCGGAGTTAATTTCAGAAATTACTGAACCGATTTCAAATTGTTTTTCACTGTTCGATAGGCTATGATAACGAGTGAGTGAGCGAAGCGAGTGAGTAATGTATTAATAATTCATAAATTCATTGCATCCAGGTGAAGTTGAACCGGGTCGCTAGTAAGGTATATTACTGATGAGTAGTGATAGTATGTTAAAACGAGTACTAGCGAGTTTTAATAATCACACGAGTCGTAATATCATTGAGCACGGGATATACAATATATATGGTATTTTTTGTCCTATATCCCTTATAAACTAGCTATACTTTTGTCTTTATTTTCAGTATTTTCAAATTTTTTTTGACAGTTCACTTGTGTAGAAAACTTCACTTCTAAGTTCTAATAGTAGGCTAAATGGCACACTACGATGGTCACAGTTTATACTATGAACGCAGTAACAAGTTTGTTAACGTCGTATTTCAGTTTAGTAATACGCAGCCAACTTGTGGAATTGTGCAGATATTGTGTTGCTTCAGATAATACAACATTAAGCTTATACCGTGTGTAGGGTTGCTAGACGTCCGGATATATCCGGACATGTCCGGGATTCTAACATTTTATTCGAAATTCGAGCGGAATTCTGATGGGTCCGAACTTTTTGTAAATGTGATGAAAAAATTAAATATAAATCAACTCAGTTAAAATATTTATATAGAAATACAGCGATGAAAAATTAATCATTAGGCATTATTATATTTTTCATAACTTGTGATTCCGCGCAAGCTTTCTTTGTGTTTTTAAAGACCACCAACAACTAACGTTATTTGGGCCTAGCACCAATTCATATTTTCAACTCATTATTTTTTTTTTTAATATAATAAATTGAAAATCTAAATGACACTTTTACCAGCTCTCGGGCTAGAACCCGGGTCTTGTAATAGAGAAATATAGCAACGCCATGTATAAAACAACAGCATTGCTACACGCTCGGTCATTCTCAAGCCACTGCAAGCTTTCTTCTTGACTTAGAAATTAGCAACTTTTCTAATACATAATATAAGAGCAAGATATGAAATCATCTACGAGAAGCGCTCGTAACGCTAAATATATAAGAGAAACACCCAATGACGTCACGTTACAATGCAATATAAGAAAAAATGATATATTTAACCCGTCACCGTCGGAACTCAAACCTGAAACTTCCAGTTTCGCGCTGGCTGAGTTATTAATTACTCTACACTGTAGAGTCTACAGTGACAACTAAATGTCCCTTTTGTTTCATATACAAAGCAACTGTAAACGTCGTTTCTACATCATGCGAGAGCTAAGGGACATTTAGTTAATAGTTATGTCACTGTAGAGTAATTTTGATAACTCAGCCAGCGCGAATCTGGAAGTTTCAGGTTGCGTCCCGACGGTGATGGGTTAAATAAATAAATTTTTCTGATATTGCATTGTAATGTGACGTCATTTGGTGTTTCTCTTATATATTTCTTGTTGATTTAAAATCATCCTTAAAAAATTTACGCGTGCTAAACTATATTGTAGATAAAAAAAAATATAGAATAAACTAGCCGTTACCCGTGGCTTCGCCAACGTATATTTCGATTTATGATTTATTATCCCCCCGTGAGAAATTCTCCACCTGCGAAGCGAATCCGGGCTGGTTTTATTTTGAATACATAATTCACTCGCTTCGCTCGTTCGCCCGAATATTATTAATACATTACTCACTCGCTTCGGTCGTTCGCTTCGCTCGTTCGCTTCGATTTTATTAATACATTACTCACTCGGAATTTTATTTATACATCACTCACTCAATTTTATTAATACATTACTCGAATTCGTTGCATTGATTCTGTTTTCAATTGTTTATAACAAATTCAATTGTTATAAACAATAGTTGTTCGTTTCAGTCGATGTCTTAGTGTTAGTAACGTTATTTCAGTCGAAGAAACGGGTCTCCGTTGAAAAAACTCGAATTCATTCACATTGCATAGATCCCGTTTTCGATTGTTTATGACAAATTCTATTGTTATAAACAATTAACTTGAAAAAAAAGTAGCCTATGTCCTTACGGACAATGCCCTCCATGTGTATGCAAAATTTCATTGCAATCGGTAATTCTGTTTCGGAGATCAGCCGGAACAGACAGACAGACAGACAGACAACAGAAATTTATATATATAGATTACAAGAAAATCTATACAAACAGTTTTGCCCTTTAGTAACAGATGCCGAAAAAACGTACTCAAGAAATGTAAGAAATTAACAGACACCGCGAACCAATAAATAATTAATGCATACATTAATATGAAAATATGTAAAGGAACTTTTATTATTATAAAAGCAATATAATTTAGTATAGAACTGAAAATTTAACAGCTTATAATAGAGATTTTATAACTTCTTACATAATTCAATAACTGCAGTAGTTCGTTGCACATTTTAAACCAAGATTGTTATTGCCACTCGTGTCTCGTTCAATTCTTCACATTTAGCAGTTTTCAAACTTTCTTGGTCTCGCGGGAATTTCTTTACTTTTGCGGAAATTAGCGAACGAGTCAAAAAACAGTGTAATGGAATAAACAAGCTCCGACCGTTTAGCCAACACATAGGTAGGCACTACTAGTATCCCACTAAAAACATAAATGTGAAAAGGGGCCAAGTTCGGTACCAAGAACAGCTTCGCCGAAAAAAGAATGGAGATCTATGTGGGTGCCAAGTTTTCATTTTGCAAGTTTCCATGTTTTATATTATAAATAAATGAATTTTTTTTCGGCAAAGCTGTTCTTTGTACCGAACTTGGCCCCTTTTTCACATTTATGTTTTTGGTGAGATATCAATACTTTTTGTAAAGTTACATTCTACTTAAATATTAACTAGACACATATTATATACCTACTTATTCATCATACTTCATGTATATAATATATGGTATTGTTACAAAACTGTATTCTGAGTTGGCGGAATAAATATTTTTTTACAATAATTAAAAATACGATAACAATAAATGCAACAACGAAAAGTCAATTCTAACAATAAAAAAAACTTTACCGGTAATTATTGAACTAAACGAGTCACTTAAATAACACTTAACAAATAACTATATATACAAGGATTATTTATTTGTAATTATTTCTGTCACTGTATTTATATCAGATTTATTTCGCTGTTCAACACTGTCACAGTACAATCTACACTGACTGATTCCCGTTGACTGATCAATATTTATTTCATTGCGTGACACCGTCGACTGACTCCCTGATTCACTCGTACTTCGTTTCTATAGGTCGCGCAGCCCAGCCTAGTACGTTCTCGCGCTCTCCAGAACATTCCGGCAGGTACTCGTTGTTCAGTATTTTCGATACCATTCCACGCTTTACCACTGTGACCCCTCCTTTCTATTGGAGGTAGTGGCGTAACATCTTGGGGTTTGCTACAGTATGATGATCTAGACACAGCCGATACTTGTGCTTAAAGATAATTTGTAGTTTTCAGATTTTTCCCTTTGTATACGCCTAATGATCTACCTTGATGCCAAATTTCAAGTTTCTAAGTAACCTAGAAGTGGTCTAGGTTTTTGATGAGTGATTGAGTGAGTGATAAAAATGACAATTTTCAGACTTTAACTCAAGAACTATAATAGGTTTATTCATGAAAATTGGGATTCTAAATGTTCAAGAGGGCCTTATTAGGCATGCAAAATTGCAAGAGTGTAGGTCTAATATTTTTTGAGTTAGGAGGGGATCGAAAGTAACTCGAAATGGTTCGTGTTATAAAGGGTGTCTCAGCAAGAACTTGAATTTTGAATCGCGCGCCATTTTCGACTGTTAATTGTTGAGTCAGCCATATTTGGTATTTGTTTAATTAAAACATTGAAATTTACGAAAATGGTGCGTTACAGGTCAGAAGAACGTTTGTTAATAGTGAAAACCCATTACAAAGAAATTGCACGCCAAAATGTTTCAGCAAGAAATTGAATTTTAAAAACTTAAAAAATATGTTAATTTAATGATTTATTTACATTTTTTTCTTCATATGTAGATACATTTACACATGAAACAAAATATCGGTTAAATGACCACCGTTGCTCCGTTGGTATAGGAATATACTCTTTTGACGAAACTTTGCAGTAAGGGCTGCTGGATTTCACGAATTTGGCGTGCAATTTCTTTGTAATGGGTTTTCACTATCAACAAACGTTCTTCTGACCTGTAACGCACCATTTTCGTAAATGTCAATGTTTTAATTAAACAAATACCAAATATGGCTGACTCAACAATTAACAGTCGAAAATGGCGCGTGATTCAAAATTCAAGTTCTTGCTGAGACATCCTTTACATCCTGCCGGTGCGTCGCCTGCTTTTCCGAACTTGGCTGATAAACCTGCTGCCATCTACATTCAATTTATTATGTGAATCATTCGAGATGCAAACCACCGTTTGAGAAACACATATTGACTATGCTCTGCTATATTATAGCAGAGCGTAGTTTGAACAGAAAACCACGTATATTTATAACACGTTAATGTGCAATTCAGTTGACGGCGAATGGGTATAGAGGATTGTGGGTTTTATATAACGAGACGAGCTTATTCGTCACGAGATTATTCGTCTTTGCGATACTTTCTCTGTGTGTCTGTATGGATGCCCGTTCGCCCGCCGGGACAAGTATACATTGCGAAGAGAGGATTTTATACAACTTCGCCGTCTCTTAGCGAGTTAAACAAGTATATCTTTGCAATTCGAGAAGATTTCAGTGATATAATTTCTTCAGTTAACTCACAGACTCCTTCGTGGTTGTAAAGGGTTCGACTAAATGAAACTTTGGATACGTAGAAAACACTTTTCCAATTAAAAAGCATGGCAAAAATATTCTTTATTCATGAAAAACTAAACAAAACGTCATAAGTAGGTAAAATGTCGAGTTTTTCGTATTTTTTTCATTATCTATCTCTACACTTATTTAAGTTATAAAACACCAACTTAATATTAAGTTGGTGTTTTATAACTTAAATAAATTGGATAAGTTATTCACAAGACTTAAAGATAAGACGCCTATCTCACATCAATCTAATATTATTTATAAAATACCTTGTGAATGTAATAAGTGCTATGTGGGACAAACAAAACAGTTATTAAAAAATGGAATTTATCAGCACAAAATGGACTGTAGAAACATAAACTTATTAAGTGATAATAAGACGGCGTTGTCATCTCATCATTTCGACACTGGGCATAAATTTTTTTTCAATGAAGTTCAAATATTAGATAAAGAGTCAATTTGGAAGAAACGCAATATCAGTGAAATTTGTTTTATTAGAAAAAACAATTCAATCAAATTATTATAGAACAGACACTCAAAATTTAAGTAGTCAGTACAATAATATTATGTTATGAAATTATACTAACATTTGTATTATTATTATTGATTGTTAAAATTTATAGTCAACATAATTTGTTACCATGTTACCATGTTTTTGTCTTATGTACCCTATATCTTATGTTAATTGCTATGGTTAGTAATTAATATTGATTTTCATAAATATTGTTATTTTTTTGTACTTGAAAAAGTCTAAATATATAGACGAAACGTCGTACATTCAATTAAATAAACCAAATATTTTGTCCACTATCCTGCGATTATTCTTAATTTTATTATAGTTATCTCAGAAACTACAGACATTTTTTTACTGATTAAAATCTACTTCTTCCTGAGTGAGATAAGATTTAACGTTTTATAACGTGTTTATATAGTTGAACGGCCATTGCTTCGATTATCAATGCTTGCACAGTACAAGCCCAAAACAAATTATCGCATGTATGTGCGGGTAATATAAGCAGACTGCAACGGCGCTTTAAGCATTTTACAATTTAATTTCTTATTTTTATGTAAAAGCACCGAGTCGTGTATTATTTCATCTAATCTGTTTACAGCTCCTATTTATTAAGATATCTACATATACAGATTGTATCAAATTAAAGCTGTGCATAGGCCGTTCTGTGTGTAAGACAGAGATCGATATATAAAGTATTAAGTAAGAATGAGATAGGAAGTTACTGTGGTTACTGTAAATAAATAATATTTATACTACCTAATAGCGTCATCTTTGTTTTTTCGCTCCTTCTATGCTGTAAAAATTTTTCGGAGATAGGCAACCATTTGATTCAAATTCTTGCGAATTGTTGTGGCAGAAGGAGACGGTCTATTTTCAAAGGCAGCTACAAATAATTTTATTATATGTCGGCGGTTGAATGACCAGCATAAAACCATTTAATTATTTGGATTTTTTTCCTGAACAGTATAAATTGCCATTTTATCAATAATTTCAGTAGTGACTATTTTTACTGTAGAAAACAACGATGACGCTATCAGGTTGTTCGGTATTATTTATTTACAGTAACTTCCTATTAGCGTTCATTTATCTCATTCTTACTTATTGCTTTAAGTATCAATCTCTGTCTTACACACAGAAAGCCCTATGCACAGGTTTAATTTGATACAATCTGTATATATCATCGCTGATGATAATACATTATTGAAAAAAATTAAAGATGATCAAAAATATTTTCTCCGCAATTAATGATCAGATTTGAAAAACAAAAAGACTGTTGTAAAAAGAATTGAGAGGCCCTTCGAACTGCGAATCGCTTGACACACCTTTCTATTAAACATTTTTGGGATGCAATTCACCCTGCTCTCAGGGTCGAAGTTACGTAATTAATACCAATCGATTTAGATGTCCCCCTTGATTCTAAAATTGACGTGTGCGAGCTTTTTTCGCAAAACTGATGTTAAGTGACCAAAACTTGGGGTGACTGTTTTCATTGGGCCACTCTGTATGCTAAAAACCAAGACAAATGGTTGAAAAATACTTTTTTGTAAACAAGTTTCTATGGCAACGTGCTCTCTACATGAACATTGACGTCACACACTGTTTTTGATTTTTAGAAATTTATTCATATTTCAATAAATTACTGCATTTCAACCATACAATGTTTCTCAGATTTTAAAGTTGCACTGTAAGAAATGAGAAGACCGATTACATAGATTATCGTTGGTCCATTTGTAGCCAGCGATTAATCTGGTAATAGGCACACAAAGAGATAATGACGTCGCAAACAGGTATCGCCACATCGCGTAGATTCCGTAAAAACACATTGCGCATGGGTGGTTACTAATTTTACATTAATTTGTTTTGTATTCATCCATTTTATATATGTAACTATACATTTTATTTTGTAATTTTTACACACTTTATTGGAATATTATACAAATTATGTAATTTTAATTTACTTTATGTAAAAATTACGAATTTGTTTAACTTTACAGTAAAAGTCCAAGTTTTTATGAAGTTTTCTGTTTAAAAATAAATAATAATGTAAAATCACTTAGAAAATCTAGCGAAAACTTTCAAAGTATTTTTACATCTATTTTTTACAGTGTGTGTTCAAATTGCAGACGTAGAATTTTCGTACTACGAAATAAAAATGAGAAAAATAATTTGATGCATGTACCCTATTCCTCAGCTCAAAAAGCAAATGATATTCGTGTAAAGATTATGTCGTAAGTAAGTATGTAATCTGACAATGTGTAAACTCACAATTTTGAGTGTACATCGGTAAGCAGTATCTACAATGTAGATATTGTAATGATTATGAAGTGTACGCGGTCGGTGGGACATTCAGAGTGTTTGGTGTTACAGTATAGAGGATAATCCGGTGACGTGACGTGTGATAGGATGGGTCCCACCAGTCGCCTGGCGTGTCATTCCTACATGCGTGCATACAACACAAAGACAGACAGACGGACGGACGGACGTGACGCGTCGCAATCACCTTCGGGCGACGCGTTTGTCACACCGAGAACAGGGATCACACGAAAAACGGAAAATTTTCCGGGTTGCAATCTTGCAATATTTTTAAGAATAGCTGAGTAATTTGGTACTCGTCTCACTAATCTACGATGCCTAGAACAAAAGCTAAATGGCCGCCATTTTGAATCAAGATAGGTAGCAGAAATCAAGATCAGACCTCCTTGAGAACACTATTTGGGTGTAACTGAAAATTTTGGTAAGTACCTATTTTGTTGTTCTACGTTAGAGTTATGACTTATGAGGCTAGGTACTAGATATTAAACAGTTTTATTTAGCTTGACCCCGTATATTTGTTTGTTTGTTTGCTACTATCTTTGTTCCAAATTTTGCGACAGCTTTTTCAACTACTTCTATTTAACCGATTCTTATGAAACTTTGCACACACATTGAGTTCCCGTGACAATACAATATTATGATAATTTCAACTTGGTAACGAGGATCTCTTGATGGAATCAGGAGGTGGACAGTTGAAAGAATGAGGAGTTTACATAATGATACGGGCCAATCAAACTAAAAACTAGAAAATAAAAATAGGTAAAAATTTTTTAATTAAAACGTTTTTATTTTAAATCATCAGCTGTACCAAAAACTAGAAAATAATTAAGACACAAACCAAGGGGCACTTTGCGTCGCTGCGTCAGCGGAATAAGTAATAAAAACGTGGGGTGCATAAAAATCTGTATAATTATTAAATAAGAATGGCTTGTCTAAAAAAATGTGTTTCCAAGCCCACCAACAGAAATATTTCAAATGGGCCCCACGTTTTTATTACTTATTCCGCTGACGCAGCGACACAAAGTGCCCCTTGGTTTGTGTCCTAATTATTTTCTAGTTTTTGGTACAGCTGATGATTTAAAATAAAACCGTTTAACTTAAAAGTTTTTTTATCTACTTTTTTAACTTCCCATTGGAAGTTATTGTAATGGGTCCGAAAATCGAAATCAAAAAGGAAAAAAAATTTTTATGTTTCAAGGTCACTACACTATTTTTACACTACTTTTAGAAAGATGTCTCTGTGTGTGTGTGTGTGTGTGTGTGTGTACGTATGTACGTACGTATGTATGTATGTATGTGTCAATTTCTTTCTAAGACGAAATCTCGAGAACGAAAAATGATATCGACTACGTTGGGGTGCCAATCGACGCGTATTAACGTAAATATGATCTGAAAGGAATTTTTTTAAAATCGGTTCAGCCGTTCTTTTTTCTTAACCAAATAACCTCCAAAAAAGAAGATTTTACACAATATCTCGCGAATAAAAAATTATATCGACTTCGTAAGGGTGTCAATCGAGGCGTGTTAACGTCATTTTGATCCGACATAAATTTTATAAAAATCGGTTCAGCCGTTTTTTTTTTTTTTTTTTTTTTTTTAATTATTGATGTTTTAATGATTAAAATGATTACTTTTCTGTGTAATATCTAATTTAATTATTATTATTAAATATTTATCAAACTGGGAAGTTCGTCGTGTGGACCTCAAGGGTCGCACTTTAGTCCTAATAAACGACCCACCTCACGGCTTGTTTCAAGAATAATTTGCAGCTCTGGCTATTAACGATTGGTCGCGAGTCGCAGTCGCATCACAAAAAACTCGGGTCGCAGTGCCAAAACCCTGCCGACAATATAGTGTATTTGCTAATTGGCATTGTGGCTTTATTATGTGAACTTAAGTTTGTTTTTGGACAAAATAAAAAATTTAACCCCTTAATACATCCCTTAAAATAATATTTTTTTTCTTAATTTCAAAATTTTTATCAATGCAACCTCGGTACCAAATTAAATACACCCTTCAGTAAGTAAAGCACTATCCGTAAACTAGTGTTTTCATAAAATTTGTAACTCCGGTCCTGTCGGGCCGATTTTATTAAAATTTTAGCAGAACATTTTAATCGTTACTAAAGGGTTAAATTTCAATTTTGAAACGATTCTGAGAATTTTTTCGGCATTTTTGGGCCCAAAAACATTTTTCAACCCCTAAAAACCACCCTTAAAATAGTCCGATTTGGCCCATTTTAAATAGGCTTCGTGCGGTGATGGATTTTAACGTGCCTACCAAATTTCGTCAAAATCAATTAACTCTTTCGAAAGTTATAGCCCGCACACATATATATATATATATATAAATATATAAATATATAAATATATAAATATATAAATATATATATATATATATACATATATAAACAGACATTTCCAAAAATGGTGCCAAAGTGTTCAGGAGGCTATGAAACGTCGAGAAATTTTGGTCCGACCCCTAGGTCCCGCCATCCGACCGACGCCAATAGTGTATGTGCCATATGGCAAATACACTAAAAAACATATCTTGACAACCCTGACGTCAGTACAGAATCAAGAAGAGAGGATGTGCCAGCGTACGTTACACGATGGCTTCACCATTCTCATTATTAGAGAGCTGTGTATGTCCGTTAGTACCTCTACCCACCGCCGTCGAGCTGAGCACCAATACACATGCGGGCAACGCAACCATACAGTAGATTGTATCCCGAAGTAGCTATGTGTACGTATTTGTGACCACAAAACAAAATGGCTTAGCTCTTAAGTATATTTTCTCTAACTTTGTTATTTTACAGGCGCTATTTAGAAATGAACACTTCTTATGCGACTTCGGACGCGTTTGCGCAAAGCGTTTAACAATGACGCGCGCGTCCCACTAGTTTTCATGAGAGGTAGGCGCGGAGTACGGGGAGTTGTGTCCGTCGTACCAGTATCGAGTAGTGCAACGCAAGGCCACACAGGATCAACGTTCTCTCTCTGACGTTCTTCTACGTCATTCCATTAATTTAGTGTAAGCAGTATTCTGCACTTCAGCCGTTGCGATGAAAGTACTTAGTGTATGAATTTCCTTCGCCTCGTCGGTCACGACACTCGTGTAGGGGAAAGGTACCTTGAATAAATATTAGTAAAAAAAACTTTTTAGAGACAAGCTTTCATATAAATGCACTAAAAAGGAAAAAATAATTTTTAATAATTTAGGCTCATAATTATAAAAGCGTGGATCGTGAACTCTATGATATAGTTTATTAGTCACGGCCCACGCTTTTATAATTATGAACCTAAAATTATTAAAAGTTATTTTTTCCTTTTTAGTGCATTTAAATAAAAGCTTGTCTCTAAAAAGTTTTTTATACTAATATTTATTTTGTTCATTTTCGTCTTTCAAAATTATACCCCCTTTTGACACCCGTAGAATGCTTACGTCAGAAAAGGAACCAACTGTCCAAATTTCAAGTTTCTAGCTTCAGCGATTTGGCCTGGGCGTTGATTAGTCAAAAAAACCCTATATCCCCGTTTGAACCTCTTAGGGGTTGAATTTATTTCTAAAAACGATTTATTCCTGTATTGTCATCGGGAATACATATGTGTAAAACATTTAAAATCGATCGGATACGTAGAAGTCGTTCAAAATTGACTTGCAAGTTTTGACCTAAACAAACACACAAACTAACATACATTGCAAGTTAAATAAAAGCTTGTAAAACAAAATAGCTGTGGTTTCCAGTGTAATGAAAGATCACCGCTGTAATCCCTCCGTCCTAGAGACTAGTTAAATCTGATTTTATTAAAAATCTGATAAGAGCCACTTTGCCTCGTGACCACATAGGTACATATAGAGGAGGGGTTCATTCAACAGGAGATACGGGACAGAGACGGGAGAGTGTGTAGCTTATCGCTTAATCCCAACTGTCCTCATATTTCACCCGATCTCCCTGTTTCTATCTTCTATATAGAGGTACCTTCGAGTAGCTAGAGTCCCGAACCCGAATTCGTCGTTTATACAGGACCGGTTTTTGCGTGTGATAAAAATGTGCCTCGAGATATGGTGTGTGAAATTTTTTATGCGGCGTTACTGCTTCGACGAGTTGAAAGATAAAAACGAAGAATGTGTAACAGTAAAAAATGTTTGGACTGTATCCCCTCTTCTCGCGAGATCTGTGTGATCTGAAGGTGAGCCAATAAAATTTATTCCCAAAATGTCAGTGCTTGATGAAATTTTAACACAGGTTAGTTTATGTAGAATTTACAAGAAAAATTGTTGAAATTTCGACGGTTAAAAACGTATTTAAAAGATAACCTAGAGATTAGGGATTATGCGGTGGGTCGACAGTTTAAGGTGGGCCATGGCTCACCCGGCCCGCCACTGGCATTTTAAAGTAACTTCTTAACTTTTGTGTTAAAAAACAGCTAAGGTTATTTGAGCCGAGCACCAATTCATATTTTCAATTCATTATTATTTTTTAATAATAAATTGAAAATCCAATCGACACTTTTACCAGCTCTCGGGCTAGAACCTGGGAACTTGTAATAGAGGAACCATAACAACGCCATATAAACAACAGCATTGCTACACTCTCGGCTATTCTCAAGCTCAACTTCTTAACTTCCAACATTACAGTAGGTATACACATTGTACAAGGTTCAAAACTTACATTTTGTTTATCACAATAAGATAATGATAAACGAAATATGTTTTATCAAAAATACTTTGTTTAAGCATTTAAAACGCTCGTTCCGAATACTTATACAAAGTTGGTACTTTAAGCTTTTGTAAGTGCTTAAAGCATTATTGCAAGCACAAAGTTCTCAGTTCAGCTCTGCTTTTACTGAACTCAAAAAATTAAGAAAAATTTGACTACTAGGTGTTTTAATTAATTAATTGTAGATTATAGACGCGTCTTCAACACAACAATTAATAATCCATTTGTGTATTAGAATCCGCCAGTCGGCATACACAAACCGACTGGTACGAGCTCGGGTCCCTGGGAGCGCTAATTTCCAAAGAACATTGGAATGCAATTAGCCATAGCAACCACATGCCAATGTCCCCCCTGGGGGGGCTAGGTGTTTTTTCTTTTTAGCCACAGAAATATAAAACTCGATATATAAGCTGCCCAACCTAGCCATGCTTTTGCTGTGTGACTAAAATTATTACAGTCTCTTTTCAAAATCTTATAAAAAATAATAACGAATTGCACCCCTGGAGGAGCATTTTCAGCAGGACGCAGTTCCACTGGCACCAGTACAGAGAAAGTAACAGCACTGCGGACATCACACATACAACGCAACGTATGCAAGTATAGTACGAAGTAATCCGCGGAGCGAAACGAAAGCGTTCCGAATTGCCCTTCGGTTCCCTCAGGTCCCGCCTGTCTGCCACGATTATCAAACTGTTCAACTAGGGAATCACCGCGACCCTCCCCTCCCAACAATAATTATGCAAAGTGAGAAAAAAAATAACGTGAGGCCATATTCTCCGGATTAAATCAATTAAAAAGCCTGTCAACCTTTACTGTAAAAATAAAACGGGTCAACCGCAAACGTATTATTATTTTAAGGCTTAACTACAGAGTAGATAAGTTCTGTAAGAGGCGTCGCTTCGAGCAGCCTTTTTATGTTGAGCGTAGAGTTTTAATGATTTTTAAACGGTCCGGACAATTTTCTGGTCGCTTAGGTGTGTTACATGTAACAGCACGCGGGCGCGATATTTTTAAAGTTATATCTTTAAAAAAATCTAGAAAACAAATTTATCAACGCATTAAAGAGTAGAGCGAACATTTTCTTTCACTTTTATAACGTTTAGAAGCGTGGGGCACTCGATGAATTAAGTGAAATATAGGTCCCACGCTTCTAAACGTTATAGAAGAGAAAGAAATTTATTTTCTACTTTTTAGTGCGTTGATATATTTAATGGTCGGTTTATCGTACATATTTTTAATCACGATGTTTTTTAATCACACTGTTAAATGAATGATTGCTATGGTAACGAAACGCAGCAACCAATGAACACGTGGCAATCAAAATTTAACAGTGTGATTAAAAAAACATAGTGATTAAAATGTACGATAAACCGGCCATAAGTGTGTTTTTTAGATTTTTTCAAAACTATAAATTTTATTTTTAACTTCTTACTCTTTGTCATCGGAACTACACATGTGTACAAAATTTCAACTCGATCGGTTAACGGGAAGTGGGTGAAAATTCAAAAGTGCGATTTTCAGTCGCCGAAAGCCGGTCAGCTAGTTACCGTTATACAAATTAAAAAAAAGTTTTTAACAAAAAAAAACCTCCTTTCAAAAAGCCACTAAAAAGTGGAAAATAGAACAAAATTTTGAGATCGGAGCCAATTTAATTGCTTTATTATCTACTTTTATTTTATTAAAATGGCGCCGACCTCAACATTTTATTATTTTCCTCTTTTTAGTAGCTTTTTTTGTTAAAAAGTTTTTTTTTATTTTTTACTTTTTAGTGACTTTAAAATACGTAGTTTGCACGTTATTAACCGACTTCTGTCTTGATATTTGATTATTATTAAATAACTAAAACTGACATTTACCTCAACGGTATTACACTCCGTTACTTACTTTTTATTAAAATCAGTCGAACTACTGTACCGATTTAAGTAAAATTTATATGAGACCACCCCGAAGGTATGCCCTATTAAATAAAACAATAATCATCAAAATCGGTTCACAAATACAGGAGAAATCGGTGAACATACATTCATTCATACATAAAAAACATGGCTGCCAAATATAGAATCTCCTCCTTTTTCGAAGTTGGTGAAAAAAACGAGGTCAAAAGTTTCACTTAAAAATCCAATTGATACTTTCACCAGTTCTCAAATTAGAATTTGGGAATTGAGGTTTGTAAAAGATGAGCCGTCGAAGCGTCATATAAATAACTGTTACGGATCACTCTGTATATAAACGGCAGGCAAGAGTTCTGAGAAACGGGATCTGCTTACTGTAACAACTAGTACCTGCACGAAAGTTCTAGAGACAGCGAGAACGCACTGGGTTTAAGCCACGCAGCATATATAAACCGGTGCGAGTGAGTGAATCAGTCAGTCAGTCAGTCAACGGTGAGTCAGGCAGTCAAGTATATGGTGGATCAGTGATATAAATAGGACCGTACGATATAAATTTATTGATAAAAATAAATACTAGTGTATTTAGTTAAGTGCTATTTATTGTTTTGCGTTACTTTGTTTAAGAAATACTGTTTAGTTATTGTTTACTTGTGTTGATTGTTAGAACTGACTTTTCGTTGTTGCATTCATTATTATTGTGTTTTTAATTATTGTAAATAAATATTTATTCCGCCAACTCAGAAAACAGTTTTGTAACATAACACAGCGTCGCTACAAGATTAGCTGTTTTCAATCCCTCGAGATTAAATCTAATCCAAGTTTATATAAACTAGTTGACAAGCGCTGATCATGCAACTGTACTAGATTACGGAAGTTGGATCGTAGCCATCAGATGCATCTTTAGAAGCCATTTTTATCTTTTATTTCTTTTCACATCGGAATGGCTCTCCTTGCTTATATACCACAACTTTCCCATTTTATTCTACACATATATTTTATTATTTTGCACAAACAATTCTCGACACAAAATTATGTGCAGATTTTTTCTCGGTAAAAAGCTGTTATTTTTATGAATGGATTAAACTATCAAAATTTTGTTATTATAGTTTAGCAAATACATAATATTATATACTAATATATTATTATTATCTATCTGTTAGTGATGCACAATGTTAAGGGCTTGAGAATAGCCGAGCGTGTAGCAGTGCTGTTGTTTACATGGATCCTCTATTACAAGTCCCCAGTTCCCGGGTTCTAGCCCGAGAGCTGGTAAAAGTGTCAATTGGATTTTCAATTTATTATTAAAAAATAATGAATTGAAAATATGAATTGGTGCTAGGCCCAAATAACCTTAGCTGTTGGTGGTCTGTAAAACACAATTTTGCACAAAAAGTCTAGACTTTTTTGAAGTAAAATTTCTTAGGCGGCACTGCCTCGACGATTTGAAGGGTAAAATGTTGGCTCGATGCAACGAAAATGGATGACAAAAATGGTGTGACGCGAATTACCATAACAACCCTAAATAAATTAATAATTAATGTAGTCATGGATCATTCTGATCCATTCATTTTATATTATTCATACATAAGAAGATTTACTTCGGTCGTGTGTGCCGCGACACGCCATTTTTACAAGCTTTTATTTAACTTGCAATGTCTGTTAATTAAACATTTTGAATAATAATAAAACACAAGGTTTTTTAAAATTTACACTATAACTTTATTTTATGACAATTGTTTCGTCAACACAGTGACTTCTTCAGAACATATCTTATACTACCTAAAAAATCTTGTGTTTTATTATTATTCAAAATGTTTAATATTAATTTACATCAAGTAAGCACCCATTCTATAATATATGTCTGTTAATTAGTTAGTTAGTTTGTGTGTTTGTTTAGGTCAAAACTTGCAAGTCAATTTTGAACGACTTCTACGTATCCGATCGATTTGAAATTTTGTACACATATGTATTCCCGATGACAATACATGAATAAATCGTTTTTAGAAATAAATTCAACCCCTAAGAGGTTCAAACGGGGATGTAGGACTTTTTTGACTAAACAATGCCCAGGCTAAATCGCTGAAGCTAGAAACTTGAAATTTGGACAGTTGGTTCCTTTTCTGACGTAAGCATCCACTAAGAAAGGATTTCTCAAAATTCAACCCCTATGGAATTATCGTCAAAACCGTTATTAATATCACTGAATCTCTGGGTTAAATAGATTTTTACGCAGAGACAAAAATTATATATTTTTGTTTCAATATCATGTTAAATTCACGACAACATCCCCTTTAACAATTACTTCATGCCCTTAAAAAACTAACAGACCGTATTCTTTTATTGTTGAAAATCTAAAGAAATCTCATTACTTACTGGCCATTCAAATCATTATAAGTTTACTTATTATTATAAAAACTATTTTACAAAATGAAAGTATAGAAACGAAACTAAAAAAGTCCGGATGAAAAGAGAATCATATTGTGAAATTGCTAATCAAAAACTGCAAAGCATCAGTCAAGCATAGTCGGTGTTTGTGGTGTGAGACGAAATGGGTGGAGGGTGATTATCGAGGGCTATACAGATAGATTGTTATACATCTATTGAGTGGAAGATATCCAATGTTTGATGATGAAGCAATCTCTATAAGTAATGATTTGCATACAACTGTACAGAACATCAAATAAAGGGATGCAAGCTCCATAAAGTGATTCGACTGAATTCCAAGTTTTCCGTGACGAGAAATTAGTTTGACGAATCCGTGTGGCTCATTTAAAAATAGGTAGTGTTGCTGCCTAGATCTAGACTTTCTAGACTCTTGTCTTGTCTTTTCTAGATTTTCAAGACAAGACTTGCAAAAGTCTTGTCTAGAAATTTTCAAGACAAGACAAGACTTGCTTTATCTAGATCAAGACTCTTGCCAAAACTCTAGACAATTTTAAAGAGTCTAGATAAATTAAGTAGTAGTAGGTAAAGTAAATCACTCGGTTAATCTTGACTCTTGAAAATAATCTAGAGTCTTGATATTAGACAAGACAAGAGTTTTTTAATCTAGACTTAGACTTAGTGAAGTCTTGATTTTTCAAGACAAGACTTAAGTGAAGTCTTGTCTAGATTTTCAAGAAAAGACTTGCAAAAGTCTTGTCTAGAAATTTTCAAGACAAGACAAGACTTGCTTTATCTAGATCAAGACTCTTGCCAAAACTCTAGACAATTTTCAAGAGTCTAGATAAATTAAGTAGTAGTAGGTAAAGTAAATCACTCGGTTAATCTTGACTCTTGAAAATAATCTAGAGTCTTGATATTAGACAAGACAAGAGTTTTTTAATCTAGACTTAGACTTAGTGAAGTCTTGATATTTTAAGACAAGACTTAAGTGAATTCTTGTCTTGATATTTCAAGACAAGAAAAGACTTAAGTGAAGTCTTGTTTTGATATTTCAAGACAAGACAAGACTTTGAAAGTCTTGTCTTGTCTAGACGGCAATACTAAATATAGGTACATAAAGTCGTTAGATTGCACACAGTCGCAATTGGATGTATAATCTTAGACATAATGACATGGAGACATAATGAGGCCGTAACCGACTTTTTTTTTAATAAGTCAACAGCGGTTACTTGTTGCATTTATTGTTATTGTATTTTTAAATATTGCAAATAAATATTTATTCCGCCAACTCAGAAAACAGTTTTGTAACAGTATAAACATCGATCCTACCTTTTTCTTTAGTGTATAATGTAATTCATTTTATTTAATAAAAAATTTGACGTAAGCGATTTCGCCTTAAGGCCATGGATATAGATGAAGTAAATTTAAAATTGGTTACATTGTGAGAATAATAAGTTCACAGAAGCAGAAATATAAATAATAGTTATAAAAGTTAAAGATGGTATCTGCGCATAATATATATAAAAATATATCTGTATATTTTTGTACAATAGTTTCTCAATTTTGTAGTGTTTTGTTAGAAATAATAAGAAATCATAATATGATAGATAGATAGGTATTTTTATTACTCTATTTAACATGTAAAACAGAAGAGTTTGTCATACTTTTACATAATTATTGCAACAAAATAAATAAGTATAAACAAAATAAAATAAAATTAACAATTTATAATTAAAAATGTCGAGATCTTAAAAAATTCTCGGATTCTGTTTAAAATTCACTGTACTATTTTTAACCGACTTCAAAAAAAGGAGGTGGTTCTCAATTCGGTTGTATTTTTTTTTATGTTTGTTACCTCATAAGTCAGTCATTTATAAACCGATTTTGAAAATTTTTTTTTATTTGAAAGGATATACTTTCAGGTTGGTCCCATAGAAATTTTATCAAAATCGATTGAGTAGTTCGGCTGATTTTAATAAAAGTGAGTAACGGCGTGTGATTCTTTAAGGTAAATGTCACTTTTTGACACATCAGACAGCGTTAGAAAGTCGGTTTAATAAAAGTGAGTAACGGAGTGTGATTCTTTTAAGGTAAATGTAACTTTTTGACACTAAAAAGTAAAAATTAAAAAACTTTTTAACAAAAAAAAAAAACTCCTTCAAAAAACCACTAAAAAGAGGAAAATAATGAAATTTTGAGGTCTGTGCCAATTTAATAAAATATAAAGCTGATTAAAAAGAAGATATTAATCACTATACTATACTTTATAAACGACTTCATATTTTATTAAATTGGCACAGACCTCAAAATTTCATTATTTTCCTCTTTTTAGTGGTTTTTTGAAGGAGATTTTTTTTTTGTTAAAAAGTTTTTTATTCCTATGTTAGGTACCTTTTTTGAGCCACACCCGGTATAATATTATGTGCCAAATTATTTTTACGCTCAACCATTTACTTCCAAAATAATACCGTTTTAGAAAATTCATCATAAAAGTTTGGTTAGGAAACATTTATTATTTTGTTCCTTTTAAAAACATATCCGCACATCAAGTTCTTGATGCTTAATGCACCAGAAAGAAAAATAAGGAGGAGTTGTTTGGACGCCATTGGCCAGTCTACCACAAAATAAGATAGATTTGTTTGTTTGTTTTGTTATGTATTGTGTGCAATGATGTATTCGGGACGAGATAGTAACACGGACCAGGGTGGAATGAAAACGGAAGCGCACAGAGATGATGATGATGATACCCTCTCTATACTCCTGGTGCCTGCTCACAAATACATACTTTTATACCAATACACTGAAACGAACAATGAACGATAACAATTGGCCGCGTATACTTCATTCAAATTGACCTACTTGAGTTGAAAGAATGGACTTGTTTATTAAAGCTTCTTTTTCTTCTTCTTTTTGTAGCGGTGCAACTTATTTTTGTTGTTCTTTTAACAGTAAGATGCTCGGTATATTGTAACTCGTCATTGTAAAGAAAATGCGGTCACAATCCGAAAGGATTTATGCCAGACTTTTTGTAAAATATGATCAAACACATGTTAAAGGAGATGGGCACATGAGAAACGTAATACAGATGGCAGCAACTATATAGCCACCTAAGTTATCAAAAACGATCGGGAAGAGTAACTCGGAAGCTGGTAAATAAAAAAATTCACAGATTTCGCAATTCTTGTAACTATCGCGAGGACATTGGAAATGATAACAGCATATATGAAACATAATTAACTGTTTATTATACACACGATATTTATCAATGCACTGTTTAGTTTTGTCAGGAATAACCTTATTATTCTTCTGTTATATACGCGTTCACTTTTGCTTGATTACTTAACTTTTAAATGGATTTTTCTACAGTATTTATTACCATTTGCTCAAAAATAACACCGCAGATAGTCGCAAATACCTCTCAATTAACTAGACATGATATAAAACACATTTCGAAAAAATTGCACTTGTTCAATTTTGCATGATTGCTCCTCACTTGATCGCGACACCGTTGTCTTTTGGCCTTGAACGAAAACTCGTAACTCTGCCCCCATATACGAACATAAACATTTCCAATGTTAAAAAAACAATGCATTTAAGTACCTACTACAACATAACAATGTAAATGTTCTCAGTGTAATTTGTTCGGTAAAACCGTTTACACCCTGTATGTATACAGTATGTATGTTTACACTCTATAATTTTTAGCTTAAATTTTCCGCCCCTCAAAACGTGCCGCCCGAAGCTCTATTCTATACTTAGGCGGTTCATAAATTCGTCTCCGTTAATTTATGAACACCTGTATTTTTAAACTAGTATTATTGACAGATTAGGAATAAATTTAGTATATAAAAAATAAATAGTAAATAGCGTGACAAAAGAAATTATTGTTGAAAAGGTTATATAAGTAGAAAGAATGTTTGTAATAATAATTATGCGAAGCAAGCAGTGGTAGGTAACGTTGTTTTGTTGCATTTACGTTACGAGATTCGATCGTTATACAACAGGTTGATTACGCTAACAAACCGACCGATCTACAGTTCGTACGCAACATTATGGCGAAAAAAAAAGCGTAATTTCGAATTTTTTCTGCACACTGTAAGAAATGAGAAGGCCGATTACATAGATTATCGATGGTCTATTTGTAGCCAGCGATTAATCTGGTAATAGGCACACAAAGAGACAATGGCGTCGCAAACAGGTATCTCCTCCACATCGCATGATTCCATAAAAACACATTGGGCATGCGTGGTTACTTATTTTACATTAATTTGTTTTGTATTCATCCATTTTATATATGTAACTATACATTTTATTTTGTGATTTTTACACACTTTATTGGAATATTACACAAATTATGTAATTTTAATTTACTTTATGTAAAAATCACAAATTTGTTTAACTTTGCAGTAAAAGTCCAAGTTTTTATGAAGTTTTCTGTGTAAAAATAAATAATAATGTAAAAAAATCATTTAGAAAATCGAACGAATTCTACCTTAACTTTCAAAGTATTTTTACATCCATTTTTTACAGTGCACTGTTATTCATGTAAACTTTATTGTATTGGATTATTCGATTAGTGAAAACCGCATCGAAATATGATTAGCGGTTTTCGATATAGTCGTGGACATAGTCACATACATATTATGTACATACATATACATACAGGTCCAAACTGAGAACCTCCTTTTTTTGAAGTCTGTTAAAAATATTGAGATATTGAGACGGTTTTGAAATTATATGTCATTGTGGGAGCTCTCCTGATACTTTTGGAAAAATATACGAACACACGAAACCCGAGATGAGACAATCATTGATGAGACTACAAGGATAGAGGCCGATTCTAATATCCGACATTTTGCCGGAACTGGATTTGAATCCAGTATTTGGTACAAAATTTGTGACGGAAATGAACCTAGTTCCGGTATCCGAATATTTGAAAGAACAACTTCCCCATCTCTTCTCTATAAATATAGTATAGGGATGGAGACAGGATCTGGACGCGGTGACGAAACCGGGATTGGTTCCGATATCTGGATTTTTGCAAGAGAGAAAACTTCTCCGGTCATTTTTATATAGAAAGGATGGAGGCCGGATCTGGATCTGGTTTGGCATCCGGTCATTTATCCGGAACTAGATCTGGCATCCGAATTGTGACGAAACCGGGCCTGGTTCCGATATCTGGATTTTTGAAAGAGACAGAACTTCTCCGGCCATTTTTATACAGTAGGGATGGAGGCCGAATCATTTTGCCGGAACTAGATCTGGCATTTGAATTTGTGACGGACCGGACTTGGTTCCGATATGTGGATATTTAAAAAAGAGAGAACTTCTCCATTTCTATACAGTAGGGATGAAGGTCCGACAGAGTCGTAGCTAGAGCTGAATTCAAGATAGGGCACTGAAAGTTTAAAGTAAGGCTGAAGCAAAAGAGTACAATTTTTTAATTGGATTGCCCACCTCATCTGGTAATATCAAATTACAAAAGCAAGAAAACAATTTATTCAAAAAAAAAAAAAAAATAGGTACCTACTGAACTTGCCATGTTATCAAATTTCCGAAGAACTTCATTTGGTCCAACGAATTTAATCTTGTTTTTCCAAATGCCAGATAGATCAAGTCTGTCATTCTGTCGTGACAGTCTTTGCGGCTTGTTTATAATTCCTTAAAGTAGGACACTGGATGTTTTAAGGTAGGGCATTGCCCCTTAATGCCCCCCTCTAGCTACGGCCCTGAGGTCCGATCTGGACCCGGTTTCGGTATTTGGCCATTGTTCCGGAATCTGGATCCGGATCTGGGTCCGGTAACATCTGTATTTCTAAATGATATAGACGTACTGTCCTTTTTTCTTTCTCAACGAAATTGAGACGAACTTTTCTTAATGCAAGATTTTATCCTATAAGTTACAATTTGAACGTTTCATGATCGTATTTCATTTTCGTAATCGCTATATTACTTGTCGAATGAACTTTATTATTACCCACGACGTGTATATTAAACTTTCAAGGCAAGAAATAATTAATACTAATTATTCTCTATGTACTTCCAGCCAGTCTTGCGCTTTGACCCACACCTTCGGGGTATTGATTTGTACTCGGCTACTGTGACAAATAAATAAATTACATTTTCATGACCTTTCGTCTGCGATTCCCGTTCAGATAATGGCGTTAATTCGGTGAAACATTTGAAATTAAAACGTTACGTAATCGCCAAACAGATTATCGCTGTTGAAATGAATTTTAATTTATTTGTTTGTGACGAAGGACAAACAAATTAAAATTAACTTTTGATTTCAAAAATGCGTGTTTTATTTAATAATTAGCCTTTACCAGTGGCTTTATTCGCGTTAATGCCAATTTTCTGCTATACCTACTATTGAGACTCCTTTGGTAAAAGCACAATGATAATTAATTAAATATCTGGATGACCGAGCTTTGCTCGGATGAGTTAAAAAAAAAAATAGTACTTAAAGTTCCCATTTCATCCAAATCGTTAGTCGTTTTTAAGAAAAAAAATTACATACCTATAAGTAGATAAAGATTGACTGCCAGAGTAATTTGACATAAATAATGAAAATAGTTTGTTTTTTCCAAAGCCTACTCACCATACGACACTGTTTTATAACGTTAAAAAAACTGTTTTTTAAAATGATAAAATCGATAAGAAAACGAATTTTTCCAGGGATGAGACCTAGCTAGATCGATTTTTTGCCCCCAGAAACCCCTTTTCGGTAAATTTGATCAAAATCGTTAGAGCCGTTTTCGAGAAAATATTTATATAGGTATAACCTATTCTATATTCTATATTCTTTGAAGATCGAACGCTATAACTGAAGTCTGATCAAAATCAGTTCTGCAGTTTTGAGATAACTCGATACAGACAAAAACCGGTCAAGCGCGAGTTCGACTCGCGCGAGGAGGGGTCCGTACAATTAAGAAAGGGATAAATTAAAATACACATTTTTTTTGAAATTATTTTTAAATTAAATTTTTTATTCTAAAAATTTCAAAATAATTATACATTATAAAAAAGACAACATGTGTCGACAGGGCGTACCTATTATCCGTGTGTTCCTTGTAACCGTGGTCCGTGGTTTGTTATAGTCAGAAGTTCGTTATATCTAGGGTTCGTTAGCCAGGTTTCACTGTACTTATTTCTTTACAGTGCGACATGAGATTTCGAATTACGAGAAGTAAAATTGACATTTTATTATTTTTTCTTCACAAATGTATGTTAAAAATATTGAGAAATGGAGCTTAGATTTCCGAAACTGTTTTAAAACATTTTGTATGTACACACACATTTATATGCTCGTTAAATAGAGCTATGCGGGTGAATAAGGGGGCATAATATTGAACAGCTGATGAATTGTTTAATCTAGAAAAATTTCTCTGAACCTGACAACACTGAGGTACTTAATAATGGCGATGAGCTAAGATATTTACTATTTAGACTATGAGAAAATGACTATTAATTTGTAACGATTTGTTTACCGAATTTAGATGATTTTCCACGAACAACCGGTATACAAATTGGGAAAGAGACAAATAGCACGGACACCATTTTATATGAATTATTAAGCCATGCATCTGACATTTACAACACGAACTATGTAATGTTATGTTAACGTCTGTTAGTCCGGTATCTAGTTTTAATATTCCCTACATAGAAAGTAGAAACTAACGCTGGGTTGTAGAAAGCATTGTCAGAAAAACTGATTTGACAATGACCTTACATTGTGACCACACATAAGAAAAGCATTTGTAGAATTTTTTATCGATCCTGCTCGAAAAATAATTGATCGATTGAAACAATATTTTTTCTGTGTATTTAAAGTTTTTTGCACAATTTCCACTTCGAAACAACATTTTTCTATACTCATAATGATTCTATGCAGATCAGTCATTTGTTTTTGCGTGTGCACAATCTAATGTTCTACATGACAGGGAGTTTCACTACGACATTAGACTGCTCATGCATGTATAAAAACTGTACCTATATGATCACAATCTAAGGTAATTGTGAAGCTTCTTACGTATAAATAAAAAATCAATTTGAGCTAGAAGCACATGTTGATACACTGTGCGTCGCGCGATCGCGATGCCAGAAGTCGAATTACTTGCCACTGGCTGTTTCAGAGTTTATACAGGGTGTCCATGGCGACGTTGGCTAACATGGGTATCTTTGTTATTAGTGGAGATAGAAAGTCGGTTAAATGGGCAAAGTAGTGCATAATTATGTGCCCATTAACGTCCCGTCGAAAAAAACACACTATGGATTTATTTAGAAAATAGTGAAAATTGCTATTTCTGAAAACTGGTCATAACTTTTTTATTTATGAAGATATCTGAAAATTTATTTAACCATTTTTTGATAACTTTTATGATCTTTTCAGTGGCGTATGTTTATTTTTTTTATATCTACTACATAATGAGATATTGACATGAACTTTGGTTTTTCTTAAGGACGCCATTTTGGATTTTTAGATATTCGAATTCTGCTTATTTTTCTGATTAATTTGGTGTATCACATGGCACATTTAAAAAATTTGCAATAAACGTCCCATATTACAGACAACTGACAGTCAAATATAATTAAGTAGTGCGAAATTTTAAAGTGTAAAATTAATAATAAATCATTGTTCGGCAGAATTTCACTATCAGTTGTTTTTATGTGTCTGTAATATGGGACGTTAATTGCAAATTTTTTAAATGTGGCATATGATACACCAAATTAATCAGAAAAATAAGCAGAATTCGAATATTTAAAAATCCAAAATGGCGTCCATAAGAAAAACCAAAGTTCATGTCTTTATCTCAATATGTAGTGGATATAAAAAAAATTAACCTACGCCACTGAAAAGATCTTAAAAAGTTATCAAAAAATGGTTAAAGAAATTTTCAGATATCTTCATAAATAAAAAAGTTATGACCAGTTTTCAGAAATGGCAATTTTTACTATTTTCTAAATAAATCCATAGTGTGTCAAAATTCAATTGTTTTTTCGACGGGACGTTAATGGGCACATAATTATGCACTACTTTGCCTATTTAACCGACTTTCTATCTCCACTAATAACAAAGATACCCATGTTAGCCAACGTCGCCGTGGACACCCTGTATATGTATCGGTAGGCGGACTAACCACAGATACCTTTCGAATGCATCTATAATTTATACCATATAACATTATAGCACAGGTGCGGGAGAAGCGGGGGTACATTCCAAATATTTTTTTCTGTTACGCATTTTTCGTTTCATCGAGCTAGCATTTTAACCTTCAAATCGTCGAGGCAGTGGCGGCGCATAAGGGTTTTCACTTCAAAAACGATATATGAGATAATTCGTCCCATATTTTACACACATTTTGATGTCCGGTTTGTCGCACCTGTTCTGTACCACCTCCAAGGGGCCCTAGGTAGGTAATGAATTAGAAATTATTTGCAATACATCAATTTATTTTAAAAAGTAAATAATTTACAAATTATTATCAATATATTTATTTATAGTAAATTATCATTTTTTTCCAAATTATGCACGATCCAGTCTAAAATCAAAGTTGGCCCGGAATAGAATTGGCTGGTTTTAGAAAAGAATAATTCAGTCCTTCATCAACCGCCATTATTATGCCATCTTCATGATATTTACCATTAAACGGTGCACCAATTAGAGAAATTAAACGTTTCCCAGAAAAATATTCATAGCCTGGATAAAAACCAGCAATGCACCATTGTGCTAAAATTGTGTTTCGTCAAAAAATTTTCAATTACGTCATCACCGAATATATGATCATCTTCATCTTCTTTCCAACCTGCGATTTCACTATCTGGAGCCGATCTTAATAAATCACGAATCAATCCTTTACTAGGAATTTCCAGTGGTCGCGTGATTTCTTTTATCTGATCAAGATTTTTTAACTCGGGACTGATTGCGCCACAAAAAATTTTCTGTCCGATAATTGCAGTTAGAGGTAGACTCTTGAACCAATCTGTGGCAACTTCTATCGGGATATCAATATTATAACGAGTCTTCCAGTTAATAGGTTCTTCGACTGGATCAATTATTCCTCGTAAGAGATACACATTTTCAGGATATTTAATTTTTAACGGAAGCAATAAACTGAACTTTTTTAACGAATCTTCGTCCTCCACACAGGCATAATCTCCTAAAAATACGTAGGATGTTTGTGGTGGAAGACCCGTGGTTTTAAATATTTTTAATAAATCGCTGTATTTAGCTCCTGAAAGATTACCTACGAAAAATATTTTTAATGTAATAACTAATTAATATTGAAAACTGCTTTTTAAAATTAGAAAAGGCGTTGCTAGATTATCTGAGATTTTTGTTGAAGACGATTTCTTCAGTGTCTGAAAGATCCAAAAGAAACGTCAAACGTGCAATTACTGTTATAAAATTTCAATTTTGCAACGTCAGCAATAAATGCAAATTTTATAACAGTAATTGCGTTTCTTTTTCATCAAATATCTCAATTCTCAGTAATAACAAATAATTTGAAAATTGGAAATTTATAAAGATTTTGGTTGAATAAAATTGATATCTAAAGTACGAATTGTGAGTAGATTTTACATATAAAATTATATTATATATTTATTATATTATATTATAAAATTATATATAAAATTCAAATAATCTATTTCACAAGAAAAACTTAAAAACGAAAAACTCAAAAAACTCAAGCATTTGAGGAACAACTTGATTTTAAGGTCCCAAAAATTATAGGTACTTATATTTTTTATTTATCATTTTACGAAACGTTGAAAATTAAAAATCTAATTTCCTTTTTAGGGGCCCTTTGTGTACAATTTTTAGGTCCGTAGAGAGAAAATCCGGAGTTTGAGCCTCGAGGGATTTTTTAAATCGAGGTGAAATAAGTTTCACAAAAATAAAAAAAGAAACTAAATTGCCAAAACAATGGGTCTTCGGAAAATCCGAGTACAAAAAAGAGCCCGGGCTCGGGAAAAACCCGTCTCGAAATCCGTAGAATGTAATAATTCCTGAAATAAAAATATACCAAAAAAAAAATCATAAATTGATAAAAATGACTATGTTCGGACATAAAAAGTGTGTTTGTTGGCAAGTTCTGAACTAGTTCTGAACTGCAAAACGTGTGTTGGCAATACAGAACTCTTCAGGTATTGCAACTGCGTGTTTATTGGTCAAATTATCAGATATTTTGGACTATTTGAACTAGGCTTCATCAGTTCTAATTAATTAATTGTAGATTATAGACGCGTCGACAACTCAGGTCATTAGTGTCTTTAACACAACAAATAATCCATTTGTATATTAGAATCCGCCAGCCGGCATAAACAAACCGACGGTACGAGCTCGGGTCCCTGGGAGCACTAATTCCCAAAGAACATTGGAATGCAATTTGCGATAGCAACCACATTCCAATGTCCCCCCTGGGGGGGTTCATCAGTTCTAGACTCATAGAAGCTTAGAACTGATAGAACCAAGTTCAAACAGTCCGAAGGGCTTGAGAATAGCCGAGAGTGTAGCGGCGCTGTTGTTTACATGGCGTTGCTATGGTTCATCTATTACAAGTCCCCAGTTCTCGGGTTCTAGCCCGAGAGCTGGTAAAAGTGTCAATTTATTATTAAAAAAAATAAAATAATAATAATGAATTGAAAATATGAATTGGTGCTAGGCCCAAATAACCTTAGCTGTTGGTGGTCTTTAAAACACAATTCACAATTCACAAACAGTCCGACAAGTCCGAGAATTTGACCAATAAACACGCATTTGTGTGCGCAGAGTTCTGTGTTGCCTACACACTCTTTAGCAGTTCAGAACTTGCCAACAAACAAACACACCTAATATTATTTTTAACCTAAGTGCTTAACAATAACTTTTCTCAACTGACCGATTATTACTATTGGCGCTTTGAGGTCCAATAAAGTAGGTTCTTTTAAAAATATATCACGTGCTTTTAAAAATATTTCCTTCACTGCCAGTTCCGTCAACTGAACGCACCCATCACGATGAGACATTTTGCCGTCCGCGTCGTCTAAAATAGTTCGTATAAAACATAAATACGGCATCGGTGAGAATGAAACAACTATAATTTATTATTATTTAATTACCAAACAAATAAACTTACCTCCTAACAATTGAGATAGTAGCTTGTCAAGATTTAAATTCACTGTTTCACACATTTTTTAATAATGAATGTAAGAATTCATTCACACGTATTCAAGGTTATGTTATAACTAGAGTCCGTTCAGTGGTTTAGAATAATGTTTTCAACAGGTACAGATAATCTTTCATCGCGTTTATTTATCAAGTTAGATAAAGATAAAACATTACCCACACGATTTTATGAATGATGATTGTTAATCATTCATTTAGTCATATTTATCTAGAAAAGAGTAGTTCTAGGTATAGGTATCTACTGATTGCCAGGGCCGGTTCAAGGAAAAATGTTTGTTCGACGCTAACATTCTTTCCATACGAGAAGATATATTCAAAAAATAATTTTATCTCTGTAAAAGGACACTGAATGAGTATTTGAAAGAATCTGCAAATATTTAAAAAAAATATTAGATGCCCATGTTTATTGAGTTTGACGACCACTGTACTATTTATAAATTAAAATGTCAACATAGGCATTTTTCAAAATTCAACCTCTACGGGTGTCAAAAGACTAAAATGAACAAAATAAATATTAGTAAAAAAACTTTTTGGAGACAAACTTTTATTGAAATGCACTAAAAAGGAAAACATAATTTTTAATAAATTAGGTAGGTTTATAATTATAAAAGCGTGGGTCGTGACTAATAAACTATCATAGAGTTCACGACCCACGCTTTTATTAATTATGAACCTAAATTATTAAAAATTATTTTTTCCTTTTTAGTGCATTTAAATAAAAGCTTGTCTTTAAAAAGTTTTTTTTACTAATATTTATTTAGAATAGTGATTGCGGAATTATTTTCCGCCTCCATTTCTGATTCAATCTGTATATACGCATGCACACAATTAGATAACAGCACACGATATTGCATTCCGAGCGTATTATATACACAGTACACACTGTAACGCTGTAATAAGTGAGGAAATTGAATGCATTGCTAATCAGAGCTATGAAATGATATTTATTGTTGGTACATTGTATAAACTTCATAACAACTAGTACTACCAACACACGGGAACTAAATTCACCGTAACTATTATAGTGGAAACAATAATTTGTTCAAACACATAAATATATCAACAGCTTCGTGTGTATTGTTACAATGTGTTTATCGGTAGACCTCGCGCGGCGAAAGATGAAGCCACCGCGTCATAGTAACGTGAATTCATTGCGCCCGCCTTCTAGCTTGCTATTGGCTGTTTTGGAGATCCATGAGCGTCGAGTGTTTTCTAACCTAACGTCATAAAACCCAATGTGCATTTTTGTGTACACGGCACTGTCTGCGGGCATAAGCAGGCGTTCACTAGCATATTATTGATGACGTGCCTGGCTTCATCTCTCACCGCGGGCACTCTAAGTTTCGAATTGGTTCTGAACTCCCAAATAGTCTGTCGGTAATACAGAACTCTTCGGACACAACTGCATGTTTGCTGATCAAATTCTCGCATTCTTCGGACTGTTAAAACCTGGTTCTAGCAATTCTAGGCTTCTAGTAGTTCTACAAGCCTAGAATTGCTAAAAACAAATTCAAATAGTCCGAAGAATTCGAGAATTTGACCAACAAACACGCAGTTATGTCCGAAGAGTTCTGAATTAACGACAGACGATTTGCGAGTTCAGAACCAGTTCAGAACTTACCACAAAACACACCTAATGTATACGACCTCACAGTACAGAACATTGAGAGTATACCTCATAGATATAGAAATCCGGGGATGTAGTATAAAGCGCCACTTTAGACGAGGGGGGAAGCCATTCAGGGGAGGATGCATGCCTGTTTTATGGACATGTCTATGCTATATATGTGCCCACGTTCTATTGGCCGCGTTTTTGCGCATGCTCAATTGCGCCAGATGCAGTCGTCCGCGTCTTTGCGGATGCTCAATAGCTCGTACAGCGCTTGCGCAATTGAAGCAACCAATTAGAATGCGGGCACACTTGCTTCCTCACCCCCCCCCCCTCAGCAGCAACCACCTTACTCGATTGTACTACATCCTCAGATTTCTATATCTATGGTATACCTACTCTTCCATTTGAAGTGACACTGACACTGTTGCGATTTTTCAGTTAAGTTTTTTTGAAGTGCAACTTCTATATAGAGAGGGTAAGTTCGTGAGACGATGGAACGAAAAAGCGACATGAATATTACCCATCACTGCATTATATAAAACAGAGCTGAAACTATGAAAAATATGTAGGTATCAAAAATTTGACATACGCCATTGTGCCTTCAGAGATATACATACAAATTCGGTTTATCTCTGAAATCTGAAATTGAATAGACGGCACTGTATACGTACATTCAAAATGAAAAACATTTTTTTGTTTTTTTTTATAGAAAAAATATTAGGTATAACGGAGTGAACTAAATTCTATTTTATGTCCACATATCAACAACAGCAACAACGTTATAAAAAAAAGCAACAGAATTGTGCCGCGCTGTTAATCAAAGGCAAAAACAGTGCGTCCAACCGCTAAACTGAGAATCGTTTTAAAATAAAAATTCCATTTTGTTGTGTTGCAAAACAAAACACAGCCGTCACAGTGATTTAAAAAATTGGTTCCCGTTGTGTACCCCGTTAAAGCCTTGCTCTCCATACACACATTACAAACATTTTTGATTAAACAATCAAAAGTTGTTCTATCAAATCAGGGCTCCAAATTACGACGACTGAAGTAATAAGAAGTAAAGATACGTGCAGTATGGAGCAGGGATTCTAGATGGTAGCGTAGATCATAGCAGGGCTTGCTTAAATTAATGCATTGTTATATATGCGAGCGTACACAACGAAGCAGTGAGTGTAGCAGGTATAAGCGCTGTTACAAGAGCTGCTAGATACAAGAATGTATCTCACCATTCTTTCAGCGCGCTGACTACTACAATCAACGTGTGACAACTGTCAAATGGCCGTTACAAACTCGCAATGGATGTGACTAGTTTAATAAATGAAATGTTGCCAGTTTTTATTTAATTTGTTTTGAGTTTTTTCTAAAACGTATTTAAAAGTGTTAGGTTCCATACGTAAATTTTCAAAAAACAGGTTTGGGTAAAATTTTGATTCGTGGTATAGATCGTAGTTTAGATCGTTTTCTATTAATAGGGTGGACATGATAGCTCCTATCCAAATTTATATTTAAAATATACCACTTTGTAGCAGAAGAACACAAATATTCGTCTTCGCTATCTGACATTTCAAACGCGACTTAAGCTTGTATCAATGCTAGTATCAAAGCTTCGTTGTGCAAACCTATAAGCGCTTATAATTTCAGCCACCATCTACCATACATGCTACCATCTAGCATCCCAGCTGCGTACTGCACGTACCTTAAGCAGTAGTGGCAGGACGAATTAATTGTAACTGCTACTTCAAAAGAACTGGTTCCAAAAAGATGTTACCAAAAACAACAACAAGACTTATTAGGGAACGTTAAAATATTATGTAATGTTTCTCATTGGGGGGGGGGGGGTAGATATCATCGGCGTTACTATTATATGGTATCAGAGGGTAGTAGGGTATTGATATAATATTATGTTACATTATGATCTAATAAGGGTTAAAAATTTTTTTAAAAAAACGTAACCATGCTTAAAACGAAATTATAATGTTACGTAACGAAAGTGGGGGGGTATGAAAATGTTACGATAGGTTATGAGAGGTTTCAAAAATATCGAAAAAAACGTTACGTAATATTTGAACGTTCCCTTACCAAATAATTACTGCTTATTTAGTAACTAGTCATTTTAACTGGTTATTTAAAACCTAGGCTACTAAATGTTAGATTATTTAAGACCCATTACTAAATAACTGGTACTTTAAGACCTGTTACGAAACAATTATCGGCTATTTAAGGCTTGTTACTAAATAATCGGTTATTTAAGACCAACATTTATGATAAGCAAGCATTTCTAAAAATGGAAAAAATATCGGTGGTAAGAAACTCTATTTCAAATTATTTTAGGGCTTAACATTTGTCCCGAAACATCAAGACAGTAAACTTAAAAATTCTTGGCTTCATTTTTATCTAATTTTTTGTCTGAAGCCTAAAATTTTAACAGAATAACTATTTTCTAAGTCGAAGAAAGTTTCATTTTTCTAAACAAAAACAACATTTTTTTACTCTATCTCGAATTTAAAATTATTACATATTTATTTAGGTAAACTTAACTTATAGGAAAATAACCTTTTAGTATTAAAAATACAGTTGGCAGCCCTGTATTGACGCCCTGCAGTTAAATATACGGGAATAAACGAAAATCTCCGATAATGTTATCCTCGCTGAGTGTACCAATTAAAACCAAACAAAACAAAGCCATCAAAAAAACAAAATCAAAACAAGAGTGAATCGCTTGAGTGTCGCTTATTTTACACATGCAACCTTTCCCCACATGTTAAAGGGGATGAAGAGAACTGAATTTAAAGGAACTGCGAATCTTTTTCTATCAACAGATTCCAGTCATCTACTTTTTTCTAACGATTTTGTCTCAACGAAAAAAAGAATTCAAGGTATTTGTTTCTTTAGCAAGCGACACAATTTCAAAAAAATTCATTTAAACTCTTTTGAAAAAATGTATTTAATGTTTTTTTTTTATTTAATAGGTATTTTGAAAATATTGCCAGCTTGTATATGCGCCCGAAAAGGGGCAAATTGCTCCCACTTTGTACTTTAAAGTGCTTATTTTTTTAAAAAGTGAATATATTATTTTTTTAAATTTTGATTAAAGGTAACATTTCTTTCGTTTACTCCTCTATCCGTTAAAATATTAGATACGTATATAAAAAATAGGTAAAAAACTTTTAAGTTAAACGATTTTATTTTAAATCATCAGCTGTACCAAAAACTAGAAAATAATTAGGACACAAACCAAGCTGCGTCAGCGGAATAAGTAATAATCTAGGACTTTTAACAGACTAAAATAAAAACGTGTGCGCATTTGAAATATTTCTGTTGGTGGGCTTGGATACAGTCGTTATACAGATTTTTATGCGCCCCACGTTTTTATTTTAGTCTGTTAAAAGTTCCAGATTATTACTTATTCCGCTGACGCAGCGACACAAAGTGCTCCTTGGTTTGTGTCCTAATTATTTGCTACAGCTGATAATATAAAATAAAACCGTTTAACTTAAAAGTTTTTTACCTATTTTTATTTTCTAGTTTTTAGTTTGATTTCTGGTAACGATTGGAAGAGTTCCATTGTCCACCTTCTAATTCCATCGTCAGACCCTCGTTACCAAGTTGAAATTATCATAATATTGTATTGTCATGGGAACTCAATATGAGTGCAAAGTTTTATAAGAATCGGTTAAGTAGAAGCAGTCCTGGATTTATAAATAGGCCGCGGCCTAGGGGCGGCAGCGTCCTAGGGGCGGCAGATTTCAGAGGACGGTCACTTGATTTCAGAGGAGGCCCCTTTACTACAAATGGAAAATTATTATTTTAGAAAGGTATGTACATGGGGCGGCGGAAATAAAGTGGCCTACACTCATAAAAAATATCAATCCGGCACTGAGTAGAAGTAGTTGAAAAAGCTGCCGCAAGATTTGAAACAAAGATAGTAACAAACAAACAAACAAATATACAAGGTCAAGCTAAATAAAACCGTTTAAAAATTATAACGCGACCTCTGTCTGTCATTTCGTTTTATTGCGGTTTTTTTGGCATTTTTATGATACCAAGACGAGAGAACGTATTTCAAGAATTTTATTTGACTGTTTGTACCGGCATCATTTGAGAACGGCCGAACCGATTTGGTATACTGAAATTTAATATATTGGGTAGGTACTAAATTTACTTGGCTATGCTCAAGTTAAGATAAGGTTCCAATCAAAACTGGCATCAACAAGAGCGAATGCAAGTATAAAATCGACGTTCAAGCAAGAAGAGTTGCAGCTCGAATTTCCCCACTCCCGTCGATGTCGAATTGTGGATTATAGACGCTCGACATCCTGTCGATGTCGTTTTTTCGTTACACCGTTAAATGAATTTATTCTCATCGCGGATAAAGAAGTTCCACTTCAAAAATTGGTCGAATTTGGCAACTCTTTAGCTCTAGTCTCCTCATGTAAGATTTCGAACAAGAAAAAGCATTTTGTACGATTCAGTTGACTGAACGATTCATATCAGGGCGAAAAGCACGCGACATGATGACTGTAGAGAGAGGGCCAAAGAATTATTGTAACCACATGGGGGTTTGAGGGTCGGAATGACGTCGTCGAATGACGACGACGACGTGTGTGTACGTCCCCTGGCGACGCTGTCACTCCATCTGGCGGTGGAAGGCGGGAACCTCGGTCGGAGTGTCGCGACAACCGGATGCTACCGAGCTGTCATTTCCCACGGACAGACGTACATCATCGATGTTACATAATATACGCAGAGGCCGGAGAGTTCGTAATAATTATTGCTTTACGTTCAAACGTTAAATTTCTGATTAAATTTAACGCATCATTCGGATTTTTGAAGTGAAACTTCTCTAGCGAGACTAGTGAATCGGAATGACCTCGACACAAAAAATTAAACGACACAAAAAATCAAACATGCGAGTACACAGCATGTATATTTAAATTAAAGTAAATTCCTATATTATTAAACGAGCAAATCTTGTATATATGTACCTATATAAATATTTTCTCGAAAACGGCCCTAACGATTTGGATGAAATTTACTGAAAAGGGGTTTTGGGGGGCAAAAAATCGATCTAGCTAGGTCTCATCCCTGGAAAAATTCGTTTTCTTATCGATTTTATCATTTTAAAAAACAGTTTTTTAACGTTATAAAACAGTGTCGTATGGTGAGTAGGCTTTGGAAAAAACAAACTATTTTCATTATTTATGTCAAGTTACTCTGACAGTCAATCTTTAACTTATTAAAATAATTAGTAATTATTTGAAAATATGTAGGTACATACGTTATGTAGTATGACGTATACTGACGTATAATAATATTATCTACTTATAGGTATGTAATTTTTTTCTTAAAAACGACTAACGATTTTGATGAAATGGGAACTTTAAGTACTATTTTTTTTGAACTCATCCGAGCAAAGCTCGGTCATTCAGATATTATATATTAAATAAATATATTTATCGGTTATCGGTTGGTGATCTGGCAGGAACTAGGGGGCCCCATTGATCGCGGAGCCCTGGGCACTTGCCCAGAGTGACCAATAGAAAAGAGGGGCCTGACTCCCTATACCCACTCTGTGCGTGGAAAACAGATAAAGACGCACATAGTAATTTGGACCACCTGTCTTTGTTTCACTCTTCTGCACATGCGCATTACCATTAAAGTAACGCGATGTACACTCTTAATAGACTGTATGACAAAGACAGGTGGCCCAGTTGTTATGTCTGTCTTTCTCGGCTCGCTAGCAGCGCGTCATTACTGTATTTTAGTGGGTGCGTCATACAATGTGAAGGAGAGTGATCGTCAATTGTTTTTAACCAGGCATTGTGGTCTTACGTTTTTGTTACATCCTGCACAAACACACACAATCCGATATGCACATATAGTATAAACAAAAAGGACTCTATAGCTGGAGCAACAACTGGCACTTTCTATAAAGTGGATATATTATTGAGTTAAACAACAAATTATTAACATAGGTACAGAATCAGTGGATGAAAATTTTTCCAGAAAGAAACGTAGGTAATATCCAGTATAGTCACTTTTATGGAAAAGTATTTCAGCAGGCATAAGAATTAACATTACATACATACGTCCAGACACCATATTTCATATGTCCTGCACTAGCAATGGCCTTGCCAAGTTGGGCAGGAAATCCTTTTCGACATAACAGTCTGTTATTTTAATGTATATTAATGTAAATTGGAATTGGAAATAAAATAAAATAAAATAAAAAAATTAAAATTAAATAAATAGAAGTTTAAAATAGGAAAACCTGAAAAAGTAGAAAACAAGCTTCTATAATATGAAAAATAGTCGGGTAAAAAGATGTCCGTTTTAGATATACGACTACTTTTTAACCGACTTCAAAAAAAGGAGGTGGTTCTCAATTCGGTTGTATTTTTTTTTTTTATTTTTGTTACCTCATAACTCAGTCATTTATAAACCGATTTTGAAAAATTTTTTAATTTTGAAAGGATATACTTTTAGATTGGTCCCATAGAAATTTCATCAAAAGCGGTTCAGTAGTTCGGCTGATTTTAATAAAAGTGAGTAACGGCGTGTGATTCTTTAAGGTAAATGTCACTTTTTGACATATCAGACAGCGTAAAAAAGTCGGTTTAATAAAAGTGAGTAACGGCGTGTGATTCCTTTAAGGTAAATGTCACTTTTTGACACTAAAAAGTAAAAAATAAAAAACTTTTTAACAAAAAAAAAATCTCCTTCAAAAAACCACTAAAAAGAGGAAAATAATGAAATTTTGAGGTCTGTGCCAATTTAATAAAATATGAAGTTGGTTAAAAAGAAGATATTAATCACTACCTAATATACTTCTTTAACCGACTTCATATTTAATTAAATTGGCACAGACCTCAAAATTTCATTATTTTCCTCTTTTTAGTGGTTTTTTGAAGAAGGTTTTTTTTTGTTAAAAAGTTTTTTCATTTTGGAAGATTGTTTTCCACTTTTTTTGGTTTTTGTTTTTTCAACTTTTTTTTAAATTTAGAAATTTTCTGACACACTTTTAGTATAGAAGCTGTTTCTAAATGATATAATATTTCAAACCTTATTTATTTGTATTTTTGATCCAGGGAGCCAGCGGTACGATCATTTAGCTCAATGGTGTAGTACTGTATAATAGTGCGATAGTGTACTGTGTAGTGTACGTAATAGTGTAGACTGTTGTCGAGAATAGTGGCAGAGCAGAGCTCTTGACAGGATTGCTAGCAGCATGACATTCGCATATGCTTTTCCACTAGTGTCGATGTCATTTATCTATTGCATTCACAGCTTATGTCTGCACAGTCGGTAACTAGCTGGTCAAACAAAACAATTTTGACGTAGAACTTTGTCTTTACCGGCGGTATATTCGCTGTGAGCAGATGCATGATTCTGCCGTCTGGTGAGTGATAGTGTAAATCGGCGGTGCTAAAGTTACAATTTAATCATTCTGTTCAATTCAAAAATAGCAACGTGAAAAATGTGTTTTGTGAAATTCTGTGAACAATATAAATCATAAACCTTCTTTCTCATGATTCGTAAAGCAATTTCGATAAGCACACTTCATCGAATCTACGCTCAGTACCGAAATCTCGCTGTCAGGAGCTGACCAAATGATGTTATAATACATTTTTTGTAACACATGTACGAAATGTACAACATATCGTTAGACTAGTCGGCTACGTAAAATTATATTTATCGCACGGTTGTAACATAATATATTTTTTGCAACACTTGCATCAAAAGTAAAATTTTAGATGGCTGTGTACCGTTTGAAAAGTGATTCTTTATGGAAACTTCTATACTGCATTCGAACGGTAGTGTTTAAAGTAAATTTTATCGCACTCCCTTCTATAAAATAATACTGTTTTGTTTTACTTTATAACATACGTGCGTAGTAAAGTACTTTATAGATTACTTTGGTATGATGTCACTAATAAAATATTTATCCAAATTGTTTTTTATTTGCTTAAGTTTGAACTTTTGAAGCAGTTGTTGCAAAAAATATTGTATGTAACGCGTGACTAAAGTGACGAATCTGATAGTCGCGATTTTACAATACTCTCTTAAGGTTTATACCAGAACGAGTGTGTGTTTACCGCGAGAGACGAAGGCGAGTGCAGTAATCACACGAGTTCTGGTATAAATGCAACATTCTTTGTTTGGCCACCAATATAAATAGATATAAGTAATAATACATATCTATAGATGCAACATAAAAAGAGATAATAGAAATGTACACATAAACACAAAAACATGGCAGAATTTGTAGCAATGTCATTGCAATATTTCATATTAATTGCATTTTTTTATACAAACAAAGCTGTTTGGGTGTCGGTTGTTTTTCCGTTATATCCTCGATAAACTGCATCGAATAATAAAACATAATAATAATTTACATTAAGTGTTTTAGATATCCTCCCAAACCCTTGTCTCAAATTGACTCCTTTCGCCAACAACTACTCTGTCGACGCTTCTTCATTAAAATACCGAGTCATAGCTAATTCTGTTGGAAAGAAATTAGTCAGCTAGAGTTTTTATAAAAAAAATTTGACTGATGACCAGTTCTATACTTCCCACCTAGTAAATATTTGCAAAAAATAAACACTCTTTTTTTATTCTTTGAAAAAAAGCATGGCCCTCTTTTATGTTTAGTGATCTTCTGATGGCTAGCTTAATAAGAGCAAAAATCATGGTTACCTTGATTTACGTACAATTTTTATTTTTTTTAGTAAAATATTTTTTTTCTCGAAAACTGTACATTTTAGAGAAAAAAAATATTTACATTTTTTTCATATTATAACATCTAGTTATATTTTTTTTACCTATGTTAATACGTGACATTGAGAACGTTTCTTTTAATACCTCAGGATCCACTGAACCGATTTGACTCAAAATCTAATCAGATCTAAGTTAAAGGCTGATAAACGCAATAGAACAATCGGCATGGCCGTATGTTGTTCCGTTTTTACGATATCGAAGGCGAAAAATTGACCACATACAGACATCAGTCAGAAAATGATCTTAAATGATTGTTAGGGTCTCAAAACGTGATAATCTGTTAAAATCTCGAAATATTTTTTTCGGACTAAATCCATTACCTACTTCCCTACCATAGTAGAGGTGGGAAGTAAAAAATAAAAAGATTTTCCAAAACAAACCGAAACTTACGCAAAATGTTTGGAACATAAAAGTGTACGGAGATACGAAACCCTATAAAAACAGAGTCACTTCTGACTTTTATTAAAGCGAAATCGTAGACGCTAACACGATCAAGTCTGTAGCCGGCTTTATAGCTGCAAAGTAGCTTCAATAAAGCTGTTATATTTTTTTCGCGAGGACGTCATTACGTCAATATGTGGTACTCAGGATTATTATAGTTAGTCGAGTTATTTGAATGTAATTGCTAATAAATGGAACTGTATTTCTTTATGTACTTTTTTAGTGTTATCCTTTCTTTATTATCAAAACAAAACTATAAAATAGACATTTTCAATTTGAGTTGAATTGCTTGATTTGTAGCCATAAAATCTTATGATTCATTTCTTTTTTGAAACAGAACCATTAAGAATTGTAATTTAAAAAAAGAAGATATATCCGCATAAACCTGTTTTATTGGTTTCTATTTGCAATAAAAAATCGGATAATTAGTTGAGATTTTTAAGTTCGTTTGAAAAATATATTTAATTGTGCAAAATCTACTTTGTATTAGGAAAGCAAAGTTAAGAAGTTCTTTTTTATATATTAGTTATTAATTAAATTTATTGATTAAGTTGTTATTACTTACATAAATGCTTTAGCTGCATCACCCTCGTTTGTTTGCATCCATGATCTCTTCTCGATGTGTTAGCTACAGCAGAGTGTTTTGTTTCTAGCGTTCTGAAAGAAGAAAAAAACATTTAGGATAAGTGAATGACAAATGTTGGACTATGCTTTCACATTTATATACTAAGATCTGCATTTAAAAACCACAAAATTAGATACGATAAGATAGATTTATTAGCACAAATCTTTTAAGCAGAAAGACCTATCATAGAAGGATGGATTACGACCGAGCAGAGAACACACTCTTAGTACAAAACTACTGAACAGAAAGACCAATCATAAAGGGTTTTTCAATAGGGACATAACAATTTTGTTTTATAATACGGAACATAACCTACAAACTTTTTTATGATCTGTCAAAGTCAAAACGTCAGTCAAGGCTTACATTTTTATCATGGTGAAGTTCACGGACGAGCAACGTTTGGCAATCGTTAAAACTTACTACCGAAATTCTGAGTCGATAGTCGCAACTTTGGTAATCGTTTAATCTCGATAAATGGTCCAGTCGAATGGCCACCTCGCTCATGCGATTTGACGCCGTTGGATTTTTAGTGTATTTGCCATATGGCACATACACTATTGGCGTCGGTCGGATGGCGGGACCTAGGGGTCGGACCAAAATTTCTCGACGTTTCATAGCCCCCTGAACACTTTGGCACCATTTTTAGAAATGTTTATATATATATGTATATATATATATATATATATATGTGTTCGCGGCATAACTCTCGAAAGACTTAATTGATTTGAACGAAATTTGGTACACACGTTGGAATCCATCACCGCACGGAACCTATTTAAAATGGGCCCAATCGGACTATTTTAAGGGTAGTTTTTAGGGGTTGAAAAAAGTTTTTGGGCCCGAAAATACCGAAAAAAATTTCAGAATTGTTTCAAAATTGAAATTTAACCTTTTAGTAAAGATCAAAATGTGCCGCTAAAATTTTAATAAAATCGGCCCGATAGGACCGGACTTACAAATTTTATGAAAACACTAGTTTTGCGGATAGTGATTTACTTACTGAAGGGTGTATTTAATTTGGTACAGAGGTTGTAATGATAATAATATTGAAATTAAGAAAAAAAATATTATTTTAAGGGATGTATTAAGGGGTTGAATTTTTTATTTTGTCCAAAAACAAACTTAAGTTCACGTATTAAAGCCACAAGGCCTGTATCAGCAAATACACTATATTGTCGGCAGGGTTTTGGCACTGCGACCTGAGTTTTTTTTCTTATGGGGTTACCTTAAGTCGAAGGTTTATGCCAACATTCCAACAACGTTAGATGAGCTCAGGAACAATATCGAACGCGAAATTGCCAACATTCCAGCTGATATGTGTGAAAGACTGATTGAAAATTGGAGCCAAAGAATCGATCGCTGCCGTCGTGCTCGTGGTGGTCGTATGAACGACGTCGAATTCCATACATAATTGTAACATGTGTACTACACCTGGAATAAATTTCAGCCCGATATCTCAATTATTCTGTGTTTTATTTAAATACAAAATTGTTATGTCCTTATTGAAAAACCCTTTAGAAGGACGGAATATAACCGAGCAGAGAACACACACTTATTACACAACGACTGAGCAGAAAGACCAATCATAGAAGGACGAAATACGACCGAGCAGAGAACACACACTTAGCACACAACGGCTGAGCAGAAAGACCAATCACAGAAGAACGGAATACGACCGAGCAGACAACACACTCGCACTTATCACAAAGGGAGGACACTTCAAACGCTGACACATGATCGCTTTTGAAAATGTCTACCGCAGTTGCAGACGAAACGACAGGTAGAAATACCAATAAATCACGGTCCGCATGCCCGGACACCATCAAGATAGTTTAACAGTGTTTAAAAAAAAGAAATTAAAAGAACAATACGACATTTATAAATGACATATTAAATGCTAGATTCAGCGGTGACAATTTTAAGTTAATTTAGAAACGCCGCAGGATAAATTCCTCCTGCCGCAGCGACATAATAATATATTGCACCTGTTGTGTAAAAAATATGTTCGGAAAAAATGTGACGTATAAGAAAATTATACCGTGTAAATAAAAAACGCTGCAGATTCCGCAAAGCAATAATTCATTTTGAATTGCATGAAATAAGGGGTGAGACACAGAGGGGATGTCCGGGGCTGGAGGGGGTTTATATCTGTTGAAGCGTTTAAGTGGTCGTATTAATAAACCGCGTTTAAGAATTTTAAAACGATTAATAATATCGATTTGAATGGGAAATAAACTCAATGCAAAATTTACAGGTCGCTCAGAATTACATTTTTTTTCTATTTTTTATTGTTGATTAAAATGTTAATAATAATGCATACACATTTACATGGGTTTTCACATTTTTTATACCGGGTGCTGATTTCCTTTGCGGGCAATAAGGAGTTAACCCGTAAAATCAAACTTTCGCGATTTCCTGCTCTAAGTATTTTAGGAAAAATATCTTCAAATAAAAGTTTTAGAACATAAAAATCTGGATCTAAATCATTAAACAAAATTAATTTTTCATGCTTTGGAACGGCAGAAATTTGATATGAAAATGTCAAAATTACCTCAAAAACAGATAGCGATAGCGCATGGAACTTGAACAAAATGATGACGTTTTAGCTGTCAGAATAATTTCTGATCATTTTGTTCAAGTTCCGTGGCTATCACTATCTGTTTTTGAGATAATTTTGACATTTTCATATCAAATTTCTGCCGTTCCAAAGCATGCAAAATTAATTTTGTTTAATGATTTAGATGCAGAATTTTATGTTCTAGAACTTTTATTTGAAAATATTTTTCCTAAAATACTTAGGGAAGCAGGAAATCGCGAAAGTTTGATTTTACGGGTTAACTCCTTATTACCCGCAAAGCAAATCAGCACTCGGTAATCGGTATAAATAAATAACTCATGTAAACTTTATTTATGTGTCATCGCTCTAATGCTGACTTACGCATTTATTTGTATTTAAAATTTAAGTTCGACTCGACCAAGTTCGTTTCTTGTCACCGACTATTAATACGGGTATAGAAATGCCTGTTCTATACCAAGAGCTGTTTAATATCGGATTCAGATTCCAGCCTGGTGTTATTTATTTTGATTAAAAATCGAAAATAAAAATTGACTGCTCTTTTTATATTTGATAAAGAATGTGTTTAAAAATTCGTAGGCTGAAATTTAATTTTTAATATTTTATTACTACATCGTATATTGAAAACCAAAAATAATATCGTAAGCCCTAAATTGAATTAAAAAATTACAAAAATTAAAAAAAATATTTTTAAAATACAGAGTGCTTCGAAATCATTAATTATTAAAGACCATGTTTTAAGAATGGCTATCATGTCCACCCTATTAATAGAAAACGATCTAAACATGACGAATTTCATCATTTATACCAAGAATTAAAATTTTACCCAAACCGGTTTTTTAAATATTTACGTATGGAACCTAACACTTTTAAATACGTCTTAGAAAAAACTCAAAACAAATTAAATAAAAACTGGCAAAATTTCACTTATTAAACTAGTCATATCCATTGCGAAACTTGTAACGGCCATTTGACAGTTGTCACACGTTGACTGTAGTAGTCAGTGCGCTGAAAGAATGGTGAGATACATTCTTGTATCTACCAGCTCTTGTAACAGCGCTTATACCTGCTACACTCACTGCTTCGTTGTGCACGCTCGCATATATAACAATGCATTAATTTAAGCAAGCCCTGCTATGATCTACGCTACCATCTAGAATCCCAGCTCCATACTGCACGTACCTTAAAGACGAAATGGTTTACCAATTCATCATTTGAAGCTGGCGTTGAACACACACATATTAAGCCAGAATCCCACGACTGGTGTACTTGATAAATATTTGCCATTTGTGGATATTTGCCACTTGTGGATATTTCTCACAACGCGTCATATACGAATAGGTGTTTTTGTACAAACTTTGCCGCTCGTTCTTTTTCGTAAATAATTGTATACTTGACAAGTCAACTACCTTTTTTCGATCACTATAAATTTTCTATTGACAGTACTGGCTAAATTTCCTCATCGAGTGTCATATCGAATCATCTGTGTAAAAAAGATACGTGGATTATGAGGGTTCCTAGTGGCTACGGAACCCCAAAAATGGCAACTATAGAGAGTTATACGATTAACTTAATTTTCCTTATCAAAATTCATAAACATGATTTTACATGTAATATTCCTATTACCCGCAAATCAAATCAGCACCCGGTATACAGATTATGACGAATATAAAATCTTGAATATAGCGGTCAGAAATAAGTTATAAAGCGACTATATTTTGTTATATGAAATGTTAAGTTTTCAGAATAAAAAATTTTTGCTTCTTTATGAAAATTAAATGTCATGCCGTAAATTTTTTATTATACAGTGCGGTTTTATACCGGGTTAGCATTTTTAAGCACCCCGTATATTATTCAATATACGATAGAGCAAAACATGCAATATACAGATAGGGTGTACATTGTACTAACCAGGGCTGAACACAAAAAATAATATACTAAAGAAATATGTGATGAGCAATCTTATCGGATCTACAGAGACCGATTTGAAAAAAATCTTTCACTGTTTAAAGACCTATTTCTTCTCTAGTAACATATGCTATATATTATTACGCTATAAAGATCATTTTGACTTGGTTTAATATTATCATAGATCTTTATATAAAATAAATAATAAATAAATAACACACAAAAAAATTTGATTTAATCAAGACGAGTCTAAAATAGGTCTGATCACAACGAAATTATAATTTTGAGTTAACTTGTTTGTTTCAAAAGCGTAGCTAATAGAAACTGCCAAAACAAAACAATGTTGTGTCGACAATGTAGAGTATTAATGTTGACTCAAAAAGACACAACAACGCTAAGACAAAAGGGGGATGAGTAATGAGCAAATATATAAAGCAAGATCTCGCACACGATTTTTGAGCTTAATAAAAGATACAGTAATGTGATATAATATGAGAAGTTCGTAGCTCTTGATTATTTCGACTTTATCATATAAAAATTCTGTTAAAATATTACATAATATACTAGCTGCCTGGTCCGGCTTCGCTCGACTGCTACGAATTTAAAGCCTATATTTTGACAGTTAAAAATGCAATAAATTGTTTACCAAAAATACACAAATACATGATGCGTAACTATGGAAACGTAGGCCGCATCATTAATGAGCCATTTTTCTGACAGTAGTTCCTTCAATTATTCACGAGATGCAGCACTTGTGGTAGGTACAGTCGCGGACTTAATAAAGTTTACACTTGAGTTTTTCAGTGTAAGTTCACAATAAGTCAGTAGCTTAGCAACAAATTTAGTTTTTATAATAGGTAAATGTAACTGTCAAAAATGAAAAGAAATAATTGTCGTTTAAATGCCTCGAAATTATTAAAACGATGAACAAAAAAGATGAATTATTGCAAGATTGGAGGAAGGAATTTGCTAGTATCAAATATTATCAAATCTTTTTATATTTTAATTGAATAATATTGAGTAATTTGGATTGTATAATAAACAACTGAGGTGTTTTGATAAATTTTTTATTGAATTTATAGGATGTAACCTTAGTAATTGATACATTTCTATCAAAAGCCAAATTACAATATGCAAAAATTAAAAAAACCGGTAACTAGATGTTACAGGTGTAAACTTTTTTAAGTCCGCGACTGTACAAACATTATTTATTCCCCATTAATTCCGTATAATTTTAGTGGTATAACTTAATTATTTATTTAATAATAATAATTAAATCAACTCGAGCGAAGCCGCGCCGGAGAGCCACTGATAGTGAGTGTCGCTTCTATAAGCCTTCTTCTGTGGTTTGGTTAACCCTGTCCAACAGTTACGAAGTATAAAGTGCGGCCGTCGGCTTGTCGATCCTCCGCGCGTCGGTCGAATTGTAAAAGCGGATCTACGATTAAAACAAGGCGCGGTGGGAAGTGATGTGTTCGCTGAAATTTATAGCTTGCGTCGGCGGTTGTTGCCGGAGTCGAACAACACACCGCTATAGCCACCCCCCCGCTTCCTCGTCGACCCCCCTCTCTACTCCGTCCGCTATCACATTGTACTATGATACTGCACCATCGTACCCCCTTCTACCCTTAACGGCCCGCAACAGACACATTGAATTCATTGACTGAAATCTCCTCTATCCAATTCGAATTTTGAATCCAGGGTTCCATCGCCGAATTTTAGACTGATTTTTTTCAAGTTATTTGCGATGATATTTAAAACAAGCGCGAACTGGGATGCACACAATTAAAAATAACCTTGATTTTTTTAAACAAGTTTTTTTTCGGGGACATCAAATTACCTAGTTTCAAATGGTGGGAGAAACGAAACATTTGTGGTGGAAGCGACGTGATAGTTACGGAAATTTTGTTAACGATGGAACTGGTTATACAAATTAGATCCTTATAATGAAAATATTGTATTGTCATCGGAACCACGTATGTAAGCAAAGTTTCAAGTCGATCGGTAGATCTACTGTTCACCACTGTGTCCTGTCATGGTCGCCAATTGTAACGTTTCTCTATCATCAGGTCGTAAAATGAAAATATTGTATTGTCATCGGAACCACGTATGTGTGCAAAGTTTCAAGTCGATCGGTAGATCTACTGTTCACCAACAGGTGTCCTGTCACGGTCGCCAATTGTAACGTTTCTTCATCATCAGGTCGTAAAATGAAAATATTGTATTGTATCGGAACTGCGTATAGCTGCAAAGTTTCAAGTCGATCGGTAGATCTACTGTGCACCAGCAGGTGTCCTGTCACGGTCGCCAATTGTAACGTTTCTTCATCATCAGATCGTAAAATGAAAATATTGTATTGTCATCGGAACTGCGTATGTGTGCAAAGTTTCAAGTCGATCGGTAGATCTACTGTTCACCAACAGGTGTCCTGTCACGGTCGCCAATTGTAACGTTTCTTCATCATCAGATCGTAAAATGAAAATATTGTATTGTCATTAGAACTACGTATGTGTGCAAAGTTTCAAGCGATCGGTAGATCTACCGTTCACCAACAGGTGTCCTGTCACGGTCGCCAATTGTAACGTTTCTCCATCATCAGGTCGTAAAATGAAAATATTGTATTGTATGTCTGCAAAGTTTCAAGTCGAGGTAGATCTACTGTTCACCAACAGGTGTCCTGTCACGGTCGCCAATTGTAACGTTTCTTTATCATTAGATCGTAAAATGAAAATATTGTATTGTATGAACTGTGTGTGCAAAGTTTCAAGCCGATCGGTAGATCTACTGTTCACCAACGAGATGTGTCCTGTCACGGTCGCCAATTGTAACGTTTCTCCATCATTAGGTAGGAGACATGAAAATATTGTATTGTATGTCTGCAAAGTTTCAAGTAGATCGAATAAATGTGGAAGTAGGTAAAATTTTGATTACAATATTTGACCCTAACTATAACGATTGACACAAGTAAAGTTTGTAAAAAAATGTGCGAGAGCTCTCAGGGAGCTGATTTTAATTATCTTGATTAAAATTTGAAACAAAGCTTTGCTTCAAGTTGGTCGTGTCATAGTTTTGAACCGAGTATAGCACATATTATACACCCCGTACGGTTGTACCGTACCGTGCCGATCTATCGTCCGATGTTCACACAATCAACGTCCACACAAAACACTCCCCCATTCAACAAACCGAGGTACCGGGCCTTTTATATACTCAATACTTAACAATTTATTATTAAGGATGGGTCCCTGCTGTTTGCTACTCGGACATATTTTATAAATAAATAAAACCCCTGTTTTTGTAAATGTCGAGTTCGAATAGCCCCAACAGGTTGGCACAGCTCAAGCTGTCAGATTACACATAAGCAGCACGTAATTTGTAATCTGAATGAATTTTTTTTATTAACTTCCCATTGGAAGTTATTGTAATGGGTCCGAAAATCGATATAAAAATGTATAACACATTTTTATGTTTCAAGGTCACTACACTATTTTTACACTATTTTTAGAAAGATGTCTGTGTACGTGTGTGTGTGTACGTATGTACGTACGTACGTACGTATGTGTCCATTTCTTTCTAAGACGAAATCTCCAGAATGAAAAATGATATCGACTACGTTAGGGTGCCAATCGACGCGTATTAACGTAAATATGATCTGAAAGAAATTTTTAAAAAATCGGTTCAGCCGTTCTTTTTTCTTAACCAAATAAACTCTAAAAAAGCAGATTTTGCACAATATCTCGCGAATAAAAAATTATATCGACTTCGTAAGGGTGTCAATCGAGGCGTGTTAACGTCATTTCGATCCGACATAAATTTTATAAAAATCGGTTCAGCAGTTTTTTTTTTTAATGTTAAAAATAAATAATAATTATGTTTTAATGATTAAAATGATTACTTTTCTGTGTAATATCTAATTCAATTATTATTATTAAATATTTATCAAACTGGGAAGTTCGTCGTGTGGACTTCAAGGGTCGCACTAATAGTCCTAATAAACGACCCACCTCACGGTTTGTTTCATTTTTATTTCGTAGCACAAAAATATTATATGTCAATTTGAATAGAACTTTAAAATCTGAGAAACATTAAATGATTCGTTCAAATGTAATAATTTATTAAAATATGAATAAATTTCTAAAAATCAAAAACAGTGTGTGGCGTCAAAGTACATGTCAAGTGCTCATTGCCATAGAAACATAGCTTAGAACTGTTTACATCATGTTTACAAAACAGTATTTTTCAACAGTTTATTTCTTGTAGAATTTTTCTTTATGAACAAACTGTGATGTCGCATGGAAGGAGTTTCAGGGTCAGTCAAGGGACCCCGGTACACTGTACCATTTTGCCTTATGATAACTACGCCACTGCTTGTGCCATCATAACGCACCGGCATAAAAATGGCATAAAACGATTTCTGAAAATGAATATTTTTTAATGTAATCGACAGCTAATCCCTAAGCAAAACCCGAAATGACGTGATTTTGGTACAAACACATTCGTACGAGTATCTACATATCTATGACCACAAAACAAAATGATTCATGTTAAATTTTAATTTTTTTTATGACTTCGCATTGTAAAAGATTTTTAATTTTTAACCTCAGAACAGAGATAGCTATAGAAGTGGCATATCACAGCTTGTAGGTATGCACAACTGTAGCCAGTCGAGACGTGCGGGGAATAATTGAAGCAACTGAAAATATAATAAAACATTTTTACTTAAATCAGATAAGATCACTGAAAGTAAATAAGATACCTACACCTTGATTTTTCATGTTTTATAGAATTTCATTATTAATTATAGATGAGTGTTTTCATGTAATTTATTTTGCCTGATGAAGTTATAAAATAACAAGCCGTGAGGTGGGTCGTTTATTCGTTTATTAGGACTAAAGTGCGACCCACACGACGAACTTCTCAGTTTGATAAATATTTAATAATAATAATTAAATTAGATATTACACTAATCATTTTAATCATTAAAACATAATTATTATTTATTTTTAACAATAATTAAAAAAAAAAACGGCTGAACCGATTTTTATAAAATTTATGTCGGATCAAAATGACGTTATCACGCCTCAATTGACACCCTTACGAAGACGATATAATTTTTTATTCGCGAGATATTGTGTAAAATCTACTTTTTTGGAGTCTATTTGGTTAAGAAAAAAGAACGGCTGAACCGATTTTGAAAAAATTTCTTTCAGACCATATTTACGTTGATACGCGTCGATTGGCACCTTAACGTAGTCGATATCATTTTTCATTTTCGAGATTTCATCTTAGAAAGAAATGGACACATACGTACGTACATACGTATACACACACACATACACACACAGACATCTTTCTAAAAATAGTGTAAAAATAGACCTTGAAACATAAAAAAATTGTTATACATTTTGATTTCGATTTTCGGACCCATTACAATAACTTCCATAATGGGAAGTTAAAAAAATATATAAATAAATATCATGTAGAATTTAGAAAAAAAACGTCAAAAATTCTACGCTGCCATCAAGTCTCGAACTCAGGTTCCTATGCATAGAACGAAAACACGTTACCAACTGCGCTATGAATACAAGTATACTGCGTACCATTTTAACACGCTTTTATTATTAGCTTCACTTGTATGTTTGCTTGCTTGCTTGCTTGTTTGTCAGTTTGTAACCGACTTCTTTGAACTTGATTTTGACCAGCTTTGAACGGTCAGATTTAGTTTAAACGTTGTCGACTTATCAAGGACCGACGACAATACAATAATTCAATAAGTTTGTCCCATTATCCTGACCAGGATCTCCAGGACTAAAAAAAAAGCAAAAAACTTCAGATTGAACTGAAACTTTGCACACTTATCAAGGACCGATGACAATACAATAATTCAATAAGTTTGTCCCATTATCCTGACCAGGATCTCCAGGACTAAAAAAAAAAAGCAAAAAACTTCAGATTGAACTGAAACTTTGCACACTTATCAAGGACCGATGACAATACAATAATTCCATAAGTTTGTCCCATTATCCTGACCAGGATCTCCAGGACTAAAAAAAAAATAAGCAAAAAACTTCAAATTGAACTGAAACTTTGCACACTTATCAAGGACCGATGACAATACAATAATTCCATAAGTTTGTCCCATTATCCTGACCAGGATCTCCAGGACTAAAAATCAAAAATAAATTATAATTTAAAAAAACTAAAAAACACGCTTTAATGAACTAAAAAGTAAAAAATAATTAATTTTATTGTAAAAAAGCGTGGGGTAGTATGAAAATATGATACAAAGCACCCCACTCTTTTTTACAATAAAATTAATTATTTTTTACTGTTTAGTTCATTAAAGCGTGTTTTTTAGTTTTTTTAATTTATGATATAGCTATGTCAGCCACGTCACATTTTTGTGAACAGTTCCCTTTTTTTTAACTATCCAGGAAAAGAGTGCCAAACGCGCCTAAGGAAGTTTTCACTTCAAAAATCTGTCATAAGCCATTTTACCTTGCGACCGCAGATTGAACATAGTGGTGACGACTATGGCTTCATTTAATTCCTCGTTCGTGTGAATTGCCACGGCTGCTGCTATAATGGTTTGAACAAGTATAATTACAGAGAAAAGAGAGAAAACCAGTGCCTGCACACACAGAGAGAGAAGCGACTTGATTTTTTATTTTTTTAATTTGACTATTTATGAGAGCATTAAATGAACAGAAATGGCGGTGCATTCATATAGAATCACAGAATAAAATGTGCCAAGATTTGAACAATTTAAAATGTTTTTATGAATAAAATAAATATTAAAAAATCCCACTTCTGCAATCTTTTGAATGTAGAACAATACAAATTATGGGTGGTTTTGTTAAAATTAAAATATTACTTTTTAAGAAACAAGAGAGGTCAGTACAAAGAACATGAATACTGGATCGAGTGGTAAATGAGATTTGGAGGTAGCACAGCAAACTTAAGAGGCTACAGTGCTCCCTGCGATAGGACGGTTCCCAAAGCAAAATAAAAAAAAGAAACAAGAAGTTGATCAGTTCCCAGACCAAGGGTGCCGTTATTCATCTTCTCGATAGCGAGAATTTTCAATCTCGTCTAGACAATTCAGTATGCCATCTCTGGTAGAGTAGCGGAAATAATGATTTTGCAGTGTTTAATAGCAACGTTATAGGTTTCTTGTAAGTAAATTCCCGTCAGAGTTTGGGGGTTCACATAGTTACTGCGAATTTCCGATTTATTCAACTGCCAGGGTTATCGAAACTTGGTACCAATTCATATTTTAGATTTATTATTATTTCTAACAGTAATTTGATTCCAATCGATACTTTTAACAGGTGAATATAAACTTATAAGAACTAGCCAATCTCGTGCAAGAATTATATTGCAATAACTATTTACTATACAGTCTGTCAAAAAAGACAGTGATAATTGAAATAAAAAGTTCTAGGTTACATCGGCGGAAACTTTCTTCGATTTCGCATTATAAAGGCGGTTCCATTAATTGTCACCAGCAGCTAGGGTTATTTGGGCCTAGTACCAATTCATATTTTCTACCTGAACATAAGAAAATAATCGGGCGTGTTTTTAGGGAAAGTCGACTGTAATTATTTATGAAACCGATATTCTTGAAAAAATAGATGAAAATTTAAAAAAAAATAGAACCTCCTTCAAAAATGTCACTAAAAAAGTGGAAAATAATAAAATTTTGAAGTCACCGCCAGTTTAACAAAATAATTTGAAGTCTGGTAAAAAATGCTAATTTAATTAAAATCTACTTTTTAACAGACTTCATATTTATTAAATTGGCGCTGACCTCAAAATTTTATTATTTTCCTCTTTTTTAGTGGCTTTTTTGAAGTAGGTTCTATTTTTTAAATTTTTTTTATTTATTTTTATTTTTTACTTTTTAGTGTCTTTACAATACGTAGTTTGCACGTTATTAACCGACTTCGGTGTGTCAAAACTGACATTTACTCACTTTTTATTAAAACCAGTCAAACTACTGAACCGATTGAAATAAAATTTATATAAGAACCATCCCCAAGGTATGCCCTATTAATTAAAAAAAGAATCATAAAAATCGGTCGTGTAGTTTCTGAAAAAATCGCGCACATACACACATACCTACATACATATTAGGGAAAAACAGAATCTTTCTTTTTTTTGAAGTCGGTTAAAAAGTGTGCCTAGTAGCCTACGAATATGGAAACTGGACAGTAGTTAGACTTTTATCCAAGTGTGCAAGCTTTCACGGCCGGCATTGTTCCAAGTCTTCATGGTTTCCGGGCTTGTAGGCCGTGGTCCGGTGGTATTTCTACCTGACGTTTCGACTACAACTGTGGTAGACATTCTCAAAGGCGATGTGGCAGCGGTCGAAGTGTCCTCCTTGGCGTCAGGTAGAAATACCACCGGACCACGGCCTACAAGCCCGGAAACCATGAAGACTTGGAATTAGAATTTTATTTGGTAATGAGAGAGTTCCGTACAATACAAAGTAATATAATGATGTAAATAATATGGTTTTTCTGTGTGTAAATTGGGGAATATGAACCGTCAGCGGTACATGTTTTGCATATTGATCTATATATAATAAAGTTATGTTGTAGGTGGGCTTAAAAAATAAAACTCAGGCGTTTATTTTATCGGTTTAGCGAAGTACCAACTGTAAATAAATTATATAATGGAGTTTTGTTGTTTCTAATGAAAGGGACAATGGATATTATTTTGTGAACGAAATTATTAATTGTCCTATCACAAACAGGCCTTCGGCATAACTAACGCATTGTTTTTTTTAAAACTTGTTTAAATTTTTTCTATATATTTTCCCTCACCCTTTGATTTATATAAAATATTGCGCATTTTTTAAACTACATGTATAAACAGCTCCGTGAACATATGAAATTCATCGATTCTATTTATACCTAAGCAGTAAGCACAAGTGCCTAAGTCTTTTTGAAGTAAACGCTTTTTTGGACAATACATTAATTATTTTTTGCCATACTCACTACAAAATAGCTATTTTCGATGTATGTATAGCGGCCTTTAAAGAGTCATTTAACAGACTAGTGCGGAAAATAAAACATTATCCGCACTAGCGCAGAAAATAACGGTTGCCATAGCAACTTCTGTTTATTCGCTCTATACGCCTGCGTGCGCCTGTCATTACTTACTTGCACGAACTTCGCGGCACACCGTGGAAGGAAAGATGACGACGCAAATGACCTGTCAGAATTTTTTGGAAATGACGTGAAAAGTAGGTAATTTGTAGTGGGTATGACAAAAAATACCTCGTACGTAATGGTATTACTGCTCGTGTGACTGTAAAAATTTGCTATCGCTCGTTTTTACATACTGTCATCACTCGTCGTAATATGCCCCATTACGTATCTAGCCATACAATCTACTATTAAATGTTTTCAGTTAGGTACTGTTAAAATACGAATGTCTGCAGTATCAACAGTAGGTATATTGTACGAAATTTATGTACATTTTTATCCGATTGTTGAAGGAGGGTAATGTTTTTCGGGTGTATGTAGGTATGTATCTTTATATTTTCGTCAGCGCCTTCTGTAGCCTAAACGGCTTGACGGATTTTGAAAAATAAGGTGCCTATTCGTCATAGTCTCACGAGTGCTACTAAGTATATAGCGTCACGGAAAAATCAATATGGCGGAAGCTAGACGCCATTTTGTCAATATGCAAACAATCGGTAAAGCCTTTTGTGTGAGGTATTAAATGAAAAGACTTGATGAATAGATTCAACTAAACGGAAGAAAATAAAAATAAATTATTTAAAAAAAGCAAAAAACCCGACTGCGTAAAAAGAGTACTTAAAAGATGGAAACAAAATCAAAATTTCATCTTGTTTCCATCTTTTTACGCAGTCGGGTTTTTTGTTTTTTTTTAAGTAATTTATTTACATTTTAACTTTTTTTTGTAATATTCATTTTAATAAATAATTATCCGTTCCCGCTTCAAGTTCAGATTGAGAACTTGAAACTTTTGCGTGGTAGGGCAATGGCCATGACTGACTACACTACTGCCGGTTATCGTAAATCTAATATACTAACAAAATATTGGGCAACAATTATATTGTTTACGTAATAAAAAAAACCGAACGATTCCTCCAAGTTGTTTATCATCTATTTTGACTTCAATTACAAGCCAAACGGCATCTTCATGCTTATATATAGTCGACAAAAAATAGGCACATCCACATAACGTCAGAACGGCAATAAAAACAAAAATAACGTCGTCGCTATTCGAAAAGCACAAGCAGTGAGTGGAGCCGTGTGCTGCGCCGCCCAAGTCACTGGGGCAGGGTCTTGTTTGCACAGTATATCTAACCAGTTGGTAAGGCTGCGTAATCGCCTCGAATAGTATAGTTTAATCCATGCATGTGAAGCCTTTTGCCTGCTAGCCATTATATCATTCCGGGAGATATTGTTGCCGGAGTTGTGGAGACGTTACTCTTGGAGCTGGGGATGCGTTTTTGGCAACGGTTACTAGATCCGAGTTCACTGAGATCTACAACACTACTAGATAGTCTAAAGGTACGTGCAGTACGCAGCTGGGATTCTAGATGGTAGCATGTATGGTAGATGGTGGCTGAAATTATAAGAGCTTATAGGTTTGCACAACGAAGCTTTGATACAAGCTTAAGTCGCGTTTGAAATGTCAGATAGCGAAGACGAATATTTGTGTTCTTCTGCTACAAAGTGGTATATCTTAAATACAAATTTGGGTAGGAGCTATCATGTCCATCCCTATTAATAGAAAACGATCTAAACATGGCGAATTTCATCATTTATACCAAGAATTGAAATTTTACCCAAATCGGTTTTTTGAATATTTACGTATGGAACCTAACACTCTTAAATACGTCTTAGAAAAAACTCAAAACAAATTAAATAAAAACTGGCAAAATTTCACTATCAAACTAGTCACATTCATTGCGAAACTTGTAACGGCCATTTGACAGTTGTCACACGTTGATTGTAGTAGTCAGTGCGCTGAAAGAATGGTGAGATACATTCTTGTACCTATCTAGCAGCTCTTGTAACCTGCTACACTCACTGCTTCGTTGTGTACGCTCGCATATATAACAATGCATTAATGAAAGCAAGCCCTGCTATGATCTACGCTACCATCTTGAATCCCAACTCCATACTGCACCTACCTTTAGGCCGTGTACACAAGGAGCTACTAAAAAAAACTGATCAGTGACGCAAATCACTAACCAGTGCGCGATGAGTCAGAACCTTTGTAATTGAATGGGATCACTGCAGATGGCGTTACTTGTCACTGACCAGTTAGTAACACGTTAGTAATCAGTTTGAGACTACCCAACCTGTTGAATAGCTTCAAGTTGAGTCACCTAGTTTCTCATTCGATTCAGATAGATCTTCTAAATAACTGTCTTTAGACATACGATAGCTAGCTAGAAGCTTAAAAATTTTGCATCTGAAAGTTGGAGTTCTTTTACAGCAACGAATAATCGACGGTTGAAATTTCTTTCAAGATATGGATGAAGCCAAAATCTTCTTCGTATTCTATTTCTTCTGTAATCATAATAGTAATATAGCAACACAGATTCATCACTGGAATCATTATCCATGATAGCCCACATTTTGTTCTGAAAATTGAAATATATGCTTAAAACAGTCGCCGTAACAACATATTAAAATTAGAACCTTGAACTAATAATATAAATTTCGTCGGGTACATGACACGTTTAGGGTGATCTGCCACCCCTTTAATACTGGCCAATCGATCTACAAATATTATAATGGCATTATTGGATCATCAACAAGCTATACAAACAATTTCAGCCATGAAGCATTATTGTGACCATTTTTTTTGTTACATGTTGGGGGCGGTCTGCATCCTTCCCATACCGCTATCTAGCAAAATCCCTTACTCAGGGCACTTTAATATGTCTCCCTCAACATCTTCACAAAAATAAGACCTTGAATAAATAACACCAAAAAATTGTCACTAGCTCTCGGTCTATTAGGTGAGTCTTCTTATGGGAAAGTATATAAGATGGAGATATACAGGTTCCTCCCAAAAATGTATTTTAATAGATTTCTTACAGCTAAAAGTAAAAATGTTTAACCTCACACCTCCCCTGAGACTAAACTTTATGTTCACACATCGGCAACGCTTCCATGGCATTCCGGTGAGATAGTGCAGTAATTGTCAGCATTTTGTTCTTACACTTTCAATGTCTCTATCACCATTATAGTGCTGCTCAGTATTGCCAGTGGAGTAACACATCTTACTCCAGACATATATAAACATGAATAGGCTGTCCGAATTCGCAAGCGGCACACAAATCTCACAGTCGGCACTAACAGACGACACAAAAGATTGTTTTGCGGCTCTTTCTGCTGTTGCTGTCTGCCAATGTCGCCATTGCTGAAGCACAAAACGTTCTCTACCTCTTCCAGCAACAGTATTATCATTGCTCGCTTGTGTTAAGTACACAGGGATGACCAAACATACTGGGGGTCTCATCGTTTCGAATTTATTTATCGACGTAATTTTACTTCCCACCTTTACTATGGTAAAATGCCAATCATTCAGAATTTTTTTTTTCGGGATATTAATAGACCTTCACGTTTTGACATCCTATAGGAATCATTTGAAACCATTTTCTGATTGATGTGCAGTGAAATTTTTTTCCCTTCGATATCTGAAAAACGAAACGACATAGGGGCTAGGGCTATGCGGTTTGTTTTGTTGTATTGTCAGCACTTAAGTTAGATCTGATTAGATTTAGAGCCAAATCGGTTCAATGATTTCTGAGATTATAAAAAAAATGTTCTTAGTGTCACATACTAACATAGGTAAAAAAAATATAAATACATTCTGAGTAGGGCATCGAACCCGGTTTTTCCCGGTTCCAAAAGAACCGGTTTTTCCCGGTTCCGAGAAGCAAAATAAAAACCGGTTCCTAAATATAAAAGCCCGGGTAATTCGGTTCTTACGGTTCTTGCAAAATAGGTTGATATTTGGATTTTCGCTTTAAGCACCGTCTTTTTTACGTTTTTATTTTATTGTTTCGTTTGTTAAAATTTTATTTCTGTAATAATTTGATTATTTTAGAAAGGACTTATCTTACGAATATGAATGATGGATGTTATGGCATCATGGCACTAACAAGTCCCTAACCCTAAGTGTTAGTTAATGATTGTTTTAAGTGAGTTTATGACTGTTTTGCTTTATTATTGAAATGATTATTTTTGGCTTAATTTTGTGAGACTGATAAGAGAAGAATTAGTATTAGATTTCCTACTTATACTTTCATAGTAGGTAGAACTGATTATTTGATAAGTATGTAATTAAAATACTTAAAAAGACTATTGTTCTTAAAATAAATAATTCTTTGATATGGAATTTATTGTTTAATTTACGATCTTTCCCTTGTATCATGTTCGTAATGAACAAAACTCTAAAATAAATAATATTAAAAATAATCTGCTACTGTTTTATAGCTAAGAACCAATAAAACCGAAAGAACCGGGTATCCGGTTCTGGTATAAGTTCAGAACCGAAAGAACCGGTTCTCAAAATATGGCCGGTTCTCGATGCCCTAATTCTGAGATGAAAATATTAATAAAATCTCAATAGTTCTTATTTAATCGATGAAATATTTTTTTATTTGCCTACTTAATGCGATTGTCATTGGTATTGTGTGACCAACGAAATAACGCCGATCGAGAGAGAGAGAGAGAGAGAGAGAGAGAGATAGAGAAACAGTAAATTAAATTATAGACTCTCAATCTACAATCTCCCTCTCTCTCTCTCTCTCATTCTTTTTCTCTCTCTCTCTGTCTCTTTCTTGACCAGCGTTTTTTAGTCGGTCAAACTATAGATCGTTAGATGCAACAACCAACAGCGTAAGCCCTGCACACACTATAACTCGCTGAAATACACAAACGCGTAATTGTCGAAAACACATAGCACACTAATTCGCACGTTCGCGCGACATCACGCCATGGATTCCTATGAGGTTGTGCGCGAATTCGAAACAAACACATCGATCGCGCGAAAGTTCGATTGAGTCTCCATATGATGTTGCCCAATCGCGCGACTGAACGAGAAATTTAGCGTATAGCTGAGTGATCGCCAAATCGCGATGCAGTCGCGATACAGTTGCTACCTATCGGCGCGTTTTCGCTACAAAAAGTAGCATGTGTGTGTTCGCCTTAAGTTCTATAATTAGAATAAAAATAGCGTGGGTTTATTTTATAGTATGGTGGAATAAGAGCGGGTGATATAAAATGTTTTTAGGTTATAAAAATCGTAACATATAAATTGAAAACTTCCATGTTGTTTGTATACATTTTCAAGTTCTATTGTGTGATTTTTCTTTTTGCAGTTGGCAGCCCTCACGACAATAACTATTGTTGCTCGCGATGGGAGAAAATATATTCCGTTAAAGTGAACATAAAATCACGTTTTTGTTTGTTTGAATTCAACATCAAGAAAGAGAAATGTCCGTGGATCGTTTCCGCTTCCACTATATAGATACTGTTTTCGCCACTGACCTAAATCTCACCCCATAATATTATGCACCGACAGTTTTAAAAGCTCGGGTCAAACTTACGATCCATGCTTATAAGTTGGAGCTATAGTTAAATGTACCGAAATTTTCATTGTTTATTCGACCTGTGTGTTTTTGATGTCTTTTAGAAAACAAACAAAAGCTTCAAAAATAGTGGAAAGTATCTCTGAATAATTTAATAAATAAAACACATGTGGACGATTTGTTGACAAATTTTGTCAAATTTTCCCATATGAGATTGTACTCCTTGTCTAGCCTCCATGAGTATGCCGCGTCTCAACTGACTGATCGTTCTCTTAAACTGTGCCCGGCTGACATACCTACTTATATCATAAAAACGGCATGATATACAGTTCAATTGCTCAGTTATAGCGTCTTTGCGTTGTATGCATAGGGACCTCGGTTCGAAACCTGATAGCATCGTAGAATTTTTGACGTATTTTTTTTTCTAAATTCTACATGATATTTATTTATATATTTTTTAATTTTTGTTATATTCTTTCTTTGACAATAATTATAATTTTTTTGAAACCAAGGTGGAATTAATTAAAAATACAATTTTAGTATTTTAGTAATAAATTATTTTTAGTTCATAAATGACACAAAAAATTAGAAAATCTGAAGTTTTCACTTCTGTCGTGTGGTCATAAGCACACACCCATTTTTTTTAAACAAGTTTTTTTTTCGAAGACATGAAAATATTTGTTTTGCAACAGTCACTAGCGACGGGCTCAATAATTGTTCCAAAATCGTTACAACAATACCTTACCAGAACTTTCGCACGGTGGGAGAAACGGGACATTTATGGTGGAAATGACGGGATATTTACGGGCGTTTTGATGACAAAGGAACTCGTTATTGCATATCAAATCCTTACAAAAATATTGTATTGTCATCGGAAGTACTTATGTGTGCAAAGTCGAATATGAGAAAGTAAGTCAAAACTGAATTATATAAAATTTGACCCCTACTAATACACTATACTAACTTACAAGTGAAGTTAACAAAAAATAAAATCCAAGTGTGCAAGCTTTCACCGCCAGCATTGTTCCAAGTCTTCATGGTTTCCGGGCTTGTAGGCCGTGGTCCGGTGGTATTTCTACCTGACGTTTCGTCTACAACTGCGGTAGACATTCTCAAAGGCGATGTGGCAGCGGTCGAAGTGTCCTCCTTGGACAAAATAAAAAAAATAAAATATTGGTAAAAATACTTTTTAAAGACAAGCTTTTATTGAAATGTACTAAAAAGGAAAAAAAATAATTTCTAATAATTTAAGTTCTTAATTATAAAAGCGTGGGTTGTAAACTCTATGATGCTTTTATAATTCTGAACCTAAATTATAAAAATATATTTTTTTCCTTTTTAGTACATTCCAATAAAAGCTTGTCTTAAAAAAGTTTTGTTCTAATATTTTATTTTGTTCTTTTTAGTCTTTCAAAATTTTTACTATTAAAAAATTAATTTAGTAAAATTAATTAATTATTTATTTAATTTTAAAAACGACTGATTCATATATTGTCTTCAGGAATACATATGTGTACAAAATTTCAATTCAATCGGATATGTGGAAGTCGCTCAACATTGACTTGCAAGATTTAAACTAAACACTAAACGTCTCAAGTAACAAAGGTACACGAGTTCTTGAAAATAATATAGACCAGAGGTTTCCCATCTTTTCTTTACTGCGACTCCCTTTAGAGGTTGCAATTTTTTGCGACGCCCTTCTAAAAGAAGATACCTATGTGTAGCTGTAGCATACAATAAAATTACTTTATTATTCAAAGAAAACTCCAAAGAATATAGAATCTTAATTATTATTTATTAGATTATAATAATTAGAAAACATGATAAAACTACAAACAATACCTCCAATTAATGAGCAGAATGAGCTTGCTTTTCTGAGCATAACTTCTCAAATCAGGACTGAAGTTCTGAAATTGCGACTCTCCTAGGATAGCGCCGCGACGCCCCAGAGCGTCGCGACGCACAGTTAAGGAACCTTCGATATACGAGTAGACTTATAATGTTTGTTTGCACCGCCTTTACTAAAATTTATCAAATTAAACTCAGATTTAAGGATTTCAGCTTTTAAAATATAAATAAAAGTGGTGCAAATGGGCTTAAGAAATACAAATCCGTATATTAATTAATACATTAGATTAACTTTAAACCGGGCTTACGAAATCTCCACATTAAAATTTCCAGTTGATAAACTGATCATAAATCAGCGTAAAACGGTTGGTAGACGTTGCCCTATATCACTTTGTACTATATGGTCACGTGGCAAAGTGACTTATATCAGATTTTTAGTAAAACATGATTATTTACGGGTTAATTTTCCAGTATACATATTTTCCATTTCCAAAGTGACAGGGTCTTGAGAATGATCGAGCGTGTAGCAATGCTGTTGTTTACATGGCCTTGATATGGTTCCTCTATTACAAGTCCCTAGTTCTCGGTTTCTAGCCCGAGAGCTGGTAAAAGTGTCAACTGGATTTTCAATTTATTATTAAAAAAAAAAATAATTAATTGAAAATATGAATTGGTGCTAGGCCCAAATAACCGTAGCTGTTGGTGGTCTTTAAAACACAATTCCAAAGTGACAGTACTGGCGGTCGCTAATTGTTTTGAGATACCATTTTACTACACGAGCGTCGTGAACGACAAATCAAACGGAAATCATGTATTGTCTATTTTTAGATGGTATTTTACTGTTTTTCGGAAAAGGTCTTAAACTGTTTATGTGGTACTGTGGTAGTAATGGTCCACCTGAATTTTTATTTCCTTAAAATAGCTAAATATCCTAAAACGACATTTTTAACTTCAATTTTGAAATTTCGCGCAAAAACGTTAGCCGCCATGATTTGCTTTGGTGTGACGTCACTATATCTTAAAAATTTCCTCATATCACAATGTTTTTATACCATTAACGAATTTTTAGATTTTTGAAAAAAAAATTATAATATAATCGCAATCAAGTGCTGTATATGTACGTAATTATGTTGACTTGTCCACAATTTGGTATTAATTGGGTATGTAGTGGATAGATAAAGAGGTCGATAGTTGTCAATAATCTCTATCTCTCTCCTCGCCTCTAACCACCGATTGGCCAGGCGCACTGTCCAATTCTCTATAGTCCAGAGGTTCCTAATCTTTTCTTTACTGCGACTCCCTTTACAGGTTGCAATTTTTTGCGACGCCCTTCTAAAAGAAGAAACCTGCGTGTAGCTCTAGTAGACAATACAATTACTTTATTATTCAAAGAAAACTCCAAAGAAAAAGAATACCTATACTATACCTTGAATCTTAATTATTATTTATTAATAAAATTAATAATGTTATATTATCTGTAAAAATGATACGTAACAATGTTTCATATGTTTCGACATTATATATTGAACTGTGAACTCGTATGATTGAGTTGCTGAAGAAGTCCTAATAAAAGGACGAAACGTTCAACTAAAATCAAAGCAGAGTTCTGTTTCATTAAATGTCCTGACTACCTGTGAGCTTTTATTTCATATTATTTATTAGATTCTAATTCTAATAATTAGAAAACATAAAAAACTACAAACAATACAATTTATGAGCAGGATGAGCTTGCTTTTCTCAGAATAACTTCTCAAATCGGAACTGAAGCTCTGAAATTGCGATTCCCCTAAGATAGCCCCGCGACACCCCAGGGCGTCTGCTATTGTCTATGTCTACGCTGAAAGGTACAATTTAACTTGACATAGGCCACTTTGCTCTTGTGTCCGCGGATACGTGTACGTATTGTATGCAATGCGGCGCTCGTGTGGTGAATAATATTTTTGACTCCGTTCCACACATTCAGACAGATAACATTAACTGATTTACAACGAACCGGGCCGCATAATAATTCCACCTTACGCACAGTTGCGATACAGACAATGGCTAACGCACGCACATGGGAAGTCGGAGCACACGCTGCTCCGTGTGTGTGTGTGCGTGGTGCGTGTATGTGATTGCACAAGTACGACCGATGGGGCGGCACTGATTTATAGCGCCGGGGGTCACTAGTCCAACTCACGGTCACACATTCACTAAGTGTGCGTCAATCGGTTACGGCTCGAATCTTAACAACGTTAATGTTAAAGTTAATGTTACTGTTAACGTCAATGGTAATGTCTATGTAGTTTGAAATATTATGAATTATATTTGTACATTAACTGCAGGCGTTAATGTTACTGTTAACGTCAATGGTAATGTCTATGTAGTTTGAAATATGTGAAATTATATTTGTGCATTAACTGCAGACGTTAATGTTAAAGTTAATGTTAACGTCAATGGTAATGTCTATGTAGTTTGAAATATTGTGAAAATATATTTGTACATTAACTGCAGACGTTAATGTTAAAGTTAATGTTACTGATTTGAATAATTTCAGGACGATGACTGAATGGTCCCATATAATTTTTACTTAAATCGGTTCAGTAGTTTTTTTTTTCTACTAATCAAATATCATTTTTTTATTATTAATATGAATCAATTCCAAAATGACCGACCTTGTCATGTGCCACATCGTCGTCTGCGCATGTGTCGAGTGCAACGAAAGACACTATGTCGTTGTATCGTGTCAAGAAATGTATCTCGAAACGTCACGAGGCTGTCGTCGCGTTGATAGGACATAGGATATCGGTTTCGACAGAAAATGCTCCATCTTGAGTTATTTTTTAGAGAGAGTGGTAGATTATAGACGTTCGACAACTGAGGTCATTAGAGTTTCTTTACTTCATAAATTAAATTGTATTTTAAAGACCACCAACAGCTAAGGTTATTTGGGCCTAGCACCAATTCATATTTTCAATTCATTATCTTTATAAATTCTATAGAATTATCGCTAGGCACTTGGTAGAACATGATTGAATAAAAATTAATAAACAAACACTTGAAAAATGTCTACACATTTATTCATCTCAACGATCGTTTCGGGTTCCTAACCCATCATCAGGAGTTTACAAAAAAAAACTCCTGATGATGGGTTAGGAACCCGAAACGATCGTTGAGATTAATAAATGTGTAGAATTTTTCAAGTGTTTGTTTATTAATTTTTATTCATTATCTTTACTTCATCGCGGATCCTGTCATGCATCCGATACTGGAAAAGACCAATTACGCGCTTACTGCACTTAACATAATTATGAATCGAGCCGAATATTTTGATATAAACGATAAGAATCGCATGTCGGGATTTAGTTCTAGGCCGATACGTGCAATATAAACCATTTACAACAACGAGTGGCGCAAAGCCAGAGTGAGGACTTGGCCCTCTAGCCCTCTAGAACGACCACAGGTCGATGGCGATGCAAATCGAATACCCGTGTGGCATTGATAGCGATCGAGTCAGTATACGATGGATAGTGTAGATACATGCATTATATTGTTATATGGCGCGATCCTTCCACCTACCCCCGCCACCCCCCCACAGTTTGAGCCACCATTCACCCCAATTGTGCTGGGAACGAATACCGCCTGGAAGTCGTAACCGTTACGGACCGGACGTCGAAAAACGTTCCATGTGAATTATTGGTCAGAAATACGAAATTAAAATTACAATCATATGCACGAAATTATTGTCATATAAGTATCTGCGCCAGCAAGGAAAAGTTGCCCATGCCAATTTTTCAGATTGTTTTTTTAGTTCTATTTTTTTGTAATGTTTAAAATAGTTTACAGTAGGTATTACCCCAATTATTTGAATTCCGCATATCCGGATCTCCAATTATCCAGATAGGTTAAACGTAAAGAAATCTAAGTTCTATAGAATTATCGCTAGGCAGTTGGTAGAACATGATTGAAAAAAAAAATTAATAAACAAACACTTGAAAAATTCTACACATTTATTCATCTCAACGATCGTTTCGGGTTTCTAGCCCATCATCAGGAGTTTAAACCAAAACTAAAATCTATAAAGTCTTTTAAACATTATATATTGTAACTCAGGGAAGACTGGGATGTCAATTATTACCTGAATAACAAATCCATAGACCAAACTTAAAACTAATTACTAATAATTGACACCCCAGTCTGTCCTGGGTTACAATATATAATGTTTGAAAGACTATAGATTTTAATTTTAGTTTAAACTCCTGATGATATCATGATGGGCTAGAAACCCGAAACGATCCTTGAGACGAATAAATGTGTAGAATTTTTCAAGTGTTTGTTTATTAATTTTTATTCAATCATGTTCTACTAAGTGCCTAGCGATAATTCTATAGAATTTAGATTTCTTTATATATTTTGTAGAAAAAGAGGCAGAGGTAGTAGATTATAGAAGCTTGACAACTCAGATCATTAGCGTTTGCGTTTTGAGGGTACAATCAATTATAGAAACTGACTTTATCTCGAACACTATTTTTCGACCGCATATCTTTATTTATTGTAGATAATAGACGCTCGGCAACTTACGTCTTTAGCGTCTTAATAACTGCAAATAAAATCATCTCTTTTAAAATTTCTTTTTTTGTTGCAATGTAATTTACCTTGTTTTTTATTTATTTCTGTTTCTGAATTTTTTTCTCATGGAATAAGTTATCATTTATTATTATTATTATAATTAAAACTAAACGACATCACAAATCATCAATGAGCGAGGTGGGATTCGAACCCACGACAGATTGATTCAAAAACCAGCACGCTGACCATTACACCAAGTTGTCCTCTTCGACCCTATCACCATACTTCCATTTCCTTATGGAACCTGAAGTAAAACCAGCTCTCTGGCCTTAAAAGCCATTATTTACGTAAAAAACTGACATCGCAGTGGCGCTCCAAACTTTGGAGGTGGCTTAGAAAAATTATCTTTTATCGCTAGGTAATCATGTTGAAAAACCAAAGCACTAGGTCTATACAGGCCCGGACTTAAAGACCCAGGGCCCCTAGGCACTTACCAGTTGGGCCCCCAGGTTCAAAAAAAGAGGAAAAAATGGATTTGGATGGAAATTTAGCAAAAAAAAGTCGCCAATTGGGTTATCTTACAAAATTTATGGGCTTTTTAACTTCCCACTGGAAGTTATTGTAATGGGTCCGAAAATCGAAATCAAAAAGGAAAAAAAAATTTTATATTTCAAGGTCACTACACTATTTTTACACTACTTTTAGAAAGATGTCTGTGTGTGTGTGTGTGTACGTACGTACGTACGTATGTGTCCATTTCTTTCTAAGACGAAATCTCGAGAATGAAAAATGATATCGACTACGTTAGGGTGCCAATCGACGCGTATTAACGTAAATATGATCTGAAAGAAATTTTTTCAAAATCGGTTCAGCCGTTCTTTTTTCTTAACCAAATAACCTCCAAAAAAGTAGATTTTACACAATATCTCGCGAATAAAAAATTATATCGACTTCGTAAGGGTGTCAATCGAAGCGTGTTAACGGTCATTTTGATCCGACATAAATTTTATAAAAATCGGTTCAGCCATTTTTTTTTTTTTTTTTTTTTTTTAATTATTGATGTTTTAATGATTAAAATGATTACTTTTCTGTGTAATATCTAATTTAATTATTATTATTAAATATTTATCAAACTGGGAAGTTCGTCGTGTGGACCTCAAGGGTCGCACTTTAGTCCTAACAAACGACCCACCTCACGGCTTGTTTTTCTTTAATTTCCATCTCCACCCTGGCCGGGGCCTCCTCGGCAGCTGGACCCCTATAGGCCGGTGCCTTATTGACCTAGGCAGAAATCCGGACCTGGGTCTAGATGGCCTTAAAAGTTAAAAAAAACAGATGATTTGTAAACATAATTTAAGGTCAAATGACTATTGCATTTTATTTCTTCTTTACGTGAAAGACGCATGCGATATTGCGTGGTTTTCAAACATGACACCTGAATCAAGTTACAAGTATACTGTAGTTTTGCCAGAACCCAAATGTGCATGCGTCAGGCTGCAACACGCTGCGTGACATCAAAATGACTTACAGCTTGTTGCATGCTACGTTTCAAGAACAGGAACGCGTCATGGCGTCTAAAAAAGGGTATGTGCCTCACCCACATAAGCGCACTATCGAAGTTATACCTTCATACATTTATATTTTTGCTTTTCCCCTCTCAGCATGTTTAAAATTAATAAATAATTATTATTAATAAAATCCATAGATAATCATAACATCTATACATAAATTAATAGATTTATACGGCTGAATTGCAATTGAAAATTTTTCGTTAGAAAGCAGCCAATTATATAATTGATTCGAAACATATAGGAAAAAATCATTTTACCAACCATAGTCACAGTCAGGATTCTAACCTGAACCTTGTCAGCGTTACAATACAGCGTTTCATTAATTTTTGAGTCAAGGTCATTCCGATTCTTTATACCCTGGCTAAAGAGGTATAACTTCAAAAAAAAAAAATCATTTGAGATTAAGTTTTTGAAGTGAAAACTTCTTTAGGCGTGCGTCCACACTTTTTCCTGGGCAATGAATAAGTCTGGTCCGTCAGGCTCTGAGGTGAAACAACCGGTTATTCAGTCCAACACATTTTTTTAAGTTCACATTATTTTGTTACACGCATCAAGAGCAGTGGCGCTTCAGTTCGGCTGATGACTATTGTACTACTGGCGTATAACCATAGACAATAACAACAAGGCGTATGTATTAGCCTAGCGGCACTGGCGAGAACTAATTGTGCCAACACGGCACACGGTGAATGGTCTTCAGGCGGAATCGGAGGGGATTAGATTGGGGGCATCCCGGCGAACGGTGACGCGCGTTCCACACGTGTATAACTACGTAGCTAATAAAAGTGTATTTTTACGGACATAATAAAACGGTATAAATAATTTCCGTAACAATTTCTTTACTGTGTTTTTCTTAAAAACAGCGTCGATTGGACAAGATGTGTTGAAAGGACTTGATATGGGAAAAAGTGTATTCCTGAAGAATAGAGAAAGTGGTTCGGTTAAACTGTCAAACATATAATGAAAATAAAAATAATTTGTTTCATTTCCCCTATCACAGTGTTTGACGGCACTGCAGGCGTATAACAATCTGTGGTCAAGGGGCAAAGTGACTTATGTACAACATTTGATAAAATAAAATTCATTAATCCTCCAAAGGGCGCGTGGATAATAATAGCGATCCGTTTTCACATCCAGACCGCAGACACATGATACATTTTTAGAGTGTTGGGTCTCCAAGTTACTATATGAATATTATGAAGTATTAGAAATACCTTGTATTATGTCCGTCTTGTGACTTCTTGTGATTTATCACTACGCGTTTCAGCAACGAGTTGCCATCTTCAGGTGTGGTTAGTTCACAAACCACGACATAATACACAGGGCTTAGCATCATAATATTATATAGTGTTACGAATACTCAATGTGTGTTTTTAAAAAAATAATTAACCACACCTGAAGATGGCAACTCGTTGCTGAAACGCGTAGTGATAAATCACAAGACGGACATAAAACAAGGTATTTCTAATACTTCATAATATGCAGACACATATTTTAATAGCTTATTCAGATTTTATGAAAAATATCTGTAAAATATTAAAAATAACTACAAAACACCAAAATGTTTAACAATTCTCGACGTAAGTTTCGCCAGGCATGTTGACATCGTCAGGAGATAATTAAACTAAAGACTAAAAACTTTTACCTACCTATTTATAGATAGGTAATCTATAAACAGGTATAGATAACAGTTTTTAGTCTTTAGGTTTACTCATCACCTATTCGTTTCGCCAAACCATGTTGGCATCATCATCTCCTGATGATGCAAACATGGTTGGCGAAACGTACATCGAGAATTGTTAAACGTTTCGATGTTTTGTGGTTATCTTTAATATTTTGTATCTTCACTCCAAAGGGTCCATCACTCTTCATAGAAAATATCTGTAAAAATTATTTTCTATATTTATCCATAATATCGTTCAGTACCTATAATCATAAATTATTATTTTTTATATACCTAACTTATAAAATAGAAAGGTAATCAATTTACAAAAATCCAATTATTAAATAGATTAGCTAAATAAATAATCCTCATTTGACAATGGAGAATTTTCTCGATGACAAGAAATATACCTGTCTTCAAAACACGAATATTTCTTTTTATACCTACTTAATAAAACTAAAAAAGGATAAAACAACAACAAGAAATCAAACAAAAATAATAAAATTATATTCCTTTTATTTCGAATATATACTTATACATATTTACACCTTTCAAAATATTTACATTTTTATTTGTCAAAAACAAAGTCATCTACAATATTGCTTATATCTAAAATCTAATACATTTAAGCTTATTGATGGGTCCTTTCTTCTGTCCGACGGGACGGATCGGCGGTCCAAGACGCCTTCTGGCCACCTCTTGAGATGTAATACACTTAGGACTATTGACGGGTCCTTTCTTCAAAAACTGTGCGACCGGACGAATCGGCGGTTCGAGACGCCTTTTGGCTACCTCTTGAGACGTTATCGAAGTTTTCACTGGTGTACTGCTGACAAACCCTTCTGATCCTGAAGATGCTTGTCCTCGACCTGGTCTTGGGGAATTGAATAGATTTCCCGGTGATGGTGAAAGTGCCAAGTCGTTCTTTGATGATTGGCCTCCTGGTCTTGGTGAATTGTAGAGATTTCCCGGCGACGGTGAAAGATCCAAATCGGACCTTGTATACACTTTAAACGGATCCAAAAGTGGTAAAACAACTGCTTTGGGCGTAGATTTTATCTTGGACGTTGCTATTTCTCTACATTTCAGAGAGAGATCTAAAGCCGTCTCATACAGATCGGAATGTTCCAAACAAGTCGAGTATAGTTGGCTGTGATCCAAATTATTTTCATCAACCTCGGCGATCGAGTACAAGTTGTTGCGTTGAAGAATCCTCTTCCATCTTCTTGACAACACCTTCTGGTATTTTCTTGGCGTTGGCGGCAGTCTCTTCTTAAGAATTCGCTTTCCCTTGGGCTTCACAAGACGACGTGGTGTGCTTCCGATGCTTAAATGTTTCCTTGAATCCATTGTAAAATTTTTGAAGAACTTGAGTCTTGTAGAAGTTGATCTTGATCTCACAATTGTTGGCGATGGAATGATCGCTGGTGGCCAATTCAGCTCCTTTTATACCTGTCCAAAGGTAATCAGGTAATTAGTGAAGCGTAAATGTTCAAAGCCTGTGTATTCACGGTTCAGTAAGTTCCTTACCTATGGTACAGGTATAAAATGGGCTGAATTAGCCACCAGCGATCATTCTATCGCCAACAATTGTGAGATCAAGATCAACTTCTGCAAGACTCAGTTCTTCAAAATTTTTACAATGGATTCAAGGAAACATTTAAGCATCGGAAGCACACCACGTCGTCTTGTGAAGCCCAAGGGAAAGCGAATTCTTAAGAAGAGGCTGCCGCCAACGCCAAGAAAATATCAGAAGGTGTTGTCAAGAAGATGGAAGAGGATTCTTCAACGCAACAACTTGTACTCGATCGCCGAAGTCGATGAAAACATTCTGGATCACAGCCAACTGTACTCGACTTGCTTAGAACATTCCGACCTGTATGAAACGGCATTAGATCTCTCGCTGAAATGTGGAGAAATAGCAACGGCCAAGATGAAATCTACGCCCAAAGCAGTTGTTTTACCACTTTTGGATCCGTTTAAAGTGTATACAAGGTTCGATTTGGCTCTTTCACCGTCGCCGAGAAATCTGTACAATTCACCAAGACCAAGAGGCCAATCATCAAGGACAAATTTGGCACTTTCACCGTCACCGGGAAATCTGTTCAATTCATCAAGACCAGGAGGCCAATCATTAAGGACCGACCTGGCACTTTCATCATCGCCGGGAAATCTACTCAAATTACCAAGACCAGGAGGACAATCATCTTCAGGATCAGAAGGGTTTGTCAGCAGTACGCCAGTGAAAACTTCGATAACGTCTCAAGAGGTGGCCAAAAGGCATCTCGAACCGCCGATTCGTCCGGTCGCACAGTTTTTGAAGAAAGGACCCGTCAATAGTCCTAAGTGTATTACATGTCAAGAGGTGGCCAGAAGGCGTCTTGGACCACCGATCCGTCCCGTCGGACAGAAGAAAGGACCCATCAATAAGCTTAAGTGTATTAGATTTTAGATGTAAGCAATATTGTACATAATTGTTTTTGACAAATACATTTGTATATACGTATTATTCGAAATAAAAGCAATATATTTATTTATAATTTTTGTTTCTTTTTTTTTGTTCTTTTTAGTTTAGTTAATGTATTTACCTATTACAAGCTGAAAAAAATTGTACCTGCACATAATTCTGTCTGTTTGTAAAATACAAGTCTGCTTACCTTTTGAGATAGGTAACTGGTTCTGCCGCATTTATGTGGGATTTCTACTCTCTGATTAAAATCTGTAAATAATTTTAAAATTTTGTTTTTAATAATAATTGAAGATAACTATAAAGACAAAAATGGTGATAATAAAATATAAATATTAATCATTATCTGTATAAAAAATTATTTAAATACCTAAATAAAAAGCTAAAAAAGGTCACTCGGAGTTAACAAAAAAAATATTTTGACTACAAAATATACATAATTATAAATACTTATACAAAGAAAAACCTTACAATAACATTAAATATTACAACTATAAATTAACACTTACCTATAAAGTAACTAAAACTAATCAATTAGCTTTCGACCTAGAACTCTTCAGGATAAAACTGACCTAGGTCAGTTTTATCCTGAAGAGTTTAGTCACGTCTAACCACAATAAATTTATTAATGAATGTACAATGACCCAATCCCCTTTTCAACTTTATTTGAGCTGTTATAAACATTAACCAACTGCACAAAATTTTTTATTACCTGTTAGCTAAAAGTTAGAAGGTTTTTTGACCTACTAGTTGTAATTATCTTTATTTATTTTTCATTATAAAACGTTTCGTTGAAGTTTTTTTTACTTACTTATTTTTATTTTTGACATATGATAATGTTACAAAACTGTTTTCTGAGTTGGCGGAATAAATATTTATTTACAATTATTAAAAACACAATAATAATGAACGCAACAACGAAAAGTCAATTCTAACAATCAACACAAGTAAACAATAACTAAACAGTAATTACAAAGCAAAACAAAACAACTATATACAATAATTCGTAATTATTACCACTACACTCGTATTTATTTATCAATTTGGTTATTTATATCACGGCACTATTTATTTTACTGCTCCAACGTAGACTTGAATACGTGACTCACCGTTGACTGATTCCTCACTTACTCGTACTGGTTGTTTATATAAGCTGCGTGGCATAAGCTTAGTGTGTTCTCGCTTTCTCCAGAACTTTCGTGCATGTACCAGTTGTTACAGTAAGCGGACCCCGTTTCTCAGAACTCTTGCCTGTCGTTTATATACAGAGTGATCCGTAACAATAATTTATCTTTCCCTTAAGCCATGAAAACGTAAGTATCTGAAGCCTGCTTACAATATTACACTATTTTAAAACGTCAAAAAATTGATTTTCAAAATTTTTTGCCCCCCAAAATTAGTAATCAGTAATTTTCATCCAAGTGCTTAGAACTGTTTTATCCAGCGTTTCATTAATTTTTGAGCCGGTAATTTTTATGTCGGTATTTTTTTACTCGAGGTCATTCCAACTCACTATCCTCGCTAAAGAAGTATAACTTCAAAAAATTTGGGGGAGGTGCAAGCTTAAATGTTTACTCATCAAAAACGAATAATTCAACAAATAAGCCAGTTTGCTTTGCGGCCGCAGAAGTTATGTGTATGGGATAGACGGGGCGGGGGTTCCCAGTGACAGATATACCACCACTGGTTGTATCTGTTCTCCTCCTACGAAATGGCTGCGTTTCGCGAACGACATGGTGATTTATTGTGACGACTATGTAAGTTTATTTACGAGTTGCATTTTACAAGTGCGTTTTACCAACTCAATCTAATTTATCTAATTTATTACCCACATTCGGTACGCTTTTGTTCGAAAACAATCTCAGCTATAAATACTCATTTTAGCAACGACGACATCATCGTGCGGTATTCGAAAATATATCGAGAAAATTATTCGAAAAATATGTAAAATGAATTGAACGAAAAGAAGAAATAAATATTCGTGTTTTTCTCTCGCTTAAAAGAGTTTTTAAAAAGAACGAACAAGACAATTTAAAATATTCTTGCGGTGGTAAAGAGTCTTAGGAACGTTGAGAACAAGACATACAATCAACTCGCTCTAAGAACGAGACATTTTTAGCTATAAACCGGGAAAAAGCTGCAAGAGTATCTCGGATGGGCGTCTAAAGGGACAGTATGTTTCTAAAAGTATAAATAAATAACAATTTAATTGGTAAATGATAAAATCAATCGATTTAAAACCCCTTATATCCACACCATATTATTCACATAACAATTAGAGGTGGAAATAATAAATATCTCAGACAGCTATGCTGCCATGATTTTTGAGCTATATCTAAGAAAAAATCAAATGACCACTGTCGGGATTCGAACCCGAAACCCCCAGTTTCCGGCTAGGTGAGTTACCGATTTCTCCACAGTGCCCGAGAGTGGAAACCGATCTCTTCTTATATATAGCAATTTCACGTTGAAAACGCACTACATGCGAGAGTCGACTATTTAAATAAACTGCAAAGCATAGTACAGCTATTAAACAGTCGAATCATTATACATGTGAGAGTTAACATAACAATTTATTTAAATGACTGCATGTACAGAATTAAAAGCGTCAAAGTCTCTGGATCACAGGTATTCATTAATACTATAAAAAGCACCCTCCATCCATCTATTATTATAGTTACTCACAAACTTCATGGCATACTGTAGAAGTAAAGATGGCGACTATAAAAATCTAGAAAATATCTAAAAAAAATAAAAATAAACCAAATTTTCCACATGCTTACAAAAAAGCTTTTTTTTATCGAAAACAATATTTTTTTTAATTAAATTAAAATAAGTAATCCGATTTCATGACTGAGATTATTTATTTAAACCAAGCGTAAATAAACAAATAAAACAATTCAACCCTATACAAAAAATCAGAGAATATAGACAATCGACCGTGAAAATCTGGACACGAGTTAGAAGAGAGTCCGGACAGATCAATAGCATAATAAAAGTGTTTGGAAAAAACAAACGAACAATGGAATCTGTATAACCTACAGGGTTCTACCGAAACATTCATGACCTAAAATAATATACTTCAAAATTAAGCTTCAGATACCACTACCGTTGCCCAGGTATCCAAGCTCGTACCAGTCAGTAGTAATAGGGGCGATTTAGACGTGGTATTTTTTTTTCTTTTCTTCTGGTCTTGTGTTTGAAAAACGCATACGGATGTGCCAAATCTCTGCTAAAACACGTACGTAAAAAACGCACCCGGACGTGAAAAATAAACGCACGTACTTGAAAAATTTCACGCCCGGATGCGATTTTCACGTACGTGTTTTAGCAGGGATTTGGCACATGCGTGTGCGTTTTTAAAGTTTTTCAAATAATTACACGGACGTGAAAAACACATCCGGACGTGAAATTTTTTCAAGTACGTGCGTTTATTTTTCACGTCCGGGTGCGTTTTTCACGTACGTGTTTTAGCAGAGATTTGGCACATGCGTGTGCGTTTTTAAAGTTTTTCAAATAATTACACGGACGTGAAAAACGCATCCGGACGTGAAATTTTTGAAGTACGTGCGTTTATTTTTCACGTCCGGGTGCGTTTTTCACGTACGTGTTTTAGCAGAGATTTGGCACATGCGTGTGCGTTTTTAAAGTTTTTCAAATAATTACACGGACGTGAAAAACGCATCCGGACGTGAAATTTTTGAAGTACGTGCGTTTATTTTTCACGTCCGGGTGCGTTTTTCACGTACATGTTTTAGCTGAGATTTGGCACATCCGTGTGCGTTTTTCAAATACAAGACCAGAAGAAAAGAACATAAAATACCACGTCTAAATCGCTGTCTGTCTAAATCGCCCCTATTATTACTCCAGTCGGTTTATGTATGCCGGCTGGTAACTTCTAATGCACACCTAGACGCTGTTAAGCGTCTATAATCTACAATCTATTTATCTTTAATGCTTTTTAGTGTATTTGCCATATGGCACATACACTATTGGCGTCGGTCGGATGGCGGGACCTAGGGGTCGGACCAAAATTTCTCGACGTTTCATAGCCTCCTGAACACTTTGGCACTATTTTTGGAAATGTCTATTTATATATGTATATATTTATATGTGTGTGTATATATATAAATATCATAGTATATATGTACGGGCTATAACTTTCGAAAGAGTTAATTGATTTTGACGAAATTTGGTAGGCACGTTGGAATCCATCACCGCACGAAGCCTATTTAAAATGGGCCCAATCGGACCATATTAAGGGTGGTTCTTAGGGGTTGAAAAATGTTTTTGGGCCCAAAAATGCCGAAAAAATTCTCAGAATCGTTTCAAAACTGAAATTTAACCCTTTAGTAACGATTAAAATGTGCTGCTAAAATTTTAATAAAATCGGCCCGACAGGACCGGACTTACAAATTTTATGAAAACACTAGTTAGCGGAAAGTGCTTTACTTACTGAAGGATGTATTTGATTTGGTACCGAGGTTGCATTGATAAAAATATTGAAATTAAGAAAAAAAATATTATTTTAAGGGATGTATTAAGGGGTTAAATTTTTTTTTGTTCAAAAACAAACTTAAGTTCACATAATAAAGCCACAATTATTAGCAAATACACTATATTGTCGGCAGGGTTTTGGCACTGCGACCCGAGTTTTTTTAATTTTGAAGTTATGCTTCTTTTGGCGAGTTGAGGTAAAATTTTGCCGCGCGCGCACAGCTAACGAAAAATCGACAGTATGAAATTAACCATAAGTATAATATTATGTAGTTGTCGTTAGCATTAGCCATGTATATGGTGACTGCTAAGCTGTCTGTAACAAGACAGTCAATAACCGTGCGTTAACGGCGTTAAGCCATAATATGAACTCTACAAGGTATCAGGGTTCGCGTTCACAACAGCTAAGGTTATTTGGGCCTAGCACCAATTCATATTTTCAATTTAATATTTTTTAAAAGATTTTTTCTTTATTATTAAAAGTAATAAATTAAGAAACATTAAATTACTATTGAATTTACAATTATTTCTTTAATTTAGCAACAAACTTTCTAGAGATCAGAAATAGTAACAGATTTTTAGTTTGGAAAGCTGACACTAAATATCGCTGCTAATAACTTATAATAGTCTAGCCAGTTATCACAGGATGTTAAACTAACGAACAATTAAATTGTGTAGTGTAGCCTCCATGATCATGATTCAAGTATAAGCTGCAAACCAGATCACAATATTGTAGTACTCCTTAAAACTATAAAAAGGTTCTAATGTTAATTTTTTTTTAATAAGTAATTGTAATTTTTTAATGATTTTTGTAAACGCCACATGAAGGACCAAAAATCACACTACGAATCCTTCCGGTAAAAAATTTAAAAACATTTTCCTGAAAAACCGTACAATTTTTTAAAAATTACGTAATCTTTCACACGTAGCCAAAACTTTTTTTCTAAAAATTCGCCTGTAGGATCTGTTATAGTGTAGATTTTGACGTTTACCCGAACTCTTTAGCTTAAAAAATAGCGTCGGGGGAGCTGTAACTATTTTAAGACGAGGGAAGGATTTGAGATGAAGAGTGCAGGGGTTAACTTCCGGTAGAGAACACCCTTCAATTTTCGTATGATTTGGCTTCAGAGATAAATAAAATCGACTTTCAGATCACCTGTACAAAATTGTAGCTAAAATATCTTGGCTAAGTGTTGAGAGCAAACTTTCAATTGAGAATCAAAACTGCGGTAGCCGTACTACCAATGCTACCAACTTGCTACCAACGGCCATGACGAAAACTAGAAAGCAAAGTTGCTGCAGCGAATGTAATACGAATAGTTACAATGCCATTGTCAATAGTTCCACACTCCGAGTTGCGTGACAGTACCTACTTCGATTTACGAAGTTACGGAATAGTAGATTGTATATTTAGGTGTGCAATGAGGCATATTACTGACGAGTTAGCGACGTTATGTTGAAACGAGCATAGCGAGTCATAATGCCATTACGCACGAAATAATACATGGTATTTTTTATATAATAGCTGCTTTTCACTTAATTTTCAGTATTTAAAATTTTTTTAAGTTCATTTTGTGTCGCCAACTTCACTCTATAGTAGGCCGTGAGTATATATAGTGTTACGGATCACCCTGTATATAAACGGCCGGCAAGAGTTCTGAGAAACGGGGTCTGCTTACTTTAACAACTAGTACCTGCGCGAAAGTTCTAGAGAAAGCGAGAACGTACTAGGCTTAGGCCACGCAGCATATATAAACAGCAAGTGCGAGTGGGTCAATAAATCAGTCAACGGTGAGTCACGCAGTCAAGTCTACGGTGGATCAGTGATATAAATAGTGCCGTGATATAAATAAATAGATTGATAAAATAAATACTAGTGTTTTGGAAATAATTACGAGTTAAGTGCTATTTATTATTTTGTTTTGCTTTGTTTAAGAATTACTGCTTAGTTATTGTTTGCTTGTGTTGATTGTTAGAACTGACTTTTCGTTGTTGCATTCATTATTATTGTGTTTTTAATTATTGTAAATAAATATTTATTCCGCCAACTCAGAGAACAGTTTTGTAACATTTTATTTCATTATTCTAGATCCCGGGTGGGGGGCTGCCCTCTCCTACCTTACTCCGCGTACTCCAAGAGCTGATTCAGGTAGGGGGCACAAATTAAGTTCTTAGATCGGATCTTTTCAGGGTCATGATGTGCAAAATCCGAAGGTACAACCTCTCCGCGTGCATATCGGGTAACGTTAGAGCGATGACACACACAGCAGTTTGTGCCGAGGCGGTTGCCGAGTCGGCACGAATGTTAATGTCTTTCAGTGATTCAAAATACACACCGCGGCAAGAAATACCTGCCGACTGAAAGCCGACTCTCAGCCGCCTCGACACATCGTTCTCCACAAGAAACGCCTGACTGTCAAGTTGACACCGCTGTGTGTGTCATCATCGAGTCGGCAACCGGCTCGGATCTCGAATCGGCACAAACCGCTGTGTGTTATCGCTCTTAATGTCGCCGATGTTAAGTAATAGGTCTGTTGTTTTTTTAGGTTACGCTAGTTCGCATGGTTTTGACTCCCCCCCCCCTCGAATAAACCCTAGATCGACCTTGGCGTACGCTTATGAATCCTGTCGTATCCCGTGTTATTGTTCGTCCCTTGTATTTTGTCAATCGAACCGTATATAGAATCCGAACGGTCCAACAACGATTCATGGCTTTTATTTGGATACGCATTAGTTTGTTTGCGATCGACGCGGTAAATGGTGTGGGGGAAGTTATATGATTGTGTTTGCAACTCGGACACTGCAGTCAACTGACCATCTCTAAACTATATATCTGTACTATACGCATATACAGTGCTTCAAATAAAAACTTTCCAGATTATGTGCGACCAAGATCCTCGAACACAACATTATAGGCCTATTGGATATCTACGACAGACGACGAAAGCGGTGCATCGTGGTAAAAATTACAGATATGGGTATTCGCTGGGTGCGCAACGATAACGACATCTGATGACCGCACTAAATCACACTCTATATCCGTTGAAGGAATGACAAATTTTTATAAATAAAAAATTTCAGATCGCTAAAAAATATAAGTGCAATACCACATCTGTGTTTTGTGTGTTTTTAAAGACCACCAACAGCTAAGGTTATTTGGGCCTAGCACCAATTCATATTTTCAATTCATTATTATTATTTTTTTTTTAATAATAAATTGAAAATCCAATTGACACTTTTACCAGCTCTCGGGCTAGAACCCGAGAACTGGGGACTTGTAATAGAAGAACCATAGCAACGCCATGTAAACAACAACGCCGCTACACTGTCGGCTATTCTCAAGCCCTAATACCACATCTGATTTATTTATTGTAGATTATAGACGCGTCGACAACTTAGGTCATTAGCGTCTTAATTACATTAAATAACAACATCCTTAAAACTAAATGACATCACAAAACATCCATGAGCGCAGGTGGGATTCGAACCCACGACAGTGTGATCCAAAGGTTGGCTACGCTAACCGTTACACCACACCGTCCTCTACCACATCTGAAAGGGGCTAATAAATATTACGTATTGTGTTGAAAAAAGTAAGTATATAAATTTTTAATAAATATAAAATACATTTTAATTCGAATGCGTTATGTATCTATGTCCACTGTCCACAAGATGGCAGTGGGAACTTAATATGAACAGACTGTGAGAACGTAATGCTATTCGATGCTGTAAATTATTGTTCTTAGTTTATAGTTATTTTCTTAATAAATATTTTATAGATCAAATCAATAAATGTGTTTATTACATGTGGTATTCACTTATGTTTTTAGAAATCAATTTTTTTTAATTAATAAATATAAAATAAAACAGAATGGAGTAAGTTTAATTTAAAATGTGCAACTACTATTTGTGCCTGTATTTCTACAATTAACTACACAACAACTGGTATGCAACATTTTTTAAATAACTTTATTTATTTATTCACAACGTGAGTATGATTTAACGCTTATTTTGTCCATAGCGTACGCTGCAGTCGATTCGGTTGTCCCCACCATATACTCTGCACCCAGCGAATAGTTTAGTCGTTATGGGTATAAGAAAACGAATTTGAGATTCGTGTTATAACAATGTCAGAAGTGGGATTTGTCAATTTAGCACAATAGAATAATTTACTGTCAAAGCGAAAAATAATTACTGAAAAATCAAGAAAAATGTTCATAATTACGATAACTGGTTGTACACTGACGTAGAATTTACAAGGTCACACCCATTTCCGTACTATTTTTCCAGCAGAGCGTCGCGGCGCCACGGAAGATATGCAACAGGCCTATTTCTTGATCGCAGAGCTTTTCTGATAGTTGTCAATTTTGTCTACTACCACCCCTTTCGGTAATGACGTCGCATCGACATTTCTTTAAATGACAATCCCTATAGGTACTTTTTCTGACAATATTGTAACAAAACTGTTTTCTTACGTGGGTGGAATAAATTATTTATTTACAATAATTAAAAATGTAACAACAATTCAAATACAATACTGTATGCTAACAATCAAACGATAATAATAACGAACAGTAATTCTTAAACGAACTGAAGCACACTAATAACACTGAACAATATTTATGCTGTATTTATTTCAAATCGACACTGTCACACCACTCTCTCACTACGGTGACTGCCCCTGCTTATATAGAGCTAGCAGCTTGACCCCGCACGCTCGCGCGCTTTCCAGAATATTCTGGTGGTTACCCGTATCTTCGATATCATGCAACACCTCATCATTGTTACTTGTTCTCGATGCTTCTATTGTCGCCAGCGGCGTAACATCTGGGGTTTTGCTACAATATTTTATTTTACGAACATTTCATTTTATAAGATAAATAAAAGTGGATGTATTCCTTTCCATGACAACGAATAGAATTATTTGTGTTTAGCGATATAATCACGTCATCTGTCTGTACCCGCGATACAGACATATCAATTTTTCCCGTCATCCGATATATTTAACGGACATAATATGGAGTTGTTTGCATTTCTGTGATGGTGTGCACAGGCGACATGACGACACATGGCTTACAGACAATTTACAGAACCTGTGGATTAAATCTCAAATATAGGTACCTATGTCTAAACATGTTTCGTATATTAATATTATTATTCGAAATCTAATTAACGGATTTAACGACTTATGGTGGGTTGCAGAAAGCGTTGTCAAAAAAGTCTGATTTGACAATGCCTTTAGATTGTGATAATATCATTACAATTTTTATACACGCAGAAACATCTAATGTCGTTATCAAACTCTCTGTCATGTAGAACATTAGATTTTACTCACGCAAAAAATGACTGATCCACATAAAAAAAGATCGCTTTTCGGGCTAAATTTTGATCAAAATGCGTAGACAAATGTTGTTTCGATGTGGAAATTGTACAAAAAACTATGATAAATACATAAATATACACAGTTAAAAAAATATCTTTTCAGTCGATCAATTATTTTTCGAGCAAGATCGATTGGAAATTCTACAATGCTTTTCTTATGGAGAAATATGTGTGGTTACAGTAAGGTCGTTGTCAAATCAAATTTTCTGACAATGCTTTCTGCAACCCAGCTAGTTCAAACGTTGGTTAACGCGCGTTAGACGACGACCAATCACACAGCGCGATTGGTATTATTTCTACAAATTCTTCCCGCATTCTTTTTACTAATATGATCGCGAAGGATTAGAACTGTTCGGACTTCGGAGCAGTGGCGGACTAAGGGGGGGGGGAGGAAGCGGCTCGCCCCGGGCCTTTGATCCTGGGGGGGCTCCAAATCTCGAGAAGTCCTTCTTAATCAAATCCCAAACAAGGCCAAAATATGTTTAGTAAGTAAGAGGCAGTTTGGAGTTGGAGGCCCCGTACGTATACAAAATATAAACGTAGGTATATAGGTCGTTTATTATAAATATTTGATTTTTTTTGTCAGCCATTACATCTATATTATTCATTTTTTACGGAATTTACACTACAAATACATCAATTTCTAAGCATACCGGGGGCCTCACTTAGTTCTGCCGCCTCGGGCCTCCGACTGGCTTAGTCCGCCACTGCTTCGGAGAAAGCTTGGTTACTTGGTTACACTTGGTTACTAATGGATTTATCAGGTCCATTACTGAGTGCCTTCTCACGAGAGCCCAGAACAATTCGGAACCTAGTTAAATGGTCGGGGAAGTACAATGGGCCCTTGCAGGCCTAAGTGCAGCAAGAAAAAAAATGGTATGTCATAATATCTGTATCGCGGGTACAGACAGATGACGTGCTTGAAAATAATCATATTCGTATCGCTGATTGCGCCGTCTCGGGGTTAGCACCCCTGGCGTGGGCCCCAATTACAGGGTCCTATAGCTACGACGCTGTTTAACGTTTTGCGTGAAATCGTCTGGAGTCGCATGAAGAAATATAACTTCTAAAAACTCTGTCTGTACGACCTGTTTCTTAACCGGTTTAGACAACGAATGAAAGAACGAATATGTCCCAGCGCGCGGAATGGCGAAGTGACATATCCAGTGAACCATAGAGTCTGTTGTCCGGCCTACGTATACGACCGACGGGCGACATCTACCCGACGGACCGACAGCCCGACGGTCTATTTTATAGCCGTGTTCCGTCCGGCCTGAAATAACATACATATAGAGAAAAAAAACTTTTCCATTTCATACTTTTAAATTAATACAAACACTATAAACTTTTCTAACAAACTGCAGCACGGTTGAACAGTAAAAACGACCCCTGAGCATTTTATATTGTTATATGACCTTTTTCTATAATATTGTAATGCAGAAGCCATATAATAAAACGACTATATTTGTCTGTTGCCAAATTCTATATAAGCTTGATTAAATTCAGTATCTAGTTTTACATTTTGAATAAATAATAAATTTACATAAAAAAGAAGTTATGCAAGTCAATGTCGGCTCGCAGTTATTTTTATAGAATACACTAATATTATTGAGACAGGGTACAGGATGTCCTATTTTCACTGTATTTGTAAGGTATCTGAATTGATTGATTGATTGCTGGCTTGCAGAAAGTATTGTCAGAAAATCTGGTATGACAATGACCTTATAGATAATAATAATAAATGTCTTTATTGTACGTATTTAAAAATACAGAATTGCGTCAAATAGATATTTTACAGATACTCTGTTAATTTTTAAAAATTATTTTCTAAGAGAAAAATTTTGATTTGACATTTAAAGTGTTTGACATCGTTTGTGTCCCTTATATTTTTAGGCAACTTATTGTCCACTCGAATCATGGCATTGTGTACTCCTCGACGTGCCACTTCTAAATTTGGTTTATCAATTCTAGGAGAATGTTTGTTCCTGGTGTTATGGATTGGCAAATTTATTTTAAACAGGTCCGGATTTGTTTTTATAAACATGACACTTTTTAAAATGTACATGTCCGTCACTGTTAAAATCTTAAAGTTTTTAAATATGGGTCGACAGTGCGTGCGAGGAGCAACACCTGCCATGATTCGAATGCACAATTTTTGTGCAATAAACACTTTATTCACATAGGTTGATTTTCCCCAATTATATTCCATAATTGAGTATGGAAAAGAAATAGTACACACTTAGGAGCATATCCCTATGAACATATTTTTTCAGGGATTTTATTAGATACAGAGCATTGTATAGCTTCGGTAAAATGTATTCAATGTGACTTTTCCAGTTGTTGTTGATATCAAAGTGGATTCTCAGAAATTTTACTTTATTCGCTGTTTCAATGTTTGCATTTGTTATAGAATTTGGTAATGTAAAATAGTTACCGAATTTGATTATCTTAGTTTTATCTAAATTAAGTTTTAGGCTGTTGTTGTTGAACCATTCATTTAACGCAGTTATACAGTGCTCTATATCTACAAGTAGCGACTCTCGATCCTCTGCCTCGCATATAACAGCTGTATCATCGGCAAATATTAAGGATTTTTGTTTTATTGAATCTGGTAAGTCGTTAATAAATAGAATAAATAACGTAGGTTCTAAAACACTTCCTTGAGGAATTCCTCGGGTGATCTCTTTCCATTCAGAAAGATTGTTTTCTATTTTAACGCGTTGTAATCTGTTTGTTAGATACGAGGCAAAAAGATTGTGACCACACATATTACTCCAAAAGAAAAGCTTTATAGAATTCCAAATCGATCTTGCTAAAAAAATTATTGATCGATTGAAACTGTATTGTATCTACGGAACCCTAAAAATTGAACTCTTTTTTGAACGTAATTATTACTAATAACACAAAAATATTGTGTGGCGCTGGCTACCACATCAATTGATTCAATGTTTTTAATTTTTAGGGTTTCGCACCAGAAAGGAACCCACTGTTATGACAGCGATGTATGTCTGTCTGTCACAGGCCTTTAACTTCTGAACGAAATGAGATAGAGACTTGAAATTCACATATAACATGTATTACCGCGGTCCAAAGACGGAGAGAATAATAAAATTCTATAGAATTATCTCTAGGCACTTGGTAGAACATGATTGAATAAAAATTAATAAACAAACACTTGAAAAATGCTACACATTTATTCATCTCAACGATCGTTTCGGGTTTCTAGCCCATCATCAGGAGTTTAAACTTAACAATATTGTTATTTTTATGTATGTACTTGAAAAAGTCTAAATCTATAGACGAAACGTCGTACATTTAATTTATCAAATTATTTTGTCCACTATCCTGCGATTTTGCTTAATTTTATAATAATAATTATGTTTTAATGATTAAAATGATTACTTTTCTGTGTAATATCTAATTTAATTATTATTATTAAATATTTATCAAACTGGGAAGTTCGTCGTGTGGACCTCAAGGGTCGCCCTTTAGTCCTAATAAACGACCCACCTCACGGTTTGTTAATTTTTAGAATAATAAAACATTCAAAAGGTTCATTGGGTGTCTATACATGCAAACGTAGATCAAAAAAACATTTTTTTGTACCTATTCTTGTTGGGTATCGTTGAAAAGGGTCATTTGAGTAGATTATGAATGTGATTTTATTTTATTTATTTTATTAAAATAGTAGGTTTATTATAACATACATAGTACGGAACTCTACTTTTTGAGTGGCTCGACACGCACTTGGCCATATTTTCCATAATATGCATCAGCTATCCAGTTAGTAAGTATAGAGAACAGTGGTTAAAAGCCATAAACTAGAAATCAGAGGCAGCAGACATTGCTTACATCGAGCGTTTAAGTAAAAAGTAGTAGCAATGTACAGCAATATGTAACCTTTATGCACTTGTTTTTCATTTGCGTTGTAGCATTTTAACTACTCCGACAGTAAAGTTGGCAGTATATGTATGTACGCTAGTTGGTAAGACTGATGCCAGTGAAGTATGTATGCGGTTTTATCTAAATGGCCTTCTTGTAAAAGTTTTCGCGTTCAACCGGCCTCTTTACGTTCAAGACTTTAGGGTTTTCTTCTCTAAAACAGTACGGTGCCAGAGCTTCGTTCTTTCTGTCTCTCTGATAGCGTTAAAGTCGGTTCTCTAAAGCAGTGTTGCCAAACAGAAAATAAAATCCCGAAGGCCCGTATTTACCGAGCCTAGTTAGTTATATATTTATTCCGTTGATTTATTCCCCTGGACTATTACTCGGAATAAACAGCGATCATTCAATTCACCAAACGTAGTTAAGTTTACTGCAGGTATAAATCGTAAGAATAACTATTCTAACCAATTTCAAGGGTTTAAATATTTATTCGCCTAGTAAAATAGGATGGGCATACGAAATGCACAAATTACTTTATGACCTGGCGACCTTTTCAGGTAAATATTAATTCCACATCTTTCAGGTAAAGGCTTTTGTAGTAAAATAAAATAAATTGAAAGATTTTTTCGTTGGAGAGCAGCCAATTATATAATTGTTTCGAAACATATGTAGTGAAAATCTATTGATTCTGAAGCATATAAGGAGAATATTAGTTTAGCAATCTTGTCACGATTGAGTATTGTAAGCTCATTCCGCCGCGAAAGTGGAAAGGTTGGGTTAGAATCCTGATTGTGACCACTGGTTGGTAAAATGATTTTTTTCCTATATGTTTCGAAACAATTATATAATTGGCTGCTCTCCAACGAAAAAATCTTTCAATTGGATTTCAGCCGTATAAAAAAAAACTATTATAAAATAAATTTACATTTTTGATCGATGCGCCATCGGTCGGATCTTTGGTAAACGTGCTTTAGAATCAAAATATTTGACAAAATGTCCGAGGTGTATGGTATAAAGTAAATTTGTACCTGAAGTTACTATTCTATCGAATGAATTGCTTGGTGAATTGAAAGTTAATTTTATTCCAAGGAAATGTTACAATTACCACAAAACACCAAACCATAACAAACACTCTCGACGTACGTTTCGCCAACCAAGTTGGCATCATCAGGAGATGATTAATCATCTCCTGATGATGCCAACTTGGTTGGCGAAACGTACGTCGAGAGTGTTTGTTATGGTTTGGTGTTTTGTGGTAATTGTAACATTTCGTATCTTTACACCAAAGGTTCCACCATTTTTTATTATTCCAAGAAATAAATTTATTCTAAGATTAGTAACTTCTATCTTTAACAGTGTTTGGTGAATACTGGCCTTAAGTACCTACATAGTACGAATAGTTTTATTATATTGTAAAATCTAGAAATATTTTACAATGTTGACAACGTTTTTCAAGCGATTGGCAACACTGTTTTAGTTAATCGATGCAACATTATTGCATCCCACAGTTTGTCTCAACTGACTATACTCACTGAAAACAATGGCAAACAACTTTCCCGTGTTCAAAAAAGAAAAAAAGCAGGTCGCAACGTAGATTTTAAGAGCAATAAGCAAGGAAAGAAAAGCCATTAGGCTGCCAATGGCAGCTTTATATTTTTTGTCGTAAAATTAACAAAACACCGTCACTAGCGAGGGTGAACTAAGAGCGTGGCAGTTTTTATATACTGGACTCATATCTCATCTTTAAGATTTCACGCCGTTATTATATTATATTTTATATATTTTAGACAACAAAAAGAACACAATAACAGTTTTGTTGTTTGTAAACAACGCTGAAAAGGTATTTGTATCAATTTTGGTTATAATTGTTATGTTGGAGCTTTTCGTGCAGGTAACATTAAGTAATTAATACTCTACATTTGCCTCATAACATGTTGTTTTAGCTTCTATTATTGGCTGAAATCAATTTTTAATCTGGTTTATATTTATTTATTGTAGATTATGGATGCGTCGACAACTTTATATCTTAAATCTGGTTTATAAATCAGGCACTATTTAAATTAATTGTTTTTATGGAGTTTTATTTAGGTATGAAAGCTAATACTCCGTATTTAATTATAACAAGTTAAAAAGCTAAAAACGATCACTCGGAGGTAACAAAAAAAATATATTGACTAAAAAATATACATAAATATAAAAACCTTACAATAACATTGAACACTAAAAGGATCTTTTTTAATATGTATTATATTTTCCTGACGTTTGTATCCACATTAGTGGCTTTTCAATAAAAAATTATTATTATTATAAATTAACACTAACCTATAAAGTAATTAAAACTAATCAAACTTTCGATATAGATTAGGTCCTCAGGATAAAACTGACCTAGCTGTCGAAAGCTAATTGATTAATTTTAGTTACTTTATAGGCAAGTGTTAATTTATAGATGTAATGTTTAATGTTATTGTAAGGTTTTTCTTTTTATAAGTATTTATAATTATGTAGGTACTTATATTTTCTAGTAAAAAATTTTTTTTTTAACTCCGAGTGATTGTTTTTAGCTTTTTATTTAGGTATTTAAATAATTTTTTATACAGATAATGATTAATATTTATATTTTAATATCACCATTTTTGTCTTTATAGTTATCTTCAATTATTATTAAAAACAAAATATTAAAATTATTTACAGATTTTAATCAGAGAGTAGAAATCCCACATGGATGCGGCAGAACCAGTTACCTATCTTAAAAGTTAAGCAGCTTTGTATTTTACAAACAAACAGAATTATGTGCAGGTACAATTTTTTTCAACTTGTAATAGGTAAATACATTAACTAAACTAAAAAGAACAAAAAAAAGAAACAAAAAATACAAAATAAATATATTGCTTTTATTTCGAATAATACGTATATACAAATGTATTTGTCAAAAACAGCTATGTACAATGTTGCATACATCTAAAATCTAATACACTTAAGCTTATTGATGGGTCCTTTCTTCTGTCCGACGGGACGGATCGGTGGTCCAAGACGCCTTCTGGCCACCTCTTGAGATGTAATACACTTAGGACTATTGACGGGTCCTTTCTTCAAAACCTGTGCGACCGGACGAATCGGCGGTTCGAGACACCTTTTGGCCACCTCTTGAGACGTTATCGAAGTTTTCACTGGCGTACTGCTGACAAACCCTTCTGATCCTGAAGATGATTGTCCTCCTGGTCTTGGCAATTTGAGTAGATTTCCCGGCGACGATGAAAGTGCCAGGTCGGTTCTTAATGATTGGGCTCCTGGTCTTGATGAATTGAACAGATTTCCCGGTGACGGTGAAAGTGCCAAATTTGTCCTTGATGATTGGCCTCTTGGTCTTGGTGAATTGTACAGATTTCTCGGCGACGGCGAAAGTCCCAAATCGGTCCTTGTATACACTTTAAACTGATCCAAAAGTGGTAAAACAACTGCTTTGGGCGTAGATTTAATGTTGGCCGTTGCTATTTCTCCACATTTCAGCGAGAGATCTAATGCCGTTTCATACAGGTCGGAATGTTCTAAGCAAGTCGAGTACAGTTGGCTGTGATCCAGAATGTTTTCATCGACCTCGGCGATCGAGTACAAGTTGTTGCGTTGAAGAATCCTCTTCCATCTTCTTGACAGTACCTTCTGGTATTTTCTTGGCGTTGGCGGCAGCCTCTTCTTAAGAATTCTCTTTCCCTTGGGCTTCACAAGACGGCGTGGTGTGCTTCCGATGCTTAAATGTTTCCTTGAATCCATTGTAGAAATTTTGAAGAACTTGAAGCTTGCAGAAGTAGATCTTGATCTCACAATTGTTGGCGATGGAATGATCGCTGGTGGCCAATTCAACCCCTTTTATACCTGTACCATAGGTAAGGAACTTACTGAACCGTGAATACACAGGCTTTGAACATTTACGCTTCACTAATTACCTGATTACCTTTGGTCAGGTATAAATGGGAGTAATTTGACCATTAGCGATCATTCTATTCTGAACAAGTGTGCAGTCAAGATCTCCTTCTGCAACACTCAAGTTCTCTGCACTATTTCTACAATGGATTCAAGGAAACATTTAAGCATCGGAAGCACACCACGTCGTCTTGTGAAGCCCAAGGGAAAGCGAATTCTTAAGAAGAGACTGCCGCCAACGCCAAGAAAATACCATAAGGTGTTGTCAAGAAGATGGAAGAGGATTCTTCAACGAAACAACTTGTACTCGATCGCCGAAGTCGATGAAAATATTCTGGATCACAGCCAACTGTACTCGACTTGCTTAGAACATTCCGATCTATATGAAACGGCATTAGATCTCTCGCTGAAATGTGGAGAAATAGCAACGGCCAAGATAAAATCTACGCCCAAAGCAGTTGTTTTACCACTTTTGGATCCGTTTAAAGTGTATACAAGGATTGATTTGGCACTTTCGCCGTCGCCAAGAAATCTGTACAATTCACCAAGACCAGGAGGCCAGTCATCAAGGTCCGACCTGGCACTTTCACCATCGCCGGGAAATCTAATCAAATCACCAAGACCAGGAGGACAATCATCTTCAGGATCAGAAGGGTTTGTCAGCAGTACGCCAGTGAAGATTTCGATAACGTCTCAAGAGGTGGCCAAAAGGTGTCTCGAACCGCCGATTCGTCCGGTCGCACAGTTTTTTAAGAAAGGACCCGTCAATAGTCCTAAGTGTATTACATGTCAAGAGGTGGCCAGAAGGCGTCTTGGACCACCGATCCGTCCCGTCGGACAGAAGAAAGGACCCATCAATAAGCTTAAGTGTATTAGATTTTAGATGTATGCAATATTGTACATAACTGTTTTTGACAAATACATTTGTATATACGTATTATTAGAAATAAAAGCAAATTATCTATTTATAATTTTTGTTTCTTTTTTTTGTTCTTTTTAGTTTAGTTAATGTATTTATCTATTACAAGTTTAAAAAAATTGTACCTGCACATAATTCTGTCTGTTTGTAAAATACAAGGCTGCTTACCTTTTGAGATAGGTAACTGGTTCTGCTGCATTCATGTGGGATTTCTACTCTCTGATTAAGATCTGTAAATAATTTTAAAATTTTGTTTTTAATAATAATTGAAGATAACTATAAAGACAAAAATGGCATTGAAATATAATCAACGGTTCTCGATATAATCGTGAACATAAATATACATACAGGTCAAACTGAGAACCTCCTTTTTTTTGAAGTTGATTAAAAATAGCTATGTCGGAATAATAATAGTAACGAAAATAGGTACCAAAATTAACATCCCAATTTGAAAATTGATTTGAACTTGTTTCTTTCCCAAGTAAGCACACTGCACAACAATACCACAACCAAGCAAAAAAGATCTCTTACTGAATATCAATTTCCCAGTTGCGCATTTTTTTGTAGATGAATGAAAAACATCTGTTCCATAGCAGCATGCAAAGCTATTATGAGCCAATATTATATAGATTTATGAAGTCCATATAGATTACAGGGTTGTAATTAAAGCACAGGGCCATTACTTTTTTGCGGGGAAACGGGCGGACGAATATTTTCACACCCCAACACGTTTATCATTCGTATAGTGACACAGTGCAGGCATACCAACCTCCGAATATTACTTTTACACGTATGAATAAGTGTACAGTTTCTACAATCTGTTCAAAAATATAGTTCTTACCTTGGCAGTGTAGTTCAAAGTAGAATGTTTTTATTATTCAAGAATGATTTTTGATGGCCAATAATTTAATCCCTTTTATACCTGATCAAAGTTTAACTTTAATGTAGTTGATACAAAATCCTCACAAGATAGATTGTTACAGAATAAATAAATTTATTTCCATAGCTACATGTCATCATCAGGTTAATTAACTTTACTCAAGTCATTTAGAAGTAGGTAGATTCCCTTAAATTATTAATATGACACATTTAAAGAGTTTATATTTATTATGACAATTAATGACATGTCAGAAAGATAAGATAAATAAGTAAAATATTATTACTGACTTCATAATAATTAATAATTATAATTCATAATAATTAATAATTTGAGAGAATCTACCTACTTCTAAATGACTTGGGTAAAGTTAATTAGCCTGATGATGACGTAAAAAAAATTTGTTGAAACATGTAGCTATGGAAATAAATTTATTTATTCTGTAACAATCTATCTTGTGAGGATTTCGTATGAACTACATCAATTTTAACACACAAGTGATTAGAAGCTATTCATCATTAAAGTTTAACTTATTGAACCGTGAAGTTCATAGAGAGTAGAAAATTAAAGATTATTTTTAATTTTCTGATATTATGGAATATCATTTTGTTATCAATAACTGAGAAACAAAAATGACACTCTACCGTGGTGTGAATATAACATGGTGTGCTACCTCGGGTACCAGTTTTCGACCGCTTTGCGCAGTGACGTCATGTAGGGAGCAGATTTGAACTTGAGAACGCTATTTGGGGAGGTTCCACCGCAGTAATTTTGAATAATTTTGGTCCAGAGTATTCCGACCTGGTACACTTTCGATAATTTTGCGAAAGAACGAGATCTCGAAGCTACCAGTTACTCGATTTCTAGAAGACTTTTAAGGGGTAAGTTGCAGGCCTATTAGAAAACATGAATATTGAAAATGGATATACAATACTTCTATACCAACTTCTCATAAAAAACAATTAGTAAACAAATTTTGTCGAAATTCCCATTATTTTTCCACAAAAAACGCCAAAAATAATAACTAATCACTAGGTACTGTTCCCTACGTGACGTCATACGGCAAGAGCGAGACGAACGTATCTCACTTACTCGCTGCGCAAGAGCACGCCATGCTATACTCACACCACGCACTCTACCAAAAAATAAAAATATTTGTATTATAAAATTACGAATCCTGTTCTGGAGCCATTTTTGTCGTCAAGAAATTCCTGATAAGTAATGAGGATTATTTACTTTCATTGCATGTCAAGGATAATTTTCCAGTGGGTTCGATCGCGCGTTAGTTTTGAAAGAACTCTCATTTTAAGCGGATCGTAGCTGAATAAAAATCAGGCCATATTTTGTGTTTGGGAACCACTAATTAATATAAAAAGTTTCATTAAATTTCTACTACTACTACTCCGTGGCGCTACAGCCCATGAAGGACCTTGACCTCCTCCACCACATTTCTCCACTTGGTACGGTCTAGGCCCGTCGTCTCCAGCCTTTAACATGTAACCTTTTGAGGTCTTCTTCTACGTCGTCCAATCAGCGTTTTCTCGGGCGTCCGGGGAGACGTCTTCCTTTTGGATGATTTCTGAAGATCTGCCGCGGTCCCCTGCTATCCGCGCATGCGCTCTACATGACCAGCCCATCGTAAGCGTGCTTTCCTTATTACTGCTGTTATGCGCAGTTCTTTGTATAGCTGGTATATTTCATCATTGGTTCGGATACGCCATTCTCCTCCATTTTGGACCGGGCCATAGATTTTACGTAGGATCTTTCGCTCCAATGTATTTAAATTTCGCCCAACAAGACATTCCTGTCAAGGTGTCAAGCCATAAAAAAATAAGTTATAGACAGATGTCGTTACAAATAGTTAGTATTTTGATTAGAGTACTTTTAACTTTGAAGTAAACACGTTAGCATTAATCTTCGATGTGTCGATTTTGAAGAACACACGGTATGCAGATGCATACGCACAGGTGATGTAGAGTAGAGTTGGGTATAAAGTCGCGCGCAGTGTTGTTAGAGCAGGCCGAGAGAGCGCAATTAATGCTTTGATTTATGTACAATAACACGCAAATCGCATTATACGGTATTTTATCGCCGGCTATGTGTTCTGCGCTGTCGTGTGGCCAACTTACGCCCCGCTCTACCCTACAGGTAAGCATTATACAGATGGCGCGCTACGCCAAATGGAAATAAAAACAATAATGCGCCAAAGATTAGTGTGAATTTGATCAAAGGGTGGTTTAAAGGGAGACAGAAAAGATTGTAGACGCTCGAGAACTGAGGTCATTAACGTCTATACAGGGCGATTTATCAGCTTACTAACAAAATTTGATAGATGATTGCTCATCTAATTTTAAGGAAAAAATTGTAAATGAACATTTATTAACCGACTTCAAAAACTCATAACTCAGTCATTTATACACAGATTTTGAAAAAAAATTTTTTATTTGAAAGGATATACTTTCAGATTGGTCCCATAGAAATTACATCAAAATCGGTTCAGTAGTTCGGCTGATTTTAATAAAAGTTAGTAACGGCGTGTGATTCCTTATCGTAAATGTCACTTTTTGATACATCAGACAGCGTAAGAAAGTCGGTTTAATAAAAGTGAGTAACGGCGTGTGATTCATTTAAGGTAAATGTCACTTTTTGACACTAAAAAGTAAAAAATAAAAAACTTTTTAACAAAAAAAACCTCCTTCAAAACGCCACTAAAAAGAGAAAAATAATGAAATTTTGAGATCTGCGCCAATTTAATAAAATATGATGTCGGTTAAAAAGAAGATATTAATCACTATACTATACTTTTTAACCGACTTCATATTTTATTAAATTGGCGCAGATCTCAAAATTTCATTTTTTTCTTTTTTTAGTGGCTTTTTGAAGAAGGTTTTTTTTTTGTTAAAAAGTTTTTTATGTTACTCTAGAAATAATAAATTTTTTGTTATGTATTTATATTTTCGTAGTTTTGGAAAGTCCCTCGTTATATGAATTTGTTTATTAAAGGTCATGCATACTATTAATTAAGACATCAATACGGCCTCATAATTCGACTTTTTGATAATGGACGGTTTTGAGCAAAGTTTACAATATTAGGTATTAATCTAATATTTAATATCACTATTCATTACGCATGAGTCTTATTGGTTGTGATAAGCTATTAATGTATATGTGACATATTCTATAAAAGATACATATGTATGTGTGTAAATCAGTAGCTACAAGGTAACATCGCGTATGTCGAATTTTTAATTTTATATAATAATGCATACGAACGTAGGTACCTAATAACTTGCCGCACGGAATCTGAACTAATTGTACTAACTTAGTCCGGGAGTCATAGTAATCCGGCTGATTTTGATATCGATAGTTGATCTCGTACAACTAATCAGTAAACCGACCGTCAGCTGCTCAAGTAGCGGTGGGTTTGGGTGTGAGAGGCTGCGAAAGTGGTAAAAAAATAATTTTAAGTAATAGTACGCCGGCTGAAACTTGTTTTTATAAATAGTTGACATCATTGTAAGTTGAAAAATAATCTTCAGCTGCATCGTGGAAGGGGGATTGTGCGTCTGCTGGTCGCATGAACTTGTAAAAAAACACGTAAAATATTGCGCATTTCAATTTTTGCACTGACAGCAGCTGAGACAATTTCGTTACCTAGGATATTATAATAGCGATATAATTATAATCCTAGGTAACGAAATTATTTTACGTAATATTTTACGTGTTTTTTTACAAGTTCATGCGACCAGCAGACGCACAATCCCCCTTCCACGATGCAGCTGACGATTATTTTTCAACTCACGATGGTGTCAACTATTTATAAAAACAAGTTTCAGCCGGCGTACTATTACTTAAAAAAATTTTTTTTTACCATTTTCGTAGCCTCTCACACCCAAATTCACCGCGGATGCGCCAGCTGACGCTTGGTTTACTTATTAGTCATACCAGATTTATCGAAAAAGATAACAATCGATCGGCGTAAAAACACTACCTAAAATGCAACGCAAACTCTCGGGCTAACTGGGATGATGTAACCAGACTATTATCCAAACAAGATTCGGAAACCTATAAAGCAAGGGTGCTCAATTTAAAAATTAAGTGGGCTTTATTTTTAAAAATAAACTGTCTGCGGGCCAAAGGATATTCACGGAGGCCACTTTTTCTTTAGATCCAATTTCTGCTGACAAAACTGACTCCCAGGTAGAGACTGAGATACGGACGGCATGGGGGAGGCACCGCACCACTATAGACAGATGGACAGGGCGTTTTGGCCGATCGGTGGTATCTGGTACATATCTAAGCATGTCTTGTCGTTGAAGCAGTGGTGATGTGGCGGCGGGCCATTTCATGGCCCGCAAGCCTTGGACTGGACATCCTTGCTTGTGTGTTTTAAATACCACCACCAGCTAAGGCTATTTGGGCCTAACACCAATTCATATTTTTGTCATGGGGGACACTTCGTCGAGGATATTTCGTCTGGGGATATTTTATCATGGGGATATTTTGTCCGAGAATATATTTTGTCAGGGATATTTTGTCGGGGATATTTTGTTCGGGGATCAAGACGCAGCTGATACCCTAAAAATAGACAATACATGGTTTCCGTTTGATTTGTCGTTCACGACGCTCGTGTAGTAAAATGGTATCAAAATGGTATCAAATGGTATCTCAAAACAGTTAGCAACCGCCAGTACTGGAATTGTGTTTTAAAGACCACCAACAGCTAAGGCTATTTGGGCCTAACACCAATTCATATTTTCAATTCATTATTTTTTTTTTAATAATAAATTGAAAATCCAATTGACACTTTTACCAGCTCTCGGGCTAGAACCCGGGAACTTGTAATAGAGGAACCATAGCAACACCATGTAAACAACAGCTTGCTACACTCTCGGCCATTCTCAAGCCCGGGCATCATTGCTATATAAAGCAATCGACATTCACCTAAAAGAAAGCCAGTTCAATACAACTTAAATCTCCTGTCCTAAAGTTCAAATATACGGCCACTGGCCAAATATAAGAGTCAGACCACTCACTAAAAATATAAGACTTTAATTCTTGTTTCTCCAGAAATGCCGACAAAAGCAATTTTATTTTGTGACCACTGATACAGAATGCGAATGTAAAATATAGATATCGTATTCACAAAGAGAAGTGGCTGGAGATATTATACTATACACCAAAGTAAAGTTTCTTAGGGAACAGTTCTCCTCGCATATGCATTACTGTTGAGGCAAAGACTGGGAACAGGTGTGAGTATGGAATGGTAGCTGCTTGCTACTTTCTCTACTCCATGGAAATGTAAGTAGTGAATTTAGGAATATGTTTTTGACGCTTTATGGAAAAATTCGACTGATGACCAGGCCTATACTTCCCACCTAGTAAATATTTGCAAAAAATAAACAAGCATGGCCCGCTTTTTTGTTTGGTGATCTACTGATGGCTAGCTAGCAAAAATCATGGTTACCTTGATTTACGTACAATTTTTATTTTTTTTAGTAAAATATTTTTTTTCTCGAAAACTGCACATTTTTGAGAAAAAAAATATTTACATTTTTTTCATATTATAACATCTAGAATTCATTTATATTTTTTTACCTATGTTAATACGTGACATTGAGAACGTTTTTTTGAATATCTCAGGATCCACTGAACCGATTTGACTCAAAATCTAATCAAATCTAAGTTAAAGGCTGATAAACACAATAGAACGATCGGCATGCCCGTATGTTGTTCCGTTTTTACAATATCGAAGGCGAAAAAGTGACCACATACACACACACATACAGACATCAGTCAGAAAATGATTTTAAACGATTGCTAGGGTCTCAAAACGTGAAGATCTGTTAAAATCTCGAAATATTTTTTTCGGACTAAATCCATTACTTCCCTACCATAGTAGAGGTGGGAAGTAAAAATGATGAGAGTGAATTTTTACGATGCGCGCGCATCGCGTCACGAAAATTTAACACCATGAAGCTAGTCAGTAGTAACACCATGAAGTTAGTCGGAAGTTCATGATTATAATACCCTATTATATAGCACTGTTATGTAAGATGTACGTAGCTTAACGGATAGCACCGCCGCGTCATACGCAATAGGTCTCGGGTTGGAATCTCAACACAAACATGCTTTTTTTAAAATAAATAATCAGATATTTATAAATATAATAAATAAATATATTTTATAAATTATTGATTTATTAAATTAACTTAATTTATTTAATATCTTTATTTTATTATTTTATCGTCTTTTTTACAAACGTTTAGTACTGGCACGCGGGATAAAATCTTTGTAGTTATTTTTGTTCTGTTACGCCAAAGAAGTATAACTTCTGACGTGCGTACATAAGTACACACACACTCTTTTTTTCTATTTAAACGTGCAGCACCGCAGGGATATATATTTTGCGTTATTTAAATAACCGGCCAAGTGCGTGTCGAGCCACGCAAAAAGTAGGGTTCAGTACTATGTAAGTTAAACCTACAATTTTGATAACATAAATATAATAAAAACACATTCATAATCTAGATACTCAAAACTCAAAAGCCCTTTACAGGTACAAATAAAAAAGATAGGTAAAAAAAATGCTTTTGCCGCCTGTTTGCTAAAACCTACAATATTGATAAAATAAACAAAAACATATCCATAATCTACTAAATTTTTTTTTGTTTGCGTGTATGGGCGCTTTCTTATTGCAGTATTACAGGTAATGGCGTTGTTAAATAAAATAAATATAAATACATAACAAAAAAATATATTGTTTCTAGAATAACAATTAATACATAAAATATATTTTACAGTTTTATTTAACAAAAACAAAGTCATATCCAATACTGTTTATATTTAAAATCTAATACACTTAGGACTGTTGACGGGTCCTTTCCTCAAAAATTGTGCGACCGGACGAATCGGCGGTCCGAGACGTCTTCTGGCCACCTCTTGAGATGTTATCGGAGTTTTCACTGGCGTACTGCTGACTAACCCATCAGGTCCGGAAGATGATTGGCCTCGACCTGGTCTTGGGGAATTAAATAGATTTCCCGGTGATGGTGAAAGTGCCAAGTCGTTCTTTGATGATTGACCTCCTGGTCTTGGTGAATTGTACAGATTTCCCGGCGACGGTGAAAGTGCCAAATCGGTCCTTCTAGACAGTTTAAACGTCGGCAAACGATCCGAAAGTTGGAAGACAACTGCTTTGGGCGTAGATTTTATCTTGGGCGTTGCTATTTTTAGAAGTTTGAACGAAAGATCTAATGCCGTCTCATATAGGTTGGAATGTTCCAAACATGTCGAGTATAGTTGGCTGTGATCCAAATTGTTTTCATCGACTTCTGCGATCGAGTACAAGTTATTGCTTTGAAGAATTCTCTTCCATCTTCTTGACAGCGGCTTTTGGTATTTTCTTGGCGTTGGCGGCAGCCTCTTCTTAAGAATCCGTTTTCCCTTAGACAATACAAGACGACGTGGTGTGCTTCCAAAGCTTGAAAGATGACGTGGTGTGCTTCCAAAGCTTGAAAGATGTCGTGGTATGCTTCCAAAGATTGAACGTTTCCTTGAATCCATTGTAGAAGTTTTAAAGAACTTGAGTCTTGCAGAAGGAGATCTTGATCACAGAATTGTTGAACACTGAATGCCAAGTCAATCTCTTTTATACCTGTCCGAAGGTAGATAACTTAATGAAGATAACTTATTGAACCGTGAAGGTCCATAGAGCATTAAATTAAGTGTGGCCACAGAAATATGTCTATATGAATATGGAGGTACTAATCGTCTATACTCTATAGTTTTATTTTTAATTTTCTGGACAGGTATATAAATTATTTCGTTGTCAACTCGTCAACATCTCATTCTGCCATTTTGTCAAGTTCTTCACATACCTATTCTAAAATGGATTTACGTAAGTATGACATATTTTCAATATATTTATTTTAAATAAGTATTAAAAATATTTATTTCAAAATTTTTGTTATAATATATTTTTGTTTAGACATTGCAATGTTCTCACGGAGCTGCGTATCCGCACCGCGTCATTTTGGGTTATCTAAAAGAAGAAGATCTCCGCCAACGCCAAGAAAATACAAAAAGCCGCTGTCAAGAAAATGGAAGAGACTTTTAAAACTCAACAACTTATACTCGATCGCCGAAGTCGATGAAACCAATTTGGATCACAGCCAACTGAACTTACCAGGTTTGGAACAATCCGATCTGGGTGACGCAACTTTAGATCTCTCGCTAAAATGTGGAATTACAGCAGAACCCATGCTAAAAAGAGTTCTTTCACTACTAATTCCGGTCCAGTTGCCGAAATTTAAACAAAATTTGAAACCGTCGCGGACGGCTGTATTGTACACAACTTTATTCTTAGCAAATGAAATTGTAAATAATTTGTAATTTAGAGATACATTTTATTTGATGGTAAATAGTAAATTAATTTTGCATTAGATTTTAAATAATATTATTTCTGAGAAAATAAATTGTAAATTTTTGCTGACAATTAATTGTAAATTGGGCTTTTGTTTTTTATGTTAGTTATGGTACAAATAATACATAAGTACTTATTTTATTTCGCTTATTTTTATCTCCTTTTTAATTCGCTTTTTTAAGCCACCAACTTGCAGGATTATCGGTGCCCAATATAGACCTCTATAGCAATATTTTTTTCAGAATTTTCTGAGCCATATTTTTGTGGAGGGGCAGCGATTTTTAAGATTGCTTGAGTTCCGACGATGTCATGTTTATTATAAGTTTTTCTAGTATTGAATTGTAACGTTACGTCATTCGATCGGTGTCCCTAACAGTAATTCTAAAAAGCATATTTTATGGAAGCTATGCTTCTTAACGCACGTTTGGAACGGGGACCTAAATGACAAAAAGTGAAACGTCACGAACGCGGCGATGCAACGCACCTCATTGGCTAGACACCGCGTATTGTTGCTATAGCATAATGGCGATATTATGACGTCATCATAAAGTTACGTTTCCCACAACTACGTCATTAAAGTGAGCCTACTCATGAAAATGTGCTCTAGTTTTCCAGTAAAACTTCTCTGTATAGGTATACGAAAATTGAAAGTTAACTATGAAATTATCAAAAGTCGGGAGTTATATAATATTATAAAGGAGACTTAAACTAAATTTTAGTTTGGCATTATTCCCCGTCATACATATGTATACAATATTAAAAGTTAGGAGACATTAAGGCCTCAGAATGATTTTTAAAGTCGTTTTTTTATTTTATATACCTACTTTGTTATTACACGTTTTATACTTTAATAAAATGTAATGCGTAGTGAGTTTAGTACGACTGTGGATATTATAGGGTTTTTTGGAAGTTTTTTGCAGCAAATTTATTTATATATTGAACAATACACCTACTAAAGTTATTCCTTTATCTATATAATTGGTACTCCTGAATACAAGTATACACACTTGCATACAAATACAACAATACACTTACAATAGCTTCCATAACTTTCTTTCATTTTAAAAATAGAAACAGTTGTTAAAAATCCATGCTAATAACAACATCATTCAAATAATGTTCATAATCATAATTTCACTATAAAATGTAAGTACATATTTTGAATCTAATTCATTCATTTATCTTTATTTTCTAATACTGTATTATAACTTGTTCATTTTAATGTATATATGTTTAGCATTTCAGAATATTACTGATGATGCCTAAAAGGCGAAACGTTTAGTATAAATAAAACTCTTTCAATATAAATAAATTGGCTGCAAAAAACTTCCAAAAAACCCTATAAAATGTAATAGTTTCTGACTTTTTTAACACGCTTATATTAGTTCCACCTGTATGTATGTAACGGATTCTTTGAACGCGATTTTCACCCACTTCAAAACTTCAGATTGAACTGAAACTTTGCACATTTATCAAGGACCGATGACAATACAATAATTCAATAAGTTTTTTAGTCCTGGAGATCCTGGATCTCCAGGACTAAAAAAAAGCAAAAAACTTCAAGTTGATCTGAAACTCTGCACACTTATCTAGGACCGATGACAATACAATAATTCAAAAAGTTTGTCCCATTAACCTGACCAGGATCTCCAGGACTAAAAAGCAAAAATAAATTATAATTTAAAAAAACTAAAAAATACGCTTTAAACTGAACTAAAAAGTAAAAAATAATTTTTATTGGAAAAAAGCGTGGGGTGCTTTGTACCATATTTTCATACTTTATAACAAGTGATATCGAGCACCCCAAGCTTTTTTACAATAAAAATTATTTTTTATTTTTAGTTCAGTTTACCATTAAAGCGTGTTTTTTAGTTTTTTTAAATTATAATTTATTGTTTCCGAATGAGTAGAGTCTGGACAATTTCGTTACTTGATAAAATTTAAAGAGCAAATTCTCTCACATTTTCTCAGTAATAATATTATTCAAAATCTAATGCAAAATTAATTCCATGATGTTGGTGATGAATTGATTGTGCATATTAATTACCTAGTTAACTAATTATTGTCACATATTTACAATTTTATTTAGGTATCAAAAACTCATTAATAAATTAATTACCTCCATCTTAAAGAGGATTTTTTTGTAAACAAGGATAATACCTGCGTTCAGAACAGGAATTTTATAACAGGTAAACAAAAAAATATAAAAACAAAGTAACAAATTAAACAAAAATAATAAAATTATATTGCTTGTATTTCTAATAGATAGGTATACTCGTACATAATACATATTTATACATATTTACAACTTTCAAAATAATTACATTTTCATTTGTCAAATACAAAGTTTAAAATCTAAAATCTAATACACTTAGGACTGTTGACGGGGCCTTTCTTCAAAAACTGTGCGACCGGACGAATCGGCGGTCCGAGACGCCTTCTGGCCACCTCTTGAGATGTTATCGGAGTTTTCACTGGCGTACTGCTGATGAACTCATCAGATCCTGGAGATGAATGGCCTCCTGGTCTTGGCGAATTAAATAGATTTCCCGGTGATGGTGAAAGTGCCAAGTCGTTCTTTGATGATTGACCTCCTGGTCTTGGTGAATTGTACAGATTTCCCGGTGACGGTGAAAGTGCCAAATCGGTCCTTCTAGACAGTTTAAACGTCGGCAAACGATCCGAAAGTTGCAAGACAACTGCTTTGGGCGTAGATTTTATCTTGGGCGTTGCTATTTTTAGAAGTTTGAACGAAAGATCTAACGCCGTCTCATATAGGTTGGAATGTTCCAAACATGTCGAGTATAGTTGGCTGTGATCCAAATTGTTTTCATCGACTTCGGCGATCGAGTACAAGTTATTGCTTTGAAGAATTCTCTTCCATCTTCTTGACAACGGCTTTTGGTATTTTCTTGGCGTTGGCGGCAGCCTCTTCTTAAGAATCCGTTTTCCCTTAGACAATACAAGACGACGTGGTGTGCTTCCAAAGTTTGAAAAATGACGTGGTGTACTTCGAAAGCTTGAAGGATGTCGTGGTGTGCTTCCAAAGCTTGAAAGATGACGTGGTGTGCTTGAACGTTTCCTTGATTCCATTGTATTTGTAGAAATTTTAAAGAAAGTCTTGCAGAAAGAGATCTTGATCACAGAATTGTTGAAAACTGAATGAGTGCTGAAGGCCAAGTCAATCTCTTTTATACCTGACCAAAGGTAGATAACTTAATGAACCATGAATGTCACGGTTCAATAAGTTATATATCTTCATTAAGTTATTTCCTTCGGACAGGTATAAAAGAGATTAACTTGGCCTTCAGCACTCATTCAGTTTTCAACAATTCTGTGATCAAGATCTCTTTCTGCAAGACTTTCTTTAAAATTTCTACAAATACAATGGAATCAAGGAAACGTTCAGGCACACCACGTCATCTTTCAAGCTTTGGAAGCACACCACGACATCCTTCAAGCTTTGGAAGTACACCACGTCATTCTTCAAGCTTTGGAAGCACACCACGACATTTTTCAAACTTTGGAAGCACACCACGTCGTCTTGTATTGTCTAAGAGAAAACGGATTCTTAAGAAGAGGCTGCCACCAACGCCAAGAAAATACCAAAAGCCGCTGTCAAGAAGATGGAAAAGAATTCTTCAAAGCAATAACTTGTACTCGATCGCCGAAGTCGATGAAAACAATTTGGATCACAGCCAACTATACTCGACATGTTTGGAACATTCCAACCTATATGAGACGGCATTAGATCTTTCGTTCAAACTTCTAAAAATAGCAACGCCCAAGATAAAATCTACGCCCAAAGCAGTTGTCTTGCAACTTTCGGATCGTTTGCCGACGTTTAAACTGTCTAGAAGGACCGATTTGGCACTTTCACCGTCGTCGGGAAATCTGTACAATTCACCAAGACCAGGAGGTCAATCATCAAAGAACGACTTGGCACTTTCACCATTACCGGGAACTCTATTTAAATCCCCAAGACCATGTCGACGACAATCGTCTTCAGGATCTGATGAGTTCATTAGCAGTACGCCAGTGAAAACTCCGATAACATCTCAAGAGGTGGCCAGAAGGCGTCTCGGACCGCCGATTCGTCCGGTCGCACAGTTTTTGAAGAAAGGACCCGTCAACAGTCCTAAGTGTATTAGATTTTAGATTTAGACTTTGTATTTGACAAATGAAAATGTAAATATTTTGAAAGTTGTAAATATGTATAAATATGTATTATGTACGAGTATACCTATCTAATAGAAATACAAGCAATATAATTTTATTATTTTTGTTTAATTTGTTACTTTGTTTTTATATTTTTTTGTTTAGCTTTTATAAAATTCCTGTTCTAATCACAGGTATATTTCTTGTTTTAAAAAAAATCCTCTTTAAGATGGAGGTAATTAATTTATTAATGAGTTTTTGATACCTAAAAAAATTGTAAAAACTGTTTAGTATATGCTGAAGATTGGAGCATAGCTCTTGAAATGTACATTCATTAATAAAATTAATGTATAATGTATTAAGTTGTTAAAACTTATAAAATGTTAACTCTCGCATGTATAATGATTCGACTGTTTAATAGCTGTACTATGCTTTGCAGTTTATTTAAATAGTCGACTCTCGCATGTAGTGTGTTTTCAACGTGAAATTGCTATATATAAGAAGAGATCGGTTTCCACTCTCGGGCACTGTGGAGAAATCGGTAACTCACCTAGCCGGAAACTGGGGGTTTCGGGTTCGAATCCCGACAGTGGTCATTTGATTTTTTCTTAGATATAGCTCAAAAATCATGGCAGCATAGCTGTCTGAGATATTTATTATTTTCACCTCTAATTGTTATGTGAATAATTTGGTGTGGATATAAGGGGTTTTAAATCGATTGATTTTATCATTTACCAAAATTAATGTGGTTAAATGTGACTAAACTCTGTTATTAAATTAAACCACAGGCGCAGTGCTCTTAATTATTCTTATTAATATGAAATAATTTGCTACCTGAGGACCAATCATCCGAATTATTTTCAGTATCTACCTGTGAAGAATAATTCGGAAAACATTGGCCGGCCGAGTTTACCTGGAGGATTAGTAAACCCGCTACTAATTTCTTACTATAAAAATAATAATAGATTGATCTTATGAAAAGCAATTAATGAAAATACAAGAACTATGCTTCCATCTTGAAATGTACATTTATTAATAAAATTATTGTGGTTAGACGTAACTAAACTCTCTGTTATTAGTGTATTTGCCATATGGCACATACACTATTGGCGTCGGTCGGATGGCGGGACCTAGGGGTCGGACCAAAATTTCTCGACGTTTCATAGCCTCCTGAACATTTTGGCACTATTTTTGGAAATGTCTATATATGTATATATATATATATATATAGTATATATATATATATATTTATATATTTATATATATATGTGTACGGGCTATAACTTTTGAAAGAGTTAATTGATTTTGACGAAATTGGGTAGGCACGTTGCCATCCATAACCGCACGAAGCCTATTTAAAATGGGCCCAATCGAACCATTTTAAGGGTGGTTTTTAGGGGTTGAAAAATGTTTTTGGGCCCAAAAATACCGAAAAAATTCTCAGAATTGTTTCAAAATTGAAATTTAACCCTTTAGTGAAGATTAAAATGTGCTGCTAAAATTTTAATAAAATCGCCCCGACAGGTCCGGACTTACAAATTTTATGAAAACACTAGTTTGCGGATAGTGATTTACTTACTGAAGGGTGTATTTAATTTGGTACAGAGGTTGCATTGATAATAATATTGAAATTAAGAAAAAAAATATTATTTTAAGGGATGTATTAAGGGGTTAAATTTTTTATTTTGTCCAAAAACCAACTTATGTTCACATAATAACAGCACAATGCCTGTATTAGCAAATACACTATATTGTCGGCAGGGTTTTGGCACTGCGACCCGAGTTTTTTATTTCATAATATTAGATAAACCAAATGTAGGTACATATTTTGTGAAGTGGTATATTAACTTTAACCTTCGGTTCCGAGCAGTACGAATTAATCGAGGTCATACTGTATTTCGCCAGCGTATACAAATTTAGTTCAGAAATTGCATTCGGGATCCCCGACTTGCTTTTTCGCTCACTTCTCATTCCACTATTTCATAACACGTACTAATAGATATACACGTAACTCCTCGTGAAGAAGTAGGATTTAAACAGTCAAATAATTTTTCAAATCGGTTCAGATGTTTCCGCGAGTGAAGGCTGGTTATATTAATGTAGTGAAAACTTACACGGTTAAATATGTCCCGTTATATATAATTCGTCCTATGCAAGGACTAAAGACACATATATAAATTGACGTGTACAAAATGAGATGGATTATCCTGTCGGAATGACGAGAATCTACCCTTCATGTCATTATTTTATCCTTGTGTAAAGAGAGAAGGATTTTCCTGTACCTATAAGCTGTGTTTGACATCTTTTACAATATGCGTTTTCCGAGGGTAAAACTATACCTTATATAGTGTTTTCAGCTGGTATGCACTTTTTGCACTAGTATCGCGTAGTTTTGCACGAGTGTCTAAATTACAGTTTTGTATTTATTTAATTATTCATTCCTTAAAAAAGGATAAATGAAGAATGACTAAACACAAACCGTTAATCTCTAAACGTTTGACACATACGTTACTTGCGACTAGCGCTATTTGACGAATAAAAAATGCAAACGTTTGATACATACGTTACTTGCCACTAGCGCTATATGACGAATAAAAGGTGTCCCCGAACAAAATATTTCCAACAAAATATCCCTGACAAAATATTCCCGGACAAAATATCCCAATGACAAAATATCCCCATGATAAAATATCCCCAAACGAAATATCCTCGGACGAAATGTCCCCCATGACAAAATAAACCTGTAAGTATAAAATGTCTATATGACAAAATATTATTATTTCTTCTATATAAATAGTTAATATCAAACGAATCAGATCGAATTTATTTTTCAAAAATTTCGCAGATTTGTACTTTTGGCATTTTTAAGAAAACTTAAAAATCTCTCAGATGCTGTTTATATTATTTGAAACTAAAAGTGCGGGGTATTGGAGACGATTCAGCGTTATTTTTTCTATAAACAAACTTAATATCAAACGAATCGGGTCGAATTTATTTTTTAAAAATTTCGCAAATTTGTGCAAAGAGGGGAGTCTTCTTACTTTTGGCATTTTTAAGAAAACTCAAAAATATCTCAGATGCTGTTTATTTTATTTGAAACTAAAAGCGCGGGGTGTTGGAGTCGATTCAGCGTTATTTTTTCTATAAATAGACAATATCAAACGAATCGGGTCGAATTTATTTTTCAAAAATTTCGCAAATTTGTACAAAGAGGGGGGTCTTCTTACTTTTGGCATTTTTAAGAAAACTCAAAAATCTCTCAGATGCTGTTTATATTATTTGAAACTAAAAGTGCGAGGTGTTGGAGTCGATTCAGCGTTATTTTTTCTATATAAATAGACTTAATATCAAACGAATCGGGTCGAATTTATTTTTCAAAAATTTCGCAATTTTGTACGAAGAGGGGGATCTTTTTTCTTCTGGCATTTTTAAGAAAACTCAAAAATCTCTCAGATGCTGTTTATATTATTTGAAACTAAAAGTGCGGGGTGTTGGAGTCGATTCAGCGTTATTTTTTCTATAAATAGACTTAATATCAAACGAATCGGGTCGAATTTATTTTTCAAAAATTTCGCAAATTTGTACAAAGAGGGGGGTCTTCTTACTTTTGGCATTTTTAAGAAAACTCAAAAATCTCTCAGATGCTGTTTATATTATTTGAAACTAATAGTGCGGGGTGTTGGAGTCGATTCAGCATTATTTTTTCTATAAATAGACTTAATATCAAACGAATCGGGTCGAATTTATTTTTCAATAAATATTCATTGTTAATAATTAACTTGTTATAATTTAATTTGTTTCTATCAATAAATTTGTTTTTTGTCTTTTTTAATTGGAGATATTTTGTAGTTAGTATATTTCGTTCGGGGATATTTTGTCATGGGAATATTTTGTCCGGGGTATTTTGTTCGGGGATCAGTTCCATGAATAAAAGAATGGTAGCCCTCATTGGCCGGCAGTTTGGAAAACTGCCGGTCGTCCCATTGGTGATTGAATTTTCGAAGCGGTATAAAAAATAAGGCACTTTACAACATAATACAGGACAGATGAAATATACTGTTGCATACAGTATATACTATAGTTATATTATGTAAGTTGAAATATAAAACCCGCTTTGTCAAGAGCCAACAACAAAGGGGAGGAAAACGACTGTGACGACTAAAGCTGCATAGAAAACATCGTAGAAAATATTGTAAGTGAGTGGTTTTCTATATAAAAATGCTTGTTTTGTTTACATGTTTACTTTCGCCCAACTTCTGAAGCTAGAACCTTTATAACAACAGCGAATATTCTCAAATAATACTATGTCCACTCTAGACCTGTATTCGAAGATTACAGTGTAAAACCTCGTAACGGGACATTCACATGCTATGCCACGAATACAGAAGGAATTTATTTTTATTTTATTTATTGTAGATTATAGACGCGTCGACAACTTAGGTCATTAGCGTCTTAAATTACATTAAACAAGCCGTGAGGTGGGTCGTTTATTAGGACTAAAGTGCGACCCTTGAGGTCCACACGACGAACTTCCCAGTTTGATAAATATTTAATAATAATAATTAAATTAGATATTACACAGAAAAGTAATCATTTTAATTATTAAAACATAATTATTATTTATTTTTAACAATAATAAAAAAAAAAACGGCTGAACCAATTTTTATAAAATTTATTTCGGATCAAAATGACGTTAACACGCCTCGATTGACACCCTTACGAAGTCGATATAATTTTTTATTCGCCAGATATTGTGTAAAATCTACTTTTTTGGAGTCTATTTAGTAGAAAAAAGAACGGCTGAACCGATTTTGAAAAAATTTCTTTCAGATCATATTTACGTTAATACGCATCGATTGGCACCCTGACGTAGTCGATATCATTTTTCATTCTCGAGATTTCGTCTTAGAAAGAAATGGACACATACATACGTACACACACACACACACACAGAGACATCTTTCTAAAAATAGTGTAGTGATCTTGAAACATAAAAATTTGTTATACATTTTGATTTCGATTTTCAGACCCATTACAATAACTTCTAACGGGAAGTTAAACTAACTTAAAATAACAAAGAGTTTAGTCACGTCTAACCCAGTAGCGGATTTACCAGCAATTCAACGTACAAGAAAGGTAATGGTACCTATCGAAAGATAAAATTATTGCGCATCAAATGATTCTAAAAATAAGACCAAAAATGAAATTTTTACTTTAAAATACCAATTTGAAATTTACCGATTTTGCAGTAATGATTTCAAATTAAGTAGGCGAAAAACAAAACACTGAAAGAAGTGTGCTGTAATAAAATTGTGAAAAAACTTAATATTTATTAGTACACCTTAATACTAAAATAAGTAAAGATAATTACTAGTAGGTCAAAAACATTCTAACTTTTAGCTAACAGGTAATAAAAACTTGTGCAGTTGGGTAATGTTTATATCTAACTTAAAACTAAATAACATCACAAAACATCCATGAGCGCAGATGGGAATCGAACCCACGATAGTCTAGTCTAGAGGCTGGTACCAAGTACGATATCCACTAGGCTACACTGCCCTCTCAGAAGAAGGGAGACGACCGCAAAAATGTGATACAGGGTCAGTGGGAAGCGTCCTGATAAATATGACATTACTATTAATTTTTTTTAATTCAGAATAATTATGTATGAAACACATAATTTTTTTGATGTGCAATAGTAGATTGTATTATAGTGGCGTAATGAGGTACCTATATTATATCGACGAGTAGTGACAGTATGTTAAAACGCACGAGATATATACAGTGTGTTCGCCGGCTGTGGAACGCTGTGAATAAAAAATTTCCGGAAGATATGTGTTAAAAATGCTTGGATACGTCAACCTTAGTTTTTGAACGCGTATCTTTCCTTGTAATTGTAATTTGTTTTTACCCCCACCCTTCTGTGCAATGACGTCATCGACATTTGTTTTAAATGGCAACCCCAATTTTTTTTACGGATTCTGATTCTACTCAAAATTCTGGATTCATCAATATTAATGAATCCAACATTTCGAGTAGAATCAGAATCCGTAAAAAAAAATTGGAGTTGCCATTTAAAAAAAAAGTCGATGACGTCATTACACAGAAGGGTGAGGGTAAAAACAAATTACAACTACAAGGAAAGATGCGCGTTCAAAAACTAAGGTTGACGTGTCCAAGCATTTTTTAACATATCTTCAGGAAATTTTTTATTCACAGCGTTCCACAGCAGGCGATCACACTGTATGGTATGTTTTTTCCATACACACTATAAATTTGCTGCTTTCCACCTCATTTTCAGTATTTTCAAGAAATTTGGACAGATCATTTATGTTGCCAACTTCACTCCTGTAGTAGGCCAGGTACGCACAGGAGTATGTAACAGCGGGCGGACAGGCGAATAAACATAAATCACTATGATTTCCCACACTAGTGTGGAAAAGATACAATCCCGCACACCGTTCTGTCATAGTTCACAACGCAATGATCTCATAATAAACCTCACCAGAAAATTAAAAATAAACTATAGACGAATAGTACCTCCATATTCATATAGACATATTTCTGTGGCCACACTTAATTCTCACTCTATGGACCTTCACGGTTCAATAAGTTATTCATTAAGTTATTTATCTTCGGACAGGTATAAAAGAGATTGATTTGGCCTTCAGCACTCATTCAGTTTTCAACAATTCTGTGATCAAGATCTTCTTCTGCAAGACTCAAGTTCTTTAACATTTCTACAATGGATTCAAGGAAACGTTTAAGCTTTGGAAGTACACCACGACATCTTTCAATCTTTGGAGGTACAACACGTCATCCTTCAAGCTTTGGAAGCACACCACGTCATCTTTCAAGCTTTGGAAGCTCACCGAGTCATCTTTCAAGCTTTGGAAGCACACCAAGTCGTCTTGTGAAGTCTAAGGGAAAACGGATTCTTAAGAAAAGAATGCCGCCAACGCCAAGAAAATACCAGAAGCCGCTGTCAAGAAGGTGGAAGAGAATTCTTCAAAGCAATAACTTGTACTCGATCGCAGAAGTCGATGAAAACAATTTGGATCACAGCCAACTATACTCGACATGTTTGGAAAATTCCAACCTATATGAGACGGCATTAGATCTTTCGTTCAAACTTCTAAAAATAGCAACGCCCAAGATAAAATCTACGCCCAAAGCAGTTGTATTCCAACTTTCGGACCGTTTGCCGACGTTTAAACTGTCTAGAAGGACCGATTTGGCACTTTCACCGTCGCCGGGAAATCTCTTCAATTCACCAAGACCAGGAGGTCAATCATCAAAGAACGACTTGGCACTTTCACCATCACCGGGAAATCTGTTTAATTCCCCAAGACCAGGTCGAGGACAAGCATCTTCAGGATCAGATGGGTTAGTCAGTAGTACGCCAGTGAAAACTCCGATAACATCTCAAGAGGTGGCCAGAAGGCGTCTCGGACCGCCGATTCGTCCGGTCGCACAGTTTTTGAAGAAAGGACCCGTCAACAGTCCTAAGTGTATTAGATTTTAGATTTAGACTTTATATTTGACAAATAATAATGTAAATATTATGAAAGTTGTAAATATGTATTATGTATACCTTTACCTACCTATTGGAAATATAAGCAATATAATTTTATTAGTTTTGTTTAATTTGTTACTTTGTTTTTATATTTTTTTGTTTACCTGTTATAAAATTCTTTTTCTGAACGCAGGTATGTTTCTTGTTATCAAGAAAATTCACATTAAGATTGAGGTAATTAATTTAATAATTTATTAATGCGTTTTTGATACCTAAATAAAATTGTAAATATTTGACAACAATTAGTTAAACACACAAGTGAGAAATTTCAAATACGGTATATTAACAATGAGATAAACAATCAATATGATTAATTCCCTAGACCTTAACTAAATACATAAGAATATTAGACGACATTATCGCCATGATATTTATATAGAAGGCTGTATAGGAAAAATGTAAATGCACCGCCGGGATTCGAACCCAGAACTCCCGATTTCACGTCGGGAAAGTTTCCACTTACTATACAGCGAAATCGGGAGTTCTGGGTTCGAATCCCGGCGGTGCATTTACATTTTTCCTATACAGCCTTCTATATAAATATCATGGCGTTAATGTCGTCTGATATTCTTATGTATTTAGTTACGGTCTAGGGAATTAATCATATTGATTGTTTATCTCAACAATTAGTTAATTAATAAGCACAATCAAATGATCACCAACATCATGGAAGGGAAAATAAACAGTAAAAGAACCAGAGGAAGATCACGTATATCTCCCATTGGGATTTTACCTCTTACCAACAACTCAAAAAAAAAAAACGACAAGTAATAGACATGAATGGCAACAACGACAAGGCTTGGCCTTCAGAAGTGGATGATGATGATAAATAATATATGTATTTTGTTATTCTGCATACATAGATGCTAGTAAAGCAGCAGTTTCCCCCCTTCTTAAAATTTTTCTAGAATGACTCGATGATATGTCAAGGAAGATGTGTGTCGCAAAACTAGCGTTCAGCTATATTCTACCTTCCTTGGTCAGTTGTTAACATTGCTTAAAAAATTGAGTTCACGTGTAGCTGTCGTGAAGCATGGAAAGGGGGACCAGTTGAGTATTGCCTGTCCTCCTATCGGCTATCCTGTTTATAAATTCAAATTGATTTAATCCTCAAATAAAATATACAAATCAACTTAATAATTATTACAAAAAAAAGAATTTCCTGCCCAACTTGGGCTCTCTTTTATCTTTCTTGGACCTTGTTCATAATATCTACTGCACAATAATAAATTTCATCTTCTTGGATATTCACCACCGCATTTTTGTGTAATCATTTCTCCGTCCAAATGTTGAATCATACATAGGCAGATTTTGCTAATATACATGACGAGAGGCATTCGTGTATGTATGTGTGTGTGTGTGTGTGTGTGTGTGTGTGTGTGTGTGTTGATGACTGTGTATAGGCTTTATATTGTAGCAACTGCACACTGTTGATTTTCCTTCTTGAACCTTTTTCTGCAGCAGCCATGTTTACGTATGGCAAACGAACATACAATTCATATATTGCGACAGAGGGAATGTTTAGTTCATATATTACTAGTCCGATCCTGAACTATTCTATAATCGCTTTAGGCCCTTTTCACAACTCTGCGTGAAAAGTTTCTAGAGAACACAATAACAATTTATTAATCAAACTTAGCAAGTTGTACATTTTCGGTTTTTCAACGATTGCAAGGGGAACGTTTCCCGGGGGGGTGCGATGGCGTTTTTTTGCGAAGTGAAAAGAAGGTAGGGTGCAGGGGGAGTTTTCCCAAAAAATGTCCACGGGGAGGTGTTCGTGCGATGGCCTTTTTCGCAAGATGAAGGGTCACATAATAATTTTTTATACGGTGTTCTCTAGAGTCTATAAGTCTCTACATATCAAATGTTACATTGTCAATTCATACCTCAAAATTCACAAGCGACAGAGTTCACTAGTTAGTTGTTACGTTCATTTAGGTGTTGTGATTAATCAGAATGGGTCCTGACTGCAGGGTCTAGTCGCTTGTTAAAATTCAATCTGAGAGAGACTGACTTCTGAGGAAGTTGTGAAATACAACGAAACGTAGGAAAAATTCATTTTTCAAACCTGTGTCACCGTAGGGATTCTAACCCAAAACTTTCCACTATCGCGGCGGACTGAGTGAACATAATTACTCACACGCTTTACGCTTATTATCATAATTATTTCAGTTTGGTCAGAGGCACGCTAGAGAGCGAATCAGAAGCGCGATAAGAACGTGTATAGGGAAGAAGTATAGTAGTAGTTTGAGTACGTTTGAGAGTGCGCGCGCTTTACTCTCAAAAAGACTGATGGCTTTCTATTGTTGTCGCCGTCGGCATCACAACAACGCCCGCCAACCGAAGACGCCAGTCGTGATTCAAAAGACTCCCGCCTGCAGCGCTGCTTGACATCGTGATGATATCGCCATTAAAACCTCACCGTGTGACGTGTACACACTGTATACCTTCGGTCACAAGTCCAAGTAGGTTACGTCGGATTTTTTCTCCTACCTAGGCCGAAAGTTCGTACTTTCGTCCCTGCCAAGCGCGAACAAAGCTGCTCTTTATTCCCGTGGTACGGACAAGTGCGCGTGCGCAATAGTACTTATGCCGGCTCTCACGCACCTACTTCTGTCTCCTACACATTAAAATTATTTCCTTTAACATTATTTTTTAATAATTTTAATAATAAAATAAAATAAAAATAATAATTTTAATAATTTTTTGTTTTTCAATTTTGCGAACTTTTGGCCTGGTAGGAGAAAAAATAGTATGCGCAACACGGGAGGAAATGTAACACTTTCCTCCCTTGTGGCACAATGTACTATTTTTTAATGATTAATGACGATTTAATTTTCTAGCATTCTAATTGATTGTAAAAGTAATCCAATCTTTAATTTTTCGCTGCAATTAAAAATAATTCCAGCCAATTGGACGATACTGACATTTGACATAATATTATAATAAATAAAATAAAATTTCTGTTAACGCGTGCGATGACGCGGGAACAGTTAGTAATAAACAAATTAATCCAATTTTTTCTGTGATCTGTTTATGCTTTTCGTTTCAGTATTATGCCTTGGGGTACTTTTCGACTATTTAGTTGTGAACGATGAGTTAAATGTAATTTTTTATAAACCCGAAATTGGGCGAGAAATCACTTCTGAGAAATTTTGCAACTCTCATCTTATTATTTTCTAGATGGTACTTTTCTCGTCTCGATAGCGAGAATTCTCCAAAAATCTGGTCTCGACAGTTCAACCTGTCAACGGAAGTAATTTTTCCTCGTCTCAGCGGCAAACCTATCCGGTATTGGAGTATTTGGAATTTGATATTAAGGAATATTTTTAAAATTTCTAAATAAAGTTTTTAACTTCGCATTGGAAGTTATTGTAATGGGTCCGAAAATCGAAATCAAAATGTATAAAAAAATTTTATGTTTCAAGGTCACTACACTATTTTTAGAAAGATGTCTGTGTGTGTGTATGTGTGTGTGTACGTATGTACGTACTTATGTGTCCATTTCTTTCTAAGACGAAATCTCGAGAATGAAAAATGATATCGACTACGTTAGGGTGCCAATCGACGCGTATTAACGTAAATATGATCTGAAAGAAATTTTTTCAAAATCGGTTTGGCCGTTCTTTTTTCTTAACCAAATAGACTCCAAAAAATAGATTTTACACAATATCTCGCGAATAAAAAATTATATCCACTTCGTAAGGGTGTCAATCGAGGCGTGTTAACGTCATTTTGATCCGACATAAATTTTATAAAAATCGGTTCAGCCTTTTTTTTTAAATTATTGTTAAAAATAAATAATAATTATGTTTTAATGATTAAAATGTTTACTTTTCTGTGTAATATCTAATTTAATTATTATTATTAAATATTTATCAAACTGGGAAGTTCGTCGTGTGGACCTCAAGGGTCGCACTTTAGTCCCACCCCCACGGCTTGTTTTTAACACCATGGAAAGTAGTGGGGCACGCGCGTCATCGTTAATCGCTTTGCGCAAACGCGTCCGGAGTGGCATACGAAGTATTCATCTCAATAAAGAGTTTCATTTTTTGGGTTTTGAGGTCCCTGTGCATACCGAGGCTCGAAGCGCGCACTTCTTATGCAAGTGTGATGTTACTTCACGGTATTGAAAAAATAATTTTAGAAAAATCAACGTAAGCCACTTTGTTTTGCGGTCACAGATATTAATGTCGACGCAGTCAGTTGTTGACTTGAATTAAATAAACAAATTAATATACCGGACTCCTGTAGGGGAGATTAAGACTAACCTCTTTTGAATTATTATATTTGTTATTAGTGTATTTGCCATATGGCACATACACTATTGGCGTCGGTCGGATGACGGGACCTAGGGGTCGGACCAAAATTTCTCGACGTTTCATAACCTCCTGAACACTTTGGCACCATTTTTGGAAATGTCTATTTATATATGTATATATATATATATATATATATATATATATATATATATATATATATATATGTGTGTGTACGGGCTATAACTTTCGAAAGAGTTAATTGATTTTGACGAAATTTGGTAGGCACGTTGGAATCCATCACCGCACGAAGCCTATTTAAAATGGGTCCAATCGGACCATTTTAAGGGTGGTTTTTAGGGGTTGAAAAATGTTTTTGGGCCCAAAAATGCCGAAAAAATTTTCAGAATTGTTTCAAAATTGAAATTTAACCCTTTAGTAACGATTAAAATGTGCTGCTAAAATTTTAATAAAATCGGCCCGACAGGACCGGACTTACAAATTTTATGAAAACACTAGTTTGCGGAAAGTGCTTTACTTACTGAAGGGAGTATTTAATTTGGTACCGAGGTTGCATTAATAAAAATATTGAAATTAAGAAAAAAAATATTATTTTAAGGGATGTATTAAGGGGTTAAATTTTTTATTTTGTTCAAAAACAAACTTAAGTTCACATAATAAAGCCACAAGGCCTGTATTAGCAAATACACTATATTGTCGGCAGGGTTTTGGCACTGCGACCCGAGTTTTTTTTTAAACACGAACAATAATTCAAACAAACCGTGTTCTTTTTTATTATTTAATTAATTGTGATATTTTGTTTACATTTAAACCACAAAGTTACCTACTTTATGCTAATTTTTCTGTTAATCTGTCGGTTGTACTGCATCATTAAAAAGTAAAGTGTAAGATAGTGTAAAAAAAATATTAGCAAGAAAAACTTTTTAAAGACAAACTTTTATTGAAATGCACTAAAAAGGAAAAAATAATATTTAATAATTTAGGTTCATAATATTAATAATAATAATAATAATGCGTTTAACGTCCATTTCTCGACATTATGTCATAACAGACGCCATTCGCACCATTACTATTTCCCATTTTACCACTTCCCGTTGTTTTCTACATTTTTATACTTCAACTTAATTAATAGCAATGTGCGAATGGAGGAATTATAGGAAATTAGGATAAGGTAGGCAATTTTGGGAGCATAGGAGTTTGACAGGTAATCGGCCATGGCCTTGAATAAGGAACCATCTCGATATTCATCTGGAATAATTAAGGGAAACCATGGAAAACCTCAAACAAGATGGCCGGTACAGGAATTACCGTTTCTCGACGTGAGGCAGTAGGAAAAAGTCCTAGCCACAACTGCCCCCGTCGGGATTCGAACCCAGTACCTTCCCAATGCGAGTCTAGTGCTGTACCACTAAGCTACATATTATAAGATCCCACGCTTTTATATTATTATGAATCTAAATTATTTAACATTCTTTTTTAATATTTTTTTTTCAAAAATTTTTTTTTACTAATATTTTATTTTGTTCTTTTTAGTCTTTCAAAATTTTTACAATTAAAACATTAATTATTTTAAATTAAATTAAGAGTTTAAACACAAATCGACATTTAAGTAATGAATTTTCCTTTACCGTGTCAACTTCAGATGAATTTTCCTTTACCATGCCAACTTTAGTGCCTACTTAATAAATATTAATATTTTTTTTTCAGATCGAGTAGTGCAGGGAATTAAAGTTTAGATAGATATTGAAAAATTATAGACGCTCGTCATCAGAGGTTATAAGCGTCTGATTAGTTATACTGAAAAATGATAAACCTTTTTCAGAATCTAAAGGTTTCTTTTCGTAGATACTACTTGACTTGACTCGACCATCGAATATTTATTAAATACTCGATAATTAATACATTGTAATGTATTAATTATCGAGTATTTACTAAAGATTCGACGCAATTTTTATCTATTACAAATTTCCAGTTCCTTTGCTCCAATCTGAGATCCTGTGAAATGTCAACTGAATTTTGATACTAGGCTCAGATAGCCTTGGTGGTTGGTGTCGTTATAAATAAATAAAAATAAATAATAAAAAAAACCCAACTGCGCAAAAATGGCACTAAAAGGAAGAAAACAAGCTCGGAAAACCTTCTAAACACCTTCTTCATATTATTTCTGTTTTGGACTCGATTCTTAAACTGGTTGATATCTTTTTTTAAAATATTAATTTACTTTCAACTTTTGTTAAGTTAACGAAGTATTTTTCAACAACACTGAAAAATAAACATTAATAAAATATTCTTTTATAGTGAAACAATTTACAATCGAGGCACATGCGAATGCAAAACTTGATGTAATGTTCACTTGTTGATAGAGCTTTTGCTTTGGTAGCATTGCGTTGCGACGAAGCTTTTGAAATGCGGCACTAAGCGCTGTAGCATATAATATACAGTGTGCTGGATAAAAAGTGGTCTTTATGGACGATGTATTTTTTTATTAACATTTTTTAAGCAAGCCTTTTCCCAGAGACACGAAAATATTGTTTTGTCATCGGAGCTACGTATGTGTGTAAAGTTTCAAGTCGATCGGTAGATCTACTGTTCACCAACGAGACGTGTCCTGTCACTGTTGCCAATTGTAACGTTTTTTCATCATCAGGTCGTAAAATGAAAATATTGTATTGTCATCGGAACCACGCATGTGTGCAAAGTTTCAAGTCGATCGGTAGAGAGTTGTCCTGTCACGGTCGCCAATTGTAACGTTTCTCCATCATCAGATCGAAGACATGAAAATATTGTATTGTAATCGGAACTACGTATGTGTGCAAAGTTTCAAGTCGACCAAGGAGAGGTTTCCTGTAACGGTCGCCATCTTCCATCATTTTTTCATAACGCGCCTAAAGAAGTATAACTTCAAAAATTCGCCTGAGAGATATGTAGTCTAATTCTTTGTCTTCCATTTACTGTCCGGAGCCTTCTAGCTTCAAAAATGCGATTGGGACGTCCATAACTCCGAACCTCTATTTCTGAAAAATCTAAATTTTCTCATGCACTGTTTGCTGTCTCTGTCTTTGATGCTTCGTCTGTTTCACTGACCATTTGCTGTCTCTGTCTTTATCTATTTCACTGTTTGTATATCTGTATAACTAGTTTAAATTTCTCGTCTTTTAACGGTCCTTACTGTCAAAACTTATACCAAGCTGTTTTTAACCCTATGGTATCATATAAGTAAAATTAGTATTGTTCAATGTGACACACTGTATGTGGTATGTACTATATACAACATATATACAGGGCAACAAGTAAATAAATACGTCAAATATTGGCTGTTGAATCGAAAGACCTTCCTTTTTATCTATCTAAAAGCACATTGCATACCCTGAAGCAATCACTTATCCACGATGGATATTTATATTTGTGTTCGATAATATGAAAAGAACATGCAAAAAGAATCAAACAAATAGTAATAATAATATATTATTGTATTTTTATTGACAAAAGCTTTTAAAAAAATAAATAAAAAATACTTTTCCTGCGGTTAAAGTTTCAATATTGCCGCTCAGAAAAAGGGTACTTTTCAATATTTATTATTTTAACTTTAAGAAGATTTTTTTTCATAAATCAAAAACTGGAAATTGTGTTGACACTTTCACCAATTCTGAGATTAGAAACTGAGAAACGAAAATTTGTAATAAAGAGCCATGGAAATGTTATAATTTAAGGTCTAGGCTTGCTTGTAAAAATTATATTTTTTTAGAACCATTTAAAAAGATACGTACTATTTATAAAATGTTGCAGGATTGATATAAACGGTTCGACACAACTCGGGCATGCTTTGAGGAAAGTGTGGTCTAATGGTTAGCGTAGACTGTCAATATGATTATCAGCATCAACAGTCATAAGTCCGATAATTATGAATGTCCTGTCGGGGTACCTCAAGGCAGCAATCTTGGTCCTGTACTTTTTCTAATATTTATTAATGACCTATCAAAGTATATCTCGGTAGGTGAAGTAGTAATGTATGCTGATGATACGTCAGTCATAATATCAGCAAAAACTGTTGATGAACTGTATGATTGTTTGAATCGAGCTATGTATCAATTCTCAAACTGGTGTCAAATGAACCAATTAATTGTGAATCTTGACAAAACAAATTTTGTAATCTTTGATAAACCTTCTTACCTTTATAATGACAACATACATTTTCGAAATACACAAATTAATAAAGTAACATCATCAAAATTTTTAGGTATCATAGTTGATAGTGATCTGAAATGGTTCAGCCAAGTAAATGCGGTGTGTAGAAAACTTAATCTGACTTACTATTACTTAAGATCTTTAAGGAAAAATTACACAAGTGAAACTCTCTTATCAATTTACTATGCCTTTGCTTACAGTGCTATGTCCTATTGTGTGGTTCTTTGGGGTCATTCAACAGACTGCATTAGAGTGCTTAGGGCGCAAAAAAGAATATTAAGACTTATTTTTAATCTTAATCCCAGACAGTCATGTAGGCAAATATTTATTGAAAAAGGTATTTTAACTTTCTATGCTATATATATTTACCACCTAGTTATTAATGTGAAAACCAAACTAAATACTCTGAGTTTAAATTCTGATTTTCATAACTATAATACCCGTTCTCAAAATAATATTCATTTAGAACGTTTCAGAACTGCCAGGTACAGTAATAGCTCAATTAATAAGGGTAGTTATTTTTATAACAAACTCCCAGAATCAATCAAGGTTAGCACTAGCATAAATATCTTTAAAAACCGTTTAAAATACTTTTTAATAAATGCTTGCCCATATGACTGTTCTTTTTAATTATTGTATTTTAATATTGTATTAATGTATTACGTTTTGTATTTTTATGACTTTCGCATCCACTTTGGCTACGCGAAGAAATAAACTATCTATCTATCTATCTATCTATTAGATCAGAGTGTCGTGGGTTCGAATCCCACCTCCGCTCATGGATGTTTTGTAATGTCAACTTTTAAGTTGAACGGTTTTATTTTAAATCATCAGCTGTACCAAAAACTAGAAAATAATTAGGACACAAACCAAGGGGCATTTGGTGTCGCTGCGTCAGCGGAATAAGTAATAAAAACGTAGGGCGCATTTGAAATATTTCTGTTGGTGGGCTTGGAAAGACATTTTTCTAGACAAGCCGTTATTATTTAATAATTATACAGTCGTACTTACACAGATTTTTATGCGCCCCACGTTTTTATTACTTATTCCGCTGACGCAGCGACACAAAGTGCCCCTTGGTTTGTGTCCTAATTATTTTCTACATTTTGGTACAGCTGATGATTTAAAATAAAACCGTTTAACTTAAAAGTTTTTTTACCTATTTTTATTTTCTAGTTTTTAGTTTGATTTCTGGCCCGTATCATTATGCAAGCTCCTTCATCCTTTCAACTGTCAACCTCCTGATTCCATCATCAGATCCTCGTTACCAAGTTGAAATTATCATAATATTGTATTGTCACGGGAACTCAATATGTGTGCAAAGTTTCATAAGAATCGGTTAAAGTAGAGGTAGTTGAAAAAGCTGTCGCAAGATTTGAAACAAAGATAGTAACAAACAAATATACGGGGTCAAGCTAAATAAAACCGTTTAAAAATTATGAAAATTCCATGCAAAAAAGTGTTTGAAAAATCATAATTATCTCGCAAATCAAGTCAAACAAAACAAGTACGACGAATTAATTTTTTTTGCACAGAATATGCATGAAAAAGGAGATAGTATTTTTCTCGAGTACGTTTTTGTTACGAAGGCCGTAAATTTGTTATACGTTTTAAAAAGAGCCTGTCAGAGAGCCTACTCTACGAGATACACAGCTTGGTTACGTTATGCCCTACACGAATATACAAGTATATAAGTAGTTGTAACGAACGAATGAAAAATATTTGATGTAATCTGTTGAACAGACAACGTAATCCGGCCTGATTAAAGTATACACGCCATCCTGCCATCGGGCGTTTATATTTGCGCTTCTCCGAAAGGCTGACCGCACATTGATCAAATTATTTCAAAACGTCTCATCTTATCGGGCTACCACGACCAGTGGCTAATCGTCGCATAGCTGCCTCAAACTCGGGCCAGGCCCGTAGCCAGACATTTTTTTCGGGGCGCGCTTGAAAGTCAATAAATATTAGTAAAAAAACTTTTTAGATACAAGCTTTTATTTAAATGCACTAAAAAGGAAAAAATATTTTTTAATGGAAAATTTTTCGTTGGAAAGCAGCCAATTATATAATTGATTTGAAACATATTGGAAAAAATCATTTTACCAACCATAGTCACAGTCAGGATTCTAACCTGAACCTTTTCACTTTCGCGGCGGAATGAGCTTACAGTACTCCACCGTGACATGATAACCAAACTAATATTTTGCTTATTATGCTTCGGAATCAATAGATTTTCACTACATGCGAGTGTTAATTCAATATATTCCGCCGCGAAAGTGGAAAGGTTCAGGTTAGAATCCTGACTGTGACTATGGTTGGTAAAATGATTTTTTCCAATATGTTTCGAATCAATTATATAATTGGCTGCTTTCCAACGAAAAATTTCCAATTGCAATTCAGCCGTATAAATCTTATTAATTTATATTTTTTAATAATTTAGGTTCATAATTATAAAAGCGTGGGTCGTGAACTCTATGATAGTTTATTAGTCATGACCCACACTTTGATAATTATGAACCTAAATTATTAAAAATTATGTTTTCCTTTTTAGTGCATTTAAATAAAAGCTTGTCTCTGAAAAGTTTTTTTACTAATATTTATTTTGGTCCTTTATAGTCTTTCAAAATTTTACCCCATTTTGACACCTGTAGGGATTGAATTTCGAAAAATCCTTTATTAGTGGATGCTTACGTCAGAAAAGGAACCAACTGTCGCCAAATTTCAAGTTTCTAGCTTCAGCGATTTGGCCTGGGCGTTGATTAGTCAAAAAAAAACCCTACATCTCCGTTTGAACCCCTTAGGGGTTGAATTTATTTCTAAAAACGATTTATTCATGTATTGTCATCGGGAATACATATGTGTACAAAATTTCAAATCGATCGGATACATGGAAGTCGTTCAAAATTGACTTGCAAGTTTTGATCTAAACAAACACACAAACCCACAAACAAACACACAAACTAACATACATTGCAAGTTAAATAAAAGCTTGTAAAAAGTAAATAAAGTCTCTCACAAACTTTTAGCAGTTTAATTATTACATTCGTTGCATGAAAAATTATGGTCATAAACATTCATTAAAACGGAAATTTATTAAAAAGGACTGTTTTGTTTCATCATGGTGAACTAAACTGCAAACAAAACATTTGAACCGACGTTGTGCCTTGGCTGCTGTCTCTGTTAAATGAGCCTATATGTCACGCTTAGCACACACACTCACACACTGAGTCTCTCCCTCTCCTAACTAGGTCTCTCCTCCTTCAGCGACAAAATTGTACACACATGAGAAGGTCGACGCATTCACATGATCTGCTCGCACTTACTAGGTATTGCAATATGATAATATCAGAGCGACTCAAAGTTTCTCAAAGATTTGTTCCAGAATCATTGATCAGACAATGTATATACCTATTTATAATTCTTAAATTTGACAGATTTCTTCTTGCAATTTAGAATTATCTTCTTTGGTCCCAATAAAAGATCAGATCGACTCAAAGTCTCAAAGGTTTGCTTCTTAATCACTGATCAGACAAATTATTTACAATTTTTAAAATTAAACGATTTCTCCTTGTAATTTAGAATGATCTTCTTTGGTCCTAATAAAAGATCAGATTGACTCAAAGTCTCAAAGGTTTGCTTCAGGATCACTGATCAGACAAGTTATTTACAATTTTTAAAATTGACTACTTTTTCCTTGTAATTTAGAATTAACTTCTTTGGTCCTAATAAAAGATCAGATCGACTCAAAGTCTCAAATGTTTGCTTCTGAATCACTGATCAGGTAAGTTATTCACAATTTTTAAAATTAACCACTTTCTTCTTGTAATTTAGAATTATCTTCTTCCACTTTGGTCATAATAAAAGATCAGATAGACTCAAAGTCTGAAAGGTTTGCTCCTGAATCATTGATTAGACAAGCTATTTATAATTTTTAAAATTAACAGATTTCTCCTCGTAATTTAGAATTATCTTCTTTGGTCTTAATAAAAGATCAGATCGACTCGAAGTCTCTAATAAAAGTGAGTAACGGCGTGTGATTCCTTTAAGGTAAATGTCACTTTTAGACACTAAAAAGTAAAAAAAATAAAAAACTTTTAAACAAAAAAAAAACCTCCTTCAAAAAGCCACTAAAAAGAGGAAAATAATGAAATTTTGAGGTCTGCGCCAATTTAATAAAATATGAAGCTGGTTAAAAAGAAGATATTAATCATTATACTATACTTTTTAACCGACTTCATATTTTATTAAATTGGCGCAGACCTCAAAATTTCATTATTTTCCTCTTTTTAGTAGCTTTTTGAAGGAGGTTTTTTTTTTGTTAAAAAGTTTTTTGACAGAGCTAGTTGATTTAGATAATACAACAATGTTTATTTGAATGACTTTTCGATGATTCTCTATTATGAGGGTGTACCAGCTAACATTCCCCAGTTAGCTTATGTATAGCAGCCAAGTACACTCACATATTCGCGTTATGATGATGCCGATGTGTGTGTGTGTGTTTATAGGAAAGAAAATAAAACGTTTGACAAATAGCACAGCTCGCGAGCAAACACCAAGTCAAGTTGTGTTTACTCTGCAGATGACAAGTGGCGCGCTAAGGCGTCGCCTACATCACTTGGTTCTCCCGTCTCCCGCGCGCCGCCGCCTCCACGGTGCTCATACACATAGCGACGCGCTTCTTCCACGAATCTTACAGCCGACGCGTTATTCTGTGACGAGAAAAGCTGTTTCATCAGGAATGATCATTAGAAACTTGAAGATCAGACGCTAATGACATCTGTTGTCGAGCGTCTATAATCCACAATTCATTCATTCAGAAACTTGAAGAATTATAACTAGTGTTGCCGTCTAGATCTAGATCTAGACTCTTGTCTTGTCTTGTCTAGATTTTCAAGACAAGACTTGCAAAAGTCTAGAAATTTTCAAGACAAGACAAGACTTGCTTTATTTAGATCAAGACTCTTGCCAAAACTCTAGACAATTTTCAAAAGTCTAGATAAACTAAGTAGTAGTATGTAAAGGTTTACTTTACCTGCTACTACTAATCTAGACTCTTGAAAATAATCTAGAGTCTTGATATTAGACAAGACAAGAGTTTGTTAATCCAGACTTAGACTTAGTGAAGCCTAAAGGTACGTGCAGTATGGAGCTGGGATTCTAGATGGTAGCGTAGATCATAGCAGGGCTTGCTTAAATTAATGCATTGTTATATATGCGAGCGTACACAACGAAGCAGTGAGTGTAGCAGGTATAAACGCTGTTACAAGAGCTGGAAGATACAAGAATGTATCTCACTATTCTTTCAGCGCGCTGACTACTACAATCAACGTGTGACAACTGTCAAATGGCCGTTACAAGTTTCGCAATGGATGTGACTAGTTTAATAAGTGAAATTTTGCCAGTTTTTATTTAATTTGTTTTTAGTTTTTTTCTAAGACGTATTTAAAAGTGTTGGTTCCATACGTAAATATTCAAAAAACCGGTTTGGGTAAAATTTTAATTCTTGGTATAAATGATGAAATTCGCCATGTTTAGATCGTTTTCTATTAATAGGGTGGACATGATAGCTCCTACCCAAATTTGTATTTAAAATATACCACTTTGTAGCAGAAGAACACAAATATTCGTCTTCGCTATCTGATATTTCAAACGCGACTTAAGCTTGTATCAATGTTAGTATCAAAGCTTCGTTGTGCAAACTTATAAGCTCTTATAATTTCAGTCACCATCTACCATACATGCTACCATCTAGAATCCCAGCTGCATACTACACGTACCTTAAATCGGCAGTCGCTAAAGTTAAATTTAAAAAATGTGTTGTTCTTGAAACTAAAATCAACCCGGATCAATTCGGGCCGGAAAGCTACTAGAGTAATAATTTCTTTGAATCGCAAGTCAAACGTCTGTCAATTTTTAATTTAATTTATTCGGAACTTATAAGTCAATGGCAATGTATATTTGCAGTTATTTTTGCAGTGTGTGTTAAATTCCGTCACGAAACAACGAGTCAACTGTACAAATTATCAGTATGTGTTAACGTTCTTATAAACTTCATGTGTAAATACAGGTCGACCCGGTAGTTCAAAAATATTTTAAATGTTTTTTTACCTCAACAGTTTTGAAAGTCATTGTATTGGAGTAATGATTGTGCAACTCACCTCCTGTAACAGATAAAAAATAATTATAAAATTTTTGTACTGGAAATATGCTTTCAAAGATACAATAAAACTCTATGCTGGGTTGTAGAAAACATCGTCAAAAAATCTTATTTGGGAATGACCTTAGACTGTGATAATATAATTACAGTTTTCATACATGCAGGAGCAGTCTAATGTCGTTGTGAAACTTCCTAGTCATGTAGATTGTAGAATATTAGATTGTACTCACACAAAAACAAATGATTAATCTACATAGAAAAAGATAGCTTTTCAAGCTAAATTTTGATCAATATGCGTAGAAAAATCTTGTTTTGAAATGGAAATTGTACAAAAAACTATGTTAAATAGATGTTTAGTCACACACACACCTAAACGAACGTAACAACTAATTAGTGAACTCTGTATACTAATATGGATAGTTGATAGCGATTAAAAAATAGGTTTTGTATGTGGACAATCTTCAAATATATATTCTTCAAGACAGGCATTAATGTTCACAAAATTAGAATGAAAACTTCAGGTAAGGCTTGTAATCTAATTCTTTCTATAAAAGTCGATCAATTTTTTGACATTTCAAAATAAAACCTATTTTAATATTATTATTTGAGATATTAGGATGTCCAAAATTTACACAATAACAGTGTTCTTGAGAAATTGGAATAGAAAATTAAATTTTAATTAAGTTTTATTTTGAACTGTCAGAAAATCAGTCGACTTTTATAGAAATAATTAGATTACAAGTCTTACTTGAAGTTTTCATTCTAATTTTGTGAACATTAATGCATGTCTTAAAGAATATGTGTTTGAACATTCTCCACATACAAAACCAATTTTTTAATCGCTATCAACTATCCATATTAGTATACTGCAGAGTTCACTAGTTAGTTGTTACGTTCATTTAGGTGTGCGTGTGCGTCAAACGACGTCATCAAGATGGGATTCGAGCATTCATTATTATTATTTTATTTATTGTAGATTATAGACGAGTCGACAACTTAGGTCATTAGCGTCCTCAACACAACAGTTATGATCCATTTGTGTATTAGAATCTGCCAGCCGGCATTCACAAACCGACTGGTACGAACTCGGACTCCTGGGAACGCCAATTCCCAAAGAACATTGGAATGCAATTTCGAGAACAACTACATTCTAATGTTCCCCCTGGGGGATTCGAGCAATCAGAATGAACCCTGAACTGCAGGGCCTAGTCGCTTGTGGAAAATACACTAAAAATCGCTAGAAGAAATTTTTATGAAATATCCCTAGAACTAAGGAAAAAATGCCTAATTTGGCATCACCGGATAAACGAACATGCTTATACGTAGGAATATGTATGATGGGGGATTCGAGCAATCAGAATGGACCCTGAACTGCAGGGTCTAGTCGCTTGTGGAAAATACACTAAAAATCGCTAGAAGAGATTTTTATGAAATATCCCTAGAACTAAGAAAAAAATCCCTAATATGGCATCACCGGATAAACGAACATGCTTATACGTAGGTATGATGGACGAGTCATCCCTCGTGTATCATCCCTTAGGCGCGCATTAAATTAGCACCCCTAAAGTAGTTTCTCACATTCGTCTGATTTAATACGTGTGACGCAAAAAGTGACACGACTTAGATAAATGCTTCTAGCGTTCCCTCGTTCGCATTACGTGTAATTGCTTCTCAAAGTCTGAATCTAATCGTCCACGCATATAGTCACAGCATTTACATTATTGTTTTCTATTCAGTGACGGCCACCAACTGCCATGGCTGTTCGGACCCAGTACGAATAAATATTTTCAGTTTATCAGTTTATTGGCCTATACTTACATAATATACGATATGATAATATACAGGATGTCCAAGTTGACGTTGGCTAACATGGGTAACTTTGTTATTAGTGGAGATAGAAAGTCGGTTAAATGGGCAAAGTAGTGCAGAATTATGTGCTCATTAACGTTCCGTCGAAAAAACAATTGAATTTTGACACACTATGGATTTATTTAGAAAATAGTGAAAATTGCCGTTTTTGAAAACTGGCCATAACTTTTTTATTTATGAAGATATCTGAAAATTTCTTTAACCATTTTTTGATAACTTTTTATGATTTTTTCAGTGGCGTAGGTTTAATTTTTTTATATCCACTACATAATGAGATATTGACATGAACTTTGGTTTTTCTTATGGACATCATTTTGGATTTTTAGATATTCGAATTCTGCTTATTTTTCTAATTAATTTGGTGTATCACATGCCACATTTAAAAAATTTGCAATGAACGTCCCATATAATTGACATTAAAAACAACTGACAATCAAGTTATAATTAAGTAGTGCGAACATTTTAAGTGTAAAATTAATAATAAATCGTAGTTTGGCAGAACTGAAATATAACTTGACTGTCAGTTGTTTTTATAGTGCCTCTAATATGGGACGTTCATTGCAAATTTTTTAAATGTGGCATGTGATACACCAAATTAATCAGAAAAATAAGCAGAATTCGAATATCTAAAAATCCAAAATGACGTCCATAAGAAAAACCAAAGTTCATGTCAATATCTCATTATGTAGTAGATATAAAAAAATTAAACCTACGCCACTGAAAAGATCATAAAAAGTTATCAAAAAATGGTTAAAGAAATTAATTAAATCAATAGTAGGAACAAAAAAACTTCCAAAAAGAGCTCAAAAAGTATATTTTGGACAAATGTCCTTATAATCATGATTTGTAGATGAATTTTACTATACGTTATTTTATTCATTAACTTATTTTAATTTGTTATAATGTAATGTCTATCATAATGTTTTTATACATAATGTTTTTATATGACCTTTTGTATCCACGTGATGGCCATGCAAATAAAACTTTATCTATCTATCTATCTATCTATCTATCTATCTAATGGGTCCGAAAATCGAAATCAAAATGTATAACAAATTTTTATGTTTCAAGGTCACTACACTATTTTTAGAAAGATGTCTGCGTGTGTGTATGTGTGTGTGTACGTATGTACGTATGTGTCCATTTCTTTCTAAGACGAGATCTCGAGAACGAAAAATGATATCGACTACGTTAAGGTGCCAATCGACGCGTATTAACGTAAATATGATCTGAAAGAAATTTTTTCAAAATCGGTTCAGCCGTTCTTTTTTCTTAACAAAATAGACTCCAAAAAAGTACATTTTACACAATATCTCGCGAATAAGAAATTATATCGACTTCGTAAGGGTGTCAATCGAGGCGTGTTAACGTCATTTTGGTCCGATATAAATTTTATAAAAATCGGTTCAGTCGTTTTTTTTCTTCTTTTTTTAATTATTGTTAAAAATAAATAATAATTATGTTTTAATGATTAAAATGATTATTTTTCTGTGTATTATTATTAAATATTTATCAAACTAGGAAGTTCGTCGTGTGGACCTCAAGGGTCGCACTTTTGTCCTAATAAACGACCCACCTCACGGCTTGTTAGTGTATTTGCCATAATATGGCACATACACTATTGGCGTCGGTCGGATGGCGGGACCTAGGGGTCGGACCAAAATTTCTCGACGTTTCATAGCCTCCTGAACAATTTGGCACCATTTTTGAAAATGTTTATATATATATGTATGTATATATTTATATATATATATTTATATATTTATATATATATATATTTATATATATATGTGTGTACACGATAACTCTCGACAGACTTAATCGATTGAAACGAAATTTGGTACACACATTGGAACCCATCACCGCAAGAAGCCTATTTAAAATGGGCCCGATCAGACCATTTTCAGGGTTGTATTTAGGGGTTCTAAAAAGTTTTTGGGCCCAAAAATACCGAAAAAATTGTCAGAATCGTTTCAAAATTGAAATTTAACTCTTTAGTAAAGATTAAAACGTGGTGCTAAAATTTTAATAAAATCGGCCCGACAGGACCGGACTTTCAAATTTTATGAAAACACTAGTTTGTTGATACGGATTTACTTATGGAAGGGTGTATTTAATGTGGTACAGAGGTTGCATTGATAATAATATTGAAATTAAGAAAAAAATATTATTTTAAGGGATGTATTAAGGGGTTAAATTTTTTATTTTGTCCAAAAACAAACTTAAGTTCACGTATTAAAGCCACATGGCCTGTATTAGCAAATACACTATATTGTCGGCAGGGTTTGGCACTGCGACCCGAGTTTTTTTATATTATATTTACAAAGATAAGCCCGGTTTCGCCAGACTCAAAATAAACAACGTATAATTTTGGTTAAAAAAATTATAAAAAAATAGAACGCCTCCTTCAAAAATTAAGCCACTAAACTGTTTATAATATAGGTATATACCTAAATATTATCTACTTTTATTTTATTAAATTGGCGCCAACCTCAAAATATTATTTTCCTCTTTTTAGTGACTTTTTTTAAAGAGATCCTATTTTTTTATAATTTTTTTCTTTTTAATTTTTTAGTGACTGGAATACGTAGTTTGCACGTTAACCGAATTCTTTTTTGATATTTGATTACTAAACTAAAAAAAACTACGGAACCGATTTAAGTAAAATTTATGTGGGACCACCATGAAGGGTATGCCCTATTGAAGAATCATCAAAATCGGTTCACAAATGCAGGAGATAAGAGGTAACATAATTAAAAAAATTATTTGATATCTAGAAAAATAAAAACTACTGAACCAATTTAAATAAAAATTATACGGGACCATTCTGTAAAAAAAATCAGAACCCAACGGCCTCGAAATTCAAATCGGTCGACCCCTCGAGATGTTTGCCGAATAAACATTAAAAAATACACGTGTCGAATTCATGACCTGTTTTTTTGAAGTCGGTTAATAAAAAGGTCGTATTGAAGATTATAGACGCGTTGACAACTTAGGTTATTAGCGTCTTAATTACATCAGAAAACATATCACTTAAAACTAAATGACATCACAAAACATCCCCATGAGCGAGGTGGGATTCGAACCCACGACAGATTGATCCAAAGACCATTACACCAAGCTCTCCTTTGGAACTATTTCTACCTATCACTTAAAACTAAATGATATCACAAAACATCCATGAGCGAGGTGGGATTCGAACCCATGACAGATTGATCCAAAGACCATTACACCAAGCTCTCCTTTGGAACTATTTCTACCTATCACTTTAAACTAAATGACATCACAAAACATCCATGAGCGAGGTGGGATTCGAACCCACGACAGATTGATCCAAAGACCATTACACCAAGCTCTTCTTTGGAACTATTTCTACCTATCACTTAAAACTAAATGATATCACAAAACATCCATGAGCGAGGTGGGATTCGAACCCATGACAGATTGATCCAAAGACCATTACACCAAGCTCTCATTTGGAACTATTTCTACCTATCACTTTAAACTAAATGACATCACAAAACAACCATGAGCGAGGTGGGATTCGAACCCACGACAGATTGATCCAAAGACCATTACACCAAGCTCTCCTTTGGAACTATTTCTACCTATCACTTAAAACTAAATGATATCACAAAACATCCATGAGCGAGGTGGGATTCGAACCCACGACAGATTGATCCAAAGACCATTACACCAAGCTCTCCTTTGGGAACTATTTCTACCTACCGCGCCTATAAAGAAGTGAAAAATAATTAAAATATTACATGTGAAACGTGTTCGAATGAATGAATTGTGAATTATAGACGCTCGACATCAGAGGTCATTAGCGTCTGTTGAAACGTGTTCATTTTTGAACAGTGAGATATCTGGTTCTATGAAGAAGTTTAGCGAAGGATTATTACAGAATATCCCTGGGGTTGATTGAAAATGCCAATCATACATTCCATATATGCAAGAAATTATCGTATCGTTCGCTTCAAATCAAAATTTATTGTCGATTTTGAACGAATCTGTTTTTCATAAATTATTGCAGCGCAAATTATTAAATTATTTATTACCTACTGGAATGTTTGAAAAAAAAATAGATTTTTTATATTTTTTTATATCAGGTTAAAATTGTCGTCGTGTCCGAGATAATAAATAACAAGTTTAATGAAATAGAAAAAATAACGTGTGGTGGAAGTACTGGTGTTCATGGTGGGAGAACGTGTCTCCAATCGTCAACAAGCTTTTTTCATATACGATAATACCTTACCTAGTCTACTATAATATGACAAAAAATTTAAAATAAGTAGGTAAAATTCTTGTTAAAAACAAGTTTTTAATAAAACGTACTAAAAAGGAAAAAATATTTAAAAAAACATAAGAATAATAATCAATATGATTAGACACCTATACCGTAACTAAATTCACTATATTAGTGAAATTAACATAAGAATATCAGACGAATTATCGCCATGATATTTATATAGAAGGCTATATAGGAAAAATGTAAATGCACCGCCGGGAATCGAACCCAGAACTCCCAATTTCGCGTCGGGAAAGTTTCCAGTTACTACACAGTGCCCAACAGCATACATTTAATTCTTCCTATTTATACAACGATGACCACAGATCCATTAACTGCGAGAGCTATTATTTTATAACAACATTACAATGAATGCTGGCTTTCTCACTAATAGTGAATTTAGTTACGGTATAGGTGTCTAATCATATTGATTATTATTCTTATGTTTATATTAAAAACCGTATATAGATTTCTCGTTATAATTTGAAAAAATATTTACTTTAAGGTTCATATTAACTATAAAAGCGTGGGTCGTGACTGTAAAAAACTATGACAGAGTTTACGACCCACGCTTTTATAATTATGAATCGAAATGAAATTTTTTCTTTTTAGTACATTTTATTTATTTATTGTAGATTATAGACGCGTCGACATCTAAGGTCCTTAGCGTCTTTCAACTACACTAAATAACAACTAACTTAAAACTAAATAACATCACAAAACATCCATGAGCGCAGGTGGGATTCGAACCCACGGCAGTCCAGTCTAGAGGTTGCGGCGCCAAGCACGCTACCATCTAGGCTATACTGTCCTCGAGTACATTTTAATAAAAGCTTGTTTCAAATACAATTTTTTACCTATTTTTTTTAATGTCTTCAGGTTATTAGTTTTCAAAAATAGATTGAAAATTCAACTGATACTTTCACCATTTTTCAAATTTGAATCTGAGAACCGGCGGTTTATAACAAACGTATTATAAACGAAAATCAAAAATCAAAACTTAATCTCGACGAACCAAGATCAATATGAACGAGATTCATCAATCGTCGTTGACCGATTCACCACCTCTACAATATTGCTCATTTCAATACATCGGAACTTGTACAAGTGTAAGCAGCGGCGGAGAGGAGGTGGTGGATGGAGTGAGATGAGGAGAGGGGGCGAGTATTATGGCGGGACCGACTCAAACTTATATAACTCGTACAGTGTGTTAGAGCTGGTTCACACTAGCCGAAAGCCGGAACGATTTTTATCGGATGCCGGACGGCCCCTGTTCACACTACACGATAAAATTCCGGTCCGTTCGTTGACTCGAGCTCATTTTTGTAACAGGCGACGAAGTGGTACTTTTTAAACAAAAAAAGAATGAAAAAAGTGAAAACAAGGAAATATTGGGTTCACTCAATCCTAGAAGAGAGATTTTCTGTAGGAATTTTTCAAGTGTTGATGGGTGAATTGAAAGACCAGTGGAATTAAAACTTCAGGAATTATTTCTCTATCTATAATACATCCAAAATTTTTAATTCACATACAAAAATAACCGTTCTGCGAGCGAGCTTCCTTGTGACTACAGAACAATACACGATGAATATATTATATGTTTGACATGGCAAGTGTGAACAGATACACAGCGTATCCACGAAAGTTCTTTACAAATGGAATTTTTTTTTATTAATTATTGGAGCAAAAATTTTTTTCTGTGGAAAAGTTCTGCTTCGTCCAAAACCTCTAAAACACCAAAGAAAATTTTTTTCGGCCTAAAGTTATACGAGGGAAATCAAAAAGTTTTATTTTACGAAAAATAAAAATTATCTGTGATATTCAAGATTTTCGCAAAATTAGTTACATAATCAAATTTAATTCAAAATTATAACATAACTAACTTCTAAGTAATTATTTATTCAGAATTATAAATCAGAATTCAACATGTCCTCCATCTCTCTCCATACAAAGAAAAAAAATTTCTTTGGTGTTTTAGAGGTTTTGGACGAAGCAGAACTTTTCCACAGAAAAAAATTTTTGCTCCAATAATTAATAAAAAAAAAATCCATTTGTAAAGAACATTCGTGGACACGCTGTATAAGAAACTATAGGCGAACGACTTCAGATCCGATTTTTGAAGTGAAAACTTCCTTAGGCGCGCTTTGCCTGGGCTGTTAAGTGTTAACAACAGTGATGTGAAACGCACCCGACGGTGACAATCGGGGCTACTCGGCTCAAACACGAACACATATTTGCAATATGCTGGTAATAGTCTGTAGTTCAAAAGTGTGCTAATAGATGACACTAAAAACTTAATACGAGTAAAAAGTCATTTGTAGTTCACAAGTGCGCTAACAGATGACACTAAAACTTAATATTATCGTTAAGGTATTATATTCATTAAATTTAATTATTGTATAGGCCGATTTTAATATATTTATGACTAGCGGCCCGGTCCGGCTTGTGGTACATTACCCATTCGCTTCGCTCGTTCGTTTGAATATTATAATTACATTACTCACTCGCTTCGCTCGTTCGCTTGAATATTATGATTACATTACTCACTCGCTTCGCTCGTTCGCTCCCGGGTGAATTTTTCCGATGTTTTAATAGTTATTCTGTTAGCCAGGGCGGAGACAAATTCAAAAAATTAAAGATCATGAAAATCGGTCCAGCCGTTCTCGAGTTATAAATGGTGTAACTAACTAACTAACACGACTTTCTTTTATATATACAGGGTGAGTTCGACCACCCGTATCAGTCGTTTTTTTCGAAAACGGTTAGTCGTAGAGAGTTGTGTCAAAAATTTGTATTATAAAAGCCCTAATAAAGAATCGAATGGTGGAAATTTTTTTTCCGGGAAGGTCGGCTTCCCTATTAGTTTGCTCCAGAATGTCCAGAACTCCGGAATTATAAATGTAACGATAGGTCGAAAGTGGTATTGTTGAAAAGATCTTTAAAAAATAAGCAAGTTTTGTAGGAAAATTTTTTTTATTACTGCCACCCCTGTAAATTTCTATAAGTATAAATATAAATTATTATGTGTTCAAAACTCCGGAATTTTAGAAAGCACGATAGGTTGAAAGTGGTGCTGTTGAAAAGCTCTTTAAAAAATAGGCAAGTTTTGTAGGAAAAAATATTTAATTACTGCCACCCCTGTTAAGTAACAATCGTTTGAAATTATTAAATCAAAATTTATAATAACGATCGAAGTCGTCATTAAAAATCTAGCAACCTTAGACATTGTCACAACTGTTCAAACTGTCTTCCATTTACTCTTTAATACATACTACTGAGCTCTTCTGGTTATACTGTGAGTGTACTTCTTCAGTGTTTAATGATCGATAGATAGGTAACTAGATTTTAAATGCGAACTTTTAAAAAGTTAGTTATTATGACATTTTAATTTAGTAATTTCAAACAAATATTACTTAACAGGGGTGGCAGTAATAAAAAAAAAATCCGTACAAAACATGCTAGTTTTTTAAAGATCTTTTCAACAATACCACTTTCGACCTATCGTTACATTTATAATTCCGGAGTTCTGGACATTCTGGAGCAAACTAATAGGGAAGCCGACCTTCCCGGAAAAAAATTATCACCATTCGATTCTTTATTAGGGCTTTTATAATACAAATTTTTGGCACAACTCTCCACGACTAACCGTTTTTGAAAAAAACGACTGATACGGGTGGTCGAACTCACCCTGTATATAGATTAAACTGTGTGATTAAAAAATTACATATATATTTTAAAATTAGAAAATTTGAAGTTTTCACTTCCGTCGCGTGGTCATAAGCACACTTCTATTTTTTTCCGTCCGACAGCGGATGACAAACCACCCAGGAAAACGTGTTGGATACGAATTTTAATCGTGTCGGATTAAAGTAATTAGCGACAAGGGCACCCGATAAAAAATCGTTCCGGAATCCGGCTATAGTGTGAATCAGCTCCTAGCGATATTTGGCCGGGCGGCTATGATTGAAATGTGAATGTGAGAGAAACTTGTATGAATAGCATCTATCTTCAAAATCCGCTGTGTAAACTATAGAGTATAAACCAGCCGTTTCAAATATCTTTAGAACACTGAGTTAAAAGGTATACTTAGACTCATAGAGGCGCTACAAGCATTTAAAAGTGAAGCCTGCAGTCGCCATATCTATTCAGCTTGTATGTAAGAAGGAGAAGAAAATAATATTCTCGTCCATTCTGTGTTTGGCCACCATGTTTGTTGTCCCCTGTGACGTAAGACCTGGCTTCGACTTTGTATAAGCAGGAGTATACGGTATAACGCCTCTATACCTTTTAACTCAGTGCTTTAGAAATTAGAATAGCCCTGCAGCAGTAAATTATTGAAGATCGCTCTATCTATGATATCTCTATGGTTGCATACATTTACAAAGAAGCTCCCCCCCTCCGTTTATATAAAACATATTCGAATTTCGAAGGTATAAACAATTTACAAAAAAATAAATGCAAGTGATTTTGCCCCTACTGTAATGAATACCTACCTGTAAACTATGGTAATTTTTATTCTCGCATGTCACCGATTGAGAGCCGCTGATTGGCATAACCCATCGTTAACTGATAGAAATATCAATTATAGTTGTTCAGAAGTTGTTGAATATTAGAAGTTCTGGGGTATTCTATATAACCAAACTCAATTATTTTATATATTATTAGATCGTTATAACGTAAGGTTTATTAGTACAGGCAATTGTAGAATATCGAAACACAAATTACCTACCTATCAATACTACTTGTAATTGTTTACTTGTTTATCTTATTCTCACACCAATGTCATCAGGATAAGGTCGATGACATAAACAGTGGTTTGTGCCGAGGTGCTTGCCGAGTCGGCACGAATGTTAGTATTTTTAAATGGTGCAAAACACACACAGCGCCGAGAATTTGCCTGCCGAGTGCCGACTGAGCGCCGCCTCGACACATTGTTCCCCACAAGAACCGCCTGACGCCGACTAGACACCGCTGTGTGTGTCATGTCGAGACGACAGCCGTCTCAGACGGCTAGTCGGCGCAGAACTACTGTGTGTGTCATCGCTCCAACGATTTGTCGAATATTTTATTATTTTTTTAGGCACAATTTCAGCATAGCACATGATTTTGATATTTTGAAACATTTTGTATAAAATATAAAATTAAGAGTAGCATTCTAACTGAAGTTTTTGTGTAAATTGTAAATTTAGTAATTGAAATGCAACGAGTAATAAAAATAAACTCTAATAACTAACGAATTCAGCTGTAGTTTGAAATTTATCAAAGACTGCTTTGATGATAAACGTTCGCCAATCAGAGTGTGTAAAAAAAACAAACACCGGTCACAAATTAAAGCGGCACGTTTGAAATGTTTGCACAACCTAACCTCGATAGATTTTGCATTAATCACTTTGAATATTGTTTTTAAATTATGGATTGAAATTAATGGTTAACTAATAATCACTAATAAATTACTGAGTGCTTAGAAATTAGAGGGTGGGGACGCTTTGATAACGACTTTGAAAGCAAATATCTCGTGACTGAAGGGTTAAAATCATAATGTCTTAAAACATATTTTATATTGGATTGTAGGAGACCTATCTAAAGACACTCCACTCAATGGAGTAAGCGAGAAAAATTTTGGGTACACTTTCAACTCTATGGGAGGGGGTCCAAAAAATTATTTTTCCAAAAATCTAATCATTTTTATTTTTGGGTCATCAATCTACGTTTTAGGGGGTTCAAACCTGCCCTCCGAAATTTTTGGTAACTCATAGAACGTATAGAAAAGGACATCTGATACATATCTTAGCGGCGTTGGGCGTTGCATATTTTCGATATTTATTTTATATTTTCGCGTGTAAAAAACTGATTTGGTGAGGTAAGTATCAATATAATGTACAGTCGCGGACTTAAAAAAGTTTACACCTGTATTATCTAGTTACCCGTTTTTTTAATTTTTGCATATTGTAATTTGGATTTTGATAGTAATGTATCAATTACTAAGGTTACATTCTAAAAATGCAATAAAAAATTATTATCAAAACACCTCAGTTGTTTATTACACAATCCAAATTACTCAATAGTATTCAATTAAAACATAAAAAGATTTGATACTATTTGATACTAGCAAATTCCTTCCTCCAATCTTGCAATAATTCTTCTTTTTTGTTCATCATTTTAATAATTTCGAGACATTTAAACGACAATTATTTCTTTTCATTTTTGACATTTACATTTATACCTATTAAAAACTAAATTTGTTGCTAAACTACCTACTGGCTTTTTGTGAACTTACACTGAAAAACCCAAGTGTAAACTGTATTAAGTCCGCGACAGTACTTGTACATAAATATTTTGACCCCACCTCCAAATATTTTTCTGAATCCGCCCCTGAATCGGAATCCCAAAATTGGAAGGCTTATTACAACAATTATTTACAAAAACCTTTACGAAATCCGTTACTTTTTGTGAAAGATATATACGTATTCCGTATTCTTCTTCTTCCTATTACATTAACGCTTCAGTTGTAAAAATAAAAGACGAGAAAAAAGAAGTCGAGAATACTTTTAATGCAAATTAAGTAATCAGACGAAATCCCCACTCCGTTTGTTGTAAAATGCATAAAATCCGAAGCTGGTGATATAAGCGCTGCTTTCTCAAATTGAGTCTTTATTATAATGATACTGTAGATCTTCTTTTGTCTCTCCAATTTCCATATATGAGCTTACCGATTTTCAGGGTGTGGAAATAGAAAGCGTCTTCTCTCTTGGCTGTACATTTAACCAAAATCATTTTATCAAATGAACAAGATTTGTGAATAAATTGTAGTTTAAACTAGTGGATATAAATGCAAGTGGGAAAGAAAAGTACAGACGATTCTACGAAATTAGAAAAGTAAATGTTTGAACAAAAAATAGATGGGCTCGAGAATAGGCGAGATTATCTACTGATGGAACGAAATAACAGTAACTTTTACGAGCTGTTAGAACGATGACACACACAGCGGTTTGTGCCGAGGCGTTTACCGAGTCGGCACGAATGCTAGTGTTTTTCAATATGATGCAAAACACACACCGCGGCGAGAATTGCCTGCCGACTGAAAGCCGACTCTCAGCCGCCTCGACACATCGTTCTCTACAAGAAACGTCTGACTGCCGAGTTGACACCGCTGTGTGTGTCATCGTCGAGCCGGCAACCGCCTCGACTGCTCTTACTCGAAATAAAAGAACCGCTTCTAAAAAAAAATATGATGCTGTTAATTACTGTTTAGTAACAACAGTCCTTAAAAACCTGTTTTTTTAGAGCAATACCTACAAAATATCTCCTACTCTTCATCCCAAATCTTTTCCCCTCGCCTAAAAATGGTTATGGCTCTCCCGACGCTATTTTTAAAGTTAAAGGGTTCGGGTAAACGCCAAATGAATGATCAAGAATCACACTCAGGCGAAAAATAGAAAAAAAATTCTGAAAAAATTATAACTTCAAAAAAAAAAATTAGGTACGTAATCTTTCACACGTAGGTAAAACTTTTTTTCAAAAAATTCTTCTGAGGGATCTTTAGTCTGATTCTCTGTCTTTCATGCCCTGTCCGTCCGAACCTCCTAGCTTCAAAAATACGATCGGGACATCCATAACTCCAAACCTCTACTTCTGAAAAATCTAAATTTTCTAACGCACGGTGTTGGCTGTCTCTGTTTTTGATATCTTTGTCTGTTTCACTGACTGTATATCTATATATTTGCTGTCTCTGTCTTTGACGTCTTTGTCTGGCTCACTGACTGTATATCTATATATTTGCTGTCTCTGTCTTTGACGTTTTTGTCTGTTTCACTGACTGTATATCTATAATAAGGGCCATAAGCGTTGACTTCACGAGCAGAGACTTATAGTATTGATTGCTGTTACTTTTAAACTACTTAAATTACTGATTAAAAAACCAACTAAAACTAAAATTTCAAAATGGACGTAGGCTAAAGTGAATTAATAATACAAAGTATTATACGAATTAAATGATTATGATGAATGAGTTTAATAATCATCCTGTACTTTGTGACGTGGCACAAGTGGTACTGGCATGAACGTATATCTCATTTTCTTATCTTTTTGCAATCTTTCAGTATGTTTTTATCGTACATCTGAAAAAAGACAGTACAGTAGCGCCGTAAAAACAGTTCATTTATTTTCAAACGCAGCAAATTTTAAATTAGTTCTCCAGGAGTGTATTGTATACGTAAAAATAATCTAAAAAAACTCAAATGTCAATCCGATTTTCATTTATTTTCTAATGTGTCAGTGTCAGTTTATTGTAAAAGTAATTTAACGTTTATTTTCGAGTTTGTAAGATTACAGTGATACAAAATGCCACACACTTAAGGTACGTGCAGTATGGAGCTGGGATTCTAGATGGTAGCGTAGATCATAGCAGGGCTTGCTTAAATTAATGCATTGTCATATATGCGAGCGTACACAACGAAGCAGTGAGTGTAGCAGGTATAAGCGCTGTTACAAAAGCTGCTAGATACAAGAATGTATCTCACCATTCTTTCAGCGCGATTACTACTGCAATCAACGTGTGACAACTGTCAAATGGCCGTTACAAATTTCGGAATGGATGTGACTAGTTTAATAAATGAAATTTGCCAGTTTTTATTTAATATGTGAGTTTTTTCTAAGACGTAGGTATTTAAAAGTGTTAGGTTCCATACGTATAAATATTCAAAAAACCGGTTTGGGTAAAATTTTAATTCTTGGTATAAACGATGAAATTCGCCATGTTTAGATCGTTTTCTATTAATAGGGTGGACATGATAGCTCCTACCCAAATTTGTATTTAAAATATACCACTTTGTAGCAGAAGAACACAAATATTCGTGTTCGCTATCTGGCATTTCAAACGCGACTTAAGCTTGTATCAATGCTAGTATCAAAACTTCGTTGTGCAAACCTATAAGCGCTTATAATTTCAGCCACCATCTACCATACATGCTACCATTTAGAATCCCAGCTGCGTACTGCACGTACCTTAAAACAGTTCTAATCCAAATGTTCTTGAAAAGAATTAAGCAACAGGTACCTGGTACATAGATTTAGGTTTTAAAAAACCAACTGAAAAAAACTTCTAAAAAACTCTAACGTTCACAAAGCTTATCTTTATGCTAATTTCATAATTATATAATTTTTTTTAACTATTCAGTAAGCCGTTCTGAAATTTTGTGTATACTTATTGTAGATATATTAAGAAGTACTCCACAATCCACTACATAATACGCATGTGCTTAATATTATAACGTGTTACGGATACTCAATGTGTAATTTTTAAAAAAATTTAACCACACCTGAAGATAGCAACTCGTTGCTGAAACGCGTCGTGTTAAAACACAGGAAGTCACAAGACGGACATAAAATAAAAAACTTTTTAACAAAAAAAAACCTCCTTCAAAAAGCCACTAAAAAGAGGAAAATAATGAAATTTTGAGGTCTGCACCAATTTAATAAAATATGAAGTCGATTAAAAAGTATAGTATAGTGATTTAATATCTTCTTTTTAACCAACTTCATATTTTATTAAATTGGCGCAGACCTCAAAATTTCATTATTTTCCTCTTTTTAGTGGCTTTTGAAGGAGGTTTTTTTTTTAAAAAAAGTTTTTTATTTTTTACTTTTTAGTGTCAAAAAGTGACATTTACCTTAAAGGAATCACACGCCGTTACTCACTTTTATTAAACCGACTTTCTTACGTTGTCTGATGTGTCAGAAAGTGACATTTACCTTAAGGAATCACACGCCGTTACTCACTTTTATTAAACCGACTTTCTTACGTTGTCTGATGTGTCAAAAAGTGACATTTACCTTAAGGAATCACACGCCGTTACTAACTTTTATTAAAATTAGCCGAACTACTGAACCGATTTTGATGAAATTTCTATGGGACCAATCTGAAAGTATATCCTTACAAATAAAAAAAAAATTTCCAAATCGGTTCATAAATTACGGAGTTCTGAGATAACAAACATAAAAAAAATACAACCGAATTGAGAACCACCTCCTTTTTTTGAAGTCGGTTAAAAATACAAGGTATATTTCTAATACTTCATAATATTAAGAAGTAAAGAACTGTTTAATTAAAAACAGAAAAGTGGTGATCCTGATGACAATGAAAGAAGACAGCTTTGAAATGGCTTAAGGATCCAAAAATAATAAGCAAATACTGTTAATATTGCATTTATTAAGCTGACGTTTCGAGAATTATATTCTCATCCTCAGAGCTCTGTATAAAAATTATAAAATTGTGTTAGGAAAAAATATTTAAAAAATAATATAGAACAAATATTAATTAACTTACCAAATGCCGTCAAACATGACAGTAAAATTGTCCAGCTTAATAAATGCAATATTAACAGTATTTGCTTATTATTTTTGGATCCTTAAGCCATTTCAAAGCTGTCTTCTTTCATTAAGAAGTAAGTTTACAAAATTTAATTCTTTCTCGGTGATTAGAGATAGGATGCCATACATCCCTAACCAGAGTCTGAAAATCTGTGTTCTAATACGATAGTAATTTTCAAAGCGTTTGACAGTTTTTTCAAACACCACTGTTACATCGTATGTATCGCCGTGTATTTGAGGTGCATATAGAGCGAGGTGTGAATGGTTACAGCTCATTGCCTATACAAACATACTTAGCGCTTGAGTTCCGTGGCATTAAGCGCGACCGCGGGCCCTCTCAATCGGCAGCTAGTGCTAGCGCTGTATTCGCTGATGAGCGCATTAACAGTTCAGCTGGAAAGAAACTGTCTGTTTGGCTGCTGCAGCACAGAACGGTGCAATTCTGACAGAGGCGTCGATACAAGGAATTATCAAAATTTTATCTCTTCGTAGAATAACTATTGCAACTAAAAAAATGTTGTGTTAAAAAAAAAGTCAAGAGGTGTCATGGGACACCGGACATAAGCTATGCTTTTTACGCATTGTATATAAAACCGAATTTATCAAAGCTATAGACAATACAATTTAAAAGTTATTATTTGACCGCCATTTTGAAATCTGACGCCATTTTATTTTTTTTTTGTGTAGGTACAAACATTATTTATTCCCCATTAGTGTCGTGTCATTTTAGTGATATAACTTGATTATTTAATTAATTTAATAATAAATATTAACTTCCCATTGGAAGTTATTGTAATGGGTCCGAAAATCGAAATCAAAATGTATATAACAAATTTTTATGTTTCAAGGTCGCTACACTATTTTTACACTATTTTTAGAAAGATGTCTGTGTGTGTGTACGTATGTGTCCATTTCTTTCTAAGACGAAATATCGAGAATGAAAAATGATATCGACTACATTAGGGTGCTAATCGACGCGTATTAACGTAAATATGATATGAAAGAAATTTGTTCCAAATTGGTTCAGCCGTTCTTTTTTCTTAACCAAATAGACTCCAAAAAAGTAGATTTTACACAATATCTCGCGAATAAAAAATTATATCGACTTCGTAAAGGTGTCAATCGAGGCGTGTTAACGTCATTTTGATCCGACATAAATTTTATAAAAATCGGTTTAGCCGTTTTTTTTTAAATTATTGTTAAAAATAAATAATAATTATGTTTTAATGATTAAAATGATTACTTTTCTGTGTAATATCTAATTTAATTATTGTTATTAAATATTTATCAAACTGGGAAGTTCGTCGTGTGGACCTCAAGGGTCGCACTTTAGTCCTAATAAACGACCCACCTCACGGCTTGTTTAATAATTAAGTTATACCACTAAAATGACACGACACTAATGGGGAATAAGTAATGTTTGTACCTACCATAAGTGTTGCCTCTCGTGGATAATTGAAGGAACTACTCTCAGGAAAATTGCTCATTCTCTTTGGCCAGTCAACAACAAAAGAGACAGCCATGGTGGATACAGTGCAGCCGGTCTCATTGCGAGTGGCAAAGATAGACGTAGAAGAGGAATGACGCGGTGACGGTGGAGGTGGCGGGTGCCAGTGGTGGGAGTGACGGGACGGCACGACGTTCAACAGCGTCTTATGGTAATCAGTTTCGATGAGATGCACGCGCCAACGCCCCAGGCGTCGTCCGCAATAGCATTGGGTGTTGAGAAAAGAGAGATCACACAGGCGCTTACTCGATGCGTTCGAACAGTTTCAAAGTTTTTAGAATTTTATTCAATTACACTCAACTTTCACGGATATGATTTTTCACATTTTCGCATCTTTATTCCCAAATTTTTGCTAGAGTGACTCGGTATGAATGTTAGAATGCCCGCGGTGAGAGATGAAGCCAGGCACGTCATTAATAATATGCTAGTGAACGCCTGCTTGCCCGCAGACAGTGCCGTGTATACAAAACTGCACATTGGGTTTTATGACGTTAGGTTAGGAAACACTCGACGCTCATGGATCTTTAAAACAGCCAATAGCAAGCTAGAAGGCGGGCGCAATGCATTCACGTTACTATGACGCGGTGGCTTCATCTTTCGCCGCGCGAGGTCTACACATCTGTTGAGAGTAGATAGAACTGGGGATTCATAACTTTTAAAATCGTTTGAATGGAACGTCGTTCAGAACGCACGTAGTTACGTCGCGTCTTCCCGCACTATACTGTTACACAGTCGCTATGTTACGTGTGTGTGTGTGTGTGTGTGTAAATATCTGTGTATTGCTGTTTCAATACTTTCACAAGGAGAGAGTTTCTCGCGGGGCGGAGGGTAATAAATCATAAATTCTTATGTCTGGAATTATTGAACCGATTCTAAAAATTCTTTCACTAATTAATTTCCCAGGGGGAGAATTTCTCGCGGACGGCGGAGGGGTAATAAATCATAAATTCTTATCTCTGGAACTACTGAACTGATTCTAAAAATTCTTTGCAAGGGGAGAGCTATGAAAATGTATCACTGCATCTGCCTAGGCGTCTAAGACGGTTTACATTTTTTTTTGTTTAAGAAATGATCGAATACATTATTTTGTAGTATTATAAAAACCTATACTATACGAAGAATTTCTTCTACTATAAAGAGGGCTACCGTATTTTTATTTGTCAGATAGCGTTAGTGGCAAATAAGATATACGTCAAATGACGGTAGTGGCAAGAAAGGTATGTCAAACGTTTAGAGATCGGTTTGTGTTTAGTCATTATGAAGGAGTAAATACATAGGTAAATACAAAACTGTGATTTAGCCGTTAAATGACTGAATGACTGAAACTTCACTTGCTAGCGGCGCTATCAGGTGACGGAAAATATAAACAGTACTGACATTTAAATTGATATCAAAGTGACATAATATATCTCACTTGCTACTAGTGTCATCAGGTGGTAGAAAATAAATCGGGTAGATTTCATTGTAATACATTCAAGAATCACAAATTTCCTCATCTGAGGACAAAAATATTACACGATAGAAAGGCTTCACTAAGGGCTGATATATAATTGGTTTGCGGAGCTGGGGGGAGGGGTTATACATTGCACTATCAGGTAATTTACTAGTGTTACTGTCTAGATCTAGACTTTTTAGACTCTTGTCTTGTCTAGATTTTCAAGACAAGACTTGCAAAAGTTTTGTCTAGAAATTTTCAAGACAAGACAAGACTTGCTTTATCTAGATCAAGACTCTTTCCAAAACTCAATTTTCAAGAGTCTAGAATTCAGCCATACTCTAAGTGTGTTCCGCGGAACCCTAGGGTTCCGCGATACTTCTGTAGGGGTTCCGCAAGAATTTAGAAAAAAAATTAAAACACACCTCTCCCTGGTCGACCGTTCTGACTTCTGACGCGGCGTAGCACGATTCACGAGGCGCAGTCGAACTTATTCGCCTCGTACAATTTTACTATGCCGCCACCGCCGATATCTACTTGTGAGCGCGCAGCCCCTTTGACAAAAGCCGCCTCTGAGATTAGACGCTATAATTGTGAAAAACTATTGTTTTATTGTAGGGTTCCGTCAAGTATTTCGCTTTCCAAAAGGGTTCCGTCACCAAAAAAGATTGAGAACCGCTGGTCTAGATAAACTAAGTAGTAGTATGTAAAGGTTTGCTTTACCTACTACCACTAATCTACACTCTTGAAAATAATCTAGAGTCTCGATATTAGACAAGACAAGAGTTTGTTAATCAAGACTTAGACTTAGTGAAGTCTTGATATTTCAAGACAAGACTTAAGTGATGTCTTGTCTTGATATTTCAAAACAAGACTTTGAAAGTTTTGTCTTGTCTTGTCTAGACGGCAACACTAATTATAACCATTACAAGATTTATGTCGGGTTTATCGTACATTTTAATCACGCTGTTGTGTTAATTCGCTGTTATTTCTATGATTACTTCGGATGTTTTATGTGTAAAAATTTAACAGCGGCAACAATATGTAACATTACAGGAACTCTATATCAGTTATACATTGCACTATTGGGTATACATTGCATCATCCGCAGGTGGTGATGTCTGGGGAACAAAGAACCTGATATCTGAGAAAGGCAGATGATCTTATCAATTTAAGCGCCTTTTCGTAGATTTTTAAATACTTCTATTATGAACAAACGGACCTAAGTTGTCGACGCGTCTATAATCTACATTCTACAATAAATAAATTAAATAAATATTGTGAGCAATTGATTGTTTGTGCTGCCCTCGTGTAGAGTGAGTCTGTACGGACTTGAGGATTACTGAATAGATAAAGAACAGTTTCTCCCGTACCGACACAAGGACTCCGGCCCGGCTACTTACCATATTACGCCCGAGGGGCGGGTAAGTATTGTCACTGTTTCTTTCGCCAGCAGAGTTCATTCTTAGAGAGAAAGGCATTATCAAAATGTATTCAGTAAAGTTTTATTAAAAGCAGAAGCCATCTGCTTCCAACTGTTGGAGGTAGTTACAGTTTTGACCTGCGTAAATTAACGTCTTTTTTAATCCTAATTAACTTGAGATAATTCCATTTTTAGTCTTAACACAGGCTTATCGTTAAGTTTATTCAGTTTAGAGGTGTTGCAAAAATTATTAAATTTAAATAATTCCAAAGTTATTCAACTTAATAACAGGGAAACACTGCTATGCTGTTTTAATTTAAAAGAGGCCTCCACTTCACTCATTTCAAAAGATGGCGCCACCGTATGTAATTTAACTCAATCTTTCTCACACCATAGCAGCTTTTATATTGAAAGTACAGACGAGTAGTGACAGTATGTTCAAACGAGCGATAGCGAGTTGAAACAGTCACACGAGTCATAATATCTTATTTTTATTTAATGTAGATTATATAGACGCGTCGACATGTTAAGTCATTAGCGTCTTAATATAACATTAAACTAAATTACACTAAATTAAACTAAATGACAACACAAAACATCAATGAGTGGAGGTGGGATTCGAACCCACGACAGTCTGATGTAACAGGCCGCTACGCTAACCATTAGACCTCAGACATAATATCATTACGCACGAGATATACCGGGTGGTGAACTGCTCAGGTGTATATAGGGATTTAACATGTAAAATCATAAATATGCAGTTTAAAGCAAAAATTCATTAAATTAAAAATGATCACTGTTAAATTCACCACCCGATCTTTGTTATTTTTTGCCATACCCATGATTATAAAATAGCTGCTTTTCACTTCATTTTCAGTATTTTCAAAATTTTTTGACAGTTCATTTGTGTCGCCAACTTCACTTCTATCATTGTTTTTCAGTGATTAATACTTGGATTTTTTTTTCCTTGCTCTTATCTCTGTATAATATGCGTAATTGTATTTACATTTTTTTTTTGTATTTGTTTCCTATTTGTAAACAGTATTTGGTATGTCTGTACTTATTACTATGTACCAGTAATTGGTTTTTTTGTAACTGTTGGTATTAAGTAAATAAATAAATAAATAAATAAATAAAAATAAATAAATATAGTAGGTCGAGACTGAGAGTAGCTGTCAGTAAATAATACCGGGCAGATCAGGGCGAACAAACATAAATCACTACAGTTTACTTTCCCAAACTAATCTGGGAAAGATACGTTCCCGCACACCGGCCTATCAAAAGTCACTTTACATGCATACATACATGGATTATGTAAATCAGTTATTTTAATAGTGGGTATGGCAAAAAGATGTTTACAAACTAAAAATGTAGACTTAAGTATATATGATAATGTAGTATGTAAGTATTGCACAATTGATGTATATAGATTTGCACACTAGGAAATATTACTGAGGTCTTTGATATGCAAAGTCAGCGTAGTTATTGAACAATTAGTACTTAGAACTGTGCTGGCTTGAGAACGCAAAGTAATCGATTATTTTAATATAAATAACAATGATATTTGATCAGACAGAGGATAGATGTACGTAAGACGTCACTATGTCGTCAACGTAATAAATTGTAGATAATAATTTGTATCTAAGATTAATAAAATAAACTAGCTATAATGAATAAATTGATAAAGTTATTTATTTTCTAAATTATATAAAAGAACCTATATAAAACCAAAACTATTACAATAATGTATTTGGTAAAGAATAGATACTTCTTGCATCTCACAAAAAAAGAAACAGTTAAATTACGCGCGAATTATGAAAGGTCAGGACATTAAGGGTTAAACAGTTCTCTTCACAGTGACTGTACAGGCAACTTAAATTAATATAGAATAACAATCTAGATTCTAGATTATATGACCTTTATTCTGGGATGAGAAGTCTTGTGGAGTACCGAAAGCATACAAGCATATATCGTAGACGACTTGGAAGTTGGACATTGTTTAAAGTATTATATAGGGTGCCGTGGTGGCACACAATCAGAAGCTGTGATAGCAATGTGGTAACCCAAGCAATACCCTACATACGTGTCTACGTCACAATGCAGGTGTGGTCAAAAAATTCGCATTAGTTTTTTACTAGTGGTGTTCTCCACCGGAAGTTACCCCCCTATACTCTTAATCTCAAATCATTTCCCCTCGCCTAAAAACGGTTACCGCTCTCCTGACGCTATTCTTACAGCTAAGGGGTTTGGGTTAACGCCAAATGAAGGACCGAGAATCACACTACAGATTCTACAAGCGAAAAATTGAAAAAAAAAAATCCCGGAAAAACTTGCGACTTTTTTAAAATTACGTTATCTTTCACACGTAGCCAAAACTTTTTTTCAAAAAATTCGCTTGTAGAATCTGCAGTAGTACGATTCTTGGTTTTTCACTTGGCGTTTACCCGAACCCTTGAACTTTAACATATTCTGTGAAAATTTCAACCTGCTACATGTTACGGTTCCAAAGATACAGCCTTTAAAAGGTTTTTCCGTTTTTTGTGTGGGGTCCCTCTTTAGTTTTTATTTTTTGTGATTTTCGGATTTTTCCCTTTGCTTGTGCTGCGATACCTTGCTATTTGCCAAATTTTATGATTCTAGGTCAACGGGAAGTACCCTATAGGTTTTTGATGAGTGAGATTGCGAATATCAAAATAGATATTATAGGATTAGGAGCCCCTTTATATTTTACTTTTTGTGATTTTTGGATTTTTCCCTTTGCTTGTGCTGCGAGACCTTGCTTTTTATCAAATTTTATGATTCTAGGTCAACGGGAAGTACCCTATAGGTTTTTGATGAGATCATGACAAAATGTCCGTATCTTTTGATTGCGTTGACCTAGAAGCTTAAATTCTTTACAACTTTAAGGGACCGTAGACCTTAGTATTTCGTATAAATATCAACTTGATATCTCTGTCCGTTCCTGAGAAAATGGGTCTTAAAGACGGACACCCAGCCAGCCAGTCAACCAGTCAGCCTGACGGACAAACATCCTGTAAGTGTTCCGTTTTTTCTTATTGAGATACGGAACCCTAAAAATAATAAGATATTATTTTTGTTTAATTATAGGATTATAATATGAGTCCAGAGTTCTATTAAAATATAAAGTGAATAACAAAAACAAAATGATCAACAATAACAAATAATACAAATATTATGATATACAAAACATAAAAATGTTCTGCTGGTGTTTTCATACATATTATTATTTGACTGTCAATTAATATTTTTGGTCAATTGACTGCGGAACAACCCTAGAAATCGGTTCAATTTTTGTTAAATTATTTTTTTAAATTTATGGTAGATTTTAGGGGTAGTTGTTTATCGGTTCACCCTGAATGTATAACAGTAGAGAGTGTAAATGGCGGCGATGCAGAGGTTGTTGGCTAAGTGACACGCAGCTGCATTGTAATATGATAATAGGAGAATGATTAATTGTGGTCGAGCCGGGGATCGAGCCACTTGCCAAACTTTGCCTATATGTTACACACTGTTGTCATCACTTGGTCCTGGCCTTACATTGTACATAAACGTTCAGTGGCGTCACATTGGCCTTTCTCACAAGGAGCATACGTTGCCAAAGTCACAGACAATATAAATATGTATTAAAGAAACGTTTGATTTCTCTTTGTTTATATTCAGTAATTGATTTTAAATTTTAATTACCTATATATTTTATACTCAATTTGTACTTGTATTTCTAATGACCTCTGTTGTCGAGCGTCTATAATCTACAATTCATTCATTTGTACTTGTATTTGTATTTAACAAGCCAGATGAAATGTTTTTTTCTTATTGACAAATATATCTATCTATCTATCTATCTATCTATACCAAAACATAGCGTCTTTCACAGACAACAGCAAGCTGTCCTGATAGATCTGGGGCTTGAGAATGGCCGAGCGTGTAGCAAGGGTGTTGTTTACATGGATTTGCTATGGTTCCTCTATTACAAGTGTTCCCGGGTTCTAGCACGAGAGCTGGTAAAAGTGTCAATTGGATTTTCAATTTATTATTAAAAAAAAAATAATGAATTGAAAATATAAATTGGTGCTAGGCCCAAATAGCCTTAGCTGTTGGTGGTCTTTAAAACACAATTATTTACAATTTTTCCTGATAGATCTACAGACAAAGATCGCTTGTCATGTTAATTTTTGATCAGTACGCGTAGAAAAATGTTGTTTCGAAGTGGAAATTGTACTAAAAACTATGTTAAATACATGTATACTGACTTTTAAAAAAATATCGTTTCAATCGATCAATTATTTTTTTAGCAAGATCGATTTGAAATTCTACAATGCTTTTCTTATGGAGAAATATGTGTTGTCACAGTCTAAGGTCATTGTCAAATCAGATTTTTTGACAATGCTTTCTGCAACCCAGTATTAGTGTCCTTGACACAAAGCAACAATTGCACATCAGCTGCTTCCCAAGGTCACACTCCTTGGTTTTATATTACACATAAGTGTTTATTGAAGTGACTTCTAAAAAAAAATTCTTTTCTTCCTTTTTTTTTCTTTTCTAAATTTTGTTATAGGCAATATAGATTAGTTCATGGCTAATTACACATATGGTGTAAAAGCCAACAATTCACATATTAAAAAAAAAGTGACTTCTTATGCAAATTCGGTCCATTTAACGTTTGCGTTAAATATTTAACGCTAACGGTACGGCATGCAGATTTTGCATAAGTTTCACTTCTGTAGTGTATAATGTAAACAACATATTATCACATTTTTGCCGGACGGGGTACATAATATTGTAACAAAACTGTTTTCTGCGTGGGCGGAATAAATATTTATCTAATATAATTAACAATTCAATAACAATAAACGCAACAACTATATGTCAATTCTAACAATCAACACAATAATAATAACGAAACAGTAATTCTATTGCAGGCAGTGGCGTAACATCTTGGGGTTTGCTACAATATAAAGTGCGGATGGCGACGGTTCACTTACAAACTTGTGTTCCAGATCACTAACTAGAATTAGTGTGGCAGACGCATGTAAATTTTGTGTAAGTAAGTTCCACTTCTGTAGTGTGTAGTGTAAACTATAGCACGGTCTTATATGTAAACCGATGTAAACCAAATTTTACTGTGTAAACTTTGAGTATTGCATAAGAAGTTACACTTTCTCCGAGTGTCGCGACACACACAATTTTTCATATTTCATATTTTCAATTTATTATATTTTTATTATTAACTAGCGACCCGGTCCGGCTTCGCCCGGGTGCTAAGAATTTATGATTTATTATCCCCGCCCCCGCGAGAAATTCTCCCCCTGCGAAGCGATGTCGCCTGTCGTTGTTTTCGCCTCGCGTACTTGCCTACAGTTTATAAAATTAGTATAGTATATTAGTATAGTCAAAAAATCCTACACCCCCGTTTTACCCCCTTCGGGGTTTAAAAAAACTCGAATAGCCTATAACCTTCCCTCAATAAACGGGCTATCTAACAAAAAAAACGTTTTTCAAATCGGACTGGTAGTTCCTGAGATTAGCGCGTTCAAACATACATACAAACATACAAATTCTTCAGCTTTATTATAACTACTACTGAAAATCAAATTCATACTTTTTTAAATTCTCGTATCAGAATTTGGGAACCGGGGGTCTGTAAATCAATATTTTATTATTATTATCGGGGGAAGACTTAAGTAGTAAATGCGTTTTTGATTAATTAATTTTTTAAAGATAATTTAATTAACGTATCCAGAAACTACAAACTAAACTATGTAATATATCTTTACTAGAACATGACTAAAAGAAGTGAACAATTTAAGCAAAGGCTCAAACCTGTAGCAATATCTAAAGCTATAAATCGTTGGCGAATGTAAAAACAGAATCATAACTCATAAACGTAAAGATTTAAACCTTAAGCGAATTTTTCGTAACAGCATTCAGTAGCGTACGTTGACGATATGAATATCTTCTCATAAAATAAAAATATATAACAATATATGAGTTAGGTAATTGTGGACAACAATATAATAATTATTAATTAATTCAACAACGAACATATCAGTCAGCATATTATGCCATCATGATTGTTAAGGAAAAAATCAGAAGTCACTGTCAGGACTTGAACCAGAAATTCCCAGTTTCCGGCTGGTTGAGTTGCCACTTACTCACACAGTGCCCCGAAAGTGAAATCTGTTCCTTCCCATATATATGTTAAGAAATAATATTCACTACCTAGTGGATGCCTTGTGGATTAAGAATTCATTGTTGAATTAATTAATAATTATTAAAAAAAAAAATATTTTTCACATTGAAAATTCGATTTTCGGTACCTGTTGAAACTGAGTGTTTTTATCTTTAGGGATGAAAATTTTCAAGTCTGTTCTCTCTGTTTATTAACGTTCTTAAGCGGAAGACAGAATGATTGGATCCGCATATAATTTTCGAAAACGTCAAATTAAGAAGGCGATAGAGTGATATTGAATCCGCATATAATATTTATAAACGTCAAAATGGCAGACATAACCCCACATAAATCTGACAGATCTAATATTTTGCGACTTTTTTGCACACCCAAATTGTAGGTCCCTCAAATCGAATTGTCAATAGAGTTGTGAAAAATAATATGCAATTACTCGGTATGAAACTTGACGTTTGCAACACGTGTGGTTGCATGCCCTCGTACCTCGGGCAGCAAACTTCACACTGGTTGCAAACGCCAAGTTTCTTATATGTACCTTCTAATGCAATATATTTTTTCTTTTATATATGCAAACATTTTTTTACAAAAAAGTTTTTAGATTTTAAAATTAAATTTAAATTAATTTTAAACACTGAGTACAAAAAAATAAGAATAAGAAATCATGTGCCAGAACTTCTATCGTCATGTGGAAACTTTTTTTGTAATTATGTTTGTTCGCCTGTAATTATTATTATTATTATTTGGATACGCAGTTTTTATATGATGTAATTTTTATATTATGTAGAATTTTTGTCAGAAAGGTTTTAAGCTATCATTGACCTTGGAGTTTGTTTGGTCGTATCTGAATAAAAAGTAGCATATAAACCTTTAGTTTCTACCATATTTCATCAAAATCGACCGAGCCACTCTCCAATGATACTGGTACAAAAAGACACAATTTTTAAGTGAAATTTTTTAGCCTCGTTTTTTTCCGTTCGGTTACGCATGTCAAGGTCACGTCACATCACGGCACGGCACGTCCAATCGAAAAATCGCGTATTTTATATATCCCAACACTATTGCAGAACACTGCGTCATTCCTAACAGGCAACTTGGTCACTGGGTTCTACCCGAACAGGTTCGAATCTTGTTCGCAGCGGTAAATTGTTTCTGTCATTTTTCTAACCCAATTCTGTTTGTTTTTGACTTTTATTAGTTTTATTTTAATGTAGTATGTGTGTTCCTTTTCACAACATTTTTTCTGTATATTTTCTAAAATATTTTGAAACAAAAATAAAAAATTATATCTGTTAGTCATTAATGGAAATATCTAATAATCGGATTTTGAGTTTCAGTAACTTAATTTTTGTCATAAAAATTTCCATAGAACCTTCTAAAAACTTCATAGAACCGAAAAAATGAAAAATGTGTTTTATTTGTAAGTAAAAAGTACAAAATAAAATTAAAGTAAAAATTTTTTTTATAGGAATAATGCTTTTTATTGAAAGGGCACTAAAAAGCAGAAAGTAAAAAATCAATCTTTCAAAGAGATGCTACAAAAATTTTAAAAAGCATTCGAGACCCCTGCAAACTATCATTAATTAATAGCAAAATTTATGATCAAATATATTCTAGTATTGGTCTAGAATGCTTTTTAAAATTTTTATATCATCTCTTTGGAAGATTAATTTTTTATTTTCTGCTTTCGAGGGCCCGTCAATAAAAAGCATATTCTATTAAAAAACATTTTTTGTACTTTAATTTTTTTAAATGTTCATACCAAGTTAAATACCCGCGGTTGTATGGTTTCATAAAACATTTTACAGTAAACGATTATTAAATTCGCGATCGTCGGTAAACGAGCAAGGACAGTAAAATCAGTGACAATTTTTTGAACAGTCTGTAGAACGCATTCGCATTTACTGTTCCAAAAAGTTTTTCAGTGGCAGAGCAAACATGCAATTTATCTTTTCCAATTTTAAATGGACGTTCTTTGAATGCCAGCAATTCTTTTATAAAAACAATCCATATATTATACGGAATGTATGGTGGCTGCAAGCAACACATAAATGCAGTGTTGCCAGCTTTAAAGAAATTTCTCTAGATTTAAGGAATTTTCATATAGCATTGACTGTGGTGTAACATACAAGCGACTAGGCCCTGCAGTCAGGCTCCATTCTGATAGGTCGAACATCTTGATGTCGTTTGACACACGTACACACACCTAAACGAACGTAACAACTAACTAGTGAAGTCTGTTACTAATATGGATAGTTGATAGCGATTAAAAAATGGGTTTTGTATGTGGACAATGTTCAAATACATATTCTTCAAGACAGGCATTAATGTTCACAAAATTAGAATGAAAACTTCAGGTACGACTTGTAATCTAATTCTTTCTATAAAAGTCGATCAATTTTTTGACATTTCAAAATAAAACCTAATTTAATATTATTATTTGAGATATTAGGTATATTAGTCAAATTTTTGCTCCGAGATAAACATTATATCTGACCTGGCAACGCTGCATAAATGTGTATATGTATGTGTTTGTGTGTGTGTGTGTGTGTGTGTGTGTGTGTGGCTTACACACTAAACTAGTTCGCGGTGTTGTCTGTGAGTAACAGAATTTCTCTGTGCTGCAAATAGAAAATGTTCTGTTAGTTCCAAAAGCTAAATACGTTTTATATAGGTACCTACCTATATGTACGTAATTAACACCTTAAACACTATCTATGTTTCAAATTTCAAAGGTCTAGCTCGAGTGGAAGTTCCTTAGATTTCATTTCGTGTCAGAATCCGCCATGTTGAATTTTCATTGATTTTCGATTTTTCTCGTAATTAAAATCTTAAACACTATCAGGTTTGTTCCAAATTTCAAACTTCTAGCTCGACTGGAAGTACCCTAGATTTTTTACGATGATCTATCAGTATATCTGTGACACGGAGAGACAGACAAACAGGACGCAATTATTGTAAGGGTTCCGTTTTTGCCATTCGGCTACGGAACCCTAAAAAGCTGAGATCGCAAGGATACCTTTTATACACTGTAAAAAATGGATGTAAAAATACTTTGAAAGTTAAGGTAGAATTCGCTTGATTTTCTAAGTGGTTTTACATTATTATTTATTTTTACACAGAAAACTTCATAAAAACTTGGACTTTTACTGTAAAGTTAAACAAATTTGTGATTTTTACATAAAGTAAATTAAAATTACATAATTTGTGTAATATTCCAATAAAGTGTGTAAAAATTACAAAATAAAATGTATAGTTACATATATAAAATGAATGAATACAAAACAAATTAATGTAAAATTAGTAACCACGCATGCGCAATGTGTTTTATGGAATCTACGCGATGTGCAGGCGATACCTGTTTGCGACGCGATTGTCTCTTTGTGTGCCTATTACCAGATTAATCGATGGCTACAAATGGACCATCGATAATCTATGTAATCGGTCTTCTCATTTCTTACAGTGTATGGAGATTTCATGATTCCTCTATTACAAACCCCCAGTTCCCAGGTTTTATTCTGAGAACTGGTGAAAATATCAAGTAGTATACAGCAGTTTAACATAATAAAAATGTTTTTTACCTTAGAATTTTTTAATGTGTTTAAATTCGGGAATTGATTGGTAGAAAACTCACCTGAAACAGAAAAAAAGAATTATTAATTTTCATTAAAAAAAAAATCGTTGCCTACCCACAATGCACGGTTGACCTTTTTTTACCCATTTGACAGCAATAAATATTATAGTACTACAATACCTACAATATGACAATTGTAATTTTGTTATTAAACTTTTATCTAAAATGACCAGGTCCTGAATATCAAAAAGCGGGACAAGATTTTTAAAAACCTGTCGCATTCCACGTCCAAAAAAGCATTTTTTGGTTTTGGATTTTGAATTTTGGGCTATCAAAACCTAGAAATTTTACGTTTTGATAGCCCAAAGAACGTAGAAATAAAGACATTTATTTTAAACGCTAATATTTTTATTTTAAATAATGTTTATTTTTTAAGGTAGATAGGTAGAAATTATTTAATTATTGACAAATAAAAATACCTTGAGTAGGTGTGTAACAAAAATATCTAATGACAAAAAATTAGCGCACTTGTGAACTACAAATGACTTTTTACTCGTATTAAGTTTTTAGTGTCATCTATTAGCACACTTATGAACTACACACTATTACCAGCATATTGCAAATACGTGCTCGTATGAACTACACACTAATACCAGTATATTGCAAATACGTGTTCGTGTTTGTGCCGAGTAGCCCCGATTGTCGCCGTCGGGTGCGTTTCACATCACTGTTGTTAACAGCCCAGGCTAGGCGCGCTTAAGGAAGTTTTCACTTCAATAAACATTCTTAGTGCACGTGATTTAATGAAAGTGGGACAAAAGCGGGACGTTTGTTGAATCGGGTTTCGTGGCTCAAAATCGGGACTGTCCCGCCTAAATCGGGACGGATGGTCACTTTACTTTTATCTTATTTATGAAAAGGTTAGATTTTATTTAAACGGTACAAGTCACAACAATGAAAGCTAGGCCAAGTGATGCGCGGTTTCGAGATGTTTTAGTCGATTGTCTCGATTGTTCAAACAGCTCGATGACTCTCGATGGTTGTCACTTGGACTCGATTGTTGTTGTTTCATAGTTCACCGGGACTGAATCGTACAGTGCTGCATACCCGATACGAATTCAATAGTGAAGAGATCACAGAGTACCGACTGAACAGTGAACAATCAACGAGTAGCGTGAACGTCAGTCGATTAGCATATAACCTTGAATCGCGATTATATGTATTCTCATTCGCTGCTATTGCTATAACCTATGTGGCAAATAATCGACTTGAACAATCGAACATTTCGATTGTAAAATCAAACTCCGAGTCGACTGTAGACTCGATTGTTAATATGAACGATTGCGCAATTGTTTCGATTGTAAAAACATCTCGCATTTGCCCATCACTAGCCTCGCCATGAAAAATGTTGTTATTTTATATAAACTTCAAGTATTCGTTGCACAACAAAGCGGCGTAGGTTGGAAAGATGTCTGATGAGGTTAGGTGGGACGGTGTGGCGGTAGCCGGGGGTGGTGTGTTATCACGCTCGCTACGGGGGGCTGCAACACATAGGCCACATATGCACACAGTTCGAGAAACACCAAGCCATATATGCCATACAATACGCCATATTGTATACAAGTGTTCTAAAAATTATGTACAAATTGTGAATTTCTACTCTGTGAAAAAATTATGCTGGGTTGCAAAAACGCATTGTCAAAAAATTTAATTTGACAATGACCTTGGATAGTGAATTACTTCAACGCCTGTTTGTAGATATAAATAAATAAAAAAATTAAAATCGGTCAAGCCGTTTAGGAGCAGTTTAGTCATATACACACTTACAGATATACTGCTCCTAAACGGCTTGACCGATTTTAAATTTTCTTCGACAAAAACCACCCCTGTATTAGAGCGAACAAAACAAAAAAAAATATTCAAATCGGTCCAGCCGTTTAGGAGGAACAGAGTCACAAACGCTTGGACAGAAGAAATATATATATATATATATATAGATTATAAGGTTTTTTTTTTTGGAAAATTTTTTGCAGCCAAATTATTTATTTGAATGAGTTATTATGTTAGTTAGGTTTTCAACCCAGTTAGTGTTATTATAAAATAACACTAACATAATAACTCATTAAAATAAATAATTTGGCTGCAAAAAATTTTCCAAAAAAAACAACCTTATAATATCCTCAGCCGTACTAAACTCACTACACATATATAGATTATATTTTATGAATATGTGATTTTATAAGATTAATAAAAGTGGTATATCTTTCCATGACAACGAATACCATTATTTGTGTTTAACGATATTTACGTCATCTGTCTGTACCTGCGATATATACATACCCATTTTAAATTTCGTGACGAGATTTCTAGTCTCGGCGTCAACACTAGTGAAAAGTGAATCCTTTAATCAAAAATCTAACAGTATTTTATTTATTTCTTTGCGGTTTTCGCATAGAATTCACCCTGTGGCTGATATATTATGTGAAAATACTGAATCCCGCTTTTAAATGTTTTCGAAACGAAAGTATAATTTATAATATTATTTTGATAAAAAGTAAAGAATGACGAAAAGACGATTTATCAAAATAAAACAGACAGCTGAGTGAGTTGTGAATTATATGCATAAAACTATAAATGGACGCGAGCTGATATTTCGGTTAAAAACACATACATATATCAAAACGTACGAACTCATTCACCAACTGACTGACACGTTTAGAAAACGTAGAAAAATACTATGTGAAAAGTAAAAATCGAATACTCTTATTAACATTGGAAATGTTTATGTTCGTATATGGGGGCAGAGTTACGAGTTTTCGTTCAAGGCCAAAAGACAACGGTGTCGCGATCAAGTGAGGAGCAATCATGCAAAATTGAACAAGTGCAATTTTTTCGAAATGTGTTTTATATCATGTCTAGTTAATTGAGAGGTATTTGCGACGAAGACAACGGTGTCGCGATCAAGTGAGGAGCAATCATGCAAAATTGAACAAGTGCAATTTTTTCGAAATGTGTTTTATATCATGTCTAGTTAATTGAGAGGTATTTGCGACGAAGACAACGGTGTCGCGATCAAGTGAGGAGCAATCATGCAAAATTGAACAAGTGCAATTTTTTCGAAATGTGTTTTATATCATGTCTAGTTAATTGAGAGGTATTTGCGACGAAGACAACGGTGTCGCGATCAAGTGAGGAGCAATCATGCAAAATTGAACAAGTGCAATTTTTTCGAAATGTGTTTTATAATATCATGTCTAGTTAATTGACAGGTATTTGCGACGATCTGCGGTGTTATTTTTGAGCAAATGTTAATAAATACTGTAGAAAAATCCATTTAAAAGTTAAGTAATCAAGCAAAAGTGAACGCGTATATAACAGAAGAATAATAGGGCTATTCCTGACAAAACTAAACAGTGCACTGATAAATATTGTGTGTATAATAAACAGTTAATTATGTTTAATATATTATGCTGTTATCATTTCCAATGTCCTCGATGGTTGCAAGGATTGCGAAATCTGTGAATTTTTTTATTATCTTTTGAAAATAATACAGATAAAGTTGAATTTAGTCCGACTGTGTAATATCTATATATATAAAAGAACGGCTGGACCGATTTTCATGATCTTTGATTTTTTGGATTTGTCTCCGCCCTGGCTAACAGAATAACTATTGAAACATTGGAAAAATTCACCCGGGAGCGAACGAGCGAAGCGAGTGGGTAATGTATTATTCTGTATATATAAAACAAAGATTTTGTATATAAATCAAACCACCCGAGAGCGAACGAGCGAAGTGAGTGAGTAATGTACCACCCGGGAGCGAAAGAGCGAAGCGAGTGAGTAATATAAATATAATATTCAAGCTAACGAGCGAAGCGAGTGAGTAGTGTATTGCAGTCCGGGCGAAGCCGGACCGGGCCGCTAGTATAATATAATTTGGAAAATTATGGCAATTTTGACAACTTTTACAAAAATTTTCTCTTTGTAAATAAAGAAAATCTTATTGGCTGAATTTTCCAAATTAAATAATAGTAGATACAGATAAATATTTGGTTAAAATTTTTTTTGAACTTCTATAGTGAGGATAAATTCATGAGGCGATGAAACGAAACAACGACATGATAGAAACTTCCACCTTCGCGGCAGCTGAGTTATCATCGTCGCCGTGGTAGTGGAAGTTTCGGATTTGAATCTCGACGGTAACATTCATGGGTTTAAAATGAATTTTTCTAGTATTGCATAGTAATGTTACGTCATTCGATGGGTGGTCCTAACAGTGATGCTAACAATTTATTTATTTATTGTAAATTATAGACGCGTCGACAACTTAGGTCATTAGCGTTTTGTTTGCATCAAATAATAACTCACTTAGAACTAAATGACATCACAAAACATCCATGAGCGGATTCGAACCCACGACAGTGTGATCCAAAGGCCGCTACGCTAACCGTTACACCACTCTGTCCTCTGATGCTAACAAATCTTATAACACTAGCATACAGGTATCGAAGGCAATGAAATAGCAGACTCCCTCGCTAAAGAAGGAGGAACTAAAACCTTTATAGGCCCAGAACCTTTCTGTGGCTATTCTAAAAGCCACATCAAATTAGAGGTTCGCAAATGGGAGGAAGAAAAGAAAATCTCTCGTTGGAAGTCCACTCCAGGACTGAAACAATCAAAGAGATTTATATCGCATAGCACCACAAGGACCAAAGAACTCCTTATTCTCAGCAAAGCAGAACTGAGAATAATGACAGGACTCCTCACAGGCCACTGCCCTTTGAGATACCATCTCTCAAAAATGGGTAAAGTTCAGGATGACAACTGTCGCTTCTGTAAAGAAGCAAAAGAAACTGCCGAACACATTCTGTGTGAATGTGAAGCAGTGTTCTCCAAAAGGCTGCAACATCTTAACAGGCCTTTTCTAAAGCCTGAAGACATATGGAGAGAAGCCCCCAGAAAGGTTATAAGGTTCATAAAAAGCATTTTACCCGACTGGGAATAAACTATTAGGGGACTCACAAAAGATCTTATAGGTTGCAGTGATTGTGAGATATCTAGTGTCTTATCACCCCGAGTAAATCTAATCTAATCTAATCTAGCATTTATTTGTATTTATTATTTGTAATTTTTTCAGTTTTTGGAAATCAAATTTTCAGATATCTTTTTAAATGTATAAGACGAAATTTTTTAGTGTAATGCGCAAGCATAAAAATATATATTACCTATAATCCACTATTCTTCGATGATAGAAAAACTGACATGAATTCAACAGCTAATACATTTCTTTGAGTCGAACAGAAACTTATCAGATATTCAGTCACTATAATAAATGGTTATTGAATATATTTTCTTTGATCTTAGTGATAAAGGAACTTTAATTCTGATAATGCACCGACTTCAAAATAAAGAAAAATACCATTGTATTGTACTTCAAGTAAGATTAATGCCCAATAAATCTGAGAAGAAAAAGCAAAACAGCTCATGTCATATTTTAGGCATTCTTTCTATTAGAATTTGACATGATGGCGTGGCACCAGCATACTTTTATTTTCTGCCACCAGATGTCACAGTGTTAAATGTCAAATTCCAATACCGCAGATAGGCATTTTTAACTCTATTTACAAGCTTTTTTAGGGTTCCGTACCTTCGAACGGAACCCTATTACTGAACCTACGACGTCTGTCTGTCCGTCCGTCATAAGACCCTATCTCATAAACGGTAAGAGGTAGCTAATTGAATTTTTCACAGATTGTGTGTTGTTATATGGCATGAATCCTGGCAAATAATAATTAGTTAACAATTAGATTAACAATCAATATTGTTATTACTTCCTATACTGTACAAATTCACTATTTTAGTGAAATTAACATAAGGACATCAGACGATATTAATCGACATAACATGCCCTTATTAATTATTGTAGAAAGGCTACATAAGAAAAATTTAAATGCACCGCCGGGAATCGAACCCGGAACACCCAATATCGCGTCGGGCAAGTTTTCCAGTTACTCCACGGACATATATTGATTGTTAATCTAATTGTTAACTAAATAAGATACTGTAAGTAATTTTCTCGCAAATAATTGAAATTATTACTAGGCATATCCGGCCTATTTTGAGAAAAGCAACATTCATAGTAGTGTTGTTATAAAAATAAAAATAATATTAGCTCTCGCAGTTTGTGGACTTGCGGTGTATTTGTGCTATATATAAGAAAAGATTAAGTGTACGCCATGGGCACCGTGGAGTAACTGGAAAACTTGCCCGACGCGATATTGGGTGTTCCGGGTTCGATTCCCGGCGGTGCATTTAAATTTTTCTTATGTAGCCTTTCTACAATAATTAATAAGGGCATGTTATGTCGATTAATATCGTCTGATGTCCTTATGTTAATTTCACTAAAATAGTGAATTTGTACAGTATAGGAAGTAATAACAATATTGATTGTTAATCTAATTGTTAACTAAATAAGATACTGTAAGTAATTTTCTCGCAAATAATTGAAATAATAATTAGATTTACATGATTGTAATACACTATATTAATACGCATATTATTATTATTATTTTCAGTAGTACCTAGTGTTGACCCAATGAATGTTATAATTAAGGAAGGTTTTGTTGAGGGTCAAAATAATGAAGCTTTACCAAAATATCGCTTGTGGTCAACGTTTCGAAATATTTAATTTCATCTTCAGGGCATATGAACATGTGTATCCAAAATTAGATTTAGAACAATAATTCAGTCCGTATGAAACTGATAGGTAAGTGATCTATCAGTAGGTATCTATCTACTAGTTTCATACGGATTGAATTGTTCTAATTTTAGATACTCATAGGCCCTGAAGATGAAATTAACTATTTCGAAACGTTGGCCACAAGCGATATTTTGGTAAAGCTTCAATATTTTGACCCTCAACCAAACCTTCCTTCAATTATATTATTATTTCTATTATTATCTAGTATTATTTTCTTACACCCAGCGATGTAGCTTAGTGGTACAGCACTAGACTCGCATTAGGGAGGTACTGGGTTCGAATCCCGGCGGGGGCAGATGTGGCTAGGACTTTTTCCTACTGCCTCACGCCGAGAAACGGTAATTCCTGTACCGGCCATCTTGTTTGAGGTTTTCCATGGTTTCCCTCAATAATTCCAGATGAATATCGAGATGGTTCCTTATTCAAGGCCATGGCCGATTATCTGTCAAACTCCTATGCTCCCAAAGTTGCCGACCTTATCCTAATGTCCTATAATTCCTCCATTCGCACATTGCTATTAAATAAGTTGAAGTATAATAAAAATGTATAAAACGGGAAGTGACGAAAATGGAAAATAGTAATGGTGCGAATGGCGTCTGTTATGACATAATGTCGAGAGACAGGCGTTAAACGCATTATTATTATTATCATTTTCTTACGTGTTGCATTTTTAATTGTATTTTCCATAAACATTTTAATGAATTGACTTTACTTCTTATTATAATTAATTAATTTTCTTATTGATTAATATTGTTATTTACTTTAGAATGACTGGTTTAACTAATTACGTGTGGTGTAATTAGTATATATTATACAATATGTACTTACACAATCAGTTTTCCCATATTATAACAGAAAACCACAAAGCAGTATTTCGTAACTGGTCTGAAAATGAATGCGATGTCGAAACCCACACTCCATTTTATTTTATTTATTGTAGATTATAGACGCGTCGACAACTCAGGTCATTAGCGTCTTTAACACAACAAAAAATCCATTTGTGTATTAGAATCCGCCAGCTGGCATACACAAATCGACTGGTACGAGCTTGGGTCCCTGGGAGAGCTAATCCCCACAAAACATTGGAATGCAAACTACATTCCAATGTTTCCCGTGCGAGGGAATTCACACTCCAGTTAACGATTTTTGTACTCGTACATATAGGTACCGATTTTAATTCAGTTGAGCATATAACTTTTGAACGATAAACTAGCCTTGGGTTCGCTCGCGTTAATGTCCTATTCTTTTGCAAACTAATGATTCAGTGCTTTTTTTCGAAAATAAAATTGCATTTAACTCATTTTTAAGTTCTATATAATTTTATGTAGATACTTTTGTGGAAATCATTATTTTGTAGCCAATAAAATATTTCAGAAAAATGTTTTATCCCTACTGACATGTTTGTACAAACATACATCATGTTTGTACAAACATGATGTATGTTTGTACAAACATGTCAGTAAAAACAAATCGTACAAAGAAATCACAGGAAGTTGATTTAAAAAAAGCTATGTTTTGATCTTTCTGTTTGTACAAACAAGACGTAGCGACATTATGTCTTGCATGTAGTTTGTCGACATGTATGTGTGTATACAAAATACTGGAAATTGTACAGATTTGTATGAACGTGTAGGGATGAAACATTGTTTCTACATTTTGTATGTGCATACAAGTCGTACAAACATTCCGCCGCGTATAGGGGGGCCGCTTAAGATGATACAGTTGATAGTAAATTTTAAATTGGTGGTTCAGCCAAATTACATAATGGATTCTGCACTATTAGAAAAAATCATTTTATCAACCGTTGTCACAGTCGGGATTCAAACCCAAACTTTTCCATTATAGCGGATGATTGAGCTGTCATTTAGTCAACCGTGACAAGATTTGATAATCTTAATATGTAATAAGATTATCAAAATTTGTCACGGTTGAGTAAATGACAGTCATTCCGCCGCGATAGTGGAAAAGTTCGAGTTTGAATTCCGACTGTGAAAACGGTTGATAAAATGATTTTTCTAAATAAGATTATCAAAATTTGTCACGGTTGAGTAAATGACAGTCATTCCGCCGCGACAGTGGAAAAGTTCGGGTTTGAATCCCGACTGTGACAACGGTTGATAAAATGATTTTTTTCTAAATAAGATTATCAAAATTTGTCACGGTTGAGTAAATGACAGTCATTCCGCCGCGATAGTGGAAAAGTTCGAGTTTGAATTCCGACTGTGAAAACGGTTGATAAAATGATTTTTCTAAATAAGATTATCAAAATTTGTCACGGTTGAGTAAATGACAGTCATTCCGCCGCGACAGTGGAAAAGTTCGGGTTTGAATCCCGACTGTGACAACGGTTGATAAAATGATTTTTTTCTAAATAAGATTATCAAAATTTGTCACGGTTGAGTAAATGACAGTCATTCCGACGCGACAGTGGAAAATTTCGGGTTTGAATCCCGACTGTGACAACGGTTGATAAAATGATTTTTTTCTAAATAAGATTATCAAAATTTGTCACGGTTGAGTAAATGACAGTCATTCCGCCGCGATAGTGGAAAAGTTCGGGTTTGAATCCCGACTGTGACAACGGTTGTTAAATGATTTTTTTCTAAATAAGATTATCAAAATTTGTCACGGTTGAGTGAATGACAGCTCATTCCGCCGCGATAGTGGAAAAGTTCGGGTTTGAATCCCGACTGTGACAACGTTGATAAAATGATTTTTTCTAATAGTGCAGAATCCATTATGTAATTTGGCTGAACCACCAATATAAAATTTACTTATATATTTCACAGTTGTACTAATTTCACTCTTTAATTAACAGTTGATAGTGTTTATAGATAAACAAAACAGAATCCGTTTTACGCGAATAGGAAATTCCAGAATGAAATGCAGAAGATGTATTTAATAACCAGAAATTGGTAAGGGAACGAGAATAATTGAAAGTTGTGATATCAATAAAGTTACATGATGAGAGAGAGAGAGAGAGAGAGAGAGAGAGAGAGAGAGAGAGAGAGAGAGAGAGAGGGGAAAAGACAGATAATATCTGACAGAGACAGAAATGTAGAGTTGGAGTTAAGTTACCTGTATTATATAATATAGATGTAGATGAGAAACAATTTACCTATGCATATTAGCTTCTAAAGAATGGAATATTGTTCTCACTTGTATGAAACAGGAAACCTTAAACTGAAAATTGCGAAAGAAATTTTCACTTTACGAGTTTTTGTTGTACGAATATCCGAATTGAATTCTTTTTCCTATTCCAACTTAAAATCAAGTAGGGAACTCATTTTTTTACAATTTTAGAATACTTTATCTACGTATGAGGTTCCTGAAATGTAAAAAACGTGTTTTTGTAAAAGGCCTGTTCGCCTGTTAGCACGATACCGATCAAATGGCAGAGCGGATCAAAACTAAATTTTGGTAGGATGTTTAATACGTAAAAATGAAGAGCCCTATATTTTGGAGGCAAATCGGCGCATGCACCGAAGAGACTTCCATAACTTTGTTTTTTTTTTATTACAGTTATTTACTTTTCATAACGATTTATTGTTCTATTAATTTTTAAGTTTTTTTAAACATAGTAGTAATTCGTAAATATATTGTAAATAAAAAAGTCAGCTGTTCTTCTGTACTGAAATATTTTATTTATTTATTGTAGATTATAGACGCGTCAACATCTCAGGTCATTAGCATCTTTCAACTACACTAAATAACAACTTTTTTTAAAACTAAATAACATCACAAAACATCCATGAGCGCACAACAGTCTAGTCTGGAGGCTGCGCTACCAAGTACGCTATCCACTAGGCTATATTGCCCTCTGTACTGAAATAACCAATTCTTTTAAAGGAAGTGAGTTAGCTTGACAAGCCGTATCGGCTCTGGGGGGGGGAGGCTAGATAGACTTTTTTTAAATCCACGGATCAAAATCATTGGCAAAGCCAAAAGTGAGCAGTCATGCAAGTTGGTACAGCGCCTATAGTTCAAGTGAGTCACTATCAGGCTGAATTTTCGTGACTGGCAATTAGTTTAGACGAGAAGGCCGACTCACTCTCGCTAAGAGAAAATTCTCGGTAGACAGTATGCAATGATCTGCGCAGCCGCAAATAGGGCTGATTCATAGACTAGTCAAATAAATAGGAAAACTAACACTATTGTTTGGTGGGGGAGGGCGGCTAGAAAACCTCCCTAGAGACACCAGGACTCGCTAAGGGCTTGTTCCTGCTACAAGCGATGCTTTGGTATGGAGATTCCTTCGCCCCCATATGTAAAAATAACGATGTCTGCAATTTTATTGGCTAATCCTGCAGATGTAAAGATTCTCTTTGTAAATAACAATGTGTACTTGATGACAGAGCTGGGCTCGGATGAAAACAGTCCGGGCAAGTTTTGTCCACTTAACAGTTCCAGTTTTACGATCAAAAGCTCGCACACGTCGATTTTAAGAATCAAGGGGAACATCCTATAAGTCGATAATAGTATTATACGTCAGTATACGTTATACTTCATACCGTCTGTACCGAGCTAGTGATGTGACGGATATGCGTACCGATCCGAAACCGACTGTTATCAGATGGAAAAGAAAGAGCCGTGTCAGAATCCGTATCCGCTAGTTCGAAAGGCGGCTCTTTTACGGATCTCTTTACCTTATCAATTTCAATTCATAGATAAAATTTGTATATATACATAGCTCTGACCAGGTAACTGATGCGAAGCAGCGAACATCGAGCACTTTCATAATATGCTCGATTTATTCAAGTTTCGAGGTCAATTACGTTTTCCCATAACAGATAGTCTCTATCCAAAGCGTCGAATGCTTCAAAAATTAGTATTAACCGCCGCGTACTCTAAGCAGTTAAGCATCCGTATCCGTAAACGTAATCTCGGATCTTGAGTCCAAATATCCGTATCAGAAACGTATCAGAGGATATACATTGAAAACGATCTCTTAACATCACTAGTCAAACGAAATAAGTTATATAGGAAAGATAAACGTAATATACCTATTTATGTTATTAGTTAAAAAAGTAACAACAATAAAATACTATACATAATTATGTAAGTATACTTATGTTTAGATTTATTGTTGTCATTTTTTTACTTTTCAAAGTACTTACCGACTTATTTTAAGCAGTTAAAGATTGACTGTCAGAGTAATTTGACATAAATAATGAAAATAGTTTGCTTTTTCCAAAGCCTACTCACCATACGACACTGTTCTATAACGTTAAAAAACTGTTTTTAAATGATAAAATCGATAAGAAAACGAATTTTTCCAGGTTGAGACCTGGCTAGATCGATTTTTTGCCCCCCGAAACCCCTTTTCGGTAAATTGATCAAAATCGTTAGAGCCGTTTTCGAGAAATATTTATATAGGTAGCATATATACAAGATTTGCTCGTTTAACAATATAGGGATTTTTGAACTCGAAGGGTCAAATTATCCTACAATTGTCCGGCAGGGTTTTCCGAGTCCTACGCCCTGAAAGTGTTTACATAAGTGCTTTAAGCATTATTGCGAGCTTTTATGAGTTCTCAGAACTGCCCAAGCTCTCGCTCTGAGTATGTGTAATCTGACAGCTTGATCGGCTGTATTTCGAGCACTGATTGAGAGCCACTATGCCGTTGTTTGCACTGCAAGTGAATATATTAACGTTAAGGAAATGCATACACAGATTTCAAAGAGAAATTAGAATGAGAATCTATAATGGCTTTAGAATAATACAGACTCATGAATATGCGGAATAGTTATAGGGTAGTTCTGTAAATAAAATAACTACCGCAGAGTACCAACCTATACATGCAAATGATTATGCAGTGTAAAACAAATTCAGCAAACATAAATCACTTCTCACTAGATAAATGAAGTTTATAAGAACAAAAATCTGTGGTCATACAGCAAAGTGGGTTAAGTCGAATTTTTGATACACCTCTGGTTAGTAATTATTAAATCAACAATGATTCCAATGCACAAGCATTCACGTAACCCGTAGGTAGTGAATGATATTTTTTCTTAACAATCTTAACATTATCAATCAGCAAACTACGCCATCATGGTTGTTAAACGTCAAACTATTGTTACGGATCACCCTGTATATGAACGGCGGGCAACAATTCTGAGAAGCGGTGTCTGACGTTGAACACACTGGTGCCTACGCGAAGATTCTAGACACGCAGGTATATAAACAGCGAGGGTGTCGTGTTGAAGGGATCAGTGAATGGTGAGTCGTGCCATCAAGTGGATCAGTGATATAAATATTAGTCAAACAACGGTCGAATCAGTCAGTACAGTGATATAAATAGTGGAGTGGATGTAAATAAATAGTACTGAAGTAACTGAGTAAATGGCCGACATAAATAAACGTTAGAAATAAATCTGATATAAATACAGTGACATAAATAATTACAAATAAATAATCCTTGTATATATAGTTATTTGTTAAGTCTTATTTAAGTGGCTCGTTTAGTTCAATAATTACCGTTTAAGTTTTTTTATTGTTAAAATTGACTTTTCGTTGTTGCATTTATTGTTATTGTATTTTAATTATTGTAAATTAATATTTATTCCGCCAACTCAGAAAGCAGTTTTGTAACACTATTGTTAGGATATACAAAGAGAAAATCAGAAGCCACTGTCGGGACTTGAACCCGAAATTACCAGAAGCCATTGTCGGGACTTGAACCTGAAATTCCCAGTCTCCGGCTGTTTGAGTTACCAATTACTCACACAGTGCCCGAGAATGGAATCTGTTCTTTCCCTATTTATAACGATTAGAACACTGAATCTCACCTCTAGTTAGATTTTGATTTGTAAACACGCGAGAAATCAAGTTTTTTCCCTTCTGATAGCATGACACTTCTTTTCAGTTCCGGATTCTTTTGAAATACAAAACCTCTATGATTTAAACATTGGTAAACACAGCACATCGGCATTGTCAATGATTTATTATTTTAAATAAACTTATTCTGTACACACTTCTATGAACTGCCCACAGACCGAGGTGTTCAAATAGCTGGCGCCCCTAGCGGTCACATTTGGCAGTGCCCAACTTCATTAGAATAAGTCGTATTTTTGATTTCGTAAGATATCGTAGGGTGTAGGACAAAAAACACAGTATTTCTCAAGGTCGGATTGAGATTTTGACACGTGTGACTGTTACACTCGCTGCACTCGTGTAACATAACGTCACACCTCATTACTCCCTTGATACACAATCTACTATTTCAAAAGTGTATTACATTATTTTATCCGAACAGTTGTAATAACCAGAAGCGACAACAATACACATTGTCGGAAAAATTGCATTTGATGTCTGAGACAGTTGTGTAGATTGCGTTGGCGGACACTGTCGATGCAATCATCAAGACAGAGAGAGCAACGTATACATGTATATAGAAAAAGAGAGACTGATTGTCCTGGTACAGAAAGAAATCCAGACGCGAAGAGATGGATGTGTCTCCGGCACATAAAGTAAATAACAAGCATTGAACCCATGATCAGACAGACGAGTGTTCTACAATCGACATAAATGCCAATAAAACTCAGTTCGATTCTTCAGTTTAAATTAACTGCAACCTTGATCTATTTGTGACAGGAACGTACCTTTCGTGCAATTGGTCAGATCATCAGAGCCGGAGGATTCGCTATAATTTTCATAATACTGTTACAAAACTGTTTTCTGAGTTGGCGGAATAAATATTTATTTATGTCACTGTATTTATATCAGATTTATTTCGCTGTTCAACACTGTCACAGTACAATATACACTGACTGATTCCCGTTGACTGATCAATATTTATATTACTGGTCCGCTTGATGGCACGACTCACCATTCACTGATTGCCTCAACACGACACACTCGCTGTTTATATACCTGCGTGCGGTGTACGCTCAGTGCGTCCTCGTATTCTCTAGCGTTGTCTAGAATCTTCGATACCATTCCACGCTTTACTACTGTGACCTTTCTTTCTCGTGGTTTCTAGCCCATCATCAGGAGAGTTCAAACTAAAACTAAAGTCTATAAAGTCTAACAAATAAATATACAGGGTCACCGTGACTGTTGCACATAGGGATTTAACCCGTAAAATCAAACTTTCGCGATTTTCTGCTTCCCTAATTATTTTAGGAAAAATATCTTCAAATAAAAGTTTTAGAACATAAAATTCTGCATATAAATCATTAAACAAAATTAATTTTGCATGCTTTGTAACGGCAGAAATTTAATATTAAATTGTCAAAATTACCTCAAAAACAGAAAGCGATAGCCATGGAACTTGAACAAAATGATTAGAAATTATTCTGACAGCTAAAACGTCATCATATTGTTTAAGTTCCATGGCTATCGCTATCTGTTTTTGAGGTAATTTTGACATTTTCATATTAAATTTCTGCTGTTACAAAGCATGCAAAATTAATTTGCAGCGCGTACTACCTAATTTAAATAAAATAATACTTACTCGATTATTCAGAAAATTCAACATTATGCTTCGGCAAAACCTTCGGCGTGAGTCTGACCGAAGTCGAATGTTCTTCCGAAGGTTTAATTTTTGGTCGGACTCTACTCACGAGCGATTTGAGGATTGTCTTTTTGTTTGAATCCGACACTGTTTAAGCTCAAAGGTCAAACAGAAGATATTGATCTATTGATTGTAGTGTCAATGTCTCGGGATGCAATCTCACAGTGTTGTACTGTATATGGGGATAGATCTGTCAATCTAGGAGAGAGAGAGAGAGAGCTACTCTAGGTAGATAATGGTACTCAAGCGTAACGGTGGAGTATTACGTCACACGATGTCTGGACTGGCCGACCGATGTCCGATGGATCGTGCAAGGATCATTAGTCATTAGCTACCCCACTTATACAGACCCATATATACAGGATAAACCCCACTCAAACACTTACAGCTGTATCAATAGTTTCCATTGAAACGTAAATTTTAGATTTTCGTAACCGGGCAGTAAGGCTAGAGTACCTATGGTTCGGAATTTATTGTAGATTATAGACGCGTCGAAATCGAATTGTGGATTATAGACGCTCGACAACAGAGGTCATTAGCGTAGACGCGTCGACATCTCAAGTCATTAGCGTCTTTCAACTAAATAACAACTTTCTTAAAACTTAATAACATCACAAAATATCCATGAGCGCAGGTGGGATTCGAACCCACGGCAGTCCAGTCTAGAGGTTGCGTCGCCAAGCATGCTAACCACTAGGCTATAATGCGCTCGCGCCGCTTATATAAATAGTGAAGTATACTTCACTATTTATATAAGCGGCGCGAGGGCAGTGTGACCTAGTGGTTAGCATGCTTGGCGACGCAACCTCTAGACTGGACTGCCGTGGGTTCGAATCCCACCTGCGCTCATGGATATTTTGTGATGTTATTTAGTTTTAAGAATGTTGTTATTTAGTGTAGTTGAAAGACGCTAATGACCTTAGATGTCGACACGTCTATAATCTACAATAAATAAATATAAGCGACGCACAGTTTTTATGTATGGTACGAGTATATATGAACGTACTAATTGTAAATTCCGAAAAAAAAATGTTTTCAAAAAAATTGCGCGGAAATAATTTTTTATCTGCCTATAATCAAGATGTCTATGATTTTAGACGATCAACAAAAAATGAGATGGCCATGTTTTTTATATTAAGAATATGGAAAGAGAATTATTTTGCTTGGGAAAATTTTCAGTTACGAGCGACTGTTTACTATATTTATTTATTGTAGATTATAGACCCGTCGACATCTAAGGTCATTAGCGTCTTTCAACTACACTAAATAACAACTTTCTTAAAACTAAATAACATCACAAAACATCCATGAGCGCAGGTGGGATTCGAACCTACGACAGTCTAGTCTAGAGGCTGCGGTACCAAATACTGTTTAAGTACTATAGTACTACTTAAGTGTAGGACTGGCTATTCAATCGAATTTTAAATATTAATATTACTAACCTATTTTTGAGTAAAATTATCTGTTAAATTGAGATTTGGATATAATTTAAACCGCATCAAAATCGGTTCACCCATTGAGGAACTATGGTGCCACAGTAACACAACAATACCTAATACAAACATACAAGCCAAACACATAATACCCCTTTTTTGTGGGTCGGAGGTTAAAAATGGACGCAGTTGATCTGTGGTAAGTAATATTTTTATTGTTTTCGATGAAAAGTAGACAATAAAATGCGTATATAAAGAGCAATGCCAGGCAATGTTCAGAATAAACGTGTTCAAGGAGTAAAAAGAAAGCAGCATCAAAAGTGATGGCGGCGGTTCGTTTAAGGTTTACTATGGAGGTATCGTGCTCTGAATAGAGTGTACAAGTTCAATGCGTGAGCTGACATAAACCCCGCGGGACGTATCATATCACGTCGAATTCGTAAGATCTGACTGTATTTAGTATATATATAGATGATTGTGAATTTTATTAGTTCAACTAGCCGTTGTCCGCGGTATCGCATGCATTAACAGAAACTTTTACATCATATAGGTATGATACTAATATTCTATAATTTATAATATTCTATTCTATTCTATTCATTCGTGTCTATATAATTAGTATAATTGGGGGTATCTTTCGTATATCTACTAATATAACAGAAATGAAGAGTTTGTTTGTTTGTGTGTATGTTTGAACGCGCTAATCTCAGAAACTACTAATCCGATTTGGATAATTTTTTTTTGTTAGATAGCCCGTTTATTGAGAAAGGTGATAGGCTATTCGAGTTTTTTTAAATTCAACCCCATAAGGACGTAAAAAGGGGGGTGTAGAATTTTTTGACTATCTATAATAAATACCTATACTATACTAATATTATAAACTATAGGCAAGTACGCGAAGCGAGAACAACGACAGGCGATTTCGCTTCGCAGAGGGAGAATTTCTCGCTGGGGGGGAATAAATAATAAATTCTTATCTCTTGAACTACTGAACCGATTCTAAAAATTTTTTCACTGATAGAAAACTACACTATCCCTGAGTGATATAGGCTATATTTTATTTCGATAAATTTCTCGCGGGAGGGGGGGGGATAATTCCTGTGGGATAGTAACAAAACGTAACTCTAAAATTCTTTTGATTTTTAGAGTATATAGGCGGAATCCTACTAACCAGCCCGACTTTGCTTCGCAGGGGGAGAATTTCTTGCGGGGGGATAATAAATCATAAATTCTTAGCACCCGGGCGAAACCAGACGGGACCAGTAGTTTTTAATATTCTGTATTATTGAACAAGTTTTTCAACTAGCATCGGGGCGCTACTGACAAACGAAGACGAGCTCGTTCATGTGTACGGTTCGCTCCACTTGTTCACAAAGCCCATCGCGTCGAGGGCGTAGCACCCCGTATACCTACATACGTGTATATACTGCACACATATTATGAGAATTCTTTATTTTTGTGTTGCGTTATGCGAGAGTGTGTGTTATTTTCTCTCTTATTTTTTTTTCTTTCGCGGTGGCGTGGAGAAACTAGCGGTGTCAACGTGGGATTTAACTATTTTCTTTCGTTTTGATAGAAATATTCTTTATACAGAGTTCGCCAATATCCTAATTTCAGGGGCGGATCTAGGTTTTTCGGGGCCTAAGGCTTATTTATTGTAGATTATAGACGCGTTGACAACTTAGGTCATTAGCGTCTTAAATTACATTAAATAACAAACAACTTAAAACTAAATAACATCACAAAACATCCATGAGCGCAGGTGGGATTCGAATTCACGACAGTCTAGTCTAGAGGCTGGTACCAAGTACGCTATCCACTAGGCTACACTGCCCTCTCCTAAGGTTTATTGAAGTCCAATGGGGCTAGGGTTGTTACGTGTCCGAATTTAGCCGGTTTTTTACGGTCGTGGCTGGCCAAATATATACAAGTCCGTTTCGTTACGCATGGCGAGGTCACGTCACGTTCAATCGAAGCAATCGACAACACCAGTACCCATCGAAAAGCAGCGACGTTATGTTCATAACTATATTGCACCTCTACATAACTAATATCGTACGAATATTCATTCGAGCGGCACATCAAATACCCATTGACCATATCAACGATAGAATCTGGATTCTTACGTTCGTCTCCGTACTGATCAGAGACCAGGGTTCAAATTACATTACCAAAACCACGTAAACAAAATTATAATATACTTTCGACAATTTTGGGTTAAAAGCGTTTAGGGTTATGGCAATAAAGTTTCACTTGCACCGTGGTTTCATAAAACCGCACCCTAGTTTATTTATTGTTTTTAAAACACGCTTTTACTTATTCGTCTTTTACAAACCCTAGTTCTTAGAGTATAATTGGAAACTAGTAAAAATATAAATTGAACTTTGAAGTTATAAATATTTTAATAATAATAAACTGATACTAGACCCAAATAACCTTGGTGGTTGGTGGCCTTAATTAGATTAAACAAGTATATGGATTTTTTTTTATTCTCCAGATAGCTGTACTGGCAAGTAAGGTATGTGTCAAACATTGTACATTGCGCTAGTTTCAACTAAGGTATATGGCAAACGTTTAGGGATTAACGGTTTGAGTTTAGTCATTCTTCATTTATCCAATCATAATTAAATAAATACCAAACTGCAATTTAAGGTACGTGCAGTATGGAGCTGGGATTGTAGATGGTAGCGTAGATCATAGCAGGGCTTGCTTAAATTAATGCATTGTTATATAAATGCGAGCGTACACAACGAAGCAGTGAGTGTAGCAGGTATAAGCGCTGTTACAAGAGCTCGTAGATTCAAGAATGTATCTCACCTCTTTCAGCGCGCTGACTACTTACTACAATCAACGTGTGACAACTGTTACAAGTTTCGCAATTGATGTGACTAGCTTAATAAGTGAAATTTTGCCAGTTTTTATTTAATTTGTTTTGAGTTTTTTCTTAGACATATTCAAGTGTTAGGTTCCATACGTAAATATTCGAAAAACCGATTTGGGTAAAATTTTAATTTTTGGTATAAATGATGAAATTCGCCATGTTTAGATCGTTTTCTGTTAATAGGGTGGACATGATAGCTGCTACCCAAATTTGTATTTAAAATATACCACTTTGTAGCAGAAGAACACAAATATTCGTCTTCGCTATCTGACATTTCAAACGCGACTTAAACTTGTATCAATGCTAGTATCAAAGCTTCGTTGTGCAAACCTATAAGCTCTTATAATTTCAGCCACCATCTACCATACATGCTACCATCTAGAATCCCAGCTGCGTACTGCACGTACCTTTAGTCGTTAAATGATTGAATGACAGATACTTCACCTGCTAGTGGCGCCATTAGGTGGTGGAAAATATAAACAGTACATTGGAATGACATCAAAGTGACATATATACCTCACTTGCTAGTGGTGCCATCAGGTGGTAAAAAATAAGTCTGGTAGCTCTTATTTTTTGCCCCGCTAATGAAACTTGACATGCTCGAAATTTGAGTACCTACCTACCTATTTGCACAGTTGGTATAGGCGTATAACAACTAATAATAATTTACACATCACGTACAATGGACTGAAGATCCACATTTTCGTGAAATGCTAAAAATTTTTAATTAACAAAATTAAAAGAGCTACACCATATTGTATTCATACGTGATGTCACAAAAAAATGCAAATTGGAGTTAGAGATATATTTCATTTATTGAATATATGATTTGGTACTGGACCCAGATAACTCTTGTAATTGGTGACCTTAAATAAATACAAAACGTTTACTATCATTAGTAATTCCAGAAGTACAAAAAAAGACACAATTAATAAGAAGAGTTATCACACCCCATGAGAAACTGACTGCTACCCTAAAAATTTTTGGCAACTGGCATAAGTTACAAAGATCTTGAAATCACAACTGTGATATGCAAACTAATTGCGAAAAACTGGTCAAAAAGAATAATTTTTAGCGTCCTTTTCCTTGGTAGCCCCACACTCTACTTCCTGACATTTCTTAACCAAAACCGCGTATGCTTAATTTTTTTTGTCTCGGTCACAACTCACAATATTATTTTAATTAAAAAATTAATAAACAAACACTTGAAAAATTCTACACATTTATTTATTTCGACGATCGTTTCGGGTTCCTAACCCATCTTCAGGAGTTTAAACTAAAACTCAGTTTAAACTCCTGAAGATGGGTTAGGAACCCGAAACGATCGTCGAGATAAATAAATGTGTAGAATTTTTGAAGTGTTTGTTTATTAATTTTTATTCAATTATGTTCTACCAAGTGCCTAGCGATAATTCTATAGAATTTATATTATTTTAATTTTTGAGTAACAGCATTAGAGTGAATACATTTAGAGAAAACTTAACGGCTTAATGCGCAGAAACCAGATTTGGTTCGAACTAGTCTATTCTATGTTTGAAAGGGTGGGCCAGTTTATATATAGGTACACCTACTTGTCTGTCAGTTCTAATTTATCTTTTCCGACTAATAGAAATATGAAATAGGAACCCTTTGATCGATTTTAAAACTTTTTATTAATTAACAATTATTAAAATAGACAATAGCCAAACCACAAATAAATACTTTTCTTAACGTAATCAGTCGGCGAACATGCCATCGTGATGTTAATCGTCAAACAATTAAGATATACAAGGAAAAAATCAAAGACCACTGTAAGGACCTGAACCCGAAATTCCCAGTTTCCGGCTGGTTGAGTTACCTTTTACTCACACAGTACCCCGAGAGTGGGATCTGTTCTCTTCCTATATATACCTATTTCAACACTAAATCACACTTCATGCGAGAGCGTATTTAATTTTTAAGTTATAAACATAACTAATAACTCATCAGTCGAGACACGACCGTTTTATAAATACAACAATGAGAGTTGAGTTTTTTGTGGTTATAATATAATAATTATTAAAATAGACAATAGCCAAACCACAAACAAATACTTTTCTTAACGTAATCAGTCGGCGAACATGCCATCGTGATGTTAATCGTCAAACAATTAAGATATACAAGGAAAAAATCAAAGACCACTGTAAGGACCTGAACCCGAAATTCCCAGTTTCCGGCTGGTTGAGTTACCTTTTACTCACACAGTACCCCGAGAGTGGGATCTGTTCTCTTCCTATATATACCTATTTCAACACTAAATCACACTTCATGCGAGAGCGTATTTAATTTTTAAGTTATAAACATAACTAATAACTCATCAGTCGAGACACGACCGTTTTATAAATACAACAATGAGAGTTGAGTTTTTTGTGGTTATAATATAATAATTATTAAAATAGACAATAGCCAAACCACAAACAAATACTTTTCTTAACGTAATCAGTCGGCGAACATGCCATCGTGATGTTAATCGTCAAACAATTAAGATATACAAGGAAAAAATCAAAGACCGCTGTCAGGACCTGAACCCGGAATTCCCAGTTCCCGGCTGGTTGAGTTACCTTTTACTCACACAGTGCCCCGAGAGTGGGATCTGTTCTCTTTCTATATATACATATTTATTATTTTATTAATTCCATTTATTAAATTAAAGAAAAAATCGAATTTAATTAAGCCCCCAGTACCTACGCCAGTGCATCAGAATTTGTCTTGCGTATAACCCACACTGACTGCTTCTCTCATCAGTTTTTGTGCGTAGGTTTCTGTTAGGATTTGATTTTCTCTAAATTTATGCACTCTACGTTGAATTTCTTGACAATTTCTTACGATATTTTGAGCCGATCTGTAGATAAATGTACGGACACAGTATTCGCACGGAGTGGTATTATTAATTAATATCTGAATATTAATTGTTACAGAAGCATCCGGCTGAATTTTAATTTAGTTTTTTAATATGGATTGTAATACACATTCGCTCGGTTCCAATAGGCTTGCACAAGGTGTAGGTGGTAATATAATATTATACAAGGTCCGGCACAATGTTGATACAGTTTAGCCTCTTTTTCCCTTTCTGCGCCATGCTGTTTTCAACCGTCCCTTCTCATGTACGTCGTGTCGTGACGAGACTATGGGTAAGTGATGTGCGTTTGCGAGATGTTTTAGTCGACCCTTTTTATTTTCCTCTTTTTAGTGGCTTTTTTGAGAGGTTTTTTTTGTTAAAAAGTTTTTTTTTGTTAGAAAGTTGTTGTGAACATTAAACGCTCAATTCAAAAATTGTGTAAATTCAGAGAGAAAAAATAACCTAACCATGCCCCATATAATGTTCCGCCTCTGGATATTAATAAAAAATATTAATACTTTTATGTCAAATATCTTATCCAGAATTTGAACTTTCTATCTTGTGTAACAATGCCAAGTTTTATAAGTATTACTGTATTTTTTCTAACCTTTCATTTTCTGTTTTATATAATTTATTAGTTTTCACGTAATAAACTGACATTGATACAAAAACAAGCCGTGAGGTGGGTCGTTAATTAGGACTAAAGTGCGACCCTTGAGGTCCACACGACGAACTTCCCAGTTTGATAAATATTTAATAATAATAATTAAATTAGATGTTACACAGAAAAGCAATCATTTTAATCATTAAAACATAATTATTATTTATTTTTAACAATAATTAAAAAAAAAAAACGGCTAAACAGATTTTTATAAAATTTATGTCGGATCAAAATGACGTTAATACGCCTCGATTGACACCCTTACGAAGTCGATATAATTTTTTATTCGCGAGATATTGTGTAAAATCTACTTTTTTGGAGTCTATTTGTTTAGGAAAAAAGAACGACTGAAGCGATTTTGAAAAAATTTCTTTCAGATCATATTTACGTTAATACGCGTCGATTGGTACCCTAACGTAGTCGATATCATTTTTCATTCTCGAGATTTCGTTTTAGAAAGAAATGGACACATACGTACGTACGTACATACGTACACACACGCACACACACACACACACATACATCTTTCTAAAAATAGTGTAAAAATAGTGTAGTGACCTTGAAACATAAAAATTTGTTATACATTTTGATTTCGATTTTCGGATCCATTACAATAACTTCCATTGAGAAGTTAATAATAAAATAATTAGAATCAATTTGTGACCAAATTTTGCCATAAAGCCCACGCTTCCACTTAAGCGGAAAATCAAGATGTCACAGTTGCATTGTTTAATTGTTATTTAAGAAAAAATATAGGTAGGTACGTTATTTACGTCAAAATTGGGCTTGAGAATAGCCAAGCGTGTAGCAATGCTGTTATTTACATGGCGTTGCTATATTGTTCCTCTATTAAAAGTTCCCAGTTCCCGGGTTCTAGCCCGAGAGCTGGTAAAAGTGTCAATTGGATTTTCAATTTATTATTAAAAAAAATAATAATGAATTGAAAATATGAATTGGTGCTAGGCCCAAATAACCTTAGCTGTTGGTGGTCTTTAAAACACAATTTATTTATTTACGTCAAAATTACGAAATTTTATTGCCAGACCCTGTACATTTTACATAGTAATACATGATAGGTACGTATTCTTTAACACCGATAGGCAATTTAGTACTAAAAATCTGTTACTCACCAATTAGTAACCGTACAAAATTTCAAAGCACGAATTGTTCATATACATTTCTTCTCATAAAGTTAGTATCATCGTCATTTATTGAGGTGAAACTTCTTTAGCCGCGGTTTACATTTCCACGGTAGTCAGATATCGTTACGGGTCACACGTAACCGGGTTACACTTACACACTTTTATTTATAAAAGTTTTGTATTTTTCTAGAATAAATTTTCTTTTTACTACACCAAGGGGGCTAATAGGCTAAGCTATAGGCAATGCGTATAGGTCCAACAAATTTAGGAGCTCTTGGCCGGACCCCAAAATAAAAAAAAACATTTTTTCGAGTGTTTTGAGAACAAAAACTCTTTGAAAACAGAAAACAATTTTTTAAATTTGGAAAAGTAAAACGAGATTTTTTTCTTACATTTATTTCGCAACATGAGTTCCCCGTGGATAAAATAAAGACTAAAGAGACCTCAGACCATCAGCGAAATTTAGTTTTTTTAATGTTGTATAGTTGTTTCAGAAAAAAAAGTCAAGAGGTGTCATGGGACACCTGACAGAAGCTATGGCTTTTACGCATTGTAAGTATATAAAACCGAATTTATCAAAGCTATAGACAATACAATTGAAAATCTATTATTTGACCGCCATTTTGAAATCTGATGCAATTTTATTTTTTTGTGTCCTATAAAACTCTTAAATATTAATTTTCAAAAAGATCGGATAATTTTTACAAAAGTACATATGGCGGCCATTTTGAAATCTGACGCCATTTTATTTTTTTGTGTCCTATAAAACTCATATCAATTTTCAAAAACATCGGATAATTTTTACAAAAGTACATATTATGGCCGCCATTTTGAAATCTGACGCCATTTTATTTTTTTTGTGTCCTATAAAACTCTTAAATATCAATTTTCAAAAAGATAATCGTCTAACGCGCCTATAGAAGCATAGCTTCAAAAATACTTCTTATAGAAATCTTATATACTATATTATGATGTACTTTTTTGTCTCAAAATAAAAATTATCTGCGATGTGATTTCGTAACAAAAATTATTATTATTAGTATTATTATTACACACTCTGAAAAAATTTCTCGCGAACAGGGCCCGAAAAAATTTCCGCCTAAAGGTCAAAAATTCCTTGTTACGTCACTGCACTACACAAAGGCATTTTTCAAATACGCGTTTTGAAAAATTATTTCGTTTTATAAAACAGTTGCATTTTTTATATTTTTAACATTTAAAATGTACAACGCATTAAAAATTACATTTTGTAGATAGTAAACCAAAATATTATATAACACAATGATTTATTTCTGAAATAGGTAATCACATAAAATTTATCAAAATATTTTTACCAGAAAAAATGTATACAAAAATAAGGACTACGCACTTTTAATTTGATTTTAATGTCTCTTTTCTGTGAAATCAAAATTGTTTAAATTTAAGTTTCACAAGCAACGTCCCAACCACAGTATCACAAAGTACTAACGTAACTGATATTTGAAGAAATAAAATGTACGAATGTTTTATGCTTTTTATGTAACGCAATAAGAAATATTAAATTGACTTTGAAATGTCCTTTGCAATACATATAATCTGTTTTTAATCTATATTATACCTAAACTAAAAACATTTTTTAAAATCTATTATTTATATTTTTTCATTCAACAGACCTGGGGCCCAATTACAGACAGAGAGAGAGAGAATAAGACAGAGTTCTTAGATTCGTACTTTGAAAAATTAAAAAAATACCAATCTCATCTATACTATAACCTAAAAAAATTAAAGATTTTCGACGGTGCTAATGGGTAAAGTTAAAATGATTACCTACGATTTTTATTACCGTAAATTAAATTTTAATTTAATTATTGTTTACAAAAGTGATAATTAACTTCTTTGTTAATATAAAAATGTCACAAATTTTTAATAAAAAATTTTACAAAAAGACACGTGAACATTTAAATCATCCAACTTGGACCGCATTTTTAAACTGAAACATGCTTCGATAAAAAACTTTTAAAATACGCATTTCATTAATTTATCTTTTTATACTAAATATCTACATAGATATTAATGATGGGCAAAATCGCATTATTTCAATAATCGGATTCTTAGTATGAATGATTCAACCCCTAAGAGGTTCAAACGGGGACGTAGGGGTTTTTTGACTAATCAACGCCCAGGCCAAATCGCTGAAGCTAGAAACTTGAAATTTGGATAGTCGATTCCTTTTCTGACGTAAGTATCCACTAAGAAGGGATTTCTCGAAAATCAGCCCCGATGGGGATCAAAAGGGGGTAAAATTTGAAAGACTAAAATAAACAAAATAAAATATTACCAAAAAAAACTTTTTAGAGACAAGATTTTATTGAAATGTACCAAAAAGGAAAAAAATAATATTTAATAATTTTGGTTCATAATTATTATAAAAACGGGGGTTGCGATTAATAAACTATCATAGAGATTACAACCCCTGCTTTTATAATAATTATGAACCAAAATTATTAAATATTATTTTTTCCTTTTTAGTACATTTCAATAAAAGCTTGTTTCTAAAAAGTTTTTTTTTACTAATATTTTATTTTCGTTTATTTCAAAGATACTTTTCGAAATATTCTCACTCCATTGAATTTCTACGGGGTCAACCTCAGTCTAGTAAAAGACAATAGTATTATGAGTCCATAAATTTATACTGCAAGTTTTCACAATGTAGGCATTGTTAGACAACAATGTTTTAACCCTTTCCTATTACGTAAGCACATATGTATTACAGATGAGACCTACGTTACGCATTCAATGTAAATGGCACCAAAGTATTTGATGTTCTTATGGTAATATTATAGACAACTCCATCGAAACTTGTTAAGACGTTGAAGCGAAATCAAGGGATGTACCGTAAGCTTTGACCTTATTTCCTGCTTCAAAATTTACAAAAACTAAAAAACACGCATTAATGAACTAAAAAGTAAAATATAATTAATTTTATTGTAAAAAAGCGTGGGGTGCTTTGTATCATATTTTCATACTACCCCACGCTTTTTTACAATAAAATTAATTATTTTTTACTTTTTAGTTCATTAAAGCGTGTTTTTTAGTTTTTTTAAATTATAATTTATTTTTGCTTTTTAGTCCTGAAGATCCTGGTCAGGATAATGGGACAAACTTATGGAATTATTGTATTGTCGTCGGTCCTTGATAAGTGTGCAAAGTTTAAACTAAATCTGACCGTTCAAAGTTGGTCAAAATCAAGTTCAAAGAAGTCGGTTACAAACTGACAAACAAGCAAGCAAGCAAGCAAGCACGCAAACATACAGGTGAAGCTAATATAAGCGTGTTAAAAAAGTAGTCGCGGGCAACAAGCGAACGATCCACACGCGACTAGTGGATCAGACAGCTTATTACATTGAGCGACTTTGGTCACAGCGAGTAAATTCGCGAGCGAATTACGTGTATAATCGCCCAGTGTAATCGACCGTTTTGAAATTCAACTCATCCTTCACTGTTTCAACTTGTTTAAATTCAGTTTCAGCCGTATCTAGTGCCCCTGTGTCGAAACGGAACACCAAAAGTTGCGACAGACTAAGGTAGAGGTGGAACGGGAAGGATGGGGGCAGGTCGTGTAACGTGTTCATAATGCATGGCTGTTTAATGCTTAGGTAAGCGCAAGTGACAATCCAACAATCGTATCTATTATTCAATAACAAACTTTACTTACATCTTAGCAGAGCAGGTAGGCTGTGCCCCTTTAAAACTTTAATAGCTATGCTGAAATTCTTCAGCTGACATATTATTACACGTTATAAAGATATATAAGTATGTATAGGTAAATAGGTTAAATATGAAGTAGGTTAATTAAACTGCTGAAATGCATAGTAAGAATAATTATTACTAATTGCTTTCCCACACTAGTGTGGAAAATATACGTTTTCGCACACCGGCCTGTCAAAACCCAATTTATATGCATAAGTACATACATGCATAAGTACATACATGCATAAGTACATACATGCGTAAGTACATACCAGGGTTGTTACGGATGCAAAAATTTAGACATCCGCTGATGCAGATGCGGATGCGGATTATTAGAAATTCACATCCGCGGATGCGGATGTGATGCGGATGCGGATTTTGGGATTTTAAAAGGATAATTATTTAAATTTTAAGTGCATAAATAACTGAAAATCAATTTAATTTTAACTTTTTATTTATTTAATCATATTTTTAGCACGTGCCACTCTGGCTCCGCCCACTTTCTTTACATGTATAGTTACTTATTGATGTGAATCTGCATCCGTAAAAACTCCGCATTGATTGATGCGGATGTGAATGCGGATGCAGATGTCTGAATTAATGCGAATATTCCGCATTTACGGATGCGGATGCGAATATTCGTAACACCCCTGGTACATACATGCATATAAAGCAGCTATTTTATAGTGGGTATGGCAAAACACATTTTTATTTTAGTTTTTACTTACTGCTCGCAGAGAACACAAACGTATTTTTACTTCCCACCTCTACTATGGTAGGAAAGTAATGGATTTAGTCCGAAAAAAATATTTCGAGATTTTAACAGATTTTCACGTTTTGAGACCCTAGCAATCGTTTAAGATCATTTTCTGACTGATGTCTGTGTGTGTGTGTATGTGGTCAATTTTTCGCCTTCGATATCGTAAAAACGGAACAATATACGGCCATGCCGATTGTTCTATTGTGTTTATCAGCCTTTAACTTAGATCTGATTAGATTTTGAGTCAAATCGGTTCAGTAGATCCTGAGATATTAAAAAAACGTTCTCAATGTCCCGTATTAACATAGGTAAAAAAATATAAATGAATTCTAGATGTTATAATATGAAAAAAATGTAAATATTTTTTTTCTCTAAAATGTACAGTTTTCGAGAAAAAAAATATTTTACTAAAAAAAATAAAAATTGTACGTAAATCAAGGGTAACCATGATTTTTGCTATATTAAGCTAGCCATCAGTAGATCACTAAACAAAAAAGAGGGCCATGCTTTTTTCAAAGAATAAAAAAAGAGTGTTTATTTTTTGCAAATATTTACTAGGTGGGAAGTATAGGACTGGTCATCAGTCGAATTTTTTTTTAAATATCCTTGGAATATTTAAGGATTGCAATATTCTTGATATATGTATATGCAAATCTCTTAGTTCAACTGTTTAGGAGTTAGAGGCTTATCTCACGAGTGAGACTGGGTCACTCGTGAAATTATGACCGATCTGTCGACACTTCATTTTTGAAAATATACATCTAGCCGTTTGAGTGCTACAAGGACAAACACAAATTTACATACCCACAACTTTGATGAACACATTACTCTCCGCATAATTTTTATTTCTAATATCTTCATAATACCGTCTTTCAAATTGTAGATATAATTGCTATTTTTTTTGTAAATAAAATCTTAAAAATCACGCTTTCATTTTATGTGCTAGTACAATTTGAAATTAGACGCTAATGACCTGAGATGTCGACGCGTCTATAATCTACAATAAATAAATAAAAACAATTTGAAATTTCCGAGACGCTATCCGAACATATATTTTACCACTCATTGGTGGCAGCGTAATTCAAAATGTATGTTCGTTATTGTCATTTTTTAGAAAATGAAATCTTAGAAACCACGTTGGCCCATTTATGTTTTACTACAACGTAAAATTTTACGGCTTGTTGACTTATTATTAAAAATAAACCTATTTTATGTCCGTAATAACACTGGTTTTTAAATCGAAGCATTTTTATATAAAGTATTTTTATAGCAACTTGCATTACAGTAAAATCGCACTGTTGCAGTAGTTTTATGCAGAAAAATAACAACTTTTTAGTTTTAACAACTATAAATATTTGAAAAAGTGAATAAAAATCGACTTGTGAAGTAGTAAATAATATGATGGCTTTTATATACATACTACAGAGTAGTTACTGACGAGTACGTACTACACACATACATATTAGATACTTACTTAGTTACTAGAGTATTGGAATACTAGATACATCGAAACATAAATCTTTATTTGAAATGTTTATTAAAGAGAAGTTATTTCAAAACAATGTTTTACTTAACATCAAATTGGTATGGTGCTGAACTATCGTTACAGTGGAAACTTTTTTGAAAAATCGGTTAAAAAATACAATTAATTAATTAATAATAATAATAATAATGCGTTTAACGTCCGTTTCTCGACATTATGTCATAACAGACGCCATTCGCACCATTACTATTTTCCATTTTTACCACTTCACGTTTTATACATTTTTATATCTACTTCAACTTAATTAATAGCAATGTGCGAATGAAGGAATTATAGGACATTAGGATAAGGTTGACAACTTTGGGAGCATAGGAGTTTGACAGGTAATCGGCCATGGCCTTGAATAAGGAACCATCTCGATATTCATCTGGATTTATTGAGGGAAACCATGGAAAACCTCAAACAAGATGGCCGGTACAGGAATTACCGTTTCTCGGCGTGAGGCAGTAGGAAAAAGTCCTAGCCACATCTGCCCCCACCGGGATTCGAACCCAGTACCTTCCCAATGCGAGTCTAGTGCTGTACCACTTAATAGATTTATGTTATTAGTATTACCTAGTATTAGTATGTAAATTTAATTATAAGCAACAATTAATTAATTAGTGGCTAAAGTGACGAATTATAATATGACAGTTGCGATTTTGCGATACGAGCCTAAGGTTATGTTGCATTTATACCAGGTAGAGTTCTGGTATAAATGCAACATAACCTTAGGAGAGTACTTATTATAAAATCGCGGCAGTCAGATTCGTCAATTTAGACACGCGTTACATACCATATTTTTTTGCAACAACTGCTTCGTAAAGTAATGGTTTCGCTCACTGCTATATATGTTGGTCATGCGCATAGTTTGTAATCGGACAATGTCGATATGTACTTGTAAATAGCCATCTATCGGCGGCAATAAAACTATGTATAAGGAGGAGGTGGAACAGTGCATTGCAGCAAGCAACGTAGTATATATGTGCCGCGCAATACTCGAATTCGGATAATGCCCGAAATAAATGGGCAAAACATAGTTCTGAGCAACGAATATTTCCCAAACCCGAAATCTTACAATTAATCGAGTTTTGAGTGTTACAAAATGAGCAGAACTAGTTTTGCGCATTTTTAATTACACAAACCTAGTTTTGCACATTTGTGAACGAGCGATACTAGTTCTGCTTGTTCTATTCGTATTTTTGATGTTTTTAAGTGAGATTTATGGGGTGCAATATGGGTATCTCCCTACCAGATTTTAAATAAGATACAAGATAGAGCTGGAAGCATTATTTGATTACCTATATTTTATTTCGAAACCGCAGACACAAATATAACAAAAAAAGGGTGTGGTTCTTGGGACCCCCGACAGATGTGAAACATCAAAGAAAACGTTATTGAACTCGGTAGTATTCTCTATGTAGTAGTATATATTTTTTCAAAAGCAGCAACTAACTGTTATGCTGACGTAATCCTATATACCGCAATGTAACACCGCGTGTGTTACAGTGCACGCCTGAGCCAAGAGAGAGAGAGAGAGAGAGAGAGTGCCGCAGTGGTGGGGAGAACAGCAGCGAAGGAGCGGACCAAACATTTCGTTGCATATTTCCCCTCACGCGGTTGTTCACAGCCCGACATAAGATGTTTCACATCAAAAATAAAACTTTATTCTTTGACAAATATCAATACAATATGACATCGAAATCTTCTTTACGTTTTTTACTTAGCTTTTCCACACCACTTATAATTATTATATCAAAGCGATTTATTCTGCTGTACTGTTTATCAAACAGAGGTTTTGATTCAGCTTTCAACAAATTTGCCTCCTTAACCTCACTTAGTATAGTAAGGTAATTATCTTTCGTCATAATATTATGTTTTTGTGTATAGGAAGCCTCCAATAGGCGAACTAGTTAATACTCGAATTCACCTTGCATTTTTACATAATTAGTAATTATTGCAATTATGTTAATTATAACATTCACGAACAAAAACAATTCAATAGGTACATAAACAAGAACATAACCCTACTTTTTTCGGGTTCGGACGTTGATTGAATAAAACAAGCAGACCTCGTTCAGAAATGTACAATACTAGTTTTGTGCAACTAAAAATGCACAAAACTAGTTCTGCTCATTTTTAACCGACTTCAAAAAAAGGAGGTGGTTCTCAATTCGGTTGTATTTTTTTTTATGTTTGTTACCTCAGAACTCCGTCATTTATAAACCGATTTGGAAATTTTTTTTTTATTTGAAAGGATATACTTTTAGATTGGTCCCATAGAAATTTCATCAAAATCGGTTCAGTAGTTCGGCTGATTTTAATAAAAGTTAGTAACGGCGTGTGATTCCTTAAGGTAAATGTCACTTTTTGACACATCAGACAGCGTAAGAAAGTCGGTTTAATAAAAGTGAGTAACGGCGTGTAATTCCTTTAAGGTAAATGTCACTTTTTGACACTAAAAAGTAAAAAATAAAAAACTTTTTAACAAAAAAAAACCTCCTTCAAAAAGCCACTAAAAAGAGGAAAATTATGAAATTTTGAGGTCTGCGCCAATTTAATAAAATATGAAGTTGGTTAAAAAGAAGATATTAATCACTATACTATACTTTTTAATCGACTTCATATTTTATTAAATTGGCGCAGACCTCAAAATTTCATTATTTTCCTCTTTTTAGTGGCTTTTTGAAGGAGGTTTTTTTTTGTTAAAAAGTTTTTGTAACACTCAATTCCCGATTAGTTAATGTAAGATTTCGGGTTTGGGAAATATTCGTTTTGCGGCATTTATTTCGGGCATTGTTTGAATTCGAGTATTGAGCATATTGCGTAACATATATACCGAAGCCAGAGCAGGAAGGAATCAGTTTTATGTACGACGAACACTTACAACATCGTCTATCACAGTTTATATCTCCTTTTCCCAAGCGTGTGATGTGCTGCGGGCATTGCTTAAGGGCTGCACATCGCCCGTCGTACGACCGCTACCGCCCCCACATATCTATAATACAAATACGTGTAAGCTAACAAGATTTTCTATAGTTTCTGATAATGCCGTGTATATTAATAACAACCGGCCCGGTCCGGGTGCTATGAATTTATGATTTATATTATTTGAAATCGGTTCAGTAATTTCTGAGATTACCCACAATTTTCATCCGAGCGAAGCCGGGCCGGCCAGTTATTATAGCCTGTCCTAAAGTAAAGTACCACCTATCAAATAGTGAAAAAAAATTTGAAATCACTTTACTGAAATTACCTCCAATTTTCATCCGAGCGAAGCCGCGGGCCGGTCAGTTATTATAGTCTGTCCTAAAGTAAAGTATCACCTATCGAATAGTGAAAAAAATTTTGAAATCGCTTTACTGAAATTACCTCCATTTTCATCCGAGCGAAGCCGGGGCGGCCAGTTATTATAGCCTGTCCTAAAGTAAAGTACCACCTATCAAATAGTGAAAAAAATTTTGAAATCGCTTTACTGAAATTACCTCCAATTTTCATCCGAGCGAAGCCGGGCCGGCCAGTTATTATAGCCTGTCCTAAAGTAAAGTACCACCTATCAAATAGTGAAAAAAAATTTGAAATCGCTTTACTGAAATTACCTCCAATTTTCATCCGAGCGAAGCCGGGCCGGCCAGTTATTATAGCCTGTCCTAAAGTAAAGTATCACCTATCGAATAGTGAAAAAAATTTTGAAATCGCTTTTCTGAAATTACCTCCAATTTTTATCCGAGCGAAGCCGGGCCGGCCAGTTATAGCCTGTCCTAAAGTAAAGTATCACCTATCGAATAGTGAAAAAAATTTTGAAATCGCTTTTCTGAAATTACCCCCAATTTTCGTCCGGGCGAATCCGGGCCGGCCAGTTTCAATTATATATCTAAACCTTCTTCGTGAATCAACCTATCTAATCGAGAAAATCGGAACAAAATCCGTTCAGTATAGTTACGCGGAAAAAAAATCTTGATTTCCATCTGGGCGAAGTCGGACCAGCCAGTTTCAATTGTACCTACATTTAAACCTTCCTTTTTCTAGGGCTTGAAAATACCCGAGCTTGTAGCGATGCCGTTGTTTATATTATATATTGTGTTTCCATGGTTTTTCTGTTGAAAGCCTCCATTTCTCAAGTTCTAATCCACGCGGTTAGCGTGGGGCCCTTGGGTCAAATTATAGTGGGTTCGAATTTCACCTCCGCTCATATAGGTTATGTGCATGAAGCCTACTAGCGCCGCTAGCGGGCAATAGTGCACGATTAAACTCATTTTTATTGTTGTTTTAGACTGCGAAATTTTTTAGTAAACGAATACCATTTAATTTTGCTGCGTGTATATAGTATAAATAGCATAGCATAAAAGGTACATGAAAATTATTTATTTTAAGTTTTTTTCTTCTTCAATTTTAACGTATAATAAAAAATAACTAATTAATTTATATCAGACATTGAGGTGTACTTACATCTATGTCTATGGTTTATATTGACAGACGACAGCATAACCTCAAACCATGACGCCTGTAATCTTGAGAACCGGGTTTAAAAGTGTCAAATTTATAGTAATAATTTCCAAATAAGTTATAAGTAAAATCATGGTTTCTACTTACTTGACTTTTTAAACAACAATGCTCACTGACAATTACGGAAGATGAGTTCCGAGTTTAGAATGGATCTCACAACGAGCGTTCGCATCGATATTATTATAACTCCGCCCCCTGCACACAGTCTATACGTAGATGTTTTATGATGTCGTTTAAATTAATTTGGACAACTTAAAAAAATATATTTATAATTTAAGAGAGAAAACAAAAAATTAAAAAAATAAAGGAAGCTTCGATATTCAATTGCAAAAGAATGTTTTTTGGGCTTATTTCGAATCAAACGTGGACAAAATCACGGGCAACATCTATTCTATCGGAAATGCATAATTGTGCTTGTAAATTTAAAACAAATCATGGAGGTACGATTGATAGCTTCTATTTTTCCAGCGGGTGAGAAGACATAACGTCTAGGTTGTAACATCGTAACAACACAGTAACAACGCGTAGTTGTTGTTGTTGGTGTCGGTTGCGTGTTGCTGGCTGTTGGATTCCTCGAGGCATCGTATTGATTGACGACGATTGTTCGTCAGCTCGTTAGAGCCAATTCCCATAGCGCCCTTCTTCGTTACCGACGCCGCCACCATTCTATACAGAGAGTATAGAAGTAAAGGAGAGGAATCTCCGTAGCCTGTACAGCAAAGCATGAGGCACAAAAATCGGTTATTTTCGTAGTTCGAAAAGCCACAGGTAGCGCTGTTCTCAATAGGAGCCTACCTATAAGGACAGGGTGGGGCAGAGTAAAGAGCGATTTTGAAAAGGCTGTAAAAAACAAATTTCACCAATTTTTCAAAATTGTATTTTTACCACCTTAAAGTACATAGATAGATAGATATTTATTTGTTTGAGCACCACAGCTACGTGCATAACATCGTCAAATAATACAAGTTTAAGACATTACATAAACGAAAAATCTTCCACTTTATAAAGACCAGCCTCAGTCAACCGTCTTCTCACAAGATTCCTGAACTGACTTAGAGGAAGGTTTTGAACAGCTGTGGGCAGTTTATTAAATAAAGTAATGGACATGCAGACAAAACTGCTGTGTGTTTTTTGTAATCTATGAGGTGGTAATCTAAGATTATCTTTGTATCTTACATTATAAGAGTTGGACGTTAGAGCTACAGCTAAAGTTCAACATATTCTGTTTGACATACAATAATGCGTGAAAAATAAACAATGATGGCAGAGTTAGTATTTTGTAATTAATAAAAATTGGTTTACAATGCTCTTTAGCTGAGACTCTATATCCATAGCCCTAACGGCTCTCTTTTGAAGTACAAAGACACTGTTCGAATCAGTTCAAGAAAATTAAGTGAATATAACTGAGTTTTAAAAATAACTCCAGTAAGATGGCGCCCGTTTAGGCGTAGACATTCTTTCAATCGAGCTTTGAAGTTATTCATCACATTCCACGGCATTGCCAGTGGGATTTGAACCACTTCCTGTCGGATACGTTCTTTCAGTGCTTCAACTGTTCTTGGTGGGAATTATCCTGATAAACTTTGCTCTTCAGGTAAAAAATTTGAAAATGGGTGCGAAAAGCACGACGTGCTTGCACGTAAGAGCTACCATTTTGATAAAACGTTTTGACAGCGTACGCGCGATACTGAGGTGTCCACCGCTCCATTGCTACTGAATGGTAAGGTAACGTGTCTGGAATATGGCCGACTGCATCCCCACCACCTTCCATCAGCTGAGCACGATTCCCGTGCTTTTCAAAATCGCTCTTTACTCTGCCCCACCTTGGACCTCGGAGTTTGAAAACTCCAAGATAAGATCCACACGAATTACGAATCACATGTTTATTTGCTTACGTGCCACATAACGTGACTTTCATAAAATTTCATTAAGTTTTTTACAAAATATCCCTAAGTGAAATTTGCATTTATTTTTTACGTTGACGTCTGGTCCGTACCAATCGCAGCGCCTCTAGCGGCTAAATTTTTAAAAATTATTCTTCCTTTTTGGCCCGTGTTCAATATACACAGATTCCTCTCCTTAACCTCTACACTCCTTGGTTCTATACTACCGCTGCGCCGTTTCCCCACAACCCGCACGACCCCATTATACCGCTGCCCTCTGTTCTAGGATCCGTTTTATTGCAACGACAGCGATTCCCGAAGTTCAGAAAATTGGGTTCCGCTATTAAAAATTTCATTGTTATATTATATCAATGTATAGCATATTTTTATCCTCGCTTTATTAAACGGAAGGGGCAATATTTTATACATCAAAATATGGACCATGAAACCGTTGAAGAGGGATGGAAAATTTTAATACTAAAAAAAGTCAAGTGTGTGCCTCACCCACATAAGCGCACTGTTGACGTAAAACTTTCTTTCCTCTTCGTCGACCATGCGAATTTAAATAAATAAATTAATAACTAATAATATTATTATAGATATAAATATTAAATACTTATACACTTTTCATAGCCATATGGGTCGTTCTGCGTGAGCGCCTTATATATTTATAACAAAGTTACCTATACATGCTGTGTAGGTACCTTATACTGTCAAGTTTGATTTTTTGTTTCCGTATTTTTGTGTCGTTTAATTTTTTGTGTCGTTATTTTTCGTGTCGCTATTTTTCGTGTCGTTTAATTTTGTGTCGGTATTTTTTGTGTCGATATTTTTTGTGTCGTTTAATTTTTTGTGTCGCTATTTTTATTTTTTGTCGTTTAATTTTTTGTTTCCGTATTTTTTGTGTCGCGGTCATTTCAATTCACTAGTCTCGCAAAAGAAGTTTCACTTCAAAAAGTAACCACAAATCACCAAAACACTAACACTTTATTCTCAACGCACGTTTTGCTAGCCATGTTAACATCATCAGGATAGTTTTAACCATTTCCTGATGTCACATAGACAATTTTCCTGATTTCAAGAATTTTTAAGATAACCAAGTGTTAGAATTATTTGGACCTAGTATACCCACCATTTATAAAATACAACGTCCCAATGCTTTTGGCTATTTTTAAAACAGTTATTATTCGTGTTTATTTTTTTTGCAATTTTGAGTTGCGTTCTTCAAAGGAAAAAATTGCCTACCTCTGATATAAGAGCCTAGAAGTCTATTTCATTTCATATTTCGTTTGAAAAACTATTATCTACAAAGATGGTGTCGCGAACGTGGGAATCGTATATTCGTTCCAACATAATATAGGTAGGTACTTAGTTTATCAGCAGACTGTTGAATCTAGAACTTACGTATAGTATGGAGCAATGGATGCCGTCAGGGATAAAAGCGAAGTTCTATAAAGAGGCGACACTTCAAGCTGTTCCTTTAATGTTTAGCGTAGAGTTGTAATGACCTTGAAAAAATAGTTATTCTAGGTCGCAGTGTCTTCCGTCTAGCCACTATCACGTAACTTTTAACGACCTTGAATCGATCTGCCCCTTTAAATGGGTAGTGCATTAAGCGCTTGAATTTTAAATATCGCATCGTGAGAAGCCAGGACAGACAACAAAATGTGCGTTGACAAAATTTCAAACATGTGAAGTAAAAAACAATATAGGATGCGGTTTTATGAAACTATGGTGCAATTGAAACTTTATTGTCATAACCCTAAACGTTTTTAACTCGAAATCGCCGAAAGTATATAATTTTACACAACGCCGCTATTGAAAATTTGTATTTCGGTACCTGTTTAGCAGGTTAAAACTGAGCGTTTTCATCCCTAGGGATGAACATTTTCAGGTTGGTTCTCTCTGTTTTTTAGCGTTGTTAAGAGGGAGACAGAGCGATTGGATCCGCATATAATTTTCGAAAACGTCAAATTAAGAAGTAGATATAGAGCGACATTGAATCCGCATATAATATTCATAAACGTCAAAATGACATACATAACCCCACATAAATCTGACAGATCTAATATTTTTGCGACTTTTTGCACGCCCAAAATGTAAGTACCTCAAATCGAATTGTCAATAGAGTTGTTGTGAAAAATAATATGCAATTACTCGGTATGAAACTTGGCGTTTGCAACACGTGTGGTTGCACGTCCTCGTACATCGGGCTGCAAACTTCACACCATGGTTGCAAACGCCAAGTTTCTTACCTTGTAATGCAATATACTATTGTTTATACGTGGTTTTGGTACTGCAATTTGAACCCTGATCAAAATGAAGACGAACGTAAGAATCCAGATTCTATCGTTGGTGGTCAATGGGTATTTGATATGTTGCTCTATTGAATATTCGTACGATATTAGTTATGTAGACGTACAATACAGTTATGAACATAACGTTGCTGCTTTTCGATGAGTACTGGTCAGGTCGATCGCTTCGATTGGACGTGACGTGACGCTCGACATGCGTAACCGAACGAGGCTAATAAAGTTTCACTTTAGTAGAAACTTCTAAAAAGCATGTTCCATTAATTTTCCTTGTTCGAATGTCGCGTCTTTATAGAATACCATAAGTCTTTGACGAAGCACCGTACCAGAGACAGTGACGTTGTGTATTTAGAGAGAGAGAGGGGTGACGGAGAGAACTCTGTAAGCAAAATCGGAAATTAAAATACCTCCTCTACACATGTATGATGTTGCATCTTCTGAATCACAAACAAACACTCTATATATTGCATACAGACTGTTGCTCACACAAGTAGTCTGCGTATTTAATTGTTTAAAGATTACAACATTGACTCAATTATACAATAATTTAATAAATTAAAAATAGTGTTACATTATTACCTGAAAAATGTGTCTAGTTTCTATCTGCCATCTAAAACGCAAGAGAAATTATCGATGGTCCATTTGTGGCCAGCGATTAATCTGGTAATAGGCACACAAAGAGAAAATGGCGTTGCAAACAGGTATCGCCACATCGCGTAGATTCCATAAAAACACATTGCGCATGCGTGGTTACTAATTTTACATTAATTTATTTTGTATTCATCCATTTTATATATTTAACTATACATTTTATTTTGTAATTTTTACACACTTTATTGGAATATTACACAAATTATGTATTTTTAAATTACTTTATGTAAAAATCACAAATTTGTTTAACTTTACAGTAAAACTTCAAGTTTTTATGAAGTTTTCTGTGTAAAAATAAATAATAATGTAAAATCACTTAAAAAATCGAGCGAATTCTACCTTAACTTTCAAAGTATTTTTTCTATTTTTTACAGTGTATAGACACTTAAGAAAATTGGACGCTGCCTCCTAGCCTGTTTGTATGCGATGTGAGCAAAAAAATCTAAATGAGGTTAGGACATAAATGTATTGTAATGAATCTACAAGACCGATTTTGCTCAAATTTTCCATGCGTGTTCAAGACGGTTACACATTGAGACGAAATCTCAAAATCGGTTCTATAATTCAAATGCGTTACGCGATAGTGTTACCCTCTAAAAAACAGTTAAAAACGTTAAAAAACTGGAAAATAAGTTTTCTCGGAAACGGTTCTAACGGGGTTTTAGAATTTCGTGGGGATTACTTCGTTTCGATTTTACATAGGTTAAAAATTAGTGTATGTTAGCGAAAAAATATTATTATTGGTTATTGGTTATTATTTATGTTCCGTTTAGTTATTAATACTTAATTATTGAAAGGCTAAGACGTCATTGCGAGAAGTTCAGTCTACGGATGTTTGTTTATATAACGAAATACTCGTGTCGTCATAAGCGCTGGTCATTAAGATAAGGACACACAGAGGGTATGGAATTTTACATCTGACTAGAGATCATTATGTTGTGTCGACCAGCGAATGAGACGCTGCGATATCTTATATTTTGTTAAAATAATACTTTGCCCGTTTTGAGTCTGGCTTATGATTTGGATTATTATATTTTGCTCTAATATGTATATGAATTCTCTTTAAAGATATACTTTACATATACGTCAGACACCCGGTATATATTATACATTATGTAATAAAATTCGATACATCGCACTGCGCTTTTGGATAAGACTAATATTACTAGAGATAGACTTTAACATGGCGGTCTTTAAAGTAATAGTTGCGTTTATTGTCGCATATCAAACATAGTTACGTTCTAAACTACAAAATATGCACTTTGTTTCATAATTGGATTTTAACTATATTAAAACCTTATTCAGGACCTGTTCATGTTTCAATTTTAATTATGAGTACCACAATAGGTAAAGTCGACATATTAAAAGGATGTATTGTGTATTATATTGTAACAAAACCCCAGATGCTACGCCACTGTTTCCAACAGAACATTCCAGACTGAAGCGATTGTCTGTTTGTTGTAACACAGTAGTGGAATAGTATCGAAGATTCCGAACGTTTCTATAGACAACGAGAATGAGTTGTGCGTACACCGTGCCGTTCTATATAAAGCGGTGAGCCAACGGTCGAGGGGATCAGTCATTCAGCGTCGTGTTGAGTCAGTCAATCGGTGATTTGTGAAAATAAATGGGAAATAAATAAAACAGTATTCTGTGAACATACCTGTTAAAATAAATATCCTTGTATTGTTAAGTGTTATAATTACCGTTTAAGTGTTTCATTGTTTAGAATTGACATTTTCGTTATTGTTATTATTGTGTTTATAATTATTATAATTAATTATTGTAAATAGACATTGTACAAAATCCTAATAAATAAATTAATTAATTCCGCCAACTTAAAAACAGTTTTGTTACAATATTATAGAAGGCAGTGTAGCCTAGTGGATAGCGTACTTGGTACCAACCTCTAGACTAGATTGTCGTGGGTTCGAATCCCATCTGCGCTCATGAATGTTTTGTGATGCAATTTAGTTTTATGTTAGTTGTTATTTAATGTAATTTAAGACGCTAATGACCTAAATTGTCGACGCGTCTATATAATCTACAATAAATAAATAAATAAATATTATATTATACCTATACTTATACTAGCTTTTGCCTACGGCTTCGCTCGTGTGAACGCCTATTCTGTCCGCAGCGTAGCTAGGTAAAAAGTATCATCTAAGTACTTTAAATTCTTCTGATTTTTCTAGGAGGAACTGGTCATGCCATAGCTTACACCAGTACAAGAAAGTATTGATGTATAAAATTTAATCACAATCGTTTGAGTCTCAAACTAAAACAGTTCTGGAACCGCAATCAAAATTTGAGATAAACGGCCAAGTGCGTGTCGAGCCACGCAAAGAGTAGGGTTCCGTAGGTACTATGTAAGTTATGCTAAGCCTGCAAATTTGATAAAATAAATAAAGTAAAAACACATTCATAATCTACTCAAAAGACCCTTTTCAACCCCACAAGAATAGATACAAAAAATTTTTTTTGCCCCCCGTTGGCATGTAGGTATGCGCGCTTTCTTTTTTCTATTTTTAGTATTTGTTGATTAACTAGAGAATATGAGGGATATTTGACGTGAATTACAGCTTTATAGGTAATGGCGCTGTTAAGATAGATTTGGTAGCAAAATAGGTCTAAATTGCAACTTTGACGGTCTCTAAAACCTACAATTTTGATAAAATAAAAAAAAATAAAAACACATTACTGTAATCCACTCAAAATGCCCTTTTCAACGATACCCGACAAGAATAGGTACTAAAAAAAATGTTTGACCCTCCTTTGCATGTATGGACTATGGGGCACCCCTTTAAGTAAACCTTTTTAATCTTTTGTTATTCTCTCCATTTTTGGGCCGCTGAAATACATGTTATGTGTGAATTTCAAGTCCAGCTATCTAATTTCGTTTAGAAGTTAGAAGCCTGTAACAGACAGACATCGCTGGCACAACAAAAAAAAATATACGTCTCGAATTGATAACCTCTGTTTTTTAAGTCGATTAAAAAGCGGTGATTGTGACTAATAAATTACCATAGAGTTTACAACCCACGTTATTTAATAATTATTTAATATTATATTTTCCTTTTTAGTACATTTCAATAAAAGATTGTCTTTAGGAACTTTTTTTACTATATAGTATTATAGTACGGGAGGCAGCGTTGCATTTTAGGTAGTGATTTCATACCGACCAATTCATATTTCTAGTAATTGCTTAGGTATCAACAGCAACCAAAGTGAGCGTCAGTCGTCGCACCCGTGGTGGGTGTAGTAGCTAGAGGGTATCGAAGTCGCTAAAAAATTGGATTTTCAAATTATTTCATATACCGCACCAAATTTGATATGGTGATTATTTATATAATAAACAATAAGAAAATAACCGTCAGCTGCGTAGATAGTGGGGGAAAAGACGTCAGTTTCGCCCTAGAACATACGTGTCGGTAGATAATTTGGACGCCATTATGGATAAACGTCACGATGTGTTCATTTTGAAACATAGATGTCGCTCATTATAAGAATTTGTTCTCCAAAGAAACAAACCCCTCTGGAACAGTTATCGCATTATCGTGGATAAAATCTACGGTGCAAAAACAGGAGTATTTGCACCAAGTGAGTCATAAAATCAGTCGATGGACAATATCATGATAAATATTATAAACGTGTAGTTATTTTGTCGAGGTTAAAAATTTTTTATTTAATAATTTCAAATATAATATTTGCAACAAATACGTTTCTAAATAAAGTTTAATTTAAATACAAAGTCTAACTGTTTCAATGGTTGGGACCGTTGGGCAATTTTTGTATTCAAAAAAATATTTGTTTGTTGTTTATTTAAAATTATTATAGGGACGATTTTTGCTTTTGTTGTTCTTCGTTCTGTCGTCGTTTCGCGTTAAACAACACAAATATATGTTTAGAACTAGTCTAAACATATATTCTACATGGAAATAATGCGATTTAAAAGCAGGATAGAAGAGAAGATTTGCATCTGTCATTGAAAAGGTAAATTGTTTATTGTAAAAATAATAATGTTTTGCGCTTTTAATTCGATAAATTTATGATTTCTTTTATATATACAGAGTAACATTTAAAATAAAGATGACATTTAGACGTCTGCATTGACTTACAGTAATTAGTTGTTACAACAAAATGCTTTATTTTTAGGTTAAGAGTCATAATATGACAGGAACTTTAATTTTTGGCCATGTAAGGCAATATTTGCCTCTCTCAAAGTCAAATGACAATCGGTGATCATTTAAAATCAAAATATGGCTATACTCCTGTTTGTGGATATTATTCACTATATAATATGATTACTGTTCCAGAGGGGTTTGTTTCTTTGGAGAACAAATTCTTATAATGAGCGACATCTATGTTTCAAAATGAACACATCGTGACGTCTATCTATAATGACGTCCAAATTATCTACGGACACGGTATGTTCTAGGGCGAAACTGACGTCCTTTCCCCCACTATCTACGCAGCTGACGGTTATTTTCTTATTGTTTATCATATAAAGAATCACCATACCAAATTTGGTGCGGTATGAAATAATTTTAAAATCCAATTTTTTTTAGCGACTTTGACACCCTCTAGCTACCACCCCCACCGCTACTGGCGCAGCTGACGGTCGGATATCTCATCATGGAGATGAGAACTAACATTGGTATAATTATCAGCCGGTATGAAATAATTTACTCATTTACAACGCTGCCTCCCGTACTATTATACTCCGTATATGGGAAAGTAAAGAAATTTGAACATTATAAACGACAAATTATACCACGCGTTTAAATCCCGAAAATGTATTTTGTTCAGAAAGTTTTGGGTTAACAATAATAACCTTAGAGTGTTAATGATTATTCTGTGTCAATCGGTAACTTGCTAGAGCGTATGTTATCCTGTTAAAAGCCTCAATTTATTCACGCAAGTGTGCGCGCTTCTATTAGGGGTGATTATTAATTATAAATTATAAATTGTGGAAATCATCTAAGGACGCAATTAAAAAAAAATAGTTTTAAATAATAAAATGTCATTTTTTGCGTATTAATAAAATCTAAAGTAGCACGCCAATAAAAATTAAACTTTGTACATTCCATAAGCTTGGTGAAAATTTGAGACCTAAAATGTTATCCAGACCGCTTCGAGAAAAGATAGACTAGGCAGTGCCCGACTTGGCGGGTGCATTACCGTGCACCCAGATAATTAAACTGCATTTTATTCATTTTACAATGTTCTATCGAAATCCACTGTGATTTTTTTTTATTAACTTCCCATTGGAAATAGTTGTAATGGGTCCGATTTTGCGAATGAAAAATTTGGGAATATCTGCACGTTTTGAGGTCCCTAGAGTCCGAATCTACTGTTTTTAGAGAGATGTGTGTACGTACGTACGTTCGCTCGTTGGTGAAATAATGATATCGACTCCGGACCAATTTCATTCGACGCATAATTGCACAATGAAAACCTGATAAGGTTTGCAAAAAATTTGAATTGGCGGTTTTTTTTATAACAAAGAAAACATGGTAACCTGTATTGCAAATAGTTTCTCTACGGTAAACTGGTCTCTGATCTGTAAGGGCACCCAATGGAAGTTAGCAGAGTGGGTTTACCCACACATCAAGCCTATTTTTTTGTTTATTTAATCGCCTACTAAAAACCCATTCATATTACAGTCGACTCTCGTTAATTCGAAACTCGAGGGACTCTTAAAATATTACGAATTATCGAGTGTTTGAAATATCAAATGGTTCGAAACAAAGGCTCAACAAACAAACGTTGATACAAGTTTGAACTTGTCGCAAAATGTATGTATGTACTTACAATCTTTCCGCCTCTTTCTCTCTGCAACTTTGAATTGTCGAGTGTTGGACGCCGATGAGTTCGAATTAACGCGTCGTTTTGTTATATAGCAATGATTTTTTCGTACGAATTACCAAGTGCATAAAAATGTATTGATTTAGTTCGAAATATAAAGAGATTTTGTAGGGAACTCGTGATAACTTTGAATTATAGAGAGGTTCGAATTATCGCAGGTTTGAATTAACAAGAGTCGACTGTATAAAGATCTTTTTGACGTAAATTTAATATTATCATAGATCTTTATATAAAATTAATAATAAATAAATAAAACAACAAAATTTGATTTAATCAAGACGAGTCTAAAATACGTCTGATCACAACGAGATTATAATTTTGAATTACTTGTTTGTTTCAAAAGCGTAGCTCATAGAAACTCCAAAACAAAACAATGTTGTGGTCGACTATGTAGAGTATTAATGTTGACTCAAAAAGACACAACATTATCTATTGGTGAACCTTATACCGGGTGCTGATTTGATTTGCGGGTAATATAGGGATTTTACATGTAAAATTATGTTTATGAGTTTTCCTGTTTCTGTATATATTTTGGTGAAAAAAAACAAATACAAAATTTGTTCATAATTAAAAACTCTACCTGACACGTATGTTTGCAAATTACCCATAGGCGCAGTTTTTAATTACAAAATAATTATTAAGGAACTGTAATAATTTAAGTTTAAATTAAAAATATTTTATCCGAATAGCCATTATTTTGTTTGACGTCATGGCTAGGATAAAATATTTTTAATTTAAACTTAATTACAGTTTCTTAATAATTATTTTGTAAATAAAAGCTGCATATTGGTAACTTACAAACATACGTGTCAGGTTGAGTTTTTAATTATGAACAAATTTTGTATTTGTTTTTTTTTCACGAAAATATATAGGGAAGCAGGAAAATTCGTAAACATGATTTTACATGTAAAATCCCTATTACCTACTCGTAAAGCAAATCAGCACCCGGTATAAAAATTAGACTACATAAGTTGGGTAGCGTCTGTTTCCACTGCAGGATTTGTGCGACAAAATTGACATCCTGTACGCTGCTATGAGTGAATGGTTTAATGTAATATTATGTTATCTATATATAGAGAGTTATTTAAAATAGCAGTTAAATAGCTGTGTATACTGTTTTAGGGTCGAATCATGGTATTAAGGCTGTAAATACTGTTTCGAATTTCCAATCCCTCGCAGCAACAACCACCTGATCTGACACTTTAGAGAATCCGAAAGGATTTTCTTGTCATCCCGAAAGTTTGAGTGGATTTGTGCACAAAACTCATGTAGCCGCAAGCTGTGGTGGTGGGGAAAAGAGTGGGGGGAAAGGAAACAACGTTGCGCTCTCGTGGTGTCTGGGGATGGGACAGACACTGGGGGCGGTTAAACACGCTTACAACAAGGATTGTATATAAGGAGGATGTACTGCCTCTACACACACACTACACTGTACTCGTGTCCCTAGACTAATAATACGTAGACCGAATAAAATCTTTTTGGTAAGTTGACTTTCTTTTTTTAAGACCACCAACTGCCAGGGTTATCTGGATCTAGTAACAATTCATATTTTTTAATAACAAATTGAAAATTCAATTAATAATTTTATTATCTTATATATAAAATTCTCGTGTCGCGGTGTACGTTATTATACTCCTCCGAAACGGCTGGACCGATTTTGATGAAATTTTGTGTGCTTATCGGGTAGGGTGGAGAATCGGACAACATCTATTTTTCATCCCCCTAAATGTTAAGGGTGGTCCACCCCAAATTTTTTTTTTTTATTTTTTGGACAAAATTTTTTTTTTTAATTTTTTCATGATTCAGCATTGATCAACCCCTGATTTTTAATCGCGATTTTTATATTAAGCTTTAAAAAATACATATATGGCGAACGAGCGAAGCGAGTGAGTAGTGTATTTATAATATTCAAGCGAACGAGCGAAGCGAGTGAGTAGGCGAAAATATTCAAGCGAATGAGCGAAGCGAGTGAGTAGGCGAAAATATTCAAGCGAACGAGCGAAGCGAGTGAGTAGTGCATTTATAATATTCAAGCGAACGAGCGAAGCGAGTGAGTACTGTATTAATAAAATTCAAACGAACGAGCGAAGCGAGTGAGTAATGTAATTATTCCTAGAAATTATTAACAACGTTTGCCGGATCAGCTATACTAAATATACGTGAGCGGAGTAATGGGTGACCGCTATTAAATCATAATTTCATACCACCCGAGCGAAGCCGGGACGGGTCCGCTAGTATTGTTATAAAACTGTTTTCTGAGTTGGCGGAATAAATATTTATTTACAATAATTAAAAACACAATAATAATGAATGCAACAACGAAATGCCAGTTCTGTAACACTGGTGTCAGGTGCGGGGTGTAAACAAATTAGAATGGCGGTAAAATTGGCTGAGTTGAAAGTGGCGGAATTAAGAAGCGAGCTTGAAGAAAGGGACCTGGACACCTCAGGATCGAAAAATATCCTGCAAGCTCGGCTCCGGGAGGCTTTGTCGTCGGAGGGGAAAGACCCCGAAACCGTCAAGTTCGAAGTACCGGGCAGCGAGTTAAAGGTGTTAACAAAAGAAATACAAGGAATGGGAAAATAAATACAAGGTATGGAGGAGAAAATACATACGAAAATGGAAGGAATGGCAAATAAAATGGAAGGAATACATCTGAAAATGGAAGGAATGGCAAATAAAATGGAAGGAATACATCTGAAAATGGAAGGAAACTTTCGCGCAGGTACCAGTTGTTCAGTAAGCAGACCCCGTTTCTCAGAACTCTTGCCTGCCGTTTATATACAGGTGATCCGTAACAATATGCAGTGAGTTTAGTACGGCTGATGAATATTATAGGATTTTTGGAAAAAATTGCAGCCAATATTTAGTTAAGAAACAATTTTAATTTTTATGACGGCCTGTCATGTGTTAATATATCTAGAAAAATTGAACGTTTCGTTCTTTTGAGAATCTTTAGTAATAACAAGAAGAAATTTTACATGTCAAATATATTATAGATCTAGACTTGCCATACGTCCGGATTTGGTAACCATGTCCTGACTTTTGTCCGGACTCATAATTACGTCCGGATTTTCAATAAATAAAAACAAACAAAGTTTTATTAAAGAAAGCCCTTACGTCTGGAAAGTACCTACGAATGGTACTCAGAATCAGAAGGAATCAAACGAAGACGTGAAAATGAAGCTGGGGATGACGAAGGACCGAGTCAGTAGTCATTTATATGATAATAAGTACAACATAATTATATATTTTAAATTTAAATAATTAAATAAATGCATATTATGTTGATTTTGAGTTTTTTAATTACTAATATCCACCTCTTCTGTACACTCTTCAGTAGTTATACTCTTAGTTTTCCCAATTTCTACAACCGACATTTGAAATAAAATACTAAAAAAATATTTCGCAGCTCGCGCTTCACGGTCGCCGCGATTTATCCCCAGATCTGCTGGACCGTCCGGACTTAACTAAAAAATTATGGAAACCCTATATAAATCCTATAATGGAAAGTATTGTAGCAAAACCCCAGATGTTACGCCACTGGCGACAATCGAAGCATCCAGAACAAGTAACAATGGTGAGGCGTGGCATTATATCGAAGACACAAGAATGTTCTAGAAAGCGCGCGAACGTGGGGGGGGGGGCAAGCTGCTAGCTCTATATAAGTAGAGCAGTCACCAGAGAATAACAACGAGTGTCGTGTGACAATGTCGATTTGAAATAAATACAGTTCAGTGCGCTTCAGTTCGTGTTATTATTATATAAACAGTGTTGACTATTAGAATTGAGATATAATTGTTACAGTTTATTGTTATCCGTTTTTTGTTACATTTTTAATTGTTGTAAATAAATAATTTATTCTACCCACGTAAGAAAACAGTTTTGTTACAGTATAATAATTGTATTATAGTATATTTTAAATATTAAGATAAAAGAACAATACATTAATAATTTTAACTAGTTTTCGTAGAACATGGACGCTTGCAATAGATAATAAGATAAATAAACAGCGGCATTGCTACATGTTGGGCTATTCTCAAGCTCTAGTAAGTCGATTATGCTGATCATTAGAATATACTCTGAAATGAACAATTTTACAGTTTTTAATGGGAAATGGAATTACCTCGACTATTTGAAATCCTTTGAAATCATTATTTTATCTTTTTATTAATTTCAGACTGAAAATTTTGAATCTGTCAATATTTTAAGTCCATCAAAATGTTTTGATTTTCGCCACCATGGGTGCTATAAGCCCTATTCCAGGCCCGGATCCAGGGAGGGGGGGGGGCAATGGAGGCAATTGCCCCCCCCAGCCTTGACTATATATAGACTACTTATATTTAAATAATAATATTCACCTAATTTTTGGTTTCATACACACAAATCACAAAATCAGAACGAATCTCTTGGAAGATAGGTAACTCTCATAAAAATTGCCCCCCCCCCTAGCGAAACCCTGGATTCTATAGCTACTCAATGTCATGCAGATGGCGAATACTGAAATGTGGTATCCCACTTCTGAAATATCCACATGCAATAATTAGTCAACTGTTATCATCTACTATATGTTATAACATACAAGTAGCGCAACTGTCTGTCTGCCAGAAACAAGTGAAGAACGGACAGACGCACTCTGTTGCGCACTGTGTTATGATGTTGTACCACAACACCAGTTGTTCATTATAAAAGTTGTGAAACCCTTTTGAAATTTATTACAATAACATGTTCATAAGATTTTCACACGTATCTTTTATTTCCAAGCGAGTGCAGCTTCAACTGTTATCACGTGATGTCAGACAAACGTTCACGTTTTTCTTGTAAACGCCATTTTTAATAATATAATAATAATGCGTTTAACGTCCATTTCTCGACATTATGTCATAACAGACGCCATTCGCACCATTACTATTTTCCATTTTACACTTCCCGTTGTTTTCTACATATTTTAAACTTCAAGTTTTATTTTTTTATTAGCAATGTGCGAATGGAGGAATTATAGGAAATTAGGATAAGGTAGGCAACTTTGGGAGCATAAGAGTTTAACAGGTAATCGGCCATGGCCTTGAATAAGGAACCATTTCACCATTTCGATATTCATCTGGAATTATTGAGGGAAACCATTAAACCTCAACAAGATGGCCGGTACAGGAATTACCGTTTCTCGGCGTGAGGCAGTAGGAAAAAGCTCTAGCCACATCTGGCTCCGCCAGTATTCGAACCCAGTACCTTCCGAATGCGAGTCTAGTGCTGTACCACTAAGCTACATCGCGATCGCTCGGTCAACGAGCGAAGCGAGTTAGTAGTGTATTGCACCCGGGCGAAGCCAGACGGGTACCGCTAGTTTAAACATAAAATAAATGCAAGGAGGTAAAAACATTAAGATTAATACAGCTCTGGAAACTAATCGTATCTAATAGTGATATAAAAGGAGTACAGAACGAATTTGAATAAGTAATATATTCTAACTCACCCATCTAACGTTCCTTTAACGCAATCTGCAATTCAAATAATACTTCTCACCGATGCAAAAAGTACCTACGTTACAAAAAGACTGATGCTTTAGTAGTTCAGATATCAGTTTACAAAATTGTATATTCGTTTGAATGAGGAATTGAATCAAAGGTCGTACATTTCTATATAACTTCGAACAAATAGCCTTTCAGCCATGGTATGCACTTTTCGACACTTTTTGAAGTTACGCAGTTAACTAATGCTCTGCCTTAAGGTACGTGCAGTATGGAGCTGGGATTCTAGATGGTAGCGTATAGATCATAGCAGGGCTTGCTTAAATTAATGCATTGTTATTTATATGCGAGCGTACACAACGAAGCAGTAGTGATGGGCGATTTCGAGATGTTTTTACAATCGAAACAATTGTAATCGTTCATAATAACAATCGAGTCCACATCCGACTCGGTGTTTGATTTTAGAATCGAAATGTTCGATTGTTCAAGTCGATTATTTGTCACATAGGTTATAACAATAGCAGCGAATTAGAATACATATAATCGCGATTCAAGGATATATGCTAGTCGACTGACATTCACGCGACTCGTTGATTGTTCACTGTTCACACTGTTCAATCGGTACTCACTACTCTGTGATCTCTTCACTATTAAATTCGTATTTCACGATTACTAACAATCGACCATAGACTCGACTACAGTTGTTGAGTGATGAACGATTGTGTGGCTCTCGACAGTGTACGATTCAGTACTATATGCGACTCGGTCTCGGTGAACTATGAAACAACAACAATCGAGTCCAAGTGACAAACATCGAGAGTCATCGAGATGTTTGAACAATCGAGACAATCGAGTAAAATATCTCGTACCGCGCATCACTACGAAGCAGTGAGTGTAGCAGGTATTATGCGCTGTTACAAGAGCTGGTAGATACAAGAATGTATCTCACCATTCTTTCAGCGCGCTGACTACTACAATCAACGTGTGACAACTGTCAAATGGCCGTTATACAAGTTTCGCAATGGATGTGACTAGTTTAATAAGTGAAATTTTGCCAGTTTTTATTAACTTCCCACTGGAAGTTATTGTAATGGGTCCGAAAATCGAAATCAAAAAGGAAAAAAAATTTTAATGTTTCAAGGTCACTACACTATTTTTACACTACTTTTTGAAAGATGTCTGTGTATGTGTGTGTGTGTGTGTGTGTACGTACGTACGTACGTACGTATGTGTCCATTTCTTTCTAAGACGAAATCTCGAGAACGAAAAATGATATCGACTACGTTGGGGTGCCAATCGACGCGTATTAACGTAAATATGATCTGAAAGCAATTTTTTTAAAATCGGTTCAGCCGTTCTTTTTTCTTAACCAAATAACCTCCAAAAAAGTAGATTTTACACAATATCTCGCGAATAAAAAATTATATCGACTTCGTAAGGGTGTCAATCGAGGCGTGTTAACGTCATTTTGATCCGACATAAATTTTATAAAAATCGGTTCAGCCGTTTTTTTTTTTTTTTTTTTTTAATTATTGATGTTTTAATGATTAAAATGATTACTTTTCTGTGTAATATCTAATTTAATTATTATTATTAAATATTTATCAAACTGGGAAGTTCGTCGTGTGGACCTCAAGGGTCGCACTTTAGTCCTAATAAACGACCCACCTCACGGCTTGTTTAATTTGTTTTGAATTTTTTCTAAGACGTATTGAAAAGTGTTAGGTTCCATACGTAAATATTCAAAAAACCGGTTTGGGTAAAATTTTAATTCTTGGTATAAATGATGAAATTCGCCATGTTTAGATTATTTTCTATTAATAGGGCGAACATGATAGCTCCTACCCAAATTTGTATTTAAAATATACCACTTTGTAGCAGAAGAACACAAATATTCATCTTCGCTATCTGACATTTCAAACGCGATTTAAGCTTGTAGCAACGCTAGTATCAAAGCTTCGTTGTGCAAACCTATAAGCTCTTATAATTTCAGCCACCATCTACCATACATGCTACCATCTAGAATCCCAACTGCGTACTGCACGTACCTTTAGGCTCCAGCTTACTTAGCTTTCGGCCCTGTGTGTGTGCAACAATGTAGTGTATATAAATTCACAACAAACGGGCAGCGTGGCTATACTGCACACCGCCAAATTGGAACAACGCCCCGATTTCCAAATTAGTGACCGGCGCAGCTACCGAGCGTTGCGGCGGCACAAACGGTCGACTGCATACATAACACTCTTAATGAACTAATAGAGTAGTGATGTGCAAGTATTCACTTCACTGCTACTTTTTCACAGATATCAATTTTTCACAGCGACCTTAAAAGATGTCACTTAAAAGTAGCTGCTACCAATTTCACTCTTAACGTTTACATATTATCCAACTAGTATGGTCTGCACACTGCTACCTGCATACTGTGAAATGTGAATAGTTCACAGTTCGCTAGCATTTCACAGTTCACAGTTTACAATTACGTTCACAGATGTGTACCTGCTACCTACCTATTGTACCCAACAGTGAAAAATTTAAAATAAGGTTTATCAGGTAGGTATAGGTACCTATCGTATTTACGTATATCATTATCTATTGGCACAAGATATTGATTTGTTTTAATAACTTGTACAGTGTACGTTATTTAAGTGTAAAAAATTAGGAAGTATAAGAAAAGTAAATGCGAAATAAAAGCAAAACAAGCCGTGAGGTGGGTCGTTTATTAGGACTAAAGTGCGACCCTTGAGGTCCACACGACGAACTTCCCAGTTTGATAAATATTTAATAATAATAATTAAATTAGATATTACACAGAAAAGTAATCATTTTAATCATGAAAACATCAATAATTAAAAAAAAAAAAAAAAAAAAAAAAAAAAACGGCTGAACCGATTTTTATAAAATTTATGTCGGATCAAAATGACGTTAACACGCCTCGATTGACACCCTTACGAAGTCGATATAATTTTTTATTCGCGAGATATTGTGTAAAATCTACTTTTTTGGAGGTTATTTAGTTAAGAAAAAAGAACGGCTGAACCGATTTAAAAAAAAATCCTTTCAGATCATATTTACGTTAATACGCGTCGATTGGCACCCCAACGTAGTCGATATCATTTTTCGTTCTCGAGATTTCGTCTTAGAAAGAAATTGACACATACATACGTACGTACGTACATACGTACACACACACACACACACACACACACACAGACATCTTTCTAAAAGTAGTGTAAAAATAGTGTAGTGACCTTGAAACATAAAATTTTTTTTTCCTTTTTGATTTCGATTTTCGGACCCATTACAATAACTTCCAATGGGAAGTTAAAAATATATTTGCTTTGTTAATGTTTCTTGACGCGGATTGTTCAAAAGTGTTTCGAATAATTTTTTCTATTAATTCAAATTTAGATAATGTTAATTAACGTATCAAAAAATACATGGACAAAAAAAATATAGGTACCCTTTTTCACAGTGACCTTCATGCAAAATACAAATCTGCTTTACGTTACATCCGGTCAAATCTTTTGTTATGCCTAATAGGTAATAATAGTGACTGTGAAACGCATTTTTTCATAATTCATTTCACCGCTGCTATATTATATCCTAACAACTAACCCAGTTCGCTGCACAGTGCACAATGCATATGGCACACTGCGCATTGAAAGGATTTTACCAGTTTACCTGAGATATTTTAACTGTGAAATTTTTCACTGCTAAAAGTAGCAGTGAATAAAAAGTAGCATTCACAGTTTTCACTGCTACTGAAAATTCACTGATATGCCTATCTCTATAATAGAGCTCATTAAACGTGGTCGTTCACACACACACACACACACGCACACACTTACGCACACGTGTTTTCTATATAAAGGTTGGATCGGAATATTCCTGTTGAACGTCATAAGGCTAAAGCCGGCTCCAGACAACACGACAAATGTCGACCAACGTTGACTTTCGGGAAATTGCCATGCCGTGTGGATGGTTTTCCTGTGCCCTATATTTTACAGTCACCAATGTTGGCATTGGAAGACATTCGCTCTGATGGCGGTTTTTTGAACACACATTAAAGGAATTGGCCAACGCTGGTCTCGACTTGCAAATATGACTTTTTTTTTCATTCAGACGTCTGGGCAGCGGTGTTTGTCAGTGTGTGTATATTATTGTGATTTATGAGTTGTATGGAACATGTATTAAGAGCTGGGCACAAGAAATTATCACCTCTTAAGCACTTGCAATAATTGCGTCATCTTCGCTATCCGTTTTGTTTAATGTTTGTGTATAATCACTAAAAATTGGCTGTAGTGCCTGTAGTACTAAGCTTGGTCAACGCTGACCAAGTAGAATCCTGTCATGTGGATACCGGACATATTCGAATGATCACACCCATTACATTTAGACCGAGAGCTAGTGACAATTTTTTGGTGTTATTTATTCAAAGCCTTATTTTTGTGAAGATGTTGACGGAGGCATATTAAAGTGCCCTGAGTAAAGGATATTGCTAGATAGCGGTATGGGAGGGATGCAGACCGCCCCCAAGATGTAACAAAAAAAATGGTCTCAATTATTATTGCTTCAAGGTTGAAATTGTTTGTATAGCTTGTCGGTGACCCAACAATGCCATTATAATATTTGCAGATCGATTAGTCAGTATTAAAGGGGTGGCAGATCACCCTAAACGTGTCATGTACTCGACGAAATTTATATTAAGTATTAGTTCAAGGTTCAAATTTTAATATATTATTACGGCAACGGTTTTAAGCATATATTTCAATTTGCAGAACAAAATGTTGGTATTAACCGCCTTGCAGAACAATATAAATATCTAGGCGAGCAAGTTTCCCCTAAGAGAGGGGGTTAATACCGACATTTTGTTCTGCAAATTGAAATATATGTTTAAAACAGTCGCCGTAACAACATGTAAAAATATGAACCTTGAACTAATAACAGGTATAAATTTCGTTGGGTACATGACACATTTAGGGTGATCTGCCACCCCTTTAATACTGACCAATCGATATGCAAATATTATAATGGCATTATTGGGTCACCGACAAGCTATACAAACAATTTCAGTCTTGAAGCAATAATAATTGTGACCATTTTTTTTTGTTACATGTTGGGGGCGGTCTGCATCCCTCCCATACCGCTATCTAGCAAAATCTCTTACTCAAGGCACTTTAATATGCCTCCCTCAACATCTTCACAAAAATAAGGCCTTGAATAAATAACACCAAAAATTTGTCACTATAGCTCTCGGTCTAATTGGTCGTCCAATACATTCGCCAAGTTGCTTCGGAGTGGTCGATAGGATTTAGAAGGTATAACAATACTTTAAAATGTATAATCTAAGGCCAGGCGCATACACACAATTGTTTCCACGACTAAACAGTTTAGTCGATTTGTGCACGAAGGCCAAATAAATAATATATCGAACGTGTTGTAGGTATAAAGTGGAGATTCGTAAGCTGACCGAGTTTTAACAATATTTTATTAAAATGCAAGTTCACCTATACCTACTGGAACATACATAAAATCAGGGCCGCAGCAAGGAAATCTTGCGCCTGGGGCCAACATTTCAATTTGCGCCCCCCCCCCAATAAAAATCAAAAAATGCATGATATAGGATTTTTATAAGATATTCCAACACAACCAACTGAAAAACATAAAAAATGTTCACTAATCGACTCCAACAACTCGCACTTTTAGTTTCAAAGATATATAAACAGCATCTGAGAGATTTTTGAGTTTTCTTAAAAATTACAAAAGTAAGAAGACCCCCCTCTTTGTACAAATTTGCGAAATTTTTGAAAAATAAATTCGATCTGATTCGTTTGATATTAAGTCAATTTATAGAAAAAATAGCGCTGAATCGACTCTAACAACTCGCACTTTTAGTTTATAATATATTTCTATAGAAATTATCGCCAAATTCGTTAGCCGTTTCTGACTCATTGAAGATCGTAAATAATTTTTTATGAGCTTCGGTTTACTGAACTATCTCTCACATGAAGTAGTGGTTACGGGAATTGTTAAAAAAATTCTATATGCTATTCCCATGTTTGAATAGCTTTCCACTAAACCCAAATCATGAATTGTTTGTAGTACTCTAAATGTGACATTTTATTAATATTTTCATTTAATGATTCAAGCATTTGCTTTGCGCTTGCTACTTTTGTAATATTAAATACGTAATGTGAAATACAAATTAATAATAAGTGTTATATTTCTTTCTTTAGTCCTATTTGCAAAAGTATTATTATTTATTGTATATTTTATATTTGTCGAATTGTAATTAGCCTGGCAATAATCATTGTCGTTATTCATGTCAAAAAATACAGCGTCTTCGGCGCCCCTTGCTTAATGCGCCCGGGGCCGTCGCCCCCTCCGCCCTACCCTTACTGCGGCCCTGCATAAAATAGGGTTCATTCCATATAGCACTGCTATTACCTTTGCTTATGAAATACACAGTAAGATAACCTTATGGACTTATTTTAATCTTGTTGTGACGACTCGGACTGCGTTTTACCATTTCAACTCCAGAGGGAATGGTAGTACTACTAATAATTTCAGGTCGAAATTCACTTTTCACAATTTTACAATATTTTTTCATTTTGAGACTTTACACAATATCTCGCGAATAAAGACTTATACCGACTTCGTAAGGGTGTCAATTGAGGCGTGTTAACGTCATTTTGATCCGACATAAATTTTATAAAAATCGGTTCAGCCGTTTATTTTTTTTTAATTATTGTTAAAAATAAATATTATTTATGTTTTAATGATTAAAATTATTACTTTTCTGTGTAATATCTAATTTAATTATTATTATTAAATATTTATCGAACTGGGAAGTTCGTCGTGTGGACCTCAAGGGTCGCACTTTAGTCCTAATAAACGACCCACCTCACGGCTTGTTTAATAATTAGTTATAAGGCCCCGCTATCCACAATGACATAATCACATAATAACATAATCGGATATCACTGTAGTAATGTAGAATTTCACGGAGAAGTAGAATCTGTTAGAAAAAGTAGGGGTTGTCATTAAAAAAATATCGATGACGTCATTGTTAAAAGAGGTGGGGGTAGAAAAAATTGGTAATTATCAAAAAAGGTGCGTGATCAAGAAATAAGGTTGACATGTTCGAGGATCGGGAAGTTTTTTATTTCGAGCGTTCCACAGCCAACGTTCGCACTGTATAAGCAATTAATGTATTCCACAGCATTGCTATCAACTTGTAACAGTAATATTTTAACACAAAATTTGATTAAAATGCTACAAAGCGATACGAGTCGAACAACGATTACTGGAATAGCTATATTGTAGAGGCCAAAGTTACGGGATTCAGCTTCCGTGACAGGGTTGTAGTTGAATTACTGAAAATATTCAGAGTACAGACGCATATAGCGGAAAGCTGGTGACGTATTTCATAAGATACAATCAGACGCTTGTACCTATCTTTTCTGGTTTAGAAGTTGCATGCATAATAAGAAGTACTTATTAGAAATACCTTGTGTCCGTCTTGTGACTTCATGTGTTGTTAACACGACGCGTTTCAGCAACAAGTTGCCATCTTCAGGTGTGATTAATTTTTTATATTATAAAACGCACATTGAGTAACACGTTATAATCTTATGATGCTAAGCACATGTCTATTATGCTGTGGAATGTGGATTATGAAGTACCTACTGATTAAAATTTCGAGATTTTATTTATTTATTTATATAAATAACCTACAAACAGGCCAAGGCCTAATTATGATTTATATAGTAGGTAGGTAGATGAAATGGAAGTGTGAGTGTGTATGTATGTGGACGATTAATGAGTATTGGGTGTTTGTGTGTTAATTATTGTGTCGTATATTTATGTTCGATTTTAACGTTAGTTTGTCATTAAGAATGTTGGTATTGTCGAATTTTGTGGCTTTATAAGTATATTTCATATTCTTCCAGGGTGTCCATGTGTTTACCTTTACTGCAAATATATAACACTCTAAGAATGTATCAAGTTGTATGCGTTTAAAGTTTTCAAAAAATCACAAAAAAAAAATTTGAATGATCGTATCTTCTAAACTTGTGCTTATTGGAATCAGCGTAATTTATCCATGAGCGGAGGCGGGATTCGAACCCACGACAGTTTGATTCAGAGGCCGCGTTACGCGAGTGTAAAGCGTTGTGTCAAAATAACTGGTTACGGAAAATAACTAGTTATGTACAGTGTACACTGTGCAGTGAAGTTGTGCGTTGTGTCCAAATAACTGCTTACGGAAGTAACTAGTTTTCATAAACTACGTTCGTTTTTTACCCGACTGCGAAGCAAAGGAGTGGTAATGTGTTTAACAGTCTATGTATGTATGTATGTATGTTCCTTTGAAGCACTATACAGACCAAACGCCTGGGCCGATTTTTATGATTCACACGTCAATCGATTCCCCCCTTAGTCCGGCGAGTGTCACTAAAGACATGACGTTAGTGAAAATTCAATATGGCGACTACAGGACGCCATATTGTGAAAATGAAAAAAATGAAAGTCAACAAACTATGTCAAGTGGAGTATCGTTGAATAGGTATTTAAAAATAATTTTTAGTTTTCCCTCAACATTTTTCGATTGGACTGACCGTTTAGGATCTATATCGATTTATTTTTAACTAAAAACATTTGAAATAAAAAATTTATTAAAAAAAAACCAAAAATTCGACTGCGTAAAAATCGAACTTAAAAGATGGAAACAAGATCAAGTGATAACATGCAGTCGGAGGCATAGTAGTAACAAATTGAACAGAAATACCTCCGACTGCATGTTATCATTTGATCTTGTTTCCATCTTTTAAGTTCGATTTTTACGCAGTCGGGTTTTTTGTTTTTTAATAAATTATTTTTCACATGTGGTTTGTGCTGTGAAGTTGTACGTTGCGTCGAAATAGCTGCTTACGGAAAATAACTAGTTTTTCGCGACACCAGAAACTATATATTCGGTTATCTAATATCTACCACATAAGCAGTTTTTAAAACTGATTACGTTAAATAACGTCCACTCCTAGAGAGTTCTAAGGAAAGATAGGATATACGTCTCCGACTGAGTTACTGTCCTACATGGTCGGATCCCACACAGTAGGACTACAGCCTTGTGTGTGGAAAGTACGTGCCGGCGTAGATGCTGTTGCGCCAGAAGGACGTGTCCCACATACCATATCTCATTAGCGGTGCCTAACAAACTCCACTGCTAAATTACTCTGCTGTGTCGGTTTAAACTATTGACCTTCTCTCTAGGACACCTGTGAACACAATCAGTTTTTTGTTGCGCTTTTTTTATTTTACAATTTTGCAGTTCTGAAATAGTTAACCCAACTACAAGTCGAGTGGCTAATTTATATTTACTTCAAGAGAAAAGTCAATACGTCTTAACTCGAACTTGCTAGTTGTTAGCTCTATAAAAAAAATCGAATAGGTACCTACTTCCCTAGTATAGTAGAGGTGGGAAGTAAAAAACGGTCAAGGATAAACCTACTTCTTGCACCAAAGATTCCGTAAATCAATCTCTATAGCTTTCCTATAATATTTTTACTATAATAAAATAATAAGAACACCTTGGTTATAATGATTGGATAAAGTAACAACAGGATACAAGGCTTATAATTTAAAAACAGTTATTCACTTTTCATTTTTAATGGCCAACGTTTCGGCAAACATTTTTTGCCTTCCTCAGGACCTTAAATATTTTAGTGAACCGTCATAAATTTAAAATTTAAAAACATGCATTAGTTTAAAATTAATTTTGTCCAAATAAAACTTTTTAAGAGTATATCTCATTAATTAAAAATTGAAATTTAAAAATTTTAAAAATTTAAAATATAAAACTATGCTTTCGCTAATTTAAAAAACTATGAATTCATCAATTCATAGTTTTTTAAAATAGCGAAAGCATAGTTTTATATTTTAAATTTTTAAAATTTTTAAATTTCAATTTTTAATTAATGAGATATACTCTTAAAAAGTTTTATTTGGACAAAATTAATTTTAAACTAATGCATGTTTTTAAATTTTAAATTTGTGACGGTTCACTAAAATATTTAAAGTCCTAAGGAAGGCAAAAAATGTTTGCCGAAACGTTGGCCATTAAAAATGAAAAGTGAATAACTGTTTTTAAATTATAAGCCTTGTATCCTGTTGTTACTTTATCCAATATTTTTACTATACCCACTATAAAATAACTACTTTACATGCGTCTATACAGGGTGAGGCACATAAAGTGTTACAAGCTAATATCTCAGAAAATATTGGTTGTAGCAAAAAAGTTTTGAATAAAAACTCTTTGGTATCAAAGGGGACTATGTTGGTAAAATTATAGGTTTTCTTCTCGATTGATATGCTGCGGTCGAGTCAAGATCACCTCCATTTTTAACTTCCCATTGGAAGTTATTGTAATGGGTCCGAAAATCGAAATCAAAATGTATAACAAATTTTTATGTTTCAAGGTCACCACACTATTTTTACACTATTTTTAGAAAGATGTCTGTGTGTGTATGTGTGTGTGTGTACGTATGTACGTACGTACGTACGTACGTATGTGCCCATTTCTTTCTAAGACGAAATCTCGAGAATGAAAAATGATATCGACTATACGTTAGGGAGCCAATCGACGCGTATTAACGTAAATATGATCTGAAAGAAATTTTTTCAAAATCGGTTCAGCCGTTCTTTTTTCTTAACCAAATAACCTCCAAAAAAGTAGATTTTACACAATATCTCGCAAATAAAAAATTATATCGACTTCGTAAGGGTGTCAATCGAGGCGTGTTAACGTCATTTTGATCCGACATGAATTTTATAAAAATCGGGAAGTTCGTCGTGTGGACCTCAAGGGTCGCACTTTAGTCCTAATAAACGACCGATCTCACGGCTTGTTTTTACTATTTTCATACGGACTCCTAAAAATACTATTTTTCTACATATTTGGATATGTTTCGCTATCAGCTGAGCTACCAGAAAATGACAAGACACATACATTTTTATGTCTTTTAGAATAACAATATCGATATACATAAAGAACAACTCACCTTCTTCTAATTGTCGATCAGATAGTAATCAAAGCGGGCTGCAACGTTGTAAGCAATCAGTATTGCGGCCACTGCGGCCAACCGCCGCATGCTGTTGCATAATGGATGATCCAGTGATGCAGTTCAATATTGATTACGTAAACCTGAAACAACATAACAAAGCTCTGTTAGTGTCCACTTAACTCTAGATTAAATATATTATGTACGTACGCTGTGATCTAATTCTAATTAAAACCAATTTAACTAATTATGGAAAATTATGGACGTAATTCCAAAGTTTATAATGCAATATTGTATAGTGTAGCGGTAAGAGCATGATGGGTCAAGAAGCTGTTTTACTATTCCAACTCCACAAGTGGAGACGCTGCTACGTACTAATTTAATTCACTTTTAACAATTTTACAATAATTTCCCTACTTAAGAGCTTCGAAATATAAAAAACGTAGTTTTGTAAAAAATTTGTTTGCCTGTCAGCGCGATATCGATCAACGATCAAAGATATACCTATGAAATTGTGCTTTAAAGACCACCAACAGCTAAGGTACTCCGTCTTTTTGATACAAATGTCAAGTCGGTATTATTATACGCATGCGAAACATGGACATCCTCTGAAAAGAACACGAACGCTTGTCAAGTCTTTGTAAATAATTGTCTGAGACGGATACTCGGGTTGAAATGGTACCATCGAGTTTCAAATGCTGAGTTACTAGCTAGATCAGCACAAATACCAGTAAGGAGAACAATAAAATCAAGAAAATGGAAGGGGATAGGACATTCCCTTAGAAAAGAAGAAACTGATATTACTCGTAGCGCACTAGAGTGGAACCCGCAAGGAAGCAGACAACAAGGACGTCCAAAAAATACTTGGAGACGCACTATGGAGGCCAAAATGAGAGAATATGGCGTCACCTGGCAAGAAGTTAAGAGACTCGCTCTCGTGCCTCGTCAGAGCATTTGTAGAAGTCCTATGTTCCTAAAGCAACCAAAGGAATTTAATAATATATATATATATATATATATATATATATATATATATATAAACAGCTAAGGTTATTTGGGCCTAACACCAATTCATATTTTCAATTCATTATTTTTTTTTAATAATAAATTGAAAATCCAATTTACACTTTTACCAGCTCTCGAGCTAGAACCCGGGAACTGGGGACTTGTAATAAAGGAACCATAGCGACGCCATGTAAACAACAGCACTGCTACACGCTCGGCCATTCTCAAGCCCAAGATTTATCTATGTGCTAGAACTTTTTTTTGACGTGAATAACGTCTGTCTCATAGTAAGATGGCATTTTAGAAGTATTTTTCCTTCTTTCTTTCATAACAAATAGTAAAAAAGGGACCAGAAGCTTCGGTGTTCACGTATTAATATATAGATTTTCATTTTTAGTGTCTGATTTTAGCTCTGAAGATGAAAACGTATGGGTACTTTTGTTTATAATTTACATATTTTTCGTTGGCTATTATTTTAATTATAAAAATATATATCATAATACCATAATTGATTTATCATTTCCTTTGGACATATTATATGAAAAAAAATTAAATAAATATTAGTAAAAACACTTTTTAGAGACAAGCTTTTATTTAAATGCACTAAAAAGGAAAAAATAATTTTTAGTAATTTAGGTTCATAATTATAAAAGCGTTGGTCGTGACAAGTAAACTATCATAGAGTTCACGACCCACGCTTTTATTAATTATGAACCTAAATTATTATACATTATTTTTTCCTTTTTCCTTCAAAATTGATTTGCAAGTTTTGAGTCTTTGACCTAAACAAACAAACTAACATACATTGCAAGTTAAATAAAAGCTTGTAAAAATTAAATAATATCCAATATTGGATACGTACTTATATATCGATATATATTCGATATTTTGATTTTTATAATATTGTTACGGATCACCCTGTATAGAAACGGCAGGTAGAGAGATCGAGAAGCGGTGTCTGCTGCTGAACAACGAGTAACTGCAGGAATGTTCTAGAGAACGCTAGAGAGAACGCGCACACACTGGGCGTAGGCAACGCAGGTATATAACCAGCGAGTGTGTCGTGTTGGGGGATCAGTCGACGGTGTCACGCAAACGGGAATCAGTCAGTACAGTGAAATAAATATTGATCAGTCAACGGGAATCAGTCAGTGTAGATTGTACTGTGACAGTGTTGAACAGCGAAATAAATCTGATATAAATACCGTGATATAAATTCACCTGATAAAATAAATATTAGTGTAGTCAATTATCATTAGTTATTTGTTAAGTGTTATTTAAGTGGCTTGATTAGTTCAATAATTACCGTTTAAGTTTTTTATTGTTAGAATTGACTTTTTGTTGTTGCATTTATTATTATTGTATATAGTTAATTGTTACGAATTATTGTAAATAAATATTTATTCCGCCAACTCAGAAAACAGTTTAGTAACAATATAAATATCATGATATTTTTTAACCAGCTGTTTCGTTGTATTCTCGATGACTTAACAGTACAAAGTTACTGCAAATGAGCAAATAGCAATTCGTTTTGTTCGTCTAACTCAACAATTGATCAAACATTACAGACTGACCTTTATCACCATCGGTCAGTGTTCATAGTATATCTACAGAAGGTACCTATCTACAGCACACGTCATCAACTTCAACTGGAAATTGTATCGTTAATATTTGATGTCAGGCTTTCACGTCTCTAAAACAAACATGTTTTGATTGGATCTCGTTTCACAATACAAACAAATACTAGTTTAATTATGAACTTGCGGCTTCCGATTAACTTGCACACGCGATTATCTATAGCCAATATCAACCAATCGAAATCAGCTATTATCAAACGGTGGGAATAGCGCTGGCAAAAGCTCCTTCCGATCTTAGCGGAAATAAGATTATTATTCGGAAAGAAGTGTAACAAACCAGCATCGAATGGTAACTAAATTGTATCAGAGTGCTAACAATTCCTCAAGGTCGATGCACACATTGTTATTTTGTTAATATAAATAATAAAAAACAACTCAATAACATTCAATAACTGCGTGGTCAAGTCGATGGTCGATTGTGCAATCGCGTAATACGAATTCAATAGTGAAGAGATTACAGAGTAGTGAGCACTGGCTGACCTGTCTGAACAGTGAATAATCAATGAGTCGCATGAACGTCAGTCGACTAGCATATAACCTTGAATCGCGATTATACTCGTATGTATTCTTATACGCTGCTATTGCTATAACCTATGTAGCAAATAATCGACTTGAACAATCGAACATTTCGATTGTACAATCAAACTCCGAGTCGATTGTGGACTCCATTGTTATTATGAACGATTACAATTGTTTCGATTGTAAAAACATCTCGTATCGCCCATCACTATCACGAAGTGGCGTATCTGTGGTTATATCTATATTTTTCAATATAATCAATTAGAATAAAAGTGTGAAAATTGCATTCGTGTTCGGTATATAGGTTAGGTTTTATTTACTGTTTATTAAATATAAAAAACTTTCGAATGCGTTCTTTTTATTCCGAAATAAAATCTATAAAAAATATACTGCAAAAAAATCTCTGAAAAATTCATGTCACAAATATTATGTTTGTATAGAATTGATTCTCGTTGTATTTATTAAAACAGAACACATTTTCTACTATTTGTATGTACATAAATGCAGGCTTTGTTGAGTATATCAAGGTATATGCATACCGGATGGTCGAAAAAAATTGTTCCAGTTCGGTGACTATTAATATTTTTTCAAATTTAAAAATGCCTGTCTTAATTTTAGTCATTTCTAAATACACACTTTATTAATTTACTATCTAAGTCCGCGAGCCATCAATTTTAAATGAAACTTTATAGCCTCAATTTTTTCCGTTCGGTTACGTATGTCGACAGTCGAGGTCACGTCACGTTCTATCAAAGCGATCGACCAGACCAGTACTCATCGAAAAGCAACGACGTTTATGTTCATAACTATAAATTATTGTACGTCTACATTATAGTAGTTAGACGCTAATGACCTCAGTTGTCGAGCGTCTATAATTTACAATTCAATTCAATTCTACATTATAGTAGAAATACCTGCCTACACCATAACAGAGCCTTCATTAAAAGCGGAGTAAAGTTCTCTTTACTGACGAATCTCGTTTTTGTTTGAGAGCACCAGATGGTCGAGAAAGGATGTGAAGAAGACGAAACGAGCGATTTGCGGACTGCACAATATCTGAACGTGTATCTTTTAATGGAGGCTCTGTTATGGTGTGGGCAGGTATTTCTACGGAAGCACATACCGACCTCATATTTGTCGAAAATGGTGCTTCAAATGCCTATAGATATGTGGAAGATGTTCGTTAGGAAGCTGCATCCTATTTTCCCATTTTATTGGTGATGGTTTAATTTTAATGCAAGATAACGCTAGACCACACGTTGCACGAGTCGTAACTGAATACCTGGCGGAGGTCGGCATTGAAACATTTGATTGGCCAACGTGTAGTCCGGATATAAATCCTATCGAACATCTTTGGGATGAACTACATAGACGGTTTCACCATCGTCCAGTCGTGCCAGAGACTCTTCAAGAGCTGAGAGTGACCCTTCAAGAAGAATTTGAAGCAATTCCTCAAATTTCCATAAGGAATTTGATTAACCCAATGCCAAGACGGTTAAATGCGGTAATGCAAGCTCGAGGAGGGCACACTCGCTATTAATAACTTCGAAGATATCCATTAAAAACTCGGGTCGCAGTGCCAAAACCCTGCCGACAATATAGTGTATTTGCTAATACAGGCCTTGTGGCTTTAATACGTGAACTTAAGTTTGTTTTTGGACAAAATAAAAAATTTAACCCCTTAATACATCCCTTAAAATAATATTTTTTTCTTAATTTCAATATTATTATCAATGCAACCTCTGTACCACATTAAATGCACCCTTCCATAAGTAAATCCGTATCAACAAACTAGTGTTTTCATAAAATTTGAAAGTCCGGTCCTGTCGGGCCGATTTTATTAAAATTTTAGCAGCGCGTTTTAATCTTTACTAAAGAGTTAAATTTCAATTTTGAAACGATTCTGACAAATTTTTCGGTATTTTTGGGCCCAAAAACTTTTTGGAACCCCTAAATACAACCCTGAAAATGGTCCGATCGGGCCCATTTTAAATAGGCTTCTTGCGGTGATGGGTTCCAATGTGTGTACCAAATTTCGTTTCAATCGATTAAGTCTGTCGAGAGTTATCGTGTACACACATATATATATATATATAAATATATATATAAATATATATATATATATATATATATATATATATATATATATATATATATATATATATATATATATAAAAATATATACATACATATATATAAACATTTTCAAAAATGGTGCCAAATTGTTCAGGAGGCTATGAAACGTCGAGAAATTTTGGTCCGACCCCTAGGTCCCGCCATCCGACCGACGCCAATAGTGTATGTGCCATATTATGGCAAATACACTAAAAACAGTCACCTGTATTTTTTTTATGTGAAACATCTTATGTCGGGCTGTGAACAGCCGTGTGAGGGGAAATATGCAACGAAATATTAATGAAACGACATGTTCTCCTTCGTTGCTGTTCTCCCCACCACTGCGGCACTTTTTTGTACTGGATAAATAATTTATAAATTAATTGTCCGGGTATATTAAGTTATACATATATCAGTAACAACGGCTGTCTAGACAAGTTCATCCGTAGAGTAGTGGTACAACTTTAGCCTTCTATGCATTGGGTTCGGAAACTCATGGCATCGTACAATTTTTGACGTTTTTTTTTCTAAATTCTACATGATATTTATTTATAAAATTTTTTATTTTTGTTATATTCTTTCTTTGACAATAATTATAATTTTTTAAAATTTGATGACACCAAAAATTAATTTTTTTGTTTTTTTTAAAAAAACGAAAATTTGGGTAAATTAGAGTAAATTAGGGCAAATTAGAGTAAATTAGGGTAGATTAGGGTAAATTGGGGTAACTTAAGGCAAAGGGGGCTGAATAAGAGTAAATTAGGGTATTTAGGGAAAACTAGGGTAAATTCAATAAATTAGGGTATACTAGGGTAAATTTGGGTAAACGAGGGAAAATTAGGGTAAATTGTGTTAAATTGTAAATTCTTATCTCTCGAACTGCTGAACCGATTCTATCACTTATTATCTTCGCAGAGGGAGAATGTCTCGCGGCGTTGTAAGAAATCATAAATTATTATATCTGGTACTATTGAACCGATTTAAAAAATTCTTTTACTAATAGAAAGCTACACTATCCCTAAGTGATAGGTATAGATTTTATTTTGATAAATTTGTCAAGTTCAATAAATAAAAGATTCAAGCTATAAAAATGTTTCACATCTGCCAGGCGTACCCCGCGACGGCTCACACTTTTTTTTTACAATAAGAAAAATTCCTTTTTTATTGTATTTATATTACTTTGTAAACAAAATTTATTTCTCTGTTTATTTGTCAATATTTATTAAATAAATTGTACAGCCCGTATCAAAAACTAATGGTTCTTCAACCTAATGCCAATCTATATAGTTAAATTATTAAACGTTTATATGTTTTTAAACATATTTCAAGGTGTCCAGTTTTTTTTAGAGGTCAGTCTATTTTTACCCGGTTACTTTTCATATTCACAGTCGAGTTTTTTTAATAATATTTTTTTGCCATCCTATTGAAGAGCTGAACTATTTCTAAGGTCCTAGGGGTAAACACAGCGGTAGCGTGTTTAGAGTTTAGACGGTGTAGCGGCGCCTACTTATGTTACTATACTCTACTATACAGTTTTAGTATTCTACGCCGCAAGAGTTCACGCCGTACGCTAAAACAGCACATTTCTATTCTTCGTGCATTGCTGCCAACATTTGTCCCTGACGTGATTTGTGTCTTACGATGCGTGTGCTGTCTGCCTGGCAGTTGGTAGTACTATTGGCGAAGTTGGTAGTATAATGGTGCGCGCGCTAAAATAAAACGCATACGGGATTCGCACAAACTGTATTGCTACGTTTCGAAAAACCAACGACAAGCTCTGTGACAAATTCAGGGTATTTTAAGTGAAACTTCTTAAGCCTCGTTTTTATTTAACTTGCAATGTTTCAAGTTTATATGTTTGTTTGTTTGTTTAGGTCAAAACTTGCAAGTCAATTTTGAACGACTTCCACGTATCCGATCGATTTAAAATTTTGTACACATATATGTTCCCGATGACAATACATGAATAAATCGTTTTTAGAAATAAATTCAACCCTTAAGGGGTTCAAACGGGGATGTAGGGGTTTTTTGACTAATCAACGCCCATACCAAATCGCTGAAGCTAGAGACTTGAAATTTGGACAGTTGGTTCCTTTCCTGACGTAAGCATCTACAAAGAAAGGATTTCTCGCGATTTTTATTAAGTACTCATTTATTAAATAAATAAAGTTTTATAAAACCGCAACTAGTTTTTTAAGAGCTAACACATTGGCAGTAAAAAATAAGTGAAAAGGCAGTTCTTCTGTTTTAACAAATTAATGTCCTAGATGGCGTTTCCTTAATAGTTTGCATTTTTTACAAAGTACACCGCTGAGTGAGTGAGAGAGTTTCACGTCTACAGCGTGGTCATAATATTATGTAAAATGAAAGCTATGATATTAGACGCTAATGAGCTAATGATTTGCACCTCAGTTGTAGAGAGTCTATGATCCACAATCATTATAAGGGTAGCGAAATTCATTTAAACGACAAAGCGACGCGATTGAAGCGAACTGCGTTTTCAGTTTTGTTTAAATAAAGATCAGTTTGTATGGTTCAGGCGACAAACTCGCAAACCGGTGACCCACTGCGATCTTACGACAGATCAGAAATTCCGAACGGCACAATCGAACTGTTAGAATGTGGATTTGATATTCAACCAGCTGCTGTTACCTGTGATTTCTTTCCTCGTCATACACTCTACATTATTCATTTTATTGTAGCAAGTGTATTCACAAAAGTGCGTGCCTCTCCATCGCCTCTCATCTTTGATAATCAGTTTTTTATATAAATTTTATAAATGAAGAAATGATATCACGTAACACTGCAGTTAGTGGTTGATATTCCAGTAATAGTAAATATTGTATTACAAGATTTGCAACCAGTATGAAGTTTACTGCCCGAGGTACGAGGGCATGCAACCACACGTGTTGCAAACGCCAAGTTTCATACCGAGTAGCATATCGTTTTTCACAACAACTCTATTGACAATTCGATTTGAGGTACTACCTACAATTTGGGCGTGCAAAAAAGTCACAAAAACCATTACCAGTCGTTAATTACCTCAGTTGTCGAGCGTCTATAATCTACAATCTAGGCATTAATAATATAGTAAAAGAAAATTTAATTGAGACTTTTATTGGATGAGCAGCCAAATTACATAATTGATACCTGCAATACCGGAAAAAAATCATTTTACTAACCACAGTCACAGTCAGGAATCTAACCTGAAACTTTCCACTATTGCGGCAGAATGAGCTTACAGTACTCCACGTCCACCGTGACATGATTACCAATCTAACATTCTCCTTATATTTAAAGAATCAATTGATTTTCACTACATGTGAGTGTTAAATAAAGTTAGGTTGTAGATATGAATCATCGGTATAGCGAGAGCTAATCATGTAGGAATCAATTATATAATTTGGCTGCTCATCCAATAAAATTCTCAATTGCTTAATAAGTCGTTAAAAAAATTCTAGAAAATTTAATATTTTCCTTTTAAATAGTGTTGTATACCGTTTTTTCATTGTCTAAATATGTTATGAAATAATCCCAAAACACGAAACAAGCATATTTAGGATATTGCTATAATTAATAAAGTTTCATAAGTCGTCAAAAGACGGAACTTGTTTAACACGTCGTTTGTTTATTGTCAAAAAGGTCGTCTGTTAGAGAATTTAATATAAGTACCAGCTTAAAGCCCGTTTTAAATGATAAGAATTTTGTTAACCAATTTAGTAGTACTATATTGTTTTAAATGTTTTTATATTAATTATTGTTTATATTTTAACTGTTTTTAATTAGGTGCTATTATGTTTGATGTTATCTATATTTTAATCATAATGTCACTGTAATTATTTTTTTGCCATACCCACTACAAAATAGCTACTTTCGATGTATGCATAGCGGCCTTTAATGAGTCATTTAACAGGCAAGTGTGCAGAAAGTGTTTTACTTAACCGCATGAGGGCGGTAAGTAAACGGTTGCCATAGCAACTTCTGTTTATTCGCTCTATACGCCTGAGTGCACCTGCCATTACTTACTCACGAACTTCACGCTATACTGTAGAAGTAAAGATGGCAACGCAAATGAACTGTCAACATTTTTTGAAAATGAAGTGAAAAGTAGGCATTTTGTAATGGGTATGGCAAAAAATACTATATATATATCTTGTGCGTATTGGCATTACGACTCGTAGAGATTATTTAAAAAGACCAGAACGGCAATAAAAAGTGTAACAAAGAAAGCTACAGCTTTTAATTATCTTTCTTCGTTCTAAACAAATCATAGGTAAGAAATCCGAAAGTACCCACCCAGAGTGGATACTTTCAGATATTTACGCTATTAGTAGCAAAATCGCACGACAATAAAAAAAACTCGGGTCGCAGTGCCAAACCCTGCCGACAATATAGTGTATTTGCTAATACAGGCATTATGGCATTATTATGTGAACAGTGAACTTAAGTTTTTTTTGACAAAATAAAAAATTTAACCCCTTAATACATCCCTTAAAATAATTAACTTTTTCTAAATTTCAATAATAGACATGGATTTTATTAGTACAACATCTGCACCAAATTAAATACACCTTTCCATAAGTAAATCCATATCAACAAACTAGTGTTTTCATAAAATTTGAAAGTCCGGTCCTGTGGGGCCGATTTTATTAAAATTTTAGCGGCACATTTTAATGTTTACTAAAGAGTTAAATTTCAATTTTGAAACGATTCTGACAATTTTTTCGGTATTTTTGGGCCCAAAAACTTTTTGGAATCCCTAAATACAATCCTGAAAATGGTCCGATCGGGCCCATTTTAAATAGGCTTCGTGCGGTGATGGGTTCCAATGTGTGTACCAAATTTCGTTTCAATCGATTAAGTCTGTCGAGAGTTATCGTGTACACACACACACACACATACATATATATATATATATATAATATATATATATATATATATATATATATATATATAAACATTTTCAAAAATGGTGCCAAAGTGTTCAGGAGGCTATGAAACGTCGAGAAATTTTGGTCCGACCCCTAGGTCCCGCCATCCGACCGACGCCAATAGTGTATGTGCCATATTATGGCAAATACACTAATTAGCATCTGATGCGTTGGTCTTTAGGCGCCGGCAAGTTGAATAACGACACGGACGAATTTTGCGCCAAAATTGCTTTCATTTAAAACGGGCTTTAGACAAAGGAAACAATGTTATATAATATACGGAAATACGGCTGTATATACAGGGTAACAAGAGTATAGACTATTTTAGAGTAAAGAGAGAACCCGAGTGCAAAGTGTGTAAGGTATATACACTGGGAGCGGTAATAGGTGTACTTCATCACAAATGACCGGTACTCTGGAACACGTGAGACGAGCGTCGTTTACCTGCTCCAGCCGCCTTTCCCCCATATCCTACTGTGTTCCAGACTTATGAGCTTTGCCCTCCCGCTCTTTACGGTAAACCTGTTGTACCTGTTTATATACAGCGTGTCCATTCCTTAGGGAAATGAATCGCTATTATGCCGATTTGCTCGATAAGCTCTATTATCATGGAAGATACTAAATTACTTTCACTGATAGACCGAGAGTTAGTGACAATTTTTTGGTGTTGTTTATTCAAGGTCTTATTTTTGAGATGTTGAGGGAGGCAAACTAAAGTGTCCTGAGTAAGGAATTTTGCTAGATAGCGGTATGGGAGGGATGCAGACCGCCCCCAACATGTAACAAAAAAAATGGTCACAATTATAATTGCTTCATGGCTGAAATTGTTTGTATAGCTTGTCGGTGACCCAATAATGCCATTATAATATTTTCAGATCGATTGGTCAGTATTAAAGGGGTGCCAGATCATCCTAAACGTGTCATGTACGTGATGAAATTTATATTATTAGTTCAAGGTTCAAATTTTAATATGTTGTTACGGCGACTGTTTTAAGTACTTATATATTTCAATTTTCGGAACAAAATGTCGGTATTAACCCCCTTGCATAACGATATAAATACCTAGGCGAGCAAGTTTCTCTCTAAGAGAGGGGGTTAATCCCGACATTTTGTTCTGCAAATTGAAATATATGCTTAAAACAGTCGCCGTAACAACATATTAAAATTTGAACCTTGAACTAATAATATAAATTTCGTCAGGTACATGACACTTTTAGGGTGATATGTTACCCCTTTAATACTGACCAATCGATCTGCAAATATTATAATGGCATTATTGGGTCACCGACAAGCTATAAAAACAATTTCAGCCTTGAAGCAATAATAATTGTGACCATTTTTTTTGTTACATGTTGGGGGCGGTCTGCCTTACTCAGAGCACTTTAATATGCCTCTCTCAACATCTTCACAAAAATAAGGCCTTAAATAAATAACACCAAAAAATTGTCACTAGCTCTCGGTCTATGAATCATTACTAATAAAATATATATAATTAATAATTTCGGTTCATAATTATTAAAAAAATGGGGGTTGTCTCAAAAAAGTTCTTTTTACTAATAATTTTTTTTAAGATAAATAATAGTTTTATACGGCTGAAATGCAATTGAAAATTTTTTTCGTTGGAGAGCTGGTACGAGGATTCACTTCATATCATAGCGATTGAATTAGTATATATGAATTGATACTCGCATGTAGTGAAAATCTATTGATTCTGAAGCATATAAGGAGAATATTAATTTAGCAATCACGTCACGGTTGAGTATTGTAAGCTCATTCCGACGAGAATGGTTAGTATAGTAATTGGAAAGGTTCAGGTTAGAATCCTGATTGTGACCACTGGCTGCTAAAATGATTTTTTCCAATATGTTTCGAAACAATTATATAATTGGCTGCTCTCCAACGAAATAATTTTTCAATTTTTTTTTTCTTATGAAGCCATTTTACAACGTTAATACGTTTACAAATAATAACATTAATTTTTATGATTTTAAATTTATGAAGTTTGCATTTAAAGGGTTAATGTTATATGACACATTTATAATATGAAGGGAGGTCCCTACTCCCTATATAGGACATATTATCTTCACAGCACGTTTACTATAATAGCATCATCAGGGGGCGAAGACGTTCGGAGGTTAAATCATACTGCCACATGTGACACTGCATTCATCTGGTCATAGCCTGGAGGACTGCAGGATACTCTCCTTATGCCCGGATGTTTTCAAGGACTCTATATTATAGTAGGTACAGTAAGTTTCGAAATATTTAGACTGAACATATTTCTTTACTATACTTTAAAAAATTCAGAAAAATGAACTAAAATTTATAATAATATTATTGGTTTTAGTATTTTTAAGTGACATTTTTTTTTGGCGCGGTAGGTAGTAGTGATTCCGATTGGAGATGAAAAAAGCGTGACGGAAGTAAGGAGGTAAGGAGAAAGGAATAAAATCACAGTATACAGTGCGCGAACGTTGGCTGTGAAACGCTCCAAATAAAAACTTCCCCGATTATCTCCGACCAAGATCCTCGATTCTTGATGGCGCATCTTTTCTGATAGTTGTCAATTTTTTCCACTTCCACCCCTTACCTCAATGACGTCTTCAACATTTTCTTTATTGACAACCCCTACTTTTTCTGATAGATTCTCCGTGAAATTCTACATTACAGCGACATCCGATTATGTTATTTTTCTTCATTGTGTAGCGAGAACCTTACTAATTAATTAAAAATGTTGATTACGTTATTTTGGAAAGGAGTGGGGGTAGAAAAAATAACAACTATCAGAAAATGTGAGCGATAGGATTAACTAATACATGTATAGAAATTACTCGTAGATGAATCAGTTTTGGTAAATATTTGCATATACAAGGTGCAGCAAGATAACTTCATTATTTGCAATGAGAGCTCAGAAGCTGATGGGAGTCCCAGGCGGCTGTGCGTGGTCTAAAGTTAGGTTAACTTGTGTTTCAGTCGTCATCATGCGTTGGAGTAACGAGCAGCGTGCGTTTGCCTTAGATGCCTATTTTTCCAACGGTCGTTCGGTGGTTTCAACCCAGCGCGCCTTCCGAAATCGCTTCAATATTGCGCCATTGGGTCCTGTCTCGGACCGGAAATCAATTCTTTTGTGGGTCACAATGTTCAGGGAAACTGGTTCTGTGCAGAAAAGAAGAACTAGAGACGTGGTCCCATCAGAACATCTGAGAACATCGAAGCAGTAAGGATTGCAGTTTTGCGACCCCCGCAGCGTTCGGCGCGCAAACATGCGTTGGCTTCTAAAATTTCCGATCATTTCGTGAGGTGAATTCTGCACGATGAACTTCATTTTCATCCGTACAAGTTGGCCATTGAAGAGTGAGCTTGAAAATATTTCTTCGTATTAATACGTTGAGGCTTTTTCTCTTTTTCAGCATTTCAACCAGTTCCAAGTCTTCATGGTTTCCGGGCTTGTAGACCGTGGTCCGGTGGTATTTCTACCTGACGTTTCGTCTACAACTGCGGTAGACATTCTCAAAGGCGATGTGGCAGCGGTCGAAGTGTCCTCCTTGGCCGCCAAGGAGGACACTTCGACTTGGAACAATGCCGGCAGTAAAAGCTTGCACACCTGGATTCCAACCAGTATTATGAGAATCGCTCTAAATTATAAAATAACGAGATCAATCCTTAGTAGAGGCGAGTGAGATTGTAGATTATAGACGTTGGACAACTGAGGTCATCATCGAATCTTTAGTAGGCTCCACAGTCCACAACCAATGATGCGTCATGCAACAAAGTCTTGCGGTACCCATCACCTTAGACACGGCACAAGCAACTAGTCGCATTGCTAGATTCAACACTGTTAAATGGCGTTGAATTCACACACCAGGTACAAAGAGAAACGGGCCAACGGTCGATTCGTTGTACGTAAGAGACCTACCACCACCGTCACCTACATCATGTATGCATGTATGTGTTTGGAGCGCTAACAGCAAACGCCATGTGACAGTAACGACGATATAAATTTACCCGGGGGAGATAGCGTAGACCGTGTGAGATATATCGCCCGACGTGAGATGCGAAGAAGCGCCGCTACTCCTTCCCCAACTCCTTCTGTTCTTCTACGGATGTTACCGGAGTCTAAGATGCGGGCACGTGGCAGGAGTACTACACATACACATATAGAGGTGGTGCTACAGGATCTACAGTGATGTCACTTAAATTAAATGAAGGACTGTTAAGATTACTTAAGTTAATGATGTCTGATCCTGGTGGATGAAATATTCAATTCGAGAGAGATTAATGTAGGGTTTAGTTTAGTAATGGTTTAGTTCATATTTTTGGTAATTTGAGATTAATGATGATTAAACCTCGCAGTAGGTGGATGGTGATAGACGCTCGACAGCTTAAGTCGTTAGCAAGGATGGAATTCTTAATTCAAGATGATACATTTTTAGAGTGTTGGGTCTCCAAGTCACTATATGAATATTATGAAGTATTAGAAATATCTTGTATTTTTTTACGTCCGTCTTGTGACTTCCTGTGTTTTAACACGACGCGTTTCTGCAACGAGTTGCTATCTTAAGGTAAAAGTTTAACCACACATGAAGATAGCAACTCGTTGCTGAAACGCGTCGTGTTAAAACACGAAGCCACAATACGGACATCAAAAAATACAAGGTATTTCTAATACTTCATAACATTAATTCAAAAGATTTCACTATCTGAAGACAACAGCTATGGTTTCAAGGTCAGATTTTTGGTAAAATAAGACTAATGGTGATTTAATTTCTGAGCAGGTGGATGGAATTCTCAGGTCAGTAGATTGCACTATTTGAAGATAATTATGGTTTCAAGGCCAACTGATTATTTCAGATTTTTGGTAAAATAAAACTAATGGTGATTTAATTTCTCAGCAGATGAATGGAATTCTAGTAAATTAAAGACGTTCGATAGCTGAAGTCATTAGCGAGGATGGAATTTACAAATCAAAAGATTCTACCATATCTGGAGATAATTATGGTTTTAAGGCCAAACACGAATTATTTGAAATTTTTGATACTATAATAATGATTTAATTTCTGAGCAGGTGGATAGAATTCTAAAATTTGGAGATTTTACTACTTAGGCCCGTATTCACCGAGCCTAGTTAGTTATTTATTCCGTTGATTTATTTCCCCTGGTAACTATTACTCGGAATAAATAGTGATAATTCAAATCAACATAGTTAAGTTTACTGCAGGTATAAATCGTAAGAATAGTTATTCTGTTCAATTTCAAGGGTATAAATATTTATTCGCCTAGTTAAATAGGATGTGCACGAAATGCATAAATTACTTTATGGCCTGGCGACCTTTTCAGGTAAATATTAATTTCATATCTTTCAGGTAAAGGCTTTTGTCAGTAAAATATGTCAATATTCACCATTTTACATTTTCGATCGATGCGCCATCGGTCGGATTTTTGATAAACGTGCTTTAGAATCAAAATATTTGACAAAATCTCCAAGGTGTATGGTATATAGTAAATTTTTACCTGAAGTTACTATTGTATCGAATGAATTGCTTGGTGAATAGAAAGTTTATTTTATTCCAAGGAATAAATTTATTCTAAGGTTAGTAACTTCTATCTTTAACAGTGTTTGGTGAATATGGGCCTTAGAGATACAACATTTGAAACATCAAGGCCGAATAGATTATTTAAAATTTTTTCCCAATGGGCGTGTAAGTGAAATTTTCAAGAATTACCTTGTCTTAAGTGAGCTATTTTAAGTTTTTAGTAAAACAGGATTAATAACGATCGTACCTCCCTGTGATCGTGTGCATGTTATTTTCAGAAGTCCTAGTATCCTTCATAATAATGAAAGAAGACAGCTTTGAAATGGCTTAAGGATCCAAAAATAATAAGCAAATACTGTTAATATTGCATTTATTAAGCTGACGTTTCGAGAATTATATTCTCATCCTCAGAGCTCAAATGCCGTCAAACATGACAGTAAAATTGTCCAAAAAACTTTTTAAAAAAACATACTAACATTTTATTTGGTTTTTATTGAAGTGTAAAAAAATTTGTTTTATTGATTTGATTTTGTACACAGAAATACTCAAAACTTTATGTTTTATAGAATTTGATTTTATTTTTTATTGTAGAAAATAAAATCAAATTCTATAAAACATAAAGTTTTGAGTATTTCTGTGTACAAAATCAAATCAATAAAACAAATTTTTTTACACTTCAATAAAAACCAAATAAAATGTTAGTATGTTTTTTTAAAAAGTTTTTTGGACAATTTTACTGTCATGTTTGACGGCATTTGAGCTCTGAGGATGAGAATATAATTCTCGAAACGTCAGCTTAATAAATGCAATATTAACAGTATTTGCTTATTATTTTTGGATCCTTAAGCCATTTCAAAGCTGTCTTCTTTCATTATCATCAGGATCACCACTTTTCTGTTTTTAATTAAACAGTTCTTCACATCTTCATAATAATGTTAATTGATGATCTAAAACAAGATTCTAGCTGAAACCAGGCCCAGATTTCTGCCTAGGCCAATAAGGCACTGGCCTAGAGGCTCAGCCGCCGAGGGGACCCCGGCCAGGGAGGAGATGGAAATTAAAGAAAACAAGCCGTGAGGTGGGTCGTTTATTAGGACTAAAGTGCGACCCTTCAGGTCCACACGACGAACTTCCCAGTTTGATAAATATTTAATAATAATAATTAAATTAGATATTACACAGAAAAAGTAATCATTTTAATCCATTAAAACATAATTATTATTTATTTTTAACAATAATTAAAAAAAAAAAAAAAAACGGCTGAAACGATTTTTATAAAATTTATGTCGGATCAAAATGACGTTCACACGCCTCGATTGACACCCTTACGAAGTCGATATAATTTTTTATTCGCGAGATATTGTGTAAAATCTACTTTTTTGGAGTCTATTTGGTTAAGAAAAAAGAATGGCTGAACCGATTTTGAAAAAATTTCTTTCAGATCATATTTACGTTAATACGCGTCGATTGGCACCCTAACGTAGTCGATATCATTTTTCATTCTCGAGATTTCGTCTTAGAAAGAAATGGACATATACGTACGTACATACGTACACACACACACACACACACACACACACACATACTCACACACAGACATCTTTGTAAAAATAGTGTAGTGACCTTGAAACATAAAAATTTGTTATACATTTTGATTTCGATTTTCGGACCCAGTATAATAACTTCCAATGGGAAGTTAAAAAAGCCCAAAAATTTTGTAAGATAACCCAATTGGCGACTTTTTTTTGCTAAATTTTCATCCAATTCCATTTCCCCCCCTTTTTTTTGGGCTTGGGGGGCCCAACTGTCAAGTGTCTAGGGGCCCTGGGTCTTTAAGTTCGGGCCTGGCTGAAACTTTAAAAAAATCACAAACTAAAAGTATCCAAACAACTTATATGAATGCAATTGTAACCTGTTGAATTTCGAGCGGTCCCACTGTATGAATGTTTTCCCTAGAACAACGACACACGTACGCAAGTCCTACAAACAAAATGAGTATTTACTTATGTAGGTTTATTCTGTACCTTACATATGCGATTGTGTTTGTGTCAGTGTGCTTTTCTACTACAGTATTTTCTGGTTATAAACCACAACATCCAAAATTCAACTCTACGTGTGGGAATTGGGCTAATTTAGGTCAAAATTCACTTTTCACAATTTTACAATACTTTCCTTACTGAGATCCCCGGGATGAAATAAAAATGGTTTTGTTAAAATTCTGTTCGTCTGTCAGCACGATACCCGTCAGCCAGCTGAGCGAATCGAAACCAAATTTTGGTAGCCGTTACTCACGGCATCCACGCGGTGCCAGAAATTTTTCATTCTTTTTTCTTTTTCTTAGATCTTTCAATTATATCCATCTAATGTTGACATTACAGTCTAACATAAATTCTATAGAATTATCGCTAGGCACTTGGTAGAACATGGTTGAATAAAAATTAATAAACAAACACTTGAAAAATTCCACACATTTATTCATCTCAGCGATCGTTTCAGGTTTCTAACCCATCATAAGGAGTTTAAACTCCTGATGATGGGTTAGAAACCCGAAACGATCGTTGAGATGAATGAATGTGTAGAATTTTTCAAGTGTTTGTTTATTAATTTTTTTAACAGTCTAATATTTTTATCTATAAAATTGGAAATAAATAAAAACTAAGGTGCGGTTTTATGAAACCAGGTGCAAGTGAAACTTCTTGCCATAACCAAATATTAAAATAAAAAATAGGTATCTAAATAGAGAAAATATAATCAAAATAAAAAAAAATATAAATAAATTTAAAGTGGAATATGGAATAGTTAAAAAAAAACTAAAATTAATGGTGCTGCCCGAGTTTGAACCAGCGACCTACTGCATATAAAGCAGCTGCGATACCCCTACGCCACGCATCCCTTGTGTCTACTGCTATATTTATGATATACCAAGTTATCTCCTTGAGATGACGCAGGGTTCTGCAATATTGTTGAGATATATACGCGATTTTTCGATTGGACGTGACGTGACGTGACCTCGATATGCGTAACCGAACGGAAAAAACGAGGCAAAATAGTTTCACTTAATAAATGCTTTTCTAATTTGCCGTAAAACTATTTTTCCAGTGTTGTCTAGAATTTCGGAAAAGCGAATATTTTCTACTTTGTGTGCTTATAGAGAGCTTTTACTGTACCTAATGTCGTGATGCATATATCAGCTACCTTCATAGTTGTTTTCGTGTGCGCAGGCAGTCTGCGCAACTCACTGTGTCGGCACACAATAATGTTAATCTTCCTTTACAGGTTGTTATTTCATTGAACTAGCGTAATTGCATAAACAAACGTGGCTGTGTAATTATTACTGGGGCTGAAAATGGGACAGCTGGAGTTAGAAATGGGACAGTGCATTTCCTGTATTACCTACTCTATAATATATAGGCTGTTTCAAATATCAATGTATATTTTAACATAACTTATACATTTATTTTTATTTATTGTAAATTATAAACGCGTCGACAACTTAAGTCATTAGCGTCTTGATTACATTAAATAACAATATACTTAAAACTAAATGACATCACAAAACATTCAAATGCGGAGGCGGGATTCGAATCCACGACATCTGATCCAGAGGACGCGACGCTAACCACTGGACCACACTGTACTCACTTATACATTTAATAGTCCGAATGTATTAGAGCAGCGGTCGGCAACCTTTTAGCCGGCAAGGGCCACATAGTGACAAAATGAGATATAGGCGGGCCGCACTTGTATAATAATTTGGTAACAGGTGTCTAGTTATCTATCTATGTAGATGGGTATTATAGGTGATATTAAAAATGCTTAAAACAATTTCTTTAAATTTTATTAATAAGTACATCAACGACAAAGGAGCAATGATAAAGAAATGAGGTAAAAATAATAACAAACTTAAACGAGGACTTCAAAGTACTTATAAAAAATTTAGTGTAACGTTTGAGGCTGCAATTGAGCGGCTATTTGTTGTACGTTAGCTTTCATGTTTGTTGTTGAAATTCTTAGAATGGAATTATTAGAATTAGACTGCCATTTACAAAACAGTCGCGGGCCGCAAGGAGAAGTGTTGCGGGCCACATGCGGCCCGCGAGCCGCGCGTTGCCGACTGCTGTATTAGAGCTTCCATAGGGCGCCGGTTCACAAATTTGACGTGGAACAACGTCTTTCTGGCGTTATATTATAGGGGGTTAAAATGATGCAAGGCGAAAAATGCGTTGCAAAAAAACGCTGACAGGGATAAAATGGCTCTAACGATTTGGATAAAAATTGCTGAAAATAGCTTTTAGAGGGCAAAAAACTGATCTAGCTAGGTCTTCTTCCAGGAAAAATTCGTTTTGTTATAGAATTTATAATTTTAAAAATTAATTTTTTGACGTTTCAGAATAGTGTAATATTGTAATCAGGTTTTGGGTAAGTACATAATATGTTTCCATGCTTAAGGGAAATTTCAAATTTTAAAATGCCAAAAAATACAACCGAACGAGTTCTAATGAAAAATGTATGAAGTATAACTTCGACCGTGGAAAAATTCGTTTTTTTATAGATTTTATAATTTTAAAAATTAATTTTTTGACGTTTCATAGAATAGTGTAATATTATAATCAGGCTTTGGATACATGTTTCCATGGCTTTTCAAATTGAAAAATTCCAAAAACTTCAACCAAACGTACTCTAATGAAAAATGTATGAAGTATAACTTCGACCGTGGAAAAATTCGTTTTCTTATAGATTTTATAATTTTAAAAATTAATTTTTTGACGTTTCATAGAATAGTGTAATATTATAATCAGGCTTTGGATACATGTTTCCATGGCTTTTCAAATTGAAAAATTCAAAAAACTTCAACCGAACGTACTCTAATGAAAAATGTATGAAATATAACTTCGACCGTGCGCTTATGGGTGTGGCACGCAGTCCATTTTTTTTTGTTTTCAAATCTCATCGACGATTTGTTTTTTCTACAATCTGTTCTATTTGGTGCAGCGTTTAACAACGCCCTTAGACTATTCTGACGTGTATAAAAATTATACAAATATGGTCACATTCTAAGGTCACTTTAGTAACAATGTTTTGTGTCAACAATACGTGCCTGTTAGAAGAAACAGCGCTTTGTACTCTCAAAGTTCGTTGTTAAAACTTTTATTATTCTTTATTTTTATTGCGAAACTAGGTTAGAGGAAATAAACCGTTGGCTAACGAAAACTGCTATACCGACAGTTGAGCCAGCTTAAAACGACACAACTGTACACGTGTATTTACGAAGACAGGAGATATTTGCATTAAAACACGAGTTGTGGATGGATGGGTACTTGCGGAAGATGAAGAGAAAAGAGCGAGGACCGAAACATCATCACTAATGCTGGTATATGTGTTGATGTGTACTAGTAATATGCAGTGTATGAAGACGTGTGAATTTTAAAGACGGCGAACCAGTGGTGGCGAATGGCGGTTTCAAAGTTAGGGCACAGAAGAAGGTTTAGACCCACCATCCACGAGCAGCTTGAAGCAGTCGGAGCCAGCAGTACGAGTGATCGGCTTGTGGTTGGAGTCGACCGCAATCTGACTGTTTCCAGCAGTCGTATTGCAGTTGGGTGGATGCAAGACATGTCGACTGCTTCATGCTGCTCCAAGCGACCGAATTGAACAGGCGATACGAATTGACTGAAGAGAAGGCGGGAATACGATATGTGGGGAGGAAGCAGAGAGCAGTCAGAGTGGACTGCTTGAAGCGCTTGGAGTCGACTGCAAGTTGACTACTTCCAGCAGTCGTATTGCAGTTGGGTGGACGCAAGACGTGTCGACTGCTTCAAGCTGCTCCAAACGACCGAATTGAACAGGCGACACGAATTGACTGAAGAGGAGGCGGGAATACGATACGTGGATGACGTGGGAGTGGGGAAAGGAAGCGAGGAACAGTCAGAGCGGACTGCTTGAAGCGGTCTGTGTACGGCGCGCTGGGCAGCTCCTTGCTGCCGGCAGCACGGCAAAACTTGACTGCACCCCGAAAACTTTTTTAAGCTTCGACAGCAAGTGAACTGCTTGAGAAGTTCGTATATTGCGAACGTCTTAGCCGCCATACACATTACACAAGCAGCTTGGAGCGGGTGCAGTCGGCTTGCGATTGGAGTCGACCGCAAGCTGACTGCTTTTAGCAGTCGTATTGCAGTTGGATGGATGCAAGACGTGTCGACTGCTTCAAGTTGCTCCAAGCGACCGAATTGAACAGGCGATACGAATTGACTGAAGAGAAGACGGGAATACGATACGTGGGAAGGAAGCGGGGAGCAGTCAGAATGGATTGCTTGAAGCGGTCTGTGTACGGCTCGCTGGGCAGCTCTGGGCACGCTGACTGCTTTTTTTTAGCTTCGACAGCAAGCGAATTACTTGAGAAGTCCATGTATTGCGAAAAATTGAGAAGCCACTGGTTCACGTAGAGAACATTAAAAGAAGAGTACTATAGAAGCGGCACAGCAGAAGGATGTATACTTACCTATTCCATACTGTGAAGGTACCGCATATGCAATAAATTATCGAAGGGATAAAAAAACCGCCATCTTAGTTTATACACCGAGATGATAATATTATGACAGAGACGCTGTAGAAAATGTGTGGGAGTCTTACATAACATGTACAGTAGAACCTTATTGTGTATGTTAGCGCTGGAAGATTTACGCTATTCTCGGGAACTAACGGTACAACATAACCTTCAATTTTTGAAGTGAAAACTTCCTTAGGCGCACTTTGCCTGAGTAGTGAACGAAAGTGAACCGTCACGCTTCGTGTCGGTGACGCTGAATCGGGTTTACTCGGCTCAAACACGAAAACGTATTTGTAGTATGCTGGTGTTAAGTTTTTTGTAGTTCATAAGTGCGCTAATAGATGACACTAAAACTTAATAAAAAAAGTTTTTGTAGTGTGTTGATAATAAGTTATTTGTAGTTCATAGGTGCGCTAATAGATGACTATCATCCTCTCTTTCTATAATTGTGATTGGTTATTCGCAAAATTTCAGCATGATTGGATATCGAGAAGTGGTCGAAAATTCAATTACTTTTGTCCCGGACAAACAGACAGGAAAGCAAGTTAAATAAAAGCTTGTAAAAAAGAGATGCGGATAAGTGAGTCTATACTCTGTAGCGCACACAAACATGTCTTTAATGTATCTAGTTTAACAGGTGTTTATGAGTGTTATTTTCCTCTAGTAAATACATAGAAGTTATGACCAGATTTTTTGTTTTTCAGAAATGCTAAATCATCTTAAATAAATTTACGCTGGTGCAATTTTTCGAGCTTAGTTCGTACATTGTTGTTGTTCATATTTAAGGTGACAACTTTCATAAATTTGAAAGGAAATGTGTTTTGAATTTTTATTTTTAAAGGAAATGAATGGTTTGTTATAATGCTGTAGCATTTTTGATGAGCAAATTTTAAGTTAAAAAGACTAAGAAAAATATTTGTCTTTAAAAAAAATCTACAGCTTTTATGACTTGGTTGAGAATGACTTCTCAACCAAATAGAAAAAGCTGTAGATTTTTTTATCAACTAGTTAAGTGTTGAAATTGCACTATTTAAAAAATCCACTGGGAATATTCTGCGAAATTCCCGTTTTCTTAAAATAAAAATAAAATAGGTGAAATGTTTTTTATTAAAATGTAGCTACTAAAAAGAAATAAGTGGAAATGGGTCAAAAATGCGTGACAAGATTTAAACCTTAAGGTTCCTTTCCACCAACCACGCAAAACGTTTGCGAATGTTTGTGAACTCGATATATTTGCAGTGGAAACGGCGATGACACGCAATCAACAAATGTTTGCGAATGTTCGCAAACGTTTGTCACTGTTCCGATCGAAGTCGGTACATCAAAGGGAATTCGTTGTTCGTGCTGTTTTGGTGGAAAGTTATTTGCAAATGGTTGTTCATATTGTAGCAAAACCCCAGATGATACGCCGCTGGCGACAATAGAAGTATCGAGAACAATTAACAATGTGTAGCAAAAACCCAGATGTTACGCCACTAGCGACAATCGAGGCATCCAGAACAAGTAACAATGGTGAGGCGTGGCATTATATCGAAGACACAAGAATGTTCTCGAAAGCGCGCGAGCGTGGAGGAGTCAAGCTGCTAGCTCTATAAGTAGAGCAGTCACCGGTAGAAACAACAAGGAATTAGTGATTTAGTGGCGTGTTATAAACAACGGAAATAAATAATTACAGTGCTATTGAAGTATTTTCACTTTGTTTGAGAATTGCTGTTCGTGTTATTATTATATAAACAACGGAAATAAATAATTACAGTGCTATTGAAGTGTTTTCACTTTGTTTGAGAATTACTGTTCGTGTTATTATTATATAAACAGTGTTGACTGTTGAAATTGACTTTTCATTGTTACGAATTATTGTATATTGTTGTTTACATTTTTTTATTATTGGAAATAAATAATTTTTTCCACCCACGTAAGAAAACAATTTTGTTACAATATTTTAAAACAAAATGTTCACACGCAATTAAAAACATTTGCAAATGTTTGCAAACGTTTAGGTACTGCCAATGCTTTTTTAGTGGATAGGCACTTTTACAGAAAAAAATGAAGCTAAATAAAAGCTTGTTAAAAATATTTCTGGGAAAAACTTATTTTTAAGCCGGTCCATTATCGCGACTATTTACGATTGGAGAATATTTACACAAGAAAAATCAATAAAATGTGAATTAATCTTATTGTTATTTTGAAAACTCAATATAAGTACCTATAAAGACGGGATGACATCAAAGAAAACTCAACTGATTTGAATTACTGATTCATCGAACAACAGCGATTACTCAAATGCAAATACAATTCAAAATTCAGCATAAAATTGCAATTTAAATTAAAGCGAAGTGAAATTCGGTAACGGATGAAAGAGAGTGAGTGAGAGAAAGAGGGTGACATGAGAGCAGAGGATCGGTGTAGAGAGTGGGTTCAACTTAAAAGACATTCATTTCCTCACCTTACATTCTGTCGTGTTAAGTCAGTCGATAATGAAGACAATGACAGATGTGAAAATGTCAACTGAGGAGATGAGATGGCAGCAGGGTGAAAAGGGGACGACGACAAGACTCTTCAGACGAAAGTAAAATCGTTGATTTGAACTGTCGCACGTCCAGTGTGAATTGAAATTAATGTTGAATAAAATGTTTACAGTCTAAAAAGAAAACTAAAATCTCTACAACTCAACAACTCAAATGAATGAAGTGTTTTTAGTGTATACGCGTGAAGTCGCTTGGAAAACGAGTGAGTGGCTATTGAGACTTGACGGAAAACGTGAGACATCTGGTGGCAGAAAACTGGTACCATTTAATAATAGCATTTATATCGCGTATGTGTACCGACTATCGTGTGAATTATTTGCTGTAAGACGCGAATAATTTATATTAGAAATCGTGTCCATCGTGATTATAATAAAATTAAGAAAAATCGCAGGATAGTGGACAAAATATTTGATTTATTTAATTGAATGTACGACGTTTCGTCTATATATTTAGACTTTTTCAAGTACATAAAAATAATCAAAATGGAGTTTGCAAAACTTTTGCCTCGAGTAAAAGCAACGTGCCGAATAGTTTATTTTAAAAGATTGTGAAAATCGTGTGAATAAAAAATATGTGGATATCATAATATTTCGTCGTTTTCCACGTGCAAAAAACGATTTGTGACAAATACAAATAAACTCGGAAATTTTGAAAAAAATGATGTACTTAGTGCATGGAAAAGAGCTCTAAACTATTTAAATCGTGTTTACGATTCCGCCATATTTATTACATCACAAGTTAACTCCTCCCATTTATCAATATCACTTAAAATTGTTCATATTAAAAATTATTTTGAAAAATATTTTGCAACATAGAAATCAAATATGGTTCTCTGTCGTATATGGGATTAAAAATGGCAGCCATAGTAAATAATCATTCAAGCAATGATGAATTTCGGGAATCATTTTCTAATAAAAAAATATTTCTTTAAATCTTGTCCAGTGATGACTCTTAAATTTACTTCAAACAATAAAAAAGCAGTGTCCACTTAATTTCTAAAGTCAAAAATTTTGAAAAAAAGCATTGTCCTTGAATTATCTCATAAAGGTGGCGGAGCTAAAATGAATGTCAGTGATCAACAAATAAATAAATACATAACAAATAAAATTGTGAAAAGTGAATTTTGTCCTAAATTAGTACCATTTTCCACTTATAAAGTTGGAAAATGTTCTTAATTTGTGTTTTAATTGTAGTTTCGAATGAGACATAGCATAGTTCCGGTGTTGAAAGAATGAAGTGCAGACAACTGAGAAACTGCATTATTATGCAGGGTTCTGGATGCTTTATGCAACAATACAAAGATGTGTGGATGAAGCACTTCTGTATTGACATGAAGGATTAGTTCTGTGTATGCAAATTATATATAAATCGAATTTCTGCCTGACGCTTTCAAAACAACTAATATTTGAACAATTCCTATTCAATATTCGAGTACATTGAATAATCTTAAAATGTTTATGCGCATGCACTAAAATGGAAAACTCGAAAGCATTCATTATGCACCGCTTAACAAGAAAACAATTATTGAAATTTAGTTTTAACAAAATTAAGCAACATCGCAGGATAGTGGACAAAATAATTTGATTTATTAAATTAAATGTACGACGTTTCGTCTATAGATTTAGACTTTTTCAAGTACTACATAAAAATAACAATATTTTATGAAATCCTGCGATTTTGCTTAATTTTATTATAATCACGATGGACACGATTTCTAATATAAATTTAGTTTTAACTTATTAATTTTGTTTTTGAAGTGAAAACTTCTTCAGGCGCACTTTGCGTTCTTTCTGAATAGTGAACGAAAGTGAACCGTCACGCTCGGGTCGGTGACGCTGAATCGGGTTTACACTCGACATCAAGCGCGCTCGAGTCGGTGACCAAGTTTATTGTCTAACAAGGAGTGCATCGTTTCAAAAATCACGTTTTTATTATTACGTAGTATAATAATAAAATTATATTATGTATGTTTTGCATGTAGGTAATCAAGTTTTCACTTCTGTCGTGTGGTCATAAGCACACACCCACTTTTATATTGAAATTACTTTTCGAGATGCGTTTTATATCGCAAACTAACGTAACATAAAATTCGAAAAAAGAAGTTTTGAGATCCTTAAAAAAAGGACTTTAAAATAATATCCCACATGACCAAATACAAAGATTTTTTTTATGTCTTTGCCCCACTCCCAGATCCGCCCGCTATTACCTACTAACAGCTACTCACGGCCTACTAAGAACTGAAGTTAGCGACGCAAATGAACTGTCAAAAATTTTTGAAAATAAAGTGAAAAGTAGCTATTTTATAGTGGGTATGGCAAAAATACCATATATATCTCGTGTGTAATGATGTTATGACTCGTGTTTCTGTTAAAACGAGTGATAGCTGTCACTACTCGTCAGTAATATGCCTCATTACGCAACTAGACATACAGTCTACTCTTAATAAATTGTATGTACTTTTGATTTACCTATTAATAATTTTGCCAGAAAAAAGAATCCGTGAAATCAGTTTGAACTGAGACAGCGAAATAGAAGTAAGCGGGATAGTCGGCGATGGGATCACGGTGACCAGTGAATAGGTCCCTGGGGACTTGCACGACAAATATAAAGTGATATGTGAGAAGAGAAGAAAAAGAGATGCGAGATCCAACGGAACATAAACAAACATATTCTTTTCGCTTTCTCGCTTTGTTGACGGTCGACAGAAATATTCGGTAGGACGTCGGAACGTCGCTTGGAATAATGATGAGATGTTGACTGATGTTGCAAAGTTAGCTGTCTGATCTAAAGTTTGATTCACATCGACGTAATAATATGTGAGAATCAGGTCCGGATTTCTACCTAGGCCAACAAGGCACCGGCCTAGGGGCCTAGCCGCCGAGGGGGCCCCGGTCAGGGCGGAGACGGAAATTAAAGAAAATAAAGCCCAAACATTTTGTAAGATAACGCAATTGGCGACTTTTTTTTTTGCTAAATTTCCATCCATTTCCATTTTTCCCCTTTTTTTGGGCTTGGGGGGCCCAACTGTCAAGTACCTAGAGGCCCTGGGTTTTTAAGTCCGGGCCTGGTGAGAACATGGTTTTTTACAAAATTATTCAGTACTAGCCGTGTGCCCGATGGGATGTCCCATCGGCAACATCTCAGGAACCATCCCACTTTTCTCAAATGTTAGAGTTTTTGAGTAATCTGTTCTGACCATGCCCTCTTTTTTACCCTTTGGTCGCAGCGAGGAATTAATTCCGCGTAAAAAACTAAACTAAAAAATGTGTAAAAGGTCCCCATCGATATTGTGTCGAGCCCGAGCTCGTACCAGTCGGTTTGTGTATTCCAGCTGGCAGATTGTAATACACAAATTGATTATTAATTGTTGTGTTGAAGACGCTAATGACGCTAATAACGGTTTTTTGCGAATTTCTCGGTTACGTTCCATTTTTAATGAAAATTGGTTACTATCAATCTTGTAGAGAACAAAATTCTCTACAAGTTTTGTAAACACATTTTGATTCTACGTTCATAGTTTAGCTTATTTAAGTACCCGCGTCTTCCTCACCCTCGATTCGTACATAACGGGATTATGCTGCTTCTGGTCTTGCCGTCTAGACAAGGTAAGACTTTCAAAGTCTTGTCTTGTCTTGAAATATCAAGACTTCACTAAGTCTAAGTCTAGATTAAAAAATTCTTGTCTTGTCTAATATCAAGACTCTAGATTATTTTCAAGAGTCTAGATTAACCGAGTGGTTTACTTTACCTAGCTACTACTTAGTTTATCTAGACTCTTGAAAATTGTCTAGAGTTTTGGCAAGAGTCTTGATCTAGATAAAGCAAGTCTTGTCTTGTCTTGAATATTTCTAGACAAGACTTTTGCAAGTCTTATCTTGAAAATCTAGACAAGACAAGAGTCTAGGTAGTCTAGATCTAGATGGCAACACTAGCTGCTTCAATGAATTTTTCATAAACACAATTTTTTTAGGAAATACATTAATTATTGATGACGAAAACTACGCTTCTCCTTAGCAGACAGATCGGAGCAAGCGACTGTTGATAGCACGTGAAAATAAGTATCGTTATCAGTTATCCTATATCATTCTGTGCAATACCTCGTAGGCTTGATCAAATGACATCATGCAGCCTGTCTGTCTGTCTGTCGACCACAGACATGAAACGTCACGACGGGTGAAAAGCTAGTCGTTGTCGCACCCTATTTGCCACAGGCGACACCAACACAGCTTCAACTGTCTTGTAAACTTACAGTATTAAGTACGCTGCAGCGTATCTATAATTTTTTAGATTGCTTTTTTCTATTTTGACCTGCATTTAAAATAGTTCTCTATTTTTAAGGTTATCAACTGTCAGAGTTATCTGAGCCTAATAGGTACCCCTAGGGCAGGGGTCGGCAACCTGCGGCTCGCGAGCCACATGCGGCTCTTATGATGTCAAGATGCGGCTCTCCAGTTCCATACGCAAATATTAATAATTATATTATTTTATTTTCAAAACTCATAAAAAATATTATACTGCAAAAAAAACTTTAAACAGGATAAAACACTCAACAGAGAACAGTGAGAATAGGTGGAGTAGAGAGTATACAGACAGCTGACATTTTTTAAATGTGGCAACACTGTTCTGTTTGTTTAGTCATAATCCTAATCAAATAGCATAATATTGAAATAAAAATGTTAGTGGGTCTTTAAAAACTGGGAAATTTTGTAAATTGCAGCTTTTGGTTCTTCCGTCTCAAAAGGTTGCCGACCCCTGCCCTAGGGGGAACACTGGAATGTAGTTGTTCTCGCAATTATTGCATTCCAATGTTCTTTGGGAATTGGCGTTCCCAAGAGCCCGAGCTCGTACCGATCGGTTTGTGTATGCCGGCTGGCAGATTCTAATACACAAATGGATTATTAATTGTTGTGTTGAAGACGCTAATGATCTGAGTGGTCGACGCGTTTATAATCTACAATAATAATAATGATAGGTAGGTACTAGTGTATATTTTCAATTTGATATTTTTTATACTAATAAACTTGACACATTTTTGAAAGGCCTTAAAAAGAGTATCGAATGACAATAGAAAACAAGCTTGCCCCAAAAAATAACTTAGGTTAATGCTCTACAATTTTAATTCTTAAAAATAATATCTCCTAATAGATTTCTTTTGACTCTGTTGGAGATTATTCTAAAACTCTAACCAGGAAATATGGAGACATAAAATGGCTGCCAATTAAGATAACAATGGCATCTCAATAATTTGAAGGTTTTAAAATTTATTAATTGAGCGCTTATCAATCGGAAAGTGAACCTATAATGTTACAGAATTAAAAGCACGTTTTCTGAAAGAGCTTTTGAAAGTCTAACCCACTGAGTTACCGCATCCATCGACCGAACTCGTGCGGATTACCGAAATGAAAATATTTAAATTCGTCAAATAAGGGTTCATTTAAATAATAGTATAGGCGCTCTTATACAATATCTGCAACTGTAAATGTACAGTCGGACCTCGATAATTCAAAGCTGAAAAATAAAAATATTTCGTTTTATTAAAGTTTCGTCTTATTGCTGTTGTGAAGAATTTCAACAAGTTCTTTTACAACTATATAAACGTACCTACAGTGGGACCTCGATTTTAGTTACTTTCAAGTTCGAGTTTGAGAATCTTATATTATTAAAATTAAACTAGTTTGCTTATTTTTTCATGTGACGATAATTAATCAAAATATTTTTCTATTTAATGACATTTTCGACATTAAGAGGTTTGAGTTATCGAGGACTGACTGTATTTCATTTGAATAGAGATGGGGCAATATACAAAAAAAAACCCAATAATGCTCACTAACGTGTTTTATTCTGACGACCAAATCTGTTTTAAAAAATTATCTGGCATCACACTTTTTTGATTAAATTGAAACATATTTATCAAGTAGATACATATCAGCCTATTTAATTGGATTTTGGAATTATGAATATATATACAGTACGAAGTTTATTTACTTCTTTGAAGCAGAAGGTTAACGACTAAAGGTACGTGCAGTACGCAGCTGGGACTCTAAGTTAAAGGCTGATAAACACAATAGAACAATCGGCATGTCCGTATGTTGTTCCGTTTTTACGATATCGCGAAGGCGAAAAATTGACCACATACACACACATACAGACATCAGTCAGAAAATGATCTTAAACGATTGCTAGGTTCTCAAAACGTGAAAATCTGTTAAAATCTCGAAATATTTTTTTCGGACTAAATCCATTACTTCCCTACCATAGTAAAGGAGGGAAGTAAATATGGATGTAAAAATACTTTGAAAGTTAAGGTAGAATTCGCTTGATTTTCTAAGTGATTTTACATTATAATTTATTTTTACACAAAAAACGTCATAAAAACTTGGACTTTCACTCTAAAGTTAAACAAATTTGTGATTTTTACATAAAGTAAATTAAAATTACATGATTTGTGTAATATTCCTGCAATAAAATGTGTAAAAATTACAAAATAAAATGTATATAGTTACATATATAAAATGGGTGAATACAAAACAAATTAATGTAAAATTAGTAACCACGCATGCGCAATGTGTTTTTATGGAATCTACGCGATGTGCAGGCGATACCTGTTTGAGACGCCATTGTCTCTTTGTGTGCCTATTACCAGATTAATCGCTGGCTACAAATGGACCATCGATAATCTATGTATCGGCCTTCTCATTTCTTACAGTGTGTCACACGAGTCATAATATCATTCCGCATGAGGCATATATGGTATTTTTTACAATACCCACTATAAAATAGCTACTTTTCACTTCATTTTCAGTATTTTCAAAAAATTTTGATAGTTCATTTGCGTTGCCAACTTCACATTTATAGCAGACCATAAGTAGGTAATAACTAGCGGATCAGAGCGAATAAACATGTATCACTATGAAAATTGTTTACTTACTACACTAGTGTGTTTTAAAAACACTTTCAACACATCTGCCTTTTAACTGATCCTTTCCATGCATATACATACACGCATGTAAAGTAGCTATAAATTATAGTGGGTATGGCAAAAAAGGGTTTATTTTTCTAAGGTTATTGCTTTATTTACAAAAAAAAAAACAAAGTTGGTCGTCGAATGAAACTTTTGCTTTAAATTTAATTATATTTAAAACGTCTCTTTAATACATTACTTATACGTATATTAAAAGATATTTAATTAACATGGTTTTTACTTAAACTGTTTTTTACTAAAAAAATACGAGATAATTTCATAAAAAGTTTTTACTTAGACGTACATTGAAGCGCAAAACTTAAACTACATCGAAACTAATTTAAAGAAAATCTTATGAAAGTTGAAAGTCTTAAGTTGTTTCATTTTTGTTGTAATGTCGAGAATTCAATGTGTTTGAAGTATTCTTACATAACTTGTTGAAAAGGCACCTCGTAGGACGTAGACTATATGAATTATAAGGTCGATGACACACACAGCGGTTTGTCAGCAGTTTGTACCGAGGCCGTTGTCGAGGCGATTGTCGAGTCGGCACGTATGTTAGTGTTTTTCAATGATGCAAAACACACGGACACCGCGGCGAGAATTGCCTGCCGATTGAAAACCGATTCTCAGCCGCCTCGACAAATCGTTCTCCACAAGAACCGCCTGACCGCCGAGTAGACAACGCTGTGTGTGTCATGTCGAGACGGCATTGACTAGTCGGTGCAGAACCGCTGTGTGTCATCGCTTTAAGAATTAAAGGACGGGATAGAATAGCATAATGCGCAATAATAGTGTGTTAAATACAATTTTTCACAACGCCGCTATTGAAAATTCGATTTTCGGTACCTGTTTAGCGGGTTGAAACTGGGCATTTTCATCCCTAGAAATGACAATTTTCAGGTCGGTTCTCTCTGTTTTTAACGTTGTTAAGAGGGAGACAGAGCGATTGGATCCGCATATAATTTTCGAAAACGTCAAATTAAGAAGGAGATAGAGCGATATTGAATCCGCATATAATATTCATAAACGTCAAAATGACAGACATACATAACCCCACATAAATCTGACAGATTTAATATTTCTGCGACTTTTTTGCACGCCCAAATTGTAGGTAAGTACCTCAAATCGAATTGTCAATAGAATTGTGAATATAATAACATGCAAAAACTCGGTATGAAACGTGGCGTTTGCAACACGTGTGGTTGCATGCCCTCGTACCTCGGGCAGCAAACTTCACACTGGTTGCAAACGCCAAGTTTCTTAGCTTGTAATGCAATATACTATTATTCAACACATGCACGCTTTTAGTCTTTTTTCGTGTCTGTATTGCGGCTGTTTTGCAGAGTTTAAACCACGTAAGCAAAATTATATACTTTCAGCGACTTCGGGTTAAAAGTGTTTAGGGTTATGGCAAAAAGTCTCACTTGCACCGTGCAGGTGTCATAAAAGCGCATCCTAGTTTTTTTTTTTGAATTAAGCTTTTTTGTCCACAGATATGGGTTATCATTATTTTTCTTTTCTATTAATATTATAAATAGACAATTTTGAACGCTTTTTTTTAATATTCAGATCTATTCTTAATAATCGGCTTTAATCGGAACTGCTCGGGGACATTTAGAGGACAGTGTGGTCTAGTGCTTAGCGTCGCGGCCTCTGGATCAGACTGTCGTGGGTTCGTATTCAGCCTCCGCTCATGTATGTTTTATGATGTCATTTAGTTTTAAGTGAGTTGCTATTTAATGTATTCAAGACGCTAATGACCTAAGTTGTCGACGCGTCTATAATTTACAATAAATAACATAAATAAATCGGAAAAATTTAACGTGATTTTTAATTTAATTTACATTTTATCGATGTTGGAAAAGGTGAGGCAAAAATTGATTTTCTGAAATTTAGGACCTATACTAAATATTTTTCCTGTTTCAATAATAAACTATGAGCAATATAAATTTAAGAATCTATTAAACATAAATTTGTACACAATATGAGGTATACCTATAATAATATATTGAAGTTTACGAGAACAAATTACAATACATAATATAGGAATGCAGAAATTTATATGCTGCAATATTTGTAAACACCCAGACGTGAAAAATATATGCACAAACTTGTCGTCAGGACCGCATTTAGGAAGTGAACAATGCACCAACATATTATACCTACATTAATTAAATAACAAAAAAATCGAAACTTCTAAAATTTAGCGAGAACACACTAGGCTTATGCCACGCAGCATATATAAACAGCCAGTGCGAGTGAGTGAATCAATCAGTCAACGGTGAATTGTGAAATATAGACTCTTGACAACAAGGATCAGTCAACGGTGAGTCACGCATTCAAGTCTATGGTGAATCAGTAATATAAATAGTGCCGTGATATAAATAACCAAATTGATAAAATAAATACTAGTGTAGTGGTAATAATTACGAATTACTGTTTAGTTATTGTTTACTTGTGTGGATTGTTAGAACTGACTTTTCGTTGTTGCATTCATTATTATTGTGTTTTTAATTATTGTAAATAAATATTTATTACGCCAACTCAAAAAACAGTTTTGTAACATTATTATGGCAACCCCATTTACACATCAAAAACAAATTCTTCAGAGTGTATCTCTGTACGCAGCTAAAATATCTCATCTCGCTACCAACATTTTATGACTGCTGCAAGAGAACATTATTATCTGTATATTATAATTTAGAAAGTTTTATTTCCAGTGTTCTTACAGTATTTACTGCTACATCACGTTTGATTTCGAAAAGGAATGTAATTCCATTATTATCTGGCAAAAAATGGGTGTGTGCTTATGACCACACGACAGAAGTGAAAACTTCAGATTTTCTAATTTTTGGTGTCATCTATTATAGCGCATTTATGAACTAAAAATAATTTATTATTAAAATAATTGTATTTTTAATTAATTCCACCTTGGTTATAAAAAAATTATGATTATTGTCAAAGAAAGAATTAGTATAACAAAAATAACAAAAATATATAAATAAATATCATGTAGAATTTTACGCTGCCATCAAGTCTCGAACCCAGGTTCCTATGCATCAAACGCAAAGACGTAACCAACTGCGCTATGGATGGAAGTGTCTAGACGGCCGTTTTTATGGTATAAGTATGCAGTTCCGAATTCTTACGGTCGGGTTGCGAATTCTTACGGAAGTAGTTGCGAATTCTTACATTCCAAACATTCTTTCCCGTCACCACATTTTGTATACACATTTTAGTTTCATCGAGCCAACGTTTTAGCCTTTAAATGGCGTCGCATAAGAAGTTTAAATCATAGAAAATGTTACCAAAAATTCAATATAAGCAATTTGTCTTTTTGGCCTTAGAATCTAATCAAATTCATATTAAACAGGATTTTATATTTTTATGAATTTAATAGCGAAATAAAAGTTTTAAATTACGATATGCAGTTTATATTATAGTATTTAATGTTTATATTAAATAGAGAACAGTAAAATTCAGCAGTACGTCCCTGTGGAGATTGTGTTAAGAAAATAATAACAGCGGTTTTACAATTGTCTCGGGAAATTAAAATTTTAAGTAAACGTTGAACGTTGTAAAACATGAATCTCGTAAGATTCAAATTCAAATAAACTAGAGCTTTCTAAATACAAGTTAACTTCAGAATTTCAGGTTATTTAAGTTATTTATCAATATTGTTTTATTTACTCTATAAGCTCGTATTTAAAGAAGCCGCATTCTTAATTTTTAACCGACTTCAAAAAAGAAGGAGGTTCTATATTCGACACCAGCTATGTTTTTTTATGTATGAAAGTATGTTCACCGATTTCTCCTGTATTTGTGAACCGATTTTAATGATTATTGTTTTATTTAATAGGGCATACCTTCGAGGTAGTCCCATATAAATTTTACTTAAATCGGTTCGAACATGATTTTAAAAAATTGTAAAATCAAATTATATTATAAGCTTTAGGGATTCGAACCTGGGCTTGGCGTGTAGGTAACACTGTTGCCGGTCAACGCTCTAGCCGACTAGGTTATATACAGAGAGGTTATCTACCAGTTCATTAAACTGGTACTATACAAACTAAAGTTTGTATTTTATTTTTAAAAAATATGAATTTATTAATTTTTAAAGAGATTTAAATAAAACTGTCCAAATTTCAAGTTTCTAGCTTCAGCAATTTGACCTGGACGTTGATTAGTCAAAAAAATCCTACATCCCCGTTTGAACTCCTTTGGGGTTGAATTTATTTCTAAAAACGATTTATTCATGTATTGTCATCGGGAATACATATGTGTACAAAATTTCAAATCGATCGGATACGTGGAAGTCGTTCAAAATTGACTTGCAAGTTTTAACAAACTAACAGACACACAAACTAACTAACATACATTGCAAGTTAAATAAAAGCTTGTAAAAAAATGTGATTCGAACCTGAGCGTGCGTATTTTTCCACACGGCCACCTGGCTTACTGGATCTTCAGTTATACATGCAGTGTTTTGTTTCACATGTCAACCACTTCAGAATATTTCCGTTTCATCTAATTTTTTCTAAAATGCCACCCCAGTATGAGACAGGCGTTAATCACGTCAAAAAGAACAATTTTTCAATAGAAATGTGTCCCGATTATTCGTTGAACGTCGTGTTTTTACGTTTATTCAACGAACAGTAAATCAGCGCAAACATTCAGGCGTCATAAAACTGAACTGTTATATTCAGCAGAAGACACGGTCGACAAAACAAAAGACCATCGATCTTAACTCGCATTGTCGCCGGCGTCATAATGTTGAACACGTATATTTTTTTTGTTAAAAAAGAATAACATTACAACAGTTGTATATCAAAGGCTCTAAATCCGGTCATAAAGTACGACCATAAAATAGTTCAAAGTTCATATGAAGCCTGCAAACAAGACTTAAAGACATAGAAACTACATACCCGAGGTGTCGGTATGTACTTGTGTTCTAAATGAGGATACACAACGAGGCAGCGAGAAAAAAGCGTAGAAGGGCTGATGTCATCTGTAAAAAATAAAGAACAATTTTTATCAATAGGTACAAATATATCGATAATAATTCTAATTTCCAATACTTTAATTTTAATTAAGAGTTTTATTGGATGATAAGCAGCCAAATTATATAATTGATTTCTACATTACCGGAAAAAATTATTTTACTAACCATAGTCACAGTCAGGAATCTAACCTAAACCTTTCCACTATCACGGCAGAATGAGCTTACATTACTCAACCATAACATGTAAGATATGTAAGGAATCAATTGATTTGCGCTACATGCGAGTGTTAAATAAAGCTAGATTGTAGATATGAATCATCGGTGTAGCGAGAGCTAATCATGTAGGTGAAATTATTTCAAACACCCAAATTTAATTTTAATGTTAAATGTTCGTGCGATCAAGTTTCGCAAACTAATAAAATAATTGCTTTTTATGTTTATGCATTACTGTTAGGAACATTTATCGAATGACGTAAGTCACGTAACGTTACACTACAATACTATAAAACTTCATTTTAAATCTATGTCACCGTCGGGACGTAAACCCGAATCTTCATTTTCGAATCATTCAATGTTTCTCAGATTTTAAAGCTGTGTTCAAATTGACGTATATTTTCGTGCTACGAAATAAAAAAAAGTGGATGTGTGCTTATGACCACACGACAGAAGTGAAAACTTCAGATTTTCTAATTTTATAATATATATATAAGTTTTCACTTCTGTCAGCACACACCAACATACTACAAATACCTTTTCAATTAAATTTTAGTGTCATCTATTAGCGCACGTGCGAACTACAAATAACTTATTACCAGCAAATTCCTTTTCGTGTTTGAGCCGAGTAAACCCGATTCAGTTTCACCGTCCCGAAGCGTGACGATTCACTTTCGTTCACTGTTCAGGCAAAGCGCACCTAAGGAAGTTTTCATTTCAAAAAAAGATAAAAAATTCTTGCATATACCCTACTGTTCGACCGGGTTGTTTGAAGCCCTACAGAGACTGTTGCTCCAATGCAGTACAAACTGCAATCGGCTACCAGATAAAGGTAGTTAATAGAACCGCGGTGGCTGTGGAACCCCCAGCCGGATAGAGGAGGCTCTGCATACGACATTCACACACATGAAAGAACGCGAGAGTCAAATCGAAAATCGATTCCAATCTATATCGATATATCTTCTCTATATATAGTACCCGTAGCTATAACACTGCATGTATGTAGTATAACCTCTATATTCTATCTATATTGGGTACCATATTATAGTATATATGCACAGTTGGTTAGGTAAAAACGGTAAATGCGTTTCGAATTTCGATGTTCGACCGTGCACACGGAAAAAAAATGGGTGTGTGCTTATGACCACACGACAGAAGTGAAAACTTCAGATTTTCTAATTTTTGGTGTCATCTATTATAGCGCAATTATGAACTAAAAATAATTTATTATTAAAATAATTGTATTTTTAATTAATTCCACCTTGGTTTCAAAAAAATTATGATTATTGTCAAAGAAAGAATATAACAAAAATAACAAAAATATATAAATAAATATCATGTAGAATTTGGAAAAAAAACGCCAAAAATTTTACGCTGCCTTCAGATTTTCTAATTTTAAAATATATATATAATTTTTTAATCACACAGTTTATTCATATAAATATATTAAAATCGGCCTATACAATTAAATTTAATGAATATAATACCTTAACGATAATATTAAGTTTTAGTGTCATCTGTTAGCGCACTCGTGAACTATAAAATATAGGTATGTTTTAGTGTCATCTGTTAGCGCACTTATGAATGAGAAATGACTTGTTACTCGTATTAAGTTTTTAGCGTCATCTATTAGCACACTTATGAACTACACACTATATTACCAGCATATTGCAAATACGGCGTCGTGTTTGATCCGAGTAGCCCCGATTGTCACCGTCGGGTGCGTTTCACATCACTGTTGTTAACAGCCCAGGCAAAGCGTGCATAAGAAAGTTTTCACTTCAAAAATGGGTATGTCTGTATTGCGGGTATAGACAGATTAAACACATTAATAGTAGGTTGTATATCTAGATGTTTAATGAATAATATTGCGAAGAGTGATGACAGTATCAAAAAACGAGCTATAGCGAATTTTTACAGTCACACAAGTCGTAATACGATTACGCATATATATGGTATTTTTTGCCATACCCACTACAATATACCTACTTTTCACTTTATTTTCAAAAAATGTTGACAGTTCATTTGCGTCGTCATCTTTCCTTCTACAGTATGCCATGAAGGTCGTGAGTATTAGTAATGGCAGGCGTACGCAGGCGTATAGAGCGAATAAACAGAAGTTGCTATGGCACTTCCATCATTTTTTCATAACACGCCAAGAGAAATATAACTTCAAAAAATTAAAATCCTTTGGGATTTGAACCTGCGCTTGGCGTTTGTACCTGTCCGTAGATATGATTAGTTATACTTATAACTGTTCATATAAAAAATTAAAATAAAAATTTTAATAAGAAAAAAAATCTGTTTTGCACCAGTGGGTTCGTGGTTTTGAGCCTTCCTACATAATTATTTTTTTTTTTAATTTTTATTTAAGTTTTATATGATATGTGTCGAATAATTGCAATGCCGCTCTGTTTAATTCATACAATATTTAACTGTGATGGATTCTGTGAACTTTAAATGTTTTATTTTAATGATGATTTTAAAAAGTCAAATATCCAAATTACTCTGTTCATAAAATGCACTCCATGACACCTACCCAAGTACAAGACGCGAACATTTGTAAGTTAAATTATACAATATTTAACTGTGATAGATTCTGTAAACTTATTTGAATGTTTTATTTTAATGATGATTTAAAAACTCAAATATTTAAAATATTCTGTTCATCAAAGTGTATACTCCATGACACTTACTCAAGTAGAAAACGCGAACGTTTGCCAGTACCATAGATAAAGTGTTATATTGTAGATAAGAAACTAGAATGATATGAAAGCTGGATAGTTAAAATACACATTAAAGATGACACTTAATGCACTGTGAACGATGTTCCGTGTATCGACATTTATTATAAGTGAAAAAGGAGATAATAAAATGCAATTTAAAGAGGTTAGATTAGAACATGCATTCGTCTTAAGGATAACGGCAAAAAACTAAATTATCAGAAGCACGTTTCGCTTAGATAATTTATAATTCTATTGATCAAAACATAGAAAATCAGTATCAACTTCGTTTGTATATACAGCGGAATTGAATTGTGAATTATAGACGTTAGACAACAGAGGTTATTAGCATCGTTTGTATACACTGTAAGAAATGAGAAGGCCGATTACATAGATTATCGATGGTCCATTTGTAGCCAGCGATTAATCTGGTAATAGGCACACAAAGAGACAATGGCGTCGCAAACAGGTATCGCCTGCACATCGCGTAGATTCCATAAAAACACATTGCGCATGCGTGGTTACTAATTTTACATTAATTTGTTTTGTATTCATCCATTTTATATATGTAACTATACATTTTATTTTGTAATTTTTACACACTTTATTGGATTATTACACAAATTATGTAATTTTAATTTACTTTATGTAAAAATCACAAATTTGTTTAACTTTACAGTAAAAGTTCAAGTTTTTATGAAGTTTTCTGTGTAAAAATGAATAATAATAGAAAATCACTTAGAAAATCAAACGAATTCTACCTTAGTTTTCAAAGTAAAATTAAGAAAAATCGCAGGATAGTGGAAAAAATATTTGATTTATTAAATGTACAACGTTTCGTCTATAGATTTAGACTTTTTCAAGTACATACATAAAAATAACAACATTTAATAAATCAAATATTTTGTCCACTATCCTGCGATTTTTCTTAATTTTATTATAATCACGATGGACACGATTTCTAATATATATTAGTTTTCAAAGTATTTTTACATCCATTTTTTACAGTGTACAGTGATTTCCATACTTGCAGCTATTATGTGTTTAGGAAACCACTGAACTGATAGATATTGATTAGTTGTAATCATGAAGGCTGTCTTATCTACCAAATTTCGTGTTTCTAGGTTAAATAGTTTCAAACGCGATTAGGGGATACAATATTGTACCAAAATAGACCACTTTGAAAATTCCGCAAGTCGCCATTTTAGAATAAATTTTTTTTTCTTGCACTATTCGATGAAATCTATATCTACATAGACACCGCATATTATATTTTTACCCCCTTTTCGAAAAACGGATTTTTTCTAAATAAGATTTTTTTAGGCTTGGGCTATCAACTAAATAGTTTAGGACCTAGCAGCTTATGACCTCTGTTGTCGAGGGTCTGTAATTTACCAGAACGAGTACGTGTGATTACCGCACTCGTTCTAGTATAAATGCAACATAACCTTAAGAGAATATTGAAAAATCGCGACTGTCAGATTCGTCACTTTAGACACGCGTTACATACAATATTTTTTGCAACAACTACTTCAAAAGTTCAATTTTAAGCAAATAAAACACAAATTGGATAAATATTTTATTAGTGACAGTATAGCAAAGTAATCTATTAAATACTTTATTACGCACGTGTGTTATAAAGTAAAACAAAACAGTATTACTTTATAGAACGGAGTGCGTTAAAATTTACTTTAAACACTACCGTTCGAACGCATCAGAAGCTTCCATAAAGAATCACTTTTCAAACGGTACACAGCCATCTAAAGTTGTACTTTTGATGCAAGTGTTGCATAGCATGATATTTTCGAACCTTGGTTTTGTGGCTATGTTTTTAGTATTTACTGTATACCTACATTACAAGCACGCCATAGGCATGCTAGACTTGGGCATTTTAGTTCACTAAAAAGAGCGCTCAATTTAGTTCATTATTCTTCCGCGACCTAGTTCGCTCTTATTGTTCGTTAGTTCGCTGTTAAAGACATTACATTTGAACTACGAAATTATCAGATATTGATTTACATCACATCAAATTTTCGTAAAAATTTTATTGCTGTTCCAGGACTCTCAAATCGCCAAAATACATTTCAAAAAGAATTGACAGTCGGTAAAACAACCAATACTTCCAATAAATTTCCGTTGTTTCAGGTTATAGGTATGTCGTGACTCGTGAGTTCTCTTCCGCCATCTTCATTGCGTGGTGGATAACTGAACTAACGAACTGATTGCTTGATTGACTGCGAACTAGTTCTTGTAGTTCGCACATAGGATCGCTCAGTCGAACTAGTTCGTTCGTGAACTACACAAGTCTAATGCATGCCGATCTTTCCCTATAGTATTATTCGTCTATGGTAAAACACAAAGGTATAGCGATAACCATATACAGATAGAGTATTATGGTTGAGACCAAACTGCTGATTGCAAGGTTGGTTGCGCGTCCCCACGCCAGTCAACGTGTTACACAGAGTGGGGTGGCGTCGCGTTAAACGGGCGACGCCGCTCCCGATCCTGGTATGAGGCGTCCACCAGGAACATGTATGTGTGTACGTGTGTATGAACTGATCACAGATCATGGTGAAGCGACAATAAGAGACGCAATGTCGCTAATTCCACAACAGTTAACATTTCCGTTTTACAAATACGTACTTTTTTATTTATCTACTAGCTGTACCGGGGACCCCGCTCACGTTATGCCGATTTTTAGGGTTCCGTAGCCAAACGGCAAAAACGGAACCCTTATAATTTCTTCCTGTCCATCTGTCCGTATGTCACACCCATTTTACTCGGAGACTATTGGCGCTATATACCTATAGAAGAAATTTGGAAAGTAGGTGTTTTCTATGAACCGCTATACATTAGTGAAGTAAAATTACGAAAAAAAGTTAGAGGTGGCACTCCATACATATAACTGAGGGATGAAAAAAAAATTCCAGTGCACATAATCGTGTGGGGTATCTTTAGATAGGTCTTCAAAAATGATGTAAAAGTTTCAAAATGACTTTTTTATTTAAGTCAGTAGTTGGTGAGATATATGCACTTCTAAAGTCGTAAAAAGTGTGCCCCCCCTCCTGTAACTTTTCAACAATGGGGTGGAAAATTCTGAAAAAATTTAAGGTTATAGAATTAGAGCTGAAACTCTCAGTTTCAACTCGTTAAACAGGTACCGAAAATTGAATTTTCAATAGCAGCGTTGTGAAAAATCTGTTCTTATCTCGGAAGCGATTTTTCGACCCTATCCATTCCCTTACGCACTGTAAAAAATGGATGTAAAAATACTTTGAAAGTTAAGGTAGAATTCGCTCGATTTTCTAAGTGAGTTTACATTATTATTTATATTTACACAGAAAACTTCGTAAAAACTTGGGCTTTTACTGTAAAGTTAAACAAATTTGTGATTTTTACATAAAGTAAATTAAAATTTAATAATTTGTGTAATATTCCAATAAAGTGTGTAAAAATTACAAAATAAAATGTATAGTTACATATATAAAATGGATGAATACAAAACAAATTAATGTAAAATGAGTAACAACGCATGCGCAATGTGTTTTTATGGAATCTACGCGATGTTCAGGCGATACCTGTTTGCGACGCCATTGTCCCTTTGTGTGCTTATTACCAGAATCTATGTAATCGGCCTTCTCATTTCTTACAGTGAGCATGAAAGTAAAAATAAAACAAATGATTTATGAAAATTAAATTCCGAAAATGTTGAGGACCACAAGGATAATCTTTCCAGATTTTGAAAAGTAATTAAACAAAAAAAATATGTGCAGTTAACTGAAATACAAATTTCAAAAGAAATGAATAGTGTTACGGATCACCCTGTATATAACAGCAGGCAAGAGTTCTGAGAAACGGGGGTCCGCTTACTGTAACAACTGGTACCTGCACGAAAGTTCTAGAGAAAGCGAGAACGCACTAGGCTTACGGCACGTAGCATATATAAACAGCGGTACGAGTGAGTGAGGGAGTCAGTCAATGGAGAATACTGAGCGACAAATAGTGCGTCTGATATAAATACAGTGAATATAAATATTTGAAACATAAATAACCAGAAATAAATAGTCCTCGTATATAGTTAATAATTACGAATTATTGTATATAGTTGTTTGTTTTGCTTTGTAATTACTGTTTAGTTATTGTTTAATTGTGTTGATTGTTAGAATTAACTTTTCGTTGTTGCGGTCATTATTATTGTGTTTTTAATTATTGTAAATAAATATTTATTCCGCCAATTCAGAAAACAGTTTTGTAACAATAGACATTTAGGAACAGGTGTTCTCTTCAGCTTGGAGGCCGACATAATAGTTCGTCCGAGCTCTGTTGCCGTGCCTGTCAGTAGTTCCACTCGTTCGATGGAATAAATTATTAGATATCCATATTTAAACGGTTGCTATTAATTCAATTTTAATTGGGATTGTCTGCAAAGTTTTTAGTTCGTCGGGAGGTCGGCGAAACTGGTTCACCACACCATGGTGTTCGAATCACCTGTCCGCTATAAGGGCAGGTCGGAATGAAAGGCCATTAGTCGTCAGGACTGATGAATGGTCGGGAAAACGAAGCCAATTTCAACTGTTCTATCGCAATACAAGCCGACACTCTAACACACACACATACACACAGACAAATACACATTACCAACGTCCTCTTGTTGCTTGCCCCTAAAACCAGACTACAATCTTCTACATTTTAACTCTTGTACAGTTCCAAATCTGTACGTTGTGTTCACAGTGAATACGGACTGAAACGAAATACAAGAAGAATAATTTAATACATTTTTAGAGTGTTGGGTCTCCAAGTCACTATATTATGAAGTATTAGAAATACCTTGTATTATGTCCGTCTTGTGACTTCTTGTGATTTAACACGACGCGTTTCAGCAACGAGTTGCCATCTTCAGGTGTGATTAATTAACCACACCTGAAGATGGCAACTCGTTAGGTCTCCAAGTCACTATATGAATATTATGAAGTACTTATTAGAAATACCTTGTATTATGCCCGTCTTGTGACTTCTTGTGATTTAACACGACGCGTTTCAGCAACGAGTTGCCATCTTCAGGTGTGATTAATTAACCACGTCGATATAATTTTTTATTCGCGAGATATTGTGTAAAATCTACTTTTTTGGAGTCTGTTTCGTTAAGAAAAAAGAACGGCTGCACCGATTTTGAAAAAATTTCTTTCAGATCATATTTACGTTAATACGCGTCGATTGGCACCCTATAACGTAATCGATATCATTTTTCATTCTCGAGATTTCGTCTTAGAAAGAAATGGACACATACGCACACACACACACACACACACACACACACACACGAGACATCTTTCTAAAAATAGTGTAAAAATAGTGTAGTGACCTTGAAACATAAAAATTTGTTATACATTTTGATTTCGATTTTCGGACCCATTACAATAACTTCCAATGGGAAGTTAAAAAAACTAAAACCCGGCTACGTAAATGAAGAAAACAAGCAAATCAAAGCGTTATACAAAAGGTAAGGTTTTTGCAGTCTATAACGTGATTGGTCTGATGTGCAGGTGTCTGTAGTATATAACGGGTTCTTTCCCGTTCCCACAATCCGTAGTACACTGTTGCAGGTCGCTAGCTGGAATGGAAGTATGGACGAGGAATACAGGAGGCGCCTGCAAAGGAGAATGGGATAAAGGAGAAAAGGTCTCGGTTCATTCCGTTCACTTATTAGAGCGGGGTGTTTTGTCCATTACACAACTTATTTCGTTTCTATTTAACACCGCAAAACGTATTTATTTTCTACCGGTTTGTTACACATTTCTTTGTGCGCTTCGATTCAATTCTGACAGTGAAAAACAATTTACTAAAAACGTTGACTGTATACAGTGAAATATAATTTCCACTACGAAATTTCTTGTTTACTGCTTGTAAATTAAAACTTACAAAAGATGTGCAAACTTTCACGGCCGACATTCTTCCAAATCTTCATGGTTTCCGGGCCGTGATCCGGTGGTATTTCTACCTGACGTTTCGTCTACAACTGCGTGTACAAGGACGGAATACGACCGAGTAGAGAACTCACCCCTACCATTATACACTGCACAATTGACCAATTACGGAGAGACGGACTACGACTGAACAGAGAACACACTGGTACTGAGCATAAAAGAAGGGAGGACACTTCGACCGCTGCCACATCGCCTTTGAAAATGTCTACCGCAGTTCTAGACGAAACGTCAGGTAGAAATACCACCGGATCACGGCCTACAAGCCCGGAAACCAAGAAGATTTGGAACTTACAAAAGAGTTTGAGGATAGCCGAGCATGTAGCGTTGACGTTGTTTATATTATGGCGTTTCCGTGGTTTTTTTTATTACAAACCCCCAGTTCCCACGTTCTAATCTGAAACTGTTTTTAAACGGTTTTATTTAACTTCAAGGTCCGTATATGACTAATTTTGTTTCAAATCTTGCGACCGATTTTTCACCCACTTCACGTTACCCGATTGAGTTTAATAATTTAGGTTCATAATTATAAAAGCGTGGGTCGTGACTAATAAACTATCATAGAATTCACGACCCACGCTTTTATAATTATGAACCTAAATTATTAAAAATTATTTTTTCTTTTTTAGTGCATTTAAGTAAAAGCTTGTCTCTAAAAAGTTTTTTACTAATATCTATTTTGTTCATTTTAGTCTTTCAAAATTTTACCTCCTTTTGACACCCGGAGGGGTTGAATTTCGGAAAATCCTTTCTTAGTGGATGCTTACGTCAGAAAAGGAATCAACTGTTCAAATTTCAAGTTTCTAGCTTCAGCGATTTGGCCTGGGCGTTGATTAGTCAAAAAAAACCTACATCCCCGTTTGAATCCCTTAGGGGTTGAATTTATTTCTAAAAACGATTTATTCATGTATTGTCATCGGGAATATACATATGTGTGCAAAATTTCAAATCGATCGGATATGTGGAAGTCGTTCAAAATTGACTTGCAAGTTTTGACCTAAACAAACACACAAACCCACAAAACCACAAACACACAAACTAACATACATTGCAAGTTAAAGAAATGCTTGTAAAAATAAATCACCAATAGCAGCGAAATGACGCCAGAAAAAAGTTTCATTTTAACATGGCTTAAAAATCATTAGATTTTATCTGACAACGAATTAAAAGATATACCAATTTAGTGGAAATATTTTTAGTTTATTTCAATTTAAAAATTCAAAAGCCATCCATTTATGAACAAGCAACAGCTAGAAAAAATGGTCTATTTCCAGTTGAAAGCTTTACTGTTTTGTAGTGCATTAAAAGATTTTAAAACATAAAAACAAAACCATTCCCAATTCAGTTAAAAGAACGTTCCAGATGAGTTTGCTTTTTATTATGTACTACTTTTATTCGCTTGCTAATGATCTATTCAATACGTACATCTCTAATTAATACTTAAAAAAGCACAATTAATTTAAAAACAGCATTCAATTTACTTTAAAACTCTATTCAAAGCTTGCAGATAATAAAATCGGGTTGTTTCTTTCATCTAAAATCATTACTATTACCAGTGGGGTCTTGTCTTACGGGAGAAAACGACTGTCTTATGAGCGCCTTTATTGAATGATTTGTGTCATTTTATGGAACTAAAAACATAAACAAAATAAAGTAGTAAACTATTGGTATTTATAGATAATATCCATTCCTGGCACCTACTGGCAAAAATGGTAACTAATAATATTAACTAACTAATAATATTTTTAGAAATGAAACGAAAATAGTCGGAAGTGGTTGACATTTGAAACAAAACGCAGAATGTATAACTATGTTAAGGTCTCAGACTCAGTAAGCCAGGTAGCCGTGCGGAAAAGTACGAGTCTACCGACAGGTAGGTACCTATAAACTTTAGCCTGGTAATAACTTATTTAAGACGATGTCTCAGTGGCAAAAAGGATCCAAAAAAAACGCAATTACTAATCTAAGATTTGCATTTATTGCTGACGTTTCGTGGAACTTTCTCACATCTTTAGAGCGCTGTGTAACATATAAACAATTGTTTGGTTTAGCAATAGATATTATAAATAGATAAATTATAAAAAAAATTGTTTACATAAACAAACATTGAAAATTCACCAATTGCCATCAGTATATTGTAGTAATTGTCAATATACACAATATGGTTCTTCTATTACAAGTCCCCAGGACCGGGTTCTAGCCCGAAAGCTGGTAAAAGTGTCAATTGGATTTTCAATTTATTATTAAAAAAAAAATAATGAATTGAATATATGAATTGGTGCTAGGCCTAAATAACCTTAGCTGTTTTTTACTTCCCACCTCTACTATGGTAGGGAAGTAATGGATTCAGTCCGAAAACAATATTTCGAGATTTTAACAGATTTTCACGTTTTAAGACCCTAGCAATCGTTTAAGATCATTTTCTGACTGATGTCTGTATGTGTGTGTGTGTGTGTGTGTGTGTGTGTGTGTGTGTGTGTGTGTGTGTGTATGTGTGTGTGTGTATGTGTGTGTGTATGTGGTCAATTTTTCGCCTTCGATATCTTAAGAACGGAACAACATACGGGCATGCCGATTGTTCTATTGTGTTTATCAGCCTTTAACTTAGATCTGATTAGATTTTGAGTCAAATCGGTTCAGTGGTTCCTGAGATATTCAAAAAAACGTCCTCAATGTCACGTATTAACATAGGTAAAAAAAAATATAAATGAATTCTAGATGTTATAATATGAAAAAAATGTAAATATTTTTTTTCTCTAAAATGTATAGTTTTCGAGAAAAAAAATATTTTACTAAAAAAAATAAAAATTGTACGTAAATCAAGGTAACCATGATTTTTGCTATATTAAGTTAGCCATCAGTAGATCACCAAACAAAAAAGAGGGCCATGCTTTTTTCAAAGAATAAAAATTAAATTGTGTTTTAAAGACCACCAACAGCTAAGGTTATTTGGGCCTAGTCAAAGAATAATAAAAAAAAAAGTGTTTATTTTTTGCAAATATTTACTAGGTGGGAAGTATAGGACTGGTCATCAGTCGAGTTTTTTTTGTCAATAATTACACAAATAAAAAAAAACTTCGAGATGGATGAATGATGCTGTTTTAAATAATGAAAAAATTTTTTTCCGCTATTATTAATACTATTAACAGTATTAACCGCCTTCTGTCTTGATATTTTTGATGATTACTAAACTAAAAAAAGTAAACTAGTGAACCGATTTTAGTTAAATGTATGTGGAACCACCTTGAAGGTATGCCTTATTTAATAAAACAAGAATCATCAAAATCGGTTCACAAATGCAGGAGATATGAGGTGACATACATAACATACATAAAAAATACATAATAACAAAAAATCAGCCGAAATACTGAACCGATTTAAGTAAAATTTATATGGGACCACTCCGAAGGTATGCCCTATTAAATAAAACAATAATCATCAAAATTGATTCACAAATGCAGGAGAAATCGGTGTACCAACATAAAAAATACGCATGAAATTGAGAACCTCCTCCTTTTTTGAAGTCGGTTAAACAAACAATTTGTTTGGTACACTTTCATTAAAAATGTCAACGGCTATCCAGCTATAAGCAGCATAGAGATCAGTGGTTCTGATCTGTGACAATGTTGTTCACACATACACCATAGTGCAATACTTTCACATAATATTAATGCACATGCATGTGTGACATATATGTTTGAAGGGGGGGGGGGCATTGTCAGAAGTTTGCGTGTATCAAGTAGAATGAGAATCCGCTGTTCCGTGAAGTGTGCATTGCATTTTGCCGACGACCTGTCGACAACAACTTCAAGTGTACTGCCGTATATCAAAAGTGAGATGGGGCCCTCTTCAGTGGGTCGGTGACACATAGTTACTAATGATAAGAAAAAGCGGCCAAGTGCGTGTCGGACCACGTACAGTGAAGGCCGAAAATATCCAATATCTCAAAAACTACACAACATTTTATTCAAACTGCAATTTTCGTTGAAAGTATTTTATAAGTTCTACTACCTTAAATTTTCTGATAGTTGAAAAGTTACAGGGGAGGACACTTTTTATAACTTTAGAAGCGCATATCTAATCAACTATTGACATAAATAAAAAAAGTCATTTTGAAACTTCTACATCATTTTTGAAGACCTATCAGAGCATAAAATAACATAATATAAAGTAGGCAGCACTAGTGCCGCCTAGTGACGAGTTTGTGTCGTCTAGTGATAGTCGGTTGTGCCGGCGGCACAAGAGTTAGAATTTTAATTTTTCGATATAAAATATTGAATCTGCAGTCTGCACACTACAGTATGAGGGGTAGGCAGGTTAAAATGCAAAATACACCACATTATAATTTTTAGTTTTTTATTCATTAAATACCTATGATAAAATATAGGTACTATGCTTTAAAATTACGTATTTTTTATTTATCCTTGACGCTTTCCAACATTTTTTTTAGTGGACCTAACTCTCGAACTGTAGTGCCGCCCAGTGAAAATTGCTTAAAATATGCTCTGAGACCTATCTAAGGATACCCCACATGCTTATGTGCACTGGAATTATTTTTCATCCTTCAGTTATGTATGGAGTGCGGTTCCTTAATTTACAAAAAAAATTGCTTGACTGGTGTGTTTCTTACTAAAGTTTGGCCGCAGTCCATTTTAGTAACGAATAAATTATCATGACGGCTCTACAACTACATAGTTCTGTCTCTTTTCTGACAAAAACATAGCGTGACGATCAAGAAACCGCTGACGTGAAGCGACTACCAGCCCGGGGCTTCCCGTGTACTTAGAAAGGGTAATATCGCTTTTTTCAATTCTATGAAATCAACAATTTTACTAGGTTAAGACGCTTATAGAGCTGAGAACCAGCTATATAGAAACCTCTTAGACCGAGAGGTAGTGACAATTTTTTGGTGTTATTTAAATTCAAGGCCTTATTTTTGTGAAGATGTTGAGGGAGGCATATTAAAGTGTTCTGAGTAAGGGATCTTGCTAGATAGCGGTATGGGAGGGATGCAGACCGCCCCCAACATGTAACAAAAAAAATGGTCACAATTATTATTGTTTCAATGCTGAAATTGTTCATATAGCTTGTCGATGACCCAATAATGCTATTATAATATTTGCAGATCGATTGGTCAATATTAAAGGGGTGGCAGATCACCCTAAACGTGTCATGTACCCGACGAAATTTATATTATTAGTTCAAGGTTCAAATTTTAACATGTTGTTACGGCGACTGTTTTAAGCATATATTTCAATTTTCAGAACAAAATGTCGGTATTAACCTCCTCTCTTAGAGGGAAACTTGCTCGCCTAAGTGTTTATATCGTTCTGCAAGGGGGTTAATACCGACATTTAGTTCTGCAAATTGAAATGTATGCTTAAAACAGTGGCGACAATCAACTAACATTTACAAAAATCTTTCATTTTCTTGAGGGTAGCAAACTGATTCACCTCATTTAAATTTGTTAAAACAATTAAAATAAATAAATAACTTATGTCGGGTTTATTGTACATTTAACACATAAAACATAAACGAAGTAACCATAGAAATAACAGCGAATTAACATAACAGCGTGATTTTTTTTTATTACAAGTTTTTTGGCCTTTACACTTTTGTGTATTTAGCCACAATCTAAAACCTTAATTTAATTCTAACTAAGATGAGGGATTTTACATACACACATAAAACGGGGATACAAGAGGGATGGACCATCAGGATATAGGGATATACGGATGTACCTCGGAGCCAACTCGGCAGGCAAAACTAACAAGAACAGCGTGATTAAAATGTACGATAAACCCGACATTATTAACGTATTGTATACAATATTTCTACCTTAATTTTATAAACCTATTAAAATCTAATTGCCAAACGGAGTTTACAGAGCTAAATAATTCTATTTTATTAATATTTTTGTAGAGCGTTTAATTTCAAAATTTTCATAAGCGACGCTAGAATTGCCTGTCTGATGCTTAAATTTATAGTGTATACCCGTCCTCCCACCAGGGTCATATCTTTTCTTCCACCATTATTATAATATTGAAGTCAATGTTGAACTTTGTGCAACCTTCCCCTAAACAAACACAGCAACAGATATGTACACAGTACACTAATGTACATACATAATATGTGAAACCGTTATTAAATATATAGGTGATTCTTAAAATTATATATATTTAAGATAAAATGTGTTTTGAAAATTCAGCTGCAAGGATATTTTTCACGTTTATTTTAATTAAAGTCGATTTCGAAAAATATCAGTAAAACAGAGATATTGCAGATTATAGACGGTCTAAAAGTCCGATTATGAGCGTGTATTTAAAATATATAGCACAGGATATACAGGATGATTTATTAGCTCAACGACAAACTTTTACAGATGAATAAAAAAAAAAACAACGAACGTTTTGTGATTGTATAAAATCAATAGGAAAATAGCATCACAGAAGAGACTGTTCAAAAACACTGTATTGTATCAATATTATGATCAATTGTAGCATTGTATGTAAATTATTAAGGAAACAAATCAAGGAAACAAATAAAACAAATAAAAAAAAAATAAAAAATTTAAATTTTAAATTTTAAATGGAAACGACCACTCAAGATGTTATGAAACGCCACACCATGTTTGTGATTACACGATTTCTTTAATCGTTTATTCATATTTTTTTGTTTACATAAATCATATATTTCACAACTGACATGTGAAACGCTAATCTCAGGAACTACCAGTCCGATTTGAAAAACATTTTTGTTATTGGATAGCCCGTTTATTGAGGAAGGTTATATAGGTTATTCGAGTTTTTTTAAATTTAACTCCAAAGGGGGTAAAACGGGGGTGTAGGATTTTTTTACTATCTATACTTATACTAATAAGTAACTATACTAATATTATAAACTGTAGACAAGTACGCGAAGTGAGAACGACAGGCGACTTTGCATCGCAGGGGGAGAATTTCTCGCGGGGGGGGGGGGTAATAAATCATAAATTCTTATCTCTGAAAATACCTATTGAACCGATTCTAAAAATTCTTTCACTAATAGAAAATTACACTATCCCTTAGTGATATAGGCTATATTTTATTTTGATAAATTTCTCGCGGGGGGGGGGGTAATTCCTGTGGGATGGTAACAAAACGTAACTCTGAAATTCTTTAGCATTTTAGCGTATAGTCGGAATCCTTAATATTATAAACACCACCAGCCCGACTTCGCTTCGCAGGGGAAGAATTTCTCGCGGGTGGGATAATAAATTCTTAGTACCCGGGCGGAACCAGACGGGACTGCTAGTTACAATATAAGAGCGTCCTTAAATTTTAACTAACAAAGACACTGATGATTTCAAAAACATACGGATTAAGTTCACCGCTCAAATAACACGTCTGCTGACACCGTTAAACAGGGTTGTGGTTTAAACTGATATCAATCATCAACCCTGTCTTCAACACGTGTTCATTTTCTAAAAGGCTTCGGTTTATTTAAAATAACGCGGGATGACACAGGAAATAGGGTAACTTTATACTTTCTACACAACTTGATGAAGCATACTACATAGGTACTTAGTTCAAGAGCTCATAACGAATTTTCGATGGGTGTTTTACCGAATTAAAAATTTTACATGTGCTCTCATTGGATATTGACAGATCACGTGCTCTAGATCAGATGTACATACTGCGCTGACACTCAGGACGGAGAATTTTAGGGTAGGTAATTATACTTTCTTACTTGTTGTGACCAGGCCCGGACTTAAAAAGACCCAGGTCCTTTAGACACTTGACAGCTGGGCCCCCCAAGCTCAAAAAAATGGGGAAAAAATGGAATTGGATGAAAATTTAGCAAAAAAAAGTCGCCAATTGGGATGGTATCTTATAAATTTTTTTTTTTTTTTTTTAATTTTCATCTCCGACCTGGCTGGGACCCCCTCGGCGGCTGGGCCCCTAGGCCGGTGCCTTGTTGGCCTAGGCAGAAATTAGGGCCTGGTTGTAACTATGTGCTTTAATATTTGAATTAAAAAATTTTTAGTTTGGCGAGTTTTGATATAATATGTAGGGAGGATTCTATTTTCCAAGAAAAGCACTTGGTCACAACAATTATTTATAAAGGTACTACCATGCAAAATTTCTAATTAGGAAAAACACCTGTCGAAAATTCGTTATGAGCTCTCCGACTAGCTGTTGTAAATTTTAAGTAATACCTATAATAAATCATTTAGGTATAAGTAGCTACAAAATTAAAATTGTGATCCAACGATGCAATCCAATGAGGCCCCGTCCCTTATTTTTTAAAAAGCATAATCAGAGAGAGCTCATACCCTACCTAGAATATTTAAAAACTTAGAATGAAATAATTGCAAACATTATCGACTAGCAAGGTCGTTCGGTGCCTGGTATCAAGGGGGGGGGGGGCGCGACGCACACGAGTGCCAAATGGACGCCGAGAAAAAATAACAAATATAATAAAAATTTATGTGAAAGATAAATTTTAATTTCATAAACCTAATTTTTATAACAATATGTATTACGTGGAGGAAAGCAGTTTATCAAAAATACTGAACAAAAATTATATATTCTAATAGATACCTATATATAAAATTTTCTCATTGTTAGACTAAGTTAAGCAGTATTACGCGAAATGTGGCAGAGTTTTAAATTATCGCATATTATACATATGATATTTTTTTACTTAATTTACTATTTGCCCAATTGCAATCTAGGCTAGGAATGGCCTTCTCGACAAGTATAATATTTATTATAAGTTCAATACGGTTCATGGGTTCTTGAATTAAATAAATTGTTATTGATTAATAACTCTTTTATTTATCTTCGTACGACGTTTCGTCTCTTTCGAGACTTTATCAAGTACTGTAACAGAAATATAAACGAATACATCAAGTCAATAGTTGTCTATCTCCAAGATAGACAACGTCGTACGAAGATAAATAAAAGAGTTATTAATCAATAACAATTTATTTAATCCAAGAACCCATGAACCGTATTGAATTTATTAAAAAATGGATATGAACCGAGTGAATTATTTATTATAAGAACACTTCGAAATTTATACTTTATACATACCTAACTCTATATTAATATTATTAATCATCAAGATAATGAGATAAAATCTATAAGATTCATTTTCTGGTCGCAAAAATGAAGCAACAATTTTATCTTTTGATCTTTTCATAAATTCCGAATTTCCGAAATATATTTTTCTTCAGTTCCTGAAATGATATATTCAAAAATTTTGTCCGAAATTGCGAAATCTCAGAATTTCGTCCGAAATTCCGGAATAGCGAAATTTAGGAATTTTGGCACGGAAGCCCTAGATGCGACAAATCTTGTCTTCTCTTCTTTATTACAATAAAAAAAAGTTTTAGTGTCATCTATTAGCGCACTTATGAACTACAAAAAACTTATTACCAGCATACAACAAATACCTTTTCGTGTTTGAGCCGAGTAAACACGATTCAGCGTCACCGACCCGAAGCGTGACGGTTCACTTTCGTTCACTACTCAGGCAAAGTGCGCCTAAGGAAGTTTTCACTTCAAAAAGACATTTCTTATAGTTCTATAATCGTTTAAAATCAGGTCGACTACGTAAAAAAGAACAGCCACACAAACTATACGAACGTTGACATATGTGTGGGCACAACGGAACAAGCCAGACAGACATGCACGTACGTACAGAACTTTTCCCCTCACCACGTCCCTTCCTTTCCCGCTGTTCCCGACTCGAGTATAGGAGCTATTGCATAACTCAGTTATGAGATATGAATGCGGTACATATAAGTACATAATATGCAGCCAGGGTTGGACTGTGTTTCAAAATATATTCTGTTATTTGTGTTCATGTTCACGGAACACTGAACTAAAAAAAAATAATTTTTTTACTATTTGCCATTAAAAATTAAACTGGGACCGGTCCAAGAAGTTGCCTGGTAGCAAAATGAGTCCGGACCTGGCATGTAAGACTGAACAATCCTGGTAGCAAAATCATAAATTCGAGCGAACGAGCGAAGCGAGTGAGTAATGTAGGTATTAATAGATCATAAATTTTAGTGAACGAGCGAAGTGAATGAGTAATGTAATAATAAATCATAAATTCGAGCGAACGAGCTAAGCGAGTAAGTACTTAATGTATTAATAAATTATAAATGCAAGCGAACGAGCGAAGCGAGTAATGTATTAATAAATCATATATGCAAGCGAACGAGCGAAGCGAGTGGTTAAAATATTAATAAGTGATAAATTCGAGCGAACGAACGAAACGATTGAGTAATGGATTAAAAAATCATAAAGTTGAGCGAACGAGCGAAGCGGGTGAGTAAAGTGCCTACTAATAAATCATAAATTCGAGCGAACGAGCGAAGCTAGTGAGTAATGCATAAATAAATCATAAATTCGAGCGAACGAGCGAAGCGAATGAGTAATGTATTAATAAATCATAAATTCGAGCGAATGAGCGAAGCCGGACCGGGTTGCTAGTTAAATATAGCGATAGATATAGCACTATAAATATGATTAAAATTTGCGGAGGTCATTAAGAAGAAGTTTCACGGTACATTCGTGAAATAATATTGTATTATAAACGTGGTCGAGCCACCCCCTGACTACCGCACCATGTAGAAATCTGCTAGAGTAATGGACAACACTACATCATTATTACGTTGTACTATTCTGCCGGTCTAGCGGGTCGCGTTACTGCTCTTTGGTAATTACAGAGCTGTTCAACTGGTGGACTTCGGCCAAAATCTAGTCTAGTCTATTTATATCATGAAAAGATTATGTCAAAACTTCAAGAGAATTTTGTGTACGTCTAGAGCGGATTCAATTCGGACCCAAAAGAATGTGGTTTGAATCTCAAAAGAATTTGGTATTCGACCCGGATTTCTAAGCGAATTCGATTTGGAGATCGAAAGGATTGATGCGGACTTCGAAGGATTTGAATCGAAGATAGAATCCAACAGAAAAAAATTCGACTGATGACCAGTCCTATACTTCCCACCCATCCCACCTAGTAAATATTTGCAAAAAATGAACACTGAAAAAATGCATGGCCCTCTTTTTACTTCCCACCTCTACTATGGTAGGGAAGTAATGGATTCAGTCCGAAAACAATATTTCGAGATTTTAACAGATTTTCACGTTTTGAGACCCTAGCAATCGTTTAAGATCATTTTCTGACTGATGTCTGTATGTGTGTGTGTGTGTGTATGTGGTCAATTTTTCGCCTTCGATATCTTAAGAACGGAACAACATACGGGCATGCCGATTGTTCTATTGTGTTTATCAGCCATTAACTTAGATCTGATTAGATTTTGAGTCAAATCGGTTCAGTGGATCCTGAGATATTCAAAAAAACGTCCTCAATGTCACGTATTAACATAGGTAAAAAAAAATATAAATGAATTCTAGATGTTATAATATGAAAAAAATGTAAATATTTTTTTTCTCTAAAATGTACAGTTTTTGAGAAAAAAAATATTTTACTAAAAAAATAAAAATTGTACGTAAATCAAGGTGACCATGATTTTTGCTATATTAAGCTAGCCATCAGTAGATCACCAAACAAAAAAGAGGGCCATGCTTTTTTCAAAGAATAAATATTAAATTGTGTTTTAAAGACCACCAACAGCTAAGGTTATTTGGGCCTAGTCAAAAAATAATAAAAATATTCATCATCAAAAATAAAGGTGTTTATTTTTTGCAAATATTTACTAGGTGGTAATATAGCAAACATAATGGTTACCTTGATTTACGTACAATTTTTATTTTTTTTAGTAAAATATTTTTTCTCTCGAAAACTATACATTTTAGAGAAACAAAATATTTACATTTTTTTCATATTATAACATCTAGAATTCATTTATATTTTTTTTACCTATGTTAATACGTGACATTGAGAACGTTTTTTTTTAATATCTCAGGATCCACTAAACCGATTTGACTCAAAATCTAATCAGATCTAAGTTAAAGGCTGATAAACACAATAGAATAATCGGCATGGCCGTATGTTGTTCCGTTTTTACGATATCGAAGGCGAAAAATTGACCACACACACACACACAACAGACATCAGTCAGAAAATGATCTTAAACGATTGCTAGGGTCTTAAAACGTGAAGATCTGTTAAAATCTCGAAATATTTTTTTCGGACTAAATCCATTACTTCCCTACCATAGTAGAGGTGGGAAGTAAAAATAATTTCAGTGAGACAGACTTGAGGAAGCACTGGTTTAGTTTCTCTCTGTGTCTCACACATTAATGAATTCAATAAACGATACATATATCTGAATAAATGCAACATTTCCACTCAGTCAACAATAAACTGTTGATTGTTATTACGTAACAGATAACAATATGATATCCGAAGTCTTTCAGTTTCGAAGTTTCAATCGAACTTCGAAGGCACAGTCAAAGCTGTACGTTTACATACTATTTTTAATAGACTTCAAAAAAAGGAGGTTATCAATGCGACACGTATATATATTTTTATGTTTGTTCAGGCGTAACTTCTCGAGGGGTAAACCGATTTGAATAATTTCGACACCGTTGTATTCAGGAAGACGACGAAATGGTCCCATATAATTTTTACTTAAATCGGTTCAGTAGTTTAAAAAAACTGCCTTCAAAAAAAACTACTAAAAATTTTTTAGTGGCAGTTTTTTTTACTTAGTGAAAAATAAAATTTTTTATAAAAAAAATTGAAGCTGCTTCAAAAAAAGTCACTAAAAAAAGAATATTACATTTTAACTATTGGTTACCAAGGTTACAAAAAACCGAGCGGGTGATTTTCAAGAAGCTGCAGCGCGCTTACCATTAGTACCACAGAAAAGTTGTGGGAATGAAAATTGTAAGAAATGTAATCCTCTTTAAAACATTACATAATGAAAGAATTGCTTAAGTCGACCGTTTCTGAGAGATTTCGAAAAAAACAAAAAAGGTGGTAAAATGTCGTGGTGTTTCGGCTCCCCCCACGTAAGCACAGGGTCCTCGAGATCGAAAACTCAGATTCTACTCCACAGAGTACCCGCAAACAACACACCAAAATATCACTAACTTCGGAATACTTTCCAGGTAACCCCCTTCATTTATTACCTGCCGCTTGGACTATAAGTCAGAAAAAATTGTTTTGTATCAACTAACAAAAGATTTTATCCAAGTGTGCAAGCTTTCACGGCCGGCATTGTTCCAAGTCTTCATGGTTTCCGGGCTTGTAGACCGTGGTCCGGTGGTATTTCTATACCTGACGTTTCGTCTACAACTGCGGTAGACATTCTCAAAGGCGATGTGGCAGCGGTCGAAGTGTCCTCCTTGGCGGCTCACAGGTCAGTGTGTCGGTGACTGGTGTTCTCCCTTCTTTTATACCTAGTGCCAGTGTGTTCTCTGTTCGGTCGTAGTCCGTCTCTCTGTCATTGGTCAACTGCGCAGTGTGTAGTGGTGGGGGTGAGTTCTCTACTCGGTCGTATCTCGTCCTTGTACGATTGGTCATTGGTTTTGTATGTCGGAGTGCTGGTGTCCAGGTTTTACTGAGATTGTTTAACAAAAGATTGTTTACAACTTACTTCCTTGCTGAGGTCACATAACTATTCCTACATGGTTGAGAGAGTGAAGAGAGTTTTTCTCTATCCAGATGTGAATATAAGCAGACGCCATGGAACATGCAGTCATAGTGGAGTGTCGGTCGACCGCAGGAGAGCGTCGCAACGGCACGGTAATGACGCTACCCCGAGCACTCGACTTCAAACATGTAGAGAGTGTCTCGCTACTAGAAATTGCGTTCGCATGGAAAATGACGAACGTGGGTTTACAAAGTGATGCGATCGAAGAAAGCCAAAGACGTGAAACGAGACAGACGCGTCGCTACATATTTTGTAAGAAAAACACTGATTGTTAACTTCCCATTGGAAGTTATTGTAATGGGTCCGAAAAACGAAATCAAAATGTATAACAAATTTTTATGTTTCAAGGTCTCTACACTATTTTTACACTATTTTTAGAAAGATGTCTGTGTGTACGTATGTACGTACGTATGTGTCCATTTCTTTCTAAGACGAAATCTCGAGAATGAAAAATGATATCGACTACGTTAGGGTGCCAATCGACGCGTATTAACGTAAATATGATCTGAAAGAAATTTTTTCAAAATAGGTTCAGCCGTTCTTTTTTCTTAACCAAATAGACTACAAAAAAGTAGATTTTACACAATATCTCGCGAATAAAAAATTATATCGACTTCGTAAGGGTGTCGATCGAGGCGTGTTAACGTCATTTTGATCCGACATAAATTTTATAAAAATCGGTTCAGCCGTTTTTTTTTTTTTAATTACCTATTGTTAAAATTAAATAATAATTATGTTTTAATGATTAAAATGATTACTTTTCTGTGTAATATCTAATTTAATTATTATTATTAAATATTTATCAAACTGGGAAGTTCGTCATGTGGACCTCTAGGGTCGCACTTTACTCCTAATAAACGACCCACCTCACAGCTTGTTTTTTCAGAAGTCAATATTTCTATTTAGCTTAGATAAAACCAATGATTTTATTAACGGACTTCAAAAAAAGGAGGTGGTTCTCAATTAGGTTTTTTTTATGTTTGTTACCTCAGAACTCCGTCATTTATAAACCGATTTGGAAAATTCTTTTTTTATTTGAAAGGATATACTTTTAGATTGGTCCCATAGAAATTTCATCAGTTCGGGGAAAATTTCATATACGGGATTTAGTTTGCGTGTAATCTTGTAATTTTCTTTAAAATAATTATTTTTTCTAAATTTCAATATTCGACATGGATTTTTTATCAATTCAACATCGGCACCAAATTATACACACGCTTCAGTAAGTAATTCGCTATTCGCAAACTAAGTAGCGTTTTCTTAAAATTTGTAAGTTCGGTCCTATATCTGGTCGATTTTATTAAAATTTTAGGGGCACTTTATAATTGCTACTAAAGGGTTAAATTTCAATTTTGAAACAATTCCGTTAATTTTTTCGGTGTTTTCAAAAATGATGCCAAGTTCTTCAAAACGATGTGAAATTTTGGTCCCGCTCCTAGGTTTTTCCGTCCAACCGACGCCAACATATAGAGAAAGTGCGAGCAAAATCCGTTCAGTATTTTTTGAGTTAATCTGGAATAAACAAACTGACAGACAGAAGAACAAAAATTATGAACATGAATAATTTCTGTAGATAATTCGAAATTGAGTTAAAAACTTACAATTGCCTACTGTCTACGGACAATAAGTTACGAAGCTCGATTTATATTATCCGGTCAGACACGGTGCGGGAGCGTAGCGTTTCCGGCAAGACAAACATTCTTACATGCATTTCAAATACGAGTATTGATATACGTGTAGTATGTATAAATATTCGTATTTTAAATGCATGTAAAAATTTTATCTTGCCGGAAACGCTACGTTCCAGCGCCGTGTCTGACCGGATAATATAAATCGACCTTTAAGTGTATATTTTGTACTATTGGTGATTAAGTAATCGTATGTGTTATATAAACTAGACAATAGATAGCTATAAAGACAATGAGGATGCAAGATGTAAAAACACTTCTCGAATAGTGGTTGGAACATGCTCATAGAGCTATGACGGTTCATAATACAAAAACTTGCAGTCTGAAATAATCGACCTTTGCTCTCTCGCTGTAAAACCGCAGTCCGGCAAAATGTACTTCACGTATGTAGATTCGAATATTCTCATTTTCCAGTCACCTAACAATATATATATGCGAGCCAAAATTATAATATATAAACCAGCATTTCCTAAACTTTTTCGTATACGAATCCCTTAGAGATTAGCAAAATTGTCGCTGACTTCCTTTAAAAAATACAGAGTAATGTATTTATTTATTTTTGAGCGTATAAATGTCGCTAAGGGTATATGGCGACTTGTCCACCCAATGTATTATTGCTGCTACCACGGTGCCATCTCTAAGGCAAGACTCAAACTAAATGGAGATGGGCACATGAGAAATGTAATGTAGATGGCAGCAGGTTTAAAACCACCTAAGTTATCATTGGTTTTCATAGAAAAACGTACGAGAAATGAAGTGTTTTCTCTTCTGATATGCAACCATTTATTTTCATAATAAGAAGTATTAGAAATACCTTGTATTTTAACCGACTTCAAAAAAAGGAGGTTTCTCAATTCGACAGTATATATTTTTTATGTTTTATGTGTGTTCGCGGATAACTTCGTCATTTATGAACCGATTTTGAAAAAGTTTTTTTTTTATTTGAAAGGATATAGTTTCAGATTGGTCCCATAGAAATTTCATCAAAATCGGTTCAGTAGTTCGGCTGATTTTAATAAAAGTAAGTAACGGCGTGTGATTCTTTTTAAGGTAAATGTTACTTTTTGACACTAAAAAGTAAAAAATAAAAAACTTTTTAACAAAAAAAAACCTCCTTCAAAAAGGCACTAAAAAGAGGAAAATAATGAAATTTTGAGGTCTGTGCCAATTAAAATATGAAGTCGGTTAAAAAGTATAGTATAGTGATTAATATCTTCATTTTAATAAACTTCATATTTTAATTGGCACAGACCTCAAAATTTCATTATTTTCCTCTTTTTAGTGCCTTTTTAAAGGAAGTTTTTTTTTGTTAAAAAGTTTTTTTGGTGTCCGTCTTGTGACTTCATGTGTTGTTAACACGACGCGTTTCAGCAACGAGTTGCCATCTTCAGGTGTGGTTAATTTTTTATATTATAAAACGCACATTGAGTATTCGTAACACGCTATAATATTATGTTATAAAACGCACAATATAAGGTAATTCTAATACTTTTTATTATTCATATAGTGACTTGGAGACCTAACACTCTAAAAATGTATCATTTCTTTTCAGTTCCGGATTCTTTGGAAATACAAAACCTCTATGATTTGAACATTGGTAAAAACAACACATCGGCATTGTCAACGCTGTCCACAGACTATGGTAGCTATATAGCTGGCGCCCCTAGCGGTCAAGTTTGGCAGTGCCTATCTCCATTGCAAACAAACAAGATCCAAATAACTAGCCGCATATTTTAAGTGAAAATGTTTATTACGCATAAAACCCCGCGAGAGTGCTTCGCATCTCACCGAATTTTTTGTAAACATCGCGATCCAATGATTTATTTATAAACAAGCTAATCTTTAATAATCTTTATAAGTAATTTATGGAATTTGTTTTCAAAACAGACACTAACAAACTTTCCGATCAGATAAAAGCATTCCAACGAAAGAGCCGTTATTTATTCTTTATACAATTCCATTAGTTCTTGCGAAAACCAACAAAACAATAATTATGTGCATATGTTACAATCTTTGATCATGTGTAGTAACAACCTTAGAGTATATAAATTTGGATAGTTCATTAGAGCAATGTTTCTTTAAGTTTGAGCCACGCCACGGTCCCACAAGGAACTGTGGAACTTTAGTTATAGACCGAGAGCTAGTGACAATTTTTTGGTGTTATTTATTCAAGGCCTTATTTTTGAGAAGATATTGAGGGAGTCATATTAAAGTGTCCTGAGTAAGGAATGTTCCTAGATAGCGGTATGGGAGGGATGCAAACCGTCCCCAACATGTAAAAAAAAATTGGTCATAATTATTATTGCGTCAAGGCTGAAATTGTTTGTATAGCTTGTCGGTGACTCAATAATGCCATTATAATATTTGCAGATCGATTGGTCAGTATTAAAGGGGTGAAAGGTCACTCTAAACGTGTCATGTACCCGACGAAATTTATATTATTAGTTCAAGGTTCAAATTTTAATATGTTGTTACGGCGACTGTTTTAAGCATATATTTCAATTTGCAGAACAAAATGTCGGTATTAACCCCCTCTCTTAGAGGAAAACTTGCTCGCCTAGGTGCTTATATCGTTCTGCAAGGGGGTTAATATCGAAATTTTGTTCTGCAAATTGAAATATATGCTTAAAACAGTCACCGTAACACCATATTAAAATTTGAACCTTGAACTAATAATATAAATTTCGTCGTGTATATGACACGTTTAGGGTGATCTGCCACCCCTTTAATACTGACCAATCGATCTGCAAATATTATAATGGCATTATTGGGTCACCGACAAGCTATACAAACAATTTCAGCCTTGAAGCAATAATAATTGTGACCATTTTTTTGTTACATGTTGGGGGCGGTCTGCATCCCTCCCATACCGCTATCTAGTAAAATCCGTTAGTCAGGGCACTTTAATATGCCTCCTTCAACATCTTCACAGAAATAGAGCCTTGAATAAATAATATCGAAAAATAGTCACTAGCTCTCGGTCTATAGGACTTCTTTTCGCAGGATAAAATGATTATTGTGAAGGTCATACTGACTGAAATTCTACATCTTCAGTGCTCTAAGATTTTTCAATGTTTGTGAGTTACTGCTTATTAATATTATCTTCTGAAACTCATATAACTTCGCTATAAGATGTATACCGATTGTAGAAAATGCAGCTTCTGTAATATTTAAATTTCCACTTTAAATCGGAATACATAAATTTTTCTCATGTCATATGCACTACATTATTTGTAATGTCGCATATTTCATGTTAAACAAGATAAGGTATGCATCAGCGCAGATCTTTTCAATGAATTTAGCTGTCACTCTTTTACACATCTCTTCAATTGGATTTTTCAATGAATGCGCAATTTTACGTCACTCTTGTGTTCCGTAGTTATATTTTCGCGTAGATTAAAAAGATGTCTCAGATTTTTTAAATGATTTCAAAGGTCTGTGGAAGCAACCCCACACTAAAGAGGGCTACCATATTTTTCTTCGTCAGGTAAAGCTAGTGGCAAGTAAAATAACTATGTGTTAAACGTTCACATTTTTTTTCGTCAGATGGCGGTAGTGGCAATTAAGGTATGTCAAACGTTTAGAGATTAACTGTTTGTGTTTAGTCATTTTTAATTTGTCCATTAAATTAAGGAATAAATATTTAACTAAATACAAAATTGCGATTTAGCCGTCTGTGCATCTATAGAAGCGTAGGTTATAGACGCTCAACAGCTGAGCTCATCAGCGTCTACGTGTGTATTAGAATCTGCCAGCCGGCATACACCGAGCTCGGGTACCTGGGAGCGCTAATTTCTTAAAACATTCGAATGTAGTTTGCATTATCTAATGTTTCCCCTATGGGAGGAGCCCGCGTAGGGCCAAATTTATCGGGCCGATTTTCATTATCGCGATGTCATTTGTCACGCGAATGATCTAAGCTATAAAATATTTCTGTGAATTAAAAATGGCGGCCGTGAGGCAAAAAAAATTTTTTTGATGTGAAACATCTTATGTCGGGCTGTGAACAGCCGCGTGAGGGGAAATATACAACGAAATTTATGGTCCGCTCCTTCGCTGCTGTTCTCCCCACCACTGCGGCACTCTCTCTATCTCTCTCGGCTTCCGCGCGCTCGGGCACGGGAAGAGAGAGAGAGAGAGTATACATACGAACGTACTGTAAAGCAAAAGTATATGTATACACGTTTAGGTATGTAATATAGATACTTCGCTGTGTATTTAGTTGCGTTTCTGGCTCAGGCGTGCTGAAATGCCGCAACCGCGTGTGTTGCATTGCAGTATATAGGATTACGTCAGCATAACAGTTAGTTGCTGCTTTTGAAAAATATATACTACTACATAGAGAATACCACCGAGTTCAATAACGTTTTCTTTGATGTTTCACATCTGTCGGGGGTCCCGAGACCCACACCCTTTTTTTTGTTTTTAAATTCAGTCTGGCCGTGGAAACACCGACATTTTTAAACGAATTATTGTAATTCGTATCTAAATTCTAAAATCCAGGATGAGAGAAGGTCCCTTAATATGTCAGAGTAACGCATACAGTATTCGAGCAGTAAGATAACTTCGAGAAATAAGAAACATTACTCAGCATTATTATATTCGCTGAGAGAGCAATAAATATATTTATATTTCATTAATTTGTGCCGCTATGCTGCAGACTATAAGTTATATAACTCGCGATACAAAATTATTTATGCAACATTTAAGTTCCGTTATATGCGTTATACTCTCTTAACATTACTACCTCAGCATCGTTCGACAGTGGCGCCGCTTGTGGGTTTTAGCAGGAATAGGTAATGTTTTCAGAGCCATTATTTAGAAATAAATGTATCTCTTGCTGGCTCAAAACGGCAAGTTTTATCAAAAAAAGATCAGGTGTTTCGTGGGACACCCGACAGATCAAGTTATGCTTTTTACGCATTGTAAATACAATTGAATTTATTTACAAAATCTATACAAAACTGCGTTACACTTTGTCGTAACGCGACGTGACGTTTCTTAAGAAGCATAGCTTCAAAAATGTTTGGTACAAAAAATGTGAACAATTTTACGGCAAACATTTTTTGTTTGACACATACCATATAATGATAATTTCCGCGATATTTACGAAAAACTAGTATTTACCCCCTTACACCCCTTAAAAAAAACACGGTTCAAATTAAGGGTACTTTTCAGGATTAGTATGCTTATAGGACACCAAAATAAAGATCTCCACAAAAATCCAATTTGGTCTGAATTTTTTGAAGTTGTGTCTTTTTTTGACTTATTTTCCTGGGCTATTTTATGTCGTATTAACATTTTCGAAAAATATTATTATTATTATATTACTTCGTAATAGCCTACCATGTTTTCAGATTTATTCAAAATTATAAAAAAATAATTTGTTTGTTTTAGAACACAGCAAAATTTTAAGTATAGCGGGAAATAATGGGGTGTTCATAAACTACTTCACGTTATACCTTTTGTTATATTCGAATCTCCCCCCTCCTGTAATTTTCATTAAAAACTAAATTATTTTTTTATTTTATTTCAGTTTTCAAAAAATGCGTGAAATATAATCTGGCGTCACAAAATATCTTCTAATCCCCTCCTTCTCTCTTGTACGCTAAACACTACCCTCCCTTCCATCCGATATGAGTACGTAGTTATAATGGACAGCCCCTAATTTAGAATTAATAATAATGTAGGGCTTGAGAATGGCCGAGCGTGTAGCAATGCTGTTGGTGGTCTTTAAAACACAAAAAAAAATAATAATATACCGTGTGTGGCGTAAAAAAGTCAAGATTGAGAACATTTAAAGTTTTGTAGTAGGCCATGGCCATAAGATCTAATGTAAATATGTAGTAGATGCTTTGTTTTAACATTGGAAATGTTTATGTTCGTATATGGGGGCAGAGTTACGAGTTTTCGTTCAAGGCCAAAATACAACGGTGTCGCGATCAAGTGAGGAGCAATCATGCAAAATTGAACGAGTGTAATTTTTTCGAAATGTGTTTTATATCATGTCTAGTTAATTGAGAGGTATTTGCGACATTCTGCGGTGTTATTTTTGAGCAAATGTTAATAAATACTGTAGAAAAATCCATTTAAAAGTTACGTAATCAAGCAAAAGTGAACGCGTATATAACAGAAGAATAATAGGGTTATTCCTGACAAAACTAAACAGTGCATTGATAAATATTGTGTGTATAATAAACAGTTAATTATGTTTCATATATGCTGTTATCATTTCCAATGTCCTCGATGGTTGCAAGGATTGCGAAATCGGTGAATTTTTTTTTATTTAGCAGGTTCCGATTTACTCTTAATAATCAACCGTTGCTATGGAAAATTGTTTAAAAAATGTACAGTACTAATTTTTCTATGTAACTTTTCTGAGCCACACACAGTATACGGTTCTTTGTTTTCTTGTGTACATCCCTTAAATATGTTTTGGGTGACCTGTTGTCTCGCCAGGTCGCCACTGAACATCCACAGAGTAACAAGCAGAGCACCAGGAAGCTATACTCATAATTTATAAATGTTATGGCTGGTTACACCGACATCTCTGGATACGAAGGAAGGAAAATAATATTTCGTGCGGTACACCGCTACAACGGATTCAGGTCTCTGTATCGAGGTCCACACGCACATACACACAACGCAACAGCATTTTTATTCAATCCAGTCAAAAACAAAGAAAAAGCGAAAATAATGAACTCAAATAATTAAGTTAAAAAAACCCGATTATATTCAACAGATATAGACCGAGAGCTAGTTACAATTTTTTGGTGTTATTTATTCAAGGCCTTATTTTTGTGAAGACGTTGAGGGAGGCATATTAAAGTGCCCTGAGTAGGGGATTTTGCTAGATAGCGGTATGGGAGGGATGCAGACCGCCCCCAACATGTAACAAAAAAAATTGTCACAATTGGGTTTTTAAATGAATTTTTTTTTTTACTTAAATGGAAGGACCACATACAAGTTTTATAGCAAAACTTTTTTTTTTATTTTTTTTGCTTACTAATTAAAAAGTTATATTTAAATAAAAATTAATTTTTAAACTCAGTTCCGATAACGCGCCGAAAGAATCCGAACGCGTGTGACGTCATTATGTTATCTGTGGTCTTTGTATCCATGGTTACCAAGTTAAAAATGTATTATTTTTGATAGTATGTGTAATACATATACACAAATACCGACAAATGCAGACACATTTTAACATAACGACGTCACAAACATTCCTGGCGCGTTTTGAAGTCACGTGATATTTTTTAAATTTTTATACATTTTAATTAATTTTTAGTAATTTATCTATAGCTTTAAAAACTTTTTTCTTTTCGATTTTCAATATTATTTATGTTAAATTATTAGAAAAAATTAAAAAATTAATAATTTTTTTTAAACTTAAATACCTAATTATTATTGCTTCAAGGATGAAATTGTTTGTATAGCGTGTCGGTGACCCAATAATGCCATTATTTTATTTGCAGATTGATTGGTCGGTGTTAAAAGGGTGGCAGATCACCCTAAACGTATCATGTACCCGACGAAATTTATATTATTAGTTCAAGGTTCAGATTTTAATACGTTGTTACGGCGACCGTTTTAAGCATATATTTCAATTTGCAGAACAAAATGTCGGTATAAACCCCCTTGTAGAACGATATAAACACCTAGGCGAGCAAGTTTCTCTCTAAAAGAGGGGATTAATACCGATATTTTGTTCTGCAAATTGAAATATATTTATGCTTAAAACAGTTGCCGTAACAACATTTTAAAATTTAAACCTTGAACTAATAATATAAATTTCGTCGGATACATGACATATTTAGGGTGATCTGTCACCCCTTTAATACTGACCAATCGATCTGAATATTATAATGACACTATTGGGTCACCGACAAGCTATACAAACAATTTCAACCTTGAAGTAATAATAATTGTGACCATTTCTTTTGTTACATGTTGGGGACAGTATGCATCCCTCCCATATACCGCTATCTAGCAAAATCCCTTACTCAGGGCACTTTAATATGCTTCCCTCAAAATCTTCACAAAAATAAAGCCTTGAATAAATAACACCAAAAAATTGTCACTAGCTCTCAGTCTATAAGGACAGTACCTATCTAAAATGTTGAAGTATTTTGAGAAACGTTACAATGAGAACAGGTACCTATATAGCTACAACTACAAAATTTACTAACAAAATAATGACGTATTATCCCTTCAAAGGGTTTCGTAATCATATTTATTTTAGGAACTCCCCAAACCGTATAAAATAACAAATGAATACAGAGTTATTTTGTTTCATGATGAAATTACACACTACCGGTTATTATCTTAGGTTAATTAAATTTCTAATTTTGCAGTAAATGTTAAAACTTAATTATTAAAGCTGTGTTCATAAAATCGAATCATATTAAAATTTCCAATCGATAAATAATAATAGTTTATACAATTAGTATAATTAAAAATAATAATAGAAATAATGTATTTGTTTCTTACAAGATATGTAACAAAACATATACACTCGATAACATGTTGAAAATTAAGTATAAGACGTGAGGGGTGAAGTTGGTACGTGATAGAGATGATACAAAATACTAGGAACAGTTATTTTGGAACAGTTTCGAACGAGGGATAGATTGGAACAGTTGTCAGTTTAATAAAATACCTGTTCCGGGCTGTTCCAATGCTTCGACTGTTTCGAGTAACAGAACGGACATTCTTCTGCATTAAGAAACTGTTGGAATGAATCATATTATCATGTGCGAAAAACTAATCAGTTAAAATAATAATCTGGAGTCATGTAATATTTTTGTTTTTAGTTATTTTTGTTTTCATTTGTATGTTGATTTTAAATAACGCTTTTTATTTAATGGTAAAATCCATTTTTCGCTATTGATTTTCTGTAAAAGTATATTTTTAATATATTGTTGACAAATTTATTTTGTTTTTTTTTAATAATTAGGTACCTTAAATTATTAAACTTGAATAATAGACTTAATTCACGAAAAAATACAAACAATATACACTTCATAATTTCAAATTTTTTTACGTTGCATCTTACAAGCTATTCCGAAAATGTCAAGGTTCCAACGTTGAAACTGTTAAAAGTAACAGGTTTTTGGAACTGTTCCGTAAGCGGAACAGGAATGGAACGGAACTGTTATTAAAAAATAACAGTTTGTACCATCTCTAGTACGTGAGTCGCAGGCGAGAGTACCGACACCCCGAGAGTTCTCAGTGTTATTTGCCCTATGTTCGGGTCTACCGTTTGCACACTGGATAAACAACGTAGTTCTAACGATCTCGGCTATTTTTGTTTAAATTATTTTCAATTTAGGTTCTGCACTTTGAATAAACGACCAGAACAAAAATATAAAGTTTAAGCAAGTAAAGTTTTTTTTCTCTTTAAAGTGTTGTTTTCTGATGTAACAACAAAACAGCGACTGGGCTGAAGGGAGATTCAAGACCCATTGGAGCAACGGGCGTTGCTTTGGTTTAATTACTCGTTACACAGCATAAAACAGCTTAATTATGTATCTTAATGACTTGCTCACAATCGTATGTACTACGACCATTTCTATTTTCATAAACAACATTCGTTTTGTTTCATCTCGTTCTTAATATTATACGAATAACGAATACTAGATGTGTCAAACCACTGAGAACTAGAGCTAAAATACATTGCTATACAGGGTGGCACATCTTAAACAATGCAGTGAAATATCTCGTAAACGGTACAAACCATAAAAAAGGGTGTGGGTCTCGGAACCCCCGACAGATGTGAAACATCAAAGAAAACGTTATTGAACTCGGTGGTATTCTCTATGTAGTAGTATATATTTTTTCAAAAGCAGTAACTAACTGTTACGCTGACGTAATCCTATATACTGCACTGTAACACACGCGGTTGCAGCGTTTCAGCACGCCTGAGCCAGAAACGCAACTAAATACACCGCGAAGTATCTATATTACATACCTTCACGTGTATACATATACTTTTGCTTTACAGTACGTTAGTATGTATACTCTCTCTCTCTTCCCGTGCCCGAGCGCGCGGAAGCCGAGAGAGAGAGAGAGTGCCGCAGTGGTGAGGAGAACAGCAGCGAAGGAGCGGACCATAAATTTCGTTGCATATTTCCCCTCACGCGGCTGTTCACAGCCCGACATAAGATGTTTCACATCAAACATGTTTTTTACAAAAGTTATAGAGTATCAAGGAGGACAGAAAACTGTGATATCAGATTTAACATAGGTTGTGCTGTGAAGGTCAGGCGAAGGTCAGCTTCGATTTTTTAATTGCAACAGTGCATTTTTATTCCAGAATACGATACAGTATTTAATAGTGAACAGTAAATTATTAATGTACATATGAGTTAAAGTTAATAAATATTGAAATATTTACAAACTAAATAGCAAATTTAATTTGTCAAATCGGTTCTTTTATGAATTGAATTCAAGTCAAGAAGGCCGGTGCGTAATATCATGGCTATCTGCTATGCCATAATTTATCTAACTGAAATTAACAAAAGTATTTTTAAAATTACTTACATTTATCAAAATCAGAATGATTAAAATATATCTTCAAACACTATACACTTTATGAAGTTCTAACACGTGGAGTTCACATAAAATATCCATGAAATTGATAAAAAAGTTTTATAGTAATTACCTAGAATTTACACTAAATAATAATTATATTCACTCGATTTGAAAAGTTCTTAATTAATATACCACAAATAAATCAAAATTAACAAATTACAATACACACTACAGTAATAATATAAAAAATATATATTATACTTCTGTACTCTTGTGCATTCAGTCACGATACTGATTTTTGTTCGATGAAACTAAACTCAAGTAGTAACTAGTTACGTAATTGAATTAGCGTACAAATACTATTACGGAACATTGCGTGGTTTTACAATATTCATTTCATTCAGTTGTAAACTTGAAATATACCGGTGCGAAAATTCAAAATTTAAAACTACCTACTGAATAAATTAGAATTGGCTTGAATCGAACTTTCCAGTTTTATTTAGGTACAGGCACATATTTTTGACGTTAATAACGCGATGGCATTTTAGAAATATTAGATGTAACGATAATAGTCGGGAGCGGTTGACATGTGAAACAGCACGTATAACTATGTTAAGGTCTCAGACAGTAAGCCATGGTGGTCGTTCTGTAAAGTACGAGTCTATCGACAGGTACAAACACCAAGTACAGATTCGATTTCCGAAGGCTTTTAATATATTTTTTTTAATAATGAAAATAATTACAATTATTTTATTTATTATATTTTACGAACATTAATTGATTTTATAAGATAAATAAAAGTGGATATATATTTTTAAACGGTTTTATTTAGCTTGACCCCGTGTATTTGTATGTTTATTTATTTTTAACTGTCTTTGTTTCAAATCTTGCGACCGATTTTTCACCCAGTTTCCGTTATCCGATTGAGTTGAAATTTTGCACACACGTGTATCTCCGGTGACAATACAATATTATGGTAACTAGCTGACCGACCCGGCTTTCGTCCAGGTGTAAATCGTACTTTTGAATGTTCGCCCACTTCCCGTGATCTGATTGAGTTGAAATTTTGCACACATGTGTAGCTCCGGTGACATTACAATATTATGATGACTAGCTGATCTACCCGGCTCCCGTCCGGGTGCAAATCGCATTTTTGAATTTTCACAGGCATAAAGTCTTGCTCCGGTAACGTTTCAGTGGATCGGATAAATGTAATTAAATCAGACTAAGCAAATTCGAAGCAAATAAAGCACACTAAAAAATTAAAAATAAAAATAGGTAAAAAAACCTTTAAGTTAAACGGTTTTATAAATGTACTAAAAAGAAAAAAATAATATTTAATTTAGGTTCATAAGTATAAAAGCGTGGGTCGTAAACTCTATGATAATTTATTAGTCACGACCCATGCTTTTATACTTATGAACCTAAATTAAATATTATTTTTTCTTTTTAGTACATTTATAAAACTGTTTAACTTAAGTAAAAGTTTTTTTACCTATTTTTTTAGTAGTTATGATTATACAGGGTGTATCACAGGATTAAGAACATAGAAAATAAATGAGTGCAACAGGGAAGACATAAACAAAATGGGTAGCGTGACAAAGATAGAATACACATGGCTAACTCAACTAAATTAATTATCATGGTTTTAAGCATGAAAAAGGGCACAGCAATCACCGATCCTAACTAATTTGCACAATGTAGTTTTCCCTATGTTCGGTTTTCTGTGGTACACCCTGTATAATAAAAAATACAATATATAATATGATAATGATATTATGACTCGTGTGACTTAAAACTCGCTAAATCGTGTCACTAGTTGTCAGTAATATACCTCATTACGACACTAGAAATACAATCTACTATTCTAAGACAAAATTATACAGTGCGGTGTTTCATTATATAATATTATTTATGGTTGATCACGCCTGGTACATAAAAAAATTCTGTGAAACACAATATAGCTTTTTTGTAAATAAAGGTATTTATATTATGTTTTGAGCCGTATTGTTGAGTGGGGTCCCCCCCGTCCTCCACCACTGACGCCAGACTCCATCGTCATCCTAGTCCCATCAAGTTCAATGTGGTTTCAACATTCGTAGCGTCATTTAACTAGACAGTCAAAAATATCCAATTACAGGAGCTTCCCGTCGGATGGGAAACAAACACAACTACTATTAAAACTGTCTAGAACTATTCGCGTCTGAATTGAAATGTCTTATTGACGTGCAACTGCTTTAGGCCGCGGTACGTAGGAAAAAAATTCGACTGATGACCAGTCCAATACTTTCCAACTAGTAAATATTTGCAAAAAATAAACACTCTTTTTTTATTCTTTGAAAAAAAGCATGGCCCTCTTTTTTGTTTAGTGATCTACTGATGGCCAGCTTAATATAGCAAAAATCATGGTTACCTTGATTTACGTACAATTTTTATTTTTTTTAGTAAAATATTTTTTTTCTCGAAATCTGTACATTTTAGAAAAAAAAAATATTTACATTTTTTTCATATTATAACTTCTAGAATTCATTTGTATTTTTTTTTACCTATGTTAATACGTGACATTGAGAACGTTTTTTTTAATATCTCAGGATCCACTGAACCGATTTTACTCAAAATCTAATCAGATCTAAGTTAAAGGCTGATAAACACAATAGAACAATCGGCATGGCCGTATGTTGTTCCGTTTTTACGATATCGAAGGCGAAAAATTGACCACACACATACAGCCCTAAGTCAGAAAATGATCTTAAACGATTGCTAGGGTCTCAAAACGTGAAGATCTGTTAAAATCTCGAAATATTAGGTGGGAAGTAAAAACCGGTCAAGTGCGAGTAGAACACGCGCCACGAGGGTTCCGTACCATTACAACAATTTAATCAGTACATATAAAGCTCGATTTATATTATTCGATCAGACATGGCGCGGGAACGTAGCGTTTCCGGCAAGACAAACATTTTTACATGCATTTCAAATACGAGTATTGATACGTGTCTGAACGGACGGGATCCGCTAACTATAAATATTCGCATTTGAAATGCACGTAAAAATATTTGTCTTGTCGGAAACGCTACGTTCCCGCGCCGTGTTTGATCGGATAATATAAATCGACTTTAAGCTGTGTCTATGTTAAAAAGTACAATTGAGAAAGAACATCACGGTTGATACTTGATAGTTATAAATAATATAGTTTATAATCATCGCGTATGATGACGCAACTATTTATAATAATAATATAATAATATTTCACTTTACTAGAAAGTATTTAAAAAAATGGCGTCATAATATAATTATTTGCCTAGTTTATAATCATCGTGTATGATGACGCCACTTCCACTTTCAGTATAAAAACATTGATTATTTAATTCTAAATATCTAGGTATTATTTGCCAGGATTCATATCATAACAACACACAATCTGTGAAATAAAGCCCTGTGACAGATGGACGGACGGACAGACATCGTAAGCAGGGTAATAGGGTTCCATACGGCGATACGGAATCCTAAAAATTTAAAATATTTTATGTAGGTATAGGAAGATCTCCATTTATAGTTGAAAACGAAATGACATTCTTAAATCTAGATTTATGCGGGGTTTCTGATACGATTTTTAAATCTAGGTTTAAAGCTGAAACCCGTATAAATTTTAAATCTAGATTTAAAAATCGTCTCAGAAACCCAGCGTAATGGAATCGTAGTGAATCTTTTTTGTAGAGTAGGTACCTACCTAAAGATTTTTCTAGTAGAGTGAATTTGGATAAATAACAATATATGAGTTAGGTAATTGTGAACAACAATATAATAATTATTAATTAATTCAACAATGAATTTAATCCACAAGGCATTCACTAGGTAGTGAATAGTTTTCTTAACATATCAGTCAGCATATTATGCCATCATGATTGTTAAAAGTCAAATGATTGTTATAAGATATATAAGGAAAAAATCAGAAGCCACTGTCGGGACATGAACCCGAAATTCCCAGTTTCCGGCTGGTTGAGTTACCATTTACTCACACAGTGCCCCGAAAGTGAAATCTGTTCCTTCCCCATATATACCTATTTCAATACTAAATCACATCTCATGCGAGAGCCGGTTTATTTTTAAGTTACAATCGAAACTTAAATATTAATAGCTCAAATGGGTCGAACAGTGAATTTGGGCATTGGAGAGTTTTCCATCTAACAAGGAAACACAGGGTTCTGGAGGAAATGCATGCGAATGCTTTTAGGAAATTATAAAGGCAAATTTATAACTACAACTACATAACAAAACATGTGTCTTTCCATCTGCCTTGTTTTTTGTTGTGTTGTTTTCGTCGTGTATGGAGAATGGAGAATGCGAATACATTTTTTTTTGTTTTGAATAACAAAAACATTGCTAAATAGGCTGGAGAGAATGTCAGACTTTATTGAAGACGTTTCAAATAAAATTGTTTGGAAATACCATGCAACGAAAATTGGGGAATACAAATTTCATTTAACAAGTATCTCTATAACTTTGTAACCATGAGTAGTCAGTAGATACAGTGCATTTGATTTCAATGGGCATATAGCGTTTTTACTTTTTGAACTTATACTTCTTTTGGCGCGTTATGGAAAAATGATGAGAGTGAATTTTTACGTTTTAACACCATGAAGTTAGTCGGAAGTTCATGATTATAATACCCTATTATCACCAGTCACAATGTGACAAGAGCGTTTTCAGTTTTGAATAACACTAACAAAATCTATTGCTATACAAACGCTCGTTTATGCCGCTTTCGTTAAATATGAGTTAGTACTCCAACACCCGTACTGTTTACATTATTATTTTTCATGATTACAATACCCTATTATCACCAGTCGGCAGTCATAATTTGACAAGAGCGTTTTCAGTTTTGAATAACATTAATAAAATCTATTGCTATACAAACGCTCGTTTATGCAGCTTTCGTTAAAAATGAGTTCGTACTCCAACGCCCGTACTGTTTACATTATTATTTTTCATGATTATAATACCCTGTTATCACCAGTCGGCAGTCATAATGTGACAAGAGCGTTTTCAGTTTTGAATAACATTAATAAAATCTATTGCAATACAAACGCTCGTTTATGCCGCTTTCGTTAAATATGAGTTCGTACTCCAACGCCCGTACTGTTTACATTATTATTTTTCATGATTATAATACCCTAAAAAATCGATCTAGCTAAGTCTCATATCCCAGTAAAAATTCGTTTTCTTATAGAGCATTTTTTGCGTTTTACTATGTACATCGTATTGCGGGACAACCTATATATATTTGGCAGTGCTGTTATCACAGACATCAAGATAATCGTCCGAGCGTGAAATTCCTGTTCACATAAGGATATTGATTTCATATCAAAAGCGGCCGTATGATGGACGTATTACGTCATATAATATATAAACACACATATTGTGTTCTGGAATGACACGGACGCATTATCACGGCACGTTAGTGTGGAGAGATCCTAAACCAGGATGCTATTCAACAACACAATCGGGTTTATGCTTAAATCAGTCGATTTGATTTTGACGTGAATAACGTCTAATTTCTCATACTGGGGTGGCATTTTAGAAATATTATATGAAACGGAAATAGTCGGAAGTGGTTGACATGTGAGCCAGGTAACCGTGCGGAAAAGTTCTGGTCTACCGACAGGTACAAACGCCAATCCCAGGTTTGATTCCCGAAGGTTTTTAATATTTCATTTATTTATTTTTTTACAATGAAAACGTATAGGTAGGTATATTTGATAACAATTTAAAATATAAAAAAACGAAATTACAATTATTTTATTTATTATATTTTACGGACATTTGATTTTTTAAGATAAATAAAAGTGAATGTATTTCTTTCCATGACAACGGTTACAATTAATTGTGTTTAACGGTATTCACGTCATCTGTCTGTATCCGCGATACACACATACCCATTTAAGAGACATTTTTTATCTTTTATGAAGTCGGTTTAATTAAAAAACAAGCCGTGAGGTGGGTCGTTTATTAGGACTAAAGTGCGACCCTTGAGGTCCACACGACGAACTTCCCAGTTTGATAAATATTTAATAATAATAATTAAATTAGATATTACACAGAAAAGTAATCATTTTAATCATTAAAACATAATTATTATTTATTTTTAACAATACCTAATTTAAAAAAAAACCGGCTGAACCGATTTTTATAAAATTTATGTCGGATCAAAATGACGTTAACACGCCTCGATTAACACCCTTACGAAGTCGATACAATTTTTTATTCGCGAGATATTGTGTAAAATCTACTTTTTGGAGTCTATTTGGTTAAGAAAAAAGAACGGCTGAAACGATTTTGAAAAAATTTCTTTCAGATCATATTTACGTTAATACGCGTCGATTGGCACCCTAACGTAGTCGATATCATTTTTCATTCTCGAGAATTCGTCTTAGAAAGAAATGGACACATACGTACACACACAGACCTCTTTCTAAAAATAGTGTAGTGACCTTGAAACATAAAAATTTGTTATACATTTTGATTTAGATTTTCGGACCCATCCAATGGGAAGTTAAAAATTACTTTCAAAACAGCTTTGAGGTCTAGTTTCACCTAGATGTGGTATTTTCTTGTAGATACGTATAAAGTATTAATAGGTAGGTACATGTAGCATGTTTATACGCAATCGCCGCCTTGGGCCGTTTATCTCAGCACGAGCCATTGATTCGGGGGCGCAGTCCTATATGACAGTTATCTTATCAGCGGTTCAACTCGCTTGCGGAGTTTCCGCCTTCAAGCCTTACCTCACACACACATACATACACAAACACATTTTAACTACACATATATATAATATAGAAGCATCATCAGAATGCCGTATATCTACTATAATATGAAGGCTATTATAGAACATTAGTATCTTATCCTGCGTGGCAAAAGGCCGCAATAAATGATTCTACCGAAATAACAAGGATTCATGGATTAAAAATTGAATTCTCCATGTAATACAATGTTCTCCATATATAGATACAGTTAATTTATTTTGTTAGTACTGAATATAATACACAAGACTAGATTCCCGGTCCGGCTTCACTCGAGTGCAAATAACGTTTGCCCGCAACTTATTATTATTATTATTATTGGGTATAATACCTAATTTTATATTTAATACCCCTTTTCAAGAAAGAAAAACCCCATGAAATAAAAGCCATAATATCTTAGGGTGGAAAAATAATTTTATATAACACATGCACGCTTTTAGTGTTTTTTCGTATCTGATTTGCGAACCTTAAATAGCCGTTTAATGACTAGTGACCATTATGTAACGCTTTTCAGTGCTATAATGGTTCATTATGTAACTAGTTACATTATGTAACTAGTTACATAATGATCCATTATGCAACGCTTTTCAGTGCTATAATGAAAAAACAGTTGCATAATGAACCATTATGTAACTGTTTTTTTTTTTTAATTCAATTAAATTCTGAAACCATGCATGTGTTATATAAAGTATAGTGTGCAACACGTGTGCTAAATCTTTATGCGTCAGGCGCGATATTTTCAGCACTCGTATGCGGCTCGCGATGCACACTCGCCAAGGCTCGTGTGCGCTCGCCTACTACTCGTGCTGAAAATATCGCGCCTGACGTATAAAGATGTATTTAGCACACTAGTTACACAATATACTATTAATAATTTGTTCTTGTAAAACAGAAAAATGTGATTACATGTACCTATTATACACTTTTTAGTGTATTTGCCATATGGCACATACACTATTGGCGTCGGTCGGATGGCGGGACCTAGGGGTCGGACCAAAATTTCTCGACGTTTCATAGCCTCCTGAACACTTTGGCACCATTTTTGGAAATGTCTATTTATATATGTATATATTTATATATACTTATATATACTTATATATATGTAAGGGCTATAACTTTCGAAAGAGTTAATTGATTTTGACGAAATTGGGTAGGCACGTTGAAATCTATCACCGCACGAAGCCTATTTAAAATGGGCCCAATCGGACTATTTTAAGGGTAGTTTTTAGGGGTTGAAAAAGGTTTTTGGGCCCAAAAATACCGAAAAAATTCTCAGAATTGTTTCAAAATTGAAATTTAACCCTTTAGTGAAGATTAAAATGTGCTGCTAAAATTTTAATAAAATCGCCCTGACAGGTCCGGACTTACAAATTTTATGAAAACACTAGTTTGCGGATAGTGATTTACTTACTGAAGGGTGTATTTAATTTGGTACAGAGGTTACATTGATAATAATATTGAAATTAAGAAAAAAAAATATTATTTTAAGGGATGTAATAAGGGGTTAAATTTTTTATTTTGTCCAAAAACAAACTTATGTTCACATAATAACAGCACAATGCCTGTATTAGCAAATACACTATATTGTCGGCAGGGTTTTGGCACTGCGACCCGAGTTTTTTAACATTGTGAACATTATTATTTTACTTACTCTTTAGGTTAACTTACTTATAATCACATTTTTTAAAATGTAAAGAACATATGTTCATAGTTCGAGTAACTTCTCTTAATTTTAATAGATTTTTCTACGCCATATATATGTATTTATCAATTTTTTCAACATTACGAAAAAACAATACAATACCAACAGTATGATGCTTCAGAAACTTATGAAAAATAACATCTAAATCTTTAGCAGATTAACTTTGACAATCGTTTACTACACAACAAACTCAAGCTTTCGATTTTTTACGTTCTGGAAAACGTTCAACTTCCATTTCAACTTTTTTATTTCCTAATTATTTAATTAAATTTAAATATCAAAGTTAACACCATATACTAACTAGACAGTTGCAATTTTATAATAGTTAAATTTTTTTCCACCAGATGTCATGTCTCAATTCGTCAGTTCCCAATACAAAATAAAAGCTTCGCAAATTGGTGAGCGCCTCTTTAATCATTTAAAATCAGAAAAGTAAAAAATGACAGTTTTTGTACAATTCAAGATGTTTTTTTTTTGTTGACGTTATCATCAGTGTTGTCGCGCAAAAGTGTGCGTAGGCATTCAAATATCAACATGTACGTAATGTGCCACTTTATGTGTATTGGTGTCTGTGAGCGTAACAGAGCTCTTTAGCTTTATGTAAATCAAGATGCGTGCAAGGAAATGTTGGTAAATGTGGCCCGAATTGGCGGAGGATGGATTACGCCCTCAGGACCGTAACCCGGAGTGCATATTTCTTAAACAGTGAAATGTATTAAAGAGACAGAAATCTCGTTTAAAAGAACGACAATGGGGTCGTCCAACATGTCAGAATTTGAGATAATTTAAACAGTGTACATTATTAGTGTATTTGCCATATGGCACATACACTATTGGCGTCGGTCGGATGGCGGGACCTAGGGATCGGACCAAAATTTCTTGACGTTTCATAGCCTCCTGAACATTTTGGCACCATTTTTGGAAATGTCTATTTATATATGTATATATATACAGTGTGTCCACGAACTCATCCTCAACATGGGGATCTCCGTTGTTATGGGAGATAGAGATTTGGTTAAATGAGACAAAATGTGCAGAATCTCCAGTACTACTACCCTGCGTAGTCAAACTTTCCATATTTTGCTTGGTTCGCGACCGACAGTTGAAAAACGAGATTTACCCATTTTCGTTTTTTGTTTATAATTCGCTTATTAAGTAAGTTAGAAAAAAAATATTCTCACTTTCTTAAGGCCCTTCTTAATGAAGATTTCAAATCTCTTTTCATATTTTTATTTACTTTTATAGTTTTAGAGATACTTGTATTAACTTTGTTTTTTTAAATACACGTCAAAGATGGCCATGGCACCATTCGAAAGAGATTTTTTTTCTCTTTAATTTGATATGAGGGTTGATGGATTTATTTTCAAAAATAACAGAGTTATACATAAAACACGGATTTTTAATAGTAGGCTATGCTAAATTAATTGATAAATCAACAGAAGGCTTAGCAAACAGTTGAAATTCGCGTTGGCTTAGTAAACGGCTGTTTTGTTTAGTTGTCAAAGTGTAGTTTGTTGCTAATTTGTCAGTTTACTAAGTGATTTATTAAATTTACTTTTGTTATCATGGAACCATTTTGTAACAATGAAAAATAAGCGATTTTCAACAATTGATCGTAACACAGTAGTTTTGTCTTCTTCACTTATTCGCGTTGACTTAGTAAACAACTTTTTAAATGATGCATGGTTTATTAAATTTACTCGTAAGTTTCTGTAAATAGACGAATGAGGTTGTCTTCGTTCTGGATACTGATCGAAGTACATTTCTACAGCTCTGGTCGAATTTTTGTGACATAGAATGTAACAAGATAACATATCAAATTTTTCATTGTTACAAAATGGTTCCATGATAACAAAAGTAAATTTAATAAATCACTTAGGAAACTGACAAATTAGCAACAAACTACACTTGACAGCTAAAACAAAACAGTCGTTTACTAAGCCAACGCGAATTTCAACTGTTTGCTAAGCCTTCTGTTGTTTTATCAATTAATTTAGCATAGCCTACTATTAAAAATCAGTGTTTTACGTATAACTCTGTTATTTTTGAAAATAAGTCCATCAACCCTCATATCAAATTAAAGAGAAAAAAAATCTCTTTCGAATGGTGTCATGGCCATCTTTGACGTGTATTTAAAAAAGCAAAGTTAATACAAGTATCTCTAAAACTATAAAAGTAAATAAAAATATGAAAAGATATTTGAAATGTTCATAAAAAAGGGCCTTAAGAAAGTGAAAATATTTTTTTTCTAACTTTCTTAATAATCGAGTTATAAACAAAAAACGAAAATGGGTAAATCTCGTTTTTCAACTGTCGGTCGCAAACCAAGCAAAATATGGAAAGTTTGACTACGCAGGGTAGTAGTACTGAAGATTCTGCACATTTTGTCTCATTTAACCAAATCTCTATCTCCCATAACAACGGAGATCCCCATGTTGAGGATGAGTCTGTGGACACACTGTATATGTGCGGGCAATAACTTTCGAAAGAATTAATTGATTTTGACGAAATTTGGTAGGCACGTTGAAATTTGTCACCGCACGAAGCCTATTTAAAATGGGCCCAATCGGACCATTTTAAGGGTGATTTTTAGGGGTTGAAAAATGTTTTTGGGCCCAAAAATGCCGAAAAAATTCTCAGAATCGTTTCAAAATTGAAATTTAACCCTTTAGTAACGATTAAAATGTGCTGCTAAAATTTTAATAAAATCGGCCCGACAGGACCGGACTTACAAATTTTATGAAAACACTAGTTTGCGGATAGTGCTTTACTTACTGAAGGGTGTATTTAATTTGGTACCGAGGTTGCATTGATAAAAATATTGAAATTAAGAAAAAAATATTATTTTAAGGGATGTATTAAGAGGTTAAATTTTTTATTTTGTTCAAAAACAAACTTAAGTTTCCATAATAAAGCCACAATGCCAGTATTAGCAAATACACTATATTGTCGGCAGGGTTTTGGCACTGCGACCCGAGTTTTTTCTCACTTGTAAACAAATAATATAAAATATTTTTTGAGTTGAAAACTTCCTTAGGCGCGCTTTGCTTGAACAATGAACGAAAGTGAACCGTCACGCTTCGGGTCGGTGACGCTGAATCGGGTTTACACGAAAAGATATTTGTAGTTCATAAGTACGCTAATATATGACACTAAAACTTAAATGAATATTTATGGTATGTTGGTAATAAGTTATTTGTAGTTCACAAGTGCGCTAATAGATGACACTAAAACTTAATTAAAAGGTATTTGTGGTATGTTGGGAATAGGCTATTTGTAGTTCACAAGTGCGCTAATAGATGACACTAAAATTTAATTAAAAAGGTATTTGTGGTATGTTGGTAATAAGTTATTTGTAGTTCACAAGTGCGCTAATAGATGACACTAAAACTTAATTGAAAAGATATTTTTGGCATGTTGGGAATACGTTATTTGTAGGTCACAAGTGCGCTAATAGATGACACTAAAACTTAATTAAAAAGGTATTTGTGGTATGTTGGTAATAAGTTATTTGTAGTTCACAAGTGCGCTAATAGATGGCACTAAAACTTAATTGAAAAGGTATTTGTAGTATGTTGGTAATAAGTTATACGTAAGTGGGTGTGTGCTTATGACTACACGACAGAAGTGAAAACTTATGTATATATTTTAAAATTAAAAAATCAGAAGTTTTCACTTCTGTCGTGTGGTCATAAGTACACACCCACTTTTTTTGTTATACCCACTATAAAATAGCTCCTTTACATGCATGCATGCATGTATGTATGTAAAGTGACTTTAGACAGGCCAGTGTGCGGGAACGTATCTTTCCCACACTAGTGTTTTTAAGTTAGACGGAGTTATCATTCCAGTATAGATGCTGTTCTGATTAAATTTTAAATTGTTTCTCTAATCTCATGAGATTTGTTAGGCCGGTCCTGTATTTAATAGGCACGCAGGTACACACACATACACTCAATGGTTACGTTGTCTAGGAAGTAGAGCGCTGCTGTTATCCAGTTATCTTACGAGCGAACAGGGAATTTATCATCGCATCACGTTAAGTGCAACAATATCTAAGTTGGCAGCCGTGGTATGACGTACCTACGTGTATGTTATGTTGTGTATATACAGAGAGTCCGGTAAATGAACGAACCATGGAGTTTACGCGTATCTAAATCGATGTTAAGACCGATGTCAAGACGGCCTAACTTCATTATTAACGCTCTCGCATAAACGTAGTCAGTATGTTTCAATCATATGCGAGCCGTTCCTCCCACCACACGTAACCCGTACTTCCACCGTATAAAAGATATTCATAGACTACAAAAGTAGGCGGTTCTAATTTGAGCGCGAAATTTAAAGTGGAGTCGATTGGCTTTCAAAAATGTATAGAGTTTAGTGGAACATTCGTTACTATTCTCTTAAAACACATTTCTTACCAAAACAATGGCTGTTTCATAAAAATAATTAATAAATCCCGTCATTATTGGCTACAAAACTGTATTATTTCGTGTGAAATAATTTTTTATTTGAAATTAAAAATTTATAAAAAATGAATGTCCTAACTTGATTCAGCCAGTAACGTTTATTCTAACCTAGCTTAACCTCGTTGACGTTTGTCGAGGTTATAATTTAAGCAATTATAATTTGAAATTGAGTTTGCTCTTTCCATTTGGAGTTGAAAAAGTGTTCTGAAGTCGTCTGAGCTACGCTAGATCAAGGGAGGGTAAGCTAAAAGGATAAAAAAAATGTTTTTATCAATTAGGTATTAAATATCTAGGTATTATTTTAGCTTTTTCCTCAGTCGGAAATTTAAACTTTTTGCAGTCATAATTTTTATTATTACTGCGTCCAGGTACAAGACACCATTCCATAACAAATTGCTTTAATTATTAACGACGACGTGTTTAAAAAAACGAGGTTATGTCAGTAGAATGAATGAAATTTGACAGTTGTGTCGTGTCAATGGATGAAGGGGAAGGGAAATATTGATTTAATTCACAACGTACGTTTAACGCAAATCCTCTTATATACATTATTAACAAAATAAATAAAAAAAGAATAGGTAATTAAAACCTTAGCGTTTGTATTTATTCTTACTTCAAGAGGTACGATACCTATAGGGTCTCCTAACTAAAGAATTTCTGAAAATATCTGTAAAAACTGACTTCTTTTATCATTTTTGATTTCTCCATAATCTCAGACAGCGTTTTTAAGGAGTACAGTAAAGTTTTAGAACAAGTCCCTGAAGAAAAGACACAATAATGAATTTTATATAAAAAATGCATACATTTTCTTATAAAATCCGTGAAATTTCCTTTACATTTTCACATACGGAACGTAGATTGTGTACGCCAGTAGTGAGACAGTGTAGGTATACGATGAGGTAATAGCAAAAGCAACAGCAGAATTCTACGATACACAGGCAACCGACAGAAGAAAGATAAAGCGACGTTCCAAAGGAAATGGCGTAACTCACATGAGTCAGGTTGACTCTGGCGCTACTGGTAGGTGGCACGGGTAATACCGTTCCCCTTTCCCCTGCAGCACAGTTCTACGAACGGCATTGTTGCTTTGCACGTCGGTATTACAGAGTTCTATTATAGAACAGTCTTCAGAAGCGCCTTCGCTCGCGTTAACTGCAGACAAGGCTTATCTCAACCTGATCGTAGCCGAATAAAAATGACCACTCTTTTTATATTATTTAGTAGGTACTACCTACTTGAGTAATTTCGTCAAAATCGGTACAGCCGATTTGGAGTGATGTTGGTACAGACAGACAGACAAAAACCAAAATTTAACCGGAAATGGAAAAAATATTTAATACTATAGCTGCCAAGTTCGGCTTCCTGAGAAAATTCCTGATTTTGACGGTGTCGTTTTTCGTTTTCGCAGGGGCGTGTCGAACGAGTTTCCCCCTCACTACCCGCCAACCACTCGTTTTTATTTCCCCGCTAGCAGCTCGTTTCCCCCACTCTTGACGATGTCGTTTTTCGTTTTCGCAGGGGCGTGTTGAACGAGTTTTCCCCTCACTACCCGCCAGCCACTCGTTTTCAATTCCCCGCTAGCAGCTTGTTTCCCCCACTCTTGACGGTGTCGTTTTTCGTTTTCGATACGCTGTTGAACAAAATTACTCTCATCGAGGTGCTAAAGAAGTTCCACTTCAAAATCTGGACGTATGGCAACCCTAGAGGTCCACACGCACTGAATCGACTCGGAAAGGTAAGATCGGCACGTCAGCGTATACCGCGCACCGAATCGGCAAGTTCCGTGTTTTCAGCAGCTGACTGCTCAGTACAGTTCGTAGCAGTCATTTAGTACAGACGTTAAACAATTTTAAGTATATAATTAAAAAAAAAATATAAATAATATTCCCGCACATTTTCAATTAATAGGAATTATTCTGCAGTTTTGGGCTTACTACTTGATATATTATAGAAGTTTAAACCGTTGGAATATTTGGCAATTTTCCTCCCTTCAGTCATTCTCTGCCGTTGACGAGCCGATTCGGCCGGTATTCTTCGAGGCGATCCACCGTCGAGTTACGATCCACGCGCCACTGTGAGCGACCCATGTCACAAGACGTGTGATGGCTCGACGAGCTATCACGCGCCGTGTGACCCAGTCTTGAGGATGACTCGACGAGCTATCACGTGCCGTGTGACCCGGTCTTGAGGTAGAAGAACCGAAGTCAGTGCTTGGGGATTCATTTAATTTCATGCTTAACGTGTCGATATAGTGTACCGTTTCGAGTCGATTTAGTGCATGTGGATTTTGTCATAGAGCTCTGTGACCGTTATAAATGTTGGAAGAGGAGGAGGTAAAACCTTTCACTGTCTGTAATGTAGTACCGTATGTAGGTACATCCATGCCTCTTTGCTGCATCCCGAACACACGACACACTTATATTGTTACTGCTGCTGGTTGCTGCAACAGGAGACTCCTGGAGTCCCGACTCCCGACACACTTTTTATGTGATACATAAAGAACACATAGATTGCATTTTTCAACACTGTTTGACCCTCATTTTAAACAGATATTGACTAAAAATTCAACCGCTGCTGTTCACCGATGAATCTTTAACAAGAATTCCACGGTTTCACCTTTTTTGTGCGGAGTTTGCGTGACCTCGACACAATGTCAAGCCTTATTTATAACAGTTTTGTTATATCTTTGTGATCAAAATGGTTTTATACTGCGTAATGCGTTATATGATTACAATATATTTTACTTTTCATCAACTTCAGTGAATGAAAGTAATGTAATCGTGCAAAAATTCGAAATTCAGATTTTGATCAATCTTGACTATTTAGACCATTGATTCCCAAAGTGGTCCAGGTGGACCCCCAGGGGTTCACGGGAGATTCGACGGGGGTCTACGTTGGCGTGACAAATGACAAAAAAATGGGGGTTCACAATTCGTATGCGGGGGTCCACGAAAATGTATCTGGTTTGTGAAGAACTAAAATGTTGGCTTTACTTCACCAATCAATGTAGGCAGATAATATTTTAAGAAGCTCAGCGACTATTACTTGTAAAAACTTGCATATATACTACTTTACTTATATATACTATTTTTCTTTTTATTTTTACCACTCCGAATGGGGAGTTTTCTAAATAAAATAAGTGAGAATTGATTGGTTTCTTGTGCTGTGAGTAGATGTCAAAAAAGTAAAGTTGGATGGAATCACTTTTTTGATTGGCCAACTTTACTTTTTTGACATCCACTCACAGCACAATTAATTAATTAATTAACCAATCAATTCTCACTTTTTTTTTCGAAAACTGTTAATTCGTGGTTGGAACTCAGCCGCAACGCAAATTTCCATAGTTAGATCTAATCTTCACATTTTTTGTCGAGTTTTGGGAATATGGTAGAAATGTAGCTGCAGGGGGTCCACCGGAATCAGCAAAATTTTTAAAGTGGTCTATGAGGAAAAAGTTTGGGAACCTCTGGTTTAAACTCTAAAATAATCATTTTGCGATAGATTTTTTCGATCTGTACGATCTGTCCGTTGTCGTCGTTGTCGGTGTGCAGAATTAATTGATGTGCGAGATCTTCTTAACTACGAAACCGATCAAGTTCAAATTTATAGGACACCTTTCTACAATGCGTAAATAAAATGTTTGAATTTTTTGATGATGCTAAATAGCGAAACGCGTGTCGAAGTTAATTTAATTCTCTGATATTTTTATCGACAACTGATGTTATAAGCGTTTGTTTTTTATCGATGTTGCTAACAATTGACAATAGCTGAAAGCATTACGAAGTTTTTAATTTTTACCTTAACATTAGTCTTTACCCGCGACACCGCGACTCTGACAAAAAATTGTAGCGATGACATCTAGTAGATGATTATTAATTATATTTTATTGTAGACTAGTTGTACCCGCGACTTCGTTCATTTTGGAAATTGATGGCACGTGCAATCATGCAATAAAATTTTAACAGTTGCTAGATATTACTGCATTTTCTATAAGATATTCTTTGATCAAATTCCTAATTAAGTTTGAGTACCATCGACATAAACAATTGGACTTCTAGTCTACCACTGCACATCCCAAAGGCGCAGGAAAGAGAAGGCTATCGATTTCTGACGTTTTTTTATTGACTCTTTCACCATCAGAAGATCTACGCGTTGGTGTTGAACGAAGACGGAATATGCCTCAATATTATCTCTCTCTCTTTCCTATGCCTTTGGATGCGGTAGACTCTCACTCCAATTCATTATGTCGGTGAGTACCAGAAGATAGTATTAATTAAAATCGGTTGAGTCGTTCTCGAATGATACTTAATTGACCCATTCTAAAAGTTCAAAATCGTTGTATTTTTTATTTGCAAAGAGGATATGGTAGGTGTTTTGTTGTTGCTAGCATTAAAGCAGCGAGCAGATAGGACAAGAGGAAAAGAAGAAGAAGAAGAGATATGTCTGTCCGAATCCCATTTGTTTTGTGTACAGTATACTATATCTCCAGTACACTGTACATAGTACTATTGTAGTACCAACTAGATAGAAGTGGATAGTACGCTGCAAGATGAAGTTGTTACATGTTGCATACGGACTCTGAAAGAAATAAATAGGTACCTACCTATCCGTACTTATAGGCCAGTTGCATCTGTATTGTATACAGTAGGGTTTCCCAAACTTATTTGCTCGGGGAACCCCTGTACGATTTTCTAAAGATCGTGTAACATATACATTATCTAAATAATAATATAATGAGGTAGGTAATTGTGGACAACAATATAGTAATTATTAATTAATCCAACAATGAATTTTAACATTGGAAATGTTTATGTTCGTATATGGGGGCAGAGTTACGAGTTTTCGTTCAAGGCCAAAAGACAACGGTGTCGCGATCAAGTGAGGAGCAATCATGCAAAATTGAACAAGTGCATTTTTTTCGAAATGTGTTTTATATCATGTCTAGTTAATTGAGAGGTATTTGCGACGATCTGCGGTGTTATTTTTGAGCAAATGTTAATAAATACTGTAGAAAAATCCATTTAAAAGTTAAGTAATCAAGCAAAAGTGAACGCGTATATAACAGAAGAATAATAGGGTTATTCCTGACAAAACTAAACAGTGCATTGATAAATATTGTGTGTATAATAAACAGTTAATTATGTTTCATATATGCTGTTATCATTTCCAATGTCCTCGATAGTTGCAAGGATTGCGAAATCTGTGAATTTTTTTAATCCACAAGGCATCCACTAGGTAGTGAATAGTATTTCTTAACATATCAGTCAGCTTATTATGCCATCATGATTGTTAAACGTCAAACGATTGTTATGAAATATATAAGAAAAAAATCAGAAGCCACTGTCGGGACTCGAACCCGAAATTCCCAGCAACTCAACCAACCGGAAACTGGGAATTTTAGGGTCAAGTCCCGACAGTGGCTTCTGATTTTTTTCTTATATATTTTATAACAATCGTTTGACGTTTAACAATCATGATGGCATAATATGCTGACTGATATGTTAAGAAATACTATTCACTACCTAGTGGATGCCTTGTGGATTAAAAAAAAAAAATTCTTTGTTGAATTAATTAATAATTATTATATACATTATCAGCTATATTTTACGGAGTCCTTCCCAAATTTTAAAACCATATCAAATAAAATAAAAATTAACTTAGTGGTAGGACAGAAAAATTTCTATATTATCGTATCATTCCATTTATTTTATATGGGTACCTACCTATAGTGTAACATTTTCGTGACCAAAATTTTTAATGTTAACTTGAAAATCGTGGGAATGAATGAATTAATTTGTTTTAATTTGTCTTATTGTCCAACCTTCCCCGAATTTATTTAGTAGGTATAGGCATTTAAAAAAAATTCGAGTGGTTCACTGTCACCTTTAAAACCCTTCCTCATAAAAAAATTCACAGATTTCGCAATCCTTGCAACCATCGAGGACATTGGAAATGATAACAGCATATATGAAACATAATTAACTGTTTATTATACACACAATATTTATCAATGCACTGTTTAGTTTTGTCAGGAATAACCCTATTATTCTTCTGTTATATACGCGTTCACTTTTGCTTGATTACTTAACTTTTAAATGGATTTTTCTACAGTATTTATTAACATTTGCTCAAAAATAACACCGCAGATCGTCGCAAATACCTCTCAATTAACTAGACATGATATAAAACACATTTCGAAAAAATTGCATTTGTTCAATTTTGCATGATTGCTCCTCACTTGATCGCGACACCGTTGTCTTTTGGCCTTGAACGAAAACTCGTAACTCTGCCCCCATATACGAACATAAACATTTCCAATGTTAAAATTTAGGGAGTTACTAATAATATTCTCTATCAAGAAATTTACCTACTTCACCAAATCAAAGGTCACTGACATAATATGTAATCTAAAGACAATGTATACTCACAGCAATGCTCGAGAATAAAAAAGGAATATATATTTGAAAAACTTGTTGAAATAACTGAACAATAAACACTGAAAAAAAAACTTTTAAAGTGCTTTGCAATACCTGTTTCACAATATGAGCAAAATCTTAGCTCACATCTTTGTATTGAGTCAGACGACTCAACAATAACAAAAAGTAGTCCATTGTTGGAACAAAAGACAATCCACGTCTTCTTATGTAATTAATTATATCAAAAGACGATGTCTATGACAGGTTCGTTAAACACATATTGTTACACTCTATGGAAGGAAACTCAAACTATAATAACGGTCAACTTTTTTTTTGTAATCTAAAAACAAAAGTTTTAATCGATAATATATATATATTTTTTTATTTTTTAGTAGAAAAACGTACATGATCGTAGTAATTGATACAACTAAACAGTTATAAAACCTGTACCTACAATATCGACCCTAAACAAAAAATATTTTTGTTACACACTTTTAACGGAGTAGTAATAAAATCCCACCGCTGCCACCAATTGTTAACGGGTTGTGTTAGTCCAGGACTGGCACAATTTGTTACCTCTGGATTCGTTTTGATTTGACGCGTCCAATGATATCAGCAGGCGAGAGTTATGATTATAACAAGTCAAATTTAGAATTTAAGTTGATCTATTGTGCTGTTAACTTTTCATGATCGAATCTCTTTCATATTGCAATTGTTATTTTTTTTGTTTAGAGTTATATATTTTGTATTGACTTATTATAATCATAACCCTCGCCTGCTGATACCACTGGATGCATCAGATCAAAAAGAACCCAGGGGTAGCAAATGGTGACAGTGGTGGGCTAACACTACTAATCCGTTAACAACACTGTATAAAAAAATTCTATCGAAGAACAAATAGATATACATTTCTTTATTTCATAAAATGATCGATCACAAACCATATTTAAAAGTAAATGAATTAAATTCGAATCAACAATTTAGAAATGTAATTTATAATGAAATATTTCCAACATTTGTTATATTAAGCGCATCGTTACAGTTCAACGATTTAAGACTTTAAACTGAAAGAAGAAAAGCGTTTAAAACGTTTAAATCGCCTGACACTGTCCACTTTATCCGAGAATTTAGTGGCGGACAAAGAGTTGAGAATGTTGAAGTTTGGAGAGGAACTTAGAGAAACGTTTAAAGGGAAGATAGCCATTAATTGTGTCCATTTCCTTGCGGAAAACGAGGTAAAAGCAAGTACTACCTAACCGAACTCTATACTACTTCAATTCCACACATTTCAACATATGCATACCTATATATAATAATATTATGTTCGCATGCCATTGTAAAGGAGAATATTTGAAGTTTGAAACTTTACCGTACGTACAATAAAAGTACTGATGGTCGGCTCCAGAAAGCGTTGTCAAAAAATTTAATTTGACAATGACCTTAAATTGTGACCACACATAATATTACCTACTCCATAAGAAAATCATTTTAGAATTTGAAATCGATCCTGCTCGAAAAATAATTGATTGAATGAAACTATATTGTTTTTAAACTATGTATACATACAGATTGTATCAAATTAAACCTGTGCATAGGGCATTCTGTGTGTAAGACAGAGATTGATACATAAAGCAATAAGTAAGAATGAGATAAATGATCGCTAATAGGATGTTACGTGGTTACTGTAAATAAATAATATTTATACAACCTAATAGCGTCATCTTTGTTTTTTCGCTTCTTCTATGCTATTTTCAAAGGCAGCTACAAATAATTTTATTATGTCGGCGGTTGAATTACCACCATAAAACCATTTAATTATTTAAATTTTTTCCCGAACAGTATAAATTGCCATTTTATCAATAATTTCAGTAGTGACTATTTTTACTGTAGAAAACAATGATGACAGTTGTTCGGAATTACATATTTATTTACAGTAACCACGTAACATCCTATTAGCGATCATTTATCTCATTCTTACTTATTGCTTTATGTATCAATCTCTGTCTTACACACAGAATGCCCTATGCACAGGTTTAATTTGATACAATTTGTATATGTATTTAACATAGTTTTTGTACAATTTCCACTTCGAAATAACATTTTTCTACGCATTTTGATCAAAATTTAGCTTGAAAAGCGATCTTTTGCTGTGCATATCAATCATTTGTTTTTGTGTGAGTACAATCTGATGTTCCACATGACAGGGAGTTTCACAACGACATTAGACTGCTCCTCTATGTATAAAAACTGTAATTATATTATCACAATCTAAGGTTATTGTCAAATCAAATTTTTTGCCAACGCTTTGTGCAACCGAGCATGAGTATTCTCTACCGGAAATTAACCCCTGCTCTAAAATGACATTTTTACTTTAAAATACCAATTTGAAATTTGCCGTTTTTGCAGTAATGATTTCAAATTAAGTTGACAAAAACAAAACACTGAAAGTTGCTGTAACAAAATTGTCAAAAAACTTTTGTACTCGTAAGTATTTTTACAATAATTAAAGTAAAAATGAATAATTACTCCAATGAACAAAGAGTTTTTATGGTAAAAACGTTTTACAGCGGTGTTTGTTTGCGAAAAGCTAGAGATTTGTTGTCTATTAAGTTTAATGGCACACAACGTTAATTCCCTATGTTCGACTTTGAGACCGGACACCCGGTAGAAGTTAAAGAGCTCGTGGTCAAAAATTGCAAGCATTTTTTAAACGCTGATATTTTGAGATTATAGCTAGTATTTAGGGTGTAAATAAATATTCTACAGTCAGCAAGTCAACGGGCGGGATACCTGGCGTCGGGGCGCTTTAAAATATGTAAAAAAACGTGTGATTTGTAAAAGTTGAAATTTGGTACCTACAGGGTTAATTTAGTCAATACAATTTATGAAAAAAAATAGTCTGACCTCATTTTTATAAAAGTCAGCAATCGGTAAAAGTTCCAAACTGCTGTTTAGTTCAGTTCTATCAAAATGAGGTCTGTCTGTTTTTTTCATGAATAAATGTTCATTGTTCATTAAATTAACCCTCTACCAAATCTCAACTTTTAAAAATCACTAAAATAATAATAATATGATATAATAAATAAATTACTTTTTGAAGGTAGCGCAGTCAGAATCTGACTTTATTTCGAAGACTATTTTTGAACCCAATCACCATATTTCCATTTTCTGACGGAAAATGGAAGTTTTATGTAAGTACATTGAAAATATAATTTACCTATTACCAAACGATTAAAAAACTTTTTAACAAAAAAAAAAAACTCCTTCAAAAAGCCACTAAAACGAGGAAAATAATGAAATTTTGAGGTCTGCGCCAATTTATTAAAATCGAGTTAATCAAGTCGATTAAAAAGTATAGTAAGGTGATTAATATCTTCTTTTTAACCCACTTCATATTTTATTAAATTGGCGCAGACCTCAAAATTTCATTATTTTCCTCTTTTTAGTGGCTTTTTGAAGGAAGGTTTTTTATTTTTTACATTTTAGTGTCAAAAACTGACATTTACCACACGCCGTTACTAACTTTTATTAAAATCAGCCGAACTACTGACCCGATTTTGATGAAATTTCTATGGGACCAATCTAAAAGTATATCCTTTCAAATAAAAAAAAAATTTCCAAATCGGTTCATAAATGACAGAGTTCTGAGGTAACAAACATAAAAAAAAAATATAACCGAATTGAGAACCACCTCCTTTTTTTGAAGTCGGTTAAAAAGACTAAGTTCTCGCTAGGCAGTATAACTTTCGATTTGGGTGCAAAGGGTTGATCCTCTGTTAGTAACCGAAAAATTTACATATGGAGTTTTAATTAAAAATATAATTAACTGAAAAAAATCTGGCATGAACCAGAAAAAAAAAAACTGAAAATAAGCCGATAGTCTCGGAATAGAACGTAATATAGCATATAGTGAATATGGCAGCATGAAAATGGCGAATCATCCACCTTGAAATAATCTAAATTCATTTCATTTCGATATCCGACAGGCAGATTGATGATATATGAGATTTGGTTTTATGTGAAAGGATCGACCGCACAGAGCTGATATTCTCTTTCAAACGAAATCGGACTGCACCAGACTATTGGTAAATCATACCGCAGTACCGAATATTAGCGAAGTTTTAAACAAGCCTGAATTAAACTGACAGATCTTTATCAAAGTCGGTATTACATAGAAAAATTGTAGGTATCTTGTTTAGAGATGGCTAAATTAGTTATATAAACAAACCTATAAAGTTAAAGTATCGACATGTATCAAAGCCGGTATTATACGCTAAGAAAATTATTTATAATGTTACACAACACGTCTGAATGAGCCATTTTCCTGAGAGTAGTTCTTTCAATTATCCACGAGAGGCAGCATTTGTGGTAGGGACAAACATTATTTATTCCCCATTAGTGTCGTGTCATTTTAATGGTATAACTTAATTATTTAATTATTATTATAAAAAAATAGAACCATCTTAAATGAAAATCCTAAAAAAAAAAAAATAATTAATTTCCTAATTTGGCACAAATTTAATTATCTACTATAAAAAGTATTTTTAATATATAATTAAATTGGCGCTAACTTTAAAAATAAATTGCAAAAACATACTTTTCTTCCGTATAGCAATTAAAATGACGTTAACTTCAAAAATTAATTATTTTTTCTTTTTGGTGACTTTTTCAAAATGAAATTTTATTAACCTCGTTTTTTCCCCGTTCGGTTACGTATGTCGAGCGTCATCCAATCGAAGCGATGAACCAGATCCGTACTCATCAAAAAGCAGCGAAGTTCTGTTCATAACTATATTGTGTACGCCTACATTATTAATATCGTAAATATTCAGTCGAGCAGCACATCAAATACCTATTGACCACCAACGATATAGAATCTGGATTCTTACGTTCGTGTCCACACAAAATTATATATTTTCGGCGATTTCGAGTTAAATGCAGTTATGGCAATAAAATTTCACTTGCACCGTGGTTTCATAAAATGATAAAACAGCACCCTAGTTTTTTGAAGGCGGTTCTACTTTTTGAAGTGAAAACTTCTTAATAGTCGCGTTAGGCACTTTTCGCCTGGGTACTGAAAAAATGTGAAGCGTTCGCAACTATTTCCGTAAGAATTCGCAACCCTACCGTAAGAATTCGCAACATACTTATATCATAAAAACGGTCGTCTACATCACTTCGACTCATAGCGCAGTGGTTACGTCTTTGCGTTCTATGCATAGGAACCTGGGTTCGAGACCTGATGGCAGTGTAGAATTTTTGGCGTTTTTTCTAAATTCTACATTGTTTTTATTTATATATTTTTTAATTTTTTTTTAATTTCTTTGACAATAATTATAATTTTTTTTAAACCAAGGTGAAATTAATTAAAAATACAATTTTAGCATTTTAGTAATAAATTATTTTTAGTTCATAAATGCGCTATAATAGATGACACCAAAAATTAGAAAATCTGAAGTTTTCACTTCTGTCGTGTGGTCATATGCACACACCCATTTTTTTAATTATTTTTAGTTTAAACGCAGTAATTTGTCGTTGTGTTGTGACATCGACCCGACACAACGGAGCAACAGCTCCTCCTGAATGAATACAAGAAGCACAGCAATGTCTCCCCGCTGAGGCATTGTTGCTGCGGTATTCATTGTGTCCGTCGAGACGACGACGACGTTCCACTGTCCAAAGAAAAGCGTCGATGAAGCGTTTGTCTGTTCAAACAGACACACAGATATACTTCCACTGAATCGTGAAAAGAATGAGATAATTCTTACATTGTCATCGACTCTCTCTCTCTCTCTCTCTCACTCACTCACTCTTTCTTGGCTTTACTTCTACTATATTTAAAATAAAATCGCTTGTGCGTTTTGCCAGTTAATAAAAGCGAAATAATATAATAAAATAAAAACAGTTTAGCTTTTTCTCACACGTCGTGAAAAATCTATATTTATACGATTTTCACTAAAACACAACATATTAGGCTGGTTTTGTTTACCTATGGTAGTTAATAGTTATGGAAAACATTAATGCATTAGATAAAATCGTTTGACTTAAAATACAACATCCGCTGAACAATAATTATACACTTACAGACAAAAATATTGCATATTTTTTTATTAGGCGCGATCTTAGCGAAGCTAGAAGCGCCTATATACACTCGCTTTGTCTGTGAATCTGTGAATCTGTGAATCTGTAACGGATTTTTTGTATCAGTCGTACAGCCCAAACGGATTAACCGATTTTAAAAAACTTTTTTTTGTTCGATTCCTCTCGGGGTCTATTTGATCCTAACGTCGCCCGATTTTTGAATTTTGGCCCCAGAGGGGAGCAAATTAGAAAAAACGGTGTTTTTTGCTTATAGTTTGCTCAATTTAAGTCAGATCGATTCGAAACCTGTCTTAAACGAAAGAGCAGAAAATTTTAGATAGATTTCATGTATAATATTGTGTCAAAACAGTTTTTTTATACAGATTTATATGATTATTAAGCTAAATAAATGCGACTTTATCTAATAAATCGCGAACTTGTTTCGGTTGTCCTTGTCTGTTGCACAGTGTGATATGGATATTGGAAGATAGCGTATGCTCTGTCTTATATTGCATTATTTCAATATAGTTATTCAATTTTTTGACTGCTGATGTTTGAATTTAAGTTTAAAAACCCTGGCCTACTGAGTTAAAATGACGTGTAACTAATTATTGACGTCGATCGGATGGCGAGACCTAGGGATCGGACCAAAATTTCTCGACGTTCATACCTTCCCGAACAATTTGACATTCTCTGTCTGTATGTCCGTTTGTACGCTTATAACTCGAGAACCACTGATCCGATTTACATGATTTTTTTTTCAAGTAAATAACTTCTTATGCGACTGCGAGTTTTAAAATATTCTGGCATCACGCAAAAGCAACCGAACTGATTCTCAAATAAAAACGTATGTTCTGGCATCACGCAAAAATAAGTAAGTGATGCATTGTTTTTTAAACGGTGGTTTTATTTAGCTTGATCCCGTATATTTGTTACAAATCTTGCGACCGACTGAGTTGAAATTTTGCACACAAGTGTAGCTCCGGTGACAATACAATATTATGATAACTAGCTGACCGGTCCGGTTTCGTCCGGGTGCAAATCGTACTTTTGAATTTTCACCCACTTCCTATGATCCGATTGAGTTGAAATTTTGCACACATGTGTGGCTCCGGTGACAATACAATTTATGGTAACTAGCTGACCGGCCCGGCTTTCGTCCGGGTGTAAATCGTACTTTTGAATTTTCACCCACTTCCCGTGATCCGATTGAGTTGAAATTTTGCACACATGTGTAGCTCCGGTGACAATACAATTTATGGTAACTAGCTGACCGGCCCGGCTTTCGTCCGGGTGTAAATCGTACTTTTGAATTTTCACCCACTTCCCGTGATCCGATTGAGTTGAAATTTTGCACACATGTGTAGCTCCGGTAACAATACAATATTATGATAACTAGCTGACCGGCCCGGCTTTCGTCCGGGTGCAAATCGTACTTTTGAATTTTCACAGGCAAAAGGTCTTTCTCCGGTAACGTTTCAGTGGATCGGATAAATGTTATAAAATCAGACTAAGGAAATAAATCACACTAAAAAATTAAAAATAAAAATAGATAAAAAACTTTTAAGTTAAACGGTTTTATAAATGTACTAAAAAGAAAAAAATAAAATTTAATTTAGGTTCATAAGCATAAAAGCGTGGGTCGTGACTGTAATAAATTATCATAGAGTGTACGACCAACGCTTTTATTCTTATGAACCTAAATTAAATACTATTTTTTTTCTTTTTAAAACATTTATAAAACCGTTTAACTTAAAAGTTTTTTTACCTATTTTTATTTGAAGCTATGCTTCTTAACGCACGTTTCAGATGGGGACCTAAAAATAATAAAAAGTGAAACGTCACGTCACGAAGTAGTGTAACGTCACTTTTGTAAAAATTATCCGATCCTTTTGAAAATTAATATTTGAGAGTTTTATACGACACAAAAAAAAAATGGCGTCAGATTTCAAAATGGCGGCCATATCTACTTTTTTGTAAAAATTACCCGATTCTTTTGAAAATTAATATTTGAGAGTTTTATAGAACACAAAAAAATAAAATGACATCAGATTTTTCAAAATGGCGGCCATATGAACTGTTTTGTAATAATTATCCGATCCTTTTGAAAATTGATATTTGAGAGTTTCATAGGACACCAAAAAATAAAATGACGTCAGATTTTTCAAAATGGCGGCCACATATACTCTGTTGTAAAAATCATCCGATCCTTTTGAAAATTGATATTCGAGAGTTTCATAGAACACAAAAAAATAAAATGATGTCAGATTTTTCAAAATGGCGGCCATATGTACTTTTTTGTAAAAATTATCCGATCCTTTTGAAAATTGATATTTGAGAGTTTCATAGGACACAAAAAAATTAAATGGTGCTAGATTTCAAAATGGCGGCCATATGTACTTTTTTGTAAGAATTATCAGATCCTTTTGAAAATTGATATTTGAGAGTTTCATAGGACACAAAAATATAAAATAACGTCAGATTTCAAAATGGCGGAAATATGTAGTAGGTACTCCTTTCTAAAAATTATACGATCCTTTTGAAAATTGATATTTGAGAGTTTCATAAGGCACAAAAAAATAAAATGACGTCAGATTTCAAAATGGCGGCCGTATGTACATTTTTGTAAAAATTATCCGATCCTTTTCAAAATTGATATTTGAGGGTTTTATAGAACACAAAAAAATAAAATGACGTCATATTTAAAAATGGCGGCCAAATGTACTTTTTTGTAACAATTATCCGATTCTTTTGAAAATCGGTATTTGAGAGTTTCATAGGACACAAAAAAATAAAATGACATCAGATTTCAAAATGGCGGCCGTATGTACTTTTTTGTAAAAATTATCCGATCCTTTTGAAAATTGATATTGAGAGTCTCATAGGACACAAAAAAATAAAATGGCGTCAGATTTCAAAATGGCGGCCATATGTACTTTTTTGTAAAAATTATCCGATCCTTTTGAAAATTGATATTTGAGAGTTTCATAGGACACAAAAAAATAAAATGACGTCAGATTTCAAAACGGCGGAAATATATTGTACTCCTTTCTAAAAATTATACGATCCTTTTGAAAATTGATATTTAAGAGTTTCAGACGCAAAAAAATAAAATGACGTAAGATTTCAAATTGGCGGCCGTATGTACATTTTTGTAAAAATTATCCGATCCTTTCGAAAATTGATATTTGAGAGTTTCATAGAACACAAAATAATAAAATGACGTCAGATTTAAAAATGGCGGCCATTTGTACTTTTTTGTAAAAATATTCCGATTCTTTTGAAAATCGGTATTTCAGAGTTTCATAGGACACAAAAAAATAAAATGACGTCAGATTTCAAAACGGCGGCAATATGTACTTTTTGTGTAAAAATTATCCGATCTTTTTGAAAATAGATATTGACGAGTTTTATAAAACCGTTTACACACAATACCTACATGAATATCGCGCCTTGTAATTCTTGAATTACTTGTATGCTCCAAAATTTTGTTTATTTCTTTTCGTTTAAAACGTTATGACGTATTCCTATACAAATTTGTTGTAAGGCCGCTAATGTAAATTATTTAACCATTAGTACCCAAAGATGGATTAGCAGTTTAGACCGGTCAGTACCAGCCACCCCCTTTCTGCGAAATGTGAAGTTGTTCGCACAACTTCACATTTCGCAGAAAGGGGCGGCTGGTACGAAAATCAGCATTGCGTTCGGGTCAATTCGCTAGAGATATTTTATTTCTGAGTTATTTCTGTCTCTGATAGTTATAAGACCATATAGTTTTCTCAATGCACGCCGCCGCGCCGCGCTCGCCGCGTCCCGCACGTGCTTCAGTTAGATAGCGGGCGCAGATTGGCCGCCCTATGCCTGGGCCTAGTCGGCCTTATGGAAAGTTCGCTACTGTTAGTACCTATATGTAAAACATCCTAGGATAAGACATTTAGCAAAAAAAAGTACCTACATAAAAAAGAAAAAAAAATTATGCAATATTTTTGTTTGTGAGTGTATAAATCCAGCGATGTCTATACTTAATCTATAAAAACCAATTTGCCAGGTTCCCGTTTTTTTTTGTACATATTTTTAATTTGATTATAGATGCTCGATAACCACAGTATTTAGCGTCTAATTAAATCCAAATACATCGAACGACATCACAAAACATCAATGAGCGGAGGTGGGAGTCGAACCCACGACAGTTTGATTCAAAGGCCAGCACACTAACTGTTACACCAATTTCAACTTAATAGCAAAGTACGAGCGGAGGGCCGTCCTAAGATATTCAAGCGCCCTGGACAAACAAAATCAAACACTCTCAGCTCAAGTGTCAAGATGTCAAGATAGTGGATAAAATAATTTTATCCCTAGGGCGCCTTAATTATTAAGGGGATCTATCTGTAAAGACCATGCGCAGATAGAGGAAAAGATAAGACAAAGAGGATTAAATTGGTGGACATAGACATTTGTTCATTTCATAAAATTAAAATGTAAAAAGTTGAAATTGAGTTTTCTCTCCGGCGCCTGACGCCCTAGGGATGCAGCCTCTATTAGCCTAATGGTTAGAGTGGCCTTGAGCGGAGGAGTTATAGGAGATTAAGATAAAGTAGGTAACTTCGTGTAAGCATAGGGGTTTGTCAGGTAAATCGGCCAAGCCTTTATGTAAGCAAACACCTAGATATTTATCTGAAATTTTTAAGGAAAACCTCAACATATGATGGTGGGTTAACAGACATTACCATTTCTCGGCGAGAATTTGATAAATTTATAATCGATTCACAAAATTCCGATAACTTCAAAAACTCTACAAGCCAGAAGTGTTATATCTTACATATATAATACGTTCACACTCGTGTGTACACACTTGCATGAGTGGCACATGTCATCCATTAACACAAGTCTGTTTGCATTTCAACACACTTTTCAGTGTGTTTGTGTAAGGTAAGAGTGTGTGGGATAGAGAGAAAAACTTGGAGCCCAGTATACTGCCTTGTGGAATACCGATTGTGAAAGCATATTATTATACAAGATGTTTCATGAGGAAATGAATGAATGAATTGTAAATTATAGACGCTCGACAACTGAGGTTATTAGCGTCTTCATGAGGAAAGGGAAATATTTCGGAGGTGGCAAAACACGAGAAAAATAGCATGTTTGCAATGAATATTTGAAATTGCTGTCAACGTCACCTCAAAAAGTTGCGTATTGTTAATCTGAATCCGTCTTTTCGTTGCTTTATTCGAGCAGCTGTCTACTTCTTCCCGAGAAACATAATAATACGATACTTTATGTATTTTTATGCTAAGACAAGAGGAATGAGCAGTGAGCAAAAATATATAGCAAATCGGGGATTTCTGAGCTAAATTGGTATATCTAAACTATGAGATACTGTAGTGTTTCTTGATTCTTGTCCTGCTGACGGCGCCATGTATTAGTGATTCTTGTTATTTTTATATTTGGTTTTTTTAATAAATAATTTTAATTATGTTTTGAATCACGTCCAGGAAAATTAAATACAATAAAAGTAAATCACAGGTAGTCAGGATATTTAATAAAACAGAACTCTGCTTTGATTTTAGTTGAACGTTTCGTCCTTTTATTAGGACTTCTTCAGCAACTACAAAATATAAACATAAAATTATAACTTTATTATACATCATACATAAAACATATAAACTTATAATCATACCCTCAATCATACGAGTTCACAGTTCAATATATAATGTCGAAACATATGAAAAATTGTTACGTATCATTTTTACAGAAACTATAACATTATTAACCTTATTAAACAGTATTCGGAATTATTTTGGTATACCATCAACGACATGTGCCACAATACTAATACCCTCCTGGGAATTGTGTAATGACCAAGCGGTATTAGTACTGTAGTGCCATCTGAAATTTTTTCGTTATACTTAAAATCGGCGGTTAAATTTTAAAATATCATTATAAATATTATTTAAATTATTAGTGTCAGTTCTTAAATTTAATAATTTTAATGTTCACTGTTCAGAAAGTATTTTATTTCTGATCTAAAATTTATAACTAAAACTGTATACAATTATTAAACTGACATAGTTGGTAGAACTGATTCAATAATTATATGGGGTTACATAAATAATAAATTAAATTCATTTCTATTGTATGACTATTTTAAAATATTTTAACTTAAATAAATCAGATACAGTAAAGTGATATATCAGAAAGTTGCGCTTGGTTATTTCATTATCAAACCTAAATCTACCTGAGCGAACCGGGCCGGAAAGATAATAAATAACAATTTAGAATACATGTTCATATGAAGTTTTTGTTTAAAATGACACACTACCAATTACCAACTCGACCCCAGTCCCCAATGACCAGAAATCCATTGGAACCGAAAGTGGATCAATATCTATTAATGCAGATTACCGTTGGACGTGATTCTATTACGATACAGAAATGGAAATACCGTGTGTTTATTTTTTCAACCGAACACCCTGTACCTATCTGTACTGTAAAGGTACGCAAACAGATTGGGGTGTGATTGACAACCACTTTATGGACTTGTGATGTTTGTACGGCGCCGCGACGGTCGACAAATGGCGATGTGGGTTGGGGGTGATATTAATGCGTTGACGCTAAACTCAGGAATAACATACATGCAAATGGTTGGGGGCAAAGGGTGAGGGTGACAGCGGTATGGCCACTTAGCGACTCAATACGAGGGGAAAAATACGCAGTCGAACAAATTTTTTACCTGAATTTCAATCGAACATAAATAAACTGGAATTACAGGGAGGCGAAATTATTAGTTTTATCATTTGCACTGTTATAATATTCATACATCCTATACATATTATGATAAATAGTTAGATCAAACACCGAGGACAGTGTGATCCAGTGGTTAGCGTCGCGGCCTGTGGATCAGACTGTCGTGAGTTTGAATCTCGCCTCCGCTCATGGATGTTTTGTGTAGATGTTAGTTAGTTTTAATGTAGATATACAAAATATGTAGACTGTAGACAGACATAATATATTAATACGCGAACATCGAAAATTATGGTACCTTTTTTTACTATTTATTATGAAAGGAGGGGAATGAAACTTATATCATTCGAAAGGTACTGTGCCATAGATGTGCACAAAAAAATCATGTGTGCATGTTGCCGTTAAGGCAGGTAAAATAAAGTTTCCCTGGACGGGAGAATAATACATGCAAGCAAATACATAGCGTTGTTTCGCTTTCTGTTTGGTGTAATTTGAGACCTCTAGCGACACACCAAAGAGATTCTATGATCTATCAATATGTAGAGGGTATCGTTTTGTCCGATTTCTTCGTTGTCGGTACAGTTATGTTGGTGTTATAAATTCCAATTAGAATTTCGTTATTTTACAGATATAGTTGGCTGAATATCGACCACAGGCGATACTAGTATAAAATTAATATTAGTCAATTATATGTTTATCAAGTATTTGAAAAATTATTTGTTTGTATTAGTGTGCGTGTGTGCATGTTTTCTTAAGACAACCATTATCCAGCACGAATATTTACCAACCTGTTCGAACTCTATCAACAGAAAGCGACCACATTCGATAACCTTGCACCAATATTGATGTGGAGGCAAGAAAACGGGCTGAAATAACATATATCTATGTACACTATACACACTACTTCCTTTAAAAGACGTATCGCGACTACTATCGTTCAAAAGTTTTTTAAATGTAAAAAAATATAAAGGAATGTAACTATTAAACGGTACTGTATATTTTTGGTGGCAAGACGAAATGGACACGGATAACAAGATCAAGGTCACACCACTGTTATTTTCAAATATATTTTTAGTTTAATTTTTGCACATAAAATAAGAAAAACTATCTCATTTTTTTAGAAAATTACAAAATTATGTAACTTATAAAGTCCCACGGAAAATTGAAAAATTGACCAGAGATATCTCACACGCCCAGGGACGGGTTAGTATTGCCTTCCTGTTGGATATAAATGGAAGCTCATTTAGAGTTTTTTGCTTCAAATTCGTTAACTGTTGCAAAATAGAAAAAAGCTTTTTGAACATAAAATGTAGATTATGTTAAAATGAACAATTATTGTTCTTATAATTTTTTGACGTGAATAGCGTCTGTCTCATACTGGGATGGCATTTTAAAAATATTAGATGAAAGAGAAATAGTCGGAAGTGGTTGACATGTGACAAAACTCAGCATGTATAGGTCTCAGACACAGTAAGCCAGGTGGCCGTGCGGAAAAGAACGAGTCTACCGACACCCAATCCTAGGTTTGATTCCCGAATATTTCGTTTTTTTTAATAGTTAATGAAAAAGATTGAATAACAATTTTTAATAATTTAGGTTCATAATTATAAAAGCGTGGATCGTGAACTCTATGATAGTTTATTAGTCACGACCCACGCTTTTATAATTATGAACCTAAATTATTAAAAATTATTTTTTCCTTTTTAGTGCATTTAAATAAAAGCTTGTCTCTAAAAAGTTTTTTTTACTAATATTTATTTTGTTCATTTTAGTCTTTCAAAATTTGACCCTTCTTTGACACCCGTAGGGGTTGAATTTCGAAAAATTTTTTCTTTGTGGATGCTTACGTCAGAAAAGGAACCAACTGTTCAAATTTCAAGTTTCTAGCTTCAGCGATTTGGCGTGGGCGTTGATTAGTCAAAAAAACCCTACATCCCCGTTTGAACCTCTTAGGGGTTGAATTTATTTCTAAAAACGATTTATTCATGTATTGTCATCGGGAATACATATTATGTGTACAAAATTTCAAATCGATTGGATACGTGGAAGTCGTTCAAAATTGACTTGCTAGATTTGAGTTAAATAAAAGCTTGTAAAAATCGACGTAAGTCACTTTGTCTTATGCCTTTAGATATAATGTATACTACATACATACATACATACTAAATCGACCTTGTTTAGTTGACTTTAGCAAAACAACTTCTATAAAGGGAACACATCTGCAGTGAATAATATAATATATGGAATAGAAGATATGGCAGAATTCCAAAATTATATCCAGTGAATCGTCCTGCCGAATGGAATGATTGTAATATGGTGGAGTGTATGTTATAAAAAATATTGTTAGTATGTCAGTAAACAAGCGAACGGGTAACTAGGCCAAACGGACTGCAAATTGCCGATCTGAATCTCTATACTCCTGATAAAAACATGAAACAATATTTTATATAGTCAATGCTCCTTCATCTTATACAAAGAGAGAAAAAAATGAATAATAAAACTTATTTATTATTCACCGATAAGAACGAGGAAACTATATTATACAGAACAATTCCGAAATATTATAACTATACGTCTATATACTCCTGATCAAACCTTGAAACAGTAAAATTGCTGTCAACAATACTATAACGAAAAATCTTATCGGTTATCATTTATAAATATTTCGCCAATTTCTGATTTGACAATAATCTTAGATTGTGATCATATGATAAATAAAAAAAGCGAACCTTTAAAAAGTGAGAAAATAATTAATATCTGCTATATCTGGCCAGATATACCGCCAATTTCTTCGTTTAAATGAAATATTTAATTCAAAACTGCGTCGGGTACCACTTTAAAATGTCAAAAATACCCATGTCTCAGCGGCCCCCGACGAAGAAATAGACCGGGCCAGAATCAGATACAGTAGATATTAATTTAATTTCTCATTTTTTAAAGGTTTGCTTCTTTGCGGCGGGATTTGTTTTTAATTTTTAACCGACTTCAAAAAAAGAAGGTGGTTCTCAATTCGGTTGTATTTTTTTTTATGTTTGTTACCTCAGAACCCCGTCATTTATAAACCGATTTGGAAAACATTTTTTTTATTTGAAAGGATATATTTTCAGATTGGTCCCATAAAAATTTCATCAAAATCGGTTCAGTAGTTCGGCTGACTTTAATAAAATTTAGTAACGGCGTGCGATTCCTTAAGGTAAAAGTCACTTTTTGACACATCAGACAGCGTAAGAAAGTCGGTTTAATAAAAATGAGTAACGGCGTATGATTCCTTTAAGGTAAATGTCACATTTTGACACTAAAAAGTAAAAAATAAAACACTTTTTAACAAAAAAACAACCTCCTTCAAAAAGCCACTAAAAAGAGGAAAATAATGAAATTTTGAGGTCTGTGCCAATTTAATAAAATATGAAATTGGTTAAAAAGAAGATATTAATCACTATACTATACTTTTTAATCGACTTCATATTTTATTAAATTGGCGCAGACCTTTTCCTCTTTTTAGTGACTTTTTAGTGACTTTTTGAAGGAAGTTTTTTTTTTTGTAAAAAGTTTTTTTTAATTTAATTTTTAATATCTGTTTTTCGTTGCCATGATTACACTTTTCGCGTTAAATATTTTTTACAACGCCTGCTCTGGAAGTTGACTTTTCGAGCGCTGTATGTCATCTCCGAAATACACAATAATCGCATACTTGACTATATGTGTTTCATAAACGCACATGTTCGGTTAAATATCACATAACTGCACGGATTCCGCCTAAACTATAGAAATATAACCTCACGAACACAATCTGTACTTAACTCACTCTATCTTTTTCACTTTACTAGAGACTACTGAAACGCCATCTAATGTCGCGATAATAATTTACTTTTTATCGTTCATGTATAGTAATCAAATTAGGTGTAAAAAAATGAAAATTCAATAAAAAATCATTTTAATATTGCAATTTTTTATAAACTAACTCAAATTTAAACTGTCCAAAAACGGTACTTCTAGCCTATTTCTCTCAAAGTCAACTTCCAGAGCAGTAGTTGTAAAAAGTATTGTATGCTACAGGTGGGATAAGTAACAAATATGACAGTGGTGATTACGACCTTCGCTGTAAGGTTTATGAGGCATTCGTATGAAGACGAGTGTGGTTTGTCGCAACGAGCCGTTAGGCGAGTTGCGACAATCACACGAGTCTAGAGGTGGTACAAACTGTTTTTTTTTAATATTTTTAACAGTTTCAACGTTGGAACCTTGACATTCTCGGAATAGCTTGTAACATGCAACGTATAAAAATTTGAAATTATGAAGTGTATATTATTTGTATTTTTTCGTGAATTAATTCTATTATTCAAGTTTAATAATTTAAGATACCTAATTATTAAAAAAAACAATTTGACAACTGACAACTGTTCCAATCTGTTCCTCGTTCGAAACTGTTCCAAAATAACTGTTCCTAATATTTTGTATCATCTCTACACGAGTCTTCATATGAATGCCTCATAAACCTTACGCTCATGTCGCAAAACACGACTATCAGATTATTTGCTACTTATCCCACATGTAGCATAAATTACTATAACGCAAACGTTACACTTTAATAACGTATATGGTGTACAGGCCTCTTAACAAATAAATGGAACGCAAAAAAGTAAAACTTGTCAAATATCACACACTACTTTTTTACGCAAAATGTCCACATTATCATATAAAAAAGAAAATGAAAAAAGGCTTCAGGACATTCCATCAAGTGAATTGAATGAAATGCCATTACAGATACAGTGAACCATCCTTTCAGGAGGATGGTAGATGTGTAGTTGCAAACGGGGCGTGGGTTGGGGAGTCACTGATTCACGCAGTCACATCGGACTTCTGATTTATGAGTGGATTTCTAATCTGGCCACACGTGACATGTGTCTGTCGATCGTTTAACCCCGATTTTAAGGGTACTCTGCACTACGCAACTTGTTACTGAAAGATAACTGTTTGAATAATAATAAAAAAGAGTGTGTGCATCACTCACATAACCGCACGGTCGAAGTTTTCCTTCATACATTTACATTTTTGCTTTTCCCCTCTCAGCGCATTTTTAAAATTAATAAATAACTATTATTAATAAAATCCGTGGATATATCATAACATCTATTATACATAAATATCCAAAGCCTGCTTACAATATTACACTATTTTGAACAGTCAAAAAAATTGATTTTTAAAATTATAAAATCTAGGTAATTTTTATTAATAAAATCCATGGATATCATAACATCTATATTATACATAAGAATCCAAAGCCTGCTTTCAAATATTACCTACACTATTTTGAAACGTCAAAAAAATTGATTTTTAAAATTATAAAATCTAGGTAATTATTATTAATAAAATCCATGGATCAGCTATTTATATGGTGAAAAACAATTATTTTGTGGAAATAAAGTTAAAATTAACAAAAATTGAAATATGTTTTTATCTTACCAAAATGCTGTCAATTTTGGTAAGATAACATATTTCAATTTTTGTTAATTTTAACTTTATTTCCACAAAATAATTGTTTTTCACCATATAAATATTCTCACCCACGTTTACATACAACCATTGTATCAACATTATAATTTTTCTTGTAGACTCTGAAGATGGTATGAAGAATACCGAAACGTTAGTTATTAAATGCAAATTTTGAATTAATCAGTATTGCTTTTATTGATCCTATGTGCCAAGGAAGTGCTCACTTCCGACAATTTCTACACTGTTTTCAAGGATCACATTGCTCTATTTAATTATAGCAACTTCAAATTCTAGGTAATTATTATTAATAAAATCAATGGATATCATAATATATATTATACATAAGGATCCAAAGCCTGCTTACAATTTTACCTACACTATTTTGAAACGTCAAAAAAATTGATTTTTAAAATTATAAAATCTAGGTAATTATTATTAATAAAATCCATGAATAGAATAGAATTGAATAAATTTTATTGTACTTAAAAACATAACTGTATGTACATACTACATAGTCAGAATGGTTTGGTACTAACGATTAAAAAATTCATTTAAATAGTACAATGGTTTATCGCACAAATATTCTTTTAATTTTTTTTTAAATTTATTAAAGGGTTCAATATGTTTTTTGGACTCAGGAAGTGCATTATACAAATGAGAAGATGTATAGTGACATTTTTCGTACCTGACGTGATTGTGACGAGTCAAATAAATATTGTCTCTATTGCGTGTGTTTCGGCAGTGTATATTATGCGTAAATTCATATTTATTCTGATTTTGCTTAAGAAAAATTATGTTACTGTAAATGAAAATTGTATGGACAGTAAGAATTTTGTATTTAAAAAAGTGCGGCCTGTCTGATTCTCGAAAAGGTAAATTAATATCATATCATAACATCTATTATACATAAATATCCAAAGCCTGCTTACAATATTACACTATTTTGAAACGTCAAAAAATTGATTTTTAAAATTATAAAATCTAGGTAATTATTAGTAATAAAATCCATGGATATCATAACATCTATTATACATAAATATCCAAAGCCTGCTTACAAAATTACACTATTTTGAAACGTCAAAAAATTGATTTTTAGAATTATAAAATCTATAAGAAAACGAATTTTTCCTGGAATGACAGCTTGCTAGATAATTTTTTTGCCCCCCGAAACCCCTTTCCAGTAAATTTCATCCAAATCATTAGAGCCGTTTTATCCCTATCAGCGTTACATTTCAGCGTTTTATTAATTTTTGACTCGAGGTCATTCTAATTCACTACCCTCGTTAAAGAAGTATAACTTCCAAAATGAAAATAAAGTGAACATTTATCTGGATAAATCATGATTTTCCGTTGTGTGATACCTTTTTAACTGGAGATAGTTTTGATTTCTTTTTGAGTTTTTAGATATTTAGTAAGATATTTAGATGAAAAACATATTTTAAGAAATATAATTTTATATTCTGTTGTATGCGCATGCGCAAATACAAATCGAATTTCTGTACATGACTCATGAGCAACATTCAATGACGTTTCTTGGTGTAAATACATCACAAACATATTGTTACGGATCACCCTGTATATAAACGTCAGGTAGAGGAATCGAGAAGCGGTGTCTGCTTGCTGAACAACGAGTAACTGCACGAACATTCTAGAGAACGCTAGAATGCGCTGTGCCTAAGCCAAGCGGCCTATATAAGCAAGCGAGTGCGAGGAAGTCAGGGTAGTGTCGAACACGCAGTCGTCAGTGAGTCACGCAATCAGTCAATGGTGAGTCGTGCAACCAAGCGGATCAGTGATATAAATATTAGTCAATCAACAGTCGAATCAGTCAGTACAGTGATATAAATAGTACTGTAGTAACTGAGTAAATGACCGACATAAATAAACGTTAGAAATAAATCTGATATAAATACAGTGATATAAATAGTTCCGTGATATAAATAACCAAATTATTGATAAAATAAATATTAGTGTAGTCAATTGTATATAGTTAAGTGTTAATTACTTGTGTTGATTGTTAGAACTGACTTTTGGTTGTTGTATTTATTATTGTTGTTTTTTTAATTATTGTAAATAAATATTGTAAATGAATATTTATTCCGCCAACTCAGAAAACAGTTTTGTAACAATATTTATATACGACTTAAGTAAGACGTAGTGTATATCAAAAATTCAATTTCTATAGCCACATAATGTATCGACCAAGAAAAAAAAACTATATAGATATTTTCTTTTAGCAACGCATTCAACAAAAAAGTATCGACATCATTCACTTGTTTATATCGTCCACACATTCACTTGTCTAACAAAAAAAAAAAAGAAAAAACGATAGAGCAATTGGGTAGTAAGTCAGTTGTTCACCGAGACTGGCGAGGAGGTGATGGCCAATGACGCGCGAACGTCGAACGATAAGGATTAGTGACGCTGTCCAATCACTATAGCGACATTGAATGATACGGTCATCTCACACATACAGTGTCGCCGCGGTGCGGTGATTAAACCAAACTCACACGTCTTACTGTCTATCGTTCGTTATCTGATAAAAAATGCTAGCGTCCGGGAAACTGAATAATATTAGTTATATACCGGGTGGTGAACTGCTCAGGTGTATATAGGGATTTAACATGTAAAATCATAAATATGCAGTTTCCTACTCTCCTGATTTTTTTATAGCAAAAATTCATTAAACTAAAAATGATCACTGTTAAATTATCTACATGATAGGTTACTTAGTTATAACGAAAATAATTTTTATACAGCGTGATTACAAAAAATGCATATTTTTGATCTTTTGATTATTAATAATTTGTCAGAAAAAAATATTCTTGATAAAAGTTTATTTATGCTCTAAAACCTAAAAGGAGCCAATTAGAATCGATATAACTCTTCTCGTGTACAGGGAGGATCTGAAAGTTTGATTTGGTCTAAGAATAGAAAGACCTAGTTCACACACCTTTAAACGGATTGATTCCAAATTTAAAACATAAGGTTTTTTGGGGATTGCTCAAGTAGAACGTACGTCAGTGTTGCCAGAAGAGAACAGTATGGTCCAGTGGTTAGCGTCGCGGCCTCTGGATCAGACTGTCGTGGGTTCGAATTCCGCCTCCGCTCATGGATGTTTTGTGATGTAATTTAGTTTTAAGTGAAATATGTTATTTAATGTATAATCAAGACGCTAATAACTTAAGTTGTCGACGCGTCTATAATTTACAATAAATAAATAAAGTGTTGCCAGATCTAGGGAATTTTCAACTATCTGGGGGAAAAGGGAAATATAGTATTTTTTGCTGTCCTTACTAAAAGAGATAAAGCTGTGCGAGTGGTTGGAATAACCTTGCATTGTACCTACAGTCTATTCATTTTTAAGATAGAGTGACCTTGTGTGCGTGATCAGCACGTGTCCCTTTGTTTCTTGAGTTTGTGATTGGTCGGTCGGGAGAATTTCAAATTTTGCAACTGGACCGTATATACCTATATATATTTTGTTGTGAACTCGGCTCCTCTCGAGTTTACCCGATTGAGCGTTTCACCTCGGAGCCTGACGGATCAGGCTTGTTCACTGCCCAGGAAAAGTTGGGCCCATAGCAATTTTCTTCTTTCTTACTGTTACAAAACTGTTTTTTGAGTTGGCGGAATAAATATTTATTTACAATATTTAAAAACACAATAATAATGAATGCAACAACGAAAAGTCAGTTCTAACAATCAACACAATAATAATAACTAAACAGTAATTCTTAAACAAAGCGAAACACTTAAATAACACTTACCAAATAACTATATATACAAGGATTATTTATTTGTAATTATTTATGTCACTGTATTTATATCAGATTTATGTCAACTTGTTTATTTTCGCACTATTTTTATCGCCCGTACTTGTAAACGCCCAGTACTTCACTGATTGACTGATTCCCGTTGACTGATCAATATTTATATCACTGATCCACTTGATGGCACGACTCACCATTCACTGATTGATTCAACACGACACACTCGCTGTTTATATATCTGCGCTGCCTAAGCCCAGTGTGTGCTCGTATTCTCTAGAACTTTCGTGAAGGTACGAGTTGTTCGGTAAGCAGACCCACGTTTCTCAGAACTGTTGCCCGCCGTTCATATACAGGGTGATCCGTAACATTACCATCTCTGTTGGTATAAGAACACACCACTAACCGAAGTATTTTAGATCTGCCCGAAACACAATGTCGAAGTAATTGATCTATGGGTGGGTTTAGGCAATTTTTTTCCGTAAGTAAATGTTATAGGATTCACACAAGACCGGCATATCCCTAGCACGCAGTACACGAACAAGGAGTATAGATCATAGATGCGATGATCAGAGAGAGTTACATGCTTTGATAAAAGTGTAGTAGTTGATTGAACCGCACATAATGTGGAATGCTCACAGAATTCCGGGATATCCCCGGCACTCAATATGCAAACAAGGAGTATGTTTCGATGATAAGTTAGAAATAGTCTATGCTTCGATAAATATGGCAATTGATTGAACCACATATTATGTGGCGTGCTAACGGAATGCCGCGATATCCCCGACACTCAGTAAGTAAACAAGGAGTATGTTTCGACGGTATAAGTTAGAAATCGTCTATGCTTCGATAAACCTGGTAGGTAGTTGACTGAACCGCAGATTATGTGGAATACTCACAGAATTCCGGGATATCCCCGGCACTCAATACGAAAATAAGGAGTATGTTTCGATCGTCTATACTCTTATTATGTTTCGATAAAGGTGGCAATTGATCAAATAGCATTTTATGTGGCGTGTTGATAGAATGCCGGGATATCCCCCGCACTCAGTACACAAACAAGGAGTATGGTTCCGATGGTAGGTAAGAGATTGTCTATGCTTCGATAAACGTGTGAGTTGATTGAACTGCATGTTGCGTGGAGTGCTGATAGAACGCCGGGATATCCCCGGCACTCAGTACACAAACAAGGAGTATGGTTCCGATGGTAGGTAAGAGATTTTCTATGCTTCGATAAACGTGTGAGTTGATTGAACTGCATGTTGCGTGGAGTGCTAATAGAACGCCGGGATATCCTCGGCACTCAGTACACAAACAAGGAGTATGGTTCGGTGGTCAGTCAGAGAGCGTCTATGTATAGCCGCAGGGTGTGCTTTGATATACGTGCAATTGTACGAACCAGTTAATTGGAGCGAGCGTTTATAACGTTCCCAACAATAAGTTTGTGCTCCAAACAACATAGCTGCTACAGAACATCTCTAATGGCTTTCACGCCATCACACGTGTTTTGTGTGGTAATGTTATGTATAAAGAACACAGGGTTTTTTTTGTCGGAATTTTTTTATATTTATAGGTTGAGTATTTTTTTTAAAAATGTGGAAGTATCGAAATATGAGTGATTTTATTAATAAATCGGAAAATCGAGCGACGTAGCTTAGTGGTGAGAGCACTAGACTCGAATTCTAAAGGTACTGGGTTCGAATCCCGACGGGGGCAGATGTGGCTAGGACTTTTTCCTACTGCCTCACGTCGAGAAACGGTAATTCCTGTACTGGCCATCTTGTTTGAAGTTTTCCATGGTTTCCATCAATGATTCCAGATGAATATCGAGATGGTTCCTTATTCAAGACCATATGGCCGATTACCCCTATGCTCCCAAAGTTGCCTACCTTATCAGAACAGAATGGTAGGATAGAAGAAGCGATTACAGAGAATTTCTACGGTAGAATATTTGCAAAGAAATCATTAGACTTGTTTAAAATGTTGTCACACATAAAAGAAGGTGTACCTAAGGTATATAGCAAAGTTACCAAAGTTTAAGAGAAGGGTCATAGCAAATTTCAAACTAGAAGCATGGATTTGGGAATTCAGAAAAGAGAGAGACGAAGAAAGAAAATGTGTTCTATGTGGAAATAAGACAATTTCAAACGTACATCTGATTAGGGTAATGTAGGGATAGAGGAGATGAGGAGTAGGAGTGGACGTTATTTAAAATAATCGGTTTTAAAAACTGCTTATGTGGTAGAATAGAATAGAATAACTTATTAGTTAATTAGATAACCGAATACGTAATTTCTAGTGTCACGAAAAACAGGTTTTTTTTCCGTAAGCAGTTATTTTGACACAACGAGACACCTGATTACTTATAAAACGGTCTAGATTTGAAAAATAACTACTTATAAAAATAACCGTTTTTAAAACAGGTTATGCATACCTACGTAATTGGTTAGGTTTCGTTGTGTGAAAAACACGTTATGACCCACCACTAAGGCTCATTTCGCACCAAACCAGTCCAGTCCAGTCGCATCCAGTCAAGTCGGACGCTACTGCATTATTATCGTTGAAATAAAGGCAATGTGTAAATCTGGTTTCATACTAAGCGCGCCACGTCCAGTCCGATCGCGTCAAGACTTATCAAGACTGATTGCGACTCAGCCGGTTGAATTTTTAATGCCAGTCAGCCCAGTCTTGACACTCAGAATGGATGTAGAAACCTTAATTTTATTAGTGCAAGCAAAAGAGGCTATCTACGATCTTAAGCACGCGAAGCACAGAGATCGGAATTTCATTGCTGCGGCCTGGAGAGGTAGGTATTGCCAGAGATATAAGTGGTTAAAGAACCGAACACTGGTCTCCTGGTATTTATGGGATGAACCCAAAACAGATGTTGTCGTTTCTTCATCCTTTTTCTTCTGTGTAGCCGACGTAAAATTATGCTTTGTAGAAGTAAGTCCATTTTGACACACAATTCTTAACAAAACTGTCGCGAACTTTGATCAGAATTTGTGGGACGGCTGACGCGACGTATTCAGTGCGAAAGGAAATATTGACGTGACTTGACTGGACAAGACTTGACTGGACTGGACTGGTTTGGTGCGAAATGAGCCTAATGAGGAGTATTCTAGAATTGAGCAGAAACAGAAATATTATAGAAATTATGTATGAAGTGGATAATAAGGACATAGAAGATATACATACAGCACGGTAAAAGGTATCGTAGAGAGATTTATAAGGGCAAAATGTGGTAAAAGATTATATTGTTTTTTTCGTCATTGTTTTGTAAAGGTAGAATTGTGTTTTAGTTTATCGCATAAACATGTTACCCAGTTGTTATAAGTAGAATACAGAATGTAAATGTATCAGGAATGTAAATTGTGATATGTCAGAAATGATAAGTCAATAAATATGTAAGTATCTAAGTATAAGTTGTAGCGATACCATTTGTACGCTACAGTGTTTTCAAGTTTTTTTTCTTTATTAAACTGAAGTAATTTTTTTTTGTATTAGTATAAATTTGTAAAAAGTCAGAATAATTTTAGTGTAAAATATGTTACGTAATGATTTGAATAAAAAGAGGTTACATGATTTTTTTTTTGCTGTGAGATGGCTATTCGTGTCGTCCTTCTCTGTTTATTATAAAAACGGATGTTTTTTGGGGGACACGGATAGTGATCTTACAGTCGTCGCTGCGGTAAATTTAGTGTAAAATTTAAAATTTAAAAGTAATTTTGTACAACGATCTTTTTGACTTGTAATTTTTTTGTAAAAATTTGATGTTTGATTTTTTTTTGTTTTGTGCTTCGTATCCCCATCAGGGTCTAAATTTATAGTTTTGTTGTGAAGCGGTTTGTATTTTTTAAACACACGCACACTACACAAAACAGTTACTAGTCTTGTCGACAGTAACTGAATCCAAACCACACCTTTGCCTGACAACAGTTTTCTACGGAAGTATTTCTAGAAGCTGTTGTTTCCCTTTATCCGTGTCTAAACTTTGGATTCTTTCAAGTTTAGACGCCTCTCCTTCCTACACAATACAGATTTTTTGTAATTATTTTTATTTTATTGTAAATTATTGTACATAGTTAAAAGAAAAGAAAATTTTTTTTGATAATAATAAACGCTCTGAGAGCAATTAAATAAAAGGTGTACTTGAGTTTGTTTTTACTTATTGGAAGATTGATAATTTTGTACGGCCCGTTCCACCCCTAGACGACGGAAAGAGCCAGAAGGAACGGGAACGTTACAATTGGGGGCTCGTCCGGGATCATTTTGGACCATATTTTTATTTTTCAATTAAGCCTACAAGATGTCTGAAACCGAGGGTGACAGAAACATCGAAGAAGAATCCACATTTTTTGAGAAAAAAGAAGAAAAAATTGAAAATTCAGGAGAAGAAAGGAAGGAGAGCACTTCAACTCCGTTGAAGAGCGATGATGACAATGCAGATAAATCCGTTGACATGAACAGCACATTATTCAAATTATTAGAAGACATTCAATTAAATATAGGTAGAACTTCAGGAGATATACGACTGGAGTTAAATAGTATTCGGGAAAATTTAGATACAGGCTTTAAAAACTTAACAAGCAGGATGGACAAAATGGAAGAACGCATGGACAAACAATATGAAGAATTAAAATTAGACGTGGAATCAATAGAAAAAGATTTACGTAATACTAAGGCAGATATCGGAAAAGATCTAGTAAAAATGTGCGATGATATTACGATAATAAATAATATAACTGTAGACAATAAAAATAAATACGATACATTAGCTCGATATACGGAAACAAATATTCGCCAGTGTACGGAACAAATCGAAATGCATGATGAGAAAATTATTAATTTAGAATCACAATTACAATGTAAAATTGAGGATGCTTGTGTCAACTATCTAAAAAACAGTGAAAATATGTCAGTAAATTATTTACCTAAAATAGAGCTGAAACCATATCGTGGAGATGAACACCCGGTAGTATTTTTAGAAAAATTAGAAGGAGTTCTGGAAAGTACAAGAAGTCGTACGGATAAAGAAAAAATATTTATGGCAAAAAACTATTTACTAAGTGCCGATAATGATTGTCTAGCTTCAGTTATGGACGAAGTAAAAACGTATGAAGATTTTAAAACATGGTTTTTGCAAATTTACTGGTCAAATGAAAGCCAAATGAAAATAAGAAAATTAATATATACGAGTCATCAATATAAAAAAGAAAATGGAACCCCACGTGCAGAACATTTTAAATATTGGTACAGTAGAGGCAAGTTTTTAAAACCAGAAATACCGACAGTCGAAATGATACGTCTTATTTTTGAACATTTCGAAACCGAAGTTCAACAATTTTTACTAGGATCAGAAGCTCAAACATTTATGCAAGCTTACGAAAAATTAAAAGTAGCGGATAGATTGTTTAGTAATAACGGCGGAAATAATAACAACTATTGTTACCAAAGAAGAAATGATCAAGGCAATAATAACAATAATTATAGATGGCAAAATAATGGGAGAAACAATGGAGATAGGTCAAACGGGAACTATTCAAATAGAAACAATGATCAAAGGGAAGATAATAATCAGACGGGTCAGGGAAACTAGGAAGACATTTGTTTACGACTCCAATGACAAATGACGAAAAAAATGGGAGCAATAATCATAAACAGATAAAAAGCTTAATTAAAATGGATGACATAGGATTATTAGAAGACATGGAACAAATAAAGGAAAACGATTGTTTGACGCGACTTACGCCTACTATTGAATTGGAAATTGATGGAAATATCTGCGAAGCTTTAATTGACACAGGATCAGATATATGCGTTATAGATGAAAAGTTTTTTGACAATTTAGATGTAAAAAGATATCCGATTTTACCCTTTAAGGGGATACAAATTAAAACTGCTGATGGTAAAGTGATTAAAAACATAAAGTTTCAAATAGTGTTGAGTTTTAAAGTAAATGGATTGGAAATGAGTTATATTTTCGTAGTTATACCTAATTTGAATGTAAAGATTATCTTAGGAAGCGATTTTTTAAATGAAATTAAAGCCAAAATAGATTTAGAGTTTAAAAAGATGTATTTTTATTCAAATCAAAACATCAGTGAAGTTTCTTTGGGTAAAACGGACAAGTATGTATCTAACTTACATTGTAATCATTTTTTAAAATTTGCAACACCTGATTCCACGATTAAAGCAGATATGCATAGTTCGGATACTACCAACTGTGCGGTAAATGCTGAATTAGAAAATTTAATTAAAAGATACGCAGATATATTTCAAGATAAACCGGGGCTAATGAAGAATTATAAATGTAAGCTTAATGTAAGGAAAAGTGTCGAGTTTCGTCGGAAAACATATCCTGTACCATTTACGAAAAGACCTGCGGTACAAAATGAAATTGATGTTATGTTAAAGAATGGAATTATTGAAAGATCAGATTCGCCGTATTTAAATCCTTTAGTTGTAGTAACGAAGAAAGATGGATCGATTAGATTATGCCTAGATGCGCGAGAAATAAACAAAATTTTAGTACCAGACAACGAAAGTCCTATCGGAGTACATGAAATGTTTCACAAATTTTACGGAGTCAAATTTATATCTAGCATAGATTTAATTTCCGGATATTGGCAAGTGGAGTTAGAGGAAAGTTCGAGAAAATTCACGGCTTTTACGTTTAATGGAAAAAACTATCATTTTAAAGTATTGCCTTTTGGTTTGAATATAAGTGTGTCTCAATTTAATAAAGCTTTAGAACAAAGCTTAGGCCAAGACGTCAGAGATTTCACTCTAATTTATGTAGATGACATAATAGTAATTTCAAAAAGTTATGAGGAACATTTGCAACATTTAAAAATAATTTTTGATAAATTTCAAGAAAGTAATATAACAATTAATGCAAAAAAATCTAATTTCATGAAAGGAGAAGTAAAATTCTTAGGACACATTATTTCGGAAGATGGGATAAGACCGGATCCATTGAAGATGAAAGCAATAGAGGATTTTCCCACCCCAAAATGTCGAAAGGATCTTCAATCATTTTTAGGATTATGTAATTTCTACCGCAAGTTTATGAACGAGTTTGCTTCAGATCTATTGCCCTTGTCTGAATTGCTAAAAAAGGATATAAAATGGAAATGGACGATTGAGCAGGAAACATGTTTTAAAGGGGTGAAGAAAAAATTTCTGAAGAAAATAATGTTGAGCCACCCGGACTTTAAAAAACCGTTTTTTATTATGTGTGATGGATCGTACACAGGTTTAGGCGCTGTTTTGTTTCAAAAGGATGAAAAAGGACAAATGTCAACAATAGAATTTGCCAGTCGAAAATTACAAGGCGCTGAACACCGGTATACAGTCACTGAATTGGAAATGTTAGCTTTGGTGTTTGCTAGCAAGAAATTTTACAATTATATATGGGGAAAACCAGTAACAGTGTTAAGCGACCACAAGGCGTTAAAATTTTTTAATAATAGCAAATCACTAACGGGAAGATTATTAAGGTGGACAATCGCTCTGCAGGAATTACAGCTAAATATAGAATATATAAAAGGTGAAGATAATATCATTGCCGATGTGTTGTCAAGGTATGTACCTGACTCTGAAGCATGTGATATAACAGCACCTGAACAACTATTTATAAACAGATTAGCAACATGGGATAGATGTCTAAGGAAGCAAATTAGAAATATAATGGTTTTACAACAACGGGATAATTATTACGGAAAAATTTTAAACTTATTGAAAGATACAGACAATTCGGTATCAACACTTAGAGAACATTATTTAATAAATTAAAATACTTTGTTTTACAAATCGAAGGTCAATGACACTTTTAAACTATGTATACCGGATGTTTTAGTTATGGATTTAATTCAAATTTATCACCTAGAATATGGACATATGGGAATAAACAAGTGCTATAGAACAATGTTGGAGTCATGTGTATTTACCAATATGATGCGGAAAATACGACAGAAAATACGAACATGTGACATATGCCAAAAAAGTAAGGTGTATACTCAAGGCAATGAAGGACCTTATAAAGGAATTGAAGTAAATCAGCCATTGGAAGTTATAAGCGTAGATTTATTTGGACCTTTACCGAGAGGAAGATTTGGAAATAATCATATTTTGGTGATACAGGATGTTTTTAGTAAATATACTAAACTGTATCCCATAAAAAATCCTAATGCTAAAAATATTGCGAAGAGAATAGCCATAGATTTCGTTCAAGACGTTGGGAAGCCTAAATGTGTTTTATCGGATCACGGTCCACAATTTGCTTCCAAGTTTTATGAAGAACTAATGAAAGAAAATGATATAAAAATAAGATTTGCTTCAGTATATTGTCCCACATCCAATCAGGTGGAAAGGGTCAATAAAGAATTGGGAAGGTATTTCAGAACCTTTTGCCATACTAAACATTCTAAATGGTATGATTATTTGAAGGACATAGAAACTTGTATAAATCACACGGTACATAGCACAACGCAATATTGTCCCTACGAATTAATGTTTAATAAAAGGACACCCCGAACTTTGGAGACCATGGTAGATTTTCCAAAAATTCAAGGATTGTCTAACAAAATAATATTGCAAATGGCGAAAGAAAACATGATGAGAAGTATGGAAAAAAGGAAGAGGAAACACGATGGGAAAAGGAATTTGAGGTCATATAAAGAAGGAGATTTGGTATTGATAAAAACTCACTATCGCTCATGTGCTTTAGATAAGGAAATCAAAAAATTCTTTTTATTATATGAAGGACCTTTTAAAATCGAGAAAATTATAAGTGAAAATGCTTACTTACTGGTAAACCCAATCAACAATTTAACACGAGGAGTATACAACAGTCGATTGATTAAGCCTTATTATGAAAACGAGGGAACGAAATAAAACTTTAACAATAAAAACAGTGTTTAAAAAAAAAAAAAAAAAAAAAAAAAAAAATTGTATAAAATTTTGTGAAAAAGAAATAATTAACGGTTACATAATTTGAAGTGAATGAAGGAATGTTGATTTTTTTTTTGGTCTATGTATTTTTTTTTATTATTTTCAATATTAACATTATTTTCTCCAATTTAGCATTATAATTATTTTTGTCATGACTGACTTCGTGTGGCTGGACGAAATGGTCATTTTTGAACCGTCGACACCGCCCAGGACTGGTGGGGACAGGCAACCTGATAGTACCGAATCACCACCCACGATCAGCATCCCGACACCTCCCCATTGGCCGCCAATAGTAAGTTTGAGTAGAGCGTTTCCTGGCGTTGAGGCCGGCATCGCGAGTATCACTGGCGAAATTCCTCGACTTTCTATTGCCGAACGCCTGGAATCCTTTCAAAACAAGCAGCCTGGTAATTACGTGGAGGTGGACGATCCGCGGCTGTTGTCATGGTTGGTGCGGAAGAAGGATCACCGTAAGGGTCGTGTTCGGTATTTGGTGAAATGTGGCGGAGGTAAAGCCTTGACTGTCAGGGTGGTGGACTCTAAAGTGTTCATAAAGTTTAAAAAAAAGAAACAATAAAATGTGAATTTTTGCGACATTTTTTTTTTCGACCTACAAGGGTTCTCTTTTTTTTTCTCATTTTTTTTTGAGGGTTGTAACTGTAGCGATACCATTTGTACGCTACAGTGTTTTCAAGTTTTTTTTCTTTATTAAACTGAAGTAATTTTTTTTTGTATTAGTATAAATTTGTAAAAAGTCAGAATAATTTTAGTGTAAAATATGTTACGTAATGATTTGAATAAAAAGAGGTTACATGATTTTTTTTTTGCTGTGAGATGGCTATTCGTGTCGTCCTTCTCTGTTTATTATAAAAACGGATGTTTTTTGGGGGACACGGATAGTGATCTTACAGTCGTCGCTGCGGTAAATTTAGTGTAAAATTTAAAATTTAAAAGTAATTTTGTACAACGATCTTTTTGACTTGTAATTTTTTTGTAAAAATTTGATGTTTGATTTTTTTTTGTTTTGTGCTTCGTATCCCCATCAGGGTCTAAATTTATAGTTTTGTTGTGAAGCGGTTTGTATTTTTTAAACACACGCACACTACACAAAACAGTTACTAGTCTTGTCGACAGTAACTGAATCCAAACCACACCTTTGCCTGACAACAGTTTTCTACGGAAGTATTTCTAGAAGCTGTTGTTTCCCTTTATCCGTGTCTAAACTTTGGATTCTTTCAAGTTTAGACGCCTCTCCTTCCTACACAATACAGATTTTTTGTAATTATTTTTATTTTATTGTAAATTATTGTACATAGTTAAAAGAAAAGAAAATTTTTTTTGATAATAATAAACGCTCTGAGAGCAATTAAATAAAAGGTGTACTTGAGTTTGTTTTTACTTATTGGAAGATTGATAATTTTGTACGGCCCGTTCCACCCCTAGACGACGGAAAGAGCCAGAAGGAACGGGAACGTTACAAAGTCGATGGTGTAACCCCGCCTTAATAGGTAATTTATTTATTTGAAATTGTAGCGTAGCTTAATAAAGATGTTTTTTTTTCGAAAAAAAGGGTGTAAAAAATTGCGTTACAAATTATTAATTTCTGAGAAATCGTTATTCGAATAATGCACGTCCATAGAAATATCATAGAGAGAATAGGGAAGCCATCCAAAAAAGTGTGGATGCAAAAGATAGAGATGGAGAAGAGAGCAGTTCTTCTATCACAAATATATAACCATGGTTGCAGATGTAAATTAACAATACCTACTATACATTTTTAAATTCACAAATGCGTCAGAAGACAAGGAAAAAACAACATATCATTTTCTATCTCTCTTTTCCAAGGTGACATTGTCATTTACAGTTGTGCCTATGGCTCCTCTGCTCTATCTATGATATCTCTATGTGCACGTCACTGATACAACAATCATGAAAACACACAATGATCGCAATTCAGCGAAGCACTGTCGGGGGAATTGCGTGTCCCGTTTCCCTTCTCATCCGAGCAAGCGTTGGCCACCGTCCGCGTGTAATAAGGGGACTTGATTGCGGCGCTATACCAGTGTCGATACAGACGCGTTTATGCTCCGAACGTGCCAACGGATCATACAGGAAATTATTTATATTTGTGTTATAACTGGCTTTTATGGCGTTAATACTTTGGCGTATGTCTACGAGGGGCTAGAGAAAATTGTCCAATTTTACGTCAAAAATAATTCATTAACATAAAATGCAATAACATGCAATGGTAGGCCGCTTGTTGTAGTGGTCTTTATGCTAGCCTTTAGGGCAAGCTGTCGTGGATTCGAATCCCACCTCTAGTATTGCCGTCTAGACAAGACAAGACTTTCAAAGTCTTGTCTTGTCTTGAAATATCAAGACAAGACTTCACGAAGTCTTGTCTTGAAATCTAAGTCTAGATTAAAAAACTCTTGTCTAATATCAAGACTCTAGATTATTTTCAAGAGTCTAGATTAACCGAGTGGTTTACTTTACCTATTACTACTTAGTTTATTTAGACTCTTGAAAATTGTCTAGAGTTTTGGCAAGAGTCTTGATCTAGAATTTAGATAAAGCAAGTCTTGTCTTGTCTTGAACATTTCTAGACAAGACTTTTACAAATCTTGTCTTGAAAATCTAAACAAGACAAGAGTCTAGAAAGTCAAGATCTAGACGGCAACACTACCCACCTCGCTCATGAATATTTTGTGATGTTATTTAATTTTAAGTGATATATTATTTGATGTAATTAAGATACTAATGAGTAAAAATTAATAAACAAACACTTGAAAAATTCTACACATTTATTCATCTTAGCGATCGTTTCGGGCTTCTAACCCATCATCAGGAGTTTACTTTAAAACTCAACGATCATTGAGATGAATAAATGTGTAGAATTTTTCAAGTGTTTGTTTATTAATTGCTATTCAATCATATTCTACCAAGTGCCTAGCGATAATTCTATAGAATTTATACTAATGAGTTGTCGACGCGTCTATAATCTACAATAAATAAATAGTATGCAACGACTCCTAGAATATCTGCGGAACAACTCTATCTGCATGGCAAATTTCAACTTCCTATGACTGTTTAGAACTTACTAACATGTGACAGACGAACAGACTATTTGATATGGAACCCTAAAAACGAGTTTTATTTATTTAGCTAATATATCAACGATTTTTTGGTACAGTTTCGAAGAAACCCTTTGGGTCTTATTTAGCTTTCAACTCGGAAGCAATGACCCGCCCACTCCTCTCCGACACAATATATTAAAACTTTGTCTTACTTCTTACTTGCAAAGTTATAATAATGCTAACTTTGTCAACGGAATCTTTGAATTAAGGGCTTGTTAAAACTATTATATTATCCAAACTTATAGGTTTTCCAAATTAATAAAATAGTATATTAAATTACAAGGTAAGAAACTTGGCGTTTGCAACCAGTGTGAAGTTTGCTGCCCGAGGTACGAGGCCATGCAACCACACGTGTTGCAAACGACAAGTTTCATACCGAGTAATTGCATATTATTTTTCACAACAACTCTATTGACAATTCGTTTTGAGGTACCTACAATTTGGGCTAAAAAAAAGTCGCAAAAATATTAGATCTGTCAGATTTATGTGTGGTTATGTATGTTATTTTGACGTTTATGAATATTATATGCGGATTCAATATCGCTCTATCTCCTTCTTGATTTGACATTTTCGAAAATTACATGCGGATCCAATCGCTCTGTCTCCCTCTTAACAACGTTAAAAACAGAGAGAACCGAGGGAGCCGACCTGAAAATTTTCATCCCTAGGGATGAAAACGCTCAGTTTCAACCTGCTAAACAGGTACCGAAAATCGAATTTTCTATAGCGGCATTGTGAAAAATATATTTGCACCTCTTTTAAAGTTACGGTTTCTAGAAAAAAAAATTAAAAATTGAAATGAAAACAGAAACAGCACAGCAAACTAGATTTGTAAAAGAATTAGCATAAATTTGCATGCACTCACTTCCACTACAAATTAACAATCCGCATTTGTTCAAAATGATTACAGCATCATGTTGTGTATTATCTATATAGCATAAATTAAACTGAAATATTCGTGAAAGTTTAATTGTTTTAACTTAATTTAAAACTTATACCTCGAAAGTTTAAATTCAATTACATAATGAAACAATACGATCCCATTACAGTGAAAACCGTTAAAAAACAAAACACACAAAAAATCACAATACACTTCTCTGTACCTATATATACATAAACAACGACAAAAACATTTCATTTAAATTCGAACGGAGTGCAAGACAGTTGAAGACTGGCAAGAGAGAAGAAGAACGTCAATTTCATTAGGTATATACGGGCTGTACCAAAATTATCACTTCTAACTTGGAATACAATAATCAAGTAGTTTATTATTAGTGTATTTGCCATAATATGGCACATACACTATTGGCGTCGGTCGGATGGCGGGACCTAGGGGTCGGACCAAAATTTCTCGACGTTTCATAGCCTCCTGAACAATTTGGCACCATTTTTGGAAATGTCTGTTTATATATATATTTATATATATATATATATATATATTTATATATATTGTGTGTGTGTGTGTGTACGGGCAATAACTTTCGAAAGAGTTAATTGATTTTGACGAAATTTTGTATGCACGTTGAAATCCATCACCGCACGAAGCCTATTTAAAATGGGCCCAATTGGACCATTTTAAGGGTGGTTTTTAGGGGTTGAAAAATGTTTTTGGGCCCAAAAATGCCGAAAAAATTCTTAGAATCGTTTCAAAATTGAAATTTAACCCTTTAGTAACGATCAAATTGTGCTGCTAAAATTTTAATAAAATCGGCCCGACAGGACCGGACTTACAAATTTTATGAAAACACTTATTTGTGGAATTTGTGGATAATGCTTTATACTTACTGAAGGGTGTATTTAATTTGGTACCGAGGTTGCATTGATGAAAATATTAAAATTAAGAAAAAAAATATTATTTTAAAGGATGTATTAAGGGGTTAAATTTTTTATTTTGTTCAAAAACAAACTTAAGTTCACATAATAAACCACGTTGCCAGTATTAGCAAATACACTATATTGTCGGCAGGGTTTTGGCACTGCGACCCGAGTTTTTTTTTTATATTTCCTATTAATTCATGTCTGAGTTGTACCATTTATTTTTAAACCCGAAGATGTTACGCCACTGCCTCCAATAGAAACCACGAGAAAGAAAGGTCACAGTAGTAAAGCGTGGAATGGTATCGAATATTCTAGACAACGCTAAAGAATACGAGGACGCACTGAGTGTACACCGCACGCAGGTATATAAACGGGGAGTGTGTCGTGTTGGGGCAATCAGTGAATGGTGAATCGTGCCATCAGTCAGTACAGTGATATAAATATTGATCAGTTAACGGGAATCAGTCAGTGTAGATTGTACTGTGACAGTGTTGAACAGCGAAATAAATCTGATATAAATACAGTAACATAAATAATTACAAATAAATAATCCTTGTATATATAGTTATTTGTTAAGTGTTATTTAAGTGGCTCGTTTAGTTCAATAATTACCGATTAAGTTTTTTTATTGTTAGAATTGAGTTGTTGCATTTATTGTTATTGTATTTTTAATTATTGTAAATAAATATTTATTCCGCCAACTCAGAAAACAGTTTTGTAACAAAAAAAACCGGCCAAGTGCGAATCAGACGCGCGCATCGAGGGTTCCGTACAATAAAAAAAAGTAAGGTGTTAGGTAGGAGTGAAAAATTAACAGATTTATTTATTTAAGCTTGTTTTTAAAAATTTATTTTTTATACTTAAATTTTATTTTGTTTTTTTAGTGTTTCAAAATTTTCCGTATCAAATTTAATTAAATTAATTTTTGAAGTAAAAAAATAATATTTTAACAGAATATTTGATGAATAAAAAAAAAAACGAAAATATTGCTATTCGAAACCGAACCGGGCACCTGCAGTCTAACACTCTACCACTTAGTTAACCGAGTGTAAGACCATCGTTCAACGGACTCATTTAGTACAGCTCTATTATACCTATAATACTACGGTATATGCACAGTATAGAATTAATACGGTAAAATAAGAACATTAATTTACTATAACTAATCGATTATTAAATTCTAATTATTATTTGCTGCAGGATTCATGCCATAACAACACATAATCTGTGAACATTTCAACTAGCTACCTCTTACCGTTTATGAGATAGAGCTCTGTGACAGACGGACGGACATACAGACATCGTAGGCAGGGTAATAAGGTTCCATACGGAGGTACGGAACCTTAAAAAAGCCTGCAAGTACCAAGTACACAGATGGTTCCATACTTGCAACTATTATCTCTCGCGACTCGCGAGTTCCTGAAACGCTTATCTCAGAAAGTAATGCAATGGACCGACTTGGACGAAATTTATTTGTCATTGGTTGTAACCCAGAAGACTACATATATACCCAATTTAATATTTCCAAGTCAAATTATTTCCAAATGCGATCGATTATTATTTTAAGGACACATTGTATATTTGCATGTGACGAAGAATAAGAAGAAATCATCCATAAGCTCGTTTATATTCCGTAATCATATATTAGGACTAAGAGACAAGAGAAAATGAAATACAACCCTCGAGAATGCTTTCAATCGACATTAAACCATGATTTACTAATATTGGTTTATGACATTTCTACAGTTTAATAAGTCAAATAATATTTGACTAAACTTTTTAAATATTTTAATGTTGAAAGTATCTATAGTATAGGCTTGAAAAGCCTAATTATATACACTAGGATATGTGTGTGTGCGCAAAATAATTTTTTTTAAATATGTTGTTGTCTTTAGCTGAAAAAAAGTCTCAACATAACTGTTTTGAAATGCATTAAAACTATATAATTAAAATTAAAATGTTGCTTGAATCACGCTAAAACGACTTGAGACCGAATCGACAGAAAACTTACACACGTATACTGCAGTTATGATGGATCACACTTGTTCTTCGACTTAAGTCATGTCAGCACGAATGTGCTTAGAAATTGGTGCCCTAGTATCTAGGCTGAAAACCCTGTTTTTTTCTATTTCAACTCAACCCTACACCCCAAGAAGCTGCCTAGCCGTGAGGAAAAATATAGGTATATTCTACGTTCATCCAACCAGCATTTTTATCCATAAACAAATTTAAGACGTAGCATAACGTTTTGGCGCCCAACGTGGGGTTATAATCTAATTATTTTAATATCAATATTATTCAAACTGAAATTACACTTTAGAATTTAAATTCGAAGTGGTACTCACATCGTAAACAGAAGTAGTATTTCAGATGATAATGCATACAATCGTCAGTTGTGCAACATGTTGTAATAATAAACGCAGTTTCAATTTTAACTTTATGGTTAGTTTCATTTTAATTTTCAAGTTATCAAAATGAAAGCTTGAGGGTTAATGTCGTATGAAGCTTTGCACTGATCCAAGACTCGCGCTGATGAAAGCTACACCATCCAACATTACGCAATGCTTTCCACATTTCATCCTTGCTTCATCTCTTTTTCATCCATTTTCTCTCTGTTTAGTTGTCTTTGTTACACAATCGTTTTTATATTCACTACGCAAATCTCTGTTTACACAAATCTCTCGAGATATAATGAGTTCACTTTGCAGTGTTGTCAATTTTAAAACAATACTCAATATTTTTATTTTTTTGTTTTCTTTCACAGAAGGGTATCGTTCTTTTATAATTTTTAATATAGTTGATAAAGAAAATCCACACAAGATAAACTGTTGAAGAATAAATTTATTCAACTAGCGATATGTTTGACATTTTAATGTCATCCTCAGGCTATATAAAAGTTACAAATTTTTTTGTCATTTAGTAACAAAATCTGTCCATAAAATTATTAATGTGACCAATTTATAGAACATCTGTTTACTAAAATAATCCACAAAAACTTAAAAAGCTTAGGTGTTGGTTAAAATATTATCAATGACATAGACATGACATGTCAGGAAGATAAATGAGTAATATATTATTACTAATTTCCATATTAAAGAAGACAAAAGTTAAAGTTAAGCTGTCAGACGTAAAAATAATCTATTCATTATTATAATTTTTGTTATATTACTTACTCGGTTACATGTAAATAAAATAATTCGTGGATTTGACGACACAATTTAGATATTTCGAACATGTTAAAAAGTTAATTTTTATTTTTTTAAGGTCACCCAACTGCCATGATTATATGTGGGTCAAGTATATTTTATTATTTTTTTTTAAATTAAAATCTGGAAAAAAAACTGGGTCAAAATTATATTACCATATTATATAATTAATTATTAATATTATAGCAAAATACAATTTTTTGAGATAAAAATTGATTTGTAGATATCTATGCCTGTAATTACTGTATGTACATACTTTGTACAAGGAGTCTTCATCCGAGTCCTACAACGTTTCTTAAAAACCATCATAAAACACGTTTTCGATTATTTCTTCCTCAATTTAAAATTTATTTATTTTTTATTTATTCCTTCAATAGCACATTTCTATGAAAAACAATATAAAATGCTTAGAATTTTCCCACCCAACTTGGCAAGCCAGTGCTAGGGTGGGAGCAGAAAAATTATTTGATGATCAGACTAAAATAAAAGAAGAAACAAGCCGTGAGGTGGGTCGTTTATTAGGACTAAAGTGCGACCCTTGAGGTCCACACGACGAACTTCCCAGTTTGATAAATATTTAATAATAATAATTAAATTAGATATTACACAGAAAATTAATCATTTTAATCATTAAAACATCAATAATTAAAAAAAAAAAAAAAAAAAAAAAACGGCTGAACCGATTTTTATAAAATTTATGTCGGATCAAAATGACGTTAACACGCCTCGATTGACACCCTTACGAAGTCAATATAATTTTTTATTCGCGAGATATTGTGTAAAATCTTCTTTTTTGGAGGTTATTTGGTTAAGAAAATTGAACGGCTGAACCGATTTTAAAAAAATTCCTTTCAGATCATATTTACGTTAATACGCGTCGATTGGCACCCCAACGTAGTCGATATCATTTTTCGTTCTCGAGATTTCGTCTTAGAAAGAAATGGACACATATACATACGTACGTACGTACGTACGTACGTACATACGTACACACACACACACACACACACACACACAGACATCTTTCTAAAAGTAGTGTAAAAATAGTGTAGTGACCTTGAAACATAAAAATTTTTTTTCCTTTTTGATTTCGATTTTCGGACCCATTACAATAACTTCCAATGGGAAGTTAATAAAAAAAATCTAAGGCAAAACGTGGAATTATAATGGTGTTAATTTGATTAATTAATTAGTTAATTATTGAGTCAACCAATGATATCACATATGGCGATCCGCGCGCTAACATCCCCTAGTAGTCATTGTGTTATAAGCCTACTAAATCTACTCAAATTTGCAACCATTTTATACTCCATTGGTAAATCGTAAATAGATTGTATAGCTTACTACTTTTAGTATTTTTAACCATTATTTATGTACTGTTAATTATTATGGAATTCTTTTCCCAATTTTTATTGATATTTTGGTATCAACTATCCTTGGATAAAGAAGATTTAAATAAAACAGTGTCGAAGTGCCGCGAAGCGAAAGGAACGTAAATATATTTTTATTAACACAAGAATTATGTAACTATATTTTTATGTAGGTGCAATAAACTTATTTCACAGTAAACTCCATAGTTTAGTTTTTTTTTAAATAATTGCATCTTTGTTTTACGACTACATCCTTGATGTACATTCGCCAGTTAGTAGCTACTTTCAAAGTTGTCGCTATAACTGCAACAGTGCTGCTGTCACCGCTAGATGTAGACAGAGTTGGGCGGTCGCGAAACAGGCAGTGATGGATACTTGGGACCAGCGTACTTCATTTCAGTCATTTCCGTGAAACTTCACCTCATTTCTCTGTATAATAGCACAGTAACACGATTGCTCTATTTCAAACTGACTGCCCCCAAACAATTCAGTGTCGTACGTTCACCAAGTAACTGATCTCAGAATTGAAATATTTTAAATTGAAAGATGAAGTATTAAATTTAAAAATAGTAGATTGTATATCTAGTTGAACCGAATTGACAAATTAAATTTGCTATTTAATTTGTAAATATCTCAATATTTATTAACTTTAGCTCATATGTATAATAATTTACAGTCAATTATTGAAGTTAATAAATATTGAGACATTTACAAATTAAATAGAAAATTTAATTTGTCAATTCGGTTCTTTATGAATTAAATTCACGCCAAGAAGGCCGGTGCGTAGTACCATTGCTATCTGCTATTCCATAATTAATTATCTAATTGTCGTTCATTTAATAATTTACTGTAAATTATTATACATATGAGCTAAAGTTAATAAATATTGAGATATTTACAAATTAAATAGCAAATTTAATTTGTCAATTCGATTCTTTTATGAATTAAATTCACGCCAAGAAGGCCGGTGCGTAATATCATTGCTATCTGCTATGCCATAATTTATCTAATTGTCGTTCATTTTGGCCGTTATTTAATTTCTAAATATCTCAATATTTATTAACTTTAGCTGATATGTACCTTAATAATTTACTGTTCACTATTAAATACTGTATCGTATTCTGGAATAAAAATGCACTGTTACAATTAAAAAATCGAAGCTGACCTTCACCTGACCTTCATAGCACCATCTATGTTAAATCTGATATCACAGTCTTCTGTTCCCCTTGACACTCAATAACTTTTGTATAAAACATTTTTTTATGGTTTGTACCGTTTACGAGATATTTCACTGCATTGTTTAAGATGTGTCACCCATATATTGTATTTTTTGCCGTGCCCATTATAAAATAGCTGCTTTTTACTTCATTTTCAGTATTTTCAAAAAAAATTTACATTTCGTTTGTGGCGCAAACTTCACTCCTATAGTAGGCCGAAACACGCACAGGAGTATATAATAGAGGGCGGATCAGGCGAATAAACATAAATCACCAGTGTGAGAAAGATACATTCCTGTACACCGACCTGTCAAAAGTCACTTTACATGCATATCAAGCATGTAAAGTAGCTATTTTATTGGGTACTATGGCAAAAAGACATATTACGTACGCTCAAGTCTATACCTATCTTTATAAATATGATCTCGTTATTAAAAAATTCGACTGATGACCAGTCCTATACTTCCCACCTAGTAAATATTTGCAAAAAATAAACACTCTTTTTTTTATTCTTTGACTAGGCCCAAATAACCTTAGCTGTTGGTGGTCTTTAAAACACAATTTAATTTTTATTCTTTGAAAAAAGCATGGCCCTCTTTTTTGTTTGGTGATCTATTGATGGCTAGCTTAATATAGCAAAAATCATGGTTACCTTGATTTACGTACAATTTTTATTTTTTTTAGTAAAATATTTTTTTTCTCGAAAACTATACATTTTAGAGAAAAAAAATATTTACATTTTTTTCATATTATAACATCTAGAATTCATTTATATTTTTTTTACCTATGTTAATACGTGACATTGAGGACGTTTTTTTGAATATCTCAGGATCCACTGAACCGATTTGACTCAAAATCTAATCAGATCTAAGTTAAAGGCTGATAAACACAATAGAACAATCGGCATGCCCGTATGTTGTTCCGTTCTTAAGATATCGAAGGCGAAAAATTGACCACATACACACACACACACATACACACATACACACATACACACACACACACACACATACAGACATCAGTCAGAAAATGATCTTAAACGATTGCTAGGGTCTCAAAACGTGAAAATCTGTTAAAATCTCGAAATATTGTTTTCGGACTGAATCCATTACTTCCCTACCATAGTAGAGGTGGGAAGTAAAAATTGAAAATAATACCTACTCATAATTAAACATTATGTTTCAGATATACTAACTTTTTCAATGATTTTTACGTTTAATTCATTTTCATTTTCGTGAATGTGCTTGTATAAAATTATTTTTACAAAAGACGATGTATTTATTTGCGAGTTGCGATGAAATACAAGATTTGCCAATAGCTCACACGTATTATAGTCCAACCCCAGAGCTATACACCATTCAACTTCTTTGAGTAGTAAGCTCATTTTAACGACAGCTTGGTACTGAACTATGTCAAGTTCAAATTAAAAAAGAGGCTTGGTGTGTGGGTAAAACCACACTGCTAACATCCAACTTGGTGCCCTTAGAGATTAGAGATCAGTCTACCGTAGAGAAACTATTTGCAGTACAAATTAATGTTACGGATCACCCTGTATATAAACGACAGGCAAGAGTTCTGTGAAACGGGGTCCGCTTACTGTAACAACTGGTACCTGCACGAAAGTTCTAGAGAAAGCGATAACATATTAGGCTTATGCCACGCAGCCTATATAAACAGCAGTACGAGTGAGTGGGGAATCAGGCAACGGTGAGTCACGTAGTCAATTCCACGGTGGATCAGTGATATAAATAGTTCCGTGAAATAAATAAAGAGATTGATAAAATAAATACTAGTGCAGTGGTAATAATTACGAGTTATTGTATATAGTTGTTTTGTTTTGCTTTGTAATTACTGTTTAGTTATTGTTTACTTGTGTTAATTGTTAGAACTGACTTTTCGTTGTTGCATTCATTATTATTGTTTTTTTTTAATTATTGTAAATAAATATTTATTCCACCAACTCAGAAAACAGTTTTGTAACATTAAAATGTTTTTTTTGTTATGAATACCACCCAGTTCAAATTTTTTACAAACCTTATTAGGTGTTCATTATGTCATTATGCGTCGAATGAAATTGGTCCGGAGTCGATATCATTCTTTGTTCTCGAGATATGCGAAACGAGAAACATTTTACAGTTGTTTTTTTTTTGTTATAAACAAAAAATCGCAAATTGAAATTTCCTGCAAACTTAATCAGGTGTTCATTATGTAATTATATGTCGAATGAAATTGGTCCAAGGTCGATTTCATTATTTATTCTTGAAATATGCGAGCCGGAAAAAAGTTCACTAACGTACGAACGGACGAACACACACACAGACATATCTCTAAAAACAGTAGATTCGGACTCTAGGTATCTCAAAACGTGCAGATATGTCCAAATTTTTCATTCGTAAAATCAAATCCATTACAACTATCTAATTCCAATGGGAAGTTTATAATAATAATACTTAAAGTTCAAGCAACGAAGACAAAAAAAAGGCCAAATAGCGGAAATAATTCATGTCGAAGCCAATTTTGGCACAGTTGTAGGGGAATTAGATGTCCTTTAGAGACCCCCCTCCTGAGCTTTACTCCCACCCCTTAGTACTTTTAGTATGTTGTTACGGACACCTTTTCCTACAACTGTGCCCAAATTGGCTTCTACATGAATTATTTCCGCTATTTTTCCTTCGTTGCCTGGACTATTATAGGTGTCGATTATATTCAAAATAATCAAAAAACTTTTTTCGAAATCTGCTGTAATTGAAATTCTAATATGAGTTTAACCTTACATAAAAATAGGTTCAGCCATTTTTATCTGATCCCTGAATAGACTAACAAAAATTACAATTTTATATAAACTTACTTATATAATTTAGAGAGAAAAAAATTGTCTCATCGCTCGCGATGATCCTGTAGTAGAAAGGTGCTTCAAGGCAGTCCCTTTTAAATGCAGAGAAAAATTACCGTTTAATAAGAGGGAGGAGGGTAGGGTCAACTGTGGTAGACCCAGGATGCAGGCAGCGGATTCAGCCATCGTAAAATATCATTTTTTTCCATTTCATTTAAAAAAATACTTAGTCCTTCAAATTTTAAGAATTTTATTGTTAATGCCAATTTGAAAAAGTCGCAAATAATAATAATGGTGTTTTCGTTCTTTATATTTTTTATGTACAACTCTGATGCAGGGTCCTAAAATCGAGCCCAAAATGCTAATCGTTGACTGGGCCAACGCATTCAGACAGTACGGAATTCTGTATCGCGCGCTGTTGTTATTATATACAAATTCCTATTTACTGAGAAAATCGAAAGAAGAAAAAAATATTATTTTCTGTTATCCTTATACTATCAAAAGGAAAAGCTTTCGGCGAAAATGTTTTATCTGTTATAATGGGGATTCCATAAAATACTATTGGATAGGTATCGTACAATTGGCTTCGGTTACATAATTAATTTTCAATTCAATTACTTTGAAGTTTTTATAACATTTTACTGTTATACCTACTGGCTACTTGGAATTTGACTTCGCTGAATACTAAAAAGTAGCCACAAAATGGCTCACTGAGGACATAATCCAGGCCAACACGGAATGTGATTAGACATGGGCTTCTGACCGGTCAGAATTCTCTGACAAAACACCTATAACATGTGATGAGGTTACCTCAGGAATCAACACTATGTAGATTCTGCGAAATGGAGGATGAAATAGTCACCCATATCTGGTTCGAATGTTAGGCCCTAGTCCACAGGAGAACAATCTTTGGTTATATAGATGAGGACGGAATTATTCCACAGGATAATCTAGTGGCCAGGAGGTCATAAGAAGATCCAGACTATTTTCTATGTCTACATCCAGTAAAAAAGGGAAGCACAAAAATCCTTATAGGATGCGGTGCATCTTTTGGGCAAATCTATAGGACCACCCTTAATTGTTTTGATTTTAATCTTTGATCACAAAACACCAAAATGAATGTCAGATTATTAAAACTTTTAATCATCTCCTGACGAGGCTAACACGATTAGCGAAACGTGCATCGAGAAAAAAGTTATGGATGTTTGTGGTTACTTTTTTAATACTCAGTGTCTTCACACCTAAGTTTCCATTCCTCTTCAAGGGAATTCATTGGTTGAGTTTGTCTTAATTTATTACATCATTTAAATTTATCAATTTATAATGTTTTATCAATACTCCTTGACTCTACAGTGTACACAGAAATATATTAGCTGATTTCTAAGCTTAAGTAGCATTGACAGTTAGTGGTCTTTTTTAAAAAAAAGTATTAAGATCAAAAACCCATAATCTTCAAACTTATCAAAACATTTATTGCATCATTTAAATTTATCAATTTATATAATGCTTTTTCAATACTCCTTGACTCTACAGTCTATACACAGAAATATGTCAGCTGATTTCTCGGATTAAATAGTATTGGCAGTTTGGTCTTTATTAAAAAAAGTATTAAGATCAAAAACCCACAATCTTCAAACTTATCAAAACATTTATTTCATCATTTAAATTTACCAATTTATAATGCTTTTTTAATACTCCTTGACTCTATAGTCTACACAGAAATATATCAGCAGATTTCTAAGATTAAGTAGCATTGACAGTTAGTGGTCTTTATTAAAAAAAGTATTAAGATGAAAAACCCATAATTTTCAAACTTATCAAAACTGATTTTATAAAATTGATTATAAACGACATTAAAAAGTTTGATAAACAAATAATAGTGTAGGAGGAAAAATATTAAAGCAACAACAATCGAAAGTTCGATCAAAATATTAATATTTGGACCAGGTGACGGCAGTCATTTGGTGTGCGTAGGAAAGGAGACGGACAAACAAGTTGAAAGAGAGAGAGAAAGCGAAAAAGATAAGTATGATCACAGAAGAGGATTTACAGAAGCGTCAGTTGCAAATCATATTTTAATTTTTAACCGACTTTAAAAAAAAGGTCAAGTGCGTATCGGACACGCATCATGGTTTTTGCTTTTCATAAATAATTGTAAAAACGGTTTTTTTCTAGTTTCTTTAGCAAATCTTTGGGAAATTAGAGGATTTCCTAATTAACAACAGTTTTTGTTATATTTTCCCAAAACTTATTCTTTACTTACGAACCCATAAGATGAAAATAATTATTTCGATAATGCATTGAGCGCCATGCAACTTTTGTCTTGTATCGATCTCATATTTGTTTTTTTGAATGATAGTCAATTTTTTTTGACAACATCTAACATATTTTTAATTATTTAGATTTTGTACTTCAATCAATGCCGTGCCGATAATATTCTGTCGCGTGCCACCTATGGAACGCGTGCCATCCCTGATCTATGCAGTACCCCTGCTCTGAGACAATTGTATATCCAAAATCAACTTTACAGGCAGTGAGTGTCGCTTCTGTAATCCACTTCTGTGATATAATGTTCAGGATGAGAGGGTGGAAACGTAGGGAGTACGAAATGAAAACTCATAAAACGTAATGAAACAATAAAACTATATTATAGGCACCGAACTTTGAATCGAACGCAAGCAATATAATCAAAATTACACAAATAACAAGCGCGAGAACGGCAATATAAACAGTTGAGTTGAACAGTTGAAAGTCGCATTACAGCTCGAGTTTGTGTTTCTCCCGTAGACTTTAATTCCTTGTTGGAAACTTTAGAGTATGCGCTTGTTTCGTTTTAAAGCTCCACTGATCTAGTAGTATACTTCAACGTGTATACAACTTCCCCTTGCCATACACACAGAACTGTATCTATTTGAATAAACACTACACATAAAAACTCGGGTCGCAGTGCCAAACCCTGCCGACAATATAGTGTATTTGCTAATACAGGCATTGTGGCATTATTATGTAAACTTAAGTTTGTATTTTGACAAAATAAAAAAATTAACCCCTTAATACATCCCTTAAAATAATTAAATTTTTCTAAATTTCAATATTAGACATGGATTTTATCAGTACACCCAATTAAATACAACCTTCCATATCTAAATAAATCCGTATCAACAAACTGGTGTTTTCATAAAATTTGAAAGTCCGGTCCTGTCGGGCCGATTTTATTAAAATTTTAACAGCACATTTTAATCTTTACTAAAGAGTTAAATTTCAATTTTGAAACGATTCTGACAAATTTTTCGGTATTTTTGGGCCCAAAAACTTTTTGGAACCCCTAAATACAACCCTGAAAATGGTCCGATCGGGCCCATTTTAAATAGGCTTCTTGCGGTGATGGGTTCCAATGTGTGTACCAAATTTCGTTTCAATCAATTAAGTCTGTCGAGAGTTATCGTGTACACACATATATATATATATAAATATATATATATATATAAATATATATAAATATATATAAATATATATAAATATATATAAATATATATAAATATATATATACATACATATATATATAAACATTTTCAAAAATGGTGCCAAAGTGTTCAGGAGGCTATGAAACGTCGAGAAATTTTGGTCCGACCCCTAGGTCCCGCCATCCGACCGACGGCAATAGTGTATGTGCCATATGGCAAATACACTAATAATGGGATCGTCCCGCTAAATTAAAATTATAGCCTGCAGCCATTCTTACTTGGTTAAGATACAATTTAACATACACGATAAGGATAAGACAGTAGAATTCAAAATTTTATGTGAGATTAAAATTCACTACATGTTAATAAATAAAGAAGTTGTGTAATATAAAAATAACTAATTAGTAATTTAAACTCTACTATCAAGTGGTCTTGTTTCGACTGTTTACATTTGACATTTTTACATTATTTTATAGTAACTTGATAGCTACGTGATAGTAACGTTTTAATTAATAATTAGTTATTTTCATATTACACAACTTCTTTATTTATAATCTTGAAGTCACTTTGAATAACCTCATGTCATAGGTCGAGTTGGATTCGTCTCAATAAGGGCTACAAGATGGTGCAAACGACAACCACTATGCATATAACTGAATTATTATTCTTTCCACGCGCCTATGTTTTGCTGTACAAGAAACAGTTTCGCCGCTACAGCAATTTACAAGGCCACTGAGCAAGGTGCAAACGACAACCACTATGCATAGATATAACTGAAATATGACACTTTCCACGCGCCTATGTTTTGCTGTACAAGAAACAGTTTCGCCGCTACAGCAATTTACAAGGCCACTGAGCAAGGTGCAAACGACAACAACTATGCATAGATATAACTGAAATATGACACTTTCCACGCGCCTATGTTTTGCTGTACAAGAAACAGTTTCGCCGCTACAGCAATTCACAGAGCCACTAAGCAAGGTGCAAACGACAACCACTATGCATAGATATAACTGAAATATGACACTTTCCACGCGCCTATGTTTTGCTGTACAAGAAACAGTTTCGCCGCTACAGCAATTCACAAGGCCACCGGGCAAGGTGCAAACGACAACCACTATAACTGAAATTTGACTCTTTCAACGCGTCTATGTTTTGCTGTACAGTGTACAAGAAACAGTTTCACCGCTATATCAATTCACAAGGCCACTGGGCAAAGTGCAAACGACAACCACTATGGATTTAAATGAAATATGACTCTTTCCACGAGTCTATGTTTTGCTGTGCAAGAAACAGTTTCGTCGCTACAGCAATTCACAAGGTCACCGGGCAAGGTGCAAACGACAACCACTATACATTTAACTGAAATATGACTCTTTCAACGCGCCTATGTTTTGTTGTACAGTGTACAAGAAACAGTTTCGCCGCTACATCAATTCACAAGGCCACTGCAGGGCAAGGTGCAAACGACAACCACTTGCATATATGGCTATTTCCACGTGCCTATGTTTTACAATATTCTGATGACACTGTACATTTGTAATTATATATATTATTATCGAACCGACCAATAAAACTCTCTTGTATTTCATTGTAAAATAATTATTTGATTACACAACATTTCCATCCATCCACACGCATATTAACCTCCACACAGATCAGACGCTAATGACCTCTGTTGTCGAGCGTCTATAATCCACAACTCAATTCAATTCCTCCACACAGTTATTCTTTGTAACTGAGAAATTATTGTCTGCTATTAAGTTTTGTAGCTAGATTTTAGAAACAGTTTTAATGGAGTAAGTTAAACAAGTTCTTTTACAACGTCATTTAAAAATAAATCCTCTTTTTTTAGTGTCAGTGGACTGAAGAAGCGTCTCGATTCGCTCTACCGGTTTATTACTTTGAACTGATAAGGTTGCACAAGAGATTATGTTCCAAAAAGAAAACACAAACGAAAGTCATTAATGTTAGTTGCCTAAGATGGAGAAGAAAGGATAATGTCGATAAAAAAACTGAAAACAAATAAACAGATCCTAGTTTTTTTTCTCGCATCGCTGATTAAAACATGTACAACACAAATTACATAAAATATTAAACTTGTTCAAAGTTTATTTTTCATTTATAAACATCAGGTCGGTGTAGAATTTTTAATCTTTAATTATTAATTCAGGCACCGTTAAATGGAATATTAAAACAAGCAAAAAATAAATACACTACATGAAATTAATTAATAAAATATTTAAAATCTAAACAGACATTTTAAAGTGAGGGAAATGTTACTGAAAAATTGAGCTAGTAGAGCTGCACTTTTTGGAAAAAAATCCGCTGGAACTTGAACCCGTAACTTTCAGTGTGACGTATTGATTATTGTAAAAAAACACAATAAGTGTTGAAACGTTGACCATCAAAGAATTTAAAAATAAAAATAAGTAAAAAAACTTTTAAGTTAAACGGTTTTATTTTAAATCATCAGCTGTACCAAAAACCAGAAAATAATTAGGACACAAACCAAAGGGCATTTTGTGTCGCTGCGTCAGCGGAGTAAGTAATAATCTGGGACTTTTAACAGACTAAAATAAAAACGTGGGTCGCATTTGAAATATTTCGGTTGGTGGGCTTGGAAATACATTTTTCTAGACAGGCCGTTCTTATTTAATAATTATACAGTCGTTATACAGATTTTTATGCGCCCCATGTTTTTATTAGTGTATTTGCCATAATATGGCACATACACTATTGGCGTCGGTCGGATGGCGGGACCTAGGGGTCGGACCAAAATTTCTCGACGTTTCATACCCCCCTGAACAGTTTGCCACCATTTTTAAAAATGTTTATATATATATTATGTATATATATATATATTTATATATATATTTATATATATATATATTTATATATATATATATGTGTGTACACGATAACTCTCGACAGACTTAATCGATTGAAACGAAATTTGGTACACACATTGGAACCCATCACCGCAAGAAGCCTATTTAAAATGGGCCCGATCGGACCATTTTCAGGGTTGTATTTAGGGGTTCCAAAAAGTTTTTGGGCCCAAAAATACCGAAAAATTTGTCAGAATCGTTTCAAAATTGAAATTTAACTCTTTAGTAAAGATTAAAATGTGCTGGTAAAATTTTAATAAAATCGGCCCGACAGGACCGGACTTTCAAATTTTATGAAAACACTAGTTTGTTGATACGGATTTACTTATGGAAGGGTGTATTTAATTGCGTGTACTGATAAAATCCATGTCTAATATTGAAATTTAGAAAAATTTAATTATTTTAAGGGATGTATTAAGGGGTTAAATTTTTTATTTTGTCAAAAAACAAACTTAAGTTCACATAATAATGCCACAATGCCTGTATTAGCAAATACACTATATTGTCGGCAGGGTTTGGCACTGCGACCCGAGTTTTTTTTAGTCTGTTAAAAGTCCCAGATTATTACTTATTCCGCTGACGCAGCGACACAAAGTGCCCCTTGATTTGTGTCCTAATTATTTTCTAGTTTTTGGTACAGCTGATGATTTAAAATAAAACCGTTTAACTTAAAAGTTTTTTTACCTATTTTTATTTTTTAGTTTGATTTCTGGCCCGTATCATTATGCAAACTCTTCATTCTTTCAACTGTCCACCTCCTGATTCCATCATCAAACCCTCGTTACCAAGTTGAAATTATTAACTTCCCATTGGAAGTTATTGTAATGGGTCCGAAAATCGAAATTAAAAAGGAAAAAAAATTTTTATGTTTCAAGGTCACTACACTATTTTTACACTACTTTTAGAAAGATGTCTGTGTGTGTGTGTGTGTGTGTGTGTGTGTGTGTGTGTGTGTGTGTGTGTGTACGTATGTACGTACGTACGTACGTATGTATGTGTCAATTTCTTTCTAAGACGAAATCTCGAGAACGAAAAATGATATCGACTACGTTGGGGTGCCAATCGACGCGTATTGACGTATATATGATCTGAAAGGAATTTTTTTAAAATCGGTTCAGCCGTTCTTTTTTCTTAACCAAATAACCTCCAAAAAAGTAGATTTTACACAATATCTCGCGAATAAAAAATTATATCGACTTCGTAAGGGTGTCAATCGAGGCGTGTTAACGTCATTTTGATTCGACATAAATTTTATAAAAATCGGTTCAGCCGTTTTTTTTTTTTTTTTTTTTTTTTTTAATTATTGATGTTTTGATGATTAAAATGATTACTTTTCTGTGTAATATCTAATTTAATTATTATTATTAAATATTTATCAAACTGGGAAGTTCGTCGTGTGGACCTCAAGGGTCGCACTTTAGTCCTAATAAACGACCCACCTCACGGCTTGTTATAATATTGTATTGTCACGGGAACACAATGTGCGTGCAAAGTTTCATAAGAATCGGTTAAGTAGAAGTATAGTTGAAAAAGCTGTCGCAAGATTTGAAACAAAGGTAGTAACAAACAAACAAATATACGGGGTCAAGCTAAATAAAACCCTTTAAAAATATTGTTATTCTTGTCTCCCATTGTTCTAAAGTATTGATAATGTGTTAACTTAAAGTCAAATTTCACTATGTACACAACTTTCACCAACTGCCAGAGTTATTTGATGGCTGATACTATTACCATTTCATATGTCTATCCAAATAGTTTTTTTTTATGTGTTTACATTTTTACTGAGATTGATCCACTCATCGTCAAAGAGATGACAATGAGGCACAAATAACCTTAGCTGTTGGTGGTCTTTAAAACTGCTGTAATGGTCAGCGTGCTGACCTGTGGATCAAGCTGTTGTGGATTCGAATCCTACCTCGCTCATGGATGTTTTGTGATGCCGTTTAGTTTTAATTGACATAATTAAAATGCCGAGCGTTTATAATCTGCAAAAAATCATCGTCAATGAGAGAGAAAGGACGAGATTAAAAATATTTCGGTCTCTCTTCCAGTATTTTGAAGAAAAGTGACGGACATAGATCGTATCCAATTTCTTACTAAAGGGCATCCAATCTCAGCTAGTTACTGCAAGTCCATCTAGAATCTTGCTATGGTTCCTCAATTACAAGTCCCCAGTTCCCGGGTTCTAGCCCGAGAGCTGGTAAAAGTGTCAATTGAATTTTCAATTTAATATTAAAAAAAATAATGAGCTGAAAACATGAATTGGTGCTAAGCTCAAATAACCTTAGCTGTTGGTGGTCTTTAAAACACAATTTCATAATGTCCATCTAGAATCTACTTTTTACTAAAATGTGTCTAATCTCAGTTAGTTACAAGTACTTCTAGAATCTAGATTAAATTATAAAGATCATTACTAATATTGCACTGTTTATTATGGAATGGATAACGATTATAGAAGAAAAATTTATCTGGAAAGAATGAGAAATTTAAAATAATTTTACATTGTACTTTTCAAGTTATTGTCATTTCAATGGTTATTTTTTGTTAACGTTTGATCTAATCTAAAAGTTTTGTGAGTTGGCAATTTTCAAGAAAAGCCAAAGCTCGCAATAATCGCTTCAGGTGATATTACAGTCAGCGTATATCTATATTATTATGAACTAGTGTTGTCATTTTGTAAAAACGAAAAAATCGTGTCATCACGTTGTTCTGTAATGAAAATGCCTGGCAGTGAGGGAAGTAAATAAAACTGTTGCAAGAAAAATACTATTAAAGTTTTTCAGTTGGTGACGTTTCTCAATCTTTAAAGAATAACTCAAACGTGGTGTTATTAAACGAATATATTTTCAGGGTTTTTGTATAAAGAACAGAAAAAACTACTAGAGGAATTTTAGAGTATGAAGATATTGAGAGGTAATTTTTTTAATTAGGTACAATTATTTTTAAAAAGTAAAAATTTTTTTTTTTTTAAATAGAACCTCCTTCATAGAAAGCCACTAAAACTAAAAAGAGAAAAATCATAAAATTTTGAGATCGGCGCCAATTTAATAAAATAAAAGTAGATAAGTATATAAAAAGTCTTAGATAGTTGGTCACCTTTTGGACGGTTTTCTTTAAAAAAAGAATGGAAACATACCGAAAGTGGAGGGAAAAGGCGTACAGTGTAGCAATAAGGACTGTAGAAACGTTTCGTACTAAAATCACGAGCCTAAGTGTGCCCGTAAAAAAAAATAAAATTTTGGGTGACAAGTTACCCCATGGTTGGGGTAACTTGGTCACCTCCTAAATTTATACTCAAAACGCATAGAAATAAGCCTACATATGACCATGTTACCCCATTTATTGGTAAAAATTGTCAAAAAAAATGTTGTTATCCCTTTTTTTCAGTAAACTGAGTCGCTTATTAGAGATTTGCATATTTCTGGTAGTTCCGAGAGCCGGGATTTTTCACGTAGGTCCTTACCATTTTTGGGCACTTTCAATCTGTAACAAAGGAAAGGCCTGTTGCGCAATCCGAAAAAAACAAGCATTTTCCGGAATTCAAATCCACGACAGTCTGATCCAAAGGCCAGTACGCTGACCATTACACCGATTTCAGAGAATTTTTTCTTTTCAAGCTACAAGCAACACGATATTATACACAAAATAGGACTTCGTATAGCTTGTCAAACTATTAACGGACAGACAGGAACGAACTTAGATTTTTAATTTATGTATTTCTTTTCAACAATAAATTACCGTAAAAAAGACCTTAATAATAATAACAATCAATATTTCATAACGCTACAGTTAGAATTCATTGTGCCCCCAGATTCTGCGCTACTGACGCAACACCCTCCGCGGTGACAGCAGCAACAGCAACACCCTCAACTACAGCGACGTCTACGAACGGGTATAGCAGCCAGATGAAGCTCCAATAAAACCAAGACGTGATCTACATGCAAGAAACGGCCCCCCTGGCAACCAACATCGACGGAATTTTAAAAGGCAACAGGTTTCATTGCCGCCCTCATCCAACGCTCTTTCTCCCATCCCAACAGACCCCGACGTGTTACACGTACAATCCTTGTTCACCATCGCATTCATCACCGACTGACCGGTTCACGACACGACTACAATCACGTATCCGATCGCTATCAATCGAATCGTACGACGTTCGGTTTAAACGCTTGCTATCGAACTGTCTTTTGTTCGTCCGATGAAACAAAAGCGCGCGTGACCGATGCGCGACCGTTTTTACAGACGAAACGGCACGCTGATTGTGCCGGTGAACGAGACAGATAGTCAGTTGTTTGAAAGACAAACGTTGAATATTAATATCTATTATCTGGCAACATTGTGATACAGTAGTACACTGTTCTGTTTTGAAAAGGGTTTATGTCTATTGTTATAACCCAGTAACGTTTCACCGTTCTGTGTTTGTAGATTTCCCTCTGTCTGATGTATAGGATTGTGTAATATTTCTAAAAAAAGAAGACCTGTTTCCATTGGATACGCGTATATACAAGCTGTTTCCAAAACAAGCCGTGAGGTGGGTCGTTTATTAGGACTAAAGTGCGACCCTTGAGTTCCACACGACGAACTTCCCAGTTTGATAAATATTTAATAATAATAATTAAATTAGATATTACACAGAAAAGTAATCATTTTAATCATTAAAACATAATTATTATTTATTTTTAACAATAATTTTAAAAAAACGGCTGAAACGATTTTTATAAAATTTATGTCGGATCAAAATGACCTTAACACGCCTCGATGGACATCCTTACGAAGTCGATATAATTTTTTATTCGCGAGATATTGTGTAAAATCTACTTTTTTGGAGTCTATTTGGTTAAGAAAAAAGAACGGCTGAACCGATTTTGAAAAAATTTCTTTCAGATCATATTTACGTTAATACGCGTCGATTGGCACACTAACGTAGTCGATATCATTTTTCATTCTCGAGATTTCGTCTTAGAAAGAAATGGACACATAAGTACGTACACACACAGACATCTTTTCAAAAATAGTTTAAAAATAGTGTAGTGACCTTGAAATATAAAAATTTGTTAAAAATTTTGATTTCAATTTTTGGACCCATTACAAAAACTTCCAATGGGAAGTTAATAAGAAGTTTCGGAGACAAATTACACTCAGTTCCATCTTCACCCAATGGTCACGTTGAGCACGACCTAAGTGGGGTCCCGGAAGGATTTAGGTAGACTCTACCATTGATTAGTAATATAGGCTATAAATTGAGCTCTCTTATTGGTGGTTGCTAATCACAGGTAGGGTTTGTACATGCATTGCTAATCGCGGGTAGATCGTAGATCGTCCGGTTGCTAATAGGTGATATGATTTGTCTTGTTTTTGCTAATCGGCGGTATTTTTTGTCTATATAGATATTTATGTATCTTTTGATTGCGTTGACTTATAATCTTAAATTCTTTACACCTTTAAGGGATCGTAGACCTTAGTATTTCATTTAAATTTCAACTTGATATCTCTATCCGTTCCTGAAAAAATGGGTCTTGACAGACGGACACACAGCCAGCCAGCTACCCTGACGGATAACCTAGTGATCCACGAAATTAATCATCCGTTCAATGCTTCTTTAAGGCAGGGTTAGGTGAATAATGTAAACACATAACTGCAACATAATATGTTATATTGTAATAAGTAGATAAGTTACTAGCCTCAAAATATTTGTATACAAAGCTAGTCCTATAAATTTGTCAATCATCAAATGATTTTACTATTGTAGTACAGTATGATAATAAGACATCTTATTATTAATATAAAAAATTTTTTTAATTCATAAATACAGTTTTTCCACATTTCATTAGGAAATAATTTGCTGTAAAGTAAGTTTTACAAGACAATAACCGACAGTGTTTAATGCCATGATATTAGAAAACGTCGCGAATTCCATTTTCGATCAACTTTTTGTTTATTTTTCTTGTTTTATATTTGTAATAAACAATTTCACGATAAATTTGCACTGTTAGCATGTAAAATTTACCCTCGTTTTGAGTAAAATTTTGTGCCACCAGATGTCATATGCTCATTTGACGGATCCCAATAAGGGTTCCGTTTTTTCATATTGAAGTACGAAACCCTAAAAAAACCTCCATCAAAAAAGCCACTAAAATGAGAAAAATAGTAAATTTTTGAGGTCAGCACCAATTTAATGAAATTATTGTAGAAATTAATATCTACTTTTTAACAGACTTCATATTTTATTAAATTGGCGCCTCGCGACCTCAAAATTTTATTATTTTCCTCTTTTTAGTGGCTTTTTTGAAGGAGGTTTTTTTAATATTAAAAAGGACAAACGAGTGATTCTATAAGGGTTCCGGTTTTTTCTTATTGAAGTACGGAATCCTAAAAATGGTAAAAAACTGCGTTATTAGTAAAAAACTGCAAAATTATGAGTTTCTTATTTTGTTTATTCCATAAAAAACTTTTTAACAAAAAAAAAACCTACTTCAAAAAACCACTAAAAAGAGGAAAATAATGAAATATTGAGGTCTGCGCCAATTTAATAAAATATGAAGTCGATTAAAAAGTAGGTATAGTATAGTGATTAATATCTTCTTTTTAACCAACTTCATATTTTATTAAATTGACGCAGACCTCAAAATTTCATTATTTTCCTCTTTTTAGTGGCTTTTTGAAGGAGGTTTTTTTTTTGTTAAAAAGTTTTTTATTTTTTACTTTTTAGTGTCAAAAAGTGACATTTACCTTAAAGAAATCACACGCCGTTACTCACTTTTATTAAACCGACTTTCTTACGCTGTCTGATGTGTCAAAAAGTAACATTTACCTAAGGAATCACACGCCGTTACTAACTTTTATTAAAATCAGCCGAACTACTGAACCGATTTTGATGAAATTTCTATGGGACCAATCTGAAAGTACATCCTTTAAAAAAAAAAAAAAATTCCAAATCGGTTTATAAATGACGGAGTTCTGAGGTAACAAACATAAAAAAAAATACAACCGAATTGAGAACCACCTCCTTTTTTTGAAGTCGGTTAAAAATTACCTATTTACCGTACATCCACATACCTAAATAAAAACGTGTTTCCGTAAATTTTATTCTTGCATTACTACGTGGCAAGTTTGTGGCAATCAAAATTTAATATTATTTAATTACTGAATAATAAAATTGATACCGTTTCATTAAACCCCGGCACATAAAGGGTTTCGCGTGGAGAATTCTTAATTAAACATAATATTACCACAGTTCTAATTTGATATAACCTACCTAATACGTACAAAAAAAAACCATCAAGTCTTGTTTCCGATTGCTTTTGTGTTTGAATGTGAAATTAAATGCTATTGCTTTAATAACTAATATTGTACTAGCCTTTACCCGCGACTTCGGTCTGTTAGCCTGCCAGATTTACAAATTAAAATAAAATAAAATAAAATTAATGCACCCGGGCGAAGCCGGACAGGGCTACTAGTCCTAGATAAAATCAAATTGATCCATACGCCGCGGAAGAATATTTTCCTCACCGTCATCAATAAAATCAAATGTTCGTAAAATAAAATATCTAAATATAATAATTTATTTGTTTATATATTATAAATTGTTATCCAATATCTATATATTTTCATTATAAAAAAAAATTAAAATCCTTCGGGATTCGAACCTGGGCTTGGCGTTTATACCATCTATGTATATACCTGTCGACAGACTTGTACTTTCCCATACAGGGTGTATCACAGAAAACCGAACATAGGGAAAACTCCATTGTGCAAATTAGTTAGGATCAACGATTACTTTGGCCACATATGAGAATGGGTACCATGGTAACGCTGACTAACCATTATTAAATAACAATAATAGCTAATAATGAATAATTAGAAAAATTAGTTAAAATAAATTCTTCAATATTAAATGAATTTATTTTTATTAATGAAACAATTTTTTATTAAGAAAATATTTTTTTAACTAATAATTAAACAAAACAAACAGTTAAAATAAAAAATTAAAGCAAATGTTCAAATAAACCTCAATTTTGAATTAAGCAGTGGCTTAATCGGTTACAAAAACTTTGTCTCACTTTATCTAACATTACAGGAGTCATATTGAAACATACTTCGACGATTTTGTCTTTAAGTTCATCCAGATTTTGTCAAATGAACAGCAATATGCATTTGTTACTGTATACGTACACCATGGTAACCATGGTAACGACCTTTGAATAGAGGGCACAGCAATCTCTGATCTTAACTAATTTGTACTGTGTACTTTTCCCTATATGTTCGGTTTTCTGTGATACACCCTGTATAGCTACACTGGCTTATTATATCTGATACCTTACATAGCTATACGCACGCTGTTTTTTTTTTGTTTCACATGTTAACCACTTCTTCTGTTTCCGTTACATCTAATATTTCTAAAATGCCATCCCAAGTATGTGACACTAAACGTACACACTGTATAGATTAGTATTATAACTTATAACACATTCGCAAATACTAAATTGAAAAAAATAGTTCTAGAATTTACAGACAGAGGTCCTGTTTAATTTTTTTTCTGTTTAATATTTCATATACTGGGTGAAATGCATGGAGATTTCCTAAACGGTAAGAGATAGAGATTTGGTTAAACAAGAAAAAATGTGCAAAATCTCCAGTACTACTACCCTGCGTAGTCAAACTTTTAATATTTTGCTTGCCTTGCGATAACAGTTGAAAAACGAGATTTTTAACTTCCCATTGGAAGTTATTGTAATGGGTCCGAAAATCGAAATCAAAATGTATAACAAATTTTTATGTTTCAAGGTCACTACACTATTTTCCTACACTATTTTTAGAAAGATGTCTGTGTGTGTGTGTACGTATGTACGTACGTACGTATATGTGTCCATTTCTTTTTAAGACGAAATCTCGAGAATGAAAAATGATATCGACTACGTTAGGGCACCAATCGACGCGTATTAACGTAAATATGATCTGAAAGAAATTTTTTTAAAATCGGTTCAGCCGTTTTTTTTTTTCTTAACCAAATAGACTCCAAAAAAGTAGATTTTACACAATATCTTACGAATAAAAAATTATATCGACATCGTGAGGGTGTCAATCGAGGCGTGTTAAGGTCATTTTGATCCGGCATAAATTTTATAAAAATCGGTTCAGTTGTTTTTTTTTTTTTTTTTAAATTATTGTTTAAAATAAATAATAAGTATGTTTTAATGATTAAAATGATTACTTTTCTGTGTAATATCTAATTTAATTATTGTTATTAAATATTTATCAAACTGGGAAGTTCTTCGTGTGGATCTGAAGGGTCGCACTTTAGTTCTAATAAACGACCCACCTCACGGCTTGTCCCATTTTCGTTTTTTATTTATAACTCGCTTATTAAGTAAGTTAGAACAAAATATGTTCACTTTCTTTTTTATGGTTTTGAAATCTCTGCACATTTTCTCTTATTTAACCAAATCTCTATCTCTTACCGTTTAGGAAATCCCCATGCATATCTTAGACACCGTGTAATTAGTATTGACAATAAATATTTTATTTATTTACTTAACCAAGAAGTTGACTACATCACTGACCGCATTTAGTCGGTGTCACCGCACCGCCGCCATCCCCTTCCGCTCCCCAACCCCCCGGCAACAATATCGATTACGTGTGTATACGATATTAGTGTATATTATATCGGAAACGAGGAAATGACGGATCCACTGGAGAACACGATGGTGACGACGTTTAATGTATGCATAGCTTTCATTTCCTGACAGCTGCCGTGTGCTTCTGATGATTGGTAACTACAGAGTGGGATACATAGATTATCGAATTATTGACTTAGAGATTAATGGATTGTCCTATTGGGCCAGAAAAAGTGTCACTCAGAAAGATATCTAATAGGCAGTGCGGGACAGTGGCGGACTAAGCCCGTAGGAGGCCCGGGGCGGCAGAACTAAATGAGGCCCCCGGTCTGCTTAGAAATTGATGTATTTGTAGTGTAAATTTAGTAAAAAATGCCTCTTACTTACTGAATATGGTCTTGTTTTGGATTTGATTAAGAAGGACTTCTCGAGATTTGGAGGCCCCTCAGGATCAGAGGTCCGGGGCGAATAAATAAAGAATTTTATGAGTGTATTTGCCATATGGCACATACACTATTGGCGTCGGTCGGGTGGCGGGACCTAAGGGTCGGACCAAAATTTCTCGACGTTTCATAGCCTCCTGAACAATTTGGCACCATTTTTGGAAATGTTTATATATATATATATATATATATATATATATATATATATATATATATATATATATATATATATATATGTGTGTGTGTGTGTGTGTGTTCGCGGCATAACTCTCGAAAGACATAATTGATTTGAACGAAATTTGGTAGACACGTTGGAATCCATCACCGCACGGAACCTATTTAAAATGGGCCCAATCGGACCATTTTAAGGGTAGTTTTTAGGGGTTGAAAAAAGTTTTTGGGTTCAAAAATACCGAAAAAAATCTCAGAATTGTTTCAAAATTGGAATTTAACCCTTTAGTAGAGATTAAAATGTGTTGCTAAAATTTTAACAAAATCGGCATGACAGGACCGGACTTACAAATTTTATGAAAACACTAGTTTACGGATAGTGATTTATTTGCTGACGGGTGTATTTAATTTGGTACAGAGGTTACATTGATAATAATATTGAAATTAGGAAAAAAAATATTATTTTAAGGGATGTATTAAGGGGTTAAATTTTTCATTTTGTCCAAAAACAAACTTAAGTTCACATAATAAAGCCACAAGGCCTGTATTAGCAAATACACTATATTGTCGGCAGGGTTTTGGCACTGCGACCCGAGTTTTTTATTTATTTATGGTAGACGTATAGGCCAAATACCGTAATAATCGCACGAAATATATTTGTGAATCGAACTTTAGCGGCCGATACAACGCGATGTTTTATGCAAAACAGGTGACAGGTTATTCTGGCCAGTCAGAGACCATACAAGTTCCTTGATTAATAGACATAATACGGTAATATTATCACCCCAATCATACCAGTCAGTCATTTGCCACCAGGGCTGCATTCAGAACCAGTGAAACATACCTATGCGCTATAAACTCCAATTTGGAGTCAAAGGTTCAACATCCGAACTAGCATAACCTCAAAAAAAGCAAGAGACCTTGACACCAGCGACATTATAGCGTTACTAGTGATGGGAGTATTCGAAGTATCCGATTCTCATAAGTTCTCGGTGTTCTCGAATACTTTTTTGAAAGTATTCGAATACCGAGTTCTCGTAAGAAGAATTGCAAATAAACTGCAATCGAAGATTCGGCGTTCTCGGTTCTCGATTCCGGTACTCATCCAGTCAAAGCCAAACTATTTCCCACACATAGTGTAGCACAACTCACTCTGAATCGAGTGCAATCAGCACTAATCGGTAAAGTCCGTACAGACTATGGTATTATGACATTGTCGCGGTGCAAAGAAATAAGAATATCACAATATGAGAAGCGAGAAGCGAGAATATTATGGAATAATATAGGTATTATATTATTCATAATATTCTCAGTTCTCGGTTCTCGAATACTCATTCGATTCTTAAAAGTATTCGAATACCGGGTTTTCGATTCTTAAAAGAATTCGATTCTGCCCATCACTAAGCGTTACCCGATATGCAACTCGGGGAGGTTGGGTGCTCGAATTTTGCACATCATGGCCCGGTCGACTTAAGAACTTAATGTGTGTGTTATTTCTAGTTGAGGGGTGGCGCCTCCCGCGCCCCCCACCTGGATCCGCCCTTGGTTACAAGTCAATCTATGCATAGGTATTAGGTATTATTATTAACTCATCTTTAATTCATCTAATAAAATCAAACACAAAAAAAAGTAATTGACATCGTTTAGATACAAATATCGATGATTACTATAGGTACTAAAAATATAAAACACACGTCATAATTTCGCACACACATAGGCCGATTATTATCAAATAATGTTCCTTTTATGATATAGTTTATATAGAGCTAATGTTCTTTTTAATCGGATGATAAAATTTTATAGCGCTCTTCTGTTAGAACGATCGTTATTAAAACTATCATTTAAAATTTGAAAATGCAGCGATTTTCACAATTATTATCGCATATGATATAAAATAGCTTGAATTATGTATTTATACGGAGTGTTTGTGTTTATACTATATTTTATAATTCAATTATACAGGGTGAGTTCGACCACCCGTATCAGTCGTTTTTTTCGAAAACGGTTAGTCGTAGAGAGTTGTGTCAAAAATTTGTATTATAAAAGCCCTAATAAAGAATCGAATGGTGATAATTTTTTTTTTCCGGGAAGGTCGGCTTCCCTATTAGTTTGCTCCAGAATGTCCAGAACTCCGGAATTATAAATGTAACGATAGGTCGAAAGTGGTATTGTTGAAAAGATCTTTAAAAAATCAGCAAGTTTTGTAGGAAAATTTTTTTTATTACTGTCACCCCTGTTAAGGAATATTTGTTTGAAATTACTAAATTAAAATGTCATAATAACGAACTTTTTAAAAGTCCGCATTTAAAATCTAGTTACCTATCTATCGATCATTAAATACTGAAGAAGTACACTCACAGTATAACCAGAAGAGCTCAGTAGTATGTATTAAAGAGTAAATGGAAGACAGTTTGAACACTTGTGACAATGTCTAAGGTTGCTAGATTTTTAATGCCGACTTCGATCGTTATTATGAAATTTTGATTTAATAATTTCAAACGATTGTTACTTAACAGGGGTGGCAGTAATTAAATAATTTTTAACTTGCTTATTTTTTAACGAGCTTTTCAACAATACCACTTTCGACCTATCGTTACATTTATAATTTCGGAGTTCTGGACATTCTGGAGCAAACTAATAAGGAAGCCGACCTTCCCGGAAAAAAAAATTATCACCATCCGATTCAAATTTTTGACACAACTCTCTACGACTAACCGTTTTCGAAAAAAACGACTGATACGGGTGGTCGAACTCACCCTGTATAATAAAATATTAGTATAAAAAGAACTTTTTAAAGACACGTTTTTAGGTATTTAAATGTACTAAAAAGGAAAAAAATAAGTTTTAATAATTTAGTTTCATAATATTATAAAAGCGTGGTTTGAAACTCTACGATATTTTATTAGTCACGACCCACGCTTTTACAATTATGAAACTAAATTATTAAAACTTATTTTTTTCCTTTTTAGTACATTTAAATAAAAGCGTGTCTTTAAAAAGTTTTTTTACAAATATTTTATTTTGTTCCTTTTAGTCGTTCAAAAGTTTATCCCCTTTTGACTCCCTTAGAGATTGAATTTCGAAAAATCCCTTCATATAGTGGGTGCTTACGTCACAAAAGAAACCGACTGTCTAAATTCCAAGTTTCTAGCTTTAACGGTTTGGCCTATAGGCGTTAAATAGTCAAAAAACCCTACTCCCTCGTTTGACCCCCTTAAGGATTGAATTTAATTCTAAAAACGATTGATTCATGTATTGTCATCGGGAATGCATATGTGTACCAAATTTTAAATTGATCGGATACGTGGAAGTCGTTCAAAATTGATTTGCAAGATTTGACCATAACAAACAAACTAACATACAAACATTGCAAGTTAAATAAAAGCTTGTAAAAACAAAAGAAATTTTATGAAACCACGGTTCAAGTGAAACTTTATAACCCCAAATGCTTTTAATCCGAAATCGCCGAAAGTGTATAATTCTGTTTGGTAATGTAATTTGAACCCTGATCAGTAAAGCCTACATGAGAAGGACAATCTTTGGTTACATAGATGAGGACGGAATAATTCCACAAGAAAATGTTATTATTTATTGTAGATTATAGACGCGTCGACAACTCAGGTCATTAGCGCCTTCAACACAACAATTAATAATCCATTTGTGTATTAGAATCTGCCAGCCGGCATACACAAACCGACTGGTACGAGCTCGGGCTCCTTGGAACGCCAATTCCCAAAGAACATTGGAATGCAATTGCAAGAACAACTACATTCCAATGTTACCCCTGGGGGACACAAGAAAATCTAGTCGCCAATCTTCTGGAGCTCCTGAGAAGATCCAGATTACTGGATAATTAAAATCCAGGACAGTGGGTAGAACAAAAATCCTTACAATATGGCGTGCACCATCGGGTTGTTTTAGGACCACCCCTAAAAAAAAAAAAAAAAAAAAAAAAAAAAAAATCATGGCAGCATAGCTGTCTGAGATATTTATTATTTTCACCTCTAATTGTTATGTGAATAATATGGTGTGGATATAAGGGGTTTTAAATCGATTGATTTTATCATTTACCAATTTATCCACCCCTAATTAATTCAATCAATTCACTAGATTCAAATAACCTTGACAGTATAGGCGGCCGGGGCCTTAAAAAAATATAACATTAGGTATTCCCGCATTGGGCTGTTCTAGGACCATTCCTAATTAATTCATTCACTAGGCTCAAATGACCTTGACTGCCGGAGGCCTTAAAAAATACAACATTAGGTATTCCGTGTAATGTATGCAAAAGTATGTATAAAGAAAATAAGGAATTGTTTAATTACTGTCAGAATCGCAGCTACACAAAACGCACTTACGATTGTACCTGTTTCGCAATGGCCGCGGTTCCAAGGGGAATCCACATTACGTTTCAGCGGCGTTACGACGAACTACCTTGGAACAGTGGAACGTACCACTACACGCAGAGTTGTACGGTTCATCTGGCCCGGTCCGCATATAAAGTAATTTAAACTTTTTGAACGCGGCGTGAAGGAAATTACATGGGAGTACATAATTACAGCGGTTGTAATTAAACGGCATCAGCAGGCGCGCAATGCCGAGGTTCGAACTGGCGACCGGTTGGTCTCCGGTCTTCGGGTCGAGGCCGTCAACAACACGTACAATAATTGAACGTTGCTATAGCCAAACTGAATAATTCAATTAAAGGATAATTTCATGTTAAATTTGTCATAAAAATTCTGTTCCTAAATTAATAAATTAATATCTGGATGAACGAGCTTTGCTCGGATGAGTTCAAAAAAAATAGTACTTAAAGTTCCCATTTCATCAAAATTGTTAGTCGTTTTTAAGAAAAAAAATTACATACCATAAGTAGATAACATTATTATACGTCAGTATACGTCATACTACATAACGTATGTACCTATAAGTACATATTTTATATAGGTAATATAAAAGTAATATACCTATTTATTTAAATATTAGTTAAAAAAATAACAACAATAAAATTTAAACATAATTATGTAAGTATAATTATGTTTAGATTTTATTGTTGTTATTTTTTTACTTTTCAAATAATTACTGATTATTTTAATAAGTCAAAGATTGACTGTCAGAGTAATTTGACATAAATACGCGACTGTTTTATAACGTTAAAAAACTGTTTTTTAAAATGATAAAATCGATAAGAAAACAAATTTTTCCAGGGATGAGACCTAGCTAGATCGATTTTTTGCCCCCCGAAACCCCTTTTCGGTAAATTTGATCAAAATCGTTAGAGCCGTTTTCGAGAAAATATTTATATAGGTACATATATACAAGATTTGCTCGTTTAATAATATAGGGATAGGATAAATATACAGAGGTATTTTTTCAATTTCAAATTGTCTAATAAATGCACCTTTAAGCTCGAGCCGCAGGAAATCCTGTATAAAACAGTAACGAGACTACTGTCTATAATTTAGTTTTCTTGCAAACTTTTCGAGGTTTTTTGATAATTTGTAAGAAACCTAGACGGGAAACATTTTCGTAAGTTACCGACACATTCCACTGTTCGTAGTGATGCGCGATTACGAGATATTTTAGTCGATTGTATCGATTGTTCAAACATCTCGATGATTCTCGATGGTTGTCACTTGAACTCGATTGTTGTTGTTTCATAGTTCACCGAGACCGAGTCACTGTCGAGAGCCACATAATATACAATCGTTCATCATTCAACAACTGTGGTCGAGTCGATGGTCGATTGTCCAGTTTGAGTAATACGAATTCAATAGTTAAGAGATCACAGAGTAGTGAGTATCGACTGAACATTGTGAACAGTGAACAATCAACGAGTCGCGTGAACGTCGGTCGACTAGCATATAACCTTGAATCGCGATTATATGTAATCTCATTCGCTGCTATTGCTATAACCTATGTCAGGGGTCGGCAACCTGCGGCTTGCGAGCCGCATGCGGTCTTATGATGTCAAGATGCGGCTCTCTAGTTCCATGCGCAAATATTAATAATTATATTATTTTATTTTCAAAACTCATAAAAAATATTATACTGCAAAAAAAACTTTAAACAGGATAAAAACACTCAACAGAGAACAGTGAGAATAGGTGGAGTACAGAGTATACGGACAGCTGACATTTTTTAAATGTGGCAACACTGTTGTTAGTGGCTCTTTAAAAACTGGGAAATTTTGTAAATTGTAACTTTTGGCTCTTCCGTCTCAAAAGGTTGCTGACCCCTGACCTATGTGAACACACAAAACACACAAAACATTCCGCTGCTTGTATAGGAGGCGTTTTAATCGACGTTTAGTAAGATGACTCCAAAAGTGAGGTAGAGGATATTTTTGACCCAACCATCTGAATAGGTAGAATGGAATGGGAATATGTAGTTCTATGATGACGACGGGGTACGGGGAACCGGGTGAAGCCCGAGTCATTAGGCCATAGGGAATACGATGATAAAGCAAGAATAGCATTATTGGTGATTTGGTATGCTATAATGGCATCCCTTATACCCTTTAAACTTCGTTGCTGACGCCTAAACTTAACCAACCTTATTCTCCGCCATTCTCAAATAATGTCTCTTGTAAACCAAACCCGCTGTAATTTTATCTTAACGTCACGTTAATCGTACGTACTATTAAATTTAGACATGTCTAATTATAATTAATGTACTAAAAAGAAAAAAATTCGACTGATGACCAGTCCTATACTTCCCACCTAGTAAATATTTGCAAAAAATAAACATTCTTTTTTTATTCTTTGATAAAAAGCATGGCCCTCTTTTTTGTTTAGTGATCTACTGATGACTAGCTTAATATAGCAAAAATCATGGTTACCTTGATTTACTTACAATTTTTATTTCTTTTAGTAAAATATTTTTTTTCTCGAAAACTGGTACATTTTAGAGAAAAAAAATATTTACACTTTTTTCATATTATAACATCTAGAATCCATTTATATATTTTTACTTCCCACCTCTGCTATGGTAGGGAAGTAATGGATTTAGCCCGAAAAAAATATTTCGAGATCTTAACAGATTTTCACGTTTTGAGACCCTAGCAATCGTTTAAGATCATTTTCTGACTGATGTCTGTATGTGTGTGTGTGTGTGTGTGTGTGTGTGTGTGTGTGTGTGTGTGTGTGTGTATGTGTGTATGTGTATGTGTGTGTGTGTGTGTATGTGTGTGTGTGTGTGTATGTGGTCAATTTTTCGCCTTCGATATCTTAAGAACGGAACAACATACGGGCATGCCGATTGTTCTATTGTGTTTATCAGCCTTTAACTTAGATCTGATTAGATTTTGAGTCAAATCGGTTCAGTGGATCCTGAAATATTCAAAAAAACGTCCTCAATGTCACGTATTAACATAGGTAAAAAAAAATATAAATGAATTCTAGATGTTATAATATGAAAAAAATGTAAATATTTTTTTTCTCTAAAATGTATAGTTTTCGAGAAAAAAAATATTTTATTAAAAAAAATAAAAATTGTACGTAAATCAAGGTAACCATGATTTTTGCTATATTAAGTTAGCCATCAGTATGTCACCAAACAAAAAAGAGGGCCATGCTTTTTTCAAAGAATAAAAATTAAATTGTGTTTTAAAGACCACCAACAGCTAAGGTTATTTGGGCCTAGTCAAAGAATAAAAAAAAAAGTGTTTATTTTTTGCAAATATTTACTAGGTGGGAAGTATAGGACTGGTCATCAGTCGAATTTTTTACTTATGTTAATACGTGACATTGAGAACGTTTTTTTTAATATCTCAGGATCCACTGAACCGATTTGACTCAAAATCTAATCAGATCTAAGTTAAAGGCTGATAAACACAATAGAACAATCGGCATGGCCGTATATTGTTCCGTTTTTACGATATCGAAGGCGAAAAATTGACCTCATACACACACACACATACATACAAATTATGTAACTAATTATCTTCAATCAAAAAATCTTTTAGCATATAAATTTAAAAAAAACTGGGGTACTTTCGTTAATTTTATTACTATTTCAAAAAATCTATGAAAAACCGGACAATGAAATGTCTGGTTTTTTTTTTCATTTTTCACTCGGACAAGACATCAGAAAACCAAACACCTGGCAAGTGGTAACCCTATCTATAGGTTGTGTGCACGAAGCCTACTAGCGCCGCTAGCGGGCAATAGTGCACGACTGAACTCATTTTTATTGACCCCGAAGTTTTTTAATAAACGAATACCACTTACCATTTAATTTCGCTGCGTGCATATATAGTGTAAATAGCATAGCATAAAAGGTACATGAAAATTATCTATTTTAAGTTTTTTTCTTCTTCATTTAATAAAAAATAACTAATTAATTTATATCAGACATGGAGGTGTACCTACATTTATGTCTATGGTTTATATTGACAGACGACAGCATAACTTAAAACCATGGCGCCTGTAATCTTGCGGATCGGGTTTAAAAGTGTCATATTTATTTATAGATTTATAGTAATAATTTCCTAATAAGTTAGAAGTAAAATTATGGTTTTATTTACTTGATTTTTTAAACAACAATGCTCACTGACAATTACGCAAAATTAGAGTTGCGAGTTTACAATGGATCTTACAACGAGCGTTTGCGTTGATATTATTATAACTTCGCCCCCCTGCACACAGTCTATACTAACAGAAGATGGCCCTTAATGACGTAAATAGTAAGGAAAAAGTGAACGTGCAACAATTTACTCATTTTTCAGTGGTGTGTTTTATTTGTTATTTTAAAACTTAACGGAGTTTAGAGCCAAATAATGGCTTTTTATATTATCATTTGTTCATACGTACCTACCTCTGGCTTACGTTCAGAGTGTTCAGTATTTTAGTGTGTCTTAAACATTCCCCCATTTTATTGCACTCCCAGTTACGGCCAGTCATGTGTTAAAGATAACAAAAACATACTTTTATGTTTTAATTTGAAAAATGAATCCCGTTTCAAAAACGTGAGCTGTTTTTAAAAATACGCACAAAAAATATACAACCTTTTGCAACCTGTGTATTTTTTTGAATTTGCTAAATTATAGGGATGGGCAATCTGCGATCCGTGGGCCAAGTCTACCCCGCAAATATCTCTAAAAAATAAAATAATTTTTTTCTTTGTTTGAATTATCTCCCTTAGATACATTCATTTAGAGTACATGAGAAAAACGTCGTCAGCTCTCCGTCTATATTATTTACGCCGATTTCTAATCTAATTAAATGTTGGTAGGTAAGATGATTGCAAAAGTAAAGGAAACCTTATTTCATCCTTTTTAAAAACATTCTGACTCCTTTTTTAAAATTGTTAATTTTTACTTCCCACCTCTACTATGGTAGGGAAGTAATGGATTTAGTCCGAAAAAAATTTTAACAGATCTTCACGTTTTGAGACCCTAGCAATCGTTTAAGATCATTTTCTGACTGATGTCTGTATGTGTGTGTGTGTTTAGTCAATTTTTCGCCTTCGATATCGTAAAAACGGAACAACATACGGCCATGCCTATTGTTCTATTGTGTTTATCAGTCTTTAACTTAGATCTGATTAGATTTTGAGTCAAATCGGTTCAGTGGATCCTGAGATATTAGAAAAAACGTTCTCAATGTCACGTATTAACATAGGTAAAAAAAATATAAATGAATTCTAGATGTTATATTATGAAAAAAATGTAAAAATTTTTATTCTCTAAAATGTATAGTTTTCGAGAAAAAAAATATTTTACAAAAAAAAATAAAAATTATAAGTAAATCAAGGTAACCATGATTTTTGCTATATTAAGCTAGCCATCAATAGATCACCAAACAAAAAAGAGGGCCATGCTTTTTTTCAAAGAATAAAAAAAGAGTGTTAAATTGTAAATTGTGTTTTAAAGACCACCAACAGCTAAGGTTATTTGAGCCTAGCACCAATTCATATTTTCAATTCATTATTTTATTTTTTTTTAATAATAAATTGAAAATCCAATTGACACTTTTACCAGCTCTCGGGCTAGAACCCGGGAACTGGGGACTTGTAATAGAGGAACTATAGCAATGCCATATAAACAACAGCACCGCTACACAAAATTTTTTTTGCAAATATTTACTAGGTGGGAAGTATAGGACTGGTCATCAGTCGAATTTTTTTTTGATGCTAATAGTGTTCCCGTTCAAATCGACGTTAACGCGTTCGAAGCCGCGTGTAAAAGATAGTGGAATTGAGTGAATAACAAACCTCCGAAACTGTATCCACAATGATGAAGAGGAAGGTACGTGCGTCCGAATGTCTATTGTTATTGCAAACAAAGAATGAAATATCCGTAAATAAAGGCGTGAAACAAATCGTGTCAATCATATTGTTAATTTAACAACACGAATAATGGCGTCCATATCTACAGGTATTTCATCCATTTAAAAAAAATTGACGGACAAATATTTGTTTTTTGTTTTTGACGAGAATAACGTCTAAAGGTACGTGCAGTACGCAGCTGGGATTCTAGATGGTAGCATGTATGGTAGCGAAGACGAATATTTATGTTCTTCTGCTACAAAGTGGTATATTTTAAATACAAATTTAGATAGGAGCTATCATGTTCATCCTATTAATAGAAAACGATCTTAAACATGGCGAATTTCATCATTTATACCAATAATAAAAATTTTACCTAAACCGGTTTTTGAATATTTACGTTTGGAACCTAACACTTTTAAATACGTCTTAGAAAAAACTCAAAACAAATTAAATAAAAACTGGCAAAATTTCACTTATTAAACTAGTCACATCCATTGCGAAACTTGTAACGGCTATTTGACAGTTGTCACACGTTGATTGAAGTAGTCAGCGCGCTGAAAGAATGATGAGATACATTCTTGTATCTGGCAGCTCTTGTAACAGCGCTTATACCTGCTACACTCACTGCTTCGTTGTGTATACGCTCGCATATATAACAATGCATTAATTTAAGCAAGCCCTGCTATGATCTACGCTACCATCTAGAATCCCAGTTGCGTACTGCACGTACCTTAATGTCTCATATACTGGTGTGGCATTTTAGAAATATTAGAGTACAAAGACGAAAGAAGTTTAGCTTCAACCATATTCTTATGTGGTTGAGGGCAATTGTTTTCAGGTAACATAGATACTGTTCATTTTTTTATCCAATCATAATTTATTTATTTATTTATTGTAGATTATAGATGCATCGACATCTAAGGTCATTAGCGTCTTTCAACTACACTAACTAACAACTAACTTAAAACTAAATAACATCACAAAACATCCATGAGAGCAGGTGGGATTCGAACCCACGGCAGTCCAGGCTAGAGGTTGCGGCACCAAGCATGCTAACCACTAGGCTATACTGCCCTCCTCCAATCATAATCATAAATGAAAAAAAAAATCAGAAATTATACTTACTTATTAAAAAGTCCAATCACCGAACATCAGATGCACCTGTAAAAATAAACTAAATTAGTAATCATTAAAAATATTCAATTCATTTGGATCCGCCTATTAACCTTTCTACCTCTCATTTTTCAGCCCATTTTTTACATTTTCTTTATCATATAACTTTTGTGTTTTATCTTCTGTCATGTTTGTTTCTTTGCCGTCCATTGTTCCTTCACAAATTAAGAACATTAAAATCTTTTTTTGTACATAATCCTAATATGCGAGATAGGTCACGACCGCCTACTATTTCCGTAACAACGAGCTAACCTTTGTTTGTGTAAAGAGGAAATATCAACCAGCTACCTGTTCCATATCACTGCTAGTGATAGACATGCACGCAAATCGAACCCCGTCTTCTAGTTAATGCTGTTCCCAAACTGACGGACAGACATATTTTTTATCTCTGTCAGTGCGATTAATTGGTTTTTATGTATGCACACCATGGAGTATAAAGGTTAAGGAGGGCTTGAGAATAGCCGAGAGTGTAGCGGCGCTGTTGTTTACATGGCGTTGCTATGGTTCCTCTATTACAAGTCCCCAGTTCCCGAGTTCTAGCCCGAGAGCTGGTAAAAGTGTCAATTGGATTTTCAATTTATTATTAAAAAAAAAAAAAAAAGTAATGAATTGAAAATATGAATTGGTGCTAGGCCCAAATAACCTTAGCTGTTGGTGGTCTTTAAAATACAATTATAAGGTTAAGGAGAAGAATCTCCGCGGCCTGTAAAGCGAAGCGTGAATCACAGGAGCGGATTTAGATCTTCGGTTTGGCGCCCTTTTTGTAAAGAAAAAAATATGGCATATAATTATAATTATATTTGGTAGTTTTCTAAAACAAATAGGTATATTCATATACAGGGTGTCCCAAAATTGCTGAGACACAGAGCTATCACGTGTAGTAGACGTCAAAATAAGCCAATTGGACCCAATTTATTTATAAGTATACCAAAATGTACCGTTTGCCCGTGAGAAAAGTGGTAAATCCGTCCCTGGTGAAGCATTAAAATCGATAATTTTCGTAGTTTTAACAAAATATTCGAAAGTATAATTGCAATTTGCGTAATTATTTTTTACGTTGACATTCGGTCCCTACCAATCGCAGCGCCTCTAGCGGCTAAATCTATTAAAATTATTCTTGATTTTTGACCCGTGTTCAATGTACACAAATTCCTCTCCTTTACCTCTATACTCCTTGATGCACACGTTGGATCGATTTTCTTCCACACTGTTTAGTAGTTAATTCGATTTAACAGATAAATGTAGAATATTTCCTGCACCAACAACTCAGAAGCGTCTTGACGTGACAACGTCTTACTACGCAGAAAGACATGCATGTACGAAAAGTATACTCCCACTTCCATTCGAGAGATGGCGCGAGAGGTAGTCTATAAAGGTAATGGGCATAAGTTCGCGACGCGCTTTGCAGAAAACTGCATTATCTTCATCTTGTGTTTTGACAGTTCACTTGTATAGCAAATGTAACTTTTAATAGTAAGGTTAGAACAGTGAGTAAGGAGGTTACAGAGACGCTACAAGTATTTAATAATTAAAGCCAGTCGCCATATTTAGTCATATTTATGTAAGAAGAAAAAGATAATAATATTCCCTAATGTATCCCCTGTTTGGCCGCCATGTTTGTTAGGCCTGTGACGTCAGACTTAAATATAAGGCAGTTGTGCGTTCAGCGTTTATTACCTCTTAATTCAGGTTAGTGGTAGAAAAGTTTTTCTCAATCCGCCCAGCTTGCTTTTGTATTATGCTCGAATACTGCAGATATAGGCGGTATACAATTTAATTTATAATAGATATTTATGCAACAAGTGGCTTAAGTGACGAATTATATGACAGTTCCGATTTTGCGATACGAGCCTAAGGTTATGTTGCATTTATACCAGAACGAGGGTTAGTTTACCGGCGCGATAATCACACGAGTTCGGTATAAATGCAACATAACCTTAGGAGAGTATTGTAAAATGGCGGCTGTCAGATCCGTCACTTTAGATACGCGTTACATACAATATTTTTTGCAACAACTGCTTCAAAAGTTCAATTTTAAGCAAATAAAACACAATTTGGATAGATATTTTATTAGTGACATTATAGCAAAGTAATCTATAAAGTACTATTTTACGCACGTGTGTATTAAAGTGAAACAAAACAGTATTACTTTATAGCACGGAGTGCGTCAGAATTACTTTAAACACTACCGTTCGAACGCATCAGAAGCTTCTATAAAGAATAACTTTTCAAACGATACGCGTATGCCGTATAACAGCCATCTAAAATTGTACTTTTAATGCAAGTGTTGCAAAAAGATTATTAACGAATATTTTAAATATTTATGAATTTATTGACTAAACAAATATTTTAATAATAGAAATATGGGTAGGTATACTATATTATGAAAGATGAAATGAGAGCTTTTGATTTAACCGTATTTCAAACTGTGGTCGTATCGTTTTTGATGCGAATTAAAAAGGATAAATCACATTTGACAATTACTGAATTAAAAGTGGGATTACTATAAATAAACTCGATATTGCATCACCGCCTGTTGAAACTGGGAATTATAGCTATATGTCGCCGCATTGTTTTGTTTCGTGGTTGCATTCTGACAGCAATTAATTTAAAAATCTATCCGAACTTCCCACTGACATTTTATTTTTAACTGACTTCAAAAAAGGAGGTTATCAATTCGACTGTTGACATATCTCCTGCATTTGTGAACCGATTTTGATGATTATTATTTTATTTAATAGGGCATACCTTCGGGGTGGTCTCATATAAATTTCACTTAAATCGGTTCAGTAGTTCGACTGATTTTTTGCTATTATGTAAGTTATGTATGTATGTCACCTCGTATCTCCTACATTTGTGAACCGATTTTGATGATTCTTGTTTTATTTAATTGGATATACCTTCAAGGTAGCTCCACATACATTTTAATAAAATCGGTTCAGTGGTTTTCTTTTTTTAAGTTTATAGTAATTAAATATCAAGACAGAAGTCGGTTAATGACGTTCAAAAACTATGAATTGCAAAGCCACTGAAAAGTAAAAAAAAACTTTGATTGTTAACTCATTTCGCCGCGAATGTGAAATTTTTCGGGTTTGAGCCCCGACTGTGACATTGGTTGATAAAATGATTTTTTCTAATGTTGCAAGAATTAATTATGCAATTTGGGTGCCTTTTCCAATAAAATTGTCTATACGAAGTTACAGCCGTACTAAACCCATATTTAACAAATAATTTTATTCGTGGTCATGAAAAGAAAGATAAATATTGTAACGACGCTCGACAACAGAGGAAAGAAATGCATTCACTTTTATTTATGTTATAAAATCAAATATTCGTAAAATATAATAAATAAAATAATTGCAATTTTATTTTTTATATTTTAAATTGTTATCCAATGCCTACTACATATTTTCATTATAAATAAAAAAAATATTGAAATCCTTCGGGATTCGAATATGGACTTGGCGTTTGTACCTGTCGGTAGACTAGAACTTTTCCGCATGGCCACCTTGCTTACTGTGTCTAAAACCTTAACATAGTTATATATGCTGTGTTTTGTTTCACATGTCAACCACTTTCGACTATTTCCGTTTCATCTAATATTTCTAAAATGCCACTCCAGTATGATACAGACGTTATGTCAAAATAAATCTATAGATATTGACTGATCCATGCGCCCACTAGGAGACCAAATCACCATTAATGTTATTTTGCCAAAAATATTAAAGACAAATCGCTTGGCTTTATAGTTTCTAACAAATCAGTGAATGAGTCTGGAGTAACTATACATTAACACGGTTGTGCAGTCGTCCGTACAGAAAACGAACAAAACAACAGTTTTGGACAAATAAACAAAGAACGATACTCAGCAGAACGAAAATAGCAATCCTTTTTTGTTATTTTAACGATTCATGATTCGAAATTCAATCAAAAAAAGTATTTTGAATCTGGACCTTACGCGATTTTTATTTATTCGTTGCCAGCTAGCCCATAAAGAAATTTATTCAACACACGCACGTTTTTTGTGTTTTTCGTGTTTGTAAAGTGGATCTTAAACGACCGTTTATCGACTGGTGACGTCATGATCCATTATGAAACGCTTTTCGATGCTATAATGAAAAACACTCGAAAAACCCGTTACATAATGAACCATTATGTACGTCTTTTCCGTGCTACCTATAGATAATAAAATATGGTTACTATGGCAACGAAGTACCTAAATAAATATTATTGTATCAAAGCAAATGTTCTTAAAATTAGATGTACTGTTGCCAGTATGTTTGACATTAATTAGTAAATCTCTAAAACCATGCATGCGTTGAAAAAAGCAAAAAAAAAAACCAACTCGCGATATTTATATTATATTTTATTATTTACTATGACCATCTGTGCTATGACGTATTTATGCTAAATGCTTAGCAGTTACCATAGGGAAGGACGAGTTAGGTACCCCTGACTGTTTCTTTATTTATCCGTTGTTGTGCGCTAACAGTCACTTTGAAATCTTTTCCCCTCATTTGCTCACAGCGAATATAGAATATTTATTTTCTCTATATAAGCGTTAGTCAAATTTTCAACAAAAAAACAGAACAGACAATATTATGTAAGTATTTGTGAAAAACGATTACAGCTTTTATGAAATTACATAGAAAAACTGGATATGTATAATCTTTTTTTGTTGATCTGATATAATCTGGAAGTATGCAGTAGTATAAAGGATAATAGTCAATTCTCCATTCTTTTTTTTATTCATATATACATAATATTATTATACACACAAAAAACTGCCGTTTAAACTTTTGCTAGATTACGTTGAGATGGGGGAAATAATATAGACAACTGTAAAGTTTATTTCACGTTTCCGAAATAACGTGTCTCAACCGAATTTGGACACCCGTCACATAATAATATACAGGCTGGTTCAGTTTTAATCTTGACAAAATATTCACTTCATTGGTCTGATTCTGAAAAATATAACAAAAATCCTCTTACTAAGTAAGATACAGGGTGTTAAAGCTTTTAAAAATAAATAATTTTTTTATCATATTTTTCCATATTACTTATGGTACCTATATTTTTCCATGGCTACCTTGGAATTTTTTTTGATAAGATCTCTGAGATTAGGGCCTTTATTAAGGATCTGTAAAAGCCTTATTCCAAATTAAATATGGATTTTAAAAAATTGTCAAAAAAATCGAGAGTAGACATTTTTTTTTAATTTATTCAGTCGTGACCTCATTGCACGCCACTGCAGTGTGTCACATTTAAATGAAAATTACTGCAGAAAATAGCTAATCATATAAAAGATATCCATGCAAAATTTTGTTCAACTTGCAGCTTTTCCCCAAGAGATATGATAAAAAATTTATTTTTATAAACTTTGACACCCTGTATCTTACTTAAGAAACCAGTGAGAGGATTTTTGTTTCAGAATTAGAAAGACGAGGAGAATATTTTGTCAAAATATTCAATGTTAAAACTGAACCACCCTGTATTACCTCAGAACAGAGATAGCTATAGAAACAGCATCTCACGTCGCTTGTGAAGCCACGACTATACACTAAAGAACGACCTGTCAGGTACATTATGATAATTCGTTGCTTGTATTGTGTTAAGTGCTTATGTGTGTGTGTATGTGTGGGGGGGGGGTGCGTGCGTGCGTGCGCGTGTGTGTGTGGTGTGGCTGTCTGCAGGGCCGGCACGTGCGCCTGGTCGGACAGGCGATCGCCTTACGGCGCCATATTTTTAGGGCGGCATATTTTTGTAGCAGCGAATTTTTCGTGCGGTATTCTACTTTTTAAAAATGATTATATTGTTCGCGTTTTCACCGATTCTTAGTTCTACCTTCTACTACTAGATAAAAGATGTCGTATGTCGCCCAGCCGCTCGGCGCAAATACCATAAGTTGTAAAGGGGGTATTTGCAATTTTTTTTAATATGTGGGGGGGGGGCGGCAAAAGTTGTATTCGCCTTAGGCGGCATATTTTGACGCGCCGGCCCTGGCTGTCTGTCAATTTGTGGAGTATTCTTTCGGTCACGATAGTTTTTGCAAAAATCTAAGGCCAATCCTGATTACTTTTTTTGTAACTATATTTGAGGTTATGCACAATATTGTTTTGTGACGTTGCATTTTTAAAATCGTGTTTTACAGAATTAATCTGGAACACGCTGCATTGCGATACAGAATTCACGGATGCGAACTGATCCTATTTAAACGGGAGAAGATTGAAATCATCCACATCGCTGAGGACATCCTGGTTTGAGCGGTCGATGCCTTGTCTGACTCTCTCCCACGCCAATTCTCTCCTTGTCTATAAACTCATTTCTGTCTTTCTTATACGTATCTACACATTATTCCAAATAATGTATAATTGGCTTATACGCGTGTAGATACTCTGACGGAGGGCAGTATAGCCTAGTGGTTAGCATGCTTGGTGCCGCAACCTCTAGACTGGACTGCCGTGGGTTCGAATCCCGCCTGCGCTCATATAGTGTAGTTGAAAGACGCTAATGACCTGAGATGTCGACGCGTCTATAATCTACAATAAATAAAATAAAGACACTCTGACTGACGAAAATAGTAGATTGTATATCTAGTTGCGTAATGAGGCATATTACTGACGAGTAGTGACAGTATGTTAAAACGAGCGATAGTGAATTTTATGTCACGAGTCATAATTTAATTACGCACGAGATATATATGGTATTTTTTGCCATACCTACTATAAAATAGCTGCTTTTCACTTCATTTTCAGTATTTCCAAAAATTTTTGACAGCTTATTTTGTGTCGCCAGCTTCACTCCTAATAAATAGTACTGAAGTAACTGAGTAAAGGACCGACATAAATAAACGTTAGAAATAAATCCGTGATATAAATTCACCTGATAAAATAAATATTAGTGTAGTCAATTGTATATAGTTAAAAGTGTTAATTACTTGTGTTGATTGTTAGAACTGACATTTGGTTGTTGTATTTATTATTGTTGTGTTTTTAATTATTGTAAATAAATATTGCAACTCATAAAACAGTTTAGTAACAATATTATGACTCTTGTGACTGTTAAAACTCGCTGTGCTCGCTTTAAAATACTGTCACTACTAATAGTAATATATCCTCATTACGCCACTAGGCCCAAATAACCTTAGCTGTTGGTGGTCTTAAAAAAGCATGGCCCTCTTTTTTGTTTGGTGATCTACTGATGGCTATAGCTTAATATAGCAAAAATCATGGTTACCTTGATTTACGTACAATTTTCTTTTTTTAGTAAAATATTTTTTTTCTCGAAAACTATACATTTTATATAATAATAATAATAATATTTATTAATCATTTTGACTACACAGTAGGTATATGACAATCTACTATTTACATGCGATAATATAAATTTAATATATGGAAACAACAAAGCAATTGTTTCAAATTATTCATTATTTCCTGTGTAAAAATAAAAGGAAGTGCCAACATATTCCCCAATTATTAAAAGAAATACTGTAAAAAACTGCAATAAAAGTTAATTTTCGAAATTCATGAGGTGATCGTGTCGTTTTTGTATAATGAAAAGTACTGCCATGAAAATAAACTGTGTCAGCGCGATTCAACTGTTATGGTCGCTATTCAACTGTTATATATACGAATAGTGGCCCATTACTACCACGTAATGTACAGCCGTATATAGTGTCGTATTACACCGGAAACGCCTTGCAATTTCTCATATCAAGTATAAAAAGTAATAATAGAGATATTATTGTTGTTGGCTTAGATCAAAATTATCATCGCTGTAATTTGTGCAAAGATATATATAATAATTTGTAATTTATTAAAATGGGATCGTCCCACATTTTTACTTCCCACCTCTCCTGTGATAGGGGAGCGCTGGAATGGCGGAACCTTTATATACCTAAGCTCAAAAGCTTGGCTTGCCTTATCAAAAAGCTTTATCGAAAATATTATTTACGGATAGGACTAATTATTTCTGGGTTAATTATAATAATACCGTAAACTACCTTACAGATCTTCTGTATTTTGATTTGATTAATTAAAGTCGATATTCTGTACTAGTGCGTTTAATTCGCTAAACTTCCAAAATGGCTTCGAGATGGGGGGGGACCTGGGTCTTTAAGTTCGGCACTGATAGTGGGTATGGCAAAAAATATAATATATCCAATAATAATACATCGCGGGAAAAAGCTATATTTGCACTCGGTCGAAGCCTGGTCGGGCCGATAGTTATTTATAAAAATGCTGAGTTTATTATAATGTAATTTGTACATTATACGGAGCTAGGAATATAGTGTTTGAAGTATTAGGTACAGAACTTAAGTGCAGAAACTAAAAGTTCAATAAAACTGTCTTTAGACCCGTAGTTTTAAAGATACAGCGCCCTTTTAAAGTGTGCTCATCACTTTATTTCGTTTGCTAATAATTGCTTGTGTCAGTGGTAGCTCAAGAAAAATGTAGAGTTTTAATTATTTTCCAAATCTTCATAGTTTCCGGGCTTGTAGGTCGTGGTCTAATGGTATTTCTACATGACGTTTCGTTTACAACTGCGGTAGACATTTTCAAAGACGATGTGGCAGCGGTCGAGGTGTCTTCCTTGGCGGCTCACAGCCCACAGGTAACTGTGTTAACAACAGATGTCCTCCTTTCTTTTATGCAAGTGCCAGTGTATTCTCTGTTCGGTCGTAGTCCGTCCCTCATGTGATTGGTCAACTGTGTTGTGTATCGTAGTGCGCATGAGTTCTCTGCTCGGTCGTATTCCGTCCTTGTAGTCATTGGTTTTGTATGTCGAAGTGCTGGTGTCCAGGTATTTAATTATTATATCAGCGAGTAGTTTAACCTGCTTACATAATCAGTTGCATTCCAATTAGATATATAATTTTGGTAATTTTTTTCAGTTCGTTCTCACGTTTTTAACTAAATTGTTGTACTTTTTTATAACTTTGAAATAAACAAAGTTTAATTACTATGCAATTATCTGTGCTCATCTATTAGTACAAAATTTATAAACACTCCAGTAACAGTATTTTAAACAAAGGTCCTCAAATCCACCTATCCTCATCAAAAAACAATTGTTTTTATTCTTTTTCTTTTAATAAGTTTCTGGATTATTTAAACTTAATACTAATTCCTATTTTCGATTAATATTTTATTTTTTATTAATACTAACAATCTATATTTAAAATCCGGAAACTGGGAATTTGCGATAGTTCTATTTTTTTTTTTCAAAAACTGTTTGACCTACCTAGCAATATAATTACAAATCAGTTTTTGGCTTCAAAATATTTTTAAAACAACCTATTTTTCGGAGTCATGAAAATAGTGTATTTTGCATGGCGTGAGAAACGGAACATTATGGTGGAAGTGACGGAATAGTTACATAAATTTTGATAACGAAAAAACTGGTTATTGCAAATTAGATCCTTACAAAAAATATTATGTGTGCACAGTTTCAAGACCGGATATGTGGAAGTGGATCTCAAAAATGGATTACGAGATTTGATCCTAACTATCAAGTGAAGTTAATGAAAAGTTTGTAAAACGGTAGCCAACAGAAGTTTTATTTTTTTCAAAGAAGTACAAATTCCTATAAATTATTAAAAATCATATTTTTTATAAGAAAAAAATTGGTGTACCTATTAAAGAAGGTTTAAAGATAAGATCATAGACGCTCAAGGTCATCAGCGTCTATAAAGAAGGTTCAAATTTGTCAAAATGACAAATCTTCTGAAAGTAAAATTTTCACTCTCACAAAAACATTGTACCTAATAATTATGATATAATGAAGATTTGAGAAATCGGATAGTTGATGGATATAATGCAATAAGAAAAAACGTTTTTGAAAGAGTTCGACAGACAATAAGGAGAAGATTGGATTTATGCATCCTAGCTGGTGGTGGTCGTTTTCAGCAGTTTTATCGCCCTGTATCTTCGAAACAAAGCGGCTTCCCGAAAATCATGAAAGGACAAAATATTCTTGAAATTATCCAAGGAATCATTCCTTGAATTTTTGCCGTATGTTTAGTAAACACCCTGTATAATAGATATTCTTCGGCCTACCATTCATGAGAAATCGTGCCACGTCCAAAACTACATTGTTGATTACGATTCCTCAGTTGGGGATGAAAATAACCAAAACAAGTAAAGTGTAACGCTTATCGATGATAATTTGGCAGAATATTCGCCACCACTGCATTAGGTAATCTCTACTCTTTATCTCTATACAGGATTATAATGAAAGACCATTTTTATTGCCACTGTATTTTTATTCCCTATACTATTTTACTCGAATTGCTTTTACAAATATTGTTGCAGCTGAAATGGCATTATTTTTACGATACAAATTATATTTGGATGAGCTGTTGGCAAAAAACTAACCTTCTTTGAACACAAAGTATATTTGTGTCTCCAAAGAAAACATGCAACATTGTATTGTAGTTAGTCGTGATTAATTAAATTACAATTAAAAAATAAATGACAACATTTTAAATAATTTGTTGTAGTGCCCATTGTGGTCTCGTCTCCTGGACTGCACAAATGTCTATTTTCGAAAAAGAATGTTTCTTGACAGGAATTGATTTGTAATAATTATTTTGATTTTTTTTAAACTTACTAAACAAAGACCAATAACAAACTGTCGAGAAAAAATCGCATCACATCAATCTTACTGGATATCGAATCTCCAAAATAATGAATTTAAAATATGAATTGGTGCTAGGCCCAAATAACCTTAGCTGTTGGTGGTCTTTAAAACACAATTTCGAATCTCCTATTTGATTTGCATTGTGATTGGTCGATTTTTTCAATTTTTTTTCTAAATTTTAAACTTGGGAAATGATTTGTACCCTGTCGCACCCGAATGACCACTGACCATCTTCTATTGCGAATGCTTGGTTTCCTTTCTTAATTATTGCATGTCAACTTTAAAATCCGAGAACTGAAATGAAAAGATTTACAAATTTCCAAATTCTCCTTTGTGATCAGTCGATTATTTCGAATTTTCCTTCCAAATCACACACATGATAATTTTAAAAGTCGATAAGAAACTAGGAAAAGATATCCATCATATCTTAATCCGGTTGGTGTTGAACTTCTAACTCATAATCTTCCAATGCGATTATTTAGATCCCGATAAACATCGAATCTTCTATCTCCAAATCCTTACATTGTGATCTTTCAATTAAATCAGATTTTCCTTCCAAATTACAATTTTAAAAGTGGATAAAACTGCATAAGACAAAAATTTTCATCACTCCTTATTTCAGGCTTAAGTGTTCAATTGTATCGCTTAATTATTTCGAATTCTCATTCCAAATTACAGATGTAAATTCAAAAATTAGACACGAAGTTACAGGGCAAAGGTTTCTACCACGTCTTATTCGAAAAGATATCAGAGCGTGTTCAATTGTTATTGTACATCTTGATTATTTCGAATTTTCCTTCCAAATGACAGACGTCAATTTTAAAATTAGACAAAAAGTTGTTGTGAAAATATTTCCATCATGTCTTATTACAATGGATATCAGGCTAAGTATTGCATCGTTTAGTTATTTCGAATTTTCATTCCAAATTACAGATGCCAATTTAAAAAGAAATTACAGGACGATTTCTATCATGTTTTATTCAAAAAGATATCAAAGTGTATTCTAGTGTTGCCGTCTAGATCTAGACTTTCTAGACTCATGTCTTGTCTTGTCTAGATTTTCAAGACAAGACTTGCAAAAGTTTTGTCTAGAAATTTTCAAGACAAGACAAGAGTTTTTTAATCTAGACTTAGACTTACTGAAGTCTTGATATTTCAAGACAAGACAAGACTTTGAAAGGCTTGTTTTGCCTTGTCTAGACGGCAATTCACTAGTGTGTTCAAATGTATCACTTGATTGGTAGTTCGAATTTTCCTTCGAAAATACAGACGTCAATTTCAAAACTGGACAAGAGTTGAAGGTCAAATATTTTAATCACGTGTTTTTCCAAAGGGTGTCAGGCTATCAAATTGTATCGATTAATTATTTCAAATCTTCTTTATCCAAATTATACAGGTGTTAATTTTAAAAAGTGACAAGATCTGTAAGAAAGAAGATAGAGCTTCGTTTCTAATCCTTCGAAGATCATTTATTTCATTTAGACGTGAAACATTTTTGACATTATGAGTTAAAAGAAAACTCTGCAAAGTAAACAGTTCTGTCCTTTTCTCTTCCTCCACGTGCGGGTATAATAGCCTTCTAATGCGATATGTGTACCGATGCGCCGACACAACGGCGCTCACTTAGAAGACGTTTCTGAAGAAGTTCCACTTCACAGCCTCGATCGGCTATCCTCCTGTTGAATACGTAAGGCCACATCAGCAAACAGACTACTTGGTCCCTCTATGCACCCATCTATACCTTGGTTTTATTATGTTAGGTTCACAGAACAAATCAAATGCCAGTTTATGACGTGAATTACGTTTAATGTTTCATACTGGGGTGGCATTTTAGAAATATTAAAAGTAACATAAGTACTTTAATGGGAAAGATGGACAAATAATCTTATATAAAACTTTTTATTTATCGCCAACGTTTCGTCAACATTGCTGACTTCCTCAGGGCTCAAAATTGGACGTTTTACATATTAGTCAATGTCCAATTTTGAACCCTGAGGAAGTCGTTTACGAAACGTTGGCGATAAATAAAAAGTTTTACATAAGATTATTTGTCCATCTTTCCCATTAAATTACTTATAGTAAACATAAGAATAACAATCAATATGATTAGACACCTATACCGTAACTAAATTCACTATATTAGTGAAATTAACATAAGAATATCAAACGAATTATCGCCATGATATTTATATAGAAGGCTATATAGCTATATGAGAAAGCCAGCATTTATTGTAATGTTGTTATAAAATAATAGCTCTCGCAGTTAATGGATCTGTGGTCATCGTTGCATATATAGGAAGAATTAAATGTATGCTGTCGGGCACTGTGTAGTAACTGGAAACTTTCCCGACGCGAAATTGGGAGTTCTGGGTTCGACTCCCGGCGGTGCATTTATTTTTCCTATATAGCCTTCTATATAAATATCATGGCGATAATTCGTCTGATATTCTTATGTTAATTTCACTAATATAGTGAATTTAGTTACGGTATAGGTGTCTAATCATATTGATTGTTATATTCTTATGTTTATATTAAAAACCGTATATAGATTTCTCGTTATAATTACTTATAGTAAATTGCAATGGACATAAACATTAATATTAGATGTAACGGAAATAGTAGGAAATGATTGACATGTTAAACAAAACACAGCATGTATAACTCTTTTAAGGTCTCAGATACAGTAAGCCAGGTTGCAGTGTGGAAAATCGTCGAACCAGGAATCGACTAAACGGTAATAAATCAAAAATGTATAACCAAGTAAACATTTAATAGAAAGAGGCATGTCGATTGTATTTCCCCCTCAATGCATTCGTATCTACCTTACCTGCCAGCCAATCGGTTCCGGTCCCCCGTTATCAACAATTTTAAGATGAGACCGCATATTGTGAACCAATCTAATAATAATAATAATGCGTTTAACGTTCGTTTCTCGACATTATGTCATAACAGACGCCATTCGTACCATTACTATTTTCCATTTTTACCACTTCCCGTTTTATACCTTTTTATACTTCAACTTAATTAATAGCAATGTGCGAATGGAGGAATTATAGAAAATTAGGATAAGGTAGGCAACTTTGGGACCATAAGAGTTTGACAGGTAATCGGCCATGGCCTTGAATAAGGAACCATCTAGATATTCATCTGGAATTATTGAGGTAAACCATGGAAAACCTCAAACATGATGGCCGGTACAGGAATTAACGTTTCTCGACGTGAGGCAGTAAGAAAAAATCCCAGCCACATCGGCCCCCGCCGGGATTCGAACCCAGTACCTTCCCAATGCGAGTCTAGTGCTGTACCACTAAGCTACATCGCTGGGTTATTGTGAACCAATCTTATCAGGTAAACATTTAAGTTTGAGTTTTACTGTGACCGCGGTTGATTGCAACGCTTATAAAATGCGCTCCACCTTCTTCGCCCGGCTTCACTCTTCACTGGCGGTGTGCCGTTTTCCGCTTCAAGTATTTTCCAATAAGAACCGGTAAAGAGAACTTAATGAAAAAACTGTCTGTTTGTCGATGGACGACTTTGTGGATCCATTCTTATATACAGAGTATCTCAGAACTAACGCCGGCGATTTTAAAAGCGTATTTTTTTGAGAAATTCCAAAACGAAAAGTTACTGGTTGTTTAAAAAAACCCTGTGTATTACGTATTTTAAATGCTGTACTGTGTAGTAAAGCTGTATATACATTTATCGTTAATTATAACAAAGAAATATCTTTAAAAAAATGTGAGCCTTCGTGGAACGCCTGGCAGATGTGAAACAACTCACTAAAGTTTTATCGCAATCGGATGAGTATTCTCTGAGATCACTTTTTCCCTCGGGCGAAGCCGGACCGGTCATTTATTATAATTCAGAAACCTTCGCTTAGCGTGTTCACAACAACTCACAAAAGTTTCAGCGCAAACGGATGAGTACCTACCTACCTATTCTCTGAGATCACTTTTTTCACTCGGGCGAAGCTGGACCGGCCAATTATTAATACGATTTTTACGGTTCCGTACTTACTAGGAACCCTTATGGTTTCGGTCATGAAGGCGCTTGACAATTACAAAAACGTATTATTTAATAATTCAACACCAATCAACATTTTTTAAACAAATTATTAGTAAAATAATAATTATGCAGCTCGCATACCTACGATATAGATCATTTGTTTTCTTGAAAAAAACAATGTTACAAAACTAACGTCCAATGATACTTTATAGTTATATCAATTCTCGTCTGATGTCGCTAGTACTACTCAATTCACTATTTTTGCTCACTGCTAATCCCCCATCAGAAATATCGCGACAATTCTAATTGGATATAAAGACCCAGCCTATAAGGTATACCGATTTGCAAAGTTTCATTAAACTTTGTCCAGTAGTTTTTGCGTGATGCGCTAACAACTGCGCGTACACCAGTTATCATTTTAACATTGGAAATGTTTATGTTCGTATATGGGGGCAGAGTTACGAGTTTTCGTTCAAGGCCAAAAGACAACGGTGTCGCGATCAAGTGAGGAGCAATCATGCAAAATTGAACAAGCGCAATTTTTTCGAAATATTGTGTTTTATATCATTGTATAGTTAATTGAGAGGTATTTGCGACGATCTGCGGTGTTATTTTTGAGCAAATGTTAATAAATACTGTAGAAAAATCCATTTAAAAGTTAAGTAATCAAGCAAAATTAAATGCTTATATAACAGTAGAATAATAGGGTTATTCCTGACAAAACTAAACAGTGCATTGATAATTAATATTGTGTGTATATAATAAACAGTTAATTATGTTTCATATATGCTGTTATCATTTCCAATGTCCTCGATGGCTGCAAGGATTGCGAAATCTGTGAATTTTTATTATATGTACAGAAAAAAATAGTAAAGGGCCCTCAAAATCCTCGACATTACTTCTGGGACATTCTGTAATATACAAACACGCTGGCTAAAGGTAAGGTAAAGTGCCTTGTGATAAACCGTGTCTGGACTCTGAAAGATTCGTTCAACAGATTTCTTTGTTTGTGTGCACAAAGATAAATATTTAAGTTTCAATGCAAAATGCAACCTCTAATATTTATTAAGAATATTATTTATTAAGGTGGTGAATTTAATTAACGAGTCGACATCCAGAACCGGGTTTATCAAATTAGAAGCCTTTAAAAAAATTAAGCATTTTTGTTATTTCATTATTTCGCGCTGCATGCTAGGAATCTGACTAGAAATTGGAGCTTTAATCAGTCTATCTACACTAGCATGATACAGGCCTTAGTTGTCGAGCGTGTATAATCTACAATCTAACTATCTCCATTTAGACCGAGAGTTAGTGACAATTTTTTGGTGTTATTTATTCAAGGCCCTATTTTTGTGAAGATGTTGAGGGTGCATATTAAAGTGCCCTCAGTAAGGGATTTTGCTAGATAGCGGTATGCAGGGAAGGATGCAAACCGCCCCCAACAGGTACCAAAAAATGGTGACAATTATTATTGCTTCAAGGCTGAAATTGTTTGTATATAGCTTGTCGGTGACCCAATAATGCCATTATAATATTTGCAGATCGATAGGTCAGTATTAAAGGGGTGGCAGATCACCCTAAACGTGTCATGTACCCGACGAAATTTACATTATTAGTTCAAGGTTCAAATTTTAATATGTTGTTACGCCAACTGTTTGAAGCATATATTGCAATTTGCAGAACAAAATGTCGGTATTAACCCCCTCTCTTAGAGGGAAACTTGCTAGTCTAGGTGTTTATATCGTTCTGCCAGGGGGTTAATACCGACATTTTGTTCTGCAAATTGAAATATATGTTTAAAACAGTCGCCGTAACTACATATTAAAATTTGAAATTTGAACTAATAATATAAATTTCGTCGGGTACATGACACGTTTAGGGTGATCTGCCACCCCTTTAATACTGACCAGTCGATCTGCAAATATTATAATGGCATTATTGGGTCACCGACAAGCTATACAAACAATTTCAGCATTGAAGCAATAATAAATGTGACCATTTTTTTGTTACATGTTGGGGGCGGTCTGCATCCCTCCCATACCGCTATCCAGCAAAATCTCTTACTCAGGGCACTTTAATATGCCTCTGTCAACATCTTAACAAAAATAAGGCCTTGAATAAATAACACCAACAAATTGTTACTAGCTCTCGCTCTAATAGTCAAGTTCCAAAATTAAAGATAGTGAGTCATGCATGTAAATAATTCAAAACGTGTTTTATTTAATTTTAAAATGTATAACAATTTTATACCTACAATTCAGTAACTATACTTTCTTATTATCTAGAAACTAATAAATTAGATATAGGTACCTGTATTGTAGAACAATAAGTACTGTTTGTTGTTTTTTGACGTTATTATTTCCTCCGAGATTCTTGATAAAGATTTCTATTTATTATTTTTAAACTCGTCATAACTTTATCGTTATATCACCGATTTAAAATATTTCGTTAAAAAAATAACGAGACCTTCAATCTGACATCCGAACGATATGTTGTTTTTTTTGCCCATATATTACTTTCTGTGCAACAATAAAATTACTCGATTGTGACGAAGGTCGTCGTCGACGGCCATCTAAAACTCGATCAGCGCCGGAAATGGTTTTCCAGTCTCGGAGTGATCGCGGGAAACCATTCGCCATTGTTGCAACACTAGAATGGAGGACGTAGCAAAGTTGGGATGGAAACGCGCTCTCCTTAAAATTATTTCTAACCTCAATCTACTACGAGAAGGGTGGATGGGCTGTCATCACGAATAATAGATACGCATACGTCATGATGCTATGAACAAAACAAAATGGACGGTTTAGTTTATTATACACGTACTATAACAGAACGCGTGTGAATTAGTGCTGTGGAGAATCGTCATTTTTGAGAATTTAGTGCTCGGTATTCGAGAACTTTCAAGAATCAAATACTTATCCGAGTACCGAATATTCAAGTACAAAAATCAACAAGCCGTGAGGTGTTTCGTTTATTAGGACTAAAGTGCGAGCCTTGAGGTCCACACGACGAACTTCCCAGTTTGATAAATATTTAATAATAATAATTAAATTAGATAGTACACAGAAAAGTAATCATTTTAATCATTAAAACATAATTATTATTTATTTTTAACAATAATTAAAAAAAAAAAAAAATGCTGAACCGATTTTTATAAAATTTGTCGGATCAAAATGACGTTAACAAAATCAAAATCAAAATGTATAACAATTTTTTATGTTTCAAGCTCACTACACTATTTTTACACTATTTTTAGAAAGATGTCTCTGTGTGTGTACGTACGTACGTACGTATGTGTCCATTTCTTTATAAGACGAAATCTCGAGAATGAAAAATGATATCGACTACGTTAGGGTGCCAATCGACGCGTATTAACGTAAATATGATCTGAAAGAAATTTTTTCAAAATCGGTTCAGCCGTTCTTTTTTATTAACCAAATAGACTCCAAAAAAGTAGATTTTGCACAATATCTCGCGAATAAAAAATTATATCGACTTCGTAAGGGTGTCAATCGAGGCGTGTTAACGTCATTTTGATCCGACATAAATTTTATAAAAATCGGTTCAGCCGTTTTTTTTTTTAAATTATTGTTAAAAATAAATAATAATTATGTTTTAATGATTAAAATGATTACTTTTCTGTGTAATTTCTAATTTAATTATTATTATTAAATATTTATCAAACTGGGAAGTTCGTCGTGTGGACCTCAAGGGTCGCACTTTAGTCCTAATAAACGACTCACCTCACGGCTTGTTTACTAGAATTTTTTTTGGAAACATTTTTGTGTCGGAAACGTTTTAAGCTACAGCCCTGAAAGAAAATAACGCGATTTCGTTACTCACACCGACAATAATTCACAAGTGTACTGTGGCCCGAGCTTATATTCAACTAACACCAGAGGTGGTTCTAGAACTAGATATAGAATTCTCTATACGCCTCAGGACGTAGAGGTTTATATATAAAAATAAAATATCCGATAGAAATTTTCAATTCAAACAAGATAGGTCAAGTGCGAGTGTTATTACTTGCATGCCGATTGCCGATGGTTCCGTACAACTAACAAACAAATAAATGTACCCGATATTTTAAATTCCATTTTATTAAATATTATTCAATAACACAAATTAGTAGTGATTTCGTTAACCGCATAATTAAGTTTGTTAGGTAATAGTTTTTTTCGCAAATTATTAAGTATGAAGAATATTGTTCTATTGTTCCTATAATTTTTACTAAATCCTCTATCAGTGTGAATATTTTTAAATGTTTTGATCTACGAAGTTACGATATAAGGAGGAGTGCATTGAAGTTTTAAGCAAACATTTTCGCTAATATGTCAAAAACTACGCGATCTAAAATAAAAGGAAATATCCTTCTTAAATTTAAATATCAAGTAGCAACTGTCAACGCATTCTGGAGGATTTGGGTTCAAATCCGTGTAACGTTAAAGCCAGTAAAGGTATGAGCAAAAGATACTGAACAAAAAAAAATTTTAATCCAAAATATAGAAAAACAAAAGAAACAGTAATTTTAACGATATTGGTAAGTATATTAAATAGCAACAAAAGTATAATTTTAAATAATACAAAATAATCAAACACAAATAATTAGAATTTAATTAATACAAAATAAACGAACACTACGAATTATTAAAAATAAGATTCAGAAAAAGGTAAGTATAGAGGCGTGAATCAAAAATTATAAAAATTAAGGAATCATTCTTTACAAATAATAATAATTATATATGTACATAATAATATAAGGCTACAACTTAGCACTGAGATGTGAATAGGTTGCAGCCTTACAAGACGTGAATGAAATAAAAACAATCAAATTATAAAAAACTAAATTTCAACAAATTATTATGCATATTAAAAATGTTTATTGGAAGAGCAGCCAATTACATAATTGATTCCTGCAAATATCGAAAAAAATCATTTTGACAACCATAGTTACAGCCAGGACTCTAACCTGAACCTTTCCACTATCGCGGCGGAATGAGTTTACATTACTCAGCCGTGACATGATTATCAATCTAACATTCTCCATATATGCAAAGGAATCAATAGATTTCCGCTACATGCGAGTGTTATTAATTATAGCTAGTAGATGCTGCTCTTCCAATAAAAAATTCCAATTGCAAAACAGTCGTATAAATCTATTTAATATATTATGCATATTGTTGCATCCGTGCAGTAATATTTGATATTTGCTTTTAAAATAACTCTTATGAAGTCACCGATATACTTAGAGTTCACCAAACAATGGACCAAACATTTGACAACAAATTTCAGTCGTCATCAGTTCATTTCAGCTAACGTATAAATGTGAAACTGTACAAGGAGTGACAGTGTGACCGGTGACGGTTTATCATAGCGCTCTTTCAAAATAACTCGAATACACTTCATGTCTGTGTGAATAACAGAAGAGAGTCAGTATGTTGTCTGTCTGTGTGTGACATAACCGAAGGTGTAGACCGAAGATGGAAAAAGATAAACGTGTCCCCGGAGGCCGGATCAATAGGCTTGATTTCCGTTCTCGGTCTGTACAGATATGCAACAGCACAAACTCCAAAAGCAGACGTTCCTGAAACGCTACATCAAAAAATCAGTATGGTGAATCATATATAGATGATAGATAGATGAATAGATAGATTCCCGCTGCACTCAGGGTTACAAGGATCCAGTATACATCCCCTAGCATTTAAACCAAGTCCTGAACAATCCTCGACCATCGCGAGAAGGCACTCAGTCCATTCGTGAACCTCTTGGTATAACCAAATGCTTCGTTCCCAAGGGTTAGAGATGATAAGATGGATAGACAGATTCCCGCTGCACTCAGGCTTACAAGGGCCCATTGTACATCCCCTAGCATCTAAACCAAATCCTGAACAATCCTCAATCCTCGCGAGAAGGCACCCAGTCCATTCGTGAACCTCTTGGTATAACCAAATGCTTCGTTCCCAAGGGTTAGAGATGATAAGATGGATAGATAGATTCCCGCTGCACTCAGGCTTACAAGGACCCATTGTACATCCCCTAGCATCTAAACCAAATCCTGAACAATCCTCAATCCTCGCGAGTAGGCACTCAGTCCATTCGTGAACCTCTTGGTATAACCAAATGCTTCGTTCCCAAGGGTTAGAGATGATAAGATGGATAGATAGATTCCCGCTGCACTCAGGCTTACAAGGGTCCAGTGTACATCCCCTAGCAGCTAAACCAAATCCTGAACAATCCTCAATCCTCGCGAGAAGGCACTCAGTCCATTCGTGAACCTCTTGGTATAACCAAATGATTCGTTTCCAAGGGTTAGAGTCTGAGGCACTTGTGCAGCATCTCGTTGTTTATTATTGTTGGGGTATATCTCCAAACAGTACTGAGCCTTTATAGAAAGCAATCAGTTCTTTTAGGGTCATACCCTCCAAATCATTGCTTCCCAGAATGTGAACACCAAAAGTTTTATTTTTGAGGGCGCCAATGAAGCACACTTGTCAATTATTTTGTAGGACAATTCGTCGGAGCTACAAAGCTACGAGTGTGTTCATTAGATTCGGCGTGTTTTTTCATAAACGTAGCTACCTACTTAAGAGTATTCGATAGCGGAAGTTACCCCCTGCACCCTTCATCTCAAATCCTTTCCCCTCGCCTATAAAACGGCTTCCACTTTCCCGACGCTATTTTTAAGGCTAATGGGTTCAGTTAAACGGCTAATGAAGGATCGAGAATCTCACTACAGATCCTACAGGCGAATTTTTCGAAAAAAAGTTTTGGATACGTATGAAAGATAGATAACGTAATTTTTTAAAAAGTTGTAAGTTTTTTCAGAATTTTTTTTCGCCTGTACGATCTGTAGTGTCATTGTTGGTCCTTTAAAAATAGCGTCGGGAGAGCGGGAACTGTTTTATAGGCGAGGGAGAGGATTTGAGATGAAGAGTGCAGGAGGTAACTTTCGCTTTCGAATACTCTGAATATCAAATCAACCGGAGATTTTATTTTTTGAAAAAATACGCACTTTTTAATTTCCATTCCTAAGCAAGTCTAAAAACTCTCAGAAAGGTACTACTTTAAAATAATTTCCAAACGAAATACACGAGAAAGGCACGCTCGAGAAAGTAACGAAATGCAAAAATCGCAATACCTCCAGTCTCGGAATTCAAGACGAGAACGATAATGATCACTTCTCGTTGAAACGAGACTGCAACGCGATAGCGTACTGATCTGATCTCTTCAGAAGTATCCAAATCATAAAAGAAAACGAACACAGCAAAAGAAAAACTGTCCAGTAGGTGATTTCAGAGCCGTTAAACCCAATCGGTCGCGAATGCTTCAATGTTTATTGATCTACTATAACCTTGTTTACACTTTCTAGAAAGAAAACACCCAGGGATAATAAAAAAAACTCAATATAAGACAAAATGGCGTTGCTTAATAGTTTCGTAATTTTCAGAACAACTTAATAAATAAAAAATTTAAAAAAAAATAGAACCTCCTTCAAAAAGCCACTAAAAAAAGAAGAAAATAATAAAATTTTCAGATCGGCGCCAATTCAATTGCTAAATCTTTTTATATACCTATCTATCTACTTTCATTTTATTAAATTGGCGCCGACCCCAAAATTTTATTATTTTTTAGTGGTTTTTTGAAGGAGATTCTATTTTTTTAAATTTTTTATTTATTTTCATATTTTACATTTTAGTGCCTTTACAAACGTAGTTTTCAAGTGATTAACCGACTTCGCTGTGTCAAAACTAACATTTACCTTAACGGTGTTACACTCCGCTACTAACTTTTTATTAAAATCAGTCGAACTACACAAAAATAATAAGAAATTAAAAATTCAGGAAGCTGTTGAAATAAAATAAAAAAGAAGAAAAATTAAAAATCTAAACCGAATAACGTGAGTGAAACCGCGGAGAAGGCTAGAAATAGTAGGTACCTATGCAAACTATTTTCTTTTTGAAGTGAAACTTCTTATGCGGCGTCGCTGCCTCGACGATTTGAAGGGTAAAATGCTAGCTCGAAAAAACGAAAATGTGTACCTAGTACCTATACAAAAATGTGTATATAAAAATGAGGTGACGGGAAAGAATGTTTGCAATGTATCCCCTCTTCTCGCGGGGTCTGTGTTACAATATGTTACATGGTATAGAGTATAGATAGACATCAGAGAAGATACGTTTTCTCTCTGATGATGCATTCACAGTTATGACGATTGTGATTGGTCGGACCGTCGTGTCGATCCGTCTACCATGACATATAGACCTTGAAACAGTCTGCAGTGGCAAGTCATTCGACTTTTGGACTTCGCACGCCGCACAGTGTATACAAGTGCTCATAGCCCTAATTGATTTTTATAATATTCATACATAAGAAGTTTCACTTCGGTCGTATGTACCGCGACACATGCCTTTTTTATTCTGTTTCAAAATAGTTTAATTTAAAAAGAAATCACAGACGTCAAGACATGTTCAATCTTTCTTTGTCCATCATGTCTTCAGCATCACCGATCGGTGTAAACCAACCTTCTTTATAGGTAATCTTATCCAATGTCGCGACAACAGTAACCTTTATGTCACGGTCAAAAACAGTGGCTTACTAGAGATTTTCAGAAAGGAAATGAAGATATCATACAGTCCGGTTCTCAATTTGTTACCGGTCAATATTTCATAGGTTAAACTGACTCCGTTGAAATGAGCCTTTTTCCTGAGAGTAGTTCCTTTAATTATCCACGAGAGGCAGTACTTGTGGTAGGTACAAACATTATTTATTTCCCATTAGTGTCGTGTCATTTTAGTGGTATAACTTAATTATTAAATTATTATTAAATTTATTAAATAATTAAGTTATACCACTAAAATGATACGACATTAATGGAGAATAAATAATGTTTGTACCTACCATAAGTGCTGTCTCTCGTGGATAATTGAAGGAACTACTTTCAGGAAAATGGCTCATTTGACGGAGGGAGGACATTTGGAAAAGTATCAGACATAAAAGACGTAATTGTAATTCTAACTAATATTATCTATAAATGCGAAAGTGAGTTTGTTTGTTTGTTCCGCTTTTACGCCTCAACTACTCAACCAATCTCTGTGAAACACGGGTAGCTTCCGCAATGGAGATGAACATAGGCTATAATAACTAGCCGACCCAACTTCGTCCGGGTGAAAATCGGAAGTAATCTCAGAAGACCGATTTCTCCGTTACTCCTGAACGGATTTTGTTCCGGTTTTCACGATTGGACAGATTGATTCAGAAAGGTTCAGATTTATAATTAAAACTGGCTGGACCGGCTTCGCCCGAGTGACAATCGGTGGTTTTCTCAGAAGACCGATTTCAAAAAAATTTCACTGTTCGATAGGCGATACTTTGCTTTAGGACATAAGCTATAATTACTAGCCGTCCCGGCTTCGCTCGAGTGAAAATCAGAGGTAATCTCAGAAATTACTGAACCGATTTCAATTTTTTTCCACTGTTCGATAAATTTTGCTTTAAGACATAGGCTATAATAACTGGAGCGAACATAAATTCGGGCGAATGAGCGAAGGGAGTGAGTAATGTATTAATAAAACATAAATTCATAGCAGCCGGGAGCGAACGAGCGAAGGGAGTGAGTAATGTATAATTCATAACACCCGGGTGAAGTCGTTCACATTAGGCGGCTTTCAAGTCGATAGGTCGTTTGTAAAACACACACAGCTGTGCCATTCGGTACGTTTTGTGCGGCGGTTTTGAAACAGCTGTGTGTGTTTTACACTATTACTTATGCGCTATATAATAAACGATCTATCGACTTGGGAACCGACTCGGTAAACGCTTCGGTTAAAACCGCCATGTCTGTCTTTGCCCTTATAGTATCTTATATTCAAGGTCATTTAAAGTCGATAACAGAAATAAAGGATAATGAAAAGAGACGCGCCCCGCCAGTGGTTTCGGTTTCTAAAGACTGTCAGGTCAGACGATGTCGGACGACAGCGGTGATTTTTATCTACACGCAAGGATGCAAACGCCACGCATCGAACTTTAATGAATGGCCACATGTCATGACTGAGCCGATCCTTGCATCGATCTATAAACTTTGTGTGAGGCCGCGGACGATATACCTCGCTTCACTGTACAAACAGAACATTTCGCTTATACAGTCTATAGGTATAAATAAACGTCTGTACCTACTCAAAAAAGCAAAACCGTTTATACTGAATTTTTTGTATTGTCGAGCATTTACAATCTACAATATTTACCTATCGATTTTTTTCTAATTAACCGACTTCGGTTGTATTTTTTTTATGTTTATTACATCAGAATTCCGTCATTTATAAACCGATTTGGAAAATTCTATTTTTATTGGATAGGGTATACCTTGAAGTTGGTTCCAAATAAATTTTACTTAAATCGGTTCAGTAGTTCGGCCGATTTTAATAAAAGTGAGTAGCGGCGTGTGATTCCTTTAAGGTAAATGGCACTTTTTGACAGCGTAAGAAATCGGTTTTATATAAAATAAAAAGTGATTAACGGCGTGTGATTCCTTTAAATAAAAAACAAAAAACTTTTAAACAAAAAAAAACTTCCTTCAAAAAGCTACAAAAAAGAGGAAAATAATAAAATTTTGAGGTCTGCGCCATTTTAATAAAATATGAAGTCGGTTAAAAAGTAGATATTAATTCAATTGGCACTTTTTAACCGACTTCATATCTTATTAAAATGGCGCAGACGTCAAAGTTTTATTATTTTGCTCTTTTTTGTGGCTTTTAAACGAGGTTTTTTTTTGTTAAAAAGTTTTCTTTACTTCCATATTCCGTGGAATTATGGTGATAGGGTCGACAAATCAAATCCGAGAAAGGTCAGATTTTGATTGGACTACTCTCAAAATGTAAAGAAAAATAATTGTTTACAACTAAAAATGAAGTATTTATTGTCAATTAAAAAGACAATGTAATACGAACATCTTCATTTGAACTACTAATTATAATTAATTACCTATACCTAGCTATTTATTATATTAATTTTTATGCGAGCTACTGAAAATACTGCCGCGAGCTACCGATAATTCGCTATTGACGGTTTGGCGACCATCGATCTATTGGACCGACTTGCCTAGATATATAATTCAAATGTTTCTATTAAAAGAGATACTGCTTGATCAATTCATGAGTGTATAGTCGAAGGTTCAATCTGTTGATCAAGTCGGAACGTCATAGCATTGATTTCTGCTTGACGGCGCGCATGACAATACAAATCAATTTTATCACTCGGACATCAAAAATATTAGCAAAACTTCTATGACTATAAGCACTAAGCAGGGTCGGTTAAAATAATAAGCCTTGTTGAGATATCTAGTTGTTGGTGAAGGAAATTGCATTGGGGTTCCAAAATTACAAAACTCTTATGCGTAGGTTTTAAACTTTACGGTGGCCTCCAGGCTCCATTCGAAGAATCTTTTTACAGTTGGTTTATTTTGCTTGCCAAAATTAATGTGTCAATTTTCGTTTGCTACTTATCAAGCGCAATTTATTTTATTAACTCGAAAATTTGATGTGAGTAGCTGCCTTTAAATAAAAATACTTTAAAATATTTGAAAATTTTGTTGGAAAGCAACCAATTATATAATTGATTCCAAACATATCGGAAAAAATCATTTTACCAACCATAGTCACAGTCAGGATTCTAACCTGAACCTTTCCACTTTCGCGGCGGAATGAGCTTACAATTACTCAACCGTGACATGAATACTAATCTAACATTCTCATTATATTGATTCCGAAGCATATAAAGAGAATGTTAGATTAGTAATCATGTCACGGTTGAGTAATTGTAAGCTCATTCCGCCGCGAAAGTGGAAAGGTTCAGGTTAGAATCCTGACTGTGACTATATGGTTGATAAAATGATTTTTTCCGATATGTTTGGAATCAATTATATAATTGGCTGCTTTCCAACAAAATTGCAATTCAGCAATATAAATCTTATTAATTTATTTTAAAATATTTGTTTGGTCGGCTAGATTCAATTCGTGCCTCAAAGGGTTGATACGAAGTCACAGATAACCTTAATTGAATGTATTTCTAAGGAGTACAGCAATATGTTGCTTTCCTTAATCTGATACAGTTGAGCAACAATAAATCGATCTGATGGTATAGCGTTAAAGCATGTATAGAGATACTGCTTATGCATGTATCTTTATTATCATCAAGTGGTGGGGCAGAACCGGTGGTAGGATCCTTCTATACAAGGAAAGGGACCCATCATGTGTTAGGGTGGCTCATTGGCTTTTGTGTTGACTCAGCGCGTTTATAAGCCTGTGTAGGTACCTATACATATACTTACATACATACAAACACCGGATCAATACAGAATTATCCTACAACCAAATCGAACGGATTTGAAAGATTTTGATTTTCACTTCTATGGAAAAATCATATATCTTACAAATAACATAACCTAAATGTGAAAAAGAAAAAAAATGACATCAACTTCAGCACCCTTAACCGGCCCTATATAACCAGTGAATGCAGTCTATGCAGGATGTGTATGTATTAAGACGCTAATGATCTAAGTTGTCGACGAGTCTATAATTTACAATAAATAAATAGGATGTGTATGGGGAAAATTAGTTAATTTTGCAAAAAGTATTGGTACCTAGCCTACAAAAACGTAAAAAGTGAAAAAATGAGCTGTTACCAGTTTGTTCGGCAACTAAAAGAATAGAAAACGCTCGTTTTAACATAAGTGTCATTACTCGTCCGTAATTTACCTCATTACGACACTCGGGGTTAGTTCGGTTTTGCGCTCAGATCGATCCGAGTATTCTAATGCGTTCGAAAAGATCTCTATTCTGCGTTCGGATTTAACATCTGGACGAGATCGAGCACGCTCGATGAGCTCTGAGGAAGCGAGGGAGCCAGCAGATTTAATCATATTCAGAGCAATCATTTTAAAAATGAGCGAAAACACGAGTTGTGAGAATGGATAAATTTCGAAGTTTATTTGTATCAGGTAAAAATACACATATAATACTTATTTATTCAAAGAATAGTAATAACCAACAAGCCGTGAGGTGGGTCGTTTATTAGGACTAAAGTGCGACCCTTGAGGTCCACATGACGAACTTCCGATAAATATTTAATAATAATAATTAAATTAGATATTACACAGAAAAGTAATCATTTTAATCATTAAAACATAATTATTATTTATTTTTAATAATAATTAAAAAAAAAAAAAAAAACGGCTGAACCGATTTTTATAAAATTTATGTCGGATCAAAATGATGTTAACACGCCTCGATTGACACCCTTACGAAGTCGATATAATTTTTTATTCGCGAGATATTGTGTAAAATCTACTTTTTTTGGAATCTAGTTAAGAAAAAAGAACGGCTGAACCGATTTTGAAAAAATTTCTTTCAGATCATACTTACGTTAATACGCGTCGATTGGCACCCTAACGTAGTCGATATCATTTTTCATTCTCGAGATTTCGGCTTAGAAAGAAATGGACACAATATAGTACACACACACAGACATCTTTCTAAAAATAGTGTAGTGACCTTGAAACATAAAAATTTGTTACACATTTTGATTTAGATTTTCGGACCCATTACAATAACTTCCAATGGGAAGTTAAAAAAGGATGAATATCCGCTTTAGTAAAAAGAATTTTAGTTACTGGCAACATTTTATTCTGACGTTTGGAAAAATCTGCTAGATTACGTTCGGAATTGTTTAGATGGCTCGAATTGCTCGTTTGTTACGTGACCAAAAATCTGTCGCTCGGCTCGAGTGCAAAACCCTAGATATGCAATCTATTTATTTATTGTAGATTATAGACTCGTCGACATCTAAGGTCATTAGCGTCTGTCAACTACACTAAATAACAACTAACTTAAGACTAAATAACATCACAAAATATCCATGAGCGCAGGAGGGATTCGAACCCACGGTAGTCCAGTCTAGAGGTTGCGGCACCAAGCATGCTAACCACTAGGCTATACTGCCCTCGATATGCAATGTACTATAGAATAGAATAATTTATTAGTTAAAAACCACAATGTGGATAACTTCGTCAAATACATTCAGTAAAATACAGACAAGAAAACAATTTAATTAGGGTGTGTAATTATGTAATGTAATTTTGATAAGATATGGAGTGAGTTCGGTGCCTGACAAGACGTAAGCAGGACGAGGCGGTATAGTGATCGAGGGCACGCTGAGTTCAACTTAAGGACGGCCGGTGTTCAGAACAAACAGGCACAGGGTGGCTCTAACAACACCACCCACCATCTATCCATACTCTTATAGCACTGTACCTCTATACTACACAGTGCTCTCTCAATAGCTGTTGCAAAATGTAGTAGATGTGTAACAGTTTATGGCTAAAGCACGGTTGCCATTCACACAACACGCCCTTGGATACCTGTTAGTTTTCAATTTTATTTTATTTATTTATTGTAGATTATAGATGCGTCGACATCTCATGTCAATAGCGTCTTTCAACTACACTAAATAACAACTAACTTAAAACTAAATAACATCACAAAACATCCATGAGCGCAGGTGGGATTCGAACACACGACAGTCTAGTCTAGAGGCTGCGGTACCAAGTACGCTCACCATTAGGCTACACTGCCTTCTGTTAGTTTTCAAATCACTTAACATTCTAAATATTCCGTTTTTACAAACAGCTGATAGACGCTGATGACCTCAACGCCAATGAATTGAAGTGTTTTTATTTTCCCAAATTGAAAACTGTTTTTCTAATTAAAGACTGGTAAAGAAAAGTTTATTTTTCTTACATTTAATCCTATCTGCGTTTGCGCAGTGAGACGTCACGTTATAATGTACTGCGACAGTGGAAAAACAAGGTTGTCACGTCGATAATGCAGTTTTCTGCAAGACAAAAACTATTCGACGCGACATCTCTCGAGTGGAAAGGGAAGTATACTTTTCATGCATATAAAAAAAATTGTGTTTTAAAGACCACCAACAGCTAAGGTTATTTGGGCCTAGCACCAATTCATATTTTCAATTCTTTATTTTTTTTTTTTATAATAAATTGAAAATCCTATTGACACTTTTACCAGCTCTCGGGTTAGAACCCGGGAACTTGTAATAGAGAAACCATAGCAACGCCATGTAAACAACAGCATTGCTACACACTCGGGGATACATTAAATAAGAACCTTATAGATACATCAATGTTATAAATACCATATGGTTTTACAACATAATATTCTAGAAATAATTATATCTTGTAGACATCGTAAGATAATCTACATTGTCAGATACATACATAATAAAACACAGTAAAGAAATCAAATCCAATAAGTTTTGATTTTTAAGATATATAATATGGAGAATGTTAGATATAGGTAAGCATGTCATGGTTGAGTATTAAGTAAGCTCATTCTGCCGCGATAGTGGAAAAGCTCAGGTTAGAGTCCTGACTGTGACTTTGGTTGTTAAAATGATTTTTCCGATTAACATTTTTATTGGAAGAGCAGCCAATTACATAATTTATTCCAGCAAATATCGGAAAAAATCATAGTCACAGTCAGGACTCTAACCTGAACCTTTCCACTATCGGTGCGGAATGAGCTTACATTACTCAACCATGACATGATTACCAATCTAGCATTCTCCACATATGCAAAGGAATCAGTAAATTTCCACTACAAACAAGTGTTTTTAATTATAGCTAGGTTGTAGTCTTGTAGATGTGAATCATCGAGAGCTATTCATGTAGGTGAAAATTATTAAAATGATATTTGCAGGAATCAATTATGTAATTGGCTATTCTTCCAATAAAAATTTTTAATAATTAGTATCAACATTTTACTTCGATTGATGCGCGAATCGGCCTGCATCTGTTTTCATATGCTGCAATGGGCCAAGTGAGAACAGGCGAGTGGAAACCCGGTGCTACTGACGGTTTAGCTACTATACCCTCCTCCGTCCGCCTCCTCTCATTCCCCTCTCGTTCACCAGCCCTCAAACGATCAACAATTTTATGGCAAAGGCATCGAATATAAAACAAATATATGAAAGCGCGAAGAATGAACGGGGACAGCCGGTCCCAGCCGATGGAGAAATCGGTTCATTGAACAATCAGTGATCCAAAATGTTATTTGACTCGAATGATTCCATCATTGACAAAGTTACTCGTTATAATAAACTTCGTAGAGGACTTAATTCATCGCCTAAATATCATTAATGTTTGATTCGTTTGATACAAAAATTCAAAGAAATACAAAGACCTGAGAATATTCGAGAACGTTGGGATAACCGACTCTGTTTCCAGATTACAACCTGAAACCCAGTAGCGTATTTACCCTAGGGTCATGGCCCGAGGCGGCAGGCTGCGAGGGGCAGCGCAACTCAACTTTGGGCGCCTTTCATTATCGTTACCTATCTTTTATTTTATTGCTTTTTGACTTGCCTTGCCTTACATGTGCCTTACATGTGAGAAGTGTGTGTGAGAAAACACGTGTCTTTTTTTCTCTCTACATTTATTGTTTTTTTTCGGGTTTTTGTCTCAACATAATTTTGTTTTCTATTGTATTAAAATTATAAAGGTATAAGTGTTCCAAACTACTAGTGGTTGTGAACAGATCTTCAGTGGTTTCATAAATATAAGTGGTTTTCTATTAGCTTAATACAGTTTTATTCATTATTTTTGATTAAATTACAGTACATTGTGTGCAAAGTGTGTCTAACGTGTTTATGCTGATTCTCAAGTCAAAACAGTACTTCTAATTTAGTATCAGGGTTGGACTTTTATTGACATATATTTTTCTCTACTAATATGGTGAATTGCGTAAAGTGTGATCTTGCACTTCAATTAAATGAATTTATAACGTGTAATACTTGCAGCGGAAAATATCATTTTGACTGTGGTCAGGTAAGGGTGGCTGCATTTAAAACTTGGGATGCAACCAAAGTTAACCTTTGGAAATGTTATAAATGTAAACCCGGTTCATCGAAGTCAAATCCCGAAGTAAATGAGTGTTCGATTGACAATATTACAAATATTATACAAACTTCGATCCAAACTGAACTTGCGCCTCTAATTTCTAAATTTGATAATTTTACGACAATTATAAAAAACTTAACTGAAACATTAACGATCGTGCAAAATCAAAATAAAGAGCTAAAAGAGGAAGTCTCCAATTTAAGAACTGAAGTTGAGTATATGAAGCAAGCATCGTTAATAAATAATTTGGTTCTAAATGGGATACCTGAGGATAAAGATGAAGATTTGGTTGGAAAAATCATTGAATTAGGTGAAGCAACTAATGTTAATATTAATTCCACGGACATTGAAAATATTTATCGTATAAAATCACGTCATGCGGATAAACCAAGGCCGATAATTGTAAAATTTATCCATTCTAAACCAAAAAATGAGCTTTACAAACAGTGTAAAGTAAATAAATATCAGACTGGGCAAATTTGGAAAAATGTTTCTATAAACAATAATTTATATGTAAATCATCATTTCACCCCTCACTATAGTGAATTATTTTTCGAAGTCAGAAAATTCAAAAACGAAAATAATTTTAAATATGTATGGTTCAATAACAATTTCATTAAATTAAAAAAAGATGACGATTCTAAAGTAATTGTGATAAAACGTATTGATGATTTGGCAAATATTTAATTTCTGATTTTCCAGTGTAATTAATAAATAAAAAAGGATTCCTCTATCTCAACGCAATGGCCGATAATAAATGTTGTAATCTGGAAGTGTATGGTGTTAATAATTTTACTATTGTTCATATTAATATTCGATCATTAAATTCTAAATTTGGTAAGTTCAAAGACTTTGTATTACTCAATAATTATGATATTATAGCGATTTCAGAAACTTGGCTTAAAACAGACTATAGTGATGACAAATTTAATATTTATGGATATAACTTTGTACGATGTGATAGGGACTTTAATCGAGCTGGTGGTGTGGCGTTATATGTACGCAATTCAATTGACTTCAAAAAAATCACTACAAATGATTGTGACAGTGATAAAAATGATGTCGATCAATTATGGATTGAGTTTAAATACAATAAAATTAAGTTTGGATTGGGATTAATTTATAAATCACCACACATTTCTTATAGGAAGCTCACTGTTGTTGAACAAGTTCTGGCCAAAATTCTGCCAACTGTTAATCATGTTATTTGTACTGGCGATTTTAACATTAACTTCTTTAACAAATTAAGTCCAGATTATTTATTCATCAAACATATGTTAGACAGTTTTGGTTTAGATCAAATAATTGAAGCTGCTACACGTGTCACGAAAGAATCAGCTACTCTATTAGATTTAATGTGTATATCTGACCACAACTTAGTTTCTAAATCAGGTGTCGTCAGTATTGAAGAACTGGTGGATTTAAATTTAGATCACAACTTAATTTACTGCGTTTTGAATCTTCCTAAGCCGTGCCATGCCTCAAAGTTTATTACCTACAGAGATATATCTAACATTGACAAGGATGCATTCGAAAAATATGCTGAGAACACTAATTGGAATGAGATTATCTCTTTAAATGATATCGATGAAAAAGTAGAATGTTTCAACAATAAAGTTACTGATCTTTTTGATCGTTTTGCTCCGTTAAGAACAGTCAAAGTAACCAAACCCTATCGTCCATGGATAACTCCGGTAATCAAAATTATGATTAAGCACAAAAATAAGGCACTTGCTGCATACAAAAAAACTAAAGAAAATTCAAAATTAGAATATTTTAAACAGCTCAGAAACTACGTAACGGCGTCTATAAGAAGAGAAAAATTAGCATTCATGACATTCTGTAACAAAAATAGCAAATCAAGCGATCAATTATGGAGAAATGTCAAACATTTAGGTGTTAACGACATTAAACCTGATCTTCCATCTCATTTGAATGATCCTGATGGGATCAATGATTTTTTCTCTATTCAGCCGAAAATTCTATCAGACACTGTTGTCGACGAGTATCTAAATGCTATCCCTAAGATATCGCCTAATTTTGAATTTTGCACGACTACTGTTAGTCATATTGAGCAAATTATTTCTAGTTTGCATTCATCAGCCATTGGTATCGATGGAATATCTGCCAACATGTTAAAACTTTTGTTGCCTTATATAAGTCCTTACATTACACATATTGTTAACTGTTCTATACTTTCATCTGAATTTCCTGCGTTGTGGAAAGTGGCTCAAGTCAAACCTATCCCGAAAAACAGTAAACCGTCGAGCTATAATGAACTTCGCCCTATCAGTATTTTACCAAATCTATCGAAGGTGTTGGAAAAAGTTTGCTGTAGTCAAATTAACGAGTTTCTAGAAACATCCGACATATTACCTGCAACGCAGTCCGGTTTTCGTTCAGGGTTTAGCACAACTACAAGTCTAATCAATTTGTGTGACGATTTCTTAAGAGCTTATGATACTACACAGATATCTTTGTTAGTTCAAATTGATTTATCAAAAGCATTTGATACTATTGATCATCGCTTACTTCTTGCAAAACTTCAATACTTTGGTTTCTCTGCAAAAGCAGTTGCCTGGTGTCAAAGTTATCTTACTAATAGACAAAGGCAAGTTATTCTACCGCCAAATAATTGCTCGAAAATGAAACATGCAGGCTGCGGTGTACCGCAGGGCTCCATTTTGGGGCCCATTTTCTTCCTTATTTTTGTAGCAGATTTACCAAAGTCAATCGTCAACTGTAAGCTTCATTCCTATGCTGATGATACACAACTTGTTCTTAACTTTGATCCAAGTCACTCAGTTCATTTCATACAGCTTTTAAATGAAGATCTCAGCCGACTTTCCAATTGGATACAAGATAATGGTTTGAATATTAATACCGACAAATCGTCCGTTGTTTTGTTTGGCAGTAAAACGCAGCGTTCCAAATTTAATAACTTTAACTTGTCAATTCAGTTGGATAATAAGCAGCTAAAACTATCAACATGTGTAAAAAGTCTGGGTGTTTATCTAGATGAAGACCTCTACTTCACACAGCATGTGAACTTTAAGCTTAAAGCAGCCTATTTTCGTTTAAGATCAATTTATCATCTGAAGACAGCTTTAACAACAGAGATAAAATTGCGCTTAACGAATGCTTTAGTGCTCTCTATTGTAAATTATTGTGACTGTGTATATGTACCGACTTTAAGATGTGTAGACAAGGACAGACTGAAAGTGCTTCAAAATTCATGTATTCGTTACTCGTACGGAATTAGGAAGTATGATCATATCTCTAAGTATCGTGAGCAGTGCAACATGTTAAGTGTTAGGAATTACATGGAGATTCATTATCTGTGTCTTTTGCATAAAATTATATTAACTGGGAAACCAAGTTACTTGTTTAATAAAATTGTTAGACGGTGCGATACAATAACAGTTGATGTCAATTTGCGCTCTGTGAACTATTTGGTCATTCCTGAGCATAAAACGTCCAAATTTGAATGTAGTTTTTCTTATTTAGCACCATCCTTATATAACAATTTACCTGATGTAATAAAAAACTCAAGTATACCCTTATTTAATGAAAAAGTTAAACATCTTTATAAACAGTAGAACCGGTATATTGAATTTATATGTTGAATCTTTTTGTTTTGGTTTTTTCTCTAAATTGTTTCTGTACTTATAATTTATTTAGAAGTATTATTATATATTTGTATCATTCTTTTTCTCTCACATATATGATTGTATCTTTCTTTGTTGATGGTTTGGAATGAAAACCAGCTTTAAGCTGATTTCCACACCATTTGATAAAATGTTTATTTTATCAATAAAGGCATTATTATTATTATTATTATTATTATTATTAAGAAATTTAAAAAGTTCACCTAATTAACGACAAAAACTAAAACTCATTAGTTGATAACACAAGATGCGGGGCGATCGTGAATTGCCGGCCGGCATGTCCGTCGCGACTCGGGACTAGACGAGATGTTTATTCTTTTGTATGGCCTTTTTTCATTATTAAAAGACTTTTGATTTTTTCCCGTTAATTTATAGGGCGTAAACTTTATAGGCTCAGGGCTCCAAATCTTAAAATACGCCATTGCTGAAACTTAGTGACAATTTTATTTGATTACAATTCTTCCGAGTGTCACAACACACACAATTTTTTTTAAACACTTTCAATACCGGAATGGGAATAAGTACGAGGGGACTAACAAATGATCTTCCAGGTCGCTGCAGTGAACGAAGGGCAGTTTATGCCTTACGCCCCATGTAAAATCTAATCTAATCTAGTCTTTAAATGCCCGGCAGAAACCTGGTTTTGCAGTTTGCACCAAATGTCCAATAAGACAAACGACTGAAACTAAAGGCGGCGTTATACACGTGGCATCTGTCAGGCACCAAATATCAAATGTTTGTTGTTTTGCAAATATTTTGTAGTGTAAATCTGAAAAAATTGGCAAATGTACGCTATTTGCCAAAAATAAAATGTTCGGCAAATTATTACACATCAATAAAGTGGGTCAATGTTTGTAAAACAAATAATTCGTACCAGATATACACAAATTTGTGTATAAACATCCATGTCTGTGGTTTCACAACTTCGTTAACAAACAGTTCGTCAAATGCCAAACATTTGGTATTTGTCACAATGCCACATGTGTAACGCCGCCTTAACACTGTTACAGAACGCTCTAGAGCAAGAATGCCCAACCCAAGGCCCGACATGGTTAGGTATATGTACTATGGACATAGAGTCGTCTATTTGGCCCGCATCTTTTAAAAAATATGGCTCACTTAATTTTTAAGTTAGGCACCCTTGTTCTAAAGTCTAGACGGAAATACGGGAATGCAGTTAGACACACGAAAACACACCATAGGCGCATTTTAGGCAGTGAAAGCGTTAATTAAACAGGAAGAATGGACCACTTATCATAAAAGAGACAATTTTATCTTTTTTTTATTTAAAAACGATAGTTTTAGAGATAACTCTGTTAATTCTCCGAATTGAACGTATTATATGAGACCTTGAACAATTATAGATTTTATTATCATTAAACTATGTTTCAACACACGTCCTTGACTTTTGTTGATTTACTAAATTTGTTTTACACGGTGTGTAACTAAAATTAATACCGGCACAAATATTCCTCTTCTGTTTATAGAATGAAATAAATGAGAGCCATCATAATTTTATTCGTCAGACAGCCTTAGTGGCAAGTAATAGACCGAGAGCTTAGTGACAATTTTTAGGTGTTATTTATTCAAGACCTTATTTTTGTGAAGATGTTGAGGGAGACATATTAAAGTGCCCTGAGTAAGAGATTTTGCTAGATAACGTTATGGGAGGGATGCAGACGCACCTTCAACATGTAACAAAAAAAATGGTCACAATTATTATTGCTTCAAGGCTGAAATTGTTTGTATAGCTTGTCGGTGACCCAATAATGCCATTATAATATTTGCCAATCGATTGGTCAGTATTAAAGGGGTGGCTGATCACCCTAAACGTGTCATGTACCCAACGAAATTTATATTATTAGTTCAAGGTTCAAATTTTAATATATTGTTACGGCGACTGTTTTAAGCATATATTTTAATTTGCAGAACAAAATGTCGATATTAACCCCCTCTCTTAGAAGAAAACTTGCTCGCCTAGGTGTTTATATCGCTCTGCAAGGGGGTTAAAATACCGACATTTTGTTCTGCAAATTGAAATATATGCTTAAAACAGTCGCCGTAACAACATATTAACATTTGAACCTTCAACTAATTATATAAACTTTGTCGTAAATGACACGTTCAGGATGATCTGCCACCCCTTTAATACTGACCAATCGATTTGCAAATATTATAAAGACATTATTGGGTCACCGACAAGCTATACAAACAATTTCAGCCTTGAAGCAATAATAATTGTGACAATTTTTTTGGGGGGCGGTTCGCATCCCTTCCATATCGCTATCTAGCAAAATCCCTTACTCAAGACACTTTAATATGCCTCCCTCAACATCTTCACAAAAATAAGGCCTTGAATAAATAACACCTAAGAATTGTCACTAGCTCTCGGTCTTTAAGGTATGTGTCAAACGTGTACATTTTTTATTCGTCAGATGGCGCTAGTGGCAAGTAAGTATGCTAAATGTTTAGAGAATAACGGTTTAAAATAAATAATCAAATAAATATAAAACTGTAATTTAGCCGCTAAGTGATTGAATGACGGAGACCTACTTTATTTGCTAGTGGCTCCATCAGATGGCGGAAAAAATAAACAGTATGGTACTGACATTTGGATGACATCAAAGTGTTTTGTTTCACACGTCAACCACTTCCGACTATTTTCGTTGCATCTAATATTTCTAAAATGCCACCCCAGTATGAGACATTAGATGTTATTCGCGTCAAAAATTGAGGAGCACAGTGGTTCACAACTTTACACAAATGCAATCCAAATAATGGAGTCTGGAGTCGTTCATATTGGTCAGGTCTTTATGAGATCGATTCATAATATTTCAAAAAGCAACGAGTGCAGAAAAGAAACCTGTCGCAGATTTTTATATAAGGCAATAATATTGTAGCGAAATATATTATCCGCAACCTGTTCCTTACATTTCCCAATTTTTTTATTCGGAATAAAAGGGAATGTTCCATACATATGAACAGTGAAGCACTGGACACGGGTTGACCTGACGTTTAATATTTCACACCATGAGCAACCTGCAAACGCTGTACTCATTTTAACCATTTTTATCGTATTATTTCAAGAAAGAATATTCGCTTTTCAAATCGTCTTTGTCTGGCGTTTCACTAAATTCGTGGCTGCAAGGAAAGTGGCTTATATCGAATTTCTGGTTATTTTTAGTGTTCCGTGCAAACCGAACACTAAACTTATCAAATCATTTCGGTGTCCAATTACAGACTTGAAGTATAAAAAGTTGAATTTTGATTGGGGGGGCTATTTTCAGGGGGTGAATTGAGAAATGAAAAAAAAAACTTTTTCCAGGGGCATCGTCAAATGAAGGCTTATTGAAGCACGAATTCAACAATTTGGCTGATGTTTTGCGAAATAAAGAGTTCGAATATCTTTCAGACAAAGATGTCGTGCCTGCTTGGAAATGGAAGGAGGGCACTTTGAACATCTTATATGTAACTTTATTTTTTGGTTTTGCTAGAAGCTTCTTTTGTTTGTTTGTACATCTAATCTACTCTAATCTAACTATCTAATCTAATCTAACTAATATTATAAATGCGAAAGTTTGGATGTATGGATGGATATATGTATGGATGTTTGTTACTCAATCACGCCAGAACGGATCTGGATGAAACTTGGCACAGAGATAGATCATAGTCTGGAATAGCACATAGGATACTTTTTATCCCGGAAAAATGTACGGTTCCCGTGGGATAGTTTTGTTTTTGTTTTTTCACAGAGCAAAGGATCGACATGATTTTTCCATAGTGGTAGTTTAGGGGTCAGAGAATGTTTTAGGCTACTTTTTATCCCGGGAAAATGTACGGTTCCCGTGGGATAGATTTGTTTTTGTTTTATCTCTGAAAATACTAAACCGATTCCAAAAATTCTTTCACTAATAGAAAGCTACGCAGGAGGGGGAGATTCTCGCGGGGGATAACAAATTAGAGGGGAGATTCTCGCGAGGGAATAACAAATTAGGGGGGAGATTCTCGCGGGGGGATAACAAATTTTGCACAGGAGTTCCTTATATAGGTATCGTAGGCGAGCAATAATGTATTAATAAAATTCGAGCGAACGAGCGATGCGAGTGAGTAATGCATTATTAATATTCGAGCGAACGACCGAAGCGAGTGAGTAATGATTTAATAAAATACGAGCGAAGCGAGTGAGTTATATATTATAAAATTCGAGCGAATAAACACTACCAGCCTGGCTTTGCTTCGCAGGAGGAGAATTTCTCGCAGGGGGGATAATAAATTATAAATCGTAAAATACGTGGGCGAAGCTACGGGTAACGGCTAGTAATAAATAAGTAATAAATAATTGCAAATAAATGTTTCAAAAAAGAAGAACCTTCCATATCTCCAAAACCGTGACTTTGTTTACTAAGACTTTTTTGTTTATTTTGGTCCATAATTACCTTCTTAAATTTGCTACATTCTTTTTTTTACACCCTGTATATATTATGATGTATTTTTTATCTTTTAATTTCCATATCACACTGTGCAACAGACAAGCCTGAAAAATTTATACTTACCTATTGTAATTTGATAATGAATGTTAATTCGTTTGTGGAAAAGCACGTTTTTGCACTCGAGGGACCTCAAAATAGGAAAATATTATAAAAATTCGACTGATGACCAGTGCTATACTTCCCACCTAGTAAATATTTGCAAAAAATAAACACTCTTTTTTTTTTATTCTTTGACTAGGCCCAAATAACCTTAGCTGTTGGTGGTCTTTAAAACACAATTTAATTTTTATTCTTTCAAAAAAAGCATGGCCCTCTTTTTTGGTTGGTGATCTACTGATGGCTAGCTTAATATAGCAAAAATCATGGTTGCCTTGATTTACGTACAATTTTCTTTTTTTAGTAAAATATTTTTTTTCTCGAAAACTATACATTTTAGAGAAAAAAAATATTTACATTTTTTTCATATTATAACATCTAGAATTCATTTATATTTTTTTTTACCTATGTTAATACGTGACGTTGAGGACGTTTTTTTGAATATCTCAGGATCCACTGAACCGATTTGACTCAAAATCTAATCAGATCTAAGTTAAAGGCTGATAAACACAATAGAGCAATCGGCATGCCCGTATGTTGTTCCGTTCTTAAGATATCGAAGGCGAAAAATTGACCACACACACACATACACACACACACACACACATACACACACACACACATACACACATACACACACACACATACAGACATCAGTCAGAAAATGATCTTAAACGATTGCTAGGGTCTTAAAACGTGAAAATCTGTTAAAATCTCGAAATATTTTTTTCGGACTAAATCCATTACTTCCCTACCATAGTAGAGGTGGGAAGTAAAAATTTAATTTTGACCTAAATTTGTCACTTGTGAAGTTGAAGAATGGTAAAACTATAACATTGACCATATTAACACCCGTTATTGTCAAAAAAAAAGAGAAGAGCGCGGGTTAAAGTTAAAACTGGAACCGCCATGTCAAAAATATTATGTATTGTATTATGTTTTTTATTTGATGACAATAAATCTTTTATATATATATAACATTCTGTATAAGCATAAGGAAATTATTATCAGAAGCAATCTTGAAATGAATTTCAAATTGATAAAATATCTGTTGATTTAAATGTCCAGATATTTTCCGTCTTCTTAAACTTCCGGTAGCATTTCGATGCAACATTTGAACAGTGTCTTTTATCAGTACATATAATAAGCAAAAGAAAAAGTAAGAACCTTATGACGTGGTGAAGTCTATGTATTTCTTTATCTGCACATCCGACTGTCTGTCTGACAGTGGAACATCATGTCCGGTTTGGTGTAGGAGGTTGCGCTTCGACGATGAGCGTCGCGACGTCTGCCTGTACTATACATCCTCCCTGACTAACATACGTCGTAACCGGAAAGTAGCGATTTTCTCCGAAAATACACGTATTATATGATTTATTATGGTTTTTATAGATGGATAGACATTGTAAATTATAGACGGTAGACAACAGAGGTCATAAGCGTCTGAATGGTTTTTATAATTCGACTTAATTACAGATGGTGGTATCTACACGCAATTTGAAAATTTCTACGCGAGGACTAGGGTTCCATGGACTATTCTAAAAGTCTAAAAATGGAGGTCCGTAAAATGGGAGGGATAAAAATAAAAACTCTCGATAAAATTCTATTCCAGGACTCCGGCAATCAAAGAGATTTATCTCATGTTCAACTAAAAGGACTAAAGAACTCCTTATTCTCAGCAAAGCAGAGCTGAGAATATTGACAAGATTTTGAAGAACTCTCTGATATAGAGAAATGGTGATCCGTAGATGATGTAGAAATTAGGAGAGAAAAACTCAGTGACAAAAGGATCCTTTTGCCACTGAGTTTTTCTCTCCTAATTGACAGGATTCTTCACTGGCCACTGCCCTCTGAGATACCACCTCTCAAAGATGGCTAAGACTCAGGATGATAAATGTCGCTTCTGCAACTAAGCAAAAGAAACTGTTGAACACATCCTCTGCGCATTTGAAGACCTTTTCTAGAGCCTGATGAAGTGTGGAGGGCAGCCCCCAGCAAAATAGTAAGATTTATCAAAAGCAGCCTACCCGACTGGGAATAAAAGGTCACAAAAGGTCTTTTAGGTTGCAGAGATTATTGTGAGGTAAATTTTCCCATCGCCCCTTTTCGATCCCCCTCTATTCCCGAGGTTAGTTGCGTTACAGGACTGAATTTTTTCAAGGGAGTTAAGATTACCAAAAAAAAGCAGTATTTCAAATTTCATACGTCTAGGTGGAACGGTTTCAAAGATACGAATGTCCAAAAATCACAATTTTTGGCATTCACTGACACGACTAACTAATAGATCATCAAAAATGTAGGGTACTTCCAATCGAGCTATAGCTTTGAAATTTGGAACATAGATATAGTGTTTAAGATGATAATTATGAAAACAATCGAAAATGATTGAAAATCCAACATGGCGGACTAAAAATCCTAAATGGAGGATTCTGACACGAATAGATGCTGTAATGAAAAATCATTTGAGTTTATATTATGTATCTGAACAAAAAGTTACGATATCCCACCAAAAACATACATGTAAAAAAACAGGCCAACATCTCGTCAGGACTATGTGTTTTGTTATCTGAAAAGAAATATAACTGAAATGTAGAAATTATGCCAAGTTCCTTGCCTACAAGGATTTCAGATAACAAACACATAGTCCTGACGAGAACTTGGCCTGTTTTTTACATGTATGTTTTTGGTGGGATATACACATACAAAGATACATACATATAGACTGTTAAAATCATAAATCTCCTTTTTTTTCGTAGTCGGGTAAAAAGAAAATAGTACTGACATCTGTGGACAAAAACTTCAATTAAAAAAAATGGGTGTGTGCTTATGACCACACGACAGAAGTGAAAAATTTTTTAATTTTTGGTGTCATCTATTATAGCGCATTTATGAACAAAAAATAATTTATTACTAAAATATTAAAATTGTATTTTTAATTAATTCCACCTTGGTTTCAAAAAAATTATTAATTATTATTGTTAAAGAAAGAATATAACAAAAATTAAAAAATATATAAATAAATATCATGTAGAATTTAGAAAAAAAAACGCCAAAAATTCTACGCTGCATCAGGTCTCGAACCCAGGTTCCTATGGATAGAACGCAAACACGTTACCAACTGCGCTATGAATGCCAAGTGTACTGGGTACCATTTTTATGATATATAGCTATGTCAGCCGCGTCACATTTTTGCGAACGGTTCCCTTTTTTTAACTACCCAGGAAAAGAGTGTCTAACGCGCCTAATTAAGTTTTCACTTCAAAAATATATAATATATATAAATCGGTTGAGTAGGAACCGCTAGCGGATTGTCGAAAGAAAACGGTTTGTGTTTTATAAATATTATAGATTCCTTGATAAATTCGTGACACAAGCACACAGCAAACATTAGACAACAACATGTCGATAGCGCATCACGCTTTTAGCACAAATTACATCATGTTGTTTAGGTAACTGAATTAGTGTGTTTAGTTCTGGTTCCCCTGTCCCTTTATTCTGTGCGTACATTAGTAAGTTCATATAATGGCCTTCTGAATAACAGAAAGCCGTTGTTTACAAATTTGGTGCTGCAAAAGTTGAAAAGTTAAAATTCGTTAACGCATTATACAAATTGTTCCAATGGCTGGTAATCTATATATTTAAAACACAAGCCCTATTTCTCTAGACAATCCGCCAGCAACCCCTGCTCAACCGATTGACATAATTTTTTTTTTAAACTGAGGCCTTTAGTCCACAGATATGCTATCGCTATTTTTTTTTTGATGAAATTTCTTTCAAGCGATAATAGTAAAAACGACGAGGGGGCAGTGGGGTGAAGAGAAACGTAAACAGCGAAAATCCATCGGCGTTCACGATACATGAGTATGAGAGAAATGCAAATATGTACGCATGTCGTGGATAGGCTATGCAAACAATAAATAATGAAACAGCTTGACAGTTGTACATTTTAATTTTTAGAGCCCAGATTTTAATAGGGTTATATTGACAAAATTTCCAAAAGTATTTAAAATTAAACAATAAAGATGTATATGTACGTGCAATTTTTTTTTCTCTTTTAAATATAGTACTTAGTTTAGACACATTTTGGTGCTTTTGGCATTAATAAAGATTTATTATTATTATTATTATTATTATTATTAATAGTTTTTTATATTGACAAAACGTCCATTGACAATTACATTATAAAAAACTACTATTTTACGTACACTTTAAAGTTATGTTTGAATCAAAAATTATATTAAAAACATATCGTTAAAAGCTAGGTTATGTGTTTTACTCACGCGTTCGTATACACAATGATATTGAGAAAGCTTGAAATATAATATATTTCTTATTGTTTTCTTAATAAAGTGATTCATATTACATATAGAAAAGGTTTGTGTTGGCAAACATTTGTTTTTGGCGATAGCCTTTACTAAACCATTGTTCTTTGAAGACAGTGTTAAGTCGTCGCAAAAAAGTTTTGCACGGGTACACTAGTTTTTTATTAAAATCTAACTCCAGTCATTTTAAATGTCATAAAATATATTTTCGTTAAAGTGGACAAGTCTTCCTCAAAAAAATCTAGTACCTACGTGCTTATCGTGGTTTAAAATCTGATAAACGCGAGCAATAATCAGAATTCGAGTTTAATTAATAAATTAGTTTAAGATTATTTTAGTCTTGCTAATTTATTATACGTGTATAGAATACATTAGAAAAGTTAAAAAGTGAATATAAAATAAAACTGTCAAAACATTTGTAAGTTATAAAATATTTGAATTATTACATGAAATATGTTAATTCGCTAGGGATGAAGAAGTTTAAACGTTAAAAAAACTAAATACCTGTTTCACTTTTTTAACTGAAAATTTATTGGATAAAGTTTACGCTGCTAGATTTGGAGACATGATTTATGTTATCTGAACATTCTGAAAAACTTTTGAAAACTGAACGCTTGCTTTGTACTGTTTTTATTATGACAATATTGTAGTTACTTAACGCATTTTGCAAAAAAAACACAACAAATTTTAATAGTACACATTCCTAAAAAAAATCGCATGACTTCAATTTTCTTTAAATTACGTATTATCATAGGATAGGATCCAGAAAAGCGAATTAGTCGGGAACTTCGATCTCTCATAATATGCAATATCCTATGACCTTGAAACCAGTAGCCATGTTAGTCCATTTGCGGAGACCCAGAAAAGCGAATTAGTCGGGACTTTCGATCTTGCATATCCAATATTCTATGACCTTGAAACCAGCAGCTATTTTAGTCCATTTGTGGAGACCCAGAAAAACGAATCAGTTAATGAAACGCTGTAATATAACGCTGAAAGGGATAAAACGGTTCTTAATAATGTTACGGATCACCCTGTATATAAGCGGCAGGCAAGAATTCTGAGAAACGGGAATCTGCTTGCTGAACACACTGGTGCCTACGCGAAGATTCTAGACAACGCTAGAGAATACGAGGACACCCTGAGCGTACACCGCGCGCCTTATATAAGCAGCGAGTCGACGGGAATCGGGCAGTCAATGGTGAGTCGTGCAACCAAGCGGTGATATAAATATTAGTCAATCAACGGTCGAATCAGTAAGTACAGTGATATAAATAGTGGAGTGTATAAATAAATAGTACTGAAGTAACTGAGTAAATGACCGACATAAATAAACGTTAGAAATAAATCTGATATAAATACAGTGATATAAATAGTTCCGTGATGTAAATTCACCTGATAAAATAAATATTAGTGTAGTCAATTGTATATAGTTAAGTGTTAATTACTTGTGTTGATTGTTAGAACTGACTTTTGATTGTTGTATTTATTATTGTTGTGTTTTTAATTATTGTAAAAAAATATTGTAAATAAATATTTATTCCGCCAACTCAGAAAACAGTTTTGTAACAATAATTTTAAAAATGTTGAGAGGGGACAAGTAAAAATGTAAATGTATGAAGATAATTTCGACCGTGCGCTTATCCTTTTTTAAAAATATGTTTCTCTGTTTTTAATCGATAGATAGCTTGTAGATTATAGACGATCAATATCTAAGGTCATCAGCGTTTATTGTTTTTAATAGAGTCGTCCATTATCATATGCTGTTTATTAGTTATTACATTCATGTAATATTTCAATCATTATTATTGATATTACCTCATATTTTTAATTGCTTCCTGACATTTGACCTTTTTAAGTTTTTGTCCATTAAAATTTAAAACAGACAGATAACAAAATATGATTTATCATTTATAGAATTTATAACAAACATACAATGTTATTATTTATAACTACTTGATGATATAATACTGGACTAAATTTTTGGATTCAAAAATATATTGTTTTAATCGCTTTTACTTACTTATTATGTTGAGTTTTTTTTTATTTAGACGCAATTATTTTTGAATTTTTGTTCTGCAAATTGAAATATATGCTTAAAACAGTCGTCGTAACAACATATTAAAATCTGAACCTTGAACTAATAAAATAAATTTCGTCGGGTACATGACACGTTTAGGGTGATCTGTCACCCCTTTAATACTGACCAATCGATCTGCAAATATTATAATGGCATTATTGGGTCACCGACAAGCTATACAAACAATTTCACAAAAATAAGGCCTTGAATAAATAACACCAAAAAATTATCACTAGCTCTCGGTCTAATAGTTGGACGCTTAAATAAAACTGTTCGTGATATCATACTACGGTGATCAGATGGCCCTCAATAAAAGATTCCAAACTTTTGAACGGTTACGTAAAATTCAACAATACCGACATTCGATGCATTTTACAAGCTTTTTATTAAGTTCAGTGCTTAGTTGGTTAAGTCAAATTCTTGTTTTAGATCCACTTCCACATATTCGACCAGCTTGATTTCCGGTGACCTCTTGACAGACGTAAAAGAGGTAAAAAATTAGGTAAAAGCTTGTTTAAAAAAATTATGAAAAATTTATTTTACTTTATTAATTGTAGATATAATTAGATCAATCTTTCCTTGGTAAATATTTCACTTATCGACTTTAAAATAAAATTAATGTAAACATAGTACTAAAATTCGCTACACCATTTCTGTTTTTTACAAAAAAAACTTGATAACACGCTAATCACATCATTTCTAGGATAACTGTTAGAAGTGAAACATGTAAAACTCAAAATTTCTTTATATGTCCAAGATTAGTTAATTTCAGGGCATAAATTAGTCGAAAAATTAGTCAAAAAACTAGTAAAAAAATATCAGTATTTTTAAATTTTGAGATCAGAACATATAAGTTTTATAATTTAATGTTTTGATGTAAAAAATAAAATATGGTGAGTAATAAATAATTCATTTTTAACGTCGAAAAACTAGTTCATTTTTTAGAACCTTAATATTTTTTTTTTGTACTTTGTACGAAAAGTAAATAAAAAACTAAGCAAAATCGCAGGATAGTGGACAAAATAATTTGATTTATTAAATTAAATGTACGACGTTTCGTCTATAGATTTAGACTTTTTCGAGTAGGTACATACATAAAAATAACAATATTTATGAAAATTAATATTAATTACTAACCATAGCAATTAACATTTTAGTAATTAATATTAATTTTCATAAATATTGTTATTTTTATGTATGTACTCGAAAAAGTCTAAATCTATAAACGAAACGTCGTATATTTAATTTAATAAATCAAATTATTTTGTCCACTATCCTGCGATCTTGCTTAATTTTATTATAATCACGATGGACACGATTTCTAATATAAAAAGTAAATAAAAAACAATAAAACTGATTTTCAAATTATTAAAGATATTTAAATAACAGTTTTTTGAAAAAATTACCTAAGTATAGGTATGAAACAAATATCTGTACTTATACAAAATACTTAACATTAACGATTTTATGAAAAATATAAAAGATAGCGTTTCAAATTTAAATTTACTTGAGAGAGAGAGATATATAGAGATTGCAGATTATAGACGCTCGACAACTGAGGTCATTATCGGAAATTTACTTGAGATTTTATTTTAGTTTCATGCGATTGTTCCGTTATAAAAAAATCATTAATTTCGTTACAATTTCAAACGATTTTGTATAAGTTAAACATTAGAATTGTGTTTGAAAACCATCAACAGCTAAGAATATTTGGGTCTAGCACCAATTCATATTTTCAATTCATTATTTTTTTTTAATAATAAATTAAAAATTCAATTGACACTTTTACCAGCTCTCGGGTTAGAAACCGGGAACTGGGGACTTGTAATAGAGGAACCATAGCAACTCCACGTAAACAACAGCATTGCTACACGCTCGGCCATTCTAAAGCCCGAACATAAATATTAATATTATTTAAAGCAAAAAAACTGTACCTAAGATTAAGGTTAAAAATATTTCTAAAATCAAAAATAAAACTTTCAAATTCTGTACATTTTTTTTTTATTGTTAGGTAATATAGTTTTTTTTAATAATAGAAATGCTAATAAATCATAGAAATAATAAATAATAAAATTTTAGTGTCATCAAATAATTAAAAAAAAAAATTACAATATTCTTTTATTCATTGTTTCTAAAACCACTGCAATGTCGGATCCTATCTTATCAAAATATGTTTGAATTTTAAGTTTAATTTTAGAAAAAAAAGGAACAAAAAAAAACCAACTGCGGAGTATTTATATCATTTTAAGAGACCTATAAGTAATGTATATTTTTTTCCAATTAATTAACCCTTATAAAAAGTTATTGTGTTTACATATTATTATATAAGTACAAAAAAAATTAGTTGATTTTGAACGTCCTTTTTTTATAAATTAAACACTAATTAATACAAAAAAATACACAGCATTTTTTCAAAATCGGTAAGCCGTACGGACTGCACGATTGAGACAAAAAAATGAGTGCATATCTACATGCACTCATTCTGTTTGTCACGCAAAAAACTCCCACAAAGTCTTTCAAAATTGGTTCAGCGGTATAGGCTGCACGTGCCTAAAAAATTATCTGAAGTTTTCACTCATCTAATATTATGATAAGTTTACTTATATGGAAAATAAAGAATATTTTAAGTATGTGTTTTTACAATAGATATTTTATTTTTATTATTAATACATCGTGTCAAAAGTCAACGATAAAATCATTTTTTAACAATTACATGCAAAAAATAATCTGTTCTATATTTTCATTCATATCTTGCTGTCAGTTTTTACATAATTAATAAATTAAATTACTTAATTTAATCAGTTTTCCAAATTTTGGTGTTACTAAAGAAGTCTATTTTTACAAAATTTAAACAAAAAATATTTCTGTATCGCGGGTATAGAGAGGGTCATTCTAATTATTAAAAATCAAGTGTTAATTTAAATAATTGTCAATAAACCATACTTCTTTGTTTCATGCATTAATTTCACAATTTTAAGCCTAAGAAGCCGAAATAAATTTTTATAAATTTAGACTAATAACGAAGCATATTAAATTGTCTTTCAAACATAGTTTATACATATAGATATAGTTTATACATACGAACACGTATTTGCAGTTTGCTGGTAATAATTTGTAGTTCATAAATGCGCTAATAGATGCCACTAAAACTTAATACGAATATTAAGTTATTCGTAGTTCACAAGTGCGCTAATAGATGACACACACATATATATATTTTTTAATTTGTAGTTCATAAGTGCGCTAATAAATGACACTAAAACTTAATACGCGTATGTTATTGTATAATATGATCAGTGTAATAATAAAGTGTATACAAAATTATCGAATCCTCCTTGAATTTTATTAGAACAGCGCAGCTGTCAAAATCCAATTCAAAGGTTAAACATTATTATCGTTAAGGTGTTATATTCATTAAATTTAATTGTATAGGCCGATTTTAATATATTTTTGAATAAACTGTGTGATTAAAAAAATATATATACAGGATGGCACATCTTAAATGATGCAGTGATCTCGTGAACGGTACAAACCATAAAAAAATGTTTTATACAAAAGTTATAGAGTGTCAAGGGGGACAGAAGACTGTGATATCAGATTTAACATAGGTGGTGCTGTGAAGGTCAGGCAAAGGTCAACTTCGATTTTTTAATTGTAACAGTGCATTTTTATTCCAGAATACGATACAGTATTTAATAGTGAACAGTAAATTATTAAGGTACATATCAGCTAAAGTTAATAAATATTGAGATATTTAGAAATTAAATAACGGCCAAAATGAACGACAATTAGATAAATTATGGCATAGCAGATAGCCATGATATTACGCACCGGCCTTCTTGGCTTGAATTCAATTCATTAAAGAACCGAATTGACAAATTAAATTTGCTATTTAATTTGTAAATATCTCAATATTTATTAACTTTAGCTGATATGTACCTTAATAATTTACTGTTCACTATTAAATACTGTATCGTATTCTGGAATAAAAATGTACTGTTACAGTTAAAAAATCGAAGCTGACCTTCGCCTGACCTTCACAGCACCACCTATGTTAAATCTGATATCATAGTCTTCTGTCCCCCTTGACACTCAACTTTTGTATAAAACATTTTTTATGGTTTGTACCGTTTACGAGATATTTCACTGCATTGTTTAAGATGTGATTGTGTATATTTTAAAATTAGAAAATCTGTAGTTTTCACTTCTGTCGTGTGGTCATAAGTACACACTACACACTTACTTTTTTTAAGAATAATCGATTAAAATTATTTTCTCTTATTTCAGAATATTAAAACCACATTAACACTTATAGTGTTAACTGCTGCTTTAGGACACGCATGCCAGGAGACTTGTCAGCAACAAAATTGTCAAGCTGTTTGCAGTAGTGATTGTCAAACCGACGAATGCAAACAAGATTGTCAAGTATGCGTCAACGACTGTCAAACAAAATGTCAGAACATTGAATATAGTCCATGTACGTCGGGTTGTCAACCGTGCCAACAAAATTGCCAGCAACAAAATTGTCATGCCATTTGCAACAGTAATTGCCAAACCAAAGAATGCAGGCAAGACTGTCAAGTATGCGTCAATAGATGTCAAAATAATTGCCAGAAAATTCAAAGATGTACATCAGGTTGTCAACCGTGCCAGCAAAATTGTCAGCAACGAAATTGTCAGGTCTTTTGCAACAGTTGCCGCACCAACGAATGCAGGCAAAATTGTCAAGTATGCGTCAACAACTGTCAAAATGATTGTCAGACCAATAATTGTAATTCACAACCATGTCCAGTAAAACCATGTCCAGCAGAACCATGTCAAGTAGTACAACCAGAAAGACAATTAATATCGCAGGAAAGTGATAAATCGGAAAGTATTTCATCAGCCGATAGCTCAGCAAAGCAAGAATTGAGCGTTGTAATGAAGGCAGACAATATTTTGAATAGTGTGAACAAAATTGATATACCAATCGACGTGCATAGTTCGAACTTGAACCGAATAGACGTTAATCGTACAGCATGCTGTTCCAGTGGGGGTAGTGAAAGTCAAAACACCACAGTATTCATAAAAAAATCACAAAAGAAAGAAAAACATCATCTTCCAGATATTTATCCTCCGCAGCAGGTTGTTTACTACTACAAACCACCTCCAATTGTACGCTATTCTCCACCAGTTGTCAATAAGCAGGCCGATCGCGTTTATCGCCATCCACCAATAATGGTACCGTCACCACCAAATTTTCAAAGAAGTCCTCCAGTATATTTACCGTCTCGTGATGTTCAAGTACCTTCTGAGCCTAGATTCGTTCAAGGACCACCGAGATACATTCCGACTGGACCGTATACAATACCATCCGCACCAATTCCCGTTCCTTCTTCACCAAGGAATTTTTATATTCCAAGACGTAGAGTAGTTTACTGTCCGAGTTCTACTTGTCCAATAGCTCCAGTCGCTCCAGTGGCTCCAGTAGCTCCAGTGGCTCCAGTAGCTGCAGTAGCTCCAGTAGCTGCAGTTAATCCATGTCCTATACCAGCGATTGGCACTGTCGCCACACCGTGTCCTTTAATATCTGGAACAGCAGGTGGAACAGCGGTTGTTGGACAAACTCTCCCAGCAATCCAGACGGGAGTTATTGGACAAACTCTCCCAGCATATCAGACGGGAGTTATTGGACAAACTGTCCCAGCAATTCAGACTGGAGTTATTGGACAAACTCTTCCAGCAATTCAGACTGGATTTATTGGACAAACTCTCCCAGCAATTCAGCCAGGGGTAATTGGACAAACTCTCCCAGCAATTCAGCCGGGAGTTATTGGACAAACTCTTCCAGCAATTCAGCCGGGAGTTATTGGACAAACTCTTCCAGCAATTCAGCCGGGAGTTATTGGACAAACTCTTCCAGAAGTTCAGTCTGGTCTGCCAGTAGGTTTCGCAGCAGGCTTTCAATCAGCCCCGCAAAGTTTTGGAGCCTTTCAGTCTACTTCTCCAGGATTTGCAACACTCCAAAATGCTCCGCCAGATTTTGCAACATTACAATCCGGTCCGCAAGGTTTCGCAGGATTTCAATCTGGTCCGCAAGGTTTCGCAGGATTTCAATCTGGTACGCAAGGTTTCACAGGACTTCAATCTGTTCCATCAGGCTTAGTACAACTTCCCCCGCAAGGTGCGATTTCCTTTCAGTCTGGTGTACCCGTACCTCCGCAATCTTTAAATGCAATCCAATCTGATATGGGATTCAATCCAGATTCTTTCTCCAACTTTCAACCCAATATCGATGTATCTTCACAACCATTTGCGACGCCCGAATTTGGTTCTTCTTCTTTTCAAATGGATCAAGCTAATCAACCTTTTGGTACCCCGTCATTATTTGGATCTTCATATTCTCCTGATTTTTCTTCAGTTGGCACAGGGTCGAATTCTTATACATCTTTTGATGGTTCTTCTCCTCAAATATCAACTATAGGATCCTTCCCAACAGGGTTATAAGTGGATTTACATCAGTACGGCAATACAGTCAACACTTACCAATATAATATTGTAATTTTAAATTTAATTTTGGATAAAAAAAATTGTTTAATTGCAGTATAATATGTAAAATAGCTAGAAACATCTTAGTTTATAAGGAATTGAATTCTCAGAACCAGAGGCAACAAAAACCATTAACTAACCATCTAACTAATCATTAATGTATTAGGATCCATTTAGAGCAGGGGTGTCAACTAATTTATATATAAGATCTGCTTTTCTAGTGGCACAGGGTCGAATTCTTATACATCTTTTGATGGTTCTTCTCCTCAAATATCAACTATAGGATCCTTCCCAACGGGTTTATAAATGGATTTACACCAGTACGGCAATACAGTCAACACTTACCAATATAATATTGTAATTTTAAATTTAATTTTGGATAAAAAAAATTGTTTAATTGCAGTATAATATGTAAAATAGCTAGAAACATCTTAATTTATAAGGAATTGAATTCTCAGAACCAGAGGCAATAAAAACCATTAACCATCTAAATAATCATTAATGTATTAGGATCCATTTAGAGCAGGGGTGTCAACTAATTTATACATAAGATCTGCTTTTCTAGTAAAAATTCAAAAAAATGTTTTTTTCCTATAAAAATGTACTATAGGAACAATGTTCCACACGCCTCCCCAAGTATTTATTTTATATTTTAAAAGATTTTACTTATAAATTGAAGTAGGTGTGTTTAAACGAACGAAAAAATCATATAGATGGTGAAGTCACTCATGGACAAATTCCTAGGGCAAGTAGCTGAGGTAATTTGGTGACGAAAATTTCATTACATTGGTGTCCGAAAATGTTCAGATACCTATGTTCTAGGCAGTGGAAAATGTTCGGTCAGTGAAATGCAATGATTTACAGAAATGCTTGTAACTTTTACAAAAGTCAACCGATTATCATCATTTTACCCTTAAATGATAGACATTCGTCTTATCAATTAAAACCTTAGTACGTGTTCTGCTATGAAATGCATAGATTTTGAGATATTTTGAATTAATGTAAAAAAAAATTTGAAATTAAAAAAAAATCAAAAACCCCAATTTTCTCGAAAATTTTACTATTATTTTTTCTTTTTTGAAATGAAATTTTCTTCACCAAATTATCTCAGCTTGCCCTAAGAGTTTGTCCACGAGTCACTGGATCATTCTGTATATATATTTAGTGATCGACTAAAAATCATTATACGCAATCGATCGGTAGATCGAGATCGATGTTATTGACACCTCTGATTTTGAATCATGATGCCCAAATTTTATAATTTAAGAAAGGCAATAAAAGTTTTTCGACAAGATTGTAGACTTTGAATTAGATTATTTGTTAATTAAAGCACTGCCAATCATTGATATTGTGTTATGTAATTTCGTTAAATAAATAATTTTTATCACACATTGTAGTATTATTTTGTCAGTTTTTCAAATGCTTGCCACACGCCAAACCAGGATGGATAGAATAGATCTATCTCGGTTTGGTGAAATCGGGCATATAAATATGTGTACATTATAGGTTAGGTAAGTTACGTTTATCATAACAAACGTCATCATAACACACACACACAAGTCTAGATGTCAACAGCAATAACTGACAGTCGCAGGTGTTAACAATGTAATCCGCGTTACGATCATCAATCTTAACAGCTTATATGCAGTGCCACCAACCTACAAAACAAACACTCGGTTGTTATGGCGTGGATTCCGCTGATTATTATGTACAGACTGTGCTCAAACTGCAATGGGATCGTTCTACATTTTTGAAGTTATACTCCTTTAGCGAGGATAGTGAAGTGGAATGACTTCGAGTCAAAAAATACCGACATAAAAATTACCGACTCAAAAATTAATGAAACGCTGACAGGGATAAAACGACAGAAATTTACTGAAAAGGTGTTGGAGGGGAGGCTGCGAGTGTTAATTCATTATAGCTAGGTCAGGGGTCGGCAACCTTTTGAGACGGAAGAGCCAAAAGTTACAATTTACTAAATTTCCCAGTTTTTAAAGAGCCACTAACATTTTTATTTCAATATTATGGTATTTGATTAGGATTAGGATTAGGACCGTTGACGACACAGTGCACCAATAACTAAACAAACAGAACAGTGTTGCCACATTTAAAAAATGTCAGCTGTCCGTATACTCTCTATACTCCACCTATTCTCACTGTTCTCTGTTGAGTGTTTTTATCCTGTTTAAAGTTTCTTTTGCAGTATAATATTTTTTATGAGTTTTGAAAATAAAATAATATAATTATTAATAATTGCGCATGGAACTAGAGAGCCGCATCTTGACATCATAAGAGCCGCATGCGGCTCGCGAGCCGCAGGTTGCCGATCCCTGAGCTAGGTTGTAGATATGAATCTTCGTACTAGCGAGAGCTCATCATGAATGTGAAAATTATCACTTTCAAAAGGGCCAATTAAAAAACCTTCACGTTGTTAGAACCGAAAATGTAAAGCTCGTGCTGGGGAAGTAGAAAATATTGTAGTATAGGTAGTCGTTATTATAGTGAAATGCAAATATTGCAGTTGTAGAGCGCTATTCAATGCGTCTGGGTCTTTCAATAGAGAGAGTCGAATGATAAACAATTTAGCATCGTTAATGATATTCACACAAATGTGATTGTCGCTACGTTAACTCAGCGCTCTAGTGTTGACTATACGAGGTTACGTCCAATTTTTGAAAAAAGGCGCGAACCTTTAACTCTTTATTGAATTATTTGATAGCCTATAGTGACGTAGAGATGCATCTAAATCTGAACCATCTAAGTTTATTATAATCGCAATTTATTGTTTTAAAAAGATTTAAAATTTAATCGTCATAAACTAACATAACCGCACTTCTGTCATAATAAGTGTTTGTGTTGCGCGAATTTGCTCATATTATGCGATTAATAAAAAAACACCTATTAATAATAAGACTCTAAAAGGAGCTGTTGTAACTTGTAAGTAGTATTGCCGTCTAGACAGGACAAGACAAGACTTTCAAAGTCTTGTGTTGTCATATCAAGACAAAACTTCACTTAAGTCTTGTCTTGAAATATCAAGAATTAACTAAGTCTAAGTTTAGATTAAAAAACTCTTGTCTTGTCTAATGTTTTTTTCTTATTGACAAATATATCTATCTATCTATCAAGACTCATTATTTTCAAGAGTGTAGATTAACCGAATGGTTTATTTTACCTACTACTACTAAGTTTATCTAGACTCTTGAAAATTGTCTAGAGTTTTGGCAAAAGTCTTGATCTAGATAAGTGTTTTTCAAAGTGTGGGTCGCAACCCCCTGGGGGGTCGCAAAGCCTCTACAAGGGAGTCGCGGAGGGTCGCAAAGCCTCAGTAAAAAAAAACAAAGTTCAAAAAGATATTTTCATTAAAAAAATGTTAATTAAAGGACATTTATTGTAGGCTAACACAAATAAAGAAAATTAAAAAAAAAATACCCATGAGTCACATTAATGTGAAGTGTGCGCCTGTACACTATACTGGTTAGGAACAGCGGAGAGTAGGGGGTTCCAAAATATTTTTTCATATTAAGGGGGTCGCCCCATGAAAAAGATTGAAAAACACTGAATTCTAGATAAAACAAGTCTTGTCTTGTCTTGAAAATTTCTAGACAAGACTTTTGCAAGTCTTGTCTTGAAAATTTAGACAAGACAAGACAAGAGTCTAGAAAGTCTAGATCTAGACGGCAACATTAGTTGTAAGTCTTCAAAAAATATTGTGTACAATTATATCAAATATAAGGGACGATTTGCTGGTTTGAGTTAATAAAAGTAAGTAACGGCGTGTGATTCTTTAAGGTAAATGTCACTTTTTGACATATTAGACAGCGTAAGAAAGTCGGTTTAATAAAAGTGAGTAACGGCGTGTGATTCTTTTGAGGTAAATGTCACTTTTTGACACTAAAAAGTAAAAAATAAAAAAAATTTTAACAAAAAAAAACCTCGTTCAAAAAACCACTAAAAAGAGGAAAATAATGAAATTTTGAGGTCTGTGCCAATTTAATAAAATATGAAGTTGGTTAAAAAGAAGATATTAATCACTATACTATACTTTTTAACCGACTTCATATTTTTTTAAATTGGCACAGACCTCAAAATTTCATTATTTTCCTTTTTTTAGTGGTTTTATGAAGGAGGTTTTTTTTTGTTAAAAAGCTTTTGTTTATAAATTTTTCATGATACTCTACTGTCATAATTGATGGTATTGTCCGTGCGTGCAAAATAAACGGCTATTTAATTTACTTAAACCGCTGTGTATAAAAGCTCCCAGCTGTCCGGCCACATGGCAATTGTGATTGTCATGTATAGACCATTGAAGTCTGCCTTAATACGTTTTATTCCAAATCAATTTTCCTGAAAAGAACCAAATTTTCAGACTTTGAATACGCCTAGTAAGTCGCGTTAACGCGTCTGATGGAAATCAGACGATAGCTGAACACAATGACGTTATTACAGTACAATGTGCTTAACGGGGATTCACTGAGCAAACACACTGGAGAATCCAGGCATCGCACACACACGTGTATTATTGTATATAATATCTCTGCAGACTACACATTAAATTGCATTCACTAAAATCCTTGTCAAATAAATGTACACACTTCCCTGTACGGAATAACACATCGTTATTACGAGTAAGAGTCGTTCTGGTTGACATTAAGAAACTAAACAGCATGTATGATATACTAGCTTTCCGGCCCGGATCCGCCCGGGTAAATTTTGGTTTGGTTTGGTAATTAAGATGTGAAGAAACTGTTTTAATTAAAAACAGAAAAGTGGTGATCCTGATGATAATGAAAGAAAATAGCTTTGAAATGACTTAAGGATCCAAATTAAGAAGCAAATACTGTTAATATTGCATTTATTAGCTAACGTTTCGAGAATTATATTCTCATCCTCAGAGCTCAAATGTCGTCAAATGTAAAATAATTTAGAGCAACAAGTTTCTCCTATATATCATTTTAAACTGTACCTATCTCTAATAGTGTATAGCTAGAGTACAATTTAGCTCAGAAATAGCGTGCGGGATCCTTGACTTGTTTACATTTTTCGCTCACTGCTCATCTGATTTTGTCTCAGCGTAATAATATTTTGTCTAAGTTAAGCATTATTTCTTTGCCACTTATCAATTTGTGATTGTATTGTCATGATGAAAGTAGCAAGAAGTCACTGTTTTTTTTATTATTATTAAAGCTGTCGTTAGGGTTGCCAACTGTGTCCCGTTTCTTTTTTCATATTATAACATCTAGAATTCATTTATATTTTTTTTACCTATGTTAATACGTGACATTGAGGACGTTTTTTTAATATCTCAGGATCCACTGAACCGATTTGACTCAAAATCTAATCAGATCTAAATTAAAGGCTGATAAATACAATAGAACAATCGGCATGGCCGTATGTTGTTTCGTTTTTACGATATCGAAGGCGAAAAATTGACCACATACACACACACACACACACACATACAGACATCAGTCAGAAAAAGATCTTAAACGGTTGCTAGGGTCTCAAAACTGTTAAAATCTCGAAATATTTTTTTCGGACTAAATCCATTACTTCCCTACCATAGTAGAGGTGGGAAGTAAAAATCTATAAAAATTGAGTCCCGCGTCTGCATCCAAGAAATCCCGGAAAATAATTTTTTTACGGTTGGCAAGCCTAGCTGTCGTTGACATGCTGACTTATTACAAATCATGCTCAGATTCTAAACTAAATAAGTAAAAGATTCAGCTAGAATTTTACCTTCCAGTTATCAAAAATAATAAAAAATTAAAATTATTTTCTAGGTAACATGGTTTAAAAAAATCCATACATCCTTTTTATAAGTAGGGCTCATTCGCGATACGGAGGGGAGTTAGAGGGTAATCCCCTCCGGCCACCGTTTTATCAATGAGTTTATGTTATGCTTTTAATCAACAAATTGACATTGCTATACAGTTTTAGGGACATAAGAATAAAGAAAACACAAAAATGAAGTGGTTATTTACTTAACAATAAAGTGGCATTACGCAAAACTTTTCGTTCCTTGGTCGCGTCTAGTGATGCGCGATACTAGATGTTTTAGTCGATTGTCTCGATTGTTCAAACATCTCGATGACTCTCGATGGTTGTCACTTGGACTCGATTGTTGTTGTTTCATAGTTCACTGAGACTGAGTCGCATAGTACTGATTCGTACACTGTCGAGAGCCACATAACATACAATCATTCGTCACTCAACAACTGTTATCGAGTCGATGGTCGATTGCGCAGTAATTAAATCGTGTAATACGAATTCAATAGTGGAAGAGATCAGAAAGTACCGACTGAACAGTGAACAATCAACAAGTCGCGTGAACGTCAGTCGACTAGCATATAACCTTAAATCGCGATTATATGTATTCTCATTCGCTGCTATTGCTACGAGTATAACCTATGTGGCAAATAATCGACTTGAATAATTGACATTTCGATTGTAAAATCAAACTCCGAGTCGATTGTGTGTTCTTATGAATGCGAATGCAATTGTTACTTCCCACCTCTACTATGGTAGGGAAGTAATGGATTTAGTCCAAAAAAAATATTTCGAGATTTTAACAGATCTTCACGTTTTGACACCCTAGCAATCGTTTAAGATCATTTTCTGACTGATGTCCGTATGTGTGTGTGTGGTCAATTTTTCGTCTTCGATATCGTAAAAACGGAACAACATACGGCCATGCCGATTGTTCTATTGTGTTTATCAGCCTTTAACTTAGATCTGATTAGATTTTGAGTCAAATCGGTTCAGTGGATTCTGAGATATTAAAAAAAACGTTCTCAATGTCACGTATTAACATAGGTAAAAAAAATATAAATGAATTTTAGATGTTATAATATGAAAAAAATGTAAATATTTTTTTTCTCCAAAATGTATAGTTTTCGAGAAAAAAATATTTTACTAAAAAAAGAAAATTGTACGTATAAATCAAGGTAACCATGATTTTTGCTATATTACTAGCCATCAGTAGATCACCAAACAAAAAAGAGGGCCATGCTTTTTTTCAAAGAATAAAAAAAGAGTGTTTATTTTTTGCAAATATTTACTAGTATAGGACCGGTCATCAATCGAATTTTTTCGATTGTAAAACATCTCGTATCGCCCGTCACTAGTCGTGTCAATAAGAAATGTAATATTATCTGCTGTGCTATAAACTTTTATATCGATTTATTATCGAGCCTTTCACAGTTTGTTGTGGCAGTAAAAACTTTTTAATGTCGTTTACATTTTTATTATTGCAGCTCTTTTGTGCCACTCGACTGAAAGCTTTGAGAAGAGTTTTCATTTTTATTTGCAAAAAAAAATTAAATATAAATGCGGCCAGTGTTGAGTTGTTTAATATACAGGGTGTAATGGAATCAAGACAATCATTTTCAAAGAAATAAACACCTTAGTATGGCCATTACACTTGTACGCAGAAGTACAATATTGTTACACGCATCAAGAGCAGTGGCGCTTCAGTTCGGCTGATGACTATTGTACTACCGACTTATAGGTTCACTGGCGTATAACCATAGACAATTACCACAACCGTAGACAATAACAACAAGGCGAATGTATTAGCCTAGCGGCTAATTGTGTCAACACGGCACACGGTGAATGGTCCCCAGGCGGATGGGGGGAGGCCAGGGGCATTCCGGCGTGTTCCACACGTGTATAACTACGTAGCTAATAAAAGTGTATTTTTACGGACATAATAAAACAGTATAAATAATTTCCGTAACAATATAGTTATGAACATAACGTTGCTGCTTTTCTATGAGTACTGTTAGCTTCGACTGGATGTGACGTGACTCTTGACATGCGTAACCCGAACAGGACAAAAACGAAGCTAAAAAAAGTTTCACTTTAAAAATGTGTTAACAGTTTTGAACTTTACTCAACCGACATGGCTGCCCATGAACTTCCACAACCCTAAATCCGGAACTGTGTATACGCCAGTGTTTTTAAAATGGCGGACATGCAGTACTGTAAACCATCACGCTGTAGTACTACACAACATCGAACGTGATTAACAAGGCTGATGATCCGACCATGGAAACGAAAGGAAATCGTGAAGTGAGTTCATATTGCACACTTGCTAACAAAAATGTTAAGTATAATCAGGGGGGTCTTGTCTTATACAGGAGAAAACGACCGTCTTATGAGCGCCTTTATTGAATGATTTGTGTCATTTTATGAAACTAAAAACATAAACAAAATAAAGTACTAAACCTTGGCATTTATAGATAATATCCATTCCTGGCACCTAGTGGCAAAAATGATAACTAATAAAATGGTGCGTAAGGAAACTTTTTAATATAAGTAATTATAATAGGCATGGTCAAACATTTTAAAATAAAATACAGTTGTAGGTATATATCACAGTCTCACAGGTTTTATTGATTTTGCTTTTCTTTTGCTTACATTTATTGTTTTCAGACGCTAATGACCTCAGTTGTCGAGCGTCTATAATTTACAATTCATTCATTCATTCACCGTTTCACAGATATGACCATACTGAATTCAGCAGTAAAATAATGTAATGACACTGGCAACACTGGATCATATAATATTCTCTGTCTCTACTACTCATCAATGCCGTAGTGTAGGTACATATCCCACGGCTAAAGCGACATATACATTTTAATAGAATTATTGAGATTGTTTTAAGTGTGTAGAATCAGAACCACTTTTATATTTTGAATCAACTCACACATACTTATTTCAAGATTTTGAATTCTACTAACAGATGCGACGGTAAAATCTGGCCTTCAAAAGGTGGGTCGCTTGTTTGTACAGCCACAACATATCTGTATTATATGTCATCTGTGGTATAGCTCCGCTCTGAGATTTATAGAGCCAATAGGGATAAATCGGACTCACGAATTTGACCGAAACACTTACTTTAAGATAGAGTGATGCTGGGTTGCAGAAATCATTATCAAAAAATCAATTTGACAATAATATTATGACTTTAAATTGTGACCATAAATATTTCTCCATAAGAAAAGTATTGTAGAATTTTAAATCGATTCTGCTCAAAAAATAACTGATCGATTGAAACAATATTTTTTTTATAGTTTTTTGGACAATTTCCACTTCGAAGCAACATTTTTCCACGCATTTTGGCCAAAATTTAGCTTAAAAAGCGATCATTTTCTATATGTAGATCAATTATTTGTCTTTGTGCGAGTATAATCTAACGTTTTACATGACAGGGAGTTACACAACGACATTAAACTGTTCCTGCATGAATAAAAACCGTAATTATATAATTACAATCTAAGGTCATTGTCAAATAATATTTTTTGACAATAAAAAATCTATATTAAGGCCAACTTTCTGGTCGACAAATTAAGAAAAATTGTGTCAATTTTTAAGCGTTTAGTAACTCCGGAATTCCGATATTAATTTCTTCAGTTTTTGTCCGAATTTCCGAAATCTCGTAATTCGGAAATCCGAAATCTCAGAATTCTGGTATGGAAGCGGCATAATCTGAACATAGTTACATACATTGACCGATAAACACTATACTCTTGCAGCGTGCCGCACTCGGGTAAAAAAAGTGAATACGCTCATTTATTTAGTTTGAGAACTGCTGTGTACCACAATAACACGGTAAGAGGTAGCAGCGGCAGACAGGGTCCAATTGAGGAAAGGGTAGGATAGTGGCATGGAATGATGCGACAACATAACAAAAGTGTTGACAGGACAGGATAAAGGGTGATGCTGAGGGTTGGTGGGGAGACGGACGCAGGCGGTAAGTGGCCCTCAGAGCACCTCCCTTCGTTACACTCATGCCAGATTTCACCCTCCATTGTGAACCGAAACTATACTTGGTTTTTTTTATCATCTGATGATTCGATATTTCAGTATTTAAAATTGAAAGCGAGGATTCAAATTCGAGTGAAGAAAAAATGGGTGTGTGCTTATGACCACACGGCAGAAGTGAAAACTTCAGATTTTATAATTTTTGGTGTCATCTATTATAGCGTATTTATGAACTAAACATAATTTATTACTAAAATACTAGAATTGTATTTTTAATTAATTCCACCTTGGTTGAGAATCGTATACAATTTGTATGTGGCTCGCATCATTTTAAGTTCAGTGGAAATGCGTTCCTAAAACTCAAGCTCAATATTTTCTTAGTCTGATTTCATCCCTTCAGTTCAGAGTTCAGAGGAAATAGGGAAATGCGTTCTTGAAAAATAAGTCAAATTTATGGGGAGAATTCCTTGAGCACAAAATCAGTTCAGTGGAAAACTGAAAACATGTTTTTCGAAATACAAGCCCATTTCAAGAATAATATTCACTAACCATACTATACTTCTAACTTTTTTCTGTAATCTGAATTCTTTCAGCACAAAATCAGCTCAGTGGAAAAATGGAAACAGCTCCTAAATCACAAGTCTACTTTGTGAGGAGTAATTAGATCTACAAACATGCTTTCAATATTTATCTTAGAATGAGTTCAATCTTTCCGCACAAAATCAGTTCAGTGGAAAGACGGAAACGCGTTCCTAAAAGACGAGTCTACTTGAGGAGCAAATTTTGGTCTCCAAGCATGCTCTTAAGGGCATTTTGGGGGCTATTTAAGGGCATTTTGGGGGCTATTTAAGGGCATTTTGGGGGCTATTTAAGGGCATTTTGGAGGCAATTTATGGGAATTTTAGGGGCAATTAAAGGGCATTTTGGGGGCAATTTAAGGACATTTTGGGGGCAATTCAAGGGCATTTGGGGGGCAATTTAAGGGCATTTTGGGGGCAATTTGAGGGCATTTTGGGGGCAATTTAAGGGCATTTTGGAGGCAATTTAAGGGAATTTTGGAGGCAATTTATGGGCATTTTGGGGGCAATTTAAGGACATTTTGAGGGCAATTTAAGGGCGTTTTGAGGGAAATTTAAGGGCATTTGGGGGGCAATTTAAGGGCATTTTGGGGGCAATTTAAACATGCCTTCAATATTTTTCTTAGTCTGACTTAAATCCTTTAACACAAAATCAGTTCAGTGGAAAGATGGAAACACGTTCCTGAGAGACAGTCTACTTTATGAGAAGCATTGAATCTTCAGTTATGTCTTCGGATTTTTTCTCGACTATAGTTTCATTCCTTAAACATAAAATCAGTTCAGTGGTAAATATAAAAACGTGTTTCTGAAACATAGTATAAAGTCGTACGTGCTGAAGGAGGCCAGATAAAGCACGCGTCTCAACAACTGAAAAGTGCTGAAAGAATTATATCAAGTGAAAGACTTGTTGTCGTAGGTATTGTGTAAAATATCTGTTGCATACCCGTTCGATTCTCCCTACTGTCTGTCTGTCTGGTTAATATAGCCGGAAATTAACCTTTTGTTCTATCGTGCGTGTACATAGAAAATGTTAGTATTGAACCTAACCCTTTGTTTTAAAACTATACTGTGGTCTGTGACACAAGTGAAGTGTAACATACCAAATTTTGTGTTAATCAAAACTAAGTAGATAATTTTTTCGGAGTGTATTCTTGTGCGAGTTCGGGCCGTTTAACGAATTAAATATTTAACGCTAACGTTGTATTTTCGGTTATACGCTATACGAATTTATATTGACTTGTATTTAGAAAACTATGTTCAACTTATAAAAAAATAAAAGACTATAAATTATTAACGAAAATTTTTCGTTGGAAAGCAGCCAATTATATAATTCATTCGAAACATATTGGAAAAAATTATTTAACTAACCATAGTCACAGTCAGGATTCTAACATGAACCCTTCCACTTTCGCAGCGGAATGAGCTTACAATACTCAACCGTGACATGATTACCAAACTAACATTTTCCTTATATGCTTCAGAACCAATAGATTTTCACTACATGCGAGTGTTAATTCAATATAGCTATATTGAGTTAACACTCGCATGTAGTGAAAATCTATTGATTCTGAAGCATATAAGGAAAAAATGAGTACCTACTGTAAGCTCATTCCGCCGCGAAAATGGAAAGGTTCAGGTTAGAATCCTGACTGTGACTATGGTTGGTAAAATGATTTTTTCCAATATATTTCGAATCAATTATATAATTGGCTGCTTTCCAACGAAAAATTTTCGTTTGCAATTCAGCCGTATAAATCTTATTAATTTATCATAAATTATTAATAATAGAAAATGACCAAAATAATAGACGATTGTATAATTAATGAGAAATATAATTGTGAATACGACGTTTCGGCAATATAATATGTTAGCCTTTTTCAAGTATAAAAAATAATATAATAATCTGAAAGAAATAAGAAAAAAAACATTAAAGTTAATAATTAGATATTAACTTTAATTTTTTACATTTCTTTTTACTTCCCACCTCTACTATGGTAGGGAAGTAATGGATTCAGTCCGAAAACAATATTTCGAGATTTTAACAGATTTTCACGTTTTGAGACCCTAGCAATCGTTTAAGATCATTTTCTGACTGATGTCTGTATGTGTGTGTGTATGTGTGTATGTGTGTGTGTGTGTATGTGGTCAATTTTTCGCCTTCGATATCTTAAGAACGGAACAACATACGGGCATGCCGATTGTTCTATTGTGTTTATCAGCCTTTAACTTAGATCTGATTAGATTTTGAGTCAAATCGGTTCAGTGGATCCTGAGATATTCAAAAAAACGTCCTCAAAGTCACGTATTAACATAGGTAAAAAAAAATATAAATGAATTCTAGATGTTATAATATGAAAAAAATGTAAATATTTTTTTTCTCTAAAATGTATAGTTTTCGAGAAAAAAAATATTTTACTAAAAAAAATAAAAATTTAACGTAAATCAAGGTAACCATGATTTTTGCTATATTAAGTTAGCCATCAGTAGATCACCAAACAAAAAAGAGGGCCATGCTTTTTTCAAAGAATAAAAATTAAATTGTGTTTTAAAGACCACCAACAGCTAAGGTTATTTGGGCCTAGTCAAAGAATAAAAAAAAAGAGTGTTTATTTTTTGCAAATATTTACTAGGTGGGAAGTATAGGACTGGTCATCAGTCGAATTTTTTTTTCTTATTTCTTTCAGATTATTATATTATTTCTTATACTTGAAAAAGGTAATATATATTGCCGAAACGTCGTATTCACAATTATATTTCTTATTAATTATAGGTAGGTACAATTGTCTGTTATTTTGGTTATCTTCTATTATTAATTTAATTATACAGACGAAAAATCATTTACTGTAAATTATTATTAAATTTATTATTAGCTGAACCGTGAGTTCATCTCGACTACGGAACCTTTCACTGTGCGTGGTCCAACACGCACTTGGCCGCTTTTTTTCTTACGTTGGTATCCATGATCGTTATATCCATCCAGGGGCGGGCTGGAACTCAATTTCGGCCCGGGCTAAAGGCGGCCAGTGGCCGGTGGCATATTAACTAATTTTCCAGTCTTTTTTAGACAAGATTATCTATACATTATATTATATTTTGTAATTGTAAGTTTTAACAAAATTTTGATTAAAATAGATAGTAAGTATATGAGATGCCACAACCGATTTTGTCGTTTTTATCATTTTTGTCTGTTTCTCTGTCTTTCTGTCTGTTTATTATTAACTTCCCATTGGAAGTTATTGTAATGGGTCCGAAAATCGAAATCAAAATGTATAACAAATTTTTATGTTTCAAGGTCACTACACTATTTTTACACTATTTTTAGAAAGATGTCTGTGCGTGTGTATATACGTGTGTGTACGTACGTATGTGTCCATTTCTTTCTAAGACGATATCTCGAGATTGAAAGATGATATCGACTACGTTAGGGTGCCAATCGACGCGTATTAACATAAATATGATCTGAAAGAAATTTTTTCAAAATATGTTCAGCCGTTCTTTTTTCTTAACCAAATAGACTCCAAAAAAGTAGATTTTACCTAATATCACGCGAATAAAAAATTATATCGACTTCGTAAGGGTGTCAATCGAGGCGTGTTAACGTCATTTTGATCCGACATCAATTTTATAAAAATCGTTTTTTTTTTTAATTATTGTTAAAAATAAATAATAATTATGTTTTAATGATTAAAATAATTACTTTTCTGTGTAATATCTAATTTAATTATTATTATTAAATATTTATCAAACTGGGAAGTTCGTTGTGTGGACCTCAAGGGTCGCATTTTAGTCCTAATAAACGACCCACCTCACGGCTTGTTTTTAAACTTTTTTCAGCAGTCTGGCAAATAAAAAAATATAACAAAACATTTGCAGTATTTACATAATAAAAAAGTCTTACTTTCAGTAGGTAGGTAAAGAGAAAATAGAAATACAAAAAAAAATGTGTACGAGGGAAAACCGGCCCATCAGCCTACCGGCCGATCGGGCGCAGCCAGTCCGCCTCTGTATCCATCCATCCAAAACATGAAAGCAGATTTCGTTGTTCTAATTTCTGTGTCACTCAATTTTCATTGGAACGAAATCTCTAAAGTATTAATTTTATATGCCATCACCGAACAAATAATTTAGGTTAACGAGTACTCGAATTAAGTACATGTTTTATATAATTTATAATATGAAAGAGTGAATTCAGTTTTAAATTGGTATAATTATTAAAGTTCAACAATTTGTGTGCAGCTTTCGAGGCAGCTTAAAATGGCGACGAGTGGTTTGTAAAATCGAACGAGTGGCCATTAATAATAATGAACAATAATTATCACACTTTGCCGTTAGGCGCAGCACCGATCTCTATAAGCAATAATAATTATGCTGTCACATAATATTAAATGTGGAAATTTGTTTTGTTAATTTATGTAAATTATTTGAAAGGGCTCAAAATAAAAAAGTACAGGCTGAATTGGAAAATAGTATAATTGGAAATTAATGGAAATATGTACTTGATTTCATTAATACTATTTATATGCGGTGCATATCATTAAAAATATAAAAACGATTTAAGTAGGAATAATCCATTTTGAAATTTTAAATTTTTTAGAGAATAATGTTCGCAATTATTCGCTGTGAGCTTCTACACTTGCGCCGCCTATTGGTTCGAAAAAGGCATCTTTGCTGTAACTTTAGTATGCGAAATTATAGGAAAGAGCAAAAAATTCGCTTATTACGTGAAATTGGAATACCTCCAAATTTTCTAATTGTATTGTAAACGTTAAATGAATATATTCTTCAAAAATTCAATATAAGTAAGCATTATTATTCATAAATATTTATTGCTTTAAGTTATTTGGATTATGTAGAGGTTATGTTTTCACATTTTGTTGCTGTATTAGTTTAGGTCCGAACCATATTTGTAACCTGCTTAGATATCTAGTTGCTACATTTCTCTTATGTTTAGTTTTAAGTTCGAACAATTATTATAAGATTATTATAAGATTATAGTAAATTATTATTGTAATTAAACTTGAAATCATTAAAATTTTGTTACTTTTCGACCAAAGTCCGTACAAAAGGTAGGTATATACACTAATTAAAATCATTTAAAATGAATACAGAAAAATTCTCGGTTGGAATACAAGTGACCATTAGTGATCAAAATATAATAATAAATCACTTCTATACCACTTACATTGAGAGAGAATGAGAGAGAAATATAGATCGGGTGAAGGATAGAATAGTGCGGACTGAAAATAAACTTTAATCTGGATATCGCGTTTGGTTCAATTCGCACGGCACGGCGTGTGGTCGACTCAAAGTCTGTTTCCCGCAGTGGATTGGATTTCCTAGATAGATAGATAGATAGATACCTATATTCGATATATCCGATCGGCCGAACCCTGCTTCACGATGCGTTAATAGTCCTAGCGATGGGATCCTGCACCACTTATTATAATCACCATAATTTATCAATACATTTATACTAATATATTATCTATATATATAAAAGAAAGTCGTGTTAGTTAGTTAGTTAGTTACACCATTTATAACTTGAGAACGGCTGAACCGATTTTCATGATCTTTGATTTTTTGGATTTCTCTCCACCCTGGTTAACAGAATAACTATTAAAACATCGGAAAAATTCACCCGGAAGCGAACGAGCGAAGCGAGTGAGTAATGTAGGTATTATTCTGTATAGGGAGCGAATGAGCAGTGTATTGCAGTTCGGGCGAAGCCGGACCGGGCCGCTAGTATTATTATAAAACCAAGTCAATCGCCACGTCTGTCTGTCTGTTTATAATATGTGTCCGATCATTTCTCTGTAAGTACTAACAGATTTTGTTCCGACTTTCACGCTTAGATAGATTGATTAACGAGGAAGGTTTAGATGTATAAATAAAACTGGCCGACCCGGCTTCGCCCGGGTGAAAATCGGGAGTATTCTCAGAAGACCGCGATTTCCGGTTTTCACCAATAGATATACTAGGATCCACGAGGAAGGTTTAATTAAAACTGGTCGGCCCGGCTTCCCCGAATGAAAATTTATGAATTATAATTTAATATTTATTAATATATTACTCACTCGCTTCGCTCGTTCGCTCCAGTTATTATAGCCTATGTCTCAAAGCAAAGTATCACCTGAATTGAACGCGAACAAAATTTGAAATCGGTTCAGTAAGTTCTGAGATTTCACCCGAGCGAATCTGGGTTGTCCAGTTTTAAAAATACATCTAAATCTTCCTCGTGAATCACTCTATCTAATCGTGAAAACCGGAACTAAATCTGTTCAGCAGTTACGAAGAAATCAGTCTTCCGAGATAACCTTTGATTTTCATCCGGGCGAAGCCGGGCCGGCTAGTTATTATAGCCTATGTTCATCTCCATTGCGGAAGCTACCTGTGTGCAAAATTTCACAGAGATTGGTTGAGCAGTTGAGGCGTGAAAGCGGAACAAACAAACAAACAAACTCACTTTCGCATTTATAATATTGGATAGATTTGATTGATTGATAGGTGTCAGTATATTGCTTGATTAATATATTTTGTTCAATAATTACGTAGATAACTTTACACAATGAGCAGGCCCGGATTTCTATCACTGGAAAGAGGAGGACACTATCACTGAGGAGGACAAATCACACCAAAGGAGGACTGTCCTCCTCAAAGGAGGACGTCTGGTCACCTTACATAATATGTTGGTGCAGGCGAGATTTAAGATTTAAAATTCCTCAATAAATAAATAAAATCCTCAATAAGAGGTATTTACGAGGTATTAAACTGTTGACATTGATGTATGTGTTCGGTAAGTAATGAGTCCCTTTGCATGTATTCAACATTGCAGACATTTGCTATATCACAGTTTCCATTGGATTCTGATACAACGACGTGAAGTTGATATTCATCACACATTATACAAGATCGAATTTTTAAAACTAACCGGTTAACCAAAGCGCCTAAACCTGAAAATTGTTTTAGATAAAGCTTTTTTTGCCTGGGTAGTTCGCATTAGCACGTTCACGTTCGCAGTTCGAATGTGACGCGGCTGACATACTTATATATATCATAAAAACGGTATGCAGTACAGTTGCACCGATAGCGTAGTTGGCAACGTCTTGGCGTTGTATGCATAGGAACATCGGTTCGAAACCTGATGGCACCGTAGAATTTTTGGCGTTTTTTTTCTAATTTTATTTTTGTTATATTCTTTCTTTGACAATAATTATAATTTTTTTGAAACCAAGGTGGAATAAATTAAAAATATAATTTTTACATCATATTTATTTATATATTTTTTTATTGATTAAATTTAATTATAGGTATAAGCCGATTTTAACATATTTATGATTAAAATGTGTGGTTAAAAAATATATATAAATTTTAAAATTAGAAAATCTGAAGTTTTCACTTCTGTCGTGTGGTCATAAGCACACAACGATTTTTTTTTTTAAAGCTACCAACTGCTACGGTTATTTAGGCCTAACACTAATTCTTATTTTTAATTTATTAAGTGAAACTTTTAGCCTCGTTTTTTCCGTTCGGTTACGCATATCGAGGTCACGTCACGTAACGTCCAATCGAAGAATCGCGTATTCTATAATATATCCCAACACTATTGCAGAACACTGCGTCATCCCAAACAGACAACTTGGTATATGCATAAATATAGCAGTACAAACAACGGGGTGCGTGGCGCAGCGATATCGCACGGTATTTTTCAACAGTCTGTTTCTGGATTTTTAGCTTAGTTTTTAGATAATATTATTAAACGCACGTTCATAAACGATTTTTAGCGGGCGGGGATAACATAAATATTTCAAAAATTATTTTTGAGTTTTTTTGAAATCAAAATGAAAGTGATTTAAGTGTCATTTTGTTCAGAATTTACTGCTCTATTAATTTAATTCAAAAAAAAATTGTGTCAAATACCCTTTAAATTTTATCTAGGTCACTGATGTCCATCACGAGAAAAATAATAATTATTGTTTAAGAATCAAACAAATGGCGTACTTTATAAAATGCGTGTTGAAAAACGCTCTCATACATAAACTTTTTTAAGATATTATTACAGCCCGCCATTGAAAACTAACCAATGAAATTGATAGATTTTTACTTCCCACCTCTACTATGGTAGGGAAGTAATGGATTCAGTCCGAAAACAATATTTCGAGATTTTAACAGATTTTCACGTTTTGAGACCCTAGTAATCGTTTAAGATCATTTTCTGACTGATGTCTGTATGTGTGTGTGTGTGTGTGTGTGTATGTGTGTGTGTATGTGTGTGTGTGTGTATGTGTGTATGTGGTCAATTTTTCGCCTTCGATATCTTAAGAACGGAACAACATACGGGCATGCCGATTGTTCTATTGTGTTTATCAGCCTTTAACTTAGATCTGATTAGATTTTGAGTCAAATCGGTTCAGTGGATCCTGAGATATTCAAAAAAACGTCCTCAATGTCACGTATTAACATAGGTAAAAAAAAATATAAATGAATTCTAGATGTTATAATATGAAAAAAATGTAAATATTTTTTTTCTCTAAAATGTATAGTTTTCGAGAAAAAAAATATTTTACTAAAAAAAATAAAAATTGTACGTAAATCAAGGTAACCATGATTTTTGCTATATTAAGTTAGCCATCAGTAGATCACCAAACAAAAAAGAGGGCCATGCTTTTTTCAAAGAATAAAAATTAAATTGTGTTTTAAAGACCACCAACAGCTAAGTTTATTTGGGCCTAGTCAAAGAATAAAAAAAAAAAGAGTGTTTATTTTTTGCAAATATTTACTAGGTGGGAAGTATAGGACTGGTCATCAGTCGAATTTTTTTTCTTTCAAATGCAACGGTGTCTATGTCTCTGCTATATTAGTATGCAGTCATTAATATATCATGGTTCAAACTTCGATAAAAACAGTAAGCGGTCATTAATATTTTGAAATGAAAAGCTGAAGGTGGGTTTGTTTTGAGAAACCTGCATCCATTACTAAAGCCACTGAGGAAGGTATCACGATATCAGAGAGTGTGTAGTTGAATATATAGGGTATATGTAGTGGATGCTAGGAGGCAGGAGGGGACAGGAGGATGGCATGTCATTTAGCTAATGGTTTCCTGAATGCTAATTCAAAGTGCACGCGCATTCCTCCTTGAGAGAGGAGGTGGCGATCCCATATAAACGATCAGTCAAGCGTCGGGACGTAAATGGACTTGGAAAAAGTGTAGGCGGAAAAGGTAAAGGAATAATATTCACATGTGAATGCTTTGTATGAAGCAGAAAGATCTTAGTTTGCATACAATTTTTAACTATCTACACAGGATCTAGTATGGCACGTATAGTCATAGGCACAAAATATATGTGTCTAAGGACTAAGTAACTATACTAAAAGATGCTAGCATATTGGATTTTTTAGCTAAAACTTTTGCCTCGGTACAGGTTTTCACACCAACACACATCTATAAATCATAATATACTGTAGCAAAACCTCAGATGTTACGCCACTGGCAACAATAGAAGCATCCAGAACAAGTAACAATGGTGAGGCGTGGCATGATATCGAAGACACAAGAATGTTCTGGAAAAGCGCGAGCGTGAGGGGGTCAAGCTGCTAGCTCTATATAAGTAGAGCAGTCACCGGAGAAAGGACATCGAGAATCGTGTGACAGTGTCGATTTGAAATAAATACAGCATATAAATGGTTGAGTGTTATTAAAAGCGCTTCAGCTCGTTTAAGAATCACTGTTCGTGTTATTATTATATAAACAGTGTTGACTGTTAAAATTGACATTTAATTGTTACATCTTATTGTTATCTATTTTTGTGTACATTTTTTATTATTGTAAATAAATAATTTATTCCACCCACGTAAGAAAACAGTTTTGTTACAATACATATTAGACCGAGAGCTAGTAACAATTTTTTGGTGTTATTTATAAAAGGCCTTATTTTTGTGAAGATGTTGAGGGAGGCATATTAAAATGCCCTGAGTAAGGGATTTTGCTAGATAGCGCGGTATGGGAGGGATGCAGACCGTCCCCAACAAATAACAAAAAAAAATAGTCATAATTATTATTGTTTCAAGGCGGAAACTGTTTGTATAGCTTGCTGGTGACCCAATAATGCCATTATAATATTTGCAGATCGATTGGTCGGTATAAAAGGGATGACAGATCACCTTAAACGTGTCATGTACCCGACGAAATTTATATTATTAGTTCAAGGTTCAAATTTTAATATGTTGTTACGGTCGACTGTTTTAAGCATATATTTCAATTTGCAGAACAAAATGCCGGTATTAACCCCCTCTCTTAGAGAGAAACTTGCTCGCCTAGGTGTTTATATCGTTCTGCAAGGGGGTTAATATCGACATTTTGTTCTGCAAATTGAAATAAGTATATGCTTAAAACAGTCGACCGTAACAACATATTAAAATTTGAACCTTGAACTAATAATATAAATTTCGTCGGGTACATGACATTTTTAGAGTGATCTGCCACCCCTTTAATACTGACCAATCGATCTGCAAATATTATAATGGCATTATTGGGTCACCGACAAGCTATACAAACAATTTCAGCCTTGAAGCAACAATAATTGTGAACATTTTTTTTGTTACATGTTGGGGGCGGTCTGCATCCCTCCCATACCGCTATCTAGCAAAATCCTTTATTCAGGGCTCTTTAATACGCCTCCCTCAACATCTTCACAAAAATAAGGCCTTGAATAAATAACACCAAAAAATTGTCACTAGCTGTCGGTCTAAATGGTTGCATACTAAGGGTGCGTTCCCCTTGGCGACCATTGCGCCCACTACGCTCGTGCCTTATGGCCGCGTTCATTACGTTTGGTCGTTGTAGGCGTTGCGATCGCCAAGTGGAACGCACCATAATATATTGCAGAGACATAGGCACCGTCGCATTTAAAAGGGAAACAATCTACATATTATTTTGTGATCTCTAATGTTTGTTTAAAAACAATATTTTAAATATTTGTAAATATCAGCACATTATTAAAAAACTGCATTTAAGAGCTCAAAGTAAAATATTCAATTTAATTCTATTTGGTGATTGGTAATAAATTTAACATTTATGTGTCAAATATCAGTAACATGATATTCCACTTTGCAATATTTGCTGTTAATTTAAAACCGATTGATTCATGTAGATAGCTCATTGACTATAATTAATTAAATATCAATGGATCAATCAGATACAAAGAGTTAATGAAATGATTTTTTATTTATTTCACAAAGAATTTATTTCAATCGTTTTTCAAGTGCTTGTTTCTTTATTAAAAAAAATTCGACTGATTACCAGTCCTATACTTCCCACCTAGTAAATATTTTCAAAAAATAAACACTCTTTTTTTTATTCTTTGACTAGGCCCAAATAACCTTAGCTGTTGGTGGTCTTTAAAACACAATTTAATTTTTATTCTTTGAAAAAAGCATGGCCCTCTTTTTACTTCCCACCTCTACTATGGTAGGGAAGTAATGGATTCAGTCCGAAAACAATATTTCGAGATTTTAACAGATTTTCACGTTTTGAGACCCTAGCAATCGTTTAAGATCATTTTCTGACTGATGTCTGTATGTGTGTGTGTATGTGTGTATGTGTGTATGTGTGTATGTGTGTGTGTGTGTATGTGGTCAATTTTTCGCCTTCGATATCTTAAGAACGGAACAACATACGGGCATGCCGATTGTTCTATTGTGTTTATCAGCCTTTAACTTAGATCTGATTAGATTTTGAGTCAAATCGGTTCAGTGGATCCTGAGATATTCAAAAAAACGTCCTCAATGTCACGTATTAACATAGGTAAAAAAAAATATAAATGAATTCTAGATGTTATAATATGAAAAAAATGTAAATATTTTTTTTCTCTAAAATGTATAGTTTTCGAGAAAAAAAATATTTTACTAAAAAAAATAAAAATTGTACGTAAATCAAGGTAACCATGATTTTTGCTATATTAAGCTAGCCATCAATAGATCACCAAACAAAAAAGAGGGCCATGCTTTTTTCAAAGAATAAAAATTAAATTGTGTTTTAAAGACCACCAACAGCTAAGGTTATTTGGGCCTAGTCAAAGAATAAAAAAAAGAGTGTTTATTTTTTGCAAATATTTACTAGGTGGGAAGTATAGGACTGGTCATCAGTCGAATTTTTTGTTTGGTGATCTATACTGATGGCTAGCTTAATTTAGCAAAAATCATGGTTACCTTGATTTACGTACAATTTTCTTTTTTTAGTAAAATATTTTTTTTCTCGAGCATTATACATTTTAGAGAAAAAAAATATTTACATTTTTTTCATATTATAACATCTAGAATTCATTTATATTTTTTTTACCTATGTTAATACGTGACATTGAGAACGTTTTTTTGAATATCTCAGGATCCACTGAACCGATTTGACTCAAAATCTAATCAGATCTAAGTTAAAGGCTGATAAACACAATAGAACAATCGGCATGCCCGTATGTTGCTCCGTTCTTAAGATATCGAAGGCGAAAAATTGACCACATACAAACACACACACATACACACACACATACACACACACATACAGACATCAATCAGAAAATGATTTTAAACGATTGCTAGGGTCTCAAAACGTGAAAATCTGTTAAAATCTCGAAATATTTTTTTCGGACTAAATCCATTACTTCCCTACCATAGTAGAGGTGGGAAGTAACAATACATTCACTTATACTTTACAGTCAAAATAGGTGTTTGTTGGTAAGATTCTGAACTGATTCTGAACTCCCAAAGCGCCTGTCGGCAATACAGAACTCTACGGACAAAACTGCGTACATTTTTTGGTCAAGTTCTGGTACTCTTTGAACTGTTCGAACTTGGTTCTAGCACTTCTAGGCTCCTAGAATTACTAGAAGCCTAGAATAGTTAGAACTAGGTTCAGAGTTCAAAGAGTCCGAGAATTTGACAAACAAACACGCAGTTGTGTTCTGTATTGCCGACAAACGCTTTGGAAGTTCAGAACCAATTCAGAACTTACCAATAAACACACCTAATAATTTGAAATGGAAACGGTTACGGCAGTTCAAATAAATCTCAAAATCAGTGATCGTCAAACTTTATGAATCTTTGATACATTTGTTTGGTTTTGGAACAACTATTCAAACGCAACTGCTTTTATTATTTTTCGCAAATTATGTAAAACGATGCTAAGGGGGATGATATAATTTCTACCAGTTGCGGCGACGCGTAGCCAATTCAAAATAGGCTCTAGATCGTGCCTGATGCAAGAGCATCGCCCGAAGGGATGTAAAACACGGTGAAAAGGGGTGCAAAGGGTGCCAGTCTGTCGGTGAATAAGGACTTGTTGCGTGCAGCATGTCGGTACAGAGCACCCCACACCCCAATCTGTGTGCTGTATGATGCGTACGAGGGTCTGTCAAAACAACGATAATATGATATCTTTTACATAACAATTTGTATTAAACGCCTAAAATTTTCATTTTGTGTATAGATAGTTAAAGTTTTAGATGATGATTTATGCATCTTCTTCATTATTAGATACTATGTACCTATATAACGTTTTTACTTCCCACCTCTACTATGGTAGGGAAGTAATGGATTTAGTCCGAAAAAAATATTTCGAGATTTTAACAGATTTTCACGTTTTGAGACCCTAGCAATCGTTTAAGATCATTTTCTGACTGATGTCTGTATGTGTATGTGTGTCTGTGTGTGTATGTGTGTGGTCAATTTTTCGCCTTCGATATCTTAAGAATGGAACAACATACGGGCATGCCGATTGTTCTATTGTGTTTATCAGCCTTTAACTTACATCTGATTAGATTTTGAGTCAAATCGGTTCAGTGGATCCTGAGATATTCAAAAAAACGTCCTCAATGTCACGTATTAACATAGGTAAAAAAAATATAAATGAATTCTAGATGTTATAATATGAAAAAAAATGTAAATATTTTTTTCTCTAAAATGTATAATGTTTGAGAAAAAAAATATTTTACTAAAAAAAGAAAATTGTACGTAAATCAAGGTAACCATGATTAAGCTAGCCATCATAGTATATAGATCACCAAACAAAAAAGAGGGCCATGCTTTTTTCAAAGAATAAAAATTAAATTGTGTTTTAAAGACCACCAACAGCTAAGGTTATTTGGGCCTAGTCAAAGAATAAAAAAAAAAAAGTGTTTATTTTTTGCAAATATTTACTAGGTGGGAAGTATAGGACTGGTCATCAGTCGAATTTTTTTGTTTCTACTCACCCATAATCTGTTCCTGTCTTCCCGATGTCTGTATCTGGAATAAAAATAAACGAACATTTAGTTCTAAATAGTAGGTAGATTGTGCAACTAAGACAGAAAGTTGGTGATTGAGAACGAGTGTGACATGCTTGCCAGAGCGCAGCAAGAGCGGCAAAAATTTGACAGTTCACTTGTGTAGGCCGAGAGTAGCTGTCACTAGGTAATAGCGGGCGGATTATAGGGCGAATAAACATAAATCACTGTGGAAATGGTTTGCTTTCCCACATCTGGTATGGGAAAGATACTTTCCCGCACACCGGTCTGTCAAAAGTCACTTTACATGCATACATACATACATGCATGTAAAGCAGCTATTTTATAGTGGGTATGGCAAATAGAAAATTACATTGAAACACTTCTAGTATAATCATGATAAAAACATAATGCATACATATGTGTAATATAGGGATGCTATTTATTGTACAGCACCCTCTCGAGTTATAGCTGTCGACTACGAAACAAACTGCTGCAACTAAAATAAAATATTTTTCAGTAAAAACTACACTTGTCAAATAAAAAGCAAGATATTTGTAACGGGATTTGCTTACGTTTAATTTTTGCTTCAAAGAGAGAAAAATTAAAGAGCTATTTAGTATTTACAAAACAATAAAAAAAACTCGGGTCGCAGTGCCAAACCCTGCCGATAATATAGTGTATTTGCTAACGCAGGCCTTGTGGCTTTACTATGTAAACTTAAGTTTGTTTTTGGACAAAATAAAAAATTTAACCCCTTAATACATCCCTTAAAATAATATTTTTTTTCTTAATTTCAATAATATTATTAATGCAACTTATGTACCAAATTAAATACACCCTTCAGTAAGTAAATCACTATCCCTAAACCAGTGTTTTCATAAAATTTGTAAGTTCGGACCTGTCGGGCTGATTTTATTAAAATTTTAGCAGCACATTTTAATCTTCACTAAAGGGTTAAATTTCAATTTTGAAACGATTCTGAGAATTTTTTCGGTATTTTTGGGCCCAAAAACATTTTTAACCCCTAAAAACCACCCTTAAAATAGTCCGATTGGACCCATTTTAAATATAGGCTTCGTGCGGTGATGGATTCCTACGTGCCTACCAAATTTCGTCAAAATCAATTAACTCTTTCGAAAGTTATAGCCCGGACACACACACACACACACATATATACAGTGTGTCCACAAACTCATCCTCAACATGGGGATCTCCGTTGTTATGGGAGATAGAGATTTGGTTAAATGAGACAAAATGTGCAGAATCTCCAGTACTTCTACCCTGCGTAGTCAGCTTTCCATATTTTGCTTGGTTCGCGACCGACAGTTGAAAAACGAGATTTACCCAATTTTGTTTTTTGTTTATAACTCGCTTATTAAGTAAGTTAGAAAAAAAATATTTTCACTTCCTTAAGGCCCTTTTTTATGAAGATTTCAAATCTCTTTTCATATTTTTATTTACTTTTATAGTTTTAGAGATACTTGTATAAACTTTGTTTTTTTAAATACACGTCAAAGATGGCCATGACACCATTCGAAAGAGATTTTTTTTCTCTTTAATTTGATATGAGGGTTGATGGATTTATTTTCAAAAATAACAGAGTTATACGTAAAACACTGATTTTTAATAGTAGGCTATGCTAAATTAACTGATAAAACAAAAGAAGGCTTTGCAAACAGTTGAGATTCGCGTTGGCTTAGTAAACGGCTGTTTTGTTTTAGCTGTCAAAGTGTAGTTTGTTGCTAATTTGTCAGTTTACTAAGTGATTTATTAAATTTGTTTTTGTTATCATGGAACCATTTTGTAACAATGAAACATTTGATATGTTGTCTTGTTACATTCTATGTCACAAAAATTCGACCAGAGCTGCAGAAATGTACTTCGATCAGTATCCAGAACGAAGACAACCTCATTCGTCTATTACTCTATTTACAGAAACTTACGAGTAAATTTTATAAACTATGGATCATTTAAAAAGCCGTTTACTAAGTCAACGCGAATAAGTGAAGAAGACAAAACTACTGTTTTACGATCAATTGTTGAAAATCGTTTATTTTTCTTTGTTACAAAGTGGTTCCATGATAACAAAAGTAAATTTAATAAATCACTTAAACTGACAAATTAGCAATAAACTACACTTTGACAGCTAAAACAAAACAACCGTTTACTAAGCCAACGCGAATTTCAACTGTTTGCTAAGCCTTCTGTTGTTTTATCAATTAATTTTGCATAGCCTACTATTAAAAATCAGTGTTTTACGTATAACTCTGTTATTTTTGAAAATAAATCCATCAACCCTCATATCAAATTAAAGAGAAAAAAAATCTCTTTCGAATGGTGTCATGGCCATCTTTGACGTGTATTTAAAAAAACAAAGTTCATACAAGTATCTCTAAAACTATAAAAGTAAATAAAAATATGAAAAGAGATTTGAAATCTTCATAAAAAAGGGCCTTAAGGAAGTGAAAATATTTTTTTTCTAACTTACTTAATAAGCGAGTTATAAACAAAAAACGAAATTGGGTAAATCTCGTTTTTCAACTGTCGGTCGCGAACCAAGCAAAATATGGAAAGTTTGACTACGCAGGGTAGAAGTACTGGAGATTCTGCACATTTTGTCTCATTTAACCAAATCTCTATCTCCCATAACAACGGAGATCCCCATGTTGAGGATGAGTCTGTGGACACACTGTATATAAATAGACATTTCCAAAAATGGTGCCAAAGTGTTCAGGAGGGTATGAAACGTCGAGAAATTTTGGTCCGACCCCTAGGTCCCGCCATCCGACCGACGCCAATAGTGTATGTGCCATATTATGGCAAATACACTAATAAAAAAAAAATGGCAGTCATGGGGACTGCCGACAAAAGGTAAAACTTTTTGAAAATAAATGCTTTGTTTTCATTATTCATTTTTCTATATAAAAATATTAACATATTTAGTACTCACTAGTGTACTGCACAATGGTCCTACAATTAAACAATTAAAATAATAATCAAACTAAAACACAATTTAAACAATGCACACATCGAGATTTTAACGTAATCAATTCAACTTTACTTGCATAAATACACACAGTACTGATGGTTAATGTGTTGGTGCATATACGTCACACTCATAGCTATAGATATACTTTTAACATGAGCATGTCGATGACGCGTGAGCATGTCGGTGACGCGAACCCATAAGTTTTTCCCCTCCCAGAAATCGTCTAACGCGCCTATAGAAGTTTTCACTTCAAAAAAACGGAACATTTGAAGAAAAAAACAACTTTATTTCGGGATAAATAAATTAAGTAACGCATCAACAACATTGAGAAAAAATTCGACTGATGACCAGTCCCATACTTCCCACCTAGTAAATATTTGCAAAAAATAAACACTTTTTTTTTTATTCTTTGACTAGGCCCAAATAACCTTAGCTGTTAGTGGTCTTTAAAACACAATTTAATTTTTATTCTTTGAAAAAAGCATGGCCCTCTTTTTTGTTTGGTGATCTACTGATGGCTAACTTAATATAGCAAAAATCATGGTTACCTTGATTTACGTACAATTTTTATTTTTTTTAGTAAAATATTTTTTTTCTCGAAAACTATACATTTTAGAGAAAAAAAATATTTGCATTTTTTACATATTATAACATCTAGAATTCATTTATATTTTTTTTTACTTATGTTAATACGTGACATTGAGGACGTTTTTTTTAATATCTCAGGATCCACTGAACCGATCTGACTCAAAATCTAATCAGATCTAAGTTAAAGGCTGATAAACACAATAGAACAATCGGCATGCCCGTATGTTGTTCCGTTCTTAAGATATCGAAGGCGAAAAATTGACCACACACACACACATACACACACACACACATACACACACATACAGACATCAGTCAGAAAATGATCTTAAACGATTGCTAGGGTCTCAAAACGTGAAGATATGTTAAAATCTCGAAATATTTTTTTCGGACTATATCCATTACTTCCCTACAATAGTAGAGGTGGGAAGTAAAAACGTCGAGAAATTTTGGTCCAACCCCTAGGTTCCGCCATCCGACCGACGCCAATAGTATATGTGCCATATGGCAATTAATACACTAATAAGTGTACCAAATTATACTGTAAAAAGTAACTAAAATTTTTAGGTTAATGAAAATTTCTACTTGACTTATCATTATCTGGATGGATAATTTTGCATTGATAAAGGCAGAAATTTTCATTAACGTAAAAGTTGCCATTCATTCATACATTTAGAATGTAGCTATAATATATAGAGTAGTATTAAAACAGGAAAAGTTCAGAACATGACATCGTCAACTGCACTATAATACCTAAATCATCGATCGATAAAATAGAATTTTTTACAGTTTTTTTCCACTTTCGTCCTGTAAAATAAAAATAGTACAATAAAGTGTCACTTTCCAGCCTTGTCCGGTAAAGTAAACAATAAAGTAGGGTCTCTTATAATCGGCTATTTACGGGACGCCACGCAACGCTCGAAAATTAAATTTTCTGAGCACTAGTGTAACAAAATGAGTAATGTCGGGTTTATTGTAAATTTTAATCACGCTGTTATGTTAATTCGCTGTTATTTCTATGGTTACTTCGTATGTTTTATGTATAAAAATTTAACAGCGCGATTAACAAAACAGCGTATTAAATGTACGATAAACCCGACAAAAGTATTTTTTATTATAATACTAGCGGCCCTGTCGGTACTAAGAAAGCCCGGGTGCAATACACTACGCATTCTCCTCGCTCGTTCGCTTGAATATTATAATTACATTACTCATTCGCTACGCTCGTTCGCTATATATAAAAACCTTCCGAGAAAAATTATTTAACTGATGGTGAAAACCGCATCAAAATCCGCTGCGTGGTTTAGGAGGAGTTAGCGGTTATACAGACAGACAGACGCGGAAAGCGACTTAATTTTATACTATGCAGAGATGTAGAGAAGATACTAGACTCAAAAAAAAAATCCACTACTCGCTCACACTTCTGATTTTTTTTTCAACCATAGACTATTGCAAGATCATTCTTGCACGTGTAGTAGGTTCCCGGGTTCTAGCCCGAGAGCTACTAAAAGTGTCAATTGGATTTTCAATTTATTATTAAAAAAATAATGAATTGAAAATATGAATTGGTGCTAGGCCTAAATAACCTTAGCTGTTGGTGGTCTTTAAAACACAATTTTAAATTTTTTTGTAGTAGGTATATAGAAAATACATTATTATTATTAAAAAATGCACGTGCCCTCTGTGATTGTTGTCACATGGTCCGTACTTCTAAAAAAAATTCTAATTTCAACAAGTATACGCATATTTCTGTCTCCCTTACGATAAAACGCGCGCGTGTATGTGTATTTGTGTGTGACAGTGCGTATCAGCTGCCACCATCTGTACCTTGCAAACCTACCCCTAGTGCCGATAGGGTGCGTACCCTACAATGATCGTATAGAAACAAGTCTCCGAACAGCAAGGCACTCTCACCTGCCTTGTAGCGTATGTCGGTCCCAGAGGGACGTACCTACTAAACACATAGGTGCCGACATTCCTAAAAAGGTGACAACTCTGTTCGAAGACTGCGACTGGTTTCTGAAACTATACCTATGCTGGGTTGCAGAAATCATTGTCAAAAAATCTGATTTGACAATGGCCTTAAATTGTGATCATATTATTACAGTTTTTATACACATGCGCAGAAGCAGTCTAATGTCGTTGTGAAACTCTTTGACATGCAGAACATGTACTCACACAAAAACAAATGATTGATTCACATAGAATAAATATTAGTAAAAAAAACTTTTTAGAGTCAAGCTTTTATTTAAATGCACCAAAAAGGAAAAAATATTTTTTAATAATAATTATTAAAAAATATTTTTTAATAATAATTATTAAAAAATATTTTTTTCCTTTGTAGTGCATTTAAATAAAAGCTTGTCTCTAAAAAGTTTACTAATATTTATTTTGTTCATTTTAGTCTTTCAAAATTTTACTTCCCTTTGACACCTGTAGGGGTTGAATTTCGAGAAATCCTTTCTTAGTGGATGCTTACGTCAGAAAAAGAACCAACTGTCCAAATTTCAAGTTTCTAGCTTCAGCGATTTGACCTGGGCGTTGATTAGTCAAAAAAAACCCTACATCCCTGTTTGAACCCCTTAGGGGTTGAATTTATTTCTAAAAACGATTTTTAATAATTTAGGCTCATAATTATAAAAGCGCATGGCTCGTGACTAATAAACTATCGTAGAGTTCACGACCCACGCTTCCATAATTATGAACCTAAATTATAAAAAAATATTTTTTCCTTTTTAGTGCATTTAAATAAAAGCTTGTCTCTAAAAAGTTTTTTTTACTAATATTTTTTAAATTCTTATTTACAATTAAAATATAAGAACGAACAAGTTGGCTTACATTATTTAATTACGAAATGAGAAATATTACGCACTGTTCAAAATTATCAAATTTTGACACGTGAGACCTCATTGCAAGTTTGACAAAAGAAAACAATATCAATACTAACTAAGCTACCCTAGTTTATAAAATAATTATACGGTAGTACGGACCATGCAATTAAGGATCATACAAATTAGACATAAAGTTCTAAAAATATTCCAAAATAAATTATAACATTAATGTACTGCATCAATTAATTAAAGAGAAAATAATGTCATTATAATTTTAAAACATATGCATGTATATTACAGCTCATTTGTATTTTAGCATATTTTGTGAAGTTGGTATGCTGCATTTATATGCTTCATATATATTATGTACACCGTCGAAAGAAGTACTTGCACAGTGCAAGCATAAAAATCATTTTACAATTTTTTCTGGTAGGAGTTCATAGTTTGGATTGAACATATTGTAAGTTCAAAAAATGTAGACCAAATCCAAAAAGTAATTTAATTTATATTATAAATGTAACGATCGTTTCGATATAGATAATATCATCATCAAACATCTAAAAATTTTTTAGATGTCTGATGATGATTATCTATATCGAAACGATCGTTACATTTATAATATAAATTAAATTACTTTTTGGATTTGGTCTACATTTTTTCAACTTACAATTACAATTTTTTCCAAATTACCATCCTATGATGTAAAATGATTAAAGATAACACGATTTGACAAAGTTAAAATGTTTTATTCAACACATCCACGCTTTTAGTGATTTTTGGTATCTGTTTGCGGACCTTAAATGGCAGATTATTGACTAGTGACCATTATGTACTGCTTTTCAGTGCTATAATGGTTCATTATGCAACTAGTTCCATAATGATCCATTATGTAACGCTTTTCAGTGCTATAATGAAAAACAGTTACATAATGAACTTTATGTAACTAGTTACATAATGGTTCATTATGTAACTAGTTACATAATTGTTCATTATGTATCTATAGTTCGATAATCGTTCATTATGTAACTAGTTCCATAATGATTCATTATGTAACTGTTTTTAATTGAATTAATGTTTAAACACGGTGGTTTGTCAGCGGTTTATGCCGAGGCGTTTGTCGAGTCGGCACGTATGTTAATGTTTTTCAATGATGCAAAACACACACCGCGGCGAGAATTGCCTGCCAACTGAAAGCCGACTCTCAGCCGCCTCGACACATCGTTCTCCACAAGAAACGCCTGACACCGCTGTGTGTGTCATCGCTCTAAAACCACGCATATGTTGAATAAAGTATAGTGTGCAACGCGTGTGCTAAATCTTTATGCGTCAGGCGCGATGTTTTCAAAACAAAAAATGTTTTCAAAACAAAAATAATTGTGAAATAATGTAAATACGATGATCTGTGCATTGAGCAACCGAAACATTGGTATTTATTGAAATAAAAATACAAGTATAACAAGCCGTGAGGTGGGTCGTTTATTAGGACTAAAGTGCGACCCTTGAGGTCCACACGACGAACTTCCCAGTTTGATAAATATTTAATAATAATAATTAAATTAGATATTACACAGAAAAGTAATCATTTCAAACATTAAAACATCAATAATTTAAAAAAAAAAAAAAAAAAAAAACGGCTGAACCGATTTTTATAAAATTTATGTCGGATCAAAATGACGTTAACACGCCTCGATTGACACCCTTACGAAGTCGATATAATTTTTTATTCGCGAGATATTGTGTAAAATCTACTTTTTTGGAGGTTATTTGGTTAAGAAAAAAGAACGGCTGAACCGATTTTGAAAAAATTTCTTTCAGATCATATTTACGTTAATACGCGTCGATTGGCACCATAACGTAGTCGATATCATTTTTCGTTCTCGAGATTTCGTCTTTGAAAGAAATGTACACATACGTACGTACGTACGTACGTACGTACACACACACACACACACACACACACACACACAGACATCTTTCTAAAAGTAGTGTAAAAATAGTGTAGTGACCTTGAAACATAAAAATTTTTTTTCCTTTTTGATTTCGATTTTCGGACCCATTGCAATAACTTCCAGTGGGAAGTTAATAATATTATTATTATTCAAGTTTTAAAAAGTGAGATTTTATGTCACATATGAAGTGAAACGCTAGCCGTTATGATGGTTTCGTGTGTGACGTCACTATTATAGTAAACAAAGCAAAGATTCCAATGCCGGCCGTGAAAGCTTGCACACTTGGATAAAGCAAAGATTTCTTAGAAATAGTTTACTATATAATAGTGACGACACGCCAAAACAAAAAATGGCGGTTAGTGTTTTCGCGCGGAATTTCAAAATTTTAATTAAAAATGCCGTTTTAGACTATTTAGTGATTTTATTTTAAGAAAAAAAAATTTATAACTTAGGTGGATCATTAGTACCACATCTGGAAAAAATATCCAAGAGATTCCCCAGTGAGTCAGTGAGAGAGTAAGTGAGTGAGTGAGTGAGACCAAGCAATTTTATTTTCGGAAAAAAATTTAAAAACTTAGGTGGATCATTAGTACCACATTTGGAAAAAATATCTAAGAAATTCTCCAGTGAGTGAGTGAGTGAGTGAGACCAACCAAATATATTTTATAGTATAGTGATAAAATACAGATACATGTTGAGGACATCGCGTTGTGCAGCGAGCGGTGCTCCCCTTTTCGCTGAATATAATATTGTAAAACTTGTTACAAAGTTGTTATTGTGTGTCGGGGGTGAAAATAAGTAAACAGCTGACATCGGGTTCGAACTGACCCCTGTCTATTTAATATACAGATGTTTATAGTACATCCACCTATATACTGGGTGTCCGAGATAAGCGTGAAATGCATGGGGATTTCCTAAACGGTAAGAGATAGAGATTTGATTTGGTTAAATGAGAGAAAACTTTCGATATTTTGCTTGGCTTGTGACAAACAATTGAAAAACGAGATTTTCTCATTATCGTTTTTTATTTATATCTCTCTAATTAGCCCAGTGGTTGAAGAGTAAAAAATTTGTGAATTCGGAATTAATTAAGGAAAGTTGGAAATGGTTTTAATCCCTTCAGTTTAAGTCTAGACCAGGGGTCGGCAACCTTTTGAGACGGAAGAGCCAAACGTTACAATTTACAAAATTTCCCAGTTTTTAAAGAGCCACTAACATTTTTATTTCAATATTATGACTGCGACCGTTGACGACACAGTACACCAATAACTAAACAAACAGAACCACAGTGCACTAATAACTAAACAAACAGAACAGTGTTGCCACATTTAAAAAATGTCAGCTGTCCTTATACTCTCTACTCCACCTATTCTCACTGTTCTCTGTTGAGTGTTTTTATCCTGTTTAAAGTTTTTTATGCAGTATAATATTTTTTATGAGTTTTGAAAATAAAATAATATAATTATTAATATTTGCGCATGGAACTGGAGAGCCGCATCTTGACATCATAAGAGCCGCAGGTTGCCGACTTCTGGTCTAGACTGAACATACTAAGTGTTCCCCCTTCTACTAGGTGAGCTTTAGCCACTGCATGCAGATTTATAGTCAGAAATACGTGTTTTAATTAACATTAGAAAGGAACATTTTTGCAATCAAAAATCTTTCAAACAAAAAATGTTACCACAATCGGATTTTCCAAATAATTTTCGATGCAGTTCGATAGCCCATGAATAGGTATATAATCTTTGTATGGGATTTTAATATTTCTTAAACGCTCTTCTTATTAGAGTACTTCGCGTTCATATACAGGGTGTCCAAGACTTGCGTTGTCGGCCGATATATTGATATTGGGTGAAGATAGAAAAAAAGTTTAAATACAAAAGTTGTATAAATTTTAATGGTGTATAACCTAAAAATATTTTCAATTATACAGCCTGTACCATTTAAGCGTGGCAGATCAAAGTTATGTTTTTTTTAACCTAGCACCCTGTTTTTAATTGTTTTTTCAATTCTGCATCTAAATGTGAATAGAAATTTTAAGGGAAGCCATGCTCGAAAATTTAGTTATTTTTGAGTTATTCAAGTTTTTTAAAAATTTTTGACACGTGCAGACCTTTACCTAAAATTTGACATAGCCAAAACAGAAACCTTTATCAAACTGAAATTTTGAGAATCGCTAGATAATGGACGGACGAATCAATGTCTGTCCTAAAAAAATGAATTTATTATACAGGGTGTTCAAAATAATGTACTTCTTTTACCTAACTTCAATCACGTGTAACTTTTGATTGTTAAATACAACAAGGTTATTTTTTTGCTGGAATTGTATTCTTTAGGATATTTACTAACACTTTTATTAAGGGTTGTCCAAACCTAAACCTAATATTTTCGTATTAAAATAATAGGTTTAGGTTTGGACAACCCTTAATAAAAGTGTTAGTAAATATCCTAAAGAATACAATTCCAGCAAAAAAATAACCTCGCTGTATTTAACAATCAAAAGTTACACGTGATTGAAATTAGGTAAAAGAAGTACATTATTTTGAACACCCTGTATCATAAATTCATTTTTTTAGGACAGACATTGATTTGTTCGTCCATTATCTAGTGACCCTCAAAATTTCAGTTTAATAAAGATTTCCGTTTTGGCTATGTCGAATTTTAGGTAAAGGTCTGCACTTATGAAAAATTTCTAAAAAACTTGAATAACTAAAAAATTACTGAATTTTCGAGCATGGCTTTCCTTACAATTTCTATTCATATTTAGGTGCAGAATTAAAAAAACAAATAAAAACAGGGTGCTAGGTTAAAAAAACATAACTTTGATTTGCCACGCTTAAATGGGACAGGCTGTATAATTGAAAATATTTTTAGGTTATACACCATTAAAATTTATACAACTTTTGTATTTAAACTTTTTTTCTATCTTCATCAAAAATCAATATATCGGCCGACAACGCAAGTCTTGGACACCCTGTACAAAATTTCAAAAGTGTTACGTATTTCAACAGTGGATATTTTCAACAATAAGACATTTAATTTCTGGCTTAACGACAAGTTTTATCAAAAAATGTTTGGGACAAAAAATGTGGACAATTTTATGGCGAACGTTTTTTGTTTGAGATATTTTTTTATTGCATGATGCTAATTTTCGATTTTAATTAAAACACGTGTTTCTTACTATAAATCTGCACGCAGCGGAGCTCACCTAGCAGGAGAGAGAAAACTTACTATGTTTATTCCAGATCTAAACTGAAGGGATTAAAACCATTTCCAGCTTTCCCCTAATTAATTCCGAATTCAAACGTCCAACCACTGGCCAAGTAAGTTAGAATATTTTCAATTTATGAAGGCACTCTTTTATGAATACATATTTCATTATCTCTGCACATTTTTTCTCATTTAATCAAATCTCTATCTCTTACCGTTTAGGAAATCCCCGTTCATTTCATGCTTATCTTGGACACCATGTATATCTGTAGCCATACCGCAAAGCTGTTCATGTCGAAATTCAGTCTGAAATTTTGTTTTCTTGCAGATTTTTCAGGTGTTCTGTATAATACTTACGCCTATAGTCAAATTCCAAAATTTAAGATAGTGAGTCATGCACTAACACTTCAATTTATTATATAAAAAAAATAATGAATTGAAAATATGAATTGGTGCTAGGCTCAAATAACCTTAGTTGTTGGTGGTTTTTAAAACACAATTTTTGAAAATATGAATTGGTCCTAGGCCCAAACAACCCTGACTGTTGGTGGATTTAAAAAAATAATATATCGTTAATTTGATATCTTTTCAGAGTATTGGAGTGAATTTTAAAACAGTGACTGTTAAAATCATAACCCTCCTTTTTTCTTGGTCGGGTAAAAAATGCCATTTTATATACATCATATTGCAATAATGCTTTTCTGTTATTATTTGAAAACATAAATTTACAAATAATAGTAACATGCTTTTTAACGGATCATCCGACATCCGTATATATAATATACGGATGTCGGATGATCCGTTGAAAAGCAACGTTTCATGTTACTATTGTTTTTATGTTTTCAAATAATAACAGAAAAGCATTACTGCAGTATGATGTATATAAAATGGCATTTTTGTTTTTCATAACGAGCTCATCTAACAAAATAAACGCAGTGGAAAGTGGAAACCGAAAAAAAAACTTTTTATATTCATCATAAATAACTGTATAAAAAAAACTTTCACAAACGGTGGGTAACGATCTATGGCCATAACAAAAATTTAAGGTATTGTAGCAAATCCCAATAGAAGCGTCGAGAAGGGAAGGTTACAGTGGTGAGGCGTGAATGGTATCGAAGATACGAGTACCTGCTAGACGTCTGGAAAGTACTAGAACGCGCTGTGTTTAAGCCACGTAGCTCTATATAAGCAGGGAGCCGACGGAAATTAGGCAGTCAGTTGTGAATCAGTGTCGTGTTGAACAACGAAAATAAATACAGTTATTTGTTCAGTGTTATTAAAGTGTTTCACTCTGTTTAAAAATTACTATTGCGTTTATTGTTATTGAATTGTTAATTATTGTAAATAAATAAATAATTTATTCCGCCCACGTTGAAAACAGTTTTGTTACAGTATTTAAACGATAGATAAGATGATTAAAAAAAATAAGTATTGGCGATTTTTTACCTATAATCATTAATTTATCTTCAACTAAGCGATTTAAGATTTCTCCTTTTTTCTTGATTAAGATCCTTTAGCTTCGGTTTTGGTTTCTGCTGAAGATCGTAAAAAACCAAAATTCGGCTTCGACTGAAAAATCACCATTGGTCGGACTTTTAAGGGACCCTTCGAAGCCAAAGAGGATCAATATGACGAAATATTATTGAAGATTTGAGAAGAAACATTGAAGGATTAAAATTAATGTACCTATTAGATTGGAATTTATCAATATTGCCAATAAATATGAATCATCAGGCGGGCACTATTACAATTAACATTTCTGTACCAATATTTATTTTTATGGTTATATAAAAAATAAGAACGCGTGATGATATACAGCAATAGTTTGTGTTCAGTGGATTGGTAAATATTATCTTTTATTTTTTCCGCTTTCTTCCGATAAATCATATTCACGAATAATATTTTCGACACTTTGATGCCTATTTACCATATTTTCAGAATTAAATTACATGAAAAGTTGTGTTCAACTTGTAGATAACTTGTTTTGTTTGATTTAAATGTCATTCGACGACTTTGGCCTGCGATAAGACATTGAAATATTGCAACAAAATTAAATGTTTTATCAGAATTAAACAAAAAAAAAAATTTTTCAAAAGTACGCCCTTTTATTGTAGGTATAATTAAGACTAGAGATGAAGGATGGTTGATTTCAATAATTTTTTGTGAAACAACCCCAGAATAAAAATATAATTTTGACATTCGCTACCATTGGCTTTATCTTCTAAATATTAAATTTTAAAAATAAGTCACCCACCGTGCAGTACAGCATGTCGAATGAATGAATTGTGGATTATAGACGCTCAACAACAAAGGTCATTAGCGTCTGAGTACAGCATGTCAATAGCAGTCACGTTTTGGTTATGCTACTTCTATGTGTTGATACCGAGCACAGACCACAGTATATATAAATATCAGCGAATTCACTCGACTCGACTTTTAAATAATATGTAATATTAAAGACCTTGAAAGAACGTAGCATCGCAATGGCGTCGTAATCGCGTATTAGGGATGGGAGAACATCAATAGGAGTCTGATTGCTCTGACTTGAATATCGCTGCGGTAAGAATATATTGGTGAGACAGTCTTTATTATACCAAACAGATCAGCTCAGTTCATTGTCCGTCATCTTCTTAGGTTACGTTCGGATGACAGCCGTTGACGAGCGATTACCGGCGCCTAGAACGCATCAACGCGCTCATAAATATGAACAGTTGCAAGACGTTTGATAATGTGTCTAGACGCATGATTCAAAATCGAGCGCGCAATGATTTTCATCTGAAAGTAACTTAATGAGGCAATTTTCCTGAGAGGCAGCTCTTGCGGTAGGGACAAACATTATTTATCCCCATTTAATGCCGAGTTATTTTAGTGGTATAAATTAATTATTTAAATAGTTAAGTTATACCGCACTAAAATAACACAGCACTAAATGGGAAATAAATAATGTTTGTCCCTACCACAAGTGCTGCCTCTCCTGGATAATTGGAAGAACTACTGTCAGGAAAATGGATCATTATTTTACTTGTTCGTGTATCAGACGCAATAAAAATACCATATATCCGATTTGTTCTATTGTTTTGTACAAAATGCACACGCAGTCATTATTAATTAGCACAAATACTATAAAATGCACACAACAAATAACAATCTGACAGCAACAATCTGACTGGGCGCCGAAACATTTCATCGTCATATTATTAATATGCATTGTACAATACAACAGGCCCAGTATAATTAGTAGTTCAAACAGAACGATAAATGCAAATATGTTCTGTACACTGACAAACGTATACAACAGAGTTATAGGTACCTTCCTCTACCCACAGTTATAGTACATTCATTTCGAATTGATCAGTCACATAACACATTATAGTATAATGTAGTCCTCAGAACATGAATTTTATTTATTTATTTAAACTTTTTAACATTGGAAATGTTTATGTTCGTATATGGGGGCAGAGTTACGAGTTTTCGTTCAAGGCCAAAAGACAACGGTATCGCGATCAAGTGAGGAACAATCATGCAAAATTGAACAAGTGCAATTTTGAAATGTTTATGTTCGTATATGGGGGCAGAGTTACGAGTTTTCGTTTAAGGCCAAAAGACAACGGTATCGCGATCAAGTGAGGAGCAATCATGCAAAATTGAACAAGTGCAATTTTGAAATGTTTATGTTCGTATATGGGGGCAGAGTTACGAGTTTTCGTTCAAGACCAAAAGACAACGGTGTCGCGATCAAGTGAGGAGCAATCATGCAAAATTGAACAAGTGCAATTTTTTCGAAATGTGTTTTATATCATGTCTAGTTAATTGAAAGGTATTTGCGACGATCTGCGGTGTTATTTTTGAGCAAATGTTAATAAATACTGTAGAAAAATCCATTTAAAAGTGTGTATAATAAACAGTTAATTATGTTTCATATATAATATGCTGTTATCATTTCCAATGTCCTCGATGGTTGCAAGGATTGCGAAATCTGTGAATTTTTAAGTACTTTATACTGGCAGTATAAAGTACTTGTTTTGGTTCTGATATTGATTATACGATTAGTATTTCGTATTATCATCAATTTTATGTTATAATAATTACTAATTGTGAAAGTCTCCAAATATTCCCCGATTTTATTAAAAAAGTATCTAAAAATGTCGCTAATCCAAAAAAAAAATATTGTCGGCAAGGAAAGTTCAGAATCCCCTATATTTAGCGACTTTCCCCCACACTGTAAGAAATAAGAAGGCCGATTACATAGATTATCGATGGTCCATTTGTAGCCGGCGATTAATTTGGTAATAGGCACACAAAGAGACAATGGCGTCGCAAACAGGTATCGCCTGCACATCGCGTAGATTCCATAAAAACACATTGCACATGCGCGGTTACTAATTTTACAATAATTTGTTTTATATTCATCCATTTTATATATGTAACTATACATTTTATTTTGTAATTTTTACACACTTTATTGGAATATTACACAAATTATGTAATTTTAATTTACTTTATGTAAAAATCACAAATTTGTTTAACTTTACAGCAACAGTTCAAGTTTTTATGAAGTTTTCTGTGTAAAAATAAATAATAATGTAAAATCACTTAGAAAATCGAGCGAATTCTATCTTAACTTTCAAAGTATTTTTACATCCATTTTTTACAGTGCAGAGTTGACAACACCATGAAAAATTGAAACAGAGGTAATCATTGGTTTTATTTCTACATTGTAGAACTGAATAGACTATATCAACGTGTACAGAACTTCACCGATGCGAGTGTATTGTGTAGGTACTAGGTACATACAAACCAACAAGAAATTAGCAGCAATTGGCAGGACTGTAAATCCAAACACAAACGAAGCTAGCTGCGAATGACTGAGCGTGAATAATAAGTGAACGGACGGTTTTCGTTCGTAAATTTGAACACGTATTATGACTGTTATCTGCTCATATAATAATATACGAGACGCTCTGAGAGGAGATTTTTTATTTATAATTTATTGTAGATTATAGACGCGTCGACAGTTTAGGTCATTAGCGTCTTAAATTACATTAAATAACAACGAACTTAAAACTAAACAAACCGTGAGGTGGGTCGTTTATTAGGACTAAAGTGCGACCCTTGAGGTCTAGACGACGAACTTCCCAGTTTGATAAATATTTAATAATAATAATTAAATTAGATATTACACAGAAAAGTAATCATTTTAATCATTAAAACATAATTATTATTTATTTTTAACAATAATTTAAAAAAAACTGCTGAACCGATTTTTATAAAATTTATGTCGGATCAAAATGACGTTAACACGCCTCGATTGACACCCTTACGAAGTCGATATAGTTTTTTATTCGCGAGATATTGTGTAAAATCTACTTTTTTGGAGTCTATTTGCCATTTGGTTAAGAAAAAAGAACGGCTGAACCGATTTTGAAAAAATTTCTTTCAGATCATATTTACGTTAATACGCGTCGATTGGCACCCTAACGTAGTCGATATCATTTTTCATTCTCGAGATTTCGTCTTAGAAAGAAATGGACACATACGTACGTACACACATACACACACACAGACATCTTTCTAAAAATAGTGTAAAAATAGTGTAGTGACCTTGAAACAAAAATTTGTTATACATTTTGATTTCGATTTTCGGACCCATTCCAATAGGAAGTTAATAACATCACAAAACATCCATGAGCGCAGGTGGGATTCGAACCCACGACAGTCTAGTCTAGAGGCTGGTATCAAGTACGCTATCCACTAGACTACACTGCCATCTCTGAGAGGGGACTCATCGAAAGCAAAATTTTAAATCTATCGGATACGTGGAAGTCGTTCAAAATTGACTTGCAAGATTTGACCTAAACAAACAAACTAACATACAAACATTGCAAGTTAAATAAAAGCTTGTAAAAAACGACATTACCGCGAGCGAAGCCGAGGGTGAAAGCTTATTATTTAGTTACGAAGAAAATACTTTTATGTAATTTGTACCTCATTCTAAATTTTAAACACTTTAATGATTATTCTTGGTTTGTTTATTTGTTTATCAAATATTACATTTATACAGGCTGAATAAACTAAATTATATTCCAATTCTCAAAATGAAATCAAAATATTCCTTTCTGTGTGTGTATATGTAAGTTTTGTTTGATTAAATAACAGCCCCAGTTAAAGATATAAAAACGTATCAGGATTATAGATTGGTCTTAAAAATATCAACTTTTTTTATTTGATTAAAGTATATAAAAAAAAAATTAGGCTCGAATTAATTCTGTCTAATGAGCTTCCAAAATTAGTCCAATAAATTCAATCAAATTTTTGATCTACTCGCACCACTAGATCATCACATTTCCTTATTATTATGACTTTTTGATTTTTTTTTTGCGATATCTAGTATAAAATAGCTGCTTTACATGCATGTACGTATGTTCATGTAAAGTGACTTTTGACAAGTCAGTCTGCGGGAAGGTTTTTCCCACACTAGTGTGGGAAAGGAAATCATTTTCATAGTGATTTATTCTTCTGGATCTACCCGCTATTACCTAGTGACAGTTACTTTTAGCCTACTACAGAAGTAAAGTTAGCGACACAAAAATTTTTGAAAATACTGAAAATGAAGTGAAAAGCAGCTATGTTATAGTGGGTATGGCAAAAAATACCATATATATCTCGTGAGTAATGATATTATAACAAAAACTCGCTGTCGCTCGTTTTGACATACAGTCCTTACTCGTCAGTAATATACCTCATTACGCTACTAGATATTAATTATAGGGCAGTATAGCCTAGTGGTTAGCGTGCTTTGTGCCGCAACCTCTGAACTGAACTGCCGTGGGTTCGAATCCCACCTGCGCTCATGGATGTTTTGTGATGTTATTTAGAAATTGCTATATATAAGAAAGGATCGGCTTCCACTCTCGGGCACGTGGAGAAATCGGTAACTCACCTAGCCGGAAACTGGGAGTTTCGAGTTCAAGTCCCGACAGTGGTCATTTGATTTTTTCTTAGATATAGCTCAAAAATCATGGCAGCCTAGCTGTCTGAGATATTTATTATTTTCACCTCTAATGTGAATAATATGGTGTGGATATAAGGAGTTTTTAAATCGATTGATTTTATCATATACCAATGTTATTTAGTTTTAAGATAGTTGTTATTTAGTGTAATCGAAAGACGCTAATGACCTGAGATGTCGATTCGTCTATAACCTACAATAAATAAAAAAATAGATATTAATTACTATTAATTGTTATTTAAAACATAGTATATGGGTATGGAAATCATTTTAAAATAGACAATTTAATAAAAATGTTCATTGATGAAAACAAATTCAACCAATAATGTTTTCCCACACTCATTGATGAATGATTTTACATTTTTAATTATTAATGATATCAGCTCATCTTTTGATAGATTTATGATCTATAAGAGTGTATCAAATCTTTAATATCAAGAGTTATGTATATAGTTGAACGAGGGGTGTGTTTGTTAGGGGTGATGCGGTGACCCTTGTCAGCTGTTGCTGCCACCACCAGATGTGGACACGTTGCTTCTCTCTGACGACGTAGAATCTGTTATGAATGTCCGTTTGTTATACTTGTTAGAATGCTCTCTCACAGATAATAAAAAAACGGCCAAGTGCGAGTCGGACCACGCACAGTGAAGGATTCCGTAGTCGGGAACACATTTAAAATTCAAAGTTAATAATAAATTTAATGATAATTTATAGTCTTTTATTTTAAGTTGAATATAAAAAATAAGTTTGTATTTCATATAGTAGAGGAGAAGGTGGTAATATGGAACCCCACTTTGTTTTCCTTTGGTAACTGGAAGGGTTTTACAAGTATTTACGGATTTTTTTCATTAGTAGGGTCAAGACATATTTACTTTGCATATAATATGTGAACGAATTTAGAATACAGCGATATTTTTACATGTTACAAGCAGTTATTGTAAACAAATCAAAACTGGATATTCGAGGAACTGTGCTGGTAATATGGAACCTCTTGAAAAATGAAAAATTATATTGAAATAAATGCATATGTTGCTACAAAAACATGTTATCAACACGACTAAACTTGAAATATCCTTAACAGTGAAATAAATAAGATTCTTAGCGACAGTAGTCACAAATATTGACACCTTAAACATAATTGACACATTACACACTGGATCCATACTTCTCCTCATATGTCTTCTAAGGGTTCTATATTAAAAAAATCACATGTTGCAAAACATCGCTTAGCATATTGTTCAAAAGTTCATGAAGTGCAATTTTATCTGTTAGGTTTTGATAGAAAGGCAGTGTTTTGGCTGGTAAAATTATCAAACATCGAAGAATCGCATGTAACTCACCTGTATGTTGACATTAAATAACACAGATAAAGTTTTGTTTTTCAGTTATACACATAACTTCACACTCTTGAACTTGTACCGCGTTCTATGCGTTGCAATTTCCCACACGACTTGATTTGTGAGTAGCAATTTTATATTTAGGTATCTAGAAGGTAGATGTCACTACCGACTTTTAATTAACCAGGGGTTCCATATTACCGGCAGGGTTCCATAATACCACCTTCTCCTCTATTTATTTCTCAGAGACACTGTGAAAAACAAAGTTATTTCGGCGGTCGCTAAACTCAAAAAATAGCGTGTAACCGAAAATATCCCAGATCTCATAAACTACACAAAATATCTTATTCAAACCAATTTTCGTTGGAACTGTTTTTTCAGTTCTACCACCTTAAATTTTTTCAGAATTTTCCACCCCATAGTTGAAAAGTTAGAGGGGAGACACACTTTTTACGACTTTAGAAGCGCACATACATATCTCACCAACTATTAACTTAAATAAAAAAGTAATTCTGAAACTTCTATATCATTTTTCAAGACCTATCCAACGATACCCCACACGCGCTGGATTTTTTTTCATCCCTCAATTACCTACATGTATGAGTGCCACCTATAATTTTTTTTTTGTAATTTCACAACACCATATTTATAGCGGTTCACAGAAGACACCTATCTTTCAAATTTCATCTATATAGTGCCAATAATCTCCGAGTAAAATGGCTGTGACATACGGATGGACTGACAGACAGACAGCCGGACAGGACGAAATTATAAGGGTTCCGTTTTTGCAATTTGACTAAAAATGCTTACACTGTTGGCGTTAAATGTTTAGGGCTAGTTCAGACACGGCGGAATCCACGCGGAACTTATTTACATTAGCGTAAGCATAATCGTTCATACATGCCCGCGCGGATCGTCAATCCCGCAGCTGCCACCACTCGATCGCCGGAAAATAGAACCGTGCGGCGTCCGCGCGTTCCACTATGACGAGCCGTGACACCATTCAGTTGCTTTGCGGAGGCCGCATGTTTCGGACGTGTGAGCAAATACAAACACATTGCTTCTTCGATTTCCATCTTTGAAATGAGGTGTATGTAACCTCGTCCTTCTCCTGTATATCCGCACGCTCCCGCCATTGTATATTTTTCCGCTGTTCTTAACGCGCGGATCCGCCGTATCTGAACGTGTCTGGACTTCTGCCCTAACCCTGGCCTTCCAAGTTGGGCAGGAAATCCTCTTTTTGTATAATTAATACAGACAGTTGTATATTTTATATTTTTTTTACTTCCCACCTCTACTATGGTAGGGAAGTAATGGATTCAGTCCGAAAACAATATTTCGAGATTTTTACAGATTTTCACGTTTTGAGACCCTAGCAATCGTTTAAGATCATTTTCTGACTGATGTCTGTATGTGTGTGTGTGTGTGTGTGTATGTGTGTGTGTATGTGTGTGTGTATGTGTGTGTGTATGTGTGTGTGTGTGTGTGTGTATGTGGTCAATTTTTCGCCTTCGATATCTTAAGAACGGAACAACATACGGGCATGCCGATTGTTCTATTGTATTTATCAGCCTTTAACTTAGATCTGATTAGATTTTGAGTCAAATCGGTTCAGTGGATCCTGAGATATTTAAAAAAACGTCCTCAATGTCACGTATTAACATAGGTAAAAAAAAATATAAATGAATTCTAGATGTTATAATATGAAAAAAATGTAAATATTTTTTTTCTCTAAAATGTATAGTTTTCGAGAAAAAAAATATTTTACTAAAAAAAATAAAAATTGTACGTAAATCAAGGTAACCATGATTTTTGCTATATTAAGCTAGCCATCAGTAGATCACCAAACAAAAAAGAGGGCCATGCTTTTTTCAAAGAATAAAAATTAAATTGTGTTTTAAAGACCACCAACAGCTAAGGTTGTTTGGGCCTAGTCAAAGAATAAAAAAAAAAGTGTTTATTTTTTGCAAATATTTACTAGGTGGGAAGTATAGGACTGGTCATCAGTCGAATTTTTTACTGAGGAATAAATAAATTTGAATTTGAATGCAAACGTTCCGAGCTCGCATAAGAAGTTAAACTTCCATAAAGAACAAACGGCAGCCCTGCAGTTTTTAAAGTTCAAACCACCAGTTGAGAAACGCTGACAAATTGCATGTAAACATTATAGAATGGCACGCGTTGGTACACGAAGGCTCATTATAGTAAAACAGTGTTACATTTGACAATTCAACAGATAAGAAGATCATTTTTCATTAAGATTTTAATCAACCGTTCGCAGTGTCTTGAAAGACATTATATGTATTGTGTTGTCGCCAGCTTTTAATGCATTGTTCATCACTGGAAAACTTAATTTTAAATAGAAAGTTTATATTCACTGACCTAATATACTGTCGTAATAATCCGAGTAATAATCTAAAAGGCTGTACCTACATATCTCCAAATTGTTACATTTCTACCGGAAGTTACCTTCTCCACTCTTAATCTCAAATCCTTTCCCCTCGCCTAAAAACTGAATTACTAGATATTGAAAGGGTTAAAAAACGAATCAAATATTAAAAAATATTATTCTCTTTTCTTAGGCCCGTATTCATCGAGCCTAGTTAGTTATTTATTCCGTTGATTTATTTCCCTGGTAACTATTAGGTACTCGGAATAAATAGCGATAATTCAATTCACCAAACATAGTTAAGTTTACTGCAGGTATAAATCGTAAGAATAACTATTCTGTCCAATTTCAAAGGTATAAATATTTATTCGCCTAGTAAAATAGGATGGGCTCGAAATGTACAAAATACTTTATGACCTGGCGACCTTTTCAGGTAAATATTAATTTCATATCTTTCAGGTAAAGGCTTTTGTAGTAAAATAAAATAAATTTACATTTTCGATTGATGCGCCATCGGTCGGATCTTTGGTAAACGTGCTTTAGAATCAAAATATTTGACAAAATGTCCAAGGTGTATGTTATAAACTATAAAGTAAATTTGTACCTGAAGTTACTATTCTATTGGTGAATTGAAAGTTAATTTTATTCCAAGGAATAAATTTATTCTAAGATTAGTAACTTCTATCTTTAACAGTGTTTTGGTGAATACGGGCCTTAAAAAACTATAAATCTGTAAGTATACCAAGCAATTTGCCGCTATTTCAATTTTCAGCCATTTTTCATAAAAAATATCTATTTTACAGCGACTGTAGTGTTACTATACGTAAGCTATAAATCGCTAACCACATTCTAAATAATATTTCAAATTTTCACATTAAAAATTTCCGCGAGAAAAATTTCCATCCAAAAAATATGCAGTGTTACGGAAAATCCAATTAGTAAAAGTTACGCTACATAAATCAAATACGTATTATGCTGTGCCATTTAATATTATAATAATAGGCATTAAAAATATTACATAGCGAGTTTGGCTGCTCCCTTATTATAATAAAGAATCTCATTTTCATCTACCCTTCAAACACACATCCAATTAATAACGCAGAAAAAGTTCGCTGAGTTGTCCTTTTTTATCATTTCATGCAGGAACAGACTTTTATATTAATTTCATTTTTAAGTATTGTCTTTTTTATTTCACACGAAATGCAACAGATCGGTTCGGTTCGGTTAACCCGACGCGACGTCTACCGGCATTCGGCAATAGTAGCGCAAAAATACTGAATTATTCTATTTTTTCACCGTTTAGTTCTTATTGCGCATATAATCTGTTAAATGACTCATTAAAGGCCGCTATACATATATCGAAAGTAGCTATTTTGTAGCGAGTATGGCAAAAAAAATATTTTTCATAAAAAAATTTTAACTTCCCATTGGAAGTTATTGTAATGGGTCCGAAAATCGAAATCAAAATGTAAGTATAACAAATTTTTAAGTTTCAAGGTCACTACACTATTTTTACACTATTTTTAGAAAGATGTCTGTGTGTGTGTATGTGTGTGTGTACGTACGTATGTGTCTATTTCTTTCTAAGACGAAATCTCGAGAATGGAAAATGATATCGACTACGTTAGGGTGCCAATCGACGCGTATTAACGTAAATATGATCTGAATCGGTTCAGCCGTTCTTTTTTGTTAACCAAATAGACTCCAAAAAAGTAGATTTTACACAATATCTCGCGAATAAAAAATTATATCGATTTCGTAAGAGTGTCAATCGAGGCGTGTTAACGTCATTTTGATCCGACATAAACTTTGTAAAAATCGGTTCAGCCGTTTTTTTTTTTTTAATTATTGTTAAAAATAAATAATAATTATGTTTTAATGATTAAAATGATTACTTTTCTGTGTAATATCTAATTTAATAATTATTATTATTAAATATTTATCAAACTGGGAAGTTCGTCGTGTGGACCTCAAAGGCGCACTTCAGTCCTAATAAACGACCCATGTCACGGCTTGTTACGTAGTAGGTTGACAAAGAAAATTAAGACGCTAATGACCTAAGTTGTCGACGCGTCTATAATCTACAATAAATAAAAAAATATAGATAAAATTGTGAACATATAAGTACTAGATAATATCTATATGATTTTTTACTTATAATTTCTAAAAGAAGTGATTGCGCTCTAGTTTTGGTTCAAACTGTTCTTATCGCAGTAAACATCTAAAATTTGTAACGCTAATGACCTCATTTATTGTCAAGCGTCTATAATCTCCACTCTCTCTTCAAAACTTATAAACGAAATTTAACAATCCCTATATTATTAAACGAGCAAATCTTGTATATATGTACCTATATAAATATTTTCTCGAAAACGGCTCTAACGATTTTGATCAAATTTACAGAAAAGGGGTTTCGGGGGGCAAAAAATCGATCTAGCTAGGTCTCATCCTTGGAAAAATTCGTTTTCTTATCGATTTTATCATTTTAAAAAACAGTTTTTTTAACGTTATAAAACAGTGTCGTATGGTGAGTAGGCTTTGGAAAAAACAAACTATTTTCATTATTTATGTCAAATTACTCTGACAGTCAATCTTTAACTTATTAAAATAATCAGTAATTATTTGAAAGAACTCATCCGAGCAAAGCTCGGTCATCCAGATATTAATTAATTAATCAAACATTCACACTCGAATGTCTAATATTATATGAATGCATTAATAAGTGAGGTTAGATATGCCGTGTGTTAAGCGAATCACATTAACCCCACTTTGAGGACACAAACACCGTGGATGGGATTATTTAATTTACCATCTGTCAACCAATCGAGGTCTCTAACCCTGTACTCACTAGAACCCTGTCATAGAACTAATATACAGGGTGAGTTCGACCACCCGTATCAGTCGTTTTTTTCGAAAACGATTAGTCGTAGAGAGTTGTGTCAAAAATTTGTATTATAAAAGCCCTAATAAAGAATCGAATGGTGATAATTTTTTTTTCCGGGAAGGTCGGCTTCCCTATTAGTTTGCTCCAGAATGTCCAGAACTCCGAAATTATAAATGTAACGATAGGTCGAAAGTGATATTGTTGAAAAGATCTTTAAAAAATAAGCAAGTTTTGTAGGAACATTTTTTTTATTACTGCCACCCCTGTTAAGTAATATTTGTTTGAAATTACTAAATTAAAATGTCATAATAACGAACTTCTTAAAAGTCCGCATTTAAAATCTAGTTACCTATCTATCTATCATTAAACACTGAAGAAGTACACTCACAGTATAACCAGAAGAGCTCAGTAGTATGTACTAAAGAGTAAATGGAAGACAGTTTGAACACTTGTGACAATGTCTAAGGTTGCTAGATTTTTAATGCCGATTTCGATCGTTATTATGAAATTTTGGTAAAATAATTTCAAACGATTGTTACTTAACAGGGGTGGCAGTAATTAAATAATTTTTCCTACAAAACTTGCCTATTTTTTAAAGAGCTTTTCAACAGCACCACTTTCAACCTATCGTGCTTTCTAAAATTCCGGAGTTTTGAACACATAATAATTTATATTTATACTTATAGAAATTTACAGGGGTGGCAGTAATAAAAAAAATGTTCCTACAAAACTTGCTTATTTTTTAAAGGTCTTTTCAACAATACCACTTTGGACCTATCGTTACATTTATAATTCCGGAGTTCTGGACATTCTGGAGCAAACTAATAGGGAAGCCGACCTTCCCGGGAAAAAAAATTATCACCATTCGATTCTTTATTAGGGCTTTTATAATACAAATTTTTGACACAACTCTCTACGACTAACCGTTTTCGAAAAAAACGACTGATACGGGTGGTCGAACTCACCCTGTATAATATAGTAATGCACAGGTAACCGATATTATTTTAATATATTAGGTAGGTATAAGAAAGTTGATGATTTGATCTCAGATATTTCAGTTTGTCCATTTAAGTTTAGAAGTTCACTATTCGAAAAATACTCAAACGAGATTCTTCGTGCGAAGTAAGGGGAATTTACTTTCGGCAAGAAACCGCTGTTGTCTGAAAAAAACCCCGATCAAATAATTTGCGCAAACTGTGCACAATGCACATAATATTTTAATATTTTTGTGTGTTAGGTGATAGGTCCTTATCTCTAACGTGCGTTAAGAAGCATATAGCTTTAAAAAACCAAAGCATCTTACATTACTTAGATCTTATAGCCCATAGCCTACTACAAAACTGTAAATGTTTTCAATGTTATTTGCCCTATGTTCGGTAAAACCGTTTACAGCCCTGTATACAAAATCTATGTTTCTTAAAGTGTATTCCGTTGACGTAAAAATCGAAATTTGTAAAGTGCGAAAGATATTTTTATGAAAGTGACAAACCATAACAAATAAATTACTAATAAAAACGTTCAAAGATATTGGCTCTTTAAATTGAAATGTTGACTAAGCCATTACTCGATTTGAATACTTGAACAGTGGATTTGGAAGGAGAGGGGAATCGAAAAGAAGCAGAAAGAAGAAGAGAGGGGGAAGTTTCCTAGTTTATAAATCAATTGTTGAATGGTGTCTATGCTATAGTGTCTGTGTGTAGTAAAACTTTCGACGAACTACAATATTTCATTTTCCTCTATGCGTCGACGTCTTCTATAACAGCGTCGCCGCGAAGCTTATTTCTCGTAAACAAAGCTTTTTCATTTGTCAAACTTTAATCTTGTTGTCGTACCTCTACAGCTTGCTATTATACTCTAAAAATATTGTATGCATTAAACCTTCGATCCATTTTGATTATAATAATTGATTGAAGTTGTACAACAAATAAATCATTCATTATTTAATCTTGTACTTTTTTGTAAATGTTCCAAATCTTTTTTATCAAAAAAATGGATATGTCTGTATCACGGGTACAGACAGATGACGGGATTACCGTTTTAAACACCGAACACGACACTGTAGCATTGCGCTCTACACTGACCAGTCGACCACGGTTCTTGATCAAAGTGTACACTATAGTGCGGCCTAACTAATAGACCGAGAGCTAGTGACAATTTTTTGGTGTTATTTATTCAAGGTCTTATTTTTGTGAAGGTGTTGAGGGAGGAATATTAAAGTGCCCTGAGTAAGGGATTTTGCTAGATAGCGTTATGGGAGGGATGCAAACCGCCCCCAACATGTAACAAAAAAAAATGGTCACAATTATTATTGCTTCAAGGCTAAAATTATTTGTATAAGTTGTCGGTGACCCAATAATGCCATTATAATATTTGCAGATCGATTGGTCAGTCTTAAAGGGTTGGCAGATCACCCTAAACGTGTCTGCATGTACCCGACGCAATTTATATTATTAGTTCAAGGTTCAAATTTTAATATGTTATTACGGCGACTGTTTTAAGCATATATTTCAATTTGCAGAACAAAATGTCTATATTAACCGCCTTGCAAAACGATATAAACACCTTGGAGAGCAATTTTCCTTCTAAGAGAGGGGGTTAATACCGACATTTTGTTCTACAAACTGAAATATTATAATATATTATGCTTAAAACAGTCGCCGTAACAACATATAAAAATTTGCACATTGAACTAATAATATAAATTTCGTCGGGTACATGACATGTTTAGGATAATCTGCCACCCCTTTAATACTGACCATTGACCAATCGATCTGCAAATATTATAATGACATTATTGGGTCACTGACAAGCTATACAAACAATGTCAGCCTTGAAGCAATAATAATTGTGAGCATTTTTTTGTTACATGTTGGGGGCGGTCTGCATCCCTCTCATACCGATATCTAGCAAAATCCCTTACTCAGGGCACTTTAATATGCCTCCCTCAAAGTCTTCACAAAAATAAGGCCTTGAATAAATAACACCAAAAAATTGTCACTAGCTCTCGGCTAAATGCTCTATAGTTAGTATAGTCGTCGAAACCAATTAAAATCGGTCCAGCATGGTCTATGACAAAGTTGGGGTTGCAACCCCAAGTGGGGTCGCGGGCTGATTTTTTAGGGTCACGTGCCATGGCCTATTTCCGTGATTATAGAATTTATAACTCTCGTGATCAATTTCTATATTATTTTTACTATACTTTCTTATACTTAAATTCTTGAACGACTTAAATTTGAATTGCTGCATTTTTACTGAAAATTTTTTTATAAACTATTTTGTACATTATGGGGAAAACATTTTTAAGGGTCGCGAAGGCTTTAGCAATTTTAAATGCGGGTCATGATCAAAAAAGTTTGGGAACCCCTGGCACTCTATGAGATACCTTCCTATTTATTTTTTTACTGTAGATTATAGACGCGTCGACAACTTAGGTCATTAGTATCTTAAATTACATTAAATAACAACTAATTTAAAACTAAATAACATCACAAAACATCCATGAGCGCAGGTGGGATTTGAACCCACGACAATCTAATTTAGAGGCTGGTAGCAAGTACGCTATCCACTAGGCTACACTGTCTTCTACCTTCCTATTACACGAGTAACCAATTAATATGTTTTAAAACCGCTGAGTCGCCGTTGACTATTGCAATAGATATGTAAATTAAAAAAAACTCGGGTCGCAGTGCCAAAACCCTGCCGACAATATATAGTGTATTTGCTAATTCAGGGCCTTGTGGCTTTATTATGTGAACTTAAGTTTGTTTTTGGACAAAATGAAAAACTTAACCCCTTAATATATCCCTTAAAATAATATTTTTTTTCCTAATTTCATTATTATTATCAATGCAACCTCTGTACCAAATTAAATACACCCGTCAGCAAATAAATCACTATCCCTAAACTAGTGTTTTCATAAAATTTGTAAGTCCGGTTCTGTCGTGCCGATTTTGTTAAAATTTTAGCAACACATTTTAATCTCTACTTAAGGGTTAAATTCCAATTTTGAAACAATTCTGAGATTTTTTTCGGTATTTTTGGGCCCAAAAACTTTTTTCAATCCCTAAAAACTACCCTTAAAATGGTCCGATTGAGCCCATTTTAAATAGGTTCCGTGCGGTGATGGATTCCAACGTGTCTACCAAATTTCGTTCAAATCAATCAAGTCTTTCGAGAGTTATGCCGCGAACACACACACACACATATATATATATATACATATATATAAACATTTCCAAAAATGGTACCAAAGTGTTCAGGAGGCTATGAAACGTCGAGAAATTTTGGTCCGACCCCTAGGTCCCGCCATCCGACCGACGCCAATAGTGTATGTGCCATATGGCATAATACACTAAAAAGTTTAATTCAAAACTCTTAATAAACTGACAAGACCTTTTTATATTGCATATTTGAATTGTAGAACAAAAGTTAACTTTTCGGCGATGATTTGCCAATATGTGAAAAAGAGGTCATATGAATTTCGAGCAGATGTTGCCAAAGGACATATTATATAGGATATTGGATAATACGGACATGAAGTAAATAGGATCAGGTACCTTCTTTAAACAACATAGTTTCTGTAGCAAAGATTCCAAACCAGTGTAAACTTTACCCACTAACAAACTTGCGTTTCCGATGCAAAGTTATCTATCACTGACTAAACTATTTACCGGACGATGCTCGAACTGTATAGTTAATTAACTATAAATCACTATTTGTCAAAATTTCTGGATCATTTAATGAACTGGGTGCAGGTCGTCAGTAACCGTAGAAGTCTATTGTAATCACTTCCTAAGGTTGTAGACGCTAATGGCCTCTGTTGTTGAGCGTCTATAATCCACATTTCATTCCTAAGTTTGTAAATTTATATTTGACCACCCTATGAAGGTATGCCCTATTAAATAAAACAATAATCACCAAAATCGTTTCAGAAACGCAGGATAAATCGATGTAAATACTTACATAAAAAACTTTTTAACAAAAAAAAACCTCCTTCAAAAAGTCACAAAAAAAGGAAAATAATAAAACTTTGAGGTCTGCGCCATTTTAATAAAATATGAAGTCGGTTAAAAAGTAGATATTAATTAAATTGGCACTTTTTAACAGACTTCATATTTTATTAAAATAGCGCAGACCTCAAAGTTTTATTATTTTCCTCTTTTTTGTGGATTTTTGAAGGAGGTTTTTTTTGTTAAAAAGTTTTTTATTTTTTACTTCTTAGTTAAAGAAATCACACGCCGTTACTCACTTTTTATTTTATATTAAACCGATTTCTTACGCTGTGTGATGTGTCAAAAAGTGAAATTTACCTTAAAGGAATCACACGCCGTTACTCGCTTTTATTAAAATCAGCCGAACTACTGAACCGATTGGGACCAACTTCGAGGTATACCCTATCCAATAAAAAAGAATTTTCCAAATCGGTTTATAAATGACGGAGTTCTGAGGTCACAAACAAAAAAAAAAAATACAACCGGATTGAGAACCACCTCCTTTTTTTGAAGTCGGTTAGAAATATGCGCCGAATTGAGAACTGTCTCCTTTATAAATTGTATAGAATTATCGCTAGGCACTTGGTAGAACATGATTGAATAAAAATTAATAAACAAACACAAAAATTCTACACATTTATTCATCTCAACGATCGTTGAGATGAATAAATGTGTAGAATTTTTCCAGTGTTTGTTAATTACTAATTTTTACCTTCTCCTTTTATAATGAAGTCGGTTAAAAACAAAAATTTAGGCAGTTTTAAATATTCTCCTGATGATGCTAACATCGTTAACGAAACATGTGTTTTGATGTTTTGCGGAAACTGTTTTAATATTCAGCGACTATAAATGTCACAACAAAATTAAACGAAAATTGAGTGTGCGGTAAGCTTTAGAAGCCTACAATTAACTCTATAATATATGTAAGATGTAAGGCGAATAAAGTTATAACAAATTACCGTTAATTTTAACGTTATATTATAATTAAAGCTTTAGCTTTCTACCTTAAGGCGGAAATCGTGGGCCTAACATAGTATATTATTATATTCTGTAATAATTGGTTTTAATAACATTCATTCAGGCATGAGGCTGTGAGGAGTGGAGGTTACCACGTCCGCGTCACGACGTCATGGCGTCATAACGCCACAGGCGTCGTCGTAACTTATACATAATGATAGACCCGTCCTTCTTTTACTGCCACAATAACAAGTTTTACAGCCGCAGTATTACTTCAAAGTTCAATAACACACGTTCGGCTATGATTAATAATCTAAAAATTCGTCGTAAAATATCCCTGCATTATGAAGAGGACGAGACGCAATGTACAGTAGAAGCTCGATTAACCGTCACTCGATTATACATCACCCCCTATTATCCGTCTGATGATGATGATAATAATAATGCTCTTTATTTTTAGACAAGGGAAACTCATAAAAAATTGGGTGGGTTCAGCTCTAGTTGTACGTAGAGTTTCTCTACTCTCTAGTAAGAGTTAAAGGGCTTGAGAATAGCCGAGAGTGTAGCGGCGCTGTTGTTTACATGGCGTTGCTATGGTTCCTCTATTACAAGTCCCCAGTTCCCGAGTTCTAGCCCGAAAGCTGGTAAAAGTGTCAATTGGATTTTCAATTTATTATTAAAAAAAAAAAATAATGAATTGAAAATATGAACTGGTGCTAGGCCCAAATAACCTTAGCTGTTGGTGGTCTTTAAAATACAATACAATAGTAAGAGTTAAGACAAAGGGGTATCGATTTCTGATTGGTTTGTTCAATCCGCCATGTTTTTCAGCCAAAATTCAAGTGCACATACTCTGTCTTTGTCGACAGTTCATTTGCGTCGCCATCTTTACCTACTTCTACAGTATGCCGTGAAGTTCGTGAGTAAGTGATGGCAGGCGCACGCCGGCGTATAGAGTAAAACACTTTCCGCACACCTGCCTGTTAAATGACTCAATAAAGGTCGCTATACATACATCGAAAGTAGCTATTTTGTAGTGGGTATGGCAAAAAATTATTTATTAAATAAATTGTCAAACACACATTAAAATATGTAAATTATAATTGATCGGGACTTCTTTGACTTTCAAATGACATCTCAAAAATAATTATATCTTTATTTTTTACAAAGTTGTAGTAAATGTGCCTGTTTCATATTACGGATTACGGTAGCCTGAAGTAATTTGTCAGTATCATCAAATAATTATATACCTATAGCTGAGTTAAAACGATAACACTTAAAAATATCCATGCGATCGGAGGTAGAATTCGAACCTATGAGAAGCTATAAGTACGCTAACCACTATACCAAGCTTTCCTTTGAAATTATTTTACGAATAATAATTGAATAAAAATTGATACAGTACTTAATTACAAAAGAGAATTATTAATAATGGTTACGAGAGTTGAGCGGTATTATGTAATAGGTAACTAATGACTAATGTTGGATCAAAAATACAAATTATAGTTTAATTACTTAATTTGCTTTTTCCGAGTAAATTTTTAATATAATTATTAACTCTTTTAAGCACGGTGAACTATCGATCAAAACTGCAATTAACAAAAGTATTTTTAAAATTACTTACATGAGATCGCTTATCAAAATCAGAATGATTAAATAATATATCTTCAATCACTAATTTACACTTTATAAAGTTATTGAATGAATTGTGGATTATAGACGCTCGACAACAGAGGTCATTAGCGTCTATAAAGTTATTATTAAACACTGTTCTAACGCGTGCAGTTCACATAAAATATCCATGAAATTGATAAAAAAGTTTTATAGTAATTACCTAGAATTTACACTAAATAATAATTATATTCACTCGATTTGAAAAGTTCTTAATTAATATACCACAAATAAATCAAAATTAACAAATTACAATACACACTACAGTAATAATATAAAAAATATATATTATACTTCTGTACTCTTATGCATTCAGTCACGATACTGATTTTTGTACGATGAAACTAAACTCAAGTAGTAACTAGTTACGTAATTGAATCAGCGTACATATACTATTACGGAACATTGTGCGTGAATTTACAATATTCATTTCATTCAGTTGTACACTTGAAATATATCGGCGCGAAAATTCAAAATTTAAAACTAATGAATAAATTAGAATTACCTTGAATTGAACTTTCCTGTTTTATTTACAGGCATATATTTTTGACGTGGATATAACGTCTAATGTCTCATACTGCGATGGCATTTTAGACATATTAGATGTAACGGAAATAGTTGCGAGCGTTTAACATGTGAAACAGCATGTATAACTATGTTAAGGTCTCAGACACAATAAGTCATGGTTGTCGTTCTGTTCTACCGACAGGTACAAACATCAAACCCAGGTTCGATTCCCGAAGGCTGTTAATATTTTATTTTTTTTTAATAATGAAAATATATAGATATTGGATAACAATTTAAAATATAAAAAAATAAAATTACAATTATTTTATTTATTATATTTTATATAACACATGCACGCTTTTAGTGTTTTTTCGTATCAGTTTTGCGGACCTTAAATGACCGTTTATTGATGAGTGACGTCATGATCCATTATGAAACGCTTTTCGATGAATAATGGAAAAACATTTGAAAAACCCGTTATCTAATGAACATTATGTACCTCTTTTCGGTGTTATAAATGAAATATGTTTACTATGGTAACAAAGTGAATAAATATTGTATTGACCCCAATGTTTTTATTATGAGATGTACTTCTGTCAGTGACATTAAATTATTCAATTCAAGTCTAAAACCATGCATGTGTTATATAAAGTATAGTGTGCAACACGTGTTCTAAATATTTATGCGTCAGGCGCGATGTTTTCAGCACTCGTATTCGGCTCGCGATGCTCACTCGCCAAGGCTCGTGAGCGCTCTCCTACTACGCGTGCTGAAAACATCGCGCCTGACGCATAAAGATGTATTTAGCACACTAGTCACACAATATACTATTACGAACATTAATAGATTTTATAAAATAAATAAAAGTGGATATATTTTTTTCCATGACAACGAATACAATAATATTTGTGTTTAACAGTATTCACCCATCTGTCTGTACTCGCGATACAGATATACTCATTTTTTTAAAATAAAATTATACTCAAAAATTAAATTTTTGCAAAAGTGATAAAATGTCCTGACGCAAGTTATCAAACGTAGGGTAAAGTTAGGGAAAAGTTAAGTAACAAGTACACATATTATGTTGGGGTAAAGTAGTAAACCCTTACCCTGTTATTGTCGTCCCGTTGCCGGTTCGGTTGACGCAAATAAATCTACCCTGAGTGCTAATTAATAAATCAATTATGAATAATATACAGCGACTGCAGAATGCAATTAATCAGACTGTTGTCTCACTCACTCTGTCCCCTATATTGCGATTTCACTCATACTCTTCTGCAATTGTCAGAAGAGCGCACAGCTGCTGGTATAAATTAGAAGCGTCCGATGTCCAAGTTAAACATCCACAGACACGGAACGTATCAATGAGCCGTTTTCCTGAGAGTTCCTTCAATTATCCACGAGAAGCAGCACTCGTGGTCAGTGGCGGCGTTAGAGGGTGGGCCATGGCCCACCCCTTGGTCTACCCTGGAATAATTCCCAATCTCTAGTTTATCTTTTAAATACGTTTTTAACCCTCGAAATTTCAACAATTTTTCTTGTAAATTCTATAGCAAGTAATCTGGGTTAAAATTTTGACGATCACTGAAATTTTGGGAACAAATATTATTGGCCCACCTTCAGAACACCATGTCCAACTCTGGTTCACCCTAACAAAAAATCCTAGCGCCGCCACTGCTTGTGGTACGTACAAACATTATTTATTCCCCATTAGTGTCATTTTAGTGGTATAACTTAATAATTAAATAATTAAGTTATACCACTAAAATGACACGACACTAATGCGGAATAAATAATGTTTGCCCCTAGCACAAGTGCTGCCTCTCGTGGATAATCGAAAGACCTACTCTCAGGAAAGTGGCTCATTCAGCACCGATCAAATAAATATTGTCCAATACAAAGGCTCTCAGCCTTTTTCTTTCGCCTAACCATAATGAGCTTCACACTTTCAATTTTTTTTCCGAAAACACTTGAGTTACAAACACTAATATAGTGGGGAGTGTGTTTTGTCAAAATCAAAGAGATATGATTTTTAGATATTCGTGTCCTACGGGATGAAAATGGAGGTATCTCTGAAACAGCTTAAAGTAGAAATGAAACTCGGAAAAATACTCTTCTTAAAAAATAAAGAAATACAAGCTCGACGGTTTTCCGAAAAAACTACCCAAACGGCTGAAATGGTAGGGGGTGAATTTTTCGAGATACTTATACTTTTATTGCGCAAAAAATACATAATATGAGGTTACAAGAATACCTAATACAAATTAAAAATTACCTACATATTTAAAAATTCATTTGTGTTATAAAAACAATGGTTAATTAGTAGCATTTTGATTGATTTTTTAAAATTCTTTAAGGGTTGCACTTTTATAAAATCAGGTATTTTTTTATAAAGTATAAAAAACATTTGACAATTTTTTATCAACATTGTAATATGAACAACAATTCTCATGTTCCAATATAAATTTTATTTAGACGTAGAACTGTTCAGAATAAAACTTGCTTGCAAAACTTTAAGCAGGCGATACTTTAATGTGTAAAATTGTATTAACGATTTCCCGTTATGAATTTAGGGCCTTTATTCTGAAGAGACATTATTTGCAGCTATTGTTTTCTTTGTTTCCAACAATCTTCATATACTACTTAGAAAGTTATAGGAATAATTAATTTAAAATTTTCTATACCTACTCCTAAGTCGCAAAAATATATTTCATTCAGTACATTTTTTTCCTTGATTGATGAATCATTAAAGTTCTTAAATATTTTTTTACAATTATTGGAAATAAGTTGAAAAAAATAAAAAAATAAGAAAATGTTTTTTTGTCATTCGGAAAGAAATTTCTTGTCCTTTCTGATGTACAAAACATCAAGTAAAAGCTAAAATTGGCTAATGGAAAAGAAAAAAATTAGATTAAAAGTGTTTTAAATATTAGGTACCTAATTACCTACAGGATGTACTTTAAGAAAAAAATAACAAGTTATTGCGAATATAGCTTATAATATCCCTGGTCATTTAATCTTCCGTCCTGAAAAAAAATACTACCTATACACTTTTACACATAACTGTAGTATACAGTTGATTAGTTTCATTTTTAATTTAAAGTTTTTCAAAAATAAAAACTAGAATACTATACTATAACTATATCAGTCTACAACCAGCGTCGTGTTGAATCAGTCAATTGAAAATAAATGGGAAATAAATAAAACAGTATTCTGTGAATATACCTATTAAAATAAATATCCTTGTATTGTTAAGTGTTATAATTACCGTTTAAGTGTTTCATTGTTTAGAATTGACATTTTCGTTATTGTTACTATTTTGTTTATAATTATTATAATTAATTGTTGTAAATAGACATTGTACATAAATCCTAATAAATAAATAATTTAATTCCGCCAAATTAAAAACAGTTTTGTTACAATAATAATAATTTAACCCTCGCTAAGAAGACGTTGTCCACACCTGTTTCAGGAGATATAACCCAAACTATCTGAAATACCAGCCAATAATTCAACGAAGGTACGGAGTTGGAGACCAAGCGCAGCATTCGTTTAAGGCGACCTCTTCTATTGGAAACTTTAAACAGCTCTGCAGAAAGCAATATCCCAACTCCATATTATACCTCTCCACTTCTTCTTGTAATCGCTTCACTGAACTGCAATTAGGGTTGGAATTTAACTCCCTTACAGAGGGGGGGCACACAGACGTCGTCGTCGTCAGACCCCCAATACCAAAGCACTTGTTACACGAGCATTGAACAATTTCCAACTTCAATATTTTAAATTGAAATTTGTTTTTAATTACGTGCATTTCAACGTATGAAAAGTTTTTCAATATAATTTTTGTAGTTCCCATTTTTTTTTTAGATAATTAGGATTTGAATCAACCATTTTATTTGACTAATAAAGCACTTTTCATTTCTTTTCATCTTCTGATTTCAAGAGGGCTGTCTCACTGACGACCATGCTCCAGAAAGGAACTCTATTGTTGTTCCAACGATGTCTGTCCGTCCGTCAATCTTTCTATCACAGGCCTCTAACTTCTATTTATTTATTGTAGATTATAGACACGTCGACATCTAAGGTCATTAGCGTCTTTCAACTACACTAAATAACAACTAACTTAAAACTAAATAACATCACAAAACATCCATGAGCGCAGGTGGGATTTGAACCCACGGCAGTCCAGTCTAGAGGTTGCGGCACCAAGCATGCTAAACACTAGGCTATACTGCCCTCGTCTAACTCCTAAACGAAATGAGATAAGGACTTGAAATTCACACATAATATGTATTACCGTGGCCCAAAGACGGAGAAAATAACAAAAGATTAAAAAGGTTTATTTAAGGGGGGCGCCTAATGCCCATACATGCAAACGGGGGTAAAAAAAATTTTTTTTGTACCTATTCTTGTGGGGTATCGGTGAAAAGGGTATTTTGAGTAGATTATGAATGTGTATTTATTTTTATTTATTTTATCAAATTTTTAGGTTTAGCATAACTTACATAGTATGGAACCCTACTCTTTGCGTGGCTCGACACGCACTTGGCCGTTTATTGAAGTGTGTGGAAGTGTGTTGCGAAAGTGACGTTTGTGGCGTATGCTATATTCTATGCTCTTTGGTCAGCTGTAAAAATTTTGCGGTTATATAAAGTTGTCATAGTATTCTAATTTTTACACATCTCTTAAAAGTGAGAACCCACTGTTTTTTTTCGGGTGAAAGTCGCGTCTAAAATTAAATTAGTTGTGATTTAAAGTATGTAAAAACGAGCGATAGCGAGTTTTTCAGTCACACGAATCATAATGCCATTACGTACGAGAAATATAATATTATGGTATTTTTGCCATACCCCTGACTGGAAAATACCCACTTTTCACATTTTCAGTATTTTTAACAAATTTTGACAGTTCATTTGCGTCGCCATCTTTACATTTACAGCAGGCCGTGAGTATGTAATAGCAGACGGATAGAGCGAATAATTAATATATGTTACTATGGAAACCGTTTACTTACCGCACTAGTTATGTATTGAAAACACTTTCGACACGCCTGCCTGTTAAATGATCCAATACAGGCCGGCATACAATATACGTGAATGGAAAGTATCTATTTTGTAGTGGGTATGGCAAAAACATATTAAAGATTTTGATTTTTGCGATTTTGTAAGGCATACCTACACCGCGAATTTTGGACGAAAATCGAGATTTATTATAACTTTTTAAACTTACCACACTGCACTTAGAATTTTATTTATTGTAAATTATATAGACGCGTCGACAGCTCAGGTCACTAGCGTCTTGATTACATTGAATAACAATTAACTTAAAACTAAATGACATTACAAAACATTCATGAGCGAAGGCGGGATTCGAACCCACGACAGTCTGATCCAGAGGCCGCGACGCTAACCACTGGACCACACTGTCCTCACTGCACTTAGAAAAGACACGCTGACTCTAATGAGCACATTAAGCAAACGTCGGTATCTTTTCTGGTTTGGAAGTTGTATCCCTTCAAAGTTTCCCAAAAATCACAAAAAAAACTTTGAACGATCATAACTTCTAAACTAAAAGAGATTCAGACGTTTAATCAAAAAACTTTCTCAATTTAAAAAATAAATAATTTGGCTGTATAGTGAGTAGTGACGACTACAGAATTTTTTAAAAACCACTTTTTTGGGTTCAAGGAACTTGAAAAGGTAAAGTTGATCAAAAATTCAAAATAGATTTTTTACACGATCACAAGACTTCCCCTATAAATATACTTTATACAGACCTATGTGAAAGTAAAAAAAAATAGCGACGGATGGACGAAACATATAAGTAACAGGAGGGCAGTATAGCCTAGTGGATAGCGTGCTTAGTGCCGCAACCTCTGGACTGGACTGCCGTGGGTTCGAATCCCACCTGCGCTCATGAATGTTTTGTGATATTATTTACTTTTAAGACAGTTGTTATTTAGTGTAGTTGAAAGACACTAATGACCTGAGATGTCGACGCGTCTATAATCTACAATAAATAAATATAAGTACCTAACAGGAATAAATCTGGTTCAGTGGATATTTGAACGGATTATAAAATCAATGGAAAGGAATAATTAAATGAATACAAACAGTTGATATTGTTTTCTACACTATTTATTATGAAAATATAATACAAAACTTCCTATTATATGGTGACATTACATAATATATTGTGGACACAATGGACTGCGATGGCATCAATGTTTATATAATGTGTTATGTAATATATTAATAACAAAGCACTCTAGATTTGCAATGTTTCCGTCGCACTTCAAACAGCGCTACGTATTATATAATAATTTCTCTATAATATATATGTTATATAACATCATATCAGATCTATAAATGCATTTTACATTAAAGACGGCCAAAATATGGACAGAAATATATTTTTTGTAGTTAAATAGAAGCGGGAATTGCTCGTTGAATAGGTCGTGCGAAGTCGATCATTCTCGGTAACTAAAACGATATGATTGGTTGTGTACTTCAACCAATCATGCTACAATTTTTACCGAGAATAACCGAAGTCGCCCGACCTAACGTTTAAACTATTAGGTACTGAAATATTTTGGTCGTTTTTTTATTCCAACATATTTTGCGATTATAAATCTAATATGTTAATACAGATTTTATTCAAATATGAAATCTCTATAGTCTATATAATATATTATAATGTAACTTTACAATATTTTCATATTGACTATGTTCCATACATTTTTTATCTCACCTATTTTTCAAATTAATTATTTCAGTACGAATTCAAATTTTAATTATCTTCTCTTTTATTCACTAAATGTACAAATTTACAAAATGTAAGTATATTTTTTATTTTTTGATAAACAAAAAATAATCTTCAAATTTATGCATCTATATTCATTATTATATTTTTCATTTTGCATATGCCTCAAATTTGCATTCTCCAGCATCAAAAGAAATCTCATTTAAGTTATATAGGATTATATTACATGAGACTGTTAAACTACAGCCGTATGGTTTAAAACTACAACATGGCTGAATGAGCCATTTTCCTGAGAGTAGTCCTGTCAATTATCCACGAGAGGCAGCACTTGTGGTAGGGACAAACATTATTTATTCCCCATTAGTGTCGTGTCATTTTAGTGGTATAAGTTAATTATTAAATCAATTAAATAATTAAGTTATACCACTAAAATGACAGGACACTAATAGTGAATAAATAATATGTTTGTCCCTACCACAATGCTGCCTCTCGTGGATAATTGAAAGGACTATTCTCAGAAAAATGGCTCATAGAAACTAGTTAAAATATTCACTATTCTATACAATATTTAAAATATTTTTTTAATGAAAATATATACGTCGCTATTTGTAAAATCTACTTTACCGACAATAATTGTACACATTTGAAATTTTATACGCGTTTAAAAACGACAGGACTGATGTTCTATGCATTTTTTTCCTTTATATTATTTATTATTTGATGTCGTTTCATGAAATGTCTAAATAATCCATGACCAATATTTCAGCGTTTCATGAACTGTCTTAATATTACGCAATTACTGCAGATCGCTACTTAATGCAGGCCTAGTATACCAAGTCATTTTTTCAATTTATTATTTTTTCAATAATTGAAAATCTAATTGATAGTTTCACCAATTCCCAGATTAGAACCTGAGAGCTGAGGACTTGTAATGTCGGCAGTACACTCTCGCCGAGGGGTACCGAGACTACCCGAACGCGAGAGTATACTTGCAACGTTCAGTCGGTCTCGTTACGCCCTGTCTCACCTCGGGAGCGCTTCGTATAAAGTCGGTTTTTTGACCGCGAGTCAAAGGAACCGAGCGGCGAGTGCGGAGCAGTCAACTCTCGTGTTTAACTGCGCAGTTTAAATGGAATTGAGTAGTTTAAATGACAACTGAATCCGAGCCACGCCGAGTGTGTACACACACACACATTCGTAAACGCTCGCTTTACCTAAACTCTCGGTGAGAACTACTGCGAGCGAGGTCGGTGAGATCTACTGCGAACGATTAAACGAGCTCGGCAAGAGTATACTGCCGGCAATAGAGAAGATATGGAAATAACGACATTGCTGCACGCTCGGCTATTCTCAAACCGAGGTCATTTCAAGTTGATAGAATTGTAAAATCAATTTATGATTTTTCAGTGGGTAACGTTTTGTATCAGACAAAATACAAACTATAGAGATAACTGTCTGCAAAAGATGTAACAAATTGCACTCATGCAAGAGAAAATTCTCTTAAAACGCAATTTGCAGAAAAATGCACCTGCAAGTCCTACATTCATAAGTTGCAATATCTTATATTTATTTTCATAAAAACATTTATTGAAGTTTTTTTCTCGTACAGCTAAACAAGATTACTTCACAATATGGGAAACTAACTTATCGACAGCTGTATTTCTGTTGGAATTTTCAAATTGCGATCTTCTTAGACTGTAATAAATTCTTTTACAAAAATGTCTTAGAAAATTTTAGACTCTATTAATGGGAAAATGGGATACAGAATAAAAAAAAACAATTATTGTTTGCCGCCATCTTCAGGGCAAATTAGTCATTAAAATCATATATGAACATAGTTGAAACACCAACAGCTTAGGTTATTTGGGCTTAGCACCAATTCATATTTTCAATTTATTATTTTTTAATAATAAATTGAAAATCCAATTGACACTTTTACCAGCTTTCGTTAGAACTTAAAAACTGGGGGCTTGTAATAGAGGAGCCATGGCAACACCATATAAACAACGTCATCTACAAGCTCGGCTATTCTCAAGTCCTTTTTAACCGTGTTATTAAAAAGTATCCAACGCGTAACTGAAGGTTTTGGATCAATTCTCAAAAGTGACAATGATTTTTATCCTTTGTAGTCTTAAAAAATTAATTCATTTTCTTTATAGTTAAAAAAAAGGTTTGGTTCTATGTACACCACAAATAACACAAAAACAAGTAAATATTTCATAGGTAGAGCCCGTACAGGATGTCCATTTTATCACATATCCCTGCAATAAAAAACGACAATTTCAAACTTCACAAAATAACTGTAAGTATTATTTTTTTCATAAAAACCTAACTTTAACTTTTTAATTAACAAACACAAAATTGTTAAAGAAATGACATAGCCTAGGATAGGATAAATCAACATCTAACAGTAATTTTTTTAAATTTTCAATATAATTTTTATAGCTACAGAAATATTTCTATATTATAAAGATTTCAAATGGTGAGATAGGTATTAATATTATCTTTATATATAAAATGGAATAACACACAAAAAAGTTTGGTGTAATCAAGATGAGAATAAAACTACCTCTGATAACAAAATTTGATTTGAATATTACTTGTTTATTCCAAGAGTGTAACTTAGAAACCAAAACAAAACAATGTTGCTTCGACAATTTATAATGTTGATGCAAAAAGGCACAACATTATTTTAGAATAGAGAAAATAATTATTAAATATGATAAAGAATTTATGGAACACCTATATAATAGTTACGTAATAATCAATAACATTCCTAGTAAGGTAATTAGTATGATCGCAGACTAGAATAAGTAATCAATATTTAAATAATCCCTCTCATCTAAGTACTATGTAAGTAGTATTCCGTAAAAAACAATCGCATCATCTACATTTTTTCATAGATGACTTGATGATTCTTTTGCAGAATGTATATTAGATAAATTACTAATATTTAATGCGAGAAACAAGATTCATAATAAATAGAACATAATAATATTACAATAATGTATTAAATAGATAATATATTGCTTTGATTATAATTGGGTTGTTACGTAAAACTATTTATATATTATTTATGTATTATATATATTGCTTTCGCTCTATTGCTCTGTTATATAATACTTATTAATAAGTCAAAAATAACTGAAACATTTCTCAATTTTAACAGAGTCAAGAAGCAATGCGCAGTAAGAACTACGCTCTGCTACGATATATACGGAGTACGAACAGGATCTGTAATGCACTTGTAGACTGCGCATAAAATAGCTGTGTTTGTTGATGTAGTTCTGACAGTTCTGAAATGATTTTTTCTTTTTTAGGTTCCCTTTTTTAGGAACCCTTATATTTGATGGTGATGGCCAGTGGCCGAATGTATAGGTTCTGAACTGGTCTGACAGTTCTAAAATGTTAATCTAGTTCTGTCCAAAGAGTTCTAGAACCGTTCTAGGACTTGGCAACAAACACACCTATGAAGTCAAAATTACGCACATACGCATTCTAAAACGCGAAAGTGCCTTAAGAAAGCCTTAAAAATAGTGTTAAAACTGTATTGGGTCAAAGAGATATTATTTTTTTAATTTTTTAATGAATTATTTAATTAATGATTGTAAAATTGTAGACACTTGATCTATAAGAGAAATTTATAGAGAAATTGATTCACAAAAGAGAATAATTTAAGTTAATTAAACGAAAAAATTATTTAAAAAATTTAATAATTTAAGTTGATTTTCTTGGTTTGTTTGTTTGCCAGTTCAATTTCTTTCTTTTAATGTTGGATAACAGAAAATCGGATAATAGGGACTCTGCTATACCTACTATGAAAAATGATTTCATTAGTTTTAGTGTATTAATAGTTGATTATTATCTATGACCTATGTAATACACGGCTCACTTCTATGTGATATCTATTATTCAGGAATTCACGTCTGTGAGTCTTTTCAATGAAGTTTTGATTAACTTGGCAACAATGAAACGATATACAAATATCAAACAATTGATACAATATTATCATTATTATTAGATGTTACCAATTGTATCATTAAATATAGACACTAAACTCACATTAACAATAACGTATCATTTTGTTTTGATAACGTAATCAAAACAAAAGTTCAATGTTTTTCAAATATCGTTTTATATAATGCAATAAACTAAATAACTTATTCTGCTTCGATACATTTTTAGAAGATAAATTTATTGACACGTTCATAAAAAATTGTGGTAATTTGTTTTTCGATGTTTTTTAAAATTGTACACTAATGCTGGGTTGCAGAAAGCATTGTCAAAAATATGATTTTTTCGAAAAGTGTGCTAAAATCGCGGTTTACATGAATTCTTTGACCCAATAACAATTTTAACAATAATTTATTTTTCGAGAAATTATTCATCTGTTCCAAAAAACAACGCAATACCTAATATTTTTTTAGCTCGATCGTCCACAAGAATTTTAGCATAACAGCACTAAAAATAATATATATTATTTAACAACTATATTATGTTTATGTATAATTTATATTCTAGTGGACGACTAATTATAGAAAAAGAATAGTTTTTTTGTACAAGGATAAGATTTATCTAGGTATAAGTACACACCCAAACAGCACATTTCGGTTAATATTACGTTAATAATCACCAGATGACAAAATACTAAAGATAGAGATGTTCAGAACGACCTTCAAAAATTAGAAATTAGTATAGTAATCCATCTGATAGATGGCACTGCCTTTAAGCTTCGATATAACTGCGTGTATGTAGAGTAGTATTATTTAGAGAAGACACCAGGGTCATACATGCGCACAAACGAGTTTAGTACCGGCTAGTCGATATTCTGTTTAAAGGGGTCTCGCGTGACACACAGCAAACTTGACACGCGTCTTTCGTACCGGACGAATCCAAATTCTACCGCTGATAGCTCTCTCCACTTCTTCTATCGCGCAGATCGGCCATCTTGCTGGTGTCCTTCTTTAAACAATACTACTCTACTATGCATTATCTCTTTTTACTAAACTATGAGTGCTGTACCCAAGAAAACTCGAGACTCGGGTCTTCTTGGTAGTTGGCTGTGCCTATGAAGTAAGTATCTACTAGGCCAGCAAAATACTCCAACTAACATTCCTAGCGTGGTTATGATATTTTGCAAAGTAAATGAAGAAGATTCGATTATTGTAGATTATAGACGTTCGATAAGTAAAGATAAATGAGGAAAGCTGAAGATAAAATACCAAGATCACATCACAGTAGTTTTGATACACTATGTGTCGACCCCCATTGTCTATATAATGTAAATATTAATTATGTTCTCAATTGTTACTTTTATTGTACTTTTACGCTTTTATTAATAACGTTTTTACATCTGTTTTTACGATCAATAAATGAATAAAGTTAATAATGATATATCGATAGTTTTCAGTAATTGTTTAATGTTATATGAACGAAATGTGCTATTTGAGAAAAGTTAAGAAGAGGTGTTACGAAGTTACGAATTTCTAAGTTATGTACTTCACAAGCGTTCTCTAATTACTGAATGAAAGCAAAATTAATTAATAACTTTGCTAATATTTGTCTAAGTCTTATTAATAAAACGCTCTTCTTAACTGCTTACAGAAAAAATCATTTCGTATTAAGATTTAAGACTATATTTTTAATAAGAAATCAAATTTATGCTATTCTATGTACATTTGTACATAAGATTTATAACCATGAAAAAAAATTACAACGAAATCTGTTGGTTTCTAGAAAATAATTTGATGTACAACATTTTAAAAAAATCTTAATGAAATAATTTAATAAAATTGGAATCCACGACTGGTGTATTTGTCAATATTTGTTTCCAAGTGAATCAAACATTTGACAAGCATCACGCTTGTTCCAAACACGAATATTTGCCAAATAGGATGTATAAAATAGCGGGAACTTGGACTAAAGAAAATTATTAGACGCTAATTTTTTTTATAATTTTGTCTAATAATTTTCTTTAGGCCAAGTTCCCGCTATTTTATACATCCTATTCAATCAATCATGGACGATACCAACGTTAATTTGCCAAATATACCGATTATGGGAACAGTTTAATTTTTATTTACTTGAGTCCTTGTACATTGTTGACGCATTTGTCAAATAGGTAGACAAGTCGTAATATTCTGATTTTATAAGAATAACTGGCTAAGATAGGAAAATTCAACATTTTTTGTCCCATAAAAATGAAGAAATCAGACATTTAATAACATATAAACTGAAAAAATGATTTAAAGTTCTTACACTAATACGAGACACATATACGAGTATATATTTCTAAATAAATATTAGAGCTGATTTTCGAGTTCAGTTACATTTTTTAATGTAGGTACCTTGACAAAAAATGGGTGATAATTAATTAAAAAAGGTAGGTATTCTAAAAAAATCTTAGTTAATTTTTCAACGTACAGTGGCGTTTGACAAAAATACAATTCTAGCTGATATAATAATAATATGTTAGCAGCACATATTTCATCCAAACTCAAAAATGAATAGTTTTTTCCATGGTTACAAAATTTATGAGGCAAACTCACATAATAGAATTATAAGATTATTTATTAGTATTACCAACCTTTCCAATGTGTACCTATTGTTTCTTTAAAGCTCATATTCACCAAACCCAGTTAAATTTAATTTTAGATTAGGTGTATAATAATATTGATGTCTCCATAGAAACTGATATACAATCGTCTTTTTCTATATACGGCCAGTCTTTAAATGATCATCTCGCTTATTTGCATATTAAGTTACTCTTCGCAAAAAAGAGGGGACATTGATTCTCTGTAAGACTACAGCCAAAACCAAGGAAACCTCATTTCGCGACTCACGTACCCAAAAAGTATGCACGTCTGCACGATGGTCGTGGATTAGTGCAGGCAACGATTCTCAGGTACTCTATCTCCCTATACACCTTGATGGCTAACAGTAAAAAATATAAAGTAAAATGTATAAAAGAAAAATATTCAAGGTATAGCCTTTCGAAATTTGCAAGCGCGACGGAAGACGACACAGGACAGCAATCGCTTTTCGATAGTTACGCTAACGCTGTGTCGCGCGATACGGTCGCTTATTCCGTACTGATTCATATTAATTCGTGTTTTTGAGATCTCTCGATGTCGCGTGTCTCTGTCGTGTGTCGTTGTTTCCCGTCACGGTCTCAGATTTCGAAAGGTCGCCTTTACTATTTTCTAACGTAAACGAGATATTTTAGTTTAAACAGTAAATTGTACCTACATCTTCCTTTAACTTAACTAGGTTCGGTGAATGTGAGTCAAAGTAACATAACTAAAATATTGTTTGAAAATAAAGGTAGATTTACATTAAAATTTAAGTCAGATTGATAATACCAGGCTTATTTTAAGTAATTAACTTCCTAAGTTTTTATATTTTAATATTAAATAGTATTAATATAATATTGCTATATTCTTCGAGGTCCCATATATGGGTCACTTGACCCTAGGACCCGACTACTGTATTTTATTGCTTTTGAATACCCGGCAGTCTTACTTTGGGATAGGTTATGTAATAATTACGCCCCGGGAAATGCGAATTAACGTATTACGCCGCGGTCAAGATCGTTATTTCGAAAAATACCCAAAATATTCAACTATGTTGGCTGTTTCGAATTTTCATTTTTATTTGGAAATTTTACATGCTTTATTTTTGAATTTGTTATTAATTTCTTTTTTAAAAGTTTAATTTATGCGCGTTTAAAATTAAATATCGCAAAGTCGTATTTTTTTAAATCAAAAATAATATTGCAGACAAGACGAAAGAGAAAAAAATAAGTTTTTAGTAAGAATGGAAGCTCTAGGATTTTATACGCTTTTTTCTTATTATGTAGTAAAACAGTTTTAAACAGTGCTGCCTCTTTCTATTGCAGAGACTACTATATGATCCACGTGATCATTGTATTTTGTATCACGCGAAGTCACGTGCTCAGCTTACGCCGAGTTTTACTGTAGTTGTCCTTGACACATTTAAAACGCACCGATTTTAAATTAATGGCTACTGTCCAGTTAAAAAATGTATTCTCTGTCAACCAAAAATAACGACTGCTTTTGCATTAATCAATGTAAAAACAGAAATAATCTATATTTGATAATCACATTGGATCAAGTATTCTTGGCATTCTGGAGGCAAAAGTCATTTTTATTCTCAAGTCCTTTGAGTCTTAACATCACACTGCAGTATTTCAAAGAACATTTTATTGGAAGCGACAATGGATGGGTTAAATACAATCATAATCTATCCGATTCTCCAACTTTGCTGAGATATAGGGCAATGGTTTATACAGAGCGACCTTAATTCTTCTGTTCGGAATAGGTTGAGCGTTAGATCCTTAGAACATACACTACTAGAAGAAAGTAGTAACAGAGATGAACTGAGAAGGACAAAGCTTGAGTTGTATATCGTCGATGTGATTGTCCAACCGTTTTAACACATTCTAATATACAAAATCTATGTAAAATTTTCTCCTCTTTCGTTTAAGATAGGACCTGATTAAAAAGCTATAGAAACAGCATAATTATGCTGTTTCTATAGCTTTTTAATCAGGTTCTATCTTAAACGAAAGAGGAGAAAATTTTACATAGATTTTGTGTCGCTTGTAAAGCCACAACTATACACTAAAGTATGATCTGTAATTATGATAATTCTTTGATTGTACTCCGTCGTGTTAATTACACTTTCATTGATAAATACAAGCTGCGATATGCTCCTTCTATAGCTACGTGTTCTGTGTCTGGATGTTACAATAAAGATTTCAAAAGGCTTATGAAAAATCAGGTTTTGTCTTATCATCAGTAAGTAAACACATTTTATTATATTTTCAATGTGCCTTATTGATCCCCGCACGTCTCGACTGACTTCAGCCTTCAATAAGTTGTACATAATATCTACAAGCTGTGATATGCTCCTTCTATAGCTATCTCTGTTCTGAGGTTCTAAGGTTTGATCCATCCTTGTAATAAGTATATCAGTACTGAAGCGAACATTCGAGGAGACCGTGGTAGAGTCCGTAGGCCGAATCATGCGGTACTAGGACATAGTACAGTCGACTTTGTGTTTTACATTCTCAAGAGCTTTGGCTTCCAGCCCATTGGCTGATTCCTCTCCCTGTACTACATATACTGAATTATTCATTTTTATTCATGTTCTTTACTTTGATAACTTATGCATTGTTTTATTCGGTTGTAATATCTCTCGTCGCAAGGAAAAGTGACTCATGTCAAATTTTTTTAATAATTTGTTACCTTGATATTTAATCTATGCTTGAGATAGTTTTTTGATGTGAAAACATCCTAAGCTCGCCTCTCCCCAAAATTTTATGTGACAGTAATCTCAGAAAAAGCGGGGATGAAAATAAAGCTTGTGTGTGTCATTACACATAATTTAGTTGAATGACGTAGAAAGTTGAAAGAGAGAGAACGTTGATCTTGCGTGGCCTTGAATTGCACTACTTGATACTGGTACGGCGGACAGAACTCTCCGTACCTCTCGTCTACCTCTCGTAGAAAGTAGTGCGGCACGCGCGTTCTCGTTTGCGTTTGCGCAAACACGTCCGGTGTCCAATAAGAAGTATTCACTTCAAAAAAGGCTACTTTTGCAATGAGCCATTTTCTTGAGAGTAGTTCTTTCAATTATCTACGAGAGGCAGCACTTGTGGTAGGGACAAACATTATTTATTCCCCATTAGTGTCGTGACATTCTAGTGATATAACTTAATTATTAAATTAATTAATTAATTAAGTTATACCACTAAAATGACACGACACTAATGGGGAATAAATAATGTTTGTTCTTACCACAAGTGCAGCACCTCGTAGATAATTGAAAGAACTACTTTCAGGAAAATGGCTCATTGTTGCAATACTTGGGAGTTGAACAATCATTAATGTTGTTTTAGCAGTAATTTGACATAAGCCACATTGCCTTACGACAGCAAATATATAAGTCTATATTATGTAGTTTAGTTGTACATTCGAGCAAAAGCAAAATGTATTTGTGTGGAATTTATTTATTGCTTTTCTAGCTTTCCGGCCTCGCTTTTGCATCTTATTGCTCATCACAGAATTACAAATATTCATAACTGAAGGGAACACTAATTTATACAAAGTGGTCCCCGGCAAGATTTTATAAAATTTTTAGTCAAAATATTTCTCAAAGCTATTTTTGAAGTAAAATTCTTAAGTACCATGCCTCGTCGATTAGAAGGGTAAAATGTTGGCTCGATGAAACGAAAATGGGTGAGAAAAATGTTGTGACGTGAATCACCATAACAACCCTAAATAAATCAATAAATAATGTATCCATGGCTCATTCTGATCCATTTATTTTATAGTGTCAATGAAGAGTTAAAGGATCCATTTCAATGAGCCAGAAAACATCATTTTTTTATTATGTCATTAGAAGGAGCCCCGTCTAACTTAAATAATGCCGTTGGATATTTTTCCAGCACTTAAAACGACTTCACAATACCTTTTTGCAGTTGGTTAAACTAACCACACATTTATTTTTCCTTGCGAATGTCTCACGTCATAGGCCTTGAATATCACGGCCTAGTCTACAGCACATATTATTTAATACATGCCTCATAGGCGCCTGAATATGTGGTTTGATCTGGAAATAATTGGTACAAAGATGAAACCAATATGGTATTCGTTTGTGAAAAGTATATCATAATTAATAACATCAAAAGTTTCCCAAAATATTCTTGGTGGAAATACGTAATTTTTAAAACGACACTTTGACTGTTAATTATTGAAATTCTGACTTCCCTTTCACAGTTGACATCATCATCATTATTTTTCCTCTTAAAATTACCTTTCGGATGATTTCGATAGTTTATTGATAGCCTGGTTGTAAAGATTAAAAAATGCTCGTTCGCGGGTATTGCGGGTGTTGTGGGTGTTGTGACGTAAGCAGCTATTGAAGTTTAAAAATTTGTATCTCCGGAAATATTTAACGTATTAAAATGAAATAACCGCCATTGTGTTTCTGGAAATGAAACAGTCTTATATTAAACATTTTTTTTTTATTTTTTGCAGCGTCATTGGGCAAATGAAACCGGATGTGTGAATTTTTTTTAACTTTAACTTACAAACGTTTTCTTGCAATTTTTTAAATAGAAACAAACCTTTTGTTGAATCTATTCCTTCCTGTTAATATAAGTTGACATCGAATACATTTTTATTTTATATTTCAAACGAAGTAAATAACCAGAACGTATTATTTTCGTTAATTTTTTGTGCTTTGTTGCACATTTATACTGACAATACAACATGAATTTTATTTTGCACAAAAACAATACTTTTCGTGTTCAGTTAAAATAAAAGTTTTCGAATGAAATTGATTTATTTCCTTAAACTTTATACTCTTTTGTCTTGTCTGTCTTTTCGTATTTTGATTCGTGGAACAGTTAAACTTAATTATAAAAATGGAGTTCACGAAAATAAAAGTTTTATAATAAAGAATGCACGCTCTACACAAAGTTGAAGCAATGCAATTTTAAACAACTTTTTTAATCTATTTAAAACAAGTACATATAACCGAAAATTTATGAACACCGATGTAAAACAAATATTGATAATAATAACTATAAAGTTTTCGTTTATTGCTTTTCATATTGTTGCTATAACTATATTAGTAAACAATACTGATTATTGGGATCTTTTCTACTAAAAAAGGCTATCTAAAGATACTAGATATTTCTAATTTTTATCACGACGATTGATGGTTTACCTAGCCACCGATGTATTGCTATAAAATATATAACCTCTTGCTATTGGATGTCTTGTTGCCAATTTGTTATTTTGATAAATAACAAAAGATAGTGTTTTAATTAGCTGTTATCTTGAATACGGTTTCTATACTCTCTGAGAGTACTTAAACGCCGATGTCATTGAAATTTTGGTGACATATTCCCTTTACTACGCAGCAATGGAATTAAATACGTCACTATTTTTTGAGGTTAGGAAGAAAAATCAATTCCAGATTATTATAAGTAACTTATTAATATTAATAAACCGTACTATTTTGATTTAAAAACATAATAAATTTACTATTTCTTTTGAACGTTATTGCCAAAAACATGTCTGATTATTGATAAGGAAATAATAAGTTCTTTTGTTTGTAACCTCACTTAAAACAGCCGATAAACATAGCAACTTTGATAACCAGTGACTATTTGTAAGCAAATATTTAAGGCGTTGCTGTTGATTGTTTTTAACCTCACTTAACACAGCTGACATGACATAGCAACTTTGACAGTCAATGGCTATTTATATTACGCAAGCGTTAGACTTAGGCATTGGTGTTATTATTTCTAACCTTACTTTAAACAGCTGACATAGCAACTTCGACAACCAGTGGCTATTTGTAAGCAAGTGGTAGGCATAGCTGTTAATTGTTTCTAATTTCACTTAAAACAGCTGACATAGCAACTTCGACAACCAGTGGCTATTTATGAGCAAGTGTTAGGCATTGCTGTTAATTGATGAAGTAGAATTGATCCCGTTATGATTATTTAAATAATATTGCTTCTTTCGATTACAATTTTAATAATATTGACAGTAAAATCACAATTGGTAATAACCGATTCTAGTTTTTGTTTAAATTTCGATATTTTGTTATACGAAAATATCAATTCTTCGGTAGTAAAAATGATTACCACTTTCGAACGATTTTAACTACTATCTGTAGTTAACGCGGTTTATTGCTAGATAATTGCAGTAATAATGTTTAGTTATTGCTGAAATACAGTCATATTTTACGATTAATAAAACTGTTATAAACTTGCGTAATTAATATCAGTAGCACGATATCGTCAACCCTTTCAAAAACACCACGATATTACATAATTTTTCCAAACACTTCAGTTTATTTTTTGTAAGAACCTATATTATTGACAACTTTCATGGCAATTGTGATCTGAAAATCGAGATACAGTCTCTACTTTTATAACGTGATTGATAAATAAAATGAACCCAAAAAACGCTACCTAGCTATACCTATTACTTAGTACAGATTTTAACTGTTCTGTCAGTAATACTATTTTTCCCATAGGCCCTGTTGTTTTTATTGCGCGAATTTCCATCTCGCGAAAGAAACATATCTGTCGCGTTATACAAGAAGCGACTGTGTATATTTTTTTACAAAATTTATAAAATTTTCGAACTTTAAACTTTCTCAGTTGTATAAACTGAAGTTATGTGACCCTTAAAGGGTACAAACTTTTAGATATTATTTAATGTAACAATGCTACAGCAGAACGTCATTCAGAAGATATTGAACATGTGAACGTGTATGCAGAAATTAGTAATGCCGCCCTGGCATTTGTTTAAGGCAAATAGCAAGTAGCAACCAATCATACACCATCCTTGATCTTTTTTGGATTCTCAATTAGTTACTTTGTAAAGTGATCTTATAATCTTAAAAAATATGTGAGGTTAGATCATCTAAAAAGAAAAATAAATATTTTGTGTCTTACAAATAGGGCGTTATCTGTTTGCGTTGAAAGTTGTCAATAAATAGAATCATAAATATAATCTGTAACAACTACGATTTTTCAGTTGTAAAATCTTGGATACGTTAGCGCCCCGTACGTAATATATGCGTACTAAAAACGATCATAGTTCCCTACCCGTCAGATATTGCCAGCGAATGTTATACCTATATTTATTATATAAGTATATAAACTATATATAAATATGTATATGTAAATAAATTATGTATACTAAGCCTAAGTTTCCAGAGTATATTTATTATTATTATTATAATACGCAGTTCTCTACTGGGTTATATTTTTACATACGTTCCTGTCATCCAGTTATTCTCAAATTTTATTAGGGTTCATTTTAACAATTTCGAAAGTTTTGTTTTGATATCAATTCAAATTTGGTATATTTGTTGAAATCGAAAATAAATTACTATGCATCAATTTTTAATTAAAGGTTTCCATACACATGCATTTTTGAGTACGCTCTTGAAGTGTAGGTTATAACACCCTTAATTGGCCCCACGTTTAGGCGCCAATTGTAACCAATATAAGGATGTTACAATTGGCGCCCAACGTGGGGCCAGATGTTACAAGGTACACTTTTTATTTCTTAAACACAAGGGTTATCTCGGTCGTATACCAATTAACATTTTCAATTTATTATTAATTTAGATAATCAATTGAAAATTGAATTGACACGTTCATCGGTGCCATTAACAGCCAAGATGATTTGGGCCAGAACTAATTCATATTTTCAATTTATTATTTTTTAACAACAAATCAGAACAGCTGGAAACTGGAATAATTATAATAGAGGAGCCATGGAAACGCTATTTAAATAATGGCATTGCTATACGCTCGGCTATTCTCAAGTTCCATCGATTGTTTAATTTCAATCTGGGAAATGAAGATTTATAATAGAAGAGCCATGAAAATGCCATTTAAAGTAAAATTCTCACGATCTCGACTAAATTCACAAGCCCTGTACGATTTTGAGTATAGAACGGTATACTCTGTTTTTGTGATTCAGTCGCCTCACATATACACTCCTGGAGTGTACATTGAATGCATGTATATTGGGGTCAGGGTCGTACCAAAAAAGAAGATTTTAAATCATATTACAATCAGATTCTGACTCAACACCCTCATAAATTGATCACTTCTGTACATTGACTAAATTTTTATGGTACCGATGGAGTTGTCACAAAACATGTCTTGCCCGTATTTTGATCACCTAAATGACTTTAGAATTTCGATACCAAAGGTGGTAAGAATAAACAAGATCTACTGGTATATAAAGATAAGATTAATAATTTTTTGAGCTTTAGAATTGAAAATATTTTTAAAATATATTGTTAATATTGCAGATGCATTTTATTAAAAGTTGAGAACTACTGGTTTCATATAACGATGTGTGCATTTTTGGCTTTTCCTTGTAGATATAATGTTTTTATGTAACTTTTCCTTCTTCTTTTCTCCTCTTTCTTATGACAAAAAAAACTTTTTGTTGTTGGCATTAGCTTGTTGAAAAAATTCACTTTTCGTCTTTGTTGTATTTTTTCTCTTTTTTTTTGTCGACGTATTGTAAAAGGAGACATGTGGCTCCGTAAGTAGTCTACATAACTCTAAACTTACATAAGTTATATGTTTCCTGTAAACTTCATCCGTTTGTGATTACTTGTAGTGACTTTTAAGTCAAAATTAAAGTAAATAATAATGAAAACCTATTAAAGTCGTCCCGTTAAATCTAAATTTAAGTTTCCGATGTAACCCAACCAATCTTACTTAGCTAATATACAGTTTAACATACACAATTTTAAACAGAAAAAAATAACAATTTTATAAGTTGTGACGTTTGATTATTCTGTAAAATGTGAACCAATGAACGACGTGCGAAATAGACATTTGTTATGCTAGGGTAGGCCAAAACAGTTTAAGGTGGGCCATGGCCCACCCTCTGGCGCCGCCACTGGCTTCAATGAAAACTATAAAAGAGAATTTTAACGTTGATAGGCTGTTTGAAAATATTGAAAGAAAAAAGGAAATCCTTACGTGGAAAACTCATAAATGAAAAAGTATTGTTAAAAATATTGCAGGAATTATTATATAGCTTTTAAAAGTATGATACATGAGTGTTGGGTCTCCAAGTCACTATATGAATATTACGAAGTATTAGAAATACCTTGTATTATGTCCGTCTTGTGACTTCTTGTGAATTTACACTAAGCTACACAGACACCCAATACTCAGTAATCGTCTACACAAATACACACACATACATTTCCATTCCGTCTACCTACAATATAAATCAGGGGTCGGCAAGTAATTATAGGTGGGGTCCGGATACTGTTGAAAATTTTTATCGAGGTCCAAAAAAAAAAAAAAACACTCATATTCTTTACTAATTTTTTATTTTAATTTTCACTCACAAAATAATATGAAGTAGTAATATTAGTGTACAGACGCGTGTTTTTGTGATCCGTAAATTTTAATTTTTTTTGTGGGTTTCTAAAGCGTATTTTTAATTGAAATTTTTAATAAAATATAGTATTTTAAACGGAGTTTCTGCGTATGTTGTTAGTTTATGTAGTTAAATAAAAACAATTCGCAAAATTAAATGTTTTAACTTTAAGGTTAAAAACTATTTTTTGATAATTTGATAAAATATATAGACTTGAGTTGAATCGTGTTTTATCAATCAAATTCCGGCCAGTCGTTTAGAGTCTAGACATTGTATTATTGTGTGTTCTTAAATTGGAATATAAATATAAACAAATATGTCGTGCGGTACTTGTTTTAAGGTTGTGGACAGTAAAACTTTGGTTAATTGTGATGTATGCCAAAAACCTTTTCACTACACTTGTGCTGATTTATCCGATAATGAAGTAAAATTTCTTAGGAATACTGCGAAACGAGTCGTTAAATGGGAATGCCAAAAGTGCAGTTCTCATAAAAATGATTTTGCATCTCTCCAAAAAACTCTTCTTGACTTACAAGAACAAATTAAAGCTTTGAATGATCGCATTTCGAGTATCAATCAAGTAAGTAGTACTTTTGAGTTTGAAGATGTAGTTAATGAAGTTACCGAGCGTCAAAATCGTCAAAGAAATGTTTTGATTTTTGGATTACCGGAAATTGATGAAAACGGTGATATTTCAAGAAATGACACAGATGCCGTTCAAGATGTTTTAAAATCTATGTTTAATTTACCACCAGATGTGAACGGAGTTTTCAGATTAGGTATTCGAAATCCAGAACGTCCACGTCCAGTTAAAGTTGTATTTAATAGTTCTGTTGATGCTAAGAAGGTCCTAGTTAACCAGCGAAGATTATTACGTGCCAACATTTCAATAAAAAATGATCAAACGGTTAAGCAACGTGAACATTTGAAATCACTTCGTCAAGAATTACAAGAGCGCATAGAAAATGGTGAAACAGATCTAACAATTAAATATATTAAAAATACCCCTAAAATAGTTTCGTCAAAAAAGTATACAACCGTGCAGCCAAAATTGACACAATAAAAGTCGGTTTTATAAACATTAGATCATTAATGAAAAATTTAGATTTTGTAAGAATGTCCATCCAAAAATATGATTTGTTCTTTATTACAGAAACCTGGTTACCCCCTAATTTTACTTGTCATGATTTAAAAATTGCCAATTACAAATTTTTTAGAAGAGACAGACAAACACATCGTGGAGGTGGGGTAGGAGTGTTTGTTAAGTCTATGCTAAAATGTGAAATTATACAACTCCCTAGCAATCAGATTGAACAATTATGGATAAAAGTTTTTGCTTTGAACAAACAGTATGTGTTTGGAAACATATATAGACCACCAAATACAAGTTCTAAGGAATATGAATTGCTTGAAGAAAACGTGAGAGAACTGATTATTAAAAATGATAACATTATATGTCTAGGGGATTTCAACGTTGATGTTTCAGATGGAAGTAGTACTATTTCTCTGTTTAATGACTTAGGATTTAAACAGATAATTGATGAGCCAACTAGAATTACAGATAACTCTACAACATTAATCGACCATTTATATGTTCAAAATGAATGCACTGTCTCTAATGTAACGCAACATGCTCCACTCGGAACAACTGATCATAATCTGATAAGCTTTGATTGCGATATCCCTAAGGAACGACCACAGAAAAGATACATGTCTTCTAGAAATTTAAACAGTATAAACTATGATGATTTCGTGGAAGAAGCTCGTAGTTTGGATTGGATGGGGATTAATTATTGTTCAAACATTGATATGAAATTGTCTTATTTTAACAGTCTTTTAAACAGGCTTCTTGATAATCATGCACCGATGCAATGTTTTGAGGTAAAAAAATGTAAGCCAATTTGGCTTAATAAAGAATTGCGTGCACTAATGAGACGTAGAGACAACGCATGGCTAAAATTTAAAAAAACTAAAAATAAATCTGACTGGGAATTTTATCGTAAATTTCGAAACTATGTCACCAAAAATATTAGACTTGCGAAGCAGAACATAATTGAGGACCGTATAAATAATAATGCAAATAATCCAATTAAATTATGGAAACAGTTAAGTAGCCTAAATATTCATAATAAAAAGCAGTCTGAATCACCTCATTTTGAATTTAATGACGCTAATGCATTAAATGATTTCTTTTTAAATAATTATTCCGGTGTCTATTCAAATGATACGTCTAATGAAGTAAATCGTTTGCTATCAAATTATCCTGTGGTGTCTGAAACTTTCAATTTTCACTGTGTTTCTGAATTTGAAATATACGAAATATTACTTTCAATTAAAACAAAGTGCCGCGGTGTGGACTTTTTGAATGTTGAAGAGATAATGTTGTGTCTTCCGTTTTGTCTCAAGTCATTAACAGATTTAATTAACTTTTCTTTAATTTCTGGAACAGTGCCGTCTCTTTGGAAAAGCGCTTTGATAACTCCTGTTCCCAAGCAAAATAATCCCTCTGGGTTTCAAGATTTACGTCCTGTGAGTATTCTACCTATACTTTCGAAAGTTTTGGAAAGAGTTGTCGCTAAGCAAGTTGGAAAATTTATGAATGCTAACTCTATTCTCTACAAATTTCAATCTGGTTTCAGAGAACATTACAGTACTAACTCTACACTGTTAGCAGTAACAAATTCACTTAAAATAAATATAGACGAAAATCGTGTTAATATGTTGGTGCTGCTTGATTTTTCTAAGGCGTTTGATCGTTTAAGCCACAAGTTATTGTTAGCCAAATTACACTCTTATGGCTTTTCTCATTCAGCAGTACAGTGGTTCTGTAACTATTTAAGTGGTCGTAATCAACAAACTAAAATAATAGTGAATGGTGTCAATAGAGTATCACAGTTAGTCAATATACCTTCGGGAGTTCCCCAAGGTAGCATTTTAGGTCCTATTCTCTTCAATTTATATTCAGCAGATTTACATAATGCAGTTCAATTTTGCCAGGTTTTTCAATATGCTGACGACACCCAACTATTAATTTCGTTTGAAATGGCCGAAGCTCAATCTGCTGTGACTAAACTTAATGAAGACATAAAGTCTATTGAGCAATGGGCGCTTGTCAATAACTTTCAATTAAACGCAAAAAAAACTATTGTTTTACCTGTTGCCTCTAAACGAAAAATTGATATCTTACAGGAACGGCTATCTGTTAACTCTATTAACATAAAGGTATGTGATTTACCAATTCCTTTTTCGACACAGGCAAGAAATTTGGGCGTTGTCTTCGATTGCTCACTTTCTTGGGAACATCATGTGTCAATGTTATGTCAAAAAACATATTTCAAGCTTAAGTCCTTATTTCGGTTTAAATATTCCTTGTGTAGATCTGTTAAACTGAATCTTGTGAATTCGTTGATTATGTCCATGTTAAATTATTGTGATTGTGTCTACGATGGTCTAAATCAAACACTCAGTGGAAAACTTCAACGTTTACAAAACTGTTGCGTAAGGTTTATTTGTAACTCAAAACGCTCTGAACGCATTCATCCATATTTAAAAGAATTGAAGCTCTTAGATCTTAAGGATTCCAGACATGTCCATCTTTTAAGTCTGATTCACGACATTTATTATGGTAACAACTCCAATTACTTAAGTGAATTATTAATACCTTTGTCTAGTTTCCACTCTTATGATACCAAAAATAATACAGAGCTTTACATCCCTAAGAGCAAAACCTCTGTCGGCGCAACGAGTTTTTCAGTTGTTGGACCAAAATTATGGAACAATATCGATCATAACGTTAGACATTTAAAAAGTCACAAATTATTTATGAGAACCATTAAAGAACAGATTCTTGTCAATTATTAACATTTTTCCATGGTTGTTTTTTTTTTTTTTTTTTTTTTTTTTTTCTGTTTTTATTTGTTATTTTGTTATTTTTAAGTTTATTGTTAAGTTTATACTACTTTTTTATCCTTACCTGTTACTATTTTAATTATTGTTATTTTATATGTCTGTACTAATATTTTGATGGGGCAGAGTAGAAATCAGCTTTGGCTGCACTCTGTTCCCAAATAAAGAATTTATTATTATTATTATTATTATTATTAAATACAACAGATAGGTATAATTGTATTCAAAAATCAATGAGAGAAATTACATTTGCGGTCTTGAGTCAGTTTTTTAAAGTTAGGTTCACGCGGGGAGCAGCTTATGCGAAGAGTGTTTCAAGGTGGGCGGTCGTTAATCTTGAGTGATATTGGTTCTTCAAAATCTGCCTCTTTGTTACCGCCACAAAGCACTCGAAAATAAAACTTTCGTAGCGGAAAGTACAAAAGAATATTTTTTAAATAATTCAAAAAAATTTTGGTGGTCCAGTTTTTGACCTTCCGCGGTCCGGACTTGGACCGCGGTCCGCCAGTTGCCGATCCCTGATATAAATCATAAAATCTCGAAATTTAAATCAGTACTTCACAAACCACGACATAAGACACAGTGCTTAGCATCATAATATTATATAGTGTTACGAATACTCAATGTGTGTTTTTTAAAAATAATTAACCACACCTGAAGATGGCAACTCGTTGCTGAAACGCGTAGTGTAAATTCACAAGAAGTCACAAGACGGACATAATACAAGGTATTTCTAATACTTCATAATATTTTAAAAGTGATCTGTACAACGGAAAAGTTTCAATACTAAATATTTTATTTTGTAGTACTTATATATTTTAAGAAAATGTCTGCAACTTTTTCGATGTTATATAAATTTTTCTTAAAGAAAGAACAATATGCATTGAAAGAAAAAATAAGCAATGGACTTTATTATGTAGATTTCTTTGCATATTTGATTTACCTGTTGCTTTGATGAATATTCATTAGATTATTATTTAAATTTCTTTTTTACATAATTTGCTAAAGCTACACCTCAAATGTTTAACGAGACCTAAGAGTGAGTTTGTTTGAATTACTTCTATAATTTATCACAACGATAAAGCGTTTCCGGTTTTTAAAAACCGATCTTATCTTCAGCAATTTATAATGTCCTTTTTATTTGCGCCGACGATTTATTACTCGAAGATAGTCGTTAAATAAAAATTATAACTTAGCTTGCAAAAACAAATTTTAATTTCATTTTTGATAATGAAAGCAATAATTTTAAAACGTTGCGACTGCTTTGTTGTTCTGCCAAGATTTATAAAACTGCAGAACTTATGAAGTGAAACCTCTTTAGCCGCGTTTTGCATTTTCACTTTAACCGCGCGTATTCAGTGGCGGCGCTAGGATTTTTTGTTATGGTGGGCCAGACTTGGGCATGGTGTTCTGAAGGTGGGCCAATAACATTTAGTTCCCAAAATTTCAGTGCTCGTCAAAATTTTAACCCAGATTGGCTATAGAATTTACAAAAACAATTGTAGAAATTTCGAGGGTTAAAAACGTATTTAAAAGATAAACTAGAGATTGGGGATTATTCCAGGATGGGCCAAGACAGTTTAAGGTGGGCCATAGCTCACCCTCTAACGCCGCCACTGCGCGTAAAGTTTAAAAAAGAACCGTAGTTCCGTGGGCGTTAAAACACTGATTAATCGTAAGGATGATCCTATATGGACTGAAACGTTGATCAAACAAAACAGAATTAACGGTACTACATTTTTTAATTAACCTACGAATTCGCGACCTTTTCCGATTTCAATAAAAACTAGGCATAATTTTTTCGCCAATTTTTTTTTTGACGTGAATAACGTCTGTCTCATAGTGGGGTGGCATTTTAGAAATATTAGATGTAACGGAAATAGTCGGAAGAGATTGGCATATGTGAAACAAAACACAGCATAGTAATTATAAGACACAGTACGCCATGGTGGCCGTGTGGAAAAGTACAAACGCCAAGCCCAGGTTCGAATCCCGAAGGTTTTTAAAATTTTATTTTCATTTTTTTAACAATGAAAATATATAAGTATTGGATAACAATTTAAAATATAAAAAAATAAAATTATAATTATTTTATTTATTCAATTTTACGAACATTTGATTTTATAAGATAAAAGCGGAGGTATTTATTTTCATGACAGCGAATACAATTATTATTTGTGTTTAACGCTATTCACGCAATCTATCTGTACCCGTGATACAGACATACCCATTTTTTGTTATCAAAGAATTGTAATCTTATCATAATTTCTCACCGTCGCTCATTGGTTCATGTTTTATCTTAATGACGTCGTAATACAGCTATTGGCTGAACTGTTTACGCCACTAAAGATGTTTGAAAGTAAACATGTAATTTTAATCTCACATAAAATTGTGATTTTTTTCTGCCTAATCATCTTCAAGTATTTTAACTGTATATTGGCCCAGTAAGAACTGGGTTATATCAGAAACGTGATTTTAATTTAGCGGGACATAGAATTAATTGATTATTTGATTCTATTTATTATTTGTTAGGATTCATGCCACAACAACACACAATCTGTGAAAATTTAGCTACCTCTTACCAGTTGTGTGATAGAGCCTTGTGATAGACGGACGGACGGACAGACATCGTAGGCTCAGTAAAAAAAATTATAATGTATCTTCTAAGATCTGTGCTATGCCTTATGATCTTTGTGAACTAATGTTAATTTTGAATTTTATGACGTTTTGTATCCATTTATTGGCAGTGAAAATAAATATGTATTATTATTAGTAATAGGAAATTTTTTTGTTGGAAAGCAGCCAATTATATAATTGATTCCAAACATATCGGAAAAAATCATTTTACCAACCATAGTCACAGTCAGTATTCTAACCTGAACCTTCGCGGCGGAATGAGCTTACAATTACTCAACCGTTACACGATTACTAATTTTCCTTATATGTTTCGGAATCAATAGATTTTCACAACATGCGAGTATTAATTCAATATAGCTAGGTTGTAGAAGTGAATCTTCGTACTAGCGAGAGCTCATCATGAAACCTATAGCTGTATTGAATTAACACTCGCATGTAGTGAAAATCTATTGATTCCGAAGCATTTAAGGAGAATGTTAAATTAGTAATCACGTCGCGGTTGAGTAATTGTAAGCACATTCCGCTGCGAAAGTGGAAAGGTTCAGGTTAAAATCCTGACTGTGACTATGGTTGGTAAAATATTTTTTTCCGCTATGTTTGGAATCAATTATATAATTGGCTGCTTTCCAACAGAAAATTTTCAATTGCAATTCAGCTGTATAAAAAAAAATTATTGTGTGTTTTAAAGACCGCCAACAGCTAAGGTTATTTGGGCCTAGCACCAATTCATATTTTCAATTCATTATTTTTTTTTTTTAATAATAAATAGAAAATCCAATTGACACTTTTACCTGCTAAATATAAATTATTAATTTATATTAGTAATAGGGTTCCGTTCGAAAGTACGAAACCCTAAAAAGATTTTTTCGATTATTTGTAGTGATCGACAATTTAAAAGAAAAATCGTTCAAGTGCTACCAACAAAAATGTTATATTTCCGCAACATTCAAGTTGCATACATAATATTGACTGATACTTAAAAAAGAAAAATGTATTCACTGATATACGATGAATAAAAATATATCCTCAACTCGGCTATTGCCAACACAATAATAAGTAAACTTTTTTATCATATGAAAGAGTCTTGACATAACTTTTCTTAAGAGAGTTTGGAGTTCAACAAGAGTTTGAATTACAGATTTGATTCGTTGTAAGGATAAGGGAGTTGAATAGAAAAGTTTCCCTCCCACATATAATACACTACTGGTCAGAAGTATTAAAAATTATTATAGTTTTGTTTAAAAATTTAGGACGTTTCGAAAAGTGGAAAAGAAATTCATGTGACAAAAAAGTCCTGTAGGTGCTTACACATAAACAGGATCACGGGTTTTATACTTAAGGGTTTTTTTCAAAAATTTCAAAGAAAAGGAACCCCACAATATCAATAGCGTTTCGTTTCTATCCTGGATGTATATAGTGGGTAAAATTATGAGTTAAGTACAAAAAATGTGTGACGCGAATCACCATAGACAGTTACGCCATAGTTTGTGTATGTTTTGTATCATGTATGTCATGTTAATTTTTTTTTAGAGATGTGACGTTTTTATAAAACTATGTCGTTTTTTTTCTTACTCATGATTTGATTGGAGAAATTTTTCGAAGTTTTAAAAAAATTAAGTAGGTACACGAAATATATTGTTTCTGCTGGATGTCTTGAAAATGCACCGATTTATCAAATTGTGCAGGAATCCATTGAACCCCGGTGTGTTGTTCAAATCTTAAATTTATATAAAATTTTATTTTTTTATGAAAATGGTTGAAATATTTAAAAAACTCTAAAAAATCTTTCCGTTGATAAGGATTTATTTTCTAAATGGAAATTAAAGTCAATCAATTGTAGATAAATTAAAGAAATCCACACAAGATAAATTAAGAAAGGCGACAAGTTTTAGCCCCTGTGCCATCATCAGGCCAAATTATATAACAAAATATATCTTACAGAAAAAAAGATTATAGAAATTTAAGTGTTTAAATAATAATACTTTTGACCAGTAGTGTGTGTATTTATTTCGTTGTCGATATTTCTACACATTATGTAAGTAGTTTTCGTTGATTTTATTTCGTTAAAATGTTATTATTGCTGGTAAGCATTATAATAATATTACTTATATAAAGGCACAATGCCGTTATTGCTTTTGAAAAATGGTTTTGCATGCACGGAAAGTAATGACTTCGTAAGAAATTTTTAAAGTGGCACTTTTCAATTTTGAAACATTTTTATATAACAAAAAATTTGAACCAAAAATTATTTCTAATATTTTAGGCAGTATTAATAAATCAAAAACAAATTTGTCATTATTATAGACATCTTTATTTTATTCATATCGAATTGTATTAATTTTACAAGATTACTTCAAATACGTGTTTAGAAGGTCATTTTGAAAGCAGTTCCTTAATATAAATTCGAAGTTAACGAATCCACGTGATCAAATAAGAAACGAATGAGTTATTTTCCTGAGAGTAGTTCCTTCAATTATCCACAAGAGGCAGCACTTGTGGTAGGTACAAACATTATTTATTCCCCATTAGTGTCGTACCATTTTAGTGGTATAGCTTAACTATTAAATTATTATTATTAAATTAATGTTACACCCGGTTACACCACTAAAATGACCCGACACTAATGGGGAATAAATAATGTTCGTACCTACCACAAGTGCTGTCTCTCGTGGATAATTGAAGGAACTACTCTCAGTAAAATGGCTCATTGTTAGGTTAGTCGCAACGAAAGGTGGTTCAAAATGATCATCCTAATATAATTTCACGTTTGGTAATATTAGTGCCAACATAATATTATAATAAATTAATTTTTGATAATACTAAATTATGGAAACCGTGATTTAATTTTTTTTTTTTTGAAGGAAAAATGAGGCAATTATGTGATTTAGAAATACACTACATCATCAACTGGTTTAATTGATAGATTGTAGATTATAGACGCTCGACATCTTAGGCCATTAGCGTATATGAACTGCCTTAGTTAATTGACTATTAATCCTAACATTTAATTTTGAATATTATTGCTTTTATAATTGGCATTTAAACTGTACAGGAGTACCAGTCATTTTATTGCTAAGGAGATGAGAAAAGAAATTTACTTATTTCGTTGTTAATTTTGAGGGATTATATCACAAAATCAACTCCCCCGATTTTTATCAAAATTGGACTAATTTTGAAATAGGCACGTCTTGTTGAACTTCCAAGTCCCTTTTGATAAAGTAAAGTGAAAAAATGTGTAAATTTATATAAAAGCATTCAATTTATTGCTACAAACTGATTATTTTTTATTAATTAATAAGTACATTTTTGTAATGCATTCTAATAACTAATATTGACTAGATTCGCACTCGAAATAAGAGAATCTAAAATTCAATAAAAAAAATGTTTGTTTGCGTCACAAAATATAAACACTGTCAAATTTAACTTAACAAGAAAAGAAACATAAAAAACAGAGTCTATAATCCACACTACCTATCTATCTGTTTATGGGCCATATAATCTGCAAGATTATGTATCCAAAAAATGCGACCCAAAGACAGGTGGACAACTTAGAGAAACTAAACCTTTTCCTCTGGTTCAGCATATAAGAAACATAATTAACTGTTTATTATACACACAATATTTATCAATGCACTGTTTAGTTTTGTCAAGAATAACCCTATTATTCTTCTGTTATATACGCGTTCACTTTTACTTGATTACTTAACTTTTAAATGGATTTTTCTACAGTATTTATTAACATTTGCTCAAAAATAACACCGCAGATCGTCGCAAATACCTCTCAATTAACTAGACATGATATAAAACACATTTCGAAAAAATTGCACTTGTTCAATTTTGCATGATTGCTCCTCACTTGATCGCGACAACGTTGTCTTTTGGCCTTGAACGAAAACTCGTAACTCTGCCCCCATATACGAACATAAACATTTCCAATGTTAAAAATACTGAGAACACTGTGGCAGGAAAAAAAACAATAATTTAATCACTTCTTAACCATTACAAGTTTATTATTAGATGTGTATCTCTAGAACTATTTGCCAATCATCAGCAAAAACTAAACAGTTCAGTTTTTGTTGATAGTGGGAGCAGTGTTCTAGAAATGTACATCCAACAATTAATAAAATTTGGTAGCTTAAGAAGTGACTAAAGTATTTTTCCCGTTTCCAGCCACAGTGATCTCAGTGTTCTTTGTTAAGGAATGAAATGTAGTGACGGACGAAACGAGATGTTTTTATAATCGAAACAATTGCAATCGTTCATAATAACAATCGAGTTCACAATCGACACGGAGTTTGATTTTACAATCGAAATGTTCGATTGTTCAAGTCGATTATTTGCCACATAGGTTATAGCACTAGCAGCGAATGAGAATAGGTACATATAATCGCGATTCAAGGTTATATGCTAGTCGACTGACGTTCACGCGATTCGTTGATTGTTCACTGCTCACACTGTTTAGTCACTACTCTGTGATCTCTTCACTATTGAATTCGTATTTACGCGATTACTGCACAATCGACCATCGACTCGACCACAGTATTTGAGTGATGAACGATTGTATATTATGTACGACAGTGTACGGTTCAGTATTATGCGACTCGGTCTCTGTGAACTATGAAACTTAACAATCGAGTCCAAGTGCCAACCATCGAGAGTCATCGAGATGTTTGAACAATTGACTAAAACATCCTGTATTCGCGCATCACTAATAAAATGTATTTTACACTGAACTCTATTAAGTTGGTTATCTGCATGAGTTGGCCATCTTCGTAAGTGTGCCAACTTTGCATAGAACCGGAGGAAAAGGCTTAGTTTCTCTAAGTTATCCACATGTCTGGGGGCCACATTTTTTGGATACATAGATATTGCAAATTATAGATCAACAAAAACAGATAGATACTGTAGATTATAGATGCTCGACAACTGAGGTCATTAGCGTCTGTTCAACAAAAACCAATTTTACATATCTATAGATTGAATTTTTCACTACAAATCTCTGTGAAAGTTATATCCTGTATTTAAGATGTTTAAATTTGATATTTGAATCAAGTCCAAATTTAAAACTTTAGAATTTTAGGAAATTCCTCATTTTTTTAGCCCCCCCCCCTTACTTCCCCAAATAAGAGTAGTTTACTGATTGACGAAAATCAAAAATTACGGTTTTTTCGAAAACGGCTCAATCATTTTGTTTGTATTTTTTTCAATTCCCACAACTTAAGTAAAAAAATCTTTAATATCTATTAATTTCATACACAAGTGATTAGAAGTATCTATTCATTATAAAAAAATCTTTGTTTCATTTTTTGATTCGGTCATTTAATAAAAATATATGAGCACTGTGGTTGGAATAAAAACAAAAATAAAGATAGTTACTTCTTACCACAACAGTTTTATTGATAGATGTACATTTCGAAAGCTATGCTTTCATCTTCAGCATACATGTATAGTGTTTGCTGAAGATGAAAGCATAGCTTTCGAAATGTACATCCATGAATAAAACTGTTGTGGTAAGAAGTAACTATCTTTATTTTTGCGGTCATTTAATGTTTTATAAAATATGAGACAAGAAATATTCGCATAATAATTCGGTAAATTGGAAAAAAACAATTGTTTTTGACAGTGTTTTGTTAGTCTGTGACGCAAACTATTGGTTAGAACTGAATAAATATTACTGATTTTATTTTACAAAAAACAGCGAAATGTTATTTATTTATGAATTGCGCGGAGGGACTTAACGACCAAGCAGTTTTTTTAATCTAAATAAATGAAGACGACTTGTCCTTAATTAATATATCAATTTTTACAAAATCAACTTTTCCACCGTACAACGTGTATAATACAAAATTTTATATTCACTTTTTTCGTATGTGCAATTGTTTCTATTGACTAGGCCAAATACTACTTTTTTCATTTTTTATTTATATTGCACTAACCCCAAACGCGACGTTCAGATATTTTTTTCTCTAAAAAAAACGGGACAAATTGTTTTCTATCCAATAAAAGGGTGAAAAAAAAATAAAAAAAAACAGTTCATAAATGTCTTTAATTTCATTTTTTTATTACAAAAAAATGTTCTTGTTCCTTATGACTAGTTCTATTTTTCCAAAAAATATCTGAAAGGCGGTAACAATTAAAACCTAAACAGAATATTTTTCCAAATTGGACAATATTCAAATTTTATTAATATTATATTATAATACTTATTATATTACTTTTTATCTACTCTCAGAATATCTTATTTTATTATAATGCAAAAATATCATCATGGAAACTATTTATTTATCAATCTATATTATATTTTATGAATTATTGGAATGCTAAAGTTAGTAATGGAATGACTATCGCAATATCAAACTTGAAAATAAATAAATAATAATAATATTAACGACCACTCGGACAAGGATCCTAATTTCTAAATATTTGATTTACAAAAATTTCACGAACCGAAGCTACCAAATAAAATAAAAAAAAATTAAAACTAATTTATTTTACACGCCGAAATTTTTTAATTAAATTTTAATTAAATAAAACTTGCAATTTACAAAAGCGCATATAAGCGTTTATATAAAATTACTGATAGTAGATTGGCTTTCAGATATAGACTAGATTGTCAGGGGTTTTATTAATACTTCGGTAAATGAAAATTTTGCTCTGAATAAAAGATGAACTCGATTCCGTATTTTTTTACCTTATTCAAAAACATAAAAATTTACTGGAACATTTTATAATATTTTTTTGCAAATAATTCTAAACTATTTTTTGTTGAAAAACGGTTCCATGACATTTGATCCCAGCAATTTGATCCCACGATAATTGATCCCAACGACATTTGATCCCAACGACAATTGATCCCACGACATTTGATCCCAAAAAATTGTCTATAAACTAACAGAGCCTGATAAGTAATAAAGTTATTAAATTTTATTAATTTAATGAAATAATTTAATCGATTATTCTCTTTGTCGGGAAATTTGTTTGAGTTAAATTTGTAGACGTTGTGATATATTTATAATTACATTGTTATTAGAATTATAACGGATGTAATAGTATAATGTGTTTATGAGTTAATAATCCTTTAGAGATTATGTAATGATCAAGTTGAATAATTCACTTTTATTTATCATTGCCCGGGATACGTCGTAATTTTGTCAAATATTGTTTTTTATAAATTTTGTTGAAAAATTATTGTACATAGAAACTTTGAAACGTCAGGTGTGCAGTCAATTTGGTCTTTCGTGCTTTTCACATTATAACGAATTGTTAAATATGCCATTAAAGTTTATGAAAAGTCAGCGTGATAATTTGTTATTAATTCATAAAATACAATATCTGACAAAATTACGACGTATCCCGGGCAATGATAAATAAAAGTGAATTATTCAACTTGATCATTACATAATCTCTAAAGAATTATTAAATAATAAACACATTATACTATTACATCCGTTAGAATTCTAATAACAATGTAATTACAAATATATCACAACGTATACAAATTTAATTCAAACAAATTTCCCGACAAAGAGAAAAATCGATTAAATTATTTCATTAAATTAATAAAATTTAATAACTTTATTACTTATCAGGCTCTGTCGGTTTATAGACAATTTTTTGGGATCAAATGTCGTGGGATCAATTGTCGTTGGGATCAAATGTCGTTGGGATCAATTGTCGTGGGATCAAATGTCGTGGGATCAACTGACGGCACACCAATATAATTTACTATTAAAATAAGAAAATTTTATTTTGATGTAATTTCCAAATTCAAAATTGTTTCAGATGATGAATCGACAGAAAAATACGGAACAGAGAACGTTAAGAGTCAATATAATCGGTTAAAGGTAGTAACACGTTCTATAATAAATATATAATTAATAATGACGAATGAATACTACATAGATACTAACAATACTAACAGTCTAAAGTGCACGAGAGCAAGGCAGGACGATGCCGTGCTTTACGAGCAGGTATTCTAATTGACCGTTTCACCAACGAGAATTAACACGATCTCTAAAGATTAACACACTCGCTTCAGAAACTTATCGGTGTATTTTTTTCATTTATAAAACCAAATTCTTGATAAATAATGTTTTTTTTTGTTATTCGTCAAAAAATAAACGCTATCTTTCAGGAAAACTAATAATCAAATAGGTCTGAGAGACAGTAATCTCCATAATATTACTATGTGATTTTAATCTCGATTTTCGATTTGGTCATGTGATAAAAATTAATCAGATTTTTAACTTCTCAACTGGCAACGCTGTAACAGCACACTGTCTGTTATACTAACCATATATGTAATACTCCTATATTGCTAGCCGGGGTCTGGAGTCGGACGAAAGCCTACGGTGCAGACATATATATGTTTGTCTCTCTCGCAAGACATCGAGTCTTATGCGCATGTCCGAGAATAACTAGGCTTTAAGCTTCGAGCAGAGGAGGCTTTCCCCAACATACTTGCCAATTCCTCCACGAGAGTTGCAACGCTTGCGCACAACGAGATAGATTTCTCGACTAAGTTAGAAACAGTCATTTGCTGTCTCATTTGCGGCCTGACACTTCCACGTACGGGCGCTAGCATTATAATAATTGTGTTTTAAAGACCACCAACAGCTAAGGTTATTTGGGCCTAGCACCAATTCATATTTTCAATTCATTATTTTTTTATTTTTTTTTTAATAATAAACTGAAAATCCAATAGACACTTTTACCAGCTCTCGGGCTAGAACCCGAGAACTGGGGACTTGTAATAGATAAACCATAGCAACGCCATGTAAACAACAGCGCCGCTACACTCTCGGCTATTCTCAAGCCCCCGCTAGCATTATAGGAGTATTACACATATGATAGTAACAACCGACAGTGATGCCGTTACAGTGTTGCCAGTTGGGAAGTTAAAAATCTGATTAATTTTTATAAAGAACACTCGCTTACGATAAGTAGGTGTGTTAATCTAGTGCTCGTGTCGAACTCTGCATGGCGATAACGACACTAAATGGACGTTGGGACTGAGTACTAGAACTGAGGGCTTTTTAATATATTAACGTGTTTGATATTAATGGAGTAAGAGAGAGACAGAATGATGAAGGCATTCTAAAAAGTACAAACTATGATGATCGGTCAGTTTCTTCTTCGTGTTAATAATTATGACTAGTTAATGACTTCATAATGACGTGCAACGAGGCTTTAAATGTGGGAAAACGAGTTTCTATTTTTGAGGTTAAACAAAATATCTACGTTCTTTTATTTTGAAAAAAATGGGCGTTACTAGTTCGCAGACTGTGTTCGTAAAAAAAGTGATCTTAAATTGTAATAAAAAAAATTACATATTTTTTACAGATTCGTTATATCGCCGTGAACCCGATGGCAGCGCCGCACAACGGTATCGAAATTTAACACAGTTATGTAATTATGAAAATCGTATTTGATCAAATTCTTGGCCTTAACCAGGAAATGAGAATTAATAAAAATGTAACTCACAAAATTATCAGGGGCGAAAAATCACTGTGTTGGTAATTTGGTATAGTTCGGGGATTATTTTTGGTAAATTTACTTGATAAATTTTTGAACGAACACAATCTATAATACTCAAAAATATCATTTTTGATTCGCTGAAAAATAACTGTCGACGAAAAACAATTTAACATTAACTAAATTGTTGAAATACTTACCAAATTTGATAGCTTGAAACCCTCACACTCGACCACGCAGAGTTATTTCATTTATTTACCAAAAAACTAACTTAGCACGGTTTGGTTATTGCTTGAACTATCGGGTACAAGGTTCGGGTTTCAAAGTTCGAAATATATTTTTTGAATTTATGGACGCAGATCGGTAAATATACCGGTTTCCAATCACCCACCTGTGGACAACTACTTTTATATTTGTGGTTGACAGAATTACATAATCCTTATAATAAAACAGCATGATTTTCAATTTTGGGTCAAAGCAATACATAATCTGTGAAAATGCCAACTTTCTATCTTATCCCGGTTTCGAGCTAGAAACCTCTGACAGACAGACAGACAGACTTACCATAATAATAGGGCTCCGTTTGAACCCTTTGGGTGCGGAATCCTTTAAATCTCTAATTTCGTATTTTACTGATGATATTCTATTCTATTGATCATATTTGTGCAAATAGAAATTTAAAAATATTAATTATTAAGTGAGTTAGTCATCAAGCAACAGATGTGTAACTCACCTGGAAATGCATGTTTTCTATGGTTTTTCTATGCACCGATAGAGTACCTATTCGGTAATATACGAAACTAGACAAGACGCTAATGACCTGAGTTGTCGACGCGCCTATAATCTATAATAATAATAATAACGAAACTAGACATCTAAAATAATAGCATAGCTTTCTTTATGCAATCCTTACATTGAAAGTTCACTTTTACGCCGTTGCGTGGCGTTCACTAAGTGGTCGATTTCCGAATACACTTTAATTTATTTCACACTGTGCAATAATGTTAATATTATTGCACAGTGTGCAGTAATGAACTGTTATTCAAAGATTGTAGATTATAGACGCTCGACAACTGAGGTCATAAGTTATAATATATTAAATAGATTTATTCGGCTGTTTTACGATTGAAATTTTTTTTTTGGAAGAGCAGCCAATTACATAATAGCTCTCGCTACTACGATGATTCACATCTACAACCTAGCTATAATTAATAACGTTCGCATGTAGTGGAAATTTATTGATTCCTTTGCATATATGGAGAATGTTAGATTGGTAATCATGTTACGGTTGAGTAATTGTAAGCTCATTCCGCCGCGATAGTGGAGAGGTTCAGGTTAGAGTTCTGACTGTGACTATGGTTGTCAAAATGATAATTTATAGTCAATTTTAAATATAAAAGTAGTTGATCTCTGCAGGTATAGATGCTCGAAAACCGGTGTCTTTACCAAATAATTTCTAAATGTCGAAGAGTTTCGTTGTGAAAATTTCGTTGTTCTAACAGTCTTCAAAATTTGTTTTTTTTAAAGCCCTCGTGAACACGTCGCTCGTTGTATTTTATAATAATTAATGACTAGAGGCAAATTATTATTCATGGACTAGAAAACTAATAACGGGCTGACTAGAGTCTTAACTTGCTCTTTTGTTTATTATATAATTATTATAACCTCAATCGAATAAAATTGTTATAATTCTATATTATAATTATCATATTAATTATTACTTTAAATTTTTCGTTAAAATTTTCGTTGTTTATGAAACGTTGCATTTTTTGTGCTAATTAATAATTTTAGCACATATTAAATCTATTATAATAGGTATGTATAACCTTATACGCGTGCGGCCGTACTAAATGGAAATATCTAAAAAATACATTTTTTTATTTAACACTGGGATTTCGTTGCCTTGTATTCATATTTTTAATAAATACTTCCTAAAAGTTACCTTTATATACAGCGTACTAAAATTAACAAAAACTAGTGCAAGTAATTAATATTCCTTTGTTTTTTCTCACGTCGTTCTTCAATTGTTTAACGTACAATATAAATAATAACATTTTTTACACTACTTACAATCTAAAAACTCTCTGGTATTCAGAGAAACTAGCTTAGTGGACGTGTTGCGATTCATTTGTTCTATTCAACTATTAATAAATAAATAAATTAAAATAAATAAACAACACCCTCCTAAATTGAAATTAGGCGGGAAACATGTACATAATTATTCATATGTACTATAAATCAACTTAAGTAAACACTATGTACAAATAACTGGGGGGGGATTTATTTCCTCTATCCAGAATATTATAATAAGGAATATTTTAACATCCTGCTAATCTTCAAAACGTGATTTGATTACGTTTATTAGATTAAATCCTTAAATTCTACAGGAAGTACTACGCATCAATTTGAAATCACGAATCGATTTTAAATTACGCGCGTGCTCATCCATAATTTGTTACCGTTGGAGGTGGCGCCGCTATTAACAATTGATGAACAACCGGTTGTTGTTGTTGTACAATAATCGTTTGTTGTTGATTATTTTCCGTTATAACTGCCGCGCATTCGTCCTTGAAACAGGCCGACTCGAGATGTTTGTTCAAATACGATTTAAGAGCAAACGACTTATGACATCGGGCACATTCGTAATTTTTATCGGCCGAATGCGTTTGCATGTGCGCGCGTAAATTCGAACGATCGGCGAACGCTTTGCCGCAATGCGCACAGCCATACGGTTTCTCGCCCGTATGACTGCGCAGATGACCTTGCAACAGCCACGGCCTTGAAAACAGTTTGCCGCACACGCCGCAGCTGTGTGACAATTTATGTGTAAGCACGTGCATGGCTAACGCCGGCATGCTTACGTAAGCTTTGCCGCAAGTCATGCACTTTTTCGCTGACTGTGAATCAAGACTTCGATGTGTTTGTTTATGTCTCGATAAGTTCGATGACGTAGCGTATTGTTTCCCGCATTCGGTGCACGTGTATTTCGGTTTGTTTTCGTTAATGTTCGGTTTCGGTTTTAAATCGGCCGTTTTTCGTTTAGATCTACCGTCGCTCACAAAGAACGCTTCATAAGTGTATGCTATAGTTTTACCAGTCCTGTATTCAACCGCCGGTGGGGCCGGCGATTGTGGCGAAGTCGTAGGCACGATACACGAACCGGGTGATTGCGGTTGAAGCGGAGGAGTTTGAATCTGAATTTCGATTACTCGAGGTTCGAGCAACTGTTGTTGCGGCATGCAATACGCTGCCGTCGAGGCACTCAGGTCAAGGATCGCGTGAGCCGCGTGGAGATCCTCTTCGGCGGGCACACGATGCTGTTGCTGTTCGAGCGTCGTCTGTTGTTGTTGTTGTTGCGGCTGTTGTGGTGGCGGCGAAAACGATCGAACAATAACGCGCGACTGCCGATCGTCTAACGAATATGGCCGGTAGATGTCCTTCTTCTTTGGCGGTAACGAAAGAGCGGCACCTGTGCTTGTGAAGCACATGGCCAACGACTTCCTGGCCGGGGGCGGCGGCGGGGGCGGGGTGTACTCCTGCCGCAGCTCCCGTGTCTCAGCTGCCGTGTGCAGAATTGCATAAGATGGTTGCTGTTGCGGCTGAGACGACGTGAGGGAAGATGTGGCCGATGTTTCATTGTTTCGAGAAGTGTAAGTGGAGAAATGATTGGAGGATAGTTCTTGAACATAACCTGGAAAAAAAGAAAATAACAATCAATAATCTACGAAGATACACGAATTATACCTATCTGAATCATCAAAAACTAAAAGTGTGCGAGAAGTTTTCGAAAACTCGAGTACAATTCTAATAGTTAACGTATATGTATATTAAGTACTCGATGGAATAAAAAAATTCACAGATTTCGCAATCCTTGCAACCATCGAGGACATTGGAAATGATAACAGCATATATGAAACATAATTAACTGTTTATTATACACACAATATTTATCAATGCACTGTTTAGTTTTGTCAGGAATAACCCTATTATTCTTCTGTTATATACGCATTCACTTTTGCTTGATTACTTAACTTTTAAATGGATTTTTCTACAATATTTATTAACATTTGCTCAAAAATAACACCACAGATCGTCGCAAATACCTCTCAATTAACTAGACATGATATAAAACACATTTCGAAAAAATTGCACTTGTTCAATTTTGCATGATTGCTCCTCACTTGATCGCGACACCGTTGTCTTTTGGCCTTGAACGAAAACTCGTAACTCTGCCCCCATATACGAACATAAACATTTCCAATGTTAAAATTCGAATTTAACAGTAAACCATTGGAACAACTTTTTTGTTGATTACTGCTGCGAATTGAGTCTATAATAATATGTACGCTAATGACCCCGGTTGTCGATCGTCTATAATCTACAATTTCTCTCTCTTCCCTTCTCTGTCTCTCCTTCTCTCTCTCCCAGTAGCGCAGGAGAAAAAAATTACATACCTACTGAAAATGGATATAAAGCACAATTCGTTTGACAAATTTTATAATTTAAGGATTTTCATTTTTGATTTTCAGTACTTATTTGAATATTACGATTTGCATTTTCACGTCGAGTTAATACAGGCAGAAAACCTACTGAAAAATTGTCAAAACCGTTTTTAGTAAATCAAATATTTCTATTAAATACTCGATTTGACTCGAAAAATAGACGCTGAAGACCTCAGCTGTTGAGCGTCTATAATCTACAATCTTCTTGTTCTTGACTCGAAAATGGATATAATAGACACCTTTATCAAAAAACTATTGTAGATTATAGACGCTCGACAACTTTGAGGTCATTAACGTAAGTATATTTCAAAAACTAAATCTGTTTCTAAGACATAATTAGTTTTAATTCAAAAGAATTATGTTGCACATGAATTTTAAAATGTTGATTAAAAACTTTCATAAAATGCTTATTCTAACCCATTCTTTAAAATCTTCGTACTTATCTTACGCAAACTGTAAGGTTATAAAAATTAAGGATAGATCGTTTAATTATAAAAAAACTTGATGCGTTTTTCAACTTCTTTATGTTATTACTTTAATATCTTTTAATCAACTGCATGTATACTTAATCTGAAAGTCGTTTTCAAGTTTTTAATACGATTATTATTACTACGTGATACTGCTTCACAAAATAATGTGTAGCCGCAAGGCAAAGTGGACTATATCGAGTTTTTGGTAACTAACAAGTTAGGTTTCGAAATTTCAATATAACTCACTTTGCCTAAAAAATATCCGAACAAATATTTTTTTGATCATTTTGTATGAAGGCTCTTCCACGTTAATTAAATATTTGTGTAGCCCCCCTCTACACAAATATTTAATTAACGTGGAAAAGCCTTCATACACAAACTGATACAAAAAATATATATCTTTATTTTTTTTAGTGATGAGCAAAATTGGTCTTGGTCTTGCGAAAAAGCAAGACCAAGACCAAGACTATCATTAGACTAGCAAGACCAAGACCGAATGAACAAGCGTGTTAAAAATGATGTAATTTTTAATTTATAACTATGATGATCTTCAGAAGTAAAAAACTAAAAAAGAGAGATAAAATGAGCAAGACCAAGACTAAATAAGCAAGACCAAGACCAAGACCAGACATATTTGAGTAAGACCAAGACTGAATCAGCAAGACCAAAACTGTCCAAGTCTTGGTCTTGGTCTTGCTTTACTCATCACTAATTTTTTTCGAGATGCGTTTTTACGAAAATCTCCAAAACTATGTAACATAAAATTCTGAAAAACTAGTTTTGAAATTCTTAAGAAAAGCCGTTTCAAAATGAAACCTAACATGACCGAATACAAAAGATTTTTTTTGGGATGTCAAATTTTAGTCCTCTAAATTTACGTAAAATATATTCCAATAGTGAAAATCTAAAAAAGTAAGCTTTTTATAACTATGCAAAATAACGAGTAGGTACCTACCTAGTCCCTCATCTCACGTAAAGACGTAACTGACAAAAATTTTCTGACCTAAACTATTTTATGTTGAAACCACAGATAAGTAACAAGTCATATCCGGTGCTAAAACCCGTTTAGTCTGACGTCATTCTTTTTAAAAACAACTGACGAAAGAGAGGGCGGATAATGTTATCGGACGTGTTCCTTCAGGGACACTTAAAACCTCCGCTTCATTATACGCTTTTATGCACTTAATACAGCAAAGCATAAACTAACGTTTGACGAAAATCTTCCCTCTCCCTTACCGATCTGAGATTTGCTTAACAAAAGAATGTAAAATCTACAATCATTACTTTAAAGAAAATTCAACAAACTGAACGAAAAAAATATTTTTTATCAGTTTCTTTGACTTCCAAGTCTTCATGGTTTCCGGGCTTGTAGGCCGTGGTCCGGTGGTATTTCTGCCTGACGTTTCGTCTACAACTGCGGTAGACATTCTCAAAGGCGATGTGGCAGCGGTCGAAGTGTCCTCCTTGGCGGCTCACAGGTCAGTGCCGCCAAGGAGGACACTTCGACCGCTGCCACATCGCCTTTGAGAATGTCTACCGCAGTTGTAGACGAAACGTCAGGTAGAAATACCACCGGACCACGGCCTACAAGCCCGGAAACCATGAAGACTTGGAACAATGCCGGCCGTGAAAGCTTGCACACTTGTTCCTTTGACTTTTCAATAGGTGCTACAGTTTGAAAAATAAAAAAATCTAGGGTGCGGCTTTATTAAACCATGGTGCAAGTAAAACTTTTTGACATAACTCTAAACGCTTTTAACCCGAAATCGCCGAAAGTTTATAATTTTGTTCACGTGGTTTAAACTCTGCAAAGCTCAAAATGCACACCCCGGTAAGTTTAACACTGTATTCAAAAATTTTAAAACAATAAATAACGAATTTTTTATTAACTTCCCATTGGAAGTTATTGTAATGGGTCCGAAAATCGAAATCAAAATGTATAACAAATTTTTATGTTGCAAGGTCACTACACTATTTTTACACTAAGATGTCTGTGTGTGTGTATGTGTGTGTGTGTGTATGTATGTGTGTGTGTGTGTGTGTACGTATGTGTCCATTTCCTTCTAAGACGAAATCTCGAGAATGAAAAATTATATCGACTACGTTAGGGTGCCAATCGACGCGTATTAACGTAAATATGATCTGAAAGAAATTTTTTCAAAATCGGTTCAGCCGTTCTTTTTTCTTAACCAAATAGACTCCAAAAAAGTAGATTTTACACAATATTTCGCGAATAAAAAATTATATCGACTTCGTAAGGGTGTCAATCGAGGCGTGTTAACGTCATTTTGATCCGACATAAATTTTATAAAAATCAGTTAAGCCGTTTTTTTAATTATTGTTAAAAATAAATATGTAATAATTATGTTTTAATGATTAAAATGATTACTTTTCTGTGTAATATGTAATTTAATTATTATTATTAAATATTTATCAAACTGGGAAGTTCGTCGTGTGGACCTCAAGGGTCGCACTTTGGTCTTAATAAACGACCCACCTCACGGCTTGTTTTATTGTAAAATTAAAAAAAAAAAAAAATTCAAAAATTTAATAATTTTTTTATAACCGATACTTTTTACAAGATTCGTATTTTTGTCGTTATAAGCGGTTTTTACTGTACCTTGCTAGGTTAAAATGTTAAACAATGTCAGTTATTTCATAACAAAATTTTCCTAAATATCTTACGTCGCGACATTTTTTTTTTTTTTTTTTGAACATGTAGGATAAAGTTTATATATTATGAAGTTTTTATTTATTGTCGGAGTGAAAGTTTTGCAAAAAGTATAATACGAAAGTACCTAAGTTTCAACATTTATTTTTTTCTTAATACATAACTTGGTATGTAATGAGATTTCTTGAATAGCTGTGCTCTCGTAATCGTTATATTCTATGAAATATATGTTTTGTTTTAAAACATTTTTATACTTGCTTGTTGAGGCATTAAATGAAATGACTTAATTATGCAGATTTTATAGCGTTTCGGTTTTTTGTTCTCGTACTTAGTGTTAGGTTATATTCAAAAATGTTACACCACTTAGAAATTTTCGTTTTATATCAACATTTTATGGCATCTTGAAGTATTATCAAAAACAGTTAACGCCCTTCGCAAATATTCTTTTTATTAATTTTCTGTAGGTAGTCGTTTTTTTCAGACTGCATTAAATCAGATCTTCATAGCTGCATAATATGATCAAGTGTTTTTCAACGTCGTTCATTTGTTCGTATTACCGTGTGACGTCGTAATACCACTATTGGCTGGAGTCAGAATGCGTCACGTCAGGTGCCCAAAGTTATTGTTTGAAATAAACATGTAATTTTCATCCCACAAAAAATTATGATTTTTTTTCTGCTTAACCCTAGTCAATTCAATGTCCCCTCTAATTTGTTCGTTGAATGCGCGGTATAAAAGTATATGGAAGCAAAAATGTATAAAACGCATGTAAAAGTGTGCAAGTGGGAGGGGGTCCTGTGCCTGTGTTTAGTAATTAGTCAAGTGAGAATAAATTAGTCTCAGAAAAAATAAAAAAATATCAAACATTGATTTTGAAATAATTTTTAAAGTATTATAAATACACAAACATTCTAGATGTACAATAGTTCAGTCAATGAGTGCTCACAAGGGGAATGTGGATGGAAAAGTCGAAAGCAGAAAATTTGACTTAGGAACTTTGTTTGGACTAGTTAGGAGACAAACATACTAAAAGTCCTTACCCCTCCGAGGTACGCCCGAGGGGGGGGGGCACAAAGAAAGTCCCGTTTTTTGGTTTTTTGCTTTTATCTCGAAAACGGTGCGTCGTACGAAATTTTGTTGTAGTACATAATGAAAGCTGATAAAATTCTCTACAGCTTTAACTTACACACTTTTTATCTATCTCCATTCTTTGCCTAGCTATGAGCTTCGAAAAAGGGCCGATTTTCAAAAATGTGTTAAATTCTCTGTAGCACATTGTAACAATACGAATTTGCCAAAATCATTTCTTATTACTCATCCACCTTATTAAAAAATGAATTATTTAATTCGCTGCCTCTTTGGGCGTGACGGGCCTGGTTGTGGTTCCTCAGCGTTTGCCTCTTCTTCTTTCTCCTCATCTGTCGAATCTACGGCTTAATTTCTTAGATATAAACTAATTAATAATTAATTTTTATATTATTATTTTTTTAGCTCGATTCTGAAGAAAATCCAAATCCGGATCGAAACGTCAATTATTTGAATTATTTGTTGTAATTTTTTGTTAATACATTGTCTGAAAAATTGGTCGAGAATTTTATTCATTGATATTATTGGGAGTTTTATCCAGTTTAAAAGTAAACTGTTTCCGCCTTCACCGCGTGGAGGTACTCCCAGCTTGTTATTTTTTAATAGTGTGTGGGTGTTTTTAATAGTGTGGAAGAGCAATTAGAAATGATTTTGGCAAATTCGTATTGTTACAATGTGCTACAGAGAATTTAACACATTTTTGAAAATCGGCCCTTTTTCGAAGCTCATAGCTAGGCAAAGAATGGAGATAGATAAAAAGTGTGAAAGTTAAAGCTGTAGAGAATTTTATCAGCTTTCATTATGTACCACAACAAAATTTCGTACGACGCACCGTTTTCGAGATAAAAGCAAAAAACCAAAAAACGGGACCTTATTTGTGCCCCCCCCCCCTCGGGCGTACCTCGGAGGGGTAAGGACTTTTAGTATGTTTATCTCCTAACTAGTCCAAACAAAGTTCCTAAGTCAAACGTTCTGCTTTCGACTTTTCCATCCACAAATTATTCGTTGCTTAAAGCTACAAGCATTTATGGTAATCTTCATTTTGAATTTTGACTTTCAAAAAAGTACCACATATTTTATTGTCCCAATAAAGATTTCTGTCTATCTATGTTAACGTTCAAAACTCAATTTAAAAAAGTATTTTAAGTGATTTAAATAATTATGTTATATCTTTTTACTGCAACGAAGCGTAGACAAATGAATCACGTATGAAATTCGCGTTTAAATGTCTATAAGCTTTGTATGTCAAAGTACCTACTATTTGACTTTGAGGTTATAACATATTATCATCGGTTCACACAAAACGTCCATTGTTTTGTCACGTGACACCAAGCTCATGTATTGGAAACAAAATTATACACAAAAACTTTTCCGAAAGATTATAGCATTAAAATTGCTATTTTTATTCAACTGTTATTTATAACTACACGTTCTGTAATTTAAACAAGTGAAGAAGAAAAAAACAACCGACCGTCGTGTTTGCAAACTATAAAAATAAAGCATGAAACTGAGTAGGTGCTGGGATGCAATTGAAAATAATTGACATTAGACACAACAACAGTTTGTTGTTGTGACGGAAGTAGAAATGACGTCATTGCGGCGAAAGTGTATCCGTCGACGCCGCCAAGTTGTCACGGAACTAGACAGCCTCTTTAAAACACCTCCCCCTTTGCCCCCCACCCAACGCAACACCGACGCTTTTTAACTTCCTTTATGTTTACTGCGTTTGTTAGAGAATATAATCAACATCGTATCTCTGTGAAGTTTATTCCCAAAACTAAAATGCAGAAATATCTTCCACAATGTTTATATCCGTACTTCCACCGTTTATAACGCCACTTCCACCATCCACAAGAAGAGTCTAAAACCCGAAGGTTACGTACACATTCATACAAATCTTTTGGGTATTGACTCTTTGGTATCTTGTATCTAATATCTAGATATTTTTTCCAAGCTTTTAATTCTTTGTTTGTCAGTCAGTCAGTTTTGCAAGTCAATTTTGAACGACTTCGACATATATCCGATCGATTTGAAACGTTGTACACATAATATGTATTCCCGATGACAATACACGAATCTGGGACCGTGTGATGTAGTGGGTTCGAATCCTAGCTGCGCTCATGGATGTTTTGTGATGGCATTTAGTTTTAAGAAAGTTGTTATTTAGTGTAGTTGAAATACGTTAATGACCTGAGATGTCGACGCGTCTATTATCTACAATAAATAAAAAAAAATAAACAATACACGAATCCAAGTCTTCATGGTTTCCGGGTTTGTAGGCCGTGGTCCGGTGGTATTTCTACTGTTGTGTCATTTTGAGTCAACATAATACTCTACATTGTCGACACAACATTGTTTTGTTTTGGCAGTTTCTATTAGCTACGCTTTTGAAACAAACAAGTAATTCAAAATTGTAATTTCGTTGTGATCAGACCTATTTTAGACTCGTCTCGATTAAATCAAATTTTGTTGTGTTTTATTTATTTATTTATAATTTTATATAAGGATCTACGATATTATTAAATCAAGTCAAAAAGATCTTTATAATTGGTGACCCCTGACAAGTGAGCACTACTTATATTTTTTCAAAATATTATATCATGGACAGAAGCTTTAGAAGAAACATAAATAATATATTAAAATGGAGAATTTTATTGGAAAAACGGATAAAAAGTGACATTTTTTAATTATTTTTTCGCAAACGCTTCATTTATTTTTAAGTACAATAAATTTATTTACTTATTTTCCTAAGTTACTTTTTCAGATTATCATCCATGGTAACTTACTTTATTGATAATTTTTTCATTTTGACATTTATATTTTTTAATAATTTTATGCTTTTTATGCTCTTTTAACATATATTTATAATCATTCACATTACATTTCACAACATTATATCAAACAACTCAAATCTATATTTGCACTAATTGCACTAACACTGCGAATTTTGATATTTGGTATTTATAATTATTCAGTATTTAACATTTTTTATTTTGTCTATCAAATATTTACTTTTTTGATTTAGACATGGGTTTGCTGCCTTATTTTCCTCCGTGCAACGGATTAGCGACATGCTACCGTCATTTTTACGAAGCGAACAACTAGTTCTTATTCGTTATATTCTTTCAGGTTACTCCTGCTGAGGTCGATACACTCCTATATATGTTTGTACACTTCCAGGATATTACCTGTTCTCCCTGTGTTTGATCATCTGCCTCGAATTGATACTTTTTGTCTTTTCAGCAGAATTATGTTCAACAATTTTTTTTTACGCAAGCTCAAAGCAGAATGATGTTCAGCTGATTTAATTATTATTTACCATTATTTTTCATCAATTCGTAGACTTATTTTACTTCAATTATTTACGTCTTCACGAACTTCACTAGTGGACTCCTGCTTTTGTCACGCCTTCTACAACGTGCCTAGCTGTCCATCTATGGTTCTCAGACGAAGATCACCATGATATATTAATTTTTTTTATCATAACAAACACTAGTATGTAATTACTAATGCGTAATAAACTATACATCTACTCTTTGGTTCCTTCCTGTGGGTTTTGCAGTTAGTTTTGAAAACTGGCCACTTTCATTTGTAATTTTCCCATGCGAAGGGGGGTGTTATGTTGTGTCATTTTGAGTCAACATAATACTCTACATTGTCGACACAACATTGTTTTGTTTTGGCAGTTTCTATTAGCTACGCTTTTGAAACAAACAAGTAATTCAAAATTGTAATTTCGTTGTGATCAGACCTATTTTAGACTCGTCTCGATTAAATCAAATTTTGTTGTGTTTTATTTATTTATTTATAATTTTATATAAAGATCTACGATAATATTAAATCCAGATCAAAAAGATCTTTATACTACCATACCACCGGACCACGGCCTACAAGCCCGGAAACCATGAAGACTTGGAACAATGCCGGCCGTGAAAGCTTGCACACTTGGATAATACACGAATCAATCGTTTTTAGAATATAATCAATTAATTTTATTAACTTAATGTTTTCTTAGTAATACCTAAATATTAAAAGAGTAAAAAGAATAAAATATATTACAACTAAAAAAAACTTTAAAACTTTTTTATTGAAATATGTAGTGCTAAAAAAGAAAAAAAATTAATATTCAATAATTTAGGTTCATAATTATAAAAGCATGGGTCGTGACATAGAGTTTACTACCCACACTTTTATAATAATGAACTTAAATTATTAAATATTATATTTTCCTTTTTAGTACATTTCAATAAAAGCTTGTCGTTAAATAAGAAGTATTACCACTCTATGTATAGCGATAATGGCCACAGAAGTCAAGTCGCACAGTATTTTTTTTTCGTTTTCAAATAAAAAAAAAATAAGAAGTATATTGCATTATAAGGATCGAAACATAGCTAGAGTGAAGCAGCAATCACACGCGTTGAAAACGCTATGTTTCGTCCCGAATAATTGTATGTTATTTTTCACAACAACTCTATTGACAATTCGATTTGAGGTACCTGCAATTTAGGAGCGCAAAAAAGCCGCAAAAATATTAAATCTGTCAGATCTATGTGAAATTTATGCGGGGTTATGTCTGTCATTTTGGCGTCTTCGAATATTAATATGCGGTTGAAGTTGGCGCGACTCAATCACTCTATCTCCCTCTTAACAACTTTAAAAAACAGAGAAAACCAACTACTGAAAATGTTCATCCCTAGGGTTGAAACTCGCAATTTCAACCCATTAAACAGGTACCGAAAATCAAATTTTCAATAACAGCGTTGTGAAATAGTCACACACAATATTTTGTTCAACTACCGCAAGAAATATGTCATTTCGTGGCTCTGCTGAGCGTGGGCGAAATAATGGGTGACCTGATTGATTGCGTAAACGTTCCCCGTAATGAGCGTGGGCGAAATGCTATTTCGCCCACTAGTGGGTGAAATGGAATTTCGCCCACTCTCTACGTCAACAGTCAGGGAATTCATTATTTCGCCCACCCTCAGTAGAGCCACGAAATTATATATTTCATGCGGGTGTTGAACAAAAGTTTTATTTTACTTATATTTTATTTCAACTATCTTTTGCAGCTTTGTCCATGGATTAATGATCACTGCATGTAGAACAAAATGGAGGATCAAGAATGCTCCCAGTGTTGATATGTTTTGTTTATGCAATGCACAGACACTCGTCTATAATGGAGAAGAAAGGAGAAGAGAATCAAAAGCCGCTTTGCGTCGTGTTCTACATATATACGTGGCGAGATAATGTGAACGCCGTATCCAGACGCCCGACAAGGACACAACAATCACGTCGGGAATGCAAAGCAACACGTTCTCGTTTATAAACATTTGTTCATTCCTCCGACGCGCCAGGGAATTGTTCGCAACAAAATGATATGCAAATTTTTCAAATTTGTAATTTTTGAAATTCAACTACACAAAAAGAATTACGATATATTCTTACACACACTGTGTTGACTTTTGTCAACACATTCGCGTTCAGGCAGTGACGTACTCCCAAATTAAAATTCGGAAATTGAGTTTTTTGATTTAAAACTTCGTAGGCGGTACTGGCCTATTTGAATTGTAAATTGTGTTTTAAAGAGCACCAACAGCTAAGGTTATTTGGGCCTAGCACCAATTCATATTTTCAAATCATTATTTTTTTTTTAATAATAAATTGAAAATCCAATTGACACTTTTACCTAGTGATGAGCAAAGCAAGACCAAGACCAAGACTTGGACAGTCTTGGTCTTGCTCTTGCTCAAATATGTCTGGTCTTGGTCTTGGTCTTGCTTATTTAGTCTTGGTCTTGGTCTTGCTTATTTTGCTCATTATTTCTGAAGTAAGAATTTTTTGTTTAGTCTTGTGTATTTGGTCTTGGTCTTGCATATTCGGTCTTGTTCTTGTTCATTCGGTCTTGGTCTTGGTCTTGCTAGTCTAATGATAGTCTTGGTCTTGTTTATTTAGTCTTGGTCTTGGTCTTGCTTATTTTGCTCATTATTTCTGAAGTAAGAATTTTTTGTTTAGTCTTGTGTATTTGGTCTTGGTCTTGCATATTCGGTCTTGTTCTTGTTCATTCGGTCTTGGTCTTGGTCTTGCTAGTCTAATGATAGTCTTGGTCTTGGTCTTGCTTATTTAGTCTTGGTCTTGGTCTTGATTATTTTGCTCATTATTTCTGAAGTAAGAATTTTTAGTTTAGTCTTGTGTATTTGGTCTTGGTCTTGCATATTCGGTCTTGGTCTTGGTTCATTCTTGGTCATTCGGTCTTGGTCTTGCTAGTCTAATGATAGTCTTGGTCTTGGTCTTGCTTATTTAGTCTTGGTCTTGGTCTTGCTCATTTTGCTCATTATTTCTGAAGTAAGAATTTTTAGTTTAGTCTTGTGTATTTGGTCTTGGTCTTGCATATTCGGTCTTGTTCTTGTCTCATTCGGTCTTGGTCTTGGTCTTGCTAGTCTAATGATAGTCTTGGTCTTGGTCTTGCTTATTTAGTCTTGGTCTTGGTCTTGCTTATTTTGCTCATTATTTCTGAAGTAAGAATTTTTAGTTTAGTCTTGTGTATTTGGTCTTGGTCTTGCATATTCGGTCTTGGTTCTTGTTCATTCGGTCTTGGTCTTGGTCTTGCTAGTCTAATGATAGTCTTGGTCTTGGTCTTGTTTATTTAGTCTTGGTCTTGCTTATTTTGCTCATTATTTCTGAAGTAAGAATTTTTAGTTTAGTCTTGTGTATTTGGTCTTGGTCTTGCATATTCGGTCTTGTTCTTGTTCATTCGGTCTTGGTCTTGGTCTTGCTAGTCTAATGATAGTCTTGGTCTTGGTCTTGTTTATTTAGTCTTGGTCTTGGTCTTGCTTATTTTGCTCATTATTTCTGAAGTAAGAATTTTTAGTTTAGTCTTGTGTATTTGGTCTTGGTCTTGCATATTCGGTCTTGGTATTGGTCTTGTTCTTGTTCATTCGGTCTTGGTCTTGGTCTTGCTAGTCTAATGATAGTCTTGGTCTTGGTCTTGCTTTTTCGCAAGACCAAGACCAATTTTGCTCATCACTACTTTTACCAGCTCTCGGGTTAAAACCCGGAAACTGGGGACTTGTAATAGAGGAACCATATCAACGCCATGTAAACAACAGCATTGTTACACGCTTGGCCGTTTTCAAGCCCGGGCCTATTTGAGGACTAAAATGCTGGGATTGCAACGGAAGTGTGACTACGCGCGTGACCAATAGCAACGCTATAAACAAATGAATTGTATAGTCGAGGCCGGAAATGTCGTGAAATGGGTTGACGCAAAACATAGTATACCTATGTATCAGTTTGCTATTTTATTTATTGTAGATTATAGACGTGTCGACAACTTAGGTCATTAGCGTCTTAAATACAGTAAATAACAATTCTCTTAAAACTAAATGACATCACAAAACATCCATGAGCGGAGGTGGGATTCGAACCAACGACAGTCTAATCCGGAGGACGCGACGCTAACCATTTGTCCAAACTGTCCTCTGCTAAGCACCAACCGAGATGACCGTGCACATAAAACATTAGCCTACCGAGTATGAGATTGCAGGTTCGCGCCTGGTTTTGGAGAAATATGAAACATTTTTTAAATTTTTTTATCCTTATATCTTAAAGCTGTAATTTTGGTATTGTGTTTTAAATTAAAAATAATCATAACAATTTCCATATTGATAATAATCAATTATACCAATAATGGTCGTGTGTGCCGTGACACATGCCTTTTTTAAGCACAGTTGGGGAATCAGTAAATTTTACACTTTTATTAATTTATTTACCGGCTTTTTTGATTAAGTAAATGTTTATGTTCCCTTTCTTGAAATTGAAAAAAAAAATACATGATTTCGAATAATATTTACCGATCAGAATCAAAATCAGCCATTCGCTAATAGTGAAGGCAAAAATTGAGGGTGACTTGCTCGCCTAATTGAGAAATATTCGAAAGTCAAATAAATGTCACAAAATAAATAACATTTGTATAATAAATTATATATTACTGTTCAACCTAATTTTCTATTATGTCTGTGAACGAAAGCGTGTAAAAAACAATGAAATAAACGATTTATTCAATTGAATACTATTAATAAAACACAATAGTAATTATATGTACTCATATAGTTACCTTTTGAAACTTAATTAAATTATTGATTTTCTGGCCAATCTGTTGATTTAACAATTCAAGGTCTTGACGTTAATTAAAGAGATGTCCTCTGATTCTAAACGAAGGACATCGCACACCATTATACAAACACAGGGGGGTATTATTTATCAGTTATATCTGTGGTTACAAAACAAAGTGTTTTATGTCAGATTTCTGATAAATTACAATTAATGATGATTTATACTTTCAGCGGAATGCAATAGTGTTTTTAAGGTTTTGACGTTTGCGAAAAATTATATAAATAACTGTTTCGTGTAGAGAAAAGTATGCCCTATAACGAGCCATTTTCCCGAGAGTAGTTCCTTCAATTATCCACCAGAGGCAGCACTTGTGGTAGGTAAAAACATTATTTATTCCGCATTAGTGACGTGTCATTTTAGTGGTATAATTTAATTATCAAATTATTATTATTAAATTAATTAAATAACTAAGTTATACCACTAAAATGACACGACACTAAATGGGAAATAAATAATGTTTGTACCTACCACAAGTGCTGCCTCTCGTGGATAATTGAAGGAATTACTCTCAGGAAAATGGCTTGTTATCACCATGAAACTTTTTTCATCAAACCAGCCGTTTATGAGATATAAGTATTTGCAACAGTAGAGCGAAAAAAAAGAATTTTTTACAGTGCAAAAATAACTTTCCTTGATTTTGAGACTCTGTTGTAGACTCACCTTAAGGATAAACATAAACATGAAAGAGGCATTTTTTATTTTGAATTTATTGACAAATATTTTTACCTATGTTCACTTTTATCGTCCGATTAACCGTCCGGAGCCAAAACGCGAAAACACAGAGGTTAAGTTCGTTTTTGGGGTAGTTTTTCGCCAAACAGAGGATGGAAGGAGTAAAGGAGACCTTAGGACTTTTAATATGTTTTCCCCACATTATATACTATATTTTCACTAATTTTGAAAAAAAATTTTGGTTTCTAGGTTTTGGCACAATTTTGTCAAAAATCCCAAAACTGAGGCAAATTGAAGACGCTGACATGAGAATTTCCGAGAATTTTAATAGGTTGTTCCCTGTGGTCAATAAGGTCACTATCGAATGAATTGTAAATTATAGACGCTCGACAACTGAGGTCATTATCGTCAAGGTCACTATCTTTACGAAAATTCAGCTTTACACAAAATTTTTCTAGGTTTCATAGTTATTTCACCTATAATCGTGGACTAGTATTTCGATGCAATGAAAGATGACAACGATATCAGTTGCATATTCTTGATTTCCCATAAACACAACTATTTAACTCAACAAGTATTAATTTCTTGCATAGTAATAAGCCACTTAACGTTGTATCCAAAGATTTATATAAAAACCGCAAACAACATTTTGATTACTAGTCAAGATTCATTAGCTAGCAAATGCGAAATAGAACGGTATAGATGCCGTAGGAGAGAGCTTTCTTCAATTCCCCGCGGATGTCATTAAACCAAAGTCATAAATTCAGGGCTCAGCAGATAAGAGTGACATTTACGGAATCCGCATAGTGAAGTAAATGTAGATACGGCTTAAGGGGCACTATTACCTGAGTACGTGCATGTCACCCTATCTCTATTTGAAATAGAGAGAGAGACAGAGATGCAAGAATCCCAAGGATTCATCTATATACAGTAGTTTCTCCTACGACGTGATGGATGCGTTTCTAAAAATCATCAAGTTAATTGTTAGGAAATATATTTTTGCTTTCAATATCTTTACAAATACTTCCTTTCTGAAATAGTTAATAATACGGTTTAGAGAGGAAAGTAGTGTTGCCGTCTAGATCTAAAATTTCTAGATTTTCAAGACAAGATTTGCAAAAGTCTTGTCTAGATATTTTCAGATAAACAAGACTTGAAAAAAAATTTTCAAGATAAGGTACAAGACTTGCAAAAGTCGTGTCTAGAAATTTTCAAGTTAAGACAAGACTTGCTTTATCTAGAACAAGACTTTTGCCAAAACTCTAGACAATTTTCAAGAGTCTAGATAAACTAAGTAGTAGTAGGTAAAGTAAACCACTCGGTTAATCTAGACTCTTGAAAATAATCTAGAGTTTTGATATTAGACAAGACAAGAGTTTTTTAATGTAGACTTAGACTTAGTGAAGTCTTGATATTTCAAGACAAGAAGTGAAGTCTTGTCTTAATATTTCAAGACAAGACAAAACTTTGAAAGTCTTGTCTAGATGGCAACACTAGAGGAAAGCTTGCAGGTCAGCGTGCTAGCATTTGGGTCAAGCTGTCGTGGGTTCGAATCCCACCTCGCTGATGGATGTTTTGTGATGTCGTTTAGTTTTAAGTGATGGTGTTACTAATTGAAGTAATTAAGACGCTAATGACCTAAGTTGTCGACACGTATCTATCAGTAAAAACACGATTAAAAATATTCCCGAGAATATCTAAAACTCTTCTTTAAAAAATGTGTTCTCAGAAGTTTTGAGAATTATGCCAGAAAATATTTCCTTTCCAAGAAAACAGTGATTCCCTGGTACTCTCAAGCGATGTGTATAAACTGTAAACATTCGAATACGATGACCGCTACACATAACCTCAAAATTTGACAGTTGACCAAGGAATGGAGCTTTGCATCACTTACGCGACATATCATTTCCGTGACATTTCACCGAGTCGCTATAGGAGAAACCGGGGCGAGGGGTTTACAAAATTGTGACGAATTATGCCAGGAGAATAGATTTGAGTTATTCATATCTTTCTGAACAGACAAAATACGAGCTTCCAAATCTTGATAGTTACCGGGCTTGTAGGCCGTGGTCCGGATGGTATTTCAACCGGACGTTTGGTCTACTACTGCAGTAGACATTTTCAAAGACAATGTTGGCATTTGGAAGCGGTCCTCCTTCACGGCTCACAGGTGTACGCCGGCCGTGAAAGCTTACACACTTGGGTAACACGAGCTTTTAAAAACCGAACATTCTGTATATGAACTGCAATACCGCAAAGCTCGATCATGAGACCCCAGTTTATTTCCGTAGCCCACACATACACGTACATAATATCTAAGTGATATTAAAATTTATTTCGCTCATAAAAGCAGACATTAACATGTTCCCATGTTACTGTGTCATACTTCAACAGTAAAGTTCACGGAAGATTTGCTTTGCTGAAAATAGAATCAGAAGCATAAAACTTCTGGTTGCATTTCGAAAATGATAAAATTTTGTTATTATGTCAACAATATCGACCGAGTTAGCAGTCTCAATGGCTCAGCCATAATTTGAAATTGGGGATTATTTTTTTCAAATTACTTATGAGAAATTTATATTATACGGTATTATTAACAATGAAATATAACAAACAAATGATTTGATTTCCTAACCGTAAAGAAATTCACTACAATAGTGAATTATTGAGATTGACATAATAATATCACACGAATCAATTGCCATGTCACTTCTCATTTTATTTAACTTTCTAAAAAAATATCATGGCGATAGATTCGTCTCATATTATTATGTCAATTCATTAATATAGTGAATTTATTTACGGTGAGGAAATCAAATCATTTGATTGTTATATTTGATTATTTTTTTTGTTTATGTTTTATAGGGGTGTCCCAGTTAAGAGATTCACCACTGGGATCTATAAAATGGTACGAGATACGAAAAAGTTTAAATTAGGAGAAAAATGCGTACCTATGTTTAAGATGCTGGTCTAACGCTTGTATTTTCTAAACAATAACTGAAAAAAATATGAAAAGAAATAGTGATAGATGTTACCATTTTCTTTTTACTCCTTGATAAAAAATGTTTATTTTTGAGATATTATGATACTTGCATATTTGTATTTTTTTTTGGGACATAGGTACTGTTTCCAAAAAATGCGTTATTTTTTAATCAATAGGTATGATATGTTATCATATGCCTGTTTTAAAAAATGGCAAAAAATAATTTTTATCAAATTTGATGTTGCAGTTTTTCATAATTTTGAACACTTTTAGAAGTACCTATCAGAAAGCTTAATGCTTTAGAGTTAATTACACTACAAAACTATCATATCAATAATATTTTACACCAATTAAAATTGATAAATTAATACAGGGTGACTTATTAATAATAATAATAATAATAATAATAAATGTCTTTATTGTACGTATTTAAAAATACAGAATTGCGTCAAATATACTTTACAGATACTCTGTTAATTTATAAAAATTATTTTCTAAGAGAAAATTTTTTATTTGGCATTTGAAGTGTTTGACATCGTTTGTGTCCCTTATATTTTTAGGCAACTTATTGTACACTCGAATCATGACATTAGCTTAGCGACAAACTTTGACAATCGAAAGCTCATCTAATGCTAATCTATAATTTAAAAAAAATAAAAAAAACAACGAATGTTTACTACATTGGGACAATACGAGTATGTTCATAATATACAATTTATTTTTTCTTGAAATTAAATTAAATTTTATCTGTCAAAGTTTGTCGGTGAGCTAATAAATATATTATCCTGTTATAAAATTTAATTTTTTATTGAATTTTCTTGATATTTGTAAAACGCAAAAATATTTACGTTGCATCGAAAACAAGAAAGAATGTTTATTTTAAGTCGTAAATGAAGAAAAGTATAAAAGAAGAATTTTAAAAGTGCAGATAAACTTTTCCATTTGCTGATGGGTATAGCTAATATGTTTTTTCTTCTTTTAACTTTGCATAAAAGAATTGTATTCTTATCACAAACTTACTGCTAAATAACTCTACTCTCTTCTATTGTCACTCAAACTAGAAAATATCTAAGAAAGAAAAATAAACAATATTTGTGTAAACTTTAAATATTTCTGTTGCAATTGAAACCAATAGTAATGAAAAAATATACTTACTTAGATTGATAAAAATGCATTCAAACAGAACTTTCTCAGTTTCTCAAAGTTCCGCATAATTTGTTGGAACTAGCATTTCCAAATGACTAAATCTGAGATTCTGGTACGACTTTATACACTAAAAGTACTTTTAGTACTGGATTACCATGAAAACCACGATAAATTTCAATGCTGTACTTTAGATAGGTACCTACTTTTATCGTATACTACCATAAATACAGGATTAACAAAATGTTTAAATATTTAAAGGTAATATTTTTTTAAATACAACAATGAGAGTTGAGTTTTTTGTGGTTATAATATAATAATTATTAAAATAGACAATATTAGCCAAACCACAAATAAATACTTTTCTTATCTAATTTAAGTCCTGACAGTGGTCTTTGATTTTTTCCTTGTATATCTTAATTGTTTGACGATTAACATCACGATGGCATGTTCGCCGACTGATTATGTTAAGAAAAAGTATTTATTTGTGGTTTGGCTAATATTGTCTATTTTAATAATTATAATATTTTTTTCGTTTTTAAAGAAATTTCTATTTTCATTATTCTTTATTTCTCATTGTTTATTGATCATTTTACTCCCATGTTTTCTAAGGAAATGAAGTAAGGTCAGATTCGAATTGTATTACCATCAAAACGTAAAGAAAAGTGATTTTCTATCGTTCACAATAAACCTCTGCAAAAAGGAGCCGATTTGAATGATTTTTTTAAATGTCTGTCTCAGTGAGGACTCCACGACTATTGATTTTAGTGTCAATCGGATCAGTGGTTTTTGAAATATATTTGTACAAACAATATAATAAGTATCGTATATAGATTAGCTTATCTCATTGACATTTTTCATATTAAAAATTATTTTGAAAATTAATTTTGTCCATATAAGTCATGTATACCTACGATCGCTCAAAACCATAGATTTGGATCTCGCAAACATTTTCATAATCCTCTCTCCAGTGACAACTTTGGTTGATATGCAACTTAATATCAACTTAATTAATTGTTATAGTACTATAAGTATAACTATAGAATTAACGAATAAATTTGTGAGTCACTATTTTAGACCAGTCAGTTGGTACTGGGGGGTCTGAAACTGTTGACAAGAGCAATGTTTACAATCGGTATACAACGACGAATAGCTTGATAATACAGAACAAGCATTGCGTCAGACTATTACATAACACATTTATAACAAAACAACATGAAGTCTGCCGCGAACACTTGTGAGAGCTGATCCTGACTGCTGACAAATCATAGCTACTGGAGTGAGCACATTCACAATACCCAACTGACTGACTTTTCCATTTCTATGGCCAGGCTATTGCCATTTTAAGCTGACGTTACACCTTGAACTACGAAGAAGATAAACTATATTTTTTTGTAGATTATAGACGCTCGGCAGCTAAGGTTATTAGAGCTTTAATTACATCAAACAACATCGTCAATTAAAGCTGAAAAACGTCACAAAACATCCATAAGCGAAGTGGGATTCGAACTCACGAGAGCTTGATCCAAGGCCAACACGCGGACTATTACACCAAGCTGTTCTCATATGATAGACTGTAAATGTCGTCTGTAATCTGTATAGCTTGCGTGAAAGTCGTGAAACTGTCAGTTAGAGGGTGAGCCTAGTGGGCCATGGCCCACCTTAAACTGTCTTGGCCCACCCCTTGACCCACCCTGAAAAAATCCCCAATCTCTAGTTTATCTTTTAAATACGTTTTTAACCCTCGAAATTTCAACAATTTTTCTTGTAAATTCTATAGCAAGTACCTAATCTGGGTTAAAATGTTGACGAGTCTGAAATTTTGGGAAAAAATATTACTGACCCACCTTCAGAACACCATGCCCAAGCCTGGCCCACCCTAACAAAAAATCTTAGCGCCGCCACTGCCAACTGTCTTAAAGTTTCCAAACAGTCTTATTTGCAAAAGTCTACTTTGTGACCAACTTTCTTCTTATGGGAAAACAATGTTAATTAATATTAAGATGCAAATCGTATGTATACTTCCTAATGGAATTAGGTGTATATAAACACTGTAATTACATAATCGTAATCTAAGGTCATTATCAAATCAGATTTTCTAATATTTTCTAGAACCCAGCATTAGACATCAATGTACTTGACAATCATATTATATGAATCGCCACAAATTAATGTAGACAGGTAGTTATCCTGGAGGAAATGCAGATGTATGTCACCTCTCCTTCATTTGTGAACCGATTTTGATGATTCTTGTTTTATTTAATACGGTATATATCTTCAGGATGATTTCATATAAATTTTATTAAAATCGGTTCAGTGGTTTTCTATTTTTACTTAATCAGTAATCAAATATTAAGTTTAAGACAGATGTGGGTTAATAACGTACAAAATAAGTATTGTAAAACCACTAAAAAAACTCCGTCAAAACAGCCACTAAATAGAGGCAAAAATAACATTTTGAGATCGGCGCCAATTTAATAAAAAAATGAAAGTAGATAAGTTAATAAAAAGTTTTAGCAATTAAATTGGCGCCGATCTCAACATTTTTATTTTTCCTCTTTTTAGTATCTTTTTTGAAGGAGGTTTTTTAGTATCAACGCAATCTAAGTAAATTTTTATTTTGGAAATTGTTGATCACAATTTTGTAATCAAAACTACTTATGATATGTAGATTGTGGTTAAAATATACTTTAAAATGATTGGTAGCAACACTAAAATAGCAACTATTTTTAATACAGTTTATCTAAGACTCCTTACTTGACAATCGTTCAGTGTAATCGCACCTTAACATTCAACAGTTTCTCGTCTCCTTATTTTCTATCCAGCAGCGAGGCAATAGATGTTGCTGCATCATAAACTTTATGAAGTAGTAATAGTAGTTGGTGGCGAAATAGCCATACAGTACACAAATATACCCATAAAATAGTGGCGGAACGCTGCAGGGCTCTGTACTATGTTCTGTGTTATTATAATATCTATGCCGCATAATATATAAACCAGAACGGCACTCGTCTGCGGTCGCAGCTAGTTAATACAACGGACATTATTATTGTTATTTCATAGCCGTAATGATTTGTATCATTTGTTAATAATTATTAATGGTGTCGTCCCATATTTTGTTTTTAGTGTATTTGCCATATGGCACATACACTATTGGCGTCGGTCGGATGGCGGGACCTAGGGGTCGGACCAAAATTTCTCGACGTTTCATAGCCTCCTGAACACTTTGGCACCATTTTTGGAAATGTCTATATATATATTATATATATCTAAGTAATTTACTAGGTACTAAAAATATAACATTAAAAAGCATATCAAAAAAAAAAAATTCGACTGATGACCAGTCCTATACTTCCCACCTAGTAAATATTTGCAAAAAATAAAAACTTTTTTTTTTTATTCTTTGACTGGGCCCAAATAACCTTAGCTGTTGGTGGTCTTTAAAACACAATTTAATTTTTATTCTTTGAAAAAAGCATGGCCCTCTTTTTTGTTTGGTGATCTACTTGATGGCTAGCTTAATATAGCAAAAATCATGGTTACCTTGATTTACGTACAATTTTCTTTTTTTAGTAAAATTTTTTTTTCTCGAAAACTGTACATTTTAGAAAAAAAAATATTTACATTTTTTTCATATTATAACATCTAGAATTTATATATATTTTTTTTACCTATGTTAATACGTGACATTGAGAACGTTTTCTTTAATATCTCAGGATCCACTGAACCGATTTGACTCAAAATCTAATCAGATCTAAGTTAAAGGCTGATAAACACAATAGAATAATCGGCATGGCCTATGTTGTTCCGTTTTTAAGATATCGAAGGCGAAAAATTGACCACATATACACACACACACACACACAGACATACATACACACACACACATATAGACATCAGTCAGAAAATGATCTTAAACGATTGCTAGGGTCTCAAAACGTGAAAATCTGTTAAAATCTCGAAATATTTTTTTCGGACTAAATCCATTACTTTCCTACAATCCTACCATAGTAGAGGTGGGAAGTAATAATCTTCTGTGACTCTGTCCAGCTCGGATAGCATCAGTGCTATTATAGCAGGAGATGTATGTATATAGGAAATAAACACAAACCTACATATTATTCAAATATTTTGTGTTATGATGTTCATAGTAAAAAAAATTCGACTGATGACCAGTCCTATACTTCCCACCTAGTAAATATTTGCAAAAAATAAACACTCTTTTTTTTAATTCTTTGACTAGGCCCAAATAACCTTAGCTGTTGGTGATCTTTAAAACACAATTTAATTTTTATTCTTTGAAAAAAGCATGGCCCTCTTTTTTGTTTGGTGATCTACTGATGGCTAGCTTAATATAGAAAAATCATGGTTACCTTGATTTACGTACAATTTTTATTTTTTTTAGTAAAATATTTTTTTTCTCAAAAACTATACATTTTAGAGAAAAAAAATATTTACATTTTTTTCATATTATAACATTTAGAATCCATTTATATTTTTTTTTACCTATGTTAATACGTGACATTGAGGACGTTTTTTTGAATATCTCAGGATCCACTGAACCGATTTGACTCAAAATCTAATCAGATCTAAGTTAAAGGCTGATAAACACAATAGAATAATCGGCATGGCCGTATGTTGTTCCGTTTTTAAGATATCGAAGGCGAAAAATTGACCACATACACACATATAGACATCAGTCAGAAAATGATCTTAAACGATTGCTAGGGTCTCAAAACGTGAAAATCTGTTAAAATCTCGAAATATTTTTTTCGGACTAAATCCATTACTTTCCTACCATATTAGAGGTGGGAAGTAATAATCTTCTGTGACTCTGTCCAGCTCGGATAGCATCAGTGCTATTATAGCAGGAGATGTATGTATATAGGAAATAAACACAAACCTACATATTATTAAAATATTTTGTGTTATGATGTTCATAGTAAAAATAAAACGTCAATGCACGTCCATTGATGTTTATGTATATGACGACAGAATACATCCGAAACTCAATATGTACAGAAGTACAGTTTAACGCTTCTAGGTTTATATATACAGGGTCCTCTAAAAAATTAACTTAACGTCTAAGTACATATCTTTTCATTTTTACCGAAATTTCTAAAAAATATATCGATATGTAAACATACATGAGTTTCATGTTCCAAAATAATTTTTAATATGAAAAATTTCGGTCGAAATATATTGTTATAGGTACAAAATATGCACAAAATTGCATTTACTTCCAAAACCACTGATTGATACCAAAATTAATAAACCTGAAAATACATACACACACTCACAGCTACTATGTGAAAAACCACTTTTCTTTACGTTCTGAAGTTTTATCTCGAATACGATTTTTCGACCCTTGCTTCCATTTTTTTACGGGTGCTGTATTTCTTCTCTGAGCATGTGAGTCGTTTATTTATTGTAATTTATTGTAAATTATAGACGCATCGACAACTTAGGTCATTAGCGTCTTGATTACATTAAATAGCAACTCACTTAAAACTAAATGACAAAACATCCATGAGCGGAGGCAGGATTCGAATCCACGACAGTCCGATCCTAACCACTGAACCACACTGTCCTCGATGTGAGTCATATCTCGATAAAGTTTGACTTGTTTCTGCTTATCAATCCGTTTCCCCTCTTGGCTTATGGTGGAAGAAAGCGCAATGAGCAATTAAGCATTACGACCACTAAATATAGTGACCTTCAGTAGCTTTATTTTATACATTTTTTTAAGCAATTTTTTTTCATTTGATCGTTTTTTATTAGGTATCAAGTTGAAGTACCTACTTATTATTTGCGGACACACTGTATAAATTCAGGCTGTGAAGAGTGCACCAGTTAGCACGTTTAAACGACTACTGCAGACCGCCGAAAGGGCATCGGACTATATCTATGGTCACAATTCAAAATAGCTTACGTGGCTAATTTTTTATACCTTTAGATAGAATTTCTTAACTTAAAATTGGGTAAAACTAGAGACGGAAAGCCCGATCTAGTTCCAATATCAGGGTTTTTGAAAAAAATTGCCGAACTGTTATAAATTGACATTTACGGAGAAAAGTACTGTGTGTGCCGTTACACACGACTAAAATGAATAGGTACTTCTTACACCAAATTATATTTGAAAGACGTAGATTGTCGTAAAAGAACGAAACAGAGGGAACGACGGACAGAACTCCCCGTACCCCGCGTCTACCTTTCATGGAAAGTAGTGAGGCGCGCTCGTCATCATTTAATGCTTTGCGCATCCGGAGTCGCATAAGAAGTATTCACTTTAAAAATATGATATTGTATGATTTGTTTTCCATTGCGACGGTTACTCTTAAACGATCCTAACTCGCTATCGGTTAATAAGCCCTTTTGCCACGTGTCCGTAGATATAGCGGCAATAGATGTGGTGTTGGTGCAGCCAAACCGAGCTGAGACAGCTAGAGGGCATTCGATTGGCTGAATGGGTCGACAGTTGAACGCGTGCCAACACATCATGTACTGTACATGCACATTATACATGTACAATGTAGGTACATGTACGTACAATACACATGTACTTGCTGTAATGCTGCCATTCTGGTCTTATAAGTACACTGTTAACAAAACATTACGGTGGTTTATGACCTACTAGGTCCTAACAGTCCAAGCAAAGAAAATAAATAGAAGACGTAGAGCGAGGTCAGTGGACAAAAATTAATTTGAAGCAATGAAAACAATCAACCGAAAAGCAATTCTCCTCTATGTTGAAATTTAAAGAAAATAACAATCGCAAAACATACAGTAGCTTCTACTACAAAATATGAAATTTTCTGGTCACAATTCTATTCCCGACACTTGTTATTTTGCACTTTAATCGTCGATGTACCGTTTATGGTATATTATTACGAAAAACCAGTTCCGTGCCGTTTTTCAATAATGGTTCCGTAATTGATCGAAAACAAATCAGCATTTAATAATAACTATTGTTTCTACAACAAAAATGCATAGAAACTTTCTTGTTCCAAATTTTATTCCCTCCATTTTTGCTATTGTACTTTTTTATCGTCCGAAGCACCGTTTACTATAGACTATTACAAAAGATTAGATCTGTATCATTTTTTAGACTGGTTTCTATAATTAAATACCAAAATCAGAATTTATTTGATAGTACAGTAACTACACCTTTTACGGGAAAAATGCATCTCAGTTTTCTTGTTCAAAAATTTATTTCAAACATTTTTGTTATCTTATTTTTTTTCGTCCGATGCACCGCTTAGATTTTAGAACATATTTATGAAAAATCAATGTCGGATCATCTTTCAAGGACATTTTTTTTTTGACAGAGTGATACTGAAACGACACTTAGAAGGAATAAATCTCCTTTAGATTTCATTCCTAAACCTTTAATAAGAACTTAAGAAAAATCGCAGGATAGTGGACAAAATATTTGATTTATTAAATTAAATGTACGACGTTTCGTCTATAGATTTAGACTCTTTCAAGTACATACATAAAAATAACTATCCTGCGTTTTTTCTTAATTTTATTATAATCACGATGGACACGATTTCTAATATAAACTTTAATGAGAACGTTTTGCAGTTTTATAAATCTGTCCTGACAAAATACTTATATCCTTTTCACCTTCTATCGTTCGATGGAAAGTCCACAAATTCCGTCCGGCGGTCAGTAACTAGTAAGAGGTTCAAATTCCGTCCATGGTCGGATTAAGAGACCGCTGAGTCCCATCCGGCGGTCATAAGAACGTTTCCGCAGTTTCCGTTTTTGGAAATTTTATAGATTTGTTTCTAATAAATACTTATTTTTTAATTTTTGCACCTACTGTACTACACGTTATAATCAGTAAATCTGCAGTACATATTCCTGCTTGTAGTTTACTAGCGTAGTACCGAGTACCAAGTAAGTATGCAGTAGCATTGCAGACGGAACTAAACATCATTATTTTACACAGACACACACACACAGACACACACAGACACACACACAGACACACACACACACCGACACATACACACACACAAAGAGAGAGACATACACACACACACACAAATATGTGCATTAAAATGTATTCGGTAATCGGTATGTTTCCATCTGTTCGAATTGTTTAAAGAGAAATTATACCATAATAATTTCAAACACTTCAACAATGTGAAAATATCAGTCAACCCTTTGAAATATGGATATGAATCTGTAATGCTAAAATGCTAAAGATTTCGATATAGTCTTAAGATACTTGTTTAGATAGAGAAATATTATATAAATTCTATAGAATTATCGCTAGGCACTTGGTAGAACATATGACTGAATAAAAATTAATAAACAAACACTTGAAAAATTCTACACATTTATTCATCTCAACGATCGTTTCGGGTTTCTAACCCATCATCAGGAGTTTAAACCAAAACTAAGTTTTAGTTTAAACTCCTGACGATGGGTTAGAAATCCGAAATGCTCGTTGAGATGAATAAATGTGTAGAATTTTTCAAGTGTTTGTTTATTAATTTTTGAGAAATATTATCTTTAACGCCAATTTTTCGACATTATGTTATAACGAACGCCTCTCGCATCATTAACCACTGTCTCGTTTTGTTTTTCTATACATAATTCTCGGTTGCAGAAAGCATTGTCAGAAGATCTAGTTTGATAATGACTTTAGATTGTATCTGTGACCATACATCTTTCTCCATAACAGTTGTAGAATTTCAAATCGATCCTGCTCGAAAGATAATTGATCGACTGAAACGATATTTTTTTAAACTCTCTAGGTATACACATTTATTTAACATAGTTTTTTGTACAATTTCCATTTCGAAACAACATTTTCCTACGCAGTTTGATCAAAATTTACCTTGAAAAGCGATCTTTTACTAAGTAGATCAATATTAATGCTCTAAAATTACATGATTGGAAGTTTCACAATGCTCCTGCATGTAAAAAACTGTAATTATATGATGTAAGGTCATTGTCAAATCAGATTTTTTGACAATGCTTTCTGCAACCCAGCATAAATGTTCGTGGAGGAATTATTTCATTCTATCTTTGCCGCGCTACCAGTGGCGGCGTTAGAGGGTGGGCCATGGCCCACCTTAAACTGTCTTGGCCCACCCCTTGGCTTATCCTGGAATAATCCCCAATCTCTAGTTTATCTTTTAAATACGTTTTTAACCCTTGAAATTTCAACAATTTTTCTTGTAAATTCTATAGCAAGTAATCTGGATTTAAATTTTAACGATCACTGAAATTTTGGGAACAAATGTTATTGGCCTACCTTCAGAACACCATGCCTAACTCTGGCCCACCCTAACAAAAAAATCCTAGCGCCGCCATTGCGCGCTACTCATTTCCTTTATGTCTTCCTTGTTGCACTCATTAATTTTCTGTGTTCTCAATCCTATATATTAAACGGTTTTGATATCAGTAAATTAGAAACTAAATACCACAATTCTCCGTTGTCATTTGATCCGTTTTCTAATACATTTTAGCCTTTAAGAAAACACAAAACAGTACCGCCATTTTGTTGATCAAATCAGATAATAGATGGTGGAAAGCAGTGATACGTAGTACGTATTTACAGAGACAATCAGTAGCACTGTTACACTTGATCAACCGTCACACAGCGATCTTAGTAAGCCATGTCGAGCATTATCTGAAGGAAGGGGACACCACCGACCAAGCCTGCCCGAGTCTATCTCTATAAGTAAAATTCGACTGATGACCAGTCCTATACTTCCCACCTAGTAAATATTTGCAAAAAATAAACACTCTTTTTTTTTTTTATTCTTTGACTAGGCCCAAATAACCTTAGCTGTTGGTGGTCTTTAAAACACAATTTAATTTTTATTCTTTGTAAAAAGCATGGCCCTCTTTTTTGTTTGGTGATCTACTGATGGCTGACATAATATAGCAAAAATCATGGTTACCTTGATTTACGTACAATTTTTATTTTTTTTAGTAAAATATTTTTTTTCTCGAAAACTATACATTTTAGAGAAAAAAAATATTTACATTTTTTTCATATTATAACATCTAGAATTCATTTATATTTTTTTTTACCTATGTTAATACGTGACATTGAGGACGTTTTTTTGAATATCTCAGGATCCACTGAACCGATTTGACTCAAAATCTAATCAGATCTAAGTTAAAGGCTGATAAACACAATAGAACAATCGGCATGCCCGTATGTTGTTCCGTTCTTAAGATATCGAAGGCGAAAAATTGACCACATACACACACACACACACACACACACACACACACACATACAGACATCAGTCAGAAAATGATCTTAAACGATTGCTAGGGTCTCAAAACGTGAAAATCTGTTAAAATCTCGAAATATTGTTTTCGGACTGAATCCATTACTTCCCTACCATAGTAGAGGTGGGAAGTAACAAGTACACTAGCTTCTCCAGATGTTGTACACTGTAGCCGATTTAATTAAACTGATCTCTGAGCTATCCCGTCTCTGTCTACTATTCTATCTCATTCTATGTATGTTTACTTCGGTCTTGATGTTGCGAATAATCAGTGGCGTACAAAATAATTTAAGGGAAATTTTTTAGCCTCGTTTTTTTACCGACTTCAAAAAAAAGAGGTTACTCAATTCGACCGTATATATTTTTTATGTGGTTATGTTTTATGTATGTTCACGGATAACTTCGTCGTTTATGAACCGATTGTCAAAATTTTTTTTTTTATTTAAAAGGATATACTTTCAGATTGGTCCCATAGAAATTTCATCAAAATCGGTTCAGTAGTTCGGCTGATTTTTTAATAAAAGTAAATAACGGCGTGTGATTCTTTAAGATAAATGTTACCTTTTTACACTAAAAAGTAAAAAATAAAAAACTTTTTAACAAAAAAAAAACCTCCTTCAAAAAGGCACTAAAAAGAGGAAAATAATGAAATTTTCAGGTCTGTGCCAATTAAAATATATGAAGTCGGTTAAAAAGTATAGTATAGTGATTAATATCTTCTTTTTAACCAATTTCACATTTTAATTGGCACAGACCTCCAAATTTCATTATTTTCCTCTTTTTAGTGCCTTTTTGAAGGAGGTTTTTTTTTGTTAAAAAGTTTTTTTTTCCGTTCGGTTACGCATGTCGAGGTCACGTCACGTCCAATCGAAGAGATCGACCAGACTAGGACTCATCGAAAAGCAACCACGCTTATGTTCATAACTATATTGTACCCTGACTGTTAGTGATCTTAAAAAAAATGGGTACAGATGACGTGAATACCGATAAACACAAATAATTGTATTCGTTGTCATGGAAAAAATACATCCACGTTTATTAAAAATCAAATGTTCGTAAAATGTAATAAATAAAATAATTGAAATTTTATTCTTTTATATTTTAAATTGTTATTTAATGACCAATACCTATATTTTGATTAAAAAAAATTAAAAGTTTTCAGGATTCGAACCTGCGCTTGGCGATTCTACTAGGTCGGTACACTTATATTTTTCCGCACGGTCATCTAGTTTACTGCGTTTGAGACCTTAACATAGTTATACAGGCTGTGTCTTGTTGCGCATGTCAACCACTTCCGACTATTTCCGTATCATCTAATATTTCTACAATACGACGAATCCTGCTCACTTGGACAATAAATATATTCCATTCTATTCTATTCTATTCAATGCCACCCCAGTATGAAAAATTAGACGTTATTAAAAAAACGTGCAGCACGCCACTGCTATTCGAGTCGTGATGATATAGGGATAGTTTACCATTCAGTGTTACCACCGTACGTGGAGATAATGTTCCCAACAAGTAGCACTACAATTTTAACCCCAAGTAAGTTCTCTCGCCAGCTGTAGTACAGAAGATAGGACCTAGAGCTAAGCCCTGCGGAACTCCCATTTCTGTAATACGTCTCTATATCTGCAGGCACGACGCAAAATGGCTCATGCCGAATTATTGGTAATTTTTTTCGTCTGTACTCGTGTATACCTATAGTAATTTGTGGACTTGAGAATAGCCGAGCGTGTAGCAATGCTGTTGTTTAGATGGAGTTGCTATATGGTTCCTCTATTACAAGTCCCCAGTTCCCGAGTTATAGCCCGAGAGCTGGTAAAAGTGTCAATTGGATTTTCAATTTATTATTAAAAAAAAAGAATTAATTGAAAATATGAATAAATAACCTTGGCTGTTGGTGGTCTTTAAAACACAATTTAACAATTTTTATAGTATAATATAATATTCATATAGTGACTTGGAGACCCAACACTCTAAAAATGTATCATATTTTGTTAATAAAAATCGGGCATAATCCACTTCGCGTTGTGATCAAAGATATGTGTATATGCGTGGGTAAAAGCATCATCCCCTATGAGTGTTCTCTCTACCCTATATGCATGCCAGGATTAGGAAAATAGCTTGATTTTACTCCTGGGTGAATAGTTCATCTTCTCTACGTTTAACATTTTGTGTCGCGCCATACATAGTAGACGAGTATTGTGGATGTAATTTTGATTATTGTGGCTTTAGTGTGCTGAAAGTCGTCCTTTGCAGCAATTACACTTCGAATAAATTAAACGTAGTTTAAAGCCAGTGAATATTGCATAATATAAATGCAAAATGTTGCGGAAGTATTATATTATTTGTGAAGTATTTTACTCGGGCAGTTATTAAACTAGTACCTACTATTAAGTTACAGATCTTAGTTTAATATGCATATGTTCTGAAATAATTATTAGTGTATTTGCCATAATATGGCACATACACTACTGGCGTCGGTCGGATGGCGGGACCTAGGGGTCGGACCAAAATTTCTCGACGTTTCTACCCTTCTGAACACTTTGGCACCATTTTTAAAAATGTTTATATATATATATGTGTGTGTGTGTACACGATAACTCTCGACAGACTTAATCGATTGAAACGAAATTTGGTACACACATTGGAACCCATCACCGCAAGAAGTCTATTTAAAATGGGCCCGATCGGACCATTTTTAGGGCTATATTTAGGGGTTCCAAAAAGTTTTTGGGCCCAAAAATACCGAAAAATTTGTCAGAATCGTTTCAAAATTGAAATTTAACTCTTTAGTAAAGATTAAAATGTGCTGCTAAAATTTTAATAAAATCGGCCCGACAGGACCGGACTTTCAAATTTTATGAAAACACTAGTTTGTTGATATGGATTTACTTATGGAAGGGTGTATTTAATTGGGTGTACTGATAAAATCCATGTCTAATATTGAAATTTAGACAAATTTAATTATTTTAAGGGATGTATTAAGGGGTTAAATTTTTTATTTTGTCAAAAAACAAACTTAAGTTCACATAATAATGCCACAATGCCTGTATTAGCAAATACACTATATTGTCGGCAGGGTTTGGCACTGCGACCCGAGTTTTTTATTCTGTTCAAGCCATTTTTAACTACCCATATTGGAAGTTATTGTATTGGGTCTGATTTTGCGAATGAAAAATATCTGGATATCTGGACGTTTTGAGATATATTTAAGCAAAGTCTGCGTCTATCTATAATGGGTACAAGCGACTAGGCCCTGCAGTTAGAGTCCATTCTGATTGATCGAATACCCCTTCTTGATGTCATTTGACACACACACACACACCTAAACGAACGTAACAACTAACTAGTGAACTCTGTATATACTAATATGGATAGTTGATAGCGATTAAAAAATGAGTTTTGTGTGTGGAGAATGTTCAAACACATATTCTTAAAGACAGGCATTAATGTTCGCAAAATTAGAATGAAAAGGCTTGTAATCTAATTCTTTCTATAAAAGTCGATCAATTTTCTGAGATTTCAAAATAAAACTTAATTAAAATTTATTTTTTCATTCCAATTTCTCAAGAACAGTGTTACTATATAAATTTTGAACATCCTAATATCTCAATTAGGTTTTATATTGAAATATCAAAAAATTTATCGACTTTTATAGAAAAAATTAGATTACAAGTCTTACCTTAAATTTTCATTCAAATTTTGTGAACATTAATGCCTGTCTTAAAGAATATGTGTTTGAACATTCTCCAGATACAAAACCCATTTTTTAATCGCTATCAACCATCCATATTAGTATTCAGTATTCACTAGTTAGTTGTTACGTTCGTTTAGTTGTGTTTGTGTGTGTCAAACGACATCAGCCAATCAGAATGTACCCTGACTGCAGGGCCTAGTCGCTTGTATAATGGGTTGCCAGACCAAATCAAAGTCAAGTTCGATAAAAAAATTCAACATTGTGCTGAAAAATTATCTTATAGAAAAATGTCAATACTAAAATATTCCAAGTCTTCATGGTTTCCGGGCTTGTAGGCCGTGGTCCGGTGGTATTTCTACCTGACGTTTCGCCACATCGCTTTTGAGAATGTCTACCGCAGTTGTAGACGAAACGTCAGGTAGAAATACCACCGGACCACGGCCTATAAGCCCGGAAACCATGAATACTTGGACAATGCCGGCCGTGAAAGTTTGCACACCTAGATAATACTAAAATATGTTTAATATTCCACACTTTGGTATGCCTAATATTGGATCCATAAAATTATCTTATCTTATCTTAAATTTATTGCAGTCATTTTGTTAAGAAACATGTCTGTGGAATTTAATGTAAGTATTATTAGGTTTGCCGGTACGTTTTTTGCTTTAAATACTTACAAATAATATAAAATAAGAAGGGTGCATATTATTGGAAAAATTGATGTTTTCTGCATTCCTTAACACCAGAATCAGACTCTTCGCATTCCAGCGACGCTTTGAATTCCTTTTAAATCGATCGACTGAATTCCTGTTTTAAAAATGTTCCCGTTTCGTTCAGTTTATTATTATATTATCCTCTAGGACTACTGTTCGTAAAATAGGATGTATTTGCAGTAAACCGATAATTGGAAAACTTCTATAAAAAAACTGATAGAATCAACAGTTATTCTTCTTTATACTATAAAAATTAATTTCTTAGTAGGTAGGTCTAAAAGCTATTTGGTTAAAAAGTTTTTGAATTCGTAAAAAGCTGTAAAATCTATTTTTCTTATTACGGGTTCAATACATTATTGGCTACAGTATTCCTGTCATTATAAATCAGCCTGTTCATATTCCTGTTTTTTCAGAATTTTAAATTAAATATTTTCGGAGAAAAGAAAATAACCTATTAAAAAATTCATAAAAAAATATTTTGGTTACATGCTACTATTTTCTTAGACCTTTTTAAAATAATCTGAAATATTTACAGAACTCTATTCTGCATACCAAACTTCCTATGATTAACAGTTCAGACTAGACAGACAGACGAACAGCGTAGATAGTATCACAATAAGAGAATTCCGTTTTTACCATTTTGATGCAAATTCCTAGACAATACTAAATTTTGATATTTAAGTTTCGAAATGAAACCCGCAATATTCATTTAAAAATATTTATTTAATTGAAAAAAACATTACAGTTTTGCATCCTGAAAGTTTTCCGCTGTTAATATAATGAGAAGTACCTAAACATAACCGTTATGATAAAAGTGTAACTGTAAGTATTTGGAATCACCTGTATAATATCCATTACTACAAAAGCTGAGATAATAATTTGAGAAGCCTGGAATTTAAAGTGAGAGGGAGTAAGAATAAACAAGTGTTGAAGAAATAATACATTCAATGTATTGTTATCCCGAATATAATTTGCGTAGGTACGAGGACCGCTCAAAAATTTTTAACTCATTTATTAGAAACTATAGTGTTAAAAGATGAAGATATAGTTGACACAATTTAAATTTGAAGCACAGGATACATTTTTTTTTCAAATTAATTTTTTACAAGAAAATATGAATAGTCAGTAAGTTGTGATAGCAAAAAACGTGAAATTTTTAAATCGCTTTTGCGCCACCTTGATGCGAAAAAAATATTAATTATCTAATAGATCTTAAACGCAAAATTATCGAGACAAAAAAATCAAGTGAAATGTTTAACAATACCCACCACTCCCACCATTAAAAACGTAGCTTCCACCATACAATTTAATTTTATTTATTCCCCATTATAGTGTCATTTTAGTGGTATAACTTAATTATTAAATTATTATTATTATTAAATTAATTAAATAATTAAGTTATACCACTAAAATGACACGACACTAATGAGGAATAAATAATGTTTGTACCTACCACAAGTGCTGCCTCTCATTAATAATTGAAAGAAGTACTCTCAGGAAAATGGCTCATTTGCTTTTTGACTTCTCCGATGCAATTTTTCTTTTGCCTCTGGAGCAATGAACAATTTGAATTTGAATTTTCTGATAGGCCCTAGTATTAGACACTATAGTGACGTCCTAGTGTACGTAAATAGAGGAATACACAGAACGCATCGCAGATATAAGTAGTGTAAACACTACAGTACACTATACATACGTATGTAAGCTCCATTCGCTTCAATATAATCAAGTCGAGCTTTCGTGTGGCTTATAATGAAATCCCCCGCCGTTTAATTAGTGCTAGGCTATACCTATATAGCATAAACAATGCAGATTATAATCTAAAGTGCCAACGTGTACCTCTCTACTTCAACTGTTTTACCAGTTCTACCATCTCTACACACAATATAACTTATTATTCTGACGCTGTAAGTTGCCGTTTTGAAACAAAAAAATATTTTTTGTTAGAATGAGCCATTTTCCTGAGAGTAGTTCCTTCAATTATCCACGAGAGGCAGCACTTGTGGTAGGTACAAACATTATTTATTCCCCATTAGTGTCGTGTCATTTTATTGGTACAACTTATAATTTAAAAATAATGATTTAATAATTAATACCACTAGAATGACACGACACTAATGGGGAATAAATAATGTTTTTACCTACCACAAGTGCTGCCTCTCGTGAATAATTGAAAGAACTACTCTCAGGAAAATGGCTCATTTAAGTGTTCAAAAATGTCCTAAAGTTCGACATAAACCCACATTGCCTTGCAAAATTATTTAATTTGATTTATTAAACACTAAAAATAAAAATAACACAATAATTGTTTAAATAAATTCTTGTCACACCCACTATAAAATAGCTACTTTACATGCATGTACAAATGACCTCTAATAGTTCACTTAACAGGCAGGTGTGCGGGAAAGTAAAATTCATTAATAATTTAATGTAAATTCAATAATAATTTAATGTCTTTGAATTTATTATTTTTAATAATAAATAAAGAAAAAAAACCCACGTACGTTTTTTGGGGAGCCCCCTCTTCTGTTTTATTGCGCATATCATATACCGGGATCGTTAGTTATGTACCGGGGGCTAGACGCTAATATATATACAATCTACTGTTATTACGTCAATGCGTGAGAATTAAAACAACTTGAGATAAAAATATGGATTCACACGTTATATAAATACAGAGATTTGTGACGTCACGTTAAACCCGCGTATTTTGAATATGCCTGCATGTAGTACAATATTATATCTTTTATCTCGCCAACTGGTCGTATTGTAGGTAACAAAGGTAGCACCTAGTGAATTAATTGTTCCCCTTCATACGGATTTTATATTGCCCTATGTGGAGTTTCGCGACTTTAATAAACCCGCACCTATAATACCACATGTTACGCTCTTATCTCTTTGTTTTAACAAACCTATTATCAGAAATTGTAACATAAAATATTTTTGTTAAGCTCATTAAAACGTATGAAATCTGTGTTTTATGAAGTCGTTATTACAAAAGGAAAATAATTTAACTACAATATTATTTAAGCGCTTTTTAAGATCATGATCGAGGACAGTTTGGTCCAGTGGTTAACGTCGCGGCCTCTGGATCAGACTGCCGTGGGTTCGAATCCCACCTCCACTCATGGATGTTTTGTGATGTCAGTTAGTTTTAAGAAAGCTGTTTTGTGATGTAGTTGAAAGACGCTAATGACCTGAGATGTCGACGCGTCTATAATCTACAATAAATAAAATAAATCGAGATGTACCTGCCTCGTCATTAGATGAAAATAAAGCATTATCATCGGAACTAAATTTGCAACCAAACAACAATAAATCAACATTATCATTTTGGACCTTTAGTTCCATCGTTGTTTCCGAATTTAAATAAATAAATAAATCAACTAGGAAGAACACTTCGAATAAATAAGCTTGAAAAACTTATATTTAACTCTAGAGACATCACCAATTATTGGTAAAAAAGCTAATAGTAAGGTCCACTTCCTGGTTGGCAAACTAAGCAAAAATTTGTAAATTTTTTATTTTTATATTAATTTTGGAATTCCTATATTAATTGACGCATTTAAAAAACGTTCTCCGAAATTTAAGACTTCCGGTATGGAAGCCATATGTGCAAAATTTCATCTCGATCGGATATGCGGAACATCCAAGAACATTGCTTCTTATTAAGTAAGTATATAAAATTTACATTTTATGACTGTTCTCTTTAAATGGAAACATGTGTTTCTATTTATTTTTACCATGCTAAGAATACAATTCATAAACTATTTTAAATATATGCAAATGCATTCACATTTTCTGTAATTAAAGCTTAATTAACTTCGAAGCTCACCTACGAACCTAAGTTCTAACGTCCATGCATTTTTCATGTGAAAATTTAATTACTTCACCGTAGAAAATTACGTTCGCATTATTTTATATTTTATTAATAAGAAAATAATTATACAATACAACGGAATCCATTTAGTTTATACAGTGTGTCCGATAATATTTACTGCGTATGTGATTAATTTGTTCATTTATTTTTAACCGACTTCAAAAAAAGGAGGTGGTTCTCAATTCGGTTGTATTTTTTTTATGTTTGTTACCTCATAACTCAGTCATTTATAAACCGATTTTGAAATTTTTTTTTATTTGAAAGGATATACTTTCAGATTGGTCCCATAGAAATTTCGTCAAAATCGGTTCAGTAGTTCGGCTGATTTTAATAAAAGTGAGTAACGGCGTGTGATTCTTTAAGGTAAATGTCACTTTTTGACATATCAGACAGCGTAAGAAAGTCGGTTTAATAAAAGTGAGTAACAGCGTGTGATTCTTTTAAGGTAAATGTCACTTTTTGACACTAAAAAGTAAAAAATAAAAAACTTTTTAACAAAAAAAAACCTCCTTCAAAAAACCACTAAAAAGAGGAAAATAATGAAATTTTGAGGTCTGTGCCAATTTAATAAAATATGAAGTTGGTTAAAAAGAAGCTATTAATCACTATACTATATTTTTTAACCGACTTCATATTTTATTAAATTGGCACAGACCTCAAAATTTCATTATTTTCCTCTTTTTAGCGGTTTTTTGAAGGAGGTTTATTTGTTGTTAAAAAGTTTTTTTTTCCTATGAACTTTTACCTCTACTATTGTTAATAAAATTAGCGTTTAACCGTTAATGACGGACCAAAGTCTATATCATTAAAAAACGACATAACAAATTAAAGCTGATAACTCTATGAAGTTATGGCGTTTTCATTTATATTTATAAAGATTAAACACCCGCCTCTTCACCATATATACACGTACTTCCACCATGCACGGTAATCTAGCGGTCCCGCCCGGCTTCGGTAAAACCGTTTACATCCTGTATAGGTATGTCTAATAATAATCAAAAGACGACTATTTATTATTCTTGTTTGCAAATACAAAAGATTTATTGTATGTTACAAAGTATAAGGAAATAATTCATGCGTTATAATGATTCTAGCCGTGTTCGTAGAATATAAAAGTTTTAATATCCTTTGAAGCGAATACACTTCAAAGTGTTCACAAATTAACACTGTTCTACACGTCTTTATACCCACTTTCAAACTAACCCCCAATCACCTACCCCCAACCCCCCCGTCTACGGTCCCACCAAACCTTTACAGTCATCAATATTCCATCGACGTTATAAGTTTGATCCGCGTGTTCATAAAAGTGTTCAAAAAAAATATCTAGTGTTTTTGAGCAATTTTAAAAGACAATCCCATTTACGTTGATGTAAGGACAGAAAGTATAGTATAGTGATTAATATCTTCTTTTTAACCAACTTCATATTTTATTAAATAAGCGCAGACCTCAAAATTTCATTATTTTCCTCTTTTTAGTGGCTTTTTGAAGGAAGCTTTTTTTTTTGTTAAAAAGTTTTTCATTTTTTATTTACTTTTTAGTGTCAAAAAGTGACATTTACCTTAAAAGAATCACAGGCCGTTACTCACTTTTATTAAAATCAGCCGAATTACTGAACCGATTTTGATGAAATTTCTATGGGACTAATCTGAAAGTATATCCTTTCAAATAAAAAAAAATTTGCAAATCGGTTTATAAATGACGGAGTTCTGGGGTAACAAACATAAAAAAAAATACAACCGAATTGAGAACCACTTCCTTTTTTGAAGTCGGTTAAAAAAGGTAAAACTACCCCCAAAAAGATTTTTTTGCAAAATTTCGAAAATACATATATTACAAAAAAAAAATTAAGACAAGAATTCTTCTATAGTTAGATCTCTAAAAAATTCTCGTGTATAAGGTAAACGTTAACAAGGTTTACATCTATTTGAAAAACAGTATCTATCTTGAACAATTGATTTATAGAAATTTCATTTCACAATCTCCCCAAAACTGTTTAATTCAAATTTATTTCACAAAACCGTTTCTGAAATTAACCTCCTCACTTATTTTATGTAGTTTCGCTTTTCTTTGTACATAGTCTTTCCTGCTTGGAACGTACGTATGTTTTCCACAGCTTTTCTGGATGAAAACAGTTAACACAAACGATATTCCAAGCCTGTAATTTACAATAACTACATGCATAGCTGAATCCTGTCTGCCTTTACTTAAACAATTCCTTCGTTGTATGGAATACAAAAGCACAGGTAAACAGAACTAAATATATTAGCAATTAAGAACGCAATTGCTAATTAAAAATTAGAAATGTACTTTGTCTTTCATGTTTAAACTACAAACAAAAAGCAAAACAACTTTTTAATTCTTTTTTTAAGTGTATTTCGAGATTATTTACTTACTGATTATTCATAAAAGAATTCTGTAAATGCAGAAATATCTGATAATGTTTTGTTTACGCTAATTAATAATATTCAGTAGTGTTATCTTGTACTTTTTACTTCCCACCTCTACTATGGTAGGGAAGTAATGGATTTAGTCCGAAAAAAATATTTGAGATTTTAACAGATCTTCACGTTTTGAGACCCTAGCAATCGTTTAAGATCATTTTCTGACTGATGTCTGTATGTGTGTGTGTGTGTATGTGGTCAATTTTTCGCCTTCGATATCTTAAGAACGGAACAACATACGGGCATGCCGATTGTTCTATTGTGTTTATCAGCCTTTAACTTAGATCTGATTAGATTTTGAGTCAAATCGGTTCAGTGGATCCTGAGATATAAAAAAAACGTTCTCAATGTCAAGTATTAACATAGGTAAAAAAAAATATAAATGAATTCTAGATGTTATAATATGAAAAAAATGTAAATAGTTTTTTTTCTCTAAAATGTATAGTTTTCGAGAAAAAAAATATTTTACTAAAAAAAGAAAATTGTACGTAAATCAAGGTAACCATGATTTTTGATATATTACTAGCCATCAGTAGATCACCAAACAAAAAAGAGGGCCGTGCTTTTTTTCAAAGAATAAAAAAAGAGTGTTTATTTTTTGCAAATATTTACTAGGTGGGAAGTATAGGACTGGTCATCAGTCGAATTTTTTTGCTGTTTTTGAAAGCTCATAAAAATATGTGTATAATTTTATTTTCTTACATTTCAAGGCTTAAGAATAGCCGAGCTTGTAGCGTTTCCATGGCTCGTCTATTACAAGCCCCTAGCTCCCAAAATCTAATCTGAAAACTGGTAAAAATATCAATCAGCCTTATTACAAAAAAATATTAAATTGAAAATATGAATTGGAACTATGGATCCAAATAACCCAAGTTGTGAAATCTTGTAACGCATTTATGAAACTATGCAATCGAAATGTAGTTCCGGTGGAAAGATCTACAATATTTTATTTTATTTTAATTTGTAAATCTGGCAGGCTAACAGAAAAATAATGTAATATTCTGGCATTTTGGCTTTAGTTTAATAAAAATTTGAAAAAAATAACATGTGGTGGAAGTCCCGGTATTTGTGGTGGGAGAGCGTGTCTCCAGTTGTTTTTACAAGCTTTTTATCAATTTTTACTGCACAATTCAAGATTACAAATAAATAAAAATAATTAAGGATTACATTTTTTGACGTGAATAACGTCTAATGTCTCATAATGGGGTGATATTTTCGAAATATTAGATGTAACGGAAATAGTTAGAAGTGGTTGACATCATGTGAAACAAAAGAGCATGTATATTGTATAACTATACATAAAGATCTCAGGCATAGTAAGCCAGATGGCCGTGTGGAAAAGTATGAGTCTACCGACAGGTACAAACGCTAAGCCTAGGTTCGAATTCCGAAGGTTTTTAATATTTTTTTTAATAATGAAAATATACTTACGTATTGGATAAAAAATTAAAATATAAAAAGGTAAAATTAGGTAGGTATAATTATTTTGTTTATTATATTTTAAGAACATTTGATTTTATAATATAGATAAAAGTGGATGTATTTCTTTCCATAACGACGAATACAACTATTTGTAATTTATTTGAATTTAGTACGGCTGTTTTAATGTAGGTATAGATATATTTTAATTGGAAAAGTCAGTCAAGTTTTATTATTTACACATTAGAGAAAAAAATTTAATCAACCTATGTTACAGTCTGGTAGAATCCCGCACTGTGACAGGTTGATTAAAATTATTTTTTCTCTAATGCGTAAAAAATAAAATTGAGTTGCCTTTTCCAATTAAAAATATACCTACAACTATTTGTGTTTAACTGTATTTCATCATCATACAGGCATACCTACCCATTTTTTTTATCAAATCTAATGACGGTATTAGATTTGATAAAAAAAATGTATTCCTTAAATTATTATTTTTCCTTCTACGTCGTTCCTGTTAAGAAACCTTCATTTAATGTTGAAAATAAATTTTATTATATTCGCTCGGAGAAATATACTTTGAATAGAATAATACAATGTTCATAATAATAATAATCTCCCAAAGCTCTGTTACAGATAATAAGTTCTACAACTTGTACAACAATGGTCGTTATTGTCCATAACACGGATATAACAATATGTAAAACAAGTGACAATTTACTACAATGCAATGTATATGTAATACAACAATATAATTACATCCAAGAGAGCTGCGCAACATGTTCTAGAGAATTACCTGTAAAACATACTAACCATATACCTATTCTACTGACTACTAGATGCCGGTACGTACGTAATGGTAATACGTTATCGTACGAGTCTCACCGGTTCCACGGTCCCAGGGTCCCTTAATGGAGGCAAACGAACATTTAAATATCTCTACTGAGTTCCACACAGAACTCCTTGCATCCAATTAGAAACGGTTAACCCTTCAACGGCCGTGTAAATCACCCAACTACGGTCAAAGATGTGCAAATGACCTTTGATCTGTATGCGTAAACTAATCCCCCCTAAGCAGCAGCTGATTCTTAAGATCTTTGCTAAATAAGACGTTGATCGCTGTGTTAAACGTTTTCAGGTTAAAACCACGTTCTTCATAAAGCTGTAGTAACTTTATACGCCTAAATTGATCAACTTATTCAGTGATCAGCTGATTTTCAAGGTCTTATTACGTGCGACACTGAATGCTGACTGAAACAATGTCCTTCGGAAGGTGAAATAGCTAATAACATTTGTATGCATGTAAATCAGTTAATGAGCCATTTTCCTGAGAGTAGTTCTTTCAATTATCCACGAGAGGCAGCACATGCGGTAGGTACAAACATTATTTATTCCCCATTAATGTCGTGTCATTTTAGTGGTATAACTTAATTATTTAAATAATTTAATAATAATAATAATCATTTAATAATTAAGTTATACCACTAATATGACACGACACTAATGGGGAATAAATAATGTTTGTCCCCACCACAAGTGCTGCCTCCGTGGATAATTGAAGGAACTATACCCTCAGGAAAATGGCTCATTAAATAGTTGGAACTGTATGAAAATTGATTTTAATAATTTATCATTAACGTAAATTTATGAGATTTCAACGTAATACAAAAAGATTTTCCACGTCAAAAAAAATCTATGAAGATCTCGAAATGAAGATTTGAATAAAGATCACAAAAAATCAAGCAAGCTTTATATTGCAAAACCATGGCGCACAAATAAAAAATCAAAATCAAATCGCTTAGTGATAATAAAATTCAATATTCGGCTAGAAAAATTAATTAAATGTTTCTTATGTAACGATGCATCCAGCACAGGTTTTCCTAAGGATGCACCTATAGTTCCCATTGTATAATTACAGAATATTGTATTTTTATTGTATAATTACAAATGTTTTGGGAACAAATAAATAATAATAATAATAACTCTTTATTTCAAAAATTCCAAAGAACATAATAGCATCAGATTAAAGATATAAAATTACTAAGTATGAGAAAAAGTCATGTAGATTATAAAAACAATTTTGAATTAAATAATGATAGATCGCTTCAATTGGACGTGACGTGACGCTCGACGTACGTAAAACGAGGCTTATAAAGTTTCACTTTATAAATCTATTTCTTGCTCAGCTTGGCTTATGCTAGGCCGCTAGGGTAATTACATTGTGACGTGATTGTTTATTTTATTTATTGTAGATTATAGACGCGTCGACAGCTTAGGTCATTATAGCGTCTTAATTACATTAAATAACAATTTTTTTAAAATTAAATGACATCACAAAACATTCATGAGCGGAGGTGGGATTCGAACCTACGACAGTGTGATCAAAAAGTCGGCTACGCTAACCGTTACACCACACTGTCCTCGTGACGTGATGGTAATATTGTTTCAGTTAAGACATAGTGTAGTTGCGAATCGAATAAACAATATGCAGAACAGTAACAGCAAACGGGTCGCCAATGAAACAGCAATGCAGTAACACGGAACATAAATGTGTCTAAATCTACTATTGTATATACCTAACATAGGTATGGAGACACAAGGGTGTACCTAGTGGGGAATGAGGATGAAAGAGGGTGGACCTACTGGGGGCTGTTAACGCATTCACGCGTTGTTAAAGGTCCTGTTGCTTCTTCACTACCTATACCACAACGTTATGCAACGTGTATTTTATCTATGAGATAAACTATCTATACTCTATAGACCCAGCGATGTAGCTTAGTGGTACAGCACTAGACTCGCATTGGAAAGGTACTGGGTTCGAATCCCGGCGGGGGCAGAGTGGCTAGGACTTTTTCCTACAGCCTCAACCCGAGAATCGGTAATTCCTGTACCGGCCATCTTGTTTGAGGTTTTCCATGGTTTCCCTCAATTATTTCAGATGAATATCGAGATGGTTCCTTATTCAAAGCCATGGCCGGATTACCTGTCAAACTCCTATGCTCCCAAAGTTGCCTACATTATCCTAATTTCCTATCATATCCATTAGCGCATTGCTATTAATAAAAAAAAGTTGAAGTTTAAAAAATGTAGAAAACAACGGGAAAGTGGTAAAAATGGAAAAATAGTCATGGTGCGAATGGCGTCTGTTATGACATAATGTCGAGAAACGGACGTTAAACGCATTATTTTTATTATACTCTATAGGATTTCTAATAGTCGGTTTCTATAAAAATAGTTAACAATCGAATCCTGACATAAATGCAAGGAAAAATTAAATTTAGTTATATTATGAATAAAATCTTAATAGTTTTTTTTTCTAAAATGTACAGATTTGAAGAAAAAAATGTTTTTTAAAAGAAAATTCCGCGGAAATAATTTCTTTTTTTGTTTAATTAAGATGTCTATGATTTTAGAGAATTATTGTTTTGTTGTAAAAATTTTCAGTTACAAGCGATTGTTTACTAGATGGGAAGTATAAAACTGGTTATCCAGTCGAATTTTTTGAAGTTATACTTCTTTTGGTGCGTTATGGAAAAATGATGAAAGTGAATTTTTCGCGTCACCATGAAGTTAGCCGGAAGTTCATGATTATAATACCCTATTATATATAGCACTGTTAAGTAATATGTACGTAGCGTAACGGATAGCACCGCCGCGTCATAAGCAATAGGTCTCGGGTTCGAATCTCAACACAAACATGCTTTTTTTTAATAAATAATTAAATATAAATATAATAAATTAATAATTTATTAAATTAAATTAATTTATTTAATATCTTTATTTTATTATTTTATCGTCTTTTTTACAAACGTTTAGTACTGACACGCGTGATAAAATTTTTGGAGTTATTTTTGTTTTGTTACGCCAAAGAAATATAACTTCTGACGTGCGTACATAAGTACACACACACTCTTTTTTTTAAGCAGAATTGATTAAAAATTCAGCAGTGCTTTTCTTATGGAGAAATATGTGTGGCCACTGGTTACAATATTAAGGTCATTGTAAAACCAGATTATCTGCCACCGTTTTAACATAGCATCAATAGTATTTAATTAAAAATAGTCGGTACGCCAATGGTTCTTTTTGTGTAATTTCGATGTGTTTTATAACATTCACAAAGATCCGGACTTGCATAATAACGAAAGAGGCAATTTCAAGTATGAGGAACAGGAAAACATAAAACACAATAAATGTACACAGACACAGTCTGTATGTATTGCAGCGTCATAGAGTTTGGGGTGGGGTGTGCAGTATCAGAGGACGAGGATGGGTGGTACGTATCCGCGGTCACAAAGAAAAGTGGCTTAAATTTAACGAATCGATCACAACTTGTTTACAATGTGGTTAAAAATGTGAGACGTGAGGCAAAAATTCAAGCAAATTACTCCAGATTTTTGGCGGCTGTAAGTGAACACTTTTTAAAGTTAAAGAACACGACAGGTGACTTCGCTTCGCAGGGGGAGAATTTCTCGCGTGGGGGATAATAAATCATAAATTTTTATCTCTGGAACTACTGAACCGATTCTAAAAATTCTTTCACTAATAGAAAACTACACTATCCCTGAGTGATATAGGCCATATTTTATTTTGATAAATTTCTCGCGGGGAGGATAATTCCTGTGGGATAGTAACAAAACGTAACTCTGAAAAAGTCTTTTTTCGCGTACCTATATAGGCGGAATCCTACTTAAATTATAAACACCACCAGCCCGACTTCGCTTCGCAGGGGGAAAATTTCTCGCGGGGGGGAATAATAAATCATAAATTCTTAGCACCCGGGCGAAGCCGAACAGGACCGCTAGTACTATGTATATAGATTAAAAAATGGTCAAAAATTTAGTATACCTAAGCCATCTTTTGTTGTGGTCACATATATAGTAACATGAAGTTACGTTAAAGTGGTATGTGTGTGGTATATGTCTATGCATGAAGCTATAATTTACATAATATGCCAACATGTTGCAGCCATGTTTACGTTGTTCATGTACGACTGTGATCGATTTGAAAAATGATTTGTTGTGAACATTCATTTTATAGAAAAAATGAATTATTTTAAATAAACAAAAAATCCGACGGAGTAAAAATCGAACTTAAAAGATGAAAACAAGATCAAATGATAACATGCAGTCTGTTTGCAACATGTTATGCGACTGCATTTTATCATTTGATCTTGTTTCCATCTTTTAAGTTTGCTTTTTAAGCAGTCGATTTTTTTTTTAATATTTTATTTTTATTTTCTTCCTTTTAGTTGAATCTACTCATCAAGCCTTATAAAAATATTCTGATTTATTTTTATGTGTACCTACAAATAAATTTAATTCATTTTTAACCGACTTAAAAAAAAGGAGGTGGTTCTCAATTCGGTTGTATTTTTTTTTTTATTATTATCTCTAGTGATAATTTAAATTCAACAATAAAAATTCAAGAAATAAACTTATGTACATAATATTATTTATTTCCAATTTTTATACAGTGGCATACAAAAATTCGGAAATAAAATTGCGTAGGTACATCATTTAAATTTCTAGAATTAATATTACGTATCTGCATAATTTTATTTCTTTAATTTTTGTTCTTGAATTAAAAGTATGTAGTACATAATTTTATATCTTGAATTCTTTTTGTTGAATTAAAATTATCGCTAGAGATAATAAAAATGAATTAAATTCATGTGTACAAAAATATTGCGATCGTAAACCCGGAATCGAACCGGGTATCTTTAGATCTTCAGTCTACCACTCTAACCACTTAGCTAACCAAACGGTGTTTAAAACCGACGTTCAATCGACTCACTCGGTACAGCTCGATACCTGTAATAATAGTACTGTATATAAGTGCAGTATAGGAAAACGGTAAAATAAAAACATAAATTTATAAAACTTAATTGATTATTAATTAATTCTAATTATTATTTGTCAGGAAACCCAGCGATGTAGCTTAGTGGTACAGCACTAGACTCGCATTGGGAAGGTACTGGGTTCGAATCCCGACGGGGGCAGATGTGGCTGGGACTTTTTCCTACTGCCTCACGTCGAGAAACGGTAATTCCTGTACCGGCCATCTTGTTTGAGGTTTTCCATGGTTTCCCTCAATTATTCCAGATAAATATCGAGATGGTTCCTTAAGCAAGGCCATGGCCGATTACCTGTCAAACTCCTATTCTCCCAAAATTGCCTACCTTATCCTAATTTCCTATAATTCCTCCATTCGCACATTGCTAAAAAAAAAAAAGTTGAAATTTAAAAATGTAGAAAACAACGGGAAGTGGTAAAATGGAAAATAGTAATGGTGCGAATGGCGTCTGTTATGACATAATGTCGAGAAACGGACGTTAAACGCATTATTATTATTATATTATTATTTGTCAGGATTCATGCCACAACAACACACAATATTATGTGAAAATTTCAACTAGCTATCTCTTACCGTTTGTGGGATATAGAGCCCTGTGACAGACGGACGGACAAACATACAGCGTATAGGCAGGGTAATAGGGTTCCATACGGAGGTACGGAACCCCAAAAATAATTTTAATTTCAATATATATTTAACTTTCTATTCAATTAATTCAATACTTTTTTCCATTGCAAACCAAATTTGTAGACTATAAATTACGTAAGTAGTTTTGAAACTTTACAATTTAGATGCAAGAAATACTTTTTACTTTTTGTGACATGATATTTATGACACTTTTTTCTTCTTCCTGTCAAAACTTTATTTTAAAATATATGAAAGAAATTAATCTATTTTAGTAATTGGCATAATTCCCACCATCGTCCCGGAGTTCCATTTTTACAACAACGGGGTAGTTCCATCTCCTTACAACGTGTTAAGCCTGTTAAACAATGTCAGCCATTTATCATATTATATTACACACCTATATCCCCATTTCAGATATCACTGCAATCTGATACAGAACTATCTTAAATAATTACAAGATTATCAACAAAAAATATTGTAGATCATAAACAGTAGATTATTTTATGTGTCGTAATGTGTATATTACTGACAAGTAGTGACAGTATCTAACAACTATTGGTTATCTATGAGGGCCCATATTATTTTATTGAAATCCTGGCAGGATCGCCAACTGTAAACTAGGTGTTGACTTATCATACGACCCTTATTGTTTCATTAAAATTCTGGCAGGATCGCCAACTGTAACAACTAGGTGTTGACTTATCATATGACCCTTATTATTTTATTAAAATCCTGGCAGGATCGCCAAGTGTAAAAATGTTTGTCTTGCCGGAAACGCTACGTTCCCGCACCGTCTCTGATTGGATAATATAAATCGACCTTTAGACGTGGCATAGTTCTAAATCAGACCAGTGATATAATTCCGAAAGTAAACAAGACAGTGTCAGTCGTGGTATGAGACAGCTCTTACAGTGGGGCATAGCACCCCGGTCTTCGCAGTCAGCCCTAGCAAGCCAGCCAAGAGTTTATCGTTGGAATAACACTGAATATGTGTACATAGTGTCAACAACAAACATTGTACAGTAGAACCGCTCACAAAGTCAGTGGCGTCGCAAAAGGACTTTCTCATGATACTATTTTTTTGTTAATTAAAATTTGTCTTGAGAGAAAGGATGGAAATTTTACACACGTCTGTCATATTTTACTAGAAAAAATACTTTCATGTCGATTTTAAATAGTGGATTGTATATTGTACCTAAATGTAATGGCGTTAGGAAGTATAAGTATTACTGAAGAGTAGTGACAGTATGTTAAAACGAACAATTAAGCGAGTTTTAACAGTCACACGAGTCATAATATCATTACGCACGAGATTTATAAACTTATATGGTATTTTTTGCCATACCCACTATAAAATAGCTGCTTTTCGCTTCATTTTCAGTATTTTAAAAAAATTTTGACAGTTCATTTTGTTCGCTAACTTCACTCTACAGTAGGCCGAGAGTATATAGGTGCCAGTACGTAATAGCGGGCGGATCAGGGCGAATAAACATAAATCACTATATGGAAATGGTTTGTTTTCCCTCACTAGTGTGGAAACGATACGTTCCCGCACACCGGCCTGTCAAAAGTCTCTTTACATGCCTCTATAACTTCTAAACGAAATGAGATAGGGACTTGAAATTCACACATAATATGTATTACCACGACCCAAAGACGGAAAGAATAACAAAAGATGAAAAAGGGCTTTTTGAGTAGATTATGAATGTGTTTTTATTTTATTTGTTTTGTCAAAATTGTAGGTTTAGGCTAAACCTACAATTTCTGTACTATGTAAGTTATGCTAAACCGTTTAGCATAACTTACATAGTACGGAACCCTACTCTTTGCGTGGTTTGACACCCACTTGGCCGTTTATTTAAGTAGTCGGAGACAGAAGAAGTAGGTACACTAGTTTACCCAGAGACCAAGCTGTCTTAGCCGAGTAATAAACGCAATATTATTATACACTCATCTCGACTAAAAAATTTTCACTTGAAAATGGTTTATGGATTGTTTATGACGCGACGCCTATGATGAGGCAAAGCGATAGGTCGGTCGTTGGTTGTTTTGTGGGACTCGATGGGGCGCTGGGAACGCGGTATGGGAACCGGACATCCAGAAGCCATCAGTCAAACAAGATATTATATTAGTATGCAGTGACAATAACAGTTTTGCACAAACCATAAATTATATACTGAATAAACAATGTTTACATGTTGGTATTCGTTTGTGTGTGAAACATTATTAATAAAGACATGACATAGATTAAAAGTGCACTAATAAAAGCGGAAAAAATAGTTAGAAAACTAATACTCGATGTTGAATGTAACGAGAGATCGAGAAAGTTCGGTCGTTACAACCGTTTTAATACAAATTTTATACAAAAAATGCTTTCATGGCAGTTTTGTAACATGGATAGGTAGTTCTGCACGAAACAAAGTAAATTTTAAATAAAAATAGGTAAAAAAACTTCTAAGTTAAACGGTTTTATTTTAAATCATCAGCTGTACCGACAACTAGAAAATAATTAGGACACAATCCAAGGTGCATTTTGTGTCGCTGCGTCAGCGGAATAAGTATAAACAATGTGGGAGGCATTTGAAAAATTTCTGTTAGTGGGCTTGGAAACACATTTCTCTAGACAAGCCGTTCTTATTTAATAATATTATTATAGAGTCGTTATACAGATTTTTATGCGCCCCACGTTTTTATTACTTATTCCGCTGACGCAGCGACACTAAGTGCTCCTTGGTTTGTGTCCTAATTATTTTCTAGTTTTTGGTACAGCTGATGATTTAAAATAAAACCGTTTAATTTAAAAGTTTTTTTACCTATTTTTATTTTCTAGTTTTTAGATTGATTTCTGGCCCATATCATTATTGCAAACTCCTCATCCTTTCAACTGTCCACCTCCTGATTCCATTATCAGATCCTCGTTACCAAGTTGAAATTATCATAATATTGTATTGTCACGGGAACTCGATGTGTGTGCAAAGTTTCATAAGAATTGGTTAACTAGAAGTAGTTGAAAAAGCTGTCGCAAGATTTTAAACAAAGATAGTAACAAACAAATATACGGGGTTATGCTAAATAAAACCGTTTAAAAAATGGGTATGTCTGTATCGTGGGTACAAATAGATGGCGTGAATACCGTTAAACACAAATAATTCACTCACCGGCTGCAACAATGGCACATTTAAAACAATTTCAAAAGTGGATTGGCTAACCAACTATACTTAATCCTACATCCACTTTTAAGTTTTATTTATTCCAATGTTCGAAAAATATAATAAATAAAATAATACCGTAATTTTGTTTTTTTTTATATTTTCTTATATTTTAAATTGTTATCCAATACCTATATATTTTCATTGGCGTTTGCCCGAACCGGGGAACCCTTTAGCTTTAAAAATAGCATCGGGAGAGCTGTAACCGTTTTCAGGCAAGGGGAATGGATTTGAGATGATGATTCGAATATACTCTTAAGCCGTTTAAAAAAATGTGTTCCATATTTTCAAATGTTTTAAAAAAACAAATTATCCGTAACTTTTTGTTCAAGATATAGATGTAGAAAGTTAAGTATTATTTCGTAACGCCGCATGTCATAATATTTTAACATCAACTTGTTTACTTCATACTCCGCCCGCCTGGCGGCGGTGCTGTCGAGGTGTTTGCTTCAACTATAGCAACACTAAAGTAATTTTGGCCGATGACTGGCAACTTGATTGTTGTGTTACAGGAATCTCTGGGCCTGCAGTTACCTTGATTAAATTCATTATTGATAAACAGAATTATGTAACAACAACCCATGTTTCACTACTGACACCAACTTTGATATGTTTTTTGACAACATAATGTTTTGTAAATTACAGATGACAATTTACGAAAATTACTTCCATAATATAAAGATTTTTTAAGTGATGTTTTTTTAACAAAAATCACCAATTGCTAGAATTTACTAGAGACGTGTCAATACTAAAAAATATATGTATATCACCTTATTTTTGTATTACTTAATATACAGGGTGTTAATTAAGTATGTGCACAAACTTTCAGGAATTAATCTATGATTGATTTTAAGACGAAACCTTTATATTAAGTATGAGTCCGCAACGACTCTGTTTTCCAGATACAGGGTGTTAAAATTTAAAAAAAAAATAAATTTTTTTAATTTATTTTTTGAAGTGCCAGCTGCTTAATTAAAACTTTGCACACACTAATATAGATACCTAGTCAGAGAGTACATTTTGCAAATATTAAATTGTTTTTAATTCAACCATGGGCATAGATGTGCAGGGTAGACTTCTTAGGATTTTCAATAAAAAAATCCACTGACTTCTTTAAAATTTGAAAACTTTGTCGGTTGAGGCAGGTAAAAATACACAAAAAGTGTCTTTTGGTGATTTTTGATAGGATGAACTATTTTCGAAAAAAATTCCTAATTTTTCAACTTTTCTGGGAAATTATGCATTTACAGACATACGCGTTAAAAATTTAAATCTCTTGTTACATAAGTGTGAAAAAAACTATACTACGCCCATGGTTGAATTAAAAACAATTTAACACTTGCAAAATGTACTCTCTGACTATCTATTAGTGTGTGTAAAGTTTTAATTAAGTAGTTGGCACTATTGAAAAAATAAATAAAAAAATCTTAGTTTTTTCAAATTTTAACACCCTATGTATTTGGAAAACAGAGCAGTTGCGGACCCATACTTATATGAAGGTTTTGTCTTAAAATCAGTCATAGATTAATTCCTGAAAGTTTGTGCACATACTTTATTAACACCCTGTATATTTTGTAAGTACATTTAAAAAATCATTTTGTATGTACCTACAAATAAAACAAAAACTTTGTCACAACAATGCATTATAATTTCATTATAGTGCTAATGATTTTTTAGTCGATACACATTACAACCCATTATTTTCTTTTTGTTTAAATAAAAAATAGTAAATCAATAGCCTTACGTTTAAGAAGGCAAAATATAGGGTAATGACACTGGTTCCAGATCACCTACCTATGAATTATAAACATCTTTTTAACGGGCTTCAAAAAAGGAGGAAGGTTCTCAATTCGACTATTTTTTTTATGTATGTTACCTCGTATTTCCTAAACCGATTTTGATGATTATTGTTTTTATTTATTAGGGCATACCTCCGGGATGGTCACATTTAAATTTTACTTAAATCGGTTCAGTAGTTCGACTAATTTTTTTTTATTATGTATTTTTTTATGTTATCTATGTATGTCACCTCATATATTATATCCTGCATTTACCGATTTTGATTATTCTTTTTCAAAGCAATTGAGAATATCTTCAGGGTGGTCCTACATACATTTTACTTACATCGCTTCAATAGTTTTTTTTTCAATTCAGTAATCAAATATTAAGAAAAAAGTCGGTTAACAACGTGTTAACTGTGAAATATGTATTGCAAAGCTACTAAAAAGTGAAATATAAAAAAAATATAACCCTCTTCAAAAAAGCCACTTAAAAGAAGAAAATAATAAAATTTTGAGGTCAGCGCCAATTTAATAAGGTAAAAGTAGATAATAATATATGAAAAGTTTTAGTATACCTAATTAAATTGGCACCAACCTCAAAATTTTATTATTTACCTCTTTTTAGTGTCTTTTTGAAGGAGGTTCTATTTTTTTTTTTTTTAATTATTTTATATTATTGTATTTGTAAATAGATTACAGGTACCTACATAAAAATATATATGAATATAAATATACACGTCTAATTGATAACCTCCGCTTTTTTAATGTCGGTTAAAAAAATTCAAAATATTATTTGGCAAGGTAGCTATATACATTAAACAATAGGAACTTACTTGAAAATTAAAATTTTAATTTTTCCTCGCACCAATAAAATACCTGCCCTATTAAAATAATACATTTGATCGTATAAATATAAAAATGGTTATCGTAGGTAAGGAATCAGGAACTGGGGCTTTTACCCTAGTTCCGACAGTACCTAATAATATCATAATATTAGAAAGCATGAAACAAAAAAAATAAATAAAATACTGTTTCAAAAATATCTGTATAAAAGAAAGAAAATATTGATTAAAAAATATAGAAATACAGATAATAATTTTACATACCTACAATTATAGTGTTTATATAAATTATGCGTTATATAAATCACATTAATATTTAACAATTTATTTAATTTTTATATATCAAAACTGTTATAACACTTGTTCATCTTTTTACGAAATAGCATTTTTGTAATTTAAATTTTTTTAGAAATTTAATTCTTCGATAAAAGTTACGTCCTCAAAGTTCTAGCTTCGGTTGAAAAAATCATCTCCAACCGGATTAGTTAAAATTAGTTAAGATGTAATTTTGTCTTGTTTTGTTTTATTGACATGTCACACATATACTGTGTATCTCTTTTTATGGCTAAATAAATATATCATATTATCTTATTGTAAAAAATATAGATACTCAAAAATTAAGGCCATTAGCGTCTAAAACTTCGGTCGGACTTTAGTATGCACTCCAAAATTGCACATTATTCCTCGGACTAATACAAGGGATTTTAGGGATAACGTTATCCGGTCTCTAGTAAATAATTTCGGTTTACAAGATTTCATGGGAATAATCAGTTTTTCCGTAACCGAGTCTGTTCCTCTGTCCACATGTGAGTGCATATTTTAATAATTCAACTGGTTAATTTAAAATATCTTTTTGAAACACAGGTAGGTATATGATTTATTAAAGCTAATGAATTATTAAAGATATTATATTGATTTTATGTGTCATTAAAACATTACTATTTCCGTTTCATCTAATATTTCTAAAATGCCATCCCATTATGAGACATTAGACGTTATTCACTTCAAAAGCACTGAAGGATTTTTGTACGCTTTTGAAGTTATACTTCTTTTGGCGCGTTGTGGAAAAATGATGATAGTGAATTTTTAGGATGCGCGCACATCGCGTCACGAAAATTTACTGACACCATGAAGTTGCAACTAAATTCACACCTTGAAGTTAGTCGTTAGTAAAACTTCAACAGCTAGAGTCGTTACACCAGTCAAAATGTGACAAGGGCGTTTTCAGTTTTGATTAACATTAATAAAAGCTATTGATTTGCAAACGCTCATTTATGCCGCTTTCGTTAAATATGAGTTCGTCGCATTGTCATCTGTACTCCTTGCTCAACTAGCTTCGCTCTAATTGAACTGTCAAAATCACTGTCAAATAAAAAAGTGAGGTTACAGTACGAATAAAATTATATGCGTTTTTAAATTATTGAGGTTAAGGAGGTATGTATTATTTTTTTTAATAAATAATTAGATATAAATATAATAAATAAATATATTTAATAAATTAATAATTTATTAAATTAAATTTATTTATTTAATATCTTTATTTTATTATTTTATCGTCTTTTTTACAAACGTTTAGTACTGGCACGTGGGATAAAATTTTTGGAATTATTTTTGTTTTGTTACGTAAAAGAAGTATAACTTCTGACGTGCGTAGATAGTACACACACACTCTTTTTTTATACACAAATTAAAATATAGGCAACTATAATAGGCAATCCAAGTGTGCAAGCTTTCACGGCCGGCATTGTTCCAAATCTTCATGGTTTCCGGGCTTGTAGGCCGTGGTCCGGTGGTATTTCTACCTGACGTTTCGTCTACAACTGCGGTAGACATTCTCAAAGGCGATGTGGCAGCGGTCGAAGTGTCCTCCTTGGCGGCTCACAGATGAGTGTGATCTGTGAGCCGCCAAGGAGGACACTTCGACCGCTGCCACATCGCCTTTGAGAATGTCTACCGCAGTTGTAGACGAAACGTCAGGTAGAAATACCACCGGACCACGGCCTACAAGCCCGGAAACCATGAAGATTTGGTATAATAGGCAATATTCGAAAAGCAGAGAGTATTGATTTATTTACCACTTTGAATATTTCCACAAACATATTTCGCATGTGTAAAAATATTAACTTACACAAATACGCGATTGGCATATTTATTCTAATGATAGGGTTTTATGCAAAACAAAATACAGAGCTTTTATAGAACGATACCGGAATGTACAGCGAAACCTCTTGTAAATAGATTTCCTAATTTTAGCACTGTCGTATAACTGGTAAATCAACCAGTGCGAAGTAAACATTCTACAAGTATATCGATATTCAATATCTATAATATGAAAATTGAAGGAAAACCTCCGTGGCTCAGGACCCATAATAGCAATACTGATTTCTATTGGACAAGCAGCCAATTATATATAATTGATACCAGACAGAGGGCAGTATAGCCTAATGGTTAGCATGCTTGGTGCCGCAACCTTCTAGACTGGACTGCCGTGAGTTCGAATCTCACCTGCGCTCATGGATGTTTTGTGATGTTATTTAGTTTTAAGTTAGTTGTTATTTAGTGTAGTTAAAGACGCTAATGACCTTAGATGTCGACGCGTCTATAATCTACAATAAATAAATAAAGATACCAGACATATCGGAAAAAATCATTTTACCAACCATAGTCACAGTCAGGAATCTAACCTGAACCTTTCTACTTTCGCGGCGGTATGAGCTTACAGTATACTCAACCGTGACATGATTACCAAACTAATATTCTTCTTATATGCTTCGGAATCAATTGATTTCCACTACATGCGAGTGTTATTTAATTATAGCTAGGTTGTAGATGTGAATCATCGTACTAGCGAGAGCTAACCATGAAAGTGGAATAGTTCAGGTTAGATTCCTGACTGTGACTACGGTTGGTAAAATGATTTTTTCCGATATGTCTGGTATCAATTATATAATTGGCTGCTTATCCAATAAAAATGTTTCAATTGCAAATCAGCCGTAGAAATCTATTAATTTAGCAAAACTGATGTTTAAATTATTTGCATCTATTTACTAACGTTTCGGTAACTCTTCGTGTTATCTTCAAAGTACGTTAGTAAATACATGCAAATAATTTAAACATTGCTATTATTGATCCTGAAACACGGAAGTATTCCTTCAATTTTCATATCAATTTTTATGATCACTTTCTACTCTAAAAACCATAGAATCAATTTAACCATTCATTAAAATATATCTATTACAATAAAAATATCGCTATGTCTGTCAATTACGAATGAGCCATTTTCCTGAGAGTAGTTCTTTCAATTATCCACGAGAAACAGCACTATAGGTAGGTACAAACATTAGTGTCGTGTCATTTTAGTGGTATAACTTAATTATTTAATTAATTTAATCTTGATTCGTTAACCCTTTCGCTTCGAACGGGACCATTTTTGATTTTTTTTTACATATTGGTATATTGAATGTATACTATATATACGCAACTTTTACTATTTTCCCCAGCACTGATGCCATCAGTGTTTATAAGATAACTGTAGTATAATACCTACTAGATGTCAGCACTCAGCACATTCAATTACTTCATGCGATGTTTATATTTATAAGCAGTTTAATTTATGATCACCTGTATAATAAAATACATGAAAATGAACAAACTTGACATTGGGCGTTTTACAAATTAATGCCACGAACATTCCAGCATTCTAGAATCAAGATTAAGGCATAACTGTCTTAAAAAAAACGAAATTTCATTTTCGTAAAACGACAATAAATTAATAAAATTATGCGCGTTAGAAAATATTTTATAACCTAAAATTTGAGATAGGATTCATTCATAATTCAATTAAAATTTATTTTAAAGTTTCCTGTTAAAACCGACTAAAATATTGTGATAACATAAGTTAAAAAAAATATAATAAAATAATAATAGAAAATATAGTTCCTTTCAAATTAGCAATATACTTAATTATTACGTTTTTTTAGAATAAAATGAGCATTTTACGATATATTTTTAATAATTGGTATTGAGTTATGATATTTTTTCGTAAATTTTAAAATGATCAAAAAATATTGTCCATGAAAAATTTTATATCTATTTCTGATATATTTATATTTTTCGCATGACGATATAAAGAGAAATTATTGTAGACGATCGACGACTTATTACCGTCTATTTATGACATGAATAAAGTACGGCACAAATACAACAAAAAATATTCAGACATCAAAATGACTGATTAAAAAAAAAAAAATAATTTGACAGGTACTAACCGTTATAAAGTATAGTGGTGCCACGGCTGGCTTCCGGTGAATGCGGCGGTGGACTCGGTGCCGTCGCCCCAGCAGTAGGACTTGATGGTCCCCAACAGGTCGCCGTAGCCGACTTGTCCACACTGTTAACAATCACCATCGCCGGCGAATCACCAACAACATCGATCTCCTCGTCGTCTTCTTCGACAACCACCGTCGTCTGCTGTTGCTGCTGCTGTTGTTGCGTATCGGCGCTTCCACCACCTTCCGCAGTACCCGGCGGATCTTCTGCACGATCTGGCCATGGATACGCTTTCCATTTCTTTGCCATCAAACAACGAGGCATTTTCTTCGACGTCTTTCAGTTTATATCAAGTCCGACGCCTTTTGCAACGTCTTCGACGTGCGTCAATACAGCTGACGCGATTACAGCACCAGGACAACGTACTTCTGGCAGAAGTATGCAGAAACGACGCCGCAACTACTGTTTGATTTATCGACGCCAATTTGTTGCTTTGATTTGACCTCGACACGAACACGTCACACTTTTGTTTCGCAAAAGAAGTAGCAGAACGTCTGACGAATTCTTTCACTTTCGTCATCCGAAATAATTATTATTGGATGATTTTTTAGTTTTTTTAGTGTGTTTTCAAAGGTGGTGGACGGTTCTTGTTTTTTTCAGCGGTACTTAAAAAAACGGCGACGTTACGATCCGATTGTTGCATCAGCAGCATACCAGTGCCGATTATAAACGGATAGATTCAATAATCACGTGGAGGAAAAACAGAATGAAAAACGTGCCTCCACTTTCAGGCGAAGCAATTATATTTTGCAAAAGCGGTTTCTTAAAAAGTTACAGTTTTAAATTCTCGCGCGCGAATAAAACACACAACTCTCGTTTGTTTGTTTGTTTTTTTATTAACTATTTTTTTTATAACAAAAGACTGCACATTTAATATATTATATATGTTATAGGACGAGGAGAGAATGATAAGTTAACTGAACACACGTATTAAGTATATATACACACACAATCACACTTAGAGAGACATCGAAATAGAAGTACCCCGTATAAGAGAACTGAACAAACTAAACTAAACTGCTGCAACCCCTCCTCAGTGGCTTTTGAGTTCACCCTTACCCTCGTGACGCCTTTTATATATTATACGCTGGCGCACGGCTATAGTGGGGGGAATACGGCACCACCAGACGGCGAAAGCGTGACATCCCTTCGGGCGCAGCGTGCGCAACAACCCTCACTGTCTATATAACACTACCAAACTGTTGACGTTTCACTCACCCGCGTATGCGCGCCGTGATTCTGTCTCGCTTCCACACACATCGATTCGTATCCGCGACCGACAGCGGCAAAGGGGTGTTTTTGTATTGAAACTTACAAACACCGACCATTTGGGGATGTTTTCATATATAGAAGTTCAAAGTTCAATTTTAAATTATAGAAAGAAAATTTAAAGAAATGAACAGTTTTCTTAAGAGGGAAAATCTAAAGTCAATATAAAAAACGGTGTTGGTTGAAGTGAATTGTTCTTCGTCGTTAACATTACCGAATCGTTTAACACAAATGTGACAGGAGCTTTGTTTAATAGCACGTGGTCTAAAAGCTCCTTATATGACTAAATGAGTGACAGTGAAATGTAATATAATAAACTTATTATTATACAGGGTGACTCATGATGTCGGGGAAAAACTTCACAGGGTGATTCCTATGAGTAATTCAAATAAACATGTGTCCGAAAATGCTTGCTAACGGAACTGTAGCCCCTCAAAATTTATTACTTATAACCCCAATCAATCATTCAAAGATATAAATAAATAGATAGATTTATTGCTAGTATTACGTAAGCAGATTTTTTGCAATTATTAACGCAAATGAACTGTCAAATTTTTTTGAAAATGAAGTGAAAAGTAAGTATTTTATAGTGGATATGGCGAAAAATATATACAGGCTGTTTCATAATATATGCGCAGGACTTCAGGATGTGATAGCTCGTCCAAAAATATGAAAAAAGTTTCTATTAACTTACCCTCTAAAATGCACCATTTTAGAGATACAGGGTGTTGATACAGGGTGTTTGGGGAATTTTGAAAGGCAAGTTTTGTATCATTTTTTCATTTGTTTTAAATTTTGCAATTATGAAATCAACGTTTGGTTTTGTTACTTGTTCTAACGTTTAAATAAATTTTGTTTAATTAGTAAGAAAAAAATTTTATTTAAAAAAATTGACCATGTTTTTCAACATAAAAGTTGATTTTTCTCGAAAACGATCGACTTTACAGCTTATAACCAAGAGTACCTTTTTTGTGTAGAAAACATTGGCGGTTCAAATAGGCGTCTCAAAACCGTACTTTTTCCAGTAGCGTAGAAGTTGGGGAGAAAAACACCCACTACCCCTTCAAAACCTTCACCAATTATGACTTAAAAAAAAAATTTCCGCACAAAACATAGCTTATTATGAGTAGAAAATGCTTACAAAAGCTGTTTTCTGTACGATAAACAGTTCCGGAGATATTCGCAAAAAACTATTTTTTTTTTCAATTTCAACACCCTGTATCTCTAAAATGGTGCATTTTAAAGGGTAAGTTAATAGAAACTTTTTTCCATATTTTTGGACGAGCTATCACATCCTGAAGTCCTGCGCATATATTATGAAACACCCTGTATATTATATCTCGTGCGAAATGATATTATGACTGTAAACTAAAAACTCGTTATAGCTCGTTTTACATACTTAGGTACTGTCACTACTCGTCAGTAATATACCCCATTACACATCTAGATATACAATATACTATTAAAATATGATCCTCTAAAATTTTTTAACCAATAATAATTCATTAAAATTTTAATTTATAAACAAATTTGAAAATAAAAAACAATTCATAATAACTAGTATTATTATGAATTGTTTTTTATTTTCAAATGTAAAATAATAGCCAACAGAATTTTGATTAAGAAATATAAATTTTAAGACCCGTAATTTACTACCTGAATTTTTTGCTGTATTTAAGGGTATTAAACCTTGGTGCCCTTGTCATCAACAAAGTTTGTGAAAAAAAAGGGAAGGAAGTGCGTCTGGCACACTTACAAAATTATCGACCCCACGTCAAGTATCTTATTTCATCAAATTATCTTTCTTTAAAAGCATTTATGATTTTTAAAAAGGTAAGTACATACCGACTATGTAACCGTTATAACCATATGATTTTTAGTGTTACAATTTTATAAAAAAACATTTACCGTTACTTAAATGATTTACCACTTCAAAACCAAACCTCTCTTATTTTTTAAATATCTTATTTCACTAAGATTATATCTTTTGAAAAGGTGTTATTTTTACATCGAAAAAAACATGTTTTAATACGAGGGTTGCTAAAAAATTATCATTTCCATTTAAGTAATATACAAAGTGAATTAACATGCACTGGATGTAAAAATACTTTGAAAGTTAAGATAGAATTCGCTCGATTTTCTAAATGATTTTACATTATTGTTTATTTTTACACAGAAAACTTCATAAAAACTTAGACTTTTACTGTAAAGTTAAACAAATTTGTGATTTTTTACATAAAATAAATTAAAATCACATAATTTGTGTAATATTCCAATAAAATGTGTAAAAATTACAAAATAAAATGTATAGTTACATATATAAAATGGATGAATACAAAATAAATTAATGTAAAATTAGTAACCACGCATGCGCAATGTGTTTTTATGGAATCTACGCGATGTGCAGACGATACCTGTTTGCGACGCCATTGTCTCTTTGTGTGCCTATTACCAAATTAATCGCTGGCTACAAATGGAACATCGATAATCTATGTAATCGGCCTTCTCATTTCTTACAGTGTGCACTTCACAGCACTCGGATATGAATTTATAGCAATTAAAAAGAAGGCAAAAATGAAGAATACCAAAATTCCGAAAGCGGAGCCGTTTTCGGGGAATTTTGGATATACACGACATTTACACGTATTATACATACGGGAAATTTTGGATCGCAGTTTTCCTAATTAAGTGTTAAGTCAGGAGATGGGGGTGACCACGGTATTGGTCCGCCCCATCCAATCATTTTTTTTAATAAAATCGCGATTCAAAATTCCCCGTACGCGTATACCCAAATCTCCCCCAAAACGGCACTCCGCTTTCAGAATTTTGGTATTCTTTATTTTTGCCTTCTTTTTTAATTGGAAAATACATATCCGATCGCTGGGGAGTGAATATTGAGCCATCCTGTTTACGTTTTATTAAAATGACTGCCAAAAAAGTTAATGGCTACGAATGATTGTAAATTATATACGCCCGACAACTGAGGTCATTAACGTCTGTTAATGGCTACGAATTAACTTTATTCAGGAAAATGAAAATTTTAAAATGATATTAAAAATAACAGCTTTTTCTCAATTTTTAACCATTTCCGGAATTACCGATTTAAACGTAAAAAAGTGACTTACCATAACTGAAAATCTTGGAGAATTGAATACCTGAAACAACAATAAAGATACAATACAATATCACGTAATATTATGAATGCAAATAAAATTATAAGTAATAAAAATAAATTGCATTTGCAGCAATAAAAGAAATGCATTTTGCTACAATAATATGTTAGACTGACGTGAATCGAGAGGGAAAATAATGTTTATTATAGAATAATACGAAAATTTAAATAATAAGTATATGTACAGCACAGTTCCAATTATCTGATTCAGTTATCCGTTCCAATTTATCAAACACAGCCAATGAGACAGATCGGCTTTCTTATAAATTATAAGTAACAGAAATAATATCGAATTCGAAGTTGCTATAATTAAATAGAGCAATTTGATCCTTGAAAACAGTGTAAAGATATAATATTACTAAAAATGTACTTACAAATTATTACCAACTATCCATGTAAACAATTTGAGATCAATAACGTGCGTGCAGGAGTATTTTTTTACACTTAATTTGTATACGAACTTTATAACAAAAATTAATGTTCTAATAAAATATTATCACTTATAATCTGCACTTTTAAACACTTAAAATATAACTGGACAGATACCTGAATTTACAAGTTTGTAAAGAAAAAATCAATTATGTAATGACTATTAATAATTAGAAGTCAAATGATAAAATTACTTAACTTTGCATTTGTAACAGACGTGAGACGACTTGTAATTATAGCAACCATCAAGGGACATATTGTGTTCCTTTAATTTTTTTTTTTAGAATTGCTTTCATATAAGTTACAATTCATTTTTTTACATGTAATTAAAATATTTTTTGAACTGGAGTACCATTGTAGCTTAGTGTAGTAGTTATAGTCTCAAACCTGACATTCGGGACCCGGGGGTTCAAATCCCATATTCGATCCTAGATATATTGTGTATTGTCGTCTTGACCTAGCTCCTCTTATGTCCAAGCATTATAGACTTTTTAGGAGAAATAATTAAAGTAAGATGAACTTTGTTCAAAATGAATTCTTAAAAGGGCTAGAAATAAGATACTAAAAAGTTCCTATCTAAATCGTGGATGGAACATCTTCTTTTGAGTGAAAAACTACCCCTAGGGAGTGGACCCATTTTGAGTTTTCCTCATATAACTTCTAAACCGTTACTCGGACGAAAAAATATTGTTACGGATCACCCTGTATATAAACGGCAGGCAATTTTTATTATTATTATTGTAGATTATAGACACGTCGACAAGTCAGGCCATTAGCGTCTTCAACACAACAATTAATAATCCATTTGTGTATTAGAATCTGCCAGCCGGCATACACAAACCGACTGGTATGAGCTCGGGCTCCTGGGAACGCCAATACCCAAAGAACATTAGAATGCAATTGCGAGAACAACTACACTCCAATGTTCCCCCTGAACGGCAGGCAAGAGTTCTGAGAAACGGGGTATGCTTACTGTAACAACTAGTACCTGCGCGAAAGTTCTAGAGAAAGCGAGAACACACTAGGCTTACGCCACGCAGCATATATAAACAGCCAGTACGAGTGAGCGAGGGAATCAGTCAACGGTGAGTCACGCAGTCAAGTCTACGGTGGATCAGTAATATAAATAGTGCCGTGATATAAATAAATAAACTGATAAAATAAATACTAGTGTATAGTGGTAATAATTACGAGTTATTGTATATAGTTGCTTTGCTTTGCTTTTAATTACTGTTTAGTTATTGTTTACTTGTGTTGATTGTTAGAACTGACTTTTCGTTGTTGCATTCATTATTATTGTGTTTTTAATTATTGTAAATAAATATTTATTCCGCCAACTCAGAAAACAGTTTTCTTACAATATAATAGGACAAAAATTGCACAGCAGATTTTTGTCTACAAAGTACAGTTCTCACAATTGTATTTTTTTTTAATTTAAATAGAAACAAATGTCAAAAATTCGTTCACCTACGAATAATAAGACATATATTATTGAAAAGTAAAAAAATGTTGACAAGTGCTGTGTTGTTATTAATTTTCAATAATCATATTCGTTAGTAAATTCTAGACCGTCACTACGATAATAAAATTCAGCTGCTCGCCACTAACAATGTTTCAACAAATTATTTATTCGTCAGTTAAGTATATAATAATATGCATTCACCTATACGGAAACCATACAGGCCTCCAAATATAATATTCTGTGTAATATATAAAATACACCCCTTGTTAATAATAAGGCAGCAATGCGCAAGCAACATATCGGAATATAACACACATGGTTCCGCAAGCAGAGGCTGTGTGTTGCGCTTATAGAGGTTAGGGGGTGCTCGTGCCGAACCACCGAGCTCTATTATAACCATCTTTCCATTTAGTTGTTCCAAATTTCAAGTTTCTAGCTTCAGCGATTTGGCCTGGGCGTTGATTTGTCAAAAAACCCTACATCCCCGTTTGAACCCCTTAGGGGTTGAATTTATTTCTAAAAACGATTATTCATGTATTTTCATCGGGAATACATATGTGTACAAAATTTCAAATTGATCGGATACGTAGATGTCGTTCAAAATTGACTTGCAAGATTTGACCTAAACAAACACACAAACCAACAAACAAACACACAAACTAACTAACATATATTGAAAGTTAAATAAAAGCAACTTAGTAAATTATTTCGAATGAATTAAAATATATATTATAGAGTGGGTGCTTACTTGATGTAAATTAATATTAAACATTTTGAATAATAATAAAACACGAAGTTTTTTAAATTTACACTATATCTTTATTTTATGGCAATTGTTTTGTTAGAAGTCACTGTGTTGACGGAACAATTGTCATAAAATAAAGATATAGTGTAAATTTAAAAAACTTCGTGTTTTATTATTATTCAAAATAATTAAAATATAACCTATAAATATCTAAATAATGGATTTAGAAAAAGTTATTGTTATGTATTCATCAAATATCAGAATTATATCTTACATAAATTTGCTTTTAATACATATTTTATATATAAATTTAAAAATATATTATTTATTAAACAATATACGGTATAACCTACGTTTTGCTACATTCGAGTAAGTTAGCAATACTGACTTCATTCCTTATTTAGGCCATTTACACCATGCTTATTCCAGTCTCAAGTGAAAAATTGTCCTCGAATTGCACTCTAGCACGCGCAGGGTGGAGCTCTACGATCGTGTCAATGATGAAACACCAGTGGCAGCCATGTATATCACATAAACACCTGGGACAGTGGTTACTCTAGCGGATCGGCAAGCCACGTGGCGCACTGCTAATGTCGCCCTATCTCTCAACTCTACCTGTACAATGCAATAACACACACACACAGACACACATAAGCGCGTGCGAGGAGCAACACGGCTAGCATGCATATACAGCCGGTACGCCACACGTCTTTCTGCCAGTCTTCCGCTACTAGACAAGCAGACAGACAGACAAGACACTGGATATTATGTGAGAGGGGTTCACTCTGGATCGGATCTAGGTACCATATGCCTTCGTATGAATGCCATTAGTCCAGGTTATGATGAATTAAAAGTGCATTGTTGCAGATGGATATCTGAACCCACAAGCAAAATGTGGTCTATGTCGAATTTTTAATCGCACCTTCAGACAATATTTGTTATAGTTTACGTAAAGATTTTGTAGTCCACATAAAAATATAAATGAAACTTTGTATTTAAAATAATTTGAAAAAGTAAACGGTTTATTAATCGGTTTGAATTGTCAGTAGTAATTTTTGAAGCTATGCTTCTATAAGCGCGTTAGACGATTTCTGTAGTGATGAGCAAAGCAAGACCAAGACCAAGACTTGGACAGTCTTGGTCTTGGTCTTGCTGATTCAGTCTTGGTCTTGGTCTTGCTCAAATATGTCTGGTTTTGGTCTTGGTCTTGCTTATTTAGTCTTGTACTTGGTCTTGCGTATCAAGTCTTGGTCTTGGTCTTGCATATTCGGTCTTGGTATTGGTCTTGTTCTTGTTCATTCGGTCTTGGTCTTGCTAGTCTAATGATAGTCTTGGTCTTGCGAAAAAGCAAGACCAAGACCAAGACTTGGACAATCTTGGTCTTGGTCTTGCTGATTCAGTCTTGGTCTTGGTCTTGCTCAAATATGTCTGGTTTTGGTCTTGGTCTTGCTTATTTAGTCTTGTACTTGGTCTTGCGTATCAAGTCTTGGTCTTGGTCTTGCATATTCGGTCTTGGTATTGGTCTTGTTCTTGTTCATTCGGTCTTGGTCTTGCTAGTCTAATGATAGTCTTGGTCTTGCGAAAAAGCAAGACCAAGACCAAGACTTGGACAGTCTTGGTCTTGGTCTTGCTGATTCAGTCTTGGTCTTGGTCTTGCTCAAATATGTCTGGTTTTGGTCTTGGTCTTGCTTATTTAGTCTTGGTCTTGGTCTTGCGTATCAAGTCTTGGTCTTGGTCTTGCATATTCGGTCTTGGTATTGGTCTTGTTCTTGTTCATTCGGTCTTGGTCTTGCTAGTCTAATGATAGTCTTGGTCTTGCGAAAAAGCAAGACCAAGACCAAGACTTGGACAATCTTGGTCTTGGTCTTGCTGATTCAGTCTTGGTCTTGGTCTTGCTCAAATATGTCTGGTTTTGGTCTTGGTCTTGCTTATTTAGTCTTGGTCTTGGTCTTGCGTATCAAGTCTTGGTCTTGGTCTTGCATATTCGGTCTTGGTATTGGTCTTGTTCTTGTTCATTCGGTCTTGGTCTTGCTAGTCTAATGATAGTCTTGGTCTTGCGAAAAAGCAAGACCAAGACCAAGACTGCAAGACCAAGACCAATTTTGCTCATCACTAGATTTCTGGCAGGGGATAAACTTATAGGTTCACGTCACGCTCATGTTATTAAAAATATAACTATAATAGCTATGACCAGCGGTGAAAGTAATATACTGGCGCACGCGCAGTGGCCTATGTACACATATATGCACCAACAGCGTTTTATAGGACACAAAAAAATAAAATGGCGTCAGATTTCAAAATGGCGACCATATGTATCTACTTTTGTAAAAATTATCCGATCTTTTTGAAAATTGATATTTAAGAGTTTTAAAAGACACAAAAAATAAAATGGCGTCAGATTTCAAAATGGCGACCATATGTATCTACTTTTGTAAAAATTATCCGATCTTTTTGAAAATTGATATTTAAGAGTTTTATAGGACACAAAAAAATAAAATTGCATCAGATTTCAAAATGGCGGTCAAATAATAACTTTTCAATTGTATTGTGCTTTGATAAATTCGGTTTTATATACAATGCGTAAAAAGCATAGCTTTTGTCGGGTGTCCCATAACACCTCTTGACTTTTTTTTCGCTGCTGGTTTTATGACCGGGAGTTTTAAGAAAAAAATAGAGAACTTTCGAATTTTATAATTTGAACACAAATTGCGTTTCTGAAAAAAATTACAATTTATCAGATGTTTTTAATTGTTCATGCTTAATTAGAAAGTCATGTTGACAATGACCACCAGAAAATGATCCCTTTAAAATTTATAAAAAAAATGTCATCAAAAGAAAAAAAACTTGTATCCAAACAAGATATAGACATTTACGTGTGTTTATTGGAATTTTTATTATCTTTTTTGAGATAGATATTTTAAAATGTTAAGGGGGAAAATTTAACTGGTTTCGTGACGCTGTTGTAGAAAAATGTTTCAAAGCATATAACCAGACGTCCTTTTTATTTTCCTTAGCACATAATCGGAAATCATTTTTATTTTCCTTATACAGGAAAAAATAGATTACTCGATGACTCATACATGATTTCTTATACAGAACTATACAAAAAATTGCTAAAAAAATTATAATAAAGTATAAGAGATCAAAATTTGGCATAATCCACTTTGCTTTATTGTCTACAGATATGCACAATGCACGCGCGTCTGCATTCTGCACTTACGGTATTGCAATGTGTACAGGAATTGGAAATGTTTCATTCATTATAAAAAGCTCTGCCATACCCTAAAAGATATTTCATAGCTTCAAAAAAATAACATATGTATTTATTTCATATAGCGTCAACTGAATTGAAAAGGGGAATTTTAAAAGTTTTGTGTCGTTTAAGATCTTTAATAAATATAGAAATCCACAGAACTAGTTGTGAGGGGCTCACTTCGAAATCATTTGCACAAACCGTGAGGTGGGTCGTTTATTAGGACTAAAGTGCGACCCTTGAGGTCTACACGACGAACTTCCCAGTTTGATAAATATTTAATAACAATAATTAAATTAGATATTACACAGAAAAGTAATCATTTTAATCATTAAAACATAATTATTATTTATTTTAACAATAATTTAAAAAAAACGGCTGAACCGATATTTATAAAAATTATGTCGAATCAAAATGACGTTAACACGCCTCGATTGACACCCTTACGAAGTCGATATAATTTTTTATTCGCGAGATATTGTGTAAAATTTACTTTTTTGGAGTCTATTTGGTTAAGAAAAAAGAACGGCTGAACCGATTTTGAAAAAATTCTTTCAGATCATATTTACGTTAATACGCGTCGATTGGCACCCTAACGTAGTCGATATCATTTTTCATTCTCGAGATTTCGTCTTAGAAAGAAATGGACACATACGTACACACACACACACACACATTCCTTGCACTCCTTGATGAAATTTGGTAGATTTACCAACAACAAATAAGTTTATTCAAAATCCGTCCAATGGTTTCTGAGCTACCGCATCAGAAACTCGTAAAATAAGTTGCCATTACCGTCACAAACCAATAAGCTTCCGAGAAAATCCATCAACTAGTCGCTGGCTAGGTAATTCATTAAAACATTAATTTCTAAGTACAAACGAAATTGGTAGTTGACAATTTTTTTTTATTTATTGCGCTTCTTGCAAAACTCTAAGCAGTCCTTATAAACAATAGACTTATCATGTTAATACGTATAATTTATTGATTTCTTTCACCGTGTGTTGCACTGCATGATACATGATCTTGTTTATTTGTCGGGTTTCTCATATCCTCGACATTCACTCGTAATATACTCAACACACAGCCGACAGAACTTGCAGTGACTGGAGCAAACGATATTTTTATAAGAATAGAAATATATAAAAGAATGTAGGCTTTCACGGCCGGCGTTAATAGAATTAAGATAAGAATCTTTCGGGTTTATGAGCCGTGGTCTACTGGAATGGCTTCTTCGTCTTCCAAACGTTTCGCTTGAAACTGCGGCAAGCATCTTCAGTGGTGTGTTCGACGTGAGAAGAACACTACGATCACGTCGAACACACCACTGAAGATGCTTGCCACAGTTGCAAGCGAAACGTCTGGAAGAAGAAGAAGCCATGCTTGTAGACCCACGGCTCATAAGCCCGAAAGATTCTTATCTTAATTCTAATAGAATATAGATAGATTAGGGGGCAGGAAATATTATTCCCGCTGCATCTAACTAGACCTTGAGAAGATACTCCAGTCCATTCGTGATGGACTTGATGAACCTCTTGGTACCTGTCCAAAAGAATAAGAAATGTGTTTGGTTGAGGCAATTGAATCAGGTTCGATCCTAGGATTGATCTTCCGTCTGTCCTTGATATATAAAATAACAAATACACGCAACAAAAAAAAATAATAAAGTTAAAAATATTGACCTAAAGAATTGCTAACATACCCTAATTTAGCAGCATTGCACTAACAGTTCTAATTAAAAATTTTGTTTGAAAATTCCGCAGTGAATTGAAAGATTTTTTTGTTTACCGCCAGAGTTACCTAGGTCCAGTACTGAAGTAATGTTTTCAATTTATTAATATTTTTAATAATATCCAATTGATACTGTCTCAAATACTATAGAATCAATTAAACAGAAGTTTAAGATGAACTCTTGAAAGCAATAGTAGGTAGGTACTTCTCTCAATTTGTTTTTTATTTAATACCTGATAAAATCATTTTTGACAACGAGTGTTTTTTTGTTTTTAGGGTTCCGTACCTCCGTATGGAACCCTGCCTACGATGTCTGTCCGTCCGTCTGTTTGTCACAGGGCTCTATCTCACAAACGGTAAGAGGTAGCTAACTGAAATTTTCACAGTTAGTGTATTGTTGTGGCATGAATCCTGGCAAATAATAATTAGAATTAAATAATCAATTAATTTCAATAAACTAATGTTTTTATTTTACTGTACTTCTATATACAGTAGTATTATAGTTATAGATTTGGACCACGTATAGTCGATTGAACGATGATGTCAAACGTCGTCCGGATAGCTCAGTGGTACAGTGTTAGACTGAAGATATAAAGTTACCCAGTTCGATACCGGGTTTCGCGCAATATTTTTGTTCTTTTATTCATAAAATATTCTGTTAATATATTTTTTACTTTAAAAATTAATTTAACTAAATTTGATACGGAAAAATTTTGAAACATTAAAAAGAATAAAAGGGCTTGAGAATGGCCGAGCGTGTAGCAATGCTGTTGTTTACATGGCGTTGCTATGGTTCCCCAGTACCCGCGTTCTAGTCCAAGAGCTGGTAAAAGTGTCAACTGGATTTTCAATTTATTATTAAAAAAAAATTATGATTTGAAAATATGAATTGGTGCTAGGCCCAAATAACCTTAGCTGTTGGTGGTTCTTAAAACACACACCCAAAAAAGAACAAAATAAAATATAAGTAAAAAAAACTTTTTAAAATCAAGCTCAAATAAATAAATCTGTTAATTTTTATTACCTAACTCCTTATTTTTATTATTGTACGGAACCCTCGATGTGCGAGTCTAACTCGCACTAAGCCGCTTTTTTTAACCGACTTCAAAAAAGGAGGTGGTTCTCAATTCGGTTGTATTTTTTTTATGTTTGTTACCTCAGAACTCCGTCATTTATAAACCAATTTGAAAATTTTTTTTCTTATTTGAAAGGATATACTTTCAGATTAATCCCATAGAAATTTCATCAAAATCGGTTCAGTAGTTCGGCTGATTTTAATAAAAGCTAGTAACGGCGTGTGATTCCTTAAGGTAAATGTCACTTTTTGACACATCAGACAGCGTAAGAAAGTCGGTTTAATAAAAGTGAGTATAGGCGTGTGATTCCTTTAAGGTAAATGTCACTTTTTGATACTAAAAAGTAAAAAATAAAAAACTTTTTAACAAAAAAAAAACCTCCTTCAAAAAGCCACTAAAAAGAGGAAAATAATGAAATGTTGAGGTCTGCGCCAATTTAATAAAATATGAAGTTGGATAAAAAGAAGATATTAATCACGATACTATACTTTTTAACCGACTTCATATTTTATTAAATTGGCGCAGACCTCAAAATTTCATTATTTTCCTCTTTTTAGTGGCTTTTTGAAGGGGTTTTTTTTTGTTAAAAAGTTTTTTACTCTGCTATTTCGTTAAAGCCGGTACGTCAATCTATTCTGAATATTTCCATTGGATTGTCACCACATATCGTGAAACCTGTGTTTTTTAAAGACACACCGGTTAGAGCCAGGCCTGGTGGTCAGGTATTGTACTACTTGCAGCAGGCTTTTTATTATCTGTTTGTGGTTTTAGAGTACGGCCACTACTACGAGGGTGACACGGTGTGTAATGCGGGGTCGCTCACCTCACCTCAACAGGACATACACACACTTCCTTTGCCTCACCAAAGCCGGGTTTTTGGTTGCCGTAGATCGGATATGGCGCAGATCAACCACAACGCAGGGCAGTCTTAAATCTCTGACTATTAGACTAACCCATATCCCTAACATTTTTTTTTTGATTTTTATCCCAGAGCAGGGTGGCCATTTTTTCTCCAGAACAAATTTCCCTGACTTTTCCCGGTTTTCTATAGGTGATTTTTTTAGTTTTCTCCCTGACTTTACTGTTACAAAACTGTTTTCTGAGTTGACGGAATAAATATTTATTTACAATAATTAAAAACACAATAATAATCAACGCAACAACGAAAAGTCAATTCTAACAAATAACACAAGTAACAATAACTAAACAGTAAACAATAACTAAACATCCAGGTGTGCAAGCTTTCACGACCGGCTTTGTTCCAAGTCTTCATGGTTTCCGGGCTTGTAGGCCGTGGTCCGGTGGTAGTTCTACCTGACGTTTCGTCTACAACTGCGGTAGACATTCTCAAATGCGATGTGGCAGCGGTCGAAATGTCCTCCTTGGCGGCTCACAGGTCACTGACCTGTGAGCCGCCATGAAGACTTGGAATAACTAAACAGTAATTACAAAGCAAAACAAAACAACTATATATAATAATTCGTAATTATTATCACTACACTAGTATTTATTTTATCAATTTGGTTATTTATATCACGGAACTATTTATATCACTGATCCACCGATGCTTGACTGCGCGCCTCACCGTTGACTGCCTCTATTTGGTTAAGAAAAAAGAACGGCTGAACCGATTTTGAAAAAAATTCTTTCAGATCATATTTACGTTAATAGGCGTCGATTGGCACTCTAACGTAGTCGATATCATTTTTCATTCTCGAGATTTCGTCTTAGAAAGAAATGGACACATACGTACATATAACGTACACACACAGACATCTTTTTAAAAATAGTGTAGTGACCTTGTTATATATTTTGATTTCGATTTTCGGACCCATTACAATAACTTCCAATGGGAAGTTAATAAAAAACAAGATTTGTTTATATGGTAACTATGGATATCAATCCTGTTAATTTTCATGTCACTGTTTTCGAAAAACTCTCATCATTTTTTCATGACGCGCCTAAAGAAGTAGGTATAACTTCAAAAATACATTTCGATAATGATACAATAGTGCAAGCCTGTATAGTCAAAACCTAACCTCACACATGCAGCACGCACCATGTCCGGTGTTCTTGGTATATCGACACACCGGCACAGTGCAGCGATGATGTGATACGCTAAATTGCATTGAAATCAGACGTCGCGTACTGCTATGCTGTAATAATGCTGTGAACGATAGCGACGGAACCGCTGCCACACCGCTCTGTTGCTTTGTTAATTTACAATACAGACCAATATGATAGGGCACGCAGGTATAGCACCTTGTCAATTCATATACCGGGTGTGCTTTGTTGACACAAAACAAAATTATGTCCAAGTTTTATCTTCCCACCTCTACTATGGTAGGAAAGTAATGGATTTAGTCCGAAAAAATATTTCGAGATTTTAACAGATCTTCACGTTTTGAGACCCTAGCAATCGTTTAAGATCATTTTCTGACTGATGTCTGTGTGTGTGTGGTCAATTTTTCGCCTTCGATATCGTAAAAACGGAAAACATACGGCCATGCCGATTGTTCTATTGTGTTTATCAGCCTTTAACTTAGATCTGATTAGATTTTGAGTCAAATCGGTTAAGTGGATCCTGAGATATTGAAAAAAACGTTCTCAATGTCACGTATTAACATAGGTAAAAAAAATATAAATGAATTCTAGATGTTACAATATGAAAAAAATGTAAATATTTTTTTTCTCTAAAATGTACAGTTTTCGAAAAAAAAATATTTTACTAAAAAAAAATAAAAATTGTACGTAAATCAAGGTAATCATGATTTTTGCTATATTAAGCTAGCCATCAGTAGATCACTAAACAAAAAAGAGGGCCATGCTTTTTTTCAAAGAATAAAAAAATAATGTTTATTTTTTGCAAATATTTACTAGGTGGGAAGTATAGGACAGGTCATCAGTCGAATTTTTTTTATCTGTGTTATATTGACAGAAAAAATTAATTAATTGGCTCAACCGACAGCAATTGACAATACGAAATAAAACTACTGGCATATCTTAAAAACATAATAATATTTCCAATGGGTACATACTTAACCTAAAATATTATTATTATTAAATATTATTATGTTTTTTAGATACTTGAGAAGGACCACAGGCAAAGTGGTTGAAACGTTAAAGTTGTAGTCGTGTGTGTTTTAAAGACCACCAACTAGGGAATGCAATCTCGATCTCGCGAGATCTCGAGCCATTTTTCGAGATTTAATCTCGTGGGTCAGCAATCTCGTTTTTGAAATCTCGTTCGAGATCTCGACCCGATATGGTCGAGATCTCGAACGAGATTTCAAGAACGAACGCGCTTGATAAAAAAACTTATAACTTATATACGTAATAGTTTTTGACAGTCGCGCTAATTGGTTCTGTTTGTTTCTCTGCATATATTGTTTTAATTATTGTTTTCTTGAGTGAAATTGACAGTTATTTAACTTATAACAAGCATTAGAGGCTACAAATTACAAAGTTAAGTCAATACTGAATACATCTAAGAACAATTCAAACCAAATGTTCGTGAACGTTACTAATAGTAACTCCTAAGAAGTTATTTCCAAAATAATTAATTGACATATAGTGTGCTGTGTGAGTTGGGATATTGCTGTTATATTTTGAAAATAAAACAAAACATTAATTGAATTTTGAAACAAAAAAATCAACGTTTATTTAAGGAAAGTAATGAATAATAATCATCTGCACGGTGCACTACGCAATAAATCACACACGTACACAGTGACACAGTCACACTGTCCCAAGTAAGTGGTTTTCATTTTTAAGTATTTTAGATACAAAATAATACGTTCTTTTCAAAAGTAGGCGAAATCTCGATATTGTCGAGATTAATCGAGATCTCGCCAGACAATCTCGCGAGATCTCGAATTGCCAATCTCGGCTCGAGATTGCATTCCCTAATCTTGATTAGGCAAATAAAAAATTATTTCGCACATTTTTTTTTAGAAAACATTTTGTTTTTGAGATGTCGAAGGAGAAAAACGTAATCCAGCGGTCACTATGTTCGATCGCTGCCAAGAGAGTGTATCGATGCGTGGCTGGCGCGTTCGGTAAAACTCGGCACAAAGATGACCGTGAAATAGTGGAACTAAATAGTTCCACAAACTAGTTCCGCTCATAAAAGGAAACGTTCCATGAATTCGTTTCATCTTGAAATTATTTTCTACAAACCTAGATCAGAGATAATATCTGCTTTGGTAGTATCTTCTGCTTATGAAACTCTAAATCGATACAACCACCTAGTATATAAAAATGATAAAAGGGGATCACTGACTCACTCAACTCACCACCACCGACGCACCAGCTGCTACTGTTCCTCTGTGAATATTGCAGACAAGCGCTCGTCGCTCTGACCAGACTTAAGAGGTGTACACAACAGGATAAATTTTTTTTTTTAAGTTATACTTCTTTTGGCGCGTTGAGAGTAAAATTTTAGCAGTTAACGGAAACATTTATATTTGATTTTTTTTTTAAATATAAAAAAAATAATAATTATTTTAAATCTTAGGTATATTTTACGAACACGTAGTTCTATAAGATAAAAAAAACTTTTTAATAAAAAAAAAACCTCCTTCAAAAAAGCCGATAAAAATAGGAAAATAATAAAATTTTGAGGTCTGTGCCAAAATATGAAGTCGGTTAAAAAGTAGATATTAACTAGATATTACTATACTATACCTACTTTTTAATCGACTTCATATTTTGGCACAGACCTCAAAATTTTATTATTTTCCTCTTTTTAGTGGCTTTTTTGAAGTTTTTTTTTTAAATTTTTTTTATTGTTACTTTTTATTGGCTTTACAATACGTAGTTATTAACCGACTTCTGTCTTGATATTTCCGTTAACGGTGTTACATCTCGTTACTCACTTTTTATTAAAATCAGTCGAACTAGTGAACCAATTTAAGTAAAATTTATATGGGACCACCCTGGAGGTATGCCCTATTAAATAACAAAATAATCATCAAAATCGGTTCACAAATGCAGGATCAGAAATCGCGTAACATACATACAAAAAAATAAGTCGAACTGAGAACCTCCTCCTTTTTTTTGAAGTCGGTTAACAATCTATATATATATAAAAGAAAGTCGTGTTAGATACACCATTTATAACTCAAGATCGGCTGGACCGATTTTCATGATCTTTGATTTTTTGGATTTGTCTCCGCCCTGGTTAACAGAATAACTATTAAAACATCGAAAAAATTCACCCGGGACCGAACGAGCGAAGCGAGTGAGTAATGTAATTAGAATATTCAAGCGAACGAGCGAAGCGAGTGAGTTGTGTATTGCAGTCCGAGCGAAGCCGGACCAGGCCGCTTAATTTAATAAAAGTGGATGTATTTCTTTCCTTGATAACGAAAACAACTAGATTTGTGTGTAACGATATTCACGTCATCTGTTTGTACCCGCGATACAGACATACTCAATTTTTTAATTTGTCCACGCATGTACGCATGTGTTGAGATCGCATCCAAAATGAAAAGTTGATATGCAATGTGTATTTTATGTTCTAAAATATATTACCTTTACGTTTTAAGCAACTAGCGCTAACCCATAAACTCTGACTACACTGTTATTAATATTTCTCCAATACCTGCTTGCAATGTTCAGATAACAGAACTGCATTTGAACACGATTTCAGTTAAATTAAACTTCGAAAACACACGTCGTAATTTTGCACATACGTATTCTGTTTATTTTACAATCGAGTATGAGCTTTAACTTTACTGATCAAGTTGAATTTCGAATGTGCTACTGGTAACTGGTAAAATATAATTTATAAAATGAATTAGATGATGAATTGAGATCAGTTAAATGAGATGAATTGAATAATTATTAATAATAATATGTACATATAAATGTAAAATTCATTTGCTGAATTAATATTTATTAATAAAATATAAAATATATTAATAAAACATCCTGCAAAAAGCCACTAAAAAGAGGAAAATAATGAAATTTTGAGGTCTGCGCCAATTTAATAAAATATGAAGTCGGTTAAAAAGAAGATATTAATCACTATAGGTAGGTACCATACTTTTTAACCGACTTTATATTTTATTAAATTGGTGCAGACCTCAAAATTTTATTATTTTCCTCTATTTAATGGCTTTTTGAAGAAGGTTTTTTTTTTGTTAAAAAGTTTTTTTATTTTTACTTTTTAGTGTCAAAAAGTGACATTTACCTTAAAGGGATCACACGCCGCTACTCACTTTTATTAAACCGACATTCTTACGCTGTCTGATGTGTCAAAAAGTGACATTTACCTTAAGGAATCACACGCCGTTACTAACTTTTATTAAAATCAGCCGAACTACTGAACCGATTTTGATGAAATTTCTATGGGACCAATCTGAAAGTATATCCTTTCAAATAAAAAAAGAATTTTCCAAATCGGTTTATAAATGACGGAGTTCTGAGGTAAAAAACATAAAAAAATACAACCGAATTGAGAAACACCTCCTTTTTTGAAGTCGGTTAAAAATTAAAATATCTTACTTAAGTTGATAGACAACTTGTCTGTAAGAAACAGGATTTTTTAAAATGCACAAACACTTTAAAAATTCTACACATTTATTAATCTCAACGATCGTTTTGGGTTTCTAGCCCATCATCAGGAGAGTTCAAACAAAAAGTTTTAGTTTGAACTCTCCTGATGATGGGCTAGAAACCCGAAACGATCGTTGTGATTAATGAATGTGTAGAATTTTTCAAGTGTTTGTGTATTGATTTTATTCAATCATGTTCTGTCAAGTGCCTGGCGATAATTCTATTGAAATCAGGTTAATTATAAGTTGTATATAGACCAGTAATACCGAAATTTTAGCTTTGTCACGTAGTAAATGACCTTAGCTGTCGAGCATCTATAATATATCTATCTAATAGCACTAATAAAATATTACTAAAAAAACATTTGAGACAAGCTTTTATTTAAATGCACTAAAAAGGAAAAAATAATTTTCAATAATTTAGGTTCATAATTATAAAAGCGTGAGTCGTGAACTCTATGATAGTTTATTAATCACGACCCACGCTTTTATATAATTATGAATCTAAATTATTAAAAATTATTTTTTCCTTTTTAGTGCATTTAAATAAAAGCTTGTCTCTAAAAAGTTTTTTTTTACTACTTAATATTTATTTTGTTCATTTTAGTCTTTCAAAATTTTACCCCCCTTTGACACCCGTAGGGGTTGAATTTCGAAAAATCCTTTGTTAGTGGATGCTTACGTCACAAAAGGAACCAACTGTTCAAATTTCTAGCTTCAGCGATTTGGTCTGGGCGTTGATTAGTTGAAAAAAACCTACATCCCGTTTGAACCCCTTAGAGGTTGAATTTATTTCTAAAAACGATTTATTCATGTATTGTCATCGGAAATACATATGTGTACAAAATTTCAAATCGATCGGATACGTGTAAGTCATTCAAAATTGACTTGCAAGATTTGACCTAAACAAACAAACACACAAACTAACATACATATGATACATTGCAAGTTAAATAAAAGTTTGTAATAATAAAACACCAAATTCGCCTTTACAAAAATCTCTAACAGCAGTTGAACTTTGAAGTGTACATAAAAATAATGCATTGTTTAAAAATTGATCAAGAAAACACAGTGTAATTTCTATAACGATACAAAAAATATAAAATATACAAAGAGAGAATAAAAAAAGGAAACCCACTTCCCATACAGTTGCAATATCATGTTTCAGCTTCCGCTATGTTACGTTAATAAAACATGCTTCCTTCTCTCTCATCTGGAGTTCATCTTTGTCGGATTATTTAATAAAATGTGTCATAAAAAACCTCTAAGCAAAACTTTCAGCTACTAGATAACTTATTTACTAATGTATTGAACGCTCAAGATATTATGGAAAAACAGCGACGGTACAGTCACGAGCGTCGCGAGTAGGGTGCAAGGAATGGAGGTGGGCACATGAGAAACATAATATAGATGGCAGCAGGTATATAGCCACCTAAGTTATCACTGATTTTCATAGAAAAACGTGCGAGAAATCAAGTTTTCTCCCTTCTGATAGCATGCAATCATTTCTTTTCAGTTTCGGATCCTTTGGAAATACAAAATTTCTATGATTTGAACATTAGGAAACACAGCACATCAGCATTGTCAAATGGTTTATTATTTTAACACACTACAATGAACTGCCCACAGACCGAGGTGGTTATATAACTGGCGCCCCTAGCGGTCAAGTTTGGCAGTGCCCATCCTCATTGCGATTGCACCCCCTGGCTTAGGAACGGAGAAGAGAAAAATAGAAAATCCGTGCGGGAGAAAAGAAAAAATGTCCGAGGCATTATATTATAAGATATTATTTATTTGAGTAAACAGAAAACTAAATAATAACATGTGTGAATAAATTCGATTTTATGTATTATACAATGCGTAAGAAGTTTCTGTCGGGTGTCCCACGACACCTCTCGACTTTTTTGTTCTCTAATAGTTGTCAGGTGAATCGTTCGTTTGATATCTTTAAAAATCACACTGTCGTGGGTTCGAATTCCACCTCTGCTCATGGATGTTTTATGATGTCATTTAGTTTTAAGTTATTTGTTATTTGATTTGATGTAATTAAAAGACGCTAATGACCTAAGTTGTCGACGCGTCTATACTCTACAATAAATAAATAAAAAATAATAGTAGTTTTCTGAATTACTTGGGAAATGCGTGGCCTTGAAAAAAAATTCGCCTGCAACGACACGGTTACATTTCATGACACAAACATTTTGCAACTTGCACCCCCTTGGAATCAATTCTGCCGACGCCCATGGCTACAGTATAATCTTTTTTTCTCTCTTTTCTTCTCACAAAAAAAACTAAATTTATGAGCGACTATTTTATTATAAGTACGTAGTACACTAATTAAAATTATCGTTGAAAAAAATACTTGGAAAAATTAACAAATGCATTTTTAAAAAGATACAATATTTAAAAAAATATTTCTTAACTTTAAAAATACGAAAGGTTAATACCTACTAGATATAAATATACTAATGTTAAAAAAAGGGTCAGTAAGTTTTCCATAATGGATTACATAAAATTTGTAAATAGACAATTACTGTATATTTTGTAGCTACTTATGACTGTGGCCACAAGGAGACATTAGTTATGTCAAATTGTCGATAAATTTTACTAAGTACAAGTATTATTTTTTGCTCTTTTTTTATACTGATGTTCGAGCAGTGGATTAATTAATTAATGAACACGAAGCTGTCAAAATTTAACAGTGTGAATAAAAAAAACATCGTCATTAAAATGTACGATAAACCGGCCAATAGTATTATTTTATCTAAATTTGACATGCGCCATTTAGCGTTGTGATCACAGATGTATAGCTCCATACATATAGCTTTATAAGCAAGTGTGTGTGTGTGTGTGTGTATGTGCGTACAGACAATGTGAAATTAACCTTGTTGCGGTCTTATCTTATAATTAATTACTCTGATATCTCAGACGCCTGGCACCAGTTATAAACCTGTAGGTATATTCCTAGGTGGAAGCTAAGGTGTGAATCATAATATACACGGTGTCATATTTACACGAGTCCAAATCAAGATAGATATTGACATTGCAGATTATAGACGCTCAAGTCTGTCAAAATCAAAACGATAATTAACACTTTTATCACGATTGTAATTCTTGTACATTTTAAAAATAAAACAATGTTTTAAATAGGAAAAAGAATCCACTCGAGATCAATTAAATCGTTTATTATTTAAACAATCTACGACATGTTTCGACCCATCAGATCATCTTCAGGTCAACATTAATATGAGACATAATTACAACAAAAGAACATCGAAACTTTGGAAACAATTCCATATAAGCCAACAAAGAGTTAATTGTCAAATTTTATATAAAACACCGAAATGAGAATTTGACAATTAACTCTTTATTGGCTTATATATATGGAATTGTTCCAAAGTTTCAATGTTCTTTTGTTATAATGATGTATTGCATTAATGTTGACCTGAAGATGACCTGATGGGTCGAAACATGTCGTCGATTGTTTAAATAATAAACGATTTAATTGATCTTGTGTGGATTCTCTCTTTTTCCTATTTACGTATACACAAGTTAATAGACGTAATCCTTATAATGTTTTAAATAATTCACACTTAAAAACTTTATTAATTTTAACAAATTATTGTTTCGTCCAACACAGTGACACAGGCGCCGATTCAGAGACGCCACCCCTGAAACCTCGGATTTTTTTTTTAATTAGACACAGGAATAGAAATAGTTTTACTTGGAACAAAAAAGCTAGTATATTGTATACAATTAATAATAAAATATTTTTTATGCTAATGGCTTTGGCCTAAGCATTAATTATTAAAATAAAAAAAAGCTAGTCGCAGGTGCAGCAATTGTCTATCATAAAACTGTAGAACAACTTTTATTTAATTAACAATAAGATAAACAATCAATATGATTAATTTTCCTAGACCGTAATTAATACAAGAATATCAGACGACATTATCGCCATGATATTTATATAGTAGAAGGAAAAATGTAAATGCACCGCCGGGATATTTTAACTTTTATTTGTTTGTTCCTTTCTCAGAAGTCAGAACCGGCTACCTGCTATTATAATTATACCTAAAGACATCATACACGTTACACCCGGTATATAACATATAGATGTACACATAGATATAAGTAGCTATATTTAATTCGTACGCAAAGAACTGATTATTAACGACTATTCACACTCCACGCCGCGCTTTAACAACAATGTGCTTTCGTATGTTAAATCGTTTTCTTGTTTTGCGGTGTTTCTAGTACCTACGCCTATTTTCACGTCGTACATACAACATGAACATGGTCACACATACATATCTGCGGCCACGAGGAAAAGTGGCTTATAGCCGGTTTTTTCACACCTCCCGATAGCTTTCTATCTGGCAGATAACTTTCAATACGTCTCTGTAGCCATCACCGTCACATGAAGTCCCTCCCCTAGTCTCACGTGAGGTTTTTCAAAATGCGTATTTTTAGTGTAAATACGATAATCTGTGCTTGATTGCGTTGGATTTATTTAAAAAAACATAATTTGCTTAATTATTTTTATTAAGACTAGTTAAGACTAGTATTTAAGACTTCTAAGAACGTGGTCTAGAATATTCTAGAATATTATTGTGTAGGATTTAGCCATATTTTAGTGGAGAAACATGTTTTACTTAATTTATCCCAGTTTTCTCGCAATTTTACACTGTTTCTTGCGGAAAAAATTACGTGATATTTGCCGAGACCCCCCCTTCTCTCCCACGTGAGATTGGGTGGGGTTCGGCTCGACCCCCTCCCCTCCCTAAACGCCTGACGCAATTAATGGACGCTCCCGTATGAAAAAACTTTTTGACAAAAAAAAACCTCCTTCAAAAAGGCACTAAAAAGAGGAAAATAATGAAATTTTGAGGTCTGTGCCAATTAAAATATGAAGTTGGTTAAAAAGAAGATATTAATCACTATACTATACTTTTTAACCGACTTCATATTTTAATTGGCACAGACCTCAAAATTTCATTATTTTCCTCTTTTTAGTGCCTTTTTGAAGGTGGTTTTTTTTTGTCAAAAAGTTTTTTATTTTTTACTTTTTAGTGTCAAAAAGTAACATTTACCTTAAAGAATCACACGCCGTTACTTACTTTTATTAAAATCAGCCGAACTACTGAACCGATTTTGATGAAATTTCTATGGGACCAATCTGAAAATATATCCTTTCAAATAAAAAAAAATTTTAAAATCGGTTCATAAACGACAAAGTTATCCGCGAACACACATAAAACATAAAAAATATATAAGTACGGACGAATTGAGAAACCTCCTTTTTTTGAAGTTGGTTAAAAAATGACGAAAAATCGTACATACGCCATTTTGTTTCGGGATCACAGATATATTTACACTTAAATATAACTGTTTTTGTATTATTATCAGCTGACACAATGAAATATTGCTGTTATAGGTAGGGAGGCTAAATGTAGCTTTCAGCTATCTGAGTTTGTTTGTACGTATGTATTGTTTGTAGCTTGGCAATGTATTATTAGGGTTGGTCGTGATAAATTGTTGTGAAAATTGTGTTAACGTAAAGGTTAACACACAAATTAAGCAAATCGGGAAGTTTTTTCTTTCCTTTTAAATTTACGTCTTTTAACACCTTTACAAATTAATGGTCAAAATAATGTTGACAAATATTGTTTTCACAAAATGTTGCTCCGTCAAAATTGACATCAATGCTCTGTGGGCAAAATCGTCATTTACTCAAGCAAATCTACAGAGGGAAAAATGTCTGTATTGCGGGTACAGAGAGATGCGTAAATAACGTTAAACACAAATAATTTTAACAGGTTGACTGCCAGGTAAAAAATATTAAAATTGCCCCTGTTGCCAAGTTGGAAAAAACTCGGGTCGCAGTGCCAAAACCCTGCCGACAATATAGTGTATTTGCTAATACAGGCATTGTGCTGTTATTATGTGAACATAAGTTTGTTTTTGGACAAAATAAAAAATTTAACCCCTTAATACATCCCTTAAAATAATATTTTTTTTCTTAATTTCAATATTATTATCAATGCAACCTCTGTACCAAATTAAATGCACCCTTCAGTAAGTAAATCACTACCCGCAAACTAGTGTTTTCATAAAATTTGTAAGTCCGGACCTGTCGGGGCGATTTTATTAAAATTTTAGCAGCACATTTCAATCTTCACTAAAGGGTTAAATTTCAATTTTGAAACAATTCTGAGAATTTTTTCGGTATTTTTGGGCCCAAAAACATTTTTCAACCCCTAAAAACCACCCTTAAAATGGTCCGATTGGGCCCATTTTAAATAGGCTTCGTGCGGTGATGGATTGCAACGTGCCTACCTAATTTCGTCAAAATCAATTAACTCTTTCGAAAGTTATAGCCCGTACACACACACACACACACACACACACACACACACATATATATATATATACATATATATATATATATATATATATATACATATATAAACAGTCATTTCCAAAAATAGTGCCAAAGTGTTCAGGAGGCTATGAAACGTCGAGAAATTTTGGTCCGACCCCTAGGTCCCGCCATCCGACCGACGCCAATAGTGTATGTGCCATATGGCAAATACACTAATAATTTGTACCTAACTTAGTTTTCTAATGATGCTTCAATACCGTTCAATACCTTATTTTATATATTTATTGAAAAAAATCAAGTTTTTCGAAAAAAATGTTAAGCGGTCGTTGACGACCTACTGCGCATAAGCGGCATTAATATTTCACGTTTGCCAGGCGGTCGTTCCAGCGGTCGTTTGTTGCATGATAAAACTTATTAGGAAGGGTCATGGAAAGATCAAATACCACTTTTATTTACCCAATAAAATCAAATGTTCGTGATATTTCATGTCTATAGATGCGTAATGAGGTATAATAGTTACGAGTAGTGACAGTATGTTAAAACGAGCGCTAGCACCACTATAAAATGTGAATGGGGGGTCGTCCCGCATTTTTTTAGAATTGGAATCTACTTTACAAATAGATAATATAACAATTTTTTTGAGAATATTCCGGAAGCTTTTTCTACAAGAATTTTTTTCCAAAAGTATGTATTTTTCAATGTAATTTTAAACATAGAATTATACCGCTACGGAAATTACGTCAATTACAGTCAGCCTTCTCTGATTTGCTGACTGTATAGTTGAATGTACTCTCTGCACGCCCACTGATCCATAGATAAAGAGAGAAAGTACACTGATCTGTCATACCTAAATTGAAAACAAAAACAAACACCTCTCTTTCTATAGACATACACCTCTCTTTATCTATGCGCGGAAGTGTGTCTGGCTCAAGGTTAGTATACTCTGGTCTTGCTTTGACGTCATTATAATATGGCGGCTAATCTCAACCATTTGAAATAAACACATTTTTTTAATTTTTGTTTGCAATATTAAGAGGAAGGATATAAGAATAAAAAAGTTGAGTTACATTATTAACTTCCCATTGGAAGTTATTGTAATGGGTCCGAAAATCGAAATCAAAATGTATAACAATTTTTTATGTTTCAAGGTCACTACACTATTTTTAGAAAGATGTCTGTGTGTATGTATGTGTGTGTGTGTGTACGTACGTACGTATGTGTCCATTTCTTTCCATGACGAAATCTCGAAAATGAAAAAGATATCGACTACGTTAGGGTGCCAATCGACGCGTATTAACGTAAATATGATCTAAAAGAAATGTTTTCAAAATCGGTTCAGCCGTTCTTTTTTCTTAATCAAATAGACTCCAAAAAAGTAGATTTTACACAATATCTCGCGAATAAAAAATTATATCGACTTCGTAAGGGTGTCGATCGAGGCGTGTTAACGTCATTTTGATCCGACATAAATTTTATAAAAATCGGTTCAGCCGTTTTTTTTTTTAATTATTGTTAAAAATAAATAATAATTATGTTTTAATAATTAAAATGATTACTTTTCTGTGTAATATCTAATTTAATTATTATTATTAAATATTTATCAAACTGGGACGTTCGTCGTGTGGACCTCAAGGGTCGCACTTTAGTTCTAATAAACGACCCACCTCACGGCTTGTTTGTTTATATAATGAGAAATAAAATACACTGCTTAAAATTATCACATTTTGATACACTATTCTTCCCTAAAAAGTTGAAACAATTAATTCTTGCAGCGCTCCCAAATTGTCGTGACCGAGTAAACAGTTGAAAGGTTAGAGTATATTTATTCTTTAAATCTGTCCCATTTTAACTACAGTGTTCTCTCGGAGCACAATTTAAAACAATTCTGTGTCATGTTTACTTAAAACGGGCACTTAAAATGAACATACTTATATAATATATAGTACTGCAAGTAGAAAGAAAAGGGTAGAAATAAATTATGTGGGTACCTTATTTACACAGTGTCCGACATAAATAATAACAACATCTTTATCCAGTTTAAGATCTTAATTAATAATTACAATGCATGTAACATTCGCTTCCGGACATTATAAGTCAAAACAAATGCCACTATTCCAACCCTTTTTCTCCGTTATAGTAAAGTAACAAGCTTTAATTTATTTGCTTATTAAAATGCGGTCAGCTCCAGGAAAATTCTTAAGCTTACTTCCCACCTAATAAAGAATCGCTCGTTACTGAAAATTAATTTCACAAGAAAATAATTCTCTTTTCATATTCTTAATATAAAAAAAATATATACGCGTCGCCTTGAGAACCTTCCTCCTTTTTATGAAGTCGGTTAAAAAGCATGGCCATCTCGTTTGTTTGTTGATCTACTAAAATCTACTAAATCTAAAATTATAAGTAGACATCTTGATTAGGCTAATAAAAAATTTTTTTCGCGCATTTTTTTTTTCTAGAAAACATTTTTTTTCTCGAAATCTGTAAATTTTAAGGAAAGGAGTTGCGATTTTATTTATATTTTAAAATCTAGAATGCATATATATTTTTTACTTATGTTAATACGTGACAGAAAATATTTTTTTGAAAATCTCAGGTACCACTGGACCAATTTGGCTCAAAATATAATCAGGTCTAAGTTAAATGCTGACAAATAGAACAAAACAAACCGCACGATCCTGTCATTACGTTTTTGAAAAGGAGAAAAAAATTCGCCACATACACACACACACATACTATATCAGTCGGAAAATGGTCTCAAATGTTTCCTAGGACGTCAAAACGTGAAGTTCTATTGATATTCCGAAAAAAAATTTCTAACTGAATTCAATACCATAGTACAGGTGGGAAGTAAAAATGAAGTTTTTGGCTTAAATAATCTTTAGTGGCAACCCCCTCCCCCCGAAGTTTCTGTTAGAGTGACTTATTTGAATGTCACGGAAGTGCTGTGTCGTGGAAATGAGTGTCAGCTATATTCTATGTAAACACGAAAATAATTCAAGGTTTTTTGGCACAAGTAGACGTACTGAAAAAGGAGATCATTATTTTCCGGTTATACCTCATGTGTCTTACCTATCCCTCTCTGCCGTCCGTGTTTTTGACCTCTTGTTAGTTTTGCCTGCCGAGTTGGGTCGGAGGTACACAGGGCCGCGCCGCCCCTGTGTGCGAAGTGTGCGGCGCACACAGGCGCCAAGACAATAGGGGCGCCGCTATCGAAATTATTTTTGTTACACTTACACAACAACATATTCCTTTGTAGTGGAGTATCGATAAGTAAGTAGGTATAATAGGCGCAACAAATGCCTCGTAAACAACAAAACATAATATTGCGCTTATTGTACAAGTCTCCCAAGATAATATTCACTAGAGAACATTTATTTCGGTCAAAATTAACAAATAAGAAATAAAAATAAGTTGAAACATTTAGATTCGTGAAAACAAGAGGCGCTTCATAGGTTTCGCACACAGGCGCTGTGGGGGGTCGGCGCGGCCTTGGAGGTACATCCGTTGTCCTGATCCCTATATCCTGGTGGTCCATCCCTCTTGTGTCCCCGTTTTATGTGTGTATGTAAAGTCCCTCATCTTAGTTAGAATTAAATTAAGGTTTTAGATTGTGGCTAAATACACAAGAGTGTATAAAGGCCAAAAAAACTTATAATAAATAAATTATAATTTAAAAAAACTAAAAAACACGCTTTAATGAACTAAAAAGTAAAAAATAATTAATTTTATTGTAAACAAGCGTGGGGTAGTATGAAAATATGATACAAAGCACCCCACGCTTTTTTACAATAAAATTAATTATTTTTTACTTTTTAGTTCATTAAAGCGTGTTTTTTAATTTTTTTAAATTATAATTTATTTTTGCTTTTTAGTCCTGGAGATCCTGGTCAGGATAATGGGACAAACTTATGGAATTATTGTATTGTAATCGGTCCTTGATAAGTGTGCAAAGTTTCAGTTCAATCTGAAGTTTTTTGCTTTTTTTTTTTTTAGTCCTGGAGATCCTGGTCAGGATAATGGGACAAACTTATTGAATTATTGTATTGTCGTGGGTCCTTGATAAGTGTGCAAAGTTTAAACTAAATCTGACCGTTCAAAGTTGGTCAAAATCAAGTTCAAAGAAGTCGGTTACAAACTGACAAACACACAAGCCCGCAAACCCACAAGCCCGCAAGCCCACAAGCAAGCATACAGGTGAAGCTAATATAAGCGTGTTAAAAAAAAAAGTTCCGGTTAGATTACTACTGTGCCTGAAAACATTGGTGCCAGACCTTGTGTAACACAGCTGGTTGCTGCCGCATACCAGAGTCATTTTAAAATTCTACAACAACGGAAAAACTTTGTAAATTAAGCTCCAGCATTGCACTTCATGCACGTGTATGTGTGTGTGTGAGTTGTTCTTTGGTTTGAAATCAGCGATGTTGAAACATTACCTGACGTTTTATTTTTAAATCCAACGAAATTAGAACTGTACGTCTTTTAATAAAAATAAAATATATCTCTACTGTCAATTCAGTGGATCATTAAAAAAACTTTACTCTATACGAAGAATACACAGGAAATGCAGCTTTCGCTTTGACGTCCTGGATTTTATACGAATGTTTTGAATCACAGAATATCTATATCTATAATTTTCATATACCTGCAGGGTGTTCCAGAATAAGGCTCCAATACTTGAGGATCTTATTCCTTGGATGAGTTTAAGAAAAAAAGTTTATATAAACTATTGTCCGTAACCGCTTTATTTCTGAGATGTAGCAGGGTGTTGAAATTTAAAAAAAATCGGTTTTCCCTCAATAATTTTGAATTTAAAACAGTTTTTGATGTGAAACATCTTTAGGCACGGGTGTAAAATCGTTTGAATGGAATGTCGTTTAAATGTAACGTCGTTAAAATTCAATACCTTCGCAGAATGTAAATTAGGGTAAATTAGAGTAAATTATGGTAAATTAGAGAAAAAATAAGGGTAAATTAGAGTAAATTAGGGCAAACTAGGATAAATTAGAGTAAATTAGGATAAATGAGAGTAAATTAACTAAATTAGGGTAAACTAGGGTAAATTATATAATAATGCGTTTAACGTCCGTTTCTCGACATTTTGTCATAACAGACGCCATTCGCACCATTACTATTTTCTATTTTTCCACTTCCCGTTGTTTTTCTACATTTTTGAACTTCAACTTTTTTTTTATTAATAGCAATGTGTGAATGGAGGAATTATAGGAAATTAGGATAAGGTAGGCAATTTTGGGAGCATAGGAGTTTGACAGGTAATCGGCCATGGGCTTGAATAAGGAACCATCTCGATATTCATCTGGAATAATTGAGAGAAACCATGGAAAACCTCAAATAAGATGGCCGGTACAGGAATTACCGTTTCTCGACGTGAGGCAGTAGGAAAAAGTCCTAGCCACATCTGCCCTCGTTGGGATTCGAACCCAGTACCTTCCCAATGCGAGTTTAGTGCTGTACCACTAAGCTACATCGCTGGGTAAATTAGGTTAAATTAGAGTAAATTAAGATTAACTAGGGTAAATCAGGGTAATATCTTCGCATTTGGTATAGGTAAAGTAGGTATTAAAACACATTTTTTCAACAACAATTTTGGAGAAAAACCGATTTTTTTTAAATTTCAACACCCTGTATCTCTGAAATAAAGCGGTTATACGGAACATAGTTTATATGAACTTTTTTCTTAAACTCATCCGAGGAATAAGATCCTCAAGTATCGGAACTTTATTCTAAAATACCCTGTATATTAAATTATACATTATGGTAGACACTCGAAAATATTGATCAAGCTTTTTAAGAACAACACTTTAAGACCAAAATAATTCTTTATGCATAAAGAGAAATATCTTTCATGGAGAAATGTCTTTTCTCTGGACTCTATAGAGAAATAGTTTTCATAGAGAATGTATTTCACTGATTTACAAATTAGACGAAGCATAATTGGTGGTAATCAAAGAGTTTGTTCCCATTAGAGCCAGTTTTAACACATATTGGAACAAGACGTTTAACTGATTTTTCACAAACTTTAATAATAGTCCAAGAGGTCGCGCTAAAAAATTGTAAAGGTTATTATTTTGAGATTAGCTAGTATTTATGGTGTAAATAAATATACTAAAGTCAGCAAATCAGCGGTCGTTTCCAAACTCCTACTGACTGCTGACCGGTTCTATCAAAATGAAATCAGACTGTTTTTTTCATTAATTTAACACTACATCAAATTTTAGCTTTCACAAAACACTGTATTTTTTTACATATTTTAAAGCGCCCTGACACCAGGTGTACCGACCGCTAACTTGCTGACTGTAGTATATTTATTTTATATTATAGCTAGTCTCAAAATATTAGCCTTTAAAATTTTACAGTTTTTGACCGCGACCTCTTGAACTACTTGTTTCTACTTAATTCTTTTTACAGACAATTTTGAAAAAAACTCTCTTTCTTAGGGAAAAACAATCGATCCAGCCCTACTTCTTATGCATTCACCTTGTATCATAAATTTTGAAAATAATCAAGGGCATTCAATAGAAATAATATATTTTCAAAATGCAACATTTTGACAACCTGTGTCACTTTTATAAAACTTCTGTAAGAGAGTGTGCAGTAATGAGTAAATTAATGGGGCGGCCATTGTAAGGGTGTACGTGGCAACAAAAACACCTATCTGAATATTCTCAGCGGGCGATAGTGATAGAAGAAAAGAAAAAAAATTAACTGACACAAAACTTTATAAACGGTTGTAAGCTGTGCATCTCTTTTTTAGAAAACGAGCTTCTAAATTATTTTAAAACCACAGTTTTAATCCTATATCAGTTTTGATTTAGCTTTTATTTTTTATTTATTGTAGATTATAGACGCGTCGACATCTAAGGTCATTAGCGTCTTTCTGCAACTACACTAAATAACAACTAACCTAAAACTAAATAACATCACAAAACATCCATGAGCGCAGGTGGGATTCGAACCCACGGCATTCCAGTCTTGAGGTTGCGGCACCAAGCATGCTAACCACTGCCCTCGATTTAGCTTTTATATACTTATCCTATCTACACTTTAAAAATGATAACAGGTGTACGTGTTGTTAGCGCATCACGCAAAAACCACTTGACAGATTTTATTGAAACTTTGCTGATTTATACCTTATAGACCAAGCGCTATAGTGACAATTTTTTGGTGTTATTTATTCAAGGACTTATTTTTGTGAAGATGTTGAGGGAGGCATATTAAAGTACCCTAAGTAAGGGATTTTGCTAGATAGCGGTATGGGAGGGATGCAAATCGCCCCCAACATGTAACAAAACAAGCCGTGAGGTGGGTCGTTTATTAGGACTAAAGTGCGACCCTTGAGGTCCACACGACGAACTTCCCAGTTTGATAAATATTTAATAATAATAATTAAATTAGATATTACACTGAAAAGTAATCATTTTAATCATTAAAACATCAATAATTAAAAAAAAAAAAAAAAAAAAAAAAAAACGGCTGAACCGATTTTTATAAAATTTATGTCGGATCAAAATGACGTTAACACACCTCGATTGACACCCTTACGAAGTCGATATAATTTTTTATTCGCGAGATATTGTGTAAAATCTACTTTTTTGGAGGTTATTTGGTTAAGAAAAAAGAACGGCTGAACCGATTTTAAAAAAATTCCTTTCAGATCATATTTACGTTAATACGCGTCGATCGGCACCCCAACGTAGTCGATATCATTTTTCGTTCTCGAGATTTCGTCTTAGAAAGAAATTGACACATACATACGTACGTACGTACGTACGTACGTACACACACACACACACACACACACAGACATCTTTCTAAAAGTAGTGTAAAAATAGTGTAGTGACCTTGAAACATAAAAATTTTTTTTCCTTTTTGATTTCGATTTTCGGACCCATTACAATAACTTCCAATGGGAAGTTAAAAATGGTCACAATTATTATTGCTTCAAAGCTGAAATTGTTTGTAAGTATAGCTTGTCGGTGACCCAAATAATGCTATTATAATATTTGCAGATCGATAGGTCAGTACTGAAGGGGTGGCAGATCACCTTAAACATGTCATGTACCCGACGAAATTTATATTATTAGTTCAAGGTTCAAATTTTAATATGTTGTTACGGCGTCTGTTTTAAGCATATATTTCAATTTGCAGAACAAAATGTCGATATTAACCCCCTTGCAGAACGATATAAACACCTAGGCGAGCATGTTTCTCTCTAAGAGAGGGGGTTAATACCGACATTTTGTTCTGCTGCAAATTGAAATATATGCTTAAAACAGACGCCGTAACAACATATTAAAGTTTGAACCTTGAACTAATAATATAAATTTCGTCCGGTACATGACACGTTTAGGGTGATCTGTGACCCCTTTAATACTGATCAATCGATCTGCAAATATTATTATGGCATTATTGGGTCACCAACAAGCTATACACACAATTTCAGTCTTGAAGCAATAATAATTGTGACCATTTTTTTTCTGTTACATGTTGGGGGCGGTTTGCATCCCTCCCATACCGCTATCTAGCAAAATCCCTTACTCAGGGCACTTTAATATGCCTCCCTCAACATCTTCACAAAAATAAGGGCTTGAATAAATAACACCAAAAAATTGACACTAGCTCTCGGACTATTATTTGGGCCTACACTAATAGACCCGTCCCACATATCAAAATTCGACAATTTTGAACAGTGCATATCATTAATTAAGAGACAACGCTGACATCTAGCTGTCCACAAATCATTCACATTTACCTATTGGTAAATGATAAATATAATATCAAACAGAAATTCTATCTTGATTGTTGATTATAACATACAATATAATTAGCTCTCGCACGTAGTGTGTTTCGTTGTCAATACTGCTGTAGGAAAGAAACAGGTTCCGCACTCACTGTGAAGAGTGATTGGCAATTCAACCAGTCGGAAACATGGGTGTTTCGGGTTCAAGTCCCGACAGTAGCATTTGATTTTTTCTTAAGTTAGCACTCAACAATCAAGACAGAATTTCTGTGTGATATATTTTATCATTCACCAATACATGTGAATGAATTGTGGACAGCTAGATGTCAGCATTATCTCTTTGTTATGAATTATCACTGTCGTTTGTGTCCTTAACCTAAAAAGTGCATATTATTCCCAATACATAAACAAATAAAGTAACACAGCTTTTTCGTTCTTGTATTTCTCTTAATTGCAAACAATAATATTAAATCTTGGTAGCAAGTGTTTCCGGGCTAGGTAGCCGTGGTCTAATGGATTTTACTCCGTACGTTTCGCCCAAAGCTCCGTTGGGCATCTTCAGCGGCGATTGGCAATACGATTTGAGCTTCTTGCCGGTCGACTGGTGACAATCGCCGCTGAAGATGCCCAAAGGAGCTTTGGGCGAAACGTACGGAGTAAAATCCATTAGACCACGGCTACCTAGCCCGGAAACACTTGCTACCAAGACGTCTACCGGCCGTGAAAGCATGAAACTCCAATAATATTAAAGAAACGTATAATATATTTTTTAAACACCATATGATGACGTAGAAGACAGTCACACTTCTTTATCTATAGAAAGATATGTACATAAACTATCTTCCTCGTGATTCGCTTTCTGCTTGGGGGATCAGCCGGCGTGATACAGCATGATCTAGTCAGTCAATCACAGGCTGAATATTATATTATCTACTGGGTAATTTCCGTAGCGTTGGTGCATTACGTAATTTTCTCGTATATTTCCAGCATCCTGCATTTCCGGTGGTACTTCGGAACGAGAGGCGTCGGATTAGTGAGATTCTACTGTATTTTTAATTAAAAAAATACAGTGTCTGCATTTTTCTGGATGTCTCTGGTGCATACAAAAATGTTGCTATATCACAAACAAACTTGTACGGATGACAGTGGCGTATTTACCGTAGGGAGCAGAGAAATGGAGAATATAACATGCAAAGGGAATATTTAATTGTGTCTTTATAATTCTATAGTGTACCTACGCTTTTTAATATGAATTCTTTGGGATTTTCAGTAAAAATGTATTTAAGTCTACTACATGGTGTTTAATATACAGGGTGTTCCGAAAACCATTTTTAGAGCATTTTCCTTATGAAATTTGGAATTGAAAAAATAACGGGCTGTGTAAAATGCTTTCACTATAACAAGGCCTTAAGAAGGTTTTGTAAATTTTTATTAACTTTTATGAATTGGATTTATCGTACAATTTTATTTTTTAATCACGCTGTTGCTATGACAACGATCAACAATTTTCCAACATGAAAACGCAGCAGCCATATAACACGTAGCAATCAAAATTTAACAACGTGATTAAAACAACAGCCTGTTAAAATTGTACGATATAAGCCCATCATAAGTCTCTAACCTATATTACGATGTGCAGGCGATACCTGTTTGCGACGCCATTGTCTCTTTGTGTGCCTATTACCAGATTAATCGCTGGCTACAAATGGACCATCGATAATCTATGTAATCGGCCTTCTCATTTCTTATAGTGTAGTTTTATGAAACCACAATGCAAGTGAAACTTTATTGCCATGACCCTAAATGCTTTTAACCCGAAATCGCCGAAAGTATATAATTTTGTTACGTAACGTTTCGGTAATGTAATTTAAACCCTGATCAGTATGGAGACGAACGTAAGAATCCAGATTCCATCGTTGGTGGTAAGTGGGTATTTGATGTGCTGCTTGACTGAATATTCGTACGATATTAGTTATGTAGACGTTATGAACAACGTTGCTGCTTTTCGATTATTATTGGTCTAATCGATCGCTTCTATTGGACGCTCGACATGCGTAACCGAACGAAAAAAACGGGGCTAATAAAGTTTCACCTTAAAATAACCCCACCATGTCTAGATATACATAATACAGTATAAGCGTGACACCAAGATACAAGGACAGAAGGACAAACACGATTTCAATAAAAAGCGTCTAAAAAAAAAGGATCACATTATGCGAAGTCAGTGAATCTGAGTATACCTACTTCACACAGCATTACCAACCCAACAATAAAGTAGCAACAAAACGAGTATGTCGCGTGCTCCGCACTATAAACCTTCTTGGTTGACAGGCAGCGGTGCAGTTTGGTACCTCCACGGCATAACGTATTCTGTCACATTAATATCATCTGTCAGCCCTATATATACTGGGGACTTTCTATGTATGCATGTAGGGGCTAGTGGGGCTTTCAGTTGCGAGAAGTTTACATTATTATACCACACGCCCACAGCCACCGCTACTACAACACTGAATATCTGTCCCCAAAAGCCAAAACGGCCTATGGTTGAATTTTTAGTAATTTTTGACGTAAATAACGTCTAATGTCTCATACTGGGGTTACATTTTAGAAATATTAGATGTAACGAAAATAGTCGGAAGTGGTTTACATGTGAAACAAAACACAGCATGTATAACTATGTTAAGGTCTCGGACACAGTAAGCCAGGTACGAGTCCACCGACAGGTACAAGGTTCGAATCCCGAAATCTTTAAATATTTTTTTTTTAATAATGAAAATATGTAGGTATTGGATAACAATTTAAAATATAAAAAAATTACAATTATTGTATTTATTATGTTTTACGAACATTTGATTTTGTAAGGCCCGTATTCACCGAACACTATTAAAGATAGAAGTTACTAATCTTAGAATAAACTTATTTTGGAATAAAATTAACTTTCAATTGAGGAGTTGAGTGGAAAAACATCTTAAGTCCAAAAACATCGTTTCGAGATAAATGGCATCAAAGTTTTAAAATAATATAAATGTTGTTTATGGATGTTGCACATTTTTCAAACTTTTATGATGGATTGTGTTATTACACTTGAAAATACAAATTTAATTATATTATAATAGTATTTAATCGAAAATGTCACTAAATTTATAAATATTTCAGCTCAAAGTTAAGACGTTTTTTAATAAAACGAGTATTTTGACTTAAGTGATATTAATTTTCGTATATATTGTAACAAAATCACTTGAAAAGTGAACATAAAAACAAGAAAAAATCAAAAAATATTGAGATTTATTATAAAAAATAAGAAAACAGTACAAATTTCACTGCTAAAGTTTTCACTTAATATCGCACTCGACGCCATTTTAAAACTGTGCTGTCATAGCTAGCAACGTGACCAAACGTTTGATGGAAAAACAGCTTTGAACATGAGTATAAATTTAAGACATTTAATGTCATCTAGCAGCAACATAGAAAAGTAAAAATTTGCCACATATAAAACAAACATCAATGATTCTAAATATATAGTTTCCGCAAAAACGACTTAAGTCGACTTAAGACGTTTTTCCACCCAGCTCCTCAATTCACCAAGCAATTCATTCGAAAGAATAGTAATTTCAGTACAAATTAAAAATTTACTTTATACAATACACCTTGGACATTTTGTCAAATATTTTGATTCTAAAGCATGTTTACCAAAGATCCCCCAGCGATGGTGCATCGATCGAAAATGTAAAATGGTGAATTTATTTTATTTTACTACAAAAGCCTTTACCTGAAAGATATGGAATTAATATTTACCTGAAAAGGTCGCCAGGTCATAAAGTAATTTGTGCATTTCGTGCCTACCCTATTTTACTAGGCGAATAAATATTTATACCCTTAAAATTGGACAGAATAGTTATTCTTACGATTTATACCTGCAGGAAACTTAACTACGTTTGGTGAATTGAATTATCGCTATTTATTTCGAGTAATAGTTACCAGGGGAATAAATCAACGCAATAAATAACTAACTAGGCTCGGTGAATACGGGCCTTAGATTAATAAAAGTTGATATATAGGTATTTATTTCCATGACAACGAATACAATTATTTGTGTTTTACGGTATTCAATCATTGTCTGTACCCGCGATACCCATCTTTTATAGGGCGCTGTAGGTGGAATTGATTCCGATCGACAGAGGTAAGTAAAAATAGTGACGGAAGTAGTAGTGGTAGTAAAACGAAAATAATACAACCGCGGTACTAGTCCTATAAGTGTTCCGTTTTTTCATCGGATGAACGGAACGGCGATATAGAAAAATTACTAAAAATTCAACATAAGCGGTTTACCTCTTGGTCTCTGATAATATGTAGGTACTCACATAACGTATCTACGTATTGTATAAACAGTTATATAAACGGTCGTGGACGCCTGTGAGTTTATGCAACCGGAATACCAAATTCATAACAAATTGTGTTTGTATACAGAATGGCCCAAATTCGTTGTACCTAATCTGACAGTATCCCGGTAACAAAATAATAGAGGAAAATATAATAATAATAATTTATTGACCAAAAGAGATCAAAAGGGGTAAATGAGTTCAGCATAAAATGCTGGTTTTCAACTTTCCCTCACACTTCCATATAGCTGTTTTTTTAAATCATAAGTAAAATTTTATTTTTAGTGTATTTGCCATAATATGGCACATACACTATTGGCGTCGGTCGGATGGCGGGACCTAGGGGTCGGACCAAAATTTCTCAACGTTTCATAGCCTCCTGAACAATTTGGCATCATTTTTGAAAATGTTTATATATATATATATATGTATGTATATATTTATATATTTATATATTTATATATATATATTTATATATATATGTGTGTACACGATAACTCTCGACAGACTTAATCGATTGAAACGAAATTTGGTACACACATTGGAACCCATCACCGCATGAAGCCTATTTAAAATGGGCCCGATCGGACCATTTTCAGGGTTGTATTTAGAGGCTCCAAAAGGTTTTTGGGCCCAAAAATACCGAAAAATTTGTCAGAATCGTTTCAAAATTGAAATTTAACTCTTTATTAATGATTAAAATGTGCTGCTAAAATTTTAATAAAATCGGCTCGACAGGACCGGACTTACAAATTTTATGAAAACACTAGTTTGTTGATACGGATTTACTTATTGAAGGGTGTATTTAATTCCGTACAGAGGTTGCATTGATAATATTATTGAAATTAAGAAAAAAAATATTATTTTAAGGGATGTATTAAGGGGTTAAATTTTTTATTTTGTCTAAAAACAAACTTAAGTTTACATAATAAAGCCACAAGGCCTGCATTAGCAAATACACTATATTGTCGGCAGGGTTTGGCACTGCGACCCGAGTTTTTATTTTTTTATGTGAAACGGGTGTAAAATCGATTGAATGTTACGTCGCGTCTCAAATGTTTTTTTTAAATAGATACATATTAACACGATTTAAGCTGCCAAGGCTATATGCACGGAAGATTATAATAAAGTCCGCCATACCCAGTGTCACAACTTTTCTGTGGTACTAATGGTAAGCACGCTGCAGCTTCTTGAAAATCACCCGCTCCGCTTTTTGTAACTTTGGTAACCAATGGTTAAAATGTATTGTTCTTTTCAATAGTTTTATTTATTTTCTTCTTTATCGAACTTTAAATTGAAAATACACATTGATTACCAAGGTTACAAAAAGCGGAGCGGGTAATTTTCAAGAAGCTGCAGCGCGCTTACCATTAGTACCACAGAAAAGTTGTGGGAATGAAAATTGTAGGAAATGCAATCCTCTTTAAAACATTACATAATGAAAGAATTGCTTAAGTCGACCGTTTCTGAGAGATTTCGAAAAAAGCAAAAAAGGTGGTAAAATTTCGTGGTTTTTCGGCTCCCCCTACGTTAGCACAGGGTTCTCGAGGTCGAAAACTCAGATTCTACTCCACAGAGTACCCACAAACAACATACCAAAATATCATTAACTTCGGAATACTTTCCAGGTAAAAAGTACGTGACTATGCTGGACTAGGAAGGATCTAAGAGGAAATTAGATCAAAGATATTATTATATAGGTATAACTAAATAATATAAATATCTTCTTATACAGGGTGTCCAAGACTTGCGTTGTCGGTCGATATATTGATTTTGGGTGAAGATAGAAAAAAAGTTTAAATACAAAAGTTGTATAAATTTTAATGGTGTATAACCTAAAAATATTTTCAATTATACAGCCTGTCCCATTTAAGCGTGGCAGATTAAAGCTATGTTTTTTTTAACCTAGCACCCTGTTTTTATTTGTTTTTTCAATTCTGCATCTAAATGTAAATAGAAATTGTAAGGGAAGCCATGCTCGAAAATTCAGTAATTTTTGAGTTATTCAAGTTTTTTAGAAATTTTTGACAAGTGCAGACCTTTATCTAAAATTCTACATAGCCAAAACAGAAACTATCAAACTGAAATTTTGAAGATCACTAGATAATGGACGGACAACTCAATGTCTGTCCTAAAAAAAATGAATTTATTGTGCAGGGTGTTCAAAATAATGTACTTCTTTTACCTAACTTCAATCACGTGTAACTTTTGATTGTTAAATACGACGAGGTTATTTTTTTGCTGGAATTGTATTCTTTAGGATATTTACTAACACTTTTATTAAGGGTTGTCCAAACCTAAACCCAATATTTTCGTATTAAAATAATAGATTTAGGTTTGGACAACCCTTATACTTTTGTATTTAAACTTTTTTTCTATCTTCACCCAAAATCAATATATCGACCGACAACGCAAGTCTTGGACACCCTGTATATAGGTATAACTAAATAATATAAATATCTACTTATATAATAAAAATATTTTATTTTTATACTTAAAAATACAGTGCTGATTCAACATAAAATTTACAAAACAATATTGAATTTATGATAAATCAAGTTTTTTTTCATTTACAATTTTTTCTCTATTACACTTTAGCTCATCAGGCTAAGTGTAAAAATATTTGTTTGCCAGTTTAACATTCGTGTGTACGTTTATGTTTACTTAAAATGCTTGATTGGCAGAAACTCTTATTACAAACATCACACTGATACGGCCTCTCACCAGTATGCCGACGTTTATGACTTTTCAAAGTATTTGATTGAGAAAAACGCATATTACAAACATCACACTGATACGGCTTCTCACCATTATGTATACGTTTATGCCTACTTAAACTGCTTGAATCGCCGAAACTTTTATTACAAACACCACATTGATACGGCTTCTCACCATTATGTGTACGTTTATGCCTACTTAAGCTGCTTGAATCGCTGAAACGCGTATTACAAACATCACATTGATACGGCTTCTCACGATTATGTGTACGTTTATGCCTAATAAAATTGCTTGAATCGCCGAAACTCTTATTACAAACATCACATTGATACGGCTTCTCACTATTATGTGTACGTTTATGCCTACTTAAATCGCTTGAAGCGCGGAAACTTTTATCACAAATTTTACAATGATACGGCTTCTCACCAGTATGCAGACGTTTGTGATTTTTCAAATTTTTGGAACAAGAAAAACACTTATTACAAACATCACACTGATATAACTTCTTACCGGTATGTATACTTTTATATATGGTCAAGTCAATTAATTGAGTGTCTTGCTTATCACGCTGACAACCATTTGATACGGTGTCTGTAGTGTTATCGAAAGATTCTGTTTTAATTAATATATCAACTGGTTCTTCTTTGATTTCAGACTTCAAAAACAATTTGTCGGTAAATGTATGAGCTGAATCTAAATTGTTAGATTCATTTTCTTTCCAGTTGACAACCATGTCTTTATCCAATTTGGTGTAACCAATATCAATTTTTGAGTCTTCACAGCTAATTTCACTCCAATCACTATTAGGTGAACATTTTGCAGTGTCGTCAGGATATTCTATTAGAGTAAATGAGGCAACATTCATCGGTTCTTCTTTGTTCTTGGATTTCAAAGACATTGCCTCGTTAATTTTGTTTATTGAATTAAAATTTGCAGTCGCTTTGTCTTTCCCGGTGACATCCAGGTCCAAAATTTCACTTTTAACAGTGATATCTGCATTAGTATTACCCTTATGGATTAACGACTCCTTAGGGAGGTTTCGAATGGAAGACTCGGCCTTGATTTGTTTATCAGAACCGTGTAATTTCTGTAGATGTTGTCGCAATTTTTTCTCAGATTGTACTACTTGGATTTGAAACTGGTGAAAGTTTTCTAGTTGAGTGAAACATAACTGACAGATGAATTTCGGCATCCCATCATTTCTGGTTATCTGTGAGAAAAAGAATAAATCAATAACAAGTAATATAATAATCAATTATGATTAGCTGGCTACACTTTTGGGAATTGTATTATTGTAGAATAATAATTCTCAAAAAAACCTATTTATAATGTAGTTTTTAATCCTAAAAAAATGAGGGACAACCCTATAATATTCCATGAACCGATATAGCAATCAATGTTTAGCCGTGTGATGTAAGGCGACATTAAGGTTCAAGCCATAGCTTGGAGAATATGAAATATTTGATTTTTCTTTATTTAGGTGAAATAAAAAATTAAAAATAAGTATTAAATTACTATTGAATTTACATTTAGTTAATATTGAATTTTACTTTCCCACTCTAGCGTGGGAAAGACACGTTTCCACACTTCCTCTTAACAGGCCGGTATACACGCATGTAAAGTAAGCTATTTTATAGGGGGTATGAAAAAATACATCATACTAATATTCCATATTACAATATCTATGTAAATGTATTTATAATTTTTATACTAATTTCGTAAAAAATTTACACTAAGAACGAATTTTTTTATCGTTCTTTATGAATTACAATGCTATTTGAGATAAAAATTAATATTCTGTACATCACATGCTCTTTATTAAAAGAAGTGAACTTACCCGAACAGGAAAATATTTCATGACCTCATCAGCTACTTGATTTTTTAGTGTTGTCGAAAAGAAAAATATGTCCAACACCGTAACACCACTTCTTAAGCACAATCGACACATGGTACTTAGACCATGGCCAGTTATCGATACTTCTTTCGTCGTGTTCATTTTACAACTGTTGAAAGAATTTGTTACCTGTGACATTTATAATAACCTAGATGTCCGTTTATTATTGCCCATAGATGTCTATGTCTATTGTCTGTCTATGATTTAGGTTAGCGTTGCTCCCGAGATGAGACATCTTGACAGTTGACTCAAAATTGATAATTTTTTCGTCTCGAGAAAGTACCGGGACGAGTGTCGTAAAAATTCTCGTCTCGACATTTTTCGACGAAACGAGATGAAATGGCATCAGTAATCTATTTTATTAAATAAATCATAAATTATTATCTCAGGAACTACTGAACCGATTCTAAAAATTCTTTCACTAATTATCTTCGCAGGAGGAGAATTTCTCGCGGGGGCGGTAATAAATCATAAATTCTTATCTCTGGAACTACTGAACCGATTCTAAAAATTCTTTCACTAATAATTATTTTCGCAGAGGTAGAATTTCTCGCGCGGAGGGAGTAAAAAATCATACATTCTTATCTCTGGAACTACTAAACCGATTCTAAAAAATCTTTCACTAATTACCTTCGCCGGGGGAGAGCTATGAAAATGTTTCACATCTGCCAGGCGTCCTACGACGGTTCACATTTTTTTTATTAATATGACAGTATGTAAGTATCTAAATACAATCGAACTTCGATAACTCGAACCATGACTTACCACAAAAATTCGAGTTATCAAATAATATTTATTTTCCCTCGTAACGGTATTGCCAGTCAATTTTGTTCGAGTTATCAAGAATTCGATTTATCGAAGTTCGAGTTATAGAAGTTCGACTGTATATAGGTAAGTATACCTATATGTGGGATTCTTAATTCCCTCGTAGCATCCAAACGGCTAAATGGATTTTAATAAATGAGGTGTCATTAGATTCGTCTTAATCTCGAGAGTGATACAGGGTAAGTATATGACGTCACGAATTCAATATGAGGGACGCTAGACGCCATTTTGTCAGAATGTAATAGTATATTGCATTACAAGGTAAGAAACTTGGCGTTTGAAACCAGTGTGAAATTTGCTGCCCGAGGTACGAGGGCATGCAACCACACATGTTGCAAACACCAAGTTTCCATACCGAGTAATTGCATATTATTTTTCACAACAACTTTACTGACAATTCAATTTGAGGTACCTACAATTTAGGCGTGCAAAAAAGTCGCAAAAATATTAGATCTGTCAGATTTATGTGGGGTTATATCTGTCATTTTGATGTTTATGAATATTATATGCGGATTCAATATCGCTCTATCTCCTTCTTAATTTGACGTTTTCGAAAATTATATGCGGATCCAATCACTCTGTCTCCCTCTTAACAACGTTAAAAAACAGAGAGAACCGACCTGAAAATTTTCATCCCAAGGGATAAAAACGCTCAGATTCAACCCGTTAAACAGGTACCGAAAATCGAATTTTCAATAGCGGCGTTGTGAAAAAGTAATTTTCTTTCTAAATCGATATGGGTTTTAAAAGAAAGGTCTCATTGAGACGATTTCAAAAAACTAAAAAGACGTAAGTATATAAAAAATGAAATAAAAAAATCAAAAAACCCTACTAGTACGTAGGTATTACCTTTTTCATTCAGTGTATTCTCGAGTACTCGCACACCCCTAAAAATACGTTACCTACGGCTTAAATTTATAGATAGATTAAAAAACATGGCAGATACATATTGGTTTTATTACCTGTCTATCAATTCTGGTGAAAAAAAATGTTGTTAGTAAAATGCAATGTATAGGTACTTAATAAGATGGCGCGGGCGGCACTGAAGACGAGCAGCACGTATCGGCGTTAATACTGACGCATTACCAAACTAAATTGGGTTCAAAATGAAACTTTCTCATCATCGACACCTCCTAACGAACCTGCCTTCAGCTGTAGCCTACAGCGGCCTACTGCCTTATGTATTAACATCACTGGTACACGAAAGAGCGTGCTTCGTAAACTAATCATGAACGCATTTTAAGTTTTTGAAGTGAAATTTTATTAGCCTAGTTTCGTTCGGTTACGCATGTCGAGCGTCACGTCACGTCCAAGTTCAATCGAAGCGATCGACCACACTAGTACTCATCGAAAAGTAGCGACGTTGTCACGTTATATTCATAACCATATTGTACAACTGCGTATATCGTGTATCGTGTGTTTTAAAGACCACCAACAGCTAAGGTTATTTGGGCCTAGCACCAATTTATATTTTCAATTCATTATTTTTTTTAATAATAAATTGAAAATCCAATTGACACTTTTACCAGCTCTCGGGCTAGAACCCAGAAACTGGGGACTTGGAATAGAGGAACCATAGCAACGGCATGTAAACAACAGCATCGCTACACTCTCGGCTATTCTCAAGCCCTGTACAACTGCATATACTGCAAGTGTGTTGGTATAGTCGACCAGACCAGTACTCTCGAAAAACAGCAAAGTTAAGTTCATAACTATATTGTACGACTGCATACAAGTGTGATGGTAGTCGACCAGACTAGTATACTCATCGAAAAGCATATTATATTGCATTACAAGGAACGAAAAATACTTTTTTGCCATATCCATAATAAAATGGCTGCTTTATATGCATGTAAATTTTAAAGTGACTTTTGACAGGACGATATACGGGAACGTATTTTTCCCACACTAGTGTGGTAAAGAAAACCATTCTTATAGTGATTTATGTTTAATCGCCTGATCCGTTCGCTATTACATACTCATGTGCGTGCCTCGGCCTACTATAAAAGTTAAGTTGGCGACACAAAATGAACTGTCAAAAAATTTTGATAATAGGTAGATACTAAAAATGAAATGAAAAGCAGCTATTTTGTAGTGAATATGGTAAAAAATATCATATATAAATTTCTTTATCACTTGTCAGTAATATACCTCATAACGCAACTAGATTCAAATTCAAATTATTTATTCCTCGAATAAAATGTACAAATTTATATAATAATTATACAAAATAATTAATTTTATTGTAAAAAAGCGTGGGGTGGTATGAAAATATGATACAAAGCACCCCACGCTTTTTTACAATAAAATTAATTATTTTTTACTTTTTAGTTCATTAAAGCGTGTTTTTTATTTTTTTTAAATTATAATTTATTTTTGCTTTTTAGTCCTGGAGATCCTGGTCAGGATAATGGGACAAACTTATGGAATTATTGTATTGTCGTCGGTCCTTAATAAGTGTGCAAAGTTTAAACTAAATATGACCGTTCAAAGTTGGTCAAAATCAAGTTCAAAGAAGTCGGTTGCAAACTGACAAACAAGCAAGCAAACATACAGGTGAAGCTAATAAAAGCGTGTTAAAAAAGAGAATTTCCTGCCCAACTTGAGAGAAAATATACAATCTGTTAAAGCGTAAAGTACTTACTGATTAAGCGCTTTAAAAATATACTTGTGTTTCGAATAGCGAACAAAACATCACGCATTCGGCGTGCCTGCGCCCATTTTTCATTCCGCGCCCTGACAGCTCAACGGCCATTACTTGATGGATTTCCAATCACCTCGATTTCGAATCAAAAACTTTTCGCATCATTATATCATCAGTAACGTGAGAGGTGGAGGAGGAGGAGGTCTCCTCCCTCTCCTCGACACTTGTCTGACCTCCTTCACTGCAACTCCTATGCAGCACGTATAATAAATAATAATACAACAGATATTAATTAATTATATTTAATGACCGGAGCCTTCTAATCTATTATCGATTCATATACAAATTGTTTTCGTATTTTGCCACTAAGCACTGTAAGAAATGAGAAGGCCGATTACATAGATTATCGATGATCCATTTGTAGCCAGCGATTAATCTGGTAATAGGCACACAAAGAGACAATGGCGTCGCAAACAGGTATCGCCACATCGCGTAGATTCCATAAAAACACATTGCGTATGCGTGGTTACTAATTTTACATTAATTTGTTTTGTATTCATCCATTTTATATATGTAACTATACATTTTATTTTGTAATTTTTACACACTTTATTTGAATATTACACAAATTATGTACTTTTAATTTACTTTATGTAAAAATCACAAATTTGTTTAACTTTACAGTAAAAGTCCAAGTTTTTATGAAGTTTTCTGTGTAAAAATAAATAATAATGTAAAATCAATTAGAAAATCGAGCGAATTCTACCTTAACTTTCAAAGTATTTTTACATCCATTTTTTACAGTGAGATTCGTATTCACCAAACGCTGTTGAAGATAGAAAGTTACTAATCTTAGAATAAATTTATTCCTTGGAATAAAATTAACTTTCAATTCACCAAGCAATTCATTCGATAGAATAGTAACTTCAGGTACAAATTTACATTTTGTCAAATATTTTGATTCTAAAGCACGTTTACTAAAGATCCGACCGACGGCGCATCGATCAAAAATGTAAATTTATTTTATTTTACTACAAAATCCTTTACCTGAAAGATATGGCATTAAAATTTACCTGAAACAGAAAAAGTCGCCAGGTCATAAAGTAATTTGTGCATTTCGTGCCCATCCTATTTTACTAGGCGAATAAATATTTATACACTTAAAATTGGACAGAATAGTTATATTCTTACGATTTATACCTGCAATAAATTAAACTACGTTTGGTGAATTGAATTATCGCTATTTATTCCAAGTAATAGTTACCAGGGGAATAAATCAACGAAACTAGGTTTCGTGAATACGGGCCTAAGAAAAATTATTGTAACAGAAATGATACTGATACGCAAAAATATATATTATTTTGCCCCAAAACATCAACACAATAAAATAATAACAATTTGTCGGAATTAGCACTGTAATATAGACAGGCATTATAATAGATTGTATATCTAGTGTCGTAATGAGGTATATTACGCACGAGTAGTGACACTATGTTAAGACGAACGCAGTCACACGGGTGATACCTAATATCATTACGCACGAGATTAATATGGTATTTTTGTCATACCTTTATAAAATAGCTACTTTTTACTTCATTGTCAGAATTTTCAAAAATTTTAACAGCACACGTATGTGTGCGGGAAAGTAACTTTCCCGCACACTTTTGCGAGAAAGTTACTTTCCCGCATATTTGTGCGGAAAAGTGTGCAGTAAAGTAACATTCCCGCAAAAGTATGCAGGAAAGTAACTTTCCCGCACATCTGTTTGTTAAGTGACCCATTACAGACCGGTGTACAATGTACATGCATGTAAAGTAGCTATTTTATAGTGGGTAATATTGAAATGTATTTTTTCAAATTACTCTATCTTGAAAATGAATAGACTATGTTAATATGTTAATGATTTTATTTTTGAAAAAAAAATGTATCAAGATAAGTAAAACGTTTTAAAGTATGAATACTCTAAAATATTTGACACAAAAATCTATATTTTTTGTTATAATAAGCTTGAACTCTGCCAAATTTCGAGTCTCTATAGCTTATACCGTTTGGCTCTGGGGGCTTGTGACGGACAGACATCGGAGTGAGGTCACGAGTCTTCCGTTTTACCATTTTTGGTACGGAACACTAAAAATATGTATCTATATAACAAGGAGAACATTCTTAAGTATATGAATATTGATTTTGAAATGGCGGCAGTACGACAGAAATCAATTCCAACAACACAATGTGCTGTAATGACTCGCCTCATATGTGTATAGGTTATGTTTGTGCAACTAGGATGCAGTAGTATATTACCCCGGGGGCGCTTCAAGACGAGATCCTACAAGACGTGCCAGGAATAACCAAACCTCCCGAGGTCGGCATCGGGCCTCACAATGCCGTGTCAATAATAGCATCATTACCGGCCGAATGATGCTGGATTTAAGATGGCGGCTGAATTAAATACGTGTCGAAAGACCAGGCCACCTACCTATATCTGCGATCACAAGACAAAATCATTCATGTTGAATTTTTGGTATTTTTTAGTGTATTTGCCATATGGCACATACACTATTGGCGTCGGTCGGATGGTGGGACCTAGGGGTCGGACCAAAATTTCTCAACGTTTCATAGCCTCCTGAACAGTTTGCCACCATTTTTAAAAATGTTTATGTATATTAGTATGTATATATATATATATATATATATATTATATATATATTTATATATATATGTGTGTACACGATAACTCTCGACAGACTTAATCGATTTAAACGAAATTTGGTACACACATTGGAACCCATTACCGCACGAAGCCTATTTAAAATGGGCCCGATCGAACCATTTTAAGGGTTGTATTTAGGGGTTGAAAAAAGTTTTTGGGCCCAAAAATACCGAAAAAATTCTCAGAATCGTTTCAAAATTGAAATTTAACCCTTTAGTAAAGATTAAAATGTGCTGTTAAAATTTTAATAAAATCGGCCCGACAGGACCGGACTTACAAAAATTTTATGAAAACACTGGTTTGCGGATAGTGATTTACTTACCGAAGGGTGTATTTAATTTGGTACAAAGGTTGCATTGATAATATTATTGAAATTAAGAAAAAAATATTATTTTAAGGGATGTATTAAGGGGTTAAATTTTTTATTTTGTCCAAAAACAGACTTATGTTTACATAATAAAGCCACAAGGCCTGCATTAGCAAATACACTATATTGTCGGCAGGGTTTGGCACTGCGACCCGAGTTTTTTATACCTTCAGATTGATATTTTTAATTTGTTTTTAACCGACTTCAAAAAAAGGAGGTTTCTCAATTCGACCGTATATATTTTTTATGTGGTTATGTTTTATGTATGTTCGCGGATAACTTCATCGTTTATGAACCGATTTTGAAAATTTTTTTTTTATTTGAAAGGATATACTTTCAGATTGGTCCCATAAAAATTTCATCAAAATATGTTCAGTAGTTCGGTTGATTTTTTAATAAAAGTAAGTAACGGCGTGTGATTCTTTAAGGTAAATGTTACTTTTTGACACTAAAAAGTAAAAAATAAAAACTTTTTAACAAAAAAAAACCTCCTTCAAAAAGGCACTAAAAAGAGGAAAATAATGAAATTTTGAGGTCTGTGCCAATTAAAATATGAAGTCGGTTAAAAAGTATAGTAGGTATAGTGATTAATATCTTCCTTCTTTTAACCAACTTCATATTTTAATTGCCACAGACCTCAAAATTTCATTATTTTCCTCTTTTTAGTGCCCTTTTGAAGGAGGTTTTTTTTTTGTTAAAAAGTTTTTATATATGTTAGTTTCTAATATAACTTTTTTTCACAAATTATTTCATTTTCATTAGCGAATTACAGTTTCCAGGCAACTATGTTGCCATGAACTTTACAAGGCTATATATAAGAAAAAATTAACTGCAATTATCGGGATACGAATTCGAAACTTCTAGATTCGCGCTAATTCCACTACATGCGAGAACTATTTTTAAAATTGCAATGTTTTTTTTTTAAGACCACCAACAGCTAAGGTTTTTTGGGCCTAGCACCAATTAATATTTTCAATTCATTATTTTTTTTTAATAAATTGAAAATCCAATTGATACTTTTACCAGCTCTCGGGCTAGAACCCGGGAACTGGGGACTTGTAATAGAGCAACCATAGCAACGCCATGTAAACAACAGCACCACTATAAGTTCAAAAAAATTCAGAACCAAAACAGTGAGGTCTCTTTGGAAATACTACCGCGCCGTTTTGAATTTATTCAGAATTAAAAAAGGAGACGACAGCTTGGTAATAGTTATAGCGTGCTGGCCTTGTCGTGGGTTCGAATTTCACAACCGCTCATAGATGTTTTGTAATGTCTTTTGATTTAATTTGATGTGATTCGAAAAAAAATTGTGTTTTAAAGACCACCAACAGCTAAGGTTATTTGGGCCTAGCACCAATTTATATTATCAATTCATTATTTTTTTTTAATAATAAATTGAAAATCCAATTGACACTTTTACTAGCTCTCGGGCTAGAACCCGGGAACTGGGGACTTGTAATAGAGCAACCATAGCAACGCCATGTAAACAACAGCACCGCTATAAGTTCAAAAAAATTCAGAACCAAAACAGTGAGGTCTTTTTGGAAATACTACCGCGCCGTTTTGAATTTATTCAGAATTAAAAAAGGAGACGACAGCTTGGTAATAGTTATAGCGTGCTGGCCTTGTCGTGGGTTCGAATTTCACAACCGCTCATAGATGTTTTGTAATGTCTTTTGATTTAATTTGATGTGATTCGAAAAAAAATTGTGTTTTAAAGACCACCAACAGCTAAGGTTATTTGGGCCTAGCACCAATTTATATTATCAATTCATTATTTTTTTTTTAATAATAAATTGAAAATCCAATTGACACTTTTACCAGCTCTCGGGTTAGAACCCGGGAACTGGGGACTTGTAATAGAGGAACCATAGCAACGCCATAATGTGATGTGATTCGATGCTATAATTATCGTAGTTTTCGAGCGCGTCTACAATCTACAATAAATAAGAATTAAATTATAGTACTTATACAACAATGAATGAATTTTCTTAGTCGTTCGCAATGCTTGTGTGACAAAAAAGTGTCTAGAAACTTGTGAGTTGTCTCTTTTCATTGTAGTGAAAAATGGATGAAACTGGATCTTTTAAACTTTAAAGGACTGAATGATTAAATCGTCTTGTATTAAATATGACATAGACCATTTTGTTCTATGACAACAGATATGTTGTGGCAAATACCGAATAGCTCATTCAGTTTTATAAGGTAGCGTGTATTTAATACATCTATCAAACAGTTCAGGAATACCGAATATGCCTGTGAAGGCTCATAGTATCAGGGGGTGGACACTTACTACTCAACTTTATTCGTAAGGTTTGAACCAGAGCTATATACCACTACTAAATAATAAATAAATACTGTTAAAAGGTTACAAATAAAAATATGATCCACTGGACCGTTTATTAATTAATTTGTAACAAAAAAAGGATCAGTAACATATAACCTTCACCATTCAACTTCTGAGTCAGTCTGCCTGTTAGCAGCTACACATATCATCGACTCCAGACGCCTAGTACTCCGAGAGTGCTGCGTCATCACCTCTTATCTTAATATGACTGGCTCAGCTATGCCTCGCATGGTACGTATGCAGTACGCACACATATATATTATGCATCTAACAATACATACATTTTTCATTTTATGTTTCCAATGAGCAAATAATGAGCAAATAATAATTAATATTTTTCATTTATTATAATATATTAAAATGAAATATATAGAAAAATATTAATTTTTAACAAATATACTGACATTTTTTTATTTATTACCCATGCTTAAATTTGAGGTTAACTTACCTATCTATTATTGTTGTGGTATCGCTCTGGTCCAAACCTCCTTACGAATAACGTGTGGTGGGGAGTAGTATGCGTCCATACCCTGCATAATATTATGCAACTTAAATAAAACTTAACTGATGTTTGTTGTTTTGTAAACTTTTTGTTCGAGTGGACTGTATAGATGTATTTGAACTCATTTGATGTTAATGATATAATTATTATTATTGTAGATTATAGACGCGTCGATAACTCAGGTCATTAGCGTCTTCAACACAACAATTAATAATCCATTTGTGTATTAGAATCTGCCATCCGGTATACACAAACCGACTGGTACGACCTCGGGCTCCTGGTAAAGCCAATTTCCAAAGAAAATTGGAATGCAATTGCGAGAACAACTACATTCCAATGTTCACCCTGGGGGAGTTAATGATATAAATTCTTTTATAAATAAAAGTTGATAGTAGAGATATAAAAAATTGATATGAATAAAATAGGAATTCAAATAGCGGAGAAAATTACATAGAACCGATTTATTGATATTTTTTGTTAATATAGCTAATAATATTTTGTGCGTTAATTAATGTATTAAGAAGAAAGCATCCTCATTGCTCACGTTTTTTTAATTACTCGCTTTATTATCAAAAATCAGAGATAAAAACATTTTCCAAACTCTGAGCAACCTTGACCCGTAGTAATTTACTGTATTTTTACCTTTAGCTGTATTGTTTTAAGACAAACGCAAAATTAAAAGAAAAAGTAATACACAATGACATGTACTTATATAAAATTTTGGAAACTTTATTAAACAATGGAATTCACAAATTTATAAACTCACTAATGTTGCACAGTTTTATTAAAAGGGATACACCTCCCGGGAAAACGGTTAGCATAACGTTATCGTGATTCTCCAGAAATAACATGTACTTACACAAAACTTTGGAAACTTTATTAAACAATGGAATTCACAAACTCACACATTCACAAACTCACAATTAATGTTGCACAATTTTATTGCGTGTTTCAAGGACACTATTCCTGGAAAAACGGTTAGAATACCGTCTGCGTGCTTCTGAAGAATATCCGTCAGCTTCACCGCGTAATAAAACCATGTCTGTTTTTTCAATATTCGTAAAATGTGCCATACTGTTTTGTTAATATTACGGCAGAACAATCGGTAATAACTGATTATAAAATTATGCATTTTATATAAATTTTATGGCATTTACATAATTAATGAGAAAGGTTTGTATTTAATTCGTCTTTAACGAGTGCATACTATGAAACTCAATTCGTCAGTGACGGGCGCAATTTTTTTCTAATAAAACTTTTCAATTTTTTTTTTCGAAAATGAACCTGCCGATTTCTTTCATATTTTAGAATATATTGATCATTTAATTTGGTTTGTAGAACGTTTTTCCGCCTCTCTTTCTGAATCATCCCGTATAATTGGCAACTTTCTCAAGATCGTTATGTTATACTAAAAATATAGTTATTTTTTTGATGATTTTTTTTATTTCTACGTCAATTTATATAAAATGCATCAAAAAAGTGCTTTCCTCACCTTATTTCCGAAAGTATTTAGTCTAAAATTTTGAAAAATATCAGTCATAATAATATTAAAAAGATTACAATGAAAAATATTGCAAATTAAAAACCCTAGGAGCATTTTCTTCAGAAATATAATTACTAATGTATACCTTTATCTATTGAAGTCTTGAATCTATTAAACTATTCTGCTAAATAAAATCGGATGGACTTCAACCTAACAAAATACTGCAGCAAATATGTATGAAAAGTAAATTTATACTATGTTTACATTATGCGACATTTCATAATGGCAGTAGTTTTTGAGACACAATTTAAAAATTGACTTAAAGGAGAAGCGATAGTCCAAAATTTTTACATGATTTAAAACAGGGGATATAACATGCTTTTCACATCGACTGTGTGTGTACTATGTACGCACGTCAGAAGTTATACTTCTTTTACGTAACAAAACAAAAATAACTCCAAAAATTTTATCCCGCGTGCCAGTACTAAACGTTTGTAAAAAAGACGATAAAATAATAAAATAAAGATATTAAATAAATTAATTTAATTTAATAAATTATTAATTTAATAAATTATTAATTTATTAAATATATTTATTTATTATATTTATATCTAATTATTTATTTAAAAAAATAATACATACCTCCTTAGCCTCAATAATTTAAAAACACATATAATTTTTATTCGTACTGTAACCTCACTTTTTTTTTATTTGACAGTGAGTTTGACAGTTCAATTAGAGCGAAGCTAGTTCAGCAAGATGACAATGCGACGAACTCATATTTAACGAAAGCGGCATAAACGAACGTTTGCAAAGCAATAGCATTTATTAATGTTAATCAAAACTGAAAACGCTCTTGTCACATTGTGACTGGTGTAACGACTCTATAAGTTGAAGTTTTACTAACGACTAACTTCAAGGTGTGAATTTAGGTGCAACTTCATGGTGTCGGTAAATTTCGTGACGCGATGCGTGCACCTCCTAAAAATTCACTCTCATCATTTTTCCACAACGCGCCAAAAGAAGTACAACTTCAAAAATGCCATTTCAAAATTTAAAGAAATGAAACTAGTCATTCTGAAATCGAAGCAAAAGCAACGGCGTATCAAAATACGGGTTTTATACAATTTCATGCTTAAGACCACACGGTTTTGTCTACTTTGGTTACCCAATCGTAGATGGTAGTGCTAACCAAACGTGTTGTGTAGATCATAAATAGTGCGTCTGGAGTCGTTAACTGTGCTCTACTTCTTTCTTTCTCTATTTTGTCGTTTTTTCGCTTTATCATCCTTACTTTAAAAATATATGTTTTCTCGAAAATTAATAGTGGTCTAGCCCCCACCCTTCTGCTTAAAATTTGATTACACGCTGCCGATTGTATTTTTAAATCGATGATTGACTTTTTTTGCGCCAAATTGAAGTTAATTGTCACATCTTGGGGCGTTACAGACCAAATTAAAAAAAATGTCCAGGCCACACCCCTTCTGATATTAGATGGTTTTACGTCAGTTCTACTAAATAAAAAGTTTTCCAATATTTTTTCCTTTTCTTTGTAATTAAATTTCACAGTTAAATTATAATAACAATACCTTTTTTCTCATACATTTTATCCAAGCTAGTTACATAATTACTAGATATGGCAAAAAATATTTCATGTACAGACATAGCTCAGTTACATGTTTTTATGGCACGCCGTTTTACTATTTAATCGTAAAATATTTTTACATAAAATAATGAATATCTTATAATTTTTGATAAAAAAACAAATTTCTTAAGTCAATTTTATTTATGTATCAACATAATAAAAATGCAATATTATTATGTTCCGACATAAAATTAAATGCTTAAATAATATTATGTACATAATATTATTTCTTGAATTTTTATTGTTGAATTAAAATTATGTACCTAAATAATTTTAATTCTGCATCTCTTTCTACAGCATAGTGTAACATACTGTAGAAAGAGATGGAGAATTAAAATTATGTACATAATTTTAAATCGAGAATAAAAATTCAAGATGTATGTACATAATAATAATTCGGAAAAAATTATGTTGCGACATAATTATAATTATTTAGGATTCTTCTCTTGGAAAAATAAAAATATTTTTATTATCTTGTGACATAAAAATAATTGAAAATAATTTTATTATGTATAGAAATAACAAATATTTTTTTAACTAAAAATATCCTGACGAAAAATAATAAAATTATGCCCCTACATAATAATAAATTGTTGAAGTGAATACTTTTTATGTACTGACAATAAAAATACAATTTTATTATGTCCTGACATAAAATTAAATGCTTAAATAATATTATGTACATAATTTTATTTCTTTGAATTTTTATTCTCGATTTAAAATTATGTACATAATTTTAATTCTCCATCTCTTTCTACAGTATGTTACACTATACTGTAGAAAGAGATGCAGAATTAAAATTATGTAGGTCCATAATTTTAATTCAACAATAAAAATTCAAGAAATAATATTATGTACATAATATTATTTAAGCATTTAATTTTATGTCAGGACATATTAAAATTGTATTTTTATTATGTCAGTACATAAAAAATATTCACTCAAAAATTTTTTGAAATTATAAGATATTTATTATTTTATGTAAAAATATTTTACGATTAAATAGTAAAACGGCGTGCCATATGTTTTATTATAATTATGTAGGTAGGTATAGATATAAAATATAAAAGACCGGTTGCATCATCACGACAATAAGTTGGAGAAAGACAACAATAGATACAAAACCGAAAGCTTGTCGCATCATTTTAGACTACACAGCATATTTACATAGACACATTATAGATATTCCACAGGTGACATAAAAACGTTTCCAATGTAAACCGCAAATGAGCCCGGATATCCTGTCACTCTAATCTCCGCATCTCCGTCGCACCCACACCATTCTGTCTCTCTCCATCGCGCTCTATTACTCACGTTTCAGTGGCCTTTTTACAATTTACTTTGATGAATGAGTCTCTACATAAATATCTTAGCATATCAAATGTTGCGGTTTTTTCAAATGTAAAGCGCGTATTACAATACACATTTTATGTGATTCCGTGTGTAATATGTTTTTTACTATCCCATAAACGGAGCTGGTATAGAGAGAACATTTTGTGATCGCGGTAAAATTCGATTTTGAGTTTTTGATCCCACCGCTGTCACCATGTAGCGTATTGTGGTTCTTTATAATTTTAATATTTTAAATAGCTTTTATTATAAGTTTTATAGGCGAATTGATTACAGAGAACTGGCCGCGTCTGTCGTGCTCTTATGTATTTATAAATAACATTAATAATAATAAGTTAGTAACGTAGTACGTTTACATGACATTACATTTTTTCAAAGTCTCCCGGTTATTGTCATATATAGCGTACTAAATAATTTACTAATTGCACTTATTATGTAACTCGATTAATAAATTGTATGAAACTGTGATAAAATGGTGCCAAACAAGGCAAGGGCCATAACACATTAATAAAAAAAATTACTAACAATCACTGAATGCGTTGATAGTTTTCTAAATTATAACTTAAATATACAACAGTTATTTTATACCAGTCACAAATTATTTTAACTCTAGAATTTAATTTAGGACCGTCAAAACACGTTACTATCATACAATATTAATTACCTTATTTGCGACCAACAAATTCTTGAAGAATTTAAACAACTCTAAAAATATTTGTTTGTTATAATGAATCTGTCGGTTAAACGTATATAGAACGTTTTTCTTTGTTACAAAAAAAAGCCTTCAGAATAGCCGAGTGTGTAGCAATTCCATTGTGTATATATGGCGTTGCTGTGACTCCTCTATTACAAAACCCCAGTTCCAAGGTTCTAACCAGAGAGCTGGTAAAAGTGTCAATTGGAATTTCAATTTATTATTAAAGGAATACAAATAAATGACGTAACGTTACAATGCATTACTAGAAAAAATAATTTTAAACCTATGTCACCGTCGGGACTCAAACCCGAATATTCCACTATCGCGGCGGCTGAGTTAGCGTTTACTTTACACCGACACAATTAAATAATCAATTGTAAAAAAAATAGGTAAAAAAACTTTTAAGTTAAACGGTTTTATTTTAAATCATCAGAGCTGTATCAAAAACTAGAAAATAATTAGGACACAAACCAAGGGGCACTTTGTGTCGCTGCGTCAGCGGAATAAGTAATAAAAACGTGGGGCGCATTTGAAATATTTCTGTTGGTGGGCTTGGAAACACATTTTTGTAGACAAGCCGTTCTTATTTAATAATTATACAGTCGTTATACAGATTTTCATGCGCCCCACGTTCTTATTACTTATTCCACTGACTGAAAATATTGTAGCAAACCCCAAGATGTTACGCCACTGCCTGCAATAGAAGCGTCAAGAAGGGAAGGCCACAGTGGCGAGGCGTGGAATGGTATCGAAGATACGAGTACCTGCTAGACGTCTGGAAAGTGCTAGAACTCGCTGTGTTTAAACCACGTAGCTCTACATAAGCAGGGAGCCGAAGGGAATTAGGCAGTCAGTCGTAAATCAGTGTCGTGTTGAACTGCGAAAATAAATACAGTATATAAATCTAGTTATTTGTTCAGTGTTATTGAAGTGTTTCACTTTGTTTAAGAATTACTATTGTGTTGATTGTTAGATTTGACATATACTTGTTGCGTTTATTGTTATTGCATTGTTAATTATATTAAATAAATATTTATTCCACCCACGTAGAAAACAGTTTTGTTACGATATGAATTGATACCTACGCCAGACCTATATGACCTTAACTGTTGGAAGCCTTAAAAAAATAAATAGAGATAACAAAACGACATCTCGAATCGATGCCTGCGATTAAAAATGCTCGACTTCTTTTGAACTTTTTATTTGATTTAGTAAATTATGAGAAAAGTTGATTCAGATAATACGATGATCCTCGGAGCATGCACAGAGTAAACAAAGGTCGTTAGTTCTAAGTTGGCTTTTAGATGAAATGCGTTCGCATAACAAGTATTATTAAGGAAATGAGTAAGTGGTTGGTAGGTCTTGGAAAGTGGCATGACGGAGCTACGAAGTTGGGCAAGAGGAAGGGGTGGCGCGCGCGTAGGGCTGTGCCCTCGGCGCCTACCGCCACGACGACCGCATACTCATATTTTATCCCTAATAGCTCTGGTGGCTTCCGCACAGCTCTTCTACAATATGCAACAACATGGAATAAATCGATGATTTCGATATATTTTGATTGATGGTGCCATGAATAATGACGTAAACGTTTGCTTTGCTCTAACGCGTACACCACTGGATTTACGAAAAATTGCTTACAAATTTCCCGCGCTTTATAACCGACTTCAAAAATGGAGCAGGTTCTTAATTCGGAATCTATGTTTTTTTTTTTTATTAATGTATGTATAAATGTATGTTCACCGATTTCTCCTGTATTTGTAAACCGATTTTGATGATTATTGTTTTATTTCATAGGGGATACCTCCGGGGTGGTCCCATATAAATTTTACTTAAATCGGTTCAGTAGTTCGACTGATTTTAATAAAAAGTTAGTAACGGACTGTAATATCATTAAGGTAAATGTCAGTTTTGACACAGCGCAAGTTTTTTTAGTTATTTAGTAATCAAATATCAAGACAGAAGTTGGTTAATAACGTGCAAAGTACGTATTGTAAAGCCACTAAAAAGTAAAAAATAAAAAACTTTTTAACAAAAAAAAAAACCTCCTTCAAAAAGGAGAAAAATAATAAAACTTTGAGGCCTGCGCCGATTTAATAAAATATGAAATCGGTTAAAAAGTATAGTAGGTATATAGTGATTAATATCCTTTTTTTAACCGACTTCATATTTTATTAAATTGGCGCAGACCTCAAAGTTTTATTATTTTCCTCTTTTTAGTGCCTTTTTTGAAGGAGGTTTTTTTTTGTTAAAAAGTTTTTTTTTCTATATTGCATAGTAATATTATATAACTTAGCTGACCTTCCAATAATTCTTTCATAGGTAATATATAAATACCAAAAGTGGTACAACCATGGTAGTGTTGGGGATAATCGTCTTTTTGGAGAATCGAGTCCTTATCCGAGTACCAAGTACTCGAGTACTGTCTAAAATGACCTTCTCAATTCTCATTGCATGCAGTTGATAGTCTGTCAGCTGCTTAGTGCTTGTTCGTTCGTTAATCGATGCCAATAGGGTATTTGACTAAAATTTTTTTTTGTGGTATGTTAATAGAGTAATAAATTCTGAACAAAATGACGCCTAAATCTCTTCATTCTGATTTCAAATAAGCTCAAAAATAAGTTTTGAAATATTTATGTTAGCCCCGCCCGCTAAAAAATCGTTTTTGCTCTATTGATATCTGATGTCATAATTTTATGAACTTGCGTTTATATTAGCTAATAATATTATCTAAAAACCCAGAAACAGAGTGTTGAAAAATACCATTTTGTACCTATGTAAACATGATGTAAACAATATGACCTACGTTGCTATGGATACATTTACATTTTACTTATAATTGACGTCACGCGGTGTTTGAAGTCACGCGACACATAGATTAAAAATCATGATTTTATTTATTTATTTAAATATGTTTACGAAACTTAATTAATAAAAATAAAAATTCTAATAACTATTTTAGAGCATAAACTTTCATTATAACAAAGTTTTATATTTTATATTGATCACTGGCAAATACCCTATTACTAACTGAGTACCGCGGCTCAGCGCTCACACATTACTCACATTAGCTGGTGGTGGAAATGTATTCGGTATTCGAGACTCGAGTACACGCCGTGCAGGCGCAGAAACGCATTAACTGTAGAAAGAATTTAATCCCTGCACAGTACACTGCATTGTCACTGCAGTGTATACTGTGTAGTGTGCCACTATGTACTCGGTCTCGAGTACTCGAATACCAATTACAAGTACTCGAGTACAGCGAGTACTTTGAAGAATCGAGTACTGAATCGATTCTTGTATTCGAGTACCCCATCACTGGATGGGTGGTCGGAAACATGTACCTTTTTAAATCACCTTGTTACCAAGTATCAGAAGACACGTTGTATACATTATTAAGCTGAAAAAATTCCCCTATTTTTATCCTTTGACGTCGAATATTTTTGCGTGATTGTTCACAATACATATGACAATATAATGAATGTATATGTTAATTCAGTACATAATATTTATACACAGATGCCAACTTACGAAAGAATAAAAAACTAACTTGTTACATGGAAACTTGTCATACATAACATCGAATTGTGACATACGGCTTTGCGTGATTTAAAGTACATTAATAATACACAAGTTAATGACCAACCTGTATATAATGCTACAATTAAAGAGTCACAAGCACTTACGAAAAAGAAACGCTTTCGTTAGCAGAGGCGTAGAAAGATTTTCTTTGAAAGATATTGTAGATTATATAGATGCCAGACAACTGAGGATATTTGCCAAGCCGAATGTTGACAGTACGACGAATTTTTTAACCGGTTTCAAAAAAGGAGGAGGTTCTATATTCGGGACCTATATGCTGTTTTTTTATGTATGAATGTTCACCGATTTCGCCTGTATTTGTGAACCGATTTTGATGATTATTGTTTTATTTAATAAAGGAGGTTTATTTTTTGTTAAAAAGTTTTTTATTTTTTACTTTTTACCCGACTGCAAAGGCAGGATTATGTTTTTATTTATGTTTATATTTGGAAGACCATCTAAATTGGAAAGAACATTGTACTCGGCTATCTTCCAAACTTAATTCCATCTGTTATCTTATTAGATACCTAAAAAATGTTCTAACGGACATTCAACTAATCAATTTCTACAATGCTCAAGTTGTTTCTAGATTAAGATATGGTATCTGCTTCTGGGGAAACTCAGTTTTATCTAATGACGTCTTTATTTCTCAGAAAAGAATAATTCGTGCCATGGTTGGTATTTCTTCTAATGTATCTTGTCGCCATTCTTTCAATAATCTTAAACTTATGACTCTTTGTCAAATTTTCGTTTACGAAATTTCTTTGTTTGTTTTTAAAAACTTTAACCAGTTTGTCATTCTTATAATACGCGTTTTAGAAATGATCTGAGTTCCCCCTTTAGCAAACTTGAGGTTAGTAAAAATTCTCCTTTAAACATAGGTGTAAAAATCTTTAATAATCTTCCAAATCACATTAAGAATTGTAAGAATCTAAATATTTTCTCTCGTTTTTTAAAAGCGTTTCTTCTGGGGAACACATTTTATAATTTGTCCGAATTTTTTAATTTGTAATTTCGATTGTTCTATTGTATCTGTATCTGTAAGACGTTTTCTATTTGAGTTTTCTCATCGAATGAAATAAAGAGTTTATTATTATTATTATTATTATTATTTCGCGCCATCTATGTATGGGGGATTCTCTTGTAGCATTTAAACGGCTGGATGGATTTTAATAAATGATGTGTCATTAGATTCGCCTTAATCCCGAGAGTGACATAAGGTATATGACGTCACGGAAAATTCAATCTGGCGGACACTAGACGCCATTTTGTGAGAATGTAAAAGTAATTTTCCTTCTATATACATCGATATGGGTATCAAAAGAAAGGGCTCGTTGAGACGATTTCAAAATAATAAGAAATAAAGTGCGCTGAAGAATATTTCGGCCGGGGCGCCCAGGTGGCTAAGGCCGACACTGGCTATAATTTAATAACTATTTGTAACTACTTACTTTTAACTAAGCTGAACCAAAATAGATAGATTTTCTTATGAAACTTCAGAATCTGCATCCTGTAAAAAAAATAATGATTGTCAATATCTATCTAATTAAATCTATACTAATATATAAAATTCTTTGTATGTATGTATGTATGTTTGGCATGATTTAACTTAAAAAATCTATTTGACGGAAAAATGTTCTTAATGATTCCAGAAGTGCTATAGGCTATGTTTTATTCAACTTTTTAAATAAATTTTTGAGTTAATTAAATTTTTATTGGTTCTCTACAATTAACAAAACGTGAAATTATCTTGCATTTTTACGTATTGACGGAATCCTAAGCCCGATTTCGCTTCGCAGGGGGAGAATTTCTCGCGGAGGATAATAAATCATAAATTGAAATATACGTGGGCGAAGTCACGGGTAGCGACTAGTATTAAAATAATAATACATGGCGTTGCTATGATTCCTCTATTACAAGTCCCCAGTTCCGGGGTCTAGCCCGAGAGCTGGTAAAAGTGTCAATTGGATTTTCAATTTATTATTAAAAAAAATAATATTGAATTGAAAATATGAATTGGTGCTAGGCCCAAATATCCTTAGCTGTTGGTTGTCTTTAAAACACACAATAATACTGGTATTAGGCCCAAAAAGCTCTGACAGTTGGTAGCCTAAAATTAAGGAAAAAAAATAACCGTCGGTATATTTAATAAAATTCTTTATAAATTTTTCGATCTACTTCCATGTTTATGAATATTTCCATCATTTTCTTACATGATACGTTTGCAGAATCAATAAAATAGTAATTAATAATAACAAATGTTGACATGTAAAAAAACAAAACAAATTAAAGACAAACAGTTTGTTTTTCTACTATAGACTGGAAGTTTGTAAATACCACTGCAGCACACACCACCTGGTGCTTGCATAAAATTTCCCATTAGTATTGATAATTAACGAGAGAAAAAAAACTTAATATTTCTTCAAGCTGAATGGTGTTTTTTTAACGGCTACTTTGTAAAGAATAATTTATCTTATAAAAAGAATGTTTTAACGTTTAAATTTATATTATGATTATCTTTTGCTATAGCACAGGGGTTCCCAAAGTCGGGGTCGCGACCCCAAGTAGGGTCACGGCCTGTTTCCGTGATTATAGAATTTATAACTCTCGTGATTATACCATTAAATTCGAATAATAGAAAAAAACTAAATTAGAGCAAGATGTCAAACAAAAAAAGTGAAGTGGTGGGAGGGGGTCTCTGGGGTAATAAAGAGAGAGTGGGCCCTCCCACCCGCCTCCTGGCGCACCCTACCTTGTTCATTCACTCCCACTACAAGAACTGAAAAATCTTTTTTATAGACTATTTTGTACATTGTGGGGAAAAAATGTTTAAGGGTCGCGAAGGCTTTTGCAATTTTAAATTAGGGTCATGATCAAAAAAGTTTGGGAACCCCTGCTGAGTCTAGCAGTTTCGTGTTGTAACCAGGACCGTCTTAAGATATTTGACACCCGGGGACTACTAACAATAATGCGCCTATCTTCATATAAAAAACACATGATTCAAAAAATATCCGAAAACCTTAAAAACCCGCAAGAAAATGAAATTACGAACAAAAGTCACTTTAATATTTTATATAGATAAGTAGGTTTAGTACTGATATCAGTGAATTTTGTGGTTAAATGAATTTTTAATTTAGCCTTCAAAGTTTCTTTGTAGAAAGAAACATTAAACATTATTTTACTTGCAAATTTGCTACTTAATATATAGGTACCTAGATAACTTAAGTTTTTCAGTGGATAACAGATTTTAAATAATCATACAATATCCCTTAAGGGTGACGCTTGAAAGACAAGGACACAAAACACTCATCACTTTGCATACAGAGTGTTTAAAAAAATTATACAAGCCAAGCTTAAGATTTTGATAGTTAAATTTAACTGCTACTTAAATTTTGTTGTTAATAATTGATGATTGCACACATTTTTCTTGATAATTTTATCTTGTTGAAGGTTTCGAATTTTCAATGGTTATGTTGATGTTTGGAGGGGGGGATGATCGATCATTTTCATGCATAACCATCGAGTCAACATTATTTATTGCTGGCTATCAAACTGTTATTTTTTGAAAATAACCTGCAACCGGTTATTTTCGAATAACACTTATCTGTTATGGTAGGTACCTGTCATCAAAAGATAATAATTTCGTCGGACGTTAAAAGTAAACTATCTGCTCAAAAATGCTCCTCACAAAAATACAGAAAGGTGAATTTTACGGTAATTATAAAATGCCACTGCAAAATAATAGCGTTTTCAGCTGCGTTACACTTTGTTACACTAGGCCGCACTAGTGTAAACTTTCACTAAGAACCGTGTTCGACTGGTCAGTGTAGAGATAGTGCTAGAGTGTATCGCATTCGACTCGGGGTCGGTGGGATGCTAGTGTGACCTTCAGTGTCACACTCTACCACCCCCATCGCAGGGAGGTCGTGTAAATAAACTTATAAAGTGCAACGTGACAGCGGTAATGACAGAGTAATGGCCTACACGAAGAGCGTGTACACTACTCAACACTGTCCCGGTGCTAGTGTTACACTCGTGCAAAACTATACGCGCACTAGTGTCAAAAAGTGTTTACCAGCTGAAAACGAGACAAATCCACTCTCAGATTACGCATGGAAACGTGACAGCGGCAATAACACAGTAATGGGCTACACAAAGAGCGTGTACACTACTCAACATTGACACGGTGCTAGTGTTACACTCGTGCAAAACTATACGCGCACTAGTGTCAAAAAGTGTTTACCAGCTGAAAACGAGACAAATCCACTCTCAGATTACGCATGGAAACGTGACAGCGGCAATAACACAGTAATGGGCTACACGAAGAGCGTGTACACTACTCAACATTGACACGGTGCTAGTGTTACACTCGAGCAAAACTACGCGCGCACTACTGTCAAAAAGTGCTATAAGCCTATAAATAATGTCATTACGTTTCAACTTTCACAGTTTATGAACACTCTATGCACATCGCAGAGGGAGAAAGGTGGCACCTCGAACGCACCTCATACTTGTCAATCGCGCCGCGTTCGGCGAGCCACGGTGTGCAGCAGGAGGAAGCGCGAAGGCGGTTGAGTAGTTCCGATTGTGTTTGCTTATGCTTATTCGAAGCTATTCGTTACAGCAGTGTCGAAAGATCCACTTGACTTGACTGACTTTGACTATGTTTATTCTACATAATATAACAAACACAACCTATAGTTGTATCTATAAGCGAAAAGCAAAACCGTGTATGTCGATTTTTACCCGACTGACCCAGATGGAAGGTAATGTTTTTCGAGTGTATGTACCATGTCTATTTCTTTGGCACGCTCTGTAGCCTAAGCGGCTTGACGGATTTTCTAAAATGAGGTGTCTATATAGGTTCGTGATAGTCTCGAGAGTGCTACTGAGTATATAATGTCACGGAAAATATGGCGGACTATAGACGATACTTTGTCAAAATACAAAAGTAATTTTCCTTTTAAATACATCGATATGGGTATCAAAAGAAAGGTTTCATTGAGAAGATTTCAAATAGGGTATATTACTTCAATGAAAATTCAATATGGCGGACGCCAGATGCCATTTTGTCAGTACGTAAAAAATCGGTAAAACCTTTTGTGTGGGGTGTTAAATGAAAGGTTTGATGAAAAGATTCAGCTTAAAGGAAGGAAATAAAATAAATTATTTAAAAAAAACAAAAAACCCGACTGCGTAAAAATCGAATTTAAAAGATGGCATACATGTAGTAACAAGTTGAATAGAATTAATATCTGGTGCCTCCGACAGCATGTTGATCTTGTTTGTATTTTTTAAGTTCGATTTTTACATAGTTGGTTTTTTTACTTTTTTTTAAAATAATTAATTTTTTTTAAGTATTTTTTTGTATATCTTCAGTTATCTATTTTTAATCCTACTTTATACAGGGTGTAACAAAACAATGGGTATATTGACGTGAATACCGTTAAACACAAATAATTGTATTCGTTGTCATGGAAAGAAATACATCCACTTTTATTCATCTTATAAAATCAAATGTTCCTAAAATATAATAAATAAAATAATTGTAATTTTATTTTTTTATATTTTAAATTGTTATCCAAAACATGGGTAGGTGTAGATATATTTTCATTAGGTATTAAAAAAATATATATATTAAAAGCCTTCGGGATTCGAATCTGTGCTTGGAGTTTGTATCTGTCGGTAGACTCGTACTTTTCCGCACGGCCATTCGGCTTACTATGCCTGAGACCTTAATATAGTTATACTTGCTGTGATTTGTTTCACGTTCAACTATTTCCGTTTCATCTAATATTTCTAAAATTCCACCCCAGTATGAGACATTAGACGTTATTCTCGCCAAAAAATACCCCCTTTTTTAATATTACAAGTCATATTTTTGCACTTGTATAATTTTTTTAATATACGAGTATTTGTTCCGGATCCTCCACCATATATGCCCGTTCCTCCACCACAAGCATTTTATAAAACCACTATAAAACAAGCCGTGAGGTGGGTCGTTTATTAGGACTAAAGTGCGACCCTTGAGGTCCACACGACGAACTTCCCAGTTTGATAAATATTTAATAATAATAATTAAATTAGATATTACACAGAAAAGTAATCATTTTAATCATTAAAACATCAATAATTAAAAAAAAAAAAAAAAAAAAAAAAAACGGCTGAACCGATTTTTATAAAATTTATGTCGGATCAAAATGACGTTAACACGCCTCGATTGACACCCTTACGAAGTCGATATAATTTTTTATTCGCGAGATATTGTGTAAAATCTACTTTTTTGGAGGTTATTTGGTTAAGAAAAAAGAACGGCTGAACCGATTTTAAAAAAATTCCTTTCAGATCATATTTACGTTAATACGCGTCGATTGGCACCCCAACGTAGTCGATATCATTTTTCGTTCTCGAGATTTCGTCTTAGAAAGAAATTGACACATACATACGTACGTACGTACGTACGTACGTACATACGTACGTACGTACATACGTACACACACACACACACACACACACACACACAGACATCTTTCTAAAAGTAGTGTAAAAATAGTGTAGTGACCTTGAAACATAAAATTTTTTTTTCCTTTTTGATTTCGATTTTCGGACCCATTACAATAACTTCCAATGGGAAGTTAAAAATAATAGAATTGCTAGAGTATGAATATTGGTATTGCTGCTTTCGTACTTATTGACCTAAAATTATTTTGAAAATTCTGTGACAGATAACAATAAGGCTCATATTATGGCTGCAGCAATAGGCTTCATATTTCTAAGTACTGGATAGAACAAAAATCTAGAGCTTAAATTGACTTTGGGTTAACGAAAAAAGTTCTCCCGAAAAATATTATCTGAAGCGTCCGAATAATATTCTCTCAAGCTCCCGAAAAATATTATCTGAAGCTCCCGAAAAATATTATCTCAAGCTCCCGAAAAACAATATCTCAAACTCCCGAAAAATATTATCTGAAGCCCCCGAAAAATATTATCTCAAGCTCTTGAAAAACAATATCTCAAACTCCCGAAAAATATTATCTGAAGCTCCCGAAAAATATTATCTGAAGCTCCCGAAAAATATTATCTCAAGCTCCCGAAAAATATTATCTCAAGCTCCCGAAAAACAATATCTCAAACTCCCGAAAAATATTATCTGAAGCTCCCGAAAAATATTATCTCAAGCTCCCGAAAAACAATATCTCAAACTCCCGACAAAATATTATCTGAAGCTCCCGAAAAATATTATCTCAAGCTCCCGAAAAACAATATCTCAAACTCCCGAAAAATATTATCTGAAGCTCCCGAAAAATATTATCTGAAGCTCCCGAAAAATATTGTCTCAAGCTTCCGAAAAACAATATCTCAAACCCCCGAAAATTAATTATTCGCTTTTGTATAAACTCCTATAGCAAATTATTTCCAAGCAATATAGAAGTAGTACTGCAACAAAATGTTTACTATATAGTGGTTTAAGGTAGGTAGGTAGATATAGAGGATAGGCGGGCACCTACCGGCATGTCGTGAACTGACAGTTTGTCTTAGGGGAAATTAACGAGATATGAGTAAGTGATATGACAGCCAGTCGAAGAGGTGGAGTACAACTCTGAGCAAAGCCTTAAGGCGTGCTCCACAAATACACAACTTGTATATACACTTGTGTTGTCCAACTTTGACAAAGTTGCCGCCGGACACTTCCTTTACTTTATTATTTATAACAATTTTTTTTATTTACTGCAACTGCTGATACTGACATAAACTTCCTGATGTCCGTCGTCTGACAATTGTCAAAGGCAAATGAATGGAAACAACCTTCATCAAATTATGATTTCACAAGTTTGATTTTGATCACAGATCCGACATATAAACTTCCTCCATTTTATCCTAATTCTTGAAGACATCTCATTTTACTCCATCTCTGGTTTCCTTACAAAACCACCATTTCGTTTGAAGTGCTGACATCTGCATTTGTTTTGTGATACGACCGATTAAACCCCACATAGACGTCTGAAGTGCTGAAATCTACATTCGCTTTTAAATGTTTCTATTGGGATCCGTCAAATGGGTGGAGCTTAAAAAACATGGCGCAAAGGGGGGGAAATTTTATATACGGGGTATACTTTTGCGTGTAATTTTGTGATTTTCAAAGTGATAAGAAATAATAAATATAAGTGCAATTTGCAATTGGGCCGTTAAGAATCCTAAACAAAGGAATTTCGTTGAAGGAGAATGAATTCTCAAAGCCGGACATATTATCCAAATGTGTGAAAAAACAAGATAACTGAGCTGTCAAAAGTAGTAATCTTTACGGCATATTGCTTAAAAACATCAAAATTAAAAGAAAATCTCCACGAAATTAATTATCCGTTCAATGCTTCTTTAAGGCAGAGTTAGGTGAATAATGTAAACACATAACTGCAACATAATATGTTATATTGTAATAAGTAGGAAAGTTACTAACCTCAAAATATTTGTATACAAAGTTAGTCCTATAAATTTGTCAATCATCAAATGATTTTACTATTGTAGTATAGTATGATAATAAGTACATCTTATTATTTATATAAAATATTTTTTTAATTCATAAATACAGTTTTTCCACATTTCATTAGAAAATAATTCGCTGTAAAGTAAGCTTTACAAGGCAATAACTGACAGTGTTTAATGCCATATTAGAATTTATAGAATTTAGAAAACGTCGCGAATTCCATTTTCGATAAACTTTTTGTTTATTTTACTTGTTTTATATTTGTAATAAACAATTTCACGATAAATTTGCACTGTTAGCATGTAAAATTTTCCTTCGTTTTGAGTACAATTTTCTGCCACCAGATGTCATATGCTCATTTGACGGATTCCAATTGCCCTTTTCAAATTCTTACGGTTCGATTGGCAGGCTTCCCCTCCGTGTATGAGTCTAGAATTATCATCATCGAGACCGCGCGTCAGTCTGAGAATGACAATCTCCCGGGGCCGCTGGCCGCCGCAACCAGTCAACTGCTGTAGTTGCTCAACCGTCCGTCGGTACGGCAGTGTTCTATACTCTCGACCCGTCGAAATGCCCCACGGACAACTGAGCAACAACACATCTAACGTACTTCGCCCTGAAGAACAGATGCTATAGCAGAGCTACTCGATTATGTTTCATTTTAAACCAAAGTTTATAGCCAACCAATTTGAACATGTCAATGTCGATCATATGCAAATTATCTGGGCCGATTAAAAAATGATCCGTTTTAAACGGTCGTTTATACGAGTATATGCTATTTAAGGAAAACGAAACTTTAGCAAAATAACAGTAGCACTTTTATATCTTAATATTAAAGCAAAACATAACTCGAAAAAAAAGTTAATTTTGATTAGAATAGAAAAGTTTTGTTAGGGGAGTTTATTTTCGATAAGCTGATTTTCAATAAATGGTCTGTTTTATAATATATACTTAGAAGCTGATTTTCAATAGAGAAGCTGACTTTCGATAAGGGAACTGATTTTCAACAGAGTAGCTGATTTTCAATAAATAACTTGGCTTTTTTATATAGAAGCTAATTTTCTACATAGAAGCTGATTTTCGACTGAAGGAAGTTGATTTTCAACAGAGAAGCTGATTTTCAACAGAGTAGCTGATTTTCAATAAATAACTTGGCTTTTTTATATAGAAGCTAATTTCTACAAAGAAGCTGATTTTCGACTGAAGGAAGTTGATTTTCAACAGAGAAGCTGATTTTCAACAGAGTAGCCGATTTTCAATAAATAACTTGGCTTTTTTATATAGAAGCTAATTTTCTACAAAGAAGCTGATTTTCGACTGAAGGAAGTTGATTTTCAACAGAGAAGCTGATTTTCAATAGAGAAGCTGAATTTCGATCAATGAGATGGTTTTTTTATATAGAAGCTGATTTTTAACAGAGATGCTAATTTTCGATACAGAAGCCTTCAATAAACGGCCTATTAAATACAGAAGCTGATTTTTGACAGAGTTTCTGATATGCGACAAGAAAGCTGATTTTCAACAGAGAAGCTGATTTTCGACAAAGAAGCTAATTTTCAACAGAGAAGCTGATTTTCAACAGAAAAGCTTATTTTCGATAGAGAAGCTGTTTTCAATAAACGACTTGGATTTTTTTATAGAGTAAAGTGCCCTAATATCAGATAGCTTTTGAAAAGTGTCCATATTTTTTTAACTCATTACATAAAATGAAATTTCTTAGACATACAATACACAATATAGTGTCGTTAACAACGTCCAAAAATATGGAAAGTTTTAAGGGAACAAAAATGAACAAAAAATTCAAATTTATAAAAAGTCTCATTTTTCTGTCATGCCAAAATGTAGTCCTAATATCGGATAGTATATCCGATATTAGGAAAATGTTTTTAATAAGGTTTAAAATATTTTACAAGCTTTTATAATTTTGTTATGCTTTAATATTATCAATATTGATTTAAATCTGTAAAAGAAATGATCATTTCATAATAACACCAACAAATTTCCTCATATCGGATACCTGATATTACGACGTCATTACTGTCCGATATTGCGCAATTAGTTTATTTCTAGGTTAAAAACTGAAATATAACACTGATAAGGTAATTTCAAAAATGTATTAGTAGTAATCAAACTACACTTTCTGCAGGTTAATTTAAGCTAAAATTTGTAATTAAATGACTCATCAATGAAAATGTATACGCACTTCAAAGTGAGACGTCAAATTTTCGGATGTTCGATATTTCTTCAAATGCCTATAATGACATCTGTGTGCAAGTGATGATAATAAAAGATTTCTCTATAGTAAAGGTTTGACTGCTGGATACACCTTAAATAGTTGTTTGCGACATCTTCCTTTTAGATTTTTTGTAACAGCGGTGTCCCAAATTAGGCAAATGTCCGATATTAGGGCACTTTACTCTACCTATAAAAGCTTATTTTTAACAGAAGCTGATTTTCGATAGCGAAGCTGGTAGTTGAGAAAAAAGATTATTTTAGTTAGAGAATCTGATTTTCGATAGAAAAGTAAATTTTCAAGTTATAAATAAAAATGAACGGCCTTTATGAACAAGTAGTGTATATGCCTTGCGTATGACATTTATTATTAATAAATCCCCTTACATTTAACTGTCTTGATTGTTTATACGAACGGTTGCCTCAATCAATGTGCGTCAAAATACCTGTCAAATGTGTTCAGAATTATCTTCAGATGCTCCAATAATACTAATGTGTCCTTGGGAATTGGGATTTTAATCTTACATCTAGTTTATCTAATGCTATACACAATTAGATAGCAATCACTAATTTCGTCTTCAACCACACAGCTGCAGGACGATAAGGGAAAATGCGTTGGCTTAGATAAAAAAAACTAGGGTGCGGTTTTATGAAACCACGACGCAAAGTGAAAATTTTATTGTCATAACCCGAAACCGCCGAAAGTATATAATTTTGTTTACGAGATTTTGGTAATGTAGGTAATTTGAACCCTGATCAGTATGGAGACGAACATATAAGAATCCAGATTCTATCGTTGGTGGTCAATGGGTATATTTGATGTGCCGCTTGACTGAATATTCGTACGATATTAGTTATGTAGACGTACAGTATAGTTATAAACATAACCGTCGCTGCTTTTCGATGAGTACTGATCTGGTCGACTACCATCACACTTGTGTGCAGTCGTACAATATTATAATTATGAACTGCATAACGTCGCTGCTTTTCGATAATGGTCTGGTTTATCGCTTCGATTGGATTTTATTTATTTATTATAGATTATAGACGCGTCGACATCTCAGGTCATTAGTGTCTTTCAACAACACTAAATAACAACTATTTTAAAACTAAATAACATCACAAAACATCCATGAGCGCAGGTGGGATTCGAACCCACGGCAGTCCAGTCCAAAGGTTGCGGCACTGAGCACGCTAACAACTAGGCTATACTGCCCTCGCTTCGATTGGACGTGAGGTGACGATCAACATGCGTAATCGAACGAAAAAAGCGAAGCTAATAAAATTTCACTTTAAAAACTCTAATACGGACATTCTTGTCTTCGGATTTCTAAAAACTTGGGAAATGTAAAACATTGTGCCTACTGTATTTTTATGGAAAAATTCTCGTTTGTCTCAATTTTTGAAAAAGTAGATCGCCGATGATTTTTTACTAGAAAAGTAGATCTTATGTAAAAATTAGTTCAGGGGGACTGTCCTTAAAATATGTACGCATGTCGAGGGGAGGGGGGTAAGCAAACAAAGTGTGACATTTAGGTACTTAATAAGCGCATTTTTTTAAATGAAAAATAAATAAAATGTAAATAAGGGGGGAGGGTGACATTTTGACGTAATATTATGGAGAGGAGTTTACAATATTGTGACAAAGTAAAACAAAAAGGGGGAGGGGGTGGAAAATAGCATAAAATAGAGTGGCGTAATTTATGAATGCACCCCCCTTGTCCTTTGGTACTCCTGGTATAAGCCATTATTAAATCACACATCGCACTATTTTCAATAAAACAATTTGCAATCAGTGCATCAATTAATTAAAACAGTAATTACAACTGTACATAAAATAATTGCAGCGCATTAAATAGATAAACGCAATTGACAATAGTGCCATAATGTGCCAATAAAAATTAATTAGCGGCGTACCACTAAGCCGTAAGCTTTAAAGAAACAAATGAGTGTTAGAGAGACAAATGAACAAACAACATAACAGTCGAATAACGCCGTCGAATTGCAACAGCGCATGAAAGGGCTCGCCGAGTTAAAACTTAGGAGTATCTCTCTGTATGTAAGGTATAGATGGTTTTAGAAGGTATATAAGAAACCTGGCAGAGCTATCCGTTAAAGATAAACCCCTGTTTAGTTCACATGATCCGTTTAATTAAATAGAACCTCAAGTTGTTAATAACGCCTGCGTAACTCCGACGTCATAGTTCACTTACTGTGTTGCCTGCCTGCTTCAAGATGTACCAACCTATTTACTAAACAGTCACTACAGTGTGTTTAGACAAAATAAACTTATATTACTTTTTTTAAACGTCGAGAAGGGAAGGTCATAGTGGCGAGGCGTGGAATGGTATCGAAGATACGAGTACCTGCTAGACATCTGGAAAGTACTAGAACGCGCTGTGCTTAAGCCACGTAGCTCTATATAAGCAGGGAGCCAACGGGAATTAAGCAGTCAGTCGTGAATCAGTGTCGTGTTGAACAGCGAAGATAAATACAGTATATAAATCTAGTTATTTGTTCAGTGTTATTAAAGTGTTTCACTTTGTTTAAGAATTACTATTGTGTTGGTTGTTAGAATTGACATATAGTTGTTGCGTTTATTGTTATTGAATTGTTAATTATATTAAATAAATATTTATTCCGCCCAAGCAGAAAATAGTTTTGTTACAATATGAATTATTGTGAATGGCGGTCAATGTATGAAAGTAACTTGTATAGCGCCATATTGATGCGGGACTTTGAGCGCGGGTTCTTGGAACGTTAGGATTGGGTGACATTTTAACTTGTTCAACGTCATATTAGCTGACATTTTTAATTATGCAGCGCCATGTTGTTGTGGGACTGTTGGAAAGTTGTGATTGTTTGACGTTTTAATTTTTGCAACGCCACACCGATGCGGGACTTTAAGTGCGGGCTGTTAGAATGTTGGAATTGGCTGACATTTCTGAAACCACTAAACTTTTCCTGCTTTAAAACAAAGTGGGGAGAAATATATCTGATCTGGAAACGTTGATTGTAATGCTATGTGACTTATTATAGTGTTTATTTATTTTTCAAGGACACATTATCAATGTCATATAGAAGTCAAACAGGCTGTATGTGAAATATTCGGTCTAAGCATTCCTGACACGAACTTAAAGTATAAGAAGAGAAGAGAGTGGAACTAAAGAAGGAGGGATATACTATAAACGCGCGATGCAAAAGATATAATCAAATTTACGCGAAACACTGACTACAAAACTAATTTTACTTTACTTACATGTTGGATAATATGATTCCTCTTGCAAAGAGAACGGTTCAAGAACAAAAAACGACTCAGATCACTCACAGATAAGTCTCATTTTTTTTAAAAACAAAACAAAAAATACAGGAAAAAGTAAAATAAGCATTAAAAATGTTGGTCCAGGGGTAAAAATTCCTGAAGGGCCCCTTTTTGGTCAATAAATAATAAAATATAGGTATAGGTTTTCCAATTCCATGGAGCTTTTAACCCGGAGATTTTAAGAACAGTGGCAAATTGTGGATATTTTCCTTAGATAGATACATCCGGGCAGTTTGAAGGGTATGGAATACCCTCCAGCCTCCCGGGAAATTTTTGATAAGCCTCTAAAACGCAAATTTCATCATATTCTATCATTCTATGTGGTATTTTTTGCTGCGTCATCTTATCGTACGTATTTATAGAATCTGAATTTATATGTAGAATGCGATTTCATATAACAGTTACAAAAAGTAATAGTAATACAGGATGATTCAGGGCCCTCAAGACTTCGGGGCCCGAGGGCAATTGATCATTCTGCCCCCCTTCGGTAGTTACGCCACTGGTGCAAACTGCAGAATGAATGCTAATTAGTAAAAAGTATATGCAGCTTCGTGTGCGCAGAAGTTGGTAAGGATCTTCCTCAACATTTGGCAGGAATTAAAATAGCAGATAAATATCTCATCATGATAAAAATTTAATTTAATATTAATTTTCAAAATGAGCTACCCAGTATACCTTCCGGAGTGCATATTATATTTGAATGATTTTTTTTATGCTTGCCTCATAAAGTACTCCAGGCCTATTGACTTAATAGTGCCAATCAGAAGAGTGGTTTTGGAAATATCAGCAATTTTGTACCTATAACAATATCGCCTAAGTATCGTATAGGTAAAGTCTTTCTGGAAAATTCTACTGAAATTTTTCATATAAAAAATTATTTTGAAAAATGATTTTGGAATATGAAAACCATTGTATGGATCTCCATACCGCCATTATAAGAACACAATACCATAAATACATAGAACCACAATACCAGAACAACTGGTACCTGCGGAAAAGTTCTAGAGAAAGCGAGAACGCACTAGGCTTACGGCACGCAGCATATATAAATAGCACTCAACGGTGAGTCACGCAGTCAAGTGAATGGAGAATACTGAGCGACAAATAGTGCGTCTGATATAAATACAGTGAATATAAATATTTGAAACATAAATAGCTAACTAGAAATAAACAGTACTGGTATATAGTTAATTGCGTTACGAGTTATTGTATATAGTTGTTTGTTTTGCTTTGAAATTACTGTTTAGTTATTGTTTATTATTGTGTTTTTAATTATTGTACATAAATATTTATTCCGCCAACTCAGAAAACAATTTTGTAACAATATATACCACATTATAAGAGAAAACGCGTCTGTAACTTGTCGAGTGTCTATAATCTAAAATCAATCTCTCTCTATCTGTTTGTCTATCCCTCCCTCTCTCTGCCTTTCGCTTCATCTTTGTCTCCCCCTCTCTGTCTCCCTTCTCTTCTCTCTTACTCATTCCCATCTCTTCCCCTCTCTGTCTTCTGTAACTCATAAAATGCACGATTCGTTTCGTTCAAATACAGGTACCTACCTACCTAGATTTTAATTAATTAAAGGAATCACGAATCATTCACGGTTTAGCTCATATTCCTTAGCAGAATATGCAGTTTTGATGCAATGTGAATGGAAAACGTAATTACTATTTAAACTAGTAATTAAAGTTATTGAATTCAGCGGGATTACATTCTAATATCCTTAACATTATACACACAAACGGTTGCTAATTATATTATACCTGTATCCCGCCTGCATATTATACAATCTGCAATGTTCGTATATAAACTGTTTTGTGAATTTCAAAGTATTAATAACATTATTTTGAAATTATAGTCAAAGCTGTCAGTTTACACACTAGCAGATTACACATAAGTGACTTTTTATATAAACATGTACCAGTGTTTGGTTTTAATTTCTAGTTGAAGCAGCAGACTGAGGGGAGTCGTTTATATCATAAAAATTAAAATAAAATTTAAAAAAAACGATTTCCTTCGAAAATAAAATATAATCGTCTTGTACGTACCAGTGGGATCGTGGGTTCAACTTAACGCTAAATAGTAAGGTACGAGCTCACGAATCCACTAGTGAAAGACAGATGTCTTTTTTTGGTTTTTAATTTTTATAGGTATATACACGCAGGGAATACAATTTTCTATACAAACATTCTCACCTCATTTATCCTCCTTAGGAATTGATTTTCAAAAAATCCTTTGTTAGTGTACTTCTACATCCTGTAATGGAACATATCTTCCAAATTTCATGTTTTTATCTTCAGTGATTTAGGCTGTGCGTTGTCTGTCAGTCAGTCGGTCAGTTAGTCAGTCATTCAATCAGTCAGTCAGCCAATGGTCTGAGCCATGGTCTGAGGTTATGCTGTCGCCTGTCAATATAAACCATAGACATAGGTGTAGGTACACAATACACATCCATGTCTGATATAAAATAATCAGTTATTTTTTATTATACGTCAAAATTGAAGAAAAAAACTTTAAATAAATAATTTTCGTGTACCTTTTATGCTATGCTATTTATATTATTTGCACACAGCTAGATAAAATGGTAATCGTTTATTAAAAAATTTCCCGGTAAAGACTACAATAAAAATGAGTTCAATCGTGCACTATTGCCCGCTAGCGGCGCTAGTAGGCTTCGTGCACACAACCTATACAAAATGAAATCTTCTGTTAAAAAGTTTGTTTTTAACTTTCATTCTTTCTACTAGCGCATATTGATTTTGCTGAGCGATCAATTTACATTTACAAATGTCTTAACGTCGGGATATTAAAAATCGCTTTGTAGATCGCTTTCCGTTTAATTCTTATGAAAATAAGCTATCAAATGTACGATATTATCAGACATACGGAAACTCTTTTTTTCAGTAAAATGTTTTCAATGTCCCGCGGTGTTATAGAAAAAAAACACATGACAGAAAAACCCGTTTTCCATTCGAGGCAACGATCTATGAATTTATTCCATGTTTGTTACAACATCGGAACACAAAATAGGAACTCTTCAGTATCCAAATAAAATCTCAGTGTCAATATAATATCTAATTGTAGATATAGACCGTATTTTTTGTCCTACACCCTCTAAAATAGTGGTTTTTGTCTTCACTTACAGTATTTTTAAAATTTTTGACATTACACCAGGAATTATCCCTCCCCCCGCAAAATATTTATAGTGTAGCTTTCTATCAGTAAAATAATTTTTAGAATCGCTTCAGTAGTTCCAGAAATAAAAATTTATTATTTATTACCACCCGCGAGAATCTCTCCTGCGAAAATATTAAAAAACCCCGAAAAGACGCTCCGCTTGTTTAAATTCGTCCAATACACAGATATTCACGAGTATACTGCCTAGGGTGGGTCAAAAAAATCAATTATTTTTTTTTACAAGTGACACGGAAAAATAGGTTGCTAGACATCTTAAAAAAATTCTCACCAAATATGAGCTCTTAATTTTAATAGGAAGATCCTCCGCATCACAGTTTTTTATTTTTACTACACTACACTGCCGACACACTAACACATACGTAAAGTAGCGAGTGTGTAATGTAATAGAGTGGGAAGCGCGTCGGAAAGAGCCGACGAGACGCGAGGCTGGTCGAATGGCATCACGCGTCTTGCCATCAAAACGTTTTCACTGTCATCCAAGTGCGACATCAGATGTGTTTCACATTAAAATTTGTTTTATTACCTATTTGTATGGTAATGAAGTTTCTAACCGCCAAGGGCTTGAAAATGACCGAGCATGTAGCAATGCTGTTGTTTACATGGCGTTACTATGGTTCCTCTATTACAAATCCCCAGTTTCCGGGTTCTAACCCGAGAGCTGGTAAAAGTGTTAATTGGATTTTCAATTTATTATTAAAAAAAATAAATAATGAATTGAAAATATGAATTGGTGCTAGGCCCAAATAACCTTAGCTATTGGTGGTCTTTTAAAACACACACAATTGTAACCGCCGAAAGAAAAAAAGATATGGGACGACCTCACTTTGAATTTAACATACAAAATGACCATACAGATTTTGGAGTTGGGATAGTTGGAATATATAGCGGGCCGGTAAAGTAGGTGCGTGTGGTAGTACCCCTGGCTACGGCCGTGGCAGCGCTATACTCCTGACTATGACGGTATTACACTGTCTTCATAATATATAACTATGTCACAGGAGAATTCTTTGTGTTCCTGTTGCAAGAAAACACATCCTGCCAGTTCAACAGCCACGTGCTGCGATAGTCCCTACCTACTAGTCTACTGTATGCACGTATCAACTAACATACTCCAACCAATGGCGGCGGAGAAAGAAACAAAATCATATGACTGACTAGTACATTCATTTTTCTTGCGATGTGAACTCCCCTCCCACCTTTTCCGACAATCAATATAAAATAGGAATCAATCTGCAATTTCATTTTTCGATTTTTTTTTATTCATTGTAGATTATAGACGCGTCGACAACTTAGGTCATTAGCGTTTTAAATTATTACATTAGATAACAACTAACTTAAAACTAAATAACATTACAAAACATCCATAAGCGCAGGTGGGATTCGAACCCACGACAGTCTAGTCTAGAGGCTGGAACCGAGTACGCTACACTGCCCTCAGGTTTTTTCGAGGTTTTCAGGCGATCGATGTGATTTTATGATTTTTTAGTCGAACAACTATCGTGTTGTTGATATGTGCAGTCCCATCTGCTCCAATAGTCTTTTGACAAACAACTAAGCAGTTGTGCGATTAAAAGTTATGTGTATGCGCGGGCCCTTAGGGTTACCATTTCGAAATTTGAAAAGTTCTGACAAAAGCTGGAAATTTCGAAAAAACTCCGGACATTTTAGATTGATTTAATACTTACGTTTTATTTTAAGTAATTTAATGCGAAAATTAAACATTCATTCAAAATGTATCCATTTAAGGCCCGTATTCACCAAACTGTTAAAGATAGAAGTTACTAATCTTAGAATAAATTTATACCTTGGAATAAAATTAACTTTCAATTCACAAAGCAATTCATTCGATAGAATAGTAACTTCAGGTACAAATTTACTTTATACCATACACCTTGGACATTTTATCAAATAGTTTGATTCTAAAGCACGTTTACCAAAGATCCGACCAATGGCGCATCGATCGAAAATATAAATTTATTTTATTTTACTAGAAAAGCCTTTACCTGAAAGATATGGATTCAATATTTACCTGAAAAGGGCGCCAGGTAATAAAGTAATTTGTGCATTTCGTGCCCATCCTATTTTACTAGGCGAATAAATATTTATACCCTTGAAATTGAATAGAACAGTTATTCTTATGATTTATACTTGCAGTAAACTTAACTACGTTTAGTGAATTGAATTATCGCTATTTATTCCGAGTAATAGTTACCATGGGAATAAATCAACAGAATAAATAAGTAATTAGGTCGGTGAATTCGGGCCTAAGGCCCGTATTCACCAAACACTGTTAAAGATAGAAGTTACTAACCTTAGAATAAATTTATTCCTTGGAATAAAATAAACTTTCTATTCACCAAGCAATTTATTCGATAGAATAATAACCTCAGGTAAAAATTTACTGTATACCATACGCCTTGGAGATTTTGTCAAATATTTTGATTCTAAAGCACGTTTACCAAAGATCCGACCGATGGCGCATCGATCGAAAATGTATAGTGGTGAATACTGACATATTTTACTGACAAAAGCCTTTACCTGAAAGATATGAAATTAATATTTACCTGAAAAGGTCGCTACGTTTTCTACACTACACATGTAGTATTTACAGAAATAAAGCGAATTATTATTATTATTATTATAAGCCATAAAGTAATTTATGCATTTCGTGCACACTCTATTTAACTAGGCGAATAAATATTTATACCCTTGAAATTGGACAGAACAGTTATTCTTACGATTTATACCTGCAGTATTAACTACGTTTGGTGAATTGAATTATCGCTATTTATTCCGAGTAATAGTTACCAGGGGAATAAATCAACGGAATAAATAACTAACTAGGCTCGGTGAATACGGGTCTAAGTCGGACAAATTAAAAAGCCTGACATAAAGTCCGGACGGAAGGCCAAAAGTCCGTACATGTCCGGACAAATCTGGACGGATGGTAACCCTACCCGTGACTAAAAACGCTACTGACTAAAGACACAAGTTTATATCCCAGTACATGCACATACGTTCTCCGTGGAAGTGACGTTTTCATTATTCCAACAGAGAATATTGGCCAGCTTCATACATCAAGTAGCATTTCCCACCGCGAACTGCTATACATTTACCGCTCATCCTATCTCGCTCACACACACACACTGACTGTGTCTCACTTCCACATAAATATTTATGAGACAATGTCCCACTTATTCCATATATATTGTTAACCCTGCAGTGGATACGTGACTTCGTCGTCGATTTTGTGCTGTACCGTCGACGTTGTTAGATTACACATACTTGGGATCGGACGTGTAATATAAGAACGTTCTGTTATTTTTATGTGAAACTTTTTAGCCTCATTTTTTTCGTTCGGATACGCGTGTCGAGATCACGTCACGTCCAATCGAAGCGATCGACCAGATTAGTAGGTATACTCATCGAAAAGCAGCGAATGTTATTTTCGAGGTTATGTTTGTACGATTGCATAACTATATCGTACGAATATTCAGTCGAGCAGCACAACAAATACCCATTGACCACCAAAGATAGATTCTGGATTCTTACGTTCGTCTCCATACTGATCAGGATTTAATTACCAAAACCACGTAAACAAAATTATATACTTTCGGCGATTTTTATTATATACTAGCGGTCCGGTCCGGCTTCGCCCGGACTGCAATACACTACTCACTCGCTTCGCTCGTTCGCTCTTGGGTGGTATGATTTATATACAAAATCTTTGTTTTATTTATATATACAGAATAATACCTACATTACCCACTCGCTTCGCTCGTTCGCTCCGGGGTGAATTTTTCCGATGTTTTAATAGTTATTCTGTTAGCCAGGGCGGAGACAAATCCAAAAAATCAAAGATCATGAAAATCGGTCCAGCCGGTCTCAAGTTATAAATGGTGTAACTAACTAACTAACACGACTTCCTTTTATGTATATAGATAAATAAAGTTTCATTTGCACCATGATTTCACAAAACTGCAACAAGTTTTTTAAAATCACCAACAGGTACGGTTTTTTTCTGAACCTAGCAGCACCATTGTATGTTTACAATTTATTATTTTTTAATAATAAAATGAAAATCTAATTGACACTTCTCGACCGCGGGTAAAAGTTATTATATAATAAGCGTGAAATTACCTATATTTTTTATTCCATTCTGAAATAGTGAGGAGTAATAATAAATCATTGTGTTATGACAATTCCAGTGGTACCACAGAGTAAGTACCTACGGCTTTTTTTATTCTTCATATAAAGTCTTTGCTTGAATTTGGGAACCTTCTCTATGGTAACACTGGAATTTGTCAGAAACAATAATTTACAAGACCATTTTAGGATAGACTAAAAATTAAAATAAGTTAATAACGGAAGTAACCGAAAAAATGTTGACGAAAATTTGTTCAAGTTTTTTAACAAACAATTCACTTGTGCAAGCTGCAAACTGACCTGTGAGTCGCCACATCACCTTTGAGAATGTCTACCGCAGTTGTAGACGAAACGTCAGGTAGAAATACCACCGGACCACGGCCTACAAGCCCGGAAACCATGAAGACTTGGAAATAATTCACTTGTCAATAAAGACAGCAACACAAGTGTAATTTTCCTATGTTACCTGCTAGAGACAGCTATAGATAAACCACGCGCCACTGAAGGGTTAAGAGCAATACTGTTTTTTATATACATATACCTACATATATCCGACATACTGATGTTATTTTAACAAAATGAATTTGTACAAAGTAAACATAATAATGATGTAATAAGTTGCGTTGTAGCAATTTTTTACGTTAAAAAATTGGATAAAAATAAATCGTCCTCTACCAACAAAGAGAAATATGACAAGTCTAATATTTCCGTTTTTCTACTATAGCTTCTGTCTGTGACTTCGCTTGCGTGCAAGTCAATGTTGCCCACAGATTCGAATTTTTATAACAATCTTGATAAGTCATGTTATCAAAAAGTGTTTTTTATAACCCCTGCTTTTAAAGTTCAATATTCGAGCACTGTGAGGCGGGCGTAAAGAGGCGTATTTTAGTCACCGTGCGTGAAAGCCCAAAGCGTGCGTAAAAGTCCAAAGCGTGCGTAAAAGTACCGTCACAGTGCGTAAAAGTCCAAAGCGTGTGTAAAAGTGAAATCTCTACATCTTATAAATTTGAAATTTCCGCACTTTGCACAATACAAGCATTTACTGGCTACCGATCGATGTGTTCCTATATATAGTATCGCGCATACAAAGTCCACATCATGAGAGAGTCATGTTTTTAATGATTTATACAGAAGTTAATAACTTTAATAAAAATAAACTAAATCGTAACTTAGTCTGTAATTGTAAAGTTCTAAGGACTAGAAGAGCGAATTTTCCGTTTTCATAATTTTTTTTTCTCTCTATTAAACTTTAGAAGCAGTCGTTATAAAAAATTATGTTCGATACGTCCGCTTAAAGTGAGATATCTAGTAGGCTTAAATTGAGGCACTCGCTTACCCCCATACTCGCCTAGCGGCTCGTGGGGGTATACAGCGCACTCGATCTGGTTGTGTATACGTCAGTCCCTTAGCTCGTGTCTCAATTTAAGCGTACTAGAATACCTCACTATTTACGCACACGTATCGAAAATAACTATTTTATGGATGTGGATAGCATTAGTACAGCATAAAGACGCGATTTATAATCCCAAGCATCCTAAAATCGAGATCAGGATTTCACCCTATTAAATCAGGAAGTAAGTGACTAAATCATCCGAAAACAGAGTCTTCTAATATTCAACATTTTATAGAAAAAAATAAAATATTAATTTACATAAAGATTGCATCCACTGTATCACTGCTCTATTAGCATAACGAAACAGTATATTGCATTACAAGGGATGAGACTCGACGTTTACAACCAGTGTGAAGTTTGCTGCCCGAGGTACGAGGGCATGCAACCACACGTGTTACAAACGCCAAGTTTCGTTCCGAGTAATTGCATATTATTTTTCACAACAACTCTATTGACAATTCGATTTGAGGTACCTACAATTTGGGCGCGCAAACAAGTCGCAAAAATATTAGATCTGTCAGATTTATGTGGGGTTATGTCTAGGGTTACCATCTGACAGGCGTTTGCCGCATTTGACAGGCATTTTTAAGGTCTAGACGCGTGCGGCCGGCGCTGGTCAGAGACAGGCATTTTAAAATTTCGCACCCTTTCGTGACTCCGTCGCACTTTGAACTTGTGCGTACATATCGATAACGCGCAGGCTATCTACCTACACTTTTTTATTTTTGACAGGCATTTTTCTGAAAAATCAGGCATCTCAGGCACCCTAGACAGGCATCTCTTCGCTTACGTATGGTAACCCTAGTTATGTCTGTCATTTTGACGTTTTCGAATATTATATGCGGATTTAATCGCTCTATCTCCCTCTTAATTTGACGTTCTCGAATATTATATTCGGATTCAATCGCTCTATCTCCCTCTTAACAACGTTAAAAACAGAGAAAACCGACAACCCTAGGGATTAAAACTCTCAGTTTCAACCCGCTAAACAAGTAACGAAAATCGAATTTTTAATAGCGGCGTTGTGAAATAGTACATTATGCCACAAGGGAGGAAATGTAGCACTTTCCTCCCTTGTGGCACAATGTACTATTTCACAACGCCGCTATTAAAAATTTGATTTTCGTTACTTGCTCGGGTGGCAATTTTATACGCGGGAGGAGATGTAGTAATTTCCTCCCGTGTTGCGCATACTATTTTTTCTCCTGCCAGGCCGAAAGTTCGCAAAGTTGAAAAAAAAAATTATTAAAATTATTATTTTTATTTTATTTTATTATTAAAATTATAAAAAAATAATTTTAAAGGAAATAATTTTAATGTGTAGGAGACAGAAGTAGGTGCGTGAGAGCCGGCATAAGTACTATTGCGCACGCGCACTTGTCCGTACCACGGGAATAAAGAGCGACTTTGTTCCCGCTTGGCAGGGACGAAAGTACGAACTTTCTGCCTAGGTAGGAGAAAAAAACAATCGTCATACATATACCCTATTGGCCTCGTGTAAATTCACCATAAAGTTTCCTGATAATGCAACGTTAACGCGAACGAAGCCTTGGCTAGAAATAGTATAAATTAACGAAGTTTATCTGGGATTGCAGTATGCGTTTTGCATGTGTGTATAATTTGTGTCTGATACAGTATTAATGTTTGTTGACAAGTGCCTATCATTTCAATCCGTAGTTAGCCTGATTTGCGTGACATCGTTACATAACTTGTCCTATGCAAATTTGACCAGTTGAAAGCATCGGATAAATGATTTAATGTATGCGTATTTGTATTTGTACTCACCACGGTGACTATTTAGATTGCTAATTAAACAAAAGTTATTTATTACAAATTATAGATAAATGCAATGAAACTGCACGTTCAAACCAACTATTGACATAGCGAGTAGCGGTTTTCAACATTTTTTCGCCGCGACACACTATTTCTAAACAAGCGACTAGGCCCTGCAGTCAGGGTTCATTCTGATTGGTCGAATACCCCATATTGATGTCGTTTGACACACACATACACCTAAACGAACGTAACAGCTAGAACTAGTGAACTCTGTACACTAATATGGATAGTTGATAGCGATTAAAAAATGGGTTTTGGATGTGGACTTAATGTTCAAACACATATTCTTCAAGACAGGCATTAATGTTCACAAAATTTGAATGAAAACTTCAGATAAGGCTTTTATTCTGGATTCTGTTCTATAAGAGTCGATCGGATTTTCTGGAGGCAGTTTCGAAAATAAGAGTTAATTAAAATTTATTTTTCCATTCCAAATTCTCAAGAACACTGTTACTGCATAAATTTTGGACATCCTATAATATCTCAAATAATAATATTAAATTAGGTTTTATTTTGAAATGTCAAAAAAAATTTCGACTTTTGTAGAAAGAATTAGATTACAAGCCTTACCTGAAGTTTTCTATCTAATTTTGTGAACATTAATGGCTGTCATGAAGAATATGTATTTGAACATTCTCCACATACAAAACCCATTTTTTAATCGCTATCAACTATCCATATTGGTACACAGCGTTCACTAGTTAGTTGTTACGTTCGTTTAGGTGTGTGTGTGTGTGAAACGACATCAAGATGGGTTATTCGACCATTCAGAATGGACCCTGACTGCAGGGCCTAGTCGCTTGTAGGTGACAGAGTCTTTTTAACCGACTTCAAAAAAAGGAGGTGGTTCTTAATTCGGTTGTATTTTTTTTATGTTTGTTACCTCATAAACCGATTTTGAAAATTTTTTTTTATTTGAAAGGATATACTTTCAGATTTGTCCCATAGAAATTTCATCAAAATCGGTTCAGTAGTTCGGCTGATTTTAATAAAAGTGAGTAACGGCGTGTGATTCTTTAAGTTAAATGTCACTTTTTGACATATCAGACATAGCGTAAGAAAGTCGGTTTAATAAAAGTGAGTAACGGCGTGTGATTCTTTTAAGGTAAATGTCACTTTTTGACACTAAAAAGTAAAAAATAAAAAACTTTTTAACAAAAAAAAAACCTCCTTCAAAAAACCACTAAGAAGAGGAAAATAATGAAATTTTGAGGTCTGTGCCAAATTAATAAAATATGAAGTTGGTTAAAAAGAAGATATTAATCACTATACTATACTTTTTAACCGACTTCATATTTTATTAAATTGGCACAGACCTCAAAATTTCATTATTTTCCTCTTTTTAGTGGTTTTTTGGAGGAGGTTTTTTTTTGTTAAAAAGTTTTTTTCAGGTGTTGGAAACGGATTGTTGAGCTGACGGAATCTCTACATAACGACTGCTCAGGATTTAAGTAACCAAAAATTGATTGAATCCTTTGCCTAACTTCCTAAAGTAGTGCAGATGTTGTGTTCCATTAAAAATAACTTCGTTTTGTAATAATGCAACGTGAACACAATAGAATAGATAATACATATTTGATAATGTAGCGTCTACAGAGTTCGGTTAATGACTTCAGTGGCTGCAACAAGACTACAGGTTACACTGCAAATCATATCAGCGTTAACGGCCCGTTTCAGTAATTGAATAACGACGCTACCAAATAATGTAACGACCACTCTACGTAGACCAATGACAGATATTAACAGTGCCGGTTTATGAATTTGTGCGCCCCTAGACACTATGTTTTTTGCCCCACCTCCATACAGTTCTTACCAACCTCCATTTGTTTAAAAATACAGATAAAATACTGTTATAAAACTGTTTTCTGAGTTGGCGGAATAAATATTTATTTACAATAATTAAAAACACAATAATAATGAACGCAACAACGAAAAGTCAATTCTAACAATCAACACAAGTAAACAATAACTAAACAGTAATTACAAAGCAAAACAAAACAACTACATACAATAATTCGTAATTATTACCACTACACTCGTATTTATTTATCAATTTGGTTATTTATATCACGGCACTATTTATTTTACTGCTCCAACGTAGACTTGAATGCTTGACTCACCGTTGACTGATCCCCTCACTCACTCGTACTGCTGTTTATATAGGCTGCGTAGCAAAAGCCTAGTGTGTTCTCGCTTTCTCTAGAACTTTTGTGCAGGTACCAGTTGTTACAGTAAGCGGACCCCGTTTCTCAGAACTCTTGCCTGTCGTTTATATACAGGATGATCCGTAACAATACTCATGTTTGTTATATTTTATTGACAAATATAGGACAACAAAAACAGTAAACAAAAAAAAGACTTGAAAAAAATGGGTGTGTGCTTATGACCACACGACAGAAGTAAAAACTTCAGATTTTCTAATTTTAAAATGGGTAGGTATAGGTATATATAATTTTTTAACTCACACAGTTTAATCATATAGGTAAATATATTAAAATCGGCCTATACAATTAAATTTAATGGATATAATATACCTTAACGATAATATTAAGTTTTAGTGTCATCTGTTAGCGCACTTGTGAACTACAAATGACTTTTTACTCGTATTAAGTTTTTAGTGTCATCTATTAGCACACTTATGAACTACACACTATTACCAGCATATTGCAAATACGTGTTCGTGTTTGAGCCGAGTAGCGCCGATTATCACCGTCGGGTGCGTTTCACATCATTGTTGGTAACAGCCCAGGAAAAGCGCGCCTAAGGAAGTTTTCACTTCAGAAACGGTTCAACAAAATTTTGACATATTTTGAGGAATTGCCATGCTGTGGAAGGTTTCCATATGACCAATATTTAACAAACAATTGCCAACGTTGGCATTGAAAGACATTTGCTTTGAGGGCGGTTTTTTGAACACACATCAAAGGAATTGGCCAACGCTGGTCTCGACTTGCAAATGACTTTGTTTTCATCCAGACGACTGAACAGCTTTCACTACACGGTTTTTGTCAGTGTGTGTATATTATTGTGATTTTTATGAGTTGCATAAAAAATGTATTAAGAGCTGGGTACAAGAAATTACTACCGCTGAAGCACTTGCAATAATTGCGTCATCTTCGCTATCAATTTTGTTTAATGTTGGTGTATATTCGCTAAACATTGGGTAAGCTTGGTCAACGCTGGGCAAACAGAATCTTGTCGTGTGGATACTGGACATAATCAAATGATCACACATGTCCAACCATACCCAACATTGGTCGCCAATACATTCGCCAACATTGGCATACGTTGGCCGTGTCGTCTGGAGCTGGCTTTAGACTGTTCCTGCATACATAAAAACTGTCATTGACAAATCAGATTTTCTGTGACAATCGGTTCTGTAACCCAGCATCACTTTACTCGCAAATATTTCCACTCGTGAATACTCTTGTCTGGTCTTAATAATAATGGTCTTTATTTAATACATCATAATATTTTTATTTATTTATTGTAAATCGTAGACGCGTCGACAATTTAAGACATCAGCGTCTTGATTACATTAAATCCACTTCTGCTCATGGATGTTTTGTGATGTTATTTAGTTTTAAGTGATAAATAATAAAAACTCGGGTCGCAGTGCCAAACCCTGCCGACAATATAGTGTATTTGCTAATACAGGCCTTGTGGCTTTAATACGTGAACTTAAGTTTGTTTTTGGACAAAATAAAAAATTTAACCCCTTAATACATCCCTTAAAATAATATTTTTTTCTTAATTTCAATATTATTATCAATGCAACCTCTGTACCACATTAAATGCACCCTTCCATAAGTAAATCCGTATCAACAAACTAGTGTTTTCATAAAATTTGAAAGTCCGGTCCTGTCGGGCCGATTTTATTAAAATTTTAGCAGCACGTTTAATCTTTACTAAAGAGTTAAATTTCAATTTTGAAACGATTCTGACAAATTTTTCGGTATTTTTGGGCCCAAAAACTTTTTGGAACCCCTAAATACAACCCTGAAAATGGTCCGATCGGGCCCATTTTAAATAGGCTTCTTGCGGTGATGGGTTCCAATGTGTGTACCAAATTTCGTTTCAATCGATTAAGTCTGTCGAGAGTTATCGTGTACACACACATATATATAAATATATATATATTTTTATATATATATATATATATATTTATATATATATATATATATATATAGTATATATATATATATATATATACATATATATATAAACATTTTCAAAAATGGTGCCAAATTGTTCAGGAGGCTATGAAACGTCGAGAAATTTTGGTCCGACCCCTAGGTCCCGCCATCCGACCGACGCCAATAGTGTATGTGCCATATTATGGCAAATACACTAATAATAATAATGCCTTTATTGATAAAATAAAAATTTTATCAAATGGTGTGGAAATCAGCTTAAAGCTGGTTTTCATTCCAAACCATCAACAAAGAAAGATACAATCATATATGTGAGAGAAAAAGAATGATACAAATATACAATAATACTTCTAAATAAATTATAAGTACAGAAACAATTTAGAGAAAAAACCAAAACAAAAAGATTCAACATATAAATTCAATATACCGGGTCTACTGTTTATAAAGATGTTTAACTTTTTCATTAAATGAAGGTATACTTGAGTTTTTTATTACATCAGGTAAATTGTTATATATGTATATTTGTTGTATTTAAGACGCTAATTACCTAAGTTGTCGACGCGTCTATAATCCACAATAAATAAATAAATAAATAAAAAAAAAGATTACCTACATTAAATAACAACACTAAATGACATCACAAAACATTCACGAGCGGAGACGGGATTCGAACTCACGACAGTCTGATCCAGAGGCCGCGACGCTAACCACTAGACCACATTGTCCTCTACATCATAATAGCAAGATATTACGAGAAACGCTCGTAACTTTAAATATATAAGAAATACCCAATAGCGTCAAGTCACAATGCAATATCAGAAAAATGTATTTCTTTATACGTCACCGTCGGGACTCAAACCTTAAACTTATTTGTTTGGGCCTTAAACATACTGCAAGTGAAGAGGGGCATTGACAATATACAGAATATATAATAAATCGAATAGTGAATTTGCAAGCATAATTCAGTTTAAAAATGCAATTACAGTGTATTGTATGCGCGGCAAACAGTTCCTACGAGAGACAATCAAAACAGAATTGTATATCAGGCGGGCTCGTTGAAAGATTAAACATAGACATGTTGCATTCAGCCGAAGCGCGGTCGATTCCACAGTACAAAAGGAGAAAAAGCACAAATTTTATCGCTTCGTTGGCTCATCGATTAGTGTGTAATATACAGGTTCTTGTAGCGATTTAGTAACCTCAATGTTTGATGTTGAAACAGTTAACAAATAGATAGATAGATAGATAGATCAATTTATTTGCATAGCCAAAAATATGGATACAAAAAGTCAAGTCAACAAATACAATATAAAGTATACCAATTACAAATTAAAAATCACAATTTAAAAATTCGTTTTCACTATAGAAACAATGTTTAATTAGGAGCGTTTTGACTAACTTTTTAAATATCCAGGTGTGCAAGCTTTCACGGCCGGCATTGTTCCAAGTCTTCATGGTTTCCGGGCTTGTAGAGAGACGGACTACGACCGAACAGAGAACACACTGGTACTAGGCATAAAAGAAGGGAGGACACCAGTCACTGACACACTGACCTGTGAGCCGCCAAGGAGGACACTTCGGCCGCTGCCACATCGCCTTTGAGAATGTCTACCGCAGTTGTAGACGAAACGTCAGGTAGAAATACCACCGGACCACGGCCTACAAGCCCGGAAACCATAAAGACTATGGAGCTAACAAATATATTTTATTTATGAACTAGCGGCCCCGTCCGGCTTCGCCCGGGTGCTAAGAAAGCCCGGGTGTAACACACTACTCACTCGCTTCGCTCGTTCGCTTGAATATTATAATTACATTACTCACTCGCTTCGCTATATATATATATTGATGGTGAAAACCGCATCCAAATCCGTTGCGTAGTTTGGAATTACATTACACATTCGCTATATATATTATTACGGATCACCCTGTATATAAGCGGCAGGCAAGAATTCTGAGAAACAGGAGTCTGCTTGCTGAACACACTGGTGCCTCCGCGAAGATTCTAGACAACGCTAGAGAATACGAGGACGCACTGAGCGTACACCGCGTGTTCTATATAAGCAGCGAGTCGACGGGAATCGGGAAGTCAATGGTGAGTCGTGCAATCAAGTGGATCAGTGATATAAATATTAATCAGTTCAACGGAGATCAGTCAGTCAGTGTAGATTATACCGTGAGAGTGTTGAACAGCGAATATAGTGCGAAATAAATCTGAGTGAAATAAATATACAAACATAAATAATTAGAATTAAATAATCTTTGTAAATGCAGTTATTGTTTACTTGTGTTGATTGTCAGAACTGACTTTTGGTTGTTGTATTTATTATTGTTGTGTTTTAATTATTGTAAATAAATATTTTTTCCGCCAACTCAGAAAACAGTTTTGTAACAATATAAACCTTCCGTGAAAAATTATCTAACTGATGGTGAAAACCGCATCAAAATCCGTTGCGTGGTTTAGGAGGAGTTAGCGGTTAAACAGACAGACAGACGCGGAAAGCGACTTCATTTTATATACTATGTAGAGATATGCGTACATCTTGCTTACATAGCCTATATACACACACTACTTTAACATTATAAGTTCATGGCCTTAAATACTATAAAGTGTTTACCTTATATTTGACATAATTATAAGTATTGTTATGGATCATCCTGTATATGAACGGCGGGCAACAGTTCTGAGAAACGGGGGTCTGCATACTGAACAACGAGTACCTGCCGGAATGTTCTAGAGAACGCGAGAACGTACTAGGCTGGGCCGCGCAGGGTATATAAACAAGCCGGTACTAATTCCGTTACATCTAATAATATTATTAAATAGTTGTTTTTGTTTAATAATTGATTATTATATCAGCGTAACATTTCGTAATATATTTCTGAAATTCCACTAGACGTTAAAATGACATTGGATTTTATTTACGTCAAAATTCTAGGGCCTCTTATACTCCCTTCACCCACTTTTTGCGAAAAACCACCCATTGTTGTTGAGTTGATAATAGAAAAAACAGAGGGCAGTATAGCCTAGATGGTAGCGTGCTTGGCGCCGCAACCTCTAGACTGGACTGCCGTGGGTTCGAATCCCACCTGCGCTCATGGATGTTTTGTGATGTTATTTAGCTTTAAGTTAGTTGTTATTTAGTGTAGTTGAAAGACGCTAATGACCTTAGATGTCGACGCGTCTATAATCTACAATAAATAAATAAATAAATAGAAAAAACCCGTTCGTCCACCACCTGTGTTTCGTCTCTTCCACCGTGTACATTCTTCATTTGTTCATATTTTATCTCTGATACAGTTCAATGCATAGAGTTGCACAGCGGGTTCCTGCTCATCGAGCCAGGCCAGATCATGCCGAGCTCAGCAGAATTTATAAACAAAGAACATGTTCGGTCATTGCATTACCTAAAAAGAATTGCTATAAATCAATCTAGTTTTTCCCGCGATTTCGCTTGCGTTAACGTCGCTTTTTCCGACAGATTCTATCGCGTTTATTATAAAAAAACAGAACAAAATTTTCTTTTCGGTTTTTAAGGGCCCTGCCATACTTAGGCCCTAAAACGCGCTTCTTGCGGTTGCGCAATAATCCGTCCGTGCCCGCGGTGGGAGATGAAGCCAGGGACGTCATCAATAATATGCTAGTGTACGCCTGCTTGCCCGCAGACAGTGCCGTGTACACAAAACTGCACATTGGGTTTTATGACGTACAATTTTGGCAAACTATTCATGACAATAAACAGCCAATAGCAAGCTAGAAGGCGGGCGCAATGCATTCACGTTACTATGACGCGGTGCTTTCATCTTTCGCCGCGCGAGGTCTACATCTGTTTGTCTTTCGTTTTTACGGATTTTTTTTAAGTTTTCGGATATTTTAATTTAAAAAAAGCATCTATTGTATATTTACATTAGGTTTTATAGCCCATAGCCTACTACAAAATTGTAAATGTTTTCAATGTTATATTTTGCCCTATGTTCGGTAAAATCGTTTACAGCCCGTAGATAATAGTAGGTACCTAATTAACCTAATGTCTATATAATAGTAGCTTTGATAACAAATCTAGTTCGTTAAATTAAAAATATACAGGGTAGTGACCGTGACTGCTGCACATAGGGATTTAACCCGTGAAATCAAACTTTCGCGATTTCCTGCTTCCCTAATTATTTTAGGAAAAATATCTTCAGATAATAGTTTTAGAACATAAAATTCTGCATCTAATTAATCATTAAACAAAATTAATTTTGCATGCCTTCTAACGGCAGAAATTCGGTATGAAAATGTCAAAATTACCTCAAAAATAGATAGCGATAGCCATGAAACTTGAACAAAATGATTAGAAATTATTCTGACAGCTGAAACGTCATCATTTTGTTCAAGTTCCAAGGATATCGCTATCTGTTTTTAAAGTAATTTTGACATTTTTATATCAAATTTCTGCCGTTACAAAGCATGCAAATTTAATTTTGCTTATTGATTTAGATGCAGAATTTTATGTTCTAAAACTATTTTTTGAAGATATTTTTCCTAAAATAATTAGGGAAGCAGGAAATCGCGAGAATTTAATTTTACGGGTTAAATCTCTATGTGCAGCAGTCACGGTCACCACCCTGTATAAATTCTAAATAAAACCAGAACATTTTTTGGCTCTTAAAATAATAATAATAATACTTAATTATAAGTCTTCACATCTACAAAATTTTTCTTTAAAACTCCTTTAAATAAACACAATAAAATTTTAATTAGAACTTTTTTTTAGAAATAATATCCACGATAATATTAAAGTGTAACGCAAATTGAATAAAAAAAATTCTAGCATTGATATATAACAAATTTGGTGATATTTGTATGTCATTACTGAAATTACCTACTTTTATATCATTACCGTCGCGTAGGTTCATTACATTAACAGCTAATTCAAATAATATCAATATATGTGTACATATAGACTTACTTCTAGCGACTACAATGTAACTAAAAGCATGAAGTATAATTATATGTTAAAAACTAGGTGTGTTCAACCTTCCTGTTCGAGGTCTAAATATCGCAGCCAACTTGACAACAGCTTATTTCGCAAAATTTATTCGAAAACGTGATAAAGACACTATTAAGTTTTTTTACACTGCGGGTATCTTAAGAATTTCGATGTTACGATTTTTGTTACGGAAATTCGTAAATTTATTTTACGGGTGAGGCACATAAAGTGTCACATGCTAATATCTCAGAAAGTATTGGCTTTAGAGTGCCCGCGGTGAGAGATGAAGCCAGGCACGTCATCAATAATATGCTAGTGAACGCCTGCTTGCCCGCAGACAGTGCCGTGTACACAAAACTGCACATTGGGTTTTATAATTCCACCTCTAGAAAACACTCGACGCTCATGGATCTCCAAAACAGCCAATAGCAAGCTAGAAGGCGGGCGCAATGCATTCACGTTACTATGACGCGGTGGCTTCATCTTTCGCCGCGCGAGGTCTACCAAATAAAACTGTTTGGTATCAACAGGCACGTATGTTGGTAAAATAGATTTTCTTCTCTATTGGTATGCTGAGGTTGGATCAAGGTCACCTCCATTTTTTTTAATCAGACTATGTGAATTTTCTCACGGAATCTTGTAACCGTTATTGAGACGAATCCAACGATCTAAGACATAAGGTTATTCAAGGTCACTTCAAGGTCATAAATAAAGAAGTTGTGTAATATGACAATAACTAATTATTAATTAAAACGTTATTATAAAGTAGCTATCAAGTTACTATAAATGTAAAAATGTCAAATGTAAGCAGTCGAATCAATTGCGAAACAAGGCTTCTTGATAGTAACGTTTTAATTAATAATTAATTATTTTCATATTACTCAACTTCTTTATTTATGGCCTTGAAGTGACATTGAATAACCTCATGTTATAAGTCTTTGGATTCGTCTCAATAAAATAACGGCTACAAGATCCCGTAAAAAAATTCAAATGGTAGGCTAAAAAAAATGGAGGTGACCTTGATCTGACCTCAGCATATCAATTTTAAATCTATTTTAGCAACATACGTCCCCCTTGATACCAAACAATTTTTATTCAAAACTTGTTTTGCTACAACCAATTCTGAGATATTAATAATTCTTTATGTTTCCTCACCTGTATAAAAATATGAAAACCCCATTGAGTTTAGTTGAACACTCCTAGTTAATAATCTAATGCATTAACATTAGATACGATGGTTACAACATAAATGAATTATCTAATTATATCTACGGTTCATTTTGTCTTTTTCCATGGCCGCCGCAATTACATTATCATGTTATAATAATAGCATACCCTGCAGTTCCCAGGTTCTAATCTCGGAACTGGTAAAAGTATGAACCGAATTTTTAATTTATTTTTAAAAAAAATTACAAGGGGCACAGTAATTACGATTGTGCCGCAACCCAAAGACTACTTCTCTAGTTTTATCCTATTTAATACTGACCAATCGATCTACAAATATTATAATGGCATTATTCGTTTCACCGACAAGCTATACAAACAATTTCAGCCTTGAAGCAATTATAATTGTGACCATTTTTTTGTGACATGTTGGGGGTGATCTGCATCCCTCCCATACCGCTCTCTAGAAAAAATCCCTTACTCAGGGCACTTTAATATGCCTCCCTCAACATCTTCACAAAAGTAAGGCCTTGAATAAATAACACCAAAAAATTGTCACTAGCTCTCGGACTATACGTCTTCGGTTGCGGCACAATCGAAATTAATGTGCCTCTTGTCAGTTTTTTTTTTTAATCGAGAACAAAAGGGTTCCACCCTTTGAGTACAGAACCATAAAGATTTATATTAAATAGATTTATACGGCTGTTTTGCAATAGAAAATTTTTATTGGAAGTGCAGCCAATTACATAATTGATTCCTGCAAATATCGGTTTTGAAATAATTTCACCTACATGAATAGCTCTCGATTTTACGATGATTCACACCTACAACCTAGCTATAATTAATAACATTCGCGTGTAGTAGAAATCTATTGATTCCTTTGCATATACTTATATGGAAAATGTTAGATTGGTAATTAATAATCATGTCACGGCTGAGTAATGTAAGCTCATTCCGCAGCGATAGTGGAAAGGTTCAGGTTAGAGTCCCAACTGTGACTTTGGTTGATAAAAATTTATTTTGTAGCTGTGGTTTTGAAAATGTTCTTTTGCCATACCCACTACAATGCATGTGATACCCCGGCCTGTATTGGATCATTTAACAGGAAGGCAGGCGTTGCCGAAAGTGTTCTCATAACATAACTAGTGCGGTATATAAACGGTTTCCATAGTAACTTATGTTTATTCGCTTTATCCGCCTGCTATTACATACTCACGGCCTGCTGTAAATAAATTAAGTACGTATATAATATATTGCAGTCACCAAAAAGTAAAAAATAAAAAAAAAATCACAGATTTCGCAATCCTTGCAACCATCGAGGACATTGGAAATGATAACAGCATATATGAAACATAATTAACTGTTTATTATACACACAATATTTATCAATGCACTGTTTAGTTTTGTCAGGAATAACCCTATTATTCTTCTGTTATATGCGCGTTCACTTTTGCTTGATTACTTAACTTTTAAATGGTCACGTTTATCAACATTTGCTCAAAAATAACACCGCAGATCGTCGCAAATACCTCTCAATTAACTAGACATGATATAAAACACATTTCGAAAAAATTGCACTTGTTCAATTTTGCATGATTGCTCCTCACTTGATCACGACACCGTTGTCTTTTGGCCTTGAACGAAAACTCATAACTCTGCCCCCATATACGAACATAAACATTTCCAATGTTAAAATATAAAAAAATAGAACCTCCTTCAAAAAAAGCCACTAAAAAGAGGAAAATAATAAAGTTTTGAAGTCGGCGCCAATTTAATAAAATAAAAGTAGATATAATATATAAAAAGTTCTAGTAATTAAATTGGCAACTTCAAAATTTTATTATTTTTCTCTTTTTAGTGGCATTTTTGGAGGAGCTTCTATCTTTTTTTATAATTTTTTTCTGTTTGATTTGTGAATTATTTACAAACATCGATTGTTTTTTTTAAACAGAGAAAAAGTGACTTTTTTTCTAAGCCCTAGTAGCCAGATTTGCAAAATATTTTTAATCAAAAATCTCCGGAAAATTAATAAAAAAAAACTGATTGGGAGTCCATTTTAAGTTATAGATCCCCCCCTGTTTACTTACGCTAGGAACGTGACTAGAATGCTCAGAAGAGACCAGACATGTTTGTGCAAGAGCTTCATACTTCCGAGCAAAAAGTCCATGCATTTAGCAGAATAATATACGGCAACGAGTCCAGAACTTACCCTATACAAACACATGTATATAAATAAAGTGTACCATTTCGCCCCACGTCCACGTATACAGGGTGAGTTCGACCACCCGTATCAGTCGTTTTTTTCGAAAACGGTTAGTCGTGGAGAGTTGTGACAAAAATTTGTATTATAAAAGCCCTAATAAAGAATCAAATGGTGATAATTTTTTTTTCCGGGAAGGTCGGCTTCCCTATTAGTTTGCTCTAGAATGTCCTGAACTCCGGAATTATAAATGTAACGATAGGTCGAAAGTGGTATTGTTGAAAAGATCTTTAAAAAATAAGCAAGTTTTGTAGGAACATTTTTTTTATTACTGCCACCCCTGTAAACTTCTATAAGTATAAAAATATAAATTATTATATGTTCAAAACTCCGGAATTTTAGAAAGCACGATAGGTTGAAAGTGGTGCTGTTGAAAAGCTCTTTAAAAAATTGGCAAGTTTTGTAGGAAAAATTTAATTACTGCCACCCCTGTTAAGTAACAATCGTTTGAAATTATTAAATCAAAATTTCATAATAACGATCGAAGCCGGCATTAAAAATCTAGCAGCCTTAGACATTGTCACAAGTGTACTAAATGTCTTCCATTTACTCTTTAATACATACTACTGAGCTCTTCTGGTTATACTGTGAGTGTACTTCTTCAGTGTTTAATGATCGATAGATAGGTAACTAGATTTTAAATGTGGACTTTTTAAAAGTTCGTTATTATGACATTTTAATTTAGTAATTTCAAACAAATATTACTTAACAGGGGTGGCAGTAATAAAAAAAAAATCCGTACAAAACTTGCTAATTTTTAAAAGATCTTTTCAACAATACCACTTTCGACCTATCGTTACATTTATAATTCCGGAGTTTTGGACATTCTGGAGCAAACTAATAGGGAAGCCGACCTCTCCGGAAAAAAAAATTATCACCGTTCGATTCTTTATTAGGGCTTTTATAATACAAATTTTTGACACAACTCTCTACGACTAACCGTTTTCGAAAAAAACGACTGATACGGGTGGTCGAACTCACCCTGTATAGTCCCAAGGACGACCGCCAGATTTCCTATGCATCGAATACAACGACAAATGAATGCAGTTTGAGGCAGACAAATAGGAAGGCACAATAAATTATCATTATTAACTTCCCATTGGAAGTTATTGTAATGGGTCCGAAAATCGAAATCAAAATGCATAACAAATTTTTATGTTTCAAGGTCACTACACTATTTTTAAAAAGATGTCTGTGTTGTGTGTACACAATATCTCGCGAATAAAAAATTATATCGACTTCGTAAGGGTGTCAATCAAGGCGTATTAACGTCATTTTGATCCGACATAAATTTTATAAACATCGGTTCAGCCGTTTTTTTTTTTTAATTTTTGTTAAAAATAATTAATAATTATGTTTTAAAGATTAAAATGATTACTTTTCTGTGTAATATCTAATTTAATTATTATTATTAAATATTTATCAAACTGAGAAGTTCGTCGGGTGGACCTCAAGGGTTGCACTTTAGTCCTAATAAAGGACCCACCTCATGGCTTGTTATTTATGTAGGTAGATTGTTTAGTCGATGACATAAGAAGACAATCGAAAAAGTGACTGGAAGTAACGTCAGTATCCCATATGATCCTACATAATAAAAAAAACTCGGGTCGCAGTGCCAAACCCTGCCGACAATATAGTGTATTTGCTAATACAGGCCTTGTGGCTTTATTATATAAACTTAAGTTTGTTTTTGGACAAAATAAAAAATTTAACCCCTTAATACATCCCTTAAAATAATATTTTTTTTCTTAATTTCAATAATATTATCAATGCAACTTCTGTACCAAATTAAATACACCCTTCAGTAAGTAAATCACTATCCGCAAACCAGTGTTTTCATAAAATTTGTAAGTCCGGCCCTATTGGGCCGATTTTATTAAAATTTTAGCAGCACATTTTAATCTTCACTAAAGAGTTAAATTTCAATTTTGAAACGATTCTAAGAATTTTTTCGGTATTTTTGGGCCCAAAAACTTTTTTCAACCCCTAAAATCTACCCTTAAAATGGTTCGATCGGGCCCATTTTAAATAGGCTTCGTGCGGTAATGGGTTCCAATGTGTGTACCAAATTTCGTTTAAATCGATTAAGTCTGTCGAGAGTTATCGTGTACACACATATATATATAAATATATATATAAACATACATATATACATAAACATTTTCAAAAATGGTGGCAAACTGTTCAGGAGGGTATGAAACGTCGAGAAATTTTGGTCCGACGCCAATAGTGTATGTGCCATATTATGGCAAATACACTAATAATAACAATTTGTCTATCCGAACACTAACTCAAACAGGCAAATTTGTCAATGTATTCGAAACATATGAAATTTAACGGTGGGCTCTCCGTCTAGTAGGGGTTGCACAGTGAGAAGGGTAGTGAATACAGAGGGTATATGGAACGGTACAGGGTGTCGATCGATGACATACACACCGTAACAGGTGTCGAACCATCGCGATCGTTCTCAGTGACGTCACCCACTGATCCCTTACACTCGTACAGGTACCTCATGTAAATCGAGACATAGTAATGCTCCAAAACTAAATAAGGGTAATATAGTAATACGTTTTACCCGCATATCCCCTTTACTACTCAAAAAAACAAAATAATGGAAAATACTAATAAGATTTCCCACAGATCCCTTATACTAGTACAAGATTGTTTAAAAAATTCACAGATTGCGCAATCTTTGCAACCATCGAGGACATTGGAAATGATAACAGCATATATGAAACATAATTAACTGTTTATTATACACACAATATTTATCAATGCACTGTTTAGTTTTGTCAGAAATAACCCTATTATTCTTCTGTTATATACGCGTTCACTTTTGCTTGATTACTTAACTTTTAAATGGATTTTTCTACAGTATTTATTAACATTTGCTCAAAAATAACACCGCAGATCGTCGCAAATACCTCTCAATTAACTAGACATGATATAAAACACATTTCGAAAAAATTGCACTTGTTCAATTTTGCATGATTGCTCCTCACTTGATCGCGACACCGTTGTTTTTTGGCCTTGAACGAAAACTCGTAACTCTGCCCCCATATACGAACATAACCATTTCCAATGTTAAAAAAGCGGCTGCGTGTACCTGCTTATGTACGCGCGTTAGAAGTTATATACTCCTTCGGCGTGATTAAAAACTAATTTTTAATTTGCGTGCAAATAATTTATTGAAAATAAAATAATAAAAGACAAGATTTATTGATATTGTAACTATGGAAATGAATTTTCTGTTAATATTGCTGTCACAGTTTTTGATGTCATGTGCGTGCGTATCGTAAAAATTCATTCTTATCATTTTTTTAAAAAGCGCCTAAAGTGATAACTTCAAAAAAATTAAAGTAAACTGTCTGTTTTATTATTTACTGCCAACATATACCTGCGAATTTACTACTTTAATTATATAAATATGGACACGAAATCTACTTAATAATAATAATAAAATAGCGAAATGTGTTACCCGTTTTACCCGCATGTACCCTTTATTGTTTAAAATACGGTTCTAAAATAAAACAAGGGCAACATAGACATAAGTAATTAACAATATGAGTTCCGTAATTGTGGACAACAATATAATAATTATTAATTAATTCAACAATGAATTCAATCCACAAAGCATTCACTAGGTAGTGAATAGTATTTTTTAACCTATCAGTCAGCATATTATGCCATCATGATTGTTAAACGTCAAACGATTATTATAAGATATACAAGGAAAAAATCGGAAGCCACTGTCGGGGCTTGAACCCGAAATTCCCAGTTTCCGGCTGGTTGAGTTGCCACTTACTCACACAGTGCCCCGAAAGTGAAATCTGTTCCTTCCCTATATATGTCTATTTCAATACTAAATAAATGAATGTGATTTAGGCCTTATCACCTTCCCGATGATTTAAAAGTATCTTGTAAAAGGCATCTTTCCTCTACGATAGTGTACCTACATCTAAGTACACTAATGGTCGACACCGTATCACGTGCTTTGCAATTGGAAATGAAGCTATATACAAGTTTTGTCGATAACTAATTAAATTGTACCTATTCACCGATACGTCCATTTTACTGGCGTGGATAAATTAATAAAACATATTAAATGTTTCGTGTGACTCACTCATTTATTTATTTTTATTTAGTGCTTAGCAAAGACTACGAATATACAATTTTTTTTTGATGTAAATACTTCCTTAGACGCGTTATGCACTTTTTGCCTGGGAACTGAAAAAATGTGAAGCGTCCAACCTACCTCCGTAAGAATCCGAACTACTTCCGTAAGAATTCACAACATACTTATATCATAAAGACGACCGTGCGCGCACTGGCCAGCCATAGCTCAGTTGGTTTAGTCGTTGCGCTCCATGCATAGATGCATAGTAGGAACCTGGGTTCGAAACCTGATGGCAATGTAGAATTTTTGGCGTTTTTTTTCTAAATTTTACATGATATTTATTTATATATTTTTTAATTTTTGTTATATTCTTCCTTTGACAATAATTATATTTTTTTTGAAACCAAGGTGGAATTAATTAAAAATACAATGTTAGTAATAAATTATTTTTAGTTCATAAATGCGCTATATAATAGATGACACCAAAAATTAGAAAATCTGAAGTTGTCCCTTCTGTCGTAGGTCATATGCACACATCCATTTTTTTTTTAATTTAACTGACTTCAAAAAAGGATAAAATATTTTTTTTGTCATATCCCCTAAAAATAGCTGTTTTACATGCATGTACGTATGTATACATGTAAAGTGACTTTTGACAAGCCCGCTATTACCTACTAGTGTGCGTGCGACAGTCTACTATTAGAAATCAAGTTTGCTACACAAATGAAATGTCAAAATTTTTGAAAATACTGAAAATGAAGTGAAATTCGGCTATTTTATAGGGAGGAGGACAAAAAATACCTCGTGCGCAATGATATTATGACTCGTGTGACTGTTTAAGCTAGTGATGTAAAAATATAACGGTAGGTATATTAAACTTTTTTGTGTATTAAACCCATTGTATAATACCGTATTTTTTCAGTATAAAACGTTTTTTATTTTTTCACACTACGGTTTAGTGATGTAAAAATACGGCATTAAAATGTTTTGTGTATTAAACCCATGGTATAATACCGCATTTTTTCAGTATAAAACGTTTTTTATTTTTTCACACTACGGTTTAGTGATGTAAAAATACGGTATTAAACTTTTTTGTGTATTAAACCTATGGTATAATACCGTATTTTTTCAGTATAAAACGTTTTTCACTTTTTCACACTACGGTTTAGTGATGTAAAAATACGGTATTAAACTGTTTTGTGTATTAAACCCATGGTATAATACCGTATTTTTCAGTATAAAACGGTTTTTTACTTTTTCACACTACGGTTACGGTACATTCTTCAGTATTGCCAACTGCATAATAGGAAAAGTTCCTGTTCTCATTTTGGTATTAAACCGTTTTAAACGGTGTTAAACGTTTTATACGTGCTATATAAAATAGTAAAATACGCAGTATTTATACCTAGTATAAAACTGGGGTATATTATTTTTTTTACATACCGTATAATACCGTTTTATACAAACGTTTTATACCAGAGTATTATACGCATCACTAGTTTAAACTCACATAATAATCCGTTTCAATGACAAAATATTTGCTTTAGAAAATACACTATTTTGCCGGTCGAAGAAAATGCAAGCGCAAAATTTCTTGACTATGTAGATACAGTTAGAAACAAAATTTAAAAAATATAATTTTTGCTATTTTTAATAAAGTGAGATGGGGTGAAATATAATATCCTTAAAAAGTGCATTTTTAAAACAAGCATTTTCGTAAAAACATACAATGTACATAGCATTTACACATGCAGAAGGCTAATATTGAAAATACTGTGTTTTATTACGCACGGCTGAAGTTATACTCCTTAAACCAAATTAGAAGTACATCAACGAAATAAATCAGCGTCTAAATGTATAAACTATATGCTTCACAAAAAAAACCATAAATATCGTAGAGGGCAGATAGCCTAGATGGTAGCGTGCTTGGCGCTGCAACCTCTAGACTGGACTGCCGTGGGTTCGAATCCCACCTGCGCTCATGGATGTTTTGTGATGTTATTTAGTTTTAAGTTAGTTGTTATTTAGTGTGGTTGAAAAGACGCTAATGACCTTAGATGTCGACGCGTCTATAATCTACAATAAATAAAATAAACATAAATGTCGTACTAACATATCTAATGCCATCAGACGGAATTTTTTAGTTTAGCTATTTCCATGCATCTGCTCACAGCGAATAGACTAGAGACAGGATAGTAACTATACTGTTATAGACTATAGAGCATAGACATAGAAATTTTGGGATGTAGTACAAGCGAGTGGGGTGGTTGCTGTTAAGGGGGAGACGGTGAGGAAGCAAGTGTGCCCACATTCTATTGGTCGCTTCAGTTGCGCAAGCGCTGTACGAGCAATTGCGAGCATGCGCAAAGACGCGGACGACTGCATCTGACGCAATTGAGCATGCGCAAAGACGCGGCCATAGAACGTGGGCACATACAACGTAGCATGGACATCCGTAAGACGAACATGCAACCTCCCCTGAATGGCTTCCCTCCTCGTCTAAAGTGGCACTTTATACTACATCCCCAGATGCTATAGAGAATACAGTGCGTTATCTTTTTCCATATTCCCTCTCTACCTTAGCGTTAAATTTTTAACGCAAACGTTCCAAACTCGCATAAGAAGTTAGATTTAAAAAATCCACAAATAAGCCGTAAAATATAGTCGTGTAGTGTACTTTGTCATGTTATCGATGTAACAAATTGCTTTAAATTTCTCAGAATTATTTTCTAACAATCTACTAATCAGTGTAACTGGAACTAATAATGAATGAAAATTTCATTACTGAAATATAATGACGGAGAATTTTCGTTTATCACTGGACATTTTCGCCTTCCCTTTTAATTTCATGTTTGTGCCACACAGTCGATTTACTAATAAACAAAACTCTACAATGGGGGTGCCTGCTAAATTAAAATTCACGTTACTGATATAGCCCAGCCAATCTTACTTGGCTTAAGGTTTAGTTTAACATACATAACAAGGATTAGATGGAAGAAAATCATAGTTATGCCATAGCTTGTCGTCTTTATCATGTTGTTACAAAACTGTTTTCTGAGTTGGCGGAATAAATATTTATTTACAATAATTAAAAACACAATAATAATGAATGCAACAACGAAAAGTCAGTTCTAACAATCAACACAAGTAAACAATAGCTAAACAGTAATTACAAAGCAAAACAAAACAACTACCTATATACAATAATTCGTAATTATGATCACTACATTAGTATTTATTTTATCAATTTGGTTATTTATATCACAATCACGGCACTATTTATATCACTGATCCACCGATGCTTGACTGCGTGACTCACCGTTGACTGATCTTCACTCACTTGCACTGGCTGTTTATATAGGCTGCGAGGCATAAGCCTAGTGTGTTACACGTTTTCTCTAAACTTTCGCGCGGACCCCGTTTCTCAGAACTCTTGCCTGTCGTTTATACACAGGGTGATCCGTAATAATATTGTATGTCATGTCAATTATTGAAGACTAGCGGCCCTGTCCGGCTTCGCCCGGGTGCTAAGAAAGCCCGGGTGCAATACACTACTCACTCGCTTCGCTCGTTCGCTAGAATATTATAAATACACTACTCACTCGCTTCGCTCGTTCGCTTGAATATTACAATTACATTACTCACTCGCTTCGCTCGTTCGCTATATACAGGGTGGACCAGGTTATAGTAGCAATAATTCACCGTTCGATGGTCCATCGAAAAATAAGTCGACATGCATAATTTTATTTTTTTCCAAAACGCTTCCTAAGGGAGATACACCCCTTCAAAGTTCAGTTTTAAAATTCTTTTTTTTGTCCTAACTATCAGGTCATTAATGCGTTTTTGACCAAATTTGGTACAAGTATTTATACAATAGATACTCATTACTTGACGTAAGTAACTTTTGTCAAAATTGTCAAGTGGCGTAGATACAGGGGGGTTGTTTCACTTTTCCCGCCCTATTTTCTGCGCCACTGGATATTTTTAAAGAATAACATTTTTTTTTCGAATTCCCTGTTCAATTTAGAAAAAAGAGTCACTCTTGCGAAATTTCGATTTGAGGTTTCGTTTACGAGATAATTAGAGTTGAAAGTTTAGAACACTTCTAAAATAGCCACCTATGAAAATAATAGGTCTGGAATCTTGTACAACAATTGTAAACTTTTTACTGTTTGACGAATTTAAATAAATAATTCATTAATTAAATTAAAAACAACAAATAAATAACTTATGAAAATAACCAACAAAGTATACGATACTTGGTTTTGAGATAATTTATGGCACTTGTCAGTATTGATTTTTAAAACTGGACTTTGAAGGGCTGTATCTCCCTTAGGAAGCGTTTTGGAAAAAAATAAAATTATGTATGTCTACTTATTTTTCGATGGACCATCGAATGGTGAATTATTGCTACTATAACTTGGTCCACCCTGTATATATAAACCTTCCGTGAAAAATTATCTAACTGATGATGAAAACCGCATCAAAATCCGTTGCGTGGTTTAGGAATTACATTACTCACTCGCTACGCTCGTTCGCTATATATATAAACCTTCCGGGAACAATTCCGTCGCATACATAATTTTTGCGTAACTTTAACCGTTCACGCAGCGCACGCAACGGAAGCTCAACAAACAAACAAAAAAATTTTTTTCAAATCGGACTGGTAGTTTCTGAGATTAGCGCGTTCAACCAAACAAATAGATATAGATAGATTGAAATTTGAAAAACAGGAAAAAAATTATGAAAACAGAAAATTCGCTCTTCTAGTCCTTAGAACTTTACAATTACAGACTAAGTTACGATTTAGTTTATTTTTATCAAAGTTATTAACTTCTGTATAAATCATTAACAACCTGACTCTCTCATGATGTGGACTTTGTAGGCGCGTTACTATATATACGAACACATCGATCGATAGCCAGTAGTGTTTCTATTCTACAAAGTGCAGAATTTACCAAATTTATAATATTATAGTTTAGATAAGTACCTACCTAATATTGTAATTAATGAATGTAGTTCTAGAATAAATCATTGTAAATTATAGACGCTCGACAACTGAGGTCATTAACGTCTAAATGTAGTTCTATGTCTTCGGTTGCGGCCCAATCGTAATTACTGTATCCCTTGTCATTTTTTTTTTTGTTGGTAAAACGACCTCTTAAGGATCTGTGCAACACATCACTTTATATCTGGATATACCTTTCAACTTCTTACAACTAATCGTTTACTAGTTAGGTACAGGCTTGTGACACCCTTGTATAGACAAACGGACACGGAGGACGGAGTCTCAACATAAGGGTTTCGTTTTTTACCATTTTGGTATATGGGACCCTAATACCCAGCGATGTAGCTTAGTGGTACAGCACTAGACTCGCATTGGGGAGGTACTGGGTTCGAATCCCGGCGGGGGCAGATGTGGCTAGGACTTTTTCCTACTGCCTCACGCCGAGAAACGGTAATTCCTGTACCGGCCATCTTGTTTGAGGTTTTTCCATGGTTTCCCTCAATAATTCCAGATGAATATCGAGATGGTTCCTTACTTCAAGGCCATGGCCGATTACCTGCCAAACTCCTATGCTCCCAAAGTTGCCTACCTTATCCTAATGTCCTATAATTCCTCCATTCGCACATTGCTATTAAATAAGTTGAAGTATAATAAAAATGTATAAAACGGGATGTGGTAAAAATGAAAAATAGTAATGGTGCGCATGGCGTCTGTTATGACATAATGTCGAGAAACGGACGTTAAACGCATTATTATTATATGGGACCCTAATAACACTAGCATTTAGTAACAGTTTCTTAAGATCAAGTAAGTACTATAATTTTAAATTTATAAACCATTAGAGAAAAAAGAAACTTTCTTCTTTTAATGATATTCAAATAGGTAGTACAGAGAGGACAGTGTGGTCCAGTGGTTAGCGTCGCGGCCTCTGGATTAGACTGTCGTGGGTTCGAATCCCACCTCCGCTCATGGATGTTTTGTAATGTCATTTAGTTTTATGGGAGTTGTTATTTAATGTAGTCAAGACGCTTATGACCTAAGTTGTCGATGCGTCTATAATTTACAATAAATAAATAGGTAGTACAGATTTTTATAAAAGTAGTATCTAATTTAACTATAAGGTATCGGAACTGTTATAAGCGACATATTTATTATTATTTGAAAAGATGTTCCCAAAAATCAATCTTGAAAATTCACTTTTACCTGAAAAATAATTATTGGAAATTACCAAAATTCGTTTAAGTTTTAATTTATTATATTTAAAGAAATCAAAAAAACTGTGTTTAAGTTACATTAAAATAAATTTCATTTTAAAATTACTCCGACTTCTTTGCAAATTAGCCAAAATTTCGATTTTTTATCACAGAAAAATAATAAAAAAACAGATTTCATTTTTGTGTGTTTTGTATCATGTATGTCATGTTAATATTTTTTGACAGATGTGACGTCTTCGGTTGCGGCACAATCTTAATTACTGTGCCTCTCGTCATTTTTTAAAAATTAAGATTAATTCAATTACAAGCAGAAGGGAACTATCTACACCCCACTTAGTAATTTGCACTTCGTTCATTTTTAGGGTTTCGCATTTCAGAATGAAAAAACGGAACTCTTATTTTGAATAAATTCAATTGCATCGATTGACTGGAAGGTTAAAAATAGTGAATGAGTTATTTTGGATGAGTCATTTTATATAAAATAAAGCGGTTCAATAAAAGCGACGTTAACAGGTAGGTCGCTTCTGATAAATAACGTCAATTCTGTGCCATTCACAGAGTGAGCGCACTTGTTACGGCCCGCTACAGTCACTTGTTTAGGGGATGAGGGCGGGGGATGAGAGAAAATCGATCGGCCGACGACGCCATGACACGACACAATATCGTGCCGTTCGTCGGTCGGCCGAGCTTTGTCGAAGCGCACAGCGCACGCGCATCGAACGCGGAACAAGTTACACGGCACCCTGTTTTGTGCGAGGGCGCGCAAAAAAGCATACGAAGGGGAGGGGGGTGTAAGTATGCCACGCGATGCTATGTTGTCCTGCTAGAGACACCAAGCCAAACGGAGAGCCGGGCATCTCGCGTAGACGACCATTTGGGAGTGGTATGCACAAACAAACAACTATTGGGATCGTCGCGACGCTTTCCACATCTCATCTGTTTTGTGAATTAATATACCGCGACGCTCGTTGTTCATCTGTTTGGTGTTAAGTTTTTTTTTGTTTTGAACAATTTAATAATATACGGCGAAAGGCAGTGAAGAAGAGACTCATTTGTTCGGCGTGTTTTGTTTTGTTTGTTGTCTACGTCACAGCACACTCGATTCTGTTATATAATGAAAATTTAAACACCACCATGTAAAGCGTATTCGCCGTGCGGCACACAACGCTCCCGTAGTTTGCTGCATGGTCGATTTTTGTTAAACTGATTAGTTTTTTTGTAATAAAAACACGTGTTTATATATTATACATATAAGCGGACCAACAAATTTAAATTTGAAAAATAGTGCTTGCTATTGTGATTTTTTTTTGTAAATTATTTTTGGAATATATTATTATAAGATTATACAAGACACCCTTTATGAAAATGCACCCGTCCATAATTAAAATAAATAATTAATATGATATATTTAACGTCTTTACCGTGCAATTTGTAAGTAGTCTGATAAAAAAAATAATTAGGGAAAATCATTGCTTTCTATAAAAAAAACAAGTGAAATATTTAACAAAAAGTTCTTCCTACAAAAATAGTTTAAAAATATTATATGATAGAGTGTTCATTTCAAACGCAAAGAAAAAGATTTTATACGTAAAAAAATTCAAAAATTAATTCACCAAAAGTACAATTAAAATTATTAATTAAAATGGTCGTCAATTGCATCTAGAGTGTGAAAAATACAGTTAAATATCATAATCATATTATTTTAAAATTTGTGGTGGAAGTGCGGGTCTCGTTGTGGTTACTTTCACAGGTAAACGACAGTAACACCTGTAACTTCAACGAAAACAAACGAATAAAGCACACACAAACGAAACATTTTTATTGATTCCGCCTAACTGAAAAAGCATGTCAATAATATATATCTTGGTGGAAGAAAAATATCTTCAAATAACAAAATCTCAATTAATAAACAAATAAAACGTCTTGATAAAAGTAACCTAAACAGTTTAACACCAATTTTTAAATTATTTAATATTAAAAAACAGAAGAAGGACTATCTTGAGTGAAAAAACAGTTTTTTTAAATTAAGAAGTATCCTAATTGAAGCGACGTTTAAAACAATAAAAAGACTGGTAAACAAAAGTGCGTCGTTTATGAAAACAAAAGAAACGTTACGTAACAATTTGTGGGACCGAATTGTCAGATGTAATTAAAAATATTTTAATCAAACGTCAGTGAAGAAAAATCGATAAGTTAAAACAACAATCTTGTTTAATATACTTCAAAGAAGAAGAAACAAAAGAGAGGGACAGGCAGTATCTGCATTCATTTAATAACAAATTGATGAAGCATATTCTTTAAAAACAAAAATACAGACAGAGAAAAGAAGGGAGATAACTAGATATAAGAGAAAACAGCTTTGACTTGAGCTTTTTATCGAATGCAAACTGTACACAACTTGTTTACCTGTTGGATAAACAACATCAACATAACAGAGAAGTAGGAAGCAAAGGAAGAGTGCAAGAAAGATCGAGCGTATTACTTGATACATGGGTGTGAGAGAGAAACCGATCGTACTGTGACTACTTGTTGCTTCTGCGTTGTGTGTGTGGCTCGTTTTAACCTCCATGTTACAGCGTACCAACCTGTACGAGTTTACACCCCTATACAATCGCTCGAATCATATTGTTTATTAGACTTATTGTCATCATCTTCCGTTAATTCGTTTTGTATGACAAAAAAACTAATTTGAAAAAAGGCTAACGCATTAACTTGATTAATTCGAAACATTTTTTTAAAGGGAAGAAACAGTGTTTTAACAAATTAAAGATTTGTTTTTTTTAATGGACTCTTTTAATAATTATTAATAAAAAAAACATTTAATCGGTTTACAACGAAAAGCAATATTTGTAATATATCGACATAATTTATTAGAAATAAAATATTTTTGTAAGAAGCAAAAAACAAAATTTTAATTGTAAAACATATTTATTTGTAGTTTTCATGGTACCGCGTAAATAGAAATTCAATTTATAGTATTTTTATTACAAAAATAGTTTTAGTATATCGATATTTAAAAAGTATTAAAAATAGAAACAACGAAGCACTATTATTCTATGTTAAATTCTGTTAAATTTAATGTGCAGTTGAAATTAATGTGGACTGGGAAATCAGATAAAATTGCAATAAAAGTGTTAAAATATTATATTATGTAATAATAGTACCTGTCAAAACTGCACCGGAGCAAAATTAATAAACGGTAATAAATAATTAATATACTCAAAAAACTTTGAGTTTTACAGCAGCCAAATATTTTAAAAACTCAAAAAAGTATTTAAATCATATCAAAATCAGCAATTTACAAATCGCATGAAAAATTAAACAAAGGCCGATCCGTCAAATAAGGTAATAAAAATCACTGACTAATCAGAAAATCCAATGAAAAACGTCGCGTAAGTTTCTATATAAATAAAGACCTATGTTTAATCGTATCGTAGGCAAAATTCTAGGCCTAACCGTTCTATATAACCGGATTTCGTGTGTATAAAGTGCGCGTTACAATAACCGGTTAAGATGCCGCGGTGTTATATGGTTAAGAAACAGTGCAACAAGTACCACCTGCAGGCATCGGCAATACGCGAAACGTCGTGGTCGGTAGAAGAGACGTCAAGGGACGCCATCGTCGTTACGTCAACAGCGTCGGCGTCACAGACGTCGTCGTCAGCGTCTGGACCCGGAAGTCCAACAGAGGCGTGCGTGGCACCGCCATATTATAGTCCTTTGGAAAGCGGATCAAGTAAGTATATAACGTTTTTATTGATCAGAATAAGTTCTTAAATGAAAAAGGGTGTGGGTCTCGGGACCCCCGACAAATGTGAAACATCAAAGAAAACGTTATTGAACTCGGTGGTATTCTCTATGTAATATATATATTTTTTTTACCATAAAATTTTAATTTATTCATTATCATCGCATGCAACAATTGAAACTGTAGAATTTTCTGTTTCATTTTCTAGCATAGTAACAATTGGCACACACTATAAGATTAAGACAGAGCCTCGCCTCGTGTCATATTTATACGCACTCTCAAAAGCAGCAACTTATTGTTATGCTGACGTAATCCTATATACTGCACTGTAACACCGCGTGTGCTACAGTGTATGCCTGAGCCAGTGCCGCAGTGGTAGGGAGAACAGCAGCGAAGGAGCGGACCAAACATTTCGGTTCATATTTCACCTCACGCGGCTGTTCACAATCCGACATAAGATGTTTCACATCAATAATTTTCGAATAAAACTTACCATGTATTTTAATCATGCTGGGTTTTCAGAAAGCATTGTCAGAAAATGTGGTTTAACAATGACCTTAGATTGTGACCACACATCTTTCTTCATAAGAAAAGTATTGTAGAATTTTAAATCGACCCTACTCAACAAATATTTGATCGATTGTAACAATATTTTTTAAACTGTCATGTATTTAACATAATTTTTTTGTACAATTTCCACTTCAAAACAACATTTTTCTACGCATTTTGATCAAAATTTAACTTGCAAAGCAACCCTTTTCTATGTAGATCAATAATTTGTGATTGTGTGTTTGACAACGACCTTAGACTGTTCCTGCATAATAGGTACCTATATAAAAACTGCATTTATATGATCATAATCTAGTCATTGTCAAACATAGACATAGAAATCTATAGGGACGTAATACAAGCGAGTGGATTGGTTACTGTTAAGAGAGGGCGGATGAGAAAGCAAATTTGTCCACATTCTATTGGTCGCTTCAGTTGCGCAAGCGCTGTACGAGCAATTGAGCATGCGCAAAGACGTGGACGACTGCATCTAGCGCAATAGAGCATGCGCAAATACGCGGCCAATAGAACGTGGGCACATGGATAGCATGGTCATGTCCATAAGACAGGCATGCATCCTCCCCTGAATGGCTTCCCCCCTCGTCTAAAGTGGCATTTTATACTACATCCCTAGATTTCTATATCTATGTTGTCAAATCAAATTGTTTGACAATGCTTTCTGCAACCTAATATTATGTTCTTAAATGGGAATATACTGCGTTATAAAAAAATGTTTTTGACTACACCCCTGATATTAACTATGAATCAACACCGACCCACTCAGTAGGATGTCCAGTGCCTACTACGTTTGCTTTCATGGGTGGATAATATAACGGGGAAAACAATTCCCGATGCATTCAAGTCCATTGTACTAACTCCGGTAGTTAACATATCCCTGAACAGTCATGTGCGCTCATAGAAAACAATCACCATAAATGCAAAACATATATCGCACTTATTCTGCTTACGGAAAGAACTAAGATGAACAAACTAAGTAAATAAGAAAAATAAATTTATCAAAATGAATGAAGTGGGTTTTTTTGAATCAACATTCAATTACAGTAATAAAAATATATAATAATAATAGTAATAATTTAAAGACGGAAAGTTTTTTTTTGTGGTAGTAAAGATGTTTACATCAAAAATATGAAATAAAAAAAACTTTTTATCACAAAAAAAACCTCCTTCAAAAAACCACTAAAAAGAGGAAAATAATGAAATTTTGAGGTCTGTGCCAATTTAATAAAATATGAAGTCGGTTGAAAAGTATAGTATAGTGATTAATATCTTCTTTTTAACCAACTTCATATTTTTTTAAATTGGCACAGACCTCAAAATTTCATTGTTTTCCTCTTTTTAGTGGTTTTTTGAAGGAGGTTTTTTTTTTGATAAAAAGTTTTTATTTTTTACTTTTTAGTGTCAAAAAGTGACATTTACCTTAAAAGAATCACACGCCGTTACACACTTTTATTAAAACGACTTTCTTACGCTGTCTGATATGTCAAAAAGTGACATTTACCTTAAAGAATCACACGCCGTTACTCACTTTTATTAAAATGAGCCGAACTACTGAACCGATTTTGATGAAATCTCTATGGGACCAATCTGAAAGTATATCCTTTCAAATAAAAAAAATTTTTTCAAAATCGGTTTATAAATGACTGAGTTATGAGGTAACAAACATAAAAAAAAAATACAACCGAATTGAGAACCACCTCCTCTTTTTGAAGTCGGTTAAAAATAGTAGATTGTGTCTAGATACGTAATGGGGTATATTACGACGAGTGACGACAGTTTTTACAGTCACACGAGCCGTAATACAATTACGTACGAACAATATATGGTATTTTTTGCCATATCCACTACAAAATACCTACTTTTCACGTAATTTTCAAAAAAATTTGACAGTTCATTTGCGTCGCCATCTTTCCTTCCGGTGTGCCGCGCCCTTTTCAGTAAATTTCATTCAAATCGTTTGAGCTATTTTATCTCTGTCATCGTGATATTACAGCGTTTCATTAATTTTTGAGGCGGTAATTCCAATTCACTACCCTCGCTAAAGAAGTATAACTTCAAAAAAAACCGACACTAACGCGAGCAAAGCCGCGGGTAAAGGGTAATTTGTAATATTTACTTTTGGATTTTTTGCAACGTTTTGAAACAAAGAATCTTTCAACGTCTCATGTAATATTTAAATAAAAAAACAAATTCGACATCGACTTTACTTTAAATTTTCTCTTAAATCTTAAAAGAACTTTCAAGCGAAGAACTAGCTATAAGTATATAAAATGTCTATTTTGTGTGTGATTTTTGTTATCTTCACTTTGATGGCATCTTTCAGCAGTTCATTACTCGTTCGGAGAAGTGCGTCAGAAATCGTGAAATCTGATTTGCAATCTTCAAACGCTGTCAGTCGACTTGTCAAACAAAACTACACTTCTGATATTATGAAACGGGCATACTAATGAAATTATATACAAGCTGTTTCAGTCACAATATACAGTGAATTTTACTTGGGACTTGACGGAAAACGTGTGACATCTGGTGGCAAAAACGGGTACCATTTAATAATACAATTTAATTGACAGCTTATATTGCTTATGTGTTCTTTGATGTTTGTCGCAAATAATAATAATAAATAAAAGTGAAATATGCAAAATTTTCACCTCGTAGTAAAATCAACGTGTCGAATTTGTTTGTGTTGTAGAAAGACTGTGACAGTCGCGTGAATAAAAATATAGATATCATATATATCATCGTTTTCCACCTGCAGAAAAACGATTTGTGGCAGCAGTGGCGGCGCTAGTATTTTTTTGTTAGAGTGGGTCAGATTTGGACATGATGTTCTGAAGGTGGGCCAATAACATTTGTTCCCGAAATTTCACTGCTCGTCAAAATTTTAACCCAGATTACTTGCTATAGAATTTACAAGAAAAATTGTTGAAATTTTGAGGGTTAAAAACGTGTTTAAAAGATAAACTAGAGATTGGGGAATATTCCAGGGTGGGCCAAGACAGTTTAAGGTGGGCCACGGCCCTCCCGGCCCACCCTCTAACGCCGCCACTGTGTGACAGTTACAAATAAACTCGGAAATTTTGAAAAAAATCATGTAGGAACTTAGTACCTACATAAAAAAAGCTCTAAAGATAAAACAAATAAATTCAAGTATGAAGGTATGTTCAAAACATTTTAAAATTGATAATTATCACCAGATCAGTAACACCAATACTCATGGATATTGTTCTATGTTTAACATAACTGTATTACTATTTTTTTTCAGACACTCCATGTGTATTATTTCTTCACTTTTAATTTCCTTTTAAATTTGACGTTTGTAAACAAAAATTTATGATATAAACTTCAGTATTACTATTTGATTTATTAATATTTTTCCCATTATTCAAGAATCAATCTGCTTTCATGATATTTATTTGCTTTAGATTTGCAGCAGTCTAATCGAAAATTGCACTTAAATTAACCATATTTGAAATCAAACACTATATAACTTAATGCTTAACTAGGTATGTAGATTTCAAAAAAAAATATTCGTTCTGACAAGGGCCGAGTTTTTTAAGACACTCTTTATACAAAGTTGAGTTGACATTGTAAACGAAGTACTTCCTTGACAAAGAAAATTACGCGTAATCATATTATTCTCTGTAAAGTGTAAAGTTGACAGTAATTCAATAAGTCAAATGTCAAATCTTAAAAAAAATGTTAAAAACGGTGTGTTTTAAAAGCTAACTGTTTTTGTTTGTTATAATTACATTTTATACCACAAAGTTAAATTCTGTAATTTTAAATTAGCGATAATTACTTAAAGTCTATTCATTTTCAAGATAAAGTATTTTATGTGCGTAATCAGCACGTGTCCCTTTATTTCTTGGGTGATCATTAGAGAATTTCAACTTTTGCAGGGCTTGAGAATAACCGAGCGTGTAGCAGTGCTGTTGTTTACATGGCGTTGCTATGGTTGCTCTATTACAAGTCCCCAGTTCCCGGGTTCTAGCTCGAGAGCTGGTAAAAGTGTCAATTGGATTTTCAATTTATTATTAAAAAAAAAAATAATGAATTAAAAATATGAATTGGTGCTAGGCCCAAATAACCTTAGCTGTTGGTGGTATTTAAAACACAATTTTTTTTTCAACTTTTGCAAATGGACCGTATTTATTTATTTTAGTGTAAGCTGTTATAGATAAGTGACACTGTTGGAAAAATAGCAGTTTATGAGTTCTACGCCAACTTCCGATGCCGACCCTGTGCAGTGATTACTGAGTAGTGACATTATGTAAAAATTCGACTGATGACCAGTCCTATACTTCCCACCTAGTAAATATTTGCAAAAAATAAACACTCTTTTTTTTATTCTTTGACTAGGCCCAAATAACCTTAGCTGTTGGTGGTCTTTAAAACACAATTTAATTTTTATTCTTTGAAAAAAGCATGGCCCTCTTTTTTGTTTGGTGATCTATTGATGGCTAGCTTAATATAGCAAAAATCATGGTTACCTTGATTTACGTACAATTTTTATTTTTTTTAGTAAAATATTTTTTTTCTCGAAAACTATACATTTTAGAGAAAAAAAATATTTACATTTTTTTCATATTATAACATCTAGAATTCATTTATATTTTTTTTTACCTATGTTAATACGTGACATTGAGGACGTTTTTTTGAATATCTCAGGATCCACTGAACCGATTTGACTCAAAATCTAATCAGATCTAAGTTAAAGGCTGATAAACACAATAGAACAATCGGCATGCCCGTATGTTGTTCCGTTCTTAAGATATCGAAGGCGAAAAATTGACCACATACACACACACACACATACACACATACACACACACATACAGACATCAGTCAGAAAATGATCTTAAACGATTGCTAGGGTCTCAAAACGTGAAAATCTGTTAAAATCTCGAAATATTGTTTTCGGACTGAATCCATTACTTCCCTACCATAGTAGAGGTGGGAAGTAAAAACACATATTCTTCAAGACAGGCATTAATGTTCACAAAATTAGAATGAAAACTTCAGGTAAGGCTTGTAATTTAATTTTTTTTATATAAGTCGATCAATTTTTTGACATTTCAAAATGAAACCTAATTTAATATTATTATTTGAGATATTAGGATGTCCAAAATGTAGACAGTAACAGTGTTCTTGAGAAATTGGAATGGAAAAATAAATTTTATTTAAGTTTTATTTTGAAATGTCTGAAAATTGATCGACTTTTATAGAAAGAATTATATTACCTTACCTGAAGTTTTCATTCTAATTTTGTGAACATTAATGCCTGTCTTGAAGAATGCGTGTTTGAACATTCTCTACATACAAAACCCATTTTTTAATCGCTATCAACTATCCATATTATTATACTGAGTTAGTTAGTTGTTACGTTCGTTTAAGTGTGTGTCAAACGACATCAAGATGGGGTATTCGACCAATCAGAATGGACCCTGACTACAGGGTCTAGTCGCTTGTATAATAATTAGTAAGAAGAAGAAGCGATATTATACTTTTCTATATTATTTTCAAAGTCCGTCGGCTATGGGTGTACCATAGATGGCGTGACCTAAGCATACATCGTCACATCCCCAAGAACTCTAATGCGCCGCTGACGTGTCTCGGCAGCGCAGCACGCAACGCTGCGCTAAATTAAAGAGCGAGAGCGACCCCCTTTAAGAGATTCAGTACCTACCAATATATACAAAATGTAGTACCACAGCGCTACTCAAAATTTTCATAAATTTTTGACGTAGAACTATGTCTTTATACAGGCCGATATGCGGGAAATTAATAATAATAATAATAATAATAATAAAACTACGCGATTTATGTTGTCATCGAGTTCTCAGCTCCTGCTGAAACGAACATAGTCGCGAAGTAGACTGAGAAGCGGACAAAATATCAAGATCTTCTCTTTGAGCTTAGGAAGCAGTACCCAGACTATTCTGTTAAATTAATTGTCCTTATAATTGGTGTTCTTGGTGGAGCCAAACCGTCACTGTTAACAAATATAAACGCTATCCCGGCATGTCAGCGTAATGCTGAGTCACTAGTCTGCCGCATGCAAAATGCTGTACTTATTGGGTCGCTCCGTGTACTTCGTGCGCATGACCCAAACTCACTGTGATCGCCCATTTTGTGGTTTGAGTTGCGGTTATAGTATCCCTTGTGTGACGGTGACGAACCTGAAGTTTAGGGTGCTTGTGGATGCAAAATTCTTAAGGAATTCTTCCTTCACAATAATAATAATAATGTGTTTAACGTCCGTTTCTCGACATATTATGTCATAACAGACGCCATTCGCACCATTACTATTTTCCATTTTTACCACTTCCTGTTTTATACATTTTTATACTTCAACTTAATTAATAGCAATGTGCGAATTAAGGAATTATAGGACATTAGGATAAGGTAGACAACTTTGGGAGCATAGGAGTTTAACAGGTAATCGGCCATGGCCTTGAAAAAGGAACCATCTCGATATTCATCTGGAATTATTGAGGGAAACCATGGAAAACCGCAAACAAGATGGCCGGTACAGGAATTACCGTTTCTCGGCGTGAGGCAGTAGGAAAAAATCCTAGCCACATCTGCCCCCGCCGGGATTCGAACCCAGTATCTTCCCAATGCGAGTCTAGTGCTGTACCACTAAGCTACATCGCTGGGTACCTAATACACGGGAAATTAGTAGGCGCGCTAACCAATTCAACAGTAATTGATTCTATGTATGCGACTTCTGCTCTTAGCCTACTATTAGAAGTGAAGTTTGCTACACAATTGAAATGTCAAATTTTTTGAAAATACTGAAAATGAAGACTATATAGCAGCTATTTTATAGGGGGTAGGACAAACGATACCACATATATCTCGTGCGCAATGATATTATGACTCGTGTGACTGTTAAAACTCGTTAACGCTCGTTCTAACGCACTGTCACTACTCACCAGTAATATACTTAACTCATTACGCCACTAGATATATAATCTACTGCAACAAAACTGTTTTTCTACGTGGGCGGAATAAATGATTTATTTATTTACAATAATTAACAATTCAATAACAATAAACGCAATAGTAATTCTTAAACAAAGTGAAACACTTCAATAACACTGAACAAATAACTAGATTTATATACTGTATTTATTTTCGTTGTTCAACACGACACTGATTCACAACTGACTGCCTGTTTCCCGTCGGCTCGCTGCTTATATAGAGCTACGTGGCTTAAACACAGCGCGTTCTAGTACTTTCCAGACGTCTAGCAGGTACTCGTATCTTCGATACTATTCCACGCCTCACCACTATGACCTTCCCTTCTCGACGCTTCTATTGCAGGCAGTGGCGCAACATCTTGGGATTTGCTACACTACTATATCCTCAAAACTTTAGGTGGCCACTGGTATCTTAATATTTTAAATATGCCTTTTACCGAAAGAATGCTGTAGAATTATTTGATATCAACAGGACATTCGAAAAAATTATACAAAAGGAAAATTACAGACCACAAAAACATGAAGTTATATTTTATTGTGAAATAGTCATTAATTTTGTTTAAATTACTGGCATTCATAAATTGTATAATAAATAATTTAATATGTTGCCTAGTTGTTGCCTTCTGCGTATTTTCACTTCAGTTTTTAGTGTTTTGCTATTATTAATTATATTTTTCCTTTTGAAAGACATTCAGATAAATTTAATTTATTAACTTCCCATTGGAAGTTATTGTAATGGGTCCGAAAATCGAAATCAAAATGTATAACAAATTTTTACGTTTCAAGGTCACTACACTATTTTTACACTATTTTTAAAAATATGTCTCTCTCTCTGTGTGTGTGTACGTACGTACGTATGTGTCCATTTCTTTCTAACACGAAATCTCGAGAATGAAAAATGATATCGACTACATTAGGGTGCCAATCGACGCGTATTAACGTAAATATGATCTGAAAGAAATTTTTTCAAAATCGGTTCAGCCATTCTTTTTTCTTAACCAAATAGACGCCAAAAAAGTAGATTTTACACAATATCTCGCGAATAAGAAATTATATCGACTTCGTAAGGGTGTCAATCGAGGCGTGTTAACGTCATTTTGGTCCGATATAAATTTTATAAAAATCGGTTTAGCCGTTTTTTTTTTTTTAATTACTGTTAAAAATAATTAATAATTATGTTTAAATGATTAAAATGATTACTTTTCTGTGTAATATCTAATTTATTTATTGTTATTAAATATTTACCAAACTGGGAAGTTCGTCGAGTGGACCTCAAGGGTCGCACTTTAGTCCTAATAAACGACCCACCTCACGGTTTGTTTTAATACCTATTTTGTAGAGGTGTGTGACAGTATGGAGTAGTGGATTTTCCTATCTGAGTCGAGTAAAATCTAATATAATTAAAACACAAGCCGTTCTCTTTCCACAAGCGGTTCTTACTTTTAAAACCGAATTACATAATTTATTGGAGTTATACTTCTTTAGTGAGGGTAGTGAATTTAAATGAGCTCGACTCAAAAATTAATGAAACGCTGGTAGCTGGATAAAACGGCTGTAACGATTTAGATGAAATTTACTGAAAAGGGATTTTGGGGGGTGAAAAATCGATCTAACTATAGGACTCATTAAAGATTTTATAATTTTTAAAATCAATTTTTTGACGTTTCAAAATAGTGTAATATTCTAAGTAAGCTTTGAAAACTTATTTACAGATATTATAATATCCATGGATTTTATTAACAATAATTATTTATTAATTTTAAAAATGCTGAGAGGGGAAAAGCAAAAATGTAAATATATGAAGTATAACTAGCTATGCCTCATTACCATTTTTCTTTTAATTATTATTACATACAGGGTGGTGAACGTAACTGCTGCACATAGGGATGTAACCCGTAAAATCAAACTTTCGCGATTTCCTGCTTCCCTAATTATTTTAGGAAAAATATCTTCAAATAAAAGTTTTAGAACATAAAATTCTGCATGTAAATCATTAAACAAAATTAATTTTGCATGTTTTGTAACGGCGGAAATTCGATATGAAAATGTCAAAATTACCTCAAAAACAGATAGTGATAGCCATGGAACTTGATGACGTTGTAGCTGTCAGAATAATTTCCAATCATTTTGTTCAAGTTCCATGGCTATCGCTATCTGTTTTTGAGGTAATTTTGACATTTTCATATTAAATTTCTGCCGTTACAAAGCATGCAAAATTAATTTTGTTTAGTTTAGATGCAGAATTTTGTGTTCTAAAACTTTTATTTGAAGATATTTTTCCTAAAATAATTAGGGAAGCAAGAAATCGCGAAAGTTGATTACACAAGTTAAATCCCTATGTGCAGCTGTCACGGTCACCACCCTGTGGGTATATTAATTATTATGAAAAAAAAATCTTAACGCTCCTTTTTTATTCTAAAAGATCTTGATCTGATGAAGCCATTGTGTTGTTCGAAACAATAATTTGTTATAAAATAAGGTTCTTAAAACTAGTATAAAAAATAAACGCTGCATTTTATTGAATTCGAAATGTATGACATTTATTTGCACCATAAGTAACGACCGGCCACATTATACAATTTTCAAAATGTTTAACCCAGATCTTTTATCCCATTTATTCTTCAAATACGTAAATATATTTTAGAAATTTATGAATGGAATGATTTATGGAGACTCAATGCAAGCAAACACTTAAACTTTACAAAATTAAAATAATAAACTAATTTGCTTAATGAAAAAAAATCAACAGATTAAATGCTAACTTTAATTTTAACAAAAAAAAACTTTTTTACATTTTTACACGGGACGCACATAAAATAAAATTAAATCCGCGGATTAAATAAGAAAAATATTTTTATCTATTAGTGGTAAATTAAAAAAATAATAAAAAGTGAAAGGCGTGATTAATGATCCAATTTAACACTTTTGTTTAAAATCCGACGCCATAAACTTAAAACAAACAAAAAAGGAGTATAAATAACAGTGTTAATTAGAGAAAAGGTAAAAACAAACAGATTAAACAAAGGTCAGATTATAATGCATAAATCAAAGAGTCTATATACTTTGTGTTTGTTCATATGTATTGGGCTTAACTAGTTCAGAATTGTCCTGTGTCCGAAATATTTGTAAATTAATTATCAAGACCAACCGTAATCATCCGTAAGCTTCTAACTGTATAGTGGCGCTTCTTGCTGCCGTAGTTGTTAACTGGAAACAACGAGTGATTCTCAGTCGGTCAACAAAAGTATCTCTTGCTGCGTATACTACACTCACCTGTAAAAAATAAAAATATAATATTAAGTAATTTGAGATTAGTACGGTTGTGCAAGAAACTCAAAAAAATTTAACTTAGCGGTGAGGCAATTATTACAAGACAAATTGTACTATAGCGTAAATGAGTATCTGGATGATAATTTGATTTCCTAATTTTTCTGTATTTACTTGACTTGTCACATTCGATGTTACTGTTGACTACGTGATAAATAAATTTACTTTACTTTACTATTATAAAAATTTATATTGGTAAATGGAGCCAATTACATAATACACGCCTATACTCGCCACTCAGTGCGGGAGTGAGAGGCAGGGAAGGAGGTGAGGTAAAACGGGCGTGTTTCAATTTTCGTTACGCTCCCATTATTGTAGAAAAGCGTCAATAAAATGAAGCTATTTAAGTTGCATTTTTAACACGCGTTGGGGCCACGCATCCATCTTTTAAGTAAAATTACATTACGCACGGTAGAGTGAATCAATCAGCTGAACGTGTCACGTAACCCTGCACCCCCACTCCTTTGCGTCGTTGAGCTGGAAAGGCATCGTTGCAGCGATCGTTACAGGCAACAACTTATACGCATCGAGGGTTTGAGAATGGTCGAGTGTGTAGCAATGCTGTTGTTTACATGGCGTTGCTATGGTTCCTCTATTACAAATCCCCAGTTCCCGGGTTCTAGCCCGAGAGCTAGTAAAAGTGTCAATTAGATTTTCAGTTTATTATTTAAAAAAATAATGAATTAAAAATATGAATTGATGCTAGGCCCAAATAACTTAAGCTGTTGGTGGTCTTTAAAACACAATTTTCATAATAGAGTCTGCAATATTGGAAAAAATCATTTTATTAACCATTATCACAGTCGGGATTCAAACCCAAACTTTTCCACTATTTTCCATTATTCGTTTTGCTGTCACTTCACAATTATTCATAATACTATATTTCACAACATAACAAAAAAACTTTTTAACAAAAAAAAAAACCTCCTTCAAAAAGTCACTAAAAAGAGGAAAATAATGAAATTGGAGGTCTGCGCCAATTTAATAAAATATGAAGTCGATTAAAACGTAGTGATTAATATCTTCTTTTTAACCAACTTCATATTTTATTAAATTGGCGCAGACCTCAAAATTTCATTATTTTCCTCTTTTTAGTGGCTTTTTGAAGGAGGTTTTTTTTTTGTTAAAAAGTTTTTTGTTTTTTACTTTTTAGTGTCAAAAAGTGACATTTACCTTAAAGGAATCACACGCCGTTACTCACTTTTATTAAACCGACTTTCTTACGCTGTCTGATGTGTTAAAAAGTGACATTTACCTTAAGGAATCACACACTGTTACTAACTTTTATTAAAATCAGCCGAACTACTGAACCGATATTGAAGAAATTTCTATGGGACCAATCTGAAAGTATATCCTTTCAAATAAAAAAAATGTCCAAATCGGTTTATAAATGACGGAGTTCTGAGGTAACAAACATAAAAAAAATACAACCGAATTGAGAACCACCTCCTTTTTTTGAAGTCGGTTAAAAATACATTTCCAATCAGAATGTATCAATCTTTGTAGTCTAAGGTTTACTCGGACATATGCCTGTTCAAAGATGACGTGTGTGTGACCCGACCAAACGATAATACAAACGTTTCTGGCAATGTTAAAAAGCAGCTATAACACGATGTTATCTGACACATTATCATTTTTATTATTTCAAGTAAACAGTATTTAAACACAACATTTTTCGACACACGCGTACAAATGTAGTGTACTTAATTACTGTGAAGTATGTATACAATAGATAGGTCACATAGGTGTCATTGTTTTATATGGAAAACTTTATTTGGAAGAAAAGCTAACTTTCACGTCAGTGTAGTGCAGTCACTGAGTTAAAAGGTAATAGATACTCCATACCGTATTCTCTGTGAGCTTCTACACTGGTGCCGCCTATTGGCATCTTTGCTATAACTTTAGTATGCGAAATTATAGGAAAGAGCAAAAAATTCGATTATTACTTGAAATTGAGACAATACCTCCAAATTTTCTAATTGTATTGTAAACGTTAAGTGAATTAATTCTTCAAAAATTCAATGTAAGTAAGCATTATTATTCATAAACATTTATTGCTTTAAGTTATTAGGACTATGTAGAGGTTATGTTTCCACATTTTGTTGCTGTATTAGTTTAGGTCCGAACCATATTTGTAACCTGCTTAGATATCTAGTTGCTACATTTCTCTTATATTTAGTTTTAAGTTCGAACAATTATTATAAGGTTCGTTTATTATCAACTCAATTTGCCATACAATAAAATTACATTCTTTAATTATCTGTTCTTTCACTGCAACACTACAACACGTTCTCATTAAAAATACAGCATTAACGCATAAAGTCGCCGCATACAGCGCTTGCGAAAAACTGCTTATCCCCTCCTTCTCGAGCTAATGACCCTTGTTGTCGAGCGTCTATAATTCACAATTCATTCCCTCCTTCTCGAGACTCACAACAAATAGTAAGTATACAACTGCTTATATAAAAAGGTCTGACGTCACAAGGGCAACAAGCATGGCGGCCAAACAGAGGATGGATATGAGAATATTATTCTCTTCTTCTTCTTTTTGTAACATATAAAATGATAATATGGCGACTGGTTTCACTTTTAAATGCTTTTTTGCAAGACTTGCATCAAAAGTACAATTTTAGATGGCTGTGTACCGTTTGAAAAGTGATTCTTTATGGAAGCTTCTGATGCGTTCGAACGGTAGTGTTTAAAGTAAATTTTAACGCACTCCGTTCTTAAAGTAATACTGTTTTGTTTTCCTTTAAAACACACGTGCGTAAAATAGTACTTTATAGATTACTTTGCTGTAATGTCACTTAATAAAATATTTATCCAAATTGTGTTTTATTAGCTTAAAATTGAACTTTTGAAGCAGTTGTTGTAAAAAATATTGTATGTAACGCGTGTCTAAAGTGACGACTCTGACAGTCGCGATTTTGCGATACGAGCCTAAGGTTATGTTGCATTTGTACCAGAACGAGTGTGATTACCACACTCGCCGTCGGCTCGCGCGGTAAACACACACTCGTTCCTATAAAATTTTTCAAAAATGTCCTTATTTTTCGAAAGGACCCTGTATAAAGTTTGCATTTGTGGTGGAGGCATTACAATATCGGAAACACAGAGTAATCTTCTAAATTAAAAGCAATCACAGTTTATGGACTGGACTAAATAAAGCCTAAGTGCAAATGAATCGCCCACTCACGCTCACGCTCTCTCACACACACGCTCCTTGAATTACTCCAGTCCACGCTCCAGACGCTACACATACCGGCGTTAATCTGGAACCGGCAGATCAAAACAACATATCTCTCTCTCTTTCTATATCAATCTCTTTTCATTAGTGATTTCACACAGACGGAAATTTTACATAGTCCCTCATTTAATATTAATTTATCTCACCATGTAGTTCTTACATAAATAAAAAAAAGAGAGAGTGTGCTTAAAACCACACGGTAGAAGTAAAACTTTCTCACTCACTCACCGGTATACTTTCGTGAGCTCTCTCGTTCACTTATTCGCTGTAAGCAGATGCATGGTTCTGCCGTCTGGTGAGTGATAGCGGAAATCGACGGTTTTGAAGTTACATTTAGTCATTCAATGATTCTGTGGAATTCAAAAATAGCAACATGAAAAGTGTGTTTTGTGAAATTCTATGAACAATATAAATCATATAATCAAATCTAAGCGCATAACCGAAATTTCAGCTAACCCCACGTAAATCTGACAGATCTAATATTTTTGCGACTTTTTTGCACGTCCAAATTGTAGGCACCTCAAATCGAGTTGTCAATAGAGTTGTTGTGAAAAATAACACGCAATTAACTCGGTATCTTGGCGTTTGCAACACGTGTGGTTGCATGCCCTCGTACCTCGGGCAGCAAACTTCACACTGGCCAAGTTTCTTACCTTGTAATGCAATATACTATTTACTTTTTAATAGGTTCTACCTCATTTTTTTAAATAAAAGCTTTTCTTAAAAATGTTTTTTTTTTAAATTTTATTCCATATTCGATCGGAATAACTTCTATCTACCGCGCCTAAAAAAGTAAATACAGTGCAGCCTCGATACTACAAAACTGAAGGGAATTAGAAAATATTCGTTATACCAAGTAATTTGTTACGATGAGGTTTGTTATATAGAGGTTAGGTTGGACTACGATTCGTTTTAACAAGGTTTCTCAGCCATTGAAGCTTTAAAACTATAACAACAGTGACAAACAGCAGTGTTTACATTACTTAGCATCAAACAACAATGATTGTCTTACGAAAATTTAACGTGTTTGAACCTTTCGAGACATGAATTATTGTGGAATTGAGTGTGAATAATTGATAGGATACGTTATGTAAAGGTTATATAGAGGTAAATAACACCTTATATTTATATTTTGCAATGATTGAAAATTCGTTATAAAGAGGTTTTTGACAAATGTATTCGTAATGTAAAGGTATATTTTGCATTAGGTCTTACGCGCAGTTCTAGGGGATTTCGAATTTTTTTTTTTTTAAAACCACCCCTTGGCTTCAAGGATTTAATCCCACGTGCCAGACACAAAATGATAAGGATTAAACAAACAAGGATTAAAGGAACCAACACCTGAAAAATTTGTTAAATCGAGGAAATCGTTATATTGAGGTTCGTTATATTAAGGTTATACTGTATATGACTTCAAAAAATGCAACATGCGCCATTTTGTCTTGAGCCCACAGAAATGCGTAGGTGTAGTAAGTCTACAGTTACGTAACGATGTCTATAACATTGGTGAATAGTTATTTACTCTACCAACAGTCCTGCAGTAATCTAGTCATAATGCCTCTCACACACGCAACCGTTTCTTGTTTATTTGCCACTGAAAGTTGAAACTCTGTTGTTTTTACACTTTCAACCAGTTTAAACGCTGCTTATCTACGATTTAAATTACGTTTCACATTATCATTAAAAATCCCTAGATAATTTCGAATAAAACCTTATCTACACCGTGTAATATTTATTTTTAATTTTAGAATTGTCAAAAATATTATCACACGGAGCATAAAATAACATATAAAGTAGGCGGCACTAGGGAATGCAATCTCGAGCCGAGATTGGCAATTCGAGATCTCGCGAGATCAGTCTGGGTTCGAGATTGGCAATTCGAGATCTCGCGAGATTGTCTGGCGAGATCTCGATAAATCTCGACAATATCGAGATTTCGCCTACTTTTAAAAAGAACGTATTATTTTGTATCTAAAATACTTAAACTTAATGAAAACTACTTACTGGGACAGTGTGACTGTGTCACTGTGTACGTGTGTGATTTATTGCGTAGTGCACTGTACGTGCAGATGATTATTATTCATTACTTTCCTTAAATAAACGTTGATTTTTTTTTCCAAGATTCAATTAAAGTTTTGTTTTATTTTCAAAATATAACAGCAATACCCCAACTCACATAGCACACTATATGTCAATTAATTATTTTGGAAATAACTTCTTAGGAGTTATGAAGCATAGGGTAAGTTACTATTAGTAACGTTCTCGAACATTTGGTTTGAATTGTTCTTAGACATATTCAGTATTCACTTAACTTTGAAATTTGTTAGCCATCTAATGCTTGTTATAAGTTAAATAACTGTCCATTTTACTCAAGAAAACAATAATTAAAACAATATATGCAGAGAAACAAACAGAACCAATTAGCGCGACTGTCAAAAACTATTACGTATAAGTTTTTTTTCAAGCGCGTTTGTTCTTGAAATCTCGATCTCGACAACGATATGATCGAGATCTCGAACGAGATTACCTGCCCACAAGATTAAATCTCGAAAAATGGCTCGAGATCTCGCGAGATCGAGATTGCATTCCCTAGGCAGCACTAATGCCGCCAATGTACTGGGAAGTTAAGAATTTAACTTGATGAGAAATGAACATGTTTGAGAGCTAACAAAAAATATGTGTATAAATCACGAGGTTTAAAAAAAGTTGCAAGTGTAATCATAAGTTTCTGAAAAAAATATTACCTGAAAGTCAACTAAGCCTGTGCCCGTGCATAAATATATTATGTAATATCCTAAACGCAATCTGTAAGTTTGACATGCAGGTAACATTTTAATAGAAACTCATCATAAATAATTGAACTTGTTAGTGCCGTATGTACCCAAAATATTTCACGAATGATTTTCAGATTGAAGCTGTATAACAAAAAATATAAAAAATGGAAAATATATTATGCATTGACATCACTATCAGATATGTATCTTGCCGTGATATGCTGCATGAACTTACATTTGACAATGAGTATACAGATTCCGAACGTCACGGTATGCATCCATTTTGTGTCCTGTCGGTAAATATGCACGCGATGAAATGTCAGCTGTCAACTGCAAATTCAGTTTTGACTTTCGAGTGTAAAAGATTTGAGGATGAAACATTTTTGATCGAACAAAATTATATTTTTAAAAATGTCAACATTTATATTTAGGACAAAATATAATCATGCATTATTTTTAATAAACCGTGAAATGATTAAGAACAATAAAGGGCTTGAGAATAGCCGAGAGTGTAGCAATGCTGTTGTTTACATGGCGTTGCTATGGTTCCTCTATTACAAGTCCCCAGTTCCCGGGTTCTAGCCCGAGAGCTGGTAAAAGTGTCAATTAGATTTTCAATTTATTATTAAAAAAAAAAAATAATGAATTGAAAATATGAATTGGTGCTAGGCCCAAATAACCTTAGCTGTTGGGGCTCGGCTGTTGGTATAGTCTTTAAACCACAATTATTTTTTTTTAAGAACAATAAAAATAAAAAAAGTTACAACCGCGGTACTAGTATAGTAGAATTAATTCGCTAACAATGGTTTACTTTCTGCACTAGCGCAGAAAATAACGGGCTTCTGTTTATTCGCTCTATACGCCTGCGTATTAACGCTTGCGTGCACCTGTCATTACTTACTTGCACGAAATTCGCACCACAATGGAAGGAAAGATGGCGACGCAAATTAACTGTCAGATTTTTTTGAAAATGACGTGAAAAGTAGGTATTTTATAGTGGGCATGGCAAAAAATACCATATATGTCTCGTACGTTATGGTATTACGGCTCGTGTGACTGTAAAAACTCGCTGTCGCTCGTTTTTACATACTGTCATCACTCGCTGTAATATGCCCCATTACGTATGGTTCCTTTATTACAAGTCACCAGTTCCCGGGTTCTAGCCCGAGAGCTGGTAAAAATGTCAATTGGATTTTCAATTTATTATTAAAAAAAAAAAATAATGACTTGAAAATATGAATTGATGCTAGGCCCAAATAACTTTAGCTGTTGGTGGTCTTTAAAATACAATTTATTTATCATTACGTATCTACTATCTAGACATACAATCTGCTATTTTTAATTTCGACCGATTTTAAAAACACAGAAGACCTTGCTTTTTGTTTTTCACGTTCTCTTGAGGTTTGACTCATTGCTTCAGTCTTTACGAGAACGAAAACAACCATTTGTTTTTCCAGTCACTAACACAACGGCTCTATCCTTAAACGTCTACACTCTCCTCCTTCACTATCGCCCATCCTCCTCGTGGTACCGAATGGATTAACATCAGTTGCACTAGTTGATTCAGCAATAGTGCAATCTGTACGAGTACTAGTTGCTTTGTATGCATTATAACGTATTATATATAGACGATAGAAAATTTGCTGATACTGCAAAATTCAGGTTTACCATCAGTGTGGTTAGACTATAGGCCGAGAGCTAGTGACAATTTTCAGCTGTTATTTATTCAAAGTCTTATTTTTGTGACGATGTTGAGGGAGGCATATTAAAGTGCCCTGAGTAAAGACCGCCCCCAACATGTAACAAAAAATGGTCACAATTATTATTGCTTCAAGGCTAAAATTATTTGTATAGCTTGTCGGTGACCCAATAATACCATTATAATATTTGCAGATCGATTGGTCAGCATCAAAATAGATCGAGAGCTAGTGACAATTTTTTGGTGTTATTTATTCATGGTCTTATTTTTGTGAAGATGTTGAGGGAGGCATATATTAAAGTGCCCTGAGTAAGGAATTTTGCTAGGTAGCGGTATGGGAGGGATGCAGACCGCCCCCAACATGTAACAAAAAAAATGGTCACAATTATTATTGCTTCAAGGCTGAAATTGTTTGTATAGCTTGTCGGTGACGCAATAATGTTATTATAATATTTGCAGATCGATTGGTCAACATTAAAATAGACCGAGAGCTAGTGACAAATTTTTGGTGTTATATTTATTCAAGGTCTTATTTTTAAGATGTTGAGGGAGGCATATTAAAGTGCCCTGAGTAAGGAATTTTGCTAGGTAGCGGTATGGGAGGGATGCAAACCGCCCCCAACATATAACAAAAAATGGTCACAATTATTATTGCTTCAAGGCTGGAATTGTTTGTATAGCTTGTCGGTGACCCTAATAATACCATTATAATATTTGCAGATCGATTGGTCAGTGTTAAAGGGGTGGAAGATCACCCTAAACGTGTCATGTACCCGACGAAATTTATATTATTAGTTCAATGTCCCAATTTTAATATGTTGTTACGGCGACATATATTTCAATGTGCAGAACAAAATGTTGGTATTAACCCCCTTGCAGAACGATATAAACACCTAGGCGAGCAAGTTTCCCTCTAAAAGAGGGGGTTGATTCCGACATTTTGTTCTGCAAGTTTAAATATATGCTTAAAACAGTCACCGTAACAACATATTAAAATTTGAACCTTGAACTAATAATATAAACATCGTCGGGTATAGGGGCTTGAGAATAGCCGAGAGTGTAGCGACGCTGTTGTTTACATGGCGTTGCTATGGTTCCTCTATTACAAGTCCCCAGTTCCCGGGTTCTAGCCCGAGAGCTGGTAAAAGTGTCAATTGGATTTTCAATTTATTATTAAAAAAAAAAATAATGAATTGAAAATATGAATTGGTGCTAGGCGCAAATAACCTTAGCTGTTGGTGGTCTTTAAAACACAATTAATTAATCGTCGGGTATATGACACGTTTAGGTGATCTGCCACTCCTTTAGTACTGACCAATCAATCTGCAAATATTATAATGGCATTGTTGGGTCACCGACAAGCTATACAAACAATTTCAGCCTTGAAGCAATAATAATTGTGACAATTTTTTTTGTTACATGTTGGGGGCAGTCTGCATACCGCTATCTAGCAAAATCCCTTAAATAAATAAAATATTTACCAAAGTTACCAAACAGTTTTGTTACAGTATTGTTAGGTACTGAACCGTCAATGTATTATAACAGTAAATATGTATAGACAATCTAATTTCCTTTTTTGTGGAAATATTTTCGTACGCCAGTATGTTGTGACAACAGATTTATCATGAAAACAGAACGGATTTTTACGTGAAAGAAGAACGAAATACAAAAAAAAGTGTAGTGCGGAAAAGATTTTGTTATTTGTGCGTTTCGTTTCAACCCTTAAGCAGTCGATCCGAAAAATAAGTTATACTCGTGAACGAGAGATCGATTACAGACGCTTAACAACTGAAGTCTCTCGTATAAATAAAAACAGGTAAAAAAACTTTTAAGTTTAACGGTTTTATTTTAAATCATCAGCTGAACCAAGAACTAGAAAATAATTAGAACACAAACCAAGGGGCGCTTTGTGTTACTGGGTCAGTGGTGTAAGTAATAAAAACGTAGGGCGCATTTGAAATATTTCTGTTGGTGGGCTTAGAAACACATTTTTCTAGACAAGCCGTTCTTATTTAATAATTATACAGTCGTTATGCAGATTTTTATGCGCCCCACGTTTTTATTACTTATTCCGCTGACGCAGCGACACAAAGTGCCCCTTGGTTTGTGTCCTAATTATTTTCTAGTTTTTGGTACCGCTGATGATTTAAAATAAAACCGTTTAACTTAAAAGTTTTTTTACCTATTTTTATTTTCTAGTTTTAGTTTGATTTCTCGCCCATATCATTATGCAAACTTCTCATCAACTGTCCACCTCCTGATTCCATCATCAGACCCTCGTTACCAAGTTGAAATTATCATAATATTGTATTGTCACGGGAACTCAATGTGTGTGCAAAGTTTCATAAGAATCGGTTAAGTAGAAGTAGTTGTAAAAGCTGTCGCAAGATTTGAAACAAAGATAGTAACAAACAAATATACGGGGTCAAGCTAAATAAAACCGTTTAAAAAAAAATAATACATTGAAAATATGAATTGGTACCTACGCTAGACCTATATGACCTTAACTGTAAAATTAAAACGGGTGAGCTCAATTTGTAAATTTTGAAATAATTCATAATACCTAACTAGAAAAGAAACAATACAGTGACACAGTCTGCCAGTATTCAGGTTCTAATCCAAGAATAGAATTTTCAGTTTATTATAAAAAAACTAGCGGACCCGTCCCGGCTTCGCTCGGGTGGTATGAAATTATGATTTAATAGCGGTCACCCATTACTCCGCTCACGTATATTTAGTATAGCTGATCCGGCAAACGTTGTTAATAATTTCTAGGAATAATTACATTACTCACTCGCTTCGCTCGTTCGTTTGAATTTTATTAATACAGTACTCACTCGCTTCGCTCGTTCGCTTGAATATTATAAATACACTACTCACGCGCTTCGCTCGTTCGCTTGAATATTATAATTACATTACTCACTCGCTTCGCTCGTTCGTTTGAATTTTATTAATACACTACTCACTCGCTTCGCTCGTTCGCTTGAATATTTTTGCCTACTCACTCGCTTCGCTCGTTCGCTTGAATATTTTCGCCTACTCACTCGATCCGCTCGTTCGCTTGAATATTTTCGCCTACTCACCCGCTTCGCTCGTTCGCTTGAATATTTTCGCCTACTCACTCGCTTCGCTCGTTCGCCTGAATATTATAAATACACTACTCACTCGCTTCGCTCGTTCGCCATATATGTATTTTTTAAAGCTTAATATAAAAATCGCGATTAAAAATCAGGGGTTGATCGTATAAGGGTGAAAATTTAGAGTTGTATGTATTTTTCAATGCTGAATCATGAAAAAATTAAAACAAAAAATTTTGTCCAAAAAATAAAAAAAAAATTTGGGGTGGACCACCCTTAACATTTAGGGGGATGAAAAATAGATGTTGTCCGTGTCTCCACCCTACCCGATAAGCACACAAAATTTCATCAAAATCGGTCCAGCCGTTTCGGAGGAGTTCAATTACGTACACCGTGACAAAAATAGGGGTTGATCGTAGAGGGGTGAAAATTTAGGCTTGTATGTACTTGTGTATGCTGTATCATAAAAAATTAAAAACAAAAAATTTTGTCCAAAAACTAAAAAAAAAAATTTTGGGGTGGACCACCCTTAACATTTAGGGGGATGAAAAATAGATGTTGGCCTATTCTCAGACCTACCCGATAAGCACACAAAATTTCATCAAAATCGGTCCAGCCGTTTCGGAGAAATTCAATAACGTACACCGTGACTATATATTAAACAGGGGTTGATCGTATAAGGGTGAAAATTTAAAGTTGTATGTATTTTTCAATGCTAAATCATGAAAAAATTAAAACAAAAAATTTTGTCCAAAAAATAAAAAAAAAATTTGGGGTGGACCACCCTTAACATTTAGGGGGATGAAAAATAGATGTTGTCCGTGTCTCCACCCTACCCGATAAGCACACAAAATTTCATCAAAATCGGTCCAGCCGTTTCGGAGGAGTTCAATTACGTACACCGTGACAAAAATAGGGGTTGATCGTAGAGGGGTGAAAATTTAGGCTTGTATGTACTTGTGTATGCTGTATCATAAAAAATTAAAAACAAAAAATTTTGTCCAAAAACTAAAAAAAAAAATTTGGGGTGGACCACCCTTAACATTTAGGGCGATGAAAAATAGATGTTGTCCGATTCTCAGACCTACCCGATAAGCATACAAAATTTCATCACAATCGGTCGAGCCGTTTCGGAGGCGTTCAATAACGTACACCGTGACACGAGAATTTTATATATTAGATATAAATTGAAAATATGAATTGGTACTATGCCCGAAGAAAAGATCTCTAGCTGTAGGTGACCTTTAAAAAGCATACTACTGTCGTGAGTAGTGAAAATTTCATATAGCGTGATATGTAAACTTCACTGTAGGTAAATTATCCGTGCTTTTTATCAACGACATAATATAAAGTACAAATTAATATCAGTAGAAATAAAGCCATAACAATTTGTATTTACTTAGTACAATATTTAATTAGTGATAATGCGATTCTGCGTACCTATATGCACACACATGTGTGTGAATGTGTGTAACTTGGTTAAACACCCATGGAGGTGGACGATTTGGAGCCAAGGAGGGTATAAATGATAATGTCCTAATCAAGAGATTTGATACATTTAATGGCCGAGTGTTCACGCCGAGATTACGTTCTCCTACAGCAGATTGTTCGAATTAATGCTGTAATGCTTCAGTAAAGCCTAGTTTAAATTGAGTTGGTTACAATTTATCCCGTATACCTTATCCTTTACCAAAATATACTCTGACAAAATATACCCCGCCAAAAATATCTCGTATCAAAATAACCTCTATGCTTATTGAAAATATCATTAACACATCCCTCCTACTTTTTTCATCAACCTTCGACAAACACTCTGAACCTGTAGCATTCGAACAAAAACTCTGATCCTGCATTCTTCACACAAAAAAAATTTTGACCCTGCACCATTCGAACAAAAACTCTGACCCTGCATTCTTCACACAAAAAAAATTTTGACCCTGCACCATTCGAACAAAAACTCTGACCCTGCATTCTTCACACACACACACACACAATTTTTACCCTGCACCATTCTTACAAAAACTCTGGATCTGCATCCTTCACACAAAAACTTTGGCATCCTTCGCACAAAAACTCTGACCCTGCACCATTCGCAGAAAAATTCTGACCCTGCATCATTCGAACAAAAACCCTGACCCTGAATCCTTCGCACAAAAACTTTGACCCTGCACCATTCGCACAAAACTCGGACCCTGCATCATTCGCAGAAAAACTCTGACCCTGCACCATTCGAACAAAAACTCTGACCCTGCATCCTTCACACAAAAACTTAGGCATCCTTCGCACAAAAACTTTGACCCTGCACCATTCGCACAAAACTCGGACCCTGCATCATTCGCAGAAAAACTCTGACCCTGCACCATTCGAACAAAAACTCTGACCCCTGCATCCTTCACACAAAAACTTAGGCATCCTTCGCACAAAAACTTTGACCCTGCACCATTCGCACAAAACTCGGACCCTGCATCATTCGCAGAAAAACTCTGACCCTGCACCATTCGAACAAAAACTCTGACCCCTGCATCCTTCACACAAAAACTTTGGCATCTTTCGCACAAAAACTTTGACCCTGCACCATTCGCACAAAAACTCTGACCCTGCACCATTCGAACAAAAACTCTCCTGCACCCTTCGAACAAAAACTCTAGCCCTACATCCTTGACATAAAATTCTGGCATCCTTCGCACAAAAACTCTGACCCTGCTCCGTTCGATTAAATTTTATTTTTTCGACCAGACTTATTTTTATATTTCACAGGGAATATTTTTGGTTGGGGATAATTTTTCACGGAATAAAATGACGGGTTATTTTGTCTTGGGACAAAATGTTACTTTACCGTTTAAATAAAGCGTGAGTAGATAAAATCAGGTGTGTCGATTAAGTTAAATGTAACACAGGCTTTACTTACGTAATCAACAACGCAATGCGTAGCCTTCAGTTCACCGGTCGATTCGAGAGAATTGACTTAACAACCGAGGTAACGGGGTAACGGCTGACCGTTTGACCCGTTACTATCACCTCAGTTATGACTAAAGCTGGGATGAAGAGCGCATAATGAAGAACGTATTTGGGATTTAAAAAAAAAATAGATAAATGGCTTGAACTTTTTTTTCCGTATACGAAATCATCCAGTTTAAATGTTTTTAAAATGCAAAAACGCAGCCTGCGTATAATAGCGAGATTAAATCCGAGAGAATCTTGTAGACAAAAGTTCATAGAATTGAAAATATTACCTTTACCGTGCATTTATATATTACAATGCTTAATAGACACGAGGAATAAATTAACAGAATATGAACGTAACAACACAACGCACAATTATAGCACAAGATTTGGCTCGGATTTAAAAACGCCCAAACACAAACTAGCACTGTTTGAAAAAGGACCCAGATATTGGGGTCACAAATTGTATAATAAGTTACCAGACACTATTAAAAATATAAAAAGCGCCATTGCCTTTAAAAAAGCCTGCAAAAAAATGTTACTAGGAAAATTCTATTATGATTGCCAGGAATTTCTTGAGGACAATAATTCAGTCATTGTCTAATTACTGTAACTAGTTTTGTATATTGTATATTATGATACTTTGTATATTTTGTACATTTTATGTTTTTATGACGACTCCACATGCAGAAGCATCAACGGATTGAAATAAATTTGAATTATAGAGGAAGTCTAATGATCGTGCAAAAAATAGGTTTTAAGTTTGTGGTGAATTTATACGTATTCAAGTTCCTTTAACCAAAAAAGTGGTTTTTAAAAATGTTTGTCAGTCAGTCTGTGGTCAAGTTTACTTAAGACATTTTTCGTCGCGGACTTTTTTGTAGGATATATTATAAGTAGGTACTCCACAAAATTACTGAAATAAAATTTTCTCCTGTCTATTATGGTTCTCATACAATTTTGAGTAAGAGGTGGAAAAACAGATTTTTAACGAATTTTGTCACCTGGAAGACGCTATTTAGAGAGGTTTCGCAGCAGTAATTTTGATCCAGAGTATATCCTGACCTGATACACTTTAAATAATTTTCCGAAAGAACAAGTTATTTTGCACTTGCATATTCGTGTTCTAGAAGACTTTTGTTATTGAGGTTTGAGCTGCAGGCCTAAAAAATTCAACTGACCTCTGTTGTCGAGCGTCTATAATTTACAAAAATTCAACTTCAGTAATAGAAAATGTGACGTCACATTATTTCTACTTATTTATATACTATATGCCCTTTAAATTACAAAAAAGGTGTTAAAAAGTACAATTGTATTTGAAGGTTGAATAATAATCAAAAATATATCTATCTATTAAAATTCCACGAATTTCGTTTGCAAAATTATATGAATTTTATGCATATTCATAAAAAAAGTTTCCATTTTAACTAATTAGGTACTGATAGCATTTAAATTCTTCAAAAAAAGTCGTTTTTTTGCGGAAAACATGATAAAAAACTGAATGAAATTGAATTTTTTTAGTCTTTGATAAGTCTGAAGGTAGTATTAATAACTAGCACGCACATAAGGCATACATAGCATAGCTATGTTCAACTTAATAGGGTTGAGGAAAAACTATTCAATCTTCAAAATTCAAATACTTATTCCCGACCAAAATTTCAAAAAATTTCCAACAATAAAAACAGTGAATCCCCGGTCTCAAAAGATGAATAAATAATCAAAATCGAAAACCGATAGAATCAATAGGCCTGAATACGTCTTTAAAATTGGGGATCATGCTCGAAAAGTCAAGCGTTACGAAAATGGATGATAATGTTTCGTGTTATAGTTTCAAAACTGAAATCAACATCCAAACGATAAATTTAACGTCGATCAGACAAAGGATGTCCGTACCTGAAATGACCTTCGGACCGAGTTCGAAACCGCAGCGAATGCTAGTGAGGGGTCCGCAATATGACAAAATTCTGCGGTGCCTGGCGGGCTTAGGGTCAGTGTAACTTCAGATTGCATCGAGTGAGGACTACGAAAGTGGTGTACCATTCGAAAGCTAACAAACTACGCTACAATTAATATTGGGCAACAATCATCGTGAAATTACTCTCTCTATATTTCATTCATTCCACAATCCATCATCAGCAGAGCATATTTTAAGCAATTTTCACTGGACGGCACACTATAGAACTCGAGAGCTAGGTCTACTAAAAAAAATGTTGCAAAGCGTCAAGGATAAATAAAAAATACGCAATTTTAAAGCATAGTACTTTTTATTATAGGTATTATTTTAATGGAAAAAAAAACTAAAAATTATAGTGTGGTGTCTTTTGCATCTTAACCTGCCTACCCCTCATACTGTAGTGTGCAGACTGCAGATACAATATATTATGCCGAAAAATTAAAATTCTAAATCTCGTGCCGCCAGCACAACCGACTGTCACTAGGCGGCACTAGTGCCACCTACTTTATATATTATTGACTTTCCATTGGAAGTTATTGTAATGGGTTCGAAAATCGAAATCAAAATGTAAAACAAATTTTTATGTTTCAAGGTCACTACACTATTTTTACACTATTTTTGAAACGATGTCTGCGTGTGTGTGTGTGTGTACGTATGTGTATATGTGGTCATTTCCTTCCAAGACGAAATCTCGAGAATGAAAAATGATATCGACTACGTTAGGATGCCAATCGACGCGTATTAACGTAAATATGATCTGAAAGAAATTTTTTAAAAATCGGTTCAGCCGTTCTTTTTTCTTAACCAAATAGACTCCAAAAAAGTAGATTTGACACAATATCTCGCGAACAAAAAATTATATCGACTTCGTAAGGTTGTCAATCGAGGCGTGTTAACGTCATTTTGATCCGAAAAAAATGTTATCAAAATCGGCCCAACCGTTTATTTGTTTACAGAAAAATACTGCTAAAAGTGGATTTTACACGAAATCTCGCGAATAAAAAATGATATCGACTTTGTTAGAGTGCAAATAGAAGCATATTAACATCAACAAGACCCGAAAGAAATTTTATCAAAATCGATCACGCTGTTTTTTTTTGTTTCAATAAAACGACTGCAAAAAAGTAGATTTTATATGAAATATCGTCCAAAAAAATGTTATCAACTTCGTTGAGGTATCTATCAAAGCACTATTATCGGACATAAATTTTATAAAAATCGGTCCAGCCGTTTTTTTAATTTATTGTTAAAAATAAATAATAATTATGTTTTAATGATTAAAATGATTACTTTTCTGTGTAATTTCTAATTTAATTATTAATATTCAATATTCATCAAACTGGGAAGTTCGTCCTCAAGGGTTGCACTTGTGAGTCCCAATTAAAAGTAACTTTAGTCCTAATAAACGACCCCCCTCACGGCTTGTTTTATGCTCTGATCATCAGGGTCGAGTATTATCTTCAAAAGTGCGGCTTGTGTCCTTGACTCTATTTTTGTACAGCCCCTGTATATCCAAACAACCAAACATCTGAATGTTAGTTTAATGATTAAGTTGTTTATAATGAAGTTGGCGGTGGCGTGCGGTCAGCGCAGTAGCGCAAGCAAACTTTCGTGTTCTATCAGATAATATTTATAAGTCGCGTAATGAAAAAAAGCGCAGTTCAAGCTGTTGCTCCTTTACTTTTACCTCGAACGACACGCTGACAGAACCAACGTGGTGGATCAATCAGCTATCGAAAAGATAACGTATCGATGTTGGGGAGTTTATTAGGATGTGTAGATAAATCAGAAATCTACAATCGTTTCTTTCTGCGTGGCCATAATTAAATGATTATCTCGTCTGTCGTTTCGTGATAGTAATAATGCTATCCATAGATAGATGGCAATTGGCATCGTCCTTTATTAAGCCGGCTCCAAACAACTTAGCGAACGTATGCCAATATTGGCGACCAATGTTGGATATGATTCATGGGGATGTGTGATCATTTGATTATGACCAATATCCACCTGAGAGGATTCTGTTTGGCCGGCGTTGACCAAACTTAGTGCAACCAATGTTTAGTGAATATACACCAACATTACACAAAATGGATAGCAAAGATGACGCAATTATTGGAAGTGTTTCAGCGGTAATAATTTCTTGTGCCTATGCTCCTAATACATGGTTCATGCTACTCACAAATCACAATACTATACACACACTGACAAACACAACACCGCGTAGTTAAAACTCCTGTCGTCTGGATAAAAATAAAGTCATTTTTGCAAGTCGAGACCAGCGTTGGCCAATTTCTTTGATGTGTGTTCAAAAAATCGCCCTCAAAGCGAATGTCTTCCAATGCCAACGCTGCCATGACTATTTCTTAAATATTGACCACATGACAACCAATCACACGGCATGGCAATTTCCCGAAAGTCAACGTTGGTCGACATTTGTCGTGTTGTCTGGAGCCGGCTTTACACTGGTTCACACCAAGTTGAGAGGATTGACAAATTAATTAAGTGACATCGGCCATTTCAGATAAAAAACATTAAGAGTATAGAGTATAGTATCGTTTAGAGAAGATAGTAGCGTCATTTCTGCGAACAACGAGTTTCGGGTCGGACGGGTCTATGTTTTCTAATAAGGGGATTCCGTCAATACGCTAAAATGCAAAAGAATTTAAAGTTACGTTTTGTTACTATCTCACAGGAATTATCCCTCTGCGAGAAATTTATCAAAAAAAAAACTTTTTAACAAAAAAAAAAACCTTCTTCAAAAAACCACTAAAAAGAGGAAAATAATGAAATTTTGAGGTCTGTGCCAATTTAATAAAATATGAAGTCGATTAAAAAGTATAGCATAGTGATTAATATCTTCTTTTTAACCAACTTCATATTTTATTAAATTGGCACAGACCTCAAAATTTCATTATTTTCCTCTTTTAGTGGTTTTTTGAAGGAGGTTTTTTTTTGTTAAAAAGTTTTTTATTTTTTACTTTTTAGTGTCAAAAAGTGACATTTACCTTAAAAGAATCACACGTCGTTACTCACTTTTATTAAACCGACTTTCTTACGCTGTCTGATATGTCAAAAAGTGACATTTACATTAAAGAATCACACGCCGTTACTCACTTTTATTAAAATCAGCCGAACTACTGAACCGATTTTGATGAAATTTCTATGGAACCAATCTAAAAGTATATCCTTTATGAGGTAACAAACATAAAAAAATACAACCGAATTGAGAACCACCTCCTTTTTTTGAAGTCGTTTAATAAAATATAGCCAATATCTCTCAGGGATAGGTAGTTTTCTACTAGTGAAAGAATTTTTAGAATCGGTTTAGTAGTTCCAGAGATTACCCCCTTCATACAAACAAACAAATTTTACCTCTATAATATTATCTATAGATAAACTTTTATTTCTAAGATAAACTTTTCCAAATACCCTCAGTCAGTTGAATTGTAACAGGGTCAGTCAAGTTTTTTTTAAATCTGAAACAAATCAAAACAATATATGAATTTATCGGAAACCGTAACGAAAAAACATAATTTCAGAACGCTTGTTTGAAGTTTTGTTATAAAAATGTTAATATTTCTAATTAACTGTGTAACCGAAAACAATTGAATCGCAGAACCAAGAGATGTTTTGTAATCGACTTAAATAATCAAATCATCTATATTTACATGAAATAAATTGTTCAATTTGATTGGCTGTGATCGTCTCGTTTACCTGTATTCTACTAATGCACGCTTACAATGGACAGACGAGCAATTATACGGTACAGAAATACGGCAATTAGCTGGCGGCACAAATAATGTAATAACAAAACATACACGCCTGAAACAAAACACACATACACAAAACAAACGATCAGCGAACAGTTGACTGCCTATATTATATGTATATCTAAACTAATATTATAAAATTGGTAAATTCTGCACTTTGTACAATAGAAGCACTACTAGGTATCGATCGATGTGTTCGTATATATAGTAACGCGCCTACAAAGTCCACATCATAAGAGAGTCATGTTTTACTAATATTATAAAATTGGTAAATTCTGAACTTTGTACAATAGAAGCACTACTGAGTATCGATCGATGTGTTCGTATATATAGTAACGCGCCTACAAAGTCCACATCATAAGAGAGTCATGTTTTACTAATATTATAAAATTGGTAAATTCTGCACTTTGTACAATAGAAGCACTACTGAGTATCGATCGACGTGTTCGTATATATAGTAACGCGCCTACAAAGTCCACATCATAAGAGAGTCATGTTTTACTAATATTATAAAATTTGTAAATTCTGCACTTTGTACAATAGAAGCACTACTGAGTATCGATCGATGTGTTCGTATATATAGTAACGCGCCTACAAAGTCCACATCATGAGAGAGTCATGTTTTACTAATATTATAAAATTGGTAAATTCTGCACCTTGTACAATAGAAGCACTACTGAGTATCGATCGATGTGTTCGTATATATAGTAACGCGCCTACAAAGTCCACATCATAAGAGAGTCATGTTTTACTAATATTATAAAATTGGTAAATTCTGCACTTTGAACAATAGAAGCACTACTGGGTATCGATCGACGTGTTCGTATATATAGTAACGCGCCTACAAAGTCCACATCATGAGAGAGTCATGTTTTTAATGATTTATACAGAAGTTAATAACTTTAATAAAAATAAACTAAATCGTAACTTAGTCTGTAATTGTAAAGTTCTAAGGACTAGAAGAGCGAATTTTCCGTTTTCATAATTTTTTTCCTGTTTTTTAAATTTCAATCTATATCTATTTGTTTGGTTGAACGCGCTAATCTCAGGAACTACCAGTCCGATTTGAGAAATGTTTTTTTGTTAGATAGCCCATGTATCGAGGAAGACTGTAGGCTATATAATATCACGCTACGGCCAATAGGAGCGGAGCATCAATGAAAAATGTTGCAAAAACGGGAAAAATTATTCCTTTTGAGAGCTTCCGTTGTGTGCGCTGCGTAAACGGTTAAAGTTACGCAAAAATCATTTATGACGGAATTGTTCCCGGAAGGTTTATATATATAGCGAACGCGCGAAGCGAGTGAGTAATGTAATTATAATATTTAAGCGAACGAACGAAGCGAGTGAGTAGTGTATTTATAATATTCAAGCAAACGAGCGAAGCAAATGAGTAGTGTATTGCACCCGGGCGAAGCCGGACGGGGCCGCTCGTAATATTATATTCGTTTACTCGATTCGAGATATTTGTATTTTTAGCAGGGCCTGAGTAGGTACAATAAAGTGTACACCAAATCGGTATCCCATAATACCTTAGGTATACCAAGAAAAGATCAAAAACAATACAGTCAGACAAAAGCAGGCATGTGTAGCGACACACGAACGAAGTAAAACTTCTTTTTATGAATATTTAGGGTTGTTATGGTAATTCGCGTCACCACACTTTCGTTAAAATGAATGGATCAGAATGAGTCATGACTATACAATTGAATTTTTTGATAGGTTTGCTATGGTAATTCGCGTCACTACACTTCCGTTAAAATGAATGGATCAGAATGAGTCATGACTATACAATTGATTTCTTTATAGGGTTGCTATGGTAATTCGCGTCACCACACTTCCGTTAAATTGAATGGATCAGAATGAGCCATGACTACAATAATTTCCCCCAGGGGGAACATTGGTATGTATAGTTGTTCTCGCAATTGCATTCCAATGTTCTTTGGGTATTGGCGTTCCCAGGAGCCCGAGCTCGTACCAGTCGGTTTGTGTATGCCGGCTGGCAGATTCGAATACACAAATGGATTATTAATTGTTGTGTTGAAGACACTAATGACCTGAGTTGTCGACGCGTCTATAATCTACAATAATAAAAAAAAATTGTTAAAATTATTAAAGTTCTCATAATACTGAAATAATTGTAGTCGTGGCTCATTCTGATCCATTCATTTTAACGGAAGTGTGGTGACGTGAATTACCATAGCAACCCTATAAATAAATCAATTATTCGTTCATTTATAGGGTTGCTATAGTAATTCGCGTCACCACACTTCAGTTAGGTATGTGAAATCGTATAGTGACGAGCGGACTCTGCTAGAATAAAGGATCGGCCTGTATTTATAACATAGATACATCAATTAATCATTCGGCGAGTAGCTCGGCTGGAAACATTGACAAATTAGATATTTCGTGTTATACGTGGCTCAGCGTATTGGAGTAGCGCAGGATGCAATGTTGGCCACTTATATAACATATTACATACGTATACAGATTGTATCAAATTAAAGCTGTGCATAGGCCGTTCTGTGTAAGACAGAGATCGATATATAAAGTATTAAGTAAGAATGAGATAAATAATCGCTGATAGGAAGTTAATGTGGTTACTTTAAATAAATAATATCTATACAACCTATTAGCGTCATCTTTGTTTTTTCGCTCCTTCTATGCTGTAAAAATGTAAATCTTTTACTAGTTTACCAACTTAAGCAACTAAACCATAATATTAATTCGTAATATTATTTATATCTGGTACAAAAGTTTTAACAATTATTTTATTAATTTAATTTGCACACGAAGCTGTTTTTTATTATTTTTCGGAGATAGGCAACCATTTGATTCAAATTCTGCTACGACATTGCGAATTGTTGTGGCAGATGGAGACGGTCTATTTTCAAAGGCAGCTACAAATAATTTTATTTTTTCGACGGTTAAATTACCACCATAAAACCATTTAATTATTTGGATAATTTCCCGAACAGTATAAATTGCCATTTTATCAATAATTTCAGTAGTGACTATTTTTACTGTAGAAAACAACGATGACGCTATCAGGTTGTTCACTATTATTTATTTACAGTAACCACAGTAACTTCCTATTAGCGATCATTTATTTCATTTTTACTTATTGCTTTATGTATCAATCTCTGTCTTACACACAGAATGCCCTATGCACAGGTTTAATTTGATACAATCTGTATAGACTATATTCTCTATAGTCTATACTATGAATTTAAACAGTTTAGTATGGGGCTATTATTCGGTCACTTTATAACAATAGATTTATGGCCACAATAGCATCAAAATGATTTACGTCACGGTGTCACAGTTAACGAAAAAAAATGGACGTCTTACTTACGTTCTTGTCAAGGTTAGTAGAGTATAAGGTTGTCTCGTTCCATCTGACCAATCATATCATAAGCGCGCGGGAATGACGTCAGCTGGTGGCCTGTTCAAATGAAGTACAAAAATTGTTGAAAATTATGCTTAGGTGCTTTGTACAGACTTTTTCTTAAAATTGGTAAAAATGTGAAAGCACATAATATGTACCTGACACTGAAACTGTTATTGAAACTTTTCCTTCTCTCTGTGGACTTCAAGTAGAGTAAATACTACTATAATCCCTCCTACATTCAACTTTTATTATTTCACTGCTGCCATACAACATGCATTTATTTCTATAGATTGTAAAAAGAATTAATGTGTTTATATATGTGCTCTTTTTCTATAAAAAGAACACATATATAAAAACATATACTACAGGGTGTTGAAAAACTCCACCGACAAACTTATAGAACTATTCCTATAAGTTTGTCGGTAGAGTTTTTCAACACCCTGTATATTCAGCTCTTCATTTTAATAAACACGCCGTAATCCCTTAATCCTAATACTACAGTTATAAGAATTCATCGAAGTAACATCCTGAAACCTTACAAAGACCGTATAAAAGCGACAGGTGACACTTTAGACAAAATAAATCCCTTTGGAAGGGTTAATAAAAAACACATATTTACTATTATATTTTTTTTAAAGAAAGCTTAATGAAACTGTTGCTAGCAAAAAAAAATTACAAAACAAGAAAAAATTAAGTATAACAAAACATGCTGTAGTGCGATAACCATTTTTGGGGTTCCGTTCCTCCGAACGGAACCTTATTACTAAGCCTATGATGTCCGTTTGTCTGTCGTCCGTTCGTCTGTCTGTCACAAGGCTCTATCTCACAAACGGTAAGAGGTAGCTAATTGAAATTTTCACAGATTGTGTGTTGTAATTAATATTTTAACAGACTTCAAAAAGTTCTTTTTGAGGTCTTAAGAAAAACCGGTCAAGCGCGTGTTGGGCACGTCCATGATAGGGTCCCATAGTATTCGTTTGACGTATTTATAAAATTAAGAGCAGTGGCGTAAATAATGCCCCCGCAAGCCCTGCGTTGCGGGGAGGCGCACCAAAGCCAGGGTCGCCTTTATATAAGTCCTAAAATCTTAAGATTTCATCATTTTTACAACAAAAAAATTACTTTATACAATATTTAATAAACGTTTCAATTAAAAAACGCTTACGAGTGACATTTTTTACCAAAATGTAAATACGAAGGATCAAGACGGGTGCAAAATAGCAGGGCACTTTCAGAAATCTGCGAGGGGGGCACACATATTCATAGTTACGCCACTGATTAAGAATTATTTCACCTTGACATATTTGCTTGCTTCCGAAAAAGAGTTATTTCTAAATTTTTCATGAAATATTTTTGCTATAGTGTTTGTTATAATTTTTGTTAAAGATTTTTTGCATCTATAGTTTGGAAAAAGAGTGGGGGACACTTTGATAACGACTTTAAAAGAAAATATCTCGTGACAAGGGTATATTTTATTGCATTTTAAGAGACCTATCTCAATGGGGTAAATGAAAAAAAATGTCGACTACACTTTCGATTCTATGGGGTGAGGGGATCCAAAAGAAAATGTTTTTCTCAAAAATGTCTTCATTTGCATTTCTGTTTTTAACACGCTTATATTAGCTTCACCTGTATGTTTGCGTGCTTGCTTGCTTGCTTGTTTGTCAGTTTGTAACCGACTTCTTTGAACTTGATTTTGACCAACTTTGAACGGTCAGATTTAGTTTAAACTTTGTCGACTTATCAAGGACCGACGACAATACAATAATTCCATAAGTTTGTCCCATTAGCCTGACCAGGATCTCCAGGACTAAAAAAAAAAGCAAAAAACTTCAGATTGAACTGAAACTTTGCACACTTATCAAGGACCGATTACAATACAATAATTCCATAAGTTTGTCCCATTATCCTGACCAGGATCTCCAGGACTAATAAAAAAAAAAGCAGAAAACTTCAGATTGAACTGAAACTTTGCACACTTATCAAGGACCGATTACAATACAATAATTCCATAAGTTTGTCCCATTATCCTGACCAGGATCTCCAGGACTAAAAAGCAAAAATAAATTATAATTTAAAAAAACTAAAAAACACGCTTTAATGAACTAAAAAGTAAAAAATAATTAATTTTATTGTAAAAAAGCGTGGGGTGCTTTGTATCATATTTTCATACTACCCCACGCTTTTTTACAATAAAATTAATTATTTTTTACTTTTTAGTTCATTAAAGCGTGTTTTTTAGTTTTTTTAAATTATAATTTTTATAACCAAATTTCATCTTAATAGGTATATAAATGAGAGATGAGACGGCTGTGACACACAGACAGATAAACGGACTGACCGAAGCTACAAGGGTTTCTTTTTTCTACGGAACTCTAAAAATGGAAATAATGTTTAGAGGTTACGAGAGATTATGGCCATAAATAACAATGGTTTTTACTATAAAAATAATATTACATTATTTCCTTATAACAATAAATTCCGGTTTTAGCGTGAACTACCCTCGTAATATTTACGTGAATTCTTTCTATTTATAATAACAACATTACAGAAACAAATCTGTTATGCACGAGAAACTTGTGTACAACATTTTTCATATTTTCAATAAAAACCCTACGTATCCGTGTACTCGAATGGATGCAACACACGGAGACACCCCCCCCCTTCCCCACATAGGTACCTACATGTAGTAGTAGTAAGCACTTTGTTACATTGTGGATATCTGTAACTTCGAAGCAAATTGGCTTATGTAACCTTTTTTCTAAAATATGATTACAGTTGAGTCCTGATTGGTCGACATTCCGATTTATTTGACATACTTTTTGTTCATCTACGCTTGAAGCCTCAAAAACCACAGAGAATACCAGATTTATTTTTAATAATAAGTCACAGTAGTGTAAAAACTAAAAATTCGCATGTTAAGAAATGACAGCGTAACGAAAAATGAAACGCCTCTACTCTTCACTCATTACGTGAGTGAGAGACAGGGGAGATGGACATATTGATCGCCCCACTCCTTACGAAGTAAACAATCAGTAAAGTAGGACGAGCGTTAATAAATAATACCGTATAACGAAAAAAGAAACGCCTGTACTCTCCACTCAGTACGTGAGTGAGAGACAGGGGAGACGGACATATTGATCGCCCTACTCCTTACGAAGTAAACAATCAGTAAAGTAGGACGAGCGTTAATAAATAATACCGTATAACGAAAAAAGAAACGTCTGTACTCTCCACTCAGTACGTGAGTGAGAGACAGGGGAGACGGACATATTGATCGCCCCACTCTTTACGAAGTAAATCAGTAAGCGTTAATAAATAATACCGTATAACGAGAAAAGAAACGCCTGTACTCTCCACTCAGTACGTGAGTGAGAGAGAGGGGAGATGGACATATTGATCGCCCCACTCCTTCTACGAAGTAAACAGTCAGTAAAGTAGGACGAACGTTAGTAAATAGGACTGTATAACGAAAAGTCAAACGCCTATACTCGCCACTCAGTGCGGGAGTGAAAGGCAGGGAAGGAGGTGAGGTAAAACGGGCGTGTTTCAATTTTCGTTACGCTCCCATTATTGTAGAAAAGCGTCAATAAAATGAAGCTATTTAAGTTGCATTTTTAACACGCGTTGCGGCCACGCATCCATCTTTGAAGTAAAATTACATTACGCACGGTAGAGTGAATCAATCAGCTGAACGTGTCACGAAACCTTGCACCCCCACTCCTCTGCGTCGTTGAGCTGGAAAGGTGTCGTTGCAGCGATCGTTACAGGCAACAGCTTATACTTATCGAGGGCTTGAGAATGACCGAGCGTGTAGCAATGCTGTTGTTTACATGGCGTTGCTATGGTTCCTCTATTACAAGTCCCCAGTTCCCGGGTTCTAGCCCGAGAGCTGGTAAAAGTGTCAATTGGATTTTCAATTTATTATTAAAAAAAAATTATTAATTGAAAATATGAATTGGTGCTAGCCCAAATAACCTTAGCTGTTGGTGGTCTTTAAAACACAATTTAATTTAATTTTTATATGTATCGATGTGTGTGTACACACTGTACAATTTCATTTTTACATGCTTTTTAATTGATAAAAATTATAACACTTTTGGAGGGGGGGGGCTTAAAATCAGGTTGCGCTTGGGAGTCTCCAAAACCTTAATCTCCCGCTGCCTGAAGGTATAAAAAATTACTGAAATTTGACATAATGCGTTTTTCTTTGCAACCGCAGCTATAAATGGTAGAGATTCTGTGAAATCCCGGAAAAGCGATTTATTTAGAATCGTTGTACATAAATAATGCGATAAGCCGGCCGTTCTATGCATCGAACTGACCTCTATTCTATTCTGTGTGCAACAGACGCCGCTGTCTCTGTACTGAAAAACGAGCGCTTCTCAAGCAGTTTCTAGTTTCTACCGTACCCTAAAACTATTTTCTTTTGATGTAGAACTACTTTTTTCCCGGCGGTGAAATGTGCGACACGAAAAATACCTTTCATATAAAGTACGACAAAAAATGTGTGACTCTAAATACCATAGTTAAGCTGTTACAAAAAATGTGTGACGCGAATTGCCATAGTTACGCCATAGTTTGTTTATGTTTTGTATCATGTATGTCATATTAATATTTTTTGATAGATGTGACTTCACTTTATACTTTGATTACATAATAATAAAAATTATTAATTGAAAGATAAAATTTTATATTGTATAGAAGTAATAAGTTATAAGAAGTAATAAGTTTTATTAGTAGTAGAAGTAATATTAGTGAATTAACATAATACTCGTTTTTTTCGTTCGGTTACGTATGTCGAGTGTCACGTCACGTCCAATCGAAGCGATCGACCAGATCAGTACTCATCCAAAAGCACCGATGTTATGTTCAAAAGCCATAACTATATTGTACGTCTACACAACTAAATATCGTACGAATATTCAGTCGAGCAGCACATCAAATACCCATTGACCACCAACCATAGAATATGGATTCTTATGTTCGTCTCCAGGTTCAAATTACATTACCAAAACCACGTAAACAAAATTATATACTTTCGGCGATTCGGGTTAAAATTACAGATTTAGAAGTTTTAGAAGCGCTGAATTAAAGTAAATATCACTTTGTGATACGCTTTGTCAGTAACAAGTAGTAACCGTGGTACGAAACGAACGCTGATAGGTCGCTTTGTCAGTACAACAGTACTTTATTGAGGTTCAAATAAATGCACTGGTTGACACTTTTTTTGTTGTCGGTGCTATTTACTATATTGAATTTTGTCAATAGATATGGCGAGTGACGAGTCAAGGGGGATTAAAATTCAATCGCGAAAAATATATTTTCTAAAACTAACTTTTTTATTTACAAAGATAATCTTTTTGTATTTATAAAATGAAATTCATTTTAGAAACAGTAAAGTGTATTCGAATTAAATAGTGGACTTTTTTATAACACATATTTGAAATGTACAACATTTCGTGCCTCTAATCGGCTGCTTAAAATAATATAATATTATATACCTATCGCACGCGTACAATAATGCATTATTTTATGACATACGGGAGTATGGCTGCAGCGTTCGTAAAATATAGAAAAAATATTGTAGCAAAACCCCAGATGATACGCCGCTGGTGACAATGGAAGCATCGAGAACAAGTAACAATGTGTAGAAAAAAAAACCCAGAGTTACGCCACTACCTTGAGAGAAAATCACTAGAAAGTCAGGTCACAAATGAATTCCAAGAAATGTGTTTGTTTGTTGGTAACCGCGCGAAGAATATAGACAATACTAGAAAGATCGAGAAACATTGTGCTTCAAGTATATAAACGATGATGAATCGACAATCGGGGTTCAGTCTACAATCAGCGTCATGATCAGACAGTATTCCGTGGACGTACTTGATATAAAATAAATAATCATTGAATTTGTTAAGTGTTTATAATTATTATAAACAGTGTTGACTGTTGAAATTGACTTTTCATTGTTACGAATTATTGTATATTGTTGTTTACATTTTTAATTATTGAAATAAATAATTTATTCCACCCACGTAAAAAAACAGTTTTGTTACAATATGTTTACTATGGTAACGAAGTAAATAAATATTGAATGTTGTACATTTCAATTATTGTATACAACTCGTACAATTACCTAAGTATAAGACGCTCGGTGTGTTGACACTCTCACCTGCGGCATAAGTGCCAAACTTCACACCTCGCGTCTTATACTTAATTGTACTATTATTAATGATAAGGACACTTTCGGTTCATTTATAAATTACAATAAGATTTCGAAAGAAATTATTTTTTTTATTTATAACTGAAATAATGAGCGCCTACCATTTATCAGATGGCGCTTGTGGGAAGTAAGGTATGTGTCAAACGTTTAGAGATTAACGGTTTACAAGAATATCACACATTGAACTAGCACTCAACAATTTCACAAATTCGAAGATTTCTGAACACGATGTACATGTTTCCTCCGACTAACAAACAATTTAAGTACTTCTCCAATTTGCACGTAACTGTTAGAAGTTTGCATTACTGCACAAACTAATGGTTTTGGCATGAATGCCGTATATACAATATTTCATACAAACTATTTAAAACATTTCATTTTGCTCAGGCATAGCCAAATAACAGTTTATCTGTTCCACAACTCCAAACATCTACTGAATGTTATCTTATTAACCCTTCAGTGGGCGCGTGAATCACAATTGTGGCCAATTTACACTACGTTTGAAAGAGCACTACTATATACCATCAACATAAACGGAATTTATTCACTTGTATTTTAAACAGAAATAAAATACCGACTTGGCGCCCAACGTGGGGCACGGTGTTTTTACATATAAGAAATAAAATATTAGTAAAAAAAAACTTTTTAGAGACAAGCTTTTATTGAAATGTACTAAAAAGGCAAAAGTAATATTTAATAATTTTGGTTCATAATTATTATAAAAGCGGGGGATGTAAACTCTATGATAGTTTATTAGTCGCAACCCCTGGTTTTATAATAATTATGAACCGAAATTATTAAATATTATTTTTTCCTTTTTAGTACATTCATATAAACCGTCACTTTAGGCACTTGTTGCATAAACTACTATTACTACTTTAATTGAATTAGGTAATGTCAAACAACTTAGATTCACTGACAGAAGTACATCTCATAATAAAAACATTGGACTTGATACATTATTTATTTATTTCGTTACCATAGTAACCATATTTCATTTATAACACCGAAAAGAGGTACATAATGTTCATTAGATAACAGGTTTTTCAAATGTTTTTCAATCATCGAAAAGCGTTTTATAATGGATCATGACGTCACCAGTCAATAAACGGCAATTTAAGATCCGCATTTCAGACACAATAAAACACTAAAAGCGTGCATGTGTTGAAAAAAAAATTTTATTTTTCAGTAGTTCTGCGTTTATAGATTCGAAAAATAAATAAAGATAAATGATTATTAGATGTTTCAAGTTTAACACGTCCGAAGTAGGTACAAACTAAGTAATATGAATTAGAAATGAAAAACAAAGAATAAATATTGTAATGTAAACATAGTACCTCCAGGTCGCTTATTTCTTTTTCCTCACAACTGCGTACGGTAGTCGGTAACCGGAAGGAAAAATGTTTATTTAAATAAAAAGAATAATAAAAATTATACTAATAAGAGTTGTACAGTATACACAGTAAACCAGGCATGTCAAACACGCGGCCCGTCAAGTCGTATGCCAGTCTTCTGACACGTATATTGACTTCAGTTGTCGAGCGTCTATAAGTCTATATTCTATCTATTGTCTGATAGGTATGTAACTCATAGAGATATCAGAGGGCAGTATAGCCTAGATGTTAGCGTGCTTGGCGCCGCAACCTCTAGACTGGACTGCCGTGGGTTCGAATCCCACCTGCGCTCATGGATGTTTTGTGATGTTATTTAGTTGTTATTTAGTGTAATTGAAAGACGCTAATGACCTTAGATGTCGACGCGTCTATAATCTACAATAAATAAATAAATCATAGAGATATCATAGATAGAGTAGGAGAGCCATAGGCACAACTGTAAGTGACAGTGTTACCGGGCTTGAGAATGGCCGAGCGTGTAGCAATGCTGTTGTTTATATGGAGTTGGTATGGTTCCTCTATTATAAGTCCTCAGTTCCCGGGTTGTAGCTCCAGAGCTGGTAAAAGTGTCAACTGGATTTTCAATTTATTATTAAAAAAAATAATGAAATGAAAATATGAATTGGTGCTAGGCCCAAATAACCTTAGCTGTTGGTGGTCTTTAAAACACAATTTCAATTTCAATTTCTTCGCGATCAGAATTTGTTTGAGAGTATTTTCTGAAGTCTTAAAAAGATCTGAATGAAAAATAATAAGTCATTTTTAAAAAATCGGCTCAGCAGTTCAGCGTGACTAACAGTTTGACAGACGAAGCGAATATGTGCTTCAACTTTCAAGCTATGTTTAGGTACCTTAAAAACTAAGTACCTATGCCTACAGGAAACATCGACTTTTTGGACTGATTTGCATTTGGACTGTGTTGTTTATGTATGATCTGTATTTTGAAGTATGAGTAGCCACTTTGATATTTTTTTCTTGTATACAGGGTGTATCACAGAAAACCGAACATAGGGAAAAGTACACAGTACAAATTAGTTAAGATCAGAGATTGCTTTGCCCTCTATTCAGAGGTCGTTACCATGGTTACCATGGTGTACGTATACAGTAACAAATGCATATTGCTGTTCATTTGACAAAATCTGGATGAACTTAAAGACAAAATCGTCGAAGTATGTTTCAATATGACTCCTGTAATGTTAGATAAAGTGAGACAAAGTTTTTGTAACCGATTAAGCCACTGCTTAATTCAAAATGGAGGTTTATTTGAACATTTGCTTTAATTTTTTATTTTAACTGTTTGTTTTGTTTAATTATTAGTTAAAAAAATATTTTCTTAATAAAAAATTGTACCATTAATAAAAATAAATTCATTTAATATTGAAGAATTTATTTTAAATGATTTTTCTAATTATTCATTATTAGCTATTATTGTTATTAAATAATTTATATTAGAAATCGTGTCCTGCGATTTTCCTTAATTTTGTTATTAAATAATGGTTAGTCAGCGTTACCATGGTACCCATTCTCATATGTGGCCAAAGTAATCGTTGATCCTAACTAATTTGCACAATGGAGTTTTCCCTATGTTCGGTTTTCTGTGATACACCCTGTATGTATACATATATGTGTGATGTTTTTAATTTCCAGAGGTAGCATGTTGTATATTTTTGGCGCGTGATACTTAAAATAGTTCTGGTCAAATGTTTTCACCACACATATATCAAGACTCGAGTGAAAATGAGTTATACATGCCTGTAGTACACATTAAACTAAACATTGTCAATAACACAGAAAACACAACTGTCGTGACAAACATGCAGCAGAGGTGGATTTATCAATAGACAGAGCAGGCTTTTGAATTAGTATATTGCATTACAAGGAACGAAACTTAGCGTTTGCAACTAGTGTGAAGTTTGCTGCTCGAGGTACGAGGGCTGCAATTCACACGCGTTGCAAACGCTGTGTTTCGTTCCGAGTAAATGCGCATATAACTTTTTACAACTCTATTGACAATTCGAGGTAGGTACCTGCAATTTGGGCGCGCAAAAAAGCCGCAAAAATATTAGATCCGTCACATCCATGTGAAATTTATGTGGGGTTATGTTTGTCATTTTGACGTTTTCGAGTATTATATGCGAATTGAAGTTGGTGCGACTCAATTGCTCTATCTCTCTTTTAACAACGTTAAAAAACAGAGAAAACTGAGAACTAAAAATTTGCTTCCCTAGAGCCGAAATTGTCAGTTTCGACCCGTTAAACAGATACCGAAAATCGAATTTTCAATAGCGGCGTTGTGAAAAAATATTTGTTTTGTTACAATAAAAAAAAATTTATATTTTAACATTTTAACCTCTTATAATATTAGGTATCTAAAACAGAAAAAATATGTAAAATTCATGACGTATTTATCTATATTTTTTTTAAAGACCACCAACAGCTAAGGTTATTTGGGCCTAGCATCAATTCATATTTTCAATTCATTATTTTTCTTTTAATAATAAATTGAAAATCCAGTTGACACTTTTACCAACTCTCGGGCTAGAACCCGGGAACTGGGGACTTGTAATAGAGGAACCATAGCAACGCCATGTAAACAACAGCATTGCTACACTCTCGGTTATTGTATTTATCTATAAATGTTAGGCTAGGGACTACTAAAGTGGAGGGAAATTCTAAGGAGGGCGCAGAATTTTTAATATTTTGAGTTTAATAAAATTCTTGTCATTCAAAATTATTTTCTCTGCTAACGTTAATCTTTTATTGTTCCCCGAGAGGTGAGAATAATAAAGTAACGGGACACTAAGGAAGAAAGCGAATATTAAATTAATTCCCGGGCGGGAGTCAAGACTAAAATGATTTCACAGCGCACTATTTCAAAAAATAGTTCTACCTCATATTAAATCAACATACCTATACCAAAAATTGTTGGACACCTGTGTATACCAATAAAAAATTGTTTTCCGAGAAAATATATATCATTATCTATATTATCGTGCTATCAGATCCACCTATCAGGAAACTAATCAATTACCTACATTATATGTACCTACGTCGCATTTCTTCGTATTTCCTACTTTAAATAGAATTATATAGAATGTTTCAAAACTATTCTTTTCTAGGTGCGTGTGTGGCATGCAGTAACGTCACTGCACGGTGAACTATTACATGGCGTTACTATGGTTCCTCTATTACAAGTCCCCAGTTCCCGGGTTCTAGCTCGAGAGCTGGTAAAAGTGTCAATTCGATTTTCAATTTATTATTAAAAAAAAAATAATGAATTGAAACTATGAATTGGTGCTAGGCCCAAATAACCTTTAGCTGTTGGTGGTCTTTAAAACACAAGTGAATTATTACATTTTTAATGGACTCAGAATCGTGAACGAAGTGAATCCACATTGGGGTCCAATCGATGGCACTACTTCATTCGTCTGCTATTTTACCCAAAATGTTCTTCGCGATCGGGCTTAAGAATGGCCGAGCGTGTAGCGGTGCTGTTGTTTACATGGCGTTACTATGGTTTCTCTATTACAAGTCCCCAGTTCCCGGGTTCTAACCCGAAAGCTGGTAAAAGTCTCAATTGGATTTTCAATTTATTATTAAAAAAAAGATAATGAATTAAAAATATGAATTGGTGCTAGGCCCAAATAACCTTAGCTGTTGGTGGTCTTTAAAACACAAGTGAATTATTACATTTTTATTGAACTCAGAATCGTGAACATAGTGAATCCACATTGGGTCCAATCGAGGGTCCAACTCCAATCGACCCCACAACTTCATTCGTCTGCTATTTTACCCAAAATGTTCCTCGCGATCGGGCTTGAGAATGGCCGAGCGTGTAGCGGTGCTGTTGTTTACATGGCGTTACTACGGTTCCTCTATTACAAGTCCCCAGCTCCCGGGTTCTAGCCCGAGAGCTGGTAAAAGTGTCAATTGGATTTTCAATTTATTATTAAAAAAAAGATAATGAATTAAAAATATGAATTGGTGCTAGGCCCAAATAACCTTAACTGTTGGTGGTCTTTAAAACACAATTTCAATTTCTACGCGATCAGAATTTGTTTGAGAGTGTTTTCTGAAGTCTTAAAAAGATCTAAATGAAAAATAATAAGTCATTTAAAAAAAATCGGTTCAGCAGTTCAGCGTGACTAACAGTTTGACAGACGAAGCGAATATGTGCTTCAACTTTCAAGCTATGTTTAGGTGCCTTAAAAACTAAATACCTATGCCTACACGAAACATCGACTTTTTAGACTGATTTGCAAATTTGTGCTGGACCTTGGTATGGCGTTATAACGTTAAAATTAATTCGAATTTTCGAAATATCAACTTTCAACCAACAACTATCATCCTTTGGAAGAATTGGAAGACATTTTATATACGGTAATAAATCTAGGGTTTTTTTTGATATATGTTTTTTATGGTGATCGGGACTCAAAACCTACTTTAAGTTGACGAATGAAGACATTTTTATTTACCTTTTAAAATCAATGTTAGTCAAGGGGTTGGAGAATAGACAAAATTGTTGTGATGTCTTTTTTTACAAGGTGTCCCATGACTCGAGGTCCATAGCTTAAGGACGTGTTATTGAAGTCATTTCGAGTTAAAATTGCTTAATAAACATATGTCTGAAAAAGCTTCCTAACAAAACTATAACCATTAAAAGTTGAAGTGCTAAAATGTAAAAAAACATTATAGCCATTAATGTTATTAGTATCTACCTAATTAATTTTCGGATATATGTTTATTAAGCAATTTTAACTATAAATGACTTCAATAACACGCCCTTAAGCTGTGGAAAAATTGTTAAATTGTGTTTTAAAGACCACCAACAGCTAAGGTTATTTGGGCCTAGCACCAATTCATTATTTTTTTTTTAATAAATTGAAAATCCAATTGACAATTTTACCAGCTCTCGGGCTAGAACTCGGGAACTGGGGACTTGTAATAGAGGAACCATAGCAACGCCATGTAAACAACAGCATTGCTATACTCTCGGTCATTCTCAAGCTCTCATAAGCTGTGGACCTCAAGTAATGGGACACCCTGTATAAACCTTACAAAATCTATTTAATTTAACCTACAATCAATCTATCAAATATTAAATGCTGTAATATTAATATTTCTAAACAAGTCAATTTATAAAATCTCAGGAATTTCTTTGCTCAAAATATAATAATATAAGCATATTCTTAAAATCTTAACTTTTGAATTGTGAATTATAGACGCTCGACAACAGAGGTCATTAGCGTCTCTTAACTTTTAAAAAATGATTCTTGTTAATTGAAAATGTTCATAATATTTTTTTTCTATAAAATGCGTTATTTCCTTTTGACACATCCTGTATCTACGCAGGTGTACAGGTTGCGTATCTACAGGTATCTGTGTGACAAACAGTTGTATTTGATCGTACCGCGAAGATGTATTCCGTGACCCTATTTCAGTACACAGTAGGTCGTAGGTTATGGCCTATCAAGGTTCTTACGTAATAAGGGCCTAACTGACATCATCATTTGTACAGTGTAACATTTGTTGTTTTAGGTCATAAATTTATATAATACTAGCGGCCCCGTCCGGCTTCGCCCGGGTGCAATACACTACTCACTCGCTTCGCTCGTTCGCTTGAATATTATAAATACACTACTCACTCGCTTCGTTCGTTCGCTTGAATATTATAAATACACTACTCACTCGCTTCGCTCGTTCACTTGAATATTATAATTACATTACTCACTCGCTTCGCTCATTCGCTATATATATAAACCTTCCGTGAAAAATTATCTAACTGATGATGAAAACCGCATCAAAATCCGTTGCGTGGTTTAGGAATTACATTACTCACTCATTTTGCTCGTTCGCCATATATATAAACCTTCCGGGAACAATTCCGTCATACATGATTTTTGCGTAACTTTAACCGTTTACGCAGCGCACGCAACGGAAGCTCTCGAATGAATGAATGAATTATAAATTATAGACGCCCGACAACTGAGGTCATTAGCGTCTAAAGGAAGCTCTCAAAAGGAATAATTTTTCCCGTTTTTGCAACATTTTTCATTGATGCTCCGCTCCTATTGGTCGTAGCGTGATATTATATAGCTTATAGCCTTCCTCGATAAATGGGCTATCTAACAAAAAAAATTTTTTTCAAATCGAACTGGTAGTTCCTGAGATTAGCGCGTTCAACCAAACAAATAGATATAGATAGATTGAAATGTGAAAAACAGGAAAAAAATTATGAAAACGGAAAATTCGCTCTTCTAGTCCTTAGAACTTTACAATTACAGACTAAGTTACGATTTAGTTTGTTTTTATTAAAGTTATTAACTTCTGTATAAATCATTAAAAACATGACTCTCTCATGATGTGGACTTTGTAGGTACGTTATATACGAACACATCGATCGATACCCAGTAGTGCTTCTATTGTACACAGTGCAGAATTTACCAATTTTATAATATTAAGTATATATAAGTAATAAGTATAGATTCCTTAAAATATTTCCGCTGTTAGGAATCGAGTGAGAAATTCAGAATAAATCCCAAAAAATATGTTATAGTCAATAATAGCAAAAAACTATTTTTTGTGAACTGTATTTTTTAATTTGTCAAAGATCGAAAAATAATGGGAGTTGTATCACAAAATTCGACTTACCCAATTGCTGATATAATTTCCACTTATCACACACTGAGGATTCAGTTGGGGTAGTTTTTGGGAAAAAGGGATTTTAAAGGTAAAACCGAATCTACAGATCAATGAAGCAATTATACGAACAAAACAAAACTGTACTGCCTACTACGCACAGATCACACACACTGTGCCACGTGCTACAGCGAACTTGACCACAAAAAAAAAACTATTCTTAATCGATGCCATGATGCCATCTATTAACGACAAATTGAACAATTTTGACAATAACGTTTTTCAACTTAATCTTATAACTAAACCAAACATAATGGCGTCAACAAAATATTTTTTACGATTGGCAAAATGGCGTCAACAAAATATTTTTTACGATTGGCAAGCCTAGATATATGTTCAAAAACAACTTGGCACACTGTAGGTAGATTTCAACAGTGTATTATTTTATTATGTGCATAAATTATTCAGTTTAAAATACACAACAAATGTAATTGCAAATATCTAATTACATTTTACACAATTTGCATTAAAACAAGGTATTTATATTGCGAATTTATTTTATTTATTTAGTAATAAATTTCATTATTGTGATCGTTTATTACAAATTGCGCACCACCGATGTTTTCATCTCACATCTCAAATTACTGACAATAAAACTGTTATAAAACCATACCATTAACTTAAAATAAATACAGCCATTATGGCCATTACCCGGTCACAGTTGTCAATATAAAATTGTTATATAATGCGTTCAAAATGATACCGATTCAGCTTACTGATTCGACTCATATAACAAAAAAATAATAACTCAATTTTTCTATTTTATATATAAACGAAGAGCTGGCGACTATTTTTCTCAAGTGTCTACGTAAGACAAAATAATATTAAATAAAAAATACCTGCAGTAGATATACGCGGTCTGCATCCCTCCCATACCGCTATCTAGCAAAATCCCTTAAGGTACGTGCAGTACGCAGCTGGGATTCTAGATGGTAGCATGTATGGTAGATGGTGGCTGAAATTAGAAGCGCTTATAGGTTTGCACAACGAAGCTTTGATACTAGCATTGACACAAGCTTAAATCGCATTTGAAATGTCAGATAGCGAAGACGAATATTTGTGTCCTTCTGCTACAAAGTATATTTTAAATACAAATTTGGGTAGGAGCTGTCATGTCCACCCTATTAATAGAAAACTAAGAAAAATCGCGGGATAATGGACAAAATATTTGATTTATTAAATTAAATGTACGACGTTTCGTCTATACGAGTAGATTTAGACTTTTTCAAGTACATATTTATTTTCTAAATTTTATTATAATCACGATGGACACGATTTCTAATATAAATTAATAAAAAACGATCTAAACATGGCGAATTTCATCATTTATACCAAGAATTAAAATTTTGCCCAAACCTATTTTTTGAATATTTACGTATGGAACCTAACACTTTTAAATACGTCTTAGAAAAAACTCAAAACAAATTAAATAAAAACTGGCAAAATTTCATTTATTAAACTAGTCACAACCATTGCGAAACTTGTAACGGCCATTTGACAGTTGTCACACATTTGTAGTAGTCAGCGGCCAGCGCGCTGAAAGAATGGTGAGATACATTCTTGTATCTACAGCGCTTATATCTGCTACACTTACTGCTTCGTTGTGTACGCTCGCATATATAACAATGCATTAATTTAAGTAAGCTCTGCTATGATCTACGTTACCATCTAGAATCCCAGGTCCATACTGCACGTACCTTTACTCAGGGCAGTTTAATATGCCTCCCTCAACATCTTCACAAAAATAAGGCCTTGAATAAATAACACTAAAAAATTGTCACTAGCTCTCGGTCTATAACGTTTCGTAGTCGTAATTCTACATCAAAACGTTCAGTTATTATTCAATCGTACGACATATGTCAACTTACTGGTTTGAGCGTCTATAATACACAATTTAAATTCAACTTATTGGTAAAGCATCTGAGCGATATGCACAGTGTACTGAGTTCGATTCTTTATTGGTTTTTAATTACTGACATAGATATTTTGTTAATGCTTTAAAAATGTAAATTCTCCGTCATTATACAGAAAAATATTCAGCTAATTTATTATTTTTTAAACGGATGTCATTTAAAAATTAATTTCGAGTGAAAGGTGCCATTAAATTAATCATTAATCATGTGTTTGATTTATTGAAATGTCCGCAGTTTATTATTTATCCCGATCTTAACTAAATAATTTCGTTCGTATCGATATCTGCTTCTAATGGACGCAATTACAAAAAATCAATCATAAATAACATGTTTACAAAAATCACAACAGTCATGGTCATACGAAATGTCCGAAAATTAACACAATGGGGTAACATAATGTAGATCTGATATTAAAACTATCTCCTGTCTAAATTGCATGGTTTTATACCGGATGTTGTCAGGCGCGGATACAGCCCTTAAAAAAGATTGTGGTCACGACCACCCGAAAATCGGCAAAATGCGAGTCGAACTACGGACTCACTCACGAAACGTCAAACAGTACAAACTACTAGACTAGTAGCCAAAATAAAAAAGTCACTCGCGTTCTTACCCGCATGGTTCGTTTTTTTTTTAATTTTATTAAGGCATTGCAGATATAACATCAGCCTATCGACCTCAATTAGGGTTGTGGGCATGCCCACCGTGGCCACAACGGTGGATCCGCGCTTGGATGTTGCATAATAATAGATAGATAGATTTATTGGTTTTAGTTGTACAAATAATTGTTAAAAACACGTCAAAACATAATATAGTTAGGGAGAATTATCTACATCTAAAAATTCTTGATATGTAAAAAACACTCTTTAATGAGATATTTGTAAATTCTCTTTTTAAAAACTTTGAGACACTGGTTCCGAGTGTCCAGAAATAGTTTATTAAAAAATTGCAAACCTAAGTAATTAGGACCGTAAGTTGAATTTTTTGTGTGAAAAAAAGGGATGATCAGATCTTTCTTTTTCTTGTATTGTAATGGTGCAGGGACATATGATTATTAAATTTGTTTGAATGTTTTTTAACAAATATTAAGCAGTTATAAATATACTGAGCTGGTAGAGTTAAAATATTTAATTGCAGAAACATTGTGTATCTAGGGCGCAATGAAGACGCACTTTAAAATTGACATATCTTTTTTATTTGTCAACCAATTTAAATCAAACAAACACTAAATGTTAGACCAAGCTTATCTCAATGCATCACTGAAAACCACATCCAAATTGGTTCAGCCATTGCGAAGATTTGCGTGCACAAACAGACAGATAAATAAACAAAAAGAGCGTTTACGATTTTATTATACGTATACTTATAGATAATTATTGACACGAATGGAGAAACAATATTAATTTATTATTGAATTTTACTTTAGCGCCCGGCGGTAAAGTTACTTTACCGCCTGCTTCTCGTCACCGAACTGTAATGGGTCATTTTATGACCGTTATAATAATAATAATAATAATATTTTTTTTATTAGTTAACACTAAAAGGCAAAGTTCATGCATGAAAAGCAGCTATTTTATAGGGGGTAGGACAAAAATAATCTGACAATGTATAAAGTCATCGCTTTGACTTACATTCATTTATAACACAAAATGTCAATCAACTACAGATTTCAACTGGGACACGGCACAGTCCCACATCCTACCAGTCAGGAGGTAGGTATATATTATATCACTATACACAGAGAGAACGATAGGTGAATTTCCAATGAAGCAATACGTCACAGCGTTATCGCGATCGTTGTGTGTATGTAACGTTACATACAGAGTCATCTATTACACGAAATACAAATCACCAATACTAAATTATTCATGCGGGGGCTTAAAAAATGCCATCCATCATCGTTTGTCACGCAACTGTTGGCTGCACTGCCGTTGGCTGTGTGCAGGGACTCCCATCGCCTAAACGCACGCGTGTGTGTGTGTGTGTGTGTGTGTACGTAATAGCTATACCTACCACCGAGAAAAAAAAATATGACTAATATATAATCGCCCAATACCAACTCATTCAATTCATAACGTTCCAACGAGTAGTGATCAAAGATCAAAGAACACACGAGGCGGTCTGTGACGACTGACGATTCGTCCGACGTTGTCTAAACACACACAGGGCGATGGTCATTCGTCGCCAATATACATGAATATTGACAGCTCGCGACAGTTTACAGCAGCGGATTCAGGGGGGGTGTTTAGGGGGTTCACCCCCCCCCTAAATTTTTGGCAACACATTGAATGCATAGAAAAGGACATCCGATTCATATCTTAGAAGCGTACTTGGGCGTTGGCCTTTATGTTAGTTATTATGTTATTATTATTGTTACAAAGCTGTTTTCTGAGTTGGCGGAATAAATATTTATTTACAATAATTAAAAACACAATAATATTGAATGCAACAACGAAAAGTCAGTTCTAACAATCAACACAAGTAAACAATAACTAAGCAGTAATTAACACTTAACTATATACAATTAACTAAACTAATATTTATTTTATCAGGTGTATTTATATCACGGAACTATTTATATCACTGAACTATTTATATCACTGTATTTATATCAGATTTATTTCGCACTATATTCAACACTGTCACAGTATAATGTACACTGACTCACTGATCGTATGACTCACTGCTTATATAGGCCGCGCGGCGTACGTCCAGTGCCTCCTCGATTTCTCTAGAACCTTCGCGCGGTTACTAGTTGTTAGGTAAGCAGATCCCGTTTCTCAGAATTCTTGCCTGCCGCTTATATACAGGGTGATCCGTAACATTATAATGTTTTGTTTTAGACCACAAAAGTAAAACTTTTGTTTGCATGAATATGTAATAACAAAATCTAATACGTCATACGAGTTCTATTTTGTTTAAAAACAGTATCAATATAATGTACATGTATACATAAATATTTTGAACAATCCCTCGCCCGAAATATTTTTCTGAATCTGCCCCTGCCTACTTATTGACTGTAGCAATGTTTTTCACAAATAGAAAAACGATTTCGTCCCAACTATTTTTTACTTTCCACCTCTACTATAGTAGGAAAGTAATTTAGTTAGAAAAAAATATTTTGAAATTTTAACAGATCTTCCGTTTTGATACCCTAGAAATCATTTAAGACCATTTTCTGACTGAAGTCTGTATATGTGTGTGTGTGTTGTCAATTTTTCGCCTTCGATATCGTACAAACGGAACAACATACGACCATGCCATTTGTTCTGTTGTATTTATCAGCCTTTAACTTAGATCTGATGAGATTTTGAGCCAAATCGGTTCAGTGGATCCTGAGATATTAAAAAAAAACACGTTCTCAATGTCACGTATTAACATATAGGTAAAAAAAATATAAATTTGTAGATGTTATAAAATGAAAAAAATCTCAATATTTTTTTTCTCTAAAATGTATAGTTTTTGAGAAAAAAAATATTTTACTAAAATATTTACTAAAAAAAATTGTACGTAAATCAAGGTAACCATGATTTTTGCTATAAGCTATGCCATCAATAAACAAATAATGTGCCATGTTTTTGTTCAAAGAATAAAAAAAAGAGTGTTTATTTCTTGCAAAAATATGCTGCGTATCTTCCCTGTATACTTGTCGCGCACGGCCAGAATGAGATAAACAATACGTCGAGGTACTTTTTTCGGAAAACTTTTAGTTAATTTGTTTACATTCGTCTATCGATTCGTCACAAACCGCCTCGTGTGTTCTTTCTCTAAATAAAATCACGCACACAATAATACGTAAACGTGCAGCTTGCAAGGGAAAATTAGACAATTAGTTGCTATTTTATAGTGGGTATGGCAAAAAAATACTTTAGCTTACAGAAGAAAAGCACAAAGGTAAGACCAAAGCATTGTAATAATGCGTGTGACAACGGCAGGGGTTTGGCGTGATAATTCATTAAAACCGTGATTTCTCTGATTTTTTATTTTAATTTTCATATTAATTTACGTAAAATATTACACATTTTTCTTGACTTGAGGATTTAATATGAAACTATTTCTTCCAAAAAAAAATTTCATAATATTCAAATTGAAAAAAAAATAATTTTCAAAGTAATTGTTTTTAATAAAAAAATTTTTTCCATAATAAATTAATTAATTTTAACGAATTATAACACAATTTAAGAGAAATATCAGTCTTTGAATGTAGCTTTATACGCAAAAATAAGCATTTTGTTTGAACATTAAGTGAATTATTTTCTTTAAATTAACGTGTGTAAAAATCTCTACTGTCTCCCCACCTAAATTTCTCCTAGAGCGACTTAGTGAAAATGTTGTGATGTGCCGCTAAAGTGACGTAAAAACTTACCTTTCTCTTGAGAATAACGACTCGCTGTTTTTTATAACATATTTTTTTCACTGTCGATTTCCTATGCAAGCTATGACCAAGCTGAAATTATTTTTAAGTAAAAAATATTTCTCGTGGCTTGAAGCCTACGTCATTAATACTGTAACAAAACTGTTTTCTTACGTGGGTGGAATAAATTATTTATTTACAATAATTAAAAATGTAACAACAATTTACAGATAACAATAAAATGTAACAATAACAACTATATCCAATAATGAGAACGAACAGTAAATTATTCTTAAACGAACTGAAGCACTTTAATCACACTGAACAATTTATATGCTGTATTTATTTCAAATCGACACTGTCACACGACTCTCTCACTACGGTGACTGCCCCTGCTTATATAGAGCTAGCAGCTTGACCTCGCACGCCCGCGCGCTTTCCAGAATATTCTGGTGGTTACCCGTGTCTTCGATATCATGCCACGCCTCACCATTGTTACTTGTTCTCGATGCTTCTATTGTCGCCAGCGGCGTAACATCTGGGGTTTTGCTACAATACATTTCCAATCTTCTCCAAGACGAGAAACAATCTAAATTCTAAGCCATTTTTAGGGCCTAAGTAATTTTTGTTATATGTGGTGGAATTACGGGTTTAAATGGTGGACGTGCAGGTATAATTAATTATCACATGTACAGGACAATAAATTAAAGTTATGATAACATACATATAATATTTTTATGAAGATAATAAGCACGATTTGAAAGCATTCTATCGATATAAAAATAGAAAACCCTGCCAGCTTGTGCGTGAGAGTGAAAACTCAATATGATATGAAATTGCAAAATTATTATAGATTACTTAATAATATCTTTGAAACGTTACAAAACAGTATTATTCAATATTCTATTTCATTTCCTTTAGCAATGGAGCGTTGTAAATTATAATAATGATAACAAAAGAGAATTTGAAAATAATTAAAGGTTGTTTTTTATAATATGTGTACTTATTCAAATATAATATACTATACAGGGTGTCCAAGTTGACGTTGGCTAACATGGGTAACTTTGTTATTAGTGGAGATAGAAAGTCGGTTAAATGGGCAAAGTAGTGCAGAATTATGTGCTCATTAACGTCCCGTCGAAAAAACAATTGAATTTTGACACACTATGGATTTATTTAGAAAATAGTGAAAATTGCCGTTTTTGAAAACTGGCCATAACTTTTTTATTTATGAAGATATCTGAAAATTTCTTTAACCACTTTTTGATAACTTTTCATGATCTTTTCAGTGGCGTAGGTTTAATTTTTTTATATCCACTACATAATGAGATATTGACATGAACTTTGGTTTTTCTTATGGACGCCATTTTGGATTTTTAGATATTCGAATTCTGCTTATTTTTCTGATTAATTTGGTGTATCACATGCCACATTTAAAAAAAATGCAATTAACGTCCCATATTAGAAGCACTATAAAAACAACTGACAGTCAAATTATATTTCAGTTCTGCCAAACTACGATTTATTATTAATTTTACACTTAAAATGTCCGCACTACTTAATTATAACTTGATTGTCAGTTGTTTTTAATGTCTCTTATATGGGACGTTAATTGCATTTTTTTTAAATGTGGCATGTGATACACCAAATTAATCAGAAAAATAAGCAGAATTCGAATATCTAAAAATCCAAAATAGTGTCCATAAGAAAAACCAAAGTTCATGTCAATATTTCATTATGTAGTGGATATAAAAAAATTAAACCTACGCCACTGAAAAAATCATAAAAAGTTATCAAAAAGTGGTTAAAGAAATTTTCAGATATCTTCATAAATAAAAAAGTTATGGCCAGTTTTCAAAAACGGCAATTTTCACTATTTTCTAAATAAATCCATAGTGTGTCAAAATTCAATTGTTTTTTCGACGGGACGTTAATGAGCACATAATTCTGCACTACTTTGCCCATTTAACCGACTTTCTATCTCCACTAATAACAAAGTTACCCATGTTAGCCAACGTCAACTTGGACACCCTGTATAGTCAACCTTTAACATTGTATCGATTTCCCACCGGATAAATAATTTACGATTACCATAAGCGGAACAATATAAAGGTGACTGCTCAGTCAGATTGTAAAAAATGCTCTCCGCAAATTTCGAACTGCGGCCACAAGTCATTTTAACACTGTTTTTAACCGACTTCAAAAAAAGGAGGTGGCTCTCAATTCGGTTGTATTTTTTTTTATGTCTGTTACCTCAGAACTCCGTCATTTATAAACCGATTTGAAAAATTCTTTTTTTATTTGAAAGGATATACTTTCAGATTGGTCCCATAAAAATTTCATCAAAATCGGTTAAGTAGTTCGGCTGATTTAATAAAAGTGAGTAACGGCGTGTGATTTCTTTAAGGTAAATATCACTTTTTCAAAAAAAAAACCTCCTTCAAAAAGCTACTAAAAAGAGGAAAATAATGAAATTTTGATGTCTGCGCCAATTTAATAAAATATGAAGTTGGTTAAAAAGTGTAGTATCTATAGTGATTAATATCTTCTTTTTAACCGACTTCATATTTTATTAAATTGGCGCAGATCTCAAAATTTCATTATTTTCCTCTTTTTAGTGGCTTTTTGAAAGAGGTTTATTTTTTTTGTTAAAAAATTTTTTATTATAAGCTACAATTAAGCTTCACAAAATGGCGCTTGTTGCTTAAAAACTAAACAAAAACAAAAAGTGACGTTTATGACGGACAGATCGATCAGTTCTAAACTGCATCTTCCTTGTGGGACCATTAAAACAGAACCTTTTATCTATACTGCAGACAGTATTATTTTATTTATTGTAGATTATAGACGCGTCGACATCTCAGGTCATTAGCGTCTTTCAACTACACTAAATAGCAACTTTCTTAAAACTAAATAACATCACAAAACATCCATGAGCGTAGGTGGGTTTCGAACCCACGACGGTCTAGTCTAGAGACTGCGGAACCAAATACGCTATCCACTAGGCTACACTGCCCACTCCAAACAGTATTGTCGCTATACATTTTTGAGGTTATGTATAGTTGTCATCGTATCTGAATTTCTTAAGAGTACAGAACATTTTTGTCGAAGGGGATGGGGATGAGTGTATTATAAAGCAGAGCTTAATGTTGTTTTTAAACTAAAGTTCAGATAGTAGGGTCATTATTATTTAAAGCTCACGAAATATTTAGATATCTAGAGAACGCAACATGTTTCGACCGTTCACATAGTGACGTCACGACGGCCATGTTTACTGCTATAATATTTCGGGCAACGTATATATTCAGTATATACAAAGTGTAATAATTTATGTAGATGTAACAGGTGTCCCGGTCGTAAAGCAACAAATGGTGGAGAAAAGTACATACAGCTTGTTGCTTAACGTTGACGGTTAAAAAATACAGTTTAGATAGCACCTATATACAATAAAAAAAGTATGTGTGTCCTTACACACGGTTGAACTGAATAACTCGCTGCAAAAATCAATGTGCATAGAATACAATATATTTAATAATAATCGATAACAATTAATTATAATGAACATAATTTAGAAATCAGCCAAGTTATATAATATTACTATGCAATAGGTATAGAACAGGGGTCGGCAACCTTTTGAGACGGAAAAGCCAAAAGTTACAATTTACAAAATTTCCCAGTTTTTAAAGAGCCACTAACATGTTTTTTTCAATATTATGACTGCGACCGTTGACGACACAGTGCACCAATAACTAAACAAACAGAACAGTGTTGCCACATTTAAAAAATGTCAGCTGTCCGTATACTCTCTACTCCACCTATTCTTACTGTTCTCTGTTGAGTGTTTTTAACCTGTTTAACGTTTTTTTTGCAGTATAATATTTTTTATGAGTTTTGAAAATAAAATAATTTAATTATTAATATTTGCGCATGGAACTGGAGAGTCGCATCTTGACATCATAAGAGCCGCATGCGGCTCGCGAGTATAGAAGAATAATTGTAATAATGGTATAGAAGAATAATTCATGTTATCAACCATTGTCATAGTCGGGACTCAAACCCGAATTTTCCACTTTCGGGCGGATGAAATATCAACTATTTTACCGTGACACGATTTAATGTAATAAATTTTTCTATATTAGATAATTGGTCACATCAAATTTTAATATACATACTATAAAGTGAACCTTCAAGTATGCGAGAGCGTATTATAATTACTATAATATAATTAATAAAAATAATTACAATACAATAACACAGCAGCCATATTGAATTAATGGTGTACAATCTATACATATGAAAAAAAAATTTCAACATCGGTTCATAAACGACGAAGTTATCCGCGAACATACATAAAACATAGCCACATAAAAAATATATACGGTCGAATTGAGAAACCTCCTTTTTTGACAGTACGAGTATAATAAAATCGTAAACGCCTTTTTTGTCTGTTTCTCTGTCTGTGTGTTCACGCTTATCTCCACAATGGCTGAACCAATTTGGATTTGGTTTTCAGCGATGTATTGAGATAAGCTAGGGTACCGTACGTTTTAACATTTTGACAGTGAAACCAACCTATTTATATGTTTAACTTTAAACATATAAATAGGTTGGGTTGACTATTTATTTTTGTGACACCGTTAATGCAAATTATTATTTCCAAGTGATTTTATGCCCGATTTCGCTTCGCAGGGGAAAATTTCTCACGCGGGGATAATAAATTAACAATATACTAAATATCGCATGAGCAGAGTCACGGGCAAACGCTCTAGAATAAAATAGAGGTTAAAGTTCGTTATCGTATCTTATAGACATCTAATGGAATTTTTATGAAGTTCTTAGTTCCCGCTCATAGAAGATAGTCGGGCGCGTGAATCGTTTAACGCTTTGCGCAAACTTTTCTGGAGTCGCATATCAAGTAATTCATTCACTCCAATATACTATACTAAAATAATACAGTACGGGTCAGAAGTACTCTTCTTCCGCATATCAATCAACTGTAGTATAGGTATATAAAATTGTTCCGGAACTTCTGATCATGGGAAAAAAACTGGATCATAAAAAAAACTGGATAATGTGGGGTTAGACAACATGTCGGTCAGTTTAACCATATTTTGTAAGCCTATATATCGAAAACACTATCGTCGAATTTAAACCACTCCATCACGGTGAATATGGTATTAATGAATACATTTGTATGCAAGCTTCTATCTAAATTTCATTCCGATTTGTTTAAAGATAAATTCACGTTTGCTTCATTAAAAAAGAAACGCTATCTGTACATAAACACAAAAATAAACGAGCCTTTTAATTATAAAAAAATACAGTTTCATTAATAAAAAATATATTCGGGACGATATTTATTATTTAAGTATCGATTTCAAAAATACCTATCAAATATTGACGAACTTAATGAAGTGTTTTATGTTTTCATAAAGATACTAGCGGCCCGATCCGGCTTCGCCCGGGTGCTATGAATTTATAATTTATTAATACATACTCGCTTCGCTCGTTCGCTCGAATTTATAATTATTTAAAACATTACTCACTCGCTTCGCTCGACTTTCCCGCAAATTTTCCCGCGTAAATGTCGATTTTGACTAAACAAGTCAACTAATCATTCGATAGGTACCATTCAATAGCGATGAGCAGTGTAGCCTTTAGTGGATAGCCTCTAAACTAGACTGTCGTGGGTTCAAATTCCACCTGCGATCATGGATGTTTTGTGATGTTATTTAGTTTTAAGTTAGTTGTTATTTAATGTAATTTAAGACGCTAGTGACCAAGTTGTCGACGCGTCTATAATCTACAATAAATAAATTAACATAAAATATTATTCCATTGTTTTAAAATGTGTTATAGGTACTGAGTATTCTGTACCGGAAGTTTTGAACTCTTAATCTCTCTCTCTCTCTCTCATTAAAAAAACAGAGGTGCTCTTTTAAAAATATATGCCATAAGTAAGCACTTCTAGACTCTAGTCTTTGACTCTTTAGCACTCTGTGGTACCATAAAAATACATTTTTTTCTTTTGAATGATTATTTCTTTTGAATTAAAAAATGATGCCTTCAATTTGTAAGCTCGTAAAATTTATAAAAAAGCGATTCTATTATTAGTAAAATATTCAAACAATAAAATGTTAAGAATTTATGTATTTTTTTCTTTAGGGAAAAACTTTATAGTTTCAAATAATAATAATAAGAAATCATTCAATCAAAAAAGGTAGAAGATAAAATGCAAATTTTTAAATATATTTCGAGTAAAAACCAGTCGAAATGACTTTCTTTATCTCAGATCTGCTATAAAATATCTGTGATAACCAAGTAATCGAAATAATACGTGACTCGAAGAATGAAACGAATGTATACAGTTATACAGGATGTTTAATTGAAAATTGGCATACATTTTTACTTCCCATCTCTACTATGGTATAGGAAAGTATCGATTGGATTCAGTCCGGAAAAATTGTTTCGGGATATTAATAGATCTTCACGTTTTGACACCCTAGAAATCATTTAAGACCATTTCCCGACTGACGTCTCGCTCTTGCTCTCTCTCTCTCTCCCTCTCCCCCCTCTCTCCCTCTCCCACCTCTCTCTCTCTTTCCCTCTCTCTCCCTCTCCCACCCCTCTCTCTCTTTCCCTCTCTCTCCTTCTCCCACCTCTCTCTCCCTCTCCCACCTCTCTCTCTCTCTTTCCCTCTCTCTCCCTCTCCCACCTCTCTCTCTTTCCCTCTCTCTCCCTCTCCCACCTCTCTCTCTCTTTCCCTCTCTCTCCCTCTCCCACCTCTCTCTCTCTCTTTCCCTCTCTCTCCCTCTCCCACCTCTCTCTCTCTTTCCCTCTCTCTCCCTCTCCCACCTCTCTCTCTCTTTCCCTCTCTCTCCCTCTCTCTGTGTGTATGTGTGTGAATGTGTGTTGTATCTGTCCCTAGCTCTAAACCGACTTCAAAAAACGAGGAGGTTCTAAAGTCGACTGAATTTTGTTATGTATGTTACCTCATATCTCCAGCATTTGTGAACCGATTTTGATGATTCTTTTTTTATTTAACAGGGCATATCTTCAAGGTGGTTCCACATAAATTTTACTTAAATCGGTTTAGTAGATTTTTTTAGTTTAAACAAATAATTAAAAATCCAATGGATACTTTTACCAGTTCGAAGATTAGAACCTAGAAACTGGGGGCTTGCAATAGAATTATAAACAACGGCATTGCTACGCACTCGGATATTCTTAAGATAGATTGTGGATTATAGACGCTCAACAGCTGAGATCATCAGCGTCTATGTTTGTATTAGAAATCTGCCAGTCGGCATACAAAAACCGATTGGTACGAGCTCGAGTTCCTGGCAGCGCTAATTCCCAAACAATATTGGAATGGAATCTACATTTCAATGTTTCCCCTGTGGGGGCTATTCTCGATCCTAAACTCAACATGTCAGTTTCTATTTAACATCTATCACGCACACGGGCATAAGAAACTATTACAGGTGGTATATAAATTCCATAAAAGAAAAACTTACATGCATAAATATTTATAAGAACTTGCGGGAAACAGATCTTGTTTTATTTTTTTTAATATAAAACGTTAAAGAATTATTTTTTACGACTAGATCAATGAATAAATTCGATTAGATATATTTATTTTAAAATAATCTGCTTATTAACTTCCCATTGGAAGTTATTGTAATGGGTACGAAAATCGAAATTAAAATGTATAATAAATTTTTATTTTTCAGGGTCACTACACTATTTTAAAAAAGATTTCTCTGTGTGTATGTGTGTGTGTGTACGTATAACATACGTATGTGGTCATTTCTTTCTAAGACGAAATCTCGAGAATGAAAAATGATATCGACTACGTTAGGGTGCCAATCGACGAGTATTAACGTAAATATGATCTGAAAGAATTTTTTTCAAAATCGGTTCAGCCGTTCTTTTTTCTTAGCCAAATATAGACTCCAAATAAGTAGATTTTACACAATATCTCGCGAATAAAAAATTATATCGACTTCGTAAGGATGTCAATCGAGGCGTTTTAACGTCATTTTGATCCGAAAGAAATTTTATCAAAATCGACCCAACCGTTTTTTGTTTAAAGAAAAAGACTGCCAAAAGTGGATTTTGCACGAAATCTCGCGAATAAAAAATGATATCGACTTTGTTAGGGTGCAAATAGAAGCATATTAACATCAACAAAACCCGAAAGAAATTTTATCAAAATCGGTCCAGCCGTTTTTTTAATTTATTGTTAAAAATAAATAATAATTATGTTTTAATGATTAAAATGATTACTTTTCTGTGTAATTTCTAATTTAATTATTAATATTCAATATTCATCAAACTGGAAAGTTCGTCGTGTGGACCTCAAGGGTCGCACTTAAAAGTAACTTTAGTCCTAATAAACGACCCCTCTCACGGCTTGTTTGTTCCGAGTATTTAGGTACATGTACAGTCCAAGAAAAATTAACAATGTCATATAAATCAAAATTGAAAAATAAAGTTTCAAATGGTCAAAATATGCATTACAGCATATATTTTATTTATTTATTGTGGATTATAGACGCGTCGACAACTTAGGTCATTAGCGTCTTAATTACAACAAATATCACATATCACTTAAAACTAAATCACATCACAAAACATCAATGAGCAGAGGTGGGATTCGAACCCACGACAGTCTGATTCAGAGGCCGCGATGCTACCAACTGAGCCATACTGTCCTCTACAGCATATAAACAATGTTAGACAAGCTGTATATGCAACAAAAAATTTTCAACTAGCAACAGCTCTTAGCGTTTGTGAGATAGAGCCTTGTGACAGACAGACGGACGGACGGGCAGACATCGTAGCCTCAGTAATAGGGTTCCGTTTGGAGGTACCGAACCCTAAAAAGACGGATACAATATTATGAAATAATGTTCATTAAAACATAAAAATGAACGCGTGCACGCAGTCAACTTTCTCCCATTATTAACATATCATTATATTTAGCATAAATACAGGTGGACTGCACGTAACCACCTTCGCGTTTTAAGCACCCCTGAGTTTGGGCTTACGACGAGCCTATATCAAAAGCGGCTTATATACTCGCGCATGAACCTTCAGGTCGTGCCGCGAGCTGTACTGTTCAGCCCCGCGTCTTTTTTGTTTTATACACGTTTAAGAATTTTTTTCTTATAGAAAAAGCTTCCGAAAAATTCTCAAAAAAATTGTTTTATTATTTATTATTAGATTCCAATCCTAAAAAATGTGGGACAACCCTATTATAATCGATTAACAGAAATGAACAATCAAAAACTATTCATGCTTTTAAAAAGTCATGTTTCAAAATATTTTTTATTATTTATTATTTATTATTTGATTTGATTTAATTATTATAGCTTTTATAGACTCTGTAATGTTTAGTTTATTGCGTTTTTTCGACCATTGTGCATTTATCAAAGAAAATATTCCTTTCACTACAGACAAAAAACTTTTTAACAAAAAAAAAACCTCCTTCAAAAAGCCACTAAAAAGAGAAAAATAATGAAATTTTGAGGTCTGCGCCAATTTAATAAAATATGAAGTCGATTAAAAAGTATGGTATAGTGATTAATATCTTCTTTTTAACCAACTTCATATTTTATTAAATTGGCGCAGATCTCAAAATTTTATTATTTTCCTCTTTTTAGTGGCTTTTTGAAGGAGTTTTTTTTTTTTTTGTTAAAAAGTTTTTTATTTTTTCCTTTTTAGTGTCAAAACGTGACATTTACCTTAAAGGAATCACACGCCGTTATTAACTTTTATTAAAAACAGCCGAACTACTGCACCGATTTTGATGAAATTTCTATGGGACCAATCTGAAAGTATATCCTTTCAAATAAAAAAAAAATCTAAATCGGTTTATAAATGACGGAGTTTTGAGGTAACAAACATAAAAAAAAATACAACCGAATTGAGAATCACCTCCTTTTTTTGAAGTCGGTTAAAAAATAACAATAATCCAAAATTCAACATTCCTGACGTAATTCGATGCCTGGCCTGAGCTTGACATAACTACAAAATACCTGACGAATGGTAACTCCAGTACAGTTAGGGCATCGAGAACCGGCCATATTTTGAGAACCGGTTCTTTCGGTTCTGAACTTATACCAGAACCGGGTACCCGGTTCTTTCGGATTTATTGGTTCTTAGCTATAAAACAGTAAGCAGATTATTTTTAATATTATTTATTTTAGAGTTTTGTTCATTACGAACATGATACAATTAGGGAAAGATCGTAAATTAAACAATAAATTCCATATCAAAGAATTATTTATTTTAAGAACAATAGTCGTTTTAAGTATTTTAATTACATACTTATCAAATAATCAGTTTTTTGCAAGAACCGTAAGAACCCCCGGGCTTTTATATTTAGGAACCGGTTTTTATTTTGCTTCTCGGAACCGGGAAAAACCGGGTTCGATGCCCTAAGTACAGTCACTGGAAGTTGAGTAAATGGAAAGCACCCACTTAATAATAACTTCACGATTTTAACCGACGTTAAAATAGATAGGCTATTAATCTATTATTAATGTAACACATTTGAAAATCACATTAAATTTCTGAAAACATTTCAACTAGTTAGTAGATCATTTCCGAATAGGTATTAAAAGCAAACACAAAAGCCTAAATACAAAACAATACAATAATAATAATATAAGCAAACTTATCTCCTGTATGTGGAAAACACAAGGAGAAGTAATGAGGGGTCGGAGGGAGAGAAAGGAAGCAACAATGCGGTAGGAGGTAGAAAGCAACCAACAATGTGTAAACTGGGGGATTAAAGTGAACCAAAGATTAAAGGTACGCCACCGCCGCGCTCCAAGCACAGCCGGGATTATGCAATAATACTGGATATATTATCACATAAATTAATAACAAAACACTGGAATTATACATGGAAGTGTGACGCTATAAAAAGGATTTGCCAACCTAAAAGCTGCAATGCACCTACGACGAAAAGTAAACTAAGTGTTAAAATATTATGTAACTAGTAGAAAGCTCGTTACGTTCTATTATATATTAATTTTAACAATGTTCACCGCTTGACCAACGTTATGTCATACCTATGATATCAGAAATTATGTTAAAAGCAGGACAAGATTTATAGTTTTAAAAAAATATTCGATGTCCAGTTTTAGGTTGAGAAGTTATGAGACTGATAGTTCAGCTGCACTACATGTGTTTTTAAATAAATATAAATTAATACAGATATTTTAACCGACTATTAAAAAAAAGGTTATCAATTCGTCATGCACTTTTGTATGTAATATGACGTATGACATTTTTTTTGTAGGTACATCTAAACTTTTTTACCTATTTTATTTATTTTTAAATTTAAAGTCATAAGTAGGTATAATGCGGTATAATGTTATTTTTTTTTAAATAAATATAAGTTATAGTACAGGTATTTTAACCGACTATTAAAAAAAGGTTATCAATTCGTCATGCACTTTTGTATGTAATATGACGTATGAAATTTTTTTTTGTAGGTACATCTAAACTTTTTTACCTATTTTATTTATTTTTAAATTTTAAGTCATAAGTAGGTATAATGCGGTATAATGTTATTGTTTTTTAAATAAATATAAATTAGTACAGGTATTTCAACCGACTATTAAAAAAAAGGTTATCAATTCGTCATGCACTTTTGTATGTAATATGACGTATGACATTTGTTTTTGTAGGTATATCTAAACTTTTTTACCTATTTTATTTATTTTTAAATTTTAAAGTCATAAGTAGGTATAATGTTATAATAATTAGCTATTATACATAAAAAACACGTTCTCCCACCATAAACACCGGGACTTCCACCATATGTTAATTATTTTCAATTTTGTAGCTTATTAAGTATAGGTATAGTGTATTTGCCATATCCATATGGCACATACACTATTAGCGTCGGTCGGATGGCGAGACCTAGTGGTCGGACTAAAATTTCTCGACGTGTCAAATCATCCTGAACAATTTGGCACCATTTTAGAAAATGTTTAGGTATATCTTTTTTACCATTTCCCCCTAGAAACTGTACCCACGTTAAATTAAAAAAAAAATAAGGATCTTCTAATTAATACGTGCTACTACAGCGTTGCGAACTTTTTAAATAACCAATAACCATAATATGTAATTTTTAATATGTTTCAATATAGTTTTTACTTCCCACCTCTACTATGGTAGGGAAGTAATGGATTTAGTCCGAAAAAAATATTTCGAGATTTTAACAGATTTTCACGTTTCGAGACCCTAGCAATCGTTTAAGATCATTTTCTGACTGATGTCTGTATGTGTGTGTGTGTGTGGTCAATTTTTCGCCTTCGATATCTTAAGAACGGAACAACATACGGGCATGCCGATTGTTCTATTGTGTTTATCAGCCTTTAACTTAGATCTGATTAGATTTTGAGTCAAATCGGTTCAGTGAATCCTGAGATATTCAAAAAAACGTTCTCAATGTCACGTATTAACATAGGTAAAAAAAAAATATAAATGAATTCTAGATGTTATAATATGAAAAAAATGTAAATATTTTTTTTCTCTAAAATGTATAGTTTTCGAGAAAAAAAATATTTTACTAAAAAAAAATAAAAATTGTACGTAAATCAAGGTAACCATGATTTTTGCTATATTAAGCTAGCCATCAGTAGATCACCAAACAAAAAAGAGGGCCATGCTTTTTTCAAGAATAAAAATTAAATTGTGTTTTAAAGACCACCAACAGCTAAGGTTATTTGGGCCTTGTCAAAGAATAAAAAAAAGAGTGTTTATTTTTTGCAAATATTTACTAGGTGGGAAGTATAGGACTGGTCATCAGTCGAATTTTTTTATATAGGTATTCTATTTTTCAGCACTCGTATTCGGCTCGCGATGTACACTCGCTAAGGTCCGTGTGCGCTTGCCTACTATTCGTGCTGAAAACATCATGTCTGATGCATAAAGATGTATTTAGCACACTAGTTACACAAGGGCTTGAGAATATCCGAGCGTTTAGCAATGCTGTTGTTTACATGGCGTTGCTATGGTTCCTCTATTACAAGTCCCCAGTTTCCGGGTTCTAGCCCGAGAGCTGGTAAAAGTGTCAATTGGATTTTCAATTTATTATTAAAAAAAAAAAATAATGAATTGAAAATATGAATTGGTGCTAGGCCCACATAACCTTAGCTGTTGGTGGTCTTTAAAACACACAATTATTACTAGTTACACAATATATTTGACATTTCGTATACCATATATTATTTTATGGTCACATACAAATGATCTACCATTACCGTTTTATAATGTGCTTGATTTTTTTTTGCATTTCGATCTTCTCTCGCTGAAGTATAAGCACATCGCATTAGTACAATGCTATAATTCTTCAAGATTGGATGCGTTGAAAATACAAACTACTTAAAAAATATAATGGACTATAAACAGATAACTACACTATGCTGGGGCGTAAAGTATAAAATTTAAGAGATTAAGAGTAAAATATCAGTGCTTCTATACAAGTGGCCCATTACTTTGGGCAATATATCTTTATGACCCCCCTTCATTAAAGGAAAGTGCCAAGCTATTACTGTATTATACCCGCTTTGTGGCAAACGCGTAAAACAAACGAACTGCATTATGACTACCATATTATATCTATGGTCAAAAACAAAACTCGCTTATGTAGAATTTTCGGTATCTTCAGGTTGATTTTTTAATAGAAATTAATATTTAATTACACTGATTTCTTATTTCCTGCCGTCAGGAAAACTTTTATGTGAGAAAAAAAGTTAACAAAAAGAACTCCTTCAAAAAGCCACTAAAAAGAGGAAAATAATGAAATTTTGAGGTCTGCGCCAATTTATAAAAAAATATGAAGTCGGTTAAAAAGAAGATATTAATCACTATAGCTACTATATACTTTTATTTTATTAAATTGATGCAGACCTCAACATTTCATTGTTTTCCTCTTTTTAGTGGCTTTTTGAAGGAGGTTTTTTTTTATTAAAAAGTTTTTATTTTTTACTTTTTAGTGTCAAAAAGTGACATTTACCTTAAAAGAATCACACGCCGTTACTCACTTTTATTAAACAGACTTTCTTACGCCGTCTGATGTGTCAAAAAGTTACATTTACCTTAAGGAATCACACGTCGTTACTCACTTTCATTAAAATCAGCCAAACTACTAAACCGATTTTAATGAAATTTCTATGGGACCAATCTGAAAGTATATCCATTCAAATAAAAAAAGAATTTTCCAAATCGGTCTATAAATGACGGAGTTCTGAGGTAACAAACATAAAAAAATTCAACCGAATTGAGAACCACCTCCTTTTTTTGATGTCGGTTAATAAAAAAAAACACTAAAAAATAATTTTACAAAAGTTTACTTCAAAGGTACCAGAAGGCCTCCCAAAACGTTGTAAATGCATTACTCACTATCTTAAATTTTGGAGCTTCACTATAAAAGGATTATAAAATGAAGCGAAAAATTATTTTATGCTTTTAAAGGTATTTCGATTTCTTTTTTAAAATTGGTTCAATTGAAAATTAAATGTATTTTGAGTTTTTTTCTCATGGAGAATGCGCGAGCCTCAAAAAAGCTGTCGCGGGCAACCAGTTTGATACCCCTGCTATAGTTAGTAGATACAATTACTGATAAGTTCTCTTATTCGTAATTTACTCGTATTCGCTGTGAGCTTTTACACTGGCGCCGCCTATTGGTTCGAAAAAGGCATCTTTGCTGTAACTTTAGTATGCGAAATTATAGGAAAGAGCAAAAAATTCGCTTATTACTTGAAATTGAGACAATAGGTACCTCCAAATTTTCTAATTGTATTGTAAACGTTAAGTGAATATAGTCTTCAAAAATTCAATGTAAGTAAGCATTATTATTCATAAATATTTATTAAGCTATTAGGACTATGTAGAGGTTATGTTTCCACATTTTGTTGTTGTATTAGTTTAGGTCCGAACCATATTTGTAACCTGCTTAGATATCTAGTTGCTACATTTCTCTTATATTTAGTTTTAAGTTCGAACAATTATTATAAGATTCGTTTATTATCAACTCAATTTGCCATACAATAAAATTACATTCTTTAATTATCTGTTCTTTCACTGCAACACTACATCACGTTCTCATTAAAAATACAGCATTAACGCATAAAGTCGCCGCATACAGCGCTCGCGAAAAACTGCTTATCCCCTCCTTCTCGAGGCTAATAACGAATATGTCCTATTTAAAATTAATACAAAAGGAAATTCTATACTATCAACGATTAAACAACAATAGTTATAAATGTCTAACAAATAAAACAGTATAAAACATAGGAACGTCGAATGACGGAGTTGAATAAACAAAACAATACATCCGCATTTCCGGTCCTTACGTCATATCCGCGAAATGTAGTGCAGTACGTTGTATAATGTTGTACAATAAGATGACATGTAGTGTCAACGCCAAACATTTAACCCTGCACTTACCGCGTGTATACCAATAATCATAATTTAATTCTCTAAAATCATCAGCCTCAAGTAATTTATTATTAAAAAAAATACTACTTTATTACTTCGATATTATTCCAGAGAGCAGTGTAGCCTAGTGGATAGCGTACTTGGTACCAGCCTCTAGACTAGACTGTCGTTGGTTCGAATCCCACCTGCGCTCATGGATGTTTCGTGATGTTATTTAGTTTTAAGTTAGTTGTTATTTAATGTAATTTAAGACGCTAATGACCTAAGTTGTCGACGCGTCTATATAATCTACAATAAATAAAATAATATAAAATACTAGCGGACCCGTCCCGGCTTCGCTCGGGTGGTATGAAACTATGATTTAATAGCGGTCACCCATTACTCCGCTCACGTGTGTTTAGTATAGCTGATCCGGCAAACGTTGTTAATAATTTCTAGGAATAATTACATTACTCACTCGCTTCGCTCGTTCGTTTGAATTTTATTAATACAGTACTCACTCGCTTCGCTCGTTCGCTTGAATATTATAAATACACTACTCACTCGCTTCGCTCGTTCGCCATATATGTATTTTTTAAAGCTTAATATAAAAATCGCGATTAAAAATCAGGGGTTGATCGTATAAGGGTGAAAATTTAGAGTTGTATGTATTTTTCAATGCTGAATCATGAAAAAATTAAAACAAAAAATTTTGTCCAAAAAATAAAAAAAAAAAATTTGGGGTGGACCACCCTTAACATTTAGAGGGATGAAAAATAGATGTTGTCCGATTCTCCACCCTACCCGATAAGCACACAAAATTTCATCAAAATCGGTCCAGCCGTTGGAGGAGTATAATAACGTACACCGCGACACGAGAATTTTATATATAAGATTATTCCAATGTTTTAAAATGTGTTATACGGAGTATTCTGTACCGGAAGTTTACCCCCTGAACTCTTAATCACAAATCTTTTCCTCTCGCCTAAAAACGGTTACTGCTCTCCCGACGCTATTTTTAAAGCTAAAGGATCGAGAATCACACTATAAATCCTACTGACGAAAAATTGAAAAACTTACAACTTCTTAAAAATTGCGTTATTTTTCACACGTAGCCAAAATGTTTTTCAAAAAATTCGCCTGTAGAATCTGTAGTGTGATTCTCGGTTCTTTATTTGGCGTTTACCCGAACACTTTAGCTTTAAAAATAGCGTCGGCAGAACGGTAACCTTTTTAGATGAGGAGGTAATTTCCGATAGAACTCTCAAAAAGAAAAAAGTGTACAAAAAATGTTTTGATCGGAATGACATTTTCTGTCTAAAAAAATCATAATGGTTAAGATCTTTCAAAGTGATATTGATGAAAAATTTTAGGAGGTTCTAGGATCAACAAATGAATGCAATACGCTACTATTAATCGTGACGTTTCGTCGGTATTCCCGACTTCCTCAGGATCTCAAAATGTAAAGCTAAATTTTGAGAGCCTGAGGAAGTCGGGAATACGCGAAACGTCGCGATCAATAGTAGCGTGTTGCATTCATTTTTTGATCCTAGAACCTCCTAAAATTTTTCATCAATATCTAAAAAAATTTTTACAAAAATAAAAAAGAAAACTGAACACCACATTAAGAGAACGATAAAAGAGATGACTATATATTTTTCCGTCACGGGTAAATAGATGATTGGGTGATCTGCACGCGCTCATTGGAGGGTTAAAAAACAAAACACAACAGGAGATAGTATGACCTGCTATACATCGTTGTATTATACTATACCTACTGCACAGTTAGTACCTGTGTCAACCAATTATGACATTGTTAGTATGTGAAATCACGCTTTAGTTTTAATAACCATAAAAGTTTTATGACAAATTTCACAAAACTATATTGTGCGGAGATCCAGTTGTAAAAGTACACTATTGTTGAAATCGGTAGCTCCACTAGCCAATACAAATGAATAAAATATTTGTTACAAAAATAGTAGATTGTATATTGTTACAAAACTGTTTTCTGAGTTGGCGGAATAAATATTTATTTACAATAATTATAAATACAATAATAATAAATGCAACAACGAAAAGTCAATTCTAACAATCAACAATAACTAAACAGTAAATAACACTTAACTATGTACAATAACTATATACCAGGACTATTTATTTCTAGTTATTTATATTCAATTATTTATATCAGATTGTTTCGCACTATATTCGCTGTTCAACACTGTCACAGTATAATCTACACTGCCTGACTTCACTCGTACTCTCTGCCCAGTGCCTCCTCGATTTCTCTAGAACCTTCGTGCCGGTGCTAGTTGTTACTGCGCGGATTCCGCCGTATCTGAACGAGCCCTTAAGGTCGATTTATATTATCCGGTCAGACACGGTGCGGGAACGTAGCGTTTCCGGCAAGACAAATATTTTTACATGCATTTCAAATACGAATATTTATACTAAGCGGATCCCGTCCATTCAGACACGTAGCAATACTTATATTTGAAATGCATGTAAAAATGTTTGTCTTGCCGGAAACGCTACGTTCTCGTGCCGTGTCTGACCGGATAATATAAATCAAGCTACAAACAGACTGTATTTTTGTGTCCGGTAGTGTACTTATATTTATTGCTGCGCGTTACCTACTGGTTTTATATAATTTACAAAGTTTATCTTGTTTATATGCCTCTGTATGTATTTATGTCAGTTTCACAGGGTAATAATTATTATACAACAGACCTTTATGTGTGTTTCAAATCGCATTTTACCCCAAATTGAACTTGGTCGACAAGTTAGATTCACAATAGCACGTCAAACGTTTATTTCACACCTGACTTCAATCAAAGAAAACATTTAAAAAATGCAGTCTACTTCATATAAAATGTTTAAACCCCCCCAATTGGATTTTGACAGCTGCGCTGTTCAACTAAAATTCATGGAGGATTCGATAATTTTGTATACACTTTAAATATTACAGTGATCATATACCGGGTGTCCGTTCTCAAAGTCGAACATAAGGAATTAACGTTGTGTGCCATTAAACTTAATAGAAAACAAATCTCTAACTCTCCGCAAACTAACACCGCTGTAAAACGTTTTTACCATTAAAAACTCTCTTCATTGGAGTTATTATTCATTTTTACTTTAATTATTGTAAAAATGCTTACGTGCAACAATTAAAAGTACAATAGTTTTTTGACAGTTTTATTACAGCACACTTCTTTCAGTGTTTTGTTTTTCGCCTACTTAGTTTGAAATCATTACTGCAAAATCGGTAAATTTCAAATTATAAGTACTATTTTAAAGTAAAAATTTCATTTTTGGTGTTATTTTTAGAATCATTTGATGCGCAATAATTTTATCTTTCGATAGGTACCTACCATTACCTTTCTTGTACGTTGAATTGGCGAACACGAATCAGCAAAAATGAACAATACCATGTTAAATCCCTATGTTCATCTTTGAGACCGACCACGGGGTATATTAAGTTTTAGTGTCATCTGTTAGCGCACTTATGAACTACAAATTATTACCAGCATACTGCAAATACGTGTTCGTCATGTTTGAGCCGAGTAGCCCCGATTCAGCAAGCGTCACCGTCGGGTGTGAACGGTTCACTTTCGTTGACTACCCAGACAAAGCGCGCCTAAGGACGTTTTCACTTCAAAAATGTAGAAATAACGGGAAGTGGTAAATAGAAAATAGTAATGATGCGAGTGGCGACTGTTAACATATAGTAATGATGCGAGTGGCGACTGTTAACATAATATCGAGAAACGGATATTAAACGTATAATTATTATTACTCGATTCACGCGCCCATGAAGGGTTAAAAGACAAGGTATCTATACCGAAAAACATGTGTTTCTGCTTCATAGAGCCATTTCCCTGAGAGCAGCTCTTTCAATTATCCACGAGAGGCAGCACTTGTGGTATAGATACAAACATTATTTATTCCCCATTAGTGTCGTGTCATTTTAATGGTATAACTTAATTATTAAATTATTATTATTATTTTTAAATTAATTAAATAATTAAGTTATACCACTTGTGATAGGTACAAACATTATATATTCCCCATTAGTGTCGTGTCATTTTAATGGTATAACTTAATTATTAAATTATTATTTTTATTATTATTAAATTAATTAAATAATTAAGTTATACCACTAAAATGACACGACACTAATGGGGAATAAATAATGTTTGTATACCTACCACAAGTGCTGCCTCTCGTGGATAATTGAAAAAACTATTCTCAGAAAAATTGATCATTAAAATGGTAAATCAACTACCGGATCCAACGAGTCCATCAAAGGGTTAAAAAGAAAAGTTGGCAGCTTGCTGCTGACTGTAGTACTTGTTGAGCGAGATAAGACATTGCATATCGTGTTTCAGACGACAGTTCATTACTTCATCAGTCAAAGGACGACAGCGCAATGTCGTAAGCGTCGTAAAGGCGCGATAATTGAGTTTATGTCCACAGCCATGTCTCGCCATATCTCCAGTAAACTGTGATTACGGCTTGTTTGACGCTATGTCTTATGCGGTAGTCATTTGTTATTACTGCGGTATTCATTTTTATAGAAAAAGAAATTAACTTCTCTAACGATCTAAAGATGCGTCATAAACACTGTTATATAGACACGGAAAAATTATGACGGACAATGTTTTTGCCATACCCACTACAAAATAGCTACTTTACTTGCGTGTATGTATGCATGGTATGGGTCAGTAAATAGGCAAATGTGTTGAAAGTGTTTTCAGAACACACTAGTGTGGTAAGTATAAGAAATTTCCATAGTGATTTATGTGTATTCGCTCTGATCCGCCTTCACATGATCTGCTGTAAATGTAAAGATGACGACGCAAATGAACTGCCAAATTTTTTTGAAAAAATTTTTTTGAAAATGAAGTGAAAAGTAGGTATTTTATAGTGTTGATGACAAAAATACCATGTATATCTAGCGCGTAACGGTGTTTATGACTGTTAAAACTCGCTGACGCTCATTTTAACATACCGTCACTATTTGTCAGTAATATACTTCATTACGCATCTAGACATACAATCTACTATTATGGTTCGGAAATAATAGAGAGTGAGTCGTGCATAGCTACTAGCAAGGTTAATGGAGCGGACAATCTAAATTGTAAAGCATATACAGCGTGTCCACGAAAGTTCTTTACAAATGGAATTTTTTTTTATTAATTATTGGAGCAAAAATTTTTTTCTGTGGAAAAGTTCTGCTTCGTCCAAAACCTCTAAAACACCAAAAAAAAATTTTTTCGGCCTAAAGTTATATTGTTCTTTGTATGGAGAGAGATGGAGGACATGTTGAATTCTGACTTATAATTCTGAATAAATAATTATACTTAGAAGTTAGTTATGTTATAATTTTGAATTAAATTTGATTAAGTTACTAATTTAACGAAAATCTTGAATATCACAGATAATTTTTATTTTTAGTAAAATAAAACTTTTTAATTTCCCTCGTATAACTTTAGGCCGAAAAAAATTTTCTTTGGTGTTTTAGAGGTTTTAGACGAAGCAGAACTTTTCCACAGAGAAAAATTTTTGCTCCAATAATTAATAAAAAAAAAATCCATTTGTAAAGAACTTTCGTGGACACGCTGTATACAGGGTGTATCACAGAAAACCGAACATAGAGAAAACTCCATTGTGCAAATTAGTTAGGATCAACGATTACTTTGGCCACATATGAGAATGGGTACCATGGTAACGCTGACTAACCATTATTTAATAACAATAATAGCTAATAATGAATAATTAGAAAAACCAGTTAAAATAAATTCTTCAATATTAAATGAATTTATTTTTATTAATGAAACAATTTTTTATTAAGAAAATATTTTTTTAACAAATTATTAAACAAAACAAACAGTTAAAATAAAAAATTAAAGCAAATGTTCAAATAAACCTCCATTTTGAATTAAGCAGTGGCTTAATCGATTACAAAAACTTTGTCTCACTTTATCTAACATTACAGGAGTCATATTGAAACATACTTCGACGACTTTGTCTTTAAGTTCATCCAGATTTTGCCAAATTTTGTCAAATGAACAGCAAAATGCATTTGTTACTGTATACGTACACCATGGTAACCATGGTAACGACCTCTGAATAGAGGGCAAAGCAATCTCTGATCTTAACTAATTTGTACTGTGTACTTTTCCCTATGTTCGGTTTCCTGTGATACACCCTGTATACGTGTTCCATGCATAAAAATGGGTATGTCTGTATCGCGGGTACAGACAGAATATGACGTGTATATTTACCGATTAAACACAAATGTTGTCATGGAAATGAATAAGATCAACTTTTATTTATCTTATAATAATCATATGTTCGCAAAATATAATAATTGTAATTTTATTTTTTTTCTATTTTAAATTGTTATGCAATACCTATATATATTTTCATTACTACAAAATAAATAAAAATATTAAAAGCGTTCGGGATTCGAACCTGGGCTTGGCGTATATAGATACCTGTCGGTAAATTCGTACTTTTCCACACGGCCACCTGGCTTACTGTATCTGAGACCTTAATTTAGTTACCTATACAGGCTTTGTTTTGTTTCATATTTCAACCACTTCAGACTAATTCCGTTACATCTAATATTTCTAAAATGCCACCCCCGTATGAGACATTAGAAAAAAAATTGTGTTTTTAAAGACCACCAACAGCTAAGGTTATTTGGGCCTAGCACCAATTCATATTTTCAATTCATTATTTTATTTTTTAATAATAAATTGAAAATCCAATTGACACTTTTACCAGCTCGTCAAAAGCGTATTTTTTGGAGATCTAATAATTTTGACTAAACAATATTTTTTTCTTTTCAGGTTACGTTCAAGAATATCACATAGCCCAAACTCCAGTGAGCAGCTGCAATCAGGCAGCGTCACCGGTGCCATGCAAAACGGAAAGTGCGACCGTAGCGACGCTACAACCAGCAACGGAGGGCAGCGAACTAATCATGACTCGAACGCGCACAATAGAAGAAACCGAGGCCGCCCACGATCTGCTATCGTTGTCACAGTCATTGCCGCCTTTACCGGCACCTGGCGTTGTAATAATCCAACATATACCAGTCACGTGTTGTCCGACTGTGATACGATCCAACTCGCCGATAATGCAGGAAATGACACCGACCTATACGTATCAATATCAACCGCAAAGTCCCGAACAGCGACCGATGACGCCCGAATTCAGTTACCGAACGACATCGCCATTACCCGTAACAATACCGTGTTACCAAACGCAACAACAAACAACAACGCCGTCATATATTGTTTCGCAACCGTTAGTGTCATTAACTCCGCCTACTTCCGAATACTCGTCGGACGCCGAAAACAACAATCCGAATCCGCAACAACCGACAGACAACGGCGAAATTATTGAAACTGTGATACAACAAGCAACATCGTCAAATAACAAAGTGGTCTACACTTACGACGCTCTCCTCGTTACCGACGGAAGATCGAAAAACAAAAAAGAGAAAAAACAAAATCAGCCTATTCAGTCAGAAGACTCGATCGAAGCAATCCCCGATTCAGTCAATTCTAACGAAACGGCGAATACGAAATCAACGAGATACGTCTGCACCGAATGCGGTAAAAAATACGCCACATCGTCGAACTTATCGAGACATAAACAAACACATCGAAGTCTCGATTCACAGTCAGCTAAAAAATGCATGACTTGCGGCAAAGCTTACGTAAGCATGCCGGCGTTAGCAATGCACGTGCTTACGCATAAACTATCGCACAGCTGCGGCGTGTGCGGCAAACTGTTCTCAAGGCCGTGGCTGTTGCAAGGTCATCTGCGCAGTCATACGGGCGAGAAACCGTACGGCTGTGCGCATTGCGGCAAAGCTTTCGCCGATCGTTCGAATTTGCGCGCGCACATGCAAACGCATTCGGCCGATAAAAATTACGAATGCGCCCGATGTCATAAATCGTTTGCTCTTAAATCGTATCTGAACAAACATCTCGAGTCGGCATGTTTCAAAGATGGCGACGATATTGACTGCACCAATAGCGATGAATCGTCGGATGTTCTTCGGCGGGAAGAATGCTCGTAGGTGTGATTCAAAGTGTGCATTTAACAACTGAACATCGGTGAAACAATGCTGTGTTGTTTTTCTACAACTATTCAATGAAATAGTCAAATACTCACTCAGGAATTACAGCGATTCGTTTACTGGACGATTTTTAGAGATTTTACTTAAAAAAAGTACGTTTTAAGTAAAATATTCGGGCGTTCATTACACGATGATACACAAAACTCGATTCTCAAAACGAGCAATATTTATATAGTATCACTCGAATTGGTGCGAGGTTTTGGGCAATATTAAGCAATATTTTTAAAAAAACGGACTGCATTTTCTTGTCGACTGTCGAAAAAGTAATTAATTAGACTTCGATTGATTAATCAATAATATTATAAAAAAAAACAAAATTATTTAATGTAAAAAAGTTTACTATTCCTTAAAAATATTTCTGTATATCTATCGAAAAATATCTCTATTATAGACTTCGTTAACTAAAATCTGTCAACAAAAAAATTTATTCTTTAAAATTAAGAAAAAAAAATATATAAAAGAGTGAGATCTTAACAATTAGAGAAACAATTAGAAAATTATATAACGTTAAATTGCCTTATAATGGCGGAACAATAAGTTTTGTTTTCCGTGCATAGCCGCGGTAACGTAAACATTTTTTTAAATATTTATATAATAATGCTTTACTAGCAGTGTATTCATATAACAACTTTTTATATTACCGGCTATCACTAGAAGAAAATAGGGTAAAGGAACCAGTTTCCAACCACTCCTCTCTAGTTCAATATTTTTATTATTATTATATTTCAAGTTGACAGAACAGGAAAAGAAAATTATATTTTTTTAAATCTCCAAGCTTTGTATTTTACCGATAATGTACTTCTTTGAAGTGAAGAGAAATTAACAAATAATAATATATAATAAAATAAAATTAATATGCAAACTATGTAATTTTATTGATTTCTCTTCACGTCGTTATAGCAAATATGTTGTCAGTAAGATAGATAGATATTGTGGATTATAGACGCTCGATAATAAAGGTTGGTGACCTTTATTATCGAGCGTCTATTGTTATCGGTAAAATATGAAACTAGAGATTGAATATAAAAAAATCATAATTTTTTAATATAAATTTCCACTATAAATAAGTATAATAAAATAGACCGTCAGATTTCCTATATGTATCGGATTTTAACATCGGGCAAAGGGCTTGAGAATGGCTGAGCGTGTAGCAATGCTGTTGTTTACATGGCGTTGCTATGGTTCCTCTATTACAAGTCCCCAGTTCCCGGGTTCTAGCCCGACAGCTGGTAAAAGTGTCAACTGGATTTTCAATTTATTATTAAAAAAAAAATAATGAATTGTAAATATGCATTGGTGCTAGGCCCAAATAACCTTAGCTGTTGGTGGTCTTTAAAACACAATTTGACAACATCGGGCAGACAAATAGGGAGCCACAATACTTATTATTATTATTCTGCCGGATCATGAGATAGATACTGACGTCACTTCTTGTCATTTTTTGGATTATTTTCTAATTTCATCAACTACATAACTAAAATTGACATTAAAATGTCCGTCTCAACGAATACTTTCTTAAAAAAAGGTTCCGATCCACCAAAAATTATCGATCGATCTGGACCGTATTATAAAGTATCGATACAAAATAAAATCGTATCATAAAAGATCGATACTCAATATATTGTTACAAAACTATTTTCTGAGTTGGCGGAATAAATATTTATATCACTGATCCGCTTGGTTGCACGACTCACCATTGACTCGTATTCGACACTACACTGACTGACTGACTAACTGACTGCCCCATTCCCTCGCATCGGCTATTTATATATGCTGCGCGGCTTAAGCCCAGTACGTTCTCGCGTTCTCTCCATAAGTTTCGTGCAGGTTACAGTAAGCAGATCCCGTTTCTCGGAACTCTCGCCTGCCGTTTATATACAGGGTGATCCGTAACAATATCGATATACAATCGATCCGGTATCCCAGAAAATAATAAAATGCAGACGAGCAAAAAAAACTGTAAAACGGCTAATAACCATTCTAAAAAGAACAATGTATCAATACGCATCAAAATATATCGATACTAATTATGTATCGCATTAAAAAATCGATACAAAATGTCGAGTATCGAATGCTAAAGTCTCGATACACTAGAAGATCGATCCGTATCGCGCATCCTTACATAAGGGTCCCAGAGTTCATCCTGCCGCAATCCCTTGACAGACTCATAATTTTTCAATTTCCAGCAGAATAAAAATAGTAATAATAATAAAATTAAGAAAAATCGCAGGATAGTGGACAAAATATTTGATTTATTAAATTAAATGTACGACGTTAATAAATCAATTATTTTGTCCACTATCCTGCGATTTTTCTTAATTTTATTATAATCACGATGGACACGATTTCTAATATAAAGTAATAATAATAATGTCTACCCTAATATTCACACAGACAAATTTGCTTGTGTATTCTTTACATAGGAAATCTGACGAGTGACGGTCGATTCTGGAACTAAAAGTAGTCATTAAGTTGTTAAAACTTATAAAATGTTAACTCTCGCATGTATAATGATTCGACTGTTTAATAGCTGTACTATGCTTTGCAGTGTATTTAAATAGTCGACTCTCGCATGTAGTGTGTTTTCAACGTGAAATTGCTATATATAAGAAGAGATCGGTTTCCACTCTCGGGCACTGTGGAGAAATCGGTAACTCACCTAGCCGGAAACTGGGGGTTTCGGGTTCGAATCCCGACAGTGGTCATTTGATTTTTTCTTAGATATAGCTCAAAAATCATGGCAGCATAGCTGTCTGAGATATTTATTATTTTCACCTCTAATTGTTATGTGAATAATATGGTGTGGATATAAGGGGTTTTAAATCGATTGATTTTATCATTTACCAACAGATAAATGGTCGGAAACTGGTTGCTTTACCCAATATCGATTCTATTTTTGCGCCATTTTAAAAGTTATTTAACTCTACCTACGTAGAAAAACTTAAAAAAAGTGATGTAACTAATAGGGATATGATTATTTATTTATTAAAAGACTTAAAAATGCAATTTGCGAGAAAAAATATTATTACATGATGCATATTTTTTAGATATTTAGATGAAAATAACAATGGAAGCCAAAATTTAATATAATATACAACGAATCAGTTACTAATATGGGATAGTATGTTACTACCAACATAATAATATTATTGTATAATGCTTTAGCTGCTTTTTTATAAATTTTACTTTATTAATTCGTTTGCGTAGATAACTTAGACGTAAAGATTACAAAATTTTGTTGAAATCAGAGATCAATATAAAAACGAAACATTTTTTGGTTAGATTTCGTTCCACAGCGTCTCTAAATACTAGAATTCATTGATTATTGACAATTCTGACGGTTCCTTGTCACTAAATGGTCCGTATTAGGTTTGTGATTTTATAATTGATATAATTACCATACTAATTTTAAAAGGATATATGAGTTCAACAACAGTGGCTATTTTTCAACTTTACCCTACATACCTATATAATTTTAAACTTTATATTAACATTCCCTTTTCAGATTGGTTGAGGTTTTCGCGGCCAGTTGATGAGCTGGTGTTGTCCTGATTCGGGTCTATAGGCCGTCGTTAGTTGGAATTGCTTCCTAACGTTTCGCTAGCACGAGTGGCGAGCTTCTTCAGAGGTCCTTCCATCTCCGATGCTGGATGTAGAATTCTACATCAAGCATCGGAGATGGAAGGACCTCTGAAGGAACTCGCCACTCGTGCTAGCGAAACGTTAGGAAGCAATTCCAACCAACGATGGCCTATAGACCAGAATCAGGACAACACCAGCTCATTCCCTTTTCAATCAGAATATTTACCACAATTTTGTTGCGATCTAGGAAACTTCCATTTTTGAAAATTTGAAAATATTTTCAGCCGCTCGCTAAAAATTTTCCAAGTCGTTTTTCAACCGACTATTTTACCGATTGACTGCACACATCGTTCAAATTAAAAAACCAAAAAAAAAAAACAGTTATTTTACCGACCGAAATTGTCACCACATTAAAAGTCGACGATTTCGATGTTTGCGTCTAACACACACACAGACAATTCTCTAAAAACAGTAGAGTCGGACTCTAGGGATCTCAAAACGTCCAGATATGTCAAAATTTTTCATTCGCAAAATCGGACCCAGTACCTACAATAACTTCCAATGGGAAGTTAAAAAAATTCGACTGATGACCAGTCCTATACTTCCCACCCAGTAAATATTTCCAAAAAATAAACACTCTTTTTTAATTATTTGAAAAAAAGCATGTCCCTCTTTTTTGTTTGGTGATCTACTGATGGCTAGTAATATAGCAAAAATCATGGTTACCTTGATTTACGTACAATTTTCTTTTTTTAGTAAAATATTTTTTTTCTCGAAAATTTTAGAGAAAAAAAAATATTTACATTTTTTTCATATTATAACATCTAGAATTCATTCATATTTTTTTTACCTATGTTAATACATGACACTGAGAACGTTTTTTTTTAATATCTCAGGATCCACTGAACCGATTTGACTCAAAATCTAATCAGATCTAAGTTAAGGGCTGATAAACACAATAGAACAATCGGCATGGCCGTATGTTGTTCCGTTTTTACGATATCGAAGGCGAAAAATTGACCACACACACATACAGACATTAGTCAGAAAATGATCTTAAACGATTGGTAGGGTCTCAAAACGTGAAGATCTGTTAAAATCTCGAAATATTTTTTTCGGACTAAATCCATTACTTCCATACCATAGTAGAGGTGGGAAGTAAAAAAGCTACTCTATCCAGAGCAAAGTTTGTCGGCCAAGTTAGTCTGCTTGAAATAATCTGTCTGCGTTAGTAAAGCAGTTTCTTAGTAAGCAATCAGTTAGGAAATGCCAGTCTCAATACCGGTTATGTCAATTAATGTTTTAACAAACTTTTAACAAGAAAAGACAAAGCTCCTCGCAGTCTCCTTTATGTACAGACCTTTCTTATAGACACTCTCAGACACTTGGCTGATTGTAAAGGTCTATTTATACATTTCCGAAACCTGCGGTCCTGATCGAGACCGGACTTTATAAACATTTCTTTCACATTGTAGGTACCGTGTTCCATTTTTGGTGTTTTTGTGGAGTTAATAAATATAATAACAAGCCGTGAGGTGGGTCGTTTATTAGGACTAAAGTGCAATCTTTGAGGTCCACACGACGAACTTTTCAGTTTGATAAATATTTAATAACAATAATTAAATCAGATATTACACAGAAAAGTAATCATTTTAATCATTAAAACATAATTATTATTTATTTTTAACAATAATTAAAAAAAAAAACGGCTGAACCGATTTTTAAAAAATTTATGTCGGATCAAAATGACGTTAACACGCCTCGATTGACACCCTTACGAAGTCGATATAATTTTTTATTCGCGAGATATTGTGTAAAATCTACTTTTTTGGAGTCTATTTGGTTAAGAAAAAAGAACGGCTGAACCGATTTTGAAAAAATTTCTTTCAGATCATATTTACGTTAATACGCGTCGATTGGCACCCTAACGTAGTCGATATCATTTTTCATTCTCGAGATTTCGTCATAGAAAGAAATGGACACATACGTACGTACGTACATACATACGTACACACACACTACACACACATAGACATCTTTCTAAAAATAGTGTAGTGACCTTGAAACATAAAAATTTGTTATACATTTTGATTTCGATTTTCGGATCCATTACAATAACTTCCAATGGGAAGTTAATAAAAAAAGCGGTCAAGTGCGTGTGGGATTCGCGCTACGAGGGTTCCGTACCGTTTCAACAATTAAATTAGGTAGACATAAGAAATTTAGTCCTTTAACTTTGGGACTTGTTTGATGCCAATTACACGATAATTTAGGCTCCAAACATCATATTTTTAACCTCGCAACACGATAGTTCATAATTTTCATCTGGAAACACTGGACCATATAGTAAAAACCTATGACGTACTAATATATTTAATGAGCATATAGTTGGATAAATGCATCACAAAAATATAGAAAAAGAAACTATGTAAAAGCAAATTAAATTATAAGAGGACAGAAAAGTCTCTTCATCGTCGTGGAAATAGTAAATACCTGACAGAGAAATATGAAACAAAATATACTGAGTTAGTTGGAGATAAAGTGAAACAGGCGTATACTAACGGAATGTGCTGCCGGTCGCGTAAGCAACTTAAAGCAGATAATTTAATTAGACAATTGTCACGGACAGCAACACGTTGCTGCCACTTGTTACATCTCTTATTGTTTCAAGGCACGAACATGTCAAAAGCAATACATCTGAAATGTACAAACAGTGGCACCAATAATAACAGAAAAAAAATTCGACTGATGTCCAGTCCTATACTTCCCACCTAGTACTTATATATTTGCAAAAAATAAACACTCTTCTTTTATTCTTTGAAAAATTGCATGGCCCTCTTTTTTGTTTGGTGATCTACTGATGGCTAGTACCTAATATAGCAAAAATCATGGTTACCTTACGTACAATTTTTTTTTTTTAGTAAAATATTTTTTTTCTCGAAAACTACACATTTTAGGGGGAAAAAATATTTACATTTTTTTCATATTATAACATCTAGAATTCATTTATATTTTTTTACCTATGTTAATACGTGACATTGAGAACGTTTTTTTTTTAATATCTCAGGATCCACTGAACCGATTTGACTCAAAATCTAATCAGATCTAAGTTAAAGGCTAATAAACACAATAGAACAATCGGCATGGCCGTATGTTGTTCCGTTTTTACGATATCGCAGGTGAAAAATACTACACACACAAACACACACACAGAGACATCAGTCAGAAAATGATCTTAAACGATTGCTAGGGTCTCAAAACGTGAAAATCTGTTAAAATCTCGAAATATTTTTTTTCGGACTAAATCCATTACTTCCCTACCATAGTAGAGGTGGGAAGTAAAAAACCGGTCAAGTGCGAGTAGAGGGTTCCGTACAATAATAAAAATAAGGAGTTAGGTAGGGGTAATTTTCCGTTTTTTGTATGGGGACCTTCCCTTAATTTTTACTTTTTGTTTTTTTTAATTATTTGTTAATATATCTGCAGTCATAATAACACATTTTCTGTGAAAATTTCAACCGACTACCTGTTATGGTTCAAAATATACAGCCTTTTAAAGGTGGGACAGACGAACGGACGGACAGACAGACGGCGTAGGTTTAGTAATAGGGTTCCAGTACGCACCATTACTATTTTCCATTTCACCACTTCCCGTAATTTTCTACACCTTTTAACTTCAATTTAATTAATAACATTGTGCGAATGGAGGAATTATAGAAAATTAGGATAAGGCGTGAGGTAGTAGGAAAAAGTCCTAGCCAAATTTGCCTCCACTAGGATTCGAAGCCAGTACCTTCCGAATGCGAGTCCAGTGCTCTACCACTAAGCTACATCGCTCGGTATTCTACACCGCTAACTTGTGTGCAGTTGAAAAAAAAAACAGTATTTATCTATAACAAGATTTGAATTCGAAATAAAATTTAAACTTGTATTCAAGAGTAAATTAAGATCGACTTATTCGAACTCGTTTTAATTGAAAATATAACTAAATAAATAGTAAACTAACTTTGCAATTAAGAATTTTCTGATGATTTTATAGAAAAACTGTTTATTTATTAACTTGGCTGAATGTCTGAAATTAACGAACGTTTCTCGTAACAGAGATGGTCTTAGGTTTTTTTAATTAAAAATTAAAATATTAACTGTTGTTAATCCTAAACTGAAAAAGATACAAAATGTTTGGTCATTGGAATCAAAATGTCTTCTTAAGTATGGTCAGTTTAAAGATTTGTGAGATAATTTTTTTTGTCAAAAAACGCAACTTTATAAAATTGCGAAATTCGACATTTTTCAGATTACATGGTTATAGAAAAAAACACACTGAATCCAGTAATAAAAGAAAACTTCTATATTTATTTTAGTTTAGAAGCTATATAGGTGTAGACTTTAATGACCTCTGTTGTCGAGTGTCTATAATAATTCACAATTCAATTATATATATTTTTTTTTTAATTCTCCAGAGACAATACAAACAATGTATGGATTTGTCAGATATAAAATTACAATAAATCTAAAATTATAATACATTTAAAAATTACAATAAAACTTATGCTAAAAATTCATTAATATCATAATAGCACCCATGTATTAAAAACTTTTTTAAATCTTTTTTAAAAATTTCAAAACTGGGTGTATTTTTTTTTACTTTGTAAGGAAATGGAGACATACACAACTTTAAAAAGAGATACAGAAGTGCGTGATGCCTATCAAAATTAGTGTCTTTTTCTGCAAGTACGAATAATTTGAAAAAAATGAAAGATTTCAATTTTTGTCAAAAATCGTATTTTTTCAAAAAAAATCGATATTTTCTTAATTGATTATGTTTATAATAGAAAAAGACACACTGAATTCAGTACACAATAGAAAACGTTCTTACAGTTTCGGAGTTAGAGACACTCAAATTTTTGCAATAAACCCTAAGAAATACATAAGTAAATTTATGCTTATTAAAATTTCATAGAAAAATTGAAAATTTGTTAAATTTTATCAAAAAGTTAGGTAATTTCGTAAAAGGGACAAAAGTTCACTGGATTTTACGTCAAATAATTAACCTAAAGCTTTGCCCCGTGAAAATAGTCCCTGAGACTGCGCACATTTTTTTCTATTTAAACAAAACTGAAAGCTTGTTGTTAAAATTTAAACACTGGTAAAAGAAGCTAACATAATGGGCCATTTTCCTGAGAGTAGATTCTTCAATTATCCACGAGAGGCAGCACTTGAGGTAGGTACAAACATTATTTATTCCCCATTAGTGTCGTGTCATTTTTGTGGTATAACTTAATTATTAAATTATTATTATTTTTAAATTAATTAAATAATTAAGGTATACCACTAAAATGATACGACATTAATGGGGAATAAATAATGTTTGTACCTACCACCAGTGCTGCCTCTCGTGGATAATTGAAGGAACTACTCTCAGGAAAATGGTTCATTGAAGTTTCGATTAAATCTACATTTAAATACGACACATAAAACGCGAAAGTAAAATGAAATTAGAAAAAATTGCCATGCTAATTCACTTTCTGAAATTATAGATACATCACAGAGAATTGCAAAAAACTAAAACCTTGTTGTCGTAGTTTAAACACTGATAAAATAAGCTAACATAATTGAAGTTTCGTTCAAGCCTGTATTTTAATACGATACGTAGCACGCGAAAGTAAAATGAAATAAATAAAAAATTGTTCGTGCGAATTCAGTTTCTGATATAAAAAAATATAGATATATCACAGAAAATTGCAAAAAATTCTCAATATTTTTTTATTGTTTTGTATCACATACACCTAACAAAAATGTCTACAGGCAAGCAATGTTATATATTGAAATAAAGTGAATATCAACTTGTCTGTTTGACTGAATCAAGTAAGCTCCCTTCAGTAAAATAAAAAGAAGTGACGCAAAGAAATCATCATAAGCTTTATAGATATTGGAATCAGGCGTTGAACTATTGAAGTCAACAAGTGTAGGAACTTTACGCCGCCAGATATATACAGACTGTTTAAATAAACGTTTAGGGCCGGCGCATACATACAACTTTTAATCGCACAACTGTTTAGTTGTTTGTCAAAAGGCTATAGACCGAGAGCTAGTGACAATTTGTTGGTGTTATTTATTCAAGGCCTTATTTTTGTGAAGATGTTGAGGACGGCATATTAAAGTGCCCTGAGTAAGGGATTTTACTAGATAGCGGTATGGGAAGGATGCAGACCGCCCCCAACATGTTTAAAAAAAAATGGTCACAATTATTATTATTGCTTAAGGGCTGAAATTGTTTGTATAGCTTGTCGGTGACCCAATAATGCTATTATAATATTTGCAGATCGATTGGTCAGTCTTAAAGGGGTGACAGATCATCCTAAACGTGTCATGTACCGACATTTTGCTCTGAAAACAGTCGCCGTAACAACATATTAAAATTTGAACCTTGAACTAATAATATAAATTTCGTCGGGTACATGACACGTTTAGGATGATCTGCCACCCTTTTAAGACTGACCAATCGATATGCAAATATTATAATAGCATTATTGGGTCACCGACAAGCTATACAAACAATTTCAGTCTTGAAGCAATAATAATTGTTACAATTTTTTTTGTTACATGTTGGGGGCGGTCTGCATCCCTCCTATATCGCTATCTAGCAAAATCCCTTACTCAGGGCACTTTAATATGCCTCCCTCAACATCTTCACAAAAATAAGGCCTTGAATAAATAACACCAACGAATTGTTGCTCTCGGTCTACTATGAGAGCAAATAGAACTACGCATTATATCGACACGATAGTTGTACAACAAAAAATCATAAAACTGCATCGATCATTTTTTGACTTTTCTGTCGAACAACTATCGTCGGCAGCTAATGTCTACAGCTGTGTATTGACGCGCGCATACATTCGACTAAACAGTTGTTCGACAGTCCTTTAGTTTAATATTGAAATTGTGGCACAACTGATTGATTGTATGCGCACCTGTAACAACTAAAGAGTTTAGTCGAGCTGAAATCATAATTTTCGAAAAATTCACTCTCATAATTTTTTCATAACGTGCTTAAAGCAGTATAACTTCAAAATTTCTTCGGAGTACAAGTAAATCTGAGTTTCGGTGTAGTATTAAATTGCAAAAAGTCAAAATACAAAAGATGCAAAAAAACCAATAATTCTTTTCGTATAAAAAAATCACTCGCGAAAAATTCAATTATTGAAATGCGAATAGACAGTTGAATAAGAAAGTATGCACGAACAATATGTGTAGATAGATAGACTGCCTCTGTACAGCTAGACTGGATTATGTAACATCAAACTCAACAGGTCTGTACAACATTGTGAAACAACCTAATAATGCAAACAAGATTTTGTGTTCTTAAAACTGTTATTAAGCACTGAAGTTTGATAGCCAGATAGATAGATATTGTAAATTATGGACGATCGACAATAGAGGTCTGAAAATTGAAATAGTCTAACGCTTATTCTATTTATCATTTATCTATTTATCCTGTTTCATCCTGTCGAGAAACTGGGTTGGAAATAAATTTTTATGTTGCTGACTATTGGTCAGCTGCAGCTGTGTGTCTAGTGACGTACACCTGTACAACACAGGTACATATCTAGGTGTAGTAGAACAGGGTGAGGGTAGGTGAATTGCACGAAGAATGTTTCAGTCAGTTGAGACAAACTGAAAAACGCGGCGACGTCACAAAACTGAAAGATACATTCACTGTAATGATATTCTGAGCACACACCTATATGTACGATCTCTTCATACACATCTACAGGATGGATCATAAACTAATCTTCATACTAAAATCACGTGAGAAAATATTTTTCTTATACAAGAAAAATCAACCTCAGCTCGATTTTTAACTTCCCATTGGAAGTTATTGTAATGGGTCCGAAAATCGAAATCAAAATGTATAACAAATTTTTATGTTTCAAGGTCACTACACTATTTTTAGAAAGATGTGTGTGTGTGTGTATATGTGTGTGTGTACATATGTTTCCATTTCTTTCTAAGACGAAATATCGAGAATGAAAAATGATATCGACTACGTTAGGGTGCCAATCGACGCGTATTAACGTAAATATGATCTGAAAGAAATTTTTTCAAAATCGGTTCAGCCGTTCTTTTTTCTTAACCAAATAGACTCCAAAAAAGTAGATTTTACACAATATCTCGCGAATAAAAAATTATATAGGCGTGTTAACGTCATTTTGATCCGACATAAATTTTATAAAAATCGGTTCAGCCGTTTTTTTTTTAATTATTGTTAAAAATAAATAATAATTATGTTTTAATGATTAAAATGATTACTTTTCTGTGTAATATCTAATTTAATTATTATTATTAAATATTTATCAAACTGGGAAGTTCGTCGTGTGGACCTCAAGGGTCGCACTTTAGTCCTAATAAACGACCCACCTCACAGCTTGTTCTTGCATATTCGCAACTTTTTTTAGACAGTGTGTCGTGTTATTTTTATTTTTTATTTAGCAGTTTTTTGTCCTACTATAAATTTATTAGACTAAACTATTATAAAAACCCGCCAAGTGCGTGTCGAGCCACGCATGAAAAAGTAGAGTTCCGTACTACAACTTTTATAAAATAAAAACACATTCATAATCTACTCAAAAGGCGCTTTTCAGCGATATCCCACAAGAATAGGTTACTAGGTACCAAAAAAATTTTTTTGACCCCCTCTTAAATAAACCTTTTTAATCCTTTGTATTATTTCTCTCCATCCTTGAGCCGCGATGATAATATTATATGTGAATTTCAAGTCCCTATCTCATTTAGTTTAGAAGTTACAGGCCTGTGACGGACAGACGAGCAGACGGACATCGTTTGCACAACAATAAGTTTCCTTTCTGGTCTGGTACGGAACGCTAAAAATGAAGTCGTTAATCCAAAATTTTTGGTCCACTTTGTGTATTCATAATATAGATGTAACATATATGAGATTTAAATAAAAATCCAATATCACACAAAACTGTCTAAGGGTGAAGGTTAGATTACAATGACAATATACAAGGTGTCCTAGAAAATGGTTAAGAAATAAAAACACATGATTATTGATTTTACCGAACAACAAAAATAATTCAATTATTTAATTTGGAACAGCAGTATAGTACTTGCCAATCAAATTAAACATATATACTTCCCATATAGTTAACCATCGCTCGTAACTGAATATTTTTACAACAAAACAATTCCTTTTTCATATTCTTAATATAAAAAACATAACCATCTTAAGTGATTAGGTAAATAAAAAATAAGAAAGAAAATACGGTTGTTTTATGAGTCAAAATATATTTATTATAAAAAGGCAACGTTTCGACGACTATTTTGTCATCTTCTTCAGACCTTGAAATTAAACTAAATTAAAAACTAAAAATACTTTAAGTATATACATATGTCAATCACAATGAATATAGGTAGATATAAGATTTATTAATTATATACGAACTATAGATATGAAAACCAGTATTGCCAACTACTATGTAAAACATATAAATTCCCAATAATTTAATGTCAAAATTCAACTGTTCTTTAATTTAGAAATTAAAGGAAGATATATTTTACATAATTTTTTTGTGTCATCCTTGATATTGATAGAACTTTTTTGTAGATTAATATGAACCATTTCTGAAAAAATCCTTCTATGCCAATTAGCTTCTTTGTCTAAAATGTCCACTTTATCAAAATCAAATTTATGTTTGAACTTATTCATATGATTGTATATAACCGATGTATTAGTAGAACACATCTTTTTACTATTTCTCATATGTTCTGAAATGCGTACACTGACTTTACGTTTCGTTTCACCAACATAAGAAGCCTCACAATCCAAACAATTAATTCTATATACAACATTATTTAAATTACCTTTGTCAGTCTTGTCCTTACCTCTTTTTATTAAATTAGAAAAATTATTTAATAAAATGGGTACCGTCCTTATATTATGTTTTTTTAATTTTTTTGACAATCTCTCAAAAAAATTTTTTATGTATGGAATGCGTATGTACCATTGAGTCGTCGAAACGTTGCCTTTTTATAATAAATATATTTTGACTCATAAAACAACCGTATTTTCTTTCTTATTATATTGTGAGTGTAACAAAATGTTTAAATAAAAAATAATTTCTTCTCAATTTTTTTAGGAGAAAAATTTTCACCACATACATGCATACAGAGACAGTCGTAAAATGATCTCAAATGATTCCTAGGGTGTCAAAACGTGAAGATCTATTAATAACCCGAAATTTTTTTTTTATTCTTAAAAATGTGGGCCCAAAATTTTGCACAGTTACTCAACTTAGAGCAGCCTATTGATGAATATGACAGGGAATTTTTTTTTATTTCCCTCCTACATGATACAGTCTTCGTCAGATTTTCGTATTATTATCATTGTATTTGCTTTTGTTAATGATTTTCGAAATGTAAATAATGGTACAATAAAAATGTACAGTCTATATTATAATTCAATTATTATGTATTTATAAATGACCTGAGTAACTAGATCGCAACAAAACCTGCTAATGATGACGTTAATACTTTTTTGTTTTGAAAATAAACGGAATAAATTGCAAAATGATATAGGTACCTAAAGTTTTGATTTTTTTTAAATATTATAATACCAACTTTAAAAAATCAAATATATATTATTACAATCCTTGCTTTAATTTGAAGAAAAAATTTACGTTATGCTTAATATGTAAATCGCTGAAATAGATAAAACAAACGACAATTCCGTCACTTCTTATTATTATTGGATATACGTTTCGAAAGCTATGCTCCCATCTTCTTGAAAAACAAAACTTAATAAAATAAAAATTAATAAAATTGTTGTGATTAAGAAGTAACTAAATTGTTGTTTTTTTATAGTTTTCAGTCACAGTGAAATAACATTCTTCATTAAAATGGAACTTAAATCTGAAATATTTTGAAACGACCATTTTGTGAGTTACACTGTATGATAACTTACGATTTACGATCAAAAATATGATTAGCACCATTTCGTTACAACTTAAACTTAACATATTAGAGCTTTTTGAAAGCCTCCGAGTTCAATTAAGAACTGTATGCATATACTATTTGCAAAATATAAAACAGCTTTTAGGGTTTTGATAACACACTAAATGCTTAAAACTTTAAACTTTGACGTTTTGAATAATACAAAACCAAAACGGTAAATAAAATAACTCAATCCAAGGGGTATAGTAGACAGCAGTTTAATAATAAAGTTATGCGAAATTCAATTAGCTGAAGAAGTTTGAATCTAATGAACAAATTAATTACAAACACTTTCAGCTAGCGTACTGTTATTTATAATGATATATTTGCAAGGTTTGTAAAATTTTCAAAGCATACATGGTGTTTGACTAGTTGGTTGTTAAAAAAAATTTATAAACAAGCCGTGAGGTGGGTCGTTTATTAGGACTAAAGTGCGACCCTTGAGGTCCACACGACGAACTTCCCAGTTTGATAAATATTTAATAATAATAATTAAATTAGATATTACACAGAAAAGTAATCATTTCAATCATTAAAACATCAATAATTAAAAAAAAAAAAAAAAAAAAAAAAAACGGCTGAACCGATTTTTATAAAATTTATGTCGGATCAAAATGACGTTAACACGCCTCGATTGACACCCTTACGAAGTCGATATAATTTTTTATTCGCGAGATATTGTGTAAAATCTACTTTTTTGGAGGTTATTTGGTTAAGAAAAAAGAACGGCTGAACCGATTTTGAAAAAATTTCTTTCAGATCATATTTACGTTAATACGCGTCGATTGGCACCCTAACGTAGTCGATATCATTTTTCGTTCTCGAGATTTCGTCTTTGAAAGAAATGTACACATACGTACGTACGTACGTACGTACGTACACACACACACACACACAGACATCTTTCTAAAAGTAGTGTAGTGACCTTGAAACATAAAAATTTTTTTTCCTTTTTGATTTCGATTTTCGGACCCATTACAATAACTTCCAGTGGGAAGTTAAAAAAATATAACTTCCTTCAAAAAAAACCAGTAAAAAAGGAAAATAATAAAATGTTGAGGTCGGCGCCAATTTAATTACTAAAACTTTTTATATATCTACTTTTATTTTATTAATTTGCGCCAACCTCAAAATTTTATTATTTTCCTCTTTTTAGTGGCTTTTTTTGAAGGAGGTTCTATTTTTTTATATATATTTTTTTTCGTTTTTTATTTTTTACTTTTTAGTAACTGCAATGGATACGTATAGTACATTATTTACCGACTCCATTCTTGACATTTGATTACTAAACTTAAAAAACTACTGAACCGATTTAATTAAATAAAAGTTATGTGGGACCACGTTGGATGTATGTACGTACTATTGATTAAAAAAAGAATCATCAAAATCGGTTCACAAATGCAGGAGACATGAGGTAGCATACCTAATTAAAAAATGAATTTGATTACTAGAAAAAAACTACTGAACCGATTTAAATAAAAATTATATGGCACCATTCCGTAAACATCCTGAACCTATCGGCGTCGAATTAAGACCTCAAAGAAATAAACGAAAGAAAAAATAAAAAGACGGCCAACTAGTCAAATAACGACAATAAAAATTTGCAATCTAAGCTATTGCATAATAATGTTATCTCATTGTTTTATTTATGTGATAACTCTTATATAAGACACAAAACTTGCTTGTTTTCATATAATTATCTGTTCATCATAAACTATCTCGAAGTACGAAATTGTGTTAATTATTTCTATAAGATAAAGTTCTCAGCTGTGAAGCAAATGATTTCAAACTTGTAAGTTTCTTAGGTGTAACTTACCATGAATATGGCGTTGTCTTGAGATTGAAAATAAGAAAGTTGGATTATAATTAATAAAATTGCAAAGAAACATTCAAAAAGATATATTTTTTCAAAAATGTATATCTTACGCCGAATCTGCGTAATTTTCGATTTCATGAAAACAGCGATTTTTTGCCGAATTCGTAAAATAAGCAACAGAGTTGCTGATTTCATGTAATTATTTAACTTGAGTTTGCCTATGTCAATGAGCGCATTTAACTTTAGAAAGAAACCGTATGACCGTACTCCTCCAAAATTATTTAATTGAAAAAAAGGAAAAATTCTTGTAAAGTCAAAAATCGGTCGATTAATAAAATTCTTCATTTTTAGGACTAATCCCAAAAATAAAATTGTTGTTGATATCAGCCACAATGTTTTTATTTCCATTGTTTCAGAAAAAATATTTTTGGAAAGAAATCGACGAAATATAAATCAAAGCAAGCAAAAGTAACATGCCGTTAGAGAACCCAAAAATATTGGAAACGTATTATTTCAGATATTATTTCACATATAATCTGTTTTTTTTTGTCAATTTAGCGTTTAGATTTTAGAAACATTTGTTCAAGAAACACAGCTAAAAGTTTTAATGGGAAATAGAGAGCAATAAACCTTACAGAGTAACAATTTAAGCCAAAAGCAATTTACTAACGCCGATTTTTAAAAATGAAAAACATTATCGAAAAAACACAAACATAAAATGTCTAGTTTTTTGAAATGAAAAACAAAGTTGTTTGGAGTTTGCTATGATTTTAATTAGCCTTTAAACTTCATATCCTGAAATTAACCAATAGAAAAAAATATTATTTTGGCCAATTAAATAAAAATCCAACGTTACAACAAAATATGTTATTTTGTATTAAAATTTACATAAGAAATATACGAAAATGTAGCAGTTGTATTTAAATTACGTTAAGAAAATTTCATAAAATACAAAAACTTTTCTGAAATTTTAACGAAAAGACCAAAGTAGTACAGAGTAATATGCAATATAACAAAAAATACATAAAACAATTTATTTATTATGTTAAACATTGGACATAATACAAGTATATGTTATACGAGGGCTTGTAAATAGCCGAGATTGTAGAGATGACATTACTGCCCGTCTATTACAAACCCCTAGTTCCCAGTTTCTAATCTGAAAACTGGTGAAAAGCCGAGGTCGTAGGGATGTCGTTATTTATTTGGCGTTTTCCATTACAAACCCCAAATTCCAGGTTCTAATCAGAGAACTGATGAAAGCGTCATTTAAATAATATTCAATTCATTATTTATTAAAAAAATAATTAAGAATACGCATTGGTACTAGGCCCAGATAATTCTGGCAGATGGTGGCCTTAAATTTTTTTTTAATCTTTTATGGGTAATCATAGCCTTCTGTAACAGCTGTTTTGATCGATTTATAAATATTAATTTATGCGACTATAGTGGCTAAGTGACGGATCATGCGATACGAGCTTAAGGTTATGTTGCATTTATATACCAGAACGAGTGTATGTTTACCGCGCGAGCCGAAGGCGAGTGCGGTAATCACACGAGTTCTGGTATAAATGCAACATAACCTTAAGAGAGTATTATAAAATTGCGACTGTCAGATTCGTCACTTTAGCCACGCGTTACATACAATATTTTTTGCAACAACTGCTTCAAAAGTTCAATTTTTAGCAAATAAAACACAAATTGGATAAATATTTTATTAGTGACATTATAGCAAAGTAATCTATAAAATACTTTATTATACGCACGTGTGTTATAAAGTAAAACAAAACAGTATTACTTTATAGAACGGAGTGCGTTAAAATTTACTTTAAACACTACCGTACGAACGCATCAGAAGCTTCCATAAAAATTAAAGAATTACTTTTGAAACGGTACACAGCCATCTAAAATTGTACTTTTGATGCAAGTGTTAAAAAAAAAAAATTAATTTTCATATAAAAAATTAAATACATGATTTTAAAATTAAAAATATGTCCGATGTTCAACTTTAAGTATTACGTGTTTGATACAAAAAATTTTATCGTTTAAATGTCCGAGTCAATTTTCGACGTACGTCCAAAGATTGATTATCATTGCAGACTACGACTATAGCGCATTTACCGCCTCTATAGTCCAAATTTGCAACTAACCAGTTAACGCTGATTTTACAATGACATTTTCAAAATATTTTTAAAATACAATGTTTTTCGTTTGTATAGATATGACTTTTTGTAAAAAAAGTTTTAAAATTTGCTTTGTAGACTTAGAACCTTTCAAAGGTAACAAGAATGTAAGAATTCAGCAATATCAGAAAGATGTTAAAATAGGCAAAATAATATTATTTTCGCAGTAATAATTATTATATTTACGTAATCGATATTATATTATAACGAAATTATTTTATTATTTATTTATTAATTAATTAATTTATTTATTTATTAAATTGTATATAGCAAAACTAATTTAAAACCTGAACCCCACTTGTGTACTTGACAAATGCACCAATGTACCTACATTGTATAAGCAAATCAAGTGAATAATGAGGGCTGCCACACTTCTTTTTGACCAGCTGATGGCACCACTAGCAAGTGACGTATATGTCACTTTGAGGTCATTCAAATGCCTGTACTGTTTATATTTTCCACCACCTGATGGCGCCACTAGCAAGTAACGTATCTGTCATTCAAATCATTTAACAAAATCGCAGTTTTGTATTTATTTATTTATTCCTTAATAATGTATAAATAAAGAATGACTAAACACAAACCGTTAAACTCTAAACGTTTGACATACCTTACTTTCCACTAGCGTCATCTGACGAATAAAAAATGTATACACGCTTGACACATACCTTACTTGCCACTAGCCCTAGCTGGGTAATTGTTCCCAGGACTGGTGTAGTTGGCAAATATTCGTGCTTGGCAAATGTTTGTTTTGGTAATTGTCATGGCAACGAAAGACAAACCAGTTGTGGGAATGTACCGACAGGTGTCTACTGGTCACGTATACGATTATTTCCTGTCCTTATTTGCGGGACAAAATACCACTGACAAACATTTATACATTTATTTATTTATTGTAAATTATAGACGCGTCGACAACTTAGGTCATTAGCGTCTTATACATTTATACAAGTTCACAGTATACTCGTTTCACAAACAATAAATATATACAGGGTGGACCAGGTTATAGTAGCAATAATTCACCATTCGATGGTCCATCGAAAAATAAGTCGACATGCATAATTTTATTTTTTTCCAAAACGCTTCCTAACGGAGATACGCCCCTTCAAAATTTAGTTTTAAAATTCTTTTTTTTGTCCTAACTCTCAGGTCATTAATACGTTTTTGACCAAATTTGGTACAAGTATTTATGCAATAGATACTCATTATTTGACGTAAGTAACTTTTGTCAAAATTGTCAAGTGGCGTAGATACAGGGGGGTTGTTTCGCTTTTCCCGCCCTATTTTCTGCGCCACTGGATATTTTTAAAGAATAACATTTTTTTCGAATTCCCTGTTCAATTTAGAAAAAAAGAGTAACTCTTGCAAAATTTCGATTTGAGGCTTCGTTTACGAGATAATTAGTTGAAAGTTTAGAACACTTCTAAAATAGCCACCTATGAAAATAATAGGTCTGGAATCTTGTACAACAATTGTAAACTTTTTACTGTTTGACGAATTTAAATAAATAATTCATTAATTAAATTAAAAACAACAAATAAATAACTTATGAAAATAACCAACAAAGTAGGCGATACTTGGTTTTGAGATAATTTATGACACTTGTCAGTATTGATTTTTAAAACTGGACTTTGAAGGGCTGTATCTCCCTTAGGAAGCGTTTTCGGAAAAAAATAAAATTATGCATGTCTACTTATTTTTCGATGAACCATCGAATGGTGAATTATTGCTACTATAACTTGGTCCACCCTGTATATTTGTCAAGGAGGTACAGCAGTCCGTGGGATTCCGGCTTTAGAAAAAATATACAACACAAAGTGTTTTTTTTTGTTGTTTTTATTCTAGTCAAAAATACATGAACTGAGTGTATTTTAAAAAACAGTGATATTAGTTAAACATTAAAAGTCAAAAAATTGTTATTTGTGAAATTTTAGCATAAAAGTTTGTATAATAGGGTCGTTTCCTAACTATATCGAAAAAAAAAAAGAATTAACTAGATATCTACCTAAATTGTTTCCAGGCAGGGGCGGATCTAGGTTTTTCGGGGCCAAGGGCTTATTGAAGTCCAATGGGGCCCCATTTTTTACTACACGATAAGTGCTCATTGTTAATGAAAAAGTATTAAAAATGTATGATGATTATTCAATGTTTGTGAGCCCTTGACATTTGTGGGCCCTTGACACTTATGGGCCCTTGACACTTGTGGGCCCTTGACATTTGTGAGCCCTTGACATTTGTGAGCCTTTGACATTTATGGGCCCTTGACACTTGGGGGCCCTTTACACTTGGGGCCCAGGACTTAAGCCCTATTAGCCCTATGTAGATCCACCCCTGTTTCCAGGGTGTATTTTTTGTCACTAATTCACTAATTATAAGGAAATTGAGACAGATATTATAATATTTATTATTTTTCTTTTCTTTAACATACATTATTTTCACGAGGACACAAACAAAACAGTAACCAAAATGATTATCTCAAAAGATTCTTATCAGTAAATTCTAAACAATCCGGGTATATGACGTCATATCAACCCGCCAATTTTAAATTGTTCTTAAATTTACATTTTCAATAAAATAAAAAATGTGTCAATTAAATTGTTATCCATTATTAGCAGAGTTAGATAAAAAGGAATCTACCCTATTAAATATATCCTGAAAATGGTGAGGGATTACAGAAACTGAGATATTTTTTAAAAATATACTTTTTAAAAATATATGAAGATGGTAATGTATAACTTTTTCCAAAATCCAATAAAATTTATTTCAAATTCTACAAGCGTTTCACTAAAATTGAGAAACAAAAAAAATCATTACCTACATGCGTCATATTTTATTCTTATAATACTAGAACTCTGTAGTGAAACGCGAGTATTTTCTGCCAACTCGGCACGTCATCCTATGTTAGAGATACAGTCGAGGGCTCCGCTCCGTCGTGTCATCTCGAGAAATGTCGCCCCGACGATTTACTTTATCTCTAACATAGGATTTTCTATTTATTATTTGTCCTTGCACTATATGAAAGATTTTTAACAAACATTTTTTATAAAATCTTATACATTGTAGGTATAATGTGCTATCGTTTATAGAAAGTAACATTTATATCTTTTACAAAAAAATTAACTATAAAATATTTTTTAAAGTGACATATGGACCTTAATATTTTGGAAACATTTTCTTAGTTAATTTACAGTTACGTTCTGTTTTTGATCCTTTTCCATTTTTAAAGCTAATTGTTTTATATAAATGTCATTAATTTATTTGTTAATTTTTTTGAAGCTAGTCACCTGTATATATTCCTGATTACTCTGTGGCTACCTGATATTAATTAAAAACTATAAAAGAAAAACCAGAGGTCTCCACAAAAAAAAAACACTAATCTTATTGTTTAAGATTTGTCAATTTTGTGGACACCCAATAAATCAAAAAGCGTGTATTATTATGAACTTTTCAGGTATATACACTGAAACTGTAAGTATTTCAGTTTTTTATCTGACAGACAAGTGAAATATAGTCTCTAAACGGCGTAAAAAACCACTTCGTTATATAGGTCAAAAAAAAGCTGAGATGCATACTTAAAAGCTTGATTTACATCTCCGTAATCGTAGACGTAAACTTAATTTTCATTTTCTATGTATAACGTATTTTACGTATCTATAGGTTGTGTGCATGAAGCCTACTAGCGCTGCTAGCGGGCAATAGTGCACGATTGAACTCATTTTTTTAATTGTTGTTTTAGACTGCGAAATTTTTTAATAAACGAATACCATTTTATTTAGCTGTATGCAAATAGTATAAATAGCATAGCATAAAGGTACATGAAAATTATTTATTTTAATTTTTTTTTCTTCAATTTTAACGTATAATAAAAAATTAACTGATTAATTTATATCAGACTAGGAGGTGTACCTACATCTATGTCTATGGTTTATATTGACAGCATATAACCTCAAACCATGGCGCCTGTAATCTTGCGGACCGGGTTTAAAAGTGTCAAATTTATCAGATTTATAGTAATAATTTCCAAATAATTTAGAAGTTAAAAATCATGGTTTTACTTACTTGACTTTTTAAACAACAATGCTCACTGACAATTACAGATTCCGAGTTTAAAATGGAACTCACAACGAGCGTTCGCATCGATATTATTATAACTCCGCCCCCTTGCACACAGCCTATAATCTTCTTTTTACTAATGATTTGTTTAACAACCCCACTAAAATAACTTTAACATAGTTACCAAACTTTAAATCGCTTGTTCTTTAATCCAAAAATTTATAAAATATGTTTCGATTACCGACGCATAAAAAATGTTATAGTTATTTTTGCAGATTACGTAATACGATTAACGAGCTGTATCTGCTGCTTTAAAAAAGATTCGGTATTTCAGTGTTCTAGTAAAGATTCAACCTACAACAAAAAAATTATGTATTTGAAATTTTTTATTCCTTATCTACAAGCGAGCTAATGCAAATTTTTGTTTGCGATTAAGCATAAAATCTTTAATAGATATCTGAAAAATCAAATCTAAGGGAAATTGCCAGTGAAAACATTATATTATATTGTTTATATTACTGAATATTCATAAAACAATGGAGTAGCTTTGCATTTAAAAAACAGTAAACTACATATCATCAATTACCATAGACTTCTATGATATTTTGATAATGAAACGTAGAATTTTTTTTTCGAAACAAAATATTATTTATAGAAGATCTACATAAAAACACGTGGGATGTTTTTATACAAAATATTATATTTTTATTACCTACACTTTGAAATAAAACAAGTCAAAATTTTAACGCAAACCGTTCAAGACCATTCGAAAACTCTGAATCCCAACTAAAAAAACTTAAAAAAGATTAATAGAATTTTCTTTAACGGCTGATTAAACAATTAAGATTTTTATTGGATGAGCAGCCAAATTATATAATTATATTCCTACAATACCGGAAAAAATCATTTTACTAACCATAGTCACAATCAGGAATCTAGCCTGAACTTTTCCACTATCGCTGAAGAATGAGCTTACAGTACTCAACCGAAACATGTAACATATGTAAGGAATCAATTAATTTTCACAACATGCGAGTGTTAAATAAAGCTATGTTGTAGATATGAATCATCGGTATAGCGAGAGCTAAGCATGCAGGTGAAATTATTTCAAACACACAAAGGGGATACATTAAATAAGAACGCAGAAATGTTATAATTAACCATAATGATTGTTATTACAACATTAATATTCTAGTAAACTCAAAAAAGATATACGAGTATTTTCAGTGGTTGGTGAAACATGCTGTGGTAGTCATTTACACGGCCGTGGGTGTTTTTTGCGTAACAACGTCTGTCTGATATGAAAGAAATAAAAATCATTTTACTGTGTATATTTGTTAGTATGCCCATTTGTTACTCAGAATGAACTATTCGACGCGACATCTCTCGAGTGGAAAGACAAGGTTTTCACGTCGATAATGCAGTTTTCTTCAAGTCAGAAACTATTCGACGAGACATCTCTCGATTGGTAAGGGAAGTTTAGTTTTCGTACATGTATGCCTACCTGCGAAGTGAGACGTTGTCACGTCAAAATTATTGTCACTACTCATCAGCCTTAAACCTACACCCTTATCCTAAACAAAGATTTATTTATATATTTTATAATCTAACAAACGTCTGTTTTCACTGTACCTACGCAAGAACTACTATAGTTTTCAATTTATGCAGTAATAAAATAGATATTACGTTTTCACTGGAGTTGACCTGTTATTAACATACATATTATGATTTGATATGTAGTTGTTAAGATAAATTATGTAATTGGCTTAACAGAAGTATTACTACATTATAAACATATTATTATATTCACCCTAGCCGAAAAAAGCAATAAAACATATTTTTAATCTGATGTAATTTCACTTTTTTATTCTTGTTAATTTTAATTTTTCCTTTTTCAGCAGCAGATTCAAATTATTTTAAAATAATTATAAGTTTTAATTTATTTATTGTAGATTATAGACGCGTCGACATCTCAGGTCATTAGCGTCTTTCAACTACACTAAATAACAACTATCTTAAAACTAAACAACATCACAAAACATCCATGAGCGCATGTGAGATTCGAACCCACGGCAGTCCAGTCCAGAGGTTGCGGCATTAAGCACACTAACCACTTCAAAAAATAATTATAAGTGATAAAATTAAAGTACGTGATATTTCACGTACTTTAAAATTCTTTTTCACCAGTAATACGTGAAAATAATAGCCATGTGTGTGCAGGAGATTCGGTTTCCACGATTCCTCTATTACAAGCCCCCAGTTCCCAGCTTCTAATCTGCGAACTGGTAAAAGCATCAATTGAATTTTCAATTTATTATTAAAAAATAATAAATAGAAAATATGAATTCAAATAACCCTGAGGACAGTGTGGTGTAACGGTTAGCGTAGCGGCCTTTGGATCACACTGTCGTGGATTCAAATCACACCTCCGCTCATGAATGTTTTGTGATGTCATTTAGTTTTAAGAGAATTGTTATTTAATGTATTTAAGACGCTAATGACCTAAGTTGTCGACGCGCCTATAATCTACAATAAATTAAAAATCAAATAACCCTGACTATCGGAGGCCTTAAAAAAACAAAGCGGCGTCACTTTTTACTTTTTATTTATACTTGTGTGATTACTAATAAATCGTTCCCTTATAATTTCGTCATGTGCCTCCGTCCGTCTGTCAGTGCCTCATAGCTCCTAAAATTTACAAGCGATTTTGATGAAAATTCAAACAGAGCTAGGGTCATATTTTCAATTAATACTTTTACCGGGCTTGAGAATAGCCGAGCGTGTAGCAATGCTGTTGTTTACATGGCGTTGCTATGGTTCCTCTATTACAAGTCCCCAGTTCCCGGGTTCTAGCCCGAGAGCTGGTAAAAGTGTCAATTGGATTTTCAATTTATTATTAAAAAAAATAATGAATTGAAAACATGAATTGGTGCTAGGGCCAAATAACCTTAGCTGTTGGTGGTCTTTAAAACACAATTTAATTTTCGCAGAAGTTTCGTACACTTTTCGTACACTTTTTGATGGTTGGCAACCCTAATTACATTTCTGACCAAAATAATATAATATACTAAAAACTGCGTTAAACAAACCGTCTATAGTAGACAAAAAAGAAAAACGAACAATCAGTATGGCGCTGACGAAATCAGAAAAGAAAACAAAGATAAAAGAGTCCTCGGGCGATATTTAACGCGTTAGAGAATATGAGAAGCGCAATCAGCAACAACAACAACAACATGAACTACAACTGAACTGTTCCCCAATAATGTTTTCACAACAAAAAGAAAACAGAGCAAAAGAGAGAATGGCGAACGCACTAATACCTAGACGACTGTCAGATGTCGGTCCAACGTCGCCAGACGAAATACGACGACTACTACGCAGTCATTTTCTTTAAGAAATTTTCACGCAACGAGTTAATCTGCGGTAACAATAGAACAATGATGTCACTTAGAGGGCAAGTGGCTTATGTCGAATTTAAAAAACATATTGTAACAAAACTGTTTTCTACGTGGGCGGAATAACTATTTATTTACAATAATTAAAAATGTATCAACAATTCAATAACAATCAAAGCAACAATTATATCTCAATTCTAACAGTCAACACAATAGTAATTCTCAAACAAAGTGAAACACTTCAATAGCACTGAACAAATAACTATACTGTATTTATTTCCGTTATTATGGAAAAATGGTCCCGGTCAAATTGGCTAAAAATTTAGTATGTTGTTGTTCGGATGGTCCTGATCAAAAGTCCTAATGGACAGAACACGCGAAAATCAATAAGTTCTGAGATATTTGGATTCACACACAAAATGTGTATATTTTTCGACGCTGCAAAAATACTTGCCTATAGCAAGAATATCGCATACTTGACTACAGCATTCCTTAATCTTATATTTCCAATATCGGATTGTTCCGAATACTATAAAAGGTCTATCAACATAAGGTCCCCCGAATTAGGTTCCCCAACTATGCTTAACATCAAAAGGTTTGCACACAATATAACACAAGCGACTAGGCCGTGCAGTCAGGGTCCATTCTGATTGGTCGAATACCCTATCTTGATGTCGTTTGATACATACATACACACCTAAACGAACGTAACAACTAACTAGTGAACTCTGTATACTAATATGGGTAGTTGATAGCGATTAAAAAATGGGTTTTGTATGTGGAGAATGTTCAAACACATATTCTTCAAGACAGGCATTTAATGTTCACAAAGTTAGAATGAAAACTTTAGGAAGGCTTGTAATCTAAATCTTTCTATAAAATAATAAAAGTCGATAAATTTTTTGACATTTCAAAATAAAACCTAATTTAATATTATTATTTGAAATATTAGGATGTCCAAAATTTATACAATAACAGTGTTCTTGAGAAATTGGAATAGAAAAATAAATTTTAATTAAGTTTTATTTTGAAATGTCAGAAAATTGATCGACTTTTATAGAAAGAATTAGATTACAAGCCTTACCTGAAGTTTTCATTTTAATTTTGTGAACATTAATGCCTGTCTTGGAGAATATGTATTTGAACATTCTCCACATACAAAACCCATTTTTTAATCGCTATAAACTATCCATCTTATAGTATACAGAGTTCACTAGTTAGTTGTTACGTTCGTTAAGGTGTGTCTGTGTGTCAAACGAGATCAAGATGGGGTATTCGACCAATCAGAATGGACCCTGACTGCAGAGTCTAGTCGCTTGTCAATATAACTGTTTCCGTCCCTGCAGCCTCTCCTTAATCTGAACAAAATGAGACCTTCAGATCAAAATATCTCAGAACCTACTGATTTTCGCGAGCTCTGTCCGCATTAGAACTTTTGATCTGGATCATTCAAACAACATACTGTTACAAAACCGTTTTCTGAGTTGGCGGAATAAATATTTATTTACAATAATTAAATGTTAACAAAAATAAATGCAACAACGAAAGGTCAATTCTAACAATAAAAAAAAAACTTAAACGGTAACTATTGAACTAAACGAGCCACTTAAATAACACTTAACTATATAGGTACAATTGACTACACTAATATTTATTTTCTCAGGTAAATTTATATCACGGTATTTATATCAGATTTATTTCTCTGTTCAACACTGTCACAGTACAATCTACACTGATTCCCGTTGACTGATCAATATTTATATCACCATTCACTGATTACCGATTGCGTGACACCGTCGACTGATCTCTGACTCACTCGTACTTCGCTTATATAGGTCGCGCAGCCCAGCCTAGTACGTTCTCGCGTTCACTAGAACATTCCGGCAGGTACTCGTTGTTCAGTATCTTCGATACCATTCCACGCTTTACTACTATGCCCTTTCTTTATCGTGGTTTTTATTGGATGCAGTGGCGTAACATCTTGGGGTTTGCTACAATACTAAATTTTTAGCTACGCTACTGACTAAGACCTTTGCTTTTGACCATTGGTCAAATGCACTGGAATCGTTTCATCAATATATACATATACGAACATGTCTGAGAAAATAAGATAGGACCTAATACCTAGATCCATCAGACAAGAGGATGAGAAGTGGAACGAATGTGGAGAACGGCCGACGGAGGATATTGCACGCGTGTATTTGTGTGCTCTACTGCAAAGGCTGAAGTACTCTAAAGACAGGACGTGGCTAAACTACCGGACTGGATTGTTGGGATGCAAGTATTGAAGAACATTGAGCAAGCAAAGGCAACACGATATCCGCTTTCGGACTTAGAAACGTTTACTGGATAGCTCTCTCCTCTCTCTCTCTTTTACTCTCCTTGTAACAGTTTTGCAATTTGTCATACAGAGTGTTCGTAAATTTTTACTCCTTGTGCACATTAATAAATACATTTTTAGAGTGTTAGGTCTCCATGTCACTATACTTATGAATAATAAGACGTATTAGAAATACCTTGTATTTTTGGTGTCCGTCTTGTGACTTCATGTGTTGTTAACACGACGCGTTTCAACAACGAGTTGCCATCTTCAGATGTGGTTAATTTTTTTATATTATAAAACACACATTGAGTATTCGTAACACGTTATAATATTATGATGCTAAGCTTGTCTATTATGTTGTGAATAATAGACAAGTGCTTAGCATCATAATATTATAACATGTTACGAATACTCAATGTGTGTTTTATAATATAAAAAATTAACCACACCTGAAGATGGCAACTCGTTGCTGAAACGCGTCGCGTTAACAACACATGAAGTCACAAGAAAGACACCAAAAATACAAGGTATTTCTAATACTTCTTATTACACTAATAAACATTATAAGTTCCAGCTCTTAGCGTGGAAAAGTATTCTGGACAACACCACTGTTGAGTCTTTTTGAAATAACATCAGTACCCTACATTGTCGACCACAACATTGTTTTGTTTTAGAAGTTTCTATGAGCTACACTTATGAAACAAACAAGTTTAATAAAAATTTAAATCTCGTAGTGACCTTATTTAGACCCGTTTTGATAAAATCAAATTTTATTGTGTTTTATTTATTAACTTCCCATTGGAAGTTATTGTAATGGGTCCGAAAATCGGAATCAAAAAGGAAAAAAAATTTTTATATTTCAAGGTCACTACACTATTTTTACACTACTTTTAGAAAGATGTCTGTGTGTGTGTGTGTATGTGTGTGTGTGTGTGTGTGTACGTACCTACGTACGTACGTACGTACGTATGTATGTGTCCATTTCTTTCTAAGACGAAATCTCGAGAATTAAAAATGATATCGACTACGTTAGGGTGCCAATCGACGCGTATTAACGTAAATATGATCTGAAAGAAATTTTTTCAAAATCGGTTCAGCCGTTCTTTTTTCTTAACCAAATAACCTCCAAAAAAGTAGATTTTACACAATATCTCGCGAATAAAAAATTATATTGACTTCGTAAGGGTGTCAATCGAGGCGTGTTAACGTCATTTTGATCCAACATAAATTTTATAAAAATCGGTTCAGCCGTTTTTTTTTTTTTTTTTTAATTATTGTTAAAAATAAATAATAATTATGTTTTAATGATTAAAATGATAACTTTTCTGTGTAATATCTAATTTAATTATTATTATTAAATATTTATCAAACTGGGAAGTTCGTCGTGTGGACCTCAAGGGTCGCACTTTAGTCCTAACAAACGACCCACCTCACGGCTTGTTTATTTTTAATTTTATATAAAGATCAACGATTTTATTAAATATCATCAACGAGATCTTTATATATACCACTAAAATGTTATTATTGACTTTAACTGATATGATGAAAAACATCAAATCGGCGGCAGACTAATTCAAATTATTTTTTTAGTCATTTTTTGTTGTCAGTATCTCGAATACGGCTCAACACAACATGGTGAATTTTATACAGAGATCAATAGAAATCAATAGAAAAGTATTAATTATTTGCAATTATTATCGTCTGCCTTGCAATTTTTTTTTACAAACCTGACATACCTCTCTCTCCATTATGAGGTCTGCCAGGTAGGCAAAAAAAACATTTATCGATATTTTAATACATTACATGTTCTACTAATTTTTATCCTAATATCTAAACACTTCAATATTGTTACGGATCACTCTGTATATAAACGTCAGGCAAGACTTCTGAGAAGCGGTGTCTGCTTGCTGAACAACGAGTAACTACGTGAAGTTTCTAGAGAACGCGAGAAGCACTGGGCTTCAGCCTCACAGCGTATATAAACGAGTGAGTGAAGCGATCAGACAATCAGTCAATGGTGAGTCGTGCAATCAAGTGGATCAGTAATATAAATAGCTCCGCGATATAAATACGCCTGATAAAATAAATATTAGTATAGTCAATTGTATATAATTAAGTGTTAATTACCGTTTAGTTATTGTTTACTTGTGTTGATTGTTAGAACTGACTTTTCGTTGTTGCATTTATTGTTATTGTATTTTTAATTATTGTAAATAAATATTTATTCCGCCAACTCAGAAAACAGTTTTGTAACAATATTTAGGACCTTATTTTTGTGAATTAATTTTTTTTTTGGATTTGAGAAGATTGTGGTTAAAAAATTTTTTAGAGGGAGAGATTTTAGATTATAGACGCTCGACAGCTGAAGTCATTAGCGACGGAATAAAATGAAAAAACTCAGTATTCAGCAGATACCCAGTTTCAGTAGGTACCTACTGTATATTCCTTCACTCAAATAGTTCCCGCAACTTTACTATCGAAGCGCTGACGAGCTTTTCCAAACTTATGTAAACACAACTACAAGCAAAGAAAAAAAATCATTCTAATACCTCAACAGGAAACGAATGTACCACTGAAAGACTTTTTTTGAAAAACGGGTGAAACTAAGATGACAAATCCATTTTTAAAAATATCTATAGTGAATTTATAACCTTGCCCTCAAAAACATAAAGTTCCCAAATAGAAGAAAGAAGTACAGAAAGTATTCGAGTAGGTATAGCAATAAATGAGAATGAAAGATACTTGAACCGATTTTCTTTCTTGATTTTCCAACAATCGTCTATTCAATATATCTTCATTTATGTCCACAACTGTTGGTGTCTGTAAGAGAAATCCTCTACTCTTCCATTGTTATAGAAGATCGATACTAAACGTGAACATTCAATATAGATGGTTCCAAGATTTCATTCCAACACGTGATGGTTCTGAAATTATCATCATATCTTTATATAGGTATATATTTCTTCTGTTCGTGTCTGTCCGTGTGTATGTGACTGAACTCCTCCTAAACGGCTGGTTTGATTTTGATGAAATTTTGTGTGTGTGATTAAGTTGATTCGAGAATGGTTTAGATTCACAATTTGATCCGAAATGTAGCAAACGAGCGAAGCGAATGAATAGTGTATTAATAAAGTTCAAGCGAACGATCGAAGCGAGTGTGTAGTGTATTAATAAAGTTAGAGCGAACGAGCGAAGCGAGTGGGTAGTGTATTAATAAAATTCGAGCGAACGAGCGAAGCGAGTGAGTAGTGTATTAATAAAATTCGAGCGAACGAGCGTAGCGAGTGAGAAATGTATTAATAATATTCTTAGCATCCGGGAAATTCCTAGCACCCGGACTTTCTTAGCACCCGGGCGAAGCCGGACCGGGCCGCTAGTTACCTATAAAATAAAGTCCCCCGCCACGTCCGTCTGTCTGTGTGTGCCCGATTTTCTCCGTAACTACTGAACGGATTTTATTCCGGTTTTCCCGATTGATAGATTGATTCACGAAGAAGGTTTACATATTTATAATTTAAAGTGCCCGGTCGGCTTCATTCGAGTGAAAATCGAAAGTAATCTCAGAAGATACGCATCCCATGCATAAAAACTATGTTCCGCTTAAACAAATATAGTGAGCTATAAGTGCATGACTCACTATCTTAAATGTTAAAACTCGACTATATATCTACACTAATATGTAAAAGAATTTTGAATCTATGTTATTTCAAAACTAGAGAACCACTGAGCCGATTTGAAAAATTCTTTGACTGTTTAAAAATCGAATGCTTAATGAATAGCATACGCTACATTTTTATTTTATTATTACGCTACGATTCTACGACAAAAACAAAAGAAGGATGAGAAATGAGCGAAAATAACCATTTGTATCCGTGTGAAGCTGCAGCTAGTATTTTTATAAAATAAACGTTAGGCATAAATAAGATTTAGACGCGCATTAAACACTACATGCTCTACTATATATAGATTACATAATATAACAAGGAGAAGCGTGCAAATATCCAAACACTAAATCTGAATCGCCAGACTTAAATGCTGCCACATTACTCACAATATTTACCACGAAATCTACTATACTCCTTATCTAACACAGACATGACACGGGATAGCCTACCAACCGTAAAGATCATCAAGTATTCAAATGTTTCTAAACTCGTTTATTTTCGAGGCTAAGCGAACACTGGCGATCGTTATATTTTTTCAAAACTTTTGGACACAATATTATTCATATCCATAATAATAAATACCTTATTTGTTTTATTTATTGTAGATTATACACGCGTCGACATCTTAGGTCATTAGCGTCTTATTAACATTAAATAACGAAATACTTAAAACTAAATGACATCACAAAACATCCATGAACGGAGGTGGGACAAATTCTGATCTAATAGGCGCTACGCTAACCATTGGTGCTAGGCCCAAATAACCTTTTAGCTGTTGGTAGTCTTTAAAACACAATTAATTAACTAAAAACTTAGGTTTCCTAGGCGGCAAGAGACATAAATAGATTTATCTACTTCCGTTCGAAAAAGATTTCGTGCCTAAAGAAATTTTACTTCAATTAATACCAACTATTGATTTTTATGATTTAATTTTTTATTTTTAATCATCAACAAAACAATGGAGAGTGTAAAAAGGGCCTTCAATTTTTTTTTCATTATTTCTCACACGTTAGATTCCATCCAAGCATCATTAATTATCTCACTGAAACAATGAAAAAAATTAAAGTGAATAAAACGATTCATTAAATTTGACGCTCCGGCATCATAATTATTAATTTATTCACTTTTAATTAAAATCTGTGCAGATTACGCTGGAGGCAAATAATGCCGTGCGCCGATCCGCGAGTAAAGAAATTAGAAGATACGATTTAAACTGTCGTTAAAGTACATGTAAATAAGTAGGTGTATATTATGTATATTGTATAAATATAGGATAAAGTTTAAAAAAATCGAAAAATACGACAACGATCAAAAACAGGATATATGAAACAAGCCCTTTTGAAATCGAAGCTCTATTTAAAAAACGCCTTAATAATTTACATAAAATCTACAAATATTTACAGGTTTTAATTTTACAATTTGCTCAGTGCATAATTTACAGTAATTTTTCCACTGACTGTATGTTGTAAGTAAGTGTTAATTACATGCTAATTGATTTTTAACTTCATTTTATAACTAGCGGTACCCGTCCGGCTTCGCCCGGGTACTAAGAAAGCCCGGGTGCAATACACTACTCACTCGCTTCGCTCGTTCGCTTTAATATTATAAATACACTATACTCATTCGCTTCGCTCGTTCGCTTTAATATTATAAATACACTACCCATTCGCTTCGCTCGTTCGCTTGAATATTAAAATTACATTACTCTCTCGGTTCGCTCGTTCGCTTGAATATTATAAATACACTTCTCACTCGCTTCGCTCGTTCGCTTGAATATTATAATTACGAACAAATTTGATTACCATAAAAAAAGTTATAGTGAGTCAACCTTAAAAGATAGACATATGCTGTCGCGGACTTTTTTTTAGAACTTTTAAAGGGGAACAATTCCGTCATACATGATTTTTGCGTAACTTTAACCGTTTACGCAGCGCACGCAACGGAAGCTCTCAAAAGGAATAATTTTTCCCGTTTTTGCAAACACTTTTGATTGATGCTCCGCTCCTATTGGTCGTAGCGTAATATTATACCTATAGCCTTCCTCAATAAATTGGCTATCTAACAAAAAAAATTTTTTTCAAATCAGACTGGTAGTTCCTGAGATTAGCGCGTTCAACCAAACAAACAAACAAACAAACAAACAAATAAATAAACAAACAAACAATTAAACAAACAAACAAACAAACTCTTCAGTTTTATAATATTAGTATAGATTACTGAAAAAAGACGAACAAAAAAAAGTAGTACTTGTCAATATCATTTTATTAAATTTGGTGAGCTTTCGTCTATCACTGAGTGTTCTTAATTCAATGATCTTTGTCTATCGAGCATCTCTCCGCCTCCATTTCAACTCTAATTGATAAAAATTAAACAAGTTAAATATTCAGCTGTGTCAGAAAAACGTAATTAAGTTTGAAACGGAATAAAGTGCTCATTAATAAATCTGTTAGAATAAGTTATACAACCTGTAGTGCTTAGTTCTCAGTGGCGCTCCTCTCTTTTTCAGATTTTTTGCATCGATAGTTTAGAAATTAGGGGGGGGGGAACGCTTTGACAACGACTTTGAAACTAAATATCTCGTGACTGAAGGGTTAAAATCAAAAGGTTCTAAAACATTTTTTGTTGAATTTTAGGAGACCTATCTAAAGACACTTCACTCAATGGGGTAACATATTTTGAGTACACTTTAAACTCTATGCGGAGGGGATCTAAAAAAATTATTTTTTTCAAAAATCTCAGTATCTCTGCTTTTGGGTCATGAATCTATGTCCGGATAACAAATTTCAAATTAATAGGTATATAAATGGGAAGATAAGAGGACTGTGACATACAGACAGACCGAAACTATAAGGTTTCCTAGTTTCTACGGAACCCGAAAATCAAGTTATTCTGATTTCAATAGAATTATATCGCTATTGGGATCCGTCAAATGAGCATATGACATCTGGTGGCAAAAAATTGTACTCAAAACGAGGGAAAATGTTACATGCTAACAGTGCAAATTTATCGTGAAATTGTTTATTACAAAAATAAAACAACTAAATTAACAAAAAGTTTATCGAAAATGGAATTCGCGACGTTTACTAATATCATGGCATTAAACACTATCAGTTATTGCATTATAAAACTTAATTATTTTCAAATGACATATGGAAAAACTGAATTTATGAATTAAAAAAATAATATGTCCGGCTTTGAGAATCCGTTCTCCTTCAACGAAATTCTTTTGTTTAGGATTCGTACCAGCCCAATCACAAATTGCACTTATATATTTTATCATTTCTTATCACTTTGAAAATCACAAAATTATACGCAAAAGTATACACCGTATAAGAAATTTCCTCCCTTCTGCGCTATGTTTTTTAAGCTCCACCCATCTGACGGATCCCATTAGGTAGAACATGATTGAATAGATAAATACTTACACAAACACTTGACAAATTCTACAAAATTATTATTCTCAACGATCGTTGCGGGTTTTTGATGATAATCGCAGAGAATAATAAATTTGTAAAATTTTTCAAGTGTTTGTATATTTATCTAACGAGTTATTCTTCAGAAATTGAATTCAACACATTTTTAGTGTATTTGCCATATGGCATATACACTATTGGCGTCGGTCGGATGGCGGGACCTAGGGGTAGGACCAAAATTTCTCGACGTTTCATAGCCTCCTAAACAGTTTGGCACCATTTTTAGAAATGTTTATATATATATATATATATATATATATATGTATATATATATTTAATAATAATATATGTGTGTGTGTGTTCGCGGCATAACTCTCGAAGGACTTAATTGATTTGAACGAAATTTAGTAGACACGTTGGAATCAATCACCGCACGAAACCTATTTAAAATGGGCCCAATCGGACCATTTTAAGGGTAATTTTTAGGGGTTGAAAAAAGTTTTTGGACCCAAAAATACCGAAAAAAATCTCAGAATTGTTTCAAAATTGGAATTTAACCCTTTAGTAGAGATTAAAATATGTTGCTAAAATTTTAACAAAATCGGTACGACAGGACCGGACTTACAAATTTTATGAAAACACTAGTTTACGGATAGTGATTTATATGCTGATGGGTGTATTTAATTTGGTACAGAGGCTGCATTGATAATAATATTGAAATTAGGAAAAAAAATATTATTTTAAGGAATGTATTAATGGGTTAAATTTTTCATTTTGTCCAAAAACAAACTTAAGTTCTCATAATAAAGCCTCAAGGCCTGTATTAGCAAATATACTATATGTCGGCAGGGTTTTGGCACTGCGACCCGAGTTTTTATTATTTCGATGCATTTTTCAAATATAATTTATAGTATTTTTGTGATAGGTAACTTAAAAAAAACGTTTTGTAAGATTGTTTATTTCTCTGTAACCGATATAATATATCGTTTATATTATTTTTTTATTGCGTGGATGTGAAAACTTGATAATATGTATTCTTATAGTGCCAATATAAAACACGGTGAAGCGAAAATATAGCCTTTGGGTTATTACTACATATATATCTATCTACAGAAAGCTTATATTATATTGTCAGAAAAGTTAACGACATATCAACGCTAAATTCAGCTATTTCAGTTACCAAATCGTTTTTAAAGAAGGATTCGTACCTTAAGTTCCGATTTTCTGCATAGTAATTTTATGTGTCAAGTGAATCGTTTCTTATGACATAACCTGTGGTCAGTGGCAGCCAACTTTTAGTTAAGACTCGAAGACATTTTTAACAAACTTAAAAAAAAGAGATCATAAAAATATACATATATGTTTTGTATATTATGTTTGTAGGTATGTAAGCAGTGGCGTAACTTCACTTCGCGGGGCCCAGGTGTAAAATTTTTTTTGGGGCTCCCCCTCCCCTACTTTACCCAACTAAGAAAAAATTTCAATTATTCATGACATCATCATCCCATCAACATTTGATTGTATTCTCAAAATGTTCTACGTCATATTATATGAACGACTCTAATTAAAAGAAGTTCTACTGGTATTCTTCAGACAATAATATTGCGCTCTTTTATATTTAAGGATAAATAAATCCTCCAGTCGTCTTCATCAAATCATAATTATTGACATAAACGATATAGAGTTTGCTAAGAATTTCATATTAAAAAGCAATTAATTGAAACAATAGTATTTGAATCTAGAAAGTAAATGCAATCTGCGCTTAGATCATATATAATTGGACTGAGAAAAAAATCGAGTGTAAGGATTAATCAATCAGTAGTTGACCCAAAAATTGGGAGCCCCTCAAGGTTAGGGGGCCCCGGTGATTGCCACCTGGAACACCTGTGGTAGATACGCCACTGTATGTAAGTACGCGATTGTCTCAAGAACTACTAAAAAAAACACTAAAAACTGTGAAGTTATTTTTAACTTCCCATTGGAAGTTATTGTAAAAGGGTCCGAAAATCTAAATCAAAATGTATAACAAATTTTTATGTTTCAAGGCCACTACACTATTTTTAGAAAGATGTCTGTGTGTGTGTGTATGTGTGTGTGTACGCATGTACGTACGTATGTGTCCATTTCTTTCTAAGACGATATCTCGAGAATGAAAAATGATATCGACTACGTTAGGGTACCAATCGACGCGTATTAACGTAAATATGATCTGAAAGAAATTTTTTCAAAATCGGTTCAGCCGTTCTTTTTTCTTAACCAAATAGACTCCAAAAAAGTAGATTTTACACAATATCTCGCGAATAAAAAATTATATAGACTTCGTAAGGGTGTCAATCGAGGCGTGTTAACGTCATTTTGATCCGACATAAATTTTATAAAAATCGGTTCAGTCTTTTTTTTTTAATTATTGTTAAAAATAAATAATAATTATGTTTTAATGATTAAAATGATTACTTTTCTGTATAATATCAAATTTAATTATTATTATTAAATATTTATCAAACTGGGAAGTTCGTCGTGTGGACCTCAAGGATCGCAGTTTAGTCTTAATAAACGACCCACCTTACGGCTTGTTTAAAATTATTTTTATCGATAGTGAATTACCTTTAACAAAAGTTAGTTTTGTACCAGGCACGTCACGTGTCAGCAACTAAACAAATGCTTTTCGAAACAAGCAGGAAGCAATAACAAGGTACCATAAAAATAAAAATAAAACAGTTTATTTTATACCGCTTCAGTTTAGACCACAGGGAATTTCTGTAATATAATAATATTAAAGTAGATGAAAAATACCTATATATTATCTTTGTCGAGCGAAATCAGCCGTTTTTAATATCACATTTTTCATTAATTTATTCAACGTATAGAAAGTCCATTCCGAAGATATAAATCACAGTTCCGATGCCTCTTCGTTTCCTGTTTTGTTCATTTAAGGTTAAGAACTATCTAATATCCAAATCAAAGTATCTTAATGTAACTGCAGTTCACTCAGAAAGTAAAAAATCTCTCGGTAAATTTCAAACTGTGGTCATTGAAGACATTTTGTTCAACACCCGCAAGAAATATGTAATTTCGTGGCTGTACTGAGAGTGGGCGAAATAATGAATTCTCTGACTGTAGACGTAGAGAGTGGGCGAAATAATGAATTCTCTGACTGTAGACGTAGAGAGTGGGCGAAATAATGAATTCTCTGACTGTAGACGTAGAGAGTGGGCGAAATAGCATTTCGCCCAAGCTCATTACGGGGAACGTTTAGGCAAGTGTTGATAGTTTCGTCAATCAATCAGGTCACCCATTATTTTGCCCACGCTCAGCAGAGCCACGAAATGACATATTTCTTGCGGTAGTTGAACAAAATATTGTGTGCGACTATTGGTCGAAAGAGGAGATTCCTCGAGTGAATAAGGGTGAATAAGGCATACTGAACAGCTGGTGAACAGTAATCTTAGAATCTCCTAATCAAAAATGTGTTAAATTTTTGATTTTGAGATTCTAAGATTACTGTTTTCTCCGTGTTTTATTCTGTGGTGTTACAATATTAACAATACTGTTAGTATTATTGTTTTAGAGCCACTGATTAGATTATGTTACACAGAATTAGTGATTATGTGATTTAATTATTTTAATAGTTGGATTTTGTATCAAATAGCCATGTTTTTTTTAAAAAAAGGAAAAAAATTGTGTCTGTTGAACAAATGAATTTTAATGAAATTATTATGATCAATTATTTCAAAAGGATTGTTGAATATTATATTATCGCTGTAAATGAATGATGACTACAGATTATTACTGACATACTCGTGTTATGTTTTAAGGTTTGTAATAAGATATATTATAAGTTTGTATGAGTTGTACAGTAATGTATGTGGTTATTATTCACAGAGCCTGAAGAAGTCTAAAATATAGACGAAACGTTGCGAATTAAAACTTTAACTGAGTTTCAATCAACCCACGGTCCAAGTTCCCATTAATCTCTTATATATAGTTACGATGGACATGACAACTAATTACATTATTGTTAATTGTTAGTATTATTGTTAATAATACAGGAATAACACGCACGTCGTGACTAAATACATAATTAAATGAATGCATAATGACTGATTACAGCATTATGTTACGTCATTATTCTTTCAATAGTTGCTTCATATTTACCGATTGCAGTAATTATGCATACATTTAATTATTGTTAATATTGTAAAACCACAGAATAAAACCCAAAGGAAAATGAATTTGTTTTCAGGTTTTTCGTCACCCAATATTATTTTGCAGAGTCGAATATTCGGAAAAATAAAATTAAGAAAAATCGCAGTATAGTGGACAAAATATTTGATTTATTAAATTAAATGTTCGACGTTTCGTCTATAGATTTAGACTTTTTCAAGTACATACATAAAAATGAAAATCAATACTAATCTTACGTTAATTTCTATGGTTAGTAATTAATATTAATTTTCATAAAAATTGTTATTTTTATGTATGTACTTGAAAAAGTCTAAATCTATAGACGAAACGTCGTACATTTAATTTAATAAATCAAATATTTTGTCCACTATCCTGCGATTTTTCTTAATTTCATTATAATCACGATACGATTTCTAATATAAATTCGGAAAAATATCTGAAATAATTCTTTGCAGTTTGGACACACAACAGTTCTGAATCGAACCATTTAATGAAACAAAAGGGTATGTTGATTTTTATTTTTCAGCAAAAGTAAACAGAAATGTAGTAAAATAATAAATCAATATAAATATTCAGAACACGTAGTATTTTGATGATAAATCAAATTTTTAGAATTTACTTTCTTCGAATTTTCCTGAACTCCACAAAAAATATTAAAATAATTAAATTTCAAAACAAATGTTGTTTTTTAATTTTATTAAAAAATATTGATAACCATGTAAGGTACTTGCGGCAAATATGGCCCACCCTGATTTAAAATGATTTTTACTTTTAACCCTGATTTTTTATGGGCACTAAAAACAACATAACATTGAACATTTTTAGGGTCTAAAATTAACAGCACTCAAACTCATCAAATGTTTGCATATTTTTCCCATCGCAAACCTAAAACAAACGGGAAGAATTCGCAAATCTATTTTATGAATGTTATTTAGTGGAGTTGGTTACTAAGACCCACTGTTGGATTATATGACCAGCGGTTCATATAACCCGCCAACGCATTGGGCCATATTATCCGAAAGGGTAACTGAACAACATTATCATGATAAATAAGGCGAGCGAGTGCAATATCAATTAAATATTTCACGCACAGATTCCTAACAAAATGACAGTTACCCCTGACCTTTCACAGCTTCCACTTCAGACGTAACAACGAATAAAAAAATTGACAAATAACTTAAACAAATAACAACAGCATGTCAATACACCCGCAAAAACAAACGAATGAACTATTGTCGGAAGTTTTGTAGCGGGGGGCTGCGGGAAATAAAACCGTCAGTAGTGAGTAACATAAGCAACTTTATGACGTTGTCAGATCGTCGGCAGATATTTTAGTTTGCGCAGGACAAATGTTGGGCCATATTACCCTCTGGGCCATATTTGCCGCCAGTACGTTATTTATAGTCCAGCAATCAGGTACTTTTTACCTGGAAAGTATTCCGAAGTTAATGATATTTTGGTATGTTGTTTGTGGGTACTCTGACTTTTCGTTGTTGCATTTATTGTTATTGTATTTATAAATATTGTAAATAAATATTTAATCCGCCAACTCAGAAAACAGTTTTGTAACAATAATCAAAGGTCAAAGAAACCCAAGCGTAGATTTATGAGTTTTCCGCTGACCAGAATCCCATAAAAAATGTAACTTTATTATTAATAACCAAAGATTTTGGGAAACTGGAATTAAATTTCGGGACACCTATGTACAATACGACGTCACAAACGAATATTCGAGTTCAAGGCTGAGAGGCTCGTCGAGTTTATCTGACCATGTCGTGAAATAACCAATAAAATGTTTTTATGAAACTATCACTTGTGAATATTTCCATTCTAAATGAAAGGAAAACTTTAGTTTATTGCAGTGCGCAGGCCGACAAAACAGCTCCTATTTGAGTCGTTTGTCCTTTAAGTCCTGTTTGAACTGCATACGGATGTCCCACAAATGAGTTATATACACTAAATTTAAATATGAGTTTGAATTCCTTGTTAAAGTTATCCCCCAGGGGGAGCATTGGAATGTAGTTGCTCTCGCAATTGCATTCCAATGTTCTTTAGGAATTGGCGTTCGAGCTCGTACCAGTCGATTTGTGTATGCCGGCTGGCAAATTCTAATACACAAATGGATTATTAATTGTTGTGTTGAAAATGCTAATGACCTGAATTGTCGACGCATCTATAACTACCTACAATAATAAAAAAAAATGTTAAAGTTATTAAACTTCTCACACGACTGCGGAAAAGTTTGCGCAAAGCGTTAAACGATACGTGCGCCTCAATACTTTAGATACAATGAACTATAAGTTTTAAAGAAAATCCGCTAGATGACACTACAAACTTATTTTAAACTATTTATGGTTATGACGCTCCGTCGTAATTCAAACAATAGTTCTTAACACGGTCACTCTAAAAGATGTCGCGACGGAACGTTAATATAACTGGTGTGCAAGCTTTCACGGCCGGCATTGTTCCATGTCTTCATGGTTTCCGGGCTTGTAGGCCGTGGTCTCAGTAAAACCTGGACACCAGCACTCCGACATACAAAACCAATTACCAATCGTACAAGGACGGAATACGACCGAGTAGAGAACTCACCCCCACCACTACACACTGCGCAGTTGACTAATAACAGAGAGACGAACTACGACCGAACAGAGAACACACTGGTACTAGGCATAAAAAAGGGAGGACACCAGTCACTGACACACTGACCTGTGAGCCGCCAAGGAGGACACTTCGACCGCTGCCACATCGCCTTTGAGAATGTCTACCGCAGTTGTAGACGAAACGTCAGGTAGAAATACCACCGGACCACGGCCTACAAGCCCGGAAACCATGAAGTCTTGGTTAATATAACTAGGGGTCGACAAGACAAGAATTCTTGTCTTGACAATAACTTCTTGTCTTGACGTTTTCTTGACATCTTATGTCTTGTCTTGACTCAAGAAATTTCAAGATCTTGAAATTTCTTGATTAACCGGTGACACCGTACATGGTGATTCCTCGCCTCGTGCTAACACGGCAATCTGGTGGTCCCCCGATCTTTATTTGTTTTCTGACGAACGCAAATAACTCAGAATCTTGGAAGTATGAAATTGAAAAATACTTAGGCCGGGCGTCGGTTACTGGGGGGGCCGAAAATGCCCCGCGCGAAGCCGGATTTTCTCGGAACGCCAGCAACATCTTACATCTGTAGGTACCTGCGGGAAGGCTATAAAAAGACCAGCTTTAACAATAACAAAGCCAAGAAATCGGCTAGGCGTTGACTCCATAAGAAGTCTTATGTGCCTTAATTCATGGCTTATATATATGTGTGTGTGTACACGATAACTCTCGACAGACTTAATCGATTTAAACGAAATTTGGTACACACATTGGAACCCATCACCGCACGAAGCCTATTTAAAATGGGCCCGGTCGGGCCATTTTAAGGGTAGTTTTTAGGAGTTTAAAAAAGTTTTTGGGCCCAAAAATACCGAAAAAAATCTCAGAATTGTTTCAAAATTGGAATTTAAGCCTATGGTAGAGATTAAAATGTGTTGCTAAAATTTTAACAAAATCGGCACAACATGACCGGACTTACAAATTTTATGAAACCACTAGTTCGCGGATAGTGATTTATTTGCTGACGGGTGTATTTAATTTGGTACAGAGGTTGCATTGATAATAATATTGAAATTAAGAAAAATAATATTATTTTAAGGGATGTATTAAGGGGTTAAATTTTTTGATTTTGTCCAAAAACAAACTTAAGTTCACATAATAAAGCCACAAGACCTTATTAGCAAATACACTATATTATTGTCGGCAGGGTTTGGCACTGCGACCCGAGTTTTTTCATTTATTGTTTATTTACATTTTTGTGAATCGGTCTAGCAAAAAATGTGTTCAGTAAATTAAAATAATACGTTATGTTATGTTAAAATATGTTATCTTTTTCACAAATAAATATACGTTTTAGCGTTTTCATTGTTAGTCAAGATATTTCAAGATTTCTTGTTTTCTTGACAAGAAATCTTGGTATTGACATAACATTTCTTGTCTTGTCTTGAAATCTAAAATTACTTCTTGTCTTGATCTTGTCTTGAAATCAAGACAAGATCAAGACAAGATCTTGAAATTTTCAAGAATTTGGCGACCCCTAAATATAACTTTCAAAAATATTAGCACTAGCATGTAGTGCGTTTCGTAGTTAATGTGACTATATATATACGAGGGAAACAAATTCTGTCCTCGTGGCACTGTGGAGTAATTGGAAACTTAACCAGCTGGAACAACATTTAAATACTTGCAAAAACTTAGTTTAAAATCATCGCATAGGATGGCTTGACTTTCGCTCGCTTTCGACGAAAACACTTTACTTTTGATCTGCGCACATTTATTTGACGTCATTGGGATGCGAAAGTCAACTTTCGTCCCCGAAAATATGTACCTATGTAATGATGCACCAGTATTACAAAAAAATTATTTTGTTACTTGGAAGATTTTTCGCCTAAAAATTATTTTTTAATAAAAATAGTTTGTTCGGATCGAATAGAGAGTTCGGTATAACGTTTTTCGAATTCAATGAGAGAAATGAAAAAAAAAACGGGAAACTAGCAACGACTGCGAACGAACGAAAGGAAGAGCTCCAGCAGCGAACGCGTAGGGCTTCGCCCCTACATTTATTATTTATGTGATACAATTTATATGCTGATCATACGGAGAAATATCCGGTCTGCTTTATGGCCATATATCAAAACATATAACTATTTGAATTTAAGATATTGCTCAATATTATTTTATTTGTTTTCAGTATATATTCAATAGATTGGAAAATTTTGCAAATAAAGATATACTATTCTATACTTTTGACAGCGGCGAAACGGGAATGTTGAAGGGGGGAAAACTTTAATTTAAATTTAAGCTATATGCCAACCTTGAAAAAACTAAGGCAACTAACCCAGACTTACTGTATATCTATGTACCAAACATGTAAATGAAATAAAAAAAATTCGACTGATGACCAGTTCTATACTTCCCACCTAATAAATATTTGCAAAAAATAAACACTCTTTTTTTATTCTTTGAAAAAAAGCATGGCCCTCTTTTTTGTTTAGTGATCTACTGACAGCTAGCTAAATATAACAAAAATCATGGTTACCTTGATTTACGTACAATTTTTATTTTTTTTAGTAAAATATTTTTTTTCTCGAAAACTGTACATTTTAGAGAAAAAAATATTTACATTTTTTTCATATTATAATATCTAGAATTCATTTATAATTTTTTTTACCTATGTTAATACGTGACATTGAGAACGTTTTTTTTAATATCTCAGGATCCACTGAACCGATTTGACTCAATAAATCTAATCAGATCTAAATTAAAGGCTGATAAACACAATAGAACAATCGGCATGGCCGTATGTTGTTCCATTTTTACGATATCGAAGGCGAAAAATTGACCACACACACACACACACACATATAGACATCAGTCAGAAAATGATCTTAAACGATTGCTAGGGTCTCAAAACGTGAAAATCTGTTAAAATCTCGAAATATTTTTTTCGGACTAAATCTATTAGGTACTTCCCTACCATAGTAGAGGTGGGAAGTGAAAAAACCGGAGCTTCAAGAAATCAGGCCCAGACTCGGTAACCATTTTGCTACCAGGCCATTTCTTTGACTGTCCATCAGTACTAAAAAGAAAAAAATAATATTTAATTTAGGTTCATAACTGTAAAAGTGCGTTTGTAAATTCTATGACGTTTATTACAATTACATATAGGTAATTAATAACCTAAATTAAATATTATTTTTGAAGTGAAAACTTCCTTAGGCGCGTTAGGCACTTTTTGCCTGGGTACTGAAAAAATGTGAAGCGTTCCAACTACTTCCGTAAGAATTCGCAAGCCTACCGTAAGAATTCGCAACATATATACGTCTTATATTATAAAAACGGACGTCTACATCACTTCGACTCATAGCGCAGTGGTTACGTCTTTGCGTTCTATGCATAGGAACCTGGGTTCGAGACCTGATGGCAGCGTAGAATTTTTGGCGTTTTTTTTCTAAATTCTGCATGATATTTATTTATATATTTTTTAATTTTTGTTATATTCTTTCTTTGACAATAATTATAATTTTTTTGAAACCAAGGTGGAATTAATTAAAAATACAATTTTAGTATTTTAATAATAAATTATTTTTAGTTCATAAATGCGCTATAATAGATGACACCAAAAATTAGAAAATCTGAAGTTTTCACTTCTGTTGTGTGGTCATAAGCACACACCCATTTTTTTTTCTTTTTAGTACATTTTAATAAAAGCTTTTTCAAAAAATAATTTTCAACTAGTTTATTTTAAAATTTTTAGTCATTATAATATCATATTATATAAAAAAGCATGTAAAAATGACTAGAGACACGTTCTCCCACCACCACTACCGGGACTTCCACCATATGACTTTTTAAATAAAATCGTTTTCTCTTGTATTTACTATTTTTATTTTTTTTCTAAACATTATGTCAACTAAATGTGTTCCCAGGTCCCCTCCGCTGTTGATTTTGGATTATTATAGAGGCCAGAGAGATCAATAAACATAATTTAAAAAATACATACCAATAAAATCGCTGTAGTTCTTTTAAAAGGTGAAATTTCGCAATATCGCATTCAAGTCGTGATAAACACGAAAATACCAGATTTAGGTCTGGAGAACCCTTTATAAAAGTGTTAGTAAATATCCTAAAGAAAACAATTCGGGCATAAAAACAACCCCGTTGTATTTAACTATCAAAAGTTATACGCGATTTAAGTTAGATAAAGTTAGATAAAAGAAGTACAATATTTTGAACACCCTGTATAATAAATTATTTTTTTGAATACAAAAATTAATTTGCCCTTTCATTACCTATTGATCTCCAAAATATCAGTTTGATAAAGTTTTTCGTTTGGGCTATCTCGAATTTTAGGTTAAGGTCTGCATATGTCAAAAATTTCAAAAAAACTTGAATAACTCAAAAACTACTAATTTTTCGAGCAACGCTTCCCTTACAGTTTCTATTTACAATTAGGTGCAGAATTCAAAAAACAAATAAAAATAGGGTGCTGCATTAAAAAAAACATAACTTTGGTCTGCCACGCTTAAATAGGACAACCTGTATAATTGAAAATATTTTCCAGCTGTAGAGTAGATCGAACCTAACAACTTTTGTCTGAAACATGTTTCCGTAAGCGTCTTCATTTTCGAAATAAACTTGCCTTTGTTCCTCGCGTGAACACCCTGTACAAGCGACAACTCAAAAATAAAAACTAAATAACTTAATCATAAGTTATGTTTTGAATCACGTCCAGGAAAATTAAATATAATAAAAGTAAATTACAGGTAGTCAGGACATTTAATAAAACAGAACTCTGCTTTGATTTTAGTTGAACGTTTCGTCCTTTTATTAGGACTTCTTCAGCAACTCGTATGATTGAGTTGCTGAAGAAGTCCTAATAAAAGGACGAAACGTTCAACTAAAATCAAAGCAGAGTTCTGTTTTATTAAATGTCCTGACTACCTGTAATTTACTTTCATTATACTTAATCATAAGGTCGTATCATATTTCATCAAATTGAACTTGGATTTTAAATATCAGTTACTATTTTACAATATACTAGCTGTACCCGCGGCTTCGCTCGCCCTCAATTCGTACATAACGGGATTCCGCTGCTTCCTGACGACCTAACATAATGATTTGTTCCATTTTAAGTTAGACTTTAAGCTAACGATTAATAATAATTTTATCGACTCTAATCTACGCCACTGGCGCTTCATATACCGCCGCTTTAGAATATATTAATTTTATAGCGCATATATAGTTAGAATGAATGTGCCAACAGGTTATAGCTTTTTTATACCGCCTGCATATTTTTAGTGTATTTGCCATATGGCACATACACTATTGGCGTCGGTCGGATGGTGGGACCTAGGGGTCGGACCAAAATTTCTCGACGTTTCATAACCTCCTGAACACTTTGGCACCATTTTTGGAAATGTCTATTTATATATGTATATATATATATGTGTACGGGCTATAACTTTCGAAAAAGTTAATCGATTTTGACGAAATTTGGTAGGCACGTTGGAATCTATCACCGCACGAAGCCTATTTAAAATGGGCCCGATCGGACCATTTTAAGGGTGGTTTTTAGGGGTTGAAAAAAGTTTTGGGGCCCAAAAATATCGAAAAAATTTCCCGAATCGTTTCAAAATTAAAATTTAACCCTTTAGTAAAGATTAAAATGTGGTGCTAAAATTTAAATAAAATCGGCCCGATAGAACCGGACTTACGATTTTTATGAAAACATTAGTTTGCGGATACGGATTTCCTTACTGAAAGGTGTATTTAATTTGGTGCAGATGCTGTATTGATAACAATATTGCAATTAAGAAAAAAATTATTATTGTAAGGGATGTATTAAGGGGTTAAATTTTTATTTTGTACAAAAACAAACTTAAATTCACATAATAACGCCACAATGCCTGTACTAGCAAATACACTATATTGTCGGCAGGGTTTGGCACTGCGACCCGAGTTTTTATTTATATATATTTTCGATTTTATAATCCTTGACCCGATTATATTAACGGTCAATATTTTTAGCCACATGTATTTCACAGATATGAAAACTTAGCCATTTTTTATTTTGCCTATATTATAATATCTTATCGTTAACTCGACTTTTTTTCAGAAAACACGTCACGAAAGATCTTTTGATGTATGTTCACCTTAATAATTTCAATAGTTTATTATTTGTTGTGTATATAATTAAATAAAAATTAGTAAAAAAAACTTTTTAGAGACAAGCGTTTATTTAAAGGCACTAAAAAAGAAAAAATAATATTTAATAATTTAGGTTCATAATTAATAAAAGCGTGGGTCGTAACTAGTAAATAGAGTTCACAACCCACGCTTTTATTAATTATGAACCTAAATTATTAGTGTATTTGCCATAATATGGCACATACACTATTGGCGTCGGTCGGATGGCGGGACCTAGGGGTCGGACCAAAATTTCTCGACGTTTCATAGCCTCCTGAACACTTTGGCACCATTTTTAAAAATGTTTATATATATATATGTATGTATATATATATTTATATATATATATATATTTATATATATATGTGTGTACACGATAACTCTCGACAGACTTAATCGATTGAAACGAAATTTGGTACACACATTGGAACCCATCACCGCAAGAAGCCTATTTAAAATGGGCCCGATCGGACCATTTTCAGGGTTGTATTTAGGGGTTCCAAAAAGTTTTTGGGCCCAAAAATACCGAAAAATTTGTCAGAATCGTTTCAAAATTGAAATTTAACTCTTTAGTAAAGATTAAAATGTGCTGCTAAAATTTTAATAAAATCGGCCCGACAGGACCGGACTTTCAAATTTTATGAAAACACTAGTTTGTTGATACGGATTTACTTATGGAAGGGTGTATTTAATTGGGTGTACTGATAAAATCCATGTCTAATATTGAAATTTAGAAAAAATTAATTATTTTAAGGGATGTATTAAGGGGTTAAATTTTTTATTTTGTCCAAAAACAAACTTAAGTTCACATAATAAAGCCACAATGCCAGTATTAGCAAATACACTATATTATCGGCAGGGTTTTGGCACTGCGACCCGAGTTTTTTTTTCCTTTTTAGTGCATTTAAATAAAAGCTTGTCTCTAAAAAGTTTTTTTTACTAATATTTATTTTGTTCATTTTAGTCTTTCAAAATTCTACCTCCCTTTGACACCCATAGGGGTTGAATTTCGAAAAATCCTTTCTTAGTGGATGCTTACGTCAGAAAAGATACCAACTGTCCAAATTTCAAGTTTCTAGCTTCAGCTATTTGGCCTGGACGTTGATTAGTCAAAAAACCCTACATCCCCGTTTGAACCCCTTAGGGGTTGAATTTATTTCTAAAAACGATTTATGCATGTATTGTCATCGGGAATACATATGTGTACAAAATTTCAAATCGACGGGTACGTGGAAGTCGTTCAAAATTGACTTGCAAGTTTTGACCTAAACAAACATACAATGCAAGAAATAAAAACTTGTAAAAACACATTTTTTATCAGGATCGATTTAGAATTCTACAATGCTTTTCTAATGAAGAAATATGTTTAGAAAGATATCTGTGTGTGTGTGTGTGTGTACGTACGTATGTGTCCATTTCTTTCTAAGACGAAATCTCGAGAATGAAAAATGATATCAACTACGTTACGGTGCCAATCGACGCGTATTAACGTAAATATGATCTGAAAGAAATTTTTTTTAAAATCGGTTCAGCCGTTCTTTTTTCTTAACCAAATAGACTCCAAAAAAGTAGATTTTACATAATATCTCGCGAATAAAAAATTATATCGACTTCGTAAGGGTGTCAATCGAGGCGTGTTAACGTCATTTTAATCCGACATAAATTTAATAAAAACATCCGTTTTTTTTTTTATTATTATTGTTAAAGATAAATAATAATTATGTTTTAATGATTAAAATGATTACTTTTCTGTGTAATATCTAATTTAATTATTATTATTAAATATTTATCAAACTGGGAAGTTCGTCGTGTGGACCTCAAGGGTCGCACTTTAGTCCTAATAAACGACCCACCTCGCGGCCTGTTTTAATTTTATTTAAAGAAATTAGTGTTTCGGCATCTATGGCCACTAAAAATATTTAAACCGCGAGTTCTTGGACTAGTACTATTGAGCTACAGTGAAATGGATCAATATCTTGACATTAAAGACGTACCAGCTTCAAAATGTCAATTCATTGGTCCACTACACTGAGCTACATCACACAGACCTAATTATATCGCACTCCTAAATCTTGACTACACATCAAAAAGCTTGCAAGAAACCCTACCGAAGATTATAAAAGCTAATGACTTGAGTTATCGACGATATTTCTGTACATAAAAGAAAGAAGAAAAACGATAATTGATTTCACCAAACTTCTGCAAAGTGATTATTGTTTAAATCCTAACGTCATTATTGACAAATCAAGTGCTCATTTCGTGAGCTCTTATGACAAAGCAGTAATATCAAGTGCTCTTAAGGGAACGGTCGAACGTTAAATAATATCGCCATGATTATAACGAGCTACAACAACGATGATGCATACGGAGAATGCGTCGCGACGCTGTTTGTTTGAATATACTGCGGTTTATGGTTTGGTTTGTTATACTGATAAAGCCGCACAACCACCGGAACCGTACTCGACGTCCGGTGATAAACTATCATGTGTCATACTTACAACAAACCACACTTGAAGACGCTTCGAGAAAAAAAAACAGTGAGTCCTCGCGATGCACTCAAGAGATGTTGTAGAGTTCATACATTTAGAGAAAACTTAACCGCCTCATGCGCAGAAACTAGATTTGGTTCGAACTGGTTCATTCTATTTTTGAAGGGGTGCGCCAGTTTATGTGTACATGTCAGTGCACTATTGACTTGCCATTTAGTGTTTACTGTAAGAAATGAGAAGGCCGATTACATAGATTATCGATGGTCCATTTGTAGCCAGCGATTATTCTGGTAATAGGCACACAAAGAGACAATGGCGTCGCAAACAGGTATCGCCTGCACATAGCGTAGATTCCATAAAAACACATTGCGCATGCGTGGTTACTAATTTTACATTAATTTGTTTTGTATTCATCCATTTTATATATGTAACTATACATTTTATTTTGTAATTTTTACACATTTTATTGGAACATTACACAAATTATGTAATTTTAATTTACTTTATGTAAAAATCACAAATTTGTTTAACTTTACAGTAAAAGTCAAAGTTCTTATGAAGTTTTCTGTGTAAAAATAAATAATAATGTAAAATCATATAGAAAATCAAGCGAATTCTACCTTAACTTTCAAAGTATTTTTACATCCATTTTTTACAGTGTACGTAAGAATGTGTCAAAACAATGTTTTATTGTGGATTATAGACGCGTCGACAACTTAGGTCATTAGCGTCTTAAATACAACAAATATCATCATCACAAAACATCCATGAGCAGAGGTGGGATTCGAACACACGACAGTCTGATTCAGAGGCCGCGACGCTACCAACTGAGCCATACTGTCCTCGTCAAAACAATGAAACGCATGAAACGAAAACTGTATTTTTAACTTCCCGCTAAGAAAATTGAAAATTTTCAAAAATAGAGAAGTTGTTGCGGCTTGCGGCAAAGTACGTATATTTATTATTGAGTAATGTTTCACAAAAAAATTGGTTGAAACACCTCAACTACACTATTAAAGTAGATACCATTGTAAGATTCTTACAAGACGTTTCAATTTGGTCAGTTAAAAGTTTAGTATCAGATATTATGTATAATATGATAGTACAAGTGTAGACGGGGAGGGAGGTGGTCTACGTGTGGGACTGCAAAGGGCGAATAGGGCCCGGTCTCTGGTTGGCTTTGAGGTCGCAGATAAATGGTTGCATAAACAATAACACATCTCCTCTACTCTGCCCCCCCACCATTCCCCCAACGTCCTCTTGTGTGTACATTAATGCCAGTATAAACAAATGGCCGCTTTGTTAAACGCGAATCGTGTCTCTTTGTTCTTTGCACATTTGATTTTATTTTAATTAAAGAATCGTTAATCGAAAAATCGAAAGTCGATCCATTGAAAATATCGCTCTTAAACGAGTCCTCGCATCAAAGAATTTTGAAAAAGTAGGGTGAGACGCCACTGTTTCAAATCTCTTTGATATAATGTACAGAATGCCCCAAAATTAGACTGACAAATTTATATTAGAAATCGTCCTAATATCGGATATACTATCCGATATTAGGACTACAATTTGACATGACAGAAAAATGAGACTTTTTATAAATTTGAATTTTTTGTTCAGTTTTGTTCCCTTAAAACTTTCCATATTTTTGGACGTTGTTAACGACACTATATTGTGTATTGTATGTCCAAGAAATTTCATTTTATGTAATGAGTTAAAAAAATATGGACACTTTTCAAAAGCTATCCGATATTGCACTTTACTCTACACTATTTAACAAGAAAATTCTTTCTTGTTAAATATTTAGGATCGATAATTTTCAAAATGTTAAATTCTCAATATCTAAACAAATAATTATTTAATTTATTTTTATGCAAATATATATAACATGGTTCTTCTATAACATGCTTCAGTTCTGCTCTATTCATAAATGTCTCCCAAAAAAAGAACCGAAGTATAAACAGAAAAGTATTGGTAAGACATAAAACAAGCCACAGTTTGTATCAGACTTATTATAGGTGAGCGTTAGAATTGGAGCTAGAAAGGGTTAATAACTAAAGTGAATGTAGCTTATATACGCGTTATTAGTTCAATTATAAACGGTTCACTAAACTTTCCAATTGTGCGTACTGACTATACATACTACATAGCAATCAAAATGACGACCCGTACCGATTTTCCAATAGGTACTCGTTAAAATTAAAGCTGTAATTTTATAGCTATTTTTTTGTTTAAGGCAACCAACAGCTAGGATTATTTGAGCCTAGCACCAAATAAAATCTGTTTGTTTTTTATTTAAAAATAAACATCTTTTTCACCGCCATTTGCCGGATCACAATTACGATACCCGAAGTCGATTCAATCACGGTGTTCCGGAACGTCACCTCGCATTATATACTAAGGGACCCCGTTACTCAGCTGTCAAACTATTTGACAGCTTACCAGCCGAAATTGTAAGCCTCAAAAGCTACAAAGTATTTAAAACACAAGTTTTAAATTATCTTATTGACAAGTGCCCGTACCAAATTTTTTGAACTATGTATCACATTTATTGTATATTCTTGACCGACGCATTCTTTGTCATTGTGACATTTTTCTGAATAAAGTTATTATTATTATTATTATTATTATTATTATTATTATTATTATTATTATTATTATTATTATGAAGGAAGAATTCCTTAAGAATTTTGCATCCACAAGCACCCTAAACTTCAGGTTCGTCACCGTCACACAAGGGATACTTGCGGAGCAAGGTGAAACTATAACCGCGTCTCAAACCATGAAATGGGCGATTACAGTGAGTTTGAGTCGTGCGCACGGAGTACACGGAGCGACCCAATAAGCACAGCCTTTTGCATGCGGCAGACTAGTAACTCAGCATTACGCTGACAAGCCGGGATAGCTTTTATATTTGCCAACAGTGAAGGTTTGACTCCACCAAGAACACCAATTATAAGGACAATTAATTTAACAGAATAGTCTGGGTACTGCTTCCTAAGCTCAAAGAGAAGATCTTGATATTTTGTCCGCTTCTCAGTCTCCTTCGCGGCTATGTTCGTTTCAGCAGGATCTGAGAACTCGATGACATACATAAGTCGCGTAGTCTTATCAAGGAGAACTATGTCAGGCTTTGTAGCTGAAAGTTGCCTGGTAGTACTGAATGAATAATTCCAGAAAATCTTACATGATTCATTCTCGACAACGGACTCAATATCGTCAGGAACATAAGGCAGAACAGGAGTTTTATCAATACCGTAACTATGCCTTAGATGGTAATATAGGACTCTTAGAGCAGCATTGTGGCGATGGATGTAGGCGCAACTTGCATTATAGCTGCATGCCGACAAAAGATGCATGAGCGTCTCTGGATGCGATCGACATGCTCTGCAAGAAGTGTCTGTTACTTCCGTACCCATAACTATACGGCGATACACGAGAGTGTTAATAACGCCGTCTTGACACGCCAAAACAAATCCCTCAGTTTCAGACTTCAGTCCAGCTGACCTCAGGAAGGCAAACGTCAGATCCTTCGATAAACCGCACGTATCGATGTTCTTATAATAAATCCCATGCATCGGTTTATCGGTATGCTGTTTGAGCAGGAATTTTTGCTCTGCCTTCTTTATTGCATGCCTTGCTTGATCTGGCGTTAGAGATACAAACGCTGCGTCTCTACGTTTTCTAGCGGAACTGAAGTCAAAATCAAGGCTGAGTTCATTTGCTGCTCTGTTTGCTGCTTGAAACAGAAAAGCCCCAACACCCGCATATTCGTGATCACGCACGAGCTGTAGAAGCGGGTCCGAACTGTTACAAACAGCAATAGCAGTACCCAGTACTATTCTGTTGTGAAGATACTCCAGGCTGAGTAATCCTCTTCCTCCGAGATGACGCGGGAGGTACAAACGAGGAACGGACGATTTGGGGTGAAGACTTCTATATATGGTCATCATTTTTCGGGTGCCTCTATCAAACTGTTGCAACTCGTTAACTGTCCACTTGAATGCTCCAAAAGTGTAGAGCAGGACTGGAACAGCAAGCATGTTCGTAGCAGCGACTTTGTTTTTCCCCGACAACTCTGAACTCCAGATTTGCCGCAGGATCCGTCGATACTTGCTGCAGAGAGCCTCTTTGAAGACTATTATTATTATTATTATTATAAATAATATTTTCAGTTTATTATTTATTGTTGTGAACATTAATGCCTGCCTTGAAGAATATGTAAGTATTTGAACATAGTCCACATACAAAACCCATTTTTAATCGCTATCAACTATCCATATTAGTATACAGAGTTCACTAGTTAGTTGTTACGTTCGTTTCGGTGTGTGTGTGTGTGTGTGTGTGTGTCAAACGACATCAACATAGGGTATTCGAAATTGTAAATTGTATTTTAAAGACCACCAACAGCTAAGGTTATTTGGGCCTAGCACCAATTCATATTTTCAATTCATTATTTTTTTTTTTTTAATAATAAATTGAAAATTCAATTGACACTTTTACCAGCTCTCGGGCTAGAATTCGGGAACTGGGGACTTGTAATAGAGGAACCATAGCAACGCCATGTAAACAACAGCGCCGCTACACTCTCGGCTATTCGACCAATTCTCATTCTCGGCTTTCGACCAATCAGAATGAACACTGACTGCACGGCCTTAGTCGCGTGTGGTTTATCGTACATTTTAATCACGATGTTTTTTTTTAATCACACTGTTAAATGACGGGTTGCTATGGTAACGAAACGCAGTAACCAATGAGCACGTAGCTGTCAAAATTTAACAGCGTGATTAAAAAAACACCGTGATTAAAATGTACGATAAACCGGCCATTAGTGAATTTAATTGCGGTGTAGGAGTCTAATCATATTGATTATTAATTTTCTTATTTATTTATTGTAAATTATAGACGCTACGACAACTTAGGTCATTAGCGTCTTGATTGCATTAAATAACAACTCACTTAAAACTAAACGACAACACAAAATATCCATGAGCGGAGGCGGGATTCGAACCCACGACAGTCTGATCCAGAGGCCGCGACGCTAACCACTGGACCACACTGTCCTCAGATATTAATTTGCTTGTAAAGTATATAGTTGCATACGTCACTCCTTAAATTTTGGAGACGCTAATGACCTAAGTTGTCGACGCGTCCATAATCTACAATAAATAAATAAATTAAATTTTGAAATCGTACAATAGATATTGTATTTTATTTATTTATTGTAAATTATAAGACGCGTCGACAACTTAGGTCATTAGCGTCTTGATTACATTAAATAACAATTAACTTAAAACTAAATGATATCACAAAACATCCATGAGCGGAGGCGGGATTCGCACCCACGACAGTCTGATCCAGAGGCCGCGACGCTAACCACTGGACCACACTGTCCTCTAATAGATATTGTAGATTATAGACGCTCGACTCGGGTAAATCAAACGAACTGTACACAGCCAGAGTGTACAAAATTTGTTGCTTGTGTGCGTGAAGACGTATGGACGCGTTGCACAGAGCCGACCGAAGGAACAACCGCTATCACTGTGAAAAATTTAATCTAAAATCCCAGCCGTCATTCTGGAAACTGTCCTATTGGGGTTACGTCCAATTTCTGCACAGCGTACACCGATCTCTAAACCACCACCGTACTTAACCCCAACTTTCCTACGTTCTTACAGAGTGTTTGGAAAATATATTATGTCGAAAATATCGGAGGATTTATTAGGTTGACAAAATTGCATCATTATCAGAAATAACACGGGGAAAAAAATTGAAATTTAACCCTTTACTGAAGATTAAAACGGGGCGCTAAAATTTAAATAAAATCGGGCATCGGCCCAATAGGACCGGATTTTTATAAAAACATTAGTTTTCGGATACGGATTTCTTTACCGAAGGGTGTATTTAATTTGGTGCAGATGCTGTTATGATAACAATATTGCAATTAAGAAAAAAATATTATTGTACGAGATGTATTAAGGGGTTAAATTTTTTATTTTACACAAAAACAAACAGTTCACATAATAAAGCCACAATGTCTGTATTAGCAAATACACTATATTGTCGGCAGGGTTTGGCACTGCAACCCGAGTTTTTTTTTCGAGTTGGCGTTGATGTTGAAATTTTATCACGTTACCGCATTTGACGCTAGAAACCAGCGTCAAGCGTTACATGAAAATGCACCTTTATGTTACATATAAATAAAATATAGATTAAAATAGTAAATTCTGGCCGCAGACAACATAACTATAAATTACAAACAAGCCGTGAGGTGGGTCGTTTATTAGGACTAAAGTGCGACCCTTGAGGTCCACACGACGAACTTCCCAGTTTGATAAATATTTAATAATAATAATTAAATTAGATATTACACAGAAAAGTAATCATTTTTATCATTAAAACATCAATAATTAAAAAAAAAAAAAAAAACGGCTGAACCGATTTTTATAAAATTTATGTCGGATCAAAATGACGTTAACACGCCTCGATTGACACCATTACGAAGTCGATATAATTTTTTATTCGCGAGATATTGTGTAAAATCTACTTTTTTGGAGGTTATTCGCTTAAGAAAAAAGAACGGCTGAACCGATTTTAAAAAAATTCCTTTCAGATCATATTTACGTTCATACGCGTCGATTGGCACCCCAACGTAGTCGATATCATTTTTCGTTCTCGAGATTTCGTCTTAGAAAGAAATGGACACATACATACGTACGTACGTACGTACGTACGTACACACACACACACACACACACACACACACACACAGACATCTTTCTAAAAGTAGTGTAAAAATAGTGTAGTGACCTTGAAACATAAAAATTTTTTTCCTTTTTGATTTCGATTTTCGGACCCATTACAATAACTTCCAATGGGAAGTTAAAAATTGTATGTAAGTCGAATTAGTGTTTCTCGAGTCATAAGAGTATACTAATGGACAGATAGATAGATAGATAGATAGATAGATAGAATATTTATTTGTCACAGCTATATAAAGATTGACAAAACGTCAAAATACAATGATAATATAAAATATGTCATGTTACATTAATATTCAAAAAATCTTTAAAATTGTATAGACAAATCTCCATTAGTTGCTTTTTGACAACTTTTTTGAAACTATTTTCGGGAAGAGAACGCGTTTCCAAAGGTAGAGAATTATATAATCTTAGTGACCAATAATTAGGTCCATATTTCTGTTTGTTTACAGAATGAAAAGGCACTCTGATGTCTCTCGCACCACGTGTATTGTGAGAATGTACTTCCTCAACAATTTGGAATATAGATAAATTTCGTTTGACGTACAAAAGATTGACAAAAACAAAAAGAGAGGGTAGCGTCATGATATTTAGAGCCCTGAAAAGAGGAGCACAGTGAGCATTATGTTTCGCTTTAGTTATTATTCTGACTGCTTTCTTTTGCAATTTAAAGACTCTATCAACATGAGAGTCAGCACCCCATATAATCAGTCCATACTGCAAAATAGAATTGAAAAGTCTGTTGTAGATTGTAATACATATATCTGTGGACACTATGTTTACAATTTTTCTTAAAAGGAATAAGATTTGCGATAGCTAGACAGAGAGACATTGCGTTTTATAATAATTTTATAAATTGATAAAAGAATTAAAATGAGAAATAGAACAATGCAAATAGACTTTTGGTACAATGAAACTTCCCTTACGTCGTGTGACCTCGTGTCCATTTTAAATAGCAAAGTGAGAAAGACCGAAGACGGATGAGACGAAAGTTGGCGTAATTCTTCATATCATATCATATTTCTTTTAGCTAGAGCCGTTATCTTTTGTCCCGGTTTAAAACACAGCAATGTTCTTTTTATGGTGTCCTCCATACCTCATCACTGACAAACGCATCCTTCCCAGTTCAGGGTTGCCAATTAAACAATTCAAACATTACTTCCGTTTGATATCGATCAATTATTATATTTGATAATTACCCGACAATAGGTTATTTGACTAAAATTTGTTTTTGTGTTATATTAATAGAGCAGTAAATTATGAACAAAATGACACCTAAATCACTTCATTCTGATTTCAAATAAGCTCAAAAATAATTTTTGAATTATTTATGTTAGCCCCGCCCGCTAATAATCGTTTTTGCTCTACGAACCTATTACGTCATATTTTTTTGAATGTACGTTTATATCTACTAACTCGATGTTTATATATCAGAAACAGAGTGTTGAAAAATACCGTTTTGTACCTATGTGAACATGATGTAAACAATCTAAGCTCCGTTGCTATGAATACATTCATTTTTTACTTAAAATTGACGTCACACGTTCTCACATAAAACAATATTATAGAAATTATTTCAAAATCAAAATTTAGCTTCTATTTTAAGTATCAACTACTTTTATAAAAGGTACCCCAAAAATCTAAAGTCTCGTATTTCGAAAAGAAAAATTTTACAACTCTCAACTCGATACTTTCTCGAAGGTGTTTTTCTCGTCTCAATAACGATGAGATCTCGACAATTTAATTTAGCGATAATTTTCTCGGCAGCGGCAATAATCTACCCTAAATTACAATCCGTAAACCCTGTCATTTTCCTCCTTGCATACATCTGCGGTCACAATGAAAAGTGAGTTATGTAAAATTTTCGTTAAATAAAGGTAAATAACTCGCGGTAATTTGTAGTTTATTTTTCACCGCAATAAAAAAAAACAGAACTGCTGTTGTTACAACTTTTTACTACATTACCGTATAGCCAGTCAGTTAACGAAATTCATTCACCAGGCCCGGACTAAAAATCATTTTACTTTTGAGCAATTTCTTTAATCAGTTCCACTATATTTTTTATAACAATATGAAAAACGTAATTTTTATACCTATATTTATTTTACATATTTATGGTAGCCTCAAAAGGTATCGACTTATCGTGCATATAATATTATCTCAGATATTATACTTGAAATTAATGTATCTTATAGAAAAAAGTAGAGGACAGTGTGGTTCAGTGGTTAGCGTCGCAGGCTCTGGATCAGACTGCCGTGGGTTTGAATCCCGCCTCCGCTCAAGGATGTTTTGTGATGCAATTTAGTTTTTAAGTTAGTTGTTATTTAATGTAATCAAGACGCTAATGACCTAAGTTGTCGACGCGTCTATAATTTACAATAAATAAATAGAAAAAAGTGCGCTAAATCGTTTAGGTCCAAGCGCAAGTTCGTATCTCTTTTAATTTAGGAGTTATGATGGGGTTTAAAATGTATAAAAAATGAAATATCGTAAAACGTCTATATACAGGGTGCAGGTGATCGTGACTGCTGCACATAGGGATTCAACCCGTAAAATCAAACTTTCGCGATTTCCCGCTTCCCTAATTATTTTAGGAAAAATATCTTCAAATAATAGTTTTTGAACATAAAATTCTGCATCTAAATCATTAAACAAAATTAATTTTTCATGCTTTGTAACGGCAGAAATTTGATATGAAAATGTCAAAATTATCTCAAAAACAGATAGCGATAGCCATGGAACTTGAACAAAATGATAACGTTTTAGTTGTCAGAATAATTTCAAATCATTTTGTTCAAGTTCCATGGTTATCGCTATCTGTTTTTGAGGTAATTTTGGCATTTTCATATTAAATTTCTGCCGTTACAAAGTATGCAAAATTAATTTTGTTTAATAATTTAGATGCATAATTTTATGTTCTAAAACTTTTATTTCAAGATATTTTTTCCTAAAATAATTAAGGAAGCAGGAAATCGCGAAAGTTTGATTTTACGGGTTAAATCCCTATGTGCAGCAGTCACGGTCACCACCCTGTATATCTCTGTAACTAAGAGATAATGATTATACTACCTACTCGAGGTTATACTAATTAAATATTTTTACTATGTATTTATTTAGATTAATTTATAATAATTAGTCCCGACGATGTAGAAAAATTCTATGACTCACTACTCAGTGATAATCCTGAGCCACGGAGGTTTTCTTTCAATTTTCATATTAATTTTTTGACAATCGATAATTAAAACAATCCTAGTTGAAAAATTACATTTCAAAATAAACAAGCCGTCAGGTGGGTCGTTTATTAGGACTAATAATAATTAAATTAGATATTACACAGAAAAGTAATCATTTTAATCATTAAAACATAATTCTTATTTATTTTTAACAATAATTAAAAAAAAAACGGCTGAACCGATTTTTATAAAATTTATGTTGGATCAAAATGACGTTAACACGCCTCGATTGACACCCTTACGAAGTCGATATAATTTTTTATTCGCGAGATATTGTGTAAAATCTACTTTTTTGGAGACTATTTATTTAAGAAAAAAGAACGGCTGAACCGATTTTGAAAAAATTTCTTTCAGATCATATTTACGTTAATACGCGTCGATTGGCACCCTAACGTAGTCGATATCATTTTTCTTTCTCGAGATTTCGTCTTAGAAAGAAATGGACACGTACGTACGTACGTACATACGTACACACACACACACATACACACACAGACATCTTTCTAAAAATAGTGTAAAAATAGTGTGGTGACCTTGAAACATAAAAATTTGTTATACATTTTGATTTCGATTTTCGGAGTCATTATAATAACTTCCAATGGGAAGTCAAAAATTTACCATAAGCCATTTTGTCTAGTTGTCACAGATATACTGGTTGAATATAAAGAGAAGAGATAAGGAGTGAAGTGAAATGGGTGTGACAATAAAATATGTTTTTATCTTTGTCACAAATTTAAAGCCGAAAGGTCTTTCTTATACAAAATGCGCAAAGGTTTCACTTTTCACCAGGTTTGCAGCGTTGCTTTTTCCTCGTGGAAATATGTTGGCCCGGAATTAAACTACGAAGTACGCATAAAAATATTTGGCACAGATTTTTTTCATATATGTAGTCAAAATACGTTATGCATATTGCATAATATATTTTCTTGTAGACGAAATTTATCGGCGCTTGTAACATTCATTTGTGGCAGAAAGAAGAAAGATCTTTCGCAACTTTTTTTAACCGACTTCAAAAAAGGAGGTGGTTCTCAATTCGGTGGTATTTTTTTTTATGTTTGTTACCTTAGAACTCCGTCATTTATAAACCGATTTGGAAAGTTCTTTTTTTATTGAATAAGGTATACTTCGAAGTTGATACCATATAAATTTTACTTAAATCAGTTCAGTAGTTCGGCTGATTTTTAATAAAAGTGAGTAACGGCGTGTGATTCCTTTAAGGTAAATGTCACTTTTTGACATATCACACAGCGAAAGAAGTCAGTTAAGTAAGGGAATCTATTGGCAAGCGACTAAACTACGTATTGTAAAGCCATTGAAAAGTAAAAATAAAAAACTTTTTAACAAAAAAAAAAAAACTCCTTCAAAAAGCCACAGAAAAGAGGAAAATAATGACATTTTGAGGTCTGTGCCAATTTAATAAAAATATATGAAATCGGTTAAAAATTAGTATTGTAGGTATAATGATTACTGATTAATATCATTCTTTTAACCGACTTCATATTTTATTAAATTGGTACAGACCTCAAAATTTCATAATTTTCCTCTTTTTGGTGGCTTTTTGAAGGAGGTTTTTTTTTTTGTTAAAAAGTTTTTTTTTATATTTTTTTCGCATATAATATGAGGTACATATAACGAGGAAAATTCATATCTATTACTAATCATCTAAAACTTGCATAATCACTGATTTGTGATCTATGATATTTACAATATGATCACAAATAGCGTGTGACGTCACATGCCATGAGTGTTAATTTTCATAGTTTTTCTCGGCTTTGTCCATACTGTTATGGCACTTGACGTAACGATCCAGAACGCTTTTTAAAATTCAAGGAATTGTTTAAAAATTGAAATTTAAACATTTAATAAAGATTAACATGTGCTGCTAAATTTTTTATAAAATCGACCCGACAGAACCGTACTAAATTTTATGAAAACATTAGTTTGCGCAGATAATGTGAATTACTTTGTTGAAGGTGTATATAATTTTTGGAGATGATAAAATCCATGTCGAATATTAAAATTAAAAAAAATTTGATTATCTTAAGGGTTGTATTAAGGGGTTATTTTTTTTATTTTGTCCAAAAACAAAAAGTTTAAAGAATAAATCAACAACGCATGTATGAGTAAATGCATTATTTTGTCGGCACTGCTTCTCGAATTTTACTATTCCAACTCAACAAGTGGGGAATGTTAGATATTGACCGATTTGAGCCAAAATTCACTTGTTGCGATTTTATAGTATTTTTTCGTTTCGAGGTCACCGGAGTCCAAAAAACATATTTTTGGAAAAAGTCTGCTCGTCTGTTTGTCATTTGGTCTGTTTGTCTGTTGGTATGTGAGCACGATACAGGCCAAACGGCTGAGCAGATCGAAATCAAACTTTGGTAGGATCTTTGACATATAAAAAGGAAGAGCCCTATTGTTTTGGGGGAAAATTGGTGCATGCGAAGAAGATATATTTGCTATAACGTTGTTTTTTCTATTACAACCGTATACTTTCCACAGCGCTTTACTATTCTACTCTTTTTAACAAAAAAGTTTTGTAAGAAAGTTTTTTTTTCTAAACTTTGTAATTTCGTAGATATTTTAAAAATTATAAGTCAGTTGGGCTTGAGAATAGCCGAGAGTGTAGCGGCGCTGTTGTTTACATGGCGTTGCTATGGTTCCTCTATTACAAGTCCCCAGTTCTCGGGTTCTAGCCCGAGAGCTGGTAAAAGTGTCAATTGGATTTTCAATTTATTATTAAAAAAAAAAAATAATAATGAATTGAAAATATGAATTGGTGCTAGGCCCAAATAACCTTAGCTGTTGGTGGTCTTTAAAACACAATTCACAATAAGTCAGTTGTTTTTTTTTTGTTTTAAGTAATAATTTTATCTGTCAGAAAGAAATGAGTTAGCTGACAAGCATGCTTTGATTATTTTTACATGTAAACTAGGGGGTGGTAACCAAGGCAATGGAAAACAATTATTATACCCATAATAGAAACAATAAAAATAATTTTAATTGTTAATTTCTCAGTTTATGTTGACTTGAAATGGTCCCGTCGTCCAATGAGCCATTTTCCTAAGAGTACTTCTTTCAATTATCCACGAGAGGCACCATTTGTGGTAGGTATACAAACATTATTTATTCCCCATTAGTGTCGTGTCATTTTAGTGGTATAACTTAATTATTTAATTAATTTAATAATAATAATAATTTAGTAATTAAGTTATACCACTAAAATGACACGACACTATAATGGGGAATAAATAATGTTTGTACCTACCACAAGTGCTGCCTCTCGTGGATAATTGAAAGAATTACTCTCAGGAAAATGGTTCATTGGCTATGGAATTTTTTTCCATTGCCGATATCAAGTCCTGTAAACGAATCGGTAAACAATTTAGCCATGAAACAAACCAATGACTATTTATTGGTATTCGAGTTTGTTTTTTCACGCAGTGCAGCCACACTAACGTGAGATAACTCTGAAACCGGAAAACAAAATGACCGTATCACTGGAACGACATTTTAATCGTACGCCAGTTGAGTGAGACCGGGGCGGTGGGCGTCGGGGGGGGGGCGTTGGCCTAACGACACTATACCGTAGCTAGTTAGTGAACGTAGTGACGCGGAAATTAGCACCGTCAGTTAAACGTGTCGACTATAAATCGAATTAGGGACTATTTTATTATCATCTCAAACACGTGTGGAGGGGTTGATTATACTTCATCCAACGGAAACGGACATATTGTATCGACATAAACTACTATACCAACCACGTCACGCACTGTTGCTATCTTGTATATAAACAAAAACAGTCCAGAGGTGTCATGGGACACCCGACAGAAGCTATGCTTTTACGCATTGTATATAAAACCGAATTTATTAAAGCTATACACAATACAATTCAAAAGTTATTATTTGACCGCCATTTTGAAATCTAATGCAATTTTGTTTTTTTGTGTCCTATAAAACTCTTAAATATCAATTTTCAAAAAGATCGGATAATTTTTACAAAAGTACATATGGCCGCCATTTTGAAATCTGACACCATTTCATTTTTTCGTGTCCTATAAAACTCTTAAATATCAATTTTCAAAAAGATCGGATAATTTTTACAAAAGTACATATAGCCGCCATTTTGAAATCTGACGCCATTTTACTTTTTTGGGTCCTATAAAACTCTTAAATATCAATTTTCAAAAAGATCGGATAATTTTTACAAAAGTACATATGGCCGCCATTTTTAAATCTGACGCCATTTTATTTTTTTGTGTACTATAAAACTCTTAAATATCAATTTTCAAAAAGATTGGATAATTTTTACAAAAGTACATACGGCCGCCATTTTGAAATCTGACGCCATTTTATTTTTTTGTGTCCTATAAAACTCTTAAATATCAATTTTCAAAAAGATCGGATAATTTTTACAAAAGTACATATGGCCGCCATTTTGAAATCTGACGCCATTTTATTTTTTCGTGTCCTATAAAACTCTCAGACATTAATTTTCAAAAGGATCGGACAGTAGATATACTTTTATCGGTCCGTTACGTGCCGGTACGGACCTGTGCAGGTTGGGTAGATATACTTTACACGAAGCTACTCTCGGACGACTGTAAAATAGTAGGTACACCTATGTGCTCAACAATGTACACTCCAAGACAAGTTTCAGAAAGTGACAGCCTTTAATAAAATATGTGCCACATTTATTAGTGCCACCCTGTACAATACGTAATTTAATGTCGGGTGAACGGTAAACTCAAATAGAGTGTGTATACAATTTACGGGCACATCGTTGTTATATCCTTTCCGCTGCCCCGGAGACCTGTAGCAAATGTCGCCCCAGTAGCCAGGACCCCGCGCCGTATACCAATCTGCGTCACGGTCCCACTTGTCCTCTTGTTTGGGTAAAGGGTTTCCATGTCCACCATACGGTCAGAACCTCAACAACACCACTTATACTAATGTTAGTGGATAGACAGTTCCACATATTCGTGAACAGATGCAAACATACAACGAATTTCACTTAAGACGCAACATATAGGCAAGTTTTGTTTACCTGGTAATTATGGAAAACATTACTGCATTAGAGAAAATAGTTTCACTTAAAATGCAACATCCACTGAAAACTAACATGCATAAGTATATTTTAATATAAAAAAAATAAATATTAGTAAAAATAGTACATTGTGCCACAAGGGAGGAAAGTGCTACATTTCCTCCCGTGTTGCGCATACTATTTTTTCTCCTGCCAGGCAGAAAATTCGCAAAATTGAAAAAAAAAAAATTAAAATTATTATTTTTATTTTATTTTATTATTAAAATTATTACAAAAATAATTTTAAAGGAAATAATTTTAATGTGTAGGAGACAGAAGTAGGTGCGTGAGAGCCGGCATAAGTACTATTGCGCACGCGCACTTGTCCGTACCACGGGAATAAAGAGCGACTTTGTTCCCGCTTGGCAGGGACGAAAGTACGAACTTTCGGCCTAGCTAGGAGAAAAAAACTTTTTAGAGACAACCATTTATTTAAATGTACTAAAAATGAAAAAATAAATTTAATAATTTAGGTTCATAATTATAAAAGCGTTGGTCAAACTATCATAGAGTTCACGACTCACGCTTTTATAATTATGAACCTAAATTATTAAAAATTATTTTTTTCTTTGTAGTGCATTTTAATAAAAGCTTGTCTCTAAAAAGTTTTTTTACTAAAGAAACCTACACATTCCAAGTTTCTAGCTTTAGTGGTTTGGCCTAGGCGTTGAATAGTCAAAAAACCCTACTCCCTCGTTTAACTCCTTAAGGATTGAATTTAATTCTAAAAACGATTGATTCATGTATTGACATCGGGAATGCATATGTGTACCAAATTTTAAATCGATCGGATACGTGAAAGTCGTTCAAAATTGACTTGCAAGATTTGACCTAAACAAACAAACTAACATACAAACATTGCAAGTTAAATAAAAGCTTGTAAAAAAGTGGGTGTGTGCTTATGACCACACGACAGAAGTGAAAACTTGATTATATGCAAAACATACCTTTTCAATTAAGTTTTAGTGTCATCTATTAGCGCACTTGTTTTTCATAACTACAAGGTAAACAAAATTCACCTATGTTGCGACTTAAGTGAAATTCACTGTATCTAGGTACCTAGGTGTAGGAGCAGAAAATGGATGGCGAAAATTGACATTTAAACACTGTTATTTTATACCAGTCAATGTTGCCACCTCTACTTTCTGCAACCCAGCATGATTTCAATAATCAGCGAGCTACGTTTCTAGAAAAATATTAAATGAAAAACATATATTTGAAAATTTGGTAAATCAATCTTACAGATAGCAGTGTGTTGGTGTACGAAAATGAAATACGTCTCTTGCTATTCTGGCAGCTGTCGTTATCAACGCCCCTATTCTCTAGGGCAGGTTAAACCGGAACAATAACTGTTATCGACCATCTGACAGAAGCGGATTTGATACAGAACTATTCAATCAACAACCAAATCAAAAATATTATGACGCTTAAGAATTACTAAGCTCAAAGAATACGTTTCCATGATTCTTGTATTATAACCAGCTCATTTCGGGTTTATCGTACATTTTAATCACGCTGTTATGTAATTTATATAATTTATATAATTCATTGTTATCTTTTGTAATATCTTGTTTTGTAAATTTCTTCTTGACATGTTTCATACACATTTCTGTGTCTACGCGAAATAAAGACAAATTATTATTATTATTATATTATATACTAGCGGTCCCATCCGGCTTCGCCCGGGTGCAATACACTACTCACTCGCTTCGCTCGTTCGCTTGAATATTATAAATACACTACTCACGCTTCGCTCGTTCGCTTGAATATTATAATTACATTACTCACTCGCTTCGCTCGTTCGCTATATATATATATATATAAACCTTCCGTGAAAAATTATCTAACTGATGGTGAAAACCGCATCAAAATACGTTATATTTTAGTTTCAAAAAAATTATAATTATTGTCAAAGAAAGAATATAACAAAAGTAAAAAAATATATAAATAAATATCATGTAGAATTTAGAAAAAAAAGCCAAAAATTCTACGATGCCATGTCCCTGTGCATAGAGTGCTGCGACGTAACCTCTACGCTACGAGTGGAACAGTTAAGTACGGTCGTTTTTATGATATAAGTATGTTGTGACTTGTGAATTCTTACGGTCGGGTTACGAATTTAATTAATTAATTATTAATTATTATTATTTATTAATTATGCTATATATATAAATCTTCCGTGAAAAATTATCTAACTGATGGTGAAAACCGCATCAAAATCCGTTGCGTGGTTTAGGAGGAATTAGCGGTGCAGACTATGTAGAGATTATTCAAGTAGGTGCCCTAGATTGCGATCAACTGCCAGAGGTCATCTTTCGTGCAGTTTGGACAACGGTTAGTTCGATACGGTGCAACACGTATTTAATATCCTCGACTCCTACGGCACCACTTTTCATATTTTATAATTACATTTTAATTTCCTATATAAAGCGATTAGACATGCCGTTAGCATATACACTTCCCCGCGCTCCCGTTCCCCTAGCTGCAGTGGGACGAAACGAAGTGGGGTAATATATCTTTTATTACCTTATACACCAGAAGCTCGTTCAGAAAGTCTTTCGAATAATATATTAAGTTAATCTTTTATCTTAAGGGTGCGCTACACCAATTGATTGCAATTATATTGGTATGGAATGATTGTGTAAATAATCTCATTAGATATAATAGGTACAGTACGGTCGTGTTAATCCAGACCCGCAGTAATTTTAATAAAATATTAGTAAAAGAAAACGTTTTAGAGACAAACTTTAATTGAAATGTATACTAAAAAAGAAAAAATAATATTTAATAATTTTGGTTCATAATTATTATAAAAGCGGGGGTTGTAATCTCTATGATAGTTTATTATTCGCAACCCCCGCTTTTATAATAAATATGAACTAAAAATTATTATTAAATATTGTTTTTTCCTTTTTAGTACATATCAATAAATGCTTGTCTCTAAAAAGTTTTTTTTACTAATATTTTATTTTGTTCATTTTAGTCTTTCTAAATTTTACCCCCCTTTAACACCCGTAGGGGTTGAATTTCGAGAAATCCTTTCTTAGTGGATGCTTACGTCAGAAAAGGAATCAACTGTCCAAATTTCAAGTTTCTAGCTTCAGCGATTTGGCCCGGGCGTTGATTAGTCAAAAAAACCCTACATCCCCTTAGGAGTTGAATTTATTTCTAAAAACAATTTATTCATGTATTGTCATCGGGACTACATATGTATACAAAATTTCAAATCGATCGGATACGTGGAAGTCGTTCAAAATTGACTTGCAAGTTTTGACCTAAACAAACAAGCACACAAACAAACTAACATACATTGCAAGTTAAATAAAAGCTTTTAAAAAACTTTGCCGTCTTTGACGGCGAAAGGGGAGTCCGGGGGAATTAATCATTCTCCCCAAAGTGGCGTAAAGCTCCCCTCCATTGTAATAGCATGTTTAATAATTTTTGTAATGAAAGTTTTTATAAGTAATCATAGCCCCCCTCCAGTCGCAGGGAAGTCGTGTATAAAGAAACTGCAACATGACAATTGACAGTGGTAGGTAATGACAGAGTAACGGCCTACACAAAGAGCGTGCACAGTGTACACTACTCAGCACTGACACGGTGCTAGTGTTACACTCGTGAAAAATTACGCACCACTAGTGTCAAAAAGTGAATACCAACTGAAAACGCTATTACAGAGCATGGAAGTAAAAACTGATTTTGTAAACGAATCAAATCCGTCAAGGAAAAATAAAAGAATATATAAAAAGTGGAATGTTCCAAACTCGTTCCCGACTATCGCCAGATAAGGAGTGTTATTGCTGAGGCGAAAAGATCTCTTATACACATTTTTATGGGGATTTTTTATTTTCAATTTATTTTATAACGCTCTTTTTTACATATAACTTACATGCACTTGCTGTACCTTTGTATGTGCCAGTACCTTCATATATTGTCCAAGTACACCACTGGTCATATACTTGAACACTAACAATTTTATTTATTGTAGATTATAGACGCGTCGACATCTAAGGTCATTAGCGTCTTTCAACTACACTAAATAACAACTAACTTAAAACTAAATAACATCACAAAACATCCATGAGCGCAGATGGGATTCGAACCCACGGCAGTTCAGTCTAGAGGTTGCGGCGCCAAACATGCTAACCACTAGGCTATACTGCCCCGAACACTAACAAAAACAACTCATACGTAAATATACTAATACGTAAATACCTATACTAATAATCGCTGAAACTATGTGTTTTCTTGTTTCGTATAATTTTTTTTTTTTACTTCCCACCTCTACTATGGTAGGGAAGTAATGGATTCAGTCCGAAAACAATATTTCGAGATTTTAACAGATTTTCACGTTTTGAGACCCTAGCAATCGTTTAAGATCATTTTCTGACTGATGTCTGTATGTGTGTGTGTGTGTGTGTGTATGTGTGTGTGTATGTGTGTGTATGTGTGTGTGTGTGTGTGTGGTCAATTTTTCGCCTTCGATATCTTAAGAACGGAACAACATACGGGCATGCCGATTGTTCTGTTGTGTTTATCAGCCTTTAACTTAGATCTGATTAGATTTTGAGTCAAATCGGTTCAGTAGATCCTGAGATATTCAAAAAAACGTTCTCAATGTCACGTATTAACATAGGTAAAAAAAAATATAAATGGATTCTAGATGTTATAATATGAAAAAAATGTAAATATTTTTTTTCTCTAAAATGTATAGTTTTCGAGAAAAAAAATATTTTACTAAAAAAAGAAAATTGTACGTAAATCAAGGTAACCATGATTTTTACTATATTAAGCTACATCAGTAGATCACCAAACAAAAAAGAGGGCCATGCTTTTTTCAAAGAATAAAAATTAAATTGTGTTTTAAAGACCACCAACAGCTAAGGTTATTTGGGCCTAGTCAAAGAATAAAAAAAAAGAGTGTTTATTTTTTGCAAATATTTACTAGGTGGGAAGTATAGGACTGGTCATCAGTCGAATTTTTTTTTATTTGAGTTACGTGCGCAGCGACTAAGGCTATATGCACGAGTCTATAATATATAAGGTAAGTATAATATACGTATATGTCTCTATTAATTTCGTATAATTAATTACATATCGTACTTTACAGAATAATATCTAATTATTTGACCCTGTAGGTATCGCTGAATAATAGTATATTGTGCGACTATTGGTCGAAAGAGGAGATTTCACTCGTGTGTTTTACCGCACTCGCTACGCTCGTGCGGCAAAATCCACACTCGAGAAATCTCCTCTTTTTCCCACTAGTCGCACAATATATTATTATTCAGCGATACCTACATAAATATTTTCAAAATTAGTTGTATCTCTTTGAGATATATATACAGATTTATTTTTCTGTACTTTTTTTGTGTTATTCAACTAATTTTGAAAATACCTATTTGTGCTGAAAAAAACAAACTCTTCAAAATCTTGCAAATTTTAATATACGATAGGTACTAATTTTAACTAAGTTATACGTATTCATATTATAATAAAATATCAACTTTATGAGATCCTTAAAGTGTAGCTTTAATTTGTAATCCAAAACGTTTTCAATACGTCATATTTTTAAATCACCAATGCGGAAAAATATATAAAAATATTCTTCAATAAAAATAGTTGTAGGACGTACCTTTAATAAGTTGCAGAAAAAGAAACGAATCACTCAGGAAATATCCACGATTTTACAGAAAACTTATGTTGATTATTGTCCGGTCAAATGAACTGCATCAGTCACGTTTTTTTTGTTAATTAACTAAATTGCATTTTGTTTTCAAAAAAACTATCCACAAAATTGTTAGTTCACTTAAAATTTTTGTGCCATTTAATTATTAACAAAAAATTCACAGATTTCGCAATCCTGGCAACCATTGAGGACATTGGAAATGATAACAGCATATATGAAACATAATTAAATGTTTATTATACACACAATATTTATCAATGCACTGTTTAGTTTTGTCAGGAATAACCCTATTATTCTTCTGTTATATACGCGTTCACTTTTGCTTGATTGCTTAACTTTTAAATGGATTTTTCTCCAGTATTTATTAACATTTGCTCAAAAATAACACCGCAGATCGTCGCAAATACCTCTCAATTAACTAGACATGATATAAAACACATTTCGAAAAAATTGCACTTGTTCAATTTTGCATGATTGCTCCTCACTTGATCGCGACACCGTTGTCTTTTGGCCTTGAACGAAAACTCGTAACTCTGCCCCCATATACGAACATAAACATTTCCAATGTTAAAAAAAAACAATCACTGACACCTTATTATTCTAGTCAATATCGAAGTAATAAATAAACTCAAATCACAAAAACACTGATTTATTTTTAACACTACGATAATAGTGAACGTCAATATAAACCGTACGAAGACCCCTCTCATATAAACTACAAAATATCTACTCAAAAGTCAAAATTAGTACTCTTGCGTAATTAGGAAATCAAGTACAAACTCGAAATCAATAAACTTGTGGAATAATGAATCACAGGTTTTAATAACATTTTATTTTCTAAAACATTACTAGACGTTCTCAAAAGTTTTAATGAATTAGTATTCTAAAAAAATTAGGAAAGTAAACTAGCACGCCTGATAAACTTCTTTTGATGTTTAACTTCGATCGACCAGATCAGTACTCATCGAAAAGCAGCGAAGTGTATGTTCATAACCATATTGTCTACAATCTACATAACTAATATTCAGTCGAGCAGCACATCAAATAATCTTTGACCATCAACGATAGAATCTGGATTCTTATACGTTCGTCTCCATACTGATCAGGGTTCAAATTACATTACCAAAACTACGTAAACAAAATTATATACTTTCGGCGATTTCGAGTTAAAAGCGTTTAGGGTTATGACAGTAAAGTTTCACTTGCACCGTGGTTTCATAAAACCTCACCATGTTTGTTTTTTTAATCTCCTTTTAAAACAATTTTATTGTAGCAAAAAAAAACAGATGTTACGCCACTGGCGACAATCGAAGCATCCAGACCAAGTAACAGTGGTGAGGCGTGGCATTATATCGAAGACACAAGAATGTTCTAGAAAGCGCGCGAACGTGGGGGGTCAAGCTGCTAGCTCTATATAAGTAGAGCTGTCACCGGAGAAAAAAGAACGAGAGTCGAGTGACAGTTGAAATAAATACAGTTCAGTGCGCTTCAGTTCCTGTTATTATTATATAAACAGTGTTGGCTATTAGAATTGAGATATAATTGTTACAGTTTATTGTTATCCATTACTGTTTACATTTTTTTAATTGTTGTAAATAAATAATTTATTCCACCCACGTAAGAAAACAGTTTTGTTACATTATTATACTGATTCGATGAGTTCCTCTGATATTCCTCTAAGATTGGACCACTGAATAACCCGCATTGCACCCACTAGTAGAAGCATGACTTTGTACGAAAAGAAACAAGAGTAAGACGACAATTTTGAGAATATTATGTCTATCGACTATCTCTTTAATGAAGTTCTATTATAAAATATGTCGTAATTTCGATTTTTCAGAAACGACGGTATGAGTGAATGATATTGCATGCCTAGCGCAGGGGTCGACAATCTTTTGAGACGGAAGAGCCAAAAGTTGCAATTTACAAAATTTCCCAGTTTTTAAAGAGCCACTAACATTTTTATTTCAATATTATGACTGCGACCGTTAACGACACAGTGCACCAATAACTAAACAAACAGAACAGTGTTGCCACATTTAAAAAATGTCAGCTGTCCGTATACTCTCTACTCTACCTATTCTCACTGTTCTCTGTTGAGTGTTTTTATCCTGTTTAAAGTTTTTTTTGCAGTATAATATTTTTTATGAGTTTTGAAAATAAAATAATATAATTATTAATATTTGCGTATGGAACTGGAGAGCTGCATTTTGGCATCATAAGAGCCGCATGCGGCTCGCGGGCCGCAGGTTGCCGACTCCTGGCCTAGCGCTATCCCTCTAGATATAGATTATGTAATTATTTTGTAAAGGGTCATACCCGTATATTGATAATAAATAAATAAATCATCATACGTCACATCGCATAATATGTTAATGAAAATATAGACTTGCTGCGAGTTTTCTGGTCGGTATTGTATTTATACGTACACGACACACATAAAGGTGTTTTAAAAGGTTCTTTTCTCAGGGATTTTGTTTAAGTGTAGCCATTGAGTGAGCTATTTGGATGTTTTATTAAGGAATGCGCCGCTCAAACTAAATACGCGGCTAAAAAGCTTATACATATATCAACTTGCCTCAATAACTTTTTATTTTTACGTTGAATATCCTTTTTTTATTTCAATTGAAAAGATGAAACTTAGTCCCTCCTTTTACAATTAAATTTATACTGTCAACGAAATTACTTAAAAGTATTTTTGAAAAAAAAAATCGAACATTTCGTATTTTATTCCATCATCCATAGATAATCTTCTGGCTATAAGATTTATTTATTTATTTATTGTAGATTATAGACGCGTCGACAGGTCATTAGCGTCTTTCAACTACACTAAATAACAACTAACTTAAAACTAAAGAACATCACAAAACATCCATGAGCGCAGGTGGGATTCGAACCCACGGCAGTCCAGTCTAGAGGTTGCGGCGCCAAGCATGCTAACCACTAGGCTATACTGCCCCCCTGGCTATAAGAGGCGACTCCCAGGGGGGACATTGGGATGTAATTGTTATCGCAATTGCATTCCAATGTTCTTTGGGAATTAACGCTCCCAGGGACCCGAGCTCGTACCAGTCGGTTTGTGTATGCCGGCTGGCGGATTTTAATACTGCACAAATATGTTATTTGTTGTGTTGAAGACGCTAATGACCTGAGTTGTCGACGCGTCTATAATCTACAATAAATAAATATAAGAGGCGAGTTGTATTTTTATTCAAAAATAACTTTTCTATCAATTTTTTATCAGCAAAAAGTTTGCTATTATAAACACCTCAATATCTCTATTACATGAGAAAGCATCGTCAACATTATTTAAGCTCCGATTGGGTATGCTCCGAGCTGTGTAGTTTCCACCGCCAATCGTTGTGACAAAGTATGGCAAACCAGAACAGTAACATATACGTGGTGGAATGTAAATTAAAAGAGCATCTATAATATGATATTTGCGCATGAATTTGGTGTTATATTTCTCTCCATAATATTATTTTGAAAGAGCAGAAACTCATGTAGATTATAGACGCTCGACAACAGAGGTCATTAGCGTGGAAAAACCCTTAAAAGGCAAAGATTAACAGCCCAACCTACTTTTTACCAGATATAAATCTGTTGCATTTTTATCAAAAAACAGGGTAGGCTGTACCGTTGTTTTTTAAAGACCATCAACAGCTAAGGTTATTTGGGTCTAGCACCAATTCATATTTTCAATTCATTATTTTTTTTTTCAATAATAAATTGAAAATCCAATTGACACTTTTACCAGCTCTCGGGCTACAACCCGGGAACTTGTAATAGAGGAACCATAGCAATGTCATGTAAACAACAGCATTGCTACACGCTCGACTATTCTCAAGTCCGGTAGGATGTACCGTCTACACGGCCGCGGGTGTTTTGGGAGTGACAACGTCTGCCTGGGATGGAAGAAATAAATAGTAGATTATTTTACGTAGTGAGACATTGTTACGTCAAAACCGTTAAAACCAACTAGTGGACCCTGTAGAATCCACAACAGGTACCTACACAAGTTGAATAGTTTTCGAACATTCATTAAACAAGTGCCTATTCCTTTTTTTTCTTTTTTTCCCGTTATTTTTGTACATGAAAACACAGGCATATTATGAGAATACACTGTAGTAATTTACTTCATTCCAACGCTATAATTATGTTTCGTTAATTACTCCAGAGCTTTATGAACACTCATAAATAAAAATTTTCATTTAGAGTAAAGTTTTTTTTATACATATAACTACAGAGTACTTATGTAATTACAATACTGGATGTAAAATGAAGACTATAAAAGTGAGTCAAAAGTTATAGGGTTTTTTGGAGGTTTTTTGCAGCCAATTTATTTATATTGAAAGAGTTTTATTTATACTAAACGTTTAGCCTTTTTAGGCATCATCAGTAATATTCTGAAATGTTATATACATATTATATATGTTGCAGTCAAAACTCTTAACCAGTCAAAAGTACTATTGACTAGCAAAATCAGTCAAAAGTACTTTTGACCGTATGCTTTAGTCAATAATACTTTTGACTAAAATAACAGTTAAAAGTACTTTTGCCCAATGGAGCTGGTTAAAAGTACTTTTGACTAAGTGATTCCGTCAAAAGTGGTTTTGACTGGTTGTATCAGTCAAAACTCTTAAAAAGTTAAGGTGGTCGATAAAAATAACGACAAACGCACATATAAACTTTTATATTACTCATTATTAGTGGAGAACGTGCTGATATTAGAACAAAAATGAGTGACTACGAAAAGAAAAAACGCTTTTTGCAAAGAATTTTAGCGATAGAAGATATGAAAGATAGTCATTTCAATGTGATGACAAAAGAAAAATTTGAAAAGTTTGCAATGGATGTGGAAGACGCGAAATTTGATGAAAAGAAAACATCATTACAGTACAGTAGACTAAAGAATCTTTTTTATTCACATCTAACGAGTTAATAGTGCTTTTGACTGATGCTTTATTGCAGTTAAAACTACTTTTGACGAAGAGCGTCAGTCAAAAGTACTTTTAACCGCAAATTTGCAGTCAAAAGTACTAATAACCAATAATTTTCAGTCAAAACCACTTTTGACCAACCTGTTCAGTCAAAAGTACTTTTGACTGATTTTGCTAGTCAATAGTACTTTTGACTGGTTAAGAGTTTTAACTGCAACATATACATTAAAATAAACGAGTTATAATACAGTATTTGAAAATAAAGATAAAAGAATAAATTAGATTCAAAATACTTACATATTACGACCCAAAAATCATTGTTTTAACTATTTTGCGGTAGTTGAGCAAAATATTATGTGCCACTATTGATCAAAAGAGAAGATTCCACTCGCGTGTTACCGCACTCGCTACTCTCGTGCGGAAAACTCCACGCTCGAGGAATCTTCTATTTCTCCCACTAGTCACACAATATACTATAGATAGATTATAGACGCGTCGACAACTTAGGTCATTAGCGCACAATATACTACCTATTTATATCATAATATTATAACCTTCACGCAAAAATATTGTCATATTATAAGAAAACCGCATTAAAATCGGTCCACCCATTGAAGAGCTTTAATTCCGTAGACATAGCAAATGTAAACGTACGTATTATCATTTCTACCAACAAACAAAAATAGAATAAAACTGAAATATAAATTTAAAATTCCTCAAACAAAGCTGCATAATATTAATTACATTCGGGTTTTCATTCAAAAACGACATTACGTTGGTATTCTCTCCGGTGGCCACTCTTCTTGTTTAATACAACGAAGTATGCTTGTCGCAATTTTTAATTATCAATTAATTAGCCATATCTTTCATTCGTGAGTCCTGACTGTCACTTGTTAAGTGAAGTGATGTAAATTCATTTTTTTTAAACAAATGCAACTGTTAATTGTATACCTACTTGAAAAAGATACTTTTGAACTATTTCCATAAAAGAATATAAAATTTCCAATGCCTGCAATATGTTAATATTGATATAAGTATTACGTCAGCGACCAAACGGAAAAATCGCTAAAATATTCTATATTGCAAACATTAATATTTTTGATGTGAAACATCTTATGTCGGGCAGTGAACAACCGCATGAAAGGAAATATGCAACGAAATTTGTGGTCCGCTCCTTCGCTGCTGTTCTCCCCACCACTGCATTTCTGGCTCAGGCGTGCTCAAACGCCGCAACCGCGTGTGTTACAGTGCAGTATATAGGATTACGTCAGCATAACAGTTAGTTGCTGCTTTTGAGAGTGCGTATAAATATGACACGAGGCGAGGCTCTGTCTTAATCTTACAGTGACATGTAATTATATACTTAATATATACTACTACATAGAGAATACCACCGAGTTCAATAACGTTTTTTTTTATTCCTTTTTATGTACATTTCTACGAAAGATCTACTTTACTAGTAAAAATTTGGTCAGAAGAGAATTTTTCTATAAAAATATAATAGGCATAATATTTCACATTTAGAAACAGGGGCGAACTGGGACTCAATTTCGGCCCGGGCTAAAGGCGGCCAGCGGCCAATGGCATATTAAATAATTTTCTAATCTTCTTTTAGACAAGATTATCTATACATATAATACAAAATATATTTTTTAACTGTAAGTTTTAACAAAATTTTAATTAAAATGGACAGTTACATATGAGATGCACCAACCGAATTAGTCATTTTTATCATTTTTGTCTGTTTCTCTGTTTTTCTGTCTGTTTATTATTTTTAACCTTTTTACAACAGTCTGGCGAATAAAAAAATATGAACATTTACAGATTTACGTAATTAAAAAGTTTTACTTTTCGGTAGGTAGGTAAAGAGAAAATAGAAATACAAAAAAAAATATGCGTAAGAGAAAAAAATAGTCGATCATCAGTCAACCGGCCCATATGGCTGCGCGGGCCCGATAAGCCAGTCCGCCCCTGTTTAGAAATATTTAATTATTACTTGTTATGTATTCAGTCATTGAAATTATAATGATTGCATAATTGCGTAATGTCAAATGATATTAATTGATATCTGAATACTTTTCAGTTCTAGTTAAAATACTTTAAATAAACGTTCATAAAAATTTATCGTTGTATTTATTTAAAATAAAGTCTACAACATTGTTATGTATGTAATAATTATAATTTCAATGACTGAATACATAACATTACTAAAAATTGAGACATAGGTAGGTATACAGATTGTATCAAATTAAACCTGTGCATAGGGCATTCTGTGTATAAGACAGAGATCGATACATAAAGCAATAAGTAAGAATGAGATAAATGATCGCTAATAGGATGTTACGTGGTTACTGTAAATAAATAATATTTATACAACCTAATAGCGTCATCTTTGTTTTTTCGCTCCTTCTATGCTGTAAAAACGTAAATCTTTTATCAGTTTAATTTACAGTAACCACGTAACATCCTATTAGCGATCGTTTATCTCATTCTTACTTATTGCTTTATGTATCGATCTCTGTCTTACACACAGAATGCCCTATGCACAGGTTTAATTTGATACAATCTGTATTTGGCAGTCGACGAAAAATCATTACGGAATCGACGTTAGTAATAGTAGATTGTATACTTAATGTCGTAATGAGGTATATTACGCACGAGTAGTGACAGTATGTTAAAACGAGCGCAATACCGGTGGAATAAACGCTGCTGGCCAAATAGGGTAAGTAAATTATGTAGGTACTTGAATATTTTGTAGATCTTGATACGTGAATAAAAAAAATTAACTGCTCTCTTGCGGGTGTAAATTATTTTAATTGCGAAAGAATGTTGGACCGAGGCCTCGCCGCAATCTAAGATCACCATTGAGAGATGCAAATTTAAAAAATATTACATTTACTTGTTGACGCGTCAAAGTTAAACTCTATATCAATAATATTTTTTCAACATTTTTTAATGCTTTTTTTTGACAAAATGACGATGTAGGGTATCGGCCAATGATAAATAAAAGTGAATTATTCAACTTGATTAATTATTGTATAATTACTGAATTATAGCTGTATTCTTAAGCTTTTGATTCTTGAGATATAAAAATGTATTTCAGATAATAATCCAATAATTAATTAAATCAAAAAATCGTGACATACACATTATAGACCGAGAGCTAGTGACACTTTTTTGGTGTTATTTATTCAAGGTCTTACTTTTGTGAAGATGTTGAGGAAGGCATATTAAAGTGCCCTGAGCAGGCCCGCCGCTAGCTGTTTCGTCGCCCGCGTGCAATACTGATTATGCCGCCCTACGACTACTTACTCTGAGTTTTGTCAAAAAAAGGATAATTAATGTTTTCTCATTATGGTGCGGAAAAAAACAACTTAACGAAGATAAAACATTTATTTTTATACTAAGATTCGTAGTTTTAACGGATGCCAATAGATGGCGGTTTTAACGTCATTCGGTCGGATTTTTTTCTATGCTATGACATATTTTCTTATCCCCTCAACGGGCACGCCTCGCGCGCTCCAAGGAGTCCTTGGAGCGCGCTAGGCGCCCCAAGTTGGTATCCTATGCGCGCCCTCTGCGTAGGAGTCAGGGGTACAATGACTTGAATTAGGTATGAGTCGCTCGACTTGCCGCCCCCTGGGCGTGCCGCCCGTGTGCGGTGCACGCTTTGCACGCCCGCTAACGGCGGCCCTGGCCCTGAGTAAGGGATTTTGCTAGATAGCGGTATGGGAGGGATACAGACCGCCCCCAACATGTAACAAAAAAAATGGTCACAATAATATTATTGCTTCAAGGCTGAATTTGTTTGTATAGCTTGTCGGTGACCCAATAATGCCATTATAATATTTGCAGATCGATTGGTCAATATTAAAGAGGTGGCAGATCACCCTAAACGTGTCATGTACCCGAGGAAATTTTTATTATTAGTTCAAGGTTCAAATTTTAATATGTTGTTACGGCGACTGTTTTAAGCATATATTTCAAGTTGCAGAACAAAATGTCGTTTAGGGTGATCTGCCACCCCTTTAATACTGACCAATCGATCTGCAAATATTATAATGGCATTATTGGGTCACCGACAAACTATACAAACAAATTCAGCCTTGAATCAATAATAATTGTGACCATTTTTTTTGTTACATGTTGGGGGCGGTCTGCATACCTCCCATACCGCTATATAGCAAAATCCTTTACTCAGGACACTTTAATATGCCTCCCTCAACATCTTCACAAAAATAAGGCCTTGAATAAATAACACCAAAAAATTGTCACTAGCTCTCGGCCTATTAGATATGTTACAATATAATATATTATATAACGTATTATCTGTTGTCATTGTTGGTTTACTTAGCCTAGAAAAAGTAGTCGATTTTACCCGTTGTGGCGCGCTGGCATTAATATAACAAAATTTCTCAGAACGGAAACGTATCACGAAGCATACTTACGACGTTCATCGCAATTTCCTTCCAGTAGGTAGATCCAAAGTTTGGTTCAGAGAGGTGTTTCTTTATTCAGCTTGCTGGATATATATAGACCATCGCTATTTTTATGTTACATAGGCCGCGCGATAACAAAATCGGCCGAGTTACGAGTACCAAATCCGTTTGTACACTAGAGGCATATACATATTACCCTATACTGCTGATAGATCAAAAATCGTGAAGCCAACATACGTGCGGGTATATATTTCTGTCTTTTTTATGGGGGCTCAGCTGGCAGGTTCCTGATTGGCTACTTCCATAGACAAAGACAGAATTTTTAAAAGAGAGCAGGAATACTATTGACCAGGGGCACTGAGGTTTTACATCAATGGCATCCATGACATATTTCTTTGTCTTTATATATTACGTTTCAAGTGTTGTTTATACTTCAGTTCATGGAATACTTCAGTTGATAGTGATATTATTATGCCCAAAAAGATCCGAAACCTGTGTTTACTTCTTATATCACTATGAATTTTCAAGGAATATGAGTAAAAAAACTGATTTTAACAAAATTAAACTAGGTTACGTTATAATGACAACAGCTGTCAAGCGTTTTGTTTACATTTTGTTCGAAATGAAAGACATCTTTATTTCAACATTTTGTTCAGATGGAACGTCCTTACATCGACCAATGACATCATCGGAATAAATGCGGAATTACTTCGTCAAAAGAGACACAGATATATTTTTGCTCTCTTTGTGGACTTCACTCACCGCACATTGAGTAAATGGACAATGCGTGGTATATAATTTAAAGTATATGACTAAAGATGATAGGTCCAGATGGATACGTCCGCGAACCCTAAGTGATGGATGTAGGTCCGAGTACAAGTCGGACACGTATCCTTTGGTACTAGATAGTGGAATGATGGAATCAGAAATGTAATGGAACTAGAAGATGTGTCAGTTCGGTCTGACCCGTTCCGAATGAACGATTCTAGCAATGGAACGACTCAGACCGAATCCACATAACGAAAGAAAACGAATCCGACGGAACGAGATTTCTTTCTGTAATGTTGACCTGAAATGAAAGATACGAAATGGAACGGATTTGTTTGATGTTTAAATATTTCATTTTCATACATTGATACTTTTGTTCGTTCTGATTGCATATCATTATACGTATGAATTTCAAATAGAAATGTTAATAAACTGACACCTGGAATAGAACCATAGACATATTATAACTAATTGACTATATACAGCCACCGATCACATGATTCATATCCATCTTGCACTTCCTGCCGCCTGGTCGTGGAGCTGGACCCATATTATGGGTCCGGTGAAAAAATAATTTTTAAAAATTTAGGTTCATAATTATAAAAGCGTAGGTCGTGACTAATAAACTATTATAGAGTTCACGACCCACGCTTTTATAATTATGAACCTTAATTATTAAAAATTATTTTTTTCCTTTTTAGTGCATTTAAATAACTACTTGTCTCTAAAAAGTTTTTTTTACTAATATTTATTTAAACTACAATTAATTCAGTTTAATTTAAATTCTGAAGCGGCAAATCTGAACAGATCTTGTTTAATTGACGGACAGTGGATTATAGCGTTGGGCGAATACGAGATGTTTTTACAATCGAAACAATCGCAATCGTTCATAATAACAATCGAGTCCACAATCGACTCGGAGTTTGATTTTACAATCGAAATGTTCGATTGCTCAAGTCAATTATTTGCCAGCGAATGAGAATACATATATATGATATAATCGCGATTCAAGGTTATATGCTGGTCGAATGAAGTCTGACGTTTACGCTACTCGTTCATCGTTGATTCACTGTTCACACTGTTCAGTCGGTCTAAGAGCACTCAATTACTGCACAATCGATCATCCATCGACTCGACCACAGTTGTTGAGTGATGAACGATTATATATTATGTGGCTCTCGACAGTGGACATCGTCTGTACGATTCAGTACTATGCAACTTGGTCTCGGTGAAATATGAAACAACAACAATCGAGTCCAAGTGAAAACCATCGAGAGTCATCGAGATGTTTGAACAATCGAGACAATCGACTAAAATATCTCGTAATCGCCCATCACTAGTGGATTATGTAACATTTCTGAACGGACATACTGTATTCGGTATACGGACCGGAGCACCTGTCGCTCCTCATGGCGCCATACTCTGTCAGTGTCCCACGTGTTGTCTGACGTCGGTCCCATACAATATGCATAGAGCAGAGGTATATGTAGGTAGGACGTATACACTTCCACCTATGTAGGGCATACCTGCCTATGATCGTTCTCCGAAACCCTACGAAGGTCGTTCAATCAAACACATAGACGCAATTTAACCTTTTTTAGGGTTCAGTGCCAAAATGGCCATTAGAGAAACCTTTATGTGACTTCGTTTTCTGTCTGTCTGTCTGTATGTCACAGAAACTACATTATCATACAGTATAAGTAGGTACTTGCAACTTAATATTTGGAATAGTTATAAAACTGGTGTGCCCGCACCTAGTTCCAGAGTCAGATTCACAAAAATATTTTTCTGTTTACTTTTGGGAGGCAAAAAATTAAGAATAAAATTTTTCACTTATAGTCAAGTGGACACTTGGTACAGATTTCTTGGTAATTGCTTGCCCATATGACTGTTATTTTTAATTATTGTATTTTATTATTGTATTAATCTGTATTACGTTTTCTATTTTTATGACTTTCGCATCCACTTTGGCTACGCGAAGAAATAACCTATCTATCTATCTACTATCTATATATTTCTTTTTATTTTAGGTCGCATAGTTTTTGACATAATAATATAAACTTTGTAAGCCAAAAAATTTGAAAATAAAGATTATTTTATATTTATATTAGGCAGGTACCAGAGCTGGGCGTGTAATCGCGCAAAAGTAACTAATTACAGTTACCAATTACTTTTCTTAGTAACTGTAACTGTACCTAATCGATTACTTTTGAAAACGAATGTAACTGTAATCGTACTCAATTACTTTTTTGTGTAATCGGCACCGCTCTGTTAGGTACCTATATTTATTTTTATAATTTATTTAATTTTCCAAAAAAAAATAATTTTTATACGGTTGACCAAATCACTACTATAATTTGTGTTATTTTGGATAATATTAATTAATGAAATGTAATTTAAATTAAATTAATATATTACGTACATTCATTCGTTAGTTAACTTGTACGGGACCCTCGACGAGCGAGTTACACTCGCACTAGACCAGTCTTGTTTCAAACAAATTTTGTAGAGCATGTCATTTTTGGAGAACAAGAACAATAGCACCCGTTTGAGGAAAAAAATTAGTGTTTTCATCAGTTTTTTCACTATGCCTAAATACCTCGGCGGATGTGTTTAATGAAAAAAACTATTATGCCCATCATTATACTAAATGTGTTTGTTGGTAAGTTCTGAACTGGTTTGGAACACCGAAAGCGTCTGTCGGCAATACAGAACTCTTCTTCCACACTGCTGCGTGCTTGTTGGCCAAATTCTTGGATTCTTCAGACTGTCAGATTTATTTTTATTTATTGTAAATAAATTATAGACGCATCTTGATTACATTAAATAGCAACACACTTAAAACTAAATGACATTACAAAACATCCATAAGCGGAGGCGGGATTCGAACCCACTACAGTCTGATCCAGAGGCCGCGATGCTAACCACTGGACCACACTGTCCGAACTAGCAGTTTTAGGAGCCTAGAACTGCTAGTTCAAACAGTCTGAAGAGTCCAAGAATTTGACTAAAACCAGGTTCAAACAGTCTGAAGAACCCGAGAATTTGACCAGGAAATACGCAGTTGTGTCCGAAGAGTTCTATAATGCCGACAGATGCTTTCGGAGTTCAAAACCAGTTCAGAACTTACCAACAAACACACTCATACGGGGTCCGCTTACTGTAACAACTGGTACCTGCACGAAAGTTCTAGAGAAAGCGAGAGCACACTAGGCTTATGCCACGCAGCCTATATAAACAGCAGTGCGAGTGAGTGAAGGAATCAGTCAACGGTGAGTCACGCATTCAAGCCTACGGTGGATCAGTAATATAAATGGTGCCGTTATATAAATAAATAGATTGATAAAATAAATACGAGTGTAGTGGTAATATATTACGAATTATTGTATATAGTTGTTTTGTTTTGCTTTGTAATTACTGTTTAGTTATTGTTTACTAGTGTTGATTGTTAGAATTGACTTGTCGTTGTTGCGTTCATTATTATTGTGTTTTTAATTATTGTAAATAAATATTTATTCCGCCAACTCAGAAAACAGTTTTGTAACAACACCTATATTATTGACTGTACCAGGTATATTAAACAAAATAGCTGCGTCGTTCCAAATTCGATATTAAAATTTTATAAAATAGTGCATGTAGGTGTAGCATTCCTCGTATTGCCCTTTTAACTATACGCCACCCAGTTCGTCCTGTTGCGCACCACTTGTAACAAGACTCCTGCCTACAACAGCGGTAGAACAGGACCCACAGACATAGGACGGTGACCTTTACCCTTTTATCCAGTACCTGTTCGACCATTTCTATACATCACATCCCACTCAAATACTCTTTTCTCCCAGTTCCGAGTTTTGTTTGAAACTTTATTTCTAAAACTTAACAAGACTTTCAGACGCTCAGAATCACAATAAATTATTAAAACTTGTATTTCTTGTTCGCCACAATACAAAGTCGCATAATATGTCAAAATAATTGTAAAAAATATTTGACTGTACATGAATTTTATATATTAGAATGTTAAGAGTAGGTACATACATTTAGAGAAAACCAAATCCTAAAGGAAACCTGCGCACAAAAACTGGTGTGAGAAGTAGTCAGTGGCGTACGCAAAACAAATTAATAAGACAAATGAAATAAAATGTTATTAAAGATGCAACACTGATAATGGGGCTTGAGAATAGCCGAGAGTGTAGCGGCGCTGTTGTTTACATGGCGTTGCTATGGTTCCTCTATTACAAGTCCCCAGTTCTCGGGTTCTAGCCCGAGAGCTGGTAAAAGTGTCAATTGGATTTTCAATTTATTATTAAAAAAAAAAAATAATAATGAATTGAAAATATGAATTGGTGCTAGGCCCAAATAACCTTAGCTGTTGGTGGTCTTTAAAATACAATTATTATTAATTAACACTGATAATGCACTTCAAACTCCATAATAATTTTAGTTTTTTACAACTAATATTCATAATTTATTAGTATTGATATCAAAGTCAAAATTTCTATACGATAGCTAAATGGACTACAAGCTACAACTATATAGACCGCGTCCCTAAACTTGTAACTTTAAAAAAGCCCGACTAACGTAGGGTTAATAAACCAATTGATTGATAACTGATTTCAGAGTACAACCCGAAAATAACAAGTATAGTAACTCTATGTGTCTGTTACGACATACAGTAGAAATGATTAGAGAATACGTTGTAGTAAGTTACAAAACATATTTCCATCACATCACTGTAAATTCAAAATATGATTTGAAATGCAAATCCATTTTGTATACATTCGACAAGTTACAACTTTTCATATAACAATAATATATCTAGCGGATGCAGGTATAGTATGCGAAAAGTAAGTTGAAAGAAATATTATATAAAATAAAAAAATGGGTGTGTGCTTATAACCACACGACAAAAGTAAAAACTTGAGTATAACAAGCCGTGAGGTGGGTCGTTTATTAGGACTAAAGTGCGACCCTTGAGGTCCACACGACGAACTTCCCAGTTTGATAAATATTTAATAATAACAAGCCGTGAGGTGGGTCGTTTATTAGAACTAAAGTGCGACCCTTGAAGTCCACACGACGAACTTCCCAGTTTGATAAATATTTAATAACAATAATTAAATTAGATATTACACAGAAAAGTAATCATTTTAATCATTAAAACATAATCATTATTTATTTTTAACAATAATTAAAAAAAAAACGGCTGAACCGATTTTTATATTTACGTTAATATTTACGTTATTATGTGTCGATTGGCACCCTAACGTTGTCGATATCATTTTTCATTCTCGAGATTTCGTCTTAGAGAGAAATGGACACATAGGTACGTACGTACGTACACATACACACAGACAGACATCTTTCTAAAAATAGTGTAAAAATAGTGTAAAAATAGTGTAGTGACCTTGAAACATAAAAATTTGTTATACATTTTGATTTCGATTTTCGGACCCATTACAATAACTTCCAATGGGAAGTTAATAAAAAAGTGGGTGTGTGCTTATGACCACACGACAAAAGTAAAAACTTGATTATAATATGCAAAACGTACATAATATTATAATTTATAATATTAATTTATTATTATAATACGTAATAATAAAAACGTAATTCTTGAAACGATGCACTCCTTGTTAGACAGTATACGTGCCTCATGCGACGACTGGAGCCGAGTATACTGCACATTTCAGCGTCACCGACCCGAGCGTGACGGTTCACTATTAAGAAAGAACGCAAAGTGCCCCTAAAGAAATTTTCACTTCAAAAATTCTTCAACTAAATTTCATTCCGAGAAAAATGCAACACGTGTCGTCAGTCGAATCTGAACCCGGCTTTTCGGGGTGACATGTGATCGTTTTTCAATTGCGCTTCAAGACGTACTGCAGTATATATAGCCTATGTGTCACGGAAGCTACCCGTATGCAAAATTTCATAGAGATTGGTTGAGTATTTGAGGCGTGAAAGCGGAACAAACAAACTTACTTTCGCATTAATTATATCTAATATTAGTTAGGATGAGTTTGGCGTTAACTTATCGATACATGTGTGGAATGTGGAGGTTTGACCGCACTTCTCATGGATCATGTATGTTTGTGTGTGAGTAGTTATGTAAAAATACGGTATTAAACCGTGTTAAACGGTATTAAACCGTTTTAAACGGTGTTAAACGTTTTATACGTGCTGTATAAAATAAAAAAATACTCAGTATTTATACCTAGTATAAAACTGGGGTATATTATTTTTTTACATACCGTATAATACCGTTTTATACCAGAGTATTATACGCATTTACATCACTATGTGTGAGTGAGAAAAATTTCGCCCAACGTCCATTCATCGTGCCATATAGAGAAATAGAAAGATACAGATCTGTTCTGATGCAATGTGACAGTCATTCAATAGCGAGATCTCTCGACATATATAGGCACCCCGTGCTGCATTCGTGTTATGTATTCAACCTGTCCATACGTCGACGGTGGCGTCGGTCCGCAGTTGCGGACTCGGACGGTCGCAGCTGTGACCGGCAGCTGGCGTCGCGCTATGCCACGCCGTTCCCCTTCACCCGTCGCCTGAGTACCGGACACTAACACCGGAACGGCATAATGTTATACCGACGTCCAAGGGCTCACATTATATCACCAGACCTTTCTACCTAATATAATAATAATAATGTATTCTGCCGTGAAAAAAATATCCAGTCAATGAACGTTAAAAACAAAAATAAAGTTAGTTACTTCTTACCACAATAGTTTTATTGATGGATTTACATTTCGAAAGCTATGCTTTCATCTTCAGCAAACACTATACATGATTGAAATAATACATAAAGGGTATTTTATACTAATATTACAGGTAATGCAACAATTAACAAATTGAAAACTTAACTATAGACTTAAAATACCACAGGAGGAAAGAAACGATCCAAACCAACGGATAAGACGACTGAGAAATTGACCTGAAACAAACTGACCTAGAACAAAGAAGAAAAAAGCGAATTATCTAGAACATGACTTGTGGTCTAAAAGATCAAATAAATCAGAAAAAGGTATAGGGCCATTATCTCAATTCAAAAGCTTGGTACCATCAATAAAACTGTTGTGGTAAGAAGTAACTATCTTTATTTTTGTTTTTATTCCAACCACAGTGCGCATATATTTTTATCCTTCTGTAGGCTAGTGCCTCACATTCGAACACGATATGGGTGACTGTTTCATCCTCCATTACGCGGAATCTACATAATGTTAATTCCTGTCGTATCCCCATCACATGTAGGTGTTTTCTCAGAGAAGCGGGACCGGTCAGAAGCTCAATCACCTTCCTGAGTGTCGACTTGCTGAGTCTGATTAAGTACTCAGTGAGCCTAGGGGAAGGACCTACAATCATTTTCTTCCCATGTTTGTTACATAAAGCCCATCTCCTAACAGTCTGTTGGACATTTTTTATTAGATAATGTATAGATAATTATGTTCAGTCTTTAGTTTTAAAATCTAATCATCTCCTGACGGTGCTAATATAGTTGGAGAAACGTGCGTCGCGTAAAAAACTGTTAGTGTTAGTATTCAGACACATTTTGCAATTTAAATAATACTTAGGCAGTGATAAAGTGGAAACCCTTGACTGTGACACGAGTAAAAGCAATAAGGGGGAAATCTTCAGGTCAGTCATTCGTTGGGAAAATACGACCCCAATATATGTATGCAGTTATTCTGTGACGCGGTGTGATTTTTTCTATTTTCCTCTTTCCTTTGCATTTAAATTGATTGTTTTGTCGAAATCACTGCAGCAAACCAATCTATTTATATAATACCACTCAAATCACCCACCAGAAAGTTTCTTTTTTTATAATGGATTTCACATTTATACGAAATTGAAATCGTAAAACTTTTAATTACTTTGAAAAATACTTTGTGAAACCAAACAACTTCAATTGACAACAAAAGAAAAACTTAATTCAATAGCTCAATATTATAAAAATAAAAATCCCTCTTATAAAAATATATTGCCTTGAAAATAATTTTTATTCCATTTGACACATAATTTTAATCTATACTAATATTATAAAGCTGAAGAGTTTGTTAGTTTGGTTGAACGTGCTAATCTCAGGAGCTACTGGTTCGAACTGAAAAATTATTTTTGTGTTGGATAGTCCAAGGAAGGCTATAGGCTATATTATAATATCATGCTACGACCAATAGGAGCGGAGCATCAATGAAAAGTGTTGCAAAAACGGGAAAAATTATTCCTTTTGAGAGCTTCCGTTGCGTGCGCTGCGTAAACGGTTAAAGCTACGCAAAAATCATGCATGACTGAATTGTGCCCTTGAATTGCCCCCAAATTACCCTTGAATTGCCCCCAAAATGCCCTTGAAAAGTATCCACGTTATTTGTCTGTATCCGCGATACAGACATACCCATTTTTTTTACGTTGCATGGTGACTATATTCTATAACATATTCTTTTTGGTATAATAAGGTCAAAAACGATTATGTGCGCTCATTATATTTACAAACGCGACATATTTAAATCTGTCAGATTTTGCAACTCCGTCGCGAGTGACATAAATTGTAACAAATGAACACACAATAATTATGTTGAACCGTTTGGTTGCAGTGCATATTGTTGGGGTCGGGCGGCGTGATATTCCATGTAGCTCGGCGTGACACGGACGTGATCGATGGCGTCGCGGCTCGCGCTCCGCTGTGAGTTATGTACATGGCTTTAATTAAATGTGTAATAAGTATTCACGTATGGATGTTATACGGCATATCACAAAATGTGAACCGAACTTTAAATATTTTAACATGCACCTTTAATTTTCTTTAGAAACCTGTAAAGAGAAAAATTAGTATGGCAATGGCTACCACCTAGGTAGCAAAATTATTTATAGTGCAGGCGCCAAGGGTACCTACTTCTGCCTGCAAAATATGAGTACCACAAACTGTTTTGTGAAACCTTAAGCTATAAGGAAACACATGTTGCCGGGCCTTCGTGTGGTCCATTCCACTCCTAAGGGGATGAAAAGGGGTGAATGTGTTTTTTTACAGATTTAACAATTCTGTCCATATTAACGGTTGTTGAAACATTAAATTTGAAGAATACAGTATAACCTTAATATAACGAGCCTCAATATAACGATTTCCTCGATTTAACAAATTTTTCGAAATTCCCTAGAACTGCCCGTAAGAGCTAATGCAAAATATACCTTTACATTACGAATATATTTGTCAAAAACCTCTTTATAACGAATTTTCAATCATTGCAAAATATAAAATGCAAGTATTATTTACATCTATTTTGTCAACTTATAACCTTTACATAACGTATCCTATCAATTATTCGCACTCAATTCCACAATAATTTATGTCTCGACAGATTCAGACACGTTAAATTTTTCGTAAGACAATCATTGTTGTTTGATGCTAAGTAATGTAAACACTGCTGTTTGTCACTGTTGTTAGTTTTAAAGTTGCAATGGCTGAGAAACCTTGTTAAAACGAATCGTAGTCCAACCTAACCTCTATATAACAAACCTCATTGTAACAAATTACTTGGTATAACCAGTGACTATAGGTATTCCTTCACTCAACGCCCTCAACGGTATAACGAATATTTTCTAATTCCCTTCAGTTTTGTAATATCAAGGTTGCACTGTACGTTTCTTTTATAACGTAGGCACCCACTAGAATGTATCCTCCAAATTTCATGTTTCAAAGAGCTATGGACAGAATGATAAAATCTATAAAAACACATTTACCCCCTTTTCACAGCCTTAGGGGTGGAATTTTGAAAAACACTTTCTTAGTGGATGCCTACGTTACAGAAGAAATGTATATTCCAAATTTCATGTTTCAAAGTTTCTGCTCCTTCAGCAACTTCCTCAAATATGAAGTACGAATATGTAAAAAAAATATTGGACCATAATTTTTCCTGGCAACATCAATAATATCAAACTCTGTGACCTCTAGAACCTATATCAGACGTGCAGAATGCGGGACTCATATTTTGTAGACAGAAGAACCCTTGGCGCGGGCGCCTGGTCTCTACCTCTGTATCTCTTTTCGTTTAGAAGTTATAACATTTTTAAAATTTTCATGAAAATTTTATATAAACGCCCATATCTCCTAAACTAAAAGATACAGAGGTGCGAGTACTGAGATCGGAATCGATTCAGCGTAATTTTTTCAATAAGTATACCTACGGTTAATATCAAACATACAAATGGTTCCTCTATTACAAGTTCCCGGGTTCTAGCCCGAGAGCTGGTAAAAATGTCAATTGGATTTTCAATTTATTATTAAAAAAAAATAATGAATTGAAAATATGAATTGGTGCTAGGCGCAAATAACCTTAATAGGTGTTGGTGGTCTTTAAAACACAATTCAATTCAAACATACTAGAGGACAGTGTGGTCTAATAGTTAGCGTAGCGGCCTATTAAATCAAACTGGCGTGGGTTCGAATCCCACCTCCGCTCATGGATGTTTTGTGATGTCATTTAATTTTAAGTGATTTGTTAACTTCCCATTGGAAGTTATTGTAATGGGTCCGAAAATCGAAATCAAAATGTATAACAAATTTTTATCTTTCAAAGTCACTACACTATTTTTAGAAAGATGTATGTGTGTGCGTACGTACGTATGTGTCCATTTCTTTCTAAGACGAAATCTCGAGAATGAAAAATGATATCGACTACGTTAGGATGCCAATCGACGCGTATTAACGTAAATATGATCTGAAAGAAATTTTTTCAAAATCGATTCAGCCGTTCTTTTTTCTTAACCAAATAGACTCCAAAAAAGTAGATTTTACACAATATCTCGCGAATAAAAAATTATATCGACTTTGTAAGGGTGTCAATCGAGGCGTGTTAACGTCATTTTGATCCGACATAAATTTTATAAAAATCGGTTCAACCGTTTTTTTTTTAAATTATTGTTAAAAATAAATAATAATTATGTTTTAATGATTAAAATGATTACTTTTCTGTGTGATATCTAATTTAATTATTATTATTAAATATATTTATCAAACTGGGAAGTTCGTCGTGTAGACCTCAAGGGTCGCACTTTAGTCCTAATAAACGACCCACCTCACGGTTTGTTATGTAATGTAATTAAGACGCTAATGACCTAAGTTGTCGAGGCGTCTATAATCTACAATAAATAAATAAAATCAAACATACTAGAAGCGCATAATGTCAAAAAAGTTGCGGATTTGCAAAACGAATGAAAACATGAAGACTTGTGATTGTGATATATGAAAAAATATTGTCTAATAAAATCATTTAAATACCTAAATAAACAAGCCGTGAGGTGGGTCGTTTGTTAGGACTAAAGTGCGACCCTTGAGGTCCACACGACGAACTTCCCAGTTTGATAAATATTTAATAATAATAATTAAATTAGATATTGCACAGAAAAGTAATCATTTTAATCATTAAAACATAATTATTATTTATTTTTAACAATAATTAAAAAAAAAAAAAAAAACGGCTGAACGGATTTTTATAAAATTTATGTCGGATCAAAATGACGTTAACACGCCTCTATAGTCAATATAATTTTTTATTCGCGAGATATTGTATAAAATCTACTTTTTTGGAGGTTATTTGGTTAAGAAAAAAGAACGGCTGAACCGATTTTCAGATCATATTTACGTTAATACGCGTCGATTGGCACCCTAACGTAGTCGATATCATGTTTCATTCTCGAGATTTCGTCTTAGAAAGAAATGGACACATACATACGTACGTACACACACACACACACACACACACACATACACACACACAGACATCTTTCTAAAAGTAGTGTAAAAATAGTGTAGTGACCTTGAAACATAAATTTTTTTTTTCCTTTTTGATTTCGATTTTCGGACCCATTACAATAACTTCCAATGGGAAGTTAATAATTTCTTTATTAATGAAGCTATTTATTACTAAAGTTCTAATAAATTAATTAACAATTTGTTATATCTGACTAAAATATTATCTCTGTCTAAAATTAATATATTATATGCTTCTCTACATCTATAAAAGTTCACGAAGAAAGAAAAAGAGTTAAGTGATATTCCTGAAAATTATATAACACAATCGGTTTAGTTGGAGTTCCTGAAAATAGATAGGTTGCAGTGATGCAGAAAATTGGAATCTGACCGCCGGTACTACATTGCTGGCTATACATTTATCATCAGCCAAGCATCAATTTCTATCTCTTCTGTCTCACTCACACAGATACAGTTCTCTGTTCCACATTTAACGTTGTACAATTAGGTATTTAAGTTTAAAAAAAATCATTAATTTTTTAATTTTTTCTAATAATTTAACATAAATAATATTGAAAATCGAAAAGAAAATTTTTTTTAAAGCTATAGATAAATTACAAAAAATTAATTAAAATGTATAAAAATTTAAAAAATATCACGTGACTTCAAAACGCGCCAGGAATGTTTGTGACGTCGTTATGTTAAAATGTGTCTGCATTTGTTGGTATTTGTGTATATGTATTACACATACTATCAAAAATAATAAATTTTTAACTTGGTAACCATGGATACAAAGACCATAGATAACATAATGACGTCACACGCGTTCGGATTCTTTCGGCGCGTTATCGGAACTGAGTTTAAAAATTAATTTTTATTTAAATATAACTTTTTAATTAGTAAGCAAAAAAATTAAATAAAAACAGTTTTGCTATAAAACTTGATGTGGTCCTTCCATTTAAGTAAAAAAAAAATTCGTTTAAAAACCCAATTATCACAATAAATTAATCATCAACTTAAAATATTAAAATTAATGTGATAATTCCTCAAGAGCTGAGAGTCGAGACGTAAGAAATGTCAGAAACACAGAGCTTATATTTCGAATAGCCGAGCATGTAGCAATGCTGTTGTTTACATGGCGTTGCTATGGTTCCTCTATTACAAGTCCCCAGTTCTCGGGTTCTAGCCCGAGAGCTGGGTAAAAGTGTCATTTGGATTTTCAAATTATTATTAAAAAAAAATAATGGATTGAAAATATGAATTGGTGCTAGGCCCAAATAACCTTAGCTGTTGGTGGTCTTTAAAACACACACACACACCCCTACACAGTACTACTTGCAAATAATTTTGCACTGTATCAAAAGGATATGCCTCATAGAGTCGCCATGCAACGTTGAAAACCCGGTCAAGTGCGAGTATAATTCGCACCCTACAGATTCCGTAGGTACCGTTATAACAATTTAATAAAAATTTAATTTGTCATGTAATAGTTCTCAGATATAGTATTCAAACATCGCGTAGGACTGCGCCACTTTCGCTTACTTGTAGCGGATAACTAGTGCTTCAGTCGACCGCAAGATTGGTTTGCGTGTGTGTGTTTTAAAGACCACCAACAGCTAAGGTTATTTGGGCCTAGCACCAATTCATATTTTCAATTCATTAATTTTTTTTAATAATAAATTGAAAATCTAATTGACACTTTTACCAGCTCTCGGGCTAGAACCTGGGAACTTGTAATAGAGGAACCATAGCAACGCTATGTAAACAACAGCACTGCTACACGCTCGGCCATTCTCAAGCCCAAGATTGGTTTGCAAATATAGCTGTTTTTAACATGTATTCTAGATGGTTTCTACATACTTGTGAAGTGTTTTCTTTTCAAATAAAATAATTACTTTATTTTATTTCGATATTTTACCAGTTCTTTCGCGACCCATCAAAATTTAACGCGACCCAATATTGGGACCAATAATATTTCACGACAATCTATAGTTGATAATATTGATTTATTTTTGTTTGTTTGCATATTTTATGCAAACCTTTCATCGGAACTACTTCCGGAATTGAATACCAAATATTGAAACCATTTCCGAAATTGAAGACAATCGGATATTAAAGGCCCTAATTCACAGCAGACTGCACTGTATCGCAGTATTTTTATTTTATTTATTTATTGTAAATTATAGACTCGTCGACAACTTAGGTCATTAGCGTATCTTGATTACATTAAATAACAATTAACTTAAAATTAAATTACATCACAAAACATCCATGAGCGGAGGCGGGATTTGAACTCACGACAGTCTGATCCAGAGGCCGAGACGCTAACCACTGGACCACACTGCCCTCGTATCGCAGTATTACAATACCAATACATAACCGGGACTATACGTATATTGCTGCTCCAGACACAAGAGAAATAAAAAATTAGTAGGTTCTCAGACGACCTATATACAATATTGTCAATAGTAATACATCAATACCTAATTTGAAAGAATTTGTTGACTGGTAGTTTATTTTGTATTTTCTGTATTTTAATGTACCTACCTAACTTTAATATAAGTATATCTATATGACGTTTTGTATACCTTTCGGTGTAAATGCAAATAAAGAAATATTATTATTATTATTTAAAATTTTTTTGGATTTGGACGCTTGATAGTGAATATTGAGAAATTAATTACCTACCGATGTTGACAATAAAATTATTGGTTGCCTGAAGATCACTAGCTAAAAAAAATGTGCACGCGTATCCAACAAGGCCATGACATTGCTTGAAATATTTAATAAAAACCGGTTCTGAAATCTCCCACCAGCTTTCTTTATTCAAATTGGTTCAAATACCTTCGTAAAATAAAAGTTGCATGCATAAAACAGTATATGATCTGATCCAAAATAGCCGGCGACAGGTGGACAAAACTATACCGGGCAACGCACCAAATAGGCTAGGTTAGTGTAGATCATAGACGCTCGATAACTCCGTACCAAATAGATTATATAGAAATAAAAGCCCAACTATACCTAAAAGAAACAATATAAACAATACATGGCAAACAAACATGACCGATTTATAATCGCGAATTTAAAAAAAATGTTGATTTCGTTATATTATTTTCTTTTATAATTTATAACAAAGTATTTATGTTTGTGCTTCATAGTTCATTGTTATAGAGCCCTGAAGAAGTTGCAAATTTGCAACGAAACGTTGGCAAATAATAAAATATTTATACATTTAACTGGTCCTTAATACTATATTATATTATTACTAAAATTTGTTTTGCCACTTTAATATCCAGGGAGAAATTTCCAAAACTTTGCTAGTTTTTGTGTTAACCCAGATTCCGGAACAAACAAAAATTCTGAAAATGGCTAATTCGGTCTAGGTATCCCATAAACTATACATCTGTGTCAAAATTAACGTTTTGTTTATTTGTAGTCTCACTTTTATTCCCTTTTAAGGTTCCGTACCAGAAAGAAACCCGTTTGTTATGCCAACGATGTCTCTGTCACAGGCCTCTAACTTCTAAACGAAATTAGATAGGGACTTGAAATTCACACATAACATGTATTACCGCGGCCTAAGGACGGAGAGAATCACAAAAGATCAAACAGTTTTATTTAAGGGGGCGCCCATAGATGCAAACGGGGGTAAAAAAAATTTTTTTTATACCTATTCCTATGGGGTACCCGTTTAATTAATTAATTAATTGTAGATTATAGACGCTTCGAAAACTCAGGTCATTAGCGTCTTCAACACAACAAATAATTCATTTGTGTATTAGAATCCACCAGCCGGCATACACAAACCGACTGGTACGAGCTCGGGTCCCTGGGAGCGCTAATTCCCAAAGAACATTAGAATGCAATTTGCGATAGCAACCACATTCTTATGTCCCCCCTGGGGGGGTACCCGTTGAAAAGGGCCTTTTGAGTAGATTATGAATGTGTTTTTATTGTATTTATTTTATCAAAATTATACATGCAAACGGGGGGGCAAAAATTTTTTTTGTTGTACACCTATTCTTGTGGGGTTCGTTGAAAAGGACCTTTTGAGTAGATTGTGAATGTTTTATTTTTATTTATTTTATCAAAATTGTAGGTTTAGCATAACTTACGTAGTACGGAACCCTACTCTTTGCGTGGCTCGACATGCTCTTCGCCGTTTATTTTTGCTGTGACGCGACAATGAACTTATTTATTTATTGTTCAAACATTGTTATATTTCGTAAGCAATTTTAACATCATTCCGAAATTACTACAATAATGCCTGAAAGTTTTTAATATTTTGAAAACATAAAAATACTAATAAATACATCAGTACTAATAAAATATTGGAGCATTGAAGGTGTAAGTTCCCTCATAAAGTAAAATATTTCAACGTGAGAGGCATTTGAACTCATTTTTTTTTTAATTTGCTATCATCCAATAAGAAATTTCCAGAAAAAAATCAGATCAGTCAAGTCCGGTTAATGCGTTTGTTACACTTAAAAAAGAAAAATATTGTAAGTAAAAGATTTTATTTCAAGTACATAAATATAAATTAAGTTCTATTTTTAGACTACAATTTATTTTTTATCTACTATAGACTTCAACGCAGCGATCAGGGCCGGATTAACCATGTCGGGGGCCCTAGGCAATGCAATTCTCAAGGCCCCTTTTCAGCCGTTAAACAAAAGACAGCATGCCTCGAAATACAGTGTGATTCATACTGTATTTCGACGTATGCTGTCAGTTGATGAAATGCTTCATACTTACAGAACAGAACCATCTAGTATCGAGTAGTAGAACTAATAATATTGATGCGTTACGTAGCGTGTTGTATGAATCATATAATACGCTACGTAACGCATCCATATGATTAGTTCTACTACTCGATACTAGATGGTTGTGTTCTGTAAGTATGAAGTATTTCATCAACTGACAGCATGCGTCGAAAAAAAGCAATAATATCTATTGTCATTGAGGATACAAATTTTCCAATTAAATTTTCACTCTATGAAACATTTTCAATTTCTTTTGTGCGTGCGGGCCCCTAGTTGATGCGGGGCCCCTAGGCAGTTGCCTACTCTGCCTAATGGTTAATCCGGCCCTGGCAGCGATCGACAATTAAATTCGTTGGTAGGACGCAAAACATTTCGCGGGCATTCAGGCGCGAATCCAGCCCTTAAAAAAAGGTTGTGGTCACGGCCACCCGAAAATTGGCTAAGTGCGAGTCGAACTACGGACTCGCTCACGAAACGTCAAACAGTACAAACTACTAGACTAGTAGTCAAAATAAAAAAGTCACTCGCGTTCATACCCGCACGGTTCGTTTTTTTTAAATTTTATTAAGGCATTGCAGATCTAACATCAGCCTATCCACCTCAATTAGGGTTGTGGGCATGCCCACAACGGTGGATCCGCGCTTGCGGGCATTGAACAATTTGTTAGGCCCTATTTCTGCCTTTTATTCGAATATAGACTGCTCACCCTTCTGGTCCTGCAGGCTTTAAGGGCCAGAACTAACCCGCAAGTCGCTAATTGCCAATCGCTGCTGTAAGGTTTAAAAATAAAATAAACAAAATGGCTATTTAAATTCATTTCAAGATTTCCAATTTAATTAAATAAAAATAAAACAAATTTACAATGCGTTAAAAAAATCATTCCAATCTGCAAAATTAATTCATTACACATACTATAATACGAAAATCAGTTTCTTTTCCATTTGTTCTACTGACAGAAAATAAACCTAATAAATTAAATAGTTACTACGTTTGTTTTGATACCGGCGTTTTTTCAACATCAGCCGTATTTTTATTATCCCGTTCCTTATTCCATTCACGCAAACCTTCCGGTAAACTTGTATCCTCTTCAAACGATCCCGTTCCCTCAACAAACTGTTCGTACGTAGATTTTTCAGGGAAAGGTCTCGGACCTAACAGTTCAATCATATCATCCCTACTTAATATTTCCTGTTTTAACAATCGTTCGGCAACTTTAGCTACATCTTCTTTATGACTTTTCAATAGACTCAACGTATGAGTATGCGCAGTTTGAATCAACGAGCGAACCTCAGTATCGATCAACTGAGCTGTATTTTCTGAATACGGTTTATCCAAAACCATTTCGCCCGGTTGCGGCATATCAAAACTGACATTACCTACTTTTTCATTCATGCCGTAATGAACAACCTGCGCATAAGCACTCTGCGTGACTTTTTGCAGATCGTCTTGCGCCCCGGTCGTAATTCGACCGAAGAATATTTCTTCCGAACATCGACCGCCGAGCGTCATACACATTCGGTCAAACAACTGTTCCTTAGTATAAAGATACTGTTCTTTCGGTAAATACTGAGCGTAGCCTAAGCCTTTACCTCGCGGAATAATCGAAACTTTCAAAAGAGGATCGGCATGTTCCAAAAACCATCCGGCTACTGCATGTCCGGCTTCATGATAAGCCACTGTTTTCTTCTCCTCCGGTTGTAAAACGTTCGTTTTCTTTTCCATTCCGGCTACAACACGCTCAATCGCTTGTTCGAAATGTTTCATTATAATCGAATCTTTAAGATCTCGAGCCGCTATCAAAGCAGCCTCATTACAAACGTTTGCTATATCGGCCCCGGTAAAACCGGGCGTCAACGCTGCCATTTTACGTGATAAATCAGATTTATCCAAATCGGTTTTTAACGGTCCTAAATGTACTTTGAAAATACTAGCACGACCTTTAATATCGGGTGCTGGTACAAAAATTTGTCTGTCGAATCTGCCAGGTCTCAACAACGCTTTATCAAGAATGTCGACTCGATTTGTGGCAGCTAATACAACAACGTTTGTGGTCGTATTGAAGCCGTCCATTTCAACGAGAAGTTGATTTAATGTATTTTCTTGTTCGGAATGACCACCAAAACTTCTACCTCCGCGTTTACGACCAACGGCATCTATCTCATCTATAAACAAAATGCAAGGCGCGTGTTTTCTCGCCATCGAAAACATATCTCTGACTCGAGACGGCCCAACACCGACAAACATTTCGAGAAACTCTGATCCCGACACGGTTATAAATGGTACATTAGCCTCTCCTGCAGTCGCTTTTGCCAAAAGTGTTTTACCTGTTCCAGGAGGTCCTGTTTACAAAATAAACACATTTTTAATCCCATATTTAAATACAAAGGGAAATAGAGACCATTATACAGAAATAGACATAGTGTATCAAATTAAAGCTGTGCATACAGCGTTCTGTGTGTAAGATAGAGATGATATATAAAGCAATAAGTAAGAACGAGATAAATGACCGCTAATAGGAAGTTTCTGTAGTTACTGTAAATAAATAATACCCATGCAACCTGATAGCGTATGAAAGAAGAATGGTTGAGGGTTTAGAAAAAAAAAAATTGTGCAGAATAAATAGAAAAAGACTTAATTAATGAATAATAATAAATATAGAAAAAGGACGTGGCTAATTACGCAAATAAGCGTAGAAGCCAATTATATATATATAAAAAAAAAAACCTGATAGCATCATCTTTGTTTTGTAATTTTATCAATAATTTCAGTAGTTTTAAAACTGAAATTATTAATAAAATTACAAAACAAAGATGATGCTATCAGGTTGCATGGGTATTATTTATTTACAGTAATTACAGAAACTTTCTATTAGCGATCATTTATCTCGTTTTTACTTATTGCTTTATATCAATCTCTATCTTACACACAGAACGCCCTATGCACAGCTTTAATTTGATACAATCTGTATATCACAAAAAAGTTTTCATGTGAACACAAAGGGAACAAATACAGGCTGTCCAAAATCAAACCTGAGCATACCAAATTAATGGGTCAGGGTGCAACAAGGAAGATATAAACAAAATTAGTAGCGCGACAAAGATATAATGCAATCATGGCTAGGTAAATTTTCAAATAAATTTAAGTAAACATTAAAGTATCCCTGGAAATAACTAAAACATAAACTGAATTTAAATAATATGATCTCTTTGTTGCACTCATTAAATATCTATACCTCTTTGTTGCACTACTTATTTTGTTATGTTCAGATTTGATTTCGAGCAACCTGTATAATATTTTTTGCCATACCCACTACAAAATAGCTACTTTCGATATAATAAGTATAGCGGCCTTTAATGAGTCATTTAACAGGCAGGTGTGCACTAGGGCGATAAGTAAACGGTTGCCATAGCAGCTTCTGTTTATTCGCTCTATACACCTTCGTGCACCTGCCATTACTTACTCACGAACTTCACTGCATACTGTAGAAGTAAAGATGGTTACGCAAATGAACTGTCAAATTTTTTTGAATATGAAGTGAAAAGTAGGTATTTTGTAGTGGGTATGGCAAAAAATATCATATATATCTCATGCGTAATGGTATTACGATTCGTGTGACTGTAAAAACTCGCTGTCGCTCGTTTTAACATACTGTCATAACTCGTCGTAATATAGTTCATTACACATCTAGATAATTACAATCTACTATTACTTTGAATAATTGCTTTTAGCACACAATAATTTCGAGACAATGATGCCTCAATTTCAAGCAGAGAATTCTCACGTTTTAATCCGAGAACTAACGAAAATATCAGTTGAATTTTCTAGCACGCGGTGGTATTAAAAAAAAAACATTTAGGTTTACCTGTCAGCATGGCTCCCTTTGGTATTTTTGCTCCTAAATCAATATACTGTTGAGGATTTTTCAAAAAATTTACAAATTCCATAATTTCTATTTTAGCTTCTTCACATCCTGCGACGTCCCTACAAAAATACGTCTGTAAAAATAAATCCACAAACCCCGTGTCACTAGCAATAAATAGAAGCAACTTACTTAAACCTAACCCCAATTTCATTAGAATTTATCAATTTAGCTGTTGATTCCATGACACCTCCGAAAATCCCACCTCCTTTACGGCCGCCTCGGCCAGACATCATATCAGCTGACCTTCGCATCATGTATAACAAGAAACCTATTATAAGTAATGATGGCAAGATACCGGAAACACTCGAAAGTTCTAATTCTGTTTTATAAATAACTGGTATAAAGTTCGCCGGTTCCATATTCATGTCTACTTGTGCATTTTCTAAATTGCGTTCAAACGAATCAACACTTCCAATGTTAAACCAAAGTACACTCTGAAAATAATAAACGTCTATGAAATTTTAGAGTCCCTTGAAGAAATAATCACAACGAAAACAAATAATCCCTACCGAACCATCGACAGTATTCCCTGGTGTTAATCTAACTCGAACCCATTTTTTATTAACGACTTCGAGCTTATCCACAATTCCTCTCGCAAGATAACTATAAAAAAAACATTAATTTAAATACCCTGATAAAATATACAGCCAATGAATTAGGGATGAGCATCGATGGTCGATGTTTTCAAAACATCGATGTTTCCATGTCGATGTTCGATGTTTTTGACATCGATGGTAAGGGAATGATGTTTTTCGTACATCGATGTTAACCAGCAATGTTTTCACACATCGATGTTTTATAAACGCGGAATTGCTAATTTTATTTTCAACACTTAAAGTTTTTAAGAACACTCTTAACTCTTTGTCTAAATAAATCTAGAGTAGCCTGTACACCGGCGGACAAGACCATTTAGTTTTTGCAATTTAATAAATTTTACACCCACTTTTAATATATAATTAGTTGAGTGTTTCATTGTATTTAGTATATTCCTACAATTACCTTTTAAAAATGATTTTTTCCTAAAACATCGATGTTTTGCACCGAAATACATCGATGTTTAGAGACCGATGTTTTCCACACATCGATGTTATGGTTCGATGTTAACATCGATAGTCAACATCGATGTTTTCTCATCGATGCTCATCTCTACAATGAATGTTCATTGATAAAAATGCATCGTGTTATTTCATTGTAAAGCGGCCCCTAGACTGTCAATAGTATTGCGCAATAATACTGCACAAAAAATTGAGGCCTAGATAGCAGAATTAAATTGTGCAATCGTTAGTTCTCTGTTTATTCCTGATCAGCGATCATGCTAAGTGATGTTGAAGCAAGTTGTGTTGCCCATGCCCTTTATGATTGTGGAAAAACAACAAGAAAAAGACGGCTTTGGGGTATTTTTCTCTGTATTTGCGAAGTAACTGCTCATACTGCTCATGTTTCTTTACAAAATCAACCTCCTTTCCTCTTCTTTGGTAGCCATCTCATGAATTTCAAGCACGATCACCACTTAACTCTACGATGATCGTACGTAAGTCATTAATTATTGTGCAATATTAACCACATACTGCAACTTTTTTTCAGATTGCGCAATAAATATCAAACCGTTTTTGATATGCTCAATATATTGTACACTGTTTCAATATAATCCACAGACTGTCAATAATATTGCGCAATTTTATTGAGTCTAGGGACCGCTTAATAAAAAAAATAATTCGTTAATACAGTCAGTAATTATGTAACACTTCTTGCAAATTATTTCCACTTACGTATGAACAAATTCTTTCCATCCTATTTCTTTATATGTCATTTCGAAATATGCCACAGCACCAAGGATTGCAACTGTACCTATTGCTCCCATAAGTAACCATTTTTCTCGATCGCCATCGCCGTATGATCTACCACCACCTGAGCCACTCCTACAAAAGTAAAAAAATATTCATACCTATGTCAAAGTAAGAAAAACATCCGTGGGGAGAAACCCTACAACAAAAATATCCATTACCGTGATCCTGGGCCTCCAAATAAACCGAACGACCATTGATCGTAAGGTTTCTGTTGAGGTCCTTGTGACGTACTGCGACCGGGCGGTGCAGGAGTTTCAGTTGTTCCTTTCTCCTTCTCTTTTCCTGAATTTTTTGCATCCTTAGAAGCTTCTTTTGAACCGTCTTTCACTGTTTCTTTTGACTGATTCGCAGTTTTTTGCTTAGGTTTTGACCCGTCAGGTTTGAAATATTTTTCAAACCCTTTGGGTGGTCGTTCACAGAACAATCTCCATTGTTCAAGAATGTTTTCTACGCTAAGAAACCGTGGACTATCACGAAATACTTCTAAGTTTCTTTTAATCTAAAAATGTAAAATTTAAATAATTTGTTTTAACCTCTAGCATATACCTATATTTATCATCTTCCAATTATAATGAAAATTGCATCATACCTTCAAATCGTTGACTGATCCATAATTACTGCCATTCCGGATCAATTTTTCTAATTTTCTAGCAGTACTAAGCAAACGATGTGCCATGACAATTTAAAAAAAATATATTAAAAAATTATCACATAACCCCAAAACCCACTACAAGTTTCATATTGACTGGAAAATGGAGTACGTGCCATCTATATGTCAAAGTTAAAGAAACACTAAAGATGGAGATAAATATTGAATGGAATAATTATTTACCTAGGCGCAGCACGTTCTTACAAATAAATTGAACAATTAATTAACAAATTTAAACAAAGGTAGTACATTATCGATTAATTTATTTATTTTCTATCAAAAAAATTAAAACTGAACCGTGGCGCTTTAATTTCAAAATGTTAATGGCATCTTAGAGTATCACGTGACCCCAAGACGGCGTGACAGCAGACATAGAAGTACCTTGATTATTTTTTCAGGCATGATGGCGCCAAACAAGTTTATAGAGTTTTGTGTATATAAAATGTTATTTAAGTACTCGCGAAGATTTTTAAGAGTGAACGATTGAATTTTAGACATTTTTCAATTAGCATCAATGTACGGAATTTTTAAAAGGGGTGAGTGCGCCACATTGAAAGCGTGGAATGTGTATTGAGGACATATTGGTTATGGTGATGACAGAACACTGCTATCTCGGGATACGTCGAATGCACAAACAAACGTAATAAATCTAATCGATCGTCGATTCGCAAAAACCCTAAAAACAAATAACTGTTATCAGAAAAATAATATGCGAATGCGAAGAAATCTTGGATATTTTCCGTAAATACTGTGTAGCGGGGAGGAGGGGCACATTGATAGTCTGCAGTCCCGTCCGTCGACCTCCCTGCCATCTGTATTGTCAATGTTGTTAGGCTTACCAAATGGAGTCCAATGGAGGCTGTAAATTATAGAATATCTAACTTTTCGATAATTATTATGAAAGCCATCACAGAAAATGGTATAAATATGCTTTTTGTTGTGTATAGTAGTGATAAAATGGTTTGCAAAGTGCCAGTGAACGTATATTAGTGCGAATGCATGGAACTGAGGACCAATGTTTACACTGGACATGGGAGCCACCTCCAATTTTTCACGTTACATCTTTGAAATGCTTTGCGTCTTTTAAAACCAATTAGAGTACAAAATAACTCAAACAAATATAATGCATGATGATACATAGTTAAAATATATGCAAAAATCTATCTTGATAATGTGTTCAGTCCAGCTTATTGACTTATAATTTCTCATGATAATAGTATAATAATATAGAAACATAGGTACTTATATTAAGTAAAACAAATTCATTAGAAACGAATTGATTTCAGATGTAAATTGTATATTGTGTATTATTTTGTAATTGCGATGGCCACCTTTATTTAACGTTAATAAGACTTGAGTTTTAATTTGGTTTCTTTTATTTTCCTTTCTTAGAAATTAACATCGCAGTACTTCAAGAGAGTAATTTCATTATAGCTATGTAGTAAGTAAGCATGAGTATTTATTAATCTTTAATATAGTTATGTTATTTTATTGTTTTCTGTAATCTTGCGAGTGAAAATAACACGAAATGATATGCTTGTTAAAATTAATAGATATTTAATAATATTAGGTTAAGACTTGGTATATTTTAGTCCCAGGAAAGATTTTTATTGGTGAATATTGATATATGTGTTAATAAGAAGTCTATAGTCATTGAATCGATTTAAGGAGTGCAAAAAATACACTAAAAACATCAATTTTAATAAATAAAATATTGAATATAATTTCTTGATCATTGATAGAAAGTGGATTTAAAGTTAAATTTTAATAGATGTAATAAATATTCCTCATGATAAATCAATTAAAAAAAACATATACATGCTCCATTACCGTAAAATTAAAATCGAATCATAGCAAATATATTATTCAGATTATGAAGAGTCTTAGTATTTATATGTAAACATAGTGTGATTAAATGCTCTAGCAAGATCAGTTACCAATCGTGTCGAAATATTTTTAAAATTAAATTGACTATAATAAATATTAATTGATTTCCCACAAAAAATCTGATGTATTTCATTCTTTAAAATATCTATAAAACGGACAAACGTGCTGATTTGAGGGCAATTTAAAAAAAAAATGAAAATAGAAAACAAATGAAAAAAAAAACAAAGGTGCACTGATATGACAGATCTTGTTATAGTATTTATTTTTATGCAGTTTATTATTTTGATGTATAGAAAATATTTTTATTATAATAATTTTACCGGTTCTCAGACAGTGTTTTGTTTGATAATTATGTATTTTTATTAATGGTCAGAAATATAAGATTAGATTATAAGATGCTCGACATCTATGGTCAATAGCATTTCATATAATAATTTCGCATAACAGGTAAAGTGTACACCTATATACAAAATATATTCCGGGAACTTATAAAGTTAATATTAAATTTATTGAGTTTTGGACAGCTTTTGTATTTCTATATTTTTACTTAAAATTAGGTACTGATGAGATAGGTACTGTTTGAAATTTTGACAATTAATGAAAAATTGTTGACAAACAAAACACGGTCGAGAACTTGTAAAATTAAGATAATTACAGTAGATTTTGTTTATATTGAACCTCAAAGAACTGTCACCGGAAGTTAATGATATAATATAAGAAAAAATGACAAAACTTGAAATTCAGTCTGTTAACTTATAACCGAGGTTTACTGTACTTATACTGGACGTGAATTTACCACAATTAAAATATGGAAATATTGTTGACTGGATTTTAAAGTATATTCTGATTTCATAGGTTGCGTGGTGACGTATATAAGACGCCACCCCAACGCCACCGAGTGAGAGGCGTTGTTGTCGTGTGCACAGCATGTCACAGAGAGTAAAACGGCCTAACCGTTCAGCAGCAGACGATGGCTTGGCACCTTCGACCAAGAGACGCAAATGTCGGCCGGCTACGGCTACGGCAGCCAAAGAAGAGGAAGAGGCCTCCTTGGCCTGGCAGCCCAGGCCGCTCAACGATCTCAAAATATCGAGCATATATAACCGAAGTGCCACTGAGGCACCAGCGGAACTGTTTAGAAAAGATCTAATTAGCGCAATGAAATTGCCTGATTCGGAACCGTTGGCTGTCGACGAATACTGGGTCATAACGGATCAATGGAAACAGGAATGGGAGAGGGGCGTTCAAGTACCGGTGAATCCGGACTCGTTGCCCGAACCGACCGTTTCTGTGGCGAAAAGCGCGTCCGGCAAAGCGCAGCACGAATTCAAACTGTAAGTGGATTTTTATTTTTATATTTTAATGATTTTCATATTGTGACAGTTATTTCGAGTTGAAATGAATTTGATGTATCTGTTAGAATGCTAAACGCTAATGACCTCAGTTGTTGAGCGTCTATAATCTACAATCTAAAATGCTAATTCTAAAATACAAGATTTCAAAAATTAAAACCAAACTTCAAATCTGCTCGAAATAATAAGTTGAAATTCAGTTTTCCGAAATATGGTACAGACGAAATAAATTTTTTTTTTTTTTTCAAAAATAGTTACTTAAGCCCATGCAATAATAATCTTGCAATGACTATAGATATCTGTGTTACGGTGAGTGAAACTTGGCTAGTTTATAAAATAACTGATTAGTATACAAACTAACTGAAGGTTTAGCTATTTTAATAGAAATATAGCCAAGTTTACACAATATTTAACATAATATAAAATAAAAAGTGAATAATTTCAATATTGTTGAATTTATGCAGATCCACAGTTCGAGATTTTTCATTAAAACAACCCAGTCACTTTTTTGTGACATCAAAAACACTTCAATATTAGTGTCCAGACGTAACAATTTACGTAAATAATAATACTATAATAATTAAGTAACACTTATTGAAAAATTTTATTTTGTGAAAAAATTCAAATTACATTTTGAAACGGGTTTTCAACCCCTAAGAGGTTGTGACCCCCTTACAAAGGGTTTAATCGAAAAAGTGTTACTTATAAGAACTTATTTTTAAATGTACATATCACATTGTTCTGTATTGTAGTCATATAATAGTATATTGTGTGACTAGTGTGCTAAATACATCTTTATGCGTCACGCGCGATGTTTTCAGCACTTGTATTCGGCTCGTGAGCACTCTCCTACTGCTCGTGCTGAAAACATCGCGCCTGACGCATAAATATTTAGCACACGTGTTGCACACTATACTTTATATAACACATGCATGGTTTTAGACTTTAATTGAATAATTTAATGTCACTGACAGAAGTACATCTCATAATAAAAACATTGGGCTCGATACAATATTTATTCACTTTGTTACCATAGTAACCATATTTCATTTATAACACCGAAAAGAGGTACAAAATGTTCATTAGATAACGGGTTTTTCAAATGTTTTTCAATGTATCATCGAAAAGCGTTTCATAATGGATCATGACGTCACTCGTCAATAAACGGTCATTTAAGGTCCGCAAAACTGATACGAAAAAACACTAAAAGCGTGCATGTGTTATATAAAATTTATTTCAATTTTTTTTATTGAATCTTGTTTTGAACTTTTAAATATGTTTGCTTTTTCCCCATTTTTATTGACCAGAAACCGTTTTCATAGGCGTCTTTTTTATTTTGACATTTTATTTAAATGCTCAGTATTAAATTATTGAAGCCATTTTTTTGGAAAAATATTTCAAATAAAACAAAATAAATTTTGTTACACTGTTTATGTTTTTAATATCTTGAAAATAGAGAAAAATACTCCTATACTATTTTTTTCTTTGATTGTTTATAGTACGACCGACTAAAGATTATCTTGATTTGAGACAGGTTCATTTCTAAAAACTTTAATCTGGTATTTAATCAAAACTTAAGAAATGATTTAAGTTAATGCTTTTTAGGTTTGTTGTTAGGTTTTAGTTTTTTTTATTGACATTTTATTTCAGTCCAAAAACAAAATACATCCGGATAACAAAAGATGAGCGGTTCAGTGCAGAAGAACATTACTTGTCAAACGCGGCGGCGAGGGCTGATGCGGCCTGCGCCTACGACTTGGACGAGTGCGATGCCCAGTGGCTGAAATTGTTGAACGGTGAACGCGCAATGTGCGGTCTGTCGTCGATCTCGGAAGATCAGCTTGAACGTATTCTCGAAGAACTGGAACTGCGATGCTGGGATCGAATACAAACGATAATGAAAAACGAAGAAGGCTTGGGCATAGAGTACGACGAAAACGTCATATGCGACGTGTGCCGATCGCCCGATTCAGAAGAAGGCAACGAAATGGTGTTTTGCGACAGCTGCAACATTTGCGTTCATCAGGCATGTTACGGGATTACTACCATACCGTCCGGGCAGTGGTTGTGTCGAACTTGTGCTCTAGGACAAAGACCGGAGTGTTTGTTGTGCCCGAACAAAGGGGGCGCCATGAAATGTACGCGCTCTGGACAAAAATGGGCTCATGTGTCGTGCGCTCTTTGGATACCTGAAGTTAGTATCGGCTGTGTTGAAAAAATGGAACCCATCACGAAAATATCTAGTATTCCGCACAGCCGGTGGGCGTTGATCTGTGTATTGTGTAGAGAAAGGGTCGGTGCTTGCATACAATGTTCGGTAAAAACTTGTAAGACTGCTTATCATGTTACTTGTGCTTTTAAACACGGGTTGGAAATGCGTGCAATAATTGAAGACGAAAATGCCGAGGACGGAGTTAAACTGCGCTCGTATTGTCAGAAACATAGCGTGTCGAGTAAGAAGGAGAAGAACGCATGCTCTGGTTCAGAAGATGACGACTGTAAGAGAAAGAAACGAAAGGATATGACCTCGGAAGAGAAAAATCAGGCGAGGGTGGCTCGCCTGCAGGAAATCGAAGCCGAATTCGACAAACACGTCAACGTCAAAGACGTCAAATCTTCGTTAGGCGTCGATACTGAAGGCATTCAACATATTTACAATTATTGGAAATTGAAGCGGCGAGCCGGTCATAATAAACCATTGTTACCGCCAAAGTCTGATGATGTTGACATGTTGTCGCATAAATTAGAACAAGCCGATCTGGAAAAAATGAAGATGTTTGTACAGCTTCGCCAAGATTTAGAAAGAGTGCGTAATTTATGTTATATGGTTAGTCGGAGAGAGAAATTATCGCGAACGTTCTTCCGTATGCGCGAACAGACTTTCCACAAACAGGTCGCCGTTCTAATGGAATCCGGAAATTCTTTGAGTAGTTCGGTAGAATCGGCCGTCGTCGAGGCCAATCACGGTCCTTCAATTTACGACCGCTTATATTCGCATCCCGAAGCCGAAGACCACACTTCCGATTTCGATACGGTATTGGCTCGTATTGCCGGACTGAAGTCGCCTACCGAATCGGCAGACGAAAAGATTAACGGTTTAATTAAAACGCCGAAAAAAGAGAACCCGTACAAGAAATTGTATTTCAACGGTTCTTCTTCGAAACGGCGCAGCGGTAGCATGTACGGCAGTAGTTGTTCCGGTACGAGCGGTAGTGAATTAGATCAGACTAGCAAAGTGAAAAAGGGTCCGCAATTGAGCACCGAAGATGAGAAGACAACGCCGCCATCTAGTGCTGTAAAGAAAACTTCTAGTGTTAGAAAAAGACGTGAAAGTGCTAAGACTGCCATCAGGCGCAGAGGTAGACCTAGTGTTAATTCAAGGACAAAAGTGAACAGTTCTAGTGAAGAAGACGTTAAAGACATGGTGGTGAGTTCACGTAGCCGCACATTACGCCGAATGGAGCGCGAACTCGCCGAAAGAATGTCAGCCAGTGATAGTGATGAACTCATGCCATTTAAACCATCTAAACCAGCTGATACTCATAAAATGTCTGCCATATATTCCGACAGTGATTCTAGTGATTATTCAATGAAAGACGATAAGAACGAAGACAGATCCTCAAACGCGGCGAGCGATTCTCAACAGCAGAGTACTTTGCGTACTAAGGCCGCCGTTAAAGAATTCTCTCAGCAATCCAAACCTTCGGTGACCAGTCCTCGAGCTAAGAGCAAGACGGTCGCCGCCGCCGGCGAGGACGTTAAAGAAAGCGCCAAGGTGTCAAAGAAGAAACCTTCCGATTTAATTGTGCCGCAACGACAAGCCGCGAAGAAAGCTTCGGAAAATATGAGATCGACTACGGCGAGTCGAGCAAAAGATCAGCCGGCACAACCGGAACCTGAAACGATTAAAACTAGTGCCGTTGTTGATGAAACGGCGAAAGCAAAACCGAAAGTCAAACAAAAACCGAAAGAAACAAAAGATATTACAAAACCGAGTAAGGATTCACATAAACCGACAAGTATTGATGTGTTTGATATTGATAAAGAGTTTGATAAAGACGACGGTCAAGAAATTTTGGCGTACGTTCCTCAAAGACAGGCCGCTAAAAAAGCGGCCGAACATATTAAGAGTGGTCTCGGAAAACCCGGCGCGCCCGAACCTCCGACTGAAGTTGATAAAAACAAAAAAGACATCGTCGATGCAACCAAAGCAAAAAAGGAGCCAGAGTCTACGAAATCAACCACAAAACAAGAAGTTTCGCCGCCCAAAGCGGCGAAACCACCGGAACTGCCAAAAGTGGAAAAGAAACCTCCAGCACCGGTCGCCAGTTCATCATCGTCTTCCTCTTCGAGTTCTTCCTCAGATACGTCGAGTTCTTCGAGTTCCGGCAGCGATTCGGAAAGTCCGAGACCGACGCCCAAAAGCGGTACGCCGGTTACTTCAACCGCTGCTACTAAAGCCAACAATGCCAAAGACTGGCCCTTTCTCGACAAGGCTGTCAAGTCCAAGGCCGTTGAACAGAGCACTAGTAGCAGCGATTCTAGCTCAACAGACTCCAGCGACTCGGAATCATCGCCAGTCGTCACCAAGAAACGAGCCGCTACACCTCCGGAACCACCACCAAAGCCTAAAAGCGTCCCCGTCGCCAGCAAACCTAAGAGAACAGAACCCGAACCTAAAGCAAAACCGGTCGTCGACGAATCTCCCTCCAAGTTGGCAGCAAAGAAACAAGACAACAAGGTCGCAGAAAAGAAGCTTAAAACTTCCGACAAGCGAACCGAAGCCGAAATTCAACCAACGGCTCCTGAGGGAGAGGAATCACGTCGAACCAGCGGCAGAACAAAGGCGGTCCGTAGACCATCTGGTGTCAACAAAGGGTCGAATCAGCCTAATAATCGGATCGGAGATGCTCTTGGAAAGACAAGAGATTCTACTGATATCAAATCAAAGATCGCCAATTTGGAACGGCAACAAAGAAGTCCAGAACGACATGCGAAGAAAGAACAACCAAAACACGAAAATAACCGGAAGGGAAAATCAAGTGCATTGGAAAGTACCGTTGTGTGCAGTGAAACTGTTGACATCCAACCAGTTACCTCAGCAGAGAAAGCGAGCGTCGAGTCCAGTCAACTTTCTTCTTCGGTCAGGAAAACGGACAAGAAATTGAACGAAAGATCGACCGATAAGAAAATTGAAACCGATGTCAGTTTGCTCGAAAAAGAAATTATGGAAAGAAAAGCCGGTCGCGACAATCATAAAAGCAGCAAAAGTACGTTGGATAAATTATTTGAAAAACGAGAAAAACAATCTAAACCAGTGGAGAAGACTTCGCCTGTAAAAGAAAACAAAGCGCCGCCTAGTGATAAGAAAGAACGAAGTCAAAGCAAATCACCTTCAAAGAAAAGATCTGAACCTGCAGAACCCAATGAAACAATTGTTAAAAAATCTCCGACAAAATCAAATGCTTTTGTGCCGGTACCCGACACTCTCGTTTCACACGACGATAAAATGAAATCGAAAATAAACAGAAAACCAGAACTTGAAGAGCCGATTATTGAGGTCATGAAAAATAAAACAAATACCACATCTGAATTGCACAAACTGTTTGAAAAATCTGAAACAGAAAACGATAAAAATATTGTAAAGAAAGAAGATATTGATATAATAAAACAAGATACAAATAAAGAAGAAATCTTATCAGATTCAGAAAAATTAATTTCTAAAGAGGAGTTGGATGAAACTCTACTAAAAGCCGCGAACAAATTACCATTAACTATGCCGCATTATCCAAACAGATCAATATTCTCACCTCAACCGACTGGTAAAGACCATGTATCATCTGAACTATTCGATTTGGACAACGATATTTTGTCTGTCGATCCTGGTAACGATGATGGTTTTGGAATAAGTAGTAAAGACTCGGAAGATATTATGAGACAACCTTTAACGTTTTCTTTTGGCAACGAATTTTTATTCAAAGAAGATTCAAAAGAAGATAGTGCAAGAGAAACGCGTAATCTCGTTGAAAAATTAAGAATGGAACTATCGAAGAAATCGACAGGCGGTAAAGACGAAGTCGAAATCGACTCGAAACCTGACGAAGATATCCTCGAAGATACTAAACCAGAAAATGAACTTCCCGAAATAATTGAATCGATGCCAGAACCTCCTCCAATTCCAATGCAGGAAGAAAAGCCAGAACTACAAGACGTTTGTAATATTGAAATTCCAACAGCGGAAACTAACTGTGATCTTCCGTATTCACGTCCAGATGCTTTACCTGAATATAACTATTCCAGTTGTGAAATAGAGAAAGACGTAATAGCTGAACAAGAACATCTCGATCACAGTTCGACCGTTCAAGCTGACGAGCGCTGGGTACCTCCGAGCGAATCAACGTTCCAAACAGAAATAGTACACGAAATAACACCGATAATACAACCGATCTGTACCGAAAGTACTTCGCAGTCGTACGATAACACACCTAAAGACATGGAACTGGAACTGGATACGAATAAACAACAGTTTATTCAGACAACGGAAAATCACACTCCACAGCAGTCCCAGCCACCGTGTGAAATCTTAGATGCGACACCGGAACTCAGTTCGATAAGAGATGCTTCGGGTGTCGATTGTATTCCAACACCTTCACCTTATCATGAAATGCAGAATCAAGCAAAATGGGCCGAAAGTGAGATGTTACCTGTCAGACGATCGTCTTCTTCATCTGCCGCTTCGACGTCGTCTACAGGTTCGCATAGAAATGAAGAAAGTGACCTATGCAAACAAGATGACATTTTGCTACCGCCTCATCCAACTATAGATATGGCTTATAGCATGCTACATCAAGCGATGCCACAATTCCCTAGCGCTTCATTAAACGACCAATTACCGTATAATCCTTTCTCAGAAGCCTCACAATTTGTAAGCGGTCCAGTGTCGCTGTTCCCTCCTCAAGCGATGAACACTCAGTTACCGTTTTCGTCACCAGGTGCAGCCATGTTTCCTCCTTCATTCGGTGCTTCTTTCCCAACGCCACATTCCATCTTACCTCAAATGCCAAAACCGACCGAAGAAACAATACACTATCCTTCGCCATGCACGGCAGCATTTACTTCCTCATCGCACAATATGGCTTTGACGGCAGCAATGGTTTCGTTACCGCCCGCTACGCCGAAACCTGACGAAACATCTGTAGAAGAAGAACAAAATCTTTCACCGACCGTTGCTCAACCGTCACCGAGTCCGATATTAAACAATACCGAACTAAACAACCGATCTCCAACACCAACGACACCACGGACTAAATCAGCGTCGAATAACAACACGACGCCGATTGGTAAAAAGTCACCTTCGAAACCGACAAGAGCATCAACGCGAGTTATCAATCAACAAAACAAGACATCTCCGGGGAAGAGCCCTGGCAAGTCTCCGAGACAAATGGAAGTCGGTACGAAACCGAGCGGACCTGGTCGAGGACGAAGCGAAGGCTGCAAACGAAGCAATAGAGGTTCAAATCAATCGCGCGGTAGAGGTCGAGGTAGAGGACGTGGACGCGGAAACCATCATGATTCAGACACAATAACAAAACTCATGGGCACCGTTTATGATTTAGACTTTGACGATGAAATCGCTGGAGAAAGCGGTGTTGAGAATTTACGCGCAATGCGAGAAAGGAGAAGATCGACTGATCTGCATGATAGAAAGAACGACAATTGCGGATATCTTCATCGCGAATCGTCTGAATCGCCACGATTCTCGAGCCCTCTACATAATAACAAGTCGCGATCGTACGTGACCGATTTGAGAGAATTGAGACCTCCGACTCCGGTAAGCGATATGCAAGTGTTGAATGAAGTTAATTCGCCAGTACAAAGTGCACAACAATCGTTTCCCGACATGGTACAGCCAGTGCTGCCGGGGCCCGTCGATATGCGAACTTACAGCGGTGCTTATGAACCATCAACGGCAAGTAGTACGGAGTCTCTCAGTACTCAACAACTGCTCGGTGCGTTTGCTAGCGGCACTGCCGACCATTCTTTGCCGGATATAGATGAAGATTTAGAAAAGGAACTGCATTCGGCGCTAATAGCGAGTACTGCACGTCCTGAACCTGTCATAGAAACTCCTGTAAACGATACTGGCAACATAAAAATAAATCAGTTGAAATTTAAAATTAAAGGACCTGTTTTGGATGCAAATTATACGTCAACAGTTGCACCGTTGCCCCAGCAGAGTAATGTGGAACCTGTCATGGCAGCTACCAATATAATTATGCCATCTGCAGTCGGCGGAATAACATCAGTGGTCAGCGCGGCGTCGTCCGGAACCTCAAATTTGAGACGTATGAGGAAGAAGGAATTGTTACGTCAGTATTGTTCGCAAGATATGAACATGGACGAACCAGCTAGCGGAGCCATGATCGGACAAGCGGCGGCGCCCGCCGTTGCCCCAATCATGAGTCGAAATATTATCACGATACCGAAAGCCATTACATCTATGACAACTATTCCGACTAAAGAGGACTATAAAGCGTTTGTGGATGCTGCAAATATGGAGAAAAAGAGACGGAAAGAGAAGAACGCCGGGCCTGTGAGAGAATTGCGACCACTCGATTCACCTGATGAAGATATGGACATGCCGGAAAGGAGGCGCAGCGTTGGGTCTACAGGAAGCAACCAGTCTGGCAGTTTGTCTGTGGAGCCGCTTAATTACAACAAACGCAGAGGGCGCCCGCCGAGACCAACAGTTACTCAGGCGACTCCTAAACTTAAAATTAAGATCGGTACGAGTGGAGGTATGATGACGACCATGGACGATAAGAGATACAAAAGACCTCCTAAGAAGCGGCACATATTTCCTAGCTTGGAAGATCTCAAGAGAGAGAGCATGAACTATCGCCGGAAAGTGATGGCCGATTTCGATGAAAAAGAGAAGAAGCACAGCAAGACGTCGAAAAGTGGAAAACGTAAAAAGAAAAAGTGTCCAGAACCTCAAGTGCAAATTGTAAATAATGACAGTGGTAGTAGTACGAAATTAATCATTAGGTTTGGTAAAAAGAAAGATGACAGAGATAAAGACAGAGACGCCGCTGGTAGTAGTAGTAACAGTGCAGTGATAAAAAATACTTTAGTGAATCCTAGTGTTGTGTTAAATCCTATAATACCCTGTATGGACCGGGCAACGGACAGCAGAACTGCCGCACCTCCTTCGGAGGGAGTACGCCCTTTGCCCACTGTCATACTTCACCCCACGCCCACCCCCTCCGTAACGTCGCCCGGTAGCGGGAGTGGCGTTTCGGCGTTAAGAAAAGTTCGTGCCAATAAATTAACGCCCATCAGGTTAAAAATAGGACGGTGTAAGGAGGGCACCGGGTACGTGATGAAAACAACAGACAGCACGACGATGGAAAGAACGCCGCCGAAGAACGAGACGGCGGCGTCGTCGTCGTCATCGTCTTCAGCGACGTCCGGCTCTCTCATAACAGATTCTTCGTCCCCACCACATAACGTTAACCCGAACCCATTACCGTTAAATAAAGATTGTGAAGTCAGGTGATAACGCGTACCGTAATATTCTCCACGTTCTTAAGTTGTTGTACAGTTATTAGTTGAATAAATTTATCACCAGGTGATGCTAGTTATTAAATATTGAATGACATTTGTACAAAGAACCTACTAAAATGGCGCTATATCACTGCGTTTTATAGCCCGTGCACATTTTTTCTCATGACTTTTATCTCAGTGTTTTAAATAAATAAAAAGCTATAAAGAAGTTTTCACTTTGTTTTAGATCACATTGTTATAAATGCTGTCATAATAATTATAGCATAAATGTTCTTTTTAGGCTTAAACAGTATAATAACATATTATACATATATATATTATATATATTGCACAGTGTATGTATCGACTAGTTCTTAATTTAGGAAAAGTCTTGTTTTTATTTAAGACTTTAAAAAAACTGACTATCGGTCGTAGTAGTGTACAAAGGTCAATTACTGTTGCATAATTAACATTGTGGATATTAATATTTTTGTACATATTGTAAGTTTAATTACGCGTTTAACTTGTATATTAATATTAATAGTAATTTATATAAAAACATGATTTCATATTTACTAGTGTTGACAATTTTATATAATACAAACGAAAACGTGAAATCGTGTGATGATTTTATATATTATCTAACGATATTAGATCCAAATAAAAATAAATCACAACCGGCTTTATTTTAATACAGGACAGGCTTCTTCATGAGACAATCTTTGGTACCGAAAGCACACTTTCATAGAGAAAGAAGTCATCCACTTCTCTCCAAATTTAGACAGAACTTATTGTTCAGTCGGAAAACAGAAAGTTTACTCGTGTTCGAGTCAAATTCATGTAGGGAGGCTGTGCACAAGATGCCTATAAAGTGTCTTCTTAAAGAACTTATCCTGTATTGATTTAAAACTCGGTTCAGTTACATAAAAAAGGTTAATAATTTTAATTTTTTTTTTTTTTTAATTTTATAAGAAGCGATTAGCTTTCATTGCACGGTTTAACGTTTCAACTCTAAGATTTTTTCTTTGTATAGTTAAATCAGTGATTTGCATTTGATCGAGTAAATGATATGAAATTTTATAATGAAATTTAAATTAGCAAATCTATAATAAAATAATGAAAATATCTTCTTGATTTTTTTTAAGAATTTCGTTTTTAATTATAACAATATTTTTATTGTTGAAAATTTGTTTTTATTAAATTCATTCCCACGATTTTTGCATTGTGTAGTATTTTTGGAAACACGTCTCTTTAAAATTATTTTTTATTTGTATGAAATAGTATATTGCATGAAGGGACGAAACACAGCGTTTGCAACTAGTGTGAAGTTTGCTGCCCGAGGAACAAATCACACGCGTTGCATTCGCTTTGTTTTGTTCCGAGTAAATGCATATTATTTTTCACAACAACTCTACTGACAATTCGGTTTGAGGTACCTGCAATTTGGGCTCGCAAAAAAGCCGCAAAAATAGATCAGATCCATGTATAATTTATGTGGGATTATGTCTGTCTCAATCGCTCTATCTCTCTCTTAACAACGTTAAAAAACAGAGAAAACCGACAACTGAAAAGTTTCAACCCGCTAAACAGGTGCCGAAGATCGAATTTTCAATGGAGGCGTTGTGAAAAATATATTTCACAAAAATTTATTAAAAGATCCAAGTTCTTTCGAATGCTCAGGTAATACGATAACTGTTTTGCAGTGTGTATTTTGAAAAAATGTCCATACATGAAATCGGTCATATGGCAGTCCTACCTATATTCTGTATTAATATTATAAAGAGGAAAAGTTTGCATGTTTGTCGCTAGTAATCTCAGGCACTACTGAAACGATTTGAAAAAAGCTTCACTGTTTACAAGCCTATTTCTTCCCAAAGAACACATAGACAATATATTATTACGTTAAGACAAAAGCAGTGACTGAAAATATAGAGCAAATCTGGGGCTTGAGAATAGCCGAGCGTGTAGTAATGCTGTTGTTTACATGGCGTTGCTATGGTTCCTCTATTACAAGTTCCCAGGTTCTAGCCCGAGAGCTGGTAAAAGTGTCAATTGGATTTTCAATTTATTATTAAAAAAAAGAAATAATTAATTGAAAATATGAATTGGTGCTAGGCCCAAATAACCTTAGCTGTTGGTGGTCTTTAAAACACAATTTTTTTTTGAAGCAAGTCTGAAATCCCGCATGCGATTTCTGATGTAAATCGATGTACGCTGGCTCTGTAAGACGTAGCGTACGGCCTATGTCACTCAGGAAGAAGAAGGCTTTTAAACAGTAAAAGTATTTTTTAAATTGGTTCAGTAGTATCAACAAACATAGATACACTAAAGTGATAAATCATGAGAGGTTTGTTACTCGTGATGATTTCGTTGCCACACCAAAATCTATCTTCAAATGTCCGTACTGCTAGACTCATGTGATTGTAGTAATTGGCGACCTTGAAAAAATTTGGACTGTTGTGTTGCAAATTTATCAAAAGTTACTTGACAGATGTATTGTTACCTCGAAAATTCTATTAATAAATTACGCGAGAAAGATGGTTGCAAAAATACAACACATTCGTCAAAGAGTTAAAAAAAAAGTAAAATCTTTTTACGTATTTTTTAATTAGTATTTGAATATAAATTATACATAGTACTGTACTTTTTTAATGTTTATACCTACTTTTGTATTGGTTTTGGTATTTTAATTTTTTTTAATAATTAATTGCTGTTGAAATTATGGGCTGGTTGCCTGCATTTTAAACCAATCAAAACATTGTTTTTTCTCCTCAGAAACTCGAAGAAGAAAATGGAACGTTTTGATTCGTTCAAAAAGTCCCTTGGAGTGTAAACTGCAAGTTAAAAAAGCGAGATATTTTCTTTTATTTTGTTATATTTGTTAATTTTACTAGCTATATTAAATTCATTTTGCTGATCGATCATCACTGACATACTTATTTGAAAGATGTACGAAAAGGACAAATGGCTTGTTGAGTTGAATTTTAGATTTTTAGACTTTTGTTACAACAAATAAAAGTTAATGTAAATCAATCGAAGTTGATTTTTTTGACTTTGTTTTATTAATTGCAGCTATAATTAAAACACCAGATATTTTTAGTATAAATTTCCGTTGCTTTTTTATCTAAATTTAACCTGTTATTTATAAAATCATCAATTTTAAATTTAAAACTTCATTACAGTTGAAATCTTAGAATTATTCTGCTCAAAATTGTAAATGGATCAAAACGTAATATAAAATATTAATCATAAAACCGCTGTCGTATTATTATACAGGGTGTTAAAATATTAATTATTAAACTTTAATTTCTATTTTTAATACTATTTTATTAACTTTTTTTTTAAATACTTTTAATTTATGTACCTGTTTTATGTCAGTTGTGAAAAGTATTTATAGTTAAATAATCCTGCAATATTAGAGTAAAACCGTTTTTTAAAATAAGACAAGCCATTTGTTCAAAATGTTGAATGTTAGTGAATGTTAATGCCCTTGTAATTAAAATATGGTTCAGAATATACGCACGGAATTTTTAAAAATCGAAAAATTTTAAAAATAAAATAATTACTGAATTTTTCTTTTTTATTTGATCCGGTTTAAACAAATAGACTTCGTGTCCATAGAACTGAACATGTTAATTACTGCTATTTAATTTTACAGGAAAGCGTTTAAAAAAGAAATCAGAAAGCGTAGAAAAACATAAATATTAAATAAATACATTTATTTTAAATTAATCCTTTATATTATTTGACTTCTGATAGTTTTTTAAACAATTTTTCTGTAATATGTTTAATAAGTGGCACCGTTTAATATCTCAAATGGCCGTTTTCTGAAGGGACAGATACATAAACTGCGTGGCAGTACTGGTGCAGTTACCATTCATAAAATTATGTTAACAGCACCGGTGGTACCATCGCGAAGTTTGGTAACTGTCCTTTCAAAAGACGGGCAGTAATGTAAGATCAGTTCAAGTTAAGTCTCAGGACGCGGCCATTTGCTTTTTTGGTTAATAATCAAAATCATCGTTAGCAATAAAATCAATTGTTCGCACAAACTATTTTTGCTACTCAAAAAAATCAACAAAAATAATATTTGGTGGCATTCATATCTTGAATTTTTGCATGCTTACTGCACATAATCAAATATATTTATAAATGGTGGTGTAGGACGCCATTTCCAAACGATAACCAACCATTTTGAATGCTTGCTTATGCAAAATTACGTCCACTCCTTCATTGAAAAGCTACAATAGTCGGAAGATGTTTGACCCAATCTCGCAGATGTAGTCATATTATGAGGATCAGAGTATTTGTGCTTCAATAAATTTGGTTTAACCTTTGCGAAAGGATAATATATTTAATTCAAATAAATACAAATTTTTATAACTCGTTTAAGAAGCAGTCATCAATCAATCTCTGTTTAATCATTTTTGGTCTGTAATCTGTAGCGAAGGCTTAGCGGGCATAAATGCACAAGAAAAAGTTAAAAAGTTTGGAATAGCATTCCTTTATCATCCTGTCAATAAACAAAATAAAAAAAAACGATCGTCTTATGTTTGACAAATGAAAGACGATATTAATTAAACGAAAGCATAGTGACATGAAATAATAGATTTCCCAGTTTGCATTTATCGTGAATTGGTTTAATTACGCAAATATAAATTTTCAAAGTACGTGAATATAAATAAACTTAGTTTAATTGCAAGGTGCTAATGAATATTAAGATTTAAGCATAATTAAAAAAAAGGTATAATATGTTAATAAAAAAGACTACGAATTCTAAAATAATATCTTTTAAAAATAAAGTACATAATTTAAATGTCTGTGTGCATAATATTTATTGTAACAAAATATTCGAAATCAGAAGATTGAAACCAGACGTATATTTATTTTTTAACATTGATTTGTTTTAATGGTAGTCGCCATTTTGTTAACACGCCCTCGTCTATAATAATTTGGCAATAATTAAACAGTGATAGATAAATATTTATTACTTGAAATTCAATAATGAAATCGCAATGAGGGCAACCGTATTTTTATTCGTCAGATAGCGCTAGTGGCAAGTAAGCTATACGTCAAATACTTACATTTTTTATTCGTCAGATGGCGCTAATGCCAAGTAACGTACCTATGTCAAATGTTTAGAGAGTAACGGTTCGTCATTTATCCATGATAAAGAAATAAATAATTAAATAAATACAAAACTGGGATTTAGCCGATAGATACTTCACTCCCTAGTGGGCGGAAAATATATTGACATTTTAATGACATCAAAGTGAGGTATACTTCACTTGCCGGTGGCGCTATCAAGTGGTAGAAAAAAAGCTCGGTAGTCCCCATTACCCAATCAGTAAATGTTACTATAAATAGTTTCTGGCAATCATCAAGAACTCAATAATTTAAAAAAAAACAGATGAGAAACAATATTTTGATTGGTTCAAAAAATAGATACGGACAGTAAGTCTGAATCTATATTACCAAGATCGTTGAGAAACCATGATTCGTGTATCACGAACCCATCTTTCCGAGCTTCTAATCTGAAAATTGAATATAAATTGGATTTTCATTGCATCCTTAAAATTATAATAAAATAAAAATATAAATCTAGTTCCAGGAAACGTTAGCCACCAGTAAATCGAAAGGAACCTCGTATTCTGTGCTCAAATGACTGACAAATTACAAATTGATCGTCAATATTTCGTATTGACTTACATAATTTTTTTTCTGAAACGTTTCGACTGGCTCAGAATTAGTCTTGAGATACTCTCTGCAACCTATTTTGCATGTGACATTTTTTACAAAAAACTACAATAAAATAGACCATTGAGTATGATTAACTACTTGATCTATGATCTTGATCTTTCCTTGCAGTATTGGGGTTTGACATTTGACGCTATGCCATCTGATGGCAAAAAATTAAATGTGGTTGCCACGCCTCCATTCAATTCCCTTAGGAATTAGAGGCTATGACATCCGATGGCAGAAAATGAAAGATTAGCAAATGGTGGTCGCCATGCTTCCATGTCGAATCGACGCGAATAACCTCTGTTGTTGAGCGTCTATAATTCACAATTCAATCCATGTCGAATCCCTATTTTATAGTAGATTATGGAACAGTTTTCCAGAAGAGATCAGAATCCGGATATGAATCATGGAGAATACCAATAACTATTATAGTAATATTACTGAAATATTAAAAATGGAATTTTTAAAATAGGCATTTCTTTATGTACAGATTTATTATATTGTTGTTTTTTTATACTTAAGAATTTATTAAAGTTTCATATAATATTTTTGGTTTGAAATAGCTAAAGTGAAATTGTGTAGTTAATATTTTTCAAATCGCAGCACAAGCTGATTGAATATGAATTTTTAAATTTTGATAAATTGTGAATTAACTCATCGATTGTTTAAATAATATTTTATTGGCATCATTTCTATGGCCACAAGGCAATATCGCTTATGTCTAATTTATGGTAAAATAAAATTAATAACATCCATCTCATTAGTGATACAGTTCTTCATTTTTCTCTGCAATGAAAAAAGTCGATTACCTTCTTTTATGAGCGTCACGAACGCCGTATCGACAAATTCATTCTTCAAAATAAAATTTAATTCTAAAATATAAATTAACTGGCCATAATGGCTCGCCGTTTCGAGTTTTATTTGATTAAAAATGTGGATTTGGTTTGAGAATAGCCGAGCGTGTGGCGGATACCGTTGTTTACATGGCGTTCCCGTGGCTCCTCTATTACAAGCCCCAGTTCCCAGATTCTATTATGAAAACATAAAAGTATCAAGTGGATTTTCAATTTATTCGAAAATAATTAATAAATTGAAAATATGAATTTGTGCCATATATGTTATACTACTATATCGCCAGCTTGAGAGAGAGGCACGTCGCCGACAGTAGCGCATAGACGATCTTTTCTCTGTCGCACAGCCTTGGATATGTAATGTGGGCATATATCATAGTATGCGTGCGGTATCACAAGTAAACGACACTTCGGTGTCTCACCGCACTTGCGCGTTAGCATCCAATTCCAATCTAGCAACTCTATCTCTCGGCGCGCTTTCCTCTTACTGGCGAGGATAGGACGCTGGCGATATAGGAGTATTACATATATGATTGGTGCTAGGTCTAAATAACCTTAGCTGTTGATGACTTTTGAATAAAGAATTTTATTATTATTAATAAATAAATTTTAAAAAGTAGACTCTGGGTGGTGCACACATCCGTTGAAGGGTTAATAAATTTGGAATTTACGTGGGGATAAAACGTTTTTATTAGATAAATAAATAGATAGAAAACAATACTAAACATTTTACATAAGCAGTTTCACCTTCGGGTCTGAGATATATTTATTTTAAATTTGCGTATCTTGTTCCGCTACGATAAGTTGTATTGTTACAAGAGATTTTAGAAAAATTATATTGATATTGAAATTAGCAAAATTTTAAATAAATTTATTAGTACTTTATCAAAAGTAATATATGAAATAAAAAATAAATTTCAAATAGTATAATATCAAGTAAATGATGTTTTTGTATAGACACAATACTGTAAGAATGACACCGAGACGTCATCACTCGACATCGGCAATTGTTCCGGTCTACGGCTACTTGAACTCATACGCGCCGTCTATGGTAAAAACCATTAGACAGTAGCAGAGAGGGTAACGGTTGTCAAGCAGACAGTTCTGTTGCTAATGAGGGCGGTGCTTTGCCGCCAATAGGGCTGATGACGTGACCGTGATATTCTAAGAGTAATCAGGCTTTTGAGACAAAATTGAATTTATCACATCACATTTATTTTTTAGTGTAAAAAAACTTACAGAATTCACACAAAAATAACAGTATTATTCCTTTTTTTACGCTCTGCAAAATTCACATAATTTAATTGTTGCTCATCTTTCTTCTTTTGTTTTATCGCTTCTTTCTTTTTTAAAATTTTCATTTTAAATATCGAAATATTTAATGTAGAATTCAGACAATCATACTACCAATATGAGAATGTAAATTGTAACAATTTATTTTTTAAAATCTTAATATTGTTTTCCTTGAATATTTTTTTATATTTTTAAATATTTCTTTTATTAAAGAAATATTAAATATATTTATAATGTTATCACTTTTTTATTTATAAAATAAATTATTTTTATTTGGTTAATATGTAAATGCGAAAACATTTTTATTTTTCCATCTTTGATTTTGCTTTATCCAAAACAAAAAGCAAGATTTTTATCATTTTTTTTAAGTGGATATTTAAATAACATTCAGTGATTTTTTTTTCGATTTTGGTGCCAGTCGTGAATAGCAATGCGTCGTTTTCGGGAATATAAAACTAATATTTTTTTCGAAATGCGCTCAAAGTCATGAAAATCAAACAAGCATTGCGTTCACACGTGTAAATATCGAAGTTTTTATAGCCAGATAAGTATAATTTATAGACGCTCGACAACGGAGGTCGTGAGCGTTTTTATACATTTTTGAACATGACAAAAAAACAAATGAGCTAATAAATTCTTCACAACTTCCAGTACTTATAGAAATATTTAACCGATTTTGTGAATACGGTCAAAGCTTTCGGATTACACGCAATCGGAACCGGATATGTAATCTTGGATCGTTCTGAGTTTAACATGCAGGACACGTTACTATTAATTAAAGCACTTTATAACATATTTTACCAATTTAGGTTTAGATTATTTTGAAAAAAAAAATGTGTAAACTCACAGCTTTAACTATAAAACAGATTGAATTTATGGACGCAGAATTTCTTGGGAGTAGTTAAATTTTTTGGGAAAGAATGTTTTGGAAAACTTACGAACATGTTGAAAACAATCCGAGGATTTTCTCGTTTTTCAAAAATATTTCCACTTTTCATGGTTTCGCTACCAATTCTGATTGTCCCGGTAATATTAGCATTTTTTTGGGAGTGTAGAAAGCATTATGAGAAACTTAACCTGACAATTTTTTCATTTTTCAAGAACGTTTCTAGATGATTTTTCGAACAGTACAATTCTTGAGAACATTACCGACGAGTTAAGCGACGCATTGCTAATCTTGAACTTGAACGAATATGATTTTGATAATATTTACGTCTGGTATCAATCGTTCGCATTCACTTGAGTTTTTTTTTGCACCTCGAGTCTTTTAATTAGAGATGGACTGTATCGAATGAGAACTATTGGACGATTCGATAGTATAGATTCAAATAGTTCGATAGTACCGAACCTATTCATTCGTTACAAAATCATTCATTATAAGGATTGAAATGAAGCCATTCACTATCAACTAGCAAGATGAATGAACAGTTGAAGTTAATTCATTCTTTACTTAAATTAAAGATCTCTGTGGTAACATGATGATATCCTTTTTAAGTGTATTTGCATAATATGCGATATTTATTACAAATACAGTTAAAACGGCTCAACTATAAGTAGCAGAACGTTACAGACACACTGATATAGTTGAACTGTTTTCTGGAAACGTGCAGATTTTAAAATATGTTGAAATATGCAGTCAGATACTACATTTTACAAGCATAAATATGAGTAGAGAATTAGTGGCAGACGATTGGTGAATGATTTTTAATGATTGATTCATTCGATAGTTGATACTGTTCAATAACTGACCATTCGATAGTGTTTGTCCCTATTTTTAAATAATTATTAATATCGTTGTTTTTATTTCTCTATCGGTTTAAATATTGTACAAAAACAGAAATAGAACTTATTGTACAGTATATCATTTTTGTAATGTGTTATTTGACATTTGTATATAATGTACCTATACATAATAATATAAACTTATACATATTATATATATACATAAACATACATATATAATTGCAAGGAAGCTGGTCTTGTAAGATATATTATGTCATGCTGTGTCACAACATGAATTAATTATATAATACTAAGTTTTTATATAAAAATTATTTCAAAGTTAATTTCAATCGCATAATTTTCACAAACCGGCTTTTCAGTCATTATTCTTAACCGATTATTAAAAACGTGCGTATAGACATCCAACAGAACATGGTAGCGTAACTGAAAAATGTTAATTCGTACTAAGCCCAAACAACTCTTGACTGTTGGTGGTGACCTTAAAAAAAAGGCATTACAGTCCACTTATCTTTTTTATCTGAATGGCGCGCGCATACCGTGTTCACAGATAATCCGGTAACTAGGCAATAGTCTGTGTATATCGGTTGTCACTGACTGCTGCATGACACCGTGTCCTGCCACCTAGCCAATGGCTATGCGTGCGCAACCATATTTTTTCTCTCTTTTTCTTGCAGAACAAGCAATAACAACGATCTCTCGCTCTTATTTTGAGAGATAGGTCAATTGTCTGTTACTCCTTAAAGATATGGTTGATGGCTAGGTAGCAGGACCCGGTATGCGTGCGCAACCATATTTTCTCTCTCTCTTTTTCTTGCAGAACAAGCAATAACGATCTCTAGCTCTTTCGAGATATAGATCCATTGTCTGTTGCTCGTTAAAGATAGGTTGATGAGATGCGAGGATCACTTGAGCGAACATAATGTCGTCTTGTTGTTTTGTTGTTAGCAGTAGTTGTTCAACTCTACTGCACACTAAGACGCTGTGAAGTTACGCACTCATATTCAGAAACGCTGTACAATGAGCACGCGTAACATTTCTTTGATGTGGCATCAAAAGACCTATGGTGCCATCCAGACTGGATAAGCAATGATGTTACGCTATATTGTTTTGTTGCATATCTATACGGACTTTAGTAAAGCCAAATCATCGCTGCAATTACGAAGTGACGTTATTTATTTAAAAATATTTTCAATGAACGATTCAAGTTAAAAAATGCTGCTGAACTTTTAAATGTTTGCAGACAGTTCCAAGGTTTATGATTTTTTTTAAGCGTCAGCAAGGTCGAAAATAAATTAATTAAATAAACGTTAAATGCTTAACGTTCTTGAATATGGAATTTTCGCTTAACGAAATTGACACTAAGAAATAGTAGATTGTGTTTCTAGTGTCGTAATATTACTGACGAGTAGTGACAGTATGTTAAAACGAGCGATTTAGCGAGTTTTATCAGTCACACGAGTCATAATGTACGCACAAGATATATACAGGGTATTTGATTACAACCAAAATATTGATTTTATATTATGTTAATTAAATTTCTCCATTTGGATTGCATTGAATGAGCCATTTTCCTGAGAGTAGTTCTTTCAATTATCCACGAGAGGCAGCACTTGTGGTAGGTACAAACATTATTTATTCCCCATTAGTGTCGTGTCATTTTAGTGGTATAACTTAATTATTTTAATAATAATAATTTAATGATTAAGTTATAACACTAAAATGACACGACACTAACGGGGAACAAATAATGTTTGTACCTACTCTTGTGAATAATTGAAAGAACTACTCTCAGGAATTGTAATTGTATTTTAAAGACCACCAACAGCTAAGGTTATTTGGGCCTAGCACCAATTCATATTTTCAATTCATTTTTTTTTTTTTTTTTTTTTTAATAATAAATTGAAAATCCAATTGACACTTTTACCAGCTCTCGGGCTAGAACTCGGGAACTGGGGACTTGTAATAGAGGAACCATAGCAACGCCATGTAAACAACAGCGCCGCTACACTCTCGGCTATTCTCAAGCCCACTACTCTCAGGAAAATGACTGATTACAGTAATGAAATAAACTCCTTGAGAAAATTATAAATGGCGACTGAGGCTGGTAAGAACTTGCTTTTATTGAATTACGTCACTTTATGATTGTGGCGATAGATTATCCACCAGGAGTGCAGATTTACCAATTATTATATTCCAATTCAGAAAGTCAATTTAACGTTAAACGAACCTCTTTTGAAAGTGAAGAACTGTTGCTTTCTACCCGGTTTCTAAAACACGTCCGGATTGAAAAAGACAGGAGCAAATAACTTTGTTCAACCGTTATAAACAATAACATTAGGCCTGGATTAAGGAGGAGGGGCTATAGCTCCGGGCTTCTCGAAGTAAAGGGCCCTGAGTTGGCATTATACCGGCTCACTAGCACCAGTCAATCAGTCCTAGTATACCAGTAAAAATAGTTGACACTGTTATCAGCCCCAAGAATGAGTGAATTTGCTAAGGACTGGTAGAGTTCAAACGCTGAAAGTTAAACATCGCTACATCATCAGCCTAGTGGCAGCCAAGCGCCGCCTTCACTTAACAAGTAAGTTGATTGACCAAGGATAAATATTTAAATAATAATATTAATATAGCACATTATGCCACTGAATTAAAGTAGGCGGAGACCGAGAACTACTGCCGTTGTCGAACTGTGACGTAGCGGTGTTTAACTTACAGCATTTGGACTCTATATAGTGTTGCCGTCTAGACAAGACAAGACTTTCAAAGTCTTGTCTTGTCTTGAAATATCAAGACTATACTAAGTGTAAGTCTAGATTAAAAAACTGTCTTGTCTAATATCAAGACTCTAGATTATTTTCAAGAGTCTAGATTAAGCGAGTGGTTTACTTTACTTACTACTACTTAGTTTATCTAGACTCTTGAAAATTGTCTAGAGTTTTGGCAAGAGTCTTGATCTAGATAAAGCAAGTCTTGACTTGCCTTGAAAATTTCTAGATAAGACTTTTGCAAGTCTTGTCTTGAAAATCTAGACAAGACAAGAGTCTAGAAAGTCTAGATCTAGACGGCAACACTAGTCCACAGTGTAAGATAGTAGCCAATCTTCTGGAGGTCACAAGAAGATCCAGACTATTTGCTGACTAGATCCAGTAAAAAATGGGAAAGCAGAAAAATCCTTCTAGGATGTCGTGCACTTTTTGAGCCAACCTAGGACCACTCCTACAGTTTTAATCTTGAATCTATACCTAAAATTGTTGAGGTTCAATTCAATTGCACGGTTTTTTTTAATATTAGTTCAGCTTCTCGAGGGATTAACCGATTTGAATGATTTCAATCTTCACTAGCGCCGGTAAAATAAGCACGATAACTGTTTACGTTAATTATGCTTGTAACATGCTAGTCGACTAGCATTAGCAGGCTAGTTTAGTGAACTAAATGACAACATATTGAAAATAGTGTTCAAAATGTTAATGTCTTTTTAAAAGAAGCGATAAAGTAATTAGTAATGTCCGAAATTTAGATGACAATATTCTAAAAATCTGTACTCCGGGACAATGGCTTAAAACTAAATTTTCCTTCCATCTATATCCAGAATATTCGTTAAGTGATCTATTTAGTTCACATGATTCAACAAACTGAAAAAAAATCTCCAAAGTTTTCTCGATTAAAAATCGACATCTTATTTTCTATACATAATCAATTCTTTGAAACATCTCAACAAAATCATTAGATTTTGGATTCATAAATTTTGCAGTGAATTAATCATAACCTAAACATTTTTAATTCGTTTTTAATGAAAAAATATTTTTTTTAATCAGCTCAATTTTATTCTGCGTTGTATATTTCAATTATTAATAATTTAATTTCCATAAACGCTGTTAATTTTGGACACTCTCCAATCACAAGACAATAATTTGACCTTGTTATGGTAAGTATATATTTTTATTTTATTTATATAATTTTATAAACACTACGTAATTTAATTTTTTTAGATAAAATAGAGCATTTCGTATAACCTAGACTGAAGAACGCGTTTCTAGAGCTTCTATCTATATCGGCATATTCGAAAACGTCTAGACCGATTTTGATTAAACTTATCAACTGATATCAAAACTTAAAGTATAGGCCATAGGGTATGTTTGGATTAAGAGTTCCAGTCAAAACAAAATTGACGTTCACGCGAAGTCGCAAACAAAAATTGTATTACTGCTAATAAACCCATTGTTGACATATCAGAAAAAAAAATTATTTACACGTCACCGTCGGGATTCAAATTCAAATTGTTTATTACTCCTGCAGCGGCAAAAGAAAATTTGCATAGGAGACATGAAACTTCCAGAATTGCGAGAGGACAGTGCGTGGTCCAGTGGTTAGCGTCGCGGCCTCTGGATTAGACTGTCGTGGGTTCGAGTCCCGCCTCCGCTCATGGATGTTTTGGAATGCCATTTAGTTTTTAGTGAGTTGTTATTTAATGTAATCAAGACACTAATGACCTAAGTTGTCGACGCGGCTATAATTTACAATAAATAAAAATAAATCCAGAATTGCGCTGACCATGAGTTATCAATTACTCTAAGTACAATAACGACAAAACGTTCATTTTGTAATCTATTATGATGTAATCATGTAAAACTAGTTTTATTATAAAATACCACGGTGTGATGACAGAGATATGAAATATTCAATAAAACAAAATCATTTCCAAAAAATTTTATTTAAAATAAAACATTTTATTTATTATTAAGCGCTTTCGGACTAATAAGTTCATCTTCAGATTAAATTGATTATATTAAAAACTATTTATGGTAGAGTTATTTACATCTGAATAATTCGAAATATGGAACGTCATTTGATTGTAAAATATGTGAGCGCTCTAATCATTTGAATAATTCGACTTAGAGAGAGTAGAATGTATAGTTATATATATTTTATATAAATACGATTGAAGAATCTATTACGTCAATACAATCAGTATTTGTACAGTCATGTACGTCACATGAATGGCGCTGGGAGCGCTGCGACGTTGAGCGCAGCGGCGGTAGAGAATATCAGAACCACCCCCACACACGTTGTACGCCGCCGCTCTATTCTAAGGGGCGGCGAACAATCAATATACTGGAACAAGAAGGATAGTATACGCTTTCTCACTCTGTTCACATGCTAACTATACGAAACAAGAGAGAGATGCAAACAATGCTTTTACAAATGGCACATATTTTCTGTATGGTGGGACCGAACGTGTGGGGTTTATCAAAACACTGTCCTGTATGTACGAATACGAAAAAAAACGACTTCTGTATTTCTTAGACATTTGCGATTTAGTTTTATAATTAAGTTTTAGTTTATATAAACGTTAGATTTTATGTAAAGTGATCCGTTTTTGGACAAAACGGACTCTTAAATGTCGACAATGCAACCACCTCCAAGGAAGGTGAGGTTAAAATAATAATTCTGCAAATTTTAAGTGTATGTGAAAAAAAATTCGGAAAACTTTTTATACAAATGTGAAATTATTTTTTTAAGATCTAAAAAAATAACGACTCAGTGTGATGTAACGTAATTTTTATTTAAATGAATTTTTTTGATTCAGGGAAATTATACGAAATTTCTTAAAAATCTTCATTCGGAACAAATAGCAAAACTTCAATTAAAGAATCAACATGAGTGCGATCTTTTGGAAGATATTCGAAGTTATATTATCAAAAAATCGTCTATTGAAAAATCATATTCGGAGGTAATAGATCTCCCTTTATTTTATACAGGGTGTAAACGGTTTTACCAAACATATAGGGCAAAATATAACATTGAGAACATTTATAATTTTGTAGTAGACTATGGGCTATAAGATCCAATGTAATTAATGTGTAGTAGATGCTTTATTTTTTTATTTAGCAGGTTTCGAGTTATTCTTAATGGTCAACCGTTGCTATATGGAAAATTGTTTAAAAAATTCACTGTATTATTATTTTTCATCACCTTCAGTGAATGAAAGTTATGTAATCGTGCAAAAATTCGAATTTCAGATTTTAATCAATCTTAACTAATTATCTGTTCTATGTAATCCACTACATATTTACATTAGGTCATATGGCCCATAGCCTACTACAAAACTGTAGTTCTCAATGTTATTTTTCCTATGTTCGGTAAAACCGTTTACACACTATAGAGTGATGAATTAAACAGGGTCGGCTAAAGACAAAATTTTCGAACAAACCGATTTTCATTTTACAGTCTAAGAGGCAGCAACGGATTTTCTTAAGTGTCTACATAAAGCAAAATAATCTCAACAAGTCCTGTATAAATGTTCCCCATTTGAGGATCTGTAAGTCTGACATCCTTTCTCCCTTGTATTTTAGGTGGCAGATAGAAAAAAAACAAAGTTTTCATGTAATAATGTAACACTGTTTTTGAATTTTTAATCAATAGTTTTTATTACTTTTAACCGACTTCAAAAGAGGAGGAAAGGTTATCAATTCGACTGTCTTTTTTTAATTATTTCTTTATTTATTTATGTCAGTATGTTACCTCATATCTCCTGCATTTGTGAATCGGTTTTGATGATTCTTATTTTATTTAATAGGGCATACCTTCAAGGTGGTTCAACATAAATTTTACTAAAATCGGTTCAGTGGTTTTCTTTTTTTAGTTTAATAATCAAATATCAAGACAGAAGTCTGTTAATAACGTGCACACTACGTATTGTAAAGCCACTAAAAAGTAAAAAATAAAAGACTCCTTCGAAAAAGTCCCTAAAAAGAGGAAAATAATAAAATTTTGAGGTCGGCGCTAATTTGATAAAGTAAAAAAAATAGTAATTAAATTGACGTTGACCTCAAAATTGTATTATTTTCTTTTTTTTAATGGCTTTTTTTGAAGGTTTTCCCTTCATTTTGTCCCCTCTGAGAATTTTGATCGCATCTTAAGCCGTCCCTGAATGTTGATGTGTTCGAGTTTTGGAAATTTTCAAAATGAATATTTTTAGGCTTTATTAAGAATATCGTCTGCATATGTGAATAAAAAAGCACCAAACATACCTGATATTAAATTAGACGGAGGAGAAGAAAAATGGTGAGTTAATAATATTTACATATTAATTAGTTTTTGTTTAATTATAGTTTTGTTTAATAAAGAATCACTTCCACTGCGTATTTAATTCAAAACTCATTTAATTATTTATCAAAGGGCATTTTATTTGAAACTGAAAGACCAAAGTCAGTTTAATATGAAACCAGTGTAAAGTTCCAAGTCTTCATGGTTTCCGGGCTTGTAGGCCATGGTCCGGTGGTATTTCTACCTGACGTTTCGTCTACAACTGCGGTAGACATTTACAATTTTGTAGTATGTCTACCGCAGTTGTAGACGAAACGTCAGGTAGAAATACCACCGGACCACGGCCTACAAGCCCGGAAACCATGAAGACTTGGAACAATGCCGGCCGTGAAAGCTTGCACACCTGTGTAAAGTGTTTGCAATTTTACAATCATTGGAAAAGTCGTTTGCAAAAAATTATACAAATTGGAACTGTTTCAGTTTTTTAAATAAAGAAAGGGCCTTTTTAGTGTAGAAAAAAGTTATATTCCTCAAAATATACACCTGCTCAAAATGATGTATCTGGTTTATTTTCAAAAAACAACCAAATATTGTTAAATAATGTAATTTAGTAATTATCAAACTTGAATTTAGATTGACTTATAAAATTAATTTTGAATGTGTATTTCGAAAAGGATTTGTGGAATTTAACTAAAGATTCCCTCAGAATCTTTGAATTTAAACAACCAAAATTAAAAATTATGAAAGAGTATTGTGATTTAAAAATCCAGGCAAGCAAATAGATTAAAAAATGTTAAAATAGAAATCAATGATTTCCATTTTATTTTTCAAATAAAAATATGTTTAATCTACGGTGAAAACGTACCTTTACATGATTTATGCCACGAGCAAAAACATTTTTCAGTGGACGAAGCTTACATAAATACTTCAACTTTAATTTTTGAGCTTATTTGATATCAAAATGAAGTAATTTAGGTGTTATTTTGATCAGAATTTACTGCTCTATTAAAAAAATGTTCATGAAAACTACATACCTATTTACCAATGAGACTGTAAAAAATAAAAATATAATTAATACAATATTGTTCCCTATTAGAAATCATTGCCACAAACAAAATGGCGTTTATTTCATTTCAATACGTTAAGTATTTACGAAAATACAAATTTTTAAACTTTAATAGCTGCTACGTCACAACACCCGCGAGGCGGGCTTTATAATCTTTACAATCAGGCCGCCTACGACCGATTGCACCGTAGCTATCAATCAACTATCAAAATGAGACATGTATTAAATATATGTGCTGTAGAGTAAGCCGTGATATTCGGGGCATGTGACGTCATCCGCTCGTAAGAAAAAATAATAGTGTTGTCTATTTAACCAACTTCAAAAATGTATTGTGAAGCCGTTTTAAGTGCTGGAAAAAAAAATCCAACGCCATTATTTAAGTTAGACGAGGTTATTTCTAATGACATAATAAAAAATGTCGTTTACAGGCTCATTGACTGGTTTTTTTTAATTTACGGTTCATTTATTTTCGTGTAGTCAATATTTACAAACTATAAACGTTATGTAATGCTTTGAAAGGAACATGTGGAATGTATGGCGGTTAGTACTAGAAGAAAATGAAAAGTTGGCTCGTGCACGATTGGCAGCAATCGAAGTTTTTCAACAGCAAATCGCTGACGAGGCCAAAGTACTTCGAGCGCAAAAATTGCAAACTGCTAGGAAAGTAAGTAAATTTTTTTCTTTATTTGTCTTTTATAAAAGAAATCGGTAAACTGTAAAAGCACAAAACTCGTATTGTATTCTAATTCAGTCATGGGTAAATGAGACGTGAGACTTTTTTCTTTTGACTCCCATCTAGATAGATAGATATTGTTACAAAACTGTTTTCTGAGTTGGCGGAATAAATATTTATTTACAATAATAAATACAACAATAAAAGTCAGTTCTAACAATCAACACAAGTAATTAACACTTAACTATATACAATTGACTACACTAATATTTGTTTTATCAGGTGAATTTATATCACGGAGCTATTTATATCACTGTATTTATATCAGATTTATTTCTAACGTTTATTTATGTCGGTCATTTACTCAGTTACTTCAGTACTATTTATTTATATCCACTCCACTATTTATATCACGGTACTGACTGATTCGACCGTTGATTGACTGATATTTATATCACTGATCCGCTTAGTTGCACGACTCACCATGCACTGATTACCGATTGCGTGACACCGTCGACTGATTAACTGATCGCTTCACTCACTCGTTTATATAGGCCGCTTGGCTTAGGCACAGCGCGTTCTCTAGAATGTTCGTGCAGTTTCTCGTTGTTACAGTAAGCGGACCCCCGTTTCTCACAACTCTTGCCTGCCGTTTATATACAGGGTGATCCGTAACAATATTTTAGTTTATTCAATTACCCTAATGCCTTACAGGTTTACACTTTACAATATATAGAATACGTCAAATTACAAGCCGACCATTCTGAAATGTATCAGGTGTACTGAAATAAAGTAATGTTATACCTTGCCGTGCGTGGAAAGCGGGTAAAGACAGAAGATATAGTTAATATGGTCACGTGTCCTTGTTCTACTACAGTCTTAATAGACTGTACGACAAAGACAGGTGATCGTATTAACTATGTCTGTCTTTACTCGTTAGCAGCGTGTTAGTTTACGTTTCAGAATTTCTATATTTCAGTGGTTAGGTGTTACATAGACCTCCTGTCTATCAAAAACCACCATCTCTGCACAGATTCCCTTTACCTGAAGATTCTTGTGGTTTCTATAAATATTTTCGTCAGGTGTAAATGCATTACACGATTTTTTCCCAACTACCTTTATTAATTAAGAAAATAACCCTTCTCTCACACCATAATAGACCCTTTATGTCCACCATCTGTGTCATGAAAAAAAACTCTTTTGCAACCAAATTGCTTCAAGACCGATGAACTAGTACTCTTATAAGCTTTCATTTGATATTCAGCACTATAAAGAAGTCCCCCTTCCACAATATACTATTAACAACTCGTTACCACGTAATTCGCGCTCCGTGCTTTGACTTTACGGTACCACTAGCAGCAGGATCGGCGCTAGGATTTTCGGGCCCCGGGTAAGCGTTCTCAGGCCCCTGTGTTCTCAAAAAAAAATTTTTTTCTTTTTTTCCAATTTTTTTTTTAAACAGAACATTTTAATGCAAAAAATCGAAAAACGCCTTTTTTGTTGGGAAAATGTTTTAATGCTCGCAGTTTTAAACACGGTAGTCACATATAATAGGTAAACCCCGGGCCGGCGGGCCCCCTACAGGGGTTAGGGCCCGGGGTACATTCGCCCCGCTTAACCCCCCCCCCCCTAGTGTTACCGTCTAGACAAGACAAGACTTTCAAAGTCTTGTCTTGTCTTGAAATATCAAGACTTCACTAAGTCTAAGTCTAGATTAACAAACTCTTGTCTTGTCTACTATCAAGACTCTAGATTATTTTCAAGAGTCTAGATTAGTAGTAGTAGGTAAAGTAAACCTTTATATACTACTACTTAGTTTATCTAGACTCTTGAAAATTGTCTAGAGTTTTAGCAAGAGTCTTGATCTAGATAAAGCAAGTCTTGTCTTGAAAATTTCTAGACAAGACAAGACAAGAGTCTAGAAAGTCTAGATCTAGACGGCAACACTAACTCCCCGCCGGCCCTGACTAGCGGTACTGGAACATTGTTATAACTTACTATAATAACAATTTTCTACGCCTTGTGAAAATGAATGATTATTTTGAAATATTTAATTCTATCGACGACAATCATTTAACATAATAATACGTTTAGTTAGCGTAAACTGTAAAGAGTTATTATACAGACGTTCAATTATTTATTAAGATAATAATTAATTTCACGCTTCGCTTTTGTCTCCTTCGCACCTATATAATATAATGAACTTAGGTACTCCAACAATCTGGTTATACAATTAAATTTGTCTGGCAATTAGAACTCACTCTCTCATCGAGGGTCTCGTCTAACAAGAACGTATCTGAATTTAGTATCAATCTTGTCTTTAAATAATTTTAAAGATGCGTATTTTTAAGAAAACTCAAAAATCTCTCAGATTCTGTTTATATTATTTGAAACTAAAAGTGTGGGGTATTGGAGTCGATTCAGCGTTATTTTTTCTATAAATAGACTTAATATTAAACGAATCGGGTCGAATTTATTTTTCAAAAATTTCGCAAATTCGTACAAAGAGGGGGGTCTTCTTTCTTTTGGCATTTTTAAGAAAACTTAAAAATCTCTCATATGCTGTTTATATTATTTGAAACTAAAAGTGCGGGGTATTAGAGTCGATTCAGCGTTATTTTTTCTATAAATAGACTTAATATCAAACGAATCGGGTCGAATTTATTTTTCAAAAATTTCGCAAATTTGTACAAAGAGGGGGTCTTCTTACTTTTGGCATTTTTAAGAAAACTTAAAAATCTCTCATATGCTGTTTATATTATTTGAAACTAAAAGTGCGGGGTATTAGAGTCGATTCAGCGTTATTTTTTCTATAAATAGACTTAATATCAAACGAATCGAATCGAATTTATTTTTCAAAAATTTCGCAAATTTGTACAAAGAGGGGAGTCTTCTTACTTTTAGAATTTTTAAGAAAACTCAAAAATCTCTCAGATGTTGTTTATATTATTTGAAACTAAAAGTGCGGGATGTTGGAGTCGATATTAAGTTTTAGTGTCATCTGTTAGCGCACTTGTGAACTATAAATTACTTTTTACTCGTGTTAAGTTTTTAGTGTCATCTATTAGCACACTTATGAACTACACTCTATTACCAGTATATACTGCAAATACGTGTTCATGCGTTTGAGCCGAGTAGCCCCGATTGTCACCGTCGGGTGCGTTTCACATCCCTGCTATTAACAGCCCAGGCAAAGCGCGCCTAAGGAAGTTTTTCACTTCAAAAATATTTTTGTCTTATTTTAGGGAGGCAAACAATGAGGGTAATTTTTTCATTCGGTCAAGTGAAGTATCATAATATGAAAGGGTACTTGTTGCAGCAGAGCATAAAATATCATATAAAATAGGCGGCACTAGTGCCGTCTAGTGACGAGTTTGTATCGCCTAGTGACAGTCGGTTGTGCCGGCTGCACAAAAGTTAGAATTTTAATTTTTCGGCATAATATATTGTATCTGCAGTCTGCACACTAGAGTATGAGGGGTAGGCAGGTTAAGATGCAAAAGACACCACACTATAACTTTTAGTTTTTTAGTCATTAATTACCTATAATAAAACGTACTATGCTTTAAAATTGCGTATTTTTATTTATCCTTGACGCTTTGCAACATTTTTTAGTGGACCTAAATGTCTAACTCTAGTGCCATCCAGTGAAAATTGCTTAAAATATGCTCTGTGTTGCAGATTCCATACTTACATGTATTTTTTTAATGTTTATCATATTTCTTTTACTCAACTTATTTTATTTTTCATTTCAGTGTACCGATCAACTGTCAATAGTACAAAAAGAACTTCAGCTGTGTGTTCAAGACGTCGACAAAAACAAAAAAATATATTACGACGAGGAACATAGTGCTCATGATGTCAGAGATAAAGCAAAAGACATAGAGGAAAAGTAATGGGATCTTTTGTTTTATATAACATTACAATCAGTCAGTTGTTTAATTTATTTGTACGTTAACTCGACATTCGTAATACGAAGATACCTCGAGACTCTTTTCTTGTCTCTTTTAATCGTAGCAAAAAATGGAAAATGACGATTTAAAAATCCGGTTAATTGAAAGTACAATTAACCGGATTATTAAAGCGTCATATTTCTTATTTTACTGCAAATTTGACATATTATTCGCGATTTTGCTTTATACTAAGTTGACTAAAGTATAGAAGGGTGCTTTACACGATATCTCTTTTTCGTGCGGCAAATCATGACATGCGTTTTTTGACTCCTACATGCACAAATGCATGCAATATGCATTTGTGCATGTAGGAGTCAAAAAACGCATGTCTTTTCGTTATGCATCATAATATTTACACGTAGAGTTCGTTGTACATGAAAATCGTCTGTATGACTCAATGAATTGAAGAGTGTTTTCATTATTCAACTCCATTTTACTAAACAAAACAAAACAAGACGCATGAATGATGCAAGGAAGTCCCGACTGACTCGGAACACACTTGCGTCATCTTGTCTCTCAGTAAAATGTCTCGTGCGGTATAAAGTGACGCATGCAGACACGCATGCCTTTGCATGACATCGAGATGCACGAAAAGAGGCATCGTGTAAAGCTACCTTATACGCAATACATAATATTGTGATTTTTGAAGCTATGCTTTTATAGACACGTTAGACGATTTCTGGCAGGGGAAAAACTTATGGGTTCGCGTCACGTTACCGACATACCGTTACGCGACATGCTCATGTTAAAAGTATATCTATAGCTATGAGTGTGACGTATATATACTGGCGCACGCGCTGTGGTCTATGTACACGTATATGCACCAACAGAAAGATAACGTGTTGTACAACATTAGTACTGTGTGTTATACTAGAAAAGTTGAATTGATTACGTGAAAATCTCAATGTGTGTATTGTTTAAGTTGTGTTTTTAAACAATATAAGTATGTTAATTCTTATTTCAATTAAAATGTATTTATATTTTGTACTGGACTTGCCATGTGTTGACGTAAAAAGCACAGCTTCTGTCGGGTGTCCCATGACACCTCTTGACTTTTTTTTTGTTATTTACAGACTAAAGAAAAAGAAGGGTTCATTTTTCCAATCAATAACGTCATTACAAAAGAACAGTGCAAAGTTTTCGTCAAAACGCGAACAACTTGAAGAAAAATCAACAGGAGCCCGTAACGATTATTTGTTGAGCCTAGCAGCTGCAAATGCACACCAAAACCGTTATTTCGCCGTCGATCTCCAGATGACGATGTCAATAATGGAGAACAACGTATTCGACAAAGTTACCGAATTTTTAACATTGATGGGTCGTACTGAATTGTTAACATGTTCAGCGACACAAAACTCCTACGGTAAAATCCGGGACCAGGCATCACAGATGACCCGAGAATACAATCTCAAATGTTGTTATCTTTATTATCCGGTGCTCAAACAGCACATCCAGTACGATTACGAACCGTGCGATAACGATCCGATTGATCACGTGACGGCCGATCATGATTCGGCAGCGGCGACGTTGAGTCGCGAAGCGAAACGTTGGGCAACGCGAATCGCGCGCGAAAACAATAACATTAAGGAGAGCGTTAGAAGGTTGCAGATTTATAACGCGCTGAGAGAATCGGGACAGCGCGTTGATCCGAACGATCCGAATGGACAAGACTTGGAAACGAAGATTGACGATTTGAAACAGAGCATTCGACGATCCGAAACGGCTAAAATGAAAGCGGAAGCGAGAATTGAGTGTTTGAGGGCAGGAGGCGTTAATGTTGATGAATGGGTACAAGAAGTCGAAACTCTCAGTGTTCAGGATATACCAAGATCCACTAGTTCGCTATCGGTACGCACAGATGGATCTGCACCTGGAGTGAGTATTTAACAGTTTCTTCTTTGAGTGTTTCCTGAAACAACAGTGCCGTAGAGTAAAAATCTTACAATACAAGTTACGAAGGCATTATGTTACGTGTATAAAATGCCAAACATTTTTTCCGTATTAATTCTGGGTTGTTTAGTCAAAAACTTCTTAGTTTTGGGAAAGAATTTTCATACGCTCACATTAGTTGAATGGTTGAATTGACTTTAGGAAAAATTAATTTGATTAGTAGAAAAAATAAACTACTGAACCGATTTAAATAAAAATTATATGGGACATTTCCGTAAGCATTCTGAACCCAACGGCGTCGAAATTAATCGAACCCCTCGAGAAGTTATGACTTTAAATATAAATGGATAAATGAAGAATCACTAACCACAAACCGTTAATCTCTAAACCACGCTAAACGTTTGTGATACCTTACTTGCTACTAGCGCCATCTGATGAATAAAAAATGTACACGTTTGACACATACCTTACTTGCCACTAGCACCATCTGACGAATAAAAATATGGTAGCCTGCATTGCTTTGAAAACTTGTATCCGTTAATAGCTTTCTTTGTAGTTTTTCCTCAGTTAATACTCAACTAAAAACTTTTTCCAGTCAAAAGGTATTTATAAATACTGTTAACTTTTTAGGAGCAACCAAGCTCCGACTCATTCTACGACAGCGAAGGCGAACAACAAACGCCGGTACAACAACAACCACAACAACAACAACATCCTCAACCTGAAAAGGAAGATTCTGAGGAACAAGATGAGACTCAGGAGGTCGACGGTGAGTGGGGTAGGCGGGTTCCTCATGACTATTGTACCCAATGCACTGGCTGATTCCACGCTCACTGCATTTGTTGGCTTTAAATTTTTTGATTATTATAAGCAATAATTAAGAATTTTGCAAATTTTTTTTTGAAACGCAAAATGCTAAGCACTTTCAAATTTTCTATACAGAATAAACGTAAAATTAAAATTGTTTTGTTCTAATTAATAGCAATGCTCGAACAAGAAAGGCAGAGAATTGAGCAACTGACAGCCGGCTGGGACGATCCGACCCAAGTTGACTGGGGAGCTGAAGAACACACTGAAGCTGAATCGGTTACTGAATCACAAAACTTACCGCCCCCAGCGCCTGGTCTCAAGTGTACAGCATTATATTCTTATACAGTAAGTCTTGTCAGATTTTAGAAGGAAAGAAAATCAATAAATTAAAAATATGACCGAAAATTGTAGAAGGGTAGGTAGATATTTCAAAAGGAAAAAAATCAATTAATTTAAAATATGAACCGAAAATTGTCGAAGGAAAAAATCACTAAAATAATAGCTCCGACAGTTGATATCCTTAAATAAAATATTAGTAAAAAATCTTTTTAAAGACAAGCTTTTATAAAAATGTACTAAAAAGGAAAAATAATTTTTAATAATTTAGGTTCATAATTATAAAAGCGTGACTTGTAAACTCTAGGATAGTTTGTTAGTCACGACCTACGCTTTTATAATGATGAACGTAAATTATTAAAAATTATTTTTTTTCCTTTTTAGTAGGTACATTTCAATAAAAGATTGTCTTTAAAGAGCTTTTTTATTAATATTTTATTTTGTTCTTTTATAGTCTTTCAAAATGTTTACTATTAAAACCTTAATTTATTAAAAATAAATGATTATTTAATTCCAATAATGACTGATTCGTCTACTGTAATCAGGAATACATATGTGTACAAAATTTCAAATCGATCGGATAACTGAAAGTCGTTCAAAATTGACTCGCAAGATTTGACCTAAACATACCTAAAATTATTGACGTATTCACAATACTGTTCATCTTAGAGTCATTTAAAATTTATGGAGAATTTTCTTCAATCATAAATAAAATTCTCAATAATTATCTCTATAGACCAGAGGTTCCCTAACTGTGCGTCGCGGCGCTATCCTAGGGGAGTCGCAATTTCAGAACTTCAGTCCTGATTTGAGAAGTTATGCTCAGAAAAGCAAGCTTATCCTGCTCATTAATTGTATTGTTTGTAGTTTTTTATGTTTTCTAATTATTAGAATTAGAATTTAATAAATAATAATTAAGATTCTATATTCTTTGGAGTTTTCTTTGAATAATACACTAATTTTATTGTCTGCTAGAGCTACTCACAGGTATCTTCTTTTAGAAGGGCGTCGCAAAAAATTGCAACCTGTAAAGGAAGTCGCAGTAAAGAAAAGATTGGGAATCCCTGCTATAGACATAAACATTAAAGTCGTTAGCAGGTTGGGGGGGGGGATAAGCGGGGCAAAGATATTCCGGGCCCGCCGACTCGTGACTTACCTATTATATGTGAGCATTAAAACATTTTCCCAACAAAAAAGACGTTATTTGATTTTTTGTATTAAATTTTTCTGACTATTTCCAAAAAAAAAACGAATTTTGGAGGGGACAGGGCTCTGAGAACGCTTACCCGGGGCCCGAAAATCCTAGCGCCAGCCCTAGCCGTTAGAGCTTAGGTCTATATTATCACGCTACCACGTTTTATAGGCACAAAATCCAGACGAGTTAAGCATCGTCGAAAATGAACAGCTAGAGGTTGTCGGTGAAGGCGACGGAGATGGTTGGCTGCGCGCAAGGAACTACCGCGGCGAAGAGGGCTTCGTGCCACAAAATTACCTCGACGTCGAACGGGACTTGGCACAGCAAGCATCCGGTGCCCTGGCGTCGCAGATATCGTTCTCGTCGGTCGACTATACAGTCGACGAACAAGACGATACGGACGGATTTCCGGGACCCGGAGAAATATCCGGAGAGCAGACTGATCAAACGCAATCGCCTGAACAGGTAAAAATACTTGTTATTATTACCGTGCTATCATAATATGCGCCAGACGCCACAAGCGACTAGCTGCCCTGCAGTCGAGATCTTTTAAGTCGCGGTGGCTTCCTTCGGGCCCCTAACTTTTAAATTTTAAATCTTGCCCTGCAGTCAGGGTTCATTCTGATTGCCAGACGCCAGTACCACACTATAACATAGAAATACTAGCATAGTCACTCGACTGATGCCACTTTGATGTGGTGGCAGGCGTGGGAGCTACGGCTTCCGAAGTTCATATATAAATTGTAAATTTAGCCGCTTTACAAAGCGCTTAGTCGTTTAATAAAACGGCGCTGTTTGGTAAAAAAGCTAACTAACGTTCAGCCACTTTACAAAGAGGCTGAACCAACAACTGCCGGATAGAATGGACATTTCACGTTCTACAATACGACTGATCCAGTCTCCAGATTACAAAAGTGTTTCGAAATCAATCACTGTCTTGTCGAATTTAGTATCGATTCCTATTAATGATATATTAATCAAAAATAGTTTTAAAACCTGAAGAAATAAAAAAAATAAATTCATCCATTGTCCAAATTTTTTTAAAGAGGCATTTCCGCCGCTTTACAATACGGCTAAACGTGGCCATCTCCATTGTAAAATGCGATATGATGACCCGGCTGAACGTTAGTTAGATTTTATACAAAACAGCGCCTTTTTAGTGTATTTGCCATATGGAACATACACTATTGGCGTCGGTCGGATGGCGGGACCTAGGGGTCGGACCAAAATTTCTCGACGTTTCATAGCCTCCTGAACATTTTGGCACCATTTTTGGAAATGTCTATATATATATATATATGTGTGTGTGTGTGTGTGTGTGTGTGTGTGTGTGTGTATGTGTGTGTGTGTGTGTGTGTGTGTGTACGGGCTATAACTTTCGAAAGAGTTAATTGATTTTGACGAAATTGGGTAGGCACGTTGCAATCCATAACCGCACGAAGCCTATTTAAAATGGGCCCAATCGGACCATTTTAAGGGTGGTTTTTAGGGGTTGAAAAATGTTTTTGGGCCCAAAAATACCGAAAAAATTCTCAGAATTGTTTCAAAATTGAAATTTAACCCTTTAGTAAAGATTAAAATGTGCTGCTAAAATTTTAATAAAATCGCCCCGACAGGTCCGGACTTACAAATTTTATGAAAACACTAGTTTGCGGATAGTGATTTACTTACTGAAGGGTGTATTTAATTTGGTACAGAGGTTGCATTGATAATAATATTGACATTAAGAAAAAAAATATTATTTTAAGGGATGTATTAAGGGGTTAAATTTTTTATTTTGTCAAAAAACCAACTTATGTTCACATAATAACAGCACAATGCCTGTATTAGCAAATACACTATATTGTCGGCAGGGTTTTGGCACTGCGACCCGAGTTTTTATTAAACAGCTAGTCACTTTGCAAAGAGGCTAAACTTACAATTTGGCTGCGAGTGACTGGACATATAGAGTAGTATCGTTTAGAGAAAATAGTAGCATCATTTCTGCGAACAAACGAATTTCAGGTCGGACGGGTCTATATTTTCTAACAAGGGATGGTCCTATGAAAATGGTCATTTAGTTGTTTGTCGCCAGTCGAGACGCACCATTGACCACACCTTATTAGAAAATATAGACCCGTTCGACCCGAAACTCGTTTGTGCAACTAAATGACGCTACTATACCTTCTCTAAACGATACTACTCTACATATCAGTTAATATAATGGTTTGTATCTCAGGTGTCGGTAATATCAGCGCAACAAAGAGAAAGCGACGCAGGTGAACCTTCGTCGTATTGTTGCGCGTTGTACGATTACGACGCCGGCGGCGCTGATGAATTATCATTCGAAGAAGGTCAAATAATCCGCGTGATAAATAAATGCGCGCATGGCGTTGACGATGGCTGGTGGGAAGGTGAACTCGAAGGACGAATCGGTAATTTCCCGTCGTTAGTTGTCGAAGAATGCGACGAAAATGGCGAACCGCTCACTAACCAATGGGACGAGACTCCGCCCCCATCGGCACCACCTGTCTTCACGCCACCAGAAATACCAAATTTCATGCTCCAACCGGCCGAAGTAATCATCACGCAAGCGACGCCGATGCTGGAGCATGCGCAACAACCCGGTCCAGGCGGTAAGAAGATCGTTTACTTACGATTATTTTAGCTTTGTTTGGCATATAGTTCCAAGACTGCAGGTAGTATAGCTTAGAAGATAGAAGAAAGGTTGTAACGAATGTAGGTACTAACATAACGAATGCGATTGCGAAAGAAATAAATATTAGTAAAAAAAACTTTTTAGAGACAAACTTTTATTCAAATGCATTGAAAAGGAAAAAATAATTTTTACTAATTATAAAAGCGTGGGTCGTGAACTCTATGGTAGTTTATTAGTCACGACCCACGCTTTTATAATTATGAACCTAAATTATTAAAAATTATTTTTTCCTTTTTAGTGCATTTAAATAAAATAATGCTTGTCTCTAAAAGTTTTTTTTTACTAATATTTATTTGGTTCATTTTAGTCTTTCAAAATTTACCCCCCTTTTACACCCGTAGGGGTTGAATTTCGAAAAATCCTTTCTTAGTAGATGCTTACGTCAGAAAAGGAACCAACTGTTCAAATTTCAAGTTTTTAGCTTCAGCGATTTGGTCTGAGTGTTGATTAGTCAAAGAAAACCCTACATCCCCATTTGAACCCCTTAGGGGTTGAATTTATTTCTAAAAACGATTTATTTATGTATTGTAATCGGGAATACATATGTGTACAAAATTTCAAATCGATCGGATACGTGGAAGTCGTTCAAAATTGACTTGCAAGATTTGACCTAAACAAACACACAGACAAACACAGTATTCAATGTCTTTGACTCTTTACACCAAACGTTCGATCTCTCTTTAAGAGATTCATTAGAGGTCATTGTATTTTGTCAAATAAATTTAATATTTTACATTTCAGACGTACCAAACGGCAATGCACCACCTCCAAATAATCCACCAAATCCATCTGAAACACAACAAAACGGTAGTGGAGGTTTTTCAATGTGTTTAAGTAAAAATCAACATAAACAATATCAAGAAAACGTTAAAAGTGAGTCATTTTGAAAACAAAATGTGCGACTTGTCAAAACAACGTTCATTACTGTTCTGTAGATGTAGAGAGAAAATCCCCTAGTTCTTTTCGACCTGTACTCCCACCACGTAACCAGCACTTCCACCATAATATTTGTGTAGCGTTCTTTCTGCACGCAAAAATCTTTAGCGGTTTTGATAAGGCAATAAAAACTTTGCTAGAATATTCTACTACTATTTTAAATGTTTTTGAAGTGAAAACTTCCTTAAGGTACGTGCAGTACGCAGCTGAGATTCTAGATGGTAGCGTAGATCATAGCAGGGTTTGTTTAAATTAATGCATTGTTATATATGCAAGCGTACACAACGAAGCAGTGAGTGTAGCAGGTATAAGCACTGTTGCAAGAGCTGGTAGATTCAAGAATGTATCTCACCATTCTTTCAACGCGCTGACTACTACAATCAACATGTGACAACTGCCAAATGGCCGTTATAAGTTTCGCAATGGATGTGACTAGTTTAATAAGTGAAATTTTGCCAGTTTTTATTTAATTTGATTTTATTTTTTTCTAAGACGTATTTAAAAGTGTTCGGTTCCATACGTAAATATTCAAAAAATCGGTTTGGGTAAAATTTTAATTCTTGGTATAAATGATGAAATTCGCCATGTTTAGATCGTTTTCTATTAATAGGGTGGACATGATAGCTCCTACCCAAATTTATATTTAAAATATACCACTTTGTAGCAGAAGAACACAAATATTCGTCTTCGCTATCTGACATTTCAAACGCGACTTAAGCTTGTATAAATGCTAGTATCAAAGCTTCGTTGTGCAAACCTATAAGCGCTTATAATTTCAGCCACCATCTACCATACATGCTACCATCTAGAATCTCAGATGCGTACTGCACGTACCTTTAGGCGCGCTTTGCCTGGGTAGTAAACGAAAGTGAACCGTTCTTGTTCGCACCCGACGGTGACGCGGGTGACATACTTATATCATAAAAATGGCACGCCACACAGTTGCACCGATAGCGATGTAAGCAGCGTCTTTGCGCTCTATGCATAGGAACCTCGGTTCGAAACCTGATGGCACCGTAGAATTTTTGACGTATTTTTTTCTAAATTCTACATGATATTTATTTATAAGTATACTTTTTAATTTTTGTTATATTCTTTCTTTGACAATAATTATAATTTTTTTTGAAACCAAGGTGGAATAAATTAAAAATATAATTTTAGTATTTTAGTAGGTAATAAATTATTTTTAGTTCATAAAGGCGCTAATAGATTACAATATTTATTAAATGTAATTGTTTAGGCCGATTTTAATATATTTATGACTAAACTGTGTGATTAAAAAATTATACATATATTTTAAAATTAGAAAATCTGAAGTTTTCACTTCTGTCGTGTGGTCATAAGCACACACCTACTTTTTTATTACTTCTTGTAAAATACGCATTTTTATATTATATTTCTTCTACATTACAAATCGATGTTGTTAATACGTTCTACAAAAACCTTAAATTTTATTTTTCACGCACAACTTAGAAACGGATATTCCATGCGTTATGATAGAAGATGAGGTGAGTTGAAAATTCAAAACATTACGTCCTATTTAAACGGTTAATTTCTTAACTTTTCTTTAACTTTGAATTTTGATTTTAAATAAATATGATAATTTTGTGGTTGATCAAAGTACCACAGTTAGCTCCCCCCACAAGAACAAATGTTGTCCTCCAATATGTCTCAAAGGACACACATTCTTCAGCTCAATCTTTCCCATTTGTAAATAAGTTCCTCCTAATTTTTCGAAGTAGAAGCCATCTCTGTAAAAACGATTATTTGTTAAAAAAGAGTGATTTTTAGAAAGAATTGACGATATTTTCAATTATTACAAAAAGTAATAATAAATTAGCTCAGACAATCCTAGCAACACACGGCTGGACTGAGCAAACAGGAAACTAAACAAATTTACGGTGAGCTGGTGTCTTACGGAACCAAGGGGTCGCCAAAAATAAAAAAACTACGACTATTGGGATCCGTCAAATGAGCATATGACATCTGGTGGCACAAAATTGTACTCAAAACGAGGGAAAATTTTACATGCTAACAGTGCAAATTTATCGTGAAATTGTTTATTACAATTAATATAAAACAAGTAAAATAAGCAAAAAGTTTATCGAAAATGGAATTCGCGACGTCTTCTAATATCATGACATTAAACACTGTCAGTTATTGCCTTGTAAAATTTACTTTACAGCGAATTATTTTCTAATGTAACGTGTAAAAATTGTATTTATGAATTAAAAAAATATTTTATATTAATAATAAGATGTACTTATTATCATACTGTACTACAATAGTAAAATCATTTGATGATTGACAAATTTATAGGACTAACTTTGTATACAAATATTTTGAGGTTAGTAACTTACCTATTACAATATAACATATTATGTTGCAGTTATGTGTTTACATTATTCACCCCTGCCTTAAAGAAGCATTGAACGGATGATTAATTTCGTGGAGATTTTCTTTTAATTTTGATGTTTTTAAGCAATATGCCGTAAAGATTACTACTTTTGACAGCTCAGTTATCTTGTTTTTTTCACACATTTGATAATATGTCCGGTTTTGAGAATCCGTTCTCCTTCAACGAAATTCCTTTGTTTAGGATTCGTACCGGCCTAATTGCAAATTGCACTTATAGTTATTATTTCTTATCACTTTGAAAATCACAAAATAACACGCAAAAGTATACCCCGTATATAAAATTTCCCCCCCCTTTGCGCCATGTTTTTTAAGCTCCACCCATTTGACGGATCCCAATTCTAATTCCAAATTGTTTTGTATTCGTTACTGGGGAACTGGGGGCCGTTAAAAAAAATGTTCGGTATCAAAAGGTAGCCAATCTTTCAATCTGACTTTCATTAAACGCACTAAACTAAATATTTATCATAGACCGGTCATCAAGAACCGGGAGACGGTGAAGGCGGAGGAGACGGTGACGACGATGCAGATTTCGGTTTGGGCGTCGCGCAAATCGTAATAACAGCAGCGACACCAATGATTGAAGAACCAGAACACGGTTTCCCATCGGTTCCCGAAGAAAAAAACAACGGTACAACCGAAGATGAAATAACATCGGTCGACGAACCAACTGAATCAGATCAAAAAACAGTTGAAGAAGTCAAATCGGAATTAGAAAAGATCGAAAGCGCACGATCGGCTGACGTAGCCGACGAAGTTGAAGAAAAATCGACTGCCGACGATCTTCCGACAGACTCGGCACCATTCCCGACGAGTAGCAGTTCGGCGAGTGAGGCCGGATCGACAGGTCCGAGTACGGCTGAGAATTCGCAGAGCTGTCCAGCGGTACCAAGCGGTGGTGGCGGTGCAACGGCAACAAGAATTGATGATGATGTGTTGCCAGATGATGAAATGCCCAAACAAGTGGTCGGTGGACGCGCTAGTATACCTGACGAGCTTGAACCGCACCAATTAGCTCAATTGCAAGACCTCAAAGAGTCAAATGCTTAGATCTTATGCAAAATATAGAAATAGACATATTTCATTTACGATATTTTTGCAATATTACCGGATTAGACTGTTTTTTCTTTTAATACTGACTACGGACTACTGTAGTGGAATGTAGTTACATAATATCTAGAATGTTCTATCGAAAACGGAAGTGTAAGCAACATATTATTGAGATAGAAAACCACGTTCCATATTGTAAAGTCTCCGGGTTCATCACAAATAAAGAACATTAGATTTTATGAGATATTTCTTGAAGGCGACGTCTTCAATGGCTGAAGGATCCAAAAGAAACGCAATTACAGTTTCAAAATTTGGATTTATTGCTGGAATTTCAAAATGAAAATTTTATAACAATAACTGCGTTTCTTTTGGATCCTTCAGCCGCTGAAGACATCGTCTTCAACTAATATCTAAAACATTCTAGGATCACCTTGTCTACTTTTAAAAAGCAGATTTCGATATGAGATATTATTTTAATTATTTATTAACCAAACTTTTATTCAAACATACCTAACTTCTTTATTTATAATTATAACTAATAAACCTTGTAAATATTTGTATTTTGGTTATGATGGCAATCTACAGTCACCTCACCAAATAACCTTTTTAGTTTTTGGGTTGTATTTAAATATTACTTTTCTTTTCTGAACCTGGCGGCCGCGGACAAAACGTCAACACCAACGGCAACACGGACCCACACACACCGTAAATCGTGATAATTTGTGGTGGAGGGAACTTGAACTATTACACAATTTATGTAGAAAACTATTACTTATATCTATTTCTGTCTGCGGACAAATACATAGTGCGCTTTCCATGGTAATGATTACACATTTGTCCGCAGATAAAAATAGAGCATATATCTCCGTTTCAAATGAGCCATTTTCCTGAGAGTACTTCTTTCAAATATCCACGAGAGGCAGCACTTGTGGTAGGTACAAACATTATTTATTCCCCATTAGTGTCGTGTCATTTTAGTGGTATAACTTAATTATTAAATCAATATTATCATTAAATTAATTAAATAATTAAGTTATACCACTAAAATGACACGACACTAATGTGGAATAAATAATGTTTGTACCTACCACAAGTGCTGCCTCTCGTGGATAGTTGAAAGAAGTACTCTCAGGAAAATGGCTCAATGTTACCATAGAAGAAGCATATAAGAATCGATTTAATGACGTAATAACAACAGAAATAAATCTACGCTTTTGAAAATATCTTAATTTAGAAAACTTCAACTGAATGAAAATTGACTGCTCTTTTTGCTCAGATATTTAGTTGTTTTTTTAAGTCACACTTCTTTTTTACCCCAAACTAGTTTCAAATTGATATCGTAAATGAAATGTAAAATAAAAATTAAAAGTCGGTTTATTAAATACGTTATTACTTCATAATAGTCTAAGAGGCAGCGACGGATTTTCTTAAATGTCTACATAAGGCAAAATAATCTCAAGTGTTCCCCATTTGAGAATCTGTAAGTCTGGCAGCTTTTCTCCCTTGCGTTTTAAGTGGCAGATAGAAATTAGACAAATTTTTCATGTAATAATATAACACTCTTTTTTAATTATTACATCGTATTATTGGCTCAATGTTGTAATCTTTAAACAATTTCGTCACCGCGGTATCCATCTAAATTTTGTTTGTTATATTTTTTTTATTAGAAATAGTGGATTTTCAACATTTTTTTTTCGAAATGTTCGCATCAACATTTTGGCTTGACATTTTAAAATTACAATATATATGTCACCCTTTATGTAAAATAAATATACCAGACCTTACGTAGATACCTACATGAAAAACATTTTTTTTTAATTATAAATAAGTCTAACGACATGATAAGAATGATCATTCGAGCAGGTAATGTTATTTTATGTATTCTAAATTATTACTCATTAATATAGAATAAAAAAAGTGTTGCATTATTAGATACATGAAAAATTTATATTTTACTAGTCTAATTTCTACCTGTTACCTAAAACGCAAGAGTGAAAGGCTGCCAGCCTTACAGATTCTCAAATGGGGAACACTTTTACAGGTATTTTTAAAATTATTTTGTCTTACGTAGACACTTGAGAAAAACGTCGCTAGCTCTCCGTCTATAAGCTATAGGTATATCTGTACAAAACTTTTTTTATATTTCAATATGTTTACCTAAAAAACTTAAAGGCTACAATTATTCTAGTATTCATTGAAAATGTTCATAAAACGTCAACCATACTCTAGACTTTAATGAAAATATATCATTTAAGTTTGTTTTCACAAAATCGCTATCTAAAATTTCACTTTTTTGCTCATTCTATTTTTTCAAAAATAAGCGACACATACACTGTCGAACGTACTTGATAAGCATGCGTAGCGGGTATCATTTTCCACAGACATTGCAATAATTTTGCGCAAACTTTATTTAGTTTTGTTTCTCTGAATGAGCAATATGATTGAAGCTATTTATTGGTGCTATTCTGTAGAGTCTATGTTAGAAATTACAGTGCTGTTAATTTTTTGTCACTTTATAACAAATTTGACATTACATCAGGTAAAATGAGACAGAAATGTTTCAGTGCTGGACGCTGGTAGATTCTAGCATTAACCATACAGAATAGCGCCATATAATATGTAAAATGATTATATCCTTGAAAAGAAAAAGAATTTGAAGAAAAGAATGACTGAATTAATAACTGTCTTCACTTTTTAATCTTTTTTTAATAACATGATTACTGATTTTGAAAAAACATACTTAAATTGACCTCATGCATAATTTATTACTAAAAATATAATTCTGCCTATTTCTTAAAAAGGGAACACTTTAAAGTTTAATCGCATGGATTTAGAGTTGATTTGTAAAGAACGAAATGTATTTTTCAGAGAATGAAGCTAAATACTAACCGGTAACCCTTTTAATTTTTTGAGTAATCTAAAAACATCATTAAAATATTATTATCAATGCAATCTAAAATTATTTCAAAGCAATTTATTCACTTTTTTCTGGAAGTGATAATATTGAGATAATTGTAAATGAAGTTTATTGTTGATTAGTAAAATTATTTTATAATAATGCAAATTATAATTTTTCTACGTCTGTATTAATAGCAATGTTACAACAATTATTTATTTCTTTTTTCGGATGCTTTCGGTAGATGTGAAAGAGAAATTGAACTGAAACTTTCTTTTTAACCTATAGGAGTGATAGAAACAAAACGTTAATATTTTAATAAAATAATTGTATTTTTAAAATTGTTTACCAAAATATGTATAAAACTTCGAAAAATGAAAATAATTACAAATTTTTTATTGAAAAATACGTCACTCCAAAAGCAAATGAAAGTATTGAAATATTGTTTTTCTTTACCAAAAACATTTTTTTTTCGTTTTATATATTTATATCTAAACCTGAGAAATTGCCTTCTTTGGCCTCTGTAATGTATTAAGAGGAGATTCAAAGAAATTGTTTATTTAAATTTAACAAAGGCTTGAAAAATTGGAAAGGAAATCGACGGTAAGTGGTCGTTACATTTTTTTCGATCACCAGATTTGAACTCGAAGCCGCGATGGATTAAGAATTTGGAGACCTCCAAGCGCAACCTCCTTAAAAACCTGCTTTTCTTACGAAGTGACTCGAAACCTGTTACAGACGCTAATGACCGCTGTTGTCGAGCGTCTATAATTCACAATTCAATTCAATTCGAAACCTGTTTAAAATATAACCAAACCAATTTAAAAGATATATAAAGACGTTTATTCAATACATGTACGCTTTTAGTGATTTTTCGTGTCTGTAATGCAGATCTTAAATTGCCGTTTATTGACTGATGACGTCATGATCCATTATGTACCTCTTTTCGATGCTATAATGAAATATGGTTGCTATGGCAACGAAGTAAATAAATATTGTATCAAGGCCAATGTTTTCATTATGAGATGTACTGCTATCAGTGAATCTACGATGTTTGACATTTATTCAAAGAAAGTATAAAACCATGCATGTTTTGATTAAAGTATAGTGTGCAACGCGTGTGCTAAATCTGCATGCGTCAGGAGCGATGTTTTCAGCACTCGTATTCGGCTCGCGATATACATTCACCAAGGTTCGTGTAAACTCGCCTAAAACTCGTGCTGAAAACATCGCGTCTGACGCATAAAGATGTATTTAGCACACTAGTTACACAATATACTATTTTAAAAATTTAAATCCCTTACTAACAGAAAAAAAGTAAACGAAATTATTTTCGTCTTGCATCAATGTTTTTTTTATGTTGTACTTAACTAATTCTTTATTTTCGAAGTTTTATGTTGTATTTACTTTCATTAAAACTATATAAAATCGATAATTTATAATATTAAGAATCAATAAAACACGATTTCGTTCGTAAATATATCTTCATATCGAATTGTTTAATTTAAAAAAAAATATAGGTACTTATATAAATATTTATTAGCAATAACTATTGATTTGTTACAATTTTTACACAATTAGTTATGTAACCAACAAAAGTTTGGATGTTATCCGTAGATAAAAAGATTTAGAATGGTGCGAAGTTAGCACAGTTATTTCCATTGTTAAAATATACTATAAATTATTACATCAAATTCTTTACAGGATCAAAGATGGCTCCGAATGGAATTAGTTTGTAACAATGAGATATTATGTTCTCTGCCACTCTATTCTCTATTGGTCAATCATTGGTCATCATCTTGATGCTCTTTTTTTTGACTCAGCTGTTTATTGGAGTTCTTGATAATTTATAGATTCACCATTAATTAACTTAAGCTTTGTTCCAACCACTCTGAAGTCTGAATACCGTAATATTACCGTTACGCTCATGCGCAGTGGATAGAACGCGTTCCAACCGAACTTGTGATCGTTTGTGGACGATTCTTAAAGCGTTCCAACCGAATTTGTAGTCAAATATCTCTTTATTCTTAATTTATTTGTTTTGTTTGTTTTTGCAAAATTATTAATTTAAATATTTATATTTGAATTCTTAGTTATTTAATTATATTTATATTCGTATAATTCTAAAAAATTAAAATAAGTAAATGGTAGACGAAAAATACAATTTTTAACAAACGCTCAAAAACATCACGACTACAAATTAATAATTTGCAAAATAAGTTATTCATTTTCAAAATGTTTTCAACAACAAAAAAAGCTTGAAATTAGGAATTTACATTTGACAAATGACAATTGATATATTTTGATCATATGCATGGTACATGGAGGCCATGATTTGATGCACAAAACGGTCACGAAAGCGTTCCAACCAATGTCTACGTTTGTACCATCACAGAACCGTACAATGTTGACGCATGCGCACAAAACCGATAAAAACAGTTTCGTTACCGTTTCAAAACGATCCATTTATAGCTGGTTGGAACATAGCTTTAATCTCAGTTTTGGCAGGTTATTCCTTAATAATATTACAGACACTATATTAATATGACGTTGATTTCAAATCATAAGAAATATAGTCGTTTCTAAAAAAATGTATCAAAAAAGGTGTCAAATTTTCTAAAATGAACGATGGTGTTCCAAAAATATTAATGTATAGTATTAACTTATCTGCTAATAACAAAGTCGCTAGAATTCTCAAATGACAATCGTTATTGTGTCTTCTTGAGATAGTAATAATTATAAGCTTTATGAATTTTTCAGTTTAAAAGTCCGTCAAATTTTGCAATATAAGAAGTTTGATCAGACAACCAAAAGAAATATATTACAATGGATGAAATTTTCATTCACTTATTTTAATATTAATTATTCTTTTGATTCACTTATCTTTTTGTAAATTGGACGGACTTTATTACGTGTTGCGTGTATTAAAAATATTTTTTTAGCTCAAAAACCAGGTTGTAACCTATTTGTAACCAAAAACATTATTATAAAATTTAACTTGTATTTATTTCGAAAATATGTAGCGGGTCTATTTTATAAAATTCTTCAATAGTTTATTTGAAAATTATAAAGAAATTAAATTAATAATGTAACTACACTAACAATTGGTTTACGAATGTCATTCGTTCCTCCAAAATCATTCGTGTTTTTGAAATTCTACATTCTATTCTCTATAGGTATTTTTCTTATAAAAATTAACGCACTGAAATATAAAATAAATTTCTTTCTTTTCTATAACGTTTAGAAGCGTGGGACACTCACTTTAATTATATTTCAATAAATGCATCGAGTGCCCCACGCTTTTAAACATTATAGAAGTAAAAGAAATTTTTTTTCTAATTTTTAGTGCGTTAAATGTTAATATATGCGTGATTTTTTAGATTTTTGTGAAACTATAAATTTTATTTTCAAATTGTTAGACAATATACAATTATATTATTTTATATAGAAATACTTCTGGTTATCTTGTGTATTAAAGTAAATAGGAAAAAAAGTATCTACACAAGATCAATTCAAAATCGTATATTAATCAAAACGATTTTTTTGATTAATATACGATTTTGAATTGACCTTGTGTGGATACTTTTTTTTCTAATTTTTTTTATATTATTTTAATTTTTAACCGTCTGGAGACACGTTTTTCCACCATCAGCACCGGAACTACCACCATTTGTTTTATTATTTCCATTTTTAACTTATTATATGAATATTATTATATCCAAAATATCAGAATATTGTGTTGTCATTAAAACTGCATATGACTGCAAAGTTTCGCGTCAGGTGGGTATTTGGAAGAGGATGAAAATCGAGTTGCAAGATTTTTTTACATACATACATACAAACAAAATAGAGATTATCCATAAAACGGTAATAATTTTACAAAATAGACCCATAATAAATAAATGTCAAAGCAAATACTATTTATAACGCAAAGTATTTAAATTTTAATATCAAATACAATAATCAGCACCGTAGCTAGGGTCTGACAACAGAGGCTTGCTCTAGGGGCGCAAACCCCAGAGGGTACAATCCGCAATGCGAATCGTGGTATCGAGTACAGAATTTTATTAATTTTGACGATGCGAAATCAGAATCTTGCCCAGTGCGCTGATGACCCTAATTACGACACTGAAAATAATAATTTCCATCATAGAATAATTTTGTCAATTTAAAACAAAAAAAAACATTTAGAAACGACGATATTGAAATTTAACTGATTAATTATTTTCAAAATAATAGAAATTTTTAACTACTCCATGATTTGATGCAGGATCCGAAATATAAAATTTTAGTAAACGAATACAAACGAACAAAATGAACAGCGAATGAACTTGCGCTGAACTTTTTTGATGACTCGATGCTAATGACCTCAGTAATTGTCGAACGTCTAGAATCCCTCCCCCTTCCCCAGCGCTGGATTTACACTAGGGGCACTAGAGGCTAGTGCCCAGGGCGGCAAATTTTCAGGGGCGGCAAAATTTGGAACGTCAAAACATTAATAAATTAAATTAAATTAATTACTTTTTCTCATTATTAAGAATGTGTGTAAAATTATGAACACTGTAGTTTTATTTACAAAATTATGAAAAAAACTTCAGTGTGAGGCGGCATTTTTCACGGTGCCCCAGGGCGGCACTTAAGGTAAATCCAGCCCTGCCCTCCCCCTTTCTTTCTCTTGTTCCGCGCGGTTTCGGGGCGAATCGAGTTGATTCACTGTCGGCCCTTCTTATAAATTTAATTCGGGAACTTTTTCTGAAGCGCAATTCTTTGTTCGTTTGAATTGTTCGCAAATTGTGCACAATGCACATATCTTTAATCGAGAGATCGACAGTCAAGCGCAGGGACGGATCTAGGTTTTTCGGAACCAAGGGCTTATTTAAGTTCAAAGGGGCCCCATTTTTTGCTACACGATAAGTGCTCATTGTTAATGAAAAAGTATTAAAAATGTATGATAATTATTCAATGTTTGTGGGCCCTTGACATTTGTGGCCCGTTGACACATGTGAGCCTTTGACACGTGTGGGCCATTCACACTAATTGAGGCCCTTGACACTTTTGGGCCTTTGATACTGAATGTGGGCCCTTGACACTTTTGGGCCATTGATACTGAATGTGGGCCCTTGACACTTTTTGGGCCTTTGATACTGAATGTGGGCCCTTGACACGTGGGGGCCCAGGGCTTAAGCCCTATTAGCTCCTATGTAGATCCGCCCCTGGTCAAGCGACAACAAAAAAAAATCGTTTACCTATACGCTAAAGATTAAAATATGTTCAGAGAATAAGAATTTATTAAATTTAGCAATAGAAGCAATATTTTATGCGCGATTGACTAAAAATGTTCCGACAAATTTCATATTTTCGGATGTAATTTTCATTTTTTTGTTTTTTTTTGTCAGTAATAATTAATTTATGTGCGAGAAACATAATAAAATATGTGGTACAATTAAATGTCTAATAAACAAAATCGACAAAACAAATGCCTACTTTCTAATCGTCTCTGTATATTTTGTAAATATTTGTTAAATATTTATATATTTTATTATTAATTTTGTATGTACGAAAAAGCGTTATTTTTAGTTTAGTTTTTAAAAACTGTTTTAATCATGTTATCCCATTATCAAATGTAAATAAAAATCTTCACGGCATTCTTTCAACTAAACTATTAACTGAATATTTACAACAAAAAACAATTTTTCTTGGGTCACAAGGTAAAGTGACTTGTGTACGTGTCAGATTTTTGAAAGAATAATATTAATGAAAATTTTTCGTTGGAAAGCAGCCAATTATATAATTGATTCGAAACATATTGGAAAAAATCATTTTACCAACCATAGTCACAGTCAGGATTCTAACCTGAACCTTTCAACTTTCGTGGCGGAATGAGCTTACAGTACTCAACGTGACATGATTCCGAAGCATATAAGGAAAATATTAATTTGGTAATCATGTCACGGTTGAGTACTGTAAGCTCATTCCGCCGCGAAAGTGGAAAGGTTAAGGTTAGAATCCTGACTGTGACTATGGTTGGTAAAATGATTTTTTCCAATATGTTTTGAATCAATTATATAATTTGCTGCTCTCCAACGAAAAATTTTCAATTGTGGTTCAGCCGTATAAATCTTATTAATTTATAATAATATTAATAGTAGCGATATTGATTACTAATGGAACAAAATAACAGTAAGTTATTTCAGAACTGTTACTAGAAAATAACCGGTTTTAAAAATAATACTTATCAGAATTATGCTGTTCATAAATAACAATTCTGAAGAATTACCAAATGAACAGTTGCGAAAACATCCCGGTTACTTTTTTTTCATTTGAATAAGAGATACCAATGCACAAACAATATTGATTCTTCAAGGCTTTAGGGATGTAACTTTTGCAACAAAAAAAATTGTTATTTCAAAACATTGGTTCTATTTAAAGAACAGGAACAGTAACACATGTTATTGAAAAAGAACTGATTTGCTAATCACTACTAAATGATTTAAATCGCGGTGCATGAGTTTTAAAAACAAATTAAATTTTACTTACAAAAAGTTGGCATAAGTCATGTATCCTTGTGGACAGAGATCTAGCATGTAAAACATTTCAGTTATTCAAATTTACACAAAAATATGACAAAAAAAACGATAACAAAATAATTTTCTCTAGTTTTCTTCCCAGTTACGTTTCAGGTTAAATATGTATATTGTTTTCAGTATTCAGTAATCATATTTATTGTAAAAAATTTTGGAGCATACAAGTAATTCAAGAATTACAAGGCGCGATATTCATGTAGGTACTGTGTGTAAACGGTTTTATCGAACATAGGGAAAATAACACTGAGAAGATTTATAATTTTGTAGTAGGCTATGAGCCATAAGACCAAATATAAATATGTATTGGATTTCAAAGAAAAAATAATACAGTGAATTTTTTCAACAATTTTCCATAGCAACGGTTGACTATTAAGCGTAATAAATAAAAACAGTCATGATGTGTCAAAGACACCCGACAGAAGCTATGCTTCTTACGCATTGTATTTAAAACCGAATTTATCAAAGAAATAAATAATACAATTAAAAAGTTATTATTTGATCGCCATTTTGAAATCTGACGCCATTTTATTTTTTTGTATCTTGTTAAATTCTCAAATATCAATTTTCAAAAGGATCGGATAATTTTTACAAAGAAGTATATACCTATGACCGCCATTTTGAAATATGACGTCATTTTATTTTTTTTGTGTCCTATGAAACTCTCAAATACCGATTTTCAAAAAGATCGGATCATTTTGGCAAAAAAGTACATATGGCCGCCATTTTGAAATCTGACGTCATTTTATTTTTTTGTGTTCTATGAAACTCTCAAATATCGGTTTTCAAAAGGATCGAATATTTTTTACAAAAAAGTACATACGGCCTCCATTTTGAAATCTGACATCATTTTATTCTTTTGTGTCCTATGAAACTTTCAAATACCGATTTTCAAAAGGATCGGATAATTTTTACAAAAAAGTACATATGGCCGCCATTTTGAAATCTGACGTCATTTTATTTTTTTGTAACCTATAAAAATCTTAAATATCAATTTTCAAAAGAATCAGATAATTTTTACAAAAATGTACATACGGGCGCCATTTTGAAATTTGACGTCATTTAATTTTTTTGTGTTCTATGAAACTCTCAAATATCAATTTTCAAAAGAATCGGATAATTTTTACAAAAAAGTACCTACATATGGCCGCAATTTTAAAATATGACGTCATTTTATTTTTTTTGTGTCCTATGAAACTCTCAAATACCGATTTTCAAAAAGATCGGATCATTTTTTCAAAAAAGTACATATGGCCGACATTTTGAATTCTGACGTCATTTTATTTTTTTGTGTTCTATGAAACTCTCAAATATCAATTTCCAAAAGAATCGGATAATTTTTACAAAAAAGTACATAATTTGGCCGCCATTTTGAAATCTGGCGCTATTTTATTTTTTTGTGTCCTATAAAACTCTCAAATATTAATTTTCAAAAGGATCGGATAATTTTTACAAAAGTGACGTTACACTTTTCACGTAAATCGGATCAGTGGTTCTCGAGTTATAAACGTACAACCAAATTGTTCAGGAAGATATGAAACATTGATAAATTTTGGTCCGATCCCTAGGTCCCGCCATCCGACCGACGTCAATAATAATTTAGTTACAGGTCATTTTAACTCAGTAGGCCATGGTTTTTAAACATAAAAATCAAACGTCACCAGTCAAAAAATTGAATAACTATATTATAATGTTGGACCCGTTTTTATTATAAGTCAGAGCATACGCTATCTTCCAATATCCATATCACACTGTGCAACAGACAAGGACAACCGAAACAAGTTCGCGATTTATTAGATAAAGTCGCATTTATATAGTTGAAATTAGCAATTAAATGTGTATAAAAAACTGTTTTCACACAATATTATACATAAAATCTATCTAAAATTTTCTCCTCTTTCGTTTAAGACAGGTTTCGAATCGATCTGACTTGAATTGAGCGAACTATAAGCAAAAAACACCATTTTTTCTAATTTGCTCCCCTCTGGGGCCAAAATTCAAAAATCGGGCGACGTTAGGATCAAATAGACCCCGAGAGGAATCGAACAAAAAAAAGTTTTTTAAAATCGGTTAACTCGTTTGGGCTGTACGACTGATACAAAAAATCCGTCACAGATTAACAGATTAACAGATTAACAGACAAAGCGAGTGTATATAGGCGCTTCTAGCTTCGCTTTAGATCGCGCCTAAAAAACGGAAGGCCTCGATGTTTTAATTGTTTAGAATTTTAGATAGAAATATATCATTATTAAATTTAATATCAGCTGCAAATAATATTTTCTTTTTTCAGTATTGCCAACTTATACTGTATACCTACATGTCTGTAAATATTTGTAATATGCTTTTTACATAGCAGAAAAAATCATTCGTTATAAAAATAAAAAATCATCAACCAATTATTTCCAAAAATAGGTGACAGTGAAAACTTCACACAATCACAGCTTGACAAGACATACCATGGAGGCTATAGCCTCCATGAAACACAACACAAGCGACTAGGCCCTGCAGTTAGGGTCCTTTCTGAATGATCGAATACCCCATCTTGATGTCGTTTGACACATACACACCTAAACGAACGTAATAACTAACCAGTGAACTCTGTATTACTAATAAGTATGGATAGTTGATGGCGATTAAAAAATGGGTTTTTTAAAAGGCTTTTCCAATTTGAGCGGGTCGATGTTGAAATGGAATAAAACAAGCTGTGTGTGAGGTATTAACGAAATTCTTTATTTATTTGAAAGGCCCATGTATGCCATTATGTATGAAATATGACATCGTTTAAATGTCCGCCGCGGCTTCGCACGGTGGCGCGGATCCAAGAGGTTCAATTTTCAATGACTCTGCCACATAGATCCGGCTAAATTTGAGCGATAGCCTGGGTTATGTTGACTTTGAGGGCATTGGTCGATTGCGGCTTATGGGCATAGACCTGCGACTTTAGAAAACCCCACAGCAGGACGGCGCTACGAGCCACACAGCGAACGCCACGATGGACATTCTGCATGAACGATTTGAGGATATGGTTATCTCTGGCAGAGGTGACGTGAATTGGCCACCAAGATCGTGCGATTTGACCCCGCTAGACTTTTTCTTGTGGGGTTTTCTGAAGTCGCAAATATGTGTGTGTGTGTGTGTCAAACGACATTAAGATAGGGTATTCGACCAATCAGAAAGAACCCTGACTGTAGGACCTAGTCGCTTGTCCTAAACATGCTTTTCCAATTTTCGAGTGTCTAGCACAACATGCCGAAGACTAGACTGATGCCGGCCCTGCAACTCATTATAAGAAAATAAAATCTTTTCGAGCTGCGATATGTGTAGAATGTTAACAAAATATTTTTTGTGCGATCTGTCAAGAAATAGACTGAAAAAGAGTTACTTTCTGTCAATTAAAAAACTAAAACGAAGCCTACTTTCTTGATAGCTCGCACAAAACCGGAAAGTGATTTTTGCTGTACTCGTACGTAAAACAAAAATATAGGTAATTGTCCGGTCTAGATATGCAAAGAACTATCCATGAAATTAATGCATAAAGTTACCACAAATGAAAAATGCGATCAAAAAACTGGCAACTTAAAATGTAATTTCGCAGTTCTTGAATTTTTTTTAATTATAAACAACGCTGAACGCAAAGAACTGCAGTTTATAAAATGTTGATTTTTTTTAATTCTAAAACAAAAACAAAACAAGACCAGTTCATTCATACTAAACTATTACATATTATTAATGGCTATTGAATTACAATTTCGAATAATTACTATTCTGCAATGTTTTTTATTCCAAAGCTATTTACTACTTAAATAAGTAATAATCAGTATTTAAATTATTATGACGTAGTATTTAAATTCAATGTGTATAAAGGTAATATCAACTAAAATGGCACAAAAATATTATTGAATAATTCGAGGTAATTACTACGTCCAGTATTTAGAAATATATACAATTACTAGCTTTTTCCCGCGTGAACGGCAATTTTGCTCAGCACCATAATATAACGTATAGTCGGAAACAGATGCCGAGTCGACATTCGACTCGACAAAAACTGCCGTTATTGAACATAATGCCCATATTCATAGTTAACCCTAAGGTAAGTGATAAGGGTCACTTAAGTGCTGAGGGCACCTTATTCAAAGGAGCGTTTCATAGTCATTTCCTTGAGTGAGGGGAGAATTATAGTAAACCTCCATGATTTTTTCCTTTAGAAAATAGAACAGTTGGTCATACTGCAGAGTGCAGACCGATTGTGTTTAGTTGTCATTTTTGATATAAATGCGTGTTTTTCATGTGTTTTACTGTTTTTTAGGGATGTGACATTGAGTAAAAAAAATCGATTATTTAATAATCGATTTTTCTCTTTTCAATATAAATCGATTTGTAAAAAATCGATTTTTGAAGAAATAATCGATTTTTGTGGAAAAATCGATTTTTTCTATTATTCGAAAACAGTCATACAGATGGGGCCGCTTTCCGACTGATTAGTTTACGTTTATTGAACTTATTTTACGTTTTTTCATCTGTCGCACAGATGGCGTTGTTTACAAAAATCGATTAAAACGTGTAATTTGTAAATGTTGGCTGCATTGGTTTTCCCAAAGCCTATATTCTTTCTTAATATTAATATTAATAAAAAAAAAAATAAAAAAAAATAAATGAAAAAAGTGTAATTTATATAATCGATTTAAAAGTGTAATTTATATAATCGATTTATAAAAAATCGATTATTATTATTAAAAAATTAATCGATTTATAAAAAATCGATTATTATTATTAAAAAAATCGATTGTTAAAAATCGATTATAAGAAAAAAATAATCGATTAATATAAAAATCGATTATTTTTTCACATCCCTGCTGTTTTTACTTTTTCGACACTTAAGGGACATACTATCCACCCTTAAGGTGAGAGTGATGTAAGGGCCCTTACAGACGTCAATTTTGACTATGAAACGCATATTCGATTTGAGGGTGTGAGTAAGTGTCCCTTACTACTTAAGGGTTAACTATGAATACGGCCGTAAGTCCCAAAAACTGCATATTTAAGTGTAGTTGATTTTTTAAATACAACTTCAAACTATGTTATGAAATACCATCATCAGCAGTCTATTTGTAAATCAATTTGCACCGAAAAGTAAACCATAGGTTGTGTGTGTGTGTGTTGGCAAGTTTTGAACTGTTCTGAAACATCTGTCGGCAATACAGAACTCTTCTGACACAACTATACGTGTTTATTGGTCAAATTCTCGAACTCTTCGAACTGTTTTAATCTGGTTCTAGCAAATGTAGGCTTCTAGCAGCTCTAGAACTGCTAGAACCAAGTTCGAACAGTCCAAAGAGTTCGAGTTTCGAAAATTTAATCAACATTCAACAAACACCCAGTTGTGTCCGAAGAGTTCTGTATTGCCGACAGCCGCTTTGGAGTTTGGGAGCTCAGAAACAAATGCATGCCGAGTCGACAAAGCGGCTATTATTAAACTAAATATCAAATTTATTCAAACTGTATATTTGGGTGTAGTTGGTTATTTGAAATAAAACTTCAAGCTGACTATTTTGTGGGATATCATCATCAAGTAGGCTGCCTCTGCTTGGAAATCAAATTCCATTTTGAACCCAAAAAAGTAAGTAAGCCATGTAATAGCATATTGGGATCTGACATATGGGAGGAGCTTACTTGTGACGTAATCAATATGGTGATATGAAAGGAGTAATTGTAATATCAGTGCAATAAAAACTATAGTACAACAATGAGAGTTGAGTTTTTTGTGGTTATAATATAATAATTATTAAATAGACAATATTAGCCAAACCACAAATAAATAATTGTTTGACGATTAACATCACGATGGCATGTTCACCGACTGATTACGTTAAGGCTAGGCGCAAATTGAGACACGTATAACACTTGTGACGTGACGTGACGCGAGAGACACGACGCGTACGTACCACACGTGCTGTGCGGTGATGCGCAAATTGGGATGCAGTTATCACTTGCCACTGCCGCATGTAAAACGAAAGAAAACGAAAAACTAAAAAATCTACTATTGCACCACAAGTTGTTACACGTGTGACACGTAAAACTGTGTCTCGACCACAACGCCGCACTTGCGCGTGTGGCACTAGGGATGTGAAAAAATAATCGATTTTTATATTAATCGATTATTTTTTTCTTATAATCGATTTTTAACAATCGATTTTTTTAATAATAATAATCGATTTTTTATAAATCGATTAATTTTTAAATAATAATAATCGATTTTTTATAAATCGATTAATTTTTAAATAATAATAATAATTTTAATAATAATAATAATTTTTTATAAATCGATTAAATAAATTACACTTTTAAATCGCTTATATAAATTACACTTTTTTTTTATATTCTTTTTATTAATATTAATATTAAGAAAGAATATAGGCTTTGGGAAACCCAATGCAGCCAACATTTACAAATTACACGTTTTAATCGATTTTTGTAAACAACGCCATCTGTGCGACGGATGAAAAACGTAAAATAAGTTCATTAAACGTAAACTAATCAGTCGGAAAATGGCGCCATCTGTATGTATTATGTAAAATAGTTTCATATCGATACCCTTCCAATTGTTTTCATTCATTATAAAAGTATGCAATTTTTCGAATAATAGAAAAAATCGATTTTTCACAAAAATCGATTATTTCTTTAAAAATCGATTTTTTACAAATCGATTTATATTGAAAAGAGAAAAATCGATTATTAAATAATCGATTTATATTGAAAAGAGAAAAATCGATTATTAAATAATCGATTTTTTTTACTCAATGTCACATCCCTATGTGGCACGACATCGTGTCATGTACCCAATTTGCGCTGTTTCATTGAATCCTATAGGTTACAAAAATACGCGCTGTGCTGCGTCAGGTCACACGTGCTATACGTGTCTCAATTTGCGCCTAGCCTAAGACAAGAAAAGTATTTATTTGTGGTTTGGCTAATATTGTCTATTTAATAATTATTAAAAACTATAGTATTTTTCCCTTTTAAAGCCGTTAAAAATACACAATATCTGTCGTTACCGTTGTCAAATGTCGAAGAAATTTCGTAAAAGAGGAAATAATTGTGAATGCAATTTGAGAGACATATTAGTTTATGATACAATGAAATTAGTTGAAAATATAAAACTGCATTAGGCCGAGATAACTCTAGAAGTTTGGAGTCTGTATTATCTCTATGTATTATCTGTATTATCTCTATAAATGAAACTAGCAGAAAAAATCTCTATTAACGAAAAAAGAATTGGTGAGTCCATTACTGCACGTGAAGTCACAATATTGGAAGGATTTGGCCACATCCATGCCCGTCTTCTCAAAGGGCAGGTACATGTAACTTCTCGACGGTAACAGTGTTTTATGAAAGATAACTATAGTAACATACCAGTACCATCAAGAAACTGCATCGGTACCTGCAAAGGTTAGTAGAGCAGTACTAACAAAGTTAGTATCTTAGATTGTCTAAGGTTAGTATACTAACCTTGGGTACCTGTTCTGTCAGACGAACATCAGTGTATGGTGCGTTTTTTCTTGAGGATTATCTAACCTAACCTAACTTAGAGGCACGGAAAGTATCAGTTCAGCACCGATCAGGAAAATATCTAATGTATTTGGTTTATACTAGACGTATTGTATCAGTTCAGACACTCTTGCACTAACACACTAAAAACTATGGTTGATGTTGAACGTGTCTGTGAGGATTGTGTAACTCGGCTGTTATACGATAAATTATTGTTTAGATGTTTTCTAAAAACTGGACGGAAGGAATTATATAATTTGTGAAAATAACTGTTGCACATCTCTTATTGATTCCTTGTCTTCTTTCAGCGGTGCCTTCTCATTATTAAAAAAAAATGTGAAATCACAATTTCTTACCCATTGTATTATATTCATTAAAAGAAATTATTATATAATAAAATCAATGTGTGACGAAATTATGATTGTATTCAGAATATAATACTTATGTCATATACACAGAGATGAGGTCGGGACTAACTAACTCTTTAAATGGTTAAAATTATTCTAAATTCCCAATTCTAAATTATTATCAAATGATTCTAAAGTTTTATAAATGTTTATTTACAGTGTATTTCATATAAATCGTTCAGCCTAAAAGAAAATTACTATGAAAACATTAAAAGCCAATAGGGTACTGGAGCAGGGAGCTTGCTGCCACAAAACAATTTAAACGTAGCGCTTCCGACAAGACAAACATTTCTACATGCATTTCAAATACGAATATTTATACTTAACGGATTCCGTTCGTTCAGACACATATCAATGTTCGTAATTGAAATGTATGTAAAAATGTTTGTCTTGTCGGAAACGTTACGTTCCCGCGCCATGTCTTGACTAGCCTGGGAATTCGTAAATTAAATATTAAAATACTTGTATACGAGACTGTCAACAAATGAAACCTGTAAATAACAAATTTCAATCATAAATTTAAAAAAATTATCGCCTATTAAAGAGTTAAATCCGAACCTACCTATGCAGGCGCCATTTTACAATACAGATGGCATTGATAAAGTCATTGTTTTAATATTGTGTAAATGAATAAACAAAATAGGGCATATATAAGTATAATATAGAAAAAGTAATAAAAAAATATTAAATTTATCGAGTTGAAGGTTATTTATTAAGGCCACTGTAAAATTATACACCGATTTGCTGCATTTGCAACACAGTTTCATTGATCAGTTCTCTATTTTTGTGCCTACATAGCAATTTTTAAACAAAACGTTTCCTGTGCCCATTTCATATTTCTTAAAGATATTTTAAAGTGAAACTTCTTATGCGGCGCCATTGCCTCGACGATTTAAAGGGAAAAATGTTGACTCGATGAAACCAATCGGGTCATCCCACACTTTTTTTTGAGGGTAGGAATCTACATTACAAACAATTTTTTTGAGAATTTTTCGGAAGCTTTTTCTGTAATAAAAAAAATTCCAAAAGTGTGTGTTTAAACCACAAAGCAGGAAATTGATATAGGGGAGAGTTGGATGAAACGGGATACTTAGTGTTCTAAGTCTCACAACTTTTTGAATTAAGTAATGCAAAGGATTATTTTTTGGCTCTTGTTTCCCTTATACATGAACTCTTGATGAGAAAATAGAAGTCACATAAGAGAAAAATTTTTTTTTGAAAAAGTAGGAAGTATCCCGTTTTAGCCATCTAGTCGGATAAAACGGGATACCTATACTTTTACAAGTTCCATAACGTTTATCATTCGGGAAAAAAGACACAACATGGTAAATTTAAAATATATTGTGAAAAATACAAAAAAACCCTACTTCTCATAAAAAAATCCATGTAGTTGGAAAAAACGGGATACCTCCCGGTATTATATTACCCGCTATTATATTACAACGGGTGGTATCCCGTTTTAAGCAATTACACAGTGTCCGATTTTACCCAACTGTTGATTGCGAAACACGTGACCATATTTTACTTTTAGTAAATAAACAAAGCAAATTCCTAAAAACGGTTGTGCATAACTATAGTAAACAAACATATAGTATTCTCTAAATCTACTCATTTTCGGTTAATTTTGCTTTTAAACTGAAAAATCGACTTTTGAAAACACGCCAAACATTTTACTTTAACCTAACTTTTTGACACTTTCACCTGTTACGTAATTTACAGTGAATCTAAAGTAGATACATCACTTGCCGGGCATAGGTAGACATCGAGGGTTATTAGTTCCGTCCCTACCCGATAAATCGTACTACTTGTTTTGAAATAAAACGTGGTATCTCGTTTTACCAGACCATCCTGTTTTATCCAACTCTCCCCTACACCTCTTTCTATGTAGATAAAGAAGTGTGACTAGCCTTTTGCGTCATCATATGGCGGTTTATGCTCAGCATTTAAAATATGTACATTTCCTCAATTTTTGTTTGCAATTAAGAGGAAGGATATAAGAACGAAAAGAAGTTGGTTTAAATTATTTGTTTATGTAGGTATGTATCAGTATGAGGAATCACTGTTCAAAATTATCAAATTTTGATACGTGGGACGGCCCCATTGTGTTTCTGTAGAAATATTACCTACTTCTAAAATCAACTAAACAATACGTCATCAAAATGTACCCGTTCATCTCTGACTCCGTCATATCCGTATATTAATAAAATTACGATCTACGAACGCATTCTATCGTTTTTGTTAGTTTGACAAGCAGATAACACATTGCTATTGAAACTGATAATAAATCGAAACTGCCTCTGCACTATATAGGTACATAGGAAAAGTAGATACTAGCAGCAACCCTTTTCCCTAACCCTTGCATATAGACAGGACACCCATACGTCATCGCTGAACAATCAATATGAATTATAATAAACCCTACGATCCCTATTCCCTTTATAGAAGTAGTTAAAATAATCGTTGGCATGGATACCATCATTCAAGCGTTACATCAGTCAATGCCGGCCGTTTAAATATAGGTAAACGCAAAGGTAGAGTGAGAAACTAATATATTTCACCTGACAGTATCTATCGTTTATGAGCGGATGCAAATAGAAATGATACATCGATTTTTGTTATTACCGGTGGGTTTGTTAATAAAGCTTTGTAATTAACTATAAGTTTTAATTTCTAAATTTAAATTGATTTTAAGTGCAGTTTTAAGTACGATAATGGATTAAATTTATAGATAACTTTAATTTTGTATATTTTATGTTATCCACAGTTTTGTGTAATATTTTCTTAAAACTGTTGATATCGAAAAACAAAAAGTTTAACAGCTGAAAGAAGAAAAACAATTGAATGAAGAAAACAAAAAGTGTAACAGTTATTAGAAAAACCAAACAAGTGATTTAATGATATTGAAGCTTATTCTGCCCCATATTATTACTGTTAAATTTTTGTCTCGCTACAGCTTTTTTAAGATATTTGAGTGATTAAAATTTAGCAGTGCTGTTAATATTTATTATTTATGACATGAAAAGAAACGTTTATTAATTCAAAAGGTTATTAATTTATCCAATAATGAAACTTAAACTGTCATTGACAAATAAAACTACGAAAAAATGATCGATAAGATTTGATATTAATTTTAAATTTTAAATAGAAGTGATGTAAAAGCAGTGGTTTATTGAATAAAAAATCGGTTTAAAAAATAACAATACAATGTCTTGGCGCGAAAAGCAATCGGATCGTATTTCATCATCACAATCAATGACTCAGAGATCACCGAAACAAAATAGGACTCCTCGTCCCACAAACGATTCAGACTTAAATTTAACACTCTATGGCTCCAAACCCCCGCTGCGTGTGGCTAGATCTTCAGCAGTTGCAGCTACAGTAGTGAAAAGAGTCAAATCACCTAGGAAATTAAGTTCTAGGTCATCAACTTTGGGGTCATCGTACAGACAAAATTCAATTCCATCCGGTACTAAATTGTTCATTGATGACACAACTCTGGATTTAGGATTTAGTCACAAAAGTGATGAAGACAACGCATTAATCAATTCGGATGCAGGTGAAACAAGTTGCGCTTCGTCGAGTCGCAGATCTTCGTCGATGTACTGCAGCAATCGGCGTCGGAAAACGTCGGAGTCGAGTATGTTCGATTCGGAAATGAGTGATGATAATTACACGTCTAAACAAGATTATACCGCAACATCAGATGATGAATTATCACCAGAATATATGCCTATGAGAAATTCATTTCATAAAGGATATTCGTCACTTCGTAACAGAAAACCCAAACGAGAAACAAATACGGTCAGTGAAACAAAAGGTGAATGGAATAACTTTTGGAAGAATTATAACAATCCAGCCGGCTTTACATTTTTTCCGACAAATGATGCTTCGAAATTTTCTCGCGAAACATCTAAAGAAAGCGATACGACCGCCCCGAGTACTGGAAGATTGGATTCAGAGGACGTAGCTGTTCAACAACATGCAGCGTCACCACAAATTCAGAAAGTTATCATGTCGACAGCGGATGCTATTGAAGCTGCGAGGTGTGCCAGAAGATTGTCAGAAATTCTTAGCAGTGCCATAAGAAGGTCTTCACTTCCTTGTACTAACAAGAACGTGACGAAACAAGATTTGATAAAATTAAAAAAAATCAAGTCAAAAAACTGCCCTGAGAGTAATACAGCGAGCCCAGTCGTGTTATCGGACGTGGAAAATAATATTTCTAGAAGCAGAAGTGAACCTGAATTACCTTTAAAACTAAACGCTCTTGATTTACAAAATCAAAAAATGCTTTTGAAACCAATTTTTGATATGGACTATATTGAAATTGAAATACAACCTTCGGATCAAAATGACATTGCGCAAATTTTAAAGAATGCTCTTATTAAAAGAAGAAACGTCATTGAGCCACCAGAAGATGTGTCTGCCTGTGTTACGTCTAGATCAGAATGGTCGGTTGTTGAACATAAAAAATAATGGATTATTTCAGTAGATTTAGGTATCTACAGTAAGTAGATATTTTTTTGTACCTAAATATTAATTAAAAATTTGTTTCCAATGTAATATTATAGAACATAGGCAGGAATTATGTTTGTTAAAACTTTACTAAGCAGAGTTTTTTTTTGTAGTGAAATTTAAACTTTTTTACCATACCCACTACAAAATAGCTACTTTCGATGTATGTATAGCGGTCATTAATGACCTATTTAACAGGCAGGTGTGCGGAAAATGGTTTACTTTCTGCACTAGCGCAGAAAGTAACGGTTGCCATGGCAACTTCTGTTAATTCGCTCTATACGCCTGCGTGCGCCTGTTATTACTTACTTGCACGAACTTCGCGGCACACTAGAAAAAAATGAACTGTCAGAATTTTTTGGAAATGACGTAAAAAGTAGGTATTTTGTAGTGGGTATGGCAAAAATACCATATATTATGTCTCGTACGTAATGGTATTAGAGCTCGTGTCATCACTCGCCGTAATCTGCCCCATTACGTATCTAGACATACAATCTACTATTTTGAAAAGTAAAAATTTCATTCACAAATTATTAAAAATTAAGTTTAAATACGTACAATCAAGGTGTTTCAAGATTTTAATAATACATTTTATTTTTTTCAATAATTTTATAATGTTAAAAATCCCACCATAAAAAATGTCAACATACTGGTGAATTTCCCAATATAATAAAATAATATAAGTACCTAATACCCGTCTTGATATTTTTTTATTTACGGTTTCTTTTAAAAATATATTTTTTTATGTGAAATAAAATTACCTACATTGTCTATTAAATTTAATTCACAGTAAAAATTAAAAAAAAAAATAATTCAGGAAAAATTATAAATATTCAAATTTTAAATACATTTAAACAAAATATAATATTTTCAATTATTTGCGAGAAAATTACTTACAGTATCTTATTTAGTTAACAATTAGATTAACAATCAATATTTTTATTACTTCCTATACTGTACAAATTCACTATTTTAGTGAAAAAAAAAAAAAAAATAATAATATTAGCTCTCGCAGTTTGTGGACTTGCGGTGTATTTGTGCTATATATAAGAAAAGATTAAGTGTACGCCATGGGCACCGTGGAGTAACTGGAAAACTTGCCCGACGCGATATTAGGTGTTCCGGGTTCGATTCCCGGCGGTGCATTTAAATTTTTCTTATGTAGCCTTTCTACAATAATTAATAAGGGCATGTTATGGCGATTAATATCGTCTGATGTCCTTATGTTAATTTCACTAAAATAGTGAATTTGTACAGTATAGGAAGTAATAACAATATTGATTGTTAATCTAATTGTTAACAAAATATAATATGTAACCAATAAATATTCATTTAAAAATACCGCGCTTTTTGGTAAGATTTCCATCGACATATCGAATCTAGATTTCTTATTTACATCAAAGAAAATTTATAAATACTTATATAATTTTACACCATTTCCAATGAAAATTAAGTCACTAAAGGTATCATCAAAGTTATAATTCTGCAGTGAATATTTATATAAAATAAATTAATTAATTTGAAAAAAACTTCAAAAGTACTTTAGCATCTATGATCCATCTATTAATATTTATAGTCGAAGGTTTATGGTTAAAATTTTGCCCGGAAATCAACCTTTCTCACACTCACAGGATATGAAACAAATGAAACGTAGCTACTAGGCGTCTACACTCTAGAAGCCGGTCGCGTCTAAAAGCTAAATTGGTTTCTCGAAGTAAAACGAAAAGTGAAATAAAAAAAGTTCAGGAACAGATTTCTGTTTGTCGTATTCTACTGGAGCTTCCTCGCAAAAATCTCCAGAAGTAAGTGTAGTTATTTTCATTTTTGGCTTTTGTGAAATAAACATATTTACTGCTATTTTTGTGTGAAAAGAAAATGGCAAATCGTCGATACGGTAACGTCGGAGGCGGTAGAAGCAATTTTAATAACATGCAGTCCCAATCAGTAAATCCGTGGCAAGGTGGAGCTGCGCCTGGAATGAATCAAAATATGGGGCAGAGCGCATTCGGACAACTAAATAATCCGCAAGCACTCGCGTTGGCCCTAACTAGTTTATTGACAGGACAGCAACCTCAAACCCAACAACAACACCCACCTTCGTTGTTGAATATGCCACCAATAAATCCTGGAGGGTATGGGGCGGCGGCGGCGGTGGCTATGGTCAAGGTTATCAAAGCGGTCGTGGCCGGGACATGTATAAGGTAAATGCGCGTTTATGTGCGAAAAATACAATTTTTTTTAACAGTCCTAGTGAGGAATCAGGAATATTTGTTAGAAAACTATCATAGAACTACGCAGTCAAAGTGATCTTTTCAGTATTTCTCAGTTACCTTTATTTGTAAAGTGAAATGGAATGTGATATATCTAATTTGAGTTGTCATATTATTTTATAAGACTATTAATAGTATTCTGTAGCTTTCTGTTGGTATAATACCTAATATTTTTTCTCTAAAAACTGGAAAAAATATAGCTTGATTTTTGTTTGCATCGAAGAAAAACTGTTTTGGTATGAATTATCAATATTTTCAGGAATCAATTTCTCTTTGGAATTTTATTCCAAAATATTTTCGAATATATTTCTCCCATTTGAAAAAATGTAACTCATGAAGTGAGTTTAACAGCTTCTAAGTCATATTCTTCTTGACAAAATATTCTCACAAGTATAAATTTTGAAACAAATCATTCTAATGACATATCTTTTGAATACAGCATTTTGTTTTCGTATCTTTCAAGATACTTGCTGTATAAAAAAGTATTCAAAATTTTCTCGTTCTTATGGAACATTTTCTCACTTCTAATCATTGATTGTTTTTTGGCGGTGCCATTTTGATTTCAATAGAATCGCAATTCACGTGATTTGGATAGAACTAACCGTCAAAATCAAAAGAAGCGGCAACAACACCATGACTCTTTTAATAGGTCTCGTGATTTGTCTAAAGATAAGACAAAACCTGAGAAATCACCATCTAAATCCAAGGATACCAAATCTGATTCAGGAATTAAAAAAGCACAAGAGACTAAAAAATTACCTGAAGATGATTCTAACAAACAAGATTCACTAAGGTAAAGTAGTTTTAGTGATCAATGATCACTTTTTATCCCTTTCAATATATTTATTATATGAAACAAAATCTCAACTTCCAATATCACGTCCGTTACCAATGAATCCACATGATATAATATTTAAGATCTTCGTTTTTCGCTGTTTATTTTACTACTCTAAAGAAATCCTATCTGTCAATGCTATTTTATCAGCAATTCTTATTTTTATATCAACTCATTAACAAGGGCACTTGTTATCTTCCTGTAATTTCTTTTTTGAAGTTTAGTGTATAAAAACCTAAACATTTGCCATTAACTCCATTTGACGACTGCTCCTTTTCTACTACATTAAAATATGTAGTACCCGTTTGTGGTATATAATCCAATAATTTTATATTAAATAGGTGAAAAAAAAATGTTATCATGTGAGGTTACTGCTTTTATTTGTTTTTTTGAAATCTATGAAGATGTCTAGCATCAAATTAACTCTTGAATGATAATATAATTTATTTTATGCAGCGAAGAAACGGAAGACAAAAAAAGAGATTGGAAAGAAGAAAAGAAAGACAGTGAAACAAATGAAGCAAAGGAAACAAATAATAAGAATACAGATAAGGATAATGTTGAAAAGTCTGTAGAAGACAAAGATGGAAAAGGTGACGGTAAAAATGACAACGAAAACGAAAAAAATGAAGATAAAGGAAGCCAATATGATGGAATACCTACAGAGCTTTTGGCGTGCACATATTGCAAAAAGAAAATGTGGGATGCTAAATCATTTGAAAAACATGTGAACGGTAGATTTCATCGAGAAATGATGGAAAAATTGGAAGACGATCATAAAATTAAAAGCGACATAATGCGCAGAGTGTTGCATTTCCAAGAAGAGAAAAACCAGATTGAAATGAGCCGCATGCGATCGTTGGGCAAACGCGTTCCAACACAAAATTTATTACACTGTAATATGTGCGATTTGAATTTCTACGGACACATGTCGATGCATCGTAGAAGTGAAGGTCATCAAAAATTGAAACAGTTCTTGCATCCTAAATGTAAAACATGCCATAAAGAATTTCCTCATCGCATGGAATGGGAACACCATATGCTGTCGTCTGAACATTTGAAGAAAAAGGCTGAGATAACCAAAGAAAACAGTTCAAAAGACGGTAAGATTTTAAAAGTATTGACTCTAAAATATGTGACCGCGAATCCAAACCTTGCCTCCAGTATAGCGAACTATATTATTAATGTTTTCCATTTTGATGAAACACATTTTGGCTTACCTTCTAAACTTCTGCTTTGAATTTGGCAATTTTTTTTAAATTTGAAGTACCGTAACCCTTTCACTGCTCCAGACGTATATATATACGATTACCTGGGCTACTGCTCCAGCCGTATATTTGCGTTTGAGTTGGAAAAAATACTTACAGCGATAAACTGCTACCGCCGTATATATACGCACAACGCCTATTAGAACACCAATTCTGAACTTTGTTGTGGTTTTTTTCTTTTAAAGTCAATGCGTATGTACACGTGTATACATGCACTCACTGTTCTGTTTTTGATAAAAATATATGTTTTAAACAAAAAAGGCAAAAAAAACAATTTGATATGATTTGACGAGATTTAGCTTCATTATTTTATCCCACTGATAACAACAGTGGTCTGCTCCAGACGTATCTATACGGAACGACTGAAAAAATTGCGCACACAGCATGCACTCTCGTAAAATAAATGCGCATATACCTCTTAAAATGGTTTAATTTTACTCAGTTTTAATAAGCAGCACCCATTTCAGTAACCGAATATACTAAAAATAATTAATGTTTATATGTAGTGTAAAACCTCTGTGTGATTTTGTAAATTGGCCAAACATATTTGTGTCATAGCTGGTTATATTTGTTTAATATTGTATTATTATTTTCAGATGGGATTTCTGTAGATGACAACGAAAGTGAACTGGAAAATGAGTTTGAATCAAATGAGGACAATGAGGAGTCAATCGTGAATGAAAAAGTAATAACTGATTATAAAGAAGGTCAAGATTTGTCTGATTTAGAAAACCGTCTTCCATCATACGGTATCGGTTTTGTAAAATATGGTAAAAGCTTTGTGAAGGATGTTAAGGGCCACTATTGTAGATTGTGTAATGTTTTCTTTATGTCAGATGAAAAATCAAATTCACACATGAGAACAGAAAAACATTATAAAGCTTTTACCGAATTCCTGAAGAGAAAATCTGAAAAAGATAAAATGCGTGCAGCTGAAAAAGAAGAAGAAAAGAAGAGAAAAGCCGAAAAGGCCGACGAAAAGGGTAAGGATGATGAAGGTAATTGGAAACGGCGCAAAGCAGCGGCTGACGACGAGGAAACAGTTGATGGTGATGATTCAAAAGACGACTCAAAAATGAAAGATGGTGATGCTCCGTACGATCCGTTGGAAGTGGACGAAGATGAGGAAGACAATGAAGATAAAAAACCCGACAAAAAAATAATTGACGGCATTGATGATAAAGTCGGAGATTTAACAGATGAGATGTGGCAGGAAGTTGATAAAGACATTGGAGGGATTTTGGAAAGTGTAGCAACAGATAATCCAAAAGAAAAATCTGATGAAGATGATGAGGCGCCTCCGGAAACAACAGAAAAAGAACAAAAGAAAAAGGTTACAAAACATAAGCCGGGACCTAAAAGCAAAAGAGGAAAAAAATGAAGTTTCAGCAAACTTCCGTTTTTTTTTTTTATTTAAATATTTGTTTCAAGTTATAAAAAGTGACGTAATGAAGTTCTGTTGATAATAATTATCATTTATTTAATAATTGAGTAAATTTATATGTATTTTCTTCTACTTCAGTCCAGTAACTCGGTTTCTTTAAGTCTAAACATATCGTGCTCTGAAATTACTTTTTTTTTAACGTTCCTTGAAAAAGAAAACTTTTGAAGGGTCAGCTTGTATATGTTCAGATCTAAAAAGATTTTTTGTGTATATGATTGGGAATCATATTATTTAGTTATTATGAAAAGTTCTATGATTTTTGTATTTAATCATTTATAATTAATCAATATTAGCATTAATTATTCTTCTGTCATAAAATATTTAAAAGGATAATATAGTTGTAATATAAATAAAAAGTATTTACGCTCAATTAAAAAAAAAAAGAAATTATGTCAAAACCTAACTCTCGATAAGTCCTATCCTCGGAATTGGAATTCCCAACGTTGTGTCTCTAATTTCGTGTTCTGTGCCACAGTTGTGTGTTTGTGACTTGAAGGGAAAGGAAAACGATCTTTGTGTTTTGGCGAGGAGATTCTGGTGTTTGAATACGATGCTGACAAAATTCAAGCTATATGTTTTTCTTACAAACTATCATTTCTAGTGGGCCTAAATAGATATTTTAGACGCTCGACAACTCGGATAAATATCTAAAAGATCTAAATTTTTTTGTTTTCAGGTTGAAAATCAGATGTAAACTCTATATTATTAATGTTTTTACTTTTTTTTTTTATTTCAAGATCAACGGGCACAAGCTCTTAGAATTTACATAAAATTTCAATAATTAACAATAATTTATAACAGTGTAAAACATATATTTTTTTTTTCTTTCAATTTTAACAAAATATTCTATCTTCCATAAGGCGTATCTTTTTAATTATTCAATTTACGACAAAAAGTATGTCTAATAAAAAACCTTTACCGTTACTGAGATACAGTGCAAAACCCGTTAGCGCCCCTTTTTCAAGTTGGTGGCCAAATGGGGTGGCCGATGACCCCGAAAACTCGATTTTAAACTTACACTGACCCCCTCTACGCAACGAAAAAAAAACTTGTCCTACCAAAATGCAAGGTTAGCCTAAAAAAATGTTACATTTCAGTGGACTAATAATAAATTGAATACATTTTTCTGTTATCTTATTAGTCACTATAAAATCAAAAATTTTAGAAATAACTCCCATAAAACATAATCGCAGTAGGCAAAGGCTTACATTTTATTGTATCATTAATTTACTATCAATACCCAAAATTTTGGGTATCAGGTCTACTGAAATATATTGATAGTAATGTAATTGACTTTCCTGAAACATAAAGATTATATCAATAATTTTCCCCAAAAATCAAGGTCATCGTTTACACAGCAAACAAAAAAAATTTTAGATGAACGGCTAAGGCTGGTACTAATTTAAAAATACAATTAATAATCATTAGTATTTGGATATACAAAACTAAAAGGTAACTGAAAATATTCGAAAGAAAACTTATTCTATCCAGGCATAAAAAAAATCAAACGAGAAAAAAAGTCTCAGTTGTAACTTGTTTATCCGTTTATAACAGAATATAGTTCGTATATTGATCGAAACTGATGTTCACATATTTTAACTCAACAGTCGATTCTGTCAATTCGAAAAAATGTTGCCCAATAATTTAGTAAATGGCAATGTTCTAAGCAAACGTATCAAAAGTTCCAAATGTTTACGCTACACTGATTGACTGTGCATGACCAGACGCTAATGACATCTGTTGTCGAGCGTCTATAATTTACAATTCATTCATTTATTGACTGTGCATGATATATCAGTTTGAACATAGTTTATTGGTATAAATGCAATATTATGGGGGCGGGGGGGGGGGTACTAGTACTACATTAGATGTAATTATTAGAGCTATATGTCTTTTTTTGCTAGTAGCGCACAAATGTGTGCATTGCGAAATAAATTGCAGCCACTAGACCTCGTGCGGCGAAAGATGAAGCCACCGCGTCATAGTAACGTGAATGCATTGCGCCCGCCTTCTAGCTTTGCTATTGGCTGTTTATTGTCATGAATAGCAGTTTGCCAAAATTGTACCTAACGTCATAAAACCCAATGTGCAGTTTTGTTTACACGGCCCTGTCTGCGGGCAAGCAGGCGTTCACTAGCATATTATTGATGACGTGCCTGGCTTCATCTCTCACCGCGGGCACTCTACCCAGTGCAAAATGATAGTGGACTGTAAATACAAGAATCTCTACAAAACATACAGGTTTTTTTCTCAAAACATTTTTATTAAATCGAGTAACACTGTAAAATGCGTAAGGGCTATTAACAATCATTGAATATAAATTATTATATTACTTACTAATTCAAAGGCCCGCCAGACGTAAAAACTGTACTCTAGTATCGAGAAATCAAATTAAGGTAGTTGTCGTGCTATGGGCATAGTGTCAGAAAATTCTAAATTTTCGTATACTCATTAAGGATACTATAATACAAATACCATTAAAATTTGAAGTTGATTGACCATCTCTAACTTGAGATAAACTTAATTAAAGTTCGGATAATTAACACGGAGAGCATAGGAAAGGTTGTGTTTTTGACAAGTTATTTAATTTAAAAAAAAAGTAACAGTCGCAAATTTTCAAAAAACTAACTGTTCATTGATGTTTTTGTTCTGAGTTTAAAAAAGAAAATCCAAAAATTATTGACCTTTTTATTGTTGAGATATAATAACGCAAAGTTCAACAATTTATGAGAAAAGATTTGACATTTTTATATAATCCAAACTAAGTGAAATATGTGTTACTATGTGAACAACAGTTTAGGTACAATCTCTAACAAAATTTTTTTACATTCAACACTATACTTATTTATTGTTTTACAGCGTATTATGAACGAAACTTTTGGATGTTATTGTAGCACGACAACTACTTTAACAACTTAATACTAATTTAATTGTTTTTAATAATTCAATTGTTTTGGATATATCGTTTTCCCATCAATAGAATCGCAATATGGACAGAAATAAGAGACCACAACAACAGCAGCGCGGCTCTTTTAACAGAGGTCGCAACATGTCGAGAGATACACCAAAATCCAGGGACTCGAAATATGGTTCAGACAATAAAAAAACACTGGGAACTAAAAAACCAACTGAAGATAGCTCAAAACAAAAAATTTTCCCAAGGTAACTATTTATAATAATTTACAGTAGAATTTAGAATATTATATGACTACTTCAAAAAAGCGGCCAAGTGCGTGTCGGACGACGCACAGTGAAGGATTCTGTAGTCGGGAAGAACGTTCACGGTTAAAATTCAAAGTGAATAATAATTTATATGCTGGATTTATCGTACAATTTTAAGAAGCTGTTTTATTAATCACGCTGTTAATTTTTGATTGCTACGTGTTCATTGGCTGTTGCATTTTCATTTTGGCAAATTGTTGATCGTTGACATAGCAACCGTCATTTAACAGCGTGATTAAAAAATAAAATTGTACGATAAAGCCAACAATAGTCTTTTATTTTAAGTTGAACATAGTTTTCCAAAAATAAGTTTGTATTTCATGGTATGTACCTATTTCTCAAAGACACTGTAAAAAACATAGTTATTTCTGCGGTAGCTAATCTCAAAAAAATAGCGTATAACCGAAAATATCCCATATCTCAAAAGCAGTAAAACTACACAACATATCTTATTCAAACCAATTTTCGTTGGAAGTGTTATTGAAGTTCTACTAAGTACCTTAAATTTTTTCAGAATTTTCCACCCCATAGTTGAAAAGTTAAAGAGGGGGGGGCACACTTTTTACGACTTCAGAAGCGCATATCTACGGAACCCTAAAAACTCGGATTATACGGATTTTTTAACAAAATCATTTTCTGATTAAAATGTTTTTTCACAATGTCGCTATTTAAAAATGTGATTTTCGGTACCTGTTTAGCGTAAATTTCACATCGGACAGATCTAATGTTTTTGCGGCTTTTTTGCGCGCCCATATTGCAGGTACCTCAAATAGAATTGTCAATAGAGTTGTTGTGAAAAATATGCATTTACACGGAATGAAACACAGCGAATGCAACGCGTGTGAATTGCTGCCCGAGGAACCTTACCTTAGTTATTTTGAACTATTCAGTATTCTACTTCGATAACATTTTTCTAAATTTTTAACTTCCCATTGGAAGTTATTGTAATGGGTCCGAAAATCGAAATCAAAATGTAAAACAAATTTTTATGTTTCAAGGTCACTACACTATTTTTAGAAAGATGTCTGTGTGTGTTTGTGTACGTACGTACGAATGTGTCCATTTCTTTCTAAGACGAAATCTCGACAATGAAAAATGATATCGACTATGTTAGGGTGCCAATCGACGTGTATTAACGTAAATATGATCTGAAAGAAATTTTTTCAAAATCGGTTCAGCCGGTTTTTTTTCTTAACCAAATAGACTTAAAGTAAATTTTACACAATATCTCGCGAATAAAAAATTATATTGACTTCGTAAGGATGTCAATGGAAGCGTGTTAACGTCATTTTGATCCGACATAATTTTTATAAAAATCGGTTCAGCCGTTTTTTTTTTTTTTTTTTTAATTATTGTTAAAAATAAATAATAATTATGTTTTAATGATTAAAATGATTACTTTTCTGTGTAATATCTAATTTAATTATTATTATTAAATATTTATCAAACTGGGAAGTTCGTCATGTGGACCTCAAGGCTTGTCTAAATAGTTTTCATTAATATTATTTATTAAAAAAGTAGCCATGGGAATTCTCTTCCTATGAGTAGTTATCCACTATTATTGAGAAAGTATAAATTAATTCAAACTTGAAGATATTAGAAATAATTTGAGATTTTTCCGCTTGACATACGGAATTAAGTCATAACAAAATTGCATTTATTTTCTTTATAGAAAAGGAAGCAAAGAGAAAAAAGAAGAAGCTGTATTGATTGATCTGACAGATGACGTAGAAGATGTAGAAGAAGACGAGAACACAGATGATGCTAAAAAAAAGGATAAATACGCCGGAATACCACCATCATTTTTGTTGTGCGGTTTTTGCAAAAAAAGAATGTGGAACGGTGCTTCATTTGAGAATCACATAAATGGAAGATTCCATAAAGAACTGATGGAGCGTTTGATAGAAGAAAATACTATCACCGGTGAGATGATCAGGAAGGGTTTGCGTATCGAAGAGGAAAGAAAAAAAATAGAAATGAATCGTATACAACGCATGGGTAAAAATCTTTCTATGGCCGATAAGAAACAATGCCACTGTAACATGTGTGACGTAAACTTTTTCGGAACAATGATTGCTCATCGTAGAAGTGATGGTCATCAAAAACTCAAACACTTCTTGTATCCGAAATGCAAGGTGTGTCAAAAAGAATTTCCTAATCGTACCGAATGGGAATATCATAAACTTTCTCCGGAACATATAAGAAAAGGTTTTGAAGATACGAAAGAAAAAATTTCGAGAAATGAAGGTATGTGATTTTTTTTTTGTATTTAATAGTAGATTGTATATTTAGTGTCGTAATGAGGTATATTACTGATGAGTAGTGACAGATGATAGTATGTTAAAACGAGTGACAGCGAGTTTTAAGTCACACGAGTTATATCATTACGCACTCAGTATTTTCAAAAATTTTTGACAGTTCATTTTGTGTTACTAACTTCAGTTCTATAGTAGGCCGAGAGTAGCTGTCAGTAGGTAATAACGGGCAGATCAGAACGAATAAACATAAATCACTATGGAAATGGGTTGCTTTCCCACACTGATGTGAGAAATATATGTTCCCGCACACCGGCCTGTCAAAAGTCACTTTACAGTTTATATGCATTATTGCATACATACATACATGTAAAGCAGCTATTTTATAGTGGGTGTGGCAAAAATATATTTTAAACATTAGCATAAATCTAAATTTGGACAAAACAAAAATGTATACATCTAAGGTACCTATACTTAAAATTATTATAATTTATAATTTAGGTTAAATTTCTATATTTCTGTACTTTATTTAAAATTATTTATGCATTTGTTATACGTTTATAGATGCCTGAAGAAGTTAACATTGATTAACGAAACGTTGCTAAATTAGAAATTCAATTTTTGTTTTTTCATCGTCCGTATCCCAAAACAATTTGGTTATCGTCATATATAATATGGACATTAAAAATCAACACATTAGCATAATGTTTCTTGGCATAACAGACAGACGTCACTTGCGCCATTAGAATCCCCAATCAGCCTTTCTCCCGGTTTTTTACATTTTTTGAATTGCTTTGATTTATTGTTAATAGCACAGTCTAAGTAAGAGGAAAATTAAGATAAGGCAAGCAGTTCTTTGAATGTGAACCATGGCTATATATTTTGTGTGTAATTGAAAAACAGGAAAAATCAAAATGGTTCGGATAGAAATTACCTCAAGAAAAAAGACACTTGAAATTTCTACAATATTTATTAACACTCGACGCGTTGCGTGCTATAAAACCATCTTCAGGAGTACAAAAACTATACTGTATAGTTTTTGTACTCCTGAAGATGGGTTGATAGCCCGAAACGCGTCGAGTGTTAATAAATATTGTAGAATTTTCAAGTGTCTTTTTTCTTGTATTTAATCATGTTCTACCAAGTGCTTAGCGAGGAATCAATTCAAGTAAGAAATTACCTCTGCTGGTGTTTGAACCCAGTATCTCCTGAATAGTACTAATCATTATTACTTCAATATTAGTAGAAGAATTTCTTCATAGCACATGATCAGAAATTTCTCCTTGCTGAGAATTAAAAACTACATTATTATTATTATTGTAAATTTGTAAAATACTGTATAAAAATCTTCTAGCTATTGTTATTAAAATGTTTTATAATTTTATTTTATACCATGCAAAAATTACTATAAAATGAGAAAGCTTAAAACGTATGGCAATAAAAAAAAATATATTGTTTCAGGTAGTGGCTATACAGTTGGGGATGACGTTGAGGAAGAAATTGGAACAGAATTGTCTGATGAAAACATCGAAACTTTGGATGAAAAGTTTTTAACTGATTACAAAGAAGGTCAAAATCTTTCCAATTTGGAAGAACTTATACCTCCTTACAAAAATTCCGTTGTATATGGCGCAAACTTTGTTAAAGCAGTTAGAGGTTCGCATTGCAAATTATGTAATGTGGTATTTGTATCGGGAACTAAACTGAAACTTCATTTGGCAACAAAAGGACATTTTGATGTTTTTATCGAATTCATTAAGAAGAAGGGTGAAGAATTTGAGAAAAAGAAAGCAGAAGAAAAAAACAAAAATGAAGAAGAAAACAAGAAAGAAGAAGAAAGCAAAGAAGAAGATCAAAACAAAGAAGAAGGAAGCAGAGGAGAAGATTTAAAAGAAGAAGAAAATATAAAAGAAAAGGAGGATATAAAAACTGATGACGAAAATGAGAAAAAAAGAAAGGTGGTAGAAGAAGAAGAAGATGAAGCTCAAGATGATGAAGGTAACTGGAAAAGGCGTAAGACTGTAGTAAAGGATGATATAAAAGAAGAAATTTCAAAAGATGAAATCTCGAAAGTCGAAATATCAAAAGATGAAATCTTAAAAGACGAAATATCAAAAGATGAAATCTTAAAAGACGAAATCTTGGAAGACGATTCAGAAAAAAAGAATGATGATATTGAAATGGAACAAAAAGAAGAAAATGCAACTAATAAGAAAGAGGGTAGTGATGCTACTAAAGAAACAAGTGAAGTAAAAAAAGAAGTGTCGTCAAAGAATGAAGCAGCAATGTCACCTGTAGTTGAAGTTGAACAGCTACAAGATACTGCAGTGCGACCTAGTACTCCAAGTACAAGATCAAAAGGAGCTTACAAACCGGGTCCCAAGTGCAGCAAGAGGGGAAGAAAACTCTAAGTCTAATCATTCAATAATTATGACACTTAAAACAGATAAAAACAGTTTTCGTTTCTTAGGATTTATGAATGATAATTTGAAAATTCAAATTACTCAAATTCCTAACAGCTGTGTTCTTTTTACTAATATCAGTAGGATTTCAACTGAAAAGATTATTGATAAAACAAATGCAGCTAATAATTTAATAGTCAAAATATAATAATGAGTTTATCATTTGTTTATCGGCATTATAAAAAGAAACGTCGCTCACACTATTACTATTTTCAGTTGACATTGTCTCCAAAGAAGGGAAATTATTTAGGCGTATGGCAAGCACTAGAATTATTCAACTACTTGAATAATTTACATATTTTATTGCATTTATGTACTTATTTAGGGAATATTTAATAAGTAATAATTAACATAACAATAAAGTACGTATAAATTTAAATCAATTTTAATTATTTGTATTTGATTCTTACTTCTGCATTATTATAATTATTGTAACTGTATTTGAATGAAATTTTATCATAATAAAAGATAATAATCAAAAATTAATTGACTTGTTTTTATTGAAATGAATGGTGCAATCGTAAAATTATTATCATTATTCCAAGTAAACAGTCATCGTTTTTTTATGATTTCACAACAATAGGCCATATTATGGCCTATTGTGAAATCAAGAAGTGTGAATTGTGAAATCCATAGGTGAAATCATTTTAAAACCTAAACCATGGACCTAAACTTTCTTGGTTTTATAGTTGATTAGCCATGTGCTTAGCACACCAACATTAAATTAAAACTAGGGCTATTTTTGGTACAGATTTTTATCATGAAAAGACCGAAACATTGGAAATCAGTTCACATTCACGCTTATTTTTAATATTCATTAATCATTATTGATGCAAAATGCATAGAGATATCATAGAGAATGGAGAACACACGCGTTCTATTGTTTTTCTGTCACAAATACATAACCATGGTTTCTTTTCCAAGGTGACACTGTCACTTACAGTTGTGCTTATGGCTCCCCATGGCAAAATGGCATAGCTTAATAATAAAAGTCAACTTTGGTGTCATTGATTAATGATTTTGAATGGGATCATCGAATTTATGACCACTTTATATAGTATAAAATAATGAAATCACTAAAATTGTGGGTTCGTTCTTTGGAGTCTTATTAGTTATTACCAGTGATTTTTATCACAAAAATGCAATATTGGTAGAAAGGCAAAGCAACACAGAGACATCTATCGACTCTTTTAACGTAGACATTTTCCAGAATAAATATTGCAAGTTACTGTAAAGATTGGTGCACTGTGCGATAGTCAAGTAAATAAACGACGTGAAACGTATACAAAAGGTTATTTGTTTTTAAAATTTATCATCGAAAACTAAAAAATCCACTGTTAAAAAATGTCAGACTGGGATACTGTGACAGTCCTGAGGAAAAAGGCACCTAAAGCCTCAGCAATGAAAAGTGAACAAGCAGTAAATGCAGCACGTCGACAGGGTATTGCTGTTGATACTCAACAAAAGTGTAAGTTGAATATTTATAAAACTAGTGATTAGTGAAGGAAGCACGTGTAAAGTCAGATTTGTTTACAAAATTATAGTTTCTTTTGCAGGGGGTGCTGGCAGCAACAAACAGCACGTAACAACAAAGAACACTGCGAAATTAGACCGAGAAACAGAAGAATTGAGGCATGAAAAGGTTCCACTCGATCTCGGAAAGCTGATTCAGCAAGGACGTCAAGCAAAAGGCTTAAGTCAGAAAGATTTGGCCACTGTAAGTGATTGCTATTGACTATTATTGGAAAATTGAACGATTTAAGAGTACCTATGATTTTTTATAGAAAGTTAATGAAAAGCCACAAGTGATCAACGATTATGAAGCTGGCAGAGGAATTCCCAATAATCTAGTCATCGGAAAGATCGAAAAAGCACTCGGAATAAAACTTCGAGGCAAAGATCGGGGAAATGTTCTCCTGCCTCCTGGTACGGTGTCAGCCCCGACATCAAGTAAAAAATAAACGTTCTCATGGGACAGTTTCTATTTACTAACCTCATTTAAGGGGAATTGTTGACAGAAATTACTTATTTTAATTATATATGTTTACATTTCCTCCTAGTGATTTTCGCTCAGTTTCTTGAATGAAATTTGTAAAAAAACGCACTGCTTAAAATGTTAGGCAACTTTTTGAACTGAGCATTAATGAAGTCATGAGTTTGTTTTAATAACTTTTGATATATTTCTTTTGCTTTTTTTTAAAACATGTTTATAAATTTTAAATAGAAATTTTGAAATAATTGTGCATTTATAAAGATGACTATACAGACATATTTAAAAATTTGTATAAATTGGTTATAAACAGAAATTTGTAACATTATTCTTGTAGCTTAGAGATGTAATTTTTGGTCAAACGGTAGTGATATGTACTAAAACCAAGAAAATTACGTTATAAAAACTAAGTTTTGTTGTAAAATATTGTGAAGAGGTGTACCTATTAAAATATAAAACTTCTACAGAAAATAAACATTATTTGATAAATGACTGAACATTGTTTTTTCGACCATTTAAGATGTTAAAATATAGTTTTATAACCAAGTTTACAAAAAAAAAGAAATTAAAAGCAGAAGTTAAAATATTATATTTTAGAAATGTTTTATTTGAAATTCTTAAAACCATACAAAGAATATATCATATTCAATTGGATTAATTTAACGATTTTAATCTTTCCTTAATTCAAAAGTTTGTTCTTCAATTCCATCTTTAGTAATGATATTTATCATTATACTGTCTCCAGTATAAATATCGCGTTCAGCAGCCGAAATAAATGCATCCTTAAGAATAGCTAAAGCTTTATCTTTAGTTAATGGCGGTTGATTAACATTCTGCATATTTTTTAAACCAATTTGGTTATCCAATAAAGGCTGCAACAATGCTCCTGCTGAACCACTAGCAAGATATGATTTTTTTTCACAATGACCAATCGGGTCATAGCTGTAAGCACATCCTTTTCCTTCGTTATCAAATCCAGCCAAAATATTCGATACGTAATAGGGGAAAAAGCGTTTATAATACAAAATTGTCGACAACATTTGCGCTGCAGCGGGTGTAGACATCGGCTTATTATGATCATGTTCGTACATCTGAGTTCTTGCAGTGAGAATTCTCGTTAATGTTAAGGCATCGCACCAACAACCACCGCATCCGAGGACACTGTTTTTTGATAAACGAAACAGTTTGTTTTGGTCTCGAGTATAAATTGAAAATCCAGTACTTAATCTTGTGTCTGCTCCAATAACGACGAAGTCGTCTCCAGCAATCGCAACAATACTCCTAAAAAAGAGGTTATGATGATAACAATCAAAAAGAAAGAAAAATGCAATTTATTACATACCCTCCGTTCTCGGCATAGGGGCTGAATTGATGACGTTGCGCGCCGGGAACTTGATAATCCGGTAAATTTCCTTTTAAAGCCATCATTTCGCTATTAATCTTCACAAGCAAAAATGACAAGACACTTTTAAGATATAAACGATATTCATCAACACAACTGTGTTTTTATTTTTTTAATGTTGGTTACCTGTAAATTGCGTCATAAGGTTGATAGCCGATTGATTATGAATAAATTATTATTTTAATTTATTTTCACACCTAACAGAAAGATTTAAGTTTGAGATTCATTAAAAAATGATGTATTTATCAAAATAAATTTACTCAACCTAATTCCGTAAGTTATAACTCAGTGCTATAACCAAGGTTAAACTTAAAACTGTTCAAGAACCTCTGAGTGAAAATTCATAATTTCAACTATTGATATCAAAATCCTACTTTAGCTAAAGGAGGACTTAAGACAAGTAGACTGAATTGTGAAAGGATTTTGACAACGTGCTTACTGGCTTGTGCAATTAATGAGAAAATTTCGAATACGTCAAGACCGACAGTTAAAGGTACCATTAAACCTCGTGCTTAAAATCTCAGGTGTGTTAAAATGAGTGATAAGGACCAAAATATTCCAAATGGAGGAGATGGTCCCCAGAAAACAGCGAAACAGTTGGAAAAGGAAGCTAAAAAGCAAGCTAAATTAGACAAACTGAAACAAAAGTTAGAGAAGAAAAGTGCTGCACCAGCCAGCAAAGAAAAAGCTGAGGTAAACCAATTAATTTATTGCAAGATTATGTCAAAATGTTAGCGATTTATGTTCGTATATTTTAGAAAAAAGAGAAGAAAAAAGAAGTGAAAGAATCAGCTGTATACGATATTTCAACACCAGCTGGCGAGAAAAAAGACACTTCATGTCCTATGCCAGATTCGTACAGTCCGAAATATGTTGAGGCAGCGTGGTACAGTTGGTGGGAAAAACAAGGTTTCTTTAAGCCAGAATACGGGGTAAAAACGAAGATTACATCTAAACGATTGTTTGTATCAAAATTGAATTAATTCAATATTCAAATTGTATATTTCAGCGCGATTCAATATTGGGACAGAAAAATAAATTTGTAATGGTCATTCCGCCTCCAAATGTAACCGGATCTTTGCATTTAGGACACGCTTTAACAAATGCTGTAGAAGATGCAATTACCCGATGGCATCGAATGAAAGGTTACATGACTTTATGGAACCCTGGTTGTGATCATGCTGGTATTGCCACACAAGTAGTAGTAGAAAAAAAGATTTGGCGTGAAGAACAGAAGTCTAGACACGATTTAGGTAGAGAAAAATTCATTGAGAAAATATGGGAATGGAAAAACGAGTAAGTATACATTGTGATCGCCGGCTGTGGAACGCTGTGAATAAAAAATTTCCTGAAGATATGTGTTAAAAATGCTTGGACACGTCAACTTTAGTTTTTGAACGCGCATCTTTTCTTGTTGTTGTAATTTGTTTTTACCCCCACCCTTCTGTGCAATGACGTCGTCGACATTTTTTTTAAATGGCAACCCCAATTTTTTTTTATTCTGATTCTACTCGAAATTCTGGATTCAGCAATTATTGCTGAATCCAGAATTTTGAGTAGAATCAGAATCCGTAAAAAAATATTGGGGTTGCCATTTAAAACAAATGTCGATGACGTCATTGCACAGAAGGGTGGGGGTAAAAACATTACAACTACAAGGAAAGATGCGCGTTCAAAAACTAAGGTTGACGTGTCTAAGCATTTTTAACACATATCTTCAGGAAATTTTTTATTCACATAATTCACAATATTGGTCGTCTGATCCTTTCATTGTATTGCTATATTGCAAAATAGTCAAAACTATTTTTTACTGTTATATAGAATTGCTAGAGATAATTTTTTATCGTTTCAGAAAGGGACATCGTATTTATCACCAATTGAAAAAATTAGGTTCGTCCTTCGATTGGGATCGGGCATGTTTCACAATGGATCCGAAGCTGTGCCGAGCTGTAACAGAGGCATTTGTCAGATTACATGAAGATGGATGTATTTACCGTAATAACAGACTTGTAAACTGGTCATGTACTTTAAAGTCGGCGATATCGGATATTGAAGTAGATAAAAAAGAATTGCCCGGACGTACTTTTTTGCCTGTACCAGGATATGATGAAAAAGTGGAATTCGGCGTTTTGATTTCATTTGCTTACAAAGTTGATGGAACTGATGAAGAATTGATTGTGGCAACAACTCGTGTCGAAACGATGTTGGGTGATACAGCTGTGGCTGTACATCCAGACGATCCGAGATACAAACACCTACACGGAAAGTTTGTACTACATCCATTTTGCGATCGGAAATTACCGATTGTATGCGATGAATTTGTAGATAGGGAATTTGGAACGGGTGCTGTGAAAATTACGCCAGCTCACGATCCTAATGATTATGAAGTGGGAAAACGACACAATTTACCATTCATTACAATTTTCAACGATGACGGTTATATCCAGGGAGATTATGGGTGTTTCACAGTAAGTATTGATATGTTTTCTAGTGTTTTAGATCAGCGGAACAGCTAAATCACTCGAAATTAAAAACCTATTTCGCTTATACATGCCGCATAACCGACCGCCATGTTCTTTGCAGGACATCTGCCAGTTCTGACTAAAATTGTCGTGTATTAAAATTAAGAGGTGGGGTTAGCGCGCGTTTCACACACCTGTCTTCTTAGAAACTGGCAGACAAACATCAAAGTACTAAGAATTGATTAAATATGCTTGTATTTCTATATGCTGTATTAGAGTATTATGAAGTATTAGAAATGCCTTGTATTATGTCCGTCGTGTGACTTCTTGTGAATTTACACTACGCGTTTCAGCAACGAGCTGCCATCTTCAGGTGTGGTTAATTATTTTTTAAAAAACACATTGAGTATTCGTAACACTATATAATATTATGATGCTAAGCACTGTGTATTGTGTCGTGGTTTGTGAAGTACTAATTTCGAGATTTTATGATTATATCATAAAATCTCGAAATTTAAATCAGTACTTCACAAACCACGACACAATACACAGTGCTTAGCATCATAATATTATGTAGTGTTACGAATACTCAATGTGTGTTTAAAAAAAAAAAATAATAATAATAATTAACCACACCTGAAGATGGCAACTCGTTGCTGAAACGTGTAGTGTAAATTCACAAGAAGTCACAAGACGGACATAATACAAGGTATTTCTAATACTTCATAATATTCATATAGTGACTTGTAGACCCAACACTCTAAAAATGTACTGTATTAGAGGTTCTTAATTTGGAGTCCACGGCGTAATAAAAATGCGATTAAAATACTATTCAAATACCCTAGCATTTATTTGAAATATCAATTTTTAGGGCATGAAACGTTTCCACTGTAGAAAAGCGATAATTCAAGCGTTGAAAGACAAGGGTCTTTATAAGGAAACCATCAATAATCCTATGGTGGTACCGATATGCAGTCGATCGAAAGATATTGTAGAACCGTTGATAAAGCCGCAATGGTATATTAAATGCGATGATATGGCTGCAGACGCAATGAAGGTAGTGCGTTCTGGAGAACTAAAAATAATTCCCGAACAACACACCAAAACATGGTTCCATTGGATGGAAAACATCCGTGATTGGTGTGTGTCGAGACAACTGTGGTGGGGACATCGCATTCCTGCTTATTTCGTAATTATAGACGATCCGTCTATCCCGCCAGGAAATGTAAGATTTCTTTAAAAAAATAGCATTCATTCATAAATAGTTATTCGATGGTTCATATATAATCATTTGAAACAATTGATAGAGTTGCATGAATTCTTTTATTAACAATAGAATATCTACATCCTTCCAATCTATAGCATGATTAATGATGAAAAATTGATTTCGCGTCATCTGACCTTTTGATAACTTCAAAACGACCTTTTTGAAATAACCCATGTTCAAGGATATAGTTTTTTATTTTTTTCAACAACGTAATTGTTTTGTAATGAGAAAAGTTTATCTTTATATGATAATTTGATACAAATATGTGACACTGATATAAAAAAGTTCCCGGTGTCATAGAAAAAGATAAAAGATTTTGAACCGTAGATTTCCACAAAATTCGATGCATTTCTTTATATTGCAAGGTTATTCTGGCATAGGATCCACTCATTGTTATTTATTCATCTTTTTTTAAAAATTAAAAAAAATTATCGACGCTAATGACATCTGTTGTCGAGCGTCTATAATCCACAATTTATTCAATAAAAATTATCTATAACTGTTTTGACATTTAAATCAAATCAAAATATACAAGTTATGAAGATGAAAGACCAGTAAATTTATAGATGTTGAGAAACATTTTTTTAAAGTAGGTACTGTTTTTTTTACTTCCATTGACTCAGTGACACCAATTTTTTATATTGAAATTAGAGTAGATTATAGATGCTCGACAAGTAAGATCATTACCGACTAAATTTGTACTAAGCATGCTGTATTTATTCGATATCATAAAACAAGGGTTAACGATTTATTATAATATCTAAAGTGTATATAAATTTAATTTGTTTGCATGATGGGCCTCACATTGAAAATCATTTCTGTTTTATTGCATCGGGTTGGATCGAACGATACAGAGGGTTAGTACTAAAATAACTAATTAGCTACAAATTTTAAAATGGCGTTTTAATTTAACATTTAAAAATATCTTTTAGGATAGTGATAATGATTATTGGGTGACCGGTAGAACAGAGCAAGAGGCTGCCGAGAAAGCTGCCAAAAAATTCAACGTTCCCGTTTCGAAAATTAAACTGAGACAAGACGAAGACGTGTTAGATACTTGGTTTTCGTCCGGGCTGTTCCCGTTTTCAATTTTTGGATGGCCGGACGAAACGAATGATCTGAAAGCGTTCTATCCAGGTTCGTTGTTAGAAACTGGACACGATATATTATTCTTTTGGGTAGCCAGGATGGTATTTTTCGGTCAAAAACTTCTCGGAAAATTACCTTTCAAAGAAGTTTTCTTACATCCAATTGTACGCGATGCGCACGGTCGCAAAATGAGCAAATCTTTAGGGAATGTGGTTGATCCGATGGATGTAATAAACGGGATATGTTTGGAAGAATTACACAAGCAGTTGTACGACAGTAACCTTGATCCGAAGGAGATCGATAAAGCGATACAAGGCCAAAAACAAGATTATCCCGACGGGATACCGGAATGCGGCACGGACGCTTTAAGATTCGCATTGTGCGCCATGACCCAGGGCAGGGATATAAATCTAGACATTTTACGAGTGCAAGGGTACAGATTTTTCTGTAATAAATTGTGGAACGCGACGAAGTTTGCGCTGTTATATTTGGCGGACGGATTTGTTTTTCAAGTACCTAAAGATAAATATTTTGGAAACGAAACGTGCATGGATCTATGGATGTTAAGTCGACTTGCTTACGCTGTCGAAACGTGCAACAACGGTTTTAAAAATTACGATTTCAGCGCCACCACAACAGCATGCTACAACTTTTGGTTGTATGATTTATGTGACGTTTATTTAGTAAGTAATATTTTAATTTTAAAGAAATCGTTTTTATTTTTATTAACTGGGACATTTATTGTACAACGAATCCCTTTTGTTGTGGCCATAAATAAAACAAAAAAACTCGGGTCGCAGTGCCAAAACCCTGCCGACAATATAGTGTATTTGCTAATACAGGCCTTGTGGCTTTAATACGTGAACTTAAGTTTGTTTTTGGACAAAATAAAAAATTCAACCCCTTAATGCATCCCTTAAAATAATATTTTTTTTCTTAATTTCAATATTATTATCATTGCAACCTCTGTACCAAATTAAATACACCCTTCAGTAAGTAAATCACTATCCGCAAAACTAGTGTTTTCATAAAATTTGTAAGTCCGGTCCTATCGGACCGATTTTATTAAAATTTTAGCAGCACATTTTGATCTTTACTAAAAGGTTAAATTTCAATTTTGAAACAATTCTGAAATTTTTTTCGGTATTTTCGGGCCCAAAAACTTTTTTCAACCCCTAAAAACTACCCTTAAAATAGTCCGATTGGGCCCATTTTAATAGGTTCCGTGCGGTGATGGATTCCAACGTGTGTACCAAATTTCGTTCAAATCAATTAAGTCTTTCGAGAGTTATGCCTCGAACACATATATATATATATAAACATTTCTAAAAATGGTGCCAAAGTGTTCAGGAGGCTATGAAACGTCGAGAAATTTTGGTCCGACCCCTAGGTCCCGCCATCCGACCGACGCCAATAGTGTATGTGCCATATGGCAAATACACTAAAAACTATGGTAGATAAGTAGATATATTTATCCGTTTTTTTTTTGCAGGAATATTTAAAACCTGTGTTTCAATCCGGAGACCGTGATGCAATATCAACTGCTCAGAATGTTTTATATATATGTTTAGAAGTTGGATTACGTTTGTTAGCACCGTTTATGCCGTTTATAACTGAGGAATTATTTCAAAGACTACCACGTTCTAATCAGGATACAGTGCCAAGTATATGCGTGTCTTCTTACCCAGAAATAGCAGAATATTTGTATAGACAAATCGATGTTGAAAACGAATTTGATTTTGTTCAAAAAATTATCCATTCCATTAGATCAGCGCGGTCAGATTACAATTTACCAAACAAAACAAAAACAGAAGGTAAAATGTCGATGTTCTTTTTTTTATGTACCTACATAAAACTTTGTATTTGAAAGGCAAATTGTTTATGTTGGATTTTGTGTAATGAATAGTAACGATTATGAAAAAATCGACTTACGCGATTGGACCTTATGCCCACAGTTGTCTTCAATTATCTGTAATTTTTTTAATATTATTTTATTTTTGCAGCATATTTGTCATGTACCGACGAATCAACTACTAAACTTGTAACGAAGTATGTCTCTCCGTTGTCGACATTAGCATACTGTAGCAAAGTAGAAGTTAATAATCCGGCACCAATCGGATGTGCTATTCTGACCGTATCGGATAAATGTGAAGTGCATTTACTATTAAAGGGGTTGATAGAACCCACTAAAGAATTAGCTAAATTACAGAAGAAGCAAGAGCAACTTTTGAATACAAAGAACCGTCTTAACCAAGCTATGTTGGCTGCCGATTACGCTACCAAAGTTCCATTGGATGTACAACAATCCAATACAGATAAATTAACGCAAACTGAAGGCGAAATGATCCGCTTGCAATCCGCCATGGAATCATTGAAAATGATGGAATAGTTTTAGCAAAGTTAATTTAAATCGAGGTAGAAAAAATCCGTTGATTATAGACTTGGAATTGTAGCAAACCAAAGAGAGCAATTAAAGTCGATTGTTGACTTGCTTTCTTTTGTTTGTGCACACATATAAACGCATAAATAAAAATACACTCGATTGTTATTTCAGTGTGCTTATTTATGAAATAAGAATGGCGAATTGTTTTTAAATCAATTAATTAGTAAATTTAAAATTGAAAACGTAATAATAAACTTCAGTCAGTCGGTTTTACGTCGATAGAACCGATTTGGTCCAGTTGGGACATGTAGTAACGAGGGGGCCCTGTCAAAATGATCCAAATCGAGCTCGGTATCTGCACTGGGCCGATTTTAGGTAAATTTGACCAGCTGGGCTGTGCAATCGCATTAATATTTTTAACATCTATAAAGAAAAAGGAAGTTATTTCAAAGCGATGGACGAGGGAATGTCAAAATGGTCAAAACCGGTTCCTTCGTCTGCTAAGACTGATCCTGACTTCAGTATTTGCTAAATTGCTTTTTAAAAAATAATTTTATATGCTCTTAGTAAAAAATTACGAAAACTGACTTTACTATTGTAATTTTATATTTAACTTACAGATTTATTTGTAGTAAGTTATGATTATTTATTTTATGTTATATTGTGAATATTTATTGCATAAATCGGTGAATATTATGTGCATTTGAAGATGGAAGTTTTTTTTTTATATTACAGTTTTTAATTACAAATTTTTTAACAGTATTATTTATTTATTACGCAGGGCTATGGTTTTCATAATAAATAAATTCGCATTGGTAAAAAAAATATATTGTCGCGTTGTTAACATTTTTTTAAACCTGTTTAAATTTTATTTTGACGAATTAGGCCCCTACATACGCAACATTTTATGTTTAGATCATACAAGTAATTACTAATCAGAGATATCACCTGTTCTATTTAAGGTAACCCAACCGCTAGTGGTAAAATATGCTGGCCTAAAGACGTGTTTAAGAACCAAAAAAAAAAATATGTGTGAGCTTATGACCACGCGACAGAAGTGAAAACTTCAGATTTTTTAATTTTTGGTGTCATCTATTATAAACTAAAAATAATTTATTACTAAAATACTAAAATTGTATTTTTAATTAATTCCACCTTGGTTTCAAAAAAAAATTATAATTATTGTCAAAGAAAGAATATAACAAAAATAAAAAAATATATAAATAACTATCATGTAGAATTTAGAAAAAAAAATCGCCAAAAATTCTACGCTGCCATCAGGTCTCGAACCCAGGTTCCTATGCATAGAACTCAAAGACGTAACCAACTGCGCTATGGGTGGAAATGTGTAGACGGCCGTTTTTATGATATAAGTATGTTGCGAATTCTTATTTACAGAAGTAGTTGCGAACGCTTCACATTTTTTCAGTACCCAGGCAAAGAGTGCCTAACGCGCCTAAGAAAGTTTTCACTTCAAAAAAAAAGTGCCGGTACTGAATTAAGTTTTTTGTTTTAATACTTAATTGAAAATTTACTTTTATCAGTCCTCAAAATAGAACCTGGAATTTTTGTGTGACAGACAGAACTGAGAAGGGTATTTACCCGACTGCCCCAGAAGGAGGGTAATGTTTTCGAGTGTATGTATGTGTCTATTTCTTCGACACGCTCTGTAGCTTAAACTACTTGACGGATTTTGAAAAATGAGGTCTAAAGATTCGTCATAGTATCATAGTCTCACAATTCATTCATTCGAGATATTAGTTAACACTCCAAATTTGGTATCGAAATTTCTGATTATAATTTTAAGTAATTTGTTAATAAAAAGTTAAACTTACCGAAATGAAGCTGATTGTAGATTATAGACGCTCGGCAACTAGGGTCATTAAGATTCATCTTAATTTAAGCCATGGTACAGAAAAATCCATGCTGAGAAACTTGTTGAACTTAATTTAACTATCGTTATCAAGTTCGTAATAAATTTTTTTAACAATATTAACCGAGCTTTCCATATACAGCAAACCGATGTTTTGTTTTTTTACGGTGGCAGATCACTGCATAAGCGCAATAATTAACGCTCGAAGCCTCAATATAGCAGGAGCCTCAAAAAAGAAAAGATTTTATTTTGGACATTTTGTTAATTGACGAAAAATAAGAATAATAGCAAAAGCAAATTCTCTTAATGTGCCTTGTGTTAAAAAAACATTTCAAATTTTTAGAGAACTGCCTTAAAATCGTATTATAGCCGGTCTCTAAATGCTTAACCTAGCACTGGTCATTTAATTAAAATATTTTTATTTGGTTACATTTTTTCAGCCAAAATATTAACACTTCGATTTTACTGTCAATATTCATACTGAACGTTTTACGTGGCTAATAATTCCACAAATGTCTTTTTAAAAACTTAACACTGTACACAAACTCATAGAAAACATGACTATCATAGACAAACTAACTATTTATTTGTCTAGATGACTATTGTTTTTATACCATAATCAAATGAAAATCGCATTTTTATTTTAGTCTCGGAACTGGATTTTACAATTTTTAAATGAAAACCGTTAGGAAGACACCTTTGTTACTACTGACATGCGCAATCAAGATTACGTTGATGCGCAAACGCAAAAACGAATTATTTTATATTTTACACTAGTGACATCTTCTAACGTTAGTAATTGAAGTTTGAATTTTAGTTTAAAAAATTCAACGGTCGTGATAAAATGCTAAAAAATATACGGAAGTTGGGTTATAAAAAAATATAAAAACAAAAATTATTTGTGGATTAAATTAGTTCTGCACTTAAGATCACCGCTTCTTATTCAATAGTTAAAAGTTATAACAAACAATGTTTTTTTAAAGAATTTAATATTCAACAAACCTGTACAAAAAAATCTAATAAAATTCAATATAATTCATTAAACTAAAATTGCAATAATAATATATTATTTGTATGATTGTATAATTATTCCGGTGAAATATAATGTTTATTAATTAATATAATTATTTTACTACAAATATCACAGCTATAAATTCTAATACAATATAATTTTATATAAATTATTTACAATATTTGTACGGTTTAGCCATTAAATATACTTAAATTCCGTTGTATAGTGCAGTGGTAAGCAGCCTGAGTCTCACTGATCTATAAAGAATTTCCATCAAAGGTAAGCGAACAATTATTTAATGCTACAAGTTTCTGGTCGTTACAGGTAAAAGTATGATAATCTGAGTTAGAAATAACGTTAGATACAGTGAGTTTTTATCAATTTCGGGTATATTTTGTGGTATATTTTTTCGTCAGAAATTGTTTTTCAAAAGAAAAATAACTTCTAAAGCAATGGGTAGTTGCGTCGTCAAAATTTATCACAAAACCCAGATGTCGAACTTATTATATTTTTATCTAAAATCAAATTAAATCGCCGAATGAATAAAACACTACGCGTTTCAGCAACGAGTTGCCATCTTCAGGTGTGGTTAATTATTTTTTAAAAACACACATTGAGTATTCGTAACACTATACACTGAAGATGGCAACTCGTTGCTGAAACGCGTAGTGTAAATTCACAAGAAGTCACAAGACGGACATAATACAAGGTATTTCTAATACTCCATAATATTCATATAGTGACTTGGAGACTCAACACTCTAAAAATGTATCAGAATAAAACACGTACACAGTTAAATGAAAATTCTTTATCTGACTGCATTTTGGTATAAAGGCAGTTTACCCAAGGAAAGGTTCCCGACCACTGATACAGAGAATTAAAAATGTTTTTTGTAAAAGTATTTTTATAGTCTTAAAGCAGACTACTGTTCACCAACAATGCAAATATATGTACATGCCACTGCATATTTGCATCTTAAATATTTGACTTAAATAGCTAAACCTAATCTCTTTTTGACAAACAGCGATAAGTTGCAAGCACCTCGTTTGTTCTAACAAATCATAATCCGATCTGAAAGTAAACTTCATTATTTCTACGACCAAATTTTAGCGTTGATACTCTTCCGCGGAGCATGAGTATACATTTTATTTTTAATCAAGTTATAAAGTCACTAGCAACAAATCACTAGCAATTGTCAATATAAAATGTGCAACGCATTTTTATACACGCCTCCTATAAAACTTCATAGAAACCAAAACAATTTAGCACCTTGTCTTTTTAAAAAATGAAATTTCATTAAAATCGCTTATTGTGTCTTTATAAGTGATACTATTTTTAAATGAATTTCATCATTTTTGGCAATAGTTTGAATTGAATTTATTAATTAGAACTACTGATTTATTAAACAAAAAATTATCAGGTCCGAAATATCAGATAATAATTTTTATCATTAGTTGTGTCTGCACACTGACAATATAGCGGCAATAGCTGCTTTTTTATTATAAGCGCTATGCAATGGTGGTTTGAATATCACCCACTGTTTCAAGTAGAGACTGGACAATCGATTGGAAAAGATCATTGCATTCATAGTCAATAAATTTTGGTTTTGATCTAAACAGTAACCGATCACTCAAAACAGTCGATAATAAAACAATTGATTAAAAACATATAATTATGACTCCTACTTTATAAAAAAACGACCATTTGATGTTAAAAATTTTAATCCCACCTCTATTATGGGAAGTATTGGAATCAGTTCGATTTTTTTCGGGATTTTAATAGATCTTCACGTTTTAACATCTAACCTCGATAACGAGCAAAATTGTTGTTAAAATATTAAATTATTATTTTACGACGTATTTAGAAAAGCCGCATGGCAATGCGTCGTGCTGTTCAATACTAATGTTAGCAGAACGAACGGTTCATCGCTGTCTTTTTTCTCTCTCTCTCTCTTTAAACGCTATATGAAAATGTGTGCGCTCGCTGACACGCTGCAACACAAGCGCCAACTGACCGCAGAATCATATTATATTAAATTGAATAGCACGCGCTTCTTACTACTTCCTGTTCCACATTTCCGTCGCATTCACGAAATTAGTTCCACCAAATGCCGCATTCAAAGAGCTAAGGTGTTACACATTAAAAAGACAATAGACTGAAAGCATTCGAATAAACAGTCGATAGTGTCCAGCTCTAGTATCTAATTTATTTATTGTAAATTATAGACGCGTCGACAACTTAGGTCATTAGCGTCTAGCTCTAGTATCAAATCTAAAATTGTGTTATTAATGATTTATCACACACTGAAGACTTAAAAACAAAATTGATCAACTCGGGTGCATTGCATTAAATTCTTCAAAAAAAATTATGTGTTCTTTAAAAATTATCTGGACGCCATTGTACTAATTAAATCCTTTAAAAAAGGAAAAATTGCAAAAAAAAGATGCACTGACATAACATTTGCCAATTTTTACCCTTATTTTATATCATAAAATTATTATTTAAATTTAGTTTTATCTTTTGTCTGAATAATCAAAACCTTAAATTTTTGTATATAGGTACTAGCCTTGCATAACGGGATTTATTAACTCCAGTATTTTGACACATCACTAAAATATTACAATTTTTGCACGCAACACATTTTTTGACAGCTCATGCATATTTTCAAATTATATAATTCTTCATGGCAAACATTTATAACACTGTCCAATTTTATTTATAATATTTGTAAAATTTATAAAAATCTGCAAAAAAAAAACTCAAATTCTCAATTTTTTTAGAACCAGTACACACGGACGTTATATTTTTATTAAACCAAGCGAATACTGATAAATCAAATTCAAATCATCTTTTTTCAACAGTTGGTACTTCATATTATCGTTAAGCAAAACGATTGTCGACTGTCAAAATTTATTTGTAAATTGCTAAACATCTTCTACCAACTTAACCTGACATATTGAAATCTAATTTAGCAAAATTCTCACGTTTAAATTTAGGTCGCCAATATGCAAAAACTTTAATCGTTCTATTCGTATAAATAAATATTTTTCAGACTTTATTATTATTGTTCATAAGAAAACACGTTAAGTAAAATTTATGTGTTTTTCATGAAGCGTTAAACCAGTCAAATATATTTCAAATATTCAGCACAGAGAACAAATTTTAATAGTCCAATCGATTTCTGTAGATGACTAATATTAGCTGTTTGATATCTCGATAATGCTACGCTGACATTAGTCTAGTGCAGGGCAGCAGGGGTCGGCAACGTTTTGAGACAGAAGAGCCAAAAGTTACAATTTTCAAAATTTCCCAGTTTTTAAAGAGCCACTAACATTTTTATTTCAATATTATGGTATTTGATTAGGATTAGGTATATAAAAAAAAGTTCTGACTGCGACCGTTGACTACACAGTGCACCAATAACTAAACAAACAGAACAGTGTTGCCACATTTAAAAAATGTCAGCTGTCCGTATACTCTCTACTCCACCTATTCTCACTGTTCTCTGTTGAGTGTTTTTATCCTGTTTAAAGTTTTTTTTTGCAATATAATATTTTTTATGAGTTTTGAAAATAAAATAATATAATTATTAATATTTGCGCATGGAACTGGAGAGCCGCATGCGGCTCGCGAGCTGCAGGTTGCCGACCCCTGGTCTAGTGAATAGATCTATCACTAGAATTCTAGTGACTAGAATATCAAATGAATTGATGGCGCCACAGTAGTTCAGAAACTGACGGAGTTGGATCGACTGTTATTTTTAAAATAATTATTTACTTTAAGCTTATTAAAAATTGTCTTTGGAAATACAAACGAATAATGCAAATAAGCAAAGAAATTCACCTGTCAGATCGTTTGAACTGTAAGGAGCAGACCTACATGAAAGACGATAATGGATGTTTTCGTTGGTTTCTTCTTTTTGAAGAATTCCATCAAAATGATGGGAGACGCACGCGCGCATTCTAAAAATAGACTGCGCGTCGATATCTTCAAAAAGAAGTAACCAACAAACACACCCACTGTCTCTTGATATAGATCTGCTTAATTCTAGTCATAAGATAGCGAAGTTGCGAAGACCATCTATTTCAGAATTGTCAGCTTTAAAAAAAATGAACCAATGGCTTGATGCGATGCAAGCTACACCTAGCAAAATCGTAACATTTAAAATCGGTGTGCTAAATATTTGAGTTACATTTGCTGTAATGTGACCGCACTATAATATTTAGGTTATAATTCTTCAAAACTATCAGTTTACGACTAAACTTGGTGCTATTGTAGGTTAGGTATATATTGAATTGTACCGTTTCTTGCGACTCCGATTAACCAAAAACATAATGATATGTTAATTCGTACCAACGGCACCAACTCGCCAAAATTTCAGTGGGTGCTTGAAGTTTACTTATTTTCAGTTCCCAGTTTTTGAATGTCCCGAATCTTATGGATTGTTAATAACAAGTACTTTTTGAAATAAGAAAATATGGAAATTTTGAATTTGGAGGATCATATTTCAATAATTTATAACAAATTATACACAATTTACACAGTAATAAAAATAAAGCCTTTACGAATGCGAGACGAGATAGTCACTAGCTGAGCACCCACCAAAATATTATAGTTGGTGCTTGAGTCTTGGAGCGCTGATTTAGTCGGCGCCGCTAATTCTTATGAAAAATTTATCTATAACCGACTACTCAAATTTAGTCCACTGATTCTGTGGTTTACTTTTCGAAATAACATTAGCATCACCGAACGGATCAAACGGGTCATTGTTCGTTTCCGATGTAGTCTTATCACCGTTTTCAACACTAAAACCGAATTTATTAAAATCCAAGCCATACTCGTGAAGTAGATCTTGATCTTTATTACTAAAAGTTTTCGAAAGGGGATTTAGAACATTCGCGTTTGTAAATGGAACTGGCGCCGAACTGCTCATCGGAGGAACATAGTATGTATAAAGCGGATTCGATAGACCGATTTCCGGTGGTGATCTTTGCGAAGTACTCGGTACTTGTATCGTTGGACTAGTCGGTTGCTGATTACGGTCTTTGGATAATAATGGATCGAAATCATCGATTCCATCGCTGGGAGTCGAGTCTAAGCGTATTAGATCCTTACTTGCGTCTTTCTGTAAAACGACAACTTATTAAAATTATGTTCAATCTTAGAATTGAGCATTTCATGACTTTTGATTGTTTAAATAATTTTTGACTGGATGTAAAAAAGCATGCTCTGGTGATTTTATTAATATTTCGGTGCAAATATGTATTTTCGGAAAATAGTGTGATTACTGAAAATAGAAAAAGTGCTCAATTTCAGACAGAATTATAAATTCTAAAAATATTTATACAGTCAAAGCTGATAGTTTACACATAGTCGAGATCGAATCTCAGAGCGGTTATTTGGACAGTAAATAAAACATTTCACTCCACGATAAAAAAAATGCACAGATTTCGCAATCCTTGCAACCATCGAGGACATTGGAAATGATAACAGCATATATGAAACATAATTAACTGTTTATTATACACACAATATTTATCAATGCACTGTTTAGTTTTGTCAGGAATAACCCTATTATTCTTCTGTTATATACGCGTTCACTTTTGCTTGATTACTTAACTTTTAAATGGATTTTTCTACAGTATTTATTAACATTTGCTCAAAAATAACACCGCAGATCGTCGCAAATACCTCTCAATTAACTAGATATGATATAAAACACATTTCGAAAAAATTGCACTTGTTCAATTTTGCATGATTGCTCCTCACTTGATCGCGACACCGTTGTCTTTTGGCCTTGAACGAAAACTCGTAACTCTGCCCCCATATACGAACATAAACATTTCCAATGTTAAAATTACGTTGTACGCATATTGTGACACTGGAGCACAAATACATAAACCAAAAAACAAAGGATAGATCAATGATCACTTTTTTGCAATGTGACAATGAATGTGTAAACTTACAGCTTGGACTGTAATAAATACAAAAAAAGCAACATGAAAAGCATACAACACTAGCTTATCGAAAATTTCAATACTATGTGTCACATACACAAAATAAAAACCCAACATGAATTTTGGAAACATAGTTTCCTAATTAAGTACTATTTTACTGAAGTTAATTACTGTTTTTTCGTTGTTAAATATAAACAAAAAATATTACCTTATTTCTGCTCGAAAATGTAGAAGGTGGGGATAGTTTTACTAAATCGACTGAATTAGGTGACGCAACTAAAAACATCGCATCGCCGTTTTCGCTTTGCCCACCACCGATAACAAAAGGCGTAGCACCGAATAAATCTTTTCCATTTGCGGAAGGTTTTCTAGGCGGGACAATCGGAGGAGGCGATGCAAAAATATTATCGGTCATGTCTAATAAATTATTAGTTTGATAATCGGACGAATCTAACAGTAAATTGGACGAGTCGGTCGAATCATTATGGAGAAACGGAGTAGCAGCCGGTGCTCCGCTTCTTGAACGTTGCAAGGGAATAGCAACGCGTTCATTACTTTTGGCCGTCGGAGACATCGTTGTCGTTGCACTATCTTGCCACCAGTTGATTACGTTGTTAGCTTGAGTCGTTTTTGTACAATTTTTGAAGCTTTCTAAACTGCGTACGGGTTTCAGCTGAAATATGACGTGGAAAAAAATGGCAACTATTGCTAAAGTACCTAGCACAGTGTAACATTGACAGCATATAAACTTAAGCGAAGAAAAGAAACTACGAGAATAAGAAGAGTTTTTTTTTGTTACCAGCACCAGTTGAATTTTAGCAAGTGCGAGATATGCAACAAGTGATGATAAAACTATTCGGCAATAAAACAAAGTACAGGGTTTTCAAATTATACACAACCAATATAATAGCCTTAATAGAATGTATTAATAATTTGTAGTAATTAAGAACAAATTATAAGTAATCAGCGGTCTGATCTGGCTTCGCCTGGGTGCTATGAATTTATGATTTTCATCTATCGAAGAGAAACAAACTTGAAATTAGTTCAGTAATTTCTGAAATTACCCCCGATTTTCACCCGGACGAAGCCGGGCCGGCGAGATATTATAGCCTAAGACCTAAAGAATCACCTATCGAACAGTGAAAATAATTTAGAAATCCAAAAAATCGATGATGATAATTAATAAAACAACAGTAACTAGACCTTACCCGATTTTAATATATTCAATTATAATAGTAGAAGTAAATTAATTGAAATTCTACTATTATAATTGAATATATTAAAATCGGGTAAGGTCTAGTTACTGTTGTTTTATTAAGTGAAAATAGTTTTTAGATCGGTCTTCTAAGATTACCTCTGATTTTCACCCGGACGAAGCCCGGCCAGCCAGTTTCAATTATACATCTAAACCTTCCTCGTGAATCAATCACGCTAATGACCTAAGTTGTCGACGCGTCTATAATTTACGTGAATCAATCTATCTAATCGTGAACTGAACAAAATCAGTTCAGTAGTTACGGAGAAAATTGGACACAGACAGACGTGATGGGGGACTTTGTTTTATTATAATATGTTTTGATACTTTTTTCATGGCGCCATTTTTTGAAAAGTCATAGACCAAGATGGCGACATTAATCAGGTTACACTTTGACAGCTAGTTGTGTTTATATTATTAAAAACTCGAATTTCCATTTAAAATTTTTAAGCTTGCCCGACATTGTTTCATTTACGAATTCAGCATTAATTTTACTATATAGTTGTCACAGCTGAGCTGATAATCTCTGATTTGAATGGTTGCCACCAGAAGTCATGGTCATAAGGAACGTTTGCCAATAAAACCGTCAACCGATAATAATATAACATGAAATTTTAATTTCTGTGATTTCGTTTTTGTAGCGGGTTTCTCGAGTTTTTTGTATGATACCCAGACGGGAGAGAACGCGTTCCCAGAATATTTGTCTGTCTGTTTATATCGGCACCACTCGAAAAAGGCTACATCGATTTTGATTAAACTTGGTACACTATCAATTGGTCCCCAAACTACTTTTTGTGTTATATTATATAAATATCATATTTTACTAGTTTTTCTTTCGTTAATAAAAATGAATTTATATACATTCTATTAAATGCTATTGTTATAAATTATTTCTCTAACTTCAGTAATGTGATCAAAACTACTTAAAAAATTAGTAATTAATGTCATGTCACAGTCGAGTCCTGATTATCTGACAAAAAGAACTGACAGATGGTTGGATAATACAAAAATAGAGGATCATCGACGATGTCGGATGAAAGAAACACGAATTGAATGGGAGTTCAAAATTTGAAATCTTGTTTATTTAGACTGTCCAGTAACCATTACAAAACTACTTCTAATATATTTTTAGATATACAGATTCATAACGTATTTTTAACGAAACGGATCCCAGTTTTTTTAATAAACAGTCCATAATTATTAGGGGCTTGTTCCATCTTTGTAGGTAAACCACGTACACATAGAGAACTGGACGGCGCCATCGGTATCATTCTTAACAATGCATTAAAAGTGGCCATCAAAGATGGAAGTTAATGAAGCGTGTGACGGCCAGCTTCTATATAGCGTCACTATGCAGAAAAGAGATACAAACTGGCCGTCACACGCCCAATCTCTCTCATCATGTCGACCACTTTTCGATGCGGAGTGCGCTGTCCAGTTCTCTATGTCTATGGTAAACCAGAATGAAAAGTTCGATAATGGAGACTCTACTACTGTGTTAAGATTTCATAGCGTCACTTAACATTAATGAAGTTAAAAAGAATAATTTCTTTAACGTTTTTAAAGGAAAATAGCTCAATAAAGTAGTTACATTTACAACTATATAAAGAGAGGTTATAAAAAATACTTTCTACGTACCGATCGATCTATAGGTGGTGTCGATTCCCTATCATCTGTTTGTATTCGATCGTTAAGAACTTGTTGCAACTCGTGGAGAAGGTCCATATCTAATGGTGCCAAATTAAAACTTGAACGTTCGAAATCTGGTGAATCGGGCGTTCTGGGATTCGACGGAGGGTTCAAAGGACTATAGTTTGCTGTATTACCTCTACAAAGGAACACCGAAATCATTAGCTCTCTTAAGTTGACACGACCAAATCAGCAAAATCAAATGCGACCTAGTGCATCATTTAGTACTTATTTTGTACCATCAAAAATAATTTTGTACCTTGTAAGAAAACATTCTTTGGTCCTTATATGTTGTGCTACGATTTTTTCTTAAATGGCACTGGGTACAAAATTATTTTTGGTGATTCAAAATAACACAAATTCAGCACCATTTGTAACATACAAGGTTCATAATCTTAAGTTATATGTGCCACCATTTTTTCTTAAATGGCATGGGGTACAAAATTATCTTTGGTAATACAAAATATTACTAAAATATAATTCATCAGGTCGCATTTGATTTTACTAATTTGCTTCTGCTAGTTTAAGGGAGTTAAATTCATTAAACTATTAAAAAAACTGTTGAAAAGGATTTTATTTCTTTTTAATTTTTCTTAAAAACACACCTTCCTTCCGGTTTTAAATTTGGTACAGGTGGTTTTCGATAAGTAATCGTTGTGGCTTGTCGTCTTCTGGAACTCGTTGGAGAATTTGGAGCAGATCTAGGCTTGTCAACAGTTTGCCTCGAATACGCTCTCATATCTGTCTCTAATTCCTCAGCACCTTGACTTTCACGAAATTTAGACCTCAAACCTTTGTAAGCACTTTTCATTCCTTTGCCGCCTTCTTTTACCTGTAAAATTAAATTTTAAAATAAATAATTAGCTGGGTCAGAATTTTCTCTCCTCATTTTCTAAATAAATAAACAACATGCAGCACAGTAATAACAAAAAAACAAAACAAAAGCTATATGTTGATATTACCAAAATTAAGACCAAAACAAGTGTTTGCACGGCAAACACTCGCAAGAGAAGCTTCGCTTCTCAGGAAGCTTCGCTTCCTATCAAGTGTTTTGTGTATATAGAAATTAGAAAGTAAAATTTTTGAGTATACCCTGGTAAAAGGATATATTATACATTGCATAGTATTTTAAATTTTATATCAATACCTACATTTTCAAAACGGTATGTCTGCAGTGTTATTTTTTTTATTAATTTAATGTAAAGGGTCTATATGCCCTTTTCAAAAATACATCGAAGCCTATAAGAGCCTTTAAGTTTACTAATTATTAGCTTTGCGCGTCTTATTTATTTACATATAAAAAAAAAACAAAAAAATTAAAATATAATTAAATGTTTAATTTAACAATACCAGGTTCGAACCTATAGTTATTATTTATAAATATTTATAAAAAACAGCTAATTTGATGTAAAAGTATATAGCTTCCGCCGTGTGTACGACACCCACATGTTTTTTTCAAATTGTTTCATCGTTCAAATAGCGCGCCAAAGAGGTTGGATAAGAATGCACTGACAAAGGCCGTCGTGTACTCGTGTTTGATTGGGAAGGCATACGCTATATAGGGATGTGAAAAAATAATCGATTTAAAAAAAATCGATTATTCTTTTGTAAAAATCGGTTAAAAAAATCGATTCTTTAATTTCTAATGATCGAGTAATAATAATAATAATAATAATAAATCTTTATTAATGCCCAAAAAGCTCCAAAAGGCGAGGTTCAGCCACTGGCTGTTTTACATCGATTTTTATCATTTTAATCAATTTATTTTGCTAGCAAGATTTTCTAGGAGTGTGAGGGAACAACGAAAATGACACAGATTGATTATTTGACTTTGTTTGCTTTCTATGTTTCTTTGTTGTGTTGCTTGCTACCGATTGGCGGTTACGCCCGCGCTCAAAGGAAAGATGGGGAACGCTTATTGCTTGGTTCATATTTTATACTTTATAGTTTATAGGTATCTATATTTTATAGTTAGTGAACTTAAGTGATATTATGTGAATAACCTACTTATTATTGTTTATCTCAGTTCAGTTGTTTGTTTTTTTCTTCCGGCTAATTTAAATATATTTTTTAATTTATATTGATAAAGAAAAATGGTATCTAAAAAAACAAAAAGTACTTGGCGTCAATATTTCGATGTAAATAGTAAGGATGGTAATGCCAAATGCAAATTGTGATTAATATAATAAAAAATTAATGAAAATATATGGAATGATTTTATTTATATTTATTTTTTTTATAAAATGAAAAAAATCGATTTTTATAAAAATCGATTATTTTTACCTTATAAATCGATTATTTTTTCTAAAAAAAAATCGATTTTTTTTTAAACTATGTCACATCCCTAACACTATAGTTACATTACCTTAGTGAGTCACGTGATTTCTGTGAAGTTAGGTCGTAGTCTAGCTGTCATAATAGGTGCGTTTGGTATCAAAGTGTAGTGTAGTGTAGTGTAGATAATTTTTCACTGAAAAGTGTAAAAAGTTCACCAAAAGTGTAAACTAAATGTACACTTGTAACAAACGGGCTAGTGTACATTCTGAGTAGATTGTACATGCGCATTACAAAATAAATTAATGACAGATTGGCTGAGCTCATTATTTTTAGTTTTTACAGTTTTTTTTTGGTCGTAAAAATGTTAAACTCACTGCCATATTTATCTTGTACCATTACATTTTGAAGCTCATTCATTTTAAGAGACAAAAAATGTAAAAAATTGAGTACGAAAAAGTATCAAATCTGTCAAAGCGATTGTCAATTCAGACATATATCACGTGACCTACACTACACTACGTGCACCTGCTCAAAAGTCAGGACTAATAGTTGTTAGACTTTTAGTCCCACACTGAAATAACAAACAGATCAGTTATTTTACACTTTTGTATAACAAACGTAATAGTGTCAAAAGTGCTTACACTTTTTACACTACACCTTGATACCAAACGCACCTAATATTATAATATAACCATAAAAACTGACAATATGAGTTGAAATCCGTAAATGTGTATTATTTTATCACTAATATTTTGACGTAAGTAAAAACATCTCATTAATGAAAGGGTACCAAAGTAATCCATTCATTTCATTATTATATTGTCTGTCTCTAGTGAGCCATAAGTCACCTCCTCAAAAAAACAAAGGATGCACGTTTTTTTTAATTTTTTTGGAAAATGTTTACTGAAAATTACGGCAAAAGGTATTTTTGATGTATTTTTAACATTGGAAATGATGTGATTTATTATAAAGTGGCGATTCCTTACAGTTTAAAACAAATTTCAAGACGATTGGAGTAATATATAAAAAGATACGTCTAATAATCAAAAAATCTATTTTCAAGCAAGCTAACACAAATCACTTAATTACGATCAGATGCAGATAGGTAACTGTATTTTTTTTACGCCAGTCGAAAAGGTAATGAATTAACGAACAAATTTGCTTCGATAAATTTTTTTCTAGGCTGAACCGTTTCTTCGATACGGAAGGTTTTTGGACATTTTATGGCCAAAAGGGCACTATTTTTTTAGTTACGTAAATGAAAAACAATACAGATCCTGCCATGATGGGAACGCATGTATGTCCAAAATTTCATTAAAAACAAATTACAGTTACTCGAGTTATGGTACGACAAAGGGTTGAGACATACATACATACATACAGGAAAAAGCGAGCGAATTTAATATACATCGAATGCTTCGATGTATAACAATATAGTAGATTATGCTACTAAGGCGGAAGTTGGCGATTGCGAACGAGTATGCTGTATGACGTTCGCAATCGCCAATTCCGCCCGAGTTACACAGTACCTACTTTTTGTAATTGTATTGAAAGAGTAACATTAAAAACATAAAAAACACCGTAAATGGATATTGTAGATTAGGCGTACTGTCAGAGATAGTTTGCAACGATCGCGTAGGATGGCACCACTTTCGTTTACTTTCAACCCGAAAAAAATTTCCCAAGGGATGTTAACACTTGTACTTTTGATTTGCGCATGCGCGACTTTTATTTTTCGTCGCTGGCATACAAAAGCCAAATTTCGTTTTCGAAAACAAGTATGTAATGTCGCACTTTCAATGCACATATCACAAAAAAGACAACACGAATTATCAATTATTATTATATATCCCCCTATATTATTAAACGAGTAAATCTTGTATATATGTTTCTATGTACCTATATAAATATTTTCTCGAAAACGGCTCTAACGATTTTGATCAAATTTACCGAAAAGGGGTTTCGAGGGGCAAAAAATCGATTTAGCTAGGTTTCATCCCTGGAAAAATTCGTTTTCCTATCGATTTTATCATTTTAAAAAACAGTTTTTTTAACGTCATAAAACAGTGTCGTATTGTGAGTAGGCTTTGGAAAAAACAAACTATTTTCATTATTTATGTCAAAATTACTCTGACAGTCAATCTTTAACTTATTAAAATAATCAGTAATTATTTGAAAAGTAAAAAAATAACAACAATAAAATCTAAACAAAATTATGTAAGTAGTTTTAGCTAATATTTAAATAATTAGGTATGTTATTTTTATATTACCTATATAAAATGTGTAGTATAGGTAAGTAGGTACGTTAAATGTAGTATGACGTATAATCTTACCTAGACCTTTTTTTCTCAAAAACGATTAACGATTTTGATGAAATTTACAGAATGAGGATTTTTCGGGGCGAGAAATTGATCTAGGTAGAAATTTTGGTCCCAGAGGGGAGCAATTAAAAAAAAGGTGTTTTTTTATTTATTATAACTCGCTCAATTAAAGTCAGATTGATTCGAAGTCTATTTCTACATAGATTTTATATAATATATCACAAGTGTTAAAATTGTAAATGAACACTAAGAAGTGTCTTGCACAATATGTAAATAATGACAAAACGGCGGCCCGAAGGGCCACACTTCTGGCGCCGCGGGTCTGTGTAAAAACACATCGATTTTTAAAAACTATTGTTAAGATACATACAAAAACGTTTTGCGTATCTAAAAATTGGCACGGCGGCCCAATGGGTCGCACTTCTAGCGCCGCAGGCATGTGTATCAAAACACATCGATTTTTAAAAACTATGGTGAAGATACATGCAAAAAAAGTTTTGCGCAGGTTATAGTCTGACGTTTGTTATTAAAAGAATCGATTTTTGTGAGTTTTTCAGTAGGTATACCTATGCAAAAAAAAGTATTTGAAATTTATTGGAAGTTGTTAAGATGACATCACAGAGAAAAAGTACTTCGATAAAGTTGATATTTGGTAATAATGCTTAAAATTGGATTGTTAAAATGGTAACGGGCGAGCAAAATTTCATCTGATTCGAACATTTTTACAAGATATTCAATCTATGAAAATCGGTTTTTGCGAGTTCTTCAGTCAACAAAACAATAACGGCGGTAGATTTGAAAATGGCGACCTAAATAATATCTACAGGAAAAAATGCTTGATTCAAGTTGATACTTAGTTTTTACGCTTAAAAATACACATAGGTAGTTAAAATATCAGAAACAATTATTTTAAATTATGTTACAGAAATAAATTCGTTTCGGAATAATATTCTGAGAAAATAATATCTCACAGCATATTAAGTACTGTTTTTATTGAACTCATCCGAGCAAAGCTCGGCCACCCAGATATTTATATTATTAAACGAGCAAATCTTGTATATATGTACCTATATAAATATTTTCTCGAAAACGGCCCTAACGATTTGGATGAAATTTACTGAAAAGGGGTTTTGGGGAGCAAAAAATCGATCTAGCTAGGTCTCATCCCTGGAAAAATTCGTTTTCTTATCGATTTTATCATTTTAAAAAACAGTTTTTTTAACGTTATAAAAAAGTGTCGTATGGTGAGTAGGCTTTGGAAAAAACAAACTATTTTCATTATTTATGTCAAATTACTCTGACAGTCAATTTTTAACTTATTAAAATAATCAGTAATTATTTGAAAATATGTAGGTACATACGTTATGTAGTATGACGTATAATAATATTATCTACTTATAGGTATGTAATTTTTTTTCTTAAAAACGACTAACGATTTTGATGAAATGGGAACTTTAAGTACTATTTTTTTTGAACTCATCCGAGCAACGCTCGGTCATCCAGATATTTTTATGGTAATAAAGTAAATTCTGTGACACAGTGCTGGATGCATACCGGATCTACTGTACTACGTTTTTTGAAGATTAAATAATATCATACGACTTACGAGTAATAGATTTAGTCTTATGATAATTTAATAAATAATGCAGTTTCAAAAATATTTACTTACAAAAGCTGCGCATTTGTAAAAAAACAAATGATATGAGAAGATATTATTTTTATATTACTGCATTTTTCGAAGTTAATGTGAAATGCATTATAAAAAATGTTTACTTACCGATTTGACTGCCGATTTCATAGCAGGATTTGTCTGAAATAAGCAAATTCACATAAATTGCAATATGGCTTTTAAACACACAATAAGCAAAAAAAAACTTCTTCAAATTCTGAAGTCAAAATACCAGCACAGGAATATCCCAAGCGCCATTTTACGAATTCCTAATTATAGTGGTCCCTTGCTATTCCAGGATAATTTGTACCAGAAAAAGATCGCTTAAAATAGGGACAAAAATATAATAAACTAGCCTTCACCTGCGGCTTCGCTCGCATGTTTTGACGGAAACCTGACCTTTCCGTTACAATTTTGTATACCAATTCAAAATAATTTTAAGTTGTTCTGTGTTCAGATTTAGCAAATGTCACAAAAAGCGCACAAAAATTAGATAAGTGCTGACATCTATTCATACAAATAAAAACTATTATTATTATGATTTTATTCGCCGATACCGATTGTTCTGTTGCCGATTATTATTATTAGGCCGATACCGCTATTGGCCGATATTACAGTACATATACAGGGTGATTCCAAAGTTGACGTTACCCTTTCACCAGCGAATAGGGCTTCAACAAATAAGATTTTTTTTCCTTTGGCACTTTTTTGAAATATCAACATTAACGGAGATACAGGGTGTCAAAATTTTATTTAAAAAATTAAAATTTATTAATAACTGCCAAACCACTTGAGATATTTAAGAAAAATTTTGTAAAAAAATAAAATACATATGTATGTATTCAAAACTTAATTTTAGGTGCCCATTAAACAGTTTTTATTTTTTTACTCGAAAACAAGGAATTCAATAATAATTTTTATTTTTAGAAAAATCAGTTTTTTTTCTACGCGCGCCACTGGTCAACCCAAAAATATTTTATTTATTGAAGAATTTCCCTCCTATTGACACCTACAAAATTTTTCTTAAATATCTCAAGTGGTTTGGCAGTTATTAATAAATTTTAATTTTTTAAATAAAACTTTGACACCCTGTATCTCCGTTGATGTTGATATTTCGAAAAAGCGCCAAAAGAAAAAAAATCTTATTTGTTGAAGCCCTATTCGCTGGTGAAAGGATAACGTCAACTTTGGAATCACCCTGTATATGTGCCGATACCGATAATCAGCCACAAGGCCGATACTGATATCGATCGATCCCTAATTCCTATCATATTTATTTAGATGTTATTGGCCGTTGGCTTCGATGTAGGTATATTTTTAATTTTAAAATAAGCAAAAGCGAGCTCATATTACTGCAGGGACTCGAAACATGAATATTCGGATAATGAAGACCCCCTGTACTTATTGTAAGAATTTTTAAATTAAAAAACTCGGGTCGCAGTGCCAAACCCTGCCGACAATATAGTGTATTTGCTAACACAGGCATTGTGGCATTATTATGTGAACATAAGTTTGTTTTTTGACAAAATAAAAAATTTAACCCCTTAATACATCCCTTAAAATAATTAAATTTTTCTAAATTTCAATATTAGACATGGATTTTATCAGTACAACATCTGCACCAAATTAAATACACCCTTCCATAAGTAAATCCGTATCAATAAACTAGTGTTTTCATAAAATTTGAAAGTCCGGTCCTGTCGGGCCGATTTTATTAAAATTTTAGCAGCACATTTTAATCTCTACTAAAGAGTTAAATTTCAATTTTGAAACAATTCTGACAGTTTTTTCGGTATTTTTGGGCCCAAAAACTTTTTAGAACCCCTAAATACAACCCTGAAAATGGTCCGATCGGGCCCATTTTAAATAGGCTTCGTGCGGTGATGGATTCCAACGTACCTACCAAATTTCGTTAAAATCAATTAACTCTTTCGAAAGTTATTGCCCACACACACACACACATATATATATATACATATATAAATATATACATACATATATATATAAACATTTTCAAAAATGGTGCCAAAGTGTTCAGGAGGCTATGAAACGTCGAGAAATTTTGGTCCGACCCCTAGGTCCCGCCATCCGACCGACGCCAATAGTGTATGTGCCATATGGCAAATACACTAGTAAGGACAAATTTTACAACTAGTATAAAACAAAAACTTACTTTATCCTTGACGTTCTTGACGAATTCTTTGTATTGCTGTTTGAGTTTTGAACTAGATTTTTCCGAGTAATTGCTTGCCTCCATTTCGAATTCGTCAGAAAAACCAAGGCCCTTGTTTAACATTTCCAAACGTTCTTCAATAAACTACACATAAAAAAATGTCAGAGTTAAAAATGTTTACATTTCGTAAAATAATAATAACAATTACGGATTTATTAGTAATAATTATAAACAACTTATTGGCTTTTAATTTTTAATAACATCGACGTTTCAAAGATTGTATCTTCTTCTTCAGGATTAAAAATGTGAGCTTTTTCCAATATATCGATAAAAATATTAATGTATTGAATTACTATAATATGCTTTTTTTAAGTATTGATATACAGTCGAACTTTGATAACTCGAACCATGACTTGCCACAAAAAAAATTCGAGTTATCAAGATTTCGAATTATCAAATAATATTAATTTTCACTCTTGACGCTATTGCCAACCAATTTTGCTTGAGTTATCAGAAATTCGAATTATCGAAGTTTGAATGAATTGTAAATTATAGACGCTCGATATCGAAGTTCGACTGTAGATTGATAATTTGAAACATCGATACATTAATATTTCAATTTACCGATTTATCAATAATTTTAATATGTTGACAAACAGGGTGAATTATATCAATTCCTTTTAGCCTCAAGTTCTTAGCTTTACACTTGTTTCCTATGGTTTAAGGTTGTTCGGACAGTACTCCGTAAGTCATAATAGAATCTAAATTTTTTTTTTACTAAAATTAAAAATTTTAATACATAAATTCATTATTATAATTTAGACGTTAACTATCATTATTTTTATTTGGATTAATTTAATAACTTAATTACCAAAAATAATAAATAAATCTCTTTTGACTCAAGTATTTTTTCACATAAAATAGATCTGGCAACATCGCGTTTAATAGCTGTTTGTTTGACAGCTGTTTATGTAAATCTTGCTGTATAGTGTTCAGTTGTAATTTGTATTTTATCTATAATATTACAATGAATAATGCAAATCAATTTAGACACTTGCGAGAAAAAATATCAGAAATTGGAAAAAAAATGTAAGTGAGAGCGTGAAAAGACTACATACGCAATATAAAAATTTAGACGTATAATTACCAAGTAGACGACGAATCGTCGATTTGGAAAAATTAGCTGCGGAAATGTGGTGTATGATATGTGATTGGCCTTTATCTTTTCGTTTTCTCGTACAAGAAGATATTTGTGGACTAGCAAGTGTCTATCATTTGAAATGTTCTAAGTGTGAAAGAATACGTCAGGCGAAAAGTTCAACCAGTGAGGGAACTGGTTATATGTTAAAATTTTTTTTGTTTCATTTTTTTATTTTGCCGCAGTTTATAAATTAAAAAAAATTAATTTCTTTTCATAAAAAAAACGACCCATAGAAATAAACAGAACTCATTACAATTCAAAGTTGGCGCGTTTTATTTTACGTGACGTTGCCACACTTTTGTGAGTCACGTGACTTATTCATTTTTAAGCATGGCGGACTGACATTTTCGTGAATTTTTTGTCATTCTTATTAAGATATTTTTAAAAGCCTTCGTCAGAAAATTTTTATTTTATTTTTAACGTATTCTACGAAATTTGATTAATAAAAATAGAAGTTTTTTGTTTTTTCATCTTTATCAGGAGAGGCTACATAATTCGGTATATGTGCATTTTGTCCACATTCTCTATAGACTACATGTTAAATTTCCGTTTTTTAATAATTAATTACGCGATAACCCTTCGTCAGATTTGTTTAAAAAAATTATTTTAGACGTATGTGATAGCAATTAATAACATATTAAAAAATTAGCTTTTAATCTTATAAGTGCATTAATGTCCGAACAACCTTAACTGAACTTATATCGTCACCCCTATCCAGGATTTATTTTATTTATTTATTGTAGATTATAGACGCGTTGACAACTCAGGTCATTAGCGTCTTCAACGCAACAAATAATCCATTTGTGTATTAGAATCCACTAGCCGATATACACAAACCGACTGGTACGAGCTCCGGTCTTTGGGAGCGCTAATTCCCACAAAACATTGGAATGCAAACTACATTCCAATGTTTCCCCTGAGGGATATCCAGGATTTATATAACTTATGTTTTATCAGCGTTTGTTTATTTATTTATTTACTGTAGATTATAGACGCGTCGACATCTCAGGTCATTAGCGTCTTTCAACTACACTAAATAACAACTATCTTAAAACTAAATAACATCACAAAACATCCATGAGCGCAGGTGGGATTCGAACCCACAGCAGTCCAGTCCAGAGGTTGCGGCACTAAGCACGCTAACCACTAGGCTATCAGCGTTTGTATTTCTAATAAATTCGTATTCGTTGTTTATGTTAATTTACAATGGTGCCAACGCAAAAAAAAATTAAAATCTAACCTGTTGAAAGATTTGCAACTGCAACATTTTCCTAAGAAATGGTTGCATAGCAGCCGATCTCGATTCAATAAACGCTTCTGAATTGAAAGTAATTTTCTTCCCGGTCTGAAACTTCAAAGCGTCTCTGTAACCACCTATGAGCTGAACGAGAGCACGCAGAAACGCTCTTGAAACGCCATCGCCCAATAACGTTGAACGGTTTCTTAATTGACGCTTTAGCGAACTAACCTACAATTAAAGACGTCCAGTAAAACGCAATTTTTTTAAAAAAAAGTGTGTGTGTCAGCTCCGACGCACGACTGGAGTTTACTCCTTAAGTACGGTTGTCTTTGACTATGCAGTAGGCAAACATACATACTCACATGCGTCAACTGTCGCGCAGCATACCCTGTACACGTCGGCTGTATACAAGTATACACATACATTGAAAGGTGCGCAAGGTATGTTGCGCAGAAAAACGTAACGCTTTTTAGTTAACGCTTGTATAAATTTTACTCCTCATAAAATTTCCATACCGGGGGCCTTATATGAAAAACGATTCTTAAGGAGTAAACTCCAAAAAGTTTATTTTTTAACAAGTGCCGTTTTTGAAGAACAACCAGCTAAAATTTCTAATGCACAGTTTCTGATGACTTTCAGCTTTAAATCTAGATTTAAGACCGTCATTTGTTTTAAGTAAATGGCGATCTGAATCCAGTAGCCGACTTTTCGAAAGAACTTCTCGATCTCTAAGTACGTAACGATTGTGCTTTATTAAAGAAAACCGAAATAAAATTTTAAAAATATCAAACTTGAACAAAAAAGAACTTACGATTTCTGGAGGAAGAGTTTCTAAATCGTTAAATGGAGTTTCAATGGTGTTGTTGTCGGCGTCCAAAATTACCACGTCTCCAATATCGGATTTTCTCACTTTCTAAAAACAAAATTATTTATTTTCTTTAACGATGAAAGTATTTTATTTTTTTTACTGAACTAGCTAAAAATATAGCAGATCGGTTAATTTATCGATCGATCATTAAACCATCTTATAAAAGTGTACGAATATTTAGAGTTAAATGATTCAATGACCCATTTTCCTGAGAATAGTTTTTTCAATTATCCACGAGAGGCAGTACTTGTGGTCGGTACAAACATTATTTATTCCCATTGTGTCATGTCATTTTAGTGGTATAACTTAAATATTAAATTATTATTATTATTAAATTAATTAAATAATTAAGTATACCACTAAAATGACACGACACTAATGGGGAATAAATAATGTTTGTACCTACCACAAGTGCTGCCTCTCGTGGATAATTGAAAGAATTACTCTCAGGAAAATGGCTCATTCTTGGTAAGCGTAAAACAAAATATTCTATAAATATAATAGACACACGAACGTTGGTTACAAACATGACGTCGAACTTGAATGGCAAAAAAAAACGTTTTTACTTGAAAATTTGAATTTCAAACGTTTTTAAGTTCCAGAACGGTTTCTCGCAATTCTGCGCATTTAAATTAATAGAAAACTTAATAAAAGTTATTCCAAAGTCGACCCTATTCTTCAACCAAAATCCGCAGCTTAAAAATTTATGCATTAAGAAATAAATTTACTATGCACTTACCAAAAAATGGGCTGACATATTTTTATTTTATTTGTAGTAATAATTAAATAGTTAATAATAATAAAACTGCAATACTATAAAACACTAACCTCAAATACCATCTTTTGTTTCCGGTACAGACATAAAAAAAAAAAAACAAAAACAAAATAACTTAACCAAATGAAAAAATAACAAAGTACTGCTGATTTTGACAAACAAACTTTCAAGTTTCAATTCGCATAAATTTAATTAAAAACATTAATGAGATTGCAACCGCCCCCCTGTATGTAAATACGCCCCTGCACAAGTGTTAGTAATGACTACCTAAATATCTCCAAATAACGCGATCAAAAATTAACTAAAAGCAATAAATCTATCTATCTATTAAGAGAAATCAAAATAAAACTCACCTTGAATACTGCATCGGGCACTCCAATAAGAAAAGGCATCGGAGCAAGGAGATAATCTTTGAGCGTCATCGGTAGAACTGGTATAAAAATATGCTGCCATATCATCGGGTAGATGATATCGTTCGCCGACTGTACGCAAGCACTCAATCGCGACAGCTTCTTCGAAGTGAATATAATTCTCCGTTCATACAGCATCGATGCAAACACTACCATCATATTATGACTATCTACTGCGCTATAATATTCTGTTAAATTTCTCTGCAACAACACAAAATGAAAAGAAATGAAAATTATTCGACATAGAGTTGAGACATACAGGATTTTTGCGAACTTAATATACAATCAAATGCTTCGATGTATAAAAAGGTGAAAAAAACAATACAGTCGAACTTCGATAACTCGAATTCTTGATGGGCTTGAGAATGGCCGATCGTGTAGCAGTGCTGTTGTTTACATGGCGTTGCTATAGTTCCTCTATTACAAGTCCCCAGTTCCCGGGTTCTAGCCCGAGAGCTGGTAAAAGTGTCAATTGGATTTTCAATTTATTATTAAAAAAAAAAATAATGAATTGAAAATATGAATTGGTGCTAGGCCCAAATAACCTTAGCTGTTGGTGGTCTTTAAAACACAATTTCGAATTCTGGATAACTCGAACAAAATTGGTTGGCAATAGCGTCAAGAGTGAAAATTATTATTATTTGATAACTCGAAGTCTTAATAACTCGAATTTTTTTTGTGGCATGTCATGGTTCGAGTTATCGAAGTTCGACTGTATTTTGAAATGTCCAAATAAAAAAAAACAGCTTACGTTTTCCGGTATGCTCGGTAATTGGAATTGAGTTGGAGACTGGCAGGTAAAAGTCTGTGAAAAAAGGGCACATAGACGTTAAAAATGTTTAAATCAATATTAAATAGTAAAGGAACCTGTCATGTTGTCTTCTTGCGAGTTTTTAACTTCCCATAGGAAGTTATTGTAGGTAATGGGTCCGAAAATCGAAATCAAAATGTAAAGCAAATTTTTATGTTTCAAGGTTACTACACTATTTTTAGAAAGATGTTTGTGTGTATGTGTGTGTGTACGTACGTACGTGGTCATTTCTTTCTAAGACGAAATTTCGAGAATGAAAAATGATATCGACTATGTTAGGGTGCCAATCGATGCGTCTTAACGTAAATATGATTTGAAAGAAATTTTTTCAAAATCGGTTCAGCCGTTATTTTTCCTTAACCAAATAGACTCCAAAAAAGTAGATTTTACACAATATCTCGCGAATAAAAAATTATATCGACTTCGTAAGGCGTGTTAACGTCATTTTGATCCGAAAGAAATTTTATAAAAATCGGTCAAGCCGTTTTTTTTTTGTTTAAATAGAACAACTGCAAAAAAGTAGATCAGAGGCCCGGGGCGAGCCCCCCCCCCTTGTCCGCCACTGTTGCAGACAGAGGTCTTGTTGCTGTTTTACATATTTAATTATAGAAATATTCTGAGATACTAAGTTTTGATCGAAGAGTTTTCAATTTTTTTTTTTTTGATTTCGTGATCGAAATAATTAAGTCTTAAATATTTAAATGATTTTAATTAAGAACAATATAAATAATGAAGTAATAAATAATTGTGTGAAAATAAAAGTGCAAATAAATATTAACATTACAATCAAAAAATTATTACTATGCGAAAAAAAAATTATTACAAGTTGTTGTTACAACATTATCTCATTTATTTACATTAGAATACAATTAGTGTTTGCGTAAAACGTAATAATTATTGTTAAAACACTGTTGAAAACTGTTCAAATATTTGATTTTTCAAAGACAATAATAATCCCTGTATCATTGTGTGTATAAAAGGAATTTGGAAATTATGTAATTCACTGTCACTTGTAAATAAGACACTACCAAAGTTATTAAATTTTATAAAAAAATTAATGAGCGCTTTCGACATCTTCAGATCGGTGTTAACAAATTAACAAATAAATGAAGAATAAAGAGATATTTTATTAGAGACGAGACAAAACAAAAATAAAACAAATTACAAATGAATAAACAACTGTCTCAAGTTGGTATTGAACAGAGACAAACGTAACAAAGTGTTTAATGCGCATGTCAGTTTTACAATTTCATTTTGGTATCATGTCTAGAGCATGTACCGAAATGATCGTTCGGAAACCGTTCACAAACTATCACAAATTCGGTTGGAGCGCTTTAAGAATTGTCCACAAACGATCACAAGTTTGGTTGGAACGCGTTCTATCCACTGCGCATGAGCGTGGCGGTAATATTACGGTATTCAGAGTGGTTGGAACAAAGCTCGATATTGTGTGTGAATAAGTTATCCGATCGCATCTTAAATTTTATAGTACAGTAGAACCTCGTTTATCCGGCCTTCGATCAACCGAGTCTCCGCTTTGTCCGAGGCAATTAGTTCTTAAATATATTGAGGAACAGCCGGAAAGTAATGCAAGTGACCTCTAATATTGATGAAACGGTAGCAAGATATTGCAGCTAAAAAATGAATGAGCAGGTTTTATGGACTATGAGCAGGTATTATGGACTTTCTTAAGCCGCGTTAGTGACAAGTTACACGTTTCACTTTATAGTAATTAAAAATGATTAAAATTTTCGAATTTTGTATTTTTCTTCCGTGTTATCCGAGTTTTCGCTTATTCGATCCCCATATTACCTCGGATAAACGAGGTTCTACCGTATAATAATCTAAGATGTGATCAAATAACTATTCACACACAATATTATGACGATTAAAAATTTGTTAGACCTCGCGCGGCGAAAGATGAAGCCACCGCGTCATAGTAACGTGAATGCATTGCGCCCGCCTTCTAGCTTGCTATTGGCATATTTATTGTCATGAATAGCAGTTTGCCAAAATTGTACCTAACGTCATAAAACCCAATGTGCAGTTTTGTGTACACGGCACTGTCTGCGGGCAAGCAGGCGTTCACTAGCATATTATTGATGACGTGCCTGGCTTCATCTCTCACCGCGGGCACTCTAACACCGATCTGAAAATGACTACATTATGTCGAAAGCGCTCATTAATTTTTTAATAAAATTTAATAATTTTTGAAGTTTTTTTTATTTTAAGTGACTGTGAATAATAATCCCAATATACGTACACTCTGGTCGTCATTGAATTTCACTCGAAGAGGAAAACCGGGCGCTGGTACTTTTGCTTTGTAAATGGCACTTAGGAAATCCCACAGCTGTTCTGATTTTGGACTCTGCGTCAACACTGCTATATCGTTTAGAAATCTGCAACAATGAAAGCAACAATCGTGCTAATGCAAACAGTAAGTCCAAGCATTTTAGGTAAAATAGGTCTGAAACGTTGAAAAAGTTTATGTAAAGCCAGGGTCGGATTGTCGAAAAATTGATCGACTTTTATAGAAAGAATTAGATTACAAGCGTTACCTGAAGTTTTCATTTTAATTTTGTGAACATTATTGACTGTCTTGAAGAATATGTACCTATTTGAACATTCTTCACATACAAAACCCATTTTTCAATCGCTATCAACTATCCATATTAGTATACAGAGTTCACTAGTCAGTTGTTAAGTTCGTTTAGGTGTGTATCAAACGACATCAAGATAGGGTATTCGACCAATCAGAATGGACCCTGACTTCACGGCCTAGTCGCTTGTCAGCGTCCCTGACCAGTCAGCAACTGATATTATTCATACATAAGAAGTTTCACTTCGGTCGTGTGTGTCGCGACACATGCCTTTTTTTATCTCCCGCTGTCCCTTGAAGCGCTCGCTTTTCAAAATGAGTAAAAAGCTATGTTTGCGTATCTATTTATCCTCCAATACACTCGATTAATCAAACCGCATGTAATTTTTCAATTTCACAAATTATTATCGAGTAGTCCGCCCTAAACTCGCGGTGGATCAACAATTAAATATAATAATTATTAATTAATTCAACAATGAATTTTTAATCCACAAGGCATCCACTAGGTAGTGAATAGTATTTCTTAACATAGCAGTCAGCATATTATGCCATCATGATTGTTAAACGTCAAACGATTTTTATAAGATATATACGGAAAAAATCAGAAGCCACTGTCGGGACTTGAACCCGAAATTCCCAGTTTCCGGCTGGTTGAGTTATCACTTACTCACACAGTGCCACTATGTAGTGGATGCCTTGTGGATTAAAAATTCATTGTTGAATTAATTAATAATATTATATTGTCCACAATTACCTAACTCATATATTGTTATTTAATTAAATATAAATAGGATCAGTTAATTCTTCAACGATTAGTCACTTCGGTTGTACAAATATTCGTTGAACCGTTTTTTTAGCGTTTTCTGAATAAAAGATAAATAACATGCAGTCAATGACTCACTTGTAGAAGGCCGCGTGCCACGGTAAAAAACTCAATACCACAAGAGCTGTTTCCGTTTTTGGATCGTGTCTGCAGAATCCGAACGTCCATTTTGAATCGATATTGGTCAGAACGAATGAGTAATGCTGGACAGCCGAACTGCAACGAAAAAAAGATATGTAATAAAAAAATTCATCTTTCTTGTAATTGCTAAATCGCGCACAAGTGCGTGTGTATTTTATTTATTTCGGGTGAGCGATTTCTGGAACAACAGGCACCGCTACGCTCTCGGTAACGGCACTATCTTACTTGTACACTATTACAATATGTCATTATTTATCGCTATGCCTAATTAACAGCGTTGGAACACTTTCCTGAAGTTTCAGAGGGGCATCGCAGTGAGAGACGAAGTAGCCAAAACGCATACTGTAGGCGTACACTTTTTTTGCGATATCTCACTCTAATATCGCCTCGTCTCATTTCGAGACATGGACCGCACTTATGATATAGAGTAAAGTCGGAAAGTATAATTTTATTTAATACTTACAGTGCGAGTGTACATTCGATAGGCAAGCAAAAACCGATCATATATTATTGCAGTAAAAATTTCTGTGCATTAGTACGTATTATGGAACGCTCTGAGAGTACTGTTGAGAAGGATTACAGGCAGGGAAATAAAAAACGACTCAGGTTATGGGTTCCTCGAAAAGCGAGGAAAGGTTTTCGCGGAAAAATTAGCAAACATGATAATTTCAGTGAGTTTTAATAATTTAAAAAAAATAATTATTCGAAAATGTAATAGTTTTAAAACTTTGCTTCTGTTTCTACAATAATATAGAAAAATTTGGAGCATACAAGTAATTCAAGAATTACAAGGAGCGATATTCATGTAGGTATTGTGTGTAAACGGTTTTACCGAACATAGGGAAAATAAGATGGCCATGCTTTTTTCTAAGAATGAAACTAGAGATAATGAAAAAGTTATGCAAAGAGTAAATTAATTTTCTTCGTCGTATAAATCTTTGTATGCGTGGAAATGGTGGACACTTTGACTACTTTTTATGAGATATTTATTTATTTCTATTCATGTTTTAGTAACTTTACTTCATTTTGTAAAAATTACTGAGAGTTATTAAAATGCAAATTTCTCAAAAACCATGAGAGTAATCGAGTCTTATTAAGAGTCTCTTTTTTGTAGCAAATAAGTTACTGAATCTAAATTTTATACTTAAACCCCTTTTCTTCCATTGGCGTAGAAATTTGAAACGTTCAAATATTAAAAAACCCGAGTTCTACGCCTATGGATTAATATTAATCATAATTTTGATATGGGTTTTTTTGTATCATAAAACTATGTCAACGTGCCAAATTTTAGCAAAATCGCACAAGCCGTTTTAAATTTATAACAAAAAAACGATTTCAAAATTGTAACTTCAGGGCCGTATAGCGCCCAAACTAAGCAATTTTGTAAGAAGGTAAGTTTGCTTAAATCGGCTTATTTTGGTCTCAGAAACATGTGGTAGGCGTGTGTTAAGTGTCTTTGAGGACACCCTGTATACCTATGGCAGCCATTTTGAAAACTGACGTAATTTTTTTTTTGTCTTGTAAAACTCAAATATCAATTTTCAATAGGATAGGATAATTTTAGAAAAAAAGTATCTACATATGGCCGCCATTTTAAAATATGACGTCATTTTATTTTTTTGTGTCCTATGAAACTCAAATACCGATTTTCAAAAAGATCGGATAAATTTTACAAAAAAGTACATATGGCCGCCATTTTGAAATCTGACGTCATTTTATTTTTTGTGGAAACTCTCAAATATCAATTTTTAAAAGGATTGGATAATTTTTACAAAAACTACATATGGCTGCCATTTTGAAATCTGACGTCATTTTAATTTTTTGTGTCCTATGAAACTCTCAAATATCAAATTTCAGAAAGATCGGATAATGTTTACAAAAATGTACATATGGCCGCCATTTTGTAATCTGACGTCATTTTATTTTTTTGTGTCCTATGGTACTCTCAAATATCAATTTTTAAAAGGATCTGATAATTCATACAAAAAAGTATATTTGGCCGCCATTTTGAAATCTGACGCCATTTTAATTTTTTGTGTCCTATGAAACTGTCAACTATCAATTTTCAAAAGGATCGGATAATTTTTACAAAAAAGTACATATGGCCGCCATTTTGTAATCTGACGTCATTTTATTTTTTGTGTCCTACGAAACTCTCAAATATCAATTTTCAAAAGGATCGGATAATTTATACAAAGGAGTAGATACGACATATCTCCGCCATTTTGAAATATGACTTTATTTTATTTTTTTGTGTCCTATAAAACTCGCAAATATCAATTTTCAAAATGGTCGGATAATTTTTCCAAAAAGTACATATGATGACCGTCATTTTGAAATCTGACGTCACATTTTTTTGTGTTCTATGAAACTCTCAAATATCAATTTTCAAAAGGATCCGATAATTCTTACAAAAAAGTACATATGGCCGCCATTTTGAAATTTGACGGCATTTTATTTTTTTGTGTCCAATGAAACTGTCAACTATCAATTTTCAAAAGGATAGGATAATTTTTACAAAAAAGTACATATGGCCGCCATTTTGAAATCTGACGGCAAAATGTTTTATGAAAAGAAAACGGTCCTGAGGTAGGATTTTTTAACACAAGCAAATCTTGATTTTAAAGATGTATCAACTTTTTGTGAGAATATTTTTATAAACATTATCGTCGTACGAACACAACGTAACCCTAGCATGTGCGTGCCTAATACGTGATTCACCCTTTTTTCAAGTACAAAAATGTTTTCATTTAAAAAGTTCGTGAACTGAATATAAAATCTGAATATAGACATATACGAGTAAATATATTATTCAATTTTTGACCACTTTCCTCTACTATATACAAAGACGTTTATCGTAATTTTGCGTTCGCAGGCGGAGTTAAATAGCAGTTTGAATTTACTGTCACCAGTTGGCATCACCTCACGATGCAAAAAAAAGCCATTGCAAGGGTACCGCTCCCAATAGATTACACCAATTTTTTGGAAATATTCGAATTTTTTTTGAACTTTTCCGAAAAAGGAAGGTTCATTTTCGGTTTCTGATGAAACAGTTTTGTCAAATAAGTATTAATAATGTTGTAGCGTGACTTCAAAAATTAGCATTTTTCGCGCAATTATTGTCAATTTTTTTCTAGTAAATCATACATAAATTAAAAAAGTACTCCATTAGAAACCAAGATTGGTCTTTTATCTTCCTTATAGAAAAATAATTTTGGCAAAATGTTGACTAATAACTCAATAATCAATTGGGAGCCGAAGCCTTATTTTGTGTGTAATCTCGGAGCGTTCCAACAGCACTATGCATTTTAAAATTATAAAAAAATATATACATAAGTATTTGTATTTCTCATAACGAATTCTTTCATTTGATATGTCACATGATGCACTTGAAAAATTCTTTTTTTTTTAATTTACCCCCCAAAATCAGAATTCGTTTATTTACGCTATATACGTCCGTGATAGTCACCGAACTCTATATTTGTACCAAATTTCAACTTTTTTCGTCCAGTAGATTCGAAGAAAATAAACTGTGACAGACAGACAGACAAACAGACACGAGACTGATCCTATATTCTATAAGGGTTCCGTTCCCACTTTGAGGGGTTGGGAGAGGGCAGTATAGCCTAGTGGTTAGCATGCTTGGTGCCGCAACCTCTAGACTGGACTGCCGTGGGTTCGAATCCCACCTGCGCTCATGGATGTTTTGTGATGTTATTTAGTTTTAAGTTAGTTGTTATTTAGTGTAGTTGAAAGACGCTAATGACCTTAGATGTCGACGCGTCTATAATCTACAATAAATAAATAAATTGAGGGGTTGGAGGGGGAAAATCACAGATGCTTTTAGTTTCCTCGCGAAACCCAGCCTGCATACGAAATTTCAACTTTCTAGAAGTACGGGAAGTACCTTAGATTTTTGATAATCATCAAGTGAGTGAGTGTTAATAAAATCTAAAGTAGTACGGCTATAAAAATTTGGTACATTAGTAATTACATAAACTTGGTGGCCCCACTTTAACCTGAAAGTTAAGAGGGTTCAAAAATGCGCCAATCGCCCAGTGGCGGCGTTAGAGGGTGGGCCATGGCCCACCTTAAACTGTCTTGACCCACCCTGAAATAATCCCCAATCTCTAGTTTATCTTTTAAACACGTTTTTAACCCTCGAAATTTCAACAATTTTTCTTGTAAATTCTATATAGCAAGTAATCTGGGTTAAAATATTGACCAGCACTGAAATTGTGGGAACAAATGTAAATGGCCCACCTTCAAAACATCGTTTGGCCCACCCTAGCGCCGCCACTGCAATCGCTTCGAGAAAAGGTAGGCTAGGCAGTGCCCGACTTGGTGGGTGCTGCACTGCCGTGCACCCAGATCTGGTAATTATTATGTGGCAAACCCAATTTTGTATTTTCTGTATATTATAGTGTTGATCCAATGTCAATAGTAACGTTGAAGGAAAGTTTAGTTGAGGAACTTGTACATGCTTAAACTGATACATTTTTAGAGTGTTGGGTCTCCAAGTCACTATATGAATATTATGAAGTATTAGAAATACCTTGTATTATGTCCGTCTTGTGACTTCTTGTGAATTTACACTACGCGTTTCAGCAACGAGTTGCCATCTTCATCTGAAGATGGCAACTCGTTGCTGAAACGCGTAGTGTAAATTCTCAAGAAGTCACAAGACGGACATAATACAAGGTATTTCTAATACATCATAATATATGATTAAACTGTTCTAATTTGTTTTAAAATGATGAAAATATTTTTTTCGAAATGTTGGCCATTATAGCGTAACATTGGTAAAGCTTTATTATTTGATTCTCAACTAAACTTTCCTTCAACTATTAATTTTTATTAAATTGTTATAACAATGCGGAAACCTCATGGAGCGAGATTTACTCGCACTTGACTGCTTTTTTTCTTTTTTTTTGAAATTGTTAAATTGTGTTTTAAAGACCACCAACAGCTAAGGTTATTTGGGTCTAGCACGAATTCATATTTTCAATTCATTATTTTTTTTTTATAATAAATTGAAAATCGAATTGACACTTTTACCAGCTCTCGGGCTAGAACCCGGGAACTGGGGATTTGTAATAGATTTATTATTTATTGTAGATTATAGACGCGTCGACAACTTAGGTCATTAGTGTCTTAATTACATTAAATAACAACTTCCTTAAAACTAAAAGACATCACACAAACATCCATGAGCGGAGGTAGGATTCGAACCCACGACAGTGTGATCTAAAGGTCGGCCGCGCTAACCGTTACACCACACTGTCCTCAGATTTGTAATATAGAGGAACCATAGCAACGCCATGTAAGCAACAACACTGCTACACGCTCGGCCATTCTCAAGCCCCTTTTTTGAGTCTACACAATCGTCTCAATACGTAATTCTATATTTTTAAGTATCCAGTTGTGGGTGTTCAGTATTCAGTGCACATAGAATAACAGCGTAACGTGACGTTCAGTCATTCATATTATTATAAAGACACGGCCTCCACACTTGGACAACTGAACAAAACGACTGACCTCCATTATACATATATATAATATTATGAATAATTGTACTTGTATTACCTACATACATACATTTCACATACAGGTGATAGATAAAATCCGTGCAACGGATGCTTGCGGAACAAATGGCACCACCATCTGTCAGGGTCGAGGCAAATGCTAATAAAAGGCAATCTATAATTTACGTTTGTGTGCCAACTGATAGTGTACCAAGTTTCGTCAAATCTGGTACACCGAGTTTCGAGTGCGATACCCATTTAAACAGACAGACAGTTCTGGAAACGTTTTCGCGACTAAATATCAAACAAAAGCCGGCAAGAAAACAAAATGACAGACAGCTGTCACAGAGGTCCCGGTTTTAATTAAGGAGAGGGCTACGAAAACATAAATTCAAAGATAAAAATCTTCAAAATTCTTTAGATGAAAGCCAAATGATCTAAGAGACACAAAGCTTTCTTTCTCCGACAAGTTTATGATTTTTTTCATTGCGCATGCGTTAAATATGACTAGTCTCAAGCTTGTTTATTGGAACAGCTGACACGGTGTTTACAGTACGAAAAAAAACAAGTAACTTCAAAAACTTCCTTCGAACCCTCTACAGTATCTATTTGTTATTGGTTCTATACTACAAAAATTACTATCCACAAACTTTTCTGACTGTCAACAAACGGTTTGCAAATCTGTTAGAACAGGGGTCGGCAGCCTGCGGCTTGCGAGCCGCATGCGGCTCTTATGATGTCAAGATGCGGCTCTCCAGTTCCATGCGCAAATATTAATAATTATATTATTTTATATTTTCAAAACTCATAAAACACTCAACAGAGAACAGTGAGAATAGGTTGAGTAGAGAGTATACGGACAGCTGACATTTTTTAAATGTGGCAACACTGTTCTGTTTGTTTAGTTATTGGTGCACTGTGTCGTCAACGATCCTAATCCTATTCCTAATCAAATACCATAATATTGAAATAAAAATGTTAGTGGCTCTTTAAAAACTGAGAAATTTTGTAAATTGTAACTTTTGGATCTTCCGTCTCAAAAGGTTGCCAACCTCGGTGTTAGAACAATTGACTAGTAATCAGGGAGGCTTGACAATAGTCGAGAGTGTAGGGACGTTGTTTATATGACGTTTCAATAGCTCGGAGCTCCTATCTATTACAAGCCCCAGATTCTAATACTAGAACTGGAAAAAGAATATTAATTGAATTTTCAATTTGCTATTAAAAAAATGAATTAGTACTAGGCCCAAATAACCCCAAATGCCGGCCTTAGAAAAAGTAATCAGGGATTTGAATTGAGACAACTGTTGGAACAATAAAAATTTCACAGCGCAACATCCTGACGTCCACGGATATAGTTTGGATTTATGTAGGAAAAAACGTTTTATAATATTTATTGTAATCAGGGATTAGTCGTTCAACACAAGCACCGGCTGATGTTTACGTTTATCAAGTCATCTATCAACCATGCGTTGTCATCGGGCATACGTGTCAATTATCTATATTAGCGCTCGTTTATATAAATAGATCACAACTTCCCACAACAAGCCACTGTTTCCATACATCTGCGCGCACCAATCTGTTTCACTTCTGTCACAGATTCACAGCTACATGCGAGAATTCATATTATACTCGTTTCAAGAATAATTCTTGTTAACCCTTTGAGTTCCTATTTTTGAAGTGAAAACTTCTTTAGGCGCACTTTGCGTTCTTTCTGAATAGTGAATGAAAGTGAACCGCCATGCTCGGGTCGGTGACGTTGAATCGTGTATACTCGGCTCCAGTCGTCATCAGCCACGTTTACTGTCTAACACGGAGTGCATCGTTACAAGAATTACGTTTTTATTATTACGTATTATAATAATATTATAATATTACGTATGTTTTGCATATAATCAAGTTTTCACTTCTGTCGTGTGGTTATAAGCACACACCCACTTTTTTCCCCAACTCATTTGTAGGTTTATTTATTTAATTTAATTTAAAATAATTATGTATAATATATTCAAATTCAAATTATTTATTTCCTCAGTGAAAAAAATATACAAAATAAACAAATGTCTTACAAAAATTAGAGGATTTCCTGCCCAACTTGGAAGACCAGTGCTAGGGAAACATATTATCTTGTGACATAACACTAGGGGGTGGCACCATTTTATGACAAACTGCCATATACAAGAGGAGTCAATACATGTCAAAAATCGCGTGACGTAATAATGGTTCCTAGGATCATATAAATTTAACCTAGGTTCTAGAGAGTCGATAACCTGTCAACCTGTGGATTGCGTGATACCAAAGTTCGCGACCTCGACACAGTCCATTACCTTTGATTTAAACAAACCTAAAAAAAAACAGCATGCAATCCATTCAAATTAGGAGTCATGTAATTCTTCCAAGAAACGTATACACAATCCATCAACAGATCAATAATTATTCAATAATCACAAATCGTTAAAAAACACATTATATAAATTTAAATTAGGAATTTCCCAGCTCGTTCAAATTCTTAGTTTTATGATAGCGATCTTTCACGCGGCTCTGTATACATTTAATTCTGCTCCTGAATGTGAAACGAATTGTTCCTGGGATGAGATCATGAGACCTAGCTAAAATCAATTTTCAGTAAATTTCATCCAAACCGTTAGAGCCGTTTTATCCCCGTCAGCGTTATATTAATTTTTAAGTCAGTGATTTTTGAGTCGAGGTCATTCCAATTCACTAACTTCGTTAAAGAAATATAACTTCAAAAATAAATAAAAAAAAGTTATGAGGTGTCGTGGGACACCCGACAGAAGCTAAGCTTCTTAAGTTCTTACGCATTGTATATATTGTAACAAAACTGTTTTCTGCGTGGGCGGAATAAATATTTATTTAATACAATTAACAATTCAATAACAATAAACGCAACAACTATATGTCAATTCTAACAATCAACACAATAGTAATTCTTAAACAAAGTGAAACACTTCAATAACACTGAACAAATAACTAGATTTATATACTGTATTTATTTTCGCAGTTCAACACGACACTGACTCATGACTGACTCTAATTCCCGTCGTCTCCCTGCTTATATAGAGCTACGTGGCTTAAACACAGCGCGTTCTAGCACTTTCCAGAACGTCTAGCAGGTACTCGTATCTTCGATACCATTCCACGCCTCACCACTGTGACCTTCCCTTCTCAACGCTTCTATTGCAGGCAGTGGCGTAACATCTTGGGGTTTGCTACAATATTTTTTGTTTTCTTATTATAAATATTACAATATAAACATTATTTCCCTTGGCAACAATACGCGCTGCCCAGCCAATGAGGCGCGTTGCATCGTTCCTGACGTTTCACGCTAATGACCTCAGTTGTCGGGCGTCTATAATTTACAATTCATTCCTGACGTTTCACTCTTTTGTGTTAGGTCCCTATCCCAAACGTGCGTTAAGAAGCATAACTTCAAAAAGAGATCCGTACTATGAACCGTTCGGTATTTGTGAAATCGTAGCATATTTTATATGCATATTCATTCTCGCAGGATAATAAAGTCGTCGGAAAATCTAGGCCCGAAAGAAATCACCCCCCCCCACCCATTCGGGGGGGGGGGGGGGCTGTGTGCAGAACCCGCTGTTTGCCGAACAGACTATAATATCAATCAAGCTATTAATAGATTGTGGTCTTATTCGGTCGATAATTTTTGTTTCACATTATTTCCTCCTATAATAATTTATATACCTCAACTTATATTACACTATATTATTATTGAAACAGTTAAGAATAATTTAAAAGTATACAGTAATAGCAAAGTATAGAGCCCCTTGCCTTTCAACTGTGGTGATAGCTTATATAAATTATAATGATAATAACTGGGTAATAACGAAATTCAAAGACCGCGAAATTTCGTTCGTATAACCGTGACACTTTTTAGCCGTGAATTGCATGCAATAAATCACATGTATTATAAACCAAATCATTCGTTTTATAGCCGTTTATTCACAGTAACCGTTTTCGTTATAGAAGAGTTCCATTCTCTTTTCAGTGGAAGCGTTTTTTTTGACGTGAATAATGTCTAATGTGTAATACTGGGGTGGCATTTTAGAAATATTAGATGTAACGGAAACAACCGAAAGTTGTTGACATGTGAAACAAAACACAGCATGTATAACTATGTTAAGGTCTCAGACACAGTAAGTCAGGCATAAGCCAGGTGGGATTCGACAAGCTGTCCTCAATGAAATTATAATAATGGATGTATAGTTTCTTTTTCGCCATCTATATTCGCAATTAATCAAAATAGTTGGCACTTACTTTTCAAATTCACACGGATAGGCAAAATTCGTGACGGATTTCAACACCTCTTCGTCCTTGTAGTTTTCCGGGAACTTTTGTATGATCCATGCTTCCTTTTCTTCTGACGGTGGGACGACTTCGAAGAAACATTCAAAAAAATGTTTTACATCCTCCCTATAACAACAAAAATCTTTTTTATCGAAAAATAAACAATGAATATTATAAAATTAAATATAAAATAGTATATTGTGTGACTATAGTGTGCTAAATACATCTTTATGCGCCTGACGCATAAATATTTAGCACACATGTTGCACACTATACTTTATATAACAAATGTATGGTTTTAGAACTTTATTGAAATGTCAAACACCGAAATGAGGTTAGATCATTGATTCTCTCTAATAATTGCACTCATAATGGATAGTGGGGGTAGGCTTTCTTAAGAAGCTTTTCTTTCACGTTCGTGATGGAAGTACACAGATGTCACAAACGGCTAGTGATAAAATAAAAGTCTATATTATGTTTTTTTATTAATACCTTTATTTTTAGTCTTTAGCAGGGACTAATACAGGCTGTTTCAGGTTTAATCAATTAAACTTTAATGGTAGATTCCCCCAGTCGTCCTGATTCAGAAAAGTGTATATTACATGCCTTTATCTCGCTTCATAAAAAAGATACAGGGTGTCAAAGTTCACAAAAGAAACAAACATTTTTGCAATAACTTCTGAAAATCATGATTTTTGCAATCAAATTAAATCAACTGTTCAAAATGCAGCCCATCTGCCTCTATGCATTTATGACACGGGGAACTAATGAGTTAACAGCATCTGTCATCATTTCTTGATTTTGTCTCAGTTCAGCGCAAGTAATTTGAATTCGCTGTATCAGCTCGTCGTGGGTTGTCACAGGGGTGCTGTAGATTTTAAGATTGGAAATGTTTATGTTCGTATATGGGGACAGAGTTACGAGTTTTCGTTCAAGGCCAAAAGACAACGGTGTCGCGATCAAGTGAGGAGCAATCATGCAAAATTGAACAAGTGCAATTTTTTCGAAATGTGTTTTATATCATGTCTAGTTAATTGAGAGGTATTTACGACGATCTGCGGTGTTATTTTTGAGCAAATGATAATAAATACTGTAGAAAAATCCATTTAAAAGTTAAGTAATCAAGCAAAAGTGAACGCGTATATAACAGAATAATAGGGTTATTCCTGACAAAACTAAACAGTGCATTGATAAATATTGTGTGTATAATAAACAGTTAATTATGTTTCATATATGCTGTTATCATTTCCAATGTCCTCGATGGTTGCAAGGATTGCGAAATCTGTGAATTTTTTCTTTAATGTAACCCCAAACAAACTAGGCCAGGATGTTTAGGTCGGGGGAGCGAGGCGGCCAAGGTATGGGCCCTACACCACGAACCAGATAAAAAAAGTCAATGGCCCACTAAAAAAAAATTGGCCAATTTCAAGTTAGCACGTTTTTATAAAAGTCTAATTATCTCTGGGACTAAGACCTCAATCTTTGTTCGGTAGAAGTAAATATTGCCCCAAATTGAACAAAGAATTTGATAAAGAACAAAAGAACATCGAAAAATTACAGTGGCATAGTATTTTATTTGAAATAATGCAAATGTGACCCTATTGTACACCGCTGGTTGGTCTTATCAAATCGAAACTATCTTCATAAAATTGTCCCTAGGAAGGAGAGTATGTATGCAACATTTTATTTGAATCCAAGCTTTTGTCTGGAAGTTATTGCAAAAATGTTTGTTTCTTTTGTAAACTTTGACACCCTGTATCTTTTAACATTGGAAATGTTTATGTTCGTATATGGGGGCAGAGTTACGAGTTTTCGTTCAAAGCCAAAAGACAACGGTGTCGCGATCAAGTGAGAAGCAATCATGCAAAATTGAACAAGTGCAATTTTTTCGAAATGTGTTTTATATCATGTCTAGTTAATTGAAAGGTATTAGCGACGATCTGCGGTGTTATTTTTGAGCAAATGTTAATAAATACTGTAGAAAAATCCATTTAAAAGTTAAGTAATCAAGCAAAAGTGAACGCGTATATAACAGAAGAATAATAGGGTTATTCCTGACAAAACTAAACAGTGCATTGATAAATATTGTGTGTATAATAAACAGTTTATTATGTTTCATATATGCTGTTATCATTGCCAATGTCCTCAATGGTTGCAAGGATTGCGAAATTTGTGAATTTTTTATGAAGCGAGATAAAGGCATATAATATACACTTTCTGAATCAGGACGACTGGTGGAATCTACCATTAAAGTTTGATCGATTAAGCCTGAAACACCCTGTATAAGCAGTTTTGCTTTTGCCTTTTAGCCACAAATACAATTGTCACAGCAATTTTATACTGTCTCAACCATATTTGCATAATATTTAATAAATAATGTTGTATCAGCAAATTGTTCATACTCGTGTATCTAGTTGCGAAGTAATTGCCTTTTCAATAAAAATGATTTAACAGATTTGTAATTAATATTTATTGATTGGCGATTGCAGTAGTTATTGAACAATGGATGCAATGCCAGATGTTCAATTATCCGTGTTGAGCATTGAATTTTTAACGATTTTACAATGACACAGTATATAATTATTGTATACAGTATGAGCACGAAGGTAATAGAAATTTTGTACGTATTCGACTGCTTATGCAAAGTTGAAACCATGTGACCAAATCTGACGTCACAGGCCATAACAAACATGGCGGCCAAACAGGGAATATATAAAATGAATTGCCTGACTAAATATGACGACTGAATTCACTTTGAAATGCTTATAGCGACTCTATACCCTCCTTGCTCAGTGATATATACCTACCGGCTACCAGACGTGCCGTTCAATCTAAATTCTAAACCTTACTATAGGCAGAAATTTACTAGAACCCCCCACTCCTCCCAAGTTATTGAGAGTACGTAACCTGATTTTGCGGCCTCTTGTAATTTTTTTTTGTCAATTGACAAAACGTAAAAAACAAAAATTAATCTAGTATTCTTTTTACAATAAAAAGTGGTTGAACCTTTGGTGTAACGATACGAAATGTTATAATTACCACAAAACACCAAACCATAATAAACACTCTCGACGTACGATTCGCCAACCAAGTTGGCATCATCAGGAGATGATTAAAAAACTCATAATTAATCATCTCCTGATGATGCCAACTTGGTTGGCGAAACGTACGTCGAGAGTGTTTATTATGGTTTGGTGTTTTGTGGTAATTATAACATTTCGTAGTATTCTTTTTAGTTTTTTTTGTGGTTCCTGTGATACTAAGGCCACAAACGCGCGCTTCTTGCGTATGCAGTAATGCAATACTTATACTTTTAAGGATAGTTTAAAATTAATCGTTTATTAACTTTTAACCAACATCTTAACGTAATTGTTATAAAGATTAATTTCCAAGTTAATGATATATCAAGCAACAGATTTGTATATCACTTGCAAATTAATATTTTCTAATTTCTCTTCGTACCGATAGAATATATTGAGAGATTGGAAAGAATAGCTTTATAATTTGTTTTACCTACTATTCAAGAATAAACATCCTTGCCATTATTACATAAAATATAAATTCTATAGAATTATCGCTAGGCACTTGGTAGAACATGATTGAATAAAAATTAATAAACAAACACTTGAAAAATTCTACACATTTATTCATCTCAACGATCGTTTCGGGTTTCTAACCCATCATCAGGAGTTTAATCGTTGAGATGAATAAATGTGTAGAATTTTTCAAGTGTTAGTTTATTAATTTTTACATAAAATATGTTTTAGTTTGTAAACTATTATTTGTCATTGTAAATATAATATAGATGACAAGTAGTTGAGAACTGGTACCTTTACCCTATAATAATACGCAGTACGCACCACATAGCTTTTCAGTTTTCTGTTTGTCATACGTTTTTAATATTGAAGGAATTATTGAACTGAAATGAAACCAAGGTATAAACTTAAAATGTTTAGGTGAATACGTTGTGAACAGCTGTTGCAACTTGCAAGCAGAATTCATTGTTATGAATTGCATCGCTGTCGGTTGTCTTAATTAATTAATTGAAATTACTAGATCCTCGTGAACGGCAAGAGAACCATTTGGTGTTCTGGGGAGGAATTTGTTTCGACGCCCGCACAGAGTTGCAGAAATATTGCAGGCAGTAAATTTTTCTCCAAGCCTTCGCCATACTCATTCAGGACTATCTGCTGGTTTCAAACTTATCCAGGTTTAATCAGAAAACAAAACGTGCTTCCAGAGTTAAAAAATTCCGTCAATATTAACAATATAACAAAAAAACTCAGTGATGCGTTAATTTTGACAAGGTATAAACGTGGTCCGGAATGGGTGCATTTACCCTATAATAAATTATAATCTGATTAGTAGTGTAACTACTTATCTGTCTATCTTGTACTAGTTTTCTCGTAAGAAAACTTAATTACACATAAAAGGTTCGTTACAACTTTATATTTAAGTGTAACATGTAAATGAAATGCATAACTGAATTTTTTAAAAAATGTAATAACCCAATTTACGATTAAATATTTAAAAAATCGGACAGAAATAGTTTTCAAAGGTAGTAATTTGTCATCTATTACAGATCGTGTGCAGCAAAATGTTTGTTCGAAAAGAAAATCACCCCGAGCTTCTATAGAATCGTATTTACCTAATTTTCGAATGCAGATTTTTTAAACTTGTAAAATGATTGAATTTAGGTAAATAATTATAACTGTTTTTATCAAGAAACTGAACAAAATTGGGAAGAACTTTTAATTAATGAAAAGAAGAAAACAATATTCAGTTAATTATTAGAAAGTTTAGAAATTATACATATTGAAAAAAAACGGCAGATTTACCTGATTCTTGAACCCATGATTGTATTAATTGTAATGAAATTAAGGAATTATTTATTACGCACATTATACTTTCGTTACACTAAAAATACATAATAAATTACACGCACTCAAGAAATTATAAATATATCCCCAATTTCTGCCCACAACTACATTTCACCATAAGTCACTTTTTGTGTCATTTTGTTCACAATTTCCACACATTTTTAAATGAAAATCCTGGTACAATTGACACTAAAATAACTACATCCCGTTTTTTAAACGCGATTCACCTTCATTATAAAAGCATAAATGAATGAATGGACATTGTTCAAAGATTATTATTGTCGTCTGTTAGGTTAGTCTATCAGTCTGCTGTCTGAGTCTGACAGGCGGAATTCGGAAACTCCGTCGAGTGTCGAGTCGTCGACATCATATTTTAGAACAGTGGGCTTAGTCTAGTGCATTCCATTATTTACTTGTGTATATTTCTAATATTAACCGTTCTGACGTCATCCTTGGTCGTAGTGTTGGACTTTGGTTCCATTTCCGATAAAGTTAGTGATCGACACAACAAAAATAACGAAATATTTCTTTTTCTACTATAACCAACTTCAAAGATAATTCCTTGAGATCGAAACGGAATTAGGACAAACATATTATCTGGGGAAGGTATAAAGAGTATTGTCTCAGTCGTGGTTGTAGCCACCGACAGATGGAAGTCTCGACATTCGATCGACGCGCTTCTACCGGTGGTTACTAAAATGACATGGCTGTAACCTATGATGGCAGCTATCCTAGTCTACGTCCTACGAATTACGATACAATCACGGTTTTTGAGATTTAAACGCATTTTAATTGTTTTAACGGGACAAAAATTAAGTATATTTTTGCTACAATGACAGGACGTCAGGGCATAGCAAAAAAAACTATACTGCCCCATTGAAAAGACTTCCAGGGCCAGGGGGTTTTTGAATCTCCTGTGATTGCTAAATCATATGACGAAATATGCCATCTGAGATTCCAGAAATAAGTTTCCCTCGCCTTATATAACTCGTCTGATGTCTTATTTAGTTTAAGATAATACCACTTCTTTAGAATATCAAAATAGTAAATAACTAATTTGTATTATTAATTCAGTCATTATTCCTTATATTAGCCAAATTTAGATATTTATTGATCATAAATTTCCAAATTATTAACACAGATCCAGACTCACTAATAGCAAAATAAAGTTATGTTGCGGTTAACATAAAGCTCTAATCTCGTAATGCAAAAAACTGTTTTATTTACAAAAACAAACGTTTAAAAATATAGAAAGTTGAGGTTGTTTTCTAGCTCTTAAATAGTTATACTTCGTGACGTCACAGTAAATTCGATTTTACGAGAACGATGAAAAAAGGAACACATAGGATACAATTTTGACAGCTGCTAGTAGCCAGTTATGGATCTTATTCCTATGTTTATTTTAACCTGTGACAGCTGTTATTGAATTAAAAATACATTTAGATAATAAATAAAATATTTTCTTAATTAAGTGATCATGAAAATCCGGAATTTTTTTTTACCTCGTCCTATCGACATTGTGACTACATTGTTTTTTATTTTAATTGTACCAACAATATTCTGGTATGAATTAACAAAGGTCATACCATATTTTCATAACATGTGGGAATTTTGGTACACTTTTCATTTTATATGCGCCTCCATAATAATGTTTCATCTGTCATCGTCCATGGTGGCCGTAATTTTATGTGATACAAGTATTAAAGGCGTTTTTGTGCCATCCGGCGAACAAAATAGTGGCACTGGACTCTGTGCCGTTTGTGAAGGGATTTCGCCTCCGAGATCGTATCATTGTGACATATGTAAAACGTGCATTTTAAGAAGAGATCATCATTGTATATTTACGTCCTGTTGTATTGGCCACAACAATTATCGTTATTTTGTAACAATGCTATTTTATTTATCACTCGGAACAATTTACGCTTTATTTTTTAATGTAAGATTTATTTATTTGGCAGTCGATTTTACGTCCGTCTGGAAAGTAGTTACTTTTATATTTCCAATGCTAGCTCTAGTTGTAAATAGAACGGATGATACCCTACACATTATTTTATTTATTATTAATGCTTTAGGGTGTGCTTTTGCTTTAGTATTATTATGGGTGCATGGTAGTTTGATAATCACAAATAAAACTACTTTCGAAAAAAATCATCAAATTAATAAATATGATCTTGGATGGAAACAAAATATTAAAGAAGTGTTTGGTGAGAAATGGTACATTTCTTGGATTAGTCCGTTTATTAAATCTGATTTGCCTCATGATGGAGTTATCTGGGATACTAAACAATCTTAATTTTTGAAATTAACTATGGTTGCGTATAGGTATACAATTTAATTTCACTTTATCACTGTAGGATCCTGAAAACGGTTAATAGATAAGGATAATATTCTACAGAATGTTAATACGATTTTTTGTGAACCCTCGCGGGGGGCAGAGTTCCTCGCGGGCGGGGTTGGTGCGATGGCCTTCTTCGCAGCGAGGAAGGGGGGGGGCGTGGGGTGCGGAGTTCATTAAAAATCGTACGTGACCAATTTGTAGAATATAGAAAAGATTAGAGTGCGGCCAAATAATCGCTTTTAGCCAAAAATTACACCTTCGGCTTTTGGCAAAAACAAACCGAAGGTCCGTCCTATTGCATGTTCTTTTACTTTAGTATTATTTTGAAGTACTTAACTCCCAAGAAATATCTTCGTCTGTTTTTGTCTTGACGAAATAGGTAATACAAAACGTTAGGCTATTATTATTTGTCTAGACTCCTAAATTAACTTTTTTCAAGTTTAAATTGCAAATACCTTTGACCATTTCCAGGATTTTAACAGTGATAAATTGTAATTTATTTAATCTAAATATTTGTTTTAATTTCTGTACTGCCGGTATTGTATAACATTCTTCAAAATTTTAAGCTCTTAACTTTTCATTGTTCCTAAGAATACTGTAAATATTTTCAACATAAATCAAAGATAACAAGGTAATAGTTACCTTTCAGGGCCAATAAGCTGTGAATATTAATTTTATAATATGGATTTATAAAAATGTCGATGCTGGTAATATTTCATATATCTGTAGTCACAAAGCAAAGTGGCTTATTATTGTTTTTACATTATGTAGTAAATCCATTACCAATCGCGGAGGCTGGGGATGTTCCTGAAAAATGCAGCGGCCAAAAAATCGCGTACCAAAAAAAAGGAACGCCTTTTTTCAAATCAGCGGTTGGAAAAGAGATAAGTTTCTACACTGTAAACCAGTTCTTGAATAAAAAAAATATTATTATTAAGGTTTTAAATAAACGTCTATGACTGGATTTTATTTGACGCTTTTTGTAGTAAAAACGTGTCTCATGTTACCAACATTGCTGTCTCTTTCCATTGAAGCGAAAAATGAACAAAGGCATTTCACGGATCCAGGTCATTAATCATTAATTAACGTAAACCACTTTGCCTTGTGATCACAGATATGTTATATTTTTTCGTTGTTAAAAAAATATGCACAGTTCTAAAATATACAAGTGTTTTTTATTTGATATATATATTTTTGTATACATTTTTATATATAAATGTTTTTTATTGAATACCACTTAACGCAAGTTTATGTCAAACCAGATAATCAAAAAGTTTGTAGTTAAACTAGTAATAGTTTGTAGTTAAAGCCTAGTCATTTGTGTAGTTTCTTGATTTTATACATTTGAAAGACCGTGCGAAGGGAAAATTGCGCCGGGGGCTTGGGGCATAGCATTAATTTGGCGCTCCTCATTCTTTGTAATCACAATTATTGGCGGGCTTGAGAATAGCCGAGAGTGTAGCAATGCTGTTGTTTACATGGCGTTGCTATGGTTCCTCTATTACAAGTCCCCAGTTCCCGGGTTCTAGCCCGAGAGCTGGTAAAAGTGTCAATTGGATTTTCAATTTAGGTATTATTAAAAAAAAATAATGATTTGAAAATATGAATTGGTGCTAGGCCCAAATGACCTTAGCTGTTGGTGGTCTTTAAAACACAATTTAACAATTTTAACACAATTATTGGCCTCTGGTGCCCCTTTATTAGAGTTGGCACCCGGGGTCTAGGCCCCTTCCCCCCCTCCGCACGGCCCTGTATATTTGTGTAATATTTTATTATCAATGTAACACTAAAACAATATTTTTATTGCTGTTTGGTAAGCTCTAAGAAATGTGCCATGAAATATTATATAAATATAAAATGTTTTTAACGAAAATTGTGCTTTTATTTTCTCTTTTGATGGAAAACAATCAAAATATTCGTCTTCTGTGGCGTTTTATGGTAGAAGCCCGTGTTTGTGGCGCCAAATTTCAGAGCGTGTAATTTTTTTCCACCTTAATCTCTGGATTTTTCTCAAACTAAGTAAAATAGAGGATGCAAAATTTTAAGGGACTTCTGGCAGCAAATTTTATACGCCATTGTGTCTTCCAATAAAAATTGTAATGAGTAAATTATTCTCTAACGCTTTGGATATAAAGTTTTTGATTCATACTTGGGTTGCAGTTGAACTTATTTACTTTCGAAACGTGATTAAAACTACAGCATGAAAATCTAATTTTTGTGGAATTATTTATTTATTTTAGTAAAGGCCACCATAACCAGATTATCTGGACCTATTTTTTCAGGGATGCTGACATTTTTAAGGGCCCAAGGGAGAGATTGAGTAATTTGTTAATTGTTAAGATTAGGAAATGGGAGGGCCTGGCCGCCTGGGCCTTCTCCAACTCCGGGGGCCCGGGATGCTCCAGCGCCCCTGGCCAGTTCGCGTTTGGGACCTAGTTAGAATCAGGTAGTACATAGCAAGTCATATTTTTCAATTTAGTTTTATTTTAAAAACTGACATTTCATTTAACAATTTTTCCAGGTCTCAGATTAAAACTTCAAAAATAGACAAGACATGGCTATATTACCCACCATTTGGCAGTACCATGTTTAGCAACTTCAATAATCGTCCCAGCCCAACAATAATGAGTAAAGTCGCACAGAAAATGACAACTTTTTAGACGTGTAGTTTTTTTTAACGGCCCGCCTGGTATTTCCCCAGTTGCTTGCATCCAAACAATCTCGGCTATTCCTAAACCCCTCGACATTATTAATCTCGTTTCGTGAGATCTTTGTACAGAACTTGGTTGACCTTGGACTGTGACGGTTTATTAATTGCTTTACAAATAAAATTGCTAGCTTCTAATAATTTGTTGAGATCAATGCCGGTATGAATTCCCATTCCGTGGAGCATATAAACTAAATCTTCAGTGGCGACATTACCAGTAGCACCTCTTGCGTAAGGGCAACCTCCAAGTCCAGACGCTGACGAATCATACACTGATATACCCATCTGAAATAAACACAGTAATTACTCAATGCCCCAAAAGTATTAATAGTAGCGAAATTTATTTCGACATGTACATAATTATTAATTATCGTCAAACTAGTGTTTGTCACCAAATTGTGCAGGGATTTTTAAGCCTGCGTAGATACCTAGTACTAATATCGTTCCGAAAATTGTTATTTTAAATTTAGGTACAGATGTGGATGCGAACGTCTGCAACATCCCTGCTTAGAATAGTTAAAATTGGGATAAGATAGGCAACTTTACAAACAAGGTAGTTGAAAAGTTTGTCGGCAACGATTTCATTTTTTTTTTAAATTGTGCGTCTACACTGCTCTTCCTGTGATTTTCGAATCATCGGTTACACTTTAGATAATAAAGTGCCTAATTCTACATTTTTATTTTGCATTATAATCTAAATCTTTCGGCGATGTATTATGAATGAATGAATTGTATATTATAGACGCTCGACAACAGAGGTCATTAGCGTCGCGATGTATTATGTACCTGTAATGATATCAAAATGTTCGCCAAAGCCTGTCCATAGGTGTCATGGCAATGCATTGCAAGTTGATGAGGTGATGCCACTTTTAACACTTCTTCTAACATTAATTTTATACTTCCTGGTGTTCCGACTCCAATAGTGTCTCCTAGAGATATCTCATAACATCCGTATTCTAATAATGTTTCGGTGACTTTTGCCACAGCAGATGGTTTGATTTCACCTTCGTAAGGACAGCCGACAATACACGACACATACCCTCTTATTTTTATATTGTTATTTTTTGCAGCAACCATTACTTTTTTTATTCGTTTAAGACTTTCTTCGATACTACAATTAATATTTTTATGTGAAAATGCTTCAGATGCTGAACCAAATACAGCTATTTCTTTTGCGCCAGCTTCTGTCTAAAAATAGAAATTATACAAAAATTTAAAGTATACCTACACGTGACATATGACATCACAAAGCCTTATTCTGGACAGTCCAACTAAACTTGATCTTTTCTGCCTTCATGCTTTTCAAAAACTTTGTATCAGGAAAACATGCAGATGAATCGGTGTTGATGATTTGCTTGTCACCAATCAAATATTTCTGAATCGAGGCACAGCCGACATTCAAGACAACGCCAGAAGGCTTTCATTGTACAGTTGATTCATTTAATAATAAACCCCGCCTTCAGAAAATAATAAAAATTGTATAATATAAATTCTAAAAGACTGCTCTCCTGATAACAACATTGGACTATTTAAAGGCTGTTTCAAAACATTTGGGACTCAGTCAGACTATTTTCACCCACACCAATCATTATTATTGCCTCAGATAACATGTTGTTATGGTCTCTAAGTAGCGAATATATAATTAATATAAAGTAATAATGGTATAAATACCTTTTTTTTACCTTCTTGCTACTTCCAATATAATTGTTAAAACGACGCGTTTCGGGACTAAGATCTCATATTCAGGTTAAACTAAAATTTGTTAAGTAACTTACATGAGTTTGTAGTAGCAAGAAGGCAAAAAAGGTATTTATATCATTATTACTTAATATTTATCATTATTTTGGTTGATGAAGCTATCAATTCCGAAGATAAGAATTATCATTCGCTCATAAATTAGCATACAGTATTTTATACCCCAAAATAAAATAAAAAACAAACCGCTGCTTCCAATCCTTTTAAATTTGGTACTAATACTGGATACGATACTCCTTCGATTTTGTCTATTCCTTTTAAAACATCTGCGTTGTCTGCCATTTGCGGTACCCATTGCGGGCTAACAAAACTGGAAAAATAGCAATATATAGACTGTTATTGTTTAATGATTAATTATACCATTGGAAATACAGTTTTACAATAATTATATTAATTTTAGGAACTATGCCACCCAATTTAGCAAGTCTTAATTGGGTGGAGCTCTGACTGGGAGCACAAAAACGATTGGTTGGTCGGATGAGATATGCTATCGAAATTTAAGTCTTTTTTTCTAAAATACAGGGGTAACTCGTTGCCCCAATATTCATTATCTCAAATGCACAGTTATTAAACGCAGGGCTTTACACGAAAATTCCCAGTAATGAATTAACAGATTTTTTTAAAAAAAGCGTCTTTCCTACCAGGAAAAAATTATAGACGCTAATGATCTTATCTACATCTATATATCTACCAGGAAACTGCAAAAAATAATGAAACTTAAGTATTAATTGAGAATTTTCGTTGAAAAGCAGCCAATTATATAATTGATTCGAAACATATTGGAAAAAATCATTCTAACCTGAACCTTTCCACTTTCGCGGCGGAATGAGCTTACATTTACTCAACCATGACATGATTGCTAATCTAATTTTCTTCTTATATGCTTCGGAATCAATAGATTTTCACCACATACGAGTGTTAATTCAATATAGCTATGTTGTAGAAGTGAATCTTCGTACTAGCGAGAGCTCATCATGATGAGCTCTCGCTGATTGGTAAAATGATTTTTTCAATATGTTTCGAATCAATTATATAATTGGCTGCTTTCCAACGAAAATTCTCAATTGCAATTCAGCCGTATAAATCTATTAATTTATCTTAAGTATTAATATTTTCGAATGTTTGGTACAAAAAATCGTGCCAGAAAAGCAATCAACTACTTGATTCTTGCTTCATTCGTTACAAGTTTTAAATGTTAAAGATGAAAAAATCAGTTTTTATATTAATATTTTTACGGATTTTTAATGTCAATAATTTAAGGGATCCTTGAGTTATAAGGAGTTCCGAAATTACTTATTCTGGCGGTATATAATTAATGATTAATTAGGAGGGAAATAAAACAGTTTTTACCGCCGTTATTTTTAAATATACTACCGCTATCTTTCAGATAACAATAGAAACATAAACATATTGAGTTCTATAGATTACGGATCGTTCATTCAAGCATTTTTTTTATTTTCTTGTTTTATAAAAACTGAACATCTTTTACGACTCTCGACTTAAAATTTATAAATTCATTTAAAACGATTGATATTTTTTTGAACCTTTTTTACATAAAAATCGATACGAAAAAATTATTTTGACTCAAACAACGATCTTTTAAATTAGAGAACTCAATTGTATCGGTCTGTGAATTTACTACTAATATCACCAAATTCCAAATACCTACCATGCAAAATATTAATTAAAAAAATTTTGATTTCCATAAATAATGCCCTCACCTGGTGGTTTCTATACTTCGAAGTCCGCATCTGGATAATTTGTTAATAAAATTTATTTTAACATCAGTTGGTACAATTGTTTGTTCATTTTGTAAACCATCTCTTGGTCCAACTTCCACAATACGCACCGAAGATGGATGATTTTGCTGAAAAAATGTGTTTAAATCCTTTTAAAAACCGGATAATTATATTTTACTGTTAAAACTCACAGATTGCTTTAAGGTTGCCAGTGTCCGTACGATTTTTCTTGAAGAAAAGCACCGCATAATTTTTCCACAATCCATAATGATGTTTACTATTTTCTTGGAATGTTGTGTCTTTGTTATCAGTATAGCAATAATAAGTAAACAAGTACCTACAATAACATATCTATATATATAATTTCATAACATGTTTTGTTAAATAATTTTGTGTATGTCATTGTAGGTGTAGTCCAATTTCCGGATCACTTACAAATTCAGTTATTTAACTTTAAAAACAAGGCAAAAGAATAACAATATTTATTTGCTAAACTCGACGTTAATCGTCAACGTTTCGACAACAAGTTGTGACTTTATCAGAATCTTAAAAACTCTTAGTAAGAAGTTGTTTTTAGTGTATTTGCACATACACTATTGGCGTCGGTCGGATGGCGGGACCTAGGGGTCGGACCAAAATTTCTCGACGTTTCATAGCCTCCTAAACAATTTGGCACCATTTTTGGAAATATATATAAGTATATGTGTGTGAGTGTGTGTGTGTGTACGGGCTATAACTTTCGAAAGAGTTAATTGATTTTGACCAAATTTGATAGGCACGTTGGAATCCATCACCGCACGAAGCCTATTTAAAATGGGCCCAATCTGACCATTTTAAGGGCGGTTTTTAGGGATTGAAAAATGTTTTTGGGCCCAAAAATATCGAAAAAATTCTCAGAATTGTTTCAAATTTGAAATTTAACCCTTTAATGAAGATTAAAATGTGCTGCTAAAATTTTAATAAAATCGCCCCGACAGGTCCGGACTTACAAATTTTATGAAATCACTAGTTTGCGAATAGTGATTTACTTATTGAAAGGTGTATTTAATTTGGTACAGAGGTTGAATTGATAATAATATTGAAATTAAGATTAAAGCCACAATGCCTATATTAACAAATACACTATATTGTCGGCAAGGTTTGGCACTGTGACCCGAGTTTTTTATCCATTGGGCATTGTGTAAACAATTTCGTTATTTTGTAATATTCTGAACCAGGGACGTAGCCAGAATTTATTTTTTTTGCATGGGCCACACTGATGTAGATCTTCAACCCCATATACGCGTTGAGTTCCGTAAAAATTACAATGTTAAACCACAAATATTTAACCCCAATAACCATTTGTCTGCTTGGGGGGGGTGATGTACGGCGAGCAATTAAAAAAATGCAAATTTATAATAGCAAGCGCACTAGAACAACACAGTTCGGTAAGCTAGGTACTAAATTTTAATATTAAAATTAATAATTAAATTGCTTAACAAACTTAAACAAACAAGCCGCTAGGCCGGCTAGGGCGCTGTTTAATTAAACGAAATGACGGGACATTACTGAATCCTACACTGTCACAAGCAAACAAACGAGACAGACATAAAATATTTGTAAAAAAAAAATTTTTGGATACAAGCTTTTATTGAAATGTACTAAAAAGGAAAATTAATATTTAATAATTTTGGTTCATAATTATTATAAAAGCGGGGGTTGTAACCTCTATAATAGTTTATAAGTCGAAACCCCCGCTTTTATAATAATTATGAACCAAAATAATTATTAAATATTATTTTTTCCTTTTTAGTACATTTCAATAAAAGCTTGTCTCTAAAAATTTTTTTTTACTGTTATTTTATTTTGTTCATTTTAGTCTTTCAAAATTTTACCCTCTTTTGGTCCCCCTCGGGGCTGTATTTCGAGAAATCTCTTCTTAGTGGATGCTTACGTCAGAAAAGGAACCTACTGTCCAAATTTCAAGTTTCTAGCTTCAGCGATTTGGCCTGGGCGTTGATTAGTCCACCTTGGGGAATTTTTCGAGTGAATATTACATTGACCATAATTTTCAGTTTAACTCCAGTTTCGGCCATTGTCCGACACAAACGTCTTCCACTCTCATATTTTATTTCCATACAGTGGCGGCGTTAGAGGGTGGGCCATGGCCCACCTTTAACTGTCTTGGCCCACCCTAGAATAATCCCCAATCTCTAGTTTATCTTTTAAATACGTTTTTAACTCTCGAAATTTCAACAATTTTTCTTGTAAATTCTATAGCAAGTAATCTGGGTTAAAATTTAGACGAGCACTGAAATTTTGGGAACAAATGTTATTGGCCCACCTTCAGAACACCATGCCCAAGTCTGGCCCACCCTAACAAAAAATCCTAGCGCCGCCACTGTTTCCATACGTTCGAGCTTAAATTTTCTAAATTAATCATCTTCAAAAAAAACAAAACAATAATATTTAATTCAAGTATACTTTATTATTATAAAATTTCAACATTAAGCAAAACGTATTATAAAATTTCAAATGTCTTAAAATCTATTATGGCAACTATGGCAAGTTTTTATTAAAATATTATTTTACAATATCACGTAGTACTGTTTAAACAAATTCTTTGAAAATGATATATTATATCTACATAATTAAGATATAATTATTGTACTTAACATTAATGATTTTTATGAAAAATGAAATTACAATATATTTTCATGTGAGTATAAATTAGTATTTTTAGTCAAATTATAACGAGAAATCTATATACGGTTTTTTAATATAAACATAAGAAATACAATCAATATGATTAAACACCTATACCGTAACTAATTCACTATATTAGTGAACTTAACATAAGAATATCAGACAAATTATCGCCATGATATTTATATAGAAGGCAATATAGGAAAAATGTAAATGCACCGCCGGGAATCGAACCCAGAACTCCCAATTTCGCGTCGGGTAAGTTTCCAGTTACTGTGTAGTAACTGGAAACTTACCCGACGCGAAATTGGGAGTTCTGGGTTCGATTCCCGGCGGTGCATTTACATTTTTCCTATATTGCCTTCTATATAAATATCATGGCGATAATTTGTCTGATATTCTTATGTTAAGTTCACTAATATAGTGAATTAGTTACGGTATAGGTGTTTAATCATATTGATTGTATTTCTTATGTTTATAGTATTTTTAGGTTTGTATGTTATGTTAACAATCCCTAGTAAACCATCATCTGAATATCGTTAATTAAGGCCGGATTTAACTTTTTGTTCTCATATAGACTATATTCTAACCCAGGTACCGCCCTTGAAAGTATTTTACAAACAGTTTGTCTACGAGGGAAGTACCTGAAAAAATCGAAATTTTCCACCTCTAAAATCTGCCTTATAAGTTGCAGTCTAATTATATAAATATGATAATTATTAAATAGACAGTAGCCATTCCACAAGCATATACTTTTCTTAACGTAATCAGTCGGCAACCTGCCATCGTGATGTTAAACGCCAAACAATTAACATATACAAGGAAAAAATCAGAAGCCACTGTCAGGACTTGAAATTCCCAGATTTTTTCCTTGTATATCTTAATTGTTTGACGTTTAACATCACGATGGCAGGTTGCCGACTGATTTTACGTTAAGAAAAGTATATGCTTGTGGAATGGCTACTGTCTATTTAATAATTATTATATTATAACCACAAAAATCTTAACTCATTGTTGTATATATAAATATGGTTCCGAAGTTGAAGATTCTTATTTGCTACCCAATTTTTGATTTCCAATTGCCCCTGCTTGATTTCTAAAAACAATATTTTTAAATACCTAATGTCCATATAAAAATACAAAATTTAATTTTGAGCATAAATCATAAATCACAACAGTTTTCTTTATAAATAATTGCTTTTTTTTCTCATAAAATTTTCATTGCACCGTTTTTTGCACATTATTTAATGATTGCACTAATTATTTTTTTATAACCAACTCTAATTTTTCTATATTCTAAATTTATTATTATTATTTGAGCAAAATTATATTGACTTATTAGTCGACTAATAATTTTTTCCAAATACTTAATACACAAACCCCTAGAAAATTTATTACGCAATTTCTCATATTCATGTCAACAAATAAAACGTTTTCGTGTTTTCATAGTCTATGAAAAAATAACATTTCGAGTTGTAAAAAACCGTTTAAAAACAAACGGTTAGAATCCGATTACCCTAAGAATGATACCGCTACGTCATTGACAGAAAACGCATATTTATCTGGACGCCGCCTACCTGACCCAGTGGCGTAGTGTGCAAAGGGTTACTGAAAAAAAAACAAAAAAAAAAAAGTATTTTTTTTTGTTTTTTTCCCATTTTAGGTGGCCTTTTGATGACTGACGCCAATACATTGATGACGTATCGGTACCATTCTGAGAGCAATTGGACTATACAACATTTCTAAATTGAAGAAGTATAAACAAAATTAATATGCCTACCGCTAAATACACTGAAATAGAGTAATGCTGGAATGTGCACAGACGCGTTGCTAGCGAGCAGAGACAGATCTAAGTGGGCCACCTGTCTTTGTCGTACAGTATATTAAGTTACCCTTTTAGCTATGTTGTCTTTACTCGCTTTCCACACACAGAGTGGTATAGACAGTGCACATTCCAGCATTACTGTACATCAGTGGATAAATATGACCTCTGTTGTCGAGCGTCTATATTCTACAAAAATGTGACTACCTATTTCGGTATGAGAACTTGTTACTTAAAATTACATAAGCCGGTAACTTAATAGTAGTTTATACAAATAGCACAATTAAGTATAAGAGCTGGTAAAAGAGTGTCAATTGGATTTTCAATTTATTATTAAAAAAAAATAATAATGAACTGAAAATATGAATTGGTGCTAGGCCCAAATAGCCTTAGCCGTTGGTGGTCTTTAAAACACACAATAAGGAATATTTTGACCATACTTTGATCATTGCACGAAAACTAAGTAGCTTCACTCATATCAATTGTTTCACAAACAAAAGAACGAATCCTTTTATATCTATACGATTTAAAACAATCGAATCTGGTCAAATAAGATAGCATAAAATTGATTAACAATACCTAAATCGAATATTATATTTTTTTTCGACTCCATAATAGATGTATATTTTTACACAAAAATTGTTGCATATAGCTGTAAGCATTTTACTTTGAAACTATTTGTTTTTCAGTACGCTTTTGGCTTTAAAATCGTAAAATAAACATATCGACAGATAAACAGAACGAAGTGCCCGACGGTCGAGTATAAAACGGAAGATCACTCACTTCGCTCGCTCGGCAAATTATTGTTACATTTTTATATCATTATGCAACAATTATATTGGGATCCGTCATATGAGCATACGACATCTGGTGGCACAAACTTGTACTCAAAACGAGGGAAAATTTTACATGCTAACAGTGCAAATTTATCGTGAAATTGTTTATTGCAAATATAAAACAAGTAAAATAAACAAAAAGTTTATCAAAAATGGAATTCGCGACGTTTTCTAATATCATGCTGTCAGTTATTGCCTTGTAAAACTTACTTTACAGCGAATTATTTTCTAATGAAATGTGGAAAAACTGTATTTATGAATTAAAAAAATATTTTATATTAATAATAAGATGTACTTATTATTATACTGTACTACAATAGTAAAATCATTTGATAATTGACAAATTTATAGGACTAACTTTGTATACAAATATTTTGAGGTTAGTAACTCCTACTTATTACAATATAACATATTATGTTGCAGTTATGTGTTTACATTATTCACCTAACCCTGCCTTAAAGAAGCATTGAACTGATGATTAATTGCGTGGAGATTTTCTTTTAATTTTGATGTTTTTAAGCAATTTCTTTGTTTAGGATTCGTACCGGCCCAATTGTAAATTGCAGTTATATTTATTATTTCTTATCACTTTGAAAATCACAAAATTACACGCAAAAGTATACCTCGTATATAAAATTCCCCCCTTTGCGCCATGTTTTTTAAGCTCCACCCATTTGACGGATCCCAATAGATACCTACACTTTTTAGTATATAAACAGTTCCCTAACATAATTAAAATTTAAAATACAGCCTCTTCTTGACCATTGTTTCTCGTTTGTGCTCGCGTCTGGAATAATTCTCTGATGAGGGCTGCCTTTTCCCGCTCCAATGCTGTTATACGTTCACTCTTTTTGCTTACCTCCTGAAAGGAAAATAAAATTGTTATATTCGCTGTGTAAATATATTGAAACAAAACACTACACAGGACTACGTAGGGATGCAGTAAAACAAAACACTGCACTATGCAATAGCCGAGATTTTATAAAATAAAACACTATACACGAGTAAAACAAAAGCAGCATACATGTAAACGGAAATGATGAATTTATGAGTCACTCCTAGTCAGTGACATAGTACGCAATTAAAATTAATGATCTCGTAAGAATTCATTTTCCGTTTCATTTTGAACGAAAAAATATAAAATATATTTGTATGGAAATTTTATAGATATACGTTTTTTTATGACAGTTATTTTGTGAAAAATAAACAGTGATGTTTGGTTTTCTGGTAGGATTTTCAACGCTAATGCTGGATTTCTGGTACGACTTTCAAAGATAAAAATAATTTCAAAGAAAATATTTTGTTCAACACCCGCAAGAAATAAATCATTTCGTGGCCCTGCTGAGCGTGGGCGAAATAATGGGTTCCCTGATTGTTGACGTGCAGAGTGGGCGAAATAGCATTTCGCCCACGCTCATTACTGGGAACGTTTACGCAATCAATCAGGGCAGAGTGGGTGAAATCCCATTTCGCCCACTAGTGGGCCAAATAGCATTTCGCACAAGCTTATTACGGGGAACGTTTACGCAATCAATCAGGTCACCCATTATTTCGCCCACGCTTAGCAGAGCCACAAAATGATATATTTCTTGCGGTAGTTGAACAAAATATTGTGTGCGACTATTGGTCGAAAGAGGAGATTCCTTGAGTGTGGATTTTGCCGCACGAGCGTAGCGAGTGCGCTAAAACACACACTCGAGGAATCTCCTCTTTTTCCCACTAGTCGCACAATATACTTAATTAGCAATGCAATTTACTGCGGTTTCCATGGTAATTCAGTGTTAAGTACTTATAGCGTTGAAAGTCATATTAGAAACCGAGCATAAATCTATCTACTTTTGTCACAAAATTATCATAGAAACGATGGTAAAATTCAGCACTAAAGGTATACTTTTTTTGTAAATCTATTTTCAGAGTTGTACTAGAAATAGAGTAATAAGACAGCAGCTCATTTAGTCTATGCCCCAAGGGATGTGCTTCCCCAGGGAAGATGTGGATAAGTTACAGAAAGGTGACGAGCGTCTCATAGAAAATGTATCAGAACTGGTTTCTTATCGGGTATTATTCTAAGGTTAAAAGTTGATTTGTTAATTTGGGGAATTTTGAAGGAAAAAAGCTTAATAAATGAATAATACGAATGCCTACACATGACAACACACAACTCTATAATAAGATGTGAAAAAAAAACATTCGGACTAAGAACCTCCTCCTTTTTTTTGAAGGTTAATGATCTCATCTCAAAATAAGTTCCAGAGAACTGGCTTGGAAGAAATTTTGTTAAGATGACTGCATGGACACTGGACATAAAAAGATGGCACTTACGTTTTAACATACATATTACATACTTATTAGTTTCTGCAGAAAACTAAAAAATTATACTTGATCATGAAGCACAGTACAGTTATTAGAAACAATGGCGCCATAGCCTTATGTAGGAGTTATCTCAGGAGTCAAGAAAGAGGGCACATAATGCACCATCGGCAGATTTTCATGTTTGGGTTATACATTTTATTTTATTTCTTAATTTATAATTATATGAAAACGCATTTTCTCTATTCAAGTGGAGAGACATGGCCACCGTTCCCCCTACTCCCATCGCAATTCGCATCGTAGTCGCGTATTTCTGGTGGGAGAGCAACATTGCAGTAAGAATGAACATTAGCAAAATTATCAACATTTTCAGAAAGAAATTTTACTTTGTTTCATTAACTATTTTTAACCTGATTTATTTAAAAACGGGTATCTCTTTCTGCCCCATTCTGTATATATACTTAAATTTATGTCACAGATTTCTGAACCACTGCCTATAGATTCGGAAGCATCTCTAAATAAAATTATTTATATTGTAAATAGTATACACAAAACAAAGAATATAAAATATGTAGATCTATTCCCAGTCCATTGAAATCATTCAGTTTTGAATGAATTGTTTCGCTATTGTTCTAGTTTAAAATCACAAACCATTAATGGAATTATGCTACATAAAAGAGTTACAGCTGTTCCAGTTTCCACGTTACGTCATATACGATCTACATTATAACATCATTAGTAAGTAAATGGTAACTGAGATCAAATATGAACCAGATAGACAGTTGAAATAGCTGTGGTCACAAAACAACATTGTTTACGTCTAATTTTTAGGAATAATTTATTCAAAAAAAGTTTCATTTTATCAGATATTTTTTCTTACTTTAATTGCCACTACACACATTTGGTTTAATCTTTACCTTGTTGAACGTATATTAGCCCAGGAATTTTAGACAGATATATATTCCCAAACCCGGAATAAATTCGGAACAAGCTGAAAATGTGCACAAAGCATCAGCTAACTGTTCAAAAGTTAACTACTTATCCAATCAAATTTTTAGCTTGATTCGAATATATTCCGGGTCAATGTCTAAAATGTTTGGGCTACACAAAATGTTTTATTAGCTCACCGATAAGCTTTGACAGATGAAAGCTCATCTAATTTTAAGAAAAAAATTGTATATAAACATTATGCCCCATTTCATTTATTTAAGGAAATAAACAATCGTTGTTTTTTATTTATGTTTTTTTTAATTAGATGAGCTTTCATCTGTAAATTTTTGTCGCCAATTTGTAGATTAGTGAGGGCCTTTCTTAAGAAATATCTCTTAAGGTGTAATTCCAATGAGATGACTGAAATGATCACTGCGGTCGCGCGGGAATTAGAGGTGCCGGTTTAGTTTTCAATTCCACGATTTTAGTCGCTCATGTAATCAGTTTTACTGCAGTCGCCATGACAGAAACACGTGTGTTATGTCTTCTTGAGGAAGATGGAGAAGAAGAATTTTTAATAATGCTAAGCCAGTTAACAAAAGATGTACTTCATCCAATGTATGTAGCGAGAGGCACTGAGGGATTTCAAAATATTCTTATACAGAGACACCTTTTAAAGGATGATTCGGCCACGGTCGTTTCGGTCGTCGCATTGGAATTCCATCTTTAGAGGAGTCAACCGCATTGTATTCTTCATGTCCACTGGAAACCGCCATCAATTTTAGTTTACCAAAATGTGATAAGGTACTTTATTTTTGTGACCATGGATATTAAAGTATTCAAATCTACTACTATAGATCTATTCATACTATTTGTGATAAAAGCGTATCTGTATATATATCATTAAATATAACAATAGCTGTAATGTGGTGTGGATGTTGTTTTCCGCAACAAGAAGAGCTAAGTCTCGTTTCTCGATAACAATAACACTATTCAGATGAAGCAGAATCAGTTTCTCATAAACATTGAACAATGTTTTATGTTTGTTTAAAATTTCTATAAGTTCATCGCGAATATCTTCTTGACTATTGTTTACAATGACTGCATTTTCACAATTAACTGGCATTATAAATATTCTTTGGAAGTGTGTCACGATATTTAAATTATTAATTTACCAGGATATTGCTAATTTGTTTGGAACCTAGGGGTCACATAAAACATATGAAAATCAGGCATAGTTTGTAGGTATATATTATATTGTATACAACCCTAAATAGAAATCTTTCAAGAGACCAGGGCAAAATTCCTGGCAGTTTATTTTGCCCTGATCTATCCAATGGAGATGGACACATGAGAAACGTAATGTAGATATGGCAGCAGGTTTATAACCACCTAAGTTATCATTGGTTTTCATAGAAAAACGCGCGAAAAATCGAGTATTTTCCCTTCTTATAGCATGCAGCCACTTATTTTCAGTTCCGGATCCTTTGGAAATACAAAACCTCTATGATTTCAACATTGGTAAACACAGCACCAGCGTCGTAGCTAGGATCATCGGCGCCCCTGGCAAGATTCTGATTTCGCGCTCTTTGTTTGAAAATAATCGTATTCGCATCGCTGATTGCGCCCTCTCGGGGTTAGCGCCCCTGGCGCGAGTCCCGATTACCAGAATCTAGCTATCAGCGTATTAGCATTGTCAAGGATTAATTATTTTAAATAAATTTATTCTGTAAACACTACTATGAACTGCCCACAGACCACGGTAGTTACATAGCTGGAGTCCCTAGCGGTCAAGTTGGAAAGTGCCCATCTTCGTTCCTCTAATCTCCGAATTACATAAGTCCAAAGAGCAATCAAATAAGCACACTCGTAAAGTGATAGGTAAATTTGCTTCCTGGTCATATTTTTGTGCACGAAGCATTTCCAACTAAATTGACTTATAGCAGTACTAACCTCAGTAAGTAGATGGTTTTGTTGTTTTAACCGCGAGAGCATCTCGTGTGATCCTGATGGTTGTTGGTTATGATGGTGTACGGCCAGATTCATATGTAATGGAAGACCACCTCGTTCCCAACTATCCGTCAATGTTGCTAAATGACGATTGACTTCAAGTACACGAGCTCTTTGAAGTTCTAATCGCTCCTGTTGAGCTTCCGTCCAGTGTTCCTGCGGGAACAATAGATGATTAGTAAAATAACATGGAGGAACATGCGCTAACCATCTTTACGGGAGATGGAGTCCATTTCTTGTATCATAACACAAGTCAAGTAAAAAATACTGAGACAAAATATCATCCGTAACTCGAATAGATTTTTGCAAATTTTTCTGGTTTATTAAATTTTATTTTAATGAAAAATAAATATCCACAAATTTTTGGATCTTTATTTTTGATTATTTAACATCTTGTTATGATACCTTTTCAATCCTTTAGATGGAATTTAGAGGCATTACCGAAAATATTTTTTGAAGTAAAACTTCTTAGGCAGCAGTGGCTCGCCGATTTGAGGACTAAAATGCTGGGATTGCAACGGCCAAGTGTGATTACGCGCGTAACCAATAGCAACGCTATAAATAAATCAAGGCCGGAAGTGTGAAATGGGATGAGTGGTGATGCAAAACATTACATGTATCAATTTGCTAAGCATAACTCAGACACAGCAACTAAGATGATCATGCGCATAAAAACATTAGTCTACCGAGTATAAGATTGTAGGTTCGCGCCTGGCTTTGGAGTAATATGAAATATGAAATTTATTTAATTTTGTATATTAAAATAGTGCTTTGAATAAAACTATTTATAACAACTTGCACATTATTTTAGAATAATCAATTTTCTTCGGTCGTGTATGCCGCGACACATGCCTTTTTACAAACTTTTATTTAACTTGCAAGTTATGTTAGTTTGTATGTTTGTTTGTTTAGGTCAAAACTTGCAAGTCAATTTTGAACGACTTGAAATTTTGTACACATATGTACTCCCGATGACAATACATGAATAAATCGTTTTTAGAAATAAAATCAACCCCTAAGGGGTTCAAACGGGGATATAGGGTTTTTTTTTTTGACTAATCAACGCCCAGGCCAAATCGCTGAAGCTAGAAACTTAAAATTTGGACAGTTGGTTCCTTTTCTGACGTAAGCATCCGCTAAGAAAGGATTTCTCGAAATTCAACCCCTACGGGTGTCAAAAGGGGGTAAAATTTTGAAAGACTAAAATGAACAAAATAAATATTAGCAAAAAAAACTTTTTAGAGACAAGCTTTTATTTAAATGCACTAAAAAGGAAAAAAATAATTTTTAATAATTTAGGTTCATAATTATAAAAGCGTGGGTCGTGACTAATAAACTATCAGTTCAGGACCCACGCTTTTATAATTATGAACCTAAATTATTAAAAATTATTTTTTCCTTTTTAGTGCACTTAAATAAAAGCTTGTTTCTAAAAAGTTTTTTTGCTAATATTTATTTTAGTTTAGTTAAGAATTAAGAACTATTATTCAAATGATCAATCTGAAGATATATTTAATATTTGAAGTTAAATTAACCATCGTGTTAATTATATGTTTGCTATGCGGAAATGCATTTTTAATGTAATTTATGTGTAAATGTTTAACATCAATGGTTGTAATATTCTATAAATACTATTATACTAGAAGCCAAGTAAGTATTCTAAACAGCTTACATATTTCGAAATGCATTATTCTTATGTTATACCTATCCAGTTTACACAATAAATGTAAATGTGTAAATATATTAATTTTAATATAAATATTTTTCAAATGAGGCAACAACAAACATTATAGAATAATTACCGTTTTTGATAGGTAATTATTACCAGGTACAATGAATTATGAACGTATGCAATAACATTATTTTTTGCCATACCCACTATAAAATAGTTGCTTTACATGCATGTATGTAAAGTGACTTTTGACAGGCCGGTGTACGGGAACGTATCTTTCCCACACTAGTATAGGAAAGCAAATCATTTCCATAGTGATTTATGTTTATAATCCTGTGCGTGCTTCGGCCTACTATAGGAGTGAAGTTGGCAACACAAGTGAACGGTCAAAACATTTTGAAAATACTGAAAATCAAGTGAAAAGTAGCTATTTTATATTTCCCGTACGTAATGATATTATGACTCGTATGACTTAAAACTCGCTAGCGTTCGTTTTAACATACTGTCACTACTCGTGAATGATACACCTCATTACGACACTAGACCTATAATCTACTATTTATTTCATTTATTGTAGATTATAGACGCGTCGACATCTCAGGTCATTAGCGTCTTTCAACTACACTAAATAACAACTTTCTTAAAACTAAATAACATCACAAAACATCCATGAGCGCAGGTGGGATTCGAATCCACGACAGTCTAGTCTAGAGACTGCGGAACCAGATACGCTATCCACTAGGCTATATTGCCCTCTATAATCTATTATTAATAGATTACTATGAATAAAGTGGTATGTTAGAAGAAAATTACCTTATCGGTCCAAATTAGTTACAGTTATAAAATATGTAAGGAATTTACTGGTTGATAACAAATTTTTATCAATTGTTGATGTTTCGATCAATATATCTGATCATTTTCTACATCAATGATTGTAAAACAACGCAAATATAATATTTATCTGTTTAGACTTTTGCATGATGTCATATAATTGATTCTTTCCAGATTTTTGTTCTGTATGTCTGTCTGTTCCGCCATAACTTTTAAACTCCTAGTGCGATTAGTTCGATTTGCAATGTCGCGGGTAACGGCTGGTTCATATTATAACAAGCGATGTATGTCTCAATAAAAGAATAATAATAATAAATAATAATAATTATAACAAGCGACTAGGCCTTGCAGTCAGGATCCATTATGATTGGTCGAATTCCCCATTTTGATATCGTTTGACACACACATACACACCTAAACGAACGTATTAACAACTAACTAGTGAACTCTGTATACTAATATGGATAGTTGATAGCGATTAAAAAATGAATTTTGTATGTGGACAATGTTCAAATGCATATTCTTCAAGACAGGCAATAATGTTCACAAAATTAGAATGAAAACTTCAGATAAGGCTTGTAAATGGACCCTGACGAAATGGACCCTGACTGCAGGGCCTACTCGCTTATTATATTGTAGCAAACCCCAAGATGTTACGCCACTGCCTCCAATAGAAACCACGAGAAAGACAGGTCACAGTAGTAAATCGTGGAATGGTATCGAAACAACGAGTACCTGCCGGAATGTTCTAGAGAACGCGAGAACGTACTAGGCTGGGCTGCGCGACCTATATAAACGAAGTACGAGTGAGTCAGGCAATCAGTCGACGGTGTCACGCAAACGGGAATCAGTCAGTACAGTGAAATAAATATTGATCAGTCAACGGGAATCAGTCAGTGTAGATTGTACTGTGACAGTGTTGAACAGCGAAATAAATCTGATATAAATACCGTGATATAAATTCACCTGATAAAATAAATATTAGTATAGTCGATTCTATATAGTTAAGTGTTATTTAAGTGGCTTCTTTAGTTCAATAATTACCGTTTAAGTTTTTTATTGTTAGAATTGACTTTTCGTTATTGCATTTATTCTTATTGAATTTTTAATTATTGTAAATAAATATTTATTCCGCCAACTCAGAAAACTGTTTGGTAACAATATTATAAGTAGGTAGGTACTTTAAATAATGGACGTAAGTGTAAAATAACTGCTTTGACACGCACCAGAACTGGTTTAAAACATATAATCAAGATAATCATAGACGTCCAAAAAGGGGTCACAATCTCACAGAGAAGGTATCCCTACCCCCGTTGTAAGTTAAAAAAAGTATTTTTTTAATTACAATTTACATAGGTACCTACTTACATTAACTTTTTAAAATTTGTACTTTTGTTGAATGATTAAAAGAGCAACAATGTTTTGTCGATTGCCCCCTACACCTCCCCTATTAAAAAATTTACGGATGCGATAACGATTCGATTTTTATAACTGCAGAATTTGAAAATGACCAATTATAATAATCATAACAATATCTCCCTCAGGGGAAACATTGGAATGTAGTTTGCATTCCAATGTTTTGTGGGAATTAGCGCTCCCAAGGACCCGAGCTCGTACCAGTCGGTTTGTGTACCTATGTCGACTGGCAGATTCTAATCCACAAATGGATTATTTGTTGTGTTGAAGACGCTAATGACCTGAGTTGTCGACGCGTCTATAATCTACAATAAATAAAAATAACAATATCATGTATGACAGAGATAACAATTTATGGCAATTAAGCAATATTTGACCGAAATGTTGACAATTACTAATTAAAGAAAATTATTATTAACCAGTAAATTCCGATAAGTAAACCCACTTTCACTAATAAAGTGATATATGTTTATTGTCAAATATTTATTTATTTATTTGTATTTGCAATTTTGTGGGTGATAGATGATTATTATTTAATTAGAAAATTCCTGCAATAGACCTTTAAATTCTATTGTGCAAACGCAATGAGAGGTGTCTGTTGAAACGATTTACCCTCCAAATATTTTTGACAAATACTTGACCCAGATTGATGATAGGAAATTTAGCATTGGGACAAAATGAATGGATCAGAATAGGCCATGATATTCTTAATGATATTCTTATTTGCCAAAGCCTACTTGTGACCAAATTTTCTTCTCATGGAAAAAAAATGTTAAATATTTACACGTAAATCGTATGTATACATCAAAATGGGACACTGTGTATACCATTTTTTAATTCGTCTTCAAACAAATTAATAATCAAATGCAAAATTTTTAAAAATGGAGACGTTTAAGTAAAATCGATAAATTACCGTTAAATTAAATATTTGTGATTCCGTTATTTTTCACTCCTACAACATACTGCATACTAACAAACATTCAATACTGTTGCCAAACCCTGTTTATGACTTATGACAGCAGTGACATTTACGGAAATATGATGTAATTATTAACATTACAAAATCACGATGTTTTATTAGGTGACTAGTATTTCAAATATCTCACCTGTCAGAAAAATTGAACACTTCTTTTAAAAATGTGATAAATAAACAATATTTAACAAAAACAAATCGTTCCCTTCTAACAAATCACATCATTATCGTAAACATGATAATTTCTTTAACACACAATAAATGAAAAGATAAACTAACCATATGAGAGCCCATTCGTCCTAAATACTTCATCTTTTCTTGAACAGCCGCAACCTGTTTTAGGTACCAATCTCTTGCCTTTTCTATCGCTTGCAATCCTTGCATAAGCACATCCTTTTCCTGTTCAATTTGTTTCATTTTCTTCAACATATTGTAATCAATGCCATTCTGCAAAGTGTGTCTCCTAGGTTCCCTTCTTCTGACATTCGCTTTCTTTTGATAGAGTCCATTCTGCATTTCCGTTTGCACGGCGGGTTTCCCATCTCCCGCTCCTCTTCCACTCCCTCTTCCATCCAACAAACCAGAAGAAGGATAACCCAACCGTTTATCAATTTTATTTTCCTGATCGTTCATCATTATCCCCATTTGCCAGTTTTGTAACGCCGTCCTAATTTCCGCTCGATCCAAATTTCTGTCAGTTTGAATCTGTTGCAAATTGACAGCCGATCTAGGTGGTTTCGGCGGTCCATAAAGTTGTTTGTTTACATTCGGAACTGGTTTCAGTGGATCCGTGTAAGTGGGCGTTCGTTGATCGCCATCACCCGCTGGCGATAACGCATCTTTGGACAGCTGTGGCATACTCAGCGTCCTGTGTTGGGGCATCGCGTTATTCGGCCGTATCGCTGCCGTATTCGCGGCGCCCCATTGCGACTTGTTACAACTTGTTTGCGACGACGAATTCGCACCGGAACTGCCTTCAATATCCAACAAAGGTGCCGAAGGTGGTCTGATAGGTTGTGGATTAGCACCATCGAGCACACCGCGTTGTTTACTCGATGGTTTTCTATTGTCAACTTGATTACGCAACAAACATATTTTCAATCCGGCACAAAATCTTTCGAACGATAACAGACCATTGGTCGGTGTGACCTTTTGTAAACTTTCTATAACGCCTTTGGGCAAACCTTTGGTACCATCGTCTTGCCATCTGTTTTCTATGTCAGCAAAGTTAACGTAACCTGTGTGTTTGTCATCCATGATGTCGAAGAGTGTTCGCATCGCTTGAACAAACTGTTTAGGTAGACCATCCAATGTTGACGATGGAACTTGGGACATCGTTCATCAACGATTTCCACATAAAACTGGTACACTTATAAATAATTACCACTGAAACGATCACATGTACACTTGTTGCACTGTGAACACCACATGAGTTCAGTGGACTGTTGAGACGAGATGTCCGTTAGTACTTAGTGTGTTGTTTTTTGAGTCATCCAATCGCGAACTTTGTGCTGCGCAGAGACACTGGCACAGGTATATTGGCTGCTTTACCTGTGGAGCGTTGTGTGGACGTGTGCCAAGAGCTTGCCAAATAACACCATGACTTGAGAGCGGAGAGACCCGTGGATGGGAAGGCAGTGCTAGTGGAGTGGACATGTGCCGCTGTGGGCTGCTGTCCGACTAAACAGCACCTCGGTTCCAAGAAGTCAGCTTATTGTAAACATTTTATTTGAAATGTATCCTAAAAAACGATAAAATAATGCTCAACTTTAAACTGCAGTTCCTCTCATACCTATACTTTGACCAACGAAAGAACGTCGGACAAGAGAGAAATATTTAGCGTCTATAATCCACAATCTCTGTCGCTCTCTCTCTCTCTCTCTCTCTCTTGACCGGCGTTTTTCCGTTGGTCAAACAATATAATATACAAATTGCAACATAGAAAAATTAAGACAAAATAGTTTTAGAAACAGTCGACCACAATCTCCACAGCCGCTTCAAAAGAAAACCTGAATAAAAATCTTAATAAATAATATTACAGGCAAAACCTGGAAAACGTTAGTAAATTTGAATTTTAAAGGATTTCTAATCAAGGACGTATTTGTAAAATTTGCTCCCTGAGTTAAAAACGATTTGCAGTCCTCATTTCAGTTCCATTTTGTTTGTGTCCAGTGTCCTACACATTGCTTCTGATATTTAAAACCAGCACGGCGGTTGTGCCGCCCTCTTAAGTCTGCCGAACTGGGCTAGTGCCCTTTTCGCCATAGGGTAAATACGTCACTGCTACTGATAAACTTAAAGACAACTTATCATTTTTATGATTATAACTCCGAAATACGTTTGCGGTTTTTTTCTTATACTTATATTATATCAGAATAATATAATATATTATATCAGAATAATATTAATCACAGACATCTATATCTATATTTTGTACTAGCTTTCTAGCCCTGTTTCTCCCGGGTAGGTTTCGATTTTTTTACACCAATTTAGTTCGGAGAAAGCATGCGGAGCTCCCGACTTGTTTTACAGTTTCGCTCACTGCTCATCCCCCTTTTGTCATAACGTCACAATATATAGTCTGTCACTAGGGAAGAAGTAGATTTTGAAACAATAAAATAATTTTTCAAATCGGTTCATTGGTTCCTGAGATTACTCCTCGCAAACTAACTTTTCCAAATTAGTACATAATATTGTAGTAAAACCCCAGATGATACGCCGCTGGCGACAATAGAAGCATCGAGAACAAGTACCAATATGTAGCAAAAACCCAGATGTTACGCCACTGCCTTGAGCAGAAACCACTAGAAGTCAGGTCACAAATGAATTCCGAGAAATGTGTTTGTTTGTTGGTAACCGCGCGAAGAATATAGACAATACTAGAAAAATCGAGAAACATTGTGCTTCAGGTATATAAACAATGATGAATCGACAATCAGGGAGACAGTCTACAATCAGCGTCGTGATCAGACAGTATTCCGTGGACATACTTGATATAAAATAAATAATCATTGTATTTGTTAAGTGTTTATAATTATTATTATAAACAGTGTTGACTGTTGAAATTGACTTTTCATTGTTACGAATTATTGTATATTTTTGTTTACATTTTTAATTATTGAAATAAATAATTTATTCCACCCACGTAAGAAATTAGTTTTGTTACAATATATTATGTTGTGCACAGCGCTTATAAACCATATTTTTTTGTAGGCATACAAACTCAACTGACTGCAATCAGGCCATAGGTAATATACATATTATACTATTTACTACAGTCCAGGTAGACATTGCTCTGACCAAGTTTTGTTAACAGGTGTCTAGAGGACAGAGATGGAATATAAATTCAGTCAATAATCACCTATAATTAACAATAATTATATCTTTGTCAATTAAACTTATGATGTTTTACACCGATAAATGCGGCGTTTCGTACCGTTTGAAATTAATGAATAAATGTCCTTGCAATTTGCAAATAATAAATTGTAAAATTAATTCTGACAATAGAAACAGAACAGAACTAGACATAAGACTAAAAAAAAGGGTGTGGGTCTCGGGACCCCCGACAGATGTGAAACATCAAAGAAAACGTTATTGAACTCGGTGGTATTCTCTATGTAGTAGTATATATTTTTTCAAAAGCAGCAACTAACTGTTATGCTAACGTAATCCTATATACAGCACTGTAACACACGCGGTTGCGGCGTTTGAGCACGCCTGAGCCAGAAACGCAACTAAATACACAGCGAAGTATCTATATTACATACCTACACGTGTATACATATACTTTTGATTTACAGCACGTTCGTATGTATACTCTCTCTCTCTTCACGTGCCCGAGTGCGCGGAAGCCGAGAGAGAGAGAGAGTGCTGCAGTGGTGGGGAGAACAGCAGCGAAGGAGCGGACCAGAAATTTCGTTGCATATTTCCCCTCACGCGGCTGTTCACTGCCCGACATAAGATGTTTCACATCAAAAATTGTAATCTACTTGGTACTTATTTTTTTTTCTTCTAAACTAACTGTTTTTCCTTGAAACTAACTGGCGTCCTAAGTTAGACAGGAAATCCTTTCTGCGATTTGAAATTTATTATTTTTGTATCTGAATTGAGAATCAATTATTTTAATTAATTAATTTATCTTTTCTAATTAATCTGCAAGTTCCTTAATCACATAATATAGTGTGCAAGCGAAGTTGTTTATTAGATGACAGAGTCACAGATTTGAATTTGTTCATCCATAATCAATGATTTGTTGATATTGAGAGAGTGATTCTGTCCTTCATGCAGTGGCGAACTAAAAAAATCGGGGCCCTAGGGCCTGGGCACCTACATTATACATTTATTTAAAATAAAATAATAACTGTATATCATAAAATCATTTTACGCGTCCCAAAAATTACGAACTCTAGACAGTTTCCTGAGCTACTTTCATGAATTACATCTATCCTCTATTATTCTGAATACAAATGATAAAGACGCACTTTAAATTGTGGTAAAATTACGATTACGTATAGCAGAAAACTAAGAAAGTCATAATTCAACAGCGTTGGAAAACTTTCTAAAAATGATTTATTTGCATGTAAAATTGAACCTTATTTTTTATCCCGTATTTGTGCGATGGTCCTGATAAATGATATTCCCTAGATTTGACAAGGAATAGGCATACCATTATCAGTCTATACTCTATGTCCCAATGTGATGATGTGGTACGTGCAATCTTGAACTTGCCGCCTCATTTAAGTCTCCAATTTCTTTCATTTCATTTTTTGATAAGTTGAGATTGAGTAAGATTTATCATTAATAAAGGGTCGATGTTGATATGATTTTCCACCCCACTGACTGTGCAGCCCTCGTGCAGTGCACAGCAAGGAATAGACTAGACAAGCCGCGGATTACTTTACGTTCTAAATTTTCTGAAGTTATTTTTTCTTTGTAGAATCAAAGAGTCGTCGTGCAACGTTAAAAAAACCTCTTTAGAGCTGTGCTAGCGAAGGTACATTAAAATCCAGAATATACTTTGTATAATGATAGAATAATTCTTTTTGGACAGTTCTATATAGCTAGAGTATTTTACTTTATTGAGTACTAAAAATACTAAGATAATAATATTTATGTCGTTTTTTTAATTACTCTGAGAGGAGCGATTTCTGATCCTTGAAACTGTTTCAATTAGTGGGTGAATTTCTTTGAAGGATCAGAAATAAAGCAATTTTATTGTGTAATATTCTCATTTATTCTACTGACGTTTCGACGGGCTTTACCGTCATCTTTGGAGTATCTAAAACAATTGAGATACTCCGAAGATGATCGAAACGTCAATAAAATAAAATGCGATTATAACCAGTGGCGTATCTATCACAGGTGTTCCAGGTGGCAATCACCGGGGCCCCCTAACCCCGAGGGGCCCCCATTTTTTGGGTCAACTACTGATTGATTAATCCTTACACTCGATTTTTTTCTCAGTCCAATTCTCTATATCGTTTATGTCAATAATTATGATTTGATGAAGACGACTGGAGGATTTATTTATCCTTAAATATAAAAGAGCGCAATATTATTATCTGAAGAATACCAGTAGAACTTCTTTTAATTACAGAGTCGTTTATATATGACGTAGAACATTTTGAGAATACAATCAAATGTTGATGGGATGATGATGTCATGAATAATTGAAAATTTTTCTTAGTTGGGTTAAGTGGGGGAGAGGGGCCCCCAAAAAAAATTTTACACCTGGGCCCCGCGAAGTAAAGCTACGCCACTGATTATAACACAATAAAATTGCTTTATGTCTGATCCTATGCTACTTCGAATAAATTCACATACCGATTGAAATAATATACTCGTGTGTGACATAGCCGAAATGCATATGATTGTTCTCAATTTCACGTGAATCATTTTGATTTCTCAACACTGGTTTGCCATAATCGATATCTTCACCGGTGAACTTTTTGCATTCATTTCAATATTTAATGTAAATCAAAATCTATTATTTGTTTATTAATTATTTCGACTTTTTAATATTTTTTTGGCAAAAACTATAGCAGTGTAAATCGTTTTTTCGAAATCTGTCTCTAAATCGGTGCGTTTTATGGAAATTTAGAAAGATCTTTTAAGTGTTTCGTACCAAAATTGGAACACTTATGGCGCTGACTGAAGGAATATTTCTTCGCTCAACGCTTATGGTCTCACTCCGGTGTCTGTCACAAGCTCCCAGAGCCAAATGGTACACACTAGAGACTCAATATTTGGCAGAGTTAAAGCTTTTTCTTCTAAAATTCAAACATTGACATTTTTAACTTCCCATTGGAAGTTATTGTAATGGGTCCGAAAATCGAAATCAAAAAGGAAAAAAAAATTTTATGTTTCAAGGTCACTACACTATTTTTACACTACTTTTAGAAAGATGTCTGTGTGTGTGTGTTTGTGTGTGTGTACGTACGTACGTACGTATGTGTCCATTTCTTTCTAAGACGAAATCTCGAGAACGAAAAATGATATCGACTACGTTGGGGTGCCAATCGACGCGTATTAACGTAAATATGATCTGAAAGGAATTTTTTTTAAATCGGTTCAGCCGTTCTTTTTTCTTAACCAAATAACCTCCAAAAAAGTAGATTTTACACAATATCTCGCGAATAAAAAATTATATCGACTTCGTAAGGGTGTCAATCGAGGCGTGTTAACGTCATTTTGATCCGACATAAATTTTATAAAAATCGGTTCAGCGGTTTTTTTTTTTTTCTTAATTATTGATATTTTAATGATTAAAATGATTACTTTTCTGTGTAATATCTAATTTAATTATTATTATTAAATATTTATCAAACTGGGAAGTTCGTCGTGTGGACCTCAAGGGTCGCACTTTAGTCCTAATAAACAACCCACCTCACGGCTTGTTATTGATGTTTTAATGATTAAAATGATTACTTTTCTGTGTAATATCTAATTTAATTATTATTATTAAATATTTATCAAACTGGGAAGTTCGTCGTGTGGACCTCAAGGGTCGCACTTAAGTCCTAATACACGACCCACCTCACGGCTTGTTTTTTAATCCATTGGGCGTGTTTTTTTATCCAAACAAAATTACTTGCCCCATTTGTACGTCTAAAGTATTATTGCAATTGACACCATTTTTTTTTTTTGCTTTTGGCGAAGTTTAATGTCATACTACTGCAATTCCAAATTTGAAGTTAATAGCTTTTTGCACTATTTAAGAAAGAAAAAAAAAATTAATTTAGATCCTTTAACTCAAAAACTAAGCGAATTTATAAATCTTACATTAAAACGGGGCTATCGAAATACTTAATCGGTTTAAAAGAAATTTGGTTTAAGTACGTAGTGGAATTCATCACAACACGAAACTATTTTAAAAAGGGTTGAATTTAGGGTTTGAAAAAACAAATTGAGCCCAAATAGAGCGAAAAAATTAACGGAATTATTTCAAAATTTAAGAAAACACTAGGACCTGGGCAGATATGGAATTACTTACGGCTGTATTCATAGTTAACCCTTAAGTAGTAAGAGACACTTACTCATACCCTCAAATCGAAAATGCGTTTCATAGTCAAAATTGACGTCTGTAGTTTTACTATAATTCTTCCCTCACTCAAGGAAATGACTATGAAATGCTCCTTTGAATAAGGTGCCCTCAGCAGCAGCACTTAAGCGACCCTTATCACTTACCTTAAGGGTTAACTATGAATACGGACATTAGATGGTATCTACTTAAGTGATGGATATAATTTGGCACAGATGTTAGATTGATAAAATCACAAATTGCTTGGCAAATATTGAAATTGAGAAAAATGCTGTCATTTTAAGAGATGTTACATTTTTTATTTTGTACAAAAACAGAATTATTTAATATACGGAATTTTTTATAATGCTTAATATGTGTGCATTAGTAGGTATATGGAACACCCATTTGGTATGACGTAACATAAAGCTGCAACATGGAAAGAAATTCATTTTTCAAACCTATGTCACCGTAGGGATTCTAACCCTAAACTTTCCACTGTCGCGGCGGACTGAGTTAACAATTACTTGCACAGTGGCACATTTTCGAATGACTAACTATTTCCTGTCACTGGAAACAATGTATAAGAATTATTTAAGTTCATATAAGTAGGTAATAAATTGTGAGGTATGTTTATAAAAAAATCAACAACGATTTAACTAAAGAACGCATTTTTTTATATAATCTTATTTTACAATATTTTTTTATAACAATAATACATATTTACAATTAGAATCAATGCTTCAGATTTTATTTATAGAAGGTATAAATTCGAAAAATATCCATTTAAAAAATAAATAAACATTACTATAATTAATATATTCATATATTTAAACAAATAAATGGAATTAGATCACACACATTTTCAGTATCTCTGGTTTAGTTTACGCATTTCATGTGTACAAATTATTTTACATTTTTTTAATCTTACGGTCAAATATTTACTAAAAATTGGATTTAAGTATAAATTGACATAAATTCGACAATTTTTAGAATTATAAACACTATTCTATCGCGGTAATTAAGATAAATTTTTGACCATAATTCAGAATACTTGCAATTAAAAATGGAATAATATAATATCTGTTTCTGAAAAAATTATAAACTTTTTGAATTATCAACTACTTTTTACATAACTGCATGGGAATAAAATTTTTCAAATTTTTAACACTCCTTTAAAACTCTACGAATTATAAAAATACATTAATCAAAATTGAACTATTTAAAATTCGTTAATTTATATTTAAAATCTATATATTTCATTTTATTATAATTTCTCTTAAAATTTTTCACAGTCCACAATTTTTTAAGAAACAATATTTAATTATCGGTATAAACAATGATATGATATCGTTTTTCGATGCGTTTTTCTAGTACACAGGAATCTGCAAAAACAAAACCATTACGATAGTCTTTTATTAGACGGCATTTTCACTCAACGGAGGTATCTAAAATTCAATCATATTAGTTTTGTTCCAACCACTCTGAAAACCGTAATAATATTACCGTCACGCTCATATACGCAGTGGATAGAACGCGTTCCAACCGAACTTGTGATCGTTTGTGAACGATTCTTAAAGCGTTCCAACCGAATTTGTGATCGTTTGTGAACCGTTTCCGAACGATCATTTCGGTACATGGTTTAGACATGAAACCAAAATTATATAACAAACAAATGACAATAACTCGAGACTCGAGTTATCACATCTCTATGGTTATCATACGGGACAGATTTTGTCACATAGGTACACAAACTTTAATGCTAGATGTTTATATTAACCCCATCAATTATTTCAGGCTAATCAAAATGTACCACTAAAAAGCAACTCTAATGCATTCTAAGATGTGCACTGAATCAGTTCAGTTCAACCCGGCACGGCCCGGAACAGTCGGCACTCGGCACTTTTAGAAAACGCAATACTAAAAGAATGCTCATACACTATGCTGGTTCGGTATAAAACCGAGCCGATTTGCAGACCTCCGTTTTTTTCTGGTATTTTCTAAAAAGTGTTCCATGTCATACCGGCTAAACCGAGCCAATTTAGTGCGCATCCTGTTTTACTCTTCAAATAAGTAGTGTGCTGCTCTACAAACGCCACTATAACGTACCACCCACTAAATGTTTTTTGATGTGTACGAAATGATCGACAGCTACTTTAGCTCCTCTAGTTTTAAAAACAAAAATAAAGATAGTTACTTCTTACCACAACAGTTTTATTGATGGATGTACATTTCGAAAGCTATGCTTTCATCTTCAGCAAACACTATACATATATAGTGTTTGCTGAAGATGAAAGCATTGCTTTCGAAATGTACAACCATCAATAAAACTAGTATGGTAAGAAGTAACTATCTTTATTTTTGTTTTTATTCCAACCACAGTGCTCATATATTTTATCCTCTAGTTTTGCAAATAAAGCTGGATTTTTGTAGTTTCGTTATCGTTTTTGCGTAGCCATAAAAATCGTAACATAAAGCAAAAAAAATGCATGAAGTAGGCAACAGTAATAACATTTGTATCATGGGTGCTGACATTCAGCTTTTAAAATACCTACGTGAAGAAAATATAACTTTTTAAGTTGAACCAACACAGTTCAATTGCTCAAATAAAATAATTTACTCGAACGTAGACTAGCCAGGAGGGCTGGGTGCTGGCCCTCGGAGTTGGAGAAGACCCGAGCCCTCCCATTTCATAATCCCAACAAATAACTAATTACTCAAGTCTGTCCTTCGGACCCCTACAAATATTATCGTCCCTGAAAAAAATAGCCAGTCCGCGCCTAAATTTACTTATTTTTATTTATTTTTTATTCCTTTATAATTGGTACATTACATAATATAATAATGCTGCATATAGGATTTCATGCCCAACGTTTAATTGACAAATAATTCACTATTTATAACATATATCCGCCGAGGTGTTTGGGATCTTCATAGTGAAACAAATTTTGATGAAATAAATGAAACCGTTCCCAAAATCTTGTGTAATAAAATCATTTATTTATTTACATGATGGTGATAAGCCGCTTTCGTAAATCATGGTTTACATCTTCAGATCAAATCGTTTTTTAAAAAATATGAAAATTTAAAGTCAAAAATTTATATCCAGACATCTTTCAAGACCATTTCCAGTATTTGTTACATCGAATCATATTCATCTCTATTTTGATTCGATGTAACAAATACTGGAAATGGTCTTGAAAGATGTCTGAATATAAATTTTTGACTTTAAATTATCATATTTTTTAAAAAACGATTTGATCTGAAGATGTAAACCATGATTTACGAAAGCGGCTTATCACCATCATGTAAATAAATAAATGATTTTATTACACAAGATTTTGGGAACGGTTTCATTTATTTCATCAAAATTTGTTTCAATTCACTATTTGTTGAAACAATTGGTCGATTTAAAAAATTCATGAGTCATTAAGAAAAAGTAACAACCAACGCTGTGTAGTTTTTGCGTAGTAACAATTTAAATTAAAAAAGTTATGCTGTATGATTGAGGTTACGATTACAGAGCTGTAAATCCAGCATAATACAATACAATCCTTCACATTTCTGTTTAAATGCCGTCTTATATTATTATATTAAGGACCTATTACACACAGATACTTTACGGTCGGATTATTATTATGAACGTTTTACGACGATGAAAAATGCAGGAAAGATATGAAGTAATTGGAGTCAAGATGTTGCATCCAGGGGGGTGTAAAGAAACGGGAAAGGGGAATATATAAACACGAGGTAAAACTTGTAGATTAATTGGTACGCTTTACCGTCTTAAGCTACATTTATATCCCGTAATTGCTTTCGTAACAGTAAGACATATCTCAAAAGTAAATTTATACTTTTATTACAAAAATTATCCCGTAACCTCTAGGCATGCATAGTTTCTGTTTTTAGTTTTGTAACGCAACGTAACAATCGAACTAGTTCACTGGCACCAGTCGGCAGTCAAACGTCTACTTGAAAGAGAGATAGTAGAATATAGACGCCCGACAACCGAGTTCATTAGCGTCTAGTCTACAAGTCCATGTGAACTTGCAAAGAACTGGAACATAAAAGTACAAATGCTTTCATCGTCACTAGCGCTAAAAAAATAAGCACGATACTAGCGCTAGTAACTGTTTACATTATGCTTGTAATATGCCAGTCGACTTGCACCAATTGACTTGTAATAATAAACTAGTATGTCAACGCCGCGCAAGTAATTGTTTACATTCGACTAGCGCTAACTAGCTGGTCTATTCAACTAGCATATAAGCACCACGCAAGTAATTCATCACTTTATGCTTGTAAGCTGTCACATACTAGTCGAATAGCTCTAACCGGTCCGGTCTATCCAACTAGTATATCAGCGCCGCGCGAGTAATTCTTCACTTTATGCTTGTAACATGCCAGTCGACTTGCACCAATTGGCTGGTAATAATGAACTACTATGTCAACGACGCGCAAGTGAATGTTTACATTCGACTAGCGCTAACTAGCTGGTCTATCCAACTAGCATATAAGCACTACGCAAGTAATTCATCACTTTATGCTTGTAAGCTGTCACATGCTAGTCGAATAGCTCTAACCGGCCTGGTCTATCTAACTAGTATAACAGCGCCGAGCGAGTAATTCTTCACTTTATGCTTGTAACATGCCAGTCGACTTGCACCAATTGGCTGGTAATAATGAACTACTATGTCAACGCCGCGCAAGTGAATGTTTACATTCGACTAGCGCTAACTAGCTAGTCTATCCAACTAGCATATAAGCACCACGCAAGTAAATCATCACTTTATGCTTGTAAGCTGTCACATGCTAGTCGAATAGCTCTAGCCGGCCCGGTCTATCCAACTAGCATATCAGCTCCGCGCGAGTAATTCTTCACTTTATGCTTGTAACATGCCAGTCGACTTGCACCAATTGGCTGGTAATAATAAACTAGTATGTCAACACCGCGCAAGTAACTGTTTACATTCGATTAGCGCTAACTATTTGGTCTATCCAACTAGTATATAAGCACCACGCAAGTAATTCATAACTTTATGCTTGTAAGCTGTAACATGCTAGTCGAATAGCTCTAACCGGCCTGGTCTATCCAACTAGTAAATCAGCGCCGCGCGATTAATTCTTCACTTTATGCTTGTAACATGCTAGTCGAGTAGCGCTCGTTAATTGGCTGGTGTTAGTGAAATAGTGTCAACGCCGCTTTACGGAGTTATGAATTCAGCTTTAAAGACGCGGATAACAAATACGGCTGTAATGAATCTGCGTGTAATAGGACTTTTATGCTAAACTCCCTTTGGCCTTTTGACACTTATAGATCGCTTATTAAGCGTTGTGCAATGTCAGTACATTTCATTATTAAATCAGAATTCATCAGGTACGTCACACGGGGTTTCATCCCTTCGCTGTTTCCTTGCTGCTTGCACAAACAAGGGCTGTATTCAACTTGATTCAGCATTGCGATTCACTTGGAGTCTGACCGAGTTGCTGTTGGACGCGTAGTTCGATTCGCTGTGAAAAGTTGATAAAAATCGAATTAGACATGTTTTTATTACATTGTATTTACAATTTTTAATTACACTGTACAAAGAAACGAAGCGAAATTTAAAGAAGTATCCAGCGGTTTTCAAATAAATCGCGAACATACAGACAGACTAATTATGGGTTGCAGAAAGCATTATAAAAAAATCTTATTTGACAACGATCTTAGATTGTAATTATACCGGGTGCTGATTTGATTTGCGGGTAATAGGGATTTTACATGTAAAATCATGTTTATGAATTTTCCTGCTTCCCTAAATATTTTGGTGAAAAAAAACAAATACAAAATTTGTTCATAATTAAAAACTCAACCTGACACGTATGTTTGCAAATTACCAATATGCAGCTTTTAATTACAAAATAATTATTAAGGAACTGTAATTAAATTTAAATTAAAAATATTTTATCCGAATAGCCATGATTTTTTTTAAGTCATGGCTATTCGGATAAAATATTTTTAATTTAAACTTAATCACAGCTCTTTAATAATTATTTATTTTGTAATTAAAAGCTGCATATTGGTAATTTGCAAACATACGTGTCAGGTAGAGTTTTTAATTATGAACAAATTTTGTATTTGTTTTTTTTTTCCACCAAAATATATAGGGAAGCAAGAAAATTCATAAACATGATTTTACATGTAAAATCCCTATTACCCGCAAAGCAAATCAGCACCCGGTATAAATACAGTTAGGTATTATACATGCAGGAACAGTCTAATGTCGGTGTTAAACTCCCTGTCATGTAGAACATTAGATTGTACTCACACAAAAACAAATTACTGATCCACATAAAAAAGATCGCTTTTCGGGCTAAACTTTGATCAAAATGCGCAGGGCCGCAGTAAGGAAATCTTGCGCCTGGGGCCAAAATTTTAATTTGCGCCCTCTTCCTCAACAAAACAAAAAATGCATGATACGAGATTTTTATAAGAGATTTCAACATAAACAACTGAAAAACATAAAAAAAGTTCACTAATAACTGCAAAATAAACGTTATAAAAAAAATTTCGGTAGGTACCTACTACTACCTATCTAACTACGGTCTACGAAAAATCAAAACTTTACTTTTCTGGCCTTCAGTTGAGCAAATTGGTTTATTAAACGTTCATAATTCAAGTCTTTTGCTATAGATATTTCTATAGAAATTATCGCCAAATATTTCATAATTTCTTTAATCTTTAGTAATTATATTTTGCAATATTTTTATTTATTGTATATTTTATATGTTTTGTCTAGTAGTAATCAGCCTGGCACATAAAATACTGGCGTGCCTTTGGCGCCCCATAACTTGATGCGCCCGGGGCCGTCGCCCCCTCCGCCCTACCCTTACTGCGGCTCTGAAAATGCGTAGACAAATTATGATACGAAGTGGAAATTGTACAAAAAAAAAACGATGTTAAATACATGTATACACAGTTTAAAAAAAATATCGTTTCAATCGATCAATTATTTTTCGAGCAGAATCGATTTAAAATTCTACAATGCTTTTATTATGGAGAAATATTTGTGGTCACAATCTAAAGCCATTGTCAAATCAGATTTTCTGACAATGCTTTCTGCAGCCCAGCATTATTGTTTAAAATCAGAACTTATGCGGCAACCCGCAATACAAAAACGTATTTTCGGTGATCGTTTTATTTACATTGAACTTTTACTTTTCCAAAAATGTAAAAACAATAATATTCTGGTTTCATAAGTAACAATATTCAACAAATAATTTTGCGTTCTGGCACGACGTTTTACTTTTTAGGGTTTCGTACCGTAAAGTAACCCTTATAAGATCACTTTTTTGTTTTCAAAAATCAATTATTAGAAAAAAAATGTGAGGGCAAGATGCGTGTCGCAAGTGCGTCTTGCCATCAAATCGTTTTCACTCTCATACAAGCGCGCCATTAAATGTTTCACATCAAAAAAATAGTATTATTTTCGTTTAAAATCTCGATAAAGTTTCTTATGCTTGTAAAGTCAAAGTTCCAAAATCCACCACCTCAGTTTATAATTTTATAAATAAGCGATTCTTGAACTGTCTTTCGTGGGCGGAACCCCAAGGTATTTCTTAGAAGTCAAACTCAAAACTGGAATTAATAATTAATCATCAAATGTTCAGTTTTGGTTGGTAAGTTTTAGAAAAAATCCAAAGCAATAGCGAACCAGATCGTGTAGAAGTCATGGACCCCTAGAGGTTCACAGATCACAGTTTAAGAATCGTTGTAATAAGTAACAGAAGGATAATTAGTATTTTTACAGATTAATCAAAACTAAAGCATGCGTTAAGAATGATTTAATCCGCAAATGAAAATTCAAATTTTGTTATTTTTTAAATATAATATAAATAAAACGTAATCAGGGCCTGCTCTAAGATATACAACTGTTCGCTATAGTCTGGTACATTTACCCCAAAAAAATATACCTACATTTAAATAAATTCTAAATTTCTATCCCATTCCTGCGAGCTAGTCAGAATGTAAAATAATTTTGCAATGGATTTATGTAAACGATATAAATTCCGCGGACCAGCTTAAAAAGGTCTACTATAGATATAAATACAATATTATTATCAACCAAAATTTTCCTTAGAACAAGCTCTGAAAGTAATTTCGTTTACTGGCTATATCCAGGGCCGGCTGTCTTTTCATCAACCCAAAGCAAACAATCATTGTGCCCGTTTCGGTGATGTTTAAAGCCGGCCCTGGCTAAATCAAACCAATTTCTTTCCAGATATCAACGTTAAAATCGATCCGGTGTTAAATGGTATATTGCATTGCAAGGGACGAAACACAGCGTTTGCAACTAGTAAGTTTACTGCCCAAGGAACGAGGGCAGCAAATCACACGCGTTGCATTCGATGTGTTTAGTTCCGAGTAATGCATATTATTTTTCACAACAATTCTATTGACAATTCGATTTGAGGTATCTGCAATTTAGGCGCGCAAAAAAGCCGCAAAAATATTAGATCTGTTAGATCCATGTGAAATTTATGAGAGGTTTATGTCTGTCAATTTGACGTTTCCGAGTATATGTATATGCGAATTGAAGTTGGCGCGACTCAAACGCTCTATCTCTCTCTTAACAACGTTAAAAAACAGAGAAAACCGACAACTAAAAAGTTTCAACTCTAGGTTTGAAACTCTCAGTTTCAACCCGCTAAACAGGTACCGAAAATCGATTTTCAATAGAGGAGTTGTGAAAATGAAATTTTAATTAACGTGCAAGTGATAATTATTTAGAACTATTCACTATTCAAACTACAATTACATGGTGAATTATATAAATTAAGTGACATAGTACAAACGATGTATATATTGTTAGTAGAGAATAATGACGTCGCCATCACCTCTAATGTTAAATACAAAAGCTTGCGAATTAGTACCAAAACCAAAACCATTAGCAGTGCGGTTAGTTGGCGTTACCCATCGTTGTCACTTCATAATAATATAATATGTCATCGTCTCCATCTTCTCTTATTGCGGTGTCCTGTTTTGTTTATCTTTAGCAAGCAAAGATGCGTCAAAAAGCGATTAGTATATAAAAGCGAATACATTATCTTTCTATCACCACCAATAATTTGTCTTCATCATCTCTTAGTAAAGATAATATACGCAACTTAATAATCGAGTTACCACCACCTGTTTATTATTTTTGTTTTTTTCAATTTCAAAGCAATTAATATCTGATCTAAAATTTCAAAGTTATGATTATAATAAATCACCTCTAGTCCCATTTACTAGGAAATTTATGTTAGTGTAGTTATTATTCAACAATGACTGGATTAAAATCTGATAACTTAAAACCCGTCCCAAGGATAGACATGCCTATCAATAGTATATTACGACCCAAGGCCAGAAAGTTGGATTTCCTGGCGTATGTGATATAAAGGCCGAGGCGAAGCCGAGGTTTTATATCACATACGCCAGGAAATCCAGCTTTCTGGCCATGTGTCGTATACTATTTTTCTTCATCCAGTAGCCGAAATTGCAGCAACATTTGGGCGATTGTAATATACGTTACTATGACAACAAGTCACATTTAACAGGCCACAAAAGCTGCTGTTCCCGGAGTGAAATGCGGCACGAAAGCCGTACTTTCGGCTAGTGGATGAAGAAAAAAGTATTTCTGTCGTACGAATCAATCAATAGCTACGTTTGATTTAACCTAATAAATAGCTGTACGGTGTGGTTAGTAATATAACTTTCAGTAAAAAAATTGTTGCCATCGCCTTACCATTCCATTAAGCAAAAAAAGTGTAAATCCCAAAATTGTTAGTAAAAGATATTAGTATTTGTGATGAGAGTTAGTGTCATCGTACCATTCCCAGATTCGTTTGCATCTAAGAAGCAAAGTATACTTAATCATTGTGAATCATTTAAAAGCTGATTTGTCAGTATACCTACCAAAACCATTAGTTAGATAGCATTTAGAAATATGATTAGCCTTCGTTACATCGTTTATCTTACCCTTTGAATTTCCCTGTTGCGTTCATGTCTAGCAAGCAATTCGTTATCACTCAAATATGCCAAACTTTCCGATTTAATAATAGCTCCCTCTAAATCCGGTGGAAGTTTTGGTACACCGCAAGCCTTCTTCTTCCGTAAAAGTGATTTAACACCAGATAACATTGTCCCACTTCCAGAATGGGACGCTGTACCACTATAGGACGATCGTCTATTGTATTTACTATCGCTACGATCGATCGTATTCGATTTTTCGTGTTCAATAGTATAGCTATCGTCATTTTTATATTTATTACGAACATCGACTGTTCCTGGTGCACTACAACTATTGTTTTCGATGACATTTTGTTGTACAACAATATCTTCTATTCCGTTAATTGTGACGAGTGTTATTGATTTTCGTTTACTTTGTTTGTCTTCTATTGTCGTTTTCACTGTAGGCGAAAACAGGGAAATTATCGCCGACGTGTCGGTATTCATAATCGAACACGCCAATCCTTTACCATTAGGTAAATCGCTAGAACTTCCATTTATTGACGATGTATTCGACCAAGTCGGTGTCAATGTTTTTGTCGAACTTGAATCATCGACGTCCTTGAGATAATGCGTCGGCGAACTGTACCCTGACGTACTTTGCGAATCGCTGTTCAGTACAATAACAGAGGTACGCTTACCGTTCTGTTGTTGCGGCGTCGATGTGGTCATCTGATGAGGCGGCGGTTGGGGTTGCAGTTGAACGGAACTCGTAGACTGTGGTTTGAACGAATGCATATCCGGTACACATTCAGTCATCGGTGACGTCAATTCCGCCAATGACCCAACTGCACTCAAAGTCTTCTCACTTTCAGAAGCGTCGCTGTGTCTCCAAACGGCTAACGCATGCGTACCACCCGTAGAATTCGCATTATTTCCAACCGAACGACATTCTTTCGGTTCGGACGGTGTTTCTATTGTATTTGGACTCTCCAAATCTTGTATCAATTGCAAAGCGGCTTCAAGTTCTTTCGAAAACTCGGCGTCGCTTGATTTCGGATCGGTACGCGACGATTCTTGCCGACTACTGCTCGGCGTTTTATCTTCCGAAACGGTCAGACTTTCGCTTGTACTTTGTGGTGAAGTTGGCAACGGGAATTTTTCTTTTTTGGCGATGAATTGTTGTTCGAGTTCCATTACGAGGGAAGCGTATTGAACTTTCTCACTAACTGGCGATCTGTCACGTGGTGATACGCACACTGCTGACGGCGAAACACATCCATCTTCGCGTTGGCTTATTGCCGTGTTCAAACGCGATCTGTATACGGAAGGTTCGGTCAACCTTTCGAGACATTCGTAAATTGGAGGCGCAGCGGCAGCTGCGGCGATCGCATTATTGCTAATCGATTGAACCAGACTTGCTTGCGACGAACTTGCCGACAATACGTTCGGCGAAGGTGTCCTTGAAAAACTCTTCATGTAATAGAGTTTTCTGTCACCGTTGCTCGTACTATCGTCCGAAGCCTCCTCGATATGAACGACAGGATTCGTAACAACTTGCGTCGTTTCGCTAACCGTTGTACTTCTCCCGGCAGATCCGTTCTGCATCAAAGGATTGTGCAGATATTTCGATGATGTTTTGCTTGTATCCTCGATACCGTCATCCAGTTTCAAATATGGCGATTCGCAAGTGTTTGATGAAGATGCCGCCTCGGAATCAAACACCCACGACTGAGCGTACGCATTGAGTGCGTTGTTACTCTTACTCGATTTTGGTACGGAATTTGTTTTTGGCTGCAAAAATAAACAAATTCTAATTTATTTAACGATTGTTATGCGATGTTCTATTGTTTTCATTATAATACGATTACTACATTTTGTTTACATAACAATGTCTGTACAGAGTTGGCTTAACAATAATTGACCATTCATATAAATAGTTTTCATTTAAAATAGTTAATTGTATAGGATAACTTTCTTGTTATTTAGAGTCGGGGGGTGATACATCTTTTTGAAATGTCGTGGCGAGAAAAGATAAAAGATTCAAACAAAATTATACGCGCACATAATACATAAACCTACTACTTATTATAGGAATCGTAGAAATCGACGGTAAAGTAAAATCAATACGTGTCAACATCAAAATACACCTAACTACAAACAAAGTAGTCAAAAACAAACAATTTATAACTTGTTATCAGTCATGTATAATAATGATGACTTCTTGTTCAATATTTATTTCAAAAGAATCATTTTTTATCTAAATACGTAAATCTGTATCTGTATCTGTGACAAAAATCACAGAACAGGTGCTCTAATAAAAGCGATAATAATAGCGCACTTAACCCGCGCGCTAAACCTGACGTAATGTGACTCTAGCCAATAGCAAAGCTTTGTGACAAAATCTGAAAGTGGTGATTTAAAGTCAGGTAACCAAGATTATCTGATGTAATGCAAAGATGTTAATGTGGGTACCGTCATTACCGGTTGGTAAATCTAGGATAAAACATAAATATAACCAAGGCCAACAAACAAACGCTTAATTCGATCATCTGTTTCCCAACGTCGTTCATTGGTTCATGTTTTATCGTTTTACGGTGTGACGTCGTAATACCGCTATTGGTTGGAGTCAGAATGCGTCACGTCAAGCGCCAAAAGTTACTGTTTGAAATAAATATGTAATTTTAATCTCACATAAAGTTGTGATTGGCTAAGTAAGAATAGCTGAGTTCTATCAGAAACATGAATTTTAATTAATTAAAATATAAATATTATGTGTTAGGGGACAATTTTTTCAAAAATATTTTTTTTAAATGTTTAATTATTAAATTATAAGTGTTGTTAAGTTATACTTATTTACCGATGATAGTGAATTAAATGACTTCCAGTCAAAAATTACCGACTAAAAAATTATGAAACGCTGTGTAATGTAACGCTGACAGAGATAAAATGGCTCTAACGATTTGGATGAAATTTACTGAAAAGGGGTTTTGAGGGACAAAAAATCGATGTAGCTAGGTCTCATGATCTCATCCCAGGAAAAATTCGTTTCACATTCAGAAGCAGAATTAAATGTATATATATAGAACCCCGTGAAAGATCGATTTAGCTAGGTCTTTATCCCAGAAAAAATTCGTTTTCTTATAGATTTTATAATTTTAAAAATTAATGTTTTGACGTTTCAGAATAGTGTAATATTGCAAGCAGGCTTTGGATAATTAAGTATAGGTAGGTGTTATGATATCCATGGATTTTATTATTAATTATTTATTATTTTTTTAAATGCTGAGAGTGGAAAACCAAAAATGTAAGTGTATGAAGAATAACTTCGACTGTGCATGTGGATGAGGCACATACCCTTTTTTTTATAAATGTTTAATTATTAACTTATAATTGTTATTATTTGTCGGACGCCATCTCTGGCTATTATTTACAATACGTAATGACATAACATTTAAAACAATAGTGTAAATTTATTTAAATGAAATTTTTCTCACCCTGGGAATGATATATTCTATGTCTGACACTTGTTCGTGTGAACCTTTAGATTTCTTCTTCTTATCACTGCTGCTGGCTGTTTGCATCGAGCAAAACGTCAATTGACTGTCAAGGAACGATGTTATTATTACGGCTGCTGCGCATAAACTCGTCGTCAAACGAGCTGAAAAAAATGAACATTATCATTAAGGCACTGTAATTTTTCGTCCAATATTGAAACGACTGGAATATGCAAAGTGGAGACTGAATTACAGACATTAAGATACGTTTCATATCTCAGAATTGCGAAACAGGTCCGGGTTTAGGTTTGTACTGGCCAGGTCCGTCGCATCGCAAGTTCGGGACTGTGGTTAACATTAACACTTGGCGTACCGACGTCAAGTTAACTAGACATACATAATTATTGATTAATATTTAGTGTCCAGTTTACTTGACTTTCAAAATTTGCCTTAAGTACCAAGTAAAAAAAACAAAAAATGCCGTTAATCCCGCAATAAGAAAAATGCTTTATAAACACCTTTAAACAGCAGGAGTGGTCCCAAATTTCAATAGTGTATCATTATCACCAATTACCACCATTCACAAAAAAAATGTTTATTTCGTTTTTTGCACATATAGTTAACACAAGGGGGTATATGTTAAAATACAACGACTTGTTAACTAGTCAACGTATTTTTTGTTCATTCACTCTCCAACAGATGTCACTAAAATACTGTAAAAATCAATGTTTGGTTTGAATACAGAGACTATTTAACTAGACGTCGGTATTAACTGTAATTTTCTTGCGTCTAGTTTACAAGTCAGATGTAATAAGAAAAACGTATGTAAGCACAAACTGGGATTAGGAAGAATTATGTTTTTTTGTTCCGGTACGCAAAGTGTTAAAAACTCCCACAGACTAACGGGGAATAGCGAAAGCGGAAACGGGAGCAAACACGGCGCGGGATCAAATTATATGGCGGGATATGTTAGCATTTACAATCAAGAGATATATTTGCATATATTTTGGGATCTAGGTGCGACGCAGACAGATCGAAAGACATTTAAAAAAAAAATGGGTGTGTGCTTATGACACGACAGAAGTGAAAACTTCAGATATTCTAATTTTTGGTGTCATCTATTATAGCGCATTTATGAACTAAAAATAATTTATTACTAAAATTGTATTTTTAATTAATTCCACCTTGGTTTCAAAAAAATTATAATTATTGTCAAAGAAAGAATATAACAAAAATAAAAAAATATATAAATAATTATCATGTAGAATTTAGAAAAAAAACGCCAAAAATTCTACGCTGCCATCAAGTCTCGAACCCAGCTTCCTATGCATAGAACGCAAAGACCTAACCAACTGCGCTATGGGATGGAAGTGTGTAGAGGGCCGTTTTTATGATATAAGTATGTTGCGAATTCTTATGGAAGTAGTTGCGAACGCCGCGAATTCTTACGGAAGTAGTTGCGAACGCTTCACATTTTTTCAGTACCCAGACAAAGAGTGTCTAGCGCGCCTAAGGAAGTTTTCACTTCAAACATAATTTTTGGGTTAAGGGACTTGAAAACTTGTAAGTTCATACGAAAACTCAAAATCGAACTTTTGCACGATCACAAGACTTTTTTTTTTAAGACACGCAGCAACTAGGAGACTTCCCCTATAATACTCAGTTTTTTTCAACTAGGAGATTTCCCCTATAATACTCAGTTTTTTTCAACTAGGAGACTTCGCCTATAATACTCAGTTTTTTTTTTTAAGACACGCCGCAACTAGGAGACTTCCCCTATAATACTCAGTTTTTTTCAACTAGGAGATTTCCCCTATAATACTCAGTTTTTTTCAACTAGGAGACTTCGCCTATAATACTCAGTTGTTTTTTTTAAGACGCGCAGCAACTAGGAGACTTCCCCTATAATACTCAGTTTTTTTCAACTAGGAGATTTCCCCTATAATACTCAGTTTTTTTTTTAAGACGCGCAGCAACTAGGAGACTTCCTCTATAATACTCAGTGAGTTGTCAATAAGATATTACCAACAATAAAGCAATGATTGATAAAGTGGTCTTGGTCTATTTACTCTTCTTTCTAGTCAGTGGAAAAGAAAAAGGTTTAAAAAATAATAATGGAAAACAGTGTGATTGTCAGCATATATTTGAACAATATTACGTAAATATGTAAATATGATGCCGCAATAAGAAGAAAAAGAAGAAGAACTGGAAGAAAAAGAAAATGACACCAATGTGATGAGAGAATGCATTGAGTGTCTTATTAAGAGGCCTGCACACTTTAGAATGAACTCGGCACGGAAACTTTAGTAACAATTTCCGTATTTTTATAGTGTATTAATTTGCCTACATACAACACCTACACATAGTAAGTACAACCGTTGACATAATATTTCTTCACTCAACGGTACTACATACTTTATTAGTGTCGGTCGGATGGCGGGACCTATACTGTAAAAAATGGATGTAAAAATACTTTGAAAGTTAAGGTAGAATTCGCTCGATTTTCTAAGTGAGTTTACATTATTATTTATTTTTACACAGAAAACTTCATAAAAACTTGGACTTTTACTGTAAAGTTAGTGATTTTTACATAAAGCAAATTAAAATTAGATAATTTGTTAATATTCCAATAAAGTGTGTAAAAATTACAAAATAAAATGTATAGTTACATATATAAAATGGATGAATACAAAACAAATTAATGTAAAATTAGTAACCACGCATGCGCAATGTATTTTTATGGAATCTATGCGATGTGCAGGCGATACCTGTTTGCGACGCCATTGTCTCTTTGTGTGCCTATTACCAGATTAATCGCTGGCTACAAATGGACCATCGATAATCTATGTAATCGGCCTTCTCATTTCTTACAGTGTAGGGACGGGGCCATAAAATCTCGACGTTTCACATCATTCTGAACAATTTGTGGTTTCCCTCAATAATTCCAGATAAATATCGAGATGATTCTTTATACAAGGCCTAGTCGCTTGTCGATTATTTTCCAAACTTTAACCTGCCAGACTCTGTACATTTGTGTCTTTTATCTTCATGGCACTCTACTCGGCTACATATTATGTATAGCATGTAACCCGGTTACATATGACCCGTAAGATTTGTCTTACTCTGCCGTGAAAGTGTAAAACACAGTTGAAGAAAATGTTAAAGAAGATATCAATATAATACCAAACAATTTTAAATTATTTGATTCATGAGCGCTTTCGGAAACATTTGTTTTTCATCGGATATTTAATTACACTACAAATTTGTAGTGTATAATTGAAGATCTGATGATAACTATTAATCCAAAATTATCATCACAACAAAATTTGCAGGTAAATAAGTTTCACAAAAATTGATGTAAGCGGTTTTACCTTCTGACATAAATACAGAAACTTTCTAAATGTCTCGGAGTGTAAAAGCCTCTTAATAATACAGTTATGTACACAATTGTGTACAATTTATAATATTTTTATTGTTTTTGCATATCGCAAGCCACCATATTATTGGAAGAAATGCGAGCACATACTTTCAATGTTATACATTATATTATTACCATGAATACATTTCTCTCAGTTGTAATCTTATAAAGAAGTATGTTTATGGCTTATGCTGTTTTGTTTTACAGTTGTTCAATTACTATTCTCTCCAAAAGAGAAAAATAATAAGCAATAATTTTTTAAATAATTAAATACATAATTACTATATTTTTTTATAAAAAACTACACACCATTAAAACAATTGAATTAAACTGAAACTAAACAAGGTATTTATATAATTCGTAGTTACCTCACTGTTATTAAAATTTTCATGGTAAGATGTTTCGTAATTAGCATAAAGTTATTTAATTAATTGTTCTCCATTCTAATGGAGATCCAAACAGGACAGCATTTTGACATCATTATCACTTTAGTGACGTTTGCTAAATATTTTATTTTTTTTTTTCTCTAAAATGTACAGTTTTCGAGAGAAAAAATATTTTACTAAAAAAAAATAAAAATTGTCCGTAAATCAAGGTAACCATGATTTTTGCTATATTAAGCTAGCCATCCTGCAGTAGATCACTAAACAAAAAAAGAGGGCCATGCTTTTTTCAAAGAATAAAAAAAGAATGTTTATTTTTTTCAAATATTTACTAGGTGGGAAGTATAGGACTGGTTATCAGTCGAATTTTATAAAAATATGTTCTTACCATAAGAGACATATGTGTAATTTGTGGTTTCATCGTCAATCGTTGGTTGATGGTAAAAATGCCACTCGTTCATGACGGCATTAACCAGGTTGGCTATCAATATGGAGATGGTCAAGTAGAGTAGCATCTCCTGGCGTCGCGCCGTCTGTTCACCGAAACAGGCCAGCATGCCGCTTCCAATTCCAACCACGACGTTCTGAAAACCAAACATGACGTCGAATTAACAATATGCTAACACTAATCTAAATCTCTCTCTAAGAATGAGTGTTTCAACAAAAATCCACTCTTTTTAGCGAGTAGGCGTATTCACAAAGAGGTTTTCATTTATCGACGAACTACCTTTCCAAATATATGTTCCATTGACTGTTCATATCTGTATTTTTCAGTTTTTATGAATTAATAAAAATTTATTATTATTATGAACAACAAATCTCTGATACCTATATCACTTTAGTTAATATCTAGCTCAAACGTGGGAGAAGTGGCCCCCTAAAAACAGGTAAAAAAAGGTTAAAAACCTGAAAAATAGATTTTTTGTTGTTACCGAAAAGGGCTCTAACGATTTTGATTAAATTTTACACATGGATACTTCCTTAGTACCCTGTACCGGCAGGACTAGTTTCTCCTAGGTGTAGACTTCGTCTTTCGATTTAAAGCTGTGGGCTACCCAAAATATGGCATACCATGAAAACAAGGCTATACGACAGCTCATAGTAGGTAAAGCGTTTTATTTGTACACAGAAGGTCGCTGGTTCGAATCCAGTCGGCGCCATAATAGTTTTTTGTTATTTTTTACAACTATAATTATTCCACTTGATATTTATTGTCTTTATTTATTTATTTTTCTACCATACAATTAAACTAAGTGGGGTGTGTACTTTCAGGGTTTCTCGCGGGTGGTGTGGGGGGTGTCGGTGCGATGGCGTTTATTGCGAGGTGAAAGGGGGATGCAGGCGGGAGTTCTCTAAAAATCGTACACGGGGGTTCACGCATGCAGGATACCTAGTTCTAACCCAGTGCGCATGTCCGCAGCTTTAAATCAAATGAAAAGGGTCTGCAACTAGATTCTAGAGCAGGAGTTCCCAAACTTTTTTGATCATGACCCTAATTTAAAATTGCAGTAGCCTTCGCGACCCTTAAACATTTTTTCCCACAATGTCCAAAATAGTCTATAAAAATATTTTTCACTAGGTGGGTGGGAGGACTCACTCTCTCTTTATTACCCCAGAGACCCCCCTCTCGCCTCATCACTCCGCTTTTATTTGATTTTCTGTTTTTATTTAGTATTTTTTTTTCTATTATTCGAATTTAATGGTATAATCACGAGAGTTAATAAATTCTATAATCACGGAAACAGGCCGTGACCCTAAAAAATCAGCCCGCGACCCCACTTAGGGTCGCAGTCCTGACTTTGGGAACCCCTGTTCTAGAGGCTTGTCTACTTCTATATGAGAAAATTAGTCCGAGTTGTGTTGGACCATTTTTTTGTGGGGCGACAGAAATTAATCAAAAGGTAGTTATTTAATTTGAAACTTAAATAAACAATAACAACAAAGTAATGAGATTAAATAATATTGTGAAACGAAAATAAGATAACCTTACACGAAATTAAATGTTTATTTAATTACTCATCAGTATACAAATGATAAATAGCGTTACTGGCGTCTAATTGTTGCAATACAATTATTACAGACTTATAAGAAAAATGTCAAAATTGAAATTACACAATGAGCCATTTTCCTGAGAGTACTTCTTTCAATTATCCACGAGAGGCAGCACTTGTGGTAGGTACAAACATTATTTCTTCCCCATTAGTGTCGTGTCATTTTAGTAGTATAACTTAATTATTAAATTATTATTATTAATAAATAGATATATCTATTACGTAACCTCAATAAAAAAAGACCTTATTAAAATGCTTTCTTCCTGAGGAGTGTTTCTATTCTATTCAGGAATATTTGATCAGCTGAAATGTAATATATTGACACCATTTATACTGTTTTTTTACAGTCTTTAAATAAAAATGTTTTATTATTATTGTCAGTAGCGGGTTTAAGGAAGAATGTGTAGGCGGCAAACGTTCAGCAAGGGAATCATTTTTATGTAGATCCTTTAGAGTTCGTTTTTTATAAACATATAATCAGAGTTCCCACCGTTCCATAAGTGAACATCGGGACGCGTAATTCAGGGACGGTTTGGGATATCCTCCGGTAGGGGAAGTCTGGGAATTTTTTTATGATTTAAGCCTTAAAAGTGGAGTTTTTCGGTCATATCGGACTCCTGCAGGAAATAAAAGATAAAATAAGAAACGTGTAAAATCTAGTCAGTTTTGATTTTTTTCTTCAATTAGTAATTCTGTCAAAAATGAGGTTGATGAGGGCCCGGGGACTCTTTTGAAGAGGGGTCCAGACGGCAACTGTTCACTTTTTAAACAGTTTTATTTAGCTTGATCCCGTATATTTGTTTGTTACTATCTTTGTTTCAAATCTTGCGACAGCTTTTTCAACTACTTCTACTTAACCGATTCTTATGAAACTTTGCACACACATTGAGTTCCCGTGACAATACAATATTATGATAATAATATGAAATGAATAATATGAAATGAATATGACATCAGGAGGTGGACAGTTGAAAGGATGAGGAGTTTGCTTAATGATACGGGCCAGAAATCAAACTAAAAACTAGAAAATTAAAATAGGTACAAAACTTGTTAAACGGTTTTATTTTACATCATTAGCTATACCAGAAACTAGAAAATAATTAGGACACAAATCAAGGGGCACTTTGTGTCGCTGCGTCAGCGGAATAAGTAATAAAAACGTGGGGCGCATAAAAATCTGTATAACGAGTCAATTATAATTATTAAATAAGAACGGTTTGTCTAGAAAAATGTGTTTCCAAGCCCACCAACAGAAATATTTCAAATGCGCCCCACGTTTTTATAACTTATTCCGCTGACGCAGCGACACAAAGTGCTCCTTGGTTTGTGTTCTAATTATTTTCTAGTTTTTGGTACAGCTGATGATTTAAAATAAAACCTTTTAAAAGTTTTTTTCCCGTTAAATCCGTCATTCCTCATAACTCTGACGGCTTATAATAATTGTTTAAGAAAAGTGTACGCACAAATAGTAAAAAAACTCGGGTCGCAGTGCCAAAACCCTGCCGACAATATAGTGTATTTGCTAATACAGGCTTTGTGGCTTTAATACGTAAACTTAGTTTGTTTTTGAACAAAATAAAAAATTTAACCCCTTAATACATCCCTTAAAATAATATTTTTTTCTTCATTTCAATATTATTATCAATGCAACCTCTGTACCAAATTAAATACACCCTTCAGTAAGTAAATCACTATCCGCAAACCAGTGTTTTCATAAAATTTGTAAGTCCGGTCCTGTCGGGCCGATTTAATTAAAATTTTAGCAGCACATTTTGATCTTTACTAAAAGGTTAAATTTCAATTTTGAAACAATTCTGAGAATTTTTTCGGTATTTTTGGGCCCAAAAACATTTTTCAACCCCTAAAACCCACCCTTAACATGGTCCGATTGAGCCCATTTTAAATAGGTTCCGTGCGGTGATGGATTTCAACGTGTGTACCAAATTTCGTTAGAATCGATTGAGTCTTTCGAGAGTTATCGTGCTAACACATATATATATATATATATATATATATAAACATTTCCAAAAATGGTGCCAAAGTGTTCAGGAGGCTATGAAACGTCGAGAAATTTTGGTCCGACCCCTAGGTCCCGCCATCCGACCGACGCCAATAGTGTATGTGCCATATGGCAAATACACTAATAATGATGCAAAATATCATGGGTAAACCATATTTTACCTTCGGATTTCCCTTGCGTTAATTTTAGTTTTTTAGCTACAGCTTTTTTATAAAGGCACATAAAACTTAGGAGGAGACCGCGAGCAAAAACAAATTGAGAAACAGTGTATTCGATTAAGAAAAGAATTGCAAAGAATATTTTTTAGGAAGAAGAAAACTTTTAAGTTACAAAAAAGCTTTCAAATTTTTGTTTGTTTGCTTTTTTTAAAGTAGATATATAAAATTGATTTCAGTCTTCTAGAAACAGTTGAAACCAGTAAACAATTGAACGCATTAGTATGCTAGTTCAGCATTCTTTGAAGATATAAGAAACTAAATATAAAGTTTGTTTAACTGCTACGCCGACAGAAAGCGAAAAATTGGAGGAAACTCCCTGCGGAAATGGAAAATCGGTTTGTTTAAACTTCTACCTCCTTCAATTGTCTTATATTAAAGGAGATTTCGGCGTAGAATCTTTCTCAGCTTATTTCATTAAGACTGAACCTTCAAACGTGTTGATTCATTGTTTTGACCGACTTATTCACAGTACCTATTTGATTAAGTCTTATCGGATTACTCGTTTACAAGTAAAAACAGGCCAAGTGCGAGTCAGACACGCGCACCGAGGGTTCCGTACAATAATAAAAATAAGGTGTTACGTAGGGATAAAAAATTAACAGATTTATTTATTTAAGCTTGTTTATAAAAAGTTTTTTTTACTTAGATATATTTTATTTTGTTCTTTTTAGTGTTTCAAAATTATTCCGTATCAAATGTAATTAAATTAATTTTTAAAGTAAAAAAAAATATATTAACAGAATATTTGATGAATAAAAAGAACAAACAAATTGACATCCGAAACTTGGGATCGAACCAAAGACTTTTAGATCTTTAGTCGAACGATCTACCACCTGAGCCCTATAGTACAGTATAAAAGTACCGCTGGAGTCAGTTTTGTAGTAAAATAAAAAAAATCATTTATTAAAATTAAATAATAATTTTATTCAGTATAATATAGTAGTGTTGACTCAATGAATGTTAATAACTGAAGGAAGGTGCAGTTGAGGGTCAAAATAATGAAGCTTTACCAAAATATCGCTTGTGGCCACAAGCGATATTTTGGTAAAGCTTCATTATTTTGAATGTTAATAATTGAAGGAAGGTTACTCACTTTTTATTTTATATTAAACCAATTTCTTACGCTGTGTGATGTGTCAAAAAGTGACATTTACCTTAAAGGAATCACACGCCTCTACTTACTTTTATTCAACTTCGGGGTATACCCAATCGGCCTTTCCAATAAAAAAAGAATTTTTCAAATCGGTTTATAAATGACGGAGCTCTGAGGTAACAAACATAAAAAAAATACAACCGAATTGAGAACTACCTCCTTTTTTTGAAGTCGGTTAAAAATTATTTCAATTTAAATTACATTCAGTTTTGCCTTAATTTTCTTTTCTCGCGGTAATTACTAAACGAATATGGTTCCAGTAAAATTAATATGTCTTTTTAATTAAAACCAGTTTAAAATAGTCGGCTCAATACATTTTAATTTATTTCAAGAAAGAAAGTGTAAAGAGATTAGTATTTTAATTTTTAACAAGTAATTTCGAAAACTTCAAACTTCTCGGTTATAAGAGATTTTCATGTTTTTATAATCCTTGTTTATACTAAGAAAACTTTCTATATCTACATAGTACAAATTTCATTAAAGAAGTTTTGACATTCTCTAAGTGTAAAATTTACTCTAACAAGAAAAAAAAATTAAAACTAAACAAATTTTTTTAGATCAAAATTTTGTTTCAATATTCCACAAAACGTTAGGTGTTTTGTGGAATACTACTTAAAAGTAACAAAATTTTGATCTAAAAAATTATTTCAAACTATATCTTTTCCATTTTGTTTAAACCAGGGCCGGCGCGTCAAAATATGCCGCCTAAGGCGAATACAACTTTTGCCGCCCCCCCACATATTAAAAAAATTAATAAACCGATGATATATTTTATTTACTTAACAAATAAAAGTGGCTGGGTGACATGCGACATCTTTTATCTAGTAGTAGAAGGTAGAACTAAGAATCGGTGAAAACTCGAACAATATAATCATTTTAAAAAGTAGAATACCGCACGAAAAATTCGCTGCTACAAAAATATGCCGATTTAAAAATATGGCGCCGTAAGGCGATCGCCTGTTCGACCAGGCGCACGTGCCGGCCCTGGTTTAAACAATTTTACCATCATCAGATGAAGATTAAAACTTTTAATTTCAATGACGTATTTTATTCCATTTGCAAGAAGAACAACATTTTAAACAGATAGAAATAGCTCAAAGGCTCTTTAAAAAGGCTGCGATAAAAAGGCTGCTGATGATTGTTTTGCAGAAGAAGATACTCTTTTTTGATCGAAGAATACCAAAGACCGGATTAAAAGATTAAAGATTAAAAACAATTAGAGGTGGTCCTCATCCTAAAAGTATTTTTGTGCTTCTCCATTAGCTGGATCTAGTCCACAAATAGCCTGGATTTTCTTATGAGCCCCAGAAGATTGGGCACTAGATTATCCTGAAAGACCGGATAGTAGTGTCTAAGGGTCTAACCCTGTATATACAGTGCATCTCCGGCGGTCGGCGAGGTATATGTACATACGATATACGTATTAAATTTTAACCATAAGAACAAACTTAGTTCCAAAATTGGCCTTGAAAGGCATATTTTCATTTTTTTTTCAACACTAAATTTACATCAAAAACATTACATCAAATAACATCATCAATTAAATCTAAATGACATCGATGAGTGAGGTGGGATTCGAACCCACGACAGCTTGATCCAAAGGCCAACACGTTGACCATTACACCAAACTGTCCTCACGAAATGCTATCATAATCATATCTAGCCTATCGTGGAGTAAAGGAGTTAATTATTCGAATTCTAGACATTACCCATGATCCAGCCCAAATATTGGAAGTGAGTTTGATCAGCGGCAACGATATAATGAAAAAGATTCCCGTGACGATTTGCACTGCTCCCGTGCAAACGTACACGAGGCTCCAGAGCACGTGGAACGCCGTCCAGATCTTCTTGCACGAGGCGCACATTATTGGATCTGAAACAAAAACAAAGCATTCATTAAAAGATTGTTTATAGATAAGGTGTTTTGTACAGGATCTCATATAATCGCTAGAAGGTTAGGGATAATTCTGGAAGGGTGAAATAGGAAAAGTACGTCTGGACCAGAAATGAACATCTGAGAAAGCTTGGAAACGGGTCTCTGGAGCGCTGGGGCTGGAACAGAAATGCTGGCACGTGAAGGGCGGAAGCTGAAACGACTCTCTAGGCGAGACTGGAACGTCTGGGAAGAACTGAAAGGTTCTTCTGGAGAGTGGAAGCAGAGTACGTATTTTTGGAAGAGTAGGGAACGAGTCTGGATAGCTTTGGAGCTGTTCTTAGAAGAATAGGAACGAGTCTGGATAGCCCTCATAATCTGGAGAAGTTGTGTCTGTCTAAATCGCTGTCTGTCTAAATCGCCCCATCAACTACTACACTGCGAAAATAGAATTCAATCATTCCAAGTGAGGAACTGGGTACAAGTTAGATGGATGAACTTTGTAATTAACTTGTTTTTTTGTAATTTAAAATATACACTTTATCTTCTTCGGCTTCGGTTGAAGGTGGAAAAAACCGAAGTTAGGCAATGGCTGAAGGTAGAAAAAAACCTAAGTTCGACTTTGACTGAAAAAATCATTTTCAGACGGACTCTAGTTATAAGTAAGGAATTAGTTCAAAAATCAATAAATTTAACAGGACATTATATAAGCATAAACAATAGTGAACGCACAGATTAGTTAGAAGTTCCTTCATATTAATTGCGAGACTGATAGCCCTTCCATACTCAGGAACCAAAAGTCAAAACAATACTAAAACATGTGTTAGAAATAAAAATTTCAAAACATCCAATCATTTTGTGTTTTCATTTCAATAAAATATCGAATGGAAATGTTGAGATTTAATTAGTTCGAAAATAATCGAATGTACAACCTTGACATTGGCCTTAAATGATAAAACTTGTACCATAATATATACAATTTATTATTCGTCAACATTTATAGACCGAGAGCTAGTGACAATTTTTTAGTGTTATTTATTCAAGGTTTTATTTTTGTGAAGATGTTGAGTGAGGCATATTAAAGTGTGCTGAGTAAGGGATTTTGCTAGATAGCGTTATGGGAGGGATGCAAACCGCCCCCAACATGTAACAAAAAAAATGTTCACAATTATTTTTGCTTCAAGGCTGAAATTGTTTGTATAGCTTGTCGGTGACCCAATAGTGCCATTATAATATTTGCAGATCGATTGGTCAGTATTAAAGGGGTAGTAGATCACCCCAAACGTGTCATGTACCCGATGAAATGTATATTATTATGTCACGGTTCAAATTTTAATATGTTGTTACGGCGACTGTTTTAAGCATATATTTCTATTTGCAGAACAAAATGTCGATATTAATCCTCTTGGAGAACGATCTAAACACATAGGCGAGTTTCCCTCTAAGAGAGGGGGTTAATACCGACATTTTGTTCTGCAAATTGAAATATATGCTTAAAACAGTCGCCGTAACAACATATTAAAATGTGAACCTTGAACTAATAATATAAATTTCGTCGGGTACATGACACGTTTAGAGTGATCTTCCACCCCTTTAATACTGACCAATCGATCTGCAAATATTATATTTGCATTATTGAGTCACCGACAAGTTATACAAACAATTTCAGCCTTGAAGCAAAAATAATTGTGACCATTTTTTTGTTACATGTTGGGGGCGGTCTGTATCCCTCCCATACCGCTATCTAGCAAAATCCCTTTCTCAAGGCACTTTAATATGCCTCCCTCAACATCTTCACAAAAATAAGGCCTTGAATAAACAACACCAAAAAATTGTCACTAACTCTCGGTCTATTAGAATTAATTGACACATACAAATTTTTTTGACTCATTACTGAAACTTATTGATAATAATTCATTCATTTATAATAAATAATAATATCTTCCTAATTAAAAATGCTCAGAATAAAAGATCAATATTGCAGTTTTGCGTGTTAAGAAATCAACCGACACTTCTATAATATTATCTTCAAACACGATAGCTTCAATAATAAAAACACCTCGGTGACCTATATTCAGCTTCTGTTTCTACAACTAACAATTGATCCTTTTCAGTATCGATATCGGAATTAAAATCAACGTTACTGCTTGAACAATTTTGAATTATTTTTTTGAAGAGTAGTCTTTGACTCTTTGGAAACGCATTTTTTAAGGTATTTGCCTTCAAAAATAGCAAAAACCGAAATCTTTAATATATCTTTCATATTGAGGACTTTTGTAGAAAAAAAAGACACTAATTCCATTAAGCAAATTTCTGAATCCCTTTGGATTTAGAAGTTATGGGCAATCAAAATTTTTTTTTTGTGAATCTTTCAAATTGAAGACTTTTGTACAAAAAAATTCGCTGATTTCACTGAGCATAAGCAAATTTCTGTATCCCTTTGGATTTAGAAGTTGTGGGCAATCAAAAATTTTGTTTGTGAATCTTTCAAATTGAGGACTTTTGTACAAAAAAATTCGCTGATTTCACTGAGCACAAGCAAATTTCTGTATCCCTTTGGATTTAGAAGTTGTGGGCATTCGAAATTTTTTTTTGTGAATCTTTCAAATTGATGACTTTTCTACAAAAAAATACGCTGATTCCATTGAGCACAAGCAAATTCCTGCACGCCTTTTGGTAGAAGTTATGGGTATTCGAAGATTTTTTTGTGAAGTTTGCTAAACTTTAAATGAATACAACTACAAAACCAGAAGAGATAAGTAAATCAGCTTGTCTTTTTGTCCAATCATGGTGAGTTTGAAAAAGTTCTGAGAGATTTCGAATTTTATCAAAAATCGCATTTTTAAATGTATTTACACAACACAAATATTTATTAATGTGGACAAAGGCTTATGAGCTTTATTATGTAATGGAAAATTCTAAGCTTTAATACATAATAAACAAAATATCAGCCATTTCCTGGTTATTGCAGAATTTGCAATAGCGTGATGTTTATATTTTCAATCAAAACTAAAACAGCTTTCATAATGCTTACATCCCGCTGCTGAACATACAATGGAAAGCTTTAAAGCTCAAAGCTTTTATAAAGCGTTATAGCAAATATATTATGGTATTTTAATGCATTATATGGGCAGTGTTCACGTCAGAAACTACAACACAATGTTATTATGATGCATTTTACTTCCACGTTCCGTAAGAAAATGAATGAAGGTATTGGTGATAGGATCGAAAAATACTGTCAGAGATGAGATCAGATTCTGATCAAAACGAAAAGTAGTTTTTCGCATGGCGGCTGTACTTATGTGCAGTGCCGTCTTTACCATAAGGGCATGTGGGGCACGAGCCCAGGGCCTCTGGCCTAATGGGGGCCCCGAAATGCCGAAACCAATAAAGTCACTCAAAAGTACATTCTGATGTTTTCATTCACTTTTTTTTTTTGCTTTCTAAAAGGGCCCCAAACTCTATGTGCCCAAGGGCCCCTGCATGGCCTAAGACGGCCCTGTTTGTGTGTGTCTGTTGAATTTCTTTTCGTTCACAATAATTTATGAAAAATGCACCGATTTTATTGATTTTTTGAAATATTTGTCTTGGTAAAGCCTTCTAATTTTGATACCAATCGGATCAGTGGTTTTCAACAGAGGTCATACACGTTTATTTCAAACTGTAACTGTACTGAATCGTACTATAATTAATGTAATTAATTAATTTTTTTTTTCAATATATCCCTGCAGAGATGAGTCGGCGTATAGGATGTATGCACGAAACCTACTATAGCGCCGCTAGCGGGCAATAGTGCAGGATTGAACTCATTTTTTAATATTTTTATATACCGCAAAATTTTTTAATAAACGATTACCTAGCTGTGGGCATATAGTATAAATAGCATAGAATAAAATGTACGTGAAAATTATTTATTTTAAGTTTTCTTCTTCTTCAATTTTGCCGCATAATAGAAAAATAATAGATTCGTTATATCCGACATGGAGATGTACTTCTATGTCTATGGTTTATATTGACAGCATAACCTCAAACCATGGCGCCGGTGATTTTGCGGACCTGGTTTGAAAGTCAAATTTATCAGATTTACATTAATAATTTCCAAAACAAGTTAGAAAATCGTGGTTTTACTTACTTGACTTTTAAAACAACAATGCTCACTGACATATACGGAAAATTAAAGTTCAAATTTTACTATAGTGCTCACAACGAACGCTCACATCGATATTATTCTAAATCCAGCCCCTTGCACACAGCCTATACTTACGGACCCCAGTTTAGGAAACGCTGAAATAAAGGGATATCTTTCGTTTCCAGATACTTTATATAAGTTATGTGAGCATCGATTTTTTAATATGACGTCAAACAGGCGTGAAGTGTTATCTCAGTTCATAAATAATTGTCGTGTTATTATTAATGAATTTTAGAATTTTGCACAGAAAAACAGTTTCCAACAGATTTACAAAAAAAAACCGTTTTGTTTGACAACGTTTTTGATTGATCAGTGTGCAATATAAAAAACATTTATTTATGTATTTTAATTTAATGTGCAAAACTTGATCGCATGAACATTTACCACATGATTACTGTTTTATGTTGGATGTTCATAACTTCATAAGACTCGTCAGTGGTCCGTTTGTTTCATGGACACACAGTATATAAAACTTTTAAAAAATGTATTAAAAAAAATGAAGCGTCCTCTGAGAATCTGTGATATAAATTGATAATACATATATTATGACTTGGATTGATCATTTTAAACTTTTCTTATGATGAATTCAAATTGAAAATGACACAATCCGAGAATATCGGATATCAAATGGAATGCGATAAAGCTAATGTTCATTGGGGAATATTCGTTTCAAAGGTCATATATTCTATTTTCGGAATAAAAATCATTAATTTTTAAAAATACACCATTTTCATTTTACAACTGTGAAATATTGTATTGGAGCACTTTTCAGTCGAAAGTTGTTGATACATAAATTACCACCTTTCAGATCAGGGTTTCTCAAACTGGACATTTTTTTTTTGAGCGAGAACTGTTGTTTGATAATTAATTAGGGTTCCGTATCTCCGAACGGAACTCGTATTACTGAGCTCCTACGATGTTTGTCCGTCCGTCTGTCACAAGGCTCTATCCCACAAACGGTAAGAGGTAGATAGTTAAAATTTTCACATATTGTGTGTTGTTGTGGCACGAATACTGACAAATAATAAAAATCAAAAAGTTTAATCCTTCGGAGGCTCCCCATACTTGGAAATATACTCGAATATCTTGTTTCTGCTGTGTATTGTAGAGCAATGGATAAGGCGTTCGCATGTCACCCCGAAACGCCGGGTTCAAATTCGACTGTTGTTTTTGTTTTGTTTTTTCATAATGTAAATATTTTGGAATTTTTAGAATAAGAAATTTAATTTAAAAATAATTTCAACCAAATATGATGCAACCAAATAAATAAATTTAATGAAGTGTTTTTTAATTTATTCCTTTCTTGGTTGTACTGAACTCGCACTTGACCGGGTGAATCCGGACGGGTAATTATAATATATCATATTATTGAAGTCAACATTTTGTAAACATTTATGAGTTGCTTGCAAAAAAGGTGAGTATAGTTATGAATGAATATTGTATAAGAGCACCTACGCCGACGTTCAAAAGTCGCCCCCGCCTAATGCCTATATATGGATGCCACTGTATTATAAAAGCACGATTTATAAAAAAAGTTCACGGGTGGAAGAATGTCAAAGAAGAGAGAATATTCAGTTAGATGTGACTTGAAGTTTTTAGGATTAAAGCTTTGGAATATTTTAAAATGAGATGCAATCCAACACGCTCTAGATTTCCACAATTTTATTGAAACTATCAACGCGACGGTAGAATATTTTTATCACAAATCGAAAAGAATTGAGTTGAAATATATTTCAACAGAAAACGATTTTTTAGGGTTCCGTAGATCCAAACGGAACCCTATTAACTTGGTTTTTATTATAAAAAAATTTCTATTTTGTTTGATTTCTATTACGTCCTCAGATAAATTTTGGTACCGATCGTGAATGCTTCTGATGGTCTGCAAAAGTAACGTGGGCTAAGTTACCAACTGTTTTATTCCCATTATCAGAGGAATCTCGCACATGGTATTTTTATAATAGTGAAAAATATGAAACAACAAAAAATGTTTTATCGTTTCTTACAACTCAAAAAGAGCAGAAAAGTATGAAATTATTTTACAGACGCTAATGACCTCTGTTGTCGAGCGTCTATAATTCACAATTCAATTCAATTCATGAAATTATTTTGAATATGTCGTGATATCAAAAGACCTTGTTGTAATTTCAGTAATCTTATCTAGTCTGAGATACAGTCGACTCTCTCTAAGTGCGCGTTTACGAAACTGTAGCAGTTATCTCTGCCGATGCGCCCTATTGGTCCCCGCGCGCGTTCCAGAATTATTACAGTTCATTGATTACTATACACTAATCAGGTTATCAGTAGAGATGAGGGTTTCGTGGCGCACAGAAGTAGAAACTTGTGACTGTCGAAAGCAGTAAAGTACAAGAGGGAAACTGATGACTTATTGAGCATCGACTCAATGAAAGAATACTGCACTTATTATCAACTCATATTTTTGAACATTACTTACTTTCAGATATTTGTTGAAGACGATGTCTTCGAAGTGGCTGAAGGATCCAAATGAAACGCAATTACTTTTAAAAAATTTATATTTCTTTTGGATCCTACAGCCACTGAAGACATCTGCATCGTCTTCAAAAATATCTCAGATATTCCAAGAGCGTCGCCAGCCAATGGGCCAGGAAGAGGCAAGATGAGCCAGGGAGAGGGGCAAGATGATAGATAGAGGTACAATTTGTAAAATTTTAATCGCTTTTTTAAGCTTTACCTCTCTAGCGGGGCATCTGCCCCCTCCCCCTTCTCCCCCTTGGCGACGCCCATGAGACATTTTAGGATCGCGTTGTTTACTTTTGAAAAGCAGATTTCTATATTATTTACTTTGTAAAATGTAGCATAATGTTGTCGGACCCCGTACAAAACAGGCCATATTAACAATAGGTATTATTTATGAGAAACCTACATCTTTCCAATTCAGTACGGAAATTCAGAAACAAAACACATAATGTTTTGTTTCATTTAGATGCGCAATTGGCTTTGTGTATGACAATGATAAAAGATATGTTCGTTATTTGTAACGATATGGAATACGGTTAGCGAACTTCTGAAATATTTACAGCGCTAGGCGGAAAGTTTATTTGATTCAACGTACACACTAAAATATTTACGATTATATAGTATAAGGGTTACTTTCCAAGAACAATTCACAATCGTATCCTTTCTTAGAAATGGCGCGATAAATGTTTTAATGCATTACTAACTTCACTTTGATTGTGATCTCCCGGTTGACTTAAAATTCTAACTTTGTTGCGTTAAACCTAAAGGTGTTCATAAAATTATTTTAGTAGTAGTTTTCCGACCGGCTTCGTCCGAGTAGATTTTAGTTTGGTATGCGAAATAATCAAGGACAACAAATCTCTCATATTATATCGCTTTAATAGTTTAAGAGACAACGGCGGATTTTCTTAAATGTCTATAAGAAAGGCAAAATAATTTTGTCTATAATGTATCTCTTATAGTTTAGGAAGCGTATACCAATTTAGCTAAAAAATCGCGTACGATGTCCCAAACTTTTCGCCCATTTTGTCGTAGCGGAATAACATATTTACGCATTCTACACTGTATTAACAGTAGGTACCTACTTCAGAATAAAGTTACATTATTATTATTATAGCCTATTTGTCACTCGGGAAGAAGTAGGCTTTTAATTAAACAATGAAAGAATTTTTGACATCGATTCAATAGTTCCTGAGATTAACAGCCACAAACAAATACAAAGACCTACAAACTTGTCCTGTTTGTAATATTAGTAGGAATTTAATTTTAAAAAATCTTGTTTCTTACAGACAAGTTGTCTATCAACTTAGGTAAGATACAGTATATTTTATTTAATTTTATTAATATATTATTTAAGCAAATGTATTTTACCTCTATATTAATAAAATTCATTATTATTATTATTGTGAAGAAAGAATTCCTTAAGAATTTTGCATCCACAAGCACCCTAAACTTCAGGTTCGTCACCGTCACACAAGGGATACTTGCGGAGCAAGGTGAAACTATAACCGCGTCTCAAACCATGAAATGGGCGATTACAGTGAGTTTGGGTCGTGCGCACGAAGTACACGGAGCGACCCAATAAGCACAGCCTTTTGCATGCGGCAGACTAGTGACTCAGCATTACGCTGACATGCCGGGATAGCTTTTATATTTGCCAACAGTGACGGTTTGGCTTCACCAAGAACACCAATTATAAGGACAATTAATTTAACAGAATAGTCTGGGTACTGCTTCCTAAGCTCATTATTATTATTATTATTATTATTATTATTATTATTATTATTATTATATAAATGATTCTAGACTTCTAGTTCTAGATTCTAGGGTAAAAAATATACTGATTGCAGTGTCAAACCCTGTCGACAAAAAAGGGTATGTCCCTAACCCACATAAGCGCATGCGCTCGAAGTTATACTTCATACATTTACATTTTTGCTTTTTTCCTCTCAGCATTTTTAAAATTAATAAATAATAAATTGTTATTAATAAAATCCATGGATATCATAACATCTATACATAAATATCCAATTCTAAAGCCTGCTTACAATATTAATTTGAAACTGTTGAAGAACTCCATGATATAGAGAAATGGTGATCCGTAGATGTTGTAGAAATTAGGAGAGAAAAACTTAGTGGCAAAAGGATCAAATAAAGTTTGCAATACTGATGATTAAATTTGCATTTATAAGCTTTGACAGCATTGATGCTCTGAGGATGATGCAATGAGCACCGAAACGTAAGCTTATAAATGCAAATTTAATCATCAGTATTGCAAATTTTATTTGATCCTTTTGCCACTGAGTTTTTCTCTCCCAATTTCTATTATTTTGAAACGTCAAAAAATTGATTTTTAAAACTATAAAATCTATTAGAAAACGAATCTTTTCTGCAGGTTGAGATCGACTTTTTGTCCCTCCTTTTGTCCCTCCTTTTGTCCCCCTTTTTCAGTCAATTTCATCCAAATCGTTAGAGTCGTTTTATCCGTGTCAGCGTTTCATTAATTTTTAAGTCGAGGTCATTTCAGTTCACTACGCTGTCTAAAGAAGTATAACTTCAAAAAAAAAAATTAAAAAAAATATTTTCTGGAAAAAAATATTAATAAGTTTTTCTATATAGACGCTAATTGTCAAACGTCTATAATCTACAATCAATCTATCAACAAATTCTTTTGCAAATACAATAACTCAATTTTAGTATTCGCATAAGCAAAGCTGTTCTGAAATGTATCTTCATTTCTTTTCGTTCCCTTTTTTTTGATAAACGAAAATAACTACGCATGCATGTAAATGTCATGTAACGCTGGAAGTACGAACTACGAAATAAATCTGTTAGATTCTGACGTTGTTGAATGTCAGGGAAGACGTGTTATATTATATCGTTCAGGCGCAAAGATTTATGTCTGCATTCAAACTGTTCAAGATATAGAAATGATTGTCTCTTTTCCATTATTTTCCAGTGACAGGTCTTGCGATCACACCTGCTCTGTTCAAATAAAAATGGGTGTGTGCTTATGATCACACGACAGAAGTGAAAACTTCAGATTTTCTAATTTTAAAATATACATATAATTTTCTTAATCATAAATATATTAAAATCGCCTTATACAATTAAATTTAATGATTTAACGATAATATTAAGTTTTAGTGCCATCTGTTAGCGCACTTGTGAACTACAAATGACTTTTTACTCGTATTAAGTTTTTAGTGTCATCTATTAGCACATTTATGAACGACACACTATTACCAGCATATTGCAAATACGTGTTTGTGTTTGAGCCGAGTAGCCACGATTGTCACCGTCGGGTGCGTTTCATATCACTGTTGTTAACAGCCCTGGCAAAGCGCGCTTAAGGAAGTTTTCACTTCAAAAAAAAGAAAAGAAAATTGACCTGTTCGGGCAGTTGATTTATTTGGATGTTGGTATCCTTTGAGCAATGAGCAAAAAACAGTGAGCCCCAAAAAATATTGACAGTTCACTAAGGAGAGTAGAATCGTACCCACTACTACGAGTAGAATAGATAGATATGATTGTAGATAGTGTTGCCGTCTAGACAAGACAAGACTTTCAAAGTCTTGTCTTGTCTTGAAATATCAAGACTAGATTATTTTCAAGAGGTAAAGTAAACCTTTACATACTACTACTTAGTTAATCTAGACTCTTGAAAATTGTCTAGAGTTTTGGCAAGAGTCTTGATCTAGATAAAGAAAGTCTTGTCTTGTCTTGGAAATTTCTAGACAAGACTTTTGCAAGTCTTGTCTTGAAAATCTAGACAAGACTCTAGAAAGTCTAGATCTATAGACGGCAACACTAATTGTAGATTATAGACGCTCAACAGCTGAGGTTATCAGCGTCAATACGAGCAGAATATAGCTATTAGAATTAGTGGAGTTTTATGTCACTTCCGAGACACACTATACGTCATTCTACAATCAATGAAAAGGCGTCTCGCCGCCACTGATAATAATTACTTCGTAACTCCATCCACACCTTCACACATGCATACGTGGATTTAATATTCATATATCATTATGTAAAATAACAAGTCGTGTATTCTCATAAGACTTTCGTCTTCATTATGGGAAATTTAGCAAAGTTACGTAATTAAAATCTTTTGTTTCTCGGCGTCTTTTGTTATCACACATAAAAACAAACAAAATACTCGCTAACTTTAGAAATAATAATTTTATCGCGTAGTACAAACATTACAAATCCCGCATGTGCGTAAACCGCGCATTAAATTCTGTAAATACAAGTGGCGCCATATAGACGATGATCATACTAAAATATAAAATAATAACAAACAGGACCTCTGTCTGGAAAAGTTTTTTTGCGTATTTTTCGCGATTTTCGGAAAACATTTTAAAGTGAATTTTCTTCGCGAGTCTAGTGATTCGAAATGACCTCGACAGAAAAAAAATCAAACATGACACGAAATCAAACGACACAAAAATTCAAACATGAAAGTAAACAGCATGTATAAGTCTGTTAAGCGCTCACACAGAACTGCGTGGCTGCGTGGAAAAACACGTTAGTCTACCGTGATTAAGGTTGTAGGTTCACGACGCGCTTGGAGTAATATGATTCAGTAGAACTGACGTAGAACTATCTAATATTCAGAAGGGCGTTATTATGGCCTGAATTCAAAATTGTTAAAATTTGGCCTGTATATCGCCTCAAGAAGGCGATATCTGCACGGACAAAAATTCACAAAATCTGGATGAATGTGACTATTTTCAGTTCGCTACGTCATCGCGTTGTTCCCTTCCCGATTTACGTTAAAGTAAAGCCCGAAAGCAGGCTCCAGATGGCATGGCAAATGTCGACCAATGTTGGCATTCAGGCAACTGCCATGTTGTGAGGATGGTTTTCCGATAGCCAATGTTTAACAAACAGTTACAAACGTTGGCATTGGAAGACATTCACTTTGAGGGCGGTTTTTTGAACACAGATCAAAGGGATTGGCCAACGCTTTTCTCGACTTGCATATTGTGACTTTGTTTTCATCCAGACGACTAGACAGTTTTCACTACGCGGTGTTTGTCAGTGTGTGTGTGTCTTATTGTGATTTATGAGTTGCATGAAACATGTATTAAGATCTGGGCACAAGAAATTATTACAGCTGAAGCAATAATTGCGTCATCTTCGCTATCCATTTTGTTTAATGTTGGACGTTGGTGTATATTCGCTAAAAATCGGGTGTACTAAGTTTGGTGAACGCTGGCCAAACAGAATCCTGTCGTGTGAATACTGGACATATTTAAATCACACATGCCCAACATTGGCCGCCAATAAATTCGCCAACATTAGCATACGTTGGCCATGTCGTCTGGAGCTGGCTTAAGTTAGATTTACCTGGGCGAAGTCATTTCTTCACTTCTTCACTAGTATCCGGCTCGAAGGACCAAAATGTTCTTTTTTCCGAGTAACATGGCTATATTATATTATTATGCTAAATACGTGGAACCTCTCTCGCGAATGACCTCAGTTATCGATCATCTATAATAATCTACAATCTGAAACCTTGTTTACAAACGCCCAATTTGACAGATTTAAGTTTAGGTACTTACTGAAGAATAAATCTCCGATTTTTTTAATTTAAAACATCTAGATTGTAGGTGGATGCTGTATAGAGATATTGTGATGATTAAATTCTAATTAACTTGTTAATCGCCGCTGGTGGAAACGACTTTTAATCAATTTATAAAAAGTTTACATTGTTATTATAGCAGAAAACTTCTCGCCTTTTGCTTTTGAAGCCATTAACAATTACCTATCAATTATGTTAGCATGCTTTGCAAAAATTTCAATAGACACTTAAGCTTTTTAATTAGACACTTTAATAATAATTAGCGGTTATGACTTACTGACAAATTATTAAATGAAACAAAAAGAAACTGTTTTCACTTTCTACTCATAATTTTTCGGCAAATTAACTGACAAATTAACGACTAGTTACTGATTTTTTTTCTAAGTTATAGTTGTGAGAAAAAACATTACAATGTAATTTCGGTTACTTTATTGTGAGAACGGAACTGTTATAAATATTATTCAAATAAAATTTTGCAATGTTTTCATCACACATTATGGTAATTCATAGTTACTTAATTCATTAAGACATTTTAAGCCGTTCAAAATCTGTTTGTGTATTGCCGCTGTTTAAAAAAATTTAAATCATGAGAAAATTGCACATATCCGTTTTCAGTGTTTATTTTATTTCCTTATTACTTTTAAAGCATTTTTTTATTAACTATAAACAAATTAAAAACATATTCACTGACGATAAAATTTATATTATAGGAACATCATGGTTTTCCAGTCATCCATTCGAACTGAAGTGAAAATTAAGGTAAGATGATTTTTTGTATCAACGGCTCTGTCTGTAATTTTGTTTTCTTGCGAGTGTTTCAGGTATATTTTGCCTTACCCACTATAAAATAGCTACTTTCCATGCATGTATATTGTATAGATAGATATACAGGGTGTTTCATAATATATGCGCAGGATTTCAGGATGTGATAGCTCGTCCAAAAATATGAAAAAAAGTTTCTATTAACTTACCCTCTAAAATGCACCATTTTAGAGATACAGGGTGTTGAAATTGAAAAAAAAATTCGTTTTTTGCGAATATCTCCGGAACCGTTGATCGTACAGAAAACAGCTTTTGTAAACATTTTCTACTCATAATAAGCTATGTTTTGTGCGATTTTTTTTTTTTAAGTCATAATTGGTGAAGGTTTTGAAGGGGTAGTGGGTGTTTCTCTCCCCAACTTCTACGCTACTGAAAAAAGTACAATTTTGAGACGCTCATTTGAACCGAAAATGTTTTCTACACAAAAAAGGTACTCTTGGTCATAAGCTCTAAAGTCGATCGTTTTCGAGAAAAATTAACTTTTATGTTGAAAAACATGGTTAATTTTTTTAACTAAAATTTTTTTCTTACTAATTAAACAAAATTTATTTAAACGTTAGAACAAGTAACAAAACCAAACGTTAACTTCATAATTGCAAAAAAAAATTTCCGCACAAAACATAGCTTATTATGAGTAGAAAATGCTTACAAAAGCTGTTTTCTGTACGATAAACAGTTCCGGAGATATTCGCAAAAAACGAAATTTTTTTTTCAATTTCAACACCCTGTATCTCTAAAATGGTGCATTTTAGAGGGTAAGTTAAAAGAAACTGCGCATATATTATGAAACACCCTGTATATTTATAACATTTAGGACAATCTGTACAATAGTTGCAAGTCAGTACAATAATCAAAATACAAATACAATAAATTAAAATGTATGAATTAAAAATTCTTCCACAGAATAGAAGCAATTATCAGTCAGCAATTTTTTAACATATTTTTTAAATTTTTGTAAATAATGTATTCTTTTACTAATAATGGTAGTTTGTTGTATAATTTTAAAGCATAATTATTAGTCCAGGGCACTGCGTGATATTGGGTCATTTAACAGGCAGGCGTACCGAAAGTGTTTTCATAACCTAACTAATGCGATAAGTAAACGGTTCCAATACCTATATTTAACACATTATATTATAATTAAGATTACTTTAATATAAAACACACATAAAAGATGGTAGTATTTTTGTTATCGAGATAAATTCGATATGTTTATTATAAAGTTATGTATACGTATTTCCTGTCAATAACCAACAATAATCAATTGTGTAAGAACTACAACGGAGTACAATTTGTAGGTGTGTTAAAACTTTTTTAACACGCTTATATTAGTTCCATCTGTACATAATATGTATGTATGTATGTATAAGTAACGGATTCTTTGAACGCGATTTTCACTCACTTCAAAACTTCAGATTGAACTGAAACTTTGCACACTTATCAAGGACCGATGAGTGATGACAACACAATAATTCAATAAGTTTGTCCCATTATCCTGACCAGGATCTCCAGGACTAAAAAGCAAAAATAAATTATAATTTAAAAAAACTAAAAAACACGCTTAAATAGTAAACTGAACTAAAAAGTAAAAAATAATTATTATTGTAAAAAAGCGTGGGGTGCTTTGTATCATATTTTCATACTTTATAACAACTGATATTGAGCACCCCACGCTTTTTTACAATAAAAATTATTTTTTACTTTTTAGTTCAGTTTATCATTAAAGCGTGTTTTTTAGTTTTTTTAAATTATAATTTATTATGTAAACGTTTATAAAATAAAATCGATACATAAATAGTAGTATGATAAGGGGGATTTTAATCCACTCAGGAACCTCAGAAATTTCTAATTCATTCAGGAATCTGTTCGATGTCTGTTCAGTGTCCGTTAGTGTCTGTTTTAATTTCATCCCGCCTCCGCTCATGGATGTTTTGTGATGTCATTTAGTTTTAAGTGTGTTGTTATTTAATGTAATCAATACGCTAATGACCTAAGTTGTTGACGCGTCTACAATTTACAATAAAAATAAAATGTTCCTGTGGTTGAGATTTAGAAGATGTGATGAATTTGATGGCAAAATAAAATTTGAAGAAATCGAAAATAGGTAACAGGTTTAACACGCCTGGTATCTACATTTTCTGCACATGTGTGCATAATTTACCTGCAAATTATTTGCAATATTACCTATAGCTCTTAACACAGGTGTACGTTTGTAATTTCATGACATACAATATGATGTAAAACTGTTTTAGTTAAGATATTCAATAAAAATGCGCAATATTATAAAAATGCAACGATTTCCGATGGAAATTTTAACGTAATTACCTACTACAGTAAATTTATTTTTACTTCCCACCTCTACTATGGTAGGGAAGTAATGGATTTAGTCCGAAAAAAATATTTCGAGATTTTAACAGATTTTCACGTTTTGAGACCCTAGCAATCGTTTAAGATCATTTTCTGACTGATGTCTGTATGTGTGTGTGTGTGTGTGTGTGTGTGTGTGTGTGTATGTGTGTGTGTATGTGGTCAATTTTTCGCCTTCGATATCTTAAGAACGTAACAACATACGGGCATGCCGATTGTTCTATTGTGTTTATCAGCCTTTAACTTAGATCTGATTAGATTTTGAGTCAAATCGGTTCAGTGGATCCTAAGATATTCAAAAAAACGTCCTCAATGTCACGTATTAACATAGGTAAAAAAAAATATAAATGAATTCTAGATGTTATAATATGAAAAAAATGTAAATATTTTTTTTCTCTAAAATGTATAGTTTTCGAGAAAAAAAATATTTTGCTAAAAAAAATAAAAATTGTACGTAAATCAAAGTAACCATGATTTTTGCTATATTAAGCTAGCCATCAGTAGATCACCAAACAAAAAAGAGGGCCATGCTTTTTTCAAAGAATAAAAATTAAATTGTGTTTTAAAGACCACCAACAGCTAAGGTTATTTGGGCCTAGTCAAAGAATAAAAAAAAAAGAGTGTTTATTTTTTGCAAGGTGGGAAGTATAGGACTGGTCATCAGTCGAATTTTTTTATTTACATATCACATTATCAACGTTATCTATACTGAATGTAATAGCAATGTTTAAAATTTAAAATGGTAGATTTAATTATTTATTTAGTACAACTCAAAAATCTTGCGTTTTATGTTTATTCAGTCATAACTTCTCGAGGGGTTAACCGATTTGAGTAATTTCGACGCCTTTGAGTTCAGAATGTTTACGGAATGGCCCCATATAATTTTTATTTAAATTGGTTCAGTAGTTTTTTTCTAGTTATCAAATTAATTTTTTATGTGCGTTACCTCATATCTCCTCCATTTGTGAACCGATTTTGATGATTCTTGTTTTATTTAATAGCACATACCTTCAGGATGGTCCCACATAAACTTTACTTAAAACAGTTCAGTAGTTTTTTAGTTTATCAAGAAAGAAGTCGGTTATTAACGTGCAAATTACGTATTGCCAAGCCACTAAAAAGTAAAACAAAAAAAAAACTTTACAAAAAAAACTTCTTTTTAAAAAGCCACTAAACAGCAATTTTGAGGTCGGCGCCAATTTAATATAAAAGTAGGTATAGATATATAAAAAATTTTAGTAATGAGCCATTTTCCTGAGAGTAGCTCTTTCAATTATCCACGAGATGCAGCATTTGTGGTAGGTACAATTATTATTTATTCCTCATTAGTGTCGTGTCATTTTAGTGGTATAACTTAATTATTTAATTAATTTAATGATAATAATAATTTAATAATTAAGTCATAGTTTATACCACTAAAATGATACAACACCATGGGGAATAAATAATGTTTGTACCTATACCACAAGTGCTGCCTCTCGTGGATAATTGAAAGAACTACTCTCAGGAAAATGGCTCATTGGCGCCGATCTCAAAATTGTATTATTTTCGTCTTTTTAGTGGCTTTTTTTGAAGTTTTTTTTATAAATAGTTTTTTTTATTCACTATAAATGTATGAGTAATTATACCCGGTATAAAAGGTGCGGCCGTTTGGTTCACAGACATGTTTTACAGACAACTACCTACACACTTGTGCATTTTTTATAACAATTTTTTTTTGCATATATTTCGCATTAATCGAAATCAATAAGATTATAAATCAAGCCAATCTCTTGTAGGTACATCTGAATGCAGATAAAGCTACGTCGGTTCTCGTACTATAATTTCATAGTCGACTGATCATGTCATTGAACTAAAAAACGCGAAGGAGTTCAGAATAGCAAACGTATTTTCTCTATTACAAGCCCCCAGTTTGCAGGTTCTATTCCGAGAACTGGTAAAAGCCTAAATAAAATTTTACAATAATAAATTAATTGATATTAAGCATAGATAACTAGGGCATCCAAGTCCCGGGACCAAAGAGGAAATCGGGCAATTTTGGTTCATAATTATTATAAAATCGGGGGTTGCGACTAATAAATTATCATGGAGATTACAACCCGCTTTTATAATAATTATGAACCAAAATTATTAAATATTATTTTTTCCTTTTTAGTACATTTCAATAAAAGCTTGTCTCTAAAAAGTTTTTTTTTACTAATATTTCATTTTTATTTTCAGTACCGAAATCTGCTTTTCAAAAGTAGACAAGCTGATCGTAGAATGTCTGAAATATTTGTTAAAGACGATGTCTTCCTCATATTCTTTACTCATTGATCATGATTTAAGCTTGGAACACAGTGAGAATGGAAAATAGCGGTAATATAATTATTGGAAATGATGATAAAAAGATTAGGTACCTACTCGTTTTCAGTTAAAACTCTAGTAAATCGATAATCCAATTCAACTGGTATTTGTTGACTTATAATTTTACTTAAAACATCATGAATTCAGATTTTCTTATTAAAAATAATAATCAATTGTAATTATTATTATTGTAGATTATAGACGCGTCGACAACTCAGGTCATTAGCGTCTTCAACACAACAATTAATAATCCCAAAATTAAAGATAGTTACTTCTTACCACAACAGTTTTATTGATGGATGTACATTTCGAAAGCTATGCTTTCATCTTCAGCAAACACTATACATCAGTGTATAGTGTTTGCTGAAGATGAAAGCATAGCTTTCGAAATGTACATCCATCAATAAAACTGTTGTGGTAAGAAGTAACTATCTTTAATTTTGAGATTATTGCAACCACAGTGCTCATATATTTTTAATTAATAGATGTGAAGAACTGTTTAATTAAAAACAGAAAAGTGGTGATCCTGATGATAATGAAAGAAGACAGCTTTGAAATGGCTTAAGGATCCAAAAATAATAAGCAAATACTGTTAATATTGCATTTATTAAGCTGACGTTTCGAGAATTATATTCTCATCCTCAGAGCTCAAATGCCGTCAAACATGACAGTAAAATTGTCCAAAAAACTTTTTAAAAAAACATACTAACATTTTATTTGGTTTTTATTATTTACGTGCTATAAGCTAGCTTATAGCACGTAAATATAAAACAGTTAATCTGGCAAATAAAAAAAAAAATTAAAAATTTTCTACAATAAAAAATAAAATCAAATTCTATAAAACATAAAGTTTTGAGTATTTCTGTGTACAAAATCAAATCAATAAAACAAATTTTTTTACACTTCAATAAAAACCAAATAAAATGTTAGTATGTTTTTTTAAAAAGTTTTTTGGACAATTTTACTGTCATGTTTGACGGCATTTGAGCTCTGAGGATGAGAATATAATTCTCGAAACGTCAGCTTAATAAATGCAATATTAACAGTATTTGCTTATTATTTTTGGATCCTTAAGCCATTTCAAAGCTGTCTTCTTTTTTAATTAATAATCCATTTGTGTACTGGTACGAGCTCGGACTCCTGGGAATGCCAATTCCTAAAGAACATTGGAATGCAATTCCGAGAAAAACTACATTCCAATGTTCTCCTGGGGAAAATAATCAATTGCAAAAAAAAATTATTAGCCTGTTTTTTTACTGTTTGAAATCTGTCCCACACTTTATGGAATATATTGAATGTAAGATTCTTCACTGTGTTCCAGGTCGCTCTGTTAGAGTTATTAGGAGTTGAATTCTCTCACAACTGCACTCCATGGCCTGTAGCTACGGTGTCAAGTAGATAAATTAGAAATTTATTGACTGCCATTGCCGGCAAACGCTTCCTCATTAAAGTTCTGCCGACGACTGCTGGCTTTGTTTGTACTGTAAAATACTGTGATTAAACTTCATATACTATAATGTAGATACACCATATGTCTCGATTTTACAAGATAACTGCTGGGTTGCAGAAAGCATGAGATCAGTGTCTTGGCCCACCCCATGGCCCACCCAGGCATAATCCCCAATCTCTAGGTTATCTTTTAGATACATTAACAAAACTGTTTTCTTACGTAGGTGAAATAAATTATTTATTTCCAATAATAAAAAAATGTAAACAACAATATACAATAATTCGTAACAATGAAAAGTCAATTTATAACAGTCAACACTGTTTATATAATAACACGAACTGAAGCGCACTGAACTGTATTTATTTCAACTATCACTCGTTGTCTAATTCGTTCCTCTCTTTTCCCGGTGACTGTTCTTGCTTATATAGTGGTAACAGCTTGACCCCCACCACGCTCGCGCACTTTCCAGATCATTCTGGTGATTACCTGTGTCTTCGATCCACGCCTCACCATTGTTATTTGTTCTGGATGCATCGATTGTCGCCAGTGGCGTATCATCTGGATGTTTGCTACACATTGTTACTTATTCTCGATGCTTCTATTGTCGCCAGCGGCGTATCATCTGGGGTTTTGCTACAATACGTTTTTAACAATTTTTCTTGTAAATTAGATAGCAAGTAACCTGGGTTGAAATTTTATCGAGCACTAAAATTTTGGGAATAAATGTTTTTGGCCCATCTTCATATCACCATGTTCAACACTGGCCCACCGTAGCAAAAAACCCTAGCGCCGCTACTGATTAAGACATAGTATAGTAAATAGTTGACAAGCACGAAATATGCTAACAATTTTTAACTATCATATTACGTATTTATTTACATTTTATTATTTGAAACTAATAAAAACACTAACAATAATATTAAATATGAGTTTAAAAAAAACTAACAATAATGTTTTATTACTTCTGTGAAGCGACCTACAGCGTGGTGATTACGTAACTCGAACAAAATGAAACTAAAAAATCGTTATTTTTCATTTCCGCATAATATCTAAGAAATGCCGTTTTTACTCGGCGCGGCTTTGCTCCTTTATTCCTTGCTCAGCTTCCTGTTTTGCTAACGCAGGGTCCAAATTTATTTTGTCTGGGAACTTCTGTACAATAATTTTCAAACGGTTGCGGAACCATAACTGTATTTTACGACCCCCAAATTTTAATATGACATGGTTTTAATATTGTTTTATCAAATTTAAAGTTAAATTAACTTTTTCTTGCGAAATCCCTGAATTTTTCTGCGGAAACCATTTTGAAAAACTATGCTAGAACCGAGGTACCTACTCAAACATTATAATATAGTAAATATTATTAATATTATTTTTTTAAATGGGGTCCCATTGGACTTCAATAAACCCTAGGCCCCGACAAAACTAGATCCGCCCCTGAGCGTTGGTTATTTAATAATATATTTAAACTGTATTCAGCACACTGACTTTATTTCAACATTCTTCTAGGTTTTTCAACACAGACGAAAAATATTGTCATATTATATCATATTATTTTGTTTTTAATTCAGCGACTCTTATAAAACAAAAAAGCGCCGAACGAGTGCAAATTACAGAGATGGTGAGTTGAAAGAGTATGCAGTGATGGTACTGAGATGATGTGTGTAGTATACCGGCTGGACCTCAAAAGACGTCAAAAAGGCATTTTTTTGATTTTTTTCAAATTTACCTGTGCCTAAAAAAAAACACGTCGATTCTAATGAGCAAAACAAAACTGAGGTATGTACTTATCTCTTTTAATTTAGAAGTTAAAAGCATTCAAAGATTTTTTTAATTCGTGAAAAACTTTAAGAACTCATAACTTTTAAACCAAAAGAGATGCACAAGTGCCCGTGCGTTTGTTGGATTTATTTATTTTATTTATTGTAGATTATAGACGCGTCGACAACTTAGGTCATTAGCGTCTTAAATACATTAAATAACAATTCTCTTAAAACTAAATGACATCACAAAACATCCTCGTTTGTTAGAATCAGCATATTGTGCTTTTCTAGAGGCATTATTTACTAACAGCTGTGTTTGTTGTCAGGTTCTGAACTGGTTCTGAACTCTCATGCCGGGTTTATAGTACATTTAACACTCTGTTTTGTTAATCGTTGTTAAATTTTTACACCGAATAACACATAAAACATACGAAGTAACCATAAAAATAACAGCGAATTAACAAAACAGCGTGTTAAATAATATATGATAAACCCGGCATCAGACTTTTTAGACTGTTTGAACAATTGGTTCTATCAATTCTAGACTTCTAGAAGTTCTAGAAACCTAAAACTTCTAGAACCAAATTCAAACAGTCCGAGTCCTAGAATTTGAGTCACAAACACATAGTTATGTCTGAAGAGTTCCGTATTACTGACAAGCGCCAACAAACACACCTAACTTGAAAAATATATGAGAGATATCAATTTTTCTCAGAATTCGCTTAGTTTCTAAGGAACTTTAAAAACCGTAGAAAAAAACCACATTTCTTAGATTTTTCTTAAATTTATCATATTTATAGACAAAACACGCTTATTCTATAACAAGCAAAGCAAAACGTATGTGTATCTTTTATAGTTTATAAGCTATGGTAACAGCTAAACACAGTACGGCGCAGAAGGAGAACGGTTAGAAGCGCTGACTTAATAAGCAACACTTAATGGAGAGGTAGATAGATAGATATAAAAATTCTTTGACAGAATAGAAACACTCCTTAAGTAGTTATAAATATTTTTTTTTAAAAATTCTAGTTTCTTGTTCCTTGTTTCCATGGATATTTTATTAAACAATTGAATGCCTAAGTAATTAGGGCCATATGTGGTATTTTTATTATGGAAAAAAGGAACCAGAAGATTTTCTTTTTTTCTAGTATTATATAGTGGTGCAGAGACATGTGATCTTGAAAATTCTCTCAATGTTTTTTAATAAATATCAAACAGTTAAAAACATACTGACACGGTAGTGTTAAAATATTTAATTTTACAAACATCGGCTTGCAAGTATCTCTAGGCTTAGCATTACACATGATTCTTATTGCTCTTTTCTGCAAAATAAATAGTCTATATGCAGTGGGGGCATATAGCTCCAGATTTCAAGTCCGTATAATAATTGACAATGGAATAAGGAAAAATAGGCCATTTTCAAAACATACTGCAGATCTACGTTTTTAGTTAGCTGTCTAAGCAAATAGAGAGTTTTTGAAAGTTTACATTGTATATTGTATATGTTTGAATAGTAATAGCGCGGTATTTTTTAAATGTTTAAATCCAGAAGGTCCATCTGATACAATGTTCTTTGTGTGGATTGTAGAGCGTGTCAGAGGTCATGTCAGTAATTAACTTCTGTGTGATGACGACGCCCCTGTACTAACTCAGAAACATCTGACCAATTACACACACTCACTGCAGACCGCGGTGAATCACATTATAACGCATGCTTTCATTTACTCTACCATTCACCCAAACTAGATTAGCCTGGTTGAAGAGTAAGTAAGTTTTATTAAAGAGACGTCGCGTCCCTTCGAGCGATTTTTAATATTATTTAGCCTTGAGTTTTAATGACTTTGAACTTTAAATTAGTAAGTCAAATTTTCTCTACCGGAAGTTACCCCTTGCATTCTTCATCTCAAATCGTGTCCCTTCGTCTAAAAACGGTTACCGCTCTCCCGATGCTATTTTTAAAGCTAAAAGGTTCGAGTAAACGCCAAATGGGGAACCGAGAATCACACTACAGATCCTACAGGCAAAAAAAATTTTTGAAGTGAAAACTTTTTTAGGCGCGCTTTGCCTGGGCTGTTAACAACAGTGATGTGAAACGTACCCGACGGTGACAATCAGGGCTACTCGGCTCAAACACGAACATGTGTTGGGCTTGAGAATGGCCGAGCGTTTAACAATGCTGTTGTTTACATGGCGTTGCTATGGTTCCTCTATTACAAGTCCCCAGTTCCGGGGTTCTAGCCCAAGAGCTGGTAAAAGTGTCAATTGGATTTTCAATTTATTATTAAAAAAAAATAATGAATTGAAAATATGAATTGGTGCTAGGCCCAAATAACCTTAGGTGTTGGTGGTCTTTAAAAACACACGAACACGTGTTTGCAATATGGTGGTATTAGTGCGTAGTTCATAAGTGTGCTAATAGATGACACTAAAAACTTAATACGAGTAAAAAGTCATTTGTAGTTCACAAGTGCGCTAACAGATGACACTAAAACTTAATATTATCGTTAAGGTATTATATTCATTAAATTTAATTGTATAGGCCGATTTTAATATATTTATGATTAAACTGCGTGATTAAAAATTATATATAAGTATATTAAAATTAGAAAATCTGAAGTTTTCACTTCTGTCGCGTGGTCATAAGCACACACCAATTTTTTTTAAAAGTGAAACAAGTAAAATCTAAAGTGAAAGACTAAACAAATGTAACTCCATCAAAAATCAAATTCAACTTCTATTCAATTTGCGTTAGCAGCATCCGACATTTCCGTTTATCCGTTTATCGGAAAACAGGGAACTGTACTGTAAAAAACTCGGGTCGCAGTGCCAAACCCTGCCGACATATAGTGTATTTGCAAATACTGGCATTGTGGCTCTATTATGTGAACTTAAGTTTGTTTTTGGACAAAATAAAAAATTTAACCCCTTAATACATCCCTTAAAACAATAATTTTTTTCTTAATTGCAATATTATCATTCCTAACATTTGTACCAAATTAAATACACCCTTCGGTAAGTAAATCCGTATCCGCTACTAATGTTTTCATAAAATTCCTGCCGGGCCGATTTTATTGAAATTTTAGCAGCACATTTTAATCGTTACTAAAGGGTTAAATTTCAATTTTGAAACGATTCTGAGAATTTTTTCGGTATTTTTGGGCCCAAAAACATTTTTCAACCCCTAAAAACCACCCTTAAAATGGTCCGATTGGGCCCATTTTAAATAGGCTCCGTGCGGTAATGGATTCCAACGTGTGTAGCAAATTTCGTTATCGTGCTAACACATATATATATACATATATATATAAACATTTTTAAAAATGGTGCCAAATTGTTCAGGAGGCTATGTAACGTCGAGAAATTTTGGTCCGACCCCTAGGTCCCGCCATCCGACCGACGCCAATAGTGTATGTGCCATATGGCAAATACACTAATAAGGAATGAACTTGGACAGACTGTACACGTTATTCGTATAACTGGAGTAATTGTTAAAATAATTAAAACTCTACTGCGTCCATTCAGGTTTTATGGATAACGGATTTTGTGGTTAAAACTGCAAAAAAATGTTTTGTAAAAGTTCTAATATGAAATTGCTATTTTTACATCGTACAGTTAAATAACCAGACTGCAGAACTCATTTAACATTTTACATGAAACACGAAAAACATTAATCTCGTTTAAATATTTTATACAATATACGTTTCCACTTACTCTATTAATAATTAATGGATTAAAAAATTGGTCGTTCAAGCTTCATCAAAAAAACTAAATCCAAAGTACAACGTTTTTTTAACTTGACCCCGTAATTGCTATATATAAGAAAGGATCGGTTTCCACTCTCGGGCACTGTGGAGAAATCGGTAACTCGCCTAGCCGGAAACTGGGAGTCCCGACAGTGGTCATTTGATTTTTTCTTAAGATATAGCTCAAAAATCATGGCAGCTTAGCTGTCTGAGATATTTATTATTTTCACCTCTAATTGTTATGTGAATAATATGGTGTGGATATAAGGGGTTTTAAATCGATTGATTTTATCATATAGGTACCAATTGACCCCGTATATTTGTTTGTTACTATCTTTGTTTCAAATCGCGCGACAGCTTTTTCAACTACTTCTACTTAACCGATTCTTATAAAACATTGCACACACATTGAGTTCCAGTGACAATACAATATTATCATAATTTCAACTTGGTAACGAGGATCTGATGATGGAATCAGGAGGTCGACAGTTGAAAGGATGAGGAGTTCGCATAATGATACGGGCCAGATCAAACTAAAAACTAGAAAATAAAAATAGGTAAAAAAACTTTTAAGTTAAACGGTTTTATTTTAATTCATCAGCTGTACCAAAAACTAGAAAGTAATTAGGACACAAACCAAGGGGCACTTTGTATCGCTGCGTCAACGGAATAAGTAATAAAAACGTGGGGCGCATAAAAATCTGTATAACGACTGTATGGTTATTAAATAAGTACGGCTTGTCTAGAAAAATGTGTTTCCAAGCCCATCAACAGAAATATTTCAAATGCGCTCCACGTTTTTATTACTTATTCCCCTGATGCAGCGACACAAAGTGTCCCTTGGTTTGTGTCCTAATTATTTTCTAGTTTTTGGTACAGCTGATGATTTAAAATAAAACCGTTTAACATAAAAGTTTTTTTACCTATTTTTTCCTATACATTCAGAAGGGGCACAGCTTCCTTCATCTTGGTGTTTTTTTGTCTTTCTCGTCTCGATAGCGACGTGACCTCGCCAATTTAACCTCGATCTTGTCTCGAAATACGAGACGTGAAAAAATATTAATCTCGTATCGAGATTTCTTGTCGCGTCGAGACAAAACGAGAAAAATTTCGTCTCGGCGGCAACACAAAAGATGTTTATAAATACATCAAATATTTCAGAAGATATGTTGCGGCTATAGAAACTTAAGTGCAGCTAAACCTAGGTCTAGCTGGTTATCCAGTTAGACCTACGTTTAACCACGCTTTTAACCATGACAGATACATATTATATAACCATGCAGGGCCGTGAAAAGTCCGAATTCGGGGGAATTTTTTCTATCAAGTTGAATTAAGTTTTACAAAAATTTAAAAAAATTAAATACCTAACGTAACCAATGAGTCTCCAGAAAATACGAGCCCTCAAAAAGGTCCAAGCCCATATAAGAAGTCATTCCGTATATCTTCTCTTCTTGTCGGGCCTACCCCATACCAATTACTTCAGGGTAGTAAGTTGAACACAGCTATATTGCTTAATTCCGTCTATGTACGTACAACCCCGGTGGTGGTGCCGCCTAACGGAATCTGAACCAACCTATAAGTCAGCACTTTACACCTGATTTGTGACTTAACTTATGGTTTATTAAATAACAAAAATTGTATACTTTTTGTGTCTGTCAAATTGCTAGTCATTTAGTCACAATTAAATAAATTGTTTTAGTGATTTAATTCCATTAAAAAGTTAAGTGAAGGCAGAAGAGTCAAGGTTGTGGGAATTCTAAAGTAATTGCATTAAGTCGGCTCTATTTCCATTCGTTGTAGATAAATTAAACCGTCGTAAATTACCCACTTCTTTTGATTCTTTTCTAATCTAATACTTTCGATTCGTGAAATAAAAGAAGTGTTTTTGTTCCTATAGGTACAGGTGGGTCAGCGTGTGCAAAAACAAGAAAAATATTTTTTCTCCTATCTAGGCCGAAAGTTCGTACTTTCATTCCTGCCAAGCGGGAACAAAGTCGCTCTTTATTCCCGTGGTACGGACAAGTGCGCGTGCGCAATAGTACTTATGCCGGCTCTCACGCACCTACTTCTGTCTCCTACACATTAAAATTATTTCCTTTAAAATTATTTTTCAATAATTTTAATAATAAAATAAAATAAAAATAATAATTTTAATAATTTTTTTTTTCAATTTTGCGAACTTTCGGCCTGGCAGGAGAAAAAATAGTATGCGCAACACGGGAGGAAATGTAGCACTTTCCTCCCTTGTGGCACAATGTACTATATATCTGAAAAAACATTTTTACGTCTTTTTTCGTCTGCAAAGTGCCAACTGAGTGGAAGCAATTCATAGTTTCAATTTTTGATGTGCGCCCCTCACCGAGAACAATACTACTTGTGCTGGGGTGAATCCGTAAACATTGAGACGCAGCTAACATGTGTATTGATACTAATTACTATCACAGTGCCATCTCTAAGACAAGACACGGAAACCAAAAATCAAACCAAGTTCAGAACCAACCACATATATTTACACATAAAAACCTGCGAGTGCTTCGCAGTCACCATTTTTTTTTATAATACAAAACCTAATTTAAATATTTTTACTGGGTTATTTAAAATTTTGTACGACTGAATTAGTAGTATTAAGAAGTTTTTTTGGAAAAGCAACTCAAGTTATTTAAATTTTGGTTGCTTTTCCAAAAAATGTCTTAATTGTTACTATTACTTTTCATAGAAATTGTGTATGGTTCTCGATATTTTCATAGGCTATGAAAAAGAATGAATAAAAATCACAAAAAAGTTGATAGTTGTAAAAACAATTTTTCATTTCACTTTTTCATTCGTTTCATCAAGTAACGAAGGTATCTTACATAATTAACCGTTAATGAACTATGATCTGTTGGTAAAATTCTGTTATTTCTTACACCTGTTATAATGATGATTATCAGTGGGGATAAGTTGCCAAAAACCAGTACGAAGATTCACTTCTACAACCTAGCTATAACGAATTAACACTCACATGTGGTGAAAATCAATTGATTCCCAAGCATATAAGGAGAATGTTAGATTAGTAATCATGTCACGGTTGAGTAATTGTAAGCTCATTCTTCCGCGAATGTGGAAAGGTTCAGGTTAGAATCCTGACTGTGACTATGGTTGGTAAAATGATTTTTTCCGATATGGTTGGAATCAATTATATAATTAGCTGCTTTCCAACAAAATTTTCAAATTGCAATTCAGCCGTATAAAAAAATATTAAAAAAATTCTGAGTGTTTCTCTAATCAGTCTTTCTTAACACTCTTCCTACTTTACGTAATTTGAAAATAATTTCATTTATTGCGAATTTCTCCAATTTTTGTATCTAGATGGAAGCATTCAATTTCAGGATTTTTGAGGGTCTATGTATTTGTACCAACATCTTTCGATACCTAACGACAGAACCGAGTTCGACAAATATATTGTTATAGTTAAATTAATTTCTGATCACTCAAATTCCAAAACAATCGCCTGTTCAGTGTTCAATCGCAATAATTCTAGTCGCTCACCATGTTGTTCACCCCGTTGGCCCAGCATTCATCCCCACCTCGCCTATCGTAATCCAACCAATCGCCGTCGCTTATTCGCCTAGTTCTCACCATCGCCGCTAGAGTGTTCATCCACCTTGTTGAATGTCAATAGATGTTGCTCCAGAGACTATCAATAGGTAGTTCTGCAGTCACCAACCTGATTTAAGCTCCTCCTTGTTTCATTTGTGTAACAATAGGTAGGACCGGCGCTAGGATTTTCGGGCCCCAGGTAAGCGTTCTCAGGCCCGTGTTCTCAAAAAAAAAATTTCTCCAAATTTTTTTTTTTTGAAATAGAAAATTTTAATACAAAAAATCAAATAACGCCTTTTTTGTTGAGAAAATGTTTTAATGTTCGCAGTTTTAAACACGGTAGTCACATATAATAGGTAAGTCTCGGACCGGCGGGCCCCTTTTAGGGGCCCGGGCCCGGGTACCTTTGCCCCGCTTAACCCCCCCCCCCTAACGCCGGCCCTGACAATAGGTAGGCATGAATTAGTTCCCGCTGCACTCCAGGTTTACGCAAGCCCACTGTGCATCCCCAACATCTAAATCATGACCAGAAGAGTCCTGCGCATTCGTGAGAAGGCGTTCGGTCATTCTTGGTTCCCGAGTTTGAACGAAACTTGGTACACTATTATTGGCACTCAAGCTTGAAATGTAATTTTTGTCCCCGGCTACGCTCGAATAAAGACAGGGATCCCGTCGAAAGCTAGTGATTTTATAATTTGGGCAACTTTAGCTGTAGAATGTATATCTTGATTAGACCTTCGTTTATTCACACGTAATCATAAAAACAGGTATCGTTTGAACAGATTATTTATTTTCTTAATTGCAGTATATACTCTGTATATTTGCGTATATCTTTTTCTACAGACTGTGTTTCGAAATTGTATTTTTGTTTTGTCTTAAATTTTCCATGGATTTCTTCAATAATGCCAAACGTATGATAATGACTAAAATCCCGAAACAATTTTTTTTCGGAATTGTTTGTGATGTAGGTACCACTATCAAAATAACAACCCCAGTAAAAGCATCCAGGTTTTCAAGATATTTAACCTTTTTTTACGCATATTTTGCCCATAGTCTCAAAAAGTTGTTAATTTCATCTAGATTCCAAAATGGTATAAAACAACAAAATTATTTTTTGGGAAAAAAATAAATTGCTATTTTTATTGAACAGGGTCTCATTTTTGATGTATTATACCATTTACATCTCACTCAATTTTATGGCCGGAGATAAGTGTTTTTAAAATTTAAAAAAAAGTTTTAAAATCTCGATAATTGTCAGGTTGTAACAGGGGATGCTTTGTTATTTTGTTAAAGTCTTATATGGAAGGTTTTGTGGACACCCTGTATATAGAGCTTGAGAATAGCCGAGCGTGTAGTGGTCCGCAGTTCCCAAGTTCTATTCTAAATTGTGTCAACTGAATTTTGAATTTTAAAAAATAATAAATGGAAAATATGAATTGATAATACCTCAAATAACTGTTGGCCTTAAATAATAATAATAAATATAGCATCAGTCGGTGAATACAGTTTTTAGATACAGCCTGTATATGTACTCATATCACTCACCTGACCAGGTATATGGAAAAAAAGAAAGAAACAAAATAACATATATTTATTCATAATAAACATCCTAACAATTATTATTATAACCTTGGCCTCTAAAAGAATTACCTAACGCAAAAAATACCTAACCACAGTGAAATAAATAATTCATTTTCTATATATATTCACTTATAATTAACGAGGGTAAATTTCCCAATTATCGTTCTATGGTTCTATTCAACATGCCTAAAAAAACCAACGCTGCAGAAATAAATACACGATTCGTTTCCAATAAGCATACTAATTTTTTTTTCAAATGGAAGCAAACAAATTTGAATAATTACATTTTGTTTACACAGAAGATATGTGCATAGTAGATTTTCAGTCAGCACCTACGTACGGACAAGGGGGTCTTGTCTTGTCTTATGGGAGAAAACTAAAAACATAAACAAAATAAAGTACTAAGCCTTTGGTATTTATAGAATATAGATAATATCCATTCCTGGCACCTAGTGGCAAAAATGGTAACTAATAAAATGATGCGTCAACAAATTTTTTTAATATAAGTAAGTAATTATAATAGGCATGGTAATTTTTTCTCGTTCTATACATAATTCAGTGAAGTTTAAATTAGGGGGAATGTTTCATAAATGCCAGCAAAAGAATACATTATTATCTAAATATCATCCCGCGACTAAAGCGACATATACATTTCAGTAGAATTGAGATTGTCGAAAGGCTACTGTATTGAAAGTTAGCGATGATGATATATGCCATTTTCGCTTCACTCGGAGAGCAAAACTCACACTCGTCAAAATCGTCTTCATTCCGTCCTTGATACACAATCCGTTAGTATTATCACTAACACGATCACATTTCTATAAGTTATCTTTTACTTCTTATTTTTGATGAATTTAATAAACTATGTTTTAAATATTAGAAGCACTGCCAAGTTGGGCAGGAAAACTCAAACAATTTATTATAAATAGTAATCATATAATATAAAAAAAATTAGTATATAAATAAATAATATGTTGACCGCAGAGAAAATGGAACTGAAAGGAAAGCGGCAAATCGTTTTTGACAGTGCTGGGCGCAAATTTTACAAATACGTCCCTGTACATTAATATAAGCGAAGTCCAGTCATAATATATCATTTTTATTACAAATGAACTACAGAAATCGGAGAAGTTCTGAAGAAAATGCAATAAAGTTATCTTCCATTTTAGTACGTAAAATATCTAATTAACTTTCGAACCATATTGCATACGTAAGAAATAATTAATAGTTTCTGATTTGGATTATTAAGTTGTCGACAGGGGCAATGAAGTCATTACCTGTCTGGTTACGGTAAATTTAATTCATGATTTTTTGTTTATTAGCCATTTTTTATTGTCACGATTATCATTCATACCGTTAAATTTACTGGTAAACTGTATCAATTATAATTCAAACACAATAATTGACACTTGCACTAACAGCTGTCTTCTTTAGAATAATTTTGAAACCACAATGAAAATACACTATTCAAATAATCTGAGATAAAATAATTTTACGACAATATCCCAGAATCGACATTATCTTAAAACTATTAAAACATACATGCATATTATGCAATTGTTTATAACTAATAAAATTATTTAAGGTAGTTGTCTTGTGATAATAACATCCAAAAGTTTCGTTCATAATACGCTGTAACACAATAAATAAGTATATATTAGAAATCGTGTCCATCGTGATTATAATAAAATTAAGCAAAATCGCAGGATAGTGGACAAAATAATTTGATTTATTAAATTAAATGTACGACGTTTCGTCTATAGATTTAGACTTTTTCAAGTACATACATAAAAATAACAATATTTAAATATTGTTATTTTTATGTATGTACTTGAAAAAGTCTAAATCTATAGACGAAACGTCGTACATTTAATTTAATAAATCAAATTATTTTGTCCACTATCCTGCGATTTTGCTTAATTTTATAATAAATAAGTATAGTGTTAAATGTAAAAATTTTTTGTTAGAGATTGTACCTAAACTGTTGTTCACATAGTTACACATATTTCACTTAGTTTGTTCGCTTGGATTATATAAAAATGTCAATCTTTTCTCATAAATTGTTATTATATCTCAACAATAAAAAGGTCAATAATTTTTGGATTTTCTTTTTTAAACATCAATGAATAGTTAGTTTTTTGTAAATTTCTGACTGTTACTTTTTTTTAAATTAAAAAACTTGTCAAAAACACAACCTTTCCTATGCCCTCCGTGTTAATTATCCGAACTTTAATTAAGTTTATCTCGAGTTAGAGATGGTCAATCAACTTCAAATTTTAATAATATTTGTATTAGAGTATCCTTAATGAGTATACGAAAATTTAGAATTTTCTGACACTATGCCCATAGCACGACAACGTCGACAACTACCTTAAAAAATCAATTCGTTTTAACAATAAAATCCATAAATGAAAATAATAAGCCGAAGCAACGATATAGTCGTACAGTTCACATTTTTGCCACCATGAACGCTACATTGCCTTTTCGCGTACATTATCTACACGGATGTTCTCTAGAGGTGTCTTTAAACGTGCGATTTTTTTATCAAAGATCTAGGAAACAATATTTTGATGATCAAGTATGAGGCAAGACTGATAATAATAAACTCTAATATAATAACTGGTTAACAACAGTTACGATTTAATCGGAGTGCGGTCACGATATTATTATTTCATGAAATGAAATCATACACCGAACCATCCACAATAACAGCCGTGATGATACATCGTTTATAGTGAATTAGCAATACAATATGCGGTCATTGTTAATCGGTTTTGTATATTGTAACATACCAGCTACTTCCTTATCGCGCGTTTTGTTAACATTGACTATAACACTATAATAGAAGGCCACCAGCTATAGCAAGAAATCGAACAAATGAATGGCTACTATTATTAGAGCCATACTTCGGAAAATTAGCACTTATTTGCCAAACTAGAGGCCACTTCGCAATCAAAGAAAAAACAAAGCAATTAATGTGGTTGGAAAAATACGATAGATGATAAAAAATGTACGGATTTTTGTTAAAAATTAATATTTTTCTATTCCTTTCATTTTATTATATTATAATAAATGAAAAATATTAATTATTATTCGCAAAGTACTTTGGTCATTGGAAACATAAAATGAAAAATATATTTATTTAATTAATTAGTAGTGGTATCGCTCTTGTCCAAACCTTATGAATAAAGTGTCGAGTTTTGTAGTAAGTGTTCGACCCCTGATCTCCATTGCGACTCGATTATAAATTAATTTGGTCGATGATATTATTAAGTAGTGGTATCGCTCTTGTCCAAACCTTACGAATAAAGTGTCGAGTTTTGTAGTAAGTGTCCGACCCCTAATCTCCATTACGTATCGATTATCAATTTGATTTGGTCGATGGTATTATTTAGTAGTGGTATCGCTCTTGTCCAAACCTTACGAATAATGTGTCGAGTTTTGTAGTAAATGTCCGACCCCTAATCTCCATTACGTATCGATTATCAATTGATTTGGTCGACGGTATTATGTAGTAGTGGTATCGCTCTTGTCCAAACCTTACGAATAATGTGTCCAGTTTTGTAGTAAGCGTCCGACCCCTGATCTCCATTGCGTATCGATTATCAATTGATTTGGTCGATGGTATTATTTAGTAGTGGTATCGCTCTTGTCCAAACCTTACGAATAAAGTGTTGAGTTTTGTAGTAAATGTCCGACCCCTGATCTCCATTGCGTATCGATTATCAATTGATTTGGTCGATGGTAGAGCACCATGACAGTAAAGTCTTACATTCCTTAATTCGCCAGCGCATAAAGTCTAGTCGTTTTGCACATAGTTTAGCAACCTATTACCGATACATATTATAGAAATAAACGGATTGAAACCGTTTCACGTATCCACCGCGTCGTGTTTTTCACGTTCTTCGTTTCGCAAATATAAGAACCGTTTGAAGATTTCTTGTTATTGTTGTTTTATTTTTCACACGAGTTTTGTGAATTTATTGTACCAATTCAAAAACTTTAATTATACAGGTGTTTGTAAATTACACTGCCAATCATTTGAAGATGATTCCTTCTTAGAGCTGTTTTATCACCTGTTGTGTGTATTTAATTTATTTTATTTATTGTAGATTATAGACGCGTCGACATCTCAGGTCATTAGCGTCTTTCAACTACACTAAATAACAACTATCTTAAAACTAAATAACATCACAAAACATCCATGAGCGCAGGCGGGATTCGAACCCACGGCAGTCCAGTCCAGAGGTTGCGGCACTACGCACGCTAACCACTAGACTATACTGCCCTTCGTGTGTATCTATTGCTGCTGTGTTGTTGGTCAGCTATGGCACCGGAAATTTCGAGAAAAAAAACAGCGAATCTTCGGTACTCTTAATAGTCTAAGAGCTCGTGGTCAAAAGTTGCAACATTTTTTTAAAGACTAATATTTTTTTTTTTTATTTCAAAACAAAACAAAATGTGCTTCGACTACTATGGTCATTAGCACTGCTGCCGAATGGCATCTTAACTAATATTTTGATATTAGCTAGTATTTAGGGTGTAAATAAATACTATGCAGTTAGCAAGTTAGCGATCGGGATCTCTGACATCAGGGTGCTTTAAAACATGTAAAACACGTGATTTGTAAAAGCTCAGATTTAGTACAGAGTTAATTTATTGAATACAATTTATGAAAAAAAACAGTCAGATCTCAATTTGATAAAACAGGCCTAGTCAGCAGTCGGTAAAAGTTTCAAACTTCTAGCCTAAATACTAGATATTCTCAAAATATTAGCATTTACAAAAATCTTGCAATTTTTGACCTCCGCGAGCTCTTAGACTACAAGAGATGTGTAAACATTCAGTTTCGAATACGAAGGCAGCTAGATATAACATCATTTTTCACAGCTGACCAAGAAGGGTAAATATAGCTGGCAGTGGAGTTTTGCGTCAGTTCCGCGACACATTACTTCCGTGTGACATTTCACCTAGTAATTTTTTAATTTTTTTTGGGGAAGCGCCAGTAAAAATGTTTCTGGGCATTAAAAAAAAGAAAACTTTTATTTTTATTGGCAATAAGGTTGTTTGAATACTAAGATCACTAGCCCTAGAACAAAAGTTGTTCTAGCAAAAAATTTGGAACATTTGGAAATAGGTAAATGAAATTTTTAAATAATTAAACAGGTAGGTAGTTCATGAGATAATGTGCGACTCCAAGAAATGGACACTTTACAAAATCGACACTTCGCGAACAGGCCCGCAGCACAGTTATCCCCTTAGTTGTCCCCTACAGGGGAAAATTAAAACGATAAACTTATTAAAATAATATGATTAATTTGTTTAAGAAAAAGAAAGTATTTATTTCTTTCACAGCTGACGGTCATGTCAAATTAAACATTTGAAGAAGTGTTGAAAAATATTGTTAAAATAATTGAAACACAAATACAATAAATAAGTGAAAGTATATACAGTAATTTTCGTATTGAATCCAAAAATATTGTTGAACGTCATTTCACATAATGAAAAGAGACCCACTCGCACAAAAATGTATTTATCCTGCAGACTCGCTTCCGTTAATTGACGGGAACCCTCTCCTAATCCGTGGATATAGCCGGCTGAAAGAGAGATATTGTAGATTAAAGACGTCCGACAACTAAGATCGTTGCGTGCAAGGTAAGGGCCGGCGCATACAATCAATTTTTTCCAAGTCTTCATGGTTTCCGGGCTTGTAGGCCGTGGTCCGGTGGTATTTCTACCTGACGTTTCGTCTACAACTGCGATGTGGCAGCGGTCGAAGTGTCCTCCTTGGCGGCTCACAGGTCAATTTTTTAATCGCACAACTGTTTAGTTGTTTGTCAAAAGGCTATGGCATCATAGGGACTGCGCATACTATCGACACTATAGTTGTACTTACAACAAAAAAATCATAAAACCGCATCGATCGTCTTTTGACTTTTCTGTTGAACAACTATCGTCGGCAGCTTATGTCTACAGCTGTGTATTGACGTTAGCATACGCTCGACTAAATATAGTTGTTCGGCGGCTCATTAGTTTAATAGTGAAATTATGGCACAACTGTTTGATTGTATGCGCATCTCAAACAACTAAAGTTTAGTCGTGGAAACAATTATTGTGTGTGTGCGCCCGGTCTAAAATGTACCGTATTCTTTAAGTTTGGGTACCGACTGATGGTATACTAAGCTTCATCACAATCGATGGCACCGTTCTCGAGTAATGCACACACAAACAGAGAGATAAAAATTCTGGAAAACTGTTCTCAAATCATACATAACCTAGAACTCCGAGTTTTTGTGTGTTTTTTTAAAGACCACCAACAGCTAAGGTTATTTGGGCCTAGCACCAATCCATATTTTCAATTCATTATTTTTTTTTTATAATAATTTGAAAATCCAATTGACACTTTTACCAACTTTCGGGCTAGAACCCGGGAACTGGGGACTTTTAATTAGAACTCCGAAGACTTCAATTGTTACACCATCTTTCCAGATGAACAGCTAGTCACTAAATCACTATAATGTGATCCTATTGGAGGATTAAAAATAAACGTTCAAAATTTTGTAATTAATTAAACGCAATAATCAATCAATTGCTTGCAATAATTGCTTCTAGAAATTAAAACAATCCCTGCTTTTACTAGTTGTAGCTTAGTGGAGTTTAGCATAGTTTGATTGATGATTCGTTAAACTCGAGAACCATATGGTGGATTAATTAATTACAACGAGATAACATTTAAGTAGTAATTACTTATTTATATTTATATACACAGGGTGTTTTAGTTTATTAACTTGTCATAAATATTTCAATTATTTTTTGATAGTCAATTTTCTCCTTCAAATTTTATTTCAAAGAAATTTTGATCTAAAAAAAATCCCATCTAAATGTATATTATAATATTAATAACTAGCCGTTACCCGTGGCTTCGCCCACGTATATTTCGATTTATGATTTATTATCCCCCCGCGAGAAATTCTCCTCCTGCGAAGCGAAGCCGGGCTGGTGGTGTTTATTCGCTCGAATTTTATAATACATAACTCACTCGCTTCGCTCGTTCGCTCGGATTTTATTAATACATTACTCACTCGCTTCGCTGGTTCGCTCGAATTTTATTAATACATTACACACTCGCTTCGCTCATTCGTTTGAATATTAATTATACATTACTCATTCGCTTCGCTCGTTCGTTTGAATATTAATAATATAATACTCACTCGCTTCGTTCGTTCGCTCGAATTTTATTAATACATTACTCACTCGTTTCGCTCGTTCACTCGAATATTAATAATACATTACTTACTCGCTTCGCTCGTCCGATCGAAATTTATTAATACATTATTGCTTTGTATAAGGAACTCCTGTGCAAAATTTGATGCTTCTAACTTCAAAAATGATGAACTTCCATACAAACTTTCATCCCCTATTTAACCTCTTTAAGGGCTGAATTTTCAAAAATCCTTTCTTATTACTTCATCTACGTTATATAAGAAACTCCTGTGCAAAATGTCATGCTTCTAGCTTAAAAAATTACGAACTTCCATACAAACTTTCATCCCCTATTTAACCCCTTAGGGGATGAATTTATAAAAATCCTTTCGTATTGCTCACCTACGTAATATAAGGAACTCCTGTGCAAAATGTCATGCTTCTAACTTTAAAAATGACGAACTTTCATACAAACTTTCATCCCTTTTTTAGCCCCTTTAGGGGATGCATTTTCAAAAAAAAATTTCTTAGTGCTCACCTACGTTATATAAGAAACTCCTGTGCAAAATTTCATGCTTCTAGCTTCAAAAACGACGAATTTCCATACAAACTTTCATCCCCTATTTAACCCCCTTAGGGGCTGAATTTCGAAAAATCCTTTCTTAGTGGGTGCCTACGTCACAAAAGGAACCTACTGTCCAAATTTCAAGTTTATATCTTCAGCGGTTTGACCTGGGCGTTGTCTGTCAGTCAATCAATCAGTCAGTAACGGAACTGTTTTATATATATAGATAGATAATGAGCTTAACAGGTCCGTTTCTCTTAACAATTCTCTTAAAATTAAATGACATAACAAAACATCAATGAGCAGAGGTGGCATTCGAACCCACGACAGTGTGATCCAAAGGCCGCTACGCTAACCGTTACACCACACTGTCCTCTTTGAAAACGAAGGTTTTTTTTATAGTTGGATTGAAAACTTAAAATAAACAACGAAATTTGGTAGAATTTTGGTGCCCATTTACGAACTTTTTTGGCATGTTGCATTAGTTGGTGTGACATGTGAAAAAGCACCTAGTCTGCCTATAAACGGGACGGGGCTCTGCCGAAGTACTTCGAACATGTAATAAAAAAAATTCTTTGGCCGATTTCAAAACTCATGAAACTGGTTAAAAAAGTTTATAAATGACACCGCATTTTTTCACTGACTCCCGGACTGTTAGCTATTCTTAAGCCCATTTAATTAATACATTAGATTAAATTATAGACGCTCGACATCTGAGGTCACTAGCGTCTATTTAAATAATGATTATTTTATTTTACTTAAATTGAAAGTTCTAGAAAAAAAGTTCTGTAACGAAATTAAAAATATATCTTTGGAAATATCGATATACGTATTGATACATACAACAATAAATAAGTTTTTTTTTAAAGTCATATACTTTTTCTCATAGTAAAATTCTTTATTGTGAGTTTTTAACATATTTATTGTAAGTTTTTGCACTATTTGGTTTCATTATTTATTATTTAAGCGTGACATTAACTTGTACGCAGCATTTATCAAAGAAAGTGTATTTTACAGGATGTAACATAAAAAAATTATAATTTATAAAAACTAAAAAACACGCTTTAATGAACTAAAAAGTAAAAAAATAATTAATTTTATTGTAAAAAAGCGTGGGGTAGTATGAAAATATGATATAAAGCACCCCACGCTTTTTTACAATAAAATTAATTATTTTTTTACTTTTTAGTTCATTAAAGCGTGTTTTTTAGTTTTTTTAAATTATAATTTATTTTTGCTTTTTAGTCCTGGAGATCCTGGTCAGGATAATGGGACAAACTTATGGAATTATTGTATTGTAATCGGTCCTTGATAAGTGTGCAAAGTTTCAGTTCAATCTGAAGTTTTTTGCTTTTTTTTAGTCCTGGAGATCCTGGTCAGGATAATAGGACAAACTTATGGAATTATTGTATTGTCATCGGTCCTTGATAAGTGTGCAAAGTTTCAGTTCAATCTGAAGTTTTTTGCTTTTTTTTTTTAGTTCTGGAGATCCTGGTCAAGATAATGGGACACAAACTTATTGAATTATTGTATTGTCATCGGTCCTTGATAAGTGTGCAAAGTTTCAGTTCAATCTGAAGTTTTTTGCCTTTTTTTTAGTCCTGAAGATCCTGGTCAGGATAATGGGACAAACTTATTGAATTATTGTATTGTCGTCGGTCCTTGATAAGTGTGCAAAGTTTAAACTAAATCTGACCGTTCAAAGTTGGTCAAAATCAAGTTCAAAGAAGTCGGTTACAAACTGACAAACAAGCAAGCAAGCAAACATACAGGTGAAGCTAATAAAAGCGTGTTAATAAAGAATTTAATCCAAAAATACACAATACACAATTTTACAACAAAATACAGTCTTTGAAACAAAACTACCCAACTTGGATCAAATCCCCTAGTAAAATGGGCAATGTCCTTTATAATGGGGTTGACCCACCGCGTATTTTTTAATCGGCAGTGTTTTTGAATTTAATGCTATCAATTTTTTGGGGAATTTTTAGACTCGGAAAGGCCTTTACAAAAATAATAAAGTTGAGAATTGTTAGTCAGTTGACGTCACAAGACTATGTTCGCGCTTAAATTCTAACAGCCAATAAGAGTAAAGTCAGTAGAAATTAAAATACACTGTTGTCATATTTACAACTGGCAAGCACCTGTCAAGCGTCAAGAAGCGTGTTTTAGTGTTTTTGTTACTTCATACGTTCAAATATCTATACAGTGTTATTTTTACACATCATTTTCAGCCGTTTTTGCTGAGAAATTAACACTAGTGAGAATTACGAAATTTGACATTTCACATCTCAGCCATATTTCCATGGCGCGCGTCTTCTGATTGGCCCTTTAACTAGCGGTAATTTTATATTACTGTAAAATTAAATTATTAAAAAAATAATAAACGCTTTAAAATTCCTACCAAAAATTGAAATTGATTATACATTTAGACTCTAAGAGTACAATGATATCCGTAAAAAAACAACCACTTTCAATATAGTGGGTCAACACACTATGAATCACTAATGTAAGTGAATTTGTTTATTGAATTTATTGAATTGATTATTATAATCGAACATTGTTATCCACAAGCTACTCATATCTCATATTTGATTAGACGACAGGTTCGATATTATATTTTCAGTAAGTGTAAACTGTACATTCCTACAGGTTGACTTTTTGAGCATTGTGTTTTGGATCACTCTATAATCTATATTATGTGTATAAATACCTGTACATAGTGTATTCTAATAGTTGCACAGAGAAATTACGTATAACATGCACTTATATGTAAGGTCACGTCTTGTTTATGGCAAAAAGTGAAAATGGATATATTATTTGAAAAATGTTAGTCTTAAAAAGCAGTCGATCACCATAATAATATATTGACGCCTGACAGACAGACGGACTCTTGAAATAAATATACAGTTATATTAAATAGATTTATACGGCTGTTTTGCAATTGAAAATTTTTATTAGAAGAGCAGCCAATTACATAATTGATTTCTGCAAATATCGGAAAAAATCATTTTGACAACCATAGTCACAGTCAGGACTCTAACCTGAACCTTTCCACTATCGCGGCGGAATGAGCTTACATTACTCAATACTCACCCGTGACATGATAACTAATCTAACATTCTCCACATATGCAAAGGAATTAATAGATTTCCACTACATGCGAGTGTCCCGAATAGGATGTCCACGTAATTATATAAGATAGACAGGCAGATAGTAATCATATTTTTTGTCCTACTCTCTATGCATGTAAAGTGACTTTTTACAGGCCGGTGTGTGGGAATGTAACTTTCTCGCATACGTGTGTGGGAAAGTAATCATTTCCATAGTAATTTAATGTCTCATCTGTGTCCCGCGACTTCCTACTATGCGTAGGTACGACTGCTACTCTTAGCCTACTAATAGAAGTGAAGTTTGCTACACAAGTGAACTGTCAAAAATTTTGAAAATACTGAAAATGAAGACAAAAGCAGCTATTTTATAGTTTGGATATCAATTAGGTAGGTATTGATAGTGCAAGGTATCAAGTGTCATCAAAATCGGTCATTCCCTTTTTTAATGATAGTAGTGCAAACAGGCTGACCAAAAAATCTGGAAATGCGTTTTTCCCAGCTGGGTACTGTACAAAATACTCAGAACTCGAAAAGTTTCGTAAGAGAAAACAACAGTCTGTAGAAGCCCTATATTATTATTTTTTGACAATTTTGTATTGAATTTGAGTGGAAAATATTATAGATATTTGGAAAATGTCACGGGTTCATAGGCTTTTCAAACAATGAACTGTTAAGAGCACACCTTTTTAAATAGTCTTCCTTGATTATTTACAAATGAAATGTTTTTCACAGGAATTCAGAAAGGTCACGGGTTCGTATGACCAATTAAATCAATATTATTTTAAATAGCCTATGAAATTAGGCATGATTTTCGTGTCAAAAAATATTCTGTCAACGATTCGTGACAAAGTTAAAGCCGTAATAACATTTTCTGCAAATAAAATTGAAAACAGAAAATCAAAGGAACGGAATGTGTGCGAATGCCGTTGCGGTCCCACAGTGACCCACAAACGGGATTTGTTCATATGAATACAAAGTCCCGCGAAGGTCTTGTGCGGTACGGCATAATTGTATATCGTTAATCGCGCGCTACTCACCGGTACCTTTGCGTTAATAACGGTCCGTTTATATCGCTAAGGCTACAGTCATATTAACCGCGCCACAAATAATTTTAGCCATAGTTCATGTTCTCCTGATTAAAAATAATTATTAATTTATGATTATTATTATCCTGAGGATTTTCATTCAGAAATACCTCTTACTTGAATTTGCTCTCCTGATACCCAAAAGGAAATAATTAATAATAATAAATAGTTATATTGAGGTTTCAATGCTTATCAGAAAGACCTCTTACATACTTTGTTCCCCTGATAACTAAGAAAATTATTATTTCGTCAGTTTACCAACAGACATATTCTGGAGATTCAATGTTTGATCAGAAATACCTCTTACGTATATTTGCTCTCCTAATAACCCAAGAAAATAATTATCATCGTACGGTTTTGAATTTGCAAATATGCGTATTTTTAAAATTATAAGGATTTTCAGTTGATTTCATTTAAAGACGCGTTTAATTTAACTACAGCTTTAAACCAATCGGTGTAACTTGCTGCTACTATATCTATTCAAATAGCTAACAAATATCATTTATTATTTTAATCAGTTATACCGTATCTTCACTTTGTAGGTATAAGTTGTTACTTATTATGTAGGAATATGTGAGTTCATCATGACATCACAAAGCAGGAAACCAGCAGGTTGCAGAGCCAGACAATAACACATAACCTTAACTATCTTAATGTAATTTTTTGAAGTAAAACTACTTTAGTCGCAGTGATTTCAAACGGATATACAGGGTGCTGAATTGCTTTGCGGGTAATAGGGATTTAACCCGTAAAATCAAACTTGCGATTTCCTGCTTCCCTAATTATTTTAGGAAAAATATCTTCGAATAAAAGTTTTAGAACATAAAATTCTGCATTTAAATCATTAAACAAAATTAATTTTGCATGCTTTGTAACGGCAGAAATTTGATATGAAAATGTCAAAATTACCTCAAAAACAGATAGCGATAGCCATGGAACTTGAACAAAATGATTAGAAATTATTCTGACAGCTAAAACGTCATCATTTTGTTCAAGTTCATGGCTATCGCTATCTGTTTTTGAGGTAATTTTGACATTTTCATATCAAATTTCTGCCGTTACAAAGCATTCAAAATTAATTTTGTTTAATGATTTAGATGCAGAATTTTATGTTCTAAAACTTTTATTCAGAGATATTTTTTCTAAAATAATTAGGCAAGCAGGAAATCGCAAAAGTTTGATTTTACGGGTTAAATCCCTATTACCCGCAAAGCAATTCAGCACCCTGTAGATAAAAGGTAACAAAAGTAGCTTTTTCTATAGTGATGGAGATGGAACGGGTGAAAAATAACATGGGAAATTAGACAGTATATAAACTGGAATTTTTATGAATGGACTCCCCTTTTTCTAATTTTTAACGCTTTAAGTTTTTGCTCGATCGAAAGAATCACTTTTTTTCTTTTCAAGTACAATTTTATTAGAAACAAACAAAAATTAATCACAATGATTTTTTTATAACACGAAAACACGAATAAGTTATACTAGCGCAAATGAACAAACAGTGTCGGATAACCAGGACTCTATTGTAATACAGACAACTTTAAATAATAGAAATAAATGCAATAAAATAATCAATTTCCGTATACATTTCCACAAATTTCACATATGATATTTTTTTTTCTTGTTGAGAATTATTGGAATAAAATTTTAGCAATGTAAAAATCTCATTTACTAGTTGTTTGTTTTTGCTCTGAGAATTGCTTCATAACTTTAAAAAGTTACGTGGGTTACCGCACTCCTTGAGATTTAAAACTTAAAATATGTAGTGGTTTCATCTTTCACGAAGTTCGTTAAGTTTGTAAAGCTTCTTAACTCATATTTTAGGTTATGAAAGTATGTTTTTAATTAAACATTTTTAATAGACGGAAATAATTTAGTATAGTGCTTACATTCAGAGAAGGATACTGACGTCATCGTGCGCACAGACGAATTTATGTTCAAAACCGTCTATTCTACCTGTGCAGGGGTGGGTAGACGAGTTATCATTAGGTATTTACTCGTATTCATTGCTCACTGTTAGTCTTAGCCTACGCCTGGGGTCGGCAACCTGCGGCTCAAATGTGGCAACACTGTTCTGTTTGTTAGTGTATTTGCCATATGACACATACACTATTGGCGTCGGTCGGATGGCGGGACCTAGGGGTCGGACCAAAATTTCTCGACGTTTCATAGCCTCCTGAACAATTTGGCACCATTTTTGGAAATGTTTATATATATATATATATATATATATATATATATATATGAATATATATATATATATATATATATATATATATATATATATATATATATATATATATGTGTTCGCGGCATAACTCTCGAAAGACTTAATTGATTTGAACGAAATTTGGTACACACGTTGGAATCGATCACCGCACGGAACCTATTTAAAATGGACTCAATCGGACTATTTTAAGGGTTGTTTTTAGGGGTTGAAAAAAGTTTTTGGGCCCGAAAATACCGAAAAAAATTTCAGAATTGTTTCAAAATTGAAATTTAACCTTTTAGTAAAGATCAAAATGTGCTGCTAAAATTTTAATAAAATCGGCCCGACAGGACCGGACTTACAAATTTTATGAAAACACTAGTTTGCGGATAGTGATTTACTTACTGAAGGGTGTATTTAATTTGGTACAGAGGTTGCATTGATAATAATATTGAAATTAACAAAAGAAATATTATTTTAAGGGATGTATTAAGGGGTTAAATTTTTTATTTTGTCCAAAAACAAACCTAAGTTCACGTATTAAAGCCACAAGGCCTGTATTAGCAAATACACTATATTGTCGGCAGGGTTTGGCACTGCGACCCGAGTATTTTTTTATAGTTATAATCCTAATCAAATAACATAATATTGAAATAAAAATGGGAAATTTTGTAAATTGTAACTTTTGGCTCTTCCGTCTCAAAAGGTTGCCGACCCCTGGCCTACGCCTATATGTGTCAGAATCTGTCTTGCCACTGACGGTTCTCCCGCCAATTTTTGTGCGCTGCAGGTTTCCGTTACGATTTGGTTTTCTCCAATTGTATGCACTCTATTCGTATAATCGCTCTTCCTTTACAACTTTAAACATCGGTTGATAAACACAATCTAGTGTTTCTTAAAATATAATTTAGGCACGGCGCGTATGAAAAACCAATCGACCGATCGGAACTATCGAATAGTATTACAATGGTGTTATATGAAAAAGCGCGAATGAATCTACACAAAATCGACCGATTTCATGCTCGCTTTTTCAAGTAACACTGTTGTCGTTACTATTCGATAGTTCGACGGATTAAACAAGAACATCCCTAGAATTTTTTAACAAGGGAGTAACCGGAAAAAAATTATAAAAAAATGATTTAAAAAAAGTAAATAACCTTTTTTGGGCATACAATGTGGGGACATTACCTGATGCCTCTCTGTGGCTCTTAACCCCACCTCCGCAGATGCAATAAAAACGTCATATCATCACTTGACATGCAAATTGTTGAAATAATTGATCCCTTAGAAACAGACCCATTTAACGCAAGGTGAATAAATCCTCCCTTAATTGAGATAATGGAATTGTTAATCCCTGGAGATAATCTCATAGCCGGATCAATTATGTATTTTCATTGAAATTATTTGGTTTACAGTGTTGAACAAATTAATGATAATAATAAAGATAAAATTCACAGATTTCGCAATCCTTGCAACCATCGAGGACATTGGAAATGATAACAGCATATATGAAACATAATTAACTGTTTATTATAAACACTTTTAAATGGATTTTTCTACAGTATTTATTAACATTTGCTCAAAAATAACACCGCAGATCGTCGCAAATACCTCTCAATTAACTAGACATGATATAAAACACATTTCGAAAAAATTGCACTTGTTCAATTTTGCATGATTGCTACTCACTTGATCGCGACACCGTTGTCTTTTGGCCTTGAACGAAAACTCGTAACTCTGCCCCCATATACGAACATAAACATTTCCAATGTTAATATTGTGACTCATTCCAAAATAATATTATTTCTTTTATATTTTTAGGTCCAATTCTTCTTAAACCCGTTTCATGTGTTGTCGCATTTTATGCACACAAAAATTCTAAGCATTTCAATTCCACTTCTTTGATGACATTTTGGTGTAACGGTTAGCGTGCTGGTCTTTGAATAAAACTGTCGTGGTCCGTAGGTTCGAATTCCAACTCCGTTCACGAATGTTTTGGTGATGTCGTTTAATTTAATTTGATGTGATTCGACATTAATTAGCTTAGTTGTCGAGCGTTTATAATTTACAATAAATAAATCAAATGCACTTCAAAACGACTTATAACCCTTCATTGAGCGCGTGGGTCACCTAATAGTTTACCTGGATATCTGGATTATTATTACATGCCCAATGGATATACAGAATGTTTCATTAATATTGCAAAAAAATTCAGGATGGGTTTCCTTGCTTAAAAATAAGAAAAAAAGTTCATGTGAACCTATGTCCGAAAATAAAAAGAAGTGATGACTCTAAGTCTTCATGGTTTCCGGGCTTGTAGGCCGTGGTCCGGTGGTATTTCTACCTGACCACAGCCTACAAGCCCGGAAACCATGAAGACTTGGAACAATGCCGGCCGTGAAAGCTTGCACACCTGGATAAAAGTTATGACTCTTTAAATAGGTGAAAACATATGTAGGTTGCGCCACCTACAAGTAGAAGCCAACTAATATCAAATTTGAATTTCTCATGTCAAAAAAACCCTAGATACCAATTTTTATTAAAATATTTCAATTATTTCAAAAGTTATTTACAAAAAACAAAAATAAAATTTTAACAGCCTGTATCTTCGAAACGAAGTATTTTCGGACATTATAGGTTCATATGAACTTTTTTTCTTATTTTTAAGCAAGGAAACCCATCCTGAATTTTTTTGCAATATTAATGAAACATCCTGTATAGTTAAATCTTCATTATCAAAAATGTGGCTTGCATCAGTTTGCAAATGATCACAGATTATGTAGGTATTATATCTAGATTTTATCGGAAAACTCTATCTATAACAAGTTTCTAAATATATCAATCAGCTATTTACGTCGTCCGCGTCGCCTTACTTTGATATTTTAATGCGATCTGCGAAGGAACTTGACTTTCGCTTATGGAAAATACAGTGCCTCAAAACAATTTTATTGATATACAGGGTGTTGAATTGCTTTGCGGGTAATAGTCAAACTTTTGCGATTTCCTGCTTCCCTAATTATTTTAGGAAAAATATCTTCGAATAAAAGTTTTAGAACATAAATTCTGCATCTAAATCATTAAACAAAATTAATTTTGCATGCTTTGTAACGGCAGAAATTTGATATGAAAATGCCAAAATTATCTCAAAAGCAGATAGCGATAGCCATGGAACTTAAACAAAATGATGACGTTTTAGCTGTCAGAATAATTTCTAATCATTTTGTTCAAGTTCCATGGCTATCGCTATCTGTTCTTGAGGTAATTTTGACATTTTCATATCAAATTTCTGCCGTTACAAATCATGCAAAAATAATTTTGTTTAATGATTTAGATGCAGAACTTTATGTTCTAAAACTTTTTATTCCAAGATATTTTTCCTAAAATAATTAGGGAAGCAAGAAATCGCAAAAGTTTGATTTTACGGGTTAAATCCCTATTACCCGCAAAGCAATTCAGCACCCTAAGGTTATTTGGGCCTAGCACTAATTCATATTTTCAATTTATTTTTTAATAATAAATTGAAAATCCAATTGACACTTTTACCAGCTCTCGGGCTAGAACCCGGGAACTTGTAATAGAGGAACCATAGCAACGCCATGTAAACAACAGCTTTGCTACACGCTCGGCTATTCTCAAGCCCCCCACCGATTTGATGTTTTTCATTATATTATTATCGGTTAAATTCAATAATAAATTTTTTTTGTACTGTCAGAGCTTGGACTATAATATAGGAACATACCTATAATTTTGTAAAAGTGCATAGTTCGAGTTAATTTTTCCGACACACTGTATTATAAGGCAACGTTGTACATAGAGAAGAGGAGTTCTAAACTCACACATTAATCTGACATTCATGTGAATAGCTCACAGTTACTTTACGTAAATAACTTTGTGTAAAAGTGCGGAACGTAACTGATTATTTATGTCAATTAACTAGAAACTGGTAAAGATGATCTTTCCAATCAAATCAGACTCAAGGCAACGATATACAGTGAATTTCACCTAAGACGCAACATAGGCGGGCTTTGTTTACCTGGTAGTTATAGATGCATTAGAGAAAATTGTTTCATTTAAAATACACTGTAAGAAATGAGAAGGCCGATTACATAGATTATCGATGGTCCATTTGTAGCCAGCGATTAATCTAGTAATAGGCACACAAAGAGACAATGGCGTCGTAAACAGGTATCGTCTGCACATCGCGTAGATTCCATAAAAACACATTGCGCATGCGTGGTTACTAATTTTACATTAATTTGTTTTGTATTCATCCATTTTATATATGGAACTATACATTTTATTTTGTAATTTTTACACATTTTATTGGAATATTACACAAATTATGTAATTTTAATTTATTTTATGTAAAAATCACAAATTTGTATATAAATAAATATCACATGGAATATAGAATAGTTGTAAAAAAACAAAACAGTAATGGTGCCGACTGGAATCGAGCCAGCGATTTTCTGCGTACGAAGCAAACGTTATACTCACCGAGCTATTGCTATGTGCGGCTATTTATATGCTATATCTAATAATTGTTAGACGTGACGATCGACATGCATAACAGAACGAAAAAAAGCGAGGTTAAAAAAATTTCACTTTAAGAAATGAAATAGGGGTAGAGAAATTTTTTTTAAATTAAAATATTATTAGTAATGTATGTTTTTGTTGAGCGGATGTTATGTTTTAAGTCGAACGATTTTCTCTAGTGCATTAATGTTTTCCGTAACTATCAAGTACATGAAAACCCACCTATGTTGCGTCTTAAGTGAAATTCACTGTATAAAATACATTATGTTTACTTTTAAACTGTATTGGAGTTGGCCTGCAGCCGAATAGGTAATCGATTTTTGTTTTGATAAAAAAATAATACAAATATTTTGTTTAAAAATTGACTGTCACTTCCAGTTCTGAAAAATTGAAAAATCGAACAAATAAAATAATCTTTGTAACTTTAATATATCAAAAAAAAAAATGATTTTTATAATTAAAAGAACGGCGATATATTTTTGCAAAGATTGAAAAATGCTTCACTCAGTACAGTGTAGATTAGTGATGTAACGAATGTCAATTTTTAATGATGGGAATGCGAATATCTGTCGCCAATATTCAGTTTTCAAATCTGACGTCATTGCAAGGTTACCTTAGCGAAAAAACTTTTTTGATATTCATATTCGCAAAATATTCGCATGTATTTTGCGAATGCGAATGTCAAGAAATTGCGAATATTCGTTACATCACTACTCACTAGTTGTAGATGTTAAAATTCTTAACTTATATATATTTCATAAAATTAATTTTTACTTTGGGTTTCAACTATATGAGCATGCAAAAAAACGGGTATTTACTTTAGGTATACCTAAAGTGACCATCCGTCCCGATTTAAGGTACGTGCAGTATGGAGCTGGAATTCTAGATGGTCGTAGATTTTAGCAGGGCTTGCTTAAATTAATGCATTGTTATATATGCGAGCGTATACACAACGAAGCAGTGAGTGTAGCAGGTATAAGCGCTGTTACAAGAGCTGGTAGAATCAAGAATGTATGTCACCATTCTTTCAGCGCGCTGACTACTACAATCAACATGTGACAACTGTCAAATGGCCGTTACAAGTTTCGCAATGGATGTGACTAGTTTAATAAGTGAAATTTTGCCAGTTTTTATTTAATTTGTTTTGAGTTTTTTCTAAGACGTATTTAAAAGTGTTAGGTTCCATACGTAAATATTCAAAAAACCGGTTTGGGTAAAATTTTAATTCTTGGTATAAATGATGAAAATCGCCATGTTTAGATCTTTTTCTATTAATAGGGTAGACATGATAACTTCTACCCAAATTTGCATTTAAAATATACCACTTTGTAGCAGAAGAACACAAATATTCGTCTTCGCTATCTGACATTTAAAACGCGATTTAAGCTTGTATCAAAGTTTCGTTGTGCAAACCTATAAGCGCTTATAATTTCAGCCACCATCTACCATACATGCTACCATCTAGAATCCCAGCTGCGTACTGCACGTACATTTAGGCGGGACAGTCCCGATTCTACAAGCGTCCCACTTTCATTAAATCACGCGCACTATGTTTTTTGGGTTATCAAAACGTAGAATTTCTAGGTTTTGATAGCCCAAATCCAAAACCAAAAAAGGCTTTTTTGGACGTGCAGCTTGGCGGTTTCCTACAGCGGGTTTTTAGAAATCTTGTCTCGCTTTTTGATATACAGGATCTGGTCACTTTAGGTATACCATACAGCCACACTGGCTTACCTGATACCTTACATAGGTATACATTCTGTGTCTTGTTTCACATACCAAACACTTCCCCTGTTTCCGTTACATCTAATATTTCTAAAACGCCACCCCAGATATGAGACATTGAACGTTATTCACGTCAAAAAAAAGTAAAAGCGTCCTTTGATGTGATTTGTTTCACTTTCAATTGATGTACATATTAAGTAAATGATTAGTTTTTTTAAACATTATAATTTAATGCAAATACGCGTAATTCACATAGACTCATCACATATGGAGCTTTCTCACTATTTGTAGATTAATTATGATTTGCATAATAATAATTATTAAATAATTAATGTAAAAGTACACACTAATCTGTTTTCACCACATAGTTAAATCGTCAACAATTAATCAATTTCATTATTTAATTAGATATGATCAACATAAAACATATCCCCTTCTCTAAGCTATTTTTCACGCCGTTTTCAATCATAGAGATATCATAAATAGAGTAGAGGGAATCATAGGCACAATTGTGACAGTGTCAGGTTGGAAAAAAGAGATAGAAAACGAAGCAGTTCACATTTTCTTGTAAATTTTTGTTGGAAAACAGCCAATTATATAATTAATTCCAAACATATCGGAAAAAATCATTTTACCAACCATAGTCACAGTCAGGATTCTAACCTGAACCTTTCCACTTTCGCGGCGGAATGATATCATAAATAGAGTAGGGGAATCATAGGCACAATTGTGACAGTGTCAGGTTGAAAAAGAGAGATAGAAAACGAAGCAGTTCTCATTTTCTTGTAAATTTTTGTTGGAAAGCAGCCAATTATATAATTGATTCCAAACATATCGGAAAAAATCATTTTACCAACCATAGTCACAGTCAGGATTCTAACCTGAACCTTTCCACTTTCGCGGCGGAATGAGTTTACAATTACTCAACAGTGACATGATTACTAATCTAATGTTCTCCTTATATGCTTCGGAATCAATTGATTTTCACTACATTCATTATAGCTAGGTTGTAGAACAAAAATTTTTAATTGCAATTCAGCCGTATAAATCTATTAATTTATCGTTTTCTTGTCTTCTATGACGCATTTGTGAATTTATAATAGGTATTGTTAATTTACTGTAACCATGGTTATGTATTTGTGATAGAAAAAGATAGAAGAACTGCTCTATTCTCCATCTCTATCTTTTGCACTGACACTTTTTTGGGTGGCTCCCATTCTATCTATGATATTTCTATGTTTTCAATGCACAGGTACTGTGCGTACAGGTAGTTCTCAATTTTATGTAAAGCCGGCTTTATTACTCAGTGAGTCAGTGAGACGCTCTTTTCTACCTGAACAAACTAACGCACACACAGACTCCATCGTGATCCAAAAAAAACATTAATTCATTAAAAATATTGTAGCTATTTTGTTTGTATTTATTTTCTGTTAATTAAATTATGTTTTATTTTCGAGAGCTTCATAACACGCATGACCTCAGTTGTTGAACGTCTATAATCTATAACGTCTCTCTATTTCTCTCGTACGACACGGCAGTAAAATTTCATAAAATGGACCATTCATAACGTTAATATTTATAATAATAATCAGTGCCGTAACTTCAAAATTTTGGAGCGAGGGCAAGGATTCTTGAAGGGCCCCTTTTTGTCAATAATTAATAAAATATAGGTATAGGTTGCAGGTAGGGTTGCCAACTGCATATAGAGCTTAGCCCAAGAAGGGCCAGAGGTCCTCCCCAGGAATTTTTTTGAAAAATAAACCTTTAAAACGCAAATTTCATTATATTCTATGTAGTATTTTTTTGCTGCGGCATCTTATCGGACGAATAATTTATAGAATGCGATTTCATAACGGTTACAAAAAGTAATAGTAATAGGTACAGGATGCTTCAGGGACCGCAAGATTCCCGGGCATGGGGGGCAATTGCCCACTCTGCTCCCCTGGTAGTTACGTTACTGATAATAATAGTATTTATAAAACTGTCGTAATATACAATACTACGATATCACTGCATAATAAAAACATAGTTAAAGTTATAAAAAATAAGAAAATCGTTAAATATACCATTAATTCTTATTACTCAAAAATTCTACATAATCTATAAATAATGCATAATTTATATTTTTACTTACATTTTAAGTGCAGATATTCCAAAACATGCATTTGGCACAAAATAATTTTATTGATCGTTAAACTTTTTTATTTATTTTTGCATTCAAATGTTATTTAAAAATATTGCAAAAAAACACTTCGATCAAACTAGCACTACGTTTCAGCATAATAGTATATTGTGTGACTAGTATGCTAAATACATCTTTATGCGTCAGGCGCGATGTTTTCAGCACGAGTAGTAGGAGAGCGCTCACGAGCCTTGGCGAGTGAGCATCGCGAACCGAATACGAGTGCTGAAAACATCGCGCCTGACGCATAAATATTTAGCATACGTGTTGCACACTATACTTTATATAACACATGCATGGTTTTAGACTTTAATTGAATAATTTTATGTCACTGACAGAAGTACATCTCATAATAAAAACATTGGGCTCGATACAATATTTAATCACTTCGTTACCATAGTAACCATATTTCATTTATAACACCGAAAAGAGGTACAAAATGTTCATTAGATAACGGGTTTTTCAAATGTTTTTCCATTATTCATAATGGATCATGACGTCACTTGTCAATAAACGGCCATTTAAAGTCCGCAAAACTGATACGAAAAAACACTAAAAGCGTGCATGTGTTATATAAAATATTTTAATTTCTATTCCATGGCAAAATAATTCACAAAAGTTTACATTTTCCTAAATTCACTTTTCAAAAAGATCACGAGTTCACTCTCAAATTCTGAATTAAAATTTGTTTTATATTAAGCTACACCAGCACCATTGCTATAAGGCTCTCTTTAACACAAAGGAAACAGAACTACGTACTTATTATTTTTCAAACGGAATGTTGTAAAGTAAAGCACGTTTTTTCTTTGAAACTCAACAGTACGGAAAATATTGACATAACACTCAAATACAGTTCACTCCATGTAAAGGAGGTATCACAAATATCCTTTAAGCTTATTTTAGGCGGAAACGCTTTTAGCAAGGCTGCAGACAGAAAAAAACTTTAGGTGAAGGGGATCCCGACCATTCTTTCTACGCCGTTTTCCGGATTCCGTCATTAATTTTTAAAAACGTACCTAGTAGATAAACGGCGTGTTTACTCTGACCTCTGCAAAAGTTTCGTGGGGGGTGAACCCTGGTGATATTATAAATACACTACGCTTGAATATTATAATTACGAACAAATTTGAATACCATAAAAAAGTTATAGTGAGTAAACCTTAAAAGATAGACATATGCTGTCGCGGACTTTTTTTTAGAACTTTTAAAGGGGAACAATTTCGTCATACATGATTTTTGCGTAACTTTAACCGTTTACGCAGCGGAAGCTCTCAAAAGGAATAATTTTTCCCGTTTTTGCAACATTTTTCATTGATGCTCCGCTCCTATTGGCCGTAGCGTGATATTATGTAGGCTATAGTCTTCCTCACTAAATGGGTTATCTAACAAAAAAAAATTCAAATCGGACTGGTAGTTCCTGAGATTAGCGCGTTCAACCAAACAAACAAACTCTTCAGCTTTATAATATTAGTATAGATAGATTGAGGTATATTTTCGTTCTGTAAAATAAAAATACGATGAAGCGAATCAAAAATAATTTTGAAAATGTTTCTTATGTGACGAGTACTGTACACAGTGGCTTATAATAACTATACCTGTATTAAGAGGTATGTGCATTTAAGTAGAAAAGTTTTTTCTTGAATAGGATTCCATTTCTGTGAGCCAAAGTTATATGAAAGGTGCAATCATCTCCTTGTATACCTGTTGTGGGTGTAGCAACGACCAGCAAGTATGAACTATAAAAAATAGGTACATAAATGTTTTTAACCTTTCGTAAATGTTCTGCGATTAACCTACGAGAAATAGTAACTATATACATGATGACTCAAAATCGTATATGGAATTATGTTAATTACGCAGGTGAGAAAAGATCAGAATTCAAAATTTTCAAAATTAAGTTAAATATGGTAATGTACGTATTTATACGATAAATTCGATAACCGATGGACCGATTTTGAATAAACTTTCACATAAGTATAAGAAATGTCATCATTTTGAACTTAGGCTATGTTTAATTAAAAACGGTTCAGTGATTCATTAGTTATTTCGGTTTTAGTTAACGCGAGTCTAGGGTTGCCATAATAATATTTTCAAAACTAGGACTTGAATTTAATTTGGTTTATTTTACTTTATTTTTATTTTATCTATGCAGAAGATGTTCAAAATGTCCACCTTCCATGTCCACGCAGGCTCTAAGCTGCGAAATCAGAGCGATTGAAGGTGACAAATAACCTACTATTTTGTTAACTCTAAGCTGCAAGATCAGTCCAATTATTGAAAAATAATAAGTTATTATACATACATAAGTGGAAATATTTCACTAACGGTTCGTTTGTGGACCTGTGTTTATTAAAATTTTTCGACTTATTTTAAGTCATCTATATAATAATAATAATAATAATAAATTCTTTATTTGGGAACAGAGTGCAGCCCAAGCTGATTTCTATTCTGCCCCATCAAAATATTAGTACAGACATATAAAATAACAATAATTAAAATAGTAACAGGTAAAAATAAAAATGTAGTATAAACTTAACAATAAACTTAAAAATAATAAAATAACAAATAAAAACAGAAAAAAAAAACAACCATGGAAAAATGTTTAGTAATTGACAAGAATCTGTTCTTTAATGGTTCTCATAAATAATTTGTGACTTTTTAAATGTCTAATGTTAGGATCGATATTGTTCCATAATTTTGGTCCAACAACTGAAAAACTCGTTGCGCCGACAGAGGTTTTGCTCTTCGGGATGTAAAGCTCTGTATTATTTTTGGTATCATAAGAGTGGAAACTAGACAAAGGTATTAATAATTCACTTAAGTAATTGGAGTTGTTACCATAATAAATCTCGTGAATCAGACTTAAAAGATGGACATGTCTGGAATCCTTAAGATCTAAGAGCTTCAATTCTTTTAAATATGGATGAATGCGTTCAGAGCGTTTTGAGTTACAAATAAACCTTACGCAACAGTTTTGTAAACGTTGAAGTTTTCCACTGAGTGTTTGATTTAGACCATCGTAGACACTAAAATATTTTACTCTCTTTTTTCAACACCCTGTATCCAAAACAAATATCAAAATTTTATTAGCTAAACATATTTAGTATTATATGAGTTTTATATCTGCAATCTATATGGACGTGTTTACATCATTTCTTCGGTGCTAAAATATCACTTCTAAAAATCGTGATTGAACATAAAATTAAAACGATTCGAAGATATTTCCAAATCGTGTAATTTATGGTCAAAGTTGTGTAATAAAAACATACTTAGCACTGCACATGTTGACATATTGTACATATTATATTCTACAGTGGCTCTTATAAGTTATTCATTTCTCCTACAAATTTGCAATAACTTATAGCGCTATTCTGTATGGTCAATGCTAGAATTTACAGCGCTGTCAGGGCCGGATTTACCCTAAGTGCCGCCCTGGGGCACCGTGAAAAATGCCGCCCTAAACTGAAGTTTTTTTCACAATTTTGTAAATAAAACTACAGTGTTCATAATTTTACACACATTCTTAATAATGAGAAAAAGTATTTTATTTATTTATTTTTATTAATGTTTTCACGTTCCAAATTTTGCCGCACCTGAAAATTTGCCGCCTTGGGTACTAGCTCCTAGTGTAAATCCAGTGCTGAGCGCTTTTAAATGTTTGTCTCACTTTAACTTTATAAATTTCTTAGAAAGTGACAAAAATTAACAGCACTGTAAAATCTCACATTGAACATACAGAATAGCGCCATTAAATATCTTTCAGTACAGGTACTTACTACTTAAAAATATGTACTTAAGAGGGTTGGAACACACAAACAGTGTCTGCTGCGGGGCAACGGTAAAGGGTGAGGTATACGTGAGACATACAGTGGGCGTGGTCTTTGTTAGTGCTATCTTGCGCAGTAAATCGAACAAGTATTGTCACTCATCAGTAAAAGCAGTGGCGGAGCAAATAAATCAGCGCTACGTTAAGAAAAATACGTATAAGTATTTCAAAATTTGATAGCATTTTTTTGCACATCATTTCAAGTTTACAGGTCATCTTGTTAACACCAAAGACGCTCATGATCTCTGTTGCGCAAATGTCTATAATTCATAAAGTCTATCTATCTTATTCACTTCAAATTTACTTCAGTTTGTGGAACTTCCAAGATCACTTCCTTTATTAATTAATTCTGGAAAATTATTTGTAATCTATGTGAATAAATTATTGTAGTGAAGATATGGGGTCCGATCAACATTCGTACCGAGTGGAATCTATCACAAAGTGCAAGGTTGAAATGCTTGAAACGTTAATGTCTATATTAATATCAATTGTCGCTGACTGCTGCTGGTTAGGTAGCAGGACACGGTGTGCATGCGTTGCAACCATATGTTTTCTCTCTTTTTCTTGCAGAACAAGCAATAAAGATCTCTCGCTCATATTTCGAAAGATAGGTCCATTCCTCCACTGTAGTAATTTAAAAATTGAGAAAATAATGGGAAAATGGTAAATGGAACATAGTAATGGTGCGAATGGCGTCAGTTACGATATAATATTGATAAACGCATATTCAACGCATTATTATTGTTATTAAATAAAATAATACTAAATTTAATAGTTTTGCCTATTTCTTTTTATATGTAGAAATAATCTGACCTTATCTAATGAAATTGATAAAAATTGCTTTTACACATTAAATTCGTTTGCCGCAAAAAATTAATAATAATCTTTACTTATAAGACTATAAGAACAAAATTACACGTAACAAAATTTCACTTTCATCATATTTTTATAAACTAATAAAAATAGTAAATTACATTAAGAATTTTTAATGTTTATAATAATTCAATTTGTTATTTTAAGTAAATAATAACACCACGAAATTGTGACGTAATAATTTATAACAATAATTTTATACATTAGCTAAATTATAGTTAATTACGAATTATTTTAATAAAATAATAAAACTTCTTTAAAGTTAAAAAGCCGCTTCAAAAATAATCTATCGTGGGAAAGATTTGTTGACCTGTGATGTGTAGATTGCATATTATTGTATTTCATTTTAAGTCGAAGGTCGTTATTAGAGCTGAGATGGAGGGCGTCTTATATAATATAAGAACCACATTAGATTTGTGTATACATGAGTTCCATGTTCCAAAATCATTCTTCAGTATAATTTTTAGTATGAAAAATTTGGCTGATTTCGAGTTTCACCCGGTACCTTAAAAAGTCCATTGAGTCTAACATCAAGTAATTCTTCAAGTCAATTAATTAATTATAATGTACAAAGGTTAACTATTTGATTTTTTTTTCTTACTGGCAAAAATTTGAACGATACACCCTCAACGAATTCTGGACCACTTTTCCAAAGAATCTTTTTTCTGTGAACCCCCGGACGGAATTCGAACCCTTTACTGACCGCTGGACGGAATTCGTGTAGATACTCCCAAACATGTCAGTGTAATTTACAATATTGTTATATAGGTACATTATGCAGAAAATTAAGTATAATATTTCCAAAAACCACTGATACGATTGGCATCTAAACAATAGACCTTATATCATTTAAGGCCCGTTGACATTATGCTAGTTGACTAGCACCAGCTGACTAGCACTACTAGCGCTGTTTACATATTGGTGCCAGCAAATTAATACATTTTACTGTTAATTTGGAAGTTTAGTGAAAATAAGTAATGTACCGGATTTGTTATTTTTTTTAATTTTACTTTTCTCCAAACTGTGTCTCTTAGATTCAATTTTTTTCTTTACCATATATTTACTGTCAAATTTTTCATTTTCATTTCACGTTGTATGAATTCGAATGCACTATTCCGCTTAACACGATTTTTGTAATTTCCATCGCGAACATTCCACAAAGTAACAAATTTTAAGGTATCACGTTCAGTCCATCTGTTAGTTGGCGCCATTTTGAAATCGCACGACTAGCAGCAAAAGTAGAAATGCTTTTAACTTTACTGGTACTAGTCGCACTAGCACGGTACTAGCGCTAGTAAACTGTTTAGATTATACTTGTAACATGCTAGTCGACTAGCGCTAGTCAACTAGCATAATGTCAACAGGGTACGAGATAAACATTTTGTAAAAAAAAACATTCACAATAGTGAATTTTTGCTGAACTTACTGTGAATGAAAGAATATCCCTCATGCAGACACATATGTGCACAGCTGCTATGCGGAAAAACACGTTTCTTAACATTTTATTGAGGATAGTACCTACATTAAAAGTTTGACCTTATATTTCTTAGATAAAATAATTAAATCAAACGATTTAAACCCCTAATATCCACAACGTATTCACTTAACAATTACCTAGTGAATAACAGAAAAAATCCTGCCGAAATTCCCAGTTTCCGGCTGAATGAGTTACCAATCGTCGTTGAAATAGTATATATAAGAAATGAACAGATTCTAGTTTCGGGCACTGTGGAGTAATTGGTAACTCATCCAGCCGGAAACTGAGAATTTCGGCAATGGCATTTGATTTTTTCTTAGATATTATAACCTAATAATCATGGCAGCATATATAGCTGTTTGTTAAGTGAATAACTTGTGGATATTAAGGGTTTAAATCGGTTGTTCTAATTATTAAATATTTATCTAATACCTATTGTGGCCCACAGTTACTCAAATCATGTACTATTTGCTTATATTTCTTGACTTCTCCATGTTTCCTTAATTTACTAAAAATTCTATAACTAGACAAACTAGTTCAAGTTTTCCAGAACTGTGCCTACCCTATATTATTAAAATAGAATGCAGTTATTAACTATTATTTTAGATAGTTGACTATTTATTTTATCAATAACGTGTTTCAAGACGACTATTAAGTTCTCAGAACGTGATTTTTTAAGATGCAACATTTTATATTCCATTTTCATAGTTAAAATTATATAATTAAATATTTATTAAAAGACAAACAGTCATTTGTTATTCAATTCCATGAAAAAAACTGGGTTTTCCATTTTATGCTGTTAAAAGGAAAAACAATCGACTATTGTTTTTAAATTAGCATATAAGGCAATAAAATGAAACAATTCTGAAATAAATTCATAGTCAGTCGATTTATTTATATATCTATTTGTTATTGAAATTGTACTTCTTTGTGTTTTGTATCTTTAAAAAAAAATCATATTTGCAGAAATACAGTCAACTTTACCTAAGAACACGCTCGCTAAAACGGCGGTCTCTCAGTTCTTTGCCTGTAAAATATTGTAAGCGTCTTAAGTATAATTTGTGGACGAATGCCTGAAAATATGACTATTGCGGGCGCTACACGATGCTATGAACGTTGGGTCGAACGTTGGACCAAACGTTTGAATCAATTGAGTTCGACAGTTGATGTGCCAAATGTTTCTGCTACACGGTGTGTCGAATGTTAAAGCATAAGAGTGTTTTCCTTCGAAACTTGGAGGAATATTTTTGACTTGGGTCAAGAATAACGACAAAAGCCGGAACATGGTCAAACGGCAAACGCGAACGTTGGACGCTTTACATTTGTAGCTCGTAGGTTTGACCGTAGGCCACACGATTCAACGAACTAATATTGGAAGTTGTTCGTAGCATCGTGTAGCGCTGGCATATTATATGCCTTATAAAAATAATATGACTTGGCCAATGGTAGATCCAGATTAAGCATGGCGATTAGAAAAAAAATTATCCAACATTTAGATCATTCATTTTGTAATATAGATGGGAGACATGACGCTGTAATAAAATTGGAAACTTCTAATTAAAACATAGTTTTTTAACATTTGTGAATTATTTATAGTGTTTAGGTGTGCATGGGTGTTAATTATTGATTCATTAAAATAGTTCATAAAATAATCAGGCTGATTCATTACTCATTAGTGGTACAAAGTATATTATATCTAAATATTAAATTTGCACCTGGGCGAAGCCGGGCCGAGGCCCGGGTCGCTTGTATTATAATTAATGGAAAATATGAATTGGTTTACTAATAATTTAACCAATTCATATTTTCTATTTATTGTAATATTTTGGCAATCAAATTAATAGTTTTACTAGAACGTTACTGAAGGCTTTAAATCATACATTTTAAATCTAACGAAACTCGCAAAAACCGTTACGAGTGTATTTAGAATTATGTCCGGTTTACATTATTCTAGTCCAGTAATCCAGTGAGTCAATCCAGCGCTTAGGGATTGCAATTGCTGGATCCCTCATCCAGCAATCCAGCTGGATCCAGCACATTTTTCGGCTTGCTGGATCCAGCACCGAGTGCTGGATCTAGTGCTGCGGATCCGCAAGTAATTAACGTTCCAAATAATGGCGCAAATCAATTGTCAATTTGTATTCACACAAAAACAAATGATTGATCTCAGATCTACATAGAAAATGTTAATAATAATGCTTGGAAAAATGTTGTTTCGAAGTGGAAATTGTTCAAAAAAATATGTTAAACACTGCATGTACGTATACACAGATTAAAAAAAATATCGTTTCAACCAATCAATTATTTTTCGAGCAGGATCAATTTGACATTCTACAATGCTTTTCTTATGGATAAATATTTGTGGTGATAATCTAAGGTCATTGTCAAATCAGATTTTCTGACAATGCTTTCTGCAACCGAGCATGAGTCATGTATAGTTCGTAACAAGGTTAATGGAGTAGCAAACCTAAATGTGTAAGAAGTTTTACTGATTTGTAGTAACCAATCGAAATAATAAAAGTTTCTTAAGTATTTTTAAAAAATCGATAAATTGCTGGATCCAGTTGGATTGATGTCGATCCAGCAAAAATCCAGCTGGATTGAAAACGCTGCTGGATTGCAATCCCTACCAGCGCTGTATTGGACTGCAGGGTCGAAATCGTCTACATTATTTAAAAGCCGCTGAAGTTAGTGTGCCCGCGGTGAGAGATGAAGCCAGGCACGTCATCAATAATATGCTAGTGAACGCCTGCTTGCCCGCAGACAGTGCCGTGTACACAAAACTGCACATTGGGTTTTATGACGTTAGGTACAATTTTGGCAAACTGTAAACTGGATCTCCAAAACAGCCAATAGCAAGCTAGAAGGCGGGCGCAATACATTCACGTTACTATGATGCGGTGGCTTCATCTTTCGCCGCGCGAGGTCTAAACGTGACATTTACCACATGAAACACACTGGATTGCCCATCTACACGATTCCAGTTGCGCTGGATTGAAAAGTAGACCGCGAATCCAGTTAATGGACTGGATCCAGTGCATTTCAGTGTCTGTTTAGATTATTCCAGTTGCAATCCAGCACTGGTTTGGATCGCTGGACTGGAATGCTACTGGAATAATGTAAACCGGGCATTATTTATATAACATCACGTATATTATGTCCGTTCGTACTATCTCTTTCAATTGCCGGAAAAAAGTGACAACTGAATCACAACATATTTCACACGCTCGTTGGAGGATTAAATCTAATTTAATTTAACTATAAAATTCTCACGACTGGAACTTTTTTTATTGCGATCACAAAATATATTTTCAACAGATGCGTAAGCCTTTTGTTTATAATATGTAAAGTGATGATTTCGTATCATTGTGACGTCATTCCGCGGGTATCCACTGTGTGGAAGTTGCATGCAATGAAACGGCACCTAAGTAATGTAAGTAAGGTCAGAGTGCACCGCGGCCGTACCTAGATTATGTGATGTGATATGCATACATTATGACTGAGACGGCTTTAAGGTCTATTTACACTACTCCGTGTCTGTGCCGGAACTAGCATTTAAAAACAAGCCGTGAGGTGGGTAGTTTATTAGGACTAAAGTGCGACCCTTGAGGTCCACACGACGAACTTCCCAGTTTGATAAATATTTAATAATAATAATTAAATTAGATATTACACAGAAAAGTAATCATTTTAATCATTAAAACATTATATTATTATTTATTTTTAACAATTAAAAAAAAAAAACGGCTGAACCGATTTTTATAAAATTTATTTCGGATTAAAATGACGTTAACACGCCTCGATTGACACCCTTACGAAGTCGATATAATTTCTTATTCGCGAGATATTGTGTAAAATCTACTTTTTTGGAGTCTATTTGGTTAAGAAAAAAGAACGGCTGAACTGATTTTGAAAAAATTTCTTTCAGATCATATTTACGTTAATACACGTCGATTAGCATCCTAACGTAGTCGATATCATTTTTCATTCTCGAGATTTCGTCTTAGAAAGAAATGGACACATACGTACGTATACGTACGTACACACACATATACATCTTTTTAAAAATAGTGTAGTGACCTTGAAACATAAAAATTTGTTATACATTTTGATTTCGATTTTCGGACAAATTACAATAACTTCCAATGGGAAGTTAATAATAGGGTTCCATACAGAGGTTCGCCGTATACGGAACCCTAAAAAAGTAAAAAAAAAAACGTTTTATAAGTTAAACGCTTTTATTGTACCAATCGATGTTATAGATACCTATAACTAAAAAGTAGAAAATAATTATCTGAGGCTTTGATCTGCAGACTAAAATAAAATCGTGGGCATCTTTACAACTAAAGAAAGTTTTCTACTAAATTCGCCTCACGATTTTATTTTAATCTGATCAAAGCCCCAATCCATAATTATTTTCTACTTTTTAGTCCATCCGTTTAACTTTATCAGTTTTTTCTAACTTTTTTATTTTTTACTTTTTAGTGTGCTTTATTTGCTTAGCTGATTTTATTACATTTATTTACTCGTCAAACCCTTTCATTTGATACCTATATCACGGGGGTTGTGAAGAAAAAGGCAATCCGCCATCTTGAGGCGTCCACCATATTGGGTTTAGAATGATGTCACATAGCTTATAGTATTCTACTCATATTTGATACTCACATCAAAGGGGGTTGTGAAGAAAAAGGCAATACGTCATCTTGGGGTGTCCGTCATATTGGGATCCGAAGGTTGAAATTATCATAACGTTGTATTGTCATGGAGACTGAATTATACGTGTGAGAATCGGTTACGTAGAAGTAGTTGAAAAATCGATCGCAAGATTTGAAATAAAATATATACGGAACGTGAAGCTTAATCGAAGAGTTTAAAAATATCGGAGAATTTTAAACCTTACTTCCTATTAGCGCCATCTGACGAATAAAAAAATGTAAACGTTTGATACATACCTTACTTGCCCCTAGCGTTATCTGACACAAAAAATGGTAGCCCTTATTGGATTTTCAATTAATTAATAAAAAAAATAAGAAATTGAAAACAAGAAATGGTGCTAAGGTCCAAATAACCCTGATTGTTGGTGCCTGGTGGTAAAAAAGGAGCCACAGCTAGGCCACGGGTTATAATGAGCACAGCATAGATGATCTAACCCAGCGGCTCCCAATCTATGGGTCGCGGGCAGCGTGGTACTGGGCCGTGGACGCTGGTCCAAGATAAATATTATCAGACCTTCAGGGGTAGAGATAGGAACAATCGAGTGTGTGTGTTTATACTTTTTACTTGTATAATTATAGTGGGCCTCAATTATTTTTTACAAAATTTAGTGGTCCGCACTACAAAAAAGGTTGGAAACTGCTGATCTAACCTGTTAGATACGAAAATACGGTAATCAAAATTCTGTGCCCTGGACACGAAACGAAAATGCATAAATAAACCTTAGAAATACCTTGCCTTGGACGTGGACATGGTCAGTTGAGACAGGTTCATCAACTTACCATCCATGCACATACGCACTAGTGCACTTGCTTGCACCGAACTACCGGTGTAAAATCGCATCGGTTTTTTTAAACCAAGCGTCAGCTTTAGTGAACCGCAAATACTCGTTGACTTCGTACGGCGAAAAAGAATAACGACGAATATTTATGATAAAAAATTAATTTCGGATGTCGAAAAACTAAAGACAGTGTAGAATGCATTTGTTGTAAGAAGAATATTGCATCTTACTTCGTGATGTAAAAAAGTTAATGATAATTTTTCGTTTATTTTATAGTTACATATATAGTCCGAGAGCCCGGTCGATTTATCTACCTTGAATCCCCGGCCGATTTTAATGTTTTCTAAACGATTCGTTATGAAAACATGTTCCTAAAAAGGCAACCACTGATTTATTGTATAAAAACACAGTTTTCTATAAAAAAACTAAATTTATGAACTTAATAAACGCGATAGTTCTACGAAATAAAAATTGTAAAAAAATAAGTTTCTGACGGTTCAACCTTGATGTAAAGTTAGATGGTCTAAATATTCAAACACGAACCGCACTAATTTAGTAATTACAAGTTGTGGACGCATTTTTTGTTTATGAACTTTAAACATACTCGTAGGAGGGTTAATACATAGTAATTTTCGAAAATTGATATGGATCAGAACTTAAACTTTCGGAAGCATGTATTTGAAAAAGATTACGGTATTATACCGATTGTCAGTCAAGATAGCATCGCATGATCTTTCTATTTTAAAAGTACATACCTACACTAGATATAATAAAGCTCGATTTATATTATCCGGTCAGACACGGCGCAGGAACGTAGCGTTTCCGGCAAGACAAACATTTTTACATGCATTTCAAATACGCATATATTTGTACTGAGCGGATTCCGTCCGTTCAGACACGTATATCAATGCTCGTATTTCAAATGCATGTAAAAATGTTTGTCTTGTCGGAAACGCTACGTTCCCGCGCCGTGTCTGACCGGATAATATAAATCGACCTTAACCCGGACCAACGGAAAAAAACTCAGTTATGAAAGTGATGCTTTTCTTTGGATCAAAAAATTGGAAATAAAATCGAGAGATCATGATAGCTTGTTCTGCAATAAAAAGAAACAAAAAATATTATGTTTGCGCACGCATACCGTGCCCCTCCCCCAGAATGCCCGGTGTCCCCCAGAAAAGTGCGATCTAACGTACCTAATTAAAAAAATTATAACATATAACGACAACTCCACTTCAGACGAACATTGTAGTCAAGAATTCTTGGTCGTGTTGACCGGCTGCCCCTCCAGGCCCCCAGAGAATAATGCTAGCTACGAATGGCATCATCTGGTGGTAATGATGGATTATTTTCAGTCCAAGTGTGGACATAGCCTAATATATTATGTAGCCGTACAGGTGTATATTTTGTAAGCAATTCAAGGAAGGTTGTTTCAAAGGCCGTATTATTCTACAATTCATGAGATTCTCACAAGAAGTAGCGATGCATAGAGATGATAGTCGTTTACATAAAAGACGTGATGAATGAATAGAAAATGTTAATAGAATATAACTTATATGATCACAAGACTAAATGGCGAAAGTCAGATTTTTGGTAAAATAAATTTAATAATGATTTTATATTAATGTTGGAGATCAGACAAAGCTAATTCAAAGAAGTTTTTTGCCAACGTTTCGGAATAGTATAAAAGATTAAGATTAAAACAATTATGGGTGGTCCTTGATTGGGCCAAAAAGTGCACCACATCCTAGAAGGATTTTTCTGTGTCCCCTTTTTTTACTGGATCTAGTCAGCAAATAGTAAAAACCGTAATTTGTCGATGTCTTCAAAAATCTCATTTTTGAATCCGTAGCTTGAATAGTTTTAAGAGGGGTGTTGGGCTTGAGAAAAGCCGAGAGTGTAGCAATGCTGTTGTTTATATGGCGTTGCTATGGTTCTTCTATTACAAGTCCCCAGTTCCCGGGTTCTAGTCCGAGAGCTGGTAAAAGTGTCAATTGGATTTTCAATTTATTATTAAAAAAAAAATAATGAATTGAAAATATGAATTGGTGCTAGGCCCAAATAACCTAGCTGTTGGTGGTCTTTAAAACACAAGAGGGGTGTTAATTTAGCCTGTTTAATATTTATGGTGGAGAAGAATAATTCGGACAAGGCTAAATGATATTCAAAGATGTCTTTTGTCGACTTTTCGGAAAATATATTTCCTTCCTCGGGGTTTTAGACTCCATCAGATGACTTGCAAATCCATTAAAAGTTTATAAAGGCGTCAAAAATTCTTTTATTTGAAGGTTTACAAAAATACGAAAAATTCAACATACACCACTTTACCTTGTGACCATAGATGTGTTGCTTGCTACATAAGAACAATAAAAACGCGTTTTCAATTTATCTTTATACGGTGTATAGCAATTATTTTAAGGTCATTTCGTTTTTATTTATACTCTATAAGGTAATTATATATTAACTAAAATATACCTACTTGATATCAATGAAATTTCAGATGCGCTTGTCAATGCAAAAAAAGGCCATGAGCAGTGTGAATAATATAAAAATCAATTGGAAGATGTATTCTTGCATGCCGTTCACTAGGGTTCCGTATTTCCGAACGGAACCCTATTACTGAGCCTACAATGTCTGTCCGTCCGTCCGTCTGTCACAAAACTATATCTCACAAACGCTATTAAGAGATAGCTATAGTTGAGATTTTCATAGATTATATTGTGTGTTGTTGTGACATGAATCCTGGCAAATAATATTTGAATAATCAATTAATTTTAATAAATTAATGTTTTTTATTTTACGCTCTATGATTCTACCTATAGTAGAGTATAGCAGTACGGTTGGTACTATACTGTAGGTACTATAGACTCATAGAGCGTCTACCGGCGTTCGATTGGCTCAATGGTTCGACTGAAGATCTAAAGGTACCTGGTTCGATCCCGGGTTTCGGATCGCAATATTTTTGTTTTTTTTTCATCAAATATTCTGCAGTGAAGATATTTTTTTTGCTTTAAAAATTAATTTAATTTTTGATACGGAAAAATTTTGAAACACTAAAAAAAACAAAATAAAATAGAAGTAAAAAAATTTTTTTTTTATTGGTTTACGTAATTGCATTTAAAATATAGCAAAAAGAAGACTTTTGATGGTCACCGTATATAATAAAACGTAGCACTAAACGAATTTCTGTGAGGCAATTTTCAACATCAAGGGAAAATCTATTAAAATTACTTACGGTCTACGGAATAAAAATGAGAAACGGTTTTATAATTATTATTAATTCTTGAGTAGATATACGCCAGGCGTCTTCAAATTAAATTTAATCAATCCCAATTATGTTCTTTTAAGATAATTAATTCAATTCTTGATCAACAATAGGAAGCCATAAACGCAGCTTGCTTTCATAAATATGTTATTTACAGTCAAAGAAAAATCATTTTTTTAAAAAAAAAACACCATATGCGGAACAGGATAAGACCAATATAATATAATATCATGTGTATTATTTTAAACTTGACCTTTTAAACTGCGAACAAGAAAAATGATTATGTAAATTTCATACCCAATATTTAAAAAATAAAATTGTATATTGTGAAATCTTGGTGCAGAAAATAAACATATTGCTATTTCAAGATCTTTATTTTTAATGAATAAAATAATTTTTACAAAAGAAATGCTACAACTATATTTACATAACGTTTGATTGGATTCTTAGGCAGGTGAATAACACAACTTTTAAGTTTTGTACGTTTCGCTGAATTTTTCCAGCTTCTTCAGCGAAACGTTGTACAAAACTTAAAAGTTGAGTTATTCATTATTGTACTTGGTCCACCTGCCTAAGAATCCAATCAAACGTTAATAATATATAATGGACGTGAATCATCTCAATAGAACACCGAGGGTTTTTTTCAAATTATATTTACATAATCAAACAAAAAAGGTTTTTCTAATTTACATAATTCGTGTACAGGGGTGCACAGTGTACACTACATAATATATAACAGTTAAGCTACTAAACACGTTTCAATGAATTTCAATATGGTTCTATTCTGATAGTAAACAAAACGAATAAAAAATAAACGAAGCCAATCCGTCAAGAATTGCGACGTGTACAGCTGAGACGTACATACAGACCAACCGACAACTGCTGTTTGCGATTATCAATTACAATTTTAGGATTTATGATGAACTCGAATCAATCTAAAAATGGTTTCATTTTATAGAACAGAATCTCGTCTTTTCGAAAAGCTACAATTTGAATCAATTAATTCTTGCGAAAATAATCTAGGACTAGAACTATTTGCATGGGCGAAACTCAGCTCTGGTGCACAAAGCTATATAATATATAGCTTTGTGCACCAGAACTGTACACTGCACCATCGGTATGAGCCCTATATAATATATAGGGCTCATACCGCTGGGCTGATGGTGCAGTGTACAATTACATATATTATTTAATAAAAATTATATGAATTATTACTTAATCAAAATTACATAATGTCGGTTTTGACAGGAAACTATTTTAATCCTGTCGTAAGCACAGCTTAATAATAATTTCATACATCGGTTGAGTCGAAGTGTAAAACCTAATCTGCGCATACATGATACGCAAGCGACCGCCATATTCTTAGCAACCTCAGCTATTAGTTCTGATTCAAACTTTCGTTCAAGATCTTAAAAATTGGCTGACAATCACCAAAGCAGTGCCTTAAGTTTGGGTTCCAAGTTTATTCAAAATCGGTCCAGTCGTGAAAAGCAGTTTTAATTTAACCTTGCGAATATTTAATGCATACCATAGTTTCGTAACAACAGTTTTATCTTTTCAATTCCAAATCGGTTAACCGAATTTAATCAGATATGGTGACAAAACTGTTATAACCATGACCTCAAAATATACTTTAGCGCTTTTATAATTAGCAATTACAACGACCTAAATGTAGACATGTTAATGATGTAGGGGTGTGCAAGAAGTGATTTTTTATTTTCACACATGCACTTTTTGTATCGAAAACGCGCGACTTAGCAACTGCATCGCGATTTGACACAACGTATTCACTTAACAATTAGTGAATACCAGAAAAAGGGCTTGAGAATGGCCGAGCGTTTAGCAATGTTGTTGTTTACATAGCGTTGCTATGGTTCCTCTATTACAAGTCCCCAGTTCTCGGGTTCTAGCCCGAGAGCTGATAAAAGTATCAATTGGATTTTCAATTTATTATTAAAAAAAAAATAATGAATTGAAAATATGAATTGATGCTAGGCCCAAATAACCTTAGTTGTTGGTGGTCTTTAAAACACACACACACACAGTACCAGAAAATATCAAACACCATGAAAGCAGCCCTCATGATTATATTTAGGCTATATCTAAGAAAAAATCAAATGATGCCACTGTCGAAACATGGATTCGAATCACCCAGTTGCCGGCTACTTCCATTGTTATAAATTTCACTGAAAGTTTTCATATAAAAAAATATTTTGAACAATGATTCTGGAACATGTTTTGGGTTATTTTTTCTACTTGACTCAACAACCGAGTACTTTTGCTATTTAACCGACTCAAAAACTCACACATCCTTGTAATTATGTGGCAGTAAATAGTTCAATATAAATTTTTCTGTGTATTGTTTCCAAACATAGAACATAGTTTTATTGATTCTTTAAATTTAGATTTGCATTCGTTAACTTAAAAGGACAACAATGTCATAAACTTCATAATAGCAATACGTGATAAGAGTACCTATTAAAAAAAGTGGACTGATTTGTATTCACGATTAACTGAGAAAGAATAATAATTAGTTTTGCATTGTTTCAATGCAACGAGTCATAATAGGTATTTAACATTCCAGTTTTTACTGTCGCTTCTTAATTGTTGTTTTGGCAATGATGTAAAACTGCTGTCGTAAGTTTCAACCTGCATATTATACAGTGCAGCCTCATTAATCCTATCGGTTAATGTGCACGGGGTCGTTCGTATATTATTATCAAAATATGAGCCCATTCGCTGTGAGCAGATGCCTGGTCCTGCCTTCTGGTGAGTGATAGCATAAATCGACGGAGCTAAAGCTGCAATTAAATCATTCAATGATTCTGTTAAATTTAAAAAATATAGCAACGTGAAAAGTGTGTTCTGTGAAATCTGTGAACATTATAAATCATAAACCTTCTTTTCCATGATTCGCAAAGCAATTTCGGTAAGTACACTTTATCAAATCTACGCGCAAAACCGAAAACTCAGCTGTCAAAACTCAAATTATAGAATAATTCTCTAATTTGAGTTTTGACAGCTGAGTTATCAATGTCAAATATTATATAGTTAATTATTAAATAAGTAAAAAAAAATTATATACAAAATCCGTTAGAAAATTTGTGCATGAGTATCCTTAAGAGGACCTTATTAAAGTCGAAAGCTCGATTTTTTGTAATATTTTCGTAATTTTAAGTTAGTTGTTAGTTTATTTTGTGTAATTTATAAGTTAGTGTAGGTAAAATATGTTTTACTTATAATTAGTGAATATTAAATACAATTCTAATCTTAACTCCAAGTGACCAATGTGTACTTTCATATTATAATAAGTTATGTTATAATAATTCTAAAAGCAAATGGACATTTAGCATATTATTTTTTTCTGCATAAAAATTAAAACTTTATTTCAACAAGACGTGTCACTTTCACGGTATTTATATATTTTACTATTTACTATGACGCGTGGTGTGAATATAACATGGTGTGCTACCTAGGGTACCAGTTTTCGACCGCTTTGCGCAGTGACGTCATGTAGGGAGCAGATTTGAACTTGAGAACGCTATTTGGGGAGGTTCCACCGCAGTAATTTTGAATAATTTTGGTCCAGAGTATTCCGACCTGATACCCTTTCGATAATTTTGCGAAAGAACGAGATCTCGAAGTTACTAGTTACTCAATTTCTATAGAAGACTTTTAATGGGAAAGTTGCAGGCCTATTAGAAAACATGAATATTGAAAATGGATATACTATACTTCTATACCAACTTCTCATAAGCCTTAAAAAACAATTAGTAAACAAATTTTGTCGAAATTCCCATTATTTTTTCACAAAAAACGCCAAAAATAATAACTAATCACTAGGTACTGTTCCCTGCGTGACGTCACACCGCAAGAGCGAGACGAATGTATCTCACTTACTCGCTGCGCAAGAGCACACCATGCTATACTCACACCACGCTATGACGTATTTATGCTAAATGCTTAGCAGTTACCATAGAGAAGGGCTAGTTAGGTAGGTACCCCTGACTGTTTCTCTATTTATCCGTTGTTGTGCGCTAACAGTCACTTTGAAATCTCTTCCCCTCATCTGCTCACAGCCAATAAACGACTTTTTTTATTAAATCATTGGCATGAGCTCCATCTAACTTAAATAATGCCGTTGATTTTTTTGTCTAGTGCTTTAAACGGCTTCACAATAATTTTTTTAAGTTGGTTAAAATAAATCACGTCTCTAATTTTCCCTTTTGACGTCACGTGTACCGAATATCACGGCCTACTCCAGCAGCCTCTATATTTAATACAAGCCCCATATTGATAGTTGATTGATAGCAACGGTGCCATCTGTGTTAGGTGGCCTGGTTACAAAGATTATAAAGTCAACGCGACGGATCAATTGACGTCAACAGCTGTATTAAAATTAAAAAAATTGTATCTCTGTAAATACTTAACGTATTGAAATTACATAAACGCTATTGTATTTGTGGCAATGATTTCTAATAGGAAATAGTAATACATTAACTTTTTTTACAGCCGATCATTGTTCGGATTACTGGATATGCATAATGCATATATTAATAGTCGTGTTTTTATATTTACTTACCGTTTTAACCACAATTTTATGTGTTAATTTTTAAGTTTTCGTTTTGATATTTTCGCGTACCTATATACTTACACAACATTTTTCGATCATTACGTGGGAGGCAGCGAGACAATTAAATTAACATACACAAAAAAAGATACAAGGAATTACTGGCCTACTATTGACATAGAAAATGGACTGTCATATTTAAATGTTAGTTTTTATTGTCGTTTCGTAGTGGTTAACCGCATTTTCATCATTCTTAATTTTGACTTATCTTGTACATAAACATATTTTTTATTATCATAAGCGTGAAATACACACCAAGTTTATGAGTTTCTCTATTATTTGTGATAAAAAAAACTTTGTCAAATGTCCTCAGTATACATTCAAGGGCAAAGAATACGACACAAAAAATGATTGTTATTTGCCACAGTTCCATAATTTTCTAAATACGCTGCGCTTGTGCCAAGGTTTCAATAATACGCAGTCGTAATATGGTAATTATCAACATTTGTATCGTACAAATTTAGCGGACGTTTAAGTTAAAAATAACAAAAAATTCGACTGATGACCAGTCCTATACTTCCCACCTAGTAAATATTTGCAAAAAATAAACTTTTTTTTTTTTTATTCTTTGACTAGGCCCAAATAACCTTAGCTGTTGGTGGTCGTTAAAACACAATTTAATTTTTATTCTTTGAAAAAAGCATGGCCCTCTTTTTACTTCCCACCTCTACTATGGTAGGGAAGTAATGGATTCAGTCCGAAAACAATATTTCGAGATTTTAACAGATTTTCACGTTTTGAGACCCTAGTAATCGTTTAAGATCATTTTCTGACTGATGTCTGTATGTGTGTGTGTGTGTGTGTGTATGTGTGTGTATGTGTGTATGTGTGTATGTGGTCAATTTTTCGCCTTCGATATCTTAAGAACGGAACAACATACGGGCATGCCGATTGTTCTATTGTGTTTATCAGCCTTTAACTTAGATCTGATTAGATTTTGAGTCAAATCGGTTCAGTGGATCCTGAGATATTCAAAAAAACGTCCTCAATGTCACGTATTAACATAGGTAAAAAAAAATATAAATGAATTCTAGATGTTATAATATGAAAAAAATGTAAATATTTTTTTTCTCTAAAATGTATAGTTTTCGAGAAAAAAAATATTTTACTAAAAAAAATAAAAACTGTACGTAAATCAAGGTAACCATGATTTTTGCTATATTAAGTTAAGATCACCAAACAAAAAAGAGGGCCATGCTTTTTTCAAAGAATAAAAATTAAATTGTGTTTTAAAGACCACCAACAGTTAAGGTTATTTGGGCCTAGTCAAAGAATAAAAAAAAAAGAGTGTTTATTTTTTGCAAATATTTACTAGGTGGGAAGTATAGGACTGGTCATCAGTCGAATTTTTTGTTTGGTGATCTATTGATGGCTAACTTAATATAACAAAAATCATGGTTACCTTGATTTACGTACAATTTTTATTTTTTTTAGTAAAATATTTTTTTTCTCGAAAACTATACATTTTAGAGAAAAAAAATATTTACATTTTTTTCATATTATAACATCTAGAATTCATTTATATTTTTTTTTACCTATGTTAATACGTGACATTGAGGACGTTTTTTTGAATATATCAGGATTCACTGAACCGATTTGACTCAAAATCTAATCAGATCTAAGTTAAAGGCTGATAAACACAATAGAACAATCGGCATGCCCGTATGTTGTTCCGTTCTTAAGATATCGAAGGCGAAAAATTGACCACATACACACACACATACACACATACACACACACACACACACACACATACAGACATCAGTCAGAAAATGATCTTAAACGATTGCTAGGGTCTCAAAACGTGAAAATCTGTTAAAATCTCGAAATATTTTTTTCGGACTAAATCCATTACTTCCCTACCATAGTAGAGGTGGGAAGTAAAAATGATTGTTATTTGCCACAGTTTCATAATTTTCTAAATACGCTGCGCTTGTGCCAAGGTTTCAATAATACGCAGTCGTAATATGGTAATTATCAACATTTGTATCGTACAAATTTAGCGGACGTTTAAGTTAAAAAAAACTCGGGTCGCAGTGCCAAACCCTGCCGACAATATAGTGTATTTGCTAATACAGGCATTGTGGCATTATTATGTGAACTTAAGTTTGTTTTTTGACAAAATAAAAAATTTAACCCCTTAATACATCCCTTAAAATAATTAAATTTTTCTAAATTTCAATATTAGACATGGATTTTATCAGTACACCCAATTAAATACACCCTTCCATAAGTAAATCCGTATCAACAAACTAGTGTTTTCATAAAATTTGAAAGTCCGGTCCTGTCGGGCTGATTTTATTAAAATTTTAGCAGCACATTTTAATCTTTACTAAAGAGTTGAATTTCAATTTTGAAACGATTCTGACAAATTTTTCGGTATTTTTGGGCCCAAAAACTTTTTGGAACCCCTAAATACAACTCTGAAAATGGTCCGATCGGGCCCATTTTAAATAGGCTTCTTGCGGTGATGGGTTCCAATGTGTGTACCAAATTTCGTTTCAATCGATTAAGTCTGTCGAGAGTTATCGTGTACACACATATATATATATATAAATATATACATACATATATATATAAACATTTTTAAAAATGGTGCCAAAGTGTTCAGGAGGCTATGAAACGTCGAGAAATTTTGGTCCGACCCCTAGGTCCCGCCATCCGACCGACGCCAATAGTGTATGTGCCATATGGCAAATACACTAATAACAAAAAATCAATAAGAATACATTGTACTCGGTGTATTATTTTTCAGATCGCTACAGTTTTTATAGTCCAAACTCCAAGTTACTTCGTGATTCCCTTCATAGCTTAAAGTCAGAACCCCACGACTGGTGTACATAAAGCCGGCTCCAAACAACATTGCAAATCTCGACCAATGTTAACATTCGGGCTATTGCCGTGCCGTATGGATTGTTTTTATATGGCCAATATTTAAACACAAGTACCAACGTTGGCACTGGAAGACATTCGCTTTGCGGCCGGCTTTTGAACACACATCAAAGGAATTGGCCAACGCTGGACTCAACTTGCAAATATGATTTTGTTTTCATTCAGACGACTGGATAGTTTTCACTACGTGGTGTTTGTCAGTGTGTGTTTCTATATTATTGTGATTTATCAGTTGCATGAAACATGTATTAAGAGCTGGGCACAAGAAATTATTATCTCTGAAGCACTTGCAATAATTGCGTCATCTTCGCTATCCATTTTGTTTAATGTTGGTATATATTCGCTAAACATTGAGTGTGCTAAGGTTGGTCAACGTTGGCCAAACAGAATCCTGCCGTGTGGTTACTGAACATATTCAAATGATCACACATGCCCAACCATAAATATTGGTCGCCAATACATTCGTCAACATTGGCATACGTTGGCCATGTCAGTCTGGAGCCGACTTAACCGATATTTGTCACATGTGGAATATATCTATGTACGCACTAATATATTATAAAAGAACAATCTATATGTTACCTCAAAACTCGGGAACTACTGAACCGATTTGATTTTTTTTTCGCTGTTTAAAAACGCACCTCTTGATTTAAAAACATGCTATTTTTGATAAAATTCGAAATTTATTGGAACTTTTAAAACTGATTTAATGATCATCATAAATCTAGGGTACTTTCAATCGAGCTATAGGTTTGAAATTTGGAACATAGATATAGTGTTTAAGGTGATAATTACAAGAAAAATCAAAAATCACTGATAATTCAACATGGCGGATACTCACACGAAATAAAACCTAGAGTACTTCCAAACGAACTTTAGAGCATAGAAATTTGGAACAAAGATAGTGTTTAAGGTGATAATTACGAGAAAAATCAAAAATTATTAATAATTCAACATGGCGGATACGTTCTTCCCGATTACGGAACCCTTCGCTGTACGTGGTCCGACACGCACTTGGCCGCTTTTTATTTTTCTTTCCGATAAATTCTTCTTGTTTTTTAAACATTATATAGTTACTACCCATCAAAAAGAATGCATTGTGTGTTTATGAATATGGATGGCAAGTCAAGAAATTCTGGCCAAAGACAAATGTTAAATGCGCATGCCAATAAAAAAAACCCGGCATATTTTGTTAAGAAAAGTCATCACAATAAATAATATAATATTTATAATATTTCTACCGTACGGAATTTTGCAATAACTAATAACAATTTTATACCTTCATATATATGGCCAAAAGACAAAACCGCTCATGTCGACTTTTTCGTTATTTTGTCTATATCTTCAGATTATAGATTTTTTAAGAGGGGATTAACCCATTCCCTCCGTCTAAAACATTATTACACGTTCCCGATCATATTTTTGATCCAAGATAGATTTTTTAGCGTTAATTTGAAGCTACCGACCCCCTCTTGGGCGCCAAAATTAAAAGTTTCAAAAGTGAAACCCATATCTGTTTCAAGTTTCTTTATGGTAGCAGAGGTATGTAGACCGTACAACTACGCTCTGCTACCATAAACCGTGTTCTTTTAAGATATTCAATCAATAATCCATTTTAAGGGGCTCTTTTGAGATCTCTCGCATGCCTCTGTTGAGGGTCGTTGTCTCCCATCGCTGTCGCGAATTTCGAAAAACTTTCTTAATAACAGAACGGAGCCTCGAGATATATTGTGATAAACTATACTCTATTTCATGAACCGATATACCAATAAAACTGCGTGATCAGCATCCAATTGGTCGTTTGAAACTCAACACAGTAGAACAACCAATCGGATACTCTGTGCATCCTAGTCAAGCATGTGTCATCAACACATGCTTGACTAGGATGCACAGAGTATCCGATTGGTGAGCTCACGTGATAATTATATCAGTCTATTAATTTGAAAAAGGGAAAACTGAAACATTTGTATTTAGCTCACTGAGTAAAGAGGTTATAGATACGCTTTAAAAGTGAAGCCAGTCGCCATATTTATTGAGCTCATTCATTTTATATGTAAGAAGAAGAAAAGGAGAATAATAATATTCCCTATAGGGATCCGTCAAATGAGCATATGACATCTGGTGGCAGAAAATTGTACTCAAAACGAGGGAAAATTTTATATGCTAACAGTGCAAATTTATCGTGAAATTATTTATTACAAAAATAAAACAAGTAAAATAAACAAAAAGTTTATCGACGCGACGTTTTCTAATATCATGGCAATAAACACTGTCAGTTATTGCCTTGTAAAACTTACTTTACACAGAATTATTTTCTAATGAAATGTGGAAAAACTGTATTTATGAATTAAAAAAATATTTTATATTAATAATAAGATGTACTTATTATCATACTGCACTACAATAGTTGAATCCCTGATGATTGACAAATTTATAGGATTAACTTTGTATACAAATATTTTGAGGTTAGTAACTTACCTATTTATTACAATATAACTTATTATGTTGCAGTTATGTGTTAACATTATTCACCTAACCCAGCCTTAAAGGCGCATAGAACGCGGATGATTAATTTCGTGGAGATTTTCTTTTTAAGCAATATTTCGTAAAGATTACTACTTTTGACAGTTCATTTTGCATGCATTTTTCTCGTTATATTTCCGACATTTGATAATATGCCTGGCTTTGAGAATCCGTTCTTTTTCAACAAAATTCCTTTATTTAGGATTCGTACCGGCCCAATCACAAATTGCACTTATATTTATCATTTCTTATCACTTTGAAAATCATAAAATTACACGCAAAAGTATATCCCGTATATGAAATTCCCCCCCCCCTCTGCGCCATGTTTTTTAAACTCCACCTATCTGACGGATCCCAATACATCCCGTGTTTGGCCGTGTGACGTCAGACTTGGCTTCAGCTTTGTACAAGCGTTTACGGAATAGCGTCTCTATTACCTCTTAACTAAGTGATTTAGCTGAAGGATTCAATCATCATTAAACTTGTTTTTACCAGAAATTCGAGACAAAGCGGTTTTGCCTTGTGACCATAGATATATTTTATACGTATATATGCACAATATTACAACATGTAAACAAATTGCCAATTAAAATAATTTTATTCAATAACTTGTATATGCAAAAAAATCACACGTGTTTCAAGAAAAAAATATGTCGATATGTCAACTCACATTAAAATACAGTCGGATCTCGACAAGCTACAGTTCAAAAAAATACTTCGAGTTATGGATGTTTTGTTTTATCAAAGTTGCGACTTATAGGGTCCCATTTTCATAACTTATCGTCTGGATTCCCATAAAACTTTCGAGATTATGCGAAAGAAAATACAAAATCTTCGAAATATTTGGAGTTATCGAAATTTCGACTTACGCGCGAGTGTCATTTAGTTTTATTTATTTATTGTAGATTATAGACGCGTCGACAACTTAGGTCATTAGCGTCTTAAATTACATTACTAACTTAAAACTAAATAACATCACAAAACTCCATGAACGCAGGTGGGATTCGAACCACGACAGTCTAGTCTAGAGGCTGGTACCAAGTACGCCGTCCACTAGGTTACACTGCCCTCGTCTCATTTAGTATATCTATAACCAGATGAATGAATTATTGCAGAATTATTCGAAGGTAATGAAAAATCTTCGACTGGACGATGCACTTAAAAGGGACCCTTGAAACGGTGGAAATCTCGAATTCGATATTTCTCGCTATGACAAGATATTACTCCTGTAGTCACTCGAAAACAAAAAAAATACGATCTTCATGACTGACAAACCGCCTCTAAAAATATTGTAGGTTCTAGTCAACTCAGGTATATTTCCTATTCTGTTGTTAATATAATTGGTATCTATTTATTCAACTGTCTTAATTAAATATATGTATAATTCCATGGCCGTCACTGAAGCAAATATTAGGTATGTATTTTGTAGATAAAAGTTATTCACCCAAATCGATAACAATTTATAATAACGTGAATTAATTGGGAAAATTCATGTCTCTTCCGTGGTCCGTGTTTACAACGGAAACGTATAACAGTATAAAAATTAATAATTTTTTTCTGAACAGTAATCTCATTCTCTCTTTATCTCAAATCTTTTCCCCTCGCCTAAAAACGGTCACCGCTCTCCCGACGCTATTTTTAAAACTAAAGGCTTCGAGTAAACGCCAAATGAAGGACCAAGAATCACACTACAGATCATACAGGCGAATTTTTTGAAAAAAAGTTTTGGCTACGTGTGAAAGATTACGGAATTTTTCAAAAGTTGTAAGTTTTTCCAGGACATTTTTTTTTTCAATTTTTCGCTTGTAGGATTTGTAGCATGATTCTTGGTCCTTCATTTGGCGTTTACTCCACACTGTAAAAAATAGATGTAAAAATACTTTGAAAGTTAAGGTAGAATTCGCTCGATTTTCTAAGTTATTTTACATTATTATTTATTTCTACATAGAAAACTTTATAAAAACTTGGACTTTTACTGTAAAGTTAAACAAATTTGTGATTTTTACATAAAGTAAATTAAAATTACATAATTTGTGTAATATTCCAATAAAGAGTGTAAAAATTACAAAATAAAATGTATAGTTACATATATAAAATGGATGAATACAAAACAAATTAATGTAAAATTAGTAACCACGCATGCGCAATGTGTTTTTACGGAATCTACGCGATGTGGCGACGTCATTGTCTCTTTGTGTGCCTATTACCAGATTAATCGCTGCAGGCTACAAATGGACGATCGATAATCTATGTAATCGGCCTTCTCATTTCTTACAGTGCAACCGAACCCTTTAACTTTAGTAATAGCGTCGGGAGAGCGGTAACCGTTTTGAAGCGAGGAGAAAGGATTTGAGATGAAGAGTGCAAAAGGAAACTTCCGCTGGAGAATACTTTGAAATGTTAATAGAATTAAATATTATTTAAAAAATAAACTTCTATACTTAAGCCGAGTACAGAGTTCAATTCCCATTTGCCATTTTTTTCATTTTTTGAAGAAATACACAATTGCTTTCAAGTTTCAAAGGCAAATCCAGGATTTATTTCAGCTAATTTATTTAAAAACATTTCTCTATTTTTAACCGACTTAAAAAAAGGAGGTTTCTCAATTCGACCGTATATATTTTTTATGTGGTTATGTTTTATGTATGTTCGCGGATAACTTCGTCGTTTATGAACCGATTTTGAAATTTTTTTTTTATTTGAAAGGATATACTTTCAGATTGGTCCCATAGAAATTTCATCAAAATCGGTTCAGTAGTTCGGCTGATTTTAATAAAAGTAAGTAACGGCGTGTGATTCTTTAAGATAAATGTTACTTTTTTTGACACTAAAAAGTAAAAAATAAAAAACTTGTTAACAAAAAAAAACCTCCTTCAAAAAGGCACTAAAAAGAGGAAAATAATGAAATTTTGATGTCTGTGCCAATTAAAAAATATGAAGTCGGTTAAAAAGTATAGTATAGTAGTAATATCCTCTTTTTAACCAACTTCATATTTTTTAATTGGCACAGACCTCAAAATTTCATTATTTTCCTCTATTTAGTGCCTTTTTGAAGGAGGTTTTTTTTTGTTAAAAAGTTTTTTTCCTTAATGAAGTTAAGTTTGCTACACAAATGAAATGTTGAAAATACTGGAAATGAAGACAAAAGCCGCTATTTTATAGAGTGTAGGACAAAAAATACAGTATGTATCTATAGGGGTAGTAATCATAAAAACTTTTCCGCGACTCTATATAATTTATGTCTACATATTTTACAGCAAAAGTTTTGTTATTCAAAGCGTATGTTTAAGTAGCCAATTAGAATGTAATTAGAGTCTTCAGTTATGCAGATGTACTTTAAAATTTCTATAACTTGAAGAGTCGGGGCTCTGAACATCAAAATTAGATTATTATATTTAGAGCGACGCGACGTAGCTACAACTACATAATATTTTAGTATTTATTATGTAATGTAAATCCACATAAAACACAGCAGACGGCAGGCTGTTACGTAACTAAACCAGATTTCATCAAACTGCTTTTTATTATTACATCAAAACTTAAATGTAAATGTTTCAAAATAAATTCAGAACGTATAGAAGCAATATATTTATTTAATACTAGTTTAATACTAGTTTATCTTATCTGAATCGTATTCGCTGTGAGCAGATGCCTGGTCCTGCCGTCTGGTGAGTGATAACGTAAATCGTCGGAGCTAAAGTTACAATTAAATCATTCAACGATCCTGCTGAATTTAAAAATAGCAACGTGAAAAGTGTTTTTTGTGAAATTCTGTGAACAATATAAATCATAAACCTTCTTTTCCATGATTCGCAAAGCAATTTCAGTAAGTACACTTAAACTTTATCAAATCTACGCGCAAAACCGAAAACTCTTCTTTGCAAATAAAAATATATGAGCACTGTGGTTGGAATAAAAACAAAATAAAATATAGTTACTTCTTACCACAACAGTTTTATTGATGGATGTACATTTCGAAAGCTAAGCTTTCATCTTCAGCGAACACTACATGTAGCGTTCGCTGAAGATGAAAGCTTAGCTTTCTTCTTTGCACTTGCTGCATAGTGCGTTGTCGGAAATACCCAACCTGTGCAGGTGTTTGTTAAGATGACAGTGTCCTGTTAATATCCCGGTCAAAGCTCTTAAGTTAGTACTTCTGTAGTTCTTTTCCTTAGAGGTTCTTCAACGAAGGCCTTTGAGTGTGTTTGTGCTGGAATTCTAGTCCAGTATATTTTGTGTTGTTCCAAGGACCAATTAGCCACCACCTGCTTGGCAGTTGCCTTAGCAATTCCGCATATAGGTTCTGGTGATATTAACTCACTGTTTGATCCTTTCTTTGCTAATGAATCAGCCGCATTTCCCGGAATATCTCGATGTCCAGGTACCCAAATTGGGTTAATCCTCCGAGCGTCTATAATTTACAATTCATTCATTCAGGTTAATCCTGTTTCTATTATTTGCGCCGGTTCTTAAGATGCATTCTAAGGAAAGATAAGAAATATCTCCTACAGATGACATGGGATTGGGACCCGTCAAATGAGCATATGACATCTGGTGGCACAAAATTGTACTCAAAACGAGGGAAAATTTTACATGCTAACAGTGCAAATTTATCATGAAATTGTTTATTACAAATATAAAACAAGTAAAATAAACAAAAAGTTTATCGAAAATGGAATTCGCGACGTTTTCTAATATCATGGCATTAAACACTGTCAGTTATTGGCTTGTAAAACTTACTTGACAGCGAATTATTTTCTAATGAAATGTGGAAAAACTGTATTTATGAATTAAAGAAATATTTTATATTAATAATAAGATGTACTTATTATCATAGTAAAATCATTTGATGATTAACAAATTTATAGGACTAACTTTGTATACAAATATTTTGAGGTTAGTAACTTACCTACTTATTACAATATAACATATTATGTTGCAGTTATGTGTTTACATTATTCACCTAACCCTGCCTTATAAAGAAGCATTGAACGGATGATTAATTTTGTGGAGATTTTCTTTTAATTTTGATGTTTTTAAGCAATATGCCGTAAAGATTACTACTTTTGACAGCTCAGTTATCTTGTTTTTTTTCACACATTTGATAATATGTCCTGCTTTGAGAATCCGTTCTCCTTCAACGAAATTCCTTTGTTTAGGATTCGTACCGGCCCAATTGCAAATTGCATTTATATTTATTATTTCTTATCACTTTGAAAATCACAAAATTACACGCAAAAGTATACCCCGTATATAAAATTTCCCCCCCTTTGCGTCATATTTTTTAAGCTCCACCCATTTGACGGATCCCAATCTGGAGCTACATATGTCTGGACTCTCTGGAACTATAGACCAGGGTCGATAATTTTTGAAACCAAAAAAAATTATAGTAGGATGAAACCCATTAGAAAAGGAAGAGAATAGAACAAAAATGAAAGAAAAAATAATTTACGGGCGATTTGAGGTCGGGAAGTGGTAGGGGGTGGGTTTTTAAGGGTAAAAAACGGTTTATCTCGATTTCCGGCAAAACTACAAGTCCTATGGAAAAAAGTTTAATCGCAAAGTTGTAGGTAATAAAAAGATCTACAACTTTTGTATCACACTTTTTTCACATAATCTCAAAATTTATGTAAAAAATTCAAATAACCAAGTTTTTGGTTTTTTATTTTTATCTTTTACAAAAAACATTTTTTTTTCACGAAATTTGGTGAAAACTTACCTTTTTATGTCCCAAACACACTGTAATTTTTTTGATTTAAAATATTTATTTTTTCACCTTATTTTGACTTAATATCGAAAAAGCACCCTAATTTTCAATCGAAAATTCTCACGTCAAAATATCTGCTTTTTTAAAAAAGTCGGTGGGCTTTTTGTTCGTTGAAATATCTACTTTATGATGGTGTAAAAAAAAATATACATTACTACGGTAAATGTTCTCAGAAAATGCAAATAAACGAGTAATTAAAGTGTAAATTTTAATAAATGCCTCAAAATTGTACATAATGATAAAAAAAAAAATTTCGGATACGAGTTTTTTTCTCGTTTCTTTGCATTTTCTGAGAACATTTACCGTAGTAATGTATAATTTTTTTTACACCATCATAAAGTAGACATTTCAACGAACAAAAAGCCCACCGACTTTTTTAAAAAAGCAGATATTTTGACGTGAGAATTTTCGATTGAAAATTAGGGTGCTTTTTCGATATTAAGTCAAAATAAGGTGAAAAAATAAGTATTTTAAATCAAAAAAATTACAATGTGTTTGGGACATAAAAAGGTAAGTTTTCACCAAATTTCGTGAAAAAAAAAAATGTTTTTTGTAAAAGATAAAAATAAAAAACCAAAAACTTGGTTATTTGAATTTTTTACATAAATTTTGAGGTTATGTGAAAAAAGTGTGATACAAAAGTTGTAGATCTTTTTATTACCTACAACTTTGCAATTAAACTTTTTTCCATAAAACTTGTAGTTTTGCCGGAAATCGAGATAAACCGTTTTTTACCCTTAAAAACCCACCCCCTACCACTTCCCGGCCTCAGATCGCCCGTAAATTATTTTTCCTTTCATTTTTATTCTATTCTCTTCCTTTTCCAATGGGTTTCATCCTACTATAATTTTTTTTCACTTTTTACCATTTTCAAAGGCTTCAGCTCTAGTCTACTATCGATTAAGTTTCGTCAATATTTACGAATAACAGTCCCAAACTATTGTTGGTGTATTTGTAAATATTTAATGCTTGTTGGTAAAATTGTCACGATTCGAAGTATAACACATCCGTTCCAGAAGGAATTGTGTTCTGTAAATGGTAAACAAGCGTTAAAGAGATTAGCAAAGTAGAATGTAATGTTTACTGTAAGTGTATACCGTGTATACGTTGTTGTTGTGTTGTATGTTGTTAAGTACAGATGTGGAGGAATGCTAATTATTGCACAGTTGATTAGCTCTCCGATGTCTGATATACAATGTCTGATACGCGCCGACACCGGCGAAATTACATCAGTTCCGCCCTGAACAGGTAATAGCTATCTGCGATGCACTGCAGAATACAGAGCTACGTTTATGTCTGTTTTATGTATCATTTTATTTTAGATCGTCGATTAATTTGATCAAAAGTTTCAAATGAAATAAATATTAGTAAAAAAAACTTGTTAGTGACAAGCTTTTATTTAAATGCACTAAAAAGGAAAAAATAATTTTTAATAATTTAGGTTCATAATTATAAAAGCATTGGTCGTGACTTATAAACTATCATAGAGTTCGCGAGAATTATGAAACTAAATTATTAAAAATTATTTTTTCATTTTTAGTGCATTTAAATAAAAGCTTGTCTCTAAAAAGTTTTTTTTTACTAATATTTATTTTGTTCATTTTAGTCTTTCAAAATTTTACCCCCCTTCGACACCCAGCATGCCCTTAAATTGCCCCCAAAATGTTCGCTCATCAAGCCCTTTCATTTGATACCCATATCATAGAGGTTGCTGTGGAAATGGTAAATCACCATAACGTCCGCCATATTGGATTAAAAATGGCGGCATTTAAGTAATCGTGTATTGTCACAACCAAACGTGTGTGCCACATTTCAACCCGATAGCTTCAGTAGAAGTGGGTGAAATATTGATTACAAAATTCCAGGACATACAAGTGAAGTTAAATAAAAGCTTTTAACTTCGAAATGTTTCATGAAATATTTCAAGTTGATGTAACGTTAATGAAATAATTCATATTTATGAAACTTTCAAGAGATTGTAGGTATCGTATAGATTTCAATAAAATTATTAATTTCAGACCTTTAATAAATTTTAGCGTGTTATTTCAAGTTAATTTGAAAAAGATAGGAGATATTCTTCAAATTCATGAAAAATTATTTGCTAGGTGACTTAAATTTTGAGGTTAGTTTGAAATAAATCTGTTATGACATTTCCCAGAGTCTTTAAAATTGATTTCCCACTAGTGATACAAAACTGCGATGCCACCGCGACGCTACACCCTTTCGAAATCGCATCCTTTCAAACAAAACTTTTCCCAGCTAGAGAATCAATGCTTGTATAGATTGAAAATAGAGCGCTCATATATTTTACATTGAATCAATCTGAGCTATAAAGTAAGGTTATAGAGCTGTACACCTCGACTTATTGATCAATTTCTCTTCAAAGGTAGATACTCAACAAACACATCAAACAGCAAGTGGTGTGAAATCTACACCAAACGTTATTACAGATATCGGAAGTTCTTTCAAAACTTACAATCGATGCCTATGAATAAATTGCTCGATATCGCGCTTTTTCTATGCGATGACGTTGTAAAATTTATTACATAAAAAATATCAATAGATTGAAACTATACTATTATTAAAAACAGTACCAACTCAAACACTGATGCATATAATGGTAATTTATGCAACTAGTGGCTTAAGTAACGAATTATATGACAGTCGCGATTTTGCGATACGAGTCTAAGGTTATGTTGCATTTACACTAGAACGAGTGTGTGATTACCGCGCGAGCCGTATTGAATTGTGCTGTAATGAATTTAATTTGTGAATTGGCATTTTCTTCAATTAAGTTTGTAGATGAAATAATAAATGGTTAACTGATTAAGTTAGCGCAATAGTTATTTTTTAATTTTATAATTGCGTTTAATCATCAATTAATGTCTTAATTAACCTTCGCGCAATCTAAAAATACAACATTTTTAAAAACTGAAATTTTATTAGAACAGATAAACGTCGTTTTTTTGTATAACGATTTAAATGAATCTTTAATCAATAAAGTGTGAGTGATTTATTATCTAAATTCTAAATTTGATCCCATTATTTTGTTATATAATTTTAGTGTTTCAAATTAATTTGAACGAAATTATTGGTTATTTATAAAATTGTCTACTATAATACATAACCTGTGATTATCTGTTCTGGTCTTTATTATTTAATATTGTGATTTATAGTCTATTATTATGTAATTTATCAAAACCGTTGAGTTCTATGTCTGTCTGAAATTCTAATAAGTACTGTGTGGTCTTGTGGCAAGAAAAGCGGTTGGTTTCTTCCGTGTCATTCCTGTAAGCTTTTTGTATTAGCAACGTGGGGAACCAATAACAAATCTCCATTAAAAAGCTTATAGGAATAAATACGGACAATATTATTTAATATAGTAACTAATTAATTTTAAATCTGTCTTCGCCAGGTAGTTCAGTCAATAGGGTATTGAAAAAGAATTGAATTGAATTGTAGATTATAGACGCTCGACAACAGAGGTCATTAGCGTCTATTGAAAAAGAGACTTGCCTTAAGCGAAAGGTGGGGTAGAAGATTTTTTTTTTGTATTTGTATATTATATTGGTGCCAGTACATAAACCAAATTATCCATGACCAACCCCGGGACAACTTTTGTGATGTCATTTAGTTTTAAGAGAATTGTTATTTAATGTATTTAAGACGCTAATGACCTAAGTTGTCAACGCGTCTATAATCTACAATAAATAAAAATAAATAAACAACAGGAAGCGTTGAAGGTGTAGTTGAAGGATGACATGGACGAAAATATGGATCTAGTGACCATGATATTTATCTCCTATACCCTTCATTTGGTTATCTTTTAATCTTCCATTTATCGACGGCATACGAATTGCTAAATAAACCTAAATTTTAGTGCAATTGGCAATGACATTTTTACACAAAAATTCTAATGCTGGTGTCGTTAAGATTTATGAACTATAAAAAAAATTACATATAATATCACACATGAATATTTTGCATGCAATAATTTAAAAAAGTGAAAACACATTGTGAAAATTAATTACTTTTTTTATTTGAGTTCTTTCGCGATTAAAATAATTGCTTTCAATTTGTTTATTTGTATAGTCAAATTGTGATTTCCAGTTTCAAAACATTTTTACCTGTAATCTGTCCTACAGCACGTTTCTTAGTTTCTATTATTATATATGTATATGTAGCACAGTTTGAATGCGAAGGTCACATTTCATGACTTCAGATCTACAAGTACTTTTTATTTATGATTTTCTTATCATAATTTGCTTTGACTAAATCTCGTTCATTTCACTAATATGCTATTCAAAAGTGAGTTGAATTTTTGCTACAAACATTAAAAACATCATTTTTATTTATTTATTAACTTCCCAGTGGAAGTTATTGTAATGGGTCCGAAAATCGAAATCAAAATTTTTAACAAATTTTTATGTTTCAAGGTCACTACACTATTTTTAAACTATTTTTGAAAAGATGTCTGTGTGTGTGTGTGTACGTACGTACGTATGTGTCCATTTCTTTCTAAGAGGAAATCTCGAGAATGAAAAATGATATCGACTACGTTAAGGTGCCAATCGACGCGTATTACGTGAATATGATCTGAAAGAAATTTTTTCAAAGTCGGTTCAGCCGTTCTTTTTTCTTAACCAAATAGACTCCAAAAAAGTAGATTTTACACAATATCTCGCGAATAAAAAATTATATCGACTTAGTAAGGGTGTCAATCGAGGCGTGTTAACGTCATTTTGATCCGACATAAATTTTATAAAAATCGGTTCAGCCGTTTTTTTTTTCAATTATTGTTAAAAATAAATAATAATTATGTTTTAATGATTAAAACGATTACTTTTCTCTGTAATATCTAATTTAATTATTATTATTAAATATTTATCAAACTGGGAAGTTCGTCGTGTGAACCTCAAGGGTCGCACTTGAGTCCTAATAAACGACCCACCTCACGGCTTGTTTGTTTAGCCTTTGCCAGAGTCGCCGCCGTAAGAAAATAAATGAACAAATAAATTGTTTTTTCTTTTGTTAAAAAGTATTTTATTTTTTTATTTTTAGTGGCTTTACAATACGTAGATTTGCAGGTTATTAACCGACTTTTGTCTTGATATTTGATTACTAAACTAAAAAAAGAAAACCACTGAAGCGATTTTAGTAAAATATATGTGGAACCATCCCGAAGGTATGCCTTTTTAAATAAAACAAAAATCATCAAAATCGGTTCACAAATTCAGGAGATATGAGGTTACATACATGCATAAAAAATACATAATAACAAAAAAGCAGTCAAACTACTGAGCCGATTTAAGTAAAATTTATATGGGACCACTCCGAAGATATGCCCAATTAAATAAAACAATAATCATCAAAATCGGTTCACAAATTCAAGAGAAATCGGTGTAGGTACATACATAAAAAAGTCGGTTAATAAAACAATGATAATAAAAACATTTCGCGCCGGTAAAATTTTGACAATGTTTTGGAAGCATCAAAAAAACTTAAAAAAAAAAACCCTCTTCAAAAAGGCACTAAAAAGAGGAAAATAATGAAATTAAAATATGAAATTGGTTAAAAAGAAGATATTAATCACTATACTATACTTTTTAACCGACTTCATATTTTAATTGGCACAGACCTCAAAATTTCATTATTTTCCTCTTTTTAGTGCCTTTTTGAAGGAGGTTTTTTTTTTGTTAAAAAGTTTTTTATTTTTTACTTTTTAGTGTCAAAAAGTAACATTTACCTTAAAGAATCACACGCCGTTACTTACTTTTTTATTAAAATCAGCCAAACTACTCAACCGATTCTGATGAAATTTCTATGGGACCTATCTGAAAGTATATCCTTTTAAATAAAAAAAAATTTTTCAAAATCGGTTCATAAACGACGAAGTTATCCGCGAACATACATAACCACATAAAAAATATATACGGTCGAATTGAGAAACCTCCTTTTTTTGAAGTCTGTTAAAAATAGGTATTTTTAGTAAATATCATATTCTGTGAACACTGCCCCAACTTTGAAATTATCTCACAGCTTTAGTCCGGAGAAGCCGGCTTTGATGTTTTATTTCCACGCATATAATCTTGTATTTCTGAATTTTACATATAGCCAAATATTAATGCCATGTCAACATGCACGACATAAAACATCTGAAGCGGTTCATTTATCCCTATACAAAATAAAGGCGGTACCCGGTGCGACGTTTTTGCACGATATATGAATGCAGAATGCTTGAAAGTTGGAGTGCTGATTTCAATATCATAAACATTAACCCTTGTTACATACATTTGACCCCAATATTCTGTTCTCCTGGTTTCGGTTGACAGTGGTAAATGGCCTACGCGATCCCACTCACCGACAGGGCCGCAGTAAGGGTAGGGCGGAGGGGGCGACGGCCCCGGGGGCATCAAGTTATGGGGCGCCAAAGGCGCGCCAGTATTTTATGTGCCAGGCTGATTACTACTAGACAAAACATAAAATATACAATAAATAAAAATATTGCAAAATATAATTACTAAAGATAGAAATTATGAAATATTTGGCGATAATTTCTATAGAAATATCTATAGCAAAAGACTTGAATTATGAACGTTTAATAAACCAATTTGCTCAATTATTGAAGGCCAGAAAAGTGAAGTTTTGATTTTTCGTAGACCGTAGTTAGGTAATTTTTTTTATAACGTTTATTTTGCGTTTATTAGTGAACATTTTTTGTTTTTCAATTATTTATGTTGAAATCTCTTATAAAAATCTCGTATCATGTATTTTTTGTTTTTTTGAGGGAGGGGGCGCAAATTAAAATTTTGGCCCCAGGCGCAAGATTTCCTTACTGCGGCCCTGCTCACCGATCTCTCGAATCTACAAAATGGAGCACAATTCCATTCACAGATAAAAGTAATTTTAGAACTTCATTAAAATCACTATAAAGTAATGTCATCATCTATATAGTTAGATAATATTATTTAAAAATCAAACCTGATTGATTGACTGACATATCAACGCCCAATTTGAAGAATACATTCCTTTTATAACTTAGGCACACAATATAAGAAAAGGTTTTTCAAAATTCCGCCCCTAGCGTTTTTGTTAGGTTTTTGTTAGGCTGGGCCAGTGTTGGGCATGGTGATCTGAAGGTGGGCCAATAACATTTATTTCCAAAATTTCAGTGATCGATAAAATTTTAACCCAGATTACTTACAAAAATTTCGAGGGTTAAAAACGTATTTAAATGATAACCTAGAGATTGGGGTTTATGCCAGGGTGGGCCAAGACAGTTCAAGGTGGGTCATGGACCACCCACTGGCGCCGTCACTGCCCCTGAAGGGGTTAAAAGTAGATTATACGTTTTCAATAGATTTAATTAATATAATTCCATCCATCGACTATTGGTCTGCGAAACATGTAATTTGGAAGATTTGTACATTTAAAATGTAGGTGTACACTAAACATGTTTTTCAAAAGAGGTGAAAAATGTGTCGTCCATATTTGAAATTTCGAATCCAGCGCGGATGAAGTCCTATACTTATGGCGTATTCTATTTTAATAAAAAACTTTTTAACAAAAAAAAACCTCTTAAAAAGAGAAAAAAAAACAGGAAAATAATGAAATTTTGAGGTCTGTGCCAATTAAAATATGAAGAAGATATTAATCACTATATACTATACTTTTTAACCGATTTAATATTTTAATTGGCACAGATCTCAAAATTTCATTATTTTCCTCTTTTTAGTGCCTTTTTGAAGGAGGTTTTTTTTTTGTTAAAAAGTTTTTTATTTTTTACTTTTTAGCGTCAAAAAGTAACATTTACCTTAAAGAATCACACGCCGTTACTTACTTTTATTAAAATCAGCCGAACTACTGAACCGATTTTGATGAAATTTCTACGGGACCAATCTGAAAGTATACCCTTTCAAATAAAAAAAAATTTTTCAAAATCGGTTCATAACCGACGAAGTTATCCGCGAACACACATAAAACATAAAACACAAAAAAAATATATACGGTCGAATTGAGAAACCTCCTTTTTTTGAAGTCGGTTAAAAATGTAACCAACATATTGAAATATAAAATCAAAAGTTCCACATATGTACAAAACTATATTTATTTCTGGTCTGCGGACAAATATATTGTCCGCATGATAATTAGCTCACATATCCACGCGCCAACTCGAAAATAAAAAATCTTACTTATGTACTTTGCCTTGTGAATACAGATCATGTATTTTATGATTTATTTCAGTTATCGATAATTATATTCCAGTTTCTGTAAGTTTGTAAAAAATCGGTACGCAAAGATAACACATAATATATTGCGTTATTTGTTTAATATGAATACAGCTATAGGTATACGATAAATGGTAAGGACTACAGATAGATTCTTTATCCATGGATGAAAAATTATACAGATATATTACTTATATTGTAGTACGTTGGAAGTCGATAATTTATTATCAAGGCTGGAGCTTTTTTTGGCGAATAAAAACAAGTGCACAGTGATCTACATTCATAGCTTTTTTAAATCTTAAAGTAGTCGCGTTATCTATGTGTCTCTTTCTATTGTATGGTCCCGGTTCTTTCAGTTATCCCTATCAATTATTCAGGGATCCAGGAGTGTAATCACAGGAAGACTTATGGACGTACGCGAACAAAATTTTAGTATTGCTGTCCAGTAAAATTTTGTACTGTGGGAGCTCAGCGTATTAAAGAAACATTCCATTAAAAAATGCAGGTATTTTACAAATGAGTTTTAGAAGAGATTACTCGAGATTCAATTTTAAGAAACAGAGAAATCAGATAATCAAAATTGACTTCAATCTAAAAATCTTAATTTTAGTTTTACAAGCTTTTATTTGTTTATTTAACTTCACTTGTTAGTTAAATCTTGTAATTCAATTTTGACTCACTTTCACATCTCCGATCGACTAGAAACTTCGCACATACGTAGTTTCTATATTTTCATGTCTCAGATTTGTTGATGTAATCAGGAAAGCGGGTATCTACCAGAACCTTTCGATGGTGAACAGTAGGTCTACAGTGATTATGTTCATTTTGCTTAGCTTGGCGAGGAGTTCCCACATGGATTTTCTGGCCTGATGCAATGAAGTCAGGAGAGCGGGTACCAATTGAAATCTCTCGATGGTGAACGATAGGTCCACCGTGATTATGCTTATTTTACTTAGCTTAGTGGGGAGTTTCCAAATGGATTTTTTGACTTGATGATGAAGTCAGGAAAGCGGGTACCAATTGGAATCTTTCGATGGTGAACAGTAGGTCTCCCGTGATTATGCTCATTTTGCTTAGCTTGGCGAGGAGTTCCCACATGGATTTTCTGGCCTGATGCAATGAAGTCAGGAGAGCGGGTACCAATTGAAATCTCTCGATGGTGAACGATAGGTCCACCGTGATTATGCTTATTTTACTTAGCTTAGTGGGGAGTTTCCAAATGGATTTTTTGACTTGATGATGAAGTCAGGAAAGCGGGTACCAATTGGAATCTTTCGATGGTGAACAGTAGGTCTCCCGTGATTATGCTCATTTTGCTTAGCTTGGCGAGGAGTTCCCACATGGATTTTCTGGCCTGATGCAATGAAGTCAGGAGAGCGGGTACCAATTGAAATCTCTCGATGGTGAACGATAGGTCCACCGTGATTATGCTTATTTTACTTAGCTTAGTGGGGAGTTTCCAAATGGATTTTTTGACTTGATGATGAAGTCAGGAAAGCGGGTACCAATTGGAATCTTTCGATGGTAAACAGTAGGTCTACCGTGATTATGCTCATTTTGTTTAGCTTGGCGAGGAGTTCCCACATGAATTGTCTGGTCTGATGCGATGAAGTCACGAAAGCGGTTACCAATTGGAATTTCTCGATAGAGAACACTATGTAGGCCTGCCGTGATTATGCTCATTTAGCTTAACTTGGATTTTTTGGCCTGATGATGAAATCAGGAAAGCGGGTACCAATTGGAATCTTTCGATGGTAAACAGTAGGTCTACCGTGATTATGCTCATTTTGCTTAGCTTGGCGAGGAGTTCCCACATGAATTTTCTGGCCTGATGCGATGAAGTCAGGAAAGCGGCTACCAATTGGAATTTCTCGGTAGAAAACAGTATGTAGGTCAACCGTGATTATGTCCATTTAGCTTAGCTTGGATTTTTTGGCCTGATGATGAAATCAGGAAATCGGATACCAATTGAAATCTTTCGATGGTGAACAGTAGATCTGCCGTGATTATGTTCATTTAGCTTAGCCTAACTGGGAGTTTCCACATGGATTTTTTTTTCAATGACCCAAACTCGCATAAGAAATTACACTTAATAATTTTCACCAGGAGTTTGCAAGCCATTTTGCCTTGTGACCATAAATATATTGCAGCACATACAAACATAGAGTAATGTAACTACATACTATATCCATATACATCATACATTGTAGGTATTATGCAGCAGGCAGGCAGGTATGATGTGCTGTGAGGGACATGGCATGGCTGGTGTACCTGTTAAATTAATTAAACATCGTGCAGAATTCGCCTGCTTACCCGTCGGGATTCAATTTAAAATATACCTTCACGTCCTTAGATTATACGCATTTAGATAGGAGATGATATTGAAAAATGTTGCTTCTACAGCGGCGGTTCTTAAATTGCGGGATATATCTAGAGATGGCAGAAAAAATTGAATAATCGATCATTTGATTAATCGGATTACACGATTAAATTGTTCGAAAATAATCGATTATTATAATCATTTGATTAATCGATTTTTTTATTACTCAGGGACTTAGGCTATATGCACGTGGAATGCAACATGGTAATTATAATTTACCAAAGTTAGTTGCCTACTTACCATAGATAGATAGATAGATATATTTAACAACATTTGGTACAGTTAGTACAATAGTTGCAAGTCTAAATAAATACAATTAAAATGTATGAATTAAAAACTCTTCCACAGAATAGAAGCAATCCACGTGCATAGCTAAGTCACTGAGCAAAAAAAAAACAATAATCACAGCAGTCTGTTGTCACTAGTCAGTACCTACTCAGTAGCACAGTTTGATGTAGGCAATGTTTTGGGTCTGCGCACCTTTACTTTATTCTGTCACTTTATGAATTTATGATATATTGTTATTTCGCTTTCGCAGTTTATTTGATATTTCAGTATCGATTTCCGTGTAATTGCTATAAAAAATGTCGATTATTAGGTAAATAATCGATTATTTTTTCAATTAATCAAAACAAAAAAATCGATTTATTCGATTTAATCGTTGCCATCTCTGGATATATCTTCCAAGGAGAAGTTCAAAATTCAAATTGGAAATTCAATTCTGTATTCATTCTAAAGACTACTGCATAGGCCATAGATAGATATTATTATATTATATAAAATTATATATAAAATCTACGTATAATAGTGTTCAAAAACATTATTTCATGAAAATAATGAAAAAATTCATTACAGTGAATTTAATCAAAAAGTTAGAATTCTTTGACCACTTCATTTGAAAAAAAACACTGAAACAACATTCATTCGATGAATGTTATATTGAACTTTATTAAAACATCAATTTTATTAAACGTTCTGTGTTTATGTTTTATATTAAATTTCTTTGAAGTGATTCTTTAATCATTGTTTTATTTAAAGATGTCCACTTCAACTAGAAATTATTAAAATTATAAATACAACAGGCGAAATGTATTTATAAATTCTTATAAAAACTCTTCTGTCTGAAACAGTGTTGCCAGTTTTACAGTTTTTAAAAACAGAAAAAAAAAATAACATTTTCAAAAAAAATCGGATATGAAGAAATCCATATCTAGATGACTTCCAATTTCCAAAATCATTTTTATAGGATTTATAGGTACAAAATATGCACAAAATTACGTATATATATTATGTTTTTCCAAAACCACTGATACGATTAGCACCAACATCAATATAAATTTGCCTTACAAACTTGTGCTTCAGATCGCCGACTGGATTCACTGTTAGCCGGAAGCCGGACGAAATGTATAACTTTTCCCACTTACAAATTGGCTTTCCAGATCACTAACTAGAATCACTGTTTGCCGGACGTATACCTATGTATAGACTTCTGTAGAGTGTAGTGTAAACTATACCGTCTTATAAGTAAATCAAAGTTCATATGTGTAACCTTTGACTTTTAAGTTATACTTATAATAATATCCTTCGAGTGTCGTGAACTCGTGACACATTTTTTTTTTCTTAATTAACCTCTACATAAATCTACTACAGGTAGTGATGCGCGATTACTATACGAGATGTTTTAGTCGATTGTCTCGATTGTTCAAACATATCGATGGTTGTCACTTGGACTCGATTATTGTTGTTTCATACTTCACCGAGACCGAGTCACATAGTACTGAATCGTACACTGTCGAGAGCCACATAATATACAATCGTTCATCACTCAACAACTGCGGTCGAGTCGATGGTCGATTGTGCAGTAATCGTGTAATACGAATTCAATAGTGAAGAGATCACAAAGTAGTGAGTACCGACTGAACAGTGAACAATCAACGAGTTGCGTGAACGTCCGTCGACTAGCATATAACCTTGAATCGCGATTTATATGTATTCTCATTCGCTATTATTGCTATTAGCAAATAATCGACTTGAACAATCGAACATTTCGATTGTAAAATCAAACTCCAAGTCGATTGTGGACTCGATTGTTATTATGAACGATTGTTTCGATTGTAATAACATCTCGTATCGCCCATCACTAACTACAGGGAGCTATAGGATTATAAAGCGCGGCAAAACTGTTGATTCCGGTCGAACTTTAATGTCTTGATATTTAAGCTCTGTACGATAATATCGAAACTACGTTAGCGTTTTATTTGTAAATAAAATATATTTTTATAACATCTACATCATTAATCTTCCAAACTTCACGTACATAAAAAGCTGTTGACTATAGGGTTGAACAATATTGAGCAAAATTTAATAAGAAAGGCGCCTGCCACAGAGAACCATGACTTGAGCGTCACACTCACTCGTGATGGAAAGAAGTACCTACTATAACATTGTTTTGTTGCTATAATGATCAAGTTTTCGCCCTAAAATACTCCCTTCTCTATGCCTTTACATAGTTGTGGGATGTCTGATTAGGTATCATCAAGTAAAGTATGCCATTTTTCTAATTTCTCTTTTTTAATCCAAAATAACGACGGGGAGAGGAGAAAAGTGAGTTGGTACTTAAGTCATTTTTTTAAAATTTAGCTTTTACGATATAACAAATAAACCCATTCCTACTTTTCATTTATTGTATATTATAGACGTGTCGACAACTTAGATCATTAGCGTCTTAATTACATTAAATAACAACGTCCTTAAAACTAAATGACATCACAAAACATCCATGAGCGGAGGTGGGATTCGACCCACGACAGTGTAATCCAAAGGTCGGCTACGCTAACCGTTACACCACACTTTCCTCTCCCAACAGACGCTAATGACCCTTGTTGTCGAGCGTCTATAATCCACAATTCAATTCAATTTCCTCTCCCATCCCTACTATTCATTATTTTATTTCACGCGCGCAATGGAAAATTAAATCATCATACACATTTTATTTCACCAAAATCCTAACTTAAGTCACTTTGACAAATTGGTTAAGGCTTTCGCGGCCAGTTGATAAGCTGGTGTTGTCCTGATTCGGGTCTATAGGCCGTCGTTGGTTGGAATTGTTTCCTAACGTTTCGCTAGCACGAGTGGCGAGCTTCTTCAGAGATCCTTCCATCTCCGATGCTGGATGTAGATTCTACATCCAGCATCGGAGATGGAAGGATCTCTGAAGAAGCTCGCCACTCGTGCTAGCGAAACGTAAGGAAACAATGTAGATTCTACATCCAGCATCGGAGATGGAAGGACCTCTGAAGAAGCTCGCCACTCGTGCTAGCGAAACGTAAGGAAACAATGTAGATTCTACATCCAGCATCGGAGATGGAAGGACCTCTGAAGAAGCTCGCCACTCGTGCTAGCGAAACGTAAGGAAACAATGTAGATTCTACATCCAGCATCGGAGATGGAAGGATCTCTGAAGAAGCTCGCCACTCGTGCTATAGCGAAACGTAAGGAAACAATGTAGATTCTATATCCAGCATCGGAGATGGAAGGACCTCTGAAGAAGCTCGCCACTCATGCTAGCGAAACGTTAGGAAGCAATTCCAACCAACGACGGCCTATAGACCCGAATCAGGACAACACCCGCTTAAGTCACTTTACTATGTGACCGAAGAAATCATCCCAGCCCTGTTAACTATCTTGGCATTAGTTCATAAAACGTTCCTGGACTATTAATAGTATAAGTGTTTCCGAATAATTAATTACAATAATTTATAGACATATACAATTAAACGTATATAATATAAAATATTATATGGCGTGTTATTCAAATGTTTGTGCGGAAAGTGTGACATGGTTGACATGATAACTAACCAGTTGACAGGTTCCTTTCTTGAAACGTGTCTCTTTACTCTTTAGACATCTACCGGGGATGACGGAACTCGTTGATATTTTTAAGACACCCAATTTGAACATTTTGTTTTAATCCATTAATCGATAATGGGGTCATTTTGTGTGTTTATTATACATTAGGGAATAGAATGGGGCTATACAGAATGTTAAAAAATGGGCCTGCGTAAACTGCAGTGACTTAATCCTCATAAAGGTCGATTTATATTATCTGGTCAGACACGACGCGGGAACGTAGCGTTTCCGGCAAGACAAACATTTTTACATGATTTCAAATACGAATATTTATACTTAGCGTTTCTCGTCCGTTCTGATACGTACCAACACTCGTATTTGATATGCATGTAAAAATGTTTGTTTTACCGGAAACTCTACGTTCCCGCGCCGTGTCTGACCGGATAATATAAATCGACCTAGCAGCAGGTAGCATCCCCGAAAAGTATGTTAACTGCAGCGGGTTCATGTTTATGACGGTTGCCGGATAATTTTAAGAATGGCCATTCGTCCCTAAAATTTTCAAAAATAATATTTTGTAGGCCATAGGAACTTGTACTTAAACGGCCATTACGTGCCCCTTGCATTTTGTCTGATTAGCGACAAAAGTGCATCTTCCTACGAGGCCTGCTTTCGTGAAATCATTACCGAGTGTCGGAAAAGTAATGCAACAAAAATCTCCTGAAGACCGTGATTGGCTTCGAACAATCGATCCATCGTGCCGCGAACAACGTTTGGCCAGAAACTTAAATCGTGGGATGCAGATTTAAACTTGAGTGTGGGATATTTTGCCCACTTATAGTTCTAATCAAAACAGACAAAAAGTCTTCTTCTATTTCAGAGATTGGGTCGATTTTGTATTTCTCACGTTGTTGTGGAATCAAGTTCAAGACATCACCATCGATTGACTTGGTATGTTGGGAGATTATCAATATTTATTCCCAACCGTTTAGCATAGTCAAGTCTCTCTTGACTTTTTGAACAATATTTTACCACCATTATTAGAAGACGTACCCCTCAATGATAAATTGCACCTATGGTTGACGTATAATGGAGCTCGTACGCATTTTCAGCTAGTGTCGAAGATTTCTTAAATCAAAATTATGAATAGGACAAGGGGATTCCAATTGCTTGGCCACCTAGATCACCGGATTAAAAATACAAGAATGGTTCTATCTGAGTTGATTTGCAGGTCCACGTCGATTAAAACTTTTTGAAGTGAAACTTCTAATGTGGCGCCGCTGTCTCACCGATTTGAAGGGTAAAATCTAGCTCGATGAAACAAAGAATGTTTGGAATGTATCGGCCCTCTTCTCGCGGAGTCTGTGTTATAATATTGTAGCAAACCCCAAGATGTTACGCCACTGCCTACAATAGAAGCGTCGAGAAGGAAAGGTCACAGTGGTGAGGCGTGGAATGATATCGAAGATACGAATACCCGCCGGAATGTTCTGGAGAGCGCGCGAGCGTGCTGGGCCAGGCTGCTCGACCTATATAAGCGAAGCGAATTAGTCAGCAGTCAGTCAGTGTCGTGTTGAACTGCGAATATAAATACAGTATATAAATATAGTTATTTGTTCAGTGTTATTTAAGTGTTTCGCTTTGTTTAAGAATTACTGTTTCGTTATTATTATTGTGTTGATTGTTAAAATTGACATATAGTTGTCGCGTTTTTTGTTATTGAATTGTTAATTATATTAAACAAATATTTATTCCACCAACTCGGAAAACAGTTTTGTTACAATGTTATATTATGGTATAGATGCATTCGAACGCTCTAGTTGTGGTCCCTTTCTTCTCGCAGGGTTATGTTCCGTCTACCGGTACACAAAAGCCCTGAAACAACCAGTGGCAAGTCATTCGACTTCTGAATTCTACACAAGAAGTTTCACTTCGGTCGTGTGTGCCGCGACACATGCCTTTTTTGTTTGTTTAGGAGGTAAATTATCCGAACATATTTTTTAACACCGCTCTTCCACTAAAGAAAGCTGAGCAATCAAACTGACATCAACGCGAGCAAAAGCGCGGGTAAAGGTTTAAAATATAAAAAATAATCGAACCTGTAATTTTTATGTGACACCTTTTGACAGAAAACAGTGAGTTATTAAATTCTGGAATTCTGCTGGCTGACAAATATCAGGAATCGGGTATTTATCGGATTGTTGACAAAGAAATTGGTGTAGTGATTCCAATCTTTCGGAATCGAGCATCGGGTACCCGATTTCATTCAGGTACCCGGATAAAATCTAGTATCCGATTAACAATCGTCATCTCTAGCATCTACCTTTATGCATAATTATGTTATTTTCTAACATGAATTCTTTACATATTTCTATTCCGCAAACAGAATTATCTGCTAAGAATTCAAAAGGCATCTCATACATGTTAGCTAATATTATATACTACGAGTCACTATGATAAATAATATAATTTCGAGAATTTTAAAAAAGTTCTTAAAATAATATCTCTAGTTTAGACAAATGTTTTTATTTCCTTACCGATTTTTTTAATGGCTGATATATTTTTATCTAGGTAGGTACCATACTTTTATATGAATTATTCTATTTTTCTTCAGGGTTTTCCTGTAATACATAATATCAATATCGTGAATATACTCCTAGGAACGATAAATAATATCAATATTGATATTATGTATTACAGAAATGCCCTGAAGAAAAATATAATAAAACATTTATTAAAAAAACAAAAAACCCGACTGCGTAAAAATCGAACATAAAAGATGGAAACAAGATCAAATAATAACATGCAGTCGGAGGCATAGTAGTAACAAATTGAACAGAAATACCTCCGACTGCATGTTATCATTTGATCTTGTTTCCATCTTTTATGTTCGATTTTTACGCAGTCAGGTTTTTTGTTTTATTAATAAATTTTTTATTCCCTTCCTTTTATAGTTGAATCTACTCATCAAGCCTTTTCATTTGATACCCCACACAAAAGGTTTTACCGATTTTTTGACAAGATAGCGTCTAGCGTCCGCCATATTGAATTTTCCGTGACGTCATGGAGCCTATTTGAAATGTCAACGAAACCTTTTTTGTTTTGATTTTGGTACCTATATCAATGTATTTAAAAGGAAAATTACTTTTGCATTCTGACAAAACGGCGTCTAGCGTCCGCCATATTGAATTTTCCGTGACGTCATGTACCCTATGTCACTCTGGGGATTCAGACGAATCTAATGACACATCATTTTTCAAAATCCGTCAAACCGTTTAGGCTACAGAGCGTGATAAAGAAATATACATACATAGATACTGCATACATACACTCGAAAAACATCCTTCTGGCGCAGTCGGGTAATAATTCATATAGAAGTATGGGTTCCTAAGAATATATTATACTCTTAGGAGCCTACAGACATGTCCCTAAAAATTCATGGACGTTCCCCTAATAGAGGTCATGCGTTCTCTACCAGATTTAAATTAATTCAATTTACAATTCTTGAGGTGCGGTATGTTTTATAAGTATGCATATTTTCAAGTAACCGCAGACTTACTGGAAGACACTGTACTTTCCTTTTGATACCTAGAAAAGGATTATCGTGTGACTTAAACGCCAAAGTTACGTCAGAATAAACTTTTCGCAATTGTTAACTACTATTAAAAATGACATCATATTGGTTTTTCTGTTATTCTTTGGTCAATCATTTTGTTGCAGTATTATTAACAGTAGGTATCATTCCATTGAGGAAACAATCTTTAAAATAATAAAAAAACTTCGTTAGGTTTTTCTGTTAACACGATGTAATAAACTGAAAATTAGCAAAATAAACCTGTTTTTACCCGACTGCGCGTCAGCAAAGGCAAGATCATGTTTTTCGCGCTATCTATGTGAGATTTTTTATTCCCTCGTAGCATCCAAACGGCCGGATGGATTTTAATAAATAAGGTGGCATTAGAGTCGTCTTAATCCCGAGAGTGACATAGAGTATATGACGTCACAGAAAATTCAATATGGTGGACGCTAGACGCCATTTTGTCAGAATATAAGAGTAATCTTTCTTATAAATACATCGATATGGGTATCAAAAAAAGGTCTCGTTGAGACGATTTCAGAAAAATAAAAACACGTAAATAAAAAATTAAATTAAAAAAATCAAAAAGTCCGACTGCGTCAAAAGCGAACTAAAAAAATGGACACAAGATCAAATGAAAACATGCAGTCGGAGGAATACATGCAGTAACAAGTTGAACAAAAATATCTGATGCCTCCGACTGTATGTTATCATTTGATATTGTTTCCATCTTTTTAGTTCACTTTTGACGCAGTTGGGTTTATCTGTCAAAAACTTCAAAACCAAAATTATTTATTACTCTATACTATTTCAGGATGGACTATAGCGTTAAATATTTAACGCGTTAAACGGCCCGAACTCACATAATAATTTACGCTTCATTAAAACAGCCTGTTTCTCCCAGGGGGAACATTGGAATGTAGTTGTTCTCGCAATTGCATTCCAATGTTCTTTGGGAATTGGCGTTCCCAGGAGGCCGAGCTCGTACCAGTCGGTTTGTGTATGCCGGCTGGCAGATTCTAATACACAAATGGATTATTAATTGTTGTGTTGAAGACGCTAATAACCTGAGTGGTCGACGCGGCTATAATCTACAATAATAATAAAAAAGACAGCCTGTTTTGACATAATAATATGGTCCCGCCTTAAAAGTGCAGGTGATCCAAATCGCTATGACTGCAGTTTTATTGTGATCAGACAGGCAGCTCACGATTTTTACACGTATTAACAATGCACTACAAGACAGTAGCGGACTAAGGAGAGAATGGAGGGAGCGGCCCGCCCCGGGCCTCTGATCCTGGGGGGCCTCCAAATCTCGATAAGTCCTTCTTAATCAAATCCTAAACAAGGCCAAAATATCTTTAATAAGTAAGAGGCAGTTTGGAGTTGGAAGCCCCGTACGTATACAAAATATAAACGTAGGTAGGTCGTTTATTATAAATATTTGATTTTTTTTGTCAGCCATTACATCTATATTATTCATTTTTTACGAAATTTACACTACAAATACATCCATTTCTAAGCAGATCGGGGGCCTCGTTTAGTTCTGCCGCCCCGGGCCTCCGACGGGCTTAGTGCGCCACTGCTACAAGATTATTACAAACAAATGAATTATAACAATATAAAATATAAACTGTTTACAGCAGGGCATTTCACTTTCAACGTGAGCATTCACCTGTCTGTCAGAACAGCATTCTTGAGATTAGATAATTCACCTGGGGCATATCGCGTTTACTTTATTCTATAAGAAATAAACGAATTGACATACAAAAAGGTTCGCCTTAAGAGACTATCATCAAGCAATAAGATTGTAAGTCAGCGGCGTGCATAAAATTTTAACGAGGATACCTTATAATTTTTTTTCATCTTCCAAACGATCAAATAAGAATTTGGAGTAAATACTCGTAACGCTATGAAAGAACGTCTATCATTATAAGGAACGTATTAAAGATAGGTATATGTAGTATCTTTTTGTTAATGAAATTTTGATACCTGCTTTAAAAATATAAAAAAGTTATATTTGTATAATAATTTATGTATAATAATTTGTATAATAATAATATTTGTATAATAATCATGAAAAAAAGAACTGTCTTGAAATTATTAGTAGATAGTAGGTAGTAGATAGATAATATTTAAATTTTAACTAGCCTTCAGCTCCCAGTTTTCGAGGAAATTCAACTCAGTTACGAAGAATGTCGCCTATCTGTTTTTCGAGCTAATTTTTTGAATTTTCTTCTGAAATTTGGATATCTGCTTTAGAAATATCCTGTATATACTAATATATACAGGATATCCCTGTATATAATATATACACGATATTTTTAAAGCAGATACTATCCAAATTTCAAGAGCAAATTTTATTCAAAAAATTTAGTCGAAAAAAAGCTAAAGGCTATAGTTAAAATTTAAATATGATATATCCTACTATCTATACTAATAATTTCAAGACAATTTTTTCCTGATAATTATTTCAGTATCTTACAAAATACAAATATAACTTTTTTAGTTGATAAATCGATAAAAATAGATGCTTACTGAATATCAAGTACCTATACCTACCAAAAATCTATTTTTAGGATTCCGTCCCATAGTAGGTCTAGAACCCTATTTAATGAGACTTCCAGGTCTGTCTGTCTGTCGGTCTAATAACTGTTCATGCCTCTATTTTCTCCACAAGAAAAACATTGAAAATTTTCAAATGCATTTCGATAACCCAATACCTACCAGGGAAAATACTACAACCCCGAGATAGAAAAATATATGTAAACAAAAATTGGGCATTAAAATTTTGTTAGTATAGGCGAGCGTGTTACAAGTCCCAAGTTCCCGGGTTCTAACCCAAAAGCTAGTAAAAATGTCAATTAGATTTTATTGAAAAATAATAAATTGAAAATATGAATTGGTGCTAGGCCCACTTAACCTTAGCTGTTGGTGGGCTTAAAAAAATAACATTTTGTTGAATTAAATTTTTAAATAATTTTGCATATAATATTTTCCTTTAGCTTACAAATTATTTGTCATTTTTTTCCTTGCCTAAACCCGCCTTAATATGTTATATCAAGCATAATTTTGGATTCTATTTTGGTGATTAAAAAATAGTCATTAAAATAATTAACAATATGCTTTTAAATTAGGTATTAAATTTTCTTCTATTTATAATGTATTTAGCCTTGATTAGACCTTCGGTATTTGTTGCTGTTTCTTATAATTAAACAATTAATATAATTATCAGTCATCGATATAGTATACCTTCCTATCATATTAAAACAACGCATCTTCCCACAATGTATACAGGCTGTCCAGGAATTGTAGACACTAATCGCTATTAACTTTTGTATGCCTATGTCAATAGTATGTATATTTGTATCTCTGACATGAGCACCGGAAGGATAAAAAATAGTACTCATATAATAGTCCAAACGGCAGGTAATAAATGAAGGGGGTTACCTGGAAAGTATTCCGAAGTTAATGATATTTTGGTGTGTTGTTTGCGGGTACTCTGTGGAGTATAATCTGAGTTTTCGACCTCGAAGACCCTGTGCTAACGTGGGGGGAACCGAAAAACCACGAAATTTTACCACCTTTTTTGCTTTTTTCGAAATCTCTCAGAAACGGTCGACTTAAGCAATTCTTTCATTATGTAATGTTTTAAAGAGGATTACATTTGCTACAATTTTCATTCCCACAACTTTTCTGTGGTACTAATGGTAAGCGCGCTGCAGCTTCTTGAAAATCACCCGCTCCGCTTTTTGTAACCTTGGTAACGTATGTGTAACATGTGTATTTTCAATTTAAAGTTCGATGAAGAAGAAAATAAATAAAACTATTGAAAAGAACTAAATTAAGGAAAATCGCAGGATAGTGGACAAATATTTGATTTATTAAATTAAATGTACGACGTTTCGTTTATATATTTAAACTTTTTCAAGTACACAATAATAATATTTTTGTGTACTTGAAAAAGTTTAAATATATAAACGAAACGTCGTACATTTAATTTAATAAATCAAATATTTGTCCACTATCCTGCGATTTTCCTTAATTTTATTATAATCACGATGGACACGATTTCTAATATAAATTGAAAAGAACATTACATTTTAACCATTGGTTACCAAGGTTACAAAAAGCGGAGCGGATGATTTTCAAGAAGCTGCAGCGCGCTTACCATTAGTACCACAGAAAAGTTGTGGGAATGAAAATTGTAAGAAATGTAATCCTCTTTAAAACATTACATAATGAAAGAATTGCTTATGTCGACCGTTTCTGAGAGATTTCGAAAAAAGCAAAAAAGGTGGTAAAATTTCGTGGTTTTTCAGCTCCCCCCACGTTAGCACAGGGTCCTCGAGGTCGAAAACTCAGATTCTACTCCACAGAGTACCCACAAACAACATACCAAAATATCAATAACTTCGGAATACTTTCCAGGTAAAAAGTACCTGACTGCTGGACTATAATTATAGTAGGTAACCATTCCTGGACACAGTGTAATTTTAAACTAAACTGCAACAGATCTGTTTTACTGCAGGCAAATCAAGTTACACCAAATTAAATATCACGTTTTTGTTGCTTAAAATATTTATAATTAAACTTTTTATTTTATACGATTACATTGCAATAAAAATTTTGTATCATTGTTGCTTGTGACCTACTATGAAATTTAAAAGAGTTAATTTTGAAATATAATTTCAATATATTTTTTTTATTTACCGATTCGGTTTTGGTTACAAAAAATTAACCGTTTAATATTTTTTTATGATTATATATTTCAGTCACCTGCGTTTATGATTCCGGTGCAAATTGGGAAATATTTCACAAAAATATCAAAAAAATTACAGTTCTTACCTTTTTATAAACAGACCCAAAAAAGACAAATTTAAAATCCTGAATACTGGATGACGTTCCACAAACTTTTATTATATAAAACATTCATTTTTTTAAACCATAATTATAATCACAAACACTCATTAACAGATATAAAAAAATTTCATATTAAAATTCAATAAAAATATATTTAAACGCAATTTATAGTTTTTCAAAACACAAATCTAAATTGTCATTTATTTTTAAAACACCACTCACATTTTTTCACATTCATCGAACGGTTATTTAATTTCGATATTGGCAAGGCCGTTTGTGCGTATTTTGTTTTTAAAAACAAAAAATGTAAACAGAACACAGTGTTTTATTAACACCTGACAGTAAATGATGTGCTGATATTTTACATAAACGCGACCGTCAGCTGCAGGGAACAACCGCTGCGCGACTGACATAAGAATATGTGTTCGTTACCATCTCCAGCAGTAATAATCAGACTTCGTCGGTATTCGGCGTTTGAATCGTGTGACTGCAGCACGGCGGCGGCAGAGAGATCGTTTTGCAGAAGAAGGTAAAAGCTCTTGGTGCTCGTTAACGGCCCGAACGACCGACGCTCGCCATCGGTACCAAGCTCTCGTCACTGACGTCGCTATTGCAGCGCCGCCGTGACGTGTGCTAGTACTGACAAAGCTCGTTTTGTCAGATGCAACCATTGAGTTAAGAGATTTAAAGGAGTGCGTTTTTAAAAATCGGCAAAAGTTGGATGAGCCGAAATAATATTGTTATAAAACTGTTTTCTGAGTTGGCGGGATAAATATTTATTTACAATAATTAAAAACACAATAATAATGAATACAATAACGAAAAGTCGGTTCTAACCATCAACACAAGTAAACAATAACTAAACAGTAGTTACAAAGCAAAACAAACTACCTATATACAATAATTCGTAATTATTACCACTATACTAGTATTTATTTTATCAGTTTGGTTATTTATATCACGGCACTATTTATATTCTGATCCACCGTAGGCTTGAATGCGTGACTCACCGTTGACTGATTCCCTCACTCACTCGTTCTGGCTGTTTATATAGGCTGCGTGGCATAAGCCTAATGTGTTCTCGCTTTCTCTAGAACTTTCGTGCAAGTACCAGTTGTTACAGTAAGCGGACCCCGTTTCTCAGAACTCTTGCCTGTCGTTTATATACAGGGTGATCCGTAACAATATCCTATCCATATTCCTATAAGTATGTTATTTTAAAAGAATTCTGTAAATTCATTTTTTCTTTTACTGATTGTTTTGGAGTTATACTCCTTTAGGCTTGAGAATAGCCGAGAATGTAGCAATGCTGTTGTTTACATGGCGTTGCTATGATTTCTCTATTACAAGTCCCAAGTTCCCGGGTTCTAACCCAAGAGCTGGTAAAAGTGTCAATTGGATTTTCAATTTATTATTAAAAAAAAAATAATGAATTGAAAATATGAATTGGTGCTAGGCCCAAATAACCTTAACTGTTGGTGGTCTTTAAAACACAATTTATACTTCTTTAGGTGCGTTATGAATAAATTATAATTTAAAAAAACAAAAAACTAAAAAACACACTTTAATGAACTAAAAAGTAAAAAATAATTAATTTTATTGTAAAAAAGCGTGGGGTGCTTTGTATCATATTTTCATACTACCCCACGCTTTTTTACAATAAAATTAATTATTTTTTACTTTTTAGTTCATTAAAGCGTGTTTTTTAGTTTTTTTAAATTATAATTTATTTTTGCTTTTTAGTCCTGGAGATCCTGGTCAGGATAATGGGACAAACTTATGGAATTATTGTATTGTCATCGGTCCTTGATAAGTGTGCAAAGTTTCAGTTCAATCTGAAGTTTTTTGCTTTTTTTTTAGTCCTGGAGATCCTGGTTAGGATAATGGGACAAACTTATTGAATTATTGTATTGTCGTCGGTCCTTGATAAGTCGACAACGTTTAAACTAAATCTGACCGTTCAAAGTTGGTCAAAATCAAGTTCAAAGAAGTCGGTTACAAACTGACAAGCAAACATACAAGTGAAGCTAATAAAAGCGTGTTAAAAAATGAATTTTTACGATGCTCGCGCACAGTGTGACATCCAAATTAACAGGATTGATTTCCATAGTTACCATATATAAAGAAATCTTGTCTTTCATTATTTTATTTCAATAAATTATTTGCATGCAAATTAAAAATTAGTTTCTATTCACGTGTTCCGAACAGTAATGCTAACATAAAAAGCATTTAAGATTCAGTGCTATAGCAGATTTGTAGGCATATTTCCTTCCGAATATTTTTATCTTAGTGTGTATTGCGATGTACCCTACATGACATACACATTACTAGGTCCCACATACTGAGAAATAAATCCTTATTCATATCCCCATATTTTGTAATTCATATTCCTGTTACTTTATTGAAATAAGAGGAACCAGTTTTAATTTAGCGTTTACAGAGATAAGCTAATTTTCTGCGTATTATAAAAAAATTCCGTTACATAAATTATATATGGCATTGTTCTATAATATATTATCTTCTTTCATCTAAATACGAAAAAAGTAGTTCTCTTTTTGTTGTATTTTCATATACATTTTAAAAAGTGCATCACTCATTCTCAGAGATGTTTTATTGGAGATGGCGACATGAGACATGTAATATAGATGGCAGCAGGTATATATAGCCACCTAGATAAGATTAGATAAAAAGATTTATTGAACTAATTGTTATACAGATTGTATCAAATTAAAGCTGTGCATAGGGCGTTCTGTGTGTAAGATAGAGATCGATATAAAGCAATAAGTAAGAATGAGATAAATGATCGCTAATAGGAAGTTTCTGTAGTTACTGACTATTGAAATAAGAAATTATTGATAAAATCACAAAACAAAGATGACGCTTCAGGTTGTATGGGTTAGTATGGGTATTATTTATTCTACAGAAACTTCCTATTAGCGATAATTTATCTCGTTCTTATTTACTGTTTTATATATCGATCTCTGTCTTACCCACAGAACTCCCTATGCACAGCTTTAATTTGATACAATCTGTATACAGGTGTTAGTGTTATATAATTATGTTAATGTTTCATAATTTTATATAGCCACCTAAGTTACCATCGGTTTTCATAGAAAAACGCGCGAGAAATCAAGTTTTTTCGCTTCTGATAGCATGCAACTACTTCTGTTCAGTTGCGGATCCTCTAGAAACTGATTTGAACATTGGTAAACATAGCACATCGGCATTGTCAATGATTTATTATTTTAAATAAACTTATTCTATACACACTACTATGAACTATGCTCACAAACCGAGGTGGTTATATAACTGGCGCCCCCAGCGATCAATTAAACGCAACTACATTCACATAAATTATAGCGAATTAGGATAAGGAAGGCAGCAACTTTGTAGGCATAGGAGTTTGGTAGGTAATCGGCCATGACTTTGTAAATGGAACCACCTCGATAGTCGCCACCGGGATTCGAAACTGTAGTACCTTCCGAATAGTGATGTGCAAGTATTCACTTCACTGCTACTTTTTCACAGATATCAATTTTTCACAGCGACCTTAAAAGATATCACTTAAAAGTAGCTGCTACCAATTTCACTCTTAACGTTTACACACTGCTACCTGCATACTGTGAAATGTGAATAGTTCATTTCACAGTTCACAGTTTACAATTAGGAAGTATCCCTTTTTTATTTTTTTGGTCTAAATCATAGTTCTAAAAATTATAAAATTAATGGCGGAAGAATTTTTGAAATATCTTTAAAAACAACAAAGTTATGCTATTTCAAAGTTTGAATTGACAATTCTCCAAGAAATTCTGTTTTCAGTCCGGGTGACGTCACGCGGCACGATATTTATAAAAGTTATTTTCAGTTTGTATGTGTGGTAATTTAGCATGGTAACTTCCGATAAATCTCTTTCTATAAACTCGTAAATAGTTATGGAAACACTAAAAACAAACCAGTTGATGACGGAAAATATTGACATATTTAAATTTTTGACAGTTAATTTTAATTTAATATAAATAGAAAAGTCTGTATTACAACAAAATAGTTACTAAGTAACTTAGGTTCTAATTACTCACAAAGCTAAAAAACAGCAAACTTGTACCGCGTGACGTCATATTCAAAAATCAGTTTCGTTTGCGACCCCACGTACAAGAAATTGAATATCTCCGTTGAAATTAAAGATATCAAAATAATTCTTTCAGAATTTTTAAAGTTATCCTTATTATAATGATGTGACAGTATCATAATTAGTATTTTCGTCCAATGGAAACTTCCTAATTACGTTCACAGATGTGTACCTGCTACCTACCTATTGTACCCAACAGTGAAAAATTTAAAATATGGTTTATCAGGTAGGTAGGTACCTATCGTATTTACGTATATCATTATCTATTGGCACAAGATATTGATTTGTTTTAATAACTTGTACAGTGTACGTTATTTAAGTGTAAAAAATTAGGAAGTATAAGAAAAGTAAATGCGAAATAAAAGCAAAAAAATATATTTGCTTTGTTAATGTTTCTTGACGCGGATTGTCCAAAAGTGTTTCGAATAATTTTTTCTATTAATTCAAATTTAGATAATGTTAATTAACGTATTAAAAAATACATGGACAAAAAAAATATAGGTACCCATTTTTCACAGTGACCTTCATGCAAAATACAAATCTGCATTACGTTACATCCGGTCAAATCTTTTGTTATGCCTAATAGGTAATAATAGTGACTGTGAAACGCATTTTTTCATAATTCATTTCACCGCTGCTATATTATATCCTAACAACTAACCCAGTTCGCTGCACAGTGCACAATGCATATGCCACACTGCGCATTGAAAGGATTTTACCATAGTTTACCTGAGATATTTAATTAACTGTGAAATTTTTCACAGCTAAAAGTAGCAGTGAATAAAAAGTAGCATTCACAGTTTTCACTGCTACTGAAAATTCACTGATATGCCCATCTCTACTTTCGAATATGAATCTGGTACGTACACTATTTACTCCACTCATTCGGTTTTAAATTTCATATTAGCATAGACATGGAGGGTGGATAGAGCGTTCCCCTCTAATTTTGGCACAGAGATGAGAGATATCAGACGACTATCATTCTCTCTTTCTATAGAATTCTCAGTGGCGGATTTACCAGCAGGCTGAGTAGGCTGGAGCCTAGGGCGGCAGATTTTAGGGGCGGCAAATTTGGGGTCAAAATTTTTTTTTGTCTTACAGAAATTAAAAAGATTCATATTTATATTGGGATCCGTCAGATAGGTGGAGATTAAAAAACATGGCGCAGAGGGAGGGAAATTTCATATACGGTGTATACTTTTGCGTGTAATTTTATGATTTTCAAAGTGATAAGAAATGATAAATATAAGTGCAATTTGTGATTGGGCCGGTACGAATCCTAAACAAAGGAATTTTGTTGAAGGAGAACGGATTCTCAAAGCCGGGCATATTATCAAATGTCGGAAATATAACGAGAAAAATGCATGCAAAATGAACTGTCAAAAGCAGTAATCTTTACGACATATTGCTTAAAAATATCAAAATTAAAAGAAAATCTCCACGAAATTAATTATCCACGTTCAATGCGCCTTTAAGGTTGGGTTAGGTGAATAATGTAAACACATAACTGCAACATAATAAGTTATATTGTAATAAGTGGGTAAGTTACTAACCTCAAAATATTTGTATACAAAATTAATCCTATAAATTTGCCAATCATCAGGGATTCAACTATTGTTGTGCAGTATGATAATAAGTACATCTTATTATTAATATAAAATATTTTTTTAATTCATAAATACAATTTTTCCACATTTCATCAGAAAATAATTCTCTGTAAAGTAAGTTTTACAAGGCAATAACTGACAGTGTTTAATGCCCATGATATTAGAAAACGTCGCGAATTCCATTTTCGATACTTTTTGTTTATTTTACTTGTTTTATATTTGTAATAAACAATTTCACGATAAATTTGCACTGTTAGCATGTAAAATTTTCCCTCGTTTTAGTACAATTTTCTGCCACCAGTTGTCATATACTCATTTGACGGATCCCAATAGGTACCTACCTAAATGTTATTAGGTCTCCGCCTTATTAGTACTACATGATTGAGCTTTTATTAATCCCCTAGTTCACAATCATACTAATTACGGGAAAAAGGTGGTGTAATTAGGACGATCGATACGGTGCACAAATCATAAAGTTACAATTTCATTGACAAAAAAAATTTAATTAATATGATTGTGAACTAGGGTATCGAATTGTAGAGGTCGGTAGGGGCGGCAAAATTTGAATAGCCTACTGGCGGCAAATGTGTAAATCCGCCACTGAGAATTCTGATTGGTTCTTCACTCTAACATGTATCATGGTTGCTATGAATATGAATACAGAATATTCAATATAAAAAGCATAAGATATAGACATGGAGACGAAGAAAGAGATAATTATATTCGTCTACAATTGCTATCTCTTTCTCTCATTTTTGTGCCAATAGTAAGCATTAGTAGGATAGGGAACGCACTATCCACCCTCCATGTCTATGTTTATTAATGACATTTGGTTACAGTTTCTACGTAATTATTATAAATATTGGTACACTTAGAAACAATGCATAAACAGAACCGGACATCCTGGAGCTTGTAGCTCCGTTAACCCTAAAGACGGTCCTGATCCTCTTAAGCAGTTAATATACGAGAAGAAAGGATAAAACGGCGACCTTTTCTCAAACCCACGTACATTATTCATTCTGGGGATTCCCAAACTTTATCTAGATGATCCCTTTAACAGAGCACAAATAAAAATTTATTTGAAATAAGTATATTTTATCTGGAAAAAACATCTAACACTTTCGTTCCACCTTATATGTTGATTTATGATCCTTCTATTCTCTAAAAATAAATCCTAGACAAAATAAAAAAGGCATGCGTCGCGGCACCCACGATCGAAGTAAAACTTATATTATTGGTATAATTGATTGTTCTATAAACGTGGAAATTTTTTTAAATTTATTTATTGTAAATTATATAGACGCGTCGACAACTTAGGTCATTAGCGTCTTGATTACATTAAATAACAACACACTTAAAACTAAATGACATCACAAAACATCCATGAGCGGAGGCGGGATTCGAACCCATGACAGTCTGATCCAGAGACCGCGACGCTAACCACTGGACCACACTGTCCTTGAAATTTTTTTTAATTTAAAACACAATGTTAATATAGTTTATATAGTAATTTAATGTTTGTCAATTTATTATTTTTAATATATAATAAAAAATGAAAAATTCAATAAATTTAGTATTTCATATTACTCCAAGCCAGGTGCGAACCTGCAATTTTATACAATGTGTTTGTGCGCACGCCCATCTCGATTGATGTGTCTGAGCGCTTAGCAAACTTATACCTAATTGATATTGCAGAGTAAACCGACAATTAAATTGAAATAAGTGACATTTTGATCACCTCCGGTTTACTAGCTTGAATCCGCATACCGTTTATGGCGGTCAGCATTTTTAGCATTCGTTATTTGCTCTATTCACCGTGTTTCATTATATTTTTCTGCTTTTTGCTTTGGTGATTTTGTTTTGACTTTGACTAAAACATAAAAACATTCGTGACTTGAATAGTTACTATGTAGGTAGCCTAAATAGCTACTACTTTTTATTACAAGCTTTTATTTAACTTGCAATGTATGTTAGTTTGTTTGTGGGTTTGTTTGTTTAGGTCAAAACTTGCAAGTCAATTCTGGACGACTTCCACGTATCCGATCGACTTGAAATTTTGTACACATATGTATTCCCGATGACAATACATGAATTAATCGTCTTTAGAAATAAATTCAACCCCTTAGGGGGTGATCGAGCTAAATCTCACGACATCTCACCAAGGGGGGGGGGGGTCGAAAAATCTCCAAAATCACTTCACGTAATTAATGGATGCCTCCTTATAGACTGGGTCTTCTCCAATAAAAATTGTCACGATATTCCTAATTAATATCAAGTAATTAAAGTTTTCAGCGAACGACTGAGGAGGTCAGTTACTTTGAATTTAATCGAGAATAAAAAAATCAATTATTATTAAAAATATTGTAATTTAGAATATGCATAAATTCAGGATATTTTGGTAATTATTTTGTAGCATCAAAAATAATTTTTAACATTAAACGCGAATATCGAAATTCATCAGACGTATTTCTTTGATTTTGGCAAAGAACACACCAGCTGAAAAAAACGAAAAATTAAGTAGTTATTTATTCATTAAATCAAAAATAAACTAAAAAAACTAGTTTGAAACATTTATTTAATGGTTAAATCAATATGTATTACAACTCTTTGAATACAATACTTTGAAGTAGCTACAAATCAATAATTTACTTATTAAATAGATGAAACAATAAAACAAAAAATTTGATAAATCAGACAAATTACTTAGGGGTCAGCTGTTTTGTTTTCCATTTAAAAAGATGGAATTGTGAGTTACAATGGTATGTAGTCGCCCGAAGAAAGCCGTTTAGGCACGTTTAGAGTTGATGGGTCAACTTTGAATACATTACGGATGTATTTATTAAAATTTTGTTTAATATTATGCCCTTTAGGGTTTTCTAATAAAAAGGTTCCGTTCATAAAATTGCATTTTATGTTAACAAAATCACAATAAGGTATTTCTAAATACGATTCATCATCAGTCAATGCATTATCTTTAGAATTAGAAATAGCTTTGATTGTTTGGCCAGATAAATCGATTAATTGGCTCTCATTAATTAACTGGTTATTGCCGACCCAAAGTTTATATTTTTTGCCGTGTAGTCCAAAAATAACTTCAATTTCCTCAATAAGTTGAGCAAGAGTAATATTTTCCTTGCTAGGAGTTTCTAGCAAAATCATTCCTTTATTCCCATTATTAGATTTTACTCCATTTACTAATATATTTGCGAACTTTGAAAATGGATACCTAATATTGTTACCAATAGATGTAATAACTAATTCAATTTTTGTTTCCTTCAGAACCTGAACATCACTTTTGATTATATGATCCTGAATATTTACAGGAGCAGATTTTGGTTTCAACAAAACCGGAAAAAATTGTGCTTTAATAGTTTCTTCAATAAAATCACGATAATTATGAGCAATTGAATAGAGTTCTTCATCATAAATTTTAATATAAACTTTTATTTCATCTGTAGGAACTAAATGTGCGGCTTTTCGTAGTTTTTGTACGCGATTTACGATGTCCCTTGCTATACCTTCGTTGAACAATTGCTCATCTTTCGTCATATTTAGTAAAACCAATACATTGTTGTCACTTTCTGCTTTATAATTACCCGATGTTGAAACTGTATCATATACAATTCTGACTTCGTCTATTTCGATACGTTGGCCGATTATTTCGCAATATTTTTCCTCAATAAATTTTTTAACCTGTGCATCATTTAAATCTTTAAGACCCTGTTTAACTGCATTAAAAGTGGATTTTAATTTTACGCCAAGAACTTTATAGTTAGGCTCTGCTCTCAAAGCAAAGCCGTATTTCTTTTTATCTGAACTTACAGTCATTGTGCGTACATTTAATTCTGCTAAAATATATTGATCTAGTGACTTAATATCAGAGATGAATTGACTGTCTCTGTGAATCACAACCACGTCTAATAGAGGATATCTCTGAGGAACATTTTTACGATCTCTCAACACTCTTCCCAGTTCAATTACACTTTGCATACGTGAAATAGCCCTTTCAATTGGTGTATCGATTAACTGTTCATTAACTAAAGGCATCATCAAATAATGAACACTTTCATTAGTGCCTGTATATTTGTCCGTTAACCGATTCAGATATTGATACATGAATTCAGATAAAAATGGAGCAAAAGGCGCCATCACTTTAACCATGGTTAGAAGTACACTAAAAAGCGTATCTAAAGCAAATCGGCAGTCTTCCGGACCTCCGTCACCTTTCAATCGTTTACGGTTCATACGAACGTACCAGTTTGTTAAATTTTCAATAAACTTTGTTAGTAGAGGAATTACATTGTATAAATGATATGCATCCATTTCTTTACGTACATAACTTAAAAGAGATTGAGTGTATGACAAAATCCAACGATCCATCATATTTTTACTAACTTTATTTAAGTCTTTGAAAATATCTTCAGAAAACGTGAAAGGTCGACCTGTCTCCTGAACATATCCTTCGATATTTTGTAATAAAAATCGAAAAGCGTTATACCACGGTAAGAAAACATTTTTAATTACATCTCGCACGCCTTTTTCCTTAAATCGTAAATTTTCAGCTCGAACAACAGGAGAATTGATAAGGTATAAACGCAAAGCGTCAGCACCATATTTGTTTACCATAGCCATAGGGTCAGGATAATTTTTCTTTCTCTTAGACATTTTTTGTCCATCACCAGCTAAAATTAGGCCATTTGCAATTAAATTCTTAAACGGAGGTTTATTAAATAAGGCAGTCGATATAACTAACAATGTGTAAAACCAGCCTCGTGTCTGGTCAATACCTTCGGCAATAAAATGAGCTGGAAAACAGTCTTCGAATTCTTTCATATGTTCAAAAGGATAATGCTGTTGAGCGTAAGGCATAGAACCGGACTCAAACCAACAATCGAAGACTTCAGGTACTCGGTGCAAGGGAGGCTTGCTGGGTCTGCGGGAGGGAATAACCAAATGATCAATGCTTTCTCTATGCAAATCTTCAACTTTTGTTCCTGTAAGTTTGTTAAGTTCTTCAACACTGCCAACACAAACAACTTCTTCACCATCTTCGGATACCCATAACGGAATTGGAGTACCCCAGTAACGATTCCTGCTAACAGCCCAATCACGTGCTTCACGTAACCAGTTACCGAAACGTTTATCTTTTACCACTTCCGGTACCCAATACGTCGATTCACTGCTTTCTAAAAGATTGTCTTGCATATGTTCAACTCTAACAAACCATGATGGTACAGCTTTATAAATTAATGGAGTATCTGATCTCCAACAAAATGGATAACTATGCTTTACTTGATTATGTTGGATCAATCTTCCTTTACCTTTAATCCAAGCAATTATATCCTTATCTGCATCTTTGACATATTTACCCAAAAAATCTGTTACAGGAGTTGTGAAACAACCACTTGCATCTACTGGACACACAGTTTCTCCATCTCGTGAAATTATACCTGCAGCTAAATTAATACGATAATCGTCTTCACCAAAATATGGAGATTGGTGGACAATGCCTGTACCAGATTCTTCCGACACATAGCCATCTGTGAGGACGCGAAAAGCTCCCCTTTTGTCCCAGTGGGCATAATATGGAAACAATGGCTTGTACTTAATATTTTTAAGATTGAGTCCAGGAAATGTTTCTATTACTTCATAATGATCGGAATCTTTATACAACGTGTTAATCCGACTTTCTAACAAGATATAGTATTTTCCAGACGCTTTGTCTTTAATTTTCACATAAATAAATTCGGGATTGACACAAAGAGATAAATTACTGGGCAGTGTCCATGGTGTTGTTGTCCATGCCAACAATAAATCATTTTCTTGACCCACTATTGGGAAACTAACAACAACAGCTGGATCAAAAACTTCTTTATAATTCTGTCCAGATTCAAAATTAGATAATGGGGTGTTACAAGCTGTTGAATATGGCATTACTTTAACGCCTTGATATACAAGTCCTTTATTAAAAAGTTCTTTAAAAACCCACCAGATTGATTCCATGTACCAAGGATACAATGTTTTGTAATCATTACGGAAATCTGTAAAAGAAAAGATTTGGTTATTTCAAAATATAAACTGACAGTGAAAGTCAATAATAATGGTGTGCAAAATATATTTTTTTAATGTCCCGTAAACTTACCAATCCATCGACCCATTCTGCTAACAATTTCCTCCCAGTCACCAGCATACCGCATAACAATTTTTCGGCACTCATTATTGTAAACATCAATGCCCATTTTAGCCACATCATCAGGTCCTTTTATTCCTAAAGCTTTATCAATTTCAAATTCAACTGGCAAGCCATGGCAATCCCAACCAAAACGTCGCTCAACATGGTAACCTTGCTGGTGTGCATAACGAGTTACAATATCTTTAATTGTTCCAGCCAAAATATGCCCATAATGTGGTAGTCCCGTTGCGAATGGTGGTCCGTCATAAAAACAAAAACTAGAGAAAAAAATGTTAATGAGACAAACTCTAATATGGACCACGATCAAGTATAAGAGTTTCTTCTCTTTTTTTATTTAAATATAACACCTTTTATATAACACATGCACGCTTTTAGTGTTTTTTCGTATCAGTTTTGCGGACCTTAAATGACCTTTTATTGACGAGTGACGTCATGATCCATTATCAAACGCTTTTCGATAAATAATGGAAAAACATTTGAAAAACCCGTTATCTAATGAACATTATGTACCTCTTTTCGGTGTTATAAATGAAATATTGTTACTATGGTAACAAAGTGAATAAATATTGTATCGAGCCCAATGTTTTTATTATGAGATGTACTTCTGTCAGTGACATTAAATTATTCAATTAAAGTCTAAAACCATGCATGTGTTATATAAAGTATAGTGTGCAACACGTGTGCTAAATATTTATGCGCCTGACGCATAAAGATGTATTTAGCACACTTGTCACACAATATACTATTAAACTTATTTCCTTCAATTTATTATAAAACAAAAAAATGGGCTTATCTTCAAGTCCCCAACTGGAACTTATCAATAAAAAAACATAATATTGCGGATTGTTCGTTAAAAAGCAATCGCTTCATTAAACATATAATAGCAATCAGGATTAGCCTAGGACACAAAAAATTATCGGGAAAAACGTATATCGAACGGGCCCCGCCTCATACGTTTTTTGAGTATTTTTTTTGAGGGGATGGTCTTAGACCAGCCCACCGGGAATTCTCCCGGTACTACTCCCTATGGCCAGGCCGAGCCTGACCGCAATAAGTGAGTTTTTGATATGGACATAGGAATCTAGGAACGAAGTATAAAGTGCCACTTTAGACGAGAGGAGAGCCATTCAGGAGAGGATGCATGCCTATGTCTCATGAACATATCCATGATATGCATGTGCCCACATTCTATTGGCCGCGTCTTTGCGCATACTCAATTGCGCCAGATGCAGTCGTCCGCGTCTTTGCGCATGCTCAATTGCTCGTACAGCGCTTGCGCAACTGAAGTCACCAACAGAATGTGTGCACACTTGTTTCCTCACCGCCCCCCACCCCCCTTAACAGCAACCTCCCCACTCGCTTGTACTCTGTCCCTATATTCCTATGTCCTTGGTTTTTGAATAAAATAGATTAATGCAATTTATTAACTAACCGTGGTTTTCCTTTTGATTGTTTGAGGCAACTTTGAAAGACATCGAAAGTTTTCCATAACTCAAGTATATTTTCCTCTTCTTTTGAAAAATCTATTTCTTCCGGCACACGAGTAATATTTTGAATTTCCTCCAGCGGTTGATACACAGATGCTTCAGTTAATGTCATTATTAAAAATTTATAATAAAGACTGTTTTATGCTATAAATTATTCGCACGATGTTATTTTGACAGTTGACACGTTTTCACATAATATTACGCAATAATATGCTAGCTTTACTTCAACCTATACCACAGTTGCAGTGTTGCCAACCTCTCTCGTTTGCGATGCCATATCGTACGTATAGGCCATTCAGAAATTGTAGAAATTTAACAATTGAATAACTAACGCCTATGTTTTGATAAAATAAAGGTTTTAAAAAGTGTTTATCGTGTAAGTTTTAGTTATAATATGTAAATAACTATACAGTGTGTCCACAGACTCATCCTCAACATGGGGATCTCCGTTGTTATGGGAGATAGAGATTTGGTTAAATGAGACAAAATGTGCAGAATCTCCAGTACTACTACCCTGCGTAGTCAAACTTTCCATATTTTGCTTGGTTCGCGACCGACAGTTAAAAAACGAGATTTACCCATTTTCGTTTTTTGTTTATAACTCGCTTATTAAGTAAGTTAGAAAAAAAATATGTTCACTTTCTTAAGGCCCTTTTTTATGAAGATTTCAAATCTCTTTTCATATTTTTATTTACTTTTATAGTTTTAGAGATACTGGTATTAACTTTGTTTTTTTAAATACACGTCAAAGATGGCCATGACACCATTCGAAAGAGATTTTTTTTCTCTTTAATTTGATATGAGGGTTGATGGATTTATTTTCAAAAATAACAGAGTTATACGTAAAACACTGATTTTTAATAGTAGGCTATGCTAAATTCGTTGATAAAACAACAGAAGGCTTAGCAAACAGTTGAAATTCGCGTTGGCTTAGTAAACGGCTGTTTTGTTTTAGCTGTCAAAGTGTAGTTTGTTGCTAATTTGTCAGTTTACTAAGTGATTTATTAAATTTACTTTTGTTATCATGGAACCATTTTGTAACAATGAAAAATTTGATATGTTATCTTGTTACATTCTATGTCACAAAAATTCGACCAGTGCTGCAGAAATGTACTTCGATCAGTATCCAGAACGAATACAACCTCATTCGTCTATTTACAGAAACTTACGAGTAAATTTAATAAACTATGGATCATTTAAAAAACCGTTTACTAAGTCAACGCGAATAAGTGAAGAACACAAAACTACTGTTTTACGATCAATTGTTGAAAATCGCTTATTTTTCATAGTTACAAAATGGTTCCATGATAACAAAAGTAAATTTAATAAATCACTTAGTAAACTGGCAAATTAGCAACAAACTACACTTTGACAGTTAAAACAAAACAGCCGTTTACTAAGCTAATGCGAATTTCAACTGTTTGCTAAGCCTTCTGTTGTTTTATCAATGAATTTAGTATAGCCTATACTATTAAAAATCAGTGTTTTACGTATAACTCTGTTATTTTTGAAAATAAATCCATCAACCCTCATATCAAATTAAAGATAAAAAAAATCTCTTTCGAATGGTGTCATGGCCATCTTTGACGTGTATTTAAAAAAACAAAGTTAATACCAGTATCTCTAAAACTATAAAAGTAAATAAAAATATGAAAAGAGATTTGAAATCTTCATAAAAAAGGGCCTTAAGAAAGTGAAAATATTTTTTTTCTAACTTACTTAATAAGCGAGTTATAAACAAAAAACGAAAATGGGTAAATGTTGTTTTTCAACTGTCGGTCGCGAACCAAGCAAAATATGGAAAGTTTGACTACACAGGGTAGTAGTACTGGAGATTCTGCACATTTTGTCTCATTTAACTAAATCTCTATCTCCCATAACAACGGAGATCCCCATATTGAGGATGAGTCTGTGGACACACTGTATACATATATTATTGACTATAGTATAGTCATAAGATGTAAAAAATTTCAAAACGAAAAGATTTGTAAAAATTGTCAGAATGTATTATAAATATAAAATGTCGGAGGACAGCTTGGTGTAACGGTTAGCGTGCTGGCCTTTGGATCAAACTGCCGTAGGTTCGAATCCCACCTCCGCTAATGAGTAATGGATGTTTTGCGATGTTGTTTAATTTAATTTGATGCAATTTGACGCTAATGAACTTAGTTGTTGAGCGTCTATAATCTACAATTTTTAAAAAAATTGGTCGTCGACCGGTGCCTTTATCCTGCGTAGATAATGACTGAACTATAACATATATACGCAATTGAGAGAGAAGAGGAAAAATCGACGCGTCGCGACATCGACGCCGACGTCGGTCGTGTGTTTACATTTTTCTACGTACCTATACACTCATAGAAAGAAGGAAATGGGTGTATCGACGCAACTGTAATAGTGTTTGCCATAATATTATTATACTTCTATAATATGTAACAATATAAAATATCAATGTATAATATTATTAAATAAATATTAGCAAAAAAAACTTTTTAGAGACAAATAGCTTTTATTTAAATGCACTAAAAAGGAAAAAATAATTTTTAATAATTTAGGTTCATAATTATAAAACGTGGGTTGTGAACTCTATGATAGTTTATTAGTCACGATCCACGCTTTTATAATTATGAACCTAAATTATTAAAAATTATTTTTTCCTTTTTAGTGCTTTTAAATAAAAGCTTGTCTCCAAAAAGTTTTTTTTGCTAATATTTATTTTGTTCATTTTAGTCTTTCAACATTTTACCCCCCTTGTAGGGGTTGAATTTCGAGAAATCCTTTCTTAGTGGATGCTTACGTTAGAAAAGGAACCAACTGTCCAAATTTCAAGTTTCTAGCTTCAGCGATTTGGCCTGGGCGTTGATTAGTCAAAAAAAACCTACATCCCCGTTTGAACCCCTTAGGGGTTGAATTTATTTCTAAAAACGATTTATTCATATATAGTCATCGGGAATACATATGTGTACAAAATTTAAAGTCGATCGGATACGTGAAAGTCGTTAAAAATTGACTTATAAGTTTTGACCTATAATAACAAACAAACACACAAACCAACCCACAAACAAACACACAAACAAACTAACTAACATACATTGCAAGTTAAATAAAAGCTTGTAAAAAATACGCTTTCAAAATGGATTCAAAAGTATTGAACTATCATTTTCAACAATCCAGTTAACCCATAACGTTCAAAGACCTTTTATTACTGAATGTCCATGGAAACCGTTGTAAAAATCAGTACTTTTTCAAAATTTCAGTCAATGAGTGCTAAAGTATGCGATTTTCGTAACCCTGTATCTCCTAGACGTTTTAAGATAAAAGCGTGAAATTTTTACTGGGCCTTGATGAAACAAACCTTGAAAACAATATTCATGTTACTTAAGCCGGCTCCAGACGCCATGGCCAACGTATGCCAATGTTGGCGAATGTATAGACGACCAATATTGGATAAGGTTGGGCACGTGTGGTCGTTTAAATATGTCTTTTATCCACACGACATGATTCTGTTTGGCCAGCGTTGACTTAGCTTATATTACACCCAATGTTTAGCGAATATATACCAGCATTAAACAAAATGGACAGCGAAGATGACGCAATTATTGCAAGTGCTTCAGAGGTAATAATTTATTGTGCTCAGCTCTTAATACATGTTTCATGCAACATCATAAATCACAATAATATACACACACTGACAAACATCGCGTAATGAAAACTGTCCAGTCATCTGGATGAAAACAAAATCATCTTTGCAAGTCGAGATCAGTGTTGGCCAATCCCTTTGATGTGGGTTCAAAAAACCGCATTCAAAGCGAATGTCTTCCAATGCCAACGTTGGTGACTGTTTACCTATTGGCCATATGAAAAGCATCCGCACGGCATGGCAATTGCCCGAATGTCAACATTGGCTGACATTTGCCATGTCGTCTGGAGTCGGCTTTATTATGGGAAGCTATAAGTTGTGAGCGTTGCTGCGAAAACTTGGCTTGGCACACTGCCGTGTACCTAGATCAGGGGTCGGCAACCTGCGGCTCGCGAGCCGCATGCGGCTCTTATGATGTCAAGATGCGGCTCTCCAGTTCCATGCGCAAATATTAATAATTATATTATTTTATTTTCAAAACTCATAAAAAATACTGCAAAAAAAACTTTAAACAGGATAAAAACACTCAACAGAGAACAGTGAGAATAAGTGGAGTAGAGAGTATACGGACAGCTGACATTTTTTAAATGTGGCAACACTGTTCTGTTTGTTTAGTTATTGGTGCACTGTGTCGTCAACGGTCGCAGTTAGAACTTTTTTTTTATATACCTAATCCTAATCAAATACCATAATATTGAAATAAAAATGTTAGTGGCTCTTTAAAAACTGGGAAATTTTGTAAATTGTAACTTTTGGCTCTTCCGTCTCAAAAGGTTGCCGACCCCTGGCCTAGATGAATTCGTTTGAACTAATTAATCGCATCCAGCAGACGTGTCTAATCTTACGAGATTTAAAACACCAGCGGGGATTCTGTCGTTGTCCAGTTTGAGACGATTGTTTCTTGTGTGCCAGTCCAAAGAATATACAGACTCCTTGCGCACGGGCGACGACGCGGACGCTTGACCCATTATGCAGGTCTCTCCATATGATGTAACCAGACGTACGAATACACACAAACGGCCCCGACACTATGGCATGTTACGGTACAGCATATCGATTGGCCTATATACCGGGTGCACTGTATGTGCAGACATATTTTCTTCGGTCACAAAGCAATATGATTTAAGAGCCGTCCCTCATCGAGATGCCACGGCAACGTCGCCAGCAAAGTATTGCAAATATTGAAATCTATGAGAGCTAACTCACGTGACGACGGTTTGTTAACGTCAACAGTCTGGAAGCGTATAGCCACTACCTGCAATGCCCCGCTATGCAATGTTCCCTCTAATTTTTTCGCTGACTGTGCGGTACAAAAGTATATGGGAGCAAAAATGTTCAAAACGCATATAAAAGTGTGCAAGTGGGGGGGATCATGTGCCTGTGTTTGAAGTCAAAAATTTTTTTTAATAAATATTGCAACCACGCACGCTGTACTGTATGCAAAACTCACACAACAAAGAGATTTCGTTTGACGTTTAAGTGTCAAAGTTCGTTTCAAAAAAATTTTTGACCCTCTAAATTTTACTTTTTTTTTGTGAAATTTGGATTTTTGCCATTTTTAGATGCAATTCTTCTATAAAATGAAATTTAAAAAATGGTGAAGAAGCCATTTGTGCGTATAATACAAAAACGGCTGCGCAACTTTCAAAAAAAAAAAATTAGTGCGCGGCTTAGAGGGAATATTGCCACTATGTCGAGTTTGGAGACCCTGGTGCGCTGGCGACGTTGCCAATAAAATCTATACGTGTAGACCGCACCTCACTCACTCTGACGCCAGCCGCCATTGTGGTCGCCCGCTCAGCATTTATTTCTCCTATATTATTTTTTTTTTAGAAATTGCTCAGTCCCTTGAGTTTCGTTATAGAGGGCTGACTGTATATTATAATGATTTAAAAAAAACTGTGTGTGTCGTTACACACTTCTATGACGTAGAAGAGCGAAAAAGAGAAAACGTTGACTTTGCGTGATCTTGCGTTGCACTACTTGGTACGGCGGACAGAACTCCCCGTACTCCGCGTCTACCTCTCATGGTAAGTAGTGGAGCGCGCGTGTCATCGCTTAATCTTTGCGCAAACGTGTCCGGAGTCGTATAAGAAGTATATTCACTTCAGTATTGTATTTGGCGTTGCTATGGTTCCTCTATTACAAGTCCCCAGTTCCCGGGTTCTAGCCCGAGAGCTGGTAAAAGTGTCAATTGGATTTTCAATTTATTATTAAAAAAAAGAAAAATAAGGATTTGAAAATATGAATTGGTGCTAGGCCCAAATAACCTTAGCTGTTGGTGGTCTTTAAAACACAATTTCAGTATTGTATATTATGATTTGTTTTTCGTTGCCATGGTCACACCGCGTTAAATATTTATCGCAAACGTTAAATGAACCGCACTCGCATAAGAAATTACACTTTTTTTTCGAAAATTTCATTTAAACCGTTTTGCCTTGTGACCCTAGTTGATTTTCTCCGTAGTACTTCTACGTGTGGAGTACGTTGGTTGGATACAGTCCAACTGGAACTGTGGAACACGCGTATAGACATTGTGTACCTAGTACCTACCAAAAGAGCTTGTAGGTGAAGGACGTTTGTACGGAACGTTGGAACTTGGGACGCTGGGACCAACACGCTGACACACACACACACACACAGCACACAACCACACACACAGAATCGTTAGCCGAACGAATTAATGTCAGAGGTAAATAAACCCTATTTGTAGGTTATTGAGAAATTGTTCACTATATACAGGGTGGTGACCGTGACTGCTGCACATAGGGATTTAACCCGTAAAATCGAACTTTCGCGATTTCCTGCTTCCCTAATTATTTTAGGAAAAATATCTTCGAATAAAAGTTTTAAAACATAAAATTCTGCATCTAAATCATTAAACAAAATTAATTTTGCATTCTTTGTAACGGCAGAAATTTGATATAAAAATGTCAAAATTATCTTAAAAACAGATAGTGATAACCATAGAACTTGAACAAAATGATGACGTTTTAGCTGTCAGAATAATTTCTAATCATTTTGTTCAAGTCCCATGGCTATCGCTATCTGTTTTTGAGATAATTTTGACATTTTCATATCAAATTTCTGCCGTTACAAAGCATGCAAAATTAATTTTGTTTAATGATTTAGATGCAGAATTTTATGTTCTAAAACTTTTATTTGAAGATATTTTTCCTAAAATAATTAAGGAAGCAGGAAATCGCGAAAGTTTGATTTTACGGGTTAAATCCCTATTTGCAGCAGTCACGGTCACCACCCTGTATACGGCATTTAAATTTTTAAATGTATATTGTATGTTATTCCCCCGCGAGAATCTTTCCCCCTGCGTAGCTTTCTATTAGTGAAAGAATTTTTAGAATCGGTTTAGTAGTTCCAGAGATAAGAATTTATGATTTATTAGCCCCCGCAAGAATTTCTCTCTCTGCCTCCGCAAGAATCTCTTCCCCTGTGTAGCTTTCTATTAGTGAAAAATTTTTAGAATAGATTCAGTGTTCCGGAGATAAGAATTTATGATTTATTTACCCCTCCCCGCGCGAGGATCAATATAAAATATTGCCCATATCACTCAGGGATAGTATAGCTTTCTATTAGTGAAAGAATTTTTAAAATCGGTTCAGTAGTTCCAAAGATTACTTTTTTCACTCGGGCGAAGCGGGTTTTTTTAGACAAAAAGTAGCCTATGTCCTTGCTAAGGATGCAATCTATCTCCTTGTTAAATTTTATAGTACCACCGTAATTTTGAAACTAACTCAGTTGGGCTGTCATTTATGAAATAATTCAACATTTGGAGGCCCCAGGCCCCTAAATGCATCATGTGAAATATAAAGTGAAACTTTATGTTTGTTGTAAGTATATAAAAAATCTTGCAACTCGATTTTCACCCTCTTCCAAAATTATCCAGTTGACGTAAAACTTTGCAGTCGTATGTAGTTTTGATGACAATACATAATTCTGATATTTTGGCTATAATAATATTTATATAACAAGTTAAAAAATGGAAATAAAAACATATGGTGGAAGCGACGGTGTTAATGGTGGGAAAACGTGTCTCAGGTCGCACAGTTATCTAATGAAAAAGCTACTTCCTCCATATCAGATAATTAGACTGTACTTTAGTGCCACAAGAGTTGAAATTGATCAAAGACAACAAAAAGTTAAAAAATAAAATTTATACCTAGTTATAAAAAAATCTAAAAAACACGCTTATATCAATGCACTAGATTCTAGAAAGTAGAAAATAAATTTATTTCTCTTCTATAACATTTAAAAGCGTGGGGCCCCCGTTGAATTAAGTGAAATACAGGTACCTACAGTGAGTGTTCCACGCTTTTAAACTTTATTAGAAGAGAAAGAAATCTATTTTGTTCTTTTTAGTGCGTTGATATAAACGTGTTTTTTTAGATTTTTTTACAAGTATAAATTTTATTTCCCAAGTAAAAGCTATACAACGAACGGAAGCCCACAGTAGTGCTAAATTAATCTCAGAAGAAGATCAGAAGCAAAGAAAATGTTGGGAAACATTACGGCCTAACATATTCTGTGACAATAATTCTCAGCCGGGTACCTACAGTGTGAAAATGGTTACCACTTGGCATTTACCGACATCCCACATGACCGACGTCTAACAAAATTTTATCTATCGCGAGATAAATTTATACGTAATGGAATATACCGCCATCTATCTTATCTCAATTCTCTGTTTGTCCTTTCTGTTTACTCTTTATACGTCATTTCCAATCTAACTATTTACGTTTTATTTAATTCTGTTTGTGTAAATAATATGACAAAATTAGATATCTGACATTCGCAACCTAGATAGTGGCATTCACTGTTGTTTTTTGTATTAAAAAAATAGGTAAAAAAACTTTTAAATTAAACGGTTTTATTTTATATCATCAGCTGTACGAAAAATTAGAAAATAATTAGGACACAAACCAAGGGGCACTTTGTGTTGCTGCGTCAGCGGAATAAGTAATAAAATGTGGAGCGCATTTGAAATACTTCTGTTGGTGGGCTTGGAAACATTTTTCTAGACAAGCCGTTCTTATTTAATAATTATACAGTCGTTATACAGATTTTTATGCGCTCCACGTTTTTATTACATTCCGCTGACGCAGCGACACAAAGTACCCCTTGGATTGTGTCCTAATTAATTTCTAGTTTTTGGTACAGCTGATGATTTAGAATAAAACCGTTTAACTTAAAAGTTTTTTTACTTATTTTTATTTTCTAGTTTTTAGTTTGATTTCTGGCCCGTATCCAGTGATGGATTTAGGCCTAGGCCCGCGAGGCCCGGGCCTAGGGCGGCAACATTTGAGGGGCGGCAAAATTAGGAAAGCGCCTGAACCTAAATATTTTTCCCGGGCGCTGGAAAATCAAAATGATTAAGTTTTCTGTCAATTGTGAGATTGAATTTTATTATTGTCTCTCTCACTGTTACACTGTGAAAAAATAACTAATATGAGGAAAAAAATAACTCATAATATAATTTTGAGAATCACTTTTACATAGAAAAAAAGGGCGGCACTTCGGCAAGGGCCTAGGGCGGCATCGAACCTAAATCCGCCACTGCCCGTATCATTATGCAAACTCGTCATCCTTTCAACTGTCCACCTCCTGATTCCATCATCAGATTCTCGTTACCAAGTTGAAATTATCATAATATTGTATTGTCACGGGAACTCAATGTGTGTGCAAAGTTTCATAAGAATCGGTTAAGTAGAAGTAGTTGAAAAAGCTGTCGCAAGATTTAAAACAAAGATAGTAACAAACAAATTTACGGGGTCAAGCTAAATAAAACCGTTTAAAAATGTTAGATCTCAGTTAATTAATACTAAAATTAATACTAAATATTTCTTGACAACCTTTCAGTAGCGGCGTTAGGGTTTTTTTCTAAGGGTGGGTCAGTGTTGGGCATGGTGATCTGAAGGTGGGTCAATAACATTTATTCCCAAAATTTCAGAGCTCGATAAAATTTTAACCCAGGTTACTTGCTATAGAATTTACAAGAAAAACTGTATAGGAATTTTGAGGGTTAAAAACGTATTTTAAAAGATAACCTAGGTCCTAGAGATTTGGGATTATGCCAGGGTGGGCCAAGATAGTTTAAAGTGGGCCATGGTCCACACGGCCCACCCTCTGGCGCCGCCACTGCAACTTTTCTGAAATCTGTCGGTCAGCTTGAAAAACGTACTCATTAAGTTCTTTTATAAAATAAAATTGTATTTTTGTTGACCAAATATTTTTCAAAAACTGTTTTAAAACCACAGCATTTTGGAGTTTGTACCTATTTGGCAAGTAGTTTTACAGACAAAATAAAATCTCTATATAGAACATAAATACAACTGCTGCATTTTGTATCCCCACGGGTGTTTCCAGTTGCAGATTATAGACGCTCAACAACTGAGGTCATTAGCGTTTTCCAAGTTGCAATGTGAACAATAAACGACTACATATTAAGGATAAGGAATGCCGCATTACTGCTACGTGATGTGACAATGTCCTACATTTAAGGGAGAGCAAAAATTGACCAGTAGTTTTTTTCACTCCGCGTAACATAGGCTATACTTACATTATTATGCTATAACAAAAGGGGAATGAACAGTGAGCGAAAATGTAAAACAAGTCGGGGACCCCGCGCACACGATTTCTGAGCTAAATTGATGTACGCTGGTCGCAAGGAGGTTATAGAGACGCTGCAAGGATTTTTAAACGGTTTTATTTAGCTTGACCCCGTCTATTTGTTTGTTTGTTACTATCTTTGCGACAATTTTTTCAACTACTTCTACTTAACCGATTCTTATGAAACTTTGCACACACATTGAGTTCCCGTGACAATACAATATTATGATAATTTCAACTTGGTAACGAGAATTTGATGATGGAATAAGGAGGTGGACAGTTGAAAGGATGACGAGTTTGCATAATAATACGGACCAGAAATCAAACTAAAAACTAGAAAATAAAAATAGCTAAAAAACTTTTAAGTTAAACGGTTTTATTTTAAATCATCAGCTGTACTAAAAACTAGAAAATAATTAGAACACAAACCAAGGGGCATTTTGTGTCGCTGCGTCAGCGGAATAAGTAATAATCTGGGACTTTTCACACACTAAAATAAAAACGTGGTGCGCATAAAAATCTGTATAACGACTGTATAATTATTAAATAAGAACAGCTTGTCTAGAAAAATGTTTGGAAACACATTTTTCTAGACAACAGAAATATTTCAAATGCGCCCCACGTTATTATTTTAGTCTGTTAAAAGTTCCAGATTATTACTTATTCCGCTGACGCAGCGACACAAAGTGCCTCTTGGTTTGTGTCCTAATTATTTTCTAGTTTTTGGTACAGCTGATGATTTAAAATAAAACAGATTAACTTAAAAGTTTTTTTCCTATTTTTTTAAAAGTGAAGCCAGTTGCCAACTCGCCATATTTAATCAGTTCATTCATTTTATAATTTATATGTAAGAAAAGAGAATATTTGGTCGCCATGTTTGTTAGGCCTGTGACGTCAACTTTGTATAAGCAGTTGTACACGTACAGCGTCTCTATTACCTCCTAAGTCAGTGACGCTGGCTAAACTATAAAGTAAACATTTTCTTGCTCATGATTATTTGGTTGCCAAACCAAAATCTACCCGGTTGAATCTGGGTCAGAAAGCTAGTAATAAAAAGAAATTCGCCGATTTTAAACTCTGTGATAGACGTTAAGCCACGATTCACAAAAGAAAATGCAACACTTTGATAGGTTATTTCCGTTATTTAGTGCAATGCAGACATCTAAGTAGTATCTATAGGTTTTGTAAAACCCTCAAGGGTTTCGTATTGGAGAAGAAAAGACACAAGTCTATTGAAAGAAATCTTTTCATTTGCCGTAGGCAACGAATTGACATACTTAGAAGTTTGATTATATCGTGATTTTATTTAGAATGCCATGAGTATTGCCAGCGTTGTACCTTGGATTATCGGCGCCCAGGGCAAGATTCTTTCTGATTTCGCGCTCTTTGCTTGAAAATAATCATATTCGCATTGGATACCTATAACAACTACCCCCTGCACTCTTAATTATCTTAAATCCTTTCCCTCGCCTAAAAACGGTTATGGCTTTCTGAACGCTATTTTTAAAGCTAAAGGATTTCGCCAAATGAAGGACCAAAAATCGGACTACATATTATCCTACAGGCGAAATTTTTGAAAAAAAGTTTTGTCTACGTGTATAGATAAAGATTACGACTCATCGATTCTTAATCTGGGGTCCACGGACTCCCAGGGGACCGTGGTGTTCTTTTAGGGGGTTCGTGAGACGGCATAAGGAAAAATTTCAGAAATTAATTTATTATCCCCCACGCAAGAAATTCTCCCTGTGCGAAGTCTTATAACTAAGTGTGCAGCTAAATTTCAGCTGTATATTATCTTTATTTAGTTCAGAGAAAAATTAGACTGTGAAAGACACAGGTACGGACGGACGGACAAACGAATTCTGTATATAAGGATTCCGTTTTTCTTTTTGAGGTAGGCATTAAACCTTTAAAAAAACAACGGTTTTTCAAACATATTTTATGTAAAAATTATGATGACTATTAATTTCTCTTTTGAAATATCACAACAGACTAAGTTTTAATTATAAGAGTTTGCATTAGAAATTTCTTTAATAAATATATCTTTCCAAGTGCTACATTATTAACTTGAAAAGAAAACAGATAAAATGTATAGTGTCATGAAAAAGTTTCTTCCATACACATCCGGAAAACTAATTTCCGGTAGATCGACGGGGGTTAAAAAAACCGGAAGAGTCAAACAGGTGAATGGTTTTGTTTAAGGTATTAGCCATTCGGTATTCGAAAATTATCGTATTTTTAAGGGGCGACAGCTAAAGCGTCTAAATTTTATTTTAATTCGCTTCACACAGTTCTCTTTTTCCGGCTTAATTAACAGCGTCCTGTACGTCGTACTAAACAGCACAAACTCAAAGGCATTGTAAAATTTCTCGGTTTTCCCTATCTAAACATTTTCCTGCATCACTAATTTGAAGAATGCAGATCGATTGGTTTATTTAAGCGCGTTCGCTTATTGCGCATTGTTTTGTGTGAAACTCGAAGATTATTTGAAAAGAAATAGAATTATTGTTTACCTTATTATAATAACAAGGTCCGCTGTACAAATGTCCGTATTTACATAAGCACACTACTGTAACGCATTTTAATATTTGCAGTTTGCTAAAAAGAGAGACATATAGCATTATGTGTTTATTATAGATAATCTCTCTCTTACGCGAAATTGTAAACGAGGATTCTGCTTTGATCATTCTGGTAGTGCTTTTGTGTGAATAAACTATATGAGTTATACGTGCGTGAAAAAGAGAGGACTATTGTAGTTCATTGAAATATCCAAATATTTGGCATCAGTAGTGTCGGCGGTGCTTGTGTTTGCTGTCATTTTTATCTTTGGTGCTTGTTTTATCCAATTTCTTCTCGAAGATAAGATAAAATGACTTGGGGCTTTGTTACCTGTGGACCTAATGAAGCACTTGTAGTATCAGGTAAATAATTTCTATCTGTTTTATCAATAATTATCTTCGAAGAGGGAGGGGCTGTATAGCAAGTGTCAGTGTGACGTAAGAATGACGTCATTCTTTAAATGCAAGGTTAATTTATAGGTTAAGTGCGTCTTATTAAAATTGATAATAAAATCTACCCCTTAACTATTGATGCAATAAAATTTCATTTTTTAAATAGTACGGCGTATTTACGAAATGTTACGTTTAGTAACAGCATGACCTTCTCAATATTTTTTCTGTAGTGGATTTTCAGCTTGCAGAAAAGAAAATATAAAATTAAAATTTACTTATGAAGAATTAATTTCTGCGTTGACATATTATTCTGACATACAGTTATAATTAAGTCAATAAAATAATAATATGCGTTTAACATTCGTTAAATATACACCACTCGCACCATTACTAATCGTGCGAGGCACGAGTGGCGTCTGTTAAACGCGGCAAATTTAAGATAGTAAATTACTAAAGGTTCATTATTTATCTCCAAGCAGTCGAATAAAAACTCAATCACGTTATTTTACAAGTTTAAATATCATCACTTCAGATAATGTGAATAAAATTCATAACCTTATAATTTGGGTTTTTAAATTCAAAAAAATATTTTAATAGCATATTTAAAACGTTTCAAATTTAAGCTAGGTAAATTTTTTCTTGCATGGTCACTAACAATTCTCAAGTCGTCTGCAGGCTTACGGAGTTTTGACAACGTTTAAAAATATAGTAAAAATATGTTTTCTCTTTTGAAAAATTAAATTTATTTAAAGTGACATACGCGGTCTTATATTTTAAACATAAAAATATTATGCAAATTTATGTTTTAAAATTAGATGTGCTGATAATTCGGAGTTTAAATAGTGTTAAATGGAGAAATTCTTGAATTTACATTCTTTTAGGATGCTGTTATTCAAAGCCACTTCTTGTGCCTGGAGGCCGAGCATTCGTATGGCCAACACTTCAAAGAGTTCAAAGGTAAGTTTTTAGTTTATTATGACTTAAAATATTTAAAAATAATATTAGACAGGGTGTAACAAAAAAGGTGTCACTATTCGTTACTTTTTTAACCGGCTTCAAAAAAAGGAGAAAGGTTCTCCAAGTCGATGCGTATATTTGTTTTTTTTATGACCACGCATAACTTTTTACAGAGTAGTCCGATTTTGATGATTCTTGTTTTAATGGATAGGGTATACCTCGAAGTTGGTCCCATATCGGTTCAGTAGTTCGGCTGATTTTAATAAAAGTGAGTAACGGCGTGTGATTCCTTTAAGGTAAATGTAACTTTTTGACACATCACACAGCGTACTTAAGAAGTCAGTTAAGTTTGTAGAAGTGAATCTATTGGCAAACGACTAAACTACGTATTGTAAAGCCACTAAAAAATAAAAAACTTTTCTTTTTAACAAAAAAAAAAACCCTCCTTCAAAAGCCACTAAAAAGAGGAAAATAATAAAACTTTGAGGTCTGCGCCGATTTAATAAAATATGAAGTCGGTTAAAAAGAAGATATTAATCACTATACTATACTTTTTAACCGACTTCATATTTTATTAAATTGACGGAGACTTCAAAGTTTTATTATTTTCCTCTTTTTAGTGGCTTTTGAAGGAGGTTTTTTTTTGTTAAAAAGTTTTTTACAAGCCTTTTTGACACCAATCACTCTTTACACTTTGAAGTAACCTTGTTATACCTTGCATAATAAAATAGTATGGACACCGGTAGAGAATGTTTGCTCCTCTGTGAAATTTTTCAGCGGCGCACTAAGATATTACCCTTACATTTTCATTCAAGCAAGAATAATTAATTTTTGAACTAGTATTTCGCTGTTCTATATTGTAATGAGAAGAAGACAGGAATTTTGACTTTGTTTCTTTTTTCCACTTATTACGTATTTTCTGTGTCCTTTGTAATTAGTGACTTTAAGGTGTTCTTTCTTTTTTTTGACTCAAAAATCTACCTATAGTAATAGATGGCTCTTCTAATCAAGAGTTTTAATGTTTCGATATTTTCATTTTAGAATATCTTTAAATACAATGACTTTGCAAGTTGACAGTCCTACTGTATATACAAGCCAAGGAGTGCCTATTTCTGTAACAGGAATCGCCCAGGTAAACGAAAATTTTTTTATCCATTTTGTTAATATTTTAGTTGAATTCAAATATCCGCTTTTGGACCATTCCTTAAATCTTCAAAGACTATAACTCAGAAGAGCAGCCACGGCTCAGATGAAAACAAATTCTTAATTCGCAGACCCCACCTGACTTGGTTAGAAATCTCTGCTCTTAGAAAATCTTGCTAGAAATCCTACAAAAATGACTTCGAAGTCAGCCGAAATCGTGTAAAATATCATCGGTCGTCAGTAAGATGATCTGACAACTTTTGACTCTTTGAAATCTCTGTAAAATTACTAGCACCAATGTAGATTTCTAAAGTATGTGTGTTTTTAAAGACCACCAACAGCTAAGGTTATTTGGGCCTAGCACCAATTCATATTTTCAATTCAATATTTTTTTTTTAATAATAAATTGAAAATCCAATTAACACTTTTACCAGCTCTCGGGCTAGAACCTGGGAACTGGGGACTTCTAATAGAGGAACCATAGCAACGCCATGTAAACAACAGCATTGCTACACTCTCGGCTATTCTCAAGCCCAGATTTCTAAAATCACAGACAACAAAGTCTGAATGCGGATTTGGGCTATCTACTGCACCGTTTAAATTTGGACCGTCCTTTTGGCAATTGTAAATGCATAAATGATGGTTTTTAGGTAAAAATTCAAGGACAAAATGAAGAAATGTTACTTGCCGCTTGCGAACAGTTTCTTGGGAAATCCGAAATGGAAATACGTAATATTGCACTGGTAACATTGGAAGGGCATCAGCGTGCTATAATGGGTTCGATGACTGTTGAGGAAATTTATAAAGATCGTAAAAAATTCAGTAAACAGGTATTTGAAGTGGCATCATCGGATCTTGTTAACATGGGGATTACAGTCGTGTCATACACTCTTAAAGATATTAGAGATGAAGAAGTAAGTGTAAGAACAATTTTTTATTTTACCCCCGATTTTGATGAATAGGCATTGAAAAGTTTAGAATCTTAGATCTTCCAGTAGTTACTTTAGATTTCTTGACCTCTAATTTTCACTAATTTCCGCGGTTGCCAAATTACTTTTCTGTGAGGAATTCCTTTCTCATTTTGCATGGACATTTCATAAATAACACAAAAAATAGCTTTTCAATACTTCTTCATTAAAATTGTTTAAAGATAAAACAATATTTCGAATAACTCTTTTCTTAAAATGATGTCACAACGTTATTTGATGGTAAATAGTAAAATTGAAACAGTAAATAGTCACTATTTATTGATGAATAAATTTTTTTTGATGTCATTTTGAAGAAACATGTTTAGATTTTAGATTATGAAATATTTTTCAGATAATATTGTTACCGTTGAATGGTATAGCTCCATCATCGGTGAGTTGAACGTATTAAAAGAAATAGATGTTAGTTTAGTTTTTTTATCGTATTAACTCTTAAACGTTTCTCATTGTCTAAAATGGCCAGTTAAAACTTCTCAGTATTTAAAAAAAAAAAATGTAGTTGATCCACCTTACTCAATGTAGGCTGACAATGGTGCTCAACCTTTTTTATTTCGCGTACTAACTAAACCCTAATGGGCACATCTTATTGGTTGCTGTTAATAATGCCAGTTGTTAGGCTTTTGTTTGGATTATGTATTTTATTAATACTGATGATAACATCAAAAAAAAAATAATAAGTACCTACCCATTACATAAGATCTCGTTATTACGCGGAATTTTTAGATCAGTCTACTGGCGTACCACCGAGAAGAACTTTGCATTCTACAGTTTAGAATTGCTGTAGGGAATTGACTAGTTAGATTTTAAAAAATAATATCAATCTTGTAAAAATCTGAAGGCACTTTTCGCTGTCAAAATTAGCATAATATCAGACGATGCTAGCTAAATATAAATACATGAGTTTATTCATTGTGTTAATGTTTTCGGATAAAAACTGAAGTGTTAGTTTTATCCTTCACCGACGATTTCAGAATTTCTCCATTTAGATCAAATTGTTACTGAAGAAGTCATTTGTTTGTAGTCATTAGCACGCGTTTAACCATTGCACTGTCGGATATTTTATAATGGTTTGTAAAATTTTAGTGGCCATTAAATGAAACAAAAACGCATTAAATGTTGTTTACAGCTAATGGGCGGATTTGATTTTGTTTTCTTTATGCATGCAACCATCATTGATTTAACAAAAACGCATCGGTAGAAAAGACGATTTATGCCCTTAAACAAAATACTTCGAAATATTCTTGTGATCAGCGAAATAAAATGGAGTATCTACCATTTTTGGTCAAAGAAAATCGGCAGTAAACAACATTATTTAAATTATTAGGAGACTCCATTTTTCTCTTGCACTTGTTAATTATAATAATTAAATGATTGTGATCTTCCTTGACAATAAATTGAAATTTTATTTATAAAAATAAAAAATACAGCGCTACATGTTTCAGCAACTTAAGTTGCCATCATCAGGCGTACCAAGAAAATTTACTTACGAAAAGGGTTGTCTGTAATATAAAATTAAAAGTAATTATAAAATTATTGCAAATTATAAAAATCTACAAATTAACCTTAATTTTTTTTTCATTTCCTAAGATTTGCTTCAATAAATATAGAAGACATAATATGAAGTTTCTCAAATGATTTTAACTTGGTTAAATTTAATGCAATGTTGTACGATCATATAAGGAAAAAAAATTAAGATTAATTTGTATATTTTTATAATTTGCAATGACTTATAATTACTTTTAATTTTATATTACAGACAACCCTTTTCATAAGTAAATTTTCTTGGTACGCCTGATGATGGCAACCTAAGTTGCTGAAACATGTAGTGCTGTATTTTTTATTTTTATAAATAAAATTTCAATTTCTTGTCAAGGAAGATCACAATCATTTAATTATTATAACATTATTTAAGTATTTTTTTCATTTTATGAAAATTGAAATTTTACACCTGTTAATATTGAGTTAAAGACGTAAATGTTCAAAATCGTTGCACGAACTTTACTGCATGATAACGGCGAATATTTTAGGTTTTTGAGACATGCTATATTCATTGTAGAATGAAAATTTTAACTTAAATGTTGTAATTTAGAAATAATTCGTTAATATTTTTGTAACAATATTATCTAAAAAATAAAGAATAGACAGACATAATATAATATATTGATTTTTTAGCAACTGTCGATTATTGAATTAACAATATTTGGAGTAGAGCTGTATATGCTTTCAGTGTCTGACTAATTCGAATTTTTGAATATCTAACAATTTTAAATTTAATAAAATTTGTTTTCTGTTATTTTATTTAATCTTAAACAATTATTGTTATTTTGATTTGCGAACAAGGGTGCCAAGGTATGTTTATATTTTCGTGTTTATTTTATTTTCATTTTTTGTGTGTATAGTCTACACGGCCCAATTAACTTGCAAATAAGATCCCCTAAATTCTAAACAATAAATCGGTACATGTCTACTTATTACAAGTTAATTGCCAGTTATAATAGTTTTTTTTATACGGCTGTATGCAATTGAAAGATTTTTTCGTTGGAGAGCAGCCAATTATATAATTGTTTCGAAACATATAGGAAAAAATCATTTTACCAACCAGTGGTCACAGTCAGGATTCTAACCTGAACCTTATCAATTTCGCGTCGGAATGAGCTTACAATACTTGACTGTGACATGATTGCTAAATTAATATTCTCCTTATATGCTTCAGAATCAATAGATTTTCACTACATGCGAGTGTCAATTCATATCTGCTAATTCAATAGCTATGATATGAAGTGAATCCTCGAACCAGCGAGAGCCCAACATGAAAGTGAAAATTATTACTATGTAAGCTCATTCCAACGCCAAATTGGAAAGGTTCAGGTTAGAATCCTGACTGTGACCACTGGTTGGTAAAATGATTTTTTCCTATATGTTTCGAAACAATTATATAATTGGCTGCTCTCCAACGAAAAAATCTTTCAATTGCCAGTTATTATTTTTGGCTCGTAGGTTGGCACTATGCTTTTTTATCATTAGAAAATACACTGTACAGTACACATTCGATTTGGTTTTTGTTTTTTTAATAGTACATGATTATTAATAACACTGAAAATAGATTTTTCGACATTGGAATATATTATATGTATGTATTTTTGAAAATTTTGTCTAAAAGATGTTTTATACCAATCATTACTAGAGCCGAGAAAAGGTTGTAGGTATATATGCAACTTATTTTACCTTAATTTTAGTATTTATTTTTTATCCTTCGGTGAGCGCGTTGATCATCAAGTAGGATATTTTTCACTACAGCAGAAAGTGACAGCACAGCGGATTACATCAGATGCTTATGACCTCTGTTGTCGAGCGTCTATAATATGTAATGGGTAAGTTCGGTTTTACGCTCGATTGATCGAGCCGAGCGAACAGATTTTTGGTCACGTGACAAGCGAGCAAATCGAGCCATCTAAACAATTCCGAACGTAATCTAGTAGATATTTTCAAACGTCAGAATAAAATGGCCCCAGTAAGTTAAATTCTTATTATTAAAGCCGAAATATATTCTTTATTGCTCCTCATTTTGATTTAATTCAACATTGTTATAATAATAAATCATGATTCACAATTTTTTTTGTTTTATTCCTTTATTTTAAAATTAATAGTACTACCGGTTGTTAATTTTTTCGACCCATAGATATAATAAATATTTAATTTAATCATTCTGTGCGATATATAGACTTAATGGTTATTATTATTCTTTGAATAAAATATTATTCTTGTATTTTTACCTATTGAAAAATTACCTCATATAAATAAACTTCGAAATTTATCCATTCTCACAACAAGTTTTTCCGCTCATTTTTAAAATGAATGCTCTGAAGATGGTTAAATCTGCTTGGTTGCTCGCTTTCCTCGGGGCTCATAGAGCGTGCTCGATCTCCTCCAGATTTTAAGTCCAAACGCAGGATAGAGACCTTTCAGAGCATATAAATGTTAAATTCGAACGCATTGGAGCACTTAGATCGATCTGAGCTCAAAATCGAACTTACCCAATATCTATCGATATATCTGCGAATTACACGTTTGTGACCAACAGTAGGTACTGCCATTTTCTGTTGTAGCGAAAAATTGACAATTGGATTGCACGCCCACTAGGGGGGTTAGTTTTACGTTATCATTCCCTGTTGGAATGCTGAAAATTCAAAACAATATTAATCGTCGAGAAAAGGTCAAATAAAGCCGTTCCTTTCTTTGGGTGATTAACATTTAAAAGTTACCAATTATGTGCTTTTATTTTCAGCTGAGGCCTAATAATAAGCTATAAGCTTTTAGTTATCTATTTTACCTGTGCCCTGTGGTTTGTGTATTTTCATTATACTTAATTAATTACTTTTTGTCAAACAAAAATGAAAGATTTTAATGTTAGCTAGTGTCAATTTAGTTTCACCAACTTTCTCCTAAAAGCTGTACGTTTGTTCAATTTTATGTGCGTGATTTAGTTTAATATTTGATCTTTTCTCGCCATCCGATGGGGAATGACAAAACAATGTTTACTTGAATAATATGTTTTTTGCCATACCTACTACAAAATAGCTACTTTCGATAGCTGCCTTTAATGAGTCATTTAACAGGCAGGTGTGAGGAAAATGTTTTACTTACCTCACTAGAGCGGTAAGTAAACGGTTGCCATAGCAACTTCTGTTTATTCGTTTTAGACACCTGCGTGCGTCTGCCATTACATACTCACGATCCCCACGGCATACTGTAGAAGGAAAGATGGCGACGCAAATGAACTGTCAATTTTTTTTTGGAAACGAAGTGAAAAGTAGATATTTTGTAGTGGGTATGGCAAAAAATACCATATACTATATCTCGTGCGTAATGGTATTACGACTCGTGTGACTAAAAACTCGCTACCGCTCGTTTTTACATACTGTCATTACTCGTCGTAATATAGTCCATTACACATGTAGAAATACAATCTACTATTTTATACTAAGGTAATGTTCTGCAAAAGTAGCGTTTATTTGCTATTATATCTGTAGTAAAATTTTGGTAAAAAGGTCAATTTATTGATAACTTTCTGATTAGATAGAAATTCCTAGTAATTGCCCTGATAAAATTTTACAAAATACGAACATTCACTTGTATGTTATGTTTACTGGGGGGTACAACGTATGTGTTTATTATTGTATATTTATATATTTTTTAGGACAAGATGAAAACAGCTTCGGCCATTCTTGCACCTATAATAAAGATCATTATTATTAAATGAATGCATAATGACTGCAAACAGTATATGAAAACACCTGTTGTAAAGAACAATGACGTAACACAATGCTGTAATCAGGAAATTTTTCCTGATTACAGCATTGTGTTACGTCATTGTTCTTTACAACAGGTGTTTTCATATACTGTTTGCAGTCATTATGCATTCATTTATTTAATTATGTATTTGGTCACGACCTCCGTGTTAAAATTTGTATTTATCATTATTATTACATAGATCGCAATTTACTTGAAACCGTAATAGAATTTGTAGCGGGACGCATGGGCTGCATAATTAGGAAATGCCACGTGCCCCTAAAACCTCCCTTGGCACCGTCAGTGTCCATATTCATATTTGACAACGTAGTTAGTAAGGCGTCAGCCCAATAGCGTCTGGGTACTTGATGCATTACAAGATAGCTTCCTGAAATTTAATAGAAAAAAATCACACAAAGTATACCACGACCTTACCTGTCGAGCGTCTATTATCTACAATCAATCACTGTTTTCTTTTTATGACACGTTTTTAACACTGAAATGAAATTGTCATAGTAGACGTAGGTCGTAGATCATTATTCATCACCATTTTACAGATAGTTACACAGCATTCATGTTCGCTAAATAGTAAATGTAATAATTTAAAATGTTATTTTTGTTGAAATGTACCTTAGTTTGCTAACATTTTTAGCTGATAATTGAAGAATAACTGTAGAGATCCTACACAAACTCCCCCCCCCCTCATTTGTTTCCTTGCAGGACTTCTCATACTTTTTCACCTGTATTTTGCATTTTCTAATTCATTTGATTCGTTTTTATCCGTAGTCATTTTGGCTTACCTTTCCCATCTCCTTTAAGAATTCATGGACATACTTTTTCTCTTTGATTTATCTTTCCATATCATTCGATTATATTGTGTTTTCTAATTCATCTTATATTGTTTTTCCCCGCTGCCCCGCAGCCATTTTGACTTGCCTCTTTATATTTCCCTAAGGATTTCTGGACAAACTCTCATTTCTCTTTGACTTCATGCTGATTCATATTTCCATATCCTACTGTATCTTGCCTTTTTTTAATTCTCCGCAGCCATTTTGGCGTATTTCTTCTTGTATCTTCCTAATCCATGAACAAACTATTTTCTGTTTGATTTCTTGCAAGTCTTTCCATATCTTGCATTTTCTAATTCATCTTGATCATTCTTTTCCAAGACAATTTTGACATACCTCTTCTGTCACTTTCAGGATTCCAAGGATAGACTGCTTTCCTCGAACAGTTCTGAGTCCATTTCCATTTTCTTTCTTTAACATGTTTTATAATATATGTATGTATGTATGTATGTATGTATGTATGTATGTGTGTGTATGTATAATATGTAGTTTTTGTTTAAATTTTTCGCCTTATTTGCTCTATGGAATAATATGATTTATTTAGGGTTACCTAAAAAGTTTGGGTATGGCACGTACTGCTGAAGTGAAGCGCGACGCACGAATTGGCGAAGCTGAGGCAAGATGTGAAGCACAAATTAAAGAAGCGATTGCCGAAGAACAAAGAATGGCATCTCGCTTCTTGAACGATACCGAAATAGCGAAAGCACAACGCGACTTCGAACTTAAAAAAGCAGCGTACGACGTCGAAGTACAAACGAAAAAAGCTGAGGCTGAACTAGCTTATGAGTTACAAGCAGCTAAAACAAGACAAAGAATCAAAGAAGAACAAATGCAAATCAAAGTTGTTGAACGTTCACAAGAAATTGCTGTACAGGAACAGGAAGTTCAAAGACGAGAAAGAGAGCTTGAAGCTACAGTTCGCCGTCCAGCTGAAGCAGAGAAGTTTAAATTAGAAAAATTAGCTGAAGCTAATCGCACGCGTGTTATTATTGAAGCTGAGGCAGAAGCGGAAGCTCTCAGAGTTAAAGGTGAAGCAGAAGCGTTTGCAATTGAAGCTAAGGCTAAAGCTGAAGCTGAACAAATGGCTAAGAAAGCTGAAGCTTTCAAGGAATACAAGGAAGCTGCCATGATCGATATGCTTTTGGACACATTACCAAAGGTTAATCTGACAAATCTTTACTATAACACTTTTATACACTGGTTTTACTTTCCCATATACGGAGTACATAGAGAAACTCTTGTGATTGTGCAAAAATTCGATTTTGAGTTTTTGTTGTATTACTTCGTTTTCAAGTTTCCTGAACCCAAAAAGGTAGTTCTTAAAAAGTGTCTTTTTGTCTGTAGTCGCACTTAGACCTCAAACCAGTATATTGATTTGGCTCAAATTTTATGTGCGTGTTTAGAAGGCGATATCTCTAAGGCCCGTATTCACCGAGCCTAGTTAGTTATTTATTCCGTTGATTTATTCCCCTGGTAACTATCACACGGAATAAATAGTGATAATTCAAATTACCAAACATAGTTAAGTTTACTGCAGGTATAAATCGTAAGAATAGTTATCCTGTCCAATTTCAAGGGTATAAATATTTAACCGCCTAGTTAAATAGGGTGTGCACGAAATGCATAAATTACTTTATGGCCTGGCGACCTTTTCAGGTAAATATTAATTTCATATCTTTCAGGTAAAGGTTTTTGTCAGTAAAATATGTCAATATTCACCATTTTACATTTTCGATAGATGCGCCATCGGTCGGATCTTTGATAAACGTGCTTTATTTGACAAAATCTGCAAGGCGTATAGTATACAGTGTGTCCACAGACTCATCCTCAACATGGGGATCTCCGTTGTTATGGGAGATAGAGATTTGGTTAAATAAGACAAAATGTGCAGAATCTCCAGTACTATTACCCTGCGTAGTCAAACTTTCCATATTTTGCTTGGTTCGCGACCGACAGTTGAAAAACGAGATTTACCCATTTTCGTTTTTTGTTTATAACTCGCTTATTAAGTAAGTTAGAAAAAAAATATTTTCACTTTCTTAAGGCTCTTTTTTATGAAGATTTCAAATCTCTTTTCATATTTTTATTTACTCTTATAGTTTTAGAGATACTTGTATTAACTTTGTTTTTTTAAATACACGTCAAAGATGGCCATGACACCATTTGAAAGAGATTTTTTTTCTCTTTAATTTGATATGAGGGTTGATGGATTTATTTTCAAAAATAACAGAGTTATACGTAAAACACTGATTTTTAATAGTAGGCTATGCTAAATTAATTGATAAAACAACAGAAGGCTTAGCAAACAGTTGATATTCGCGTTGGCTTAGTAAACGGCTGTTTTGTGTTAGCTGTCAAAGTGTAGTTTGTTGCTAATTTGTCAGTTTACTAAGTGATTTATTAAATCTACTTTTGTTATCATAGAACCATTTTGTAACAATGAAAAATAAGCGATTTTCAACAATTGATCGTAAAACAGTTGTTTTGTCCTCTTCACTTATTCGCGTTGACTTAGTAAACGGCTTTTTAAATGATCCATAGTTTATTAAATTTACTTGTAAGTTTCTGTAAATAGACAAATGAGGTTGTCTTCGTTCTGGATACTGATCTAAGTACATTTCTGCAGCTCTGGTCGAATTTTAACAAGATAACATATTTTATATTTTAGATAACATATTTTATTTAGATATTTAGATATTTTATTTAGATAACATATTTTAACAAGATAACATATCAAATTTTTCATTGTTACAAAATGGTTTCATGATAACAAAAGTAAATTTAATAAATCACTTAGTAAACTGACAAATTAGCAACAAACTACACTTTGACAGCTAAAACAAAACAGCCGTTTACTAAGCCAACGCGAATTTCAACTGTTTGCTAAGCCTTCTGTTGTTTTATCAATTAATTTAGCATAGCCTACTATTAAAAATCAGTGTTTTACGTATAACTCTGTTATTTTTGAAAATAAATCCATCAACCCTCATATCAAATTAAAGAGAAAAAAAATCTCTTTCGAATGGTGTCATGGCCATCTTTGACGTGTATTTAAAAAAACAAAGTTAATACAAGTATCTCTAAAACTATAAAAGTAAATAAAAATATGAAAAGAGATTTGAAATATTCATAAAAAAGGGCTTTAAGAAAGTGAAAATATTTTTTTTCTAACTTACTTAATAAGCGAGTTATAAACAAAAAACGAAAATGGGTAAATCTCATTTTTCAACTTTCGGTCGCGAACCAAGCAAAATATGGAAAGTTTGACTACGCAGGGTAGTAGTACTGGAGATTCTGCACATTTTGTCTCATTTAACCAAATCTCTATCTCCCATAACAACGGAGATCCCCATGTTGAGGATGAGTCTGTGGACACACTGTATAGTAAATTTTTACCTGCAGTTACTATTCTATCGAATGAATTGCTTGGTGAATAGAAAGTTTATTTTATTCCAAGGAATAAATTTATTCTAAGGTTAGTAACTTCTGTCTTTAACAGTATTTGGTGAATATGGGCCTAAATCGGCCATTGTTCAAACGTGGGAAAAGTGGTCCCTTAAAAATAAGTTGAAAAAAGACTGAGAAATAATTTTTGTCTCGAAAACTGTTCTGGCGATCTTGATTAAATTTACACATGGATATGACTAATTCCTCTTGCAAATTGCACGGAAGAAGGCTCTTTTAAATTTCATCAAAATCGGTTGAGAAGTAACAGATTTGGCGGTATGTGTACTGCCTACTGCTATATGGGAAAGTTAGTCATGTGTCAAAATTCTCTTTGTTAACTTGAAAAAAAGTAAATATTGTGGAGTTAACTCTGGTCTTGTAGTACATTCCGTGTAGAAAATCCATCAGATCTAATGAAGTCATTAAGATGCTAATCCACTGATCCTGACAAGAACCAGACCTGTGTTATTGAGATCATTCACAGAACACATGACATTTATTAAGGGGGAAAAATGTGCATCACGTGTTTTGAAAATACCTCATTTTCAAATAAAATTAAAAGCAACTTCATAAAATTTAAAATAACAAGCATGCTAATCTTTTCACCTGTGGACATCAGAAAAAAAGGGATTGTGGGTCAAAACGGTGATGCTAATCGAAAAACTTCCACCAACAGGTGGCAGCCGAAGTGGCAGCTCCGTTATCGCAAGCCAAGAAAATTACAATGGTATCGACTGGCCAGGGTGACGTTGGCGCAGCAAAACTGACTGGTGAAGTATTCAATATAGTAACCAAGGTGCCGGAACTTGTCAAAACACTCACAGGTGTCGACATTTTGAAGGTGAGTTCATAGTAAAAGTGTGACACCCTTTTTCTGCTTACATCACTCAAGTTTTTTTTTATTGAGTCTATTCAGGGCCGCGCCAAACCAGAGTGTAAGAGCCAGGCAGCGAAATTCGTTAATGGTCAAATTATTTGTTGTTCGTTTTTTTAACCCCGACTTCATAACATATTTTCAAGGATTGCTCATTTGCTTTTCATTTATAACCCCAACTAAAATATCATAACAGTGGGGGTGGTATAAAATATATCATAAAACGGGATGCGAAGCTTTTTTTTTTAGTAGCTAATTTCATAGTATATTTGAACAATTCAACCTTTTTAAACGGTTTTATTTAGCTTGACCCCGTATTATGTATTATTGATGGCATGGATAGCTCAAGAAACGTTCATCTTATGGAAATTCTAATTGTGATAGGTTATTTGGTAAATGGTTCCCTGCGTCTGGACAAAGGCAACATTTTGCAAGCATTATTCTCAATAGAGTATTTGACTAAATTTTTTTTGTTATATTAATAGAGCTGTAAATTCTGAACAAAATGAGGACACATTTATTTTTTACTTAAAATTGACGTCACGCTGTATTTGAAGTCACGTGACATATAAATTAAAAATCATGATTTTATTTATTTATAGGGGAGTCAAATTAGAGAAAAAAAGACCCTAATTTCGGAATAATTACTCGAGCAATTTTTTTTTTTTTTACGAAACCCATTAGAAGATTCTCCAAACAGTGTTAACAAAAAATGCCACCTCAAGAATTTTGCGGAAATTGTTCGTTTTTTTATTAATGGCAAATAACTGAAAAATTAGCTGTAAAATTAAATATCTCGAATATGAATCGATGGAAAATTTAATTTTTAAATGTCTAAATCTGTTGTAAATTTTAACGCACTTCATCACGTGCTATAAAGTTGGTAATGCTGTTTTGTTTTACTTTAAAACACGTGCGTAATAAAGTACTTTATAGATTACTATGCTATAATGTCACTAATAAAATATTTATCTAAATTGTGTTTTATTTGCTTAAAATTGAACTTTTGAAACAAATGTTGCAAAAAATATTGTATGTAACGTGTGGCTAAAGTGACGAATCTGACAGTCACTATTTTACAATACTCTCTTAAGGGTGAGTGTGTGTTTACCGCACTTGCCTTCGGCTCGCGCGGTAAACACACACTCGTTCTGGTCTAAATGCAACATAACCTTAGGCTCGTTTCGCAAAATCGCGACTGTCATATAATCCGTCACTTAAGCCACTAGTAATAGTTGCATAAATTACTATTACAAAACTTAATCAATAAAAATAAAAATTCTCATAAATATTTTAGAGCATAAACTTTCATTATAACACTGTTTTATATTTTATTTTGATCACTGGCAAATACCCTATTCTTAATTGGATATAGTGAAAAAAAATCAAATATATTTTTTTTTAATTTTGCTCTGCCGTGCTATAATATTTAGAAAATCAAGCTATAAGAACAAAAATAAATCCGAACAACTTTACACTGATCACTATTCCGAATGTAAACTTGCGTTCCAGATGCAATCTCATAATCTGCGCCTGTGCGACAAAGTGTCTTCGCGCGGCCCGAGTTAGGCAGCAGTCCCATGTACACGGAAAACGCACGGAAGACGGAACTCGGAAATGCAAATGGCGGAGATTGACCAATCAGATTCTTTCCGTAAAGTTTGAATATTACGGAAATAATCTGATTGGTCAACCTGCGCCATTTGCATTTCAGAGTTCCGTCTTCCGTGCGTTTTCCGTGTACATGGGACTGCTGCCTTATGTTTTCATAGTGCTGACTCGCTGAGTAAACCATTTTAAATTTGTTTTCAGTCTGTTCACGCTGCTTAAACAATGCTGCTGATGTAAGTATTTCTACAACTGACCACAAAAGTTTTTTGATAACGCCAAAAGTAAACAATTTATTAAAATAAGAAAATGATTATGGTCTAGTCATGATACTTTTTTGATAATTCTACTTCCCGATATTTTTGCACTTTTGTTTGCATTCAGTTTTTCCACGAGTTTACAAGTGTGGTTGATTTTTGATTATTGTCAAAAGTGAAAATTTTGTGGGTTCCCCCTTATAGTGGTGCATAAAAGGTCATGCAATATAGATAATGGTAAGTGGTTTCAGAATTTTCTGTATAGACTATATCTAATAGAACGGGAGGCAGCGTTGCATTTTAGGTAGTGATTTCATACCGACCAATTCTTATTTCTATTGTGTGTGTGTTTGTTTTAAAGACCACCAACAGCTAAGGTTATTTGGGCCTAGCACCAATTCATATTTTCAAATCATTATTTTTTTTAATAATAAATTGAAAATCCAATTGACACTTTTACCAGCCCTCGGGCTAGAACCCGGGAACTGGGGATTTGTAATAGAGGAACCATAGCAACGCCATGTAAACAACAACATTGCTACACTCTCGACTATTCTCAAGCCCTAATTCTTATTTCTAGTATTTGCTTAAGTATCAACAGTAACCAAAGTGAGCGTCAGTCGTCGCACCCGCGGTGGGGGTAGTAGTAAGAGGGTATCAAAATCGTTAAAAAATATGTCACTGAAATCTCACTGACAGCTAAAAATATTTACTTCGTTACCATAGCGACTATATTTTTATATTAATTCTCGTATGGAATAAAATATAGTTGCTATGGTAACGAAGTAAATATTTTTAGTTGTAGTGAGATATTTCAACTTTGAGGTATTTTAATTCTATGTTTACATTTCCAAAACTCTCTGCCTTGCTTATTTGTGTGTTCAAAATTAAATGACGGTTTTCTTCTTATTGTTTATTATAATATAAAGAATCACCATACCAAGTTTAATACGGTATGAAATAATTTTAAAATCTATTTTTTAGCGACTTTGACACCCTCCTACTACGACCCCCACCCCTACTGGCGCAGCTGACGGTCGGATATCTCAGGTGGATGAGAACTAACATTGGTATAATTATCAGCCGGTATGAAATAATTGACTCATTTGCAACGCTACCTCCCGTAGTATAAGAAGTTGAATATAATTATATCTCTGTTCAATGGCGTATTCCAGAATTACCTACCAAAGTCCCATCAGCTTTGATATTATTAATAATTCTGTGAACATTTTGTATGTTAAATGTTTGGCGGTACACCATTTGTTGATGCTTCTAAAAGCAGAAAGCACCACTTACGCTAGAAGATGTTCAAAACTTCGTCTTCTTTTTGGTAATATTTAGAATATTACTTATTTCTCCACCCAGGTGGCAAGTGACGTGTATTTTGGTTTAACGCGTGTTTTCTGCACCAAAGTGTTCGTTTTATAGGGCTAGTAAAGCACCGTTTACCACAGTTAAACAGTGTCCAGTCTAAAAATAATTGAACAATAGAATTTACTTGTTATGGTCATAATAAACAAATAATGCAAATGGCGTCAAAAAATCGATTTTAAATAATGCAATCATTTCTTCTCAATTTATTATACAAAAATTATTATAAAAATATCGTTAATTGTCTATGCTGCAAGGGCTTGGGTGTTTTAAAATCAAATAAAAGCAATATCGTAGAAAATGAATTTTATCAAAAATCAACTGATTTTTTCTGTTGATGTGTGTTGTCCTTAGCTTTTATATTTTCTTGTTATTGATATATATTATGTTAAAAATAATGATATCATCCAAAGAACTCGGAAAGTTTTGTGTGCCTACTTTTTCTCGTAAACCCTGTTATTATTATTGCGCGAATATGCATAACGTAGTGATTTTTAAGAACTCGTTTACCGCGTTATAAGAGAAATAACTATAGTGTTTAATTATTAATGTAGACCCTTGCGTGTGTTCTGCTTAACTTTATTTGAGACCCTTCATTTAAAGTCTAAATATTTATGAAGGGCCTTCACTCTGAAGTATAAACGCAAACTAAATATATTTCAAGTCTTCATGGTTTCCGGGCTTGTAGGCCGTGGTCCGGTGGTATTTCTACATGACGTTTCGTCTACAACTGCGGTAGACATTCTCAAAGGCGATGTGGCAGCGGTCAAAGTGTCCTCCTTGGCGGCTCAAGCCGCCAAGGAGGACACATCGCCTTTGAGAATGTCTACCGCAGTTGTAGACGAAACGTCAGGTAGAAATACCACCGGACCACGGCCTACAAGCCCGGAAACCATGAAGACTTGGAACAATGCCGGCCGTGAAAGCTTGCACACTTGGATAAATGTATTTCATTTGTTTAACTCTTCCAGTTCTTGAGATGGTATTCATTGATAAAAAATAAATAATTGGATACATAGGCCAGCATTTTTTAATCGTGCTTTTATTTTTTAATAGTTGGTAATATTATACAACAGTTAAAACTTGTTTTATTTTATCAAATTTATTTTTATACATAAAACAAAAGCATATTTTGTAAAAATAGGACATACTCTATATAAAAAATCTCTTTTGTATGATCTTAAAGTTCAAGTAGTCAAAAAATTAGTAGTTTTTTGAATTTTTACATTTAAAATAAATAAATACGTCATAGTTAAGTATTTTTCATTTTGATTGTTCATTTTACGGATTTTCGTAAATTTGTTTGACTTTCTAGTAGACGCGTGGATTACGGAGTAGTCTATTTTTCGTCCATAAAATTCTGAACTTGAAACGTGTTATTAGCTTTTTTTTATTATAATAAAGTAAGAATTTTAGACAAAAATACAATTACTAATTCATCGCTGAAAAATGAAAAATTAGATAAGGGCAATCCACGCGTCCTCTGGTTAGGATAAGATAACTATGTATAAACAAAAAATATTTTCTTAACAGAACATTAGTAAATTTACGTATTTAGAAAAAATTACAGTAATTAGAAATATTTTTGAATTTAAAAATAAGAACATTAAACAAAATTAAAAAGAATAGACAATTTTGGAAAAAGTTAATTTTAGATTGAAAATACGTGTTAATTCTGTGTTGTATTTTTTTTTCTAAGATTTTTTTGTTATTGTGTCTCATTAAAAAAAAAACAAAATGAAAAAATACAAAAAAAAATGAAAATTAATTTGTTTTACAACTTGTTTTCGTCGATTTGGTTATAAAATGATTGCGAAATTCCAATGTTAAAGGTATTTTTGTCCCCAAAAAAGTTCCCGCGGAATATTTGTAATGTTCTGTTATTATTATGTATTTAAATTTACTCTACCGACCAGAAGTTTGATATTTCACGAAATAATTAAATTATTTCGATAAACAATAAAAGTACTTCGACAATCGTAAACAAAAACAAACAATTTGTTTGTTAAAAGCTGAAAAATTATTTTTTACGTTATTAATGGATAAAAAGTAAAAACGCATCTACAGGTTTGTAAGACCCATTGAAAAATGTTTTATTATGAAGAACCAAATGCAGATTCTGTCTTTAATCGAGTTAATAATAGTAAGTATTTTTTATTTTATTTTGCTTTGTTTTTTTGCGTAGGTATATTCATCCTGGATTGGCATACTTTTCTATTGGGCAACTTCTTAAAACTATCCCAGTCCAATTTATTTAAAACAATAATGTATTCAAAAATGTATAATTTTTATAGTTTTTTTTTTCGCGACCTCGTAAGTCACCGACTTCCGGTTTGCTTAATTGGTAGATATAATCTAGGCCTGGGCATAACAGAGTAATTACATCAGTTGTCAAGCGTCTATGAACTGTAATCTCTCTGGCTCTCTCATACTTTCAGTTTATTATTTTAATAATAAACGTAAAATCCTTTCACCAGTTGTAACGAGACGAGTATTTTGGCCTGCTTCTGATTTCGTTGAGCTGACTATAAAAATAATATATATTAAAATAAGTTACTACTAACCTCAAATATTAAAACACAAACGGTATTCGAATTACCTTAGCTGTGTGAGAAAGTAACCAAAAACCCCTAAGCCGACACAGTTCTCAAAACTCAAGGTTTGTAAATACGCCATGTAAGAATTATCTAGGCTGTTCTTAATTCGATTTTTCTAATTAAGAAATCAGCAAAGGACATTCTGAAGTTGACAGCAAATCACAATGAAGTCGGTTAAAAATAGTGCTTTTCTCGAAAACACTACAACGATTATTTTAAATCGGAGAAGATGATCGTCTCTCTAGAATCGTGATAACGTTGTCTAAATAACGTGCGCCATTTTTTTTCGTGATGATATTGGCATAGAGAAGGGAGTATATTGGAGGGGCGGAATGTTGCATTTTTTTAAAATAAATAACGAAATGAAAAATGATAGCATCGTAATTTATAAATATATATAGGAAAAGTCCAATTCTATTGAACAAAGCTATTAAAAAATGAAATTATTGATATTCGGTTGTTTATTGATTCTCTATACAAGTGATTTACCTTTCCAAACTTTTGGTCTGTAGTGTATTAATGATATTTACTGCCTGAATCTGTGCACTTTATTAAAATATTCCATTAAATTGGATCTAAAAAAATTAGATAGCCATTAATAAATTAGTCGTCCAGTGTTTCCCAATCTGCCACGGTCTTTTTTGAAACAATTTGAACTATTTTTTTTTTATTTTTCCTTCACACAGGTTTATGGTAAGGAAAAACCAAAACGATAATAATTTTGCGTAACAAAGTTTGTTGACCAGATGCGTTTCCAGAATGTGCGGTCAACCATAAAGCCGGCTCCATACAACAAGACAAATGCCGACCAATGTTGACATTCGGGAAATTGCCATGTGACTGCATGGTTTTCGTATGGCCAAACAAACATTCACCAACGTTGGCATTGATTGACATTCGGTTTTTTGAACACACATCAAAGAGATTGGCCAACGCTGGTCTCGACTTGCAAATATGATTTTGTTTTCATCCAGGCGACTGGACAGTTTTCACTACCCAGTATTTTCAGTGTATATTATTGTGATTTGTGAGTTACATAAAACATATTGTATTAAGAACTGGGCACAAGAAATTAGTACCTCTGAAGCACTTACAAGTTGCAATTAATTGCGTCATCTTCGCTATCCATTTTTGTGTATATTGGTGTATATTCGCTAAACGTTAGGTGTACTAAGCTTCGCCAACGCTGGCCAAACAGAACCCTGTCGTGTGGATATTGGAAATATTCAAATGATCACACATGCCCAACATTGGCATACGTTGGTCATGTTATCTGGAGCCGCCTTTATATTAAAAAAGTGTTGAAATGTGCAAGACAGGTCATTCATAGAATTTAAGTATTATGCAACTTGATTTTGGATAGCAATGTAATTTGAACTGACCTTTAGCTCCCCCATATTTAACTTTTATTTACTTTCAAGCGACCATAGGGCGATGAGTGTTGTTCAATATGCTGTAGGGATGGTACCTACCATTTTTTTGGTAAAATTTTGATAAGATATGCATCACGATGACACGGATTTGCCGTAAGAATAGCGGCAGACACTGATGTTTAAACCAGTGGTGCTCTCCCCCCACACCTGGAGTTACTTCAAAGCCTCCCTTATTATTAATATTCAAGTTCCTTCGAAAACTTTCATATGACCATCGAAAACCAGCCCGGAAGGTCATTTACCACTACTTATAATTGTTTGAACCTTATTGATGGTTATATTTTATTCAGTTGTTTTGTATATCAATTTTTATAAAAGTTGACAATCGCTCTAACGACAGATAAGTAAGTATAATCGCGACATTACTGCCGTTGTTAAGGAAAGATAGTAGTTACTTGTGTGTTTTAAAGACCAGCAACAGCTAAAGTTATTTGGGCCTAGCACCAATTCATATTTTCAATTCATTATTTTTTTTTTAATAATAAATTGAAAATCCAATTGACACTTTTATCAGCTCTCGGGCTAGAAACCGGAAACTGGGGTCTTGTAATAGAGGAACCATAGCAACGCCATATAAACAACAGCACTGCTACACGCTCGGCCATTTTCAAGCCCGATAGTAGTTACTGCACTAGTGCGCAGTAAGTATTACTGATCCTGTTATAGGTAATGAAGTTTATAATGGTCCAATCATAACTGAGCTATGCTAGTGCGCAATGGTGGTAGTTTTCCAATTACATCGCATAATGCGACTCAGTGGCGCACAATGCCGAGGTGTGTTAATGCTTAATTGGAACGGTGCATTAGTTTTCATGCTACTGATTGGTATCTAATGCGCGCATCACCCCAAAGCAGTACTTTTCAAAGTGCTCGATTGTGCAAAGCATTGCTGTAGTTGAAACATCACCGTTGAGCACTATGCCGCATAATGCGCTTTAATGCTGTAATTGGAAAACTACCACCACACTGAAAAGTCGCTAAATTTGTGAAAGAAGATGAGGAAACACTGGTTAGTCAAATCAAGATATATTGTCATTAATTTTTGTGTGCATAAAAATGTTAAAAGCTATTTTATGTAAAAAAAGTATTTTATTACCTTTCAAAATAAATAAATATGTATATGTTCTATTCATAATATTTATTTACCGATTCATTTTGAACCATTTTATAAGTTTTCGATTTTCGCTCTGTACCTGTATTAAAAATTCAATGAAAAAATTCCAACAGATTACTAAACGCACTTCCTACATATCTATGTTCTACGTACGATCGTTAAGTGAGTGATGCCCGTATTCATAGTTAACCCTTAAGGTAAGTGGTAAGGGTCCCTTCGCTGAGGGTCACTTATGTGCTGAGGGCACCTTATTCAAAGGAGCGTTTCATAGTCATTTCCTTGAGTGAGGGAAGAATTATAGTAAACATTCATGATTTTTTCCTTTAGAATAGTTGGTCATACTGCAGACCGATTGTGTTTAGTTGTTATTTTTGATATAAATGCGTGTTTTTCATGTGTTTTACTTTTTCGACACTTAAGGGACATACTATCCACCCTTAAGGTGAGGGTTCCTTACAAACGTCAATTTTGACTATGAAACGCATATTCGATTTGAGGGTATGAGTAAGTGTCCCTTACTACTTAAGGGTTAACTATGAATACGGCCGTAAATCAGTCAACGATATGATGCAAAATTCATTCGTGTGGCCTTTTGGTCATGAAATCAGTCGTGAGCTCTTATACTCTAAGATGAGTAAAAATAATTAGATAACTAATTTTAAACAAGGCAGAGAAAACAAATCTGGGTAATTTTTACATAATATTTAGACAATCAAGTTATCTGTTAATTGATATTTATCAATGAAAATCCCACATTCGCAAAAAAAATATCTATAGTCAAGCTCCAAAATTTAAGATAGTGAGTCATGCACTTATACTTCACTATTTGTATAAGCGGGACAGTTTTTTTGTTTACATTGTTTCAATGCTTTTCCTCTCCAGTAACCTTGTTACAAACTATGAGTGACTCACTATCTTAAATTTTGGAACTTGACTATAAAAGTAACCATGTTTCATTTGCGATAATAAATTGTTACACGCATCAAGAGCAGTGGCGCTTCAGTTCGGCTGATGACTATTGTACTACCGACTTAGGTTCACTGGCGTATAACCATAGACAATAACAACAAGGCGTATGTATTAGCCTAGCGGCACTGGCGAGAACTAATTGTGCCAACACGGTGAATGGTCTTCCTTATGAAAGGAGGGGTTGGATTGGGGCATTCCGGCGAACGGCGACGCGCGTTCCACACGTGTATAACTACGTAGCTAATAAAAGTGTATTTTTACGGACATAATAAAACGGTATAAATAATTTCCGTAACAAAATATTTTATCAGTAAAATAGTATTTCGTTGAGTACTATTTTTATAGGAAAGAAAATTCCTGGATAGCCTCCGTCTTAAATCTATTTCTGGCCTTCCGATGCAATTTTTTGTAAGAAAATGCTTTCGGTTAAGTTTTCTAAGCCAATATTTTTCCACTTTTACACGAATATTTTAAGTCTTTATTTTTAAAACTGTAATCAGTACTTCTATAAAACTAACGCAAAGACGCGACCAATAAAATGTGGGTACTTCCAGAGGCGTAGCTAGGTAACCAAAGGCCCTGATGCAAAAAAAAGCTGGGGCCCTAACTAAACTGTTTAGGTTTTATCAAGTCAAAAGATGTGTGTCCATTATTGGAAAGCAACCAATATCTTTCTTGTGTATACTGGAACTCGAATACATATAATTATTTTTTCAAGTAACAGTTTACAGAAAAAAGTTTTGAGTTGAAAATAATATAAAGTTTTCTATAAAAGGTTTTTGTTGCAATAAAATTTTAATTTATTTAACGGATTATTTTTATAGACCGTTTCCTTATTGCCAGCCCGCTAAATGTGACGGTGAATCTTTCAAGTTGGCAACACTGCACAAACAACAGAAAGAATACAGGGGAATTCACCACAAGTTTCAACAGAAGTCGGGACTTGTTGAGAATTCCCCTGTATTCTTTCAAATCAGTTGTCATGATTAAAGACGTATTGCAACCTATTTTATTTACATTCTGAAGATGGGAAAATTTTTCGCTAGTTCAATATGAGGTTTGATGGTCAGTATCCGAGGGCCCCCTGAGCTTGGGGGCCCCGGTGCATGGCACCGTCTAGCCCTATGGTAACTACGCCACTGGGTACTTCATAATTAATAGCATGGACATGTCCATGAGACATAGGAATGCACCCCACCCCTGAATTGCTTCCCCCCTCGTCTAAAGTGGCACTTTATACTTCATCCCTATAGATTCCTATGTCCATGGTTAAAACAGGTAAGTGATACAATTACTGTACCTACCATATTTTTTTGTACTTCTGATGCAAAAACAGTAAATGGACCTTTAGATTAAATATTACATATTATTTAAAAATATGTGTTACAGCACTGATAATTGATGCAAATGCAAATATTTCTATTTAGGGTAAATGCGGGAGAGATGCCGCGGTAGGAGAGACCCCGCATGGCTATTAACTTACCATTTAATAGCCATGCGGCGTCTCTCCTACGCGGCATCTCTCCCGCATTTACCCTACTATTATATTGTATATTCATTAAAATAACTAATTTAAATTAGAAAACGAATTGTTTTCCTTAATACGCTATTTAAAAACTAATTTTTATTGCTCCATAACAATAATTTATAAGGTTTTTCCTATTGGCTAAGCTGTAATACCAAATTCAATAAAACTGAAAATTTTAATATTACAAAATATAATACAATTTATTATGTTAGATATATTTTGAAATATTAATTTTACGCTTATAACCGCGCAGTTAGCCTAAAGCCGCAACGATTGTAGTGTAGTGCATCGGATTGGTTCTGTTCCGAACCGATTTAATACAGTTCACGCAGTGCCGAATTTAATCATAAGCGATATAAGCTACAGCTTATGGCCATTTGCACCGCTAGAACTTAAAGTTAAATGGAACTTAAAGTGAAAATTTGGTTTGCACCGCCTCGTTAAGTTCCACTTAAATCGCTAAGTGGAATTTAAATTTAAGCCTCAGAAATCTGGGGCTGTAAATTTACCGAAAGCAAATAAAAAAAAGACGCAAGACCAGAGTTGGGTAGTTCCGAACATGTATATAGCTACAAGAATAATTCCATGAACAATTCGATTACAGCCAGTTTTAGTAATTTTTGAATTATTTTTTTGTGAATATTTTTATCCACAATAAAAATTACAAATTTACAATACCTGTTTAATTGGTTTCCATAACAATTTTCAATTTAAAGACAAACTTTTTATTAAACCCTTCAAATAGTCGAGGCAGTGGCGCCGCATAAGAAATTTCACTTAAAAATATTTTCATGAATTAATCTTGATACGATCCTGTAGTGTGTAAACGGTAGACCCGAACGTAGGGAAAATAACATTGAGAACATTTACAGTTTTGTAGTAGGCCATGAGCTATAAGATTCAATTATCATATTATGTAAAGTTTACATAGAAAAAATAGTAGAGTGAATTTTTTAAACGATAATTGTTCATAGCAACGGGTGGATATTAAGAGTAACTCAGAACCTGCTAAATAAAAAAGCAATACTACATATTTACATTAAATTTTATAGCCCATAGCCTACTACAAAATTGTAAATGTTTTCAATGTTATTTGCCCTATGTTCGGTAAAACGGTTTACACCCTGTATATTTGTTATGATAATTTTATGACATGATTTATATTTTATTGAATAATACGTTGTTCAGATGTATCTCGTTACAAATGTAATCCAAATAAGTCTAAAGGTTATTTCAACATTTCTATTTTTTTTTAATAATGTGAACATGAACTGAATGATTTTTAAACTTCACCTGATAACAAACACAATTATTTACGCAAATGTCATGAATAGATACGACCTACGGGATAAATTAGAGTACAATAATATTTTTAAGTGAGTACCTAATCTTATGAACGGTTTCAGATTATTTTCAAATTTTATGTAGTAATCCAAACAGTAAGTAAATAAGTTTTATAAAATAAATTATAATTTAAAAAAACTAAAAAACACGCTTTAATGAACTAAAAAGTAAAAAATAATTAATTTTATTGTAAAAAATCGTGGGGTGCTTTGTATTATATTTTCATACTACCCCACGCTTTTTTACAATAAAATTAATTATTTTTTACTTTTTAGTTCATTAAAGCGTGTTTTTTAGTTTTTTTAAATTATAATTTATTTTTGCTTTTTAGTCCTTGAGATCTTGGTCAGGATAATGGGACAAACTTATGGAATTATTGTATTGTAATCGGTCCTTGATAAGTGTGCAAAGTTTCAGTTCAATCTGAAGTTTTTTGCTTTTTTTTAGTCCTGGAGATCCTGGTCAGGATAATGGGACAAACTTATGGAATTATTGTATTGTAATCGGTCCTTGATAAGTGTGCAAAGTTTCAGTTCAATCTGAAGTTTTTTGCTTTTTTTTTAGTCCTGGAGATCCTGGTCAGGATAATGGGACAAACTTATGGAATTATTGTATTGCAATCGGTCCTTGATAAGTGTGCAAAGTTTCAGTTCAATCTGAAATTTTTTGCTTTTTTTTTTTTAGTCCTGGAGATCCTGGTCAGGATAATGGGACAAACTTATTGAATTATTGTATTGTCGTCGGTCCTTGATAAGTCGACAAAGTTTAAACTAAATCTGACCGTTCAAAGTTGGTCAAAATCAAGTTCAAAGAAGTCGGTTACAAACTGACAAACAAGCAAGCAAGCCCGCATACAGGTGAAGCTAATATAAGCGTGTTAAAAACTAGGGTACGGTTTTATGAAACCACGGTGCAAGTAAAACTTTAATGCCATAATCCTAAACGCTTTTAACCCGAAATAGCAGAAAGTATATAATTTTGATTTTTGTTTACGTGGTTTTGGTAATGTAATTTGAACCCTGACTAAATTTAATATTCGTACGATATTTAGTTATGTAGACGTACAATTTACTTAACGAAGACATGGGTAAGGGTAAAGGCATAAAAAGTTAAGGTTATAAAAATAAAATACGAGATATAAAATTTGTAAGAATTTGTTAATAATCTTTAAATAATAATCTATAAAATTAAATATTACAGATTCTTTATAAAAATATTTAATCAACCCCATCATAATTTTAACAAAAAAATATGATACAAATATTCTCTCTTTTTAACATTATTAATAAAAGCGTAAACGCAAATCTATAGGTAGTTAAAAATGCAAAAAAAGATTTTATAAAACCGGGGTAACGGGAGCAAACCATTTCGAAAGTCATTTTGACTACCAAAGTTACAAAACACAGCCGGGCACAGCTAACTGTTTTTCCCTCCTTCGGCTAAACTCAGCTCACCCGATTTTACCCGAATGAGCGTTTCACCAATCACCTCAGAGCCTGACGGATCAGACTTATTCACTACCCAGGAAAAAGTGTGCAGTACGGTGCACCTAAAGAAGAAAACACATTTATAACTACGAGTAAATGTTACAACGAATGTAAATATTTGAACATGTTGTTCTGCAACATGTTTGCTCCCGTTAAACCGTGCATTATTTTTAAAGTAGTCTTTCGAAACTCGCGACCGTGACGAGAAACAACGACACGTGACAGAGACCTTTTTTCGACTGATTCGCAGACGTCGATGTATTACGCGACAAGTCGCTCATCACTAACTGGTTCATATTCAATTCCATTTAAACAGGTGCTTTTAAAACATGTCGCTGACGCATGTCTCTGTCGCATGTCATTGTTTCTCGTTGCGGTCGCAAGTTTTAAAAGCCTATCTTAGTAGACCTTTAAGAGATACGGCCGTTTGGTTCGAAAATTTACCATTATCTTGAAGTTTCGTATTAAAAAGATTTTCTTTAAATATTTTTGATCAATCGTTAAACAATTTATCCAAAATTTACTCCAAGATGAACTTGAAATTGTACAATTCAGTCGATATAACTTTTCATAACATTTCAGTGTGCGTTTTAACAATAATAAGAGTCTTAACTGCTAATAATTTATTTTATATCGACTGATTTAATAATTTTTTTTAATGTCACAATTTTTAGTCGGTTTATCGAAAAGTTAATGAGTTTTTACTTAAAAATATTCACAATTGTCATACATTTCCAAATAATCTTATTTTGGTAAAAGTTTCAAAGTCGAATTTAAGTGAAATAGGTTTACAAATAATTTGTTTTTAAAAAAGTCAACTATACATGCAACATGGAAAATGTTCGTAATTCTAAAACTGGTTACTTACCTACTAGTCACAAGCTAGTAATAAATAACAGCTTAGTTTTTTTTCGTCGTTTTCTAAACTACAAATTTTGGAGTGGTATTTTTCAATTATTCATAATAAAATAGTAGTGCTAAAACAAGCGAAGATTTGAGTACAGACAAATCGTAATCTAGGCGCCCCTACCCCCTAACTAATGAGTGGCAAACTATTTTCAGCCGCGGGTCGTTTCCCGCTCATGCGGCCCGCACATAATCCACAGATCCATTGCTAAATCAAAGGACGAAAATTAAATTTTTGCTTCTTTTTATTTTTTTCGTTACTGTTTTTTCCGCGGAAACGACACGGGCCGTCAGTTTGACACCCCTGTCAAACTCCTACAATGCGCCAATGACAAATATTAACAAACTCAATATTTCATTTTTTATTTACAATGTCTGCTAAATGAATTTGAGTCCCTAGACACAAACCTATTCGGCATTGTGAGAATAAATTGTGACCAAATTACCATAAAACAGACCCAATTTTGAATAAAATGGTACACGTTCCGTGTTGCATATATTTTGATTTACTTACAATATTTTTAATAAGGTTAAAAATAATAAACACATTCAATTTATGGGAATCCCGATTTTATATCTATCACAGTTATCAGCAAAATTGTTATCTTATAATAATTAATCCGTTTTCTTAATAATTAAAACCAATATCTAGTTAAAAGTTCCATTTTCAATAAATTAATAAGTGAATACAGCTGAAGAATACAGCCTTGCCAAGGTTGCCTGAAAAAAATTGAGAAATTAAAATATAAGCATAAAACATAAAAAAACTTCGTTGTTAAAAAAATGTTTTTTGTAAAAAAGAAAAACAACTAAAGATTGCCATAATTACGTCAAAAATAATATTTTTGCTCTGAAATACATGAGCAAAAAAAATAAAGAAAAAAGATAAAAGTTTGGCAGAAGTTATTTACGTTAAATTAATAATAATAAAAAGAATACATAAAACATTGTTCATTAATTTATTTGTACATTAAACTTTCGGCAGATGCCTCATTTTTAGTCTGCCGTTCTTTATTTTACTTCGACCCACCATTTCTGCCGTTTACTACAAAATACAAATGAAGCTGTGCTGAGCTGCCTCCATTTAAACAAATAACTGTCTACTACTAAAACAATGCTGAATCAGCTTTGTTCCGCTTGGAAGACAATTGAAGCTGTCGAGCTGCTCTGTATAGTGTTTTACATTTCTTTTAAGTAAAAAAATTATTGATAATTCATTGAAAATCAATGCGAGCACAGAAACAGTTTTTTGGATTTTGCTTAGCTGTGATCGACAGACTTTAAAAAATACTAATGGAAACGCCTCGACTGCGCACGCATTATTTGAGCGATGTCAAAAAAAAAATTTTTTGAGCGATGACAAAAAAAATTTTTTTTTGAGCGATGACAAAAAAAATTTTTTTGAGCGATGCCAAAAAAAAATTTTTTTTTGAGCGATGTTAAAAAAATTACATTGGTTTGCCCCATGGTGAGAGAAAAGGCACAGGTCAGACTATGTGTACGCACCCGTGACTATTCACCCAATGTGGACTCAAGTTTTTACCAGTTTTAACCCATTTGAACCCATTTTTAAAAGATCGTAAGGATTCCAGTTTTTTATAAAGTTACGTTAGATAGCAGCTCCGTAAATGTCGGTTTTTAATAATATTAATTATTTGGGAAATTTTGGAAATGTTATAAGAAATTTTTGGATTAGGTTTAAAGGGGTTAAAGACCAACATACACTAAATTAGAACTCATTATACTTGATTTTTTTATAATTTTGATCGATGGAAAATTTCATGAAAATTTTCAATTAGCTAACAATATATGTTTGGTATTTAAACTGATATTATTGTCGTGCATTGTTTGATTAAAGCCAGTTACTCTATCATTTGTATATCGGTCATAAAATAGTATTAGGTAGGTATAGAAAAACAATAGTACACTTTAGTCAGGTAATGTAGAAGACCGGCTTACATCAGCGAAAAAAGCACGTGCTTGGGGTGGCATATTTTTAAGCACGCCCGGACAAGATATAGTTAAATCAATTTGGAATACGCTTATAATTATAACTATACGTTATTTATAATATAGTCTAGTCTAGACTTTGACTACGAATTTCAATGCGGGGAAAACCCACTTGAATGAATATTATGCTCTTTAAAATAATAGTTTTATACGGCTGAAATGCAATTGAAAAATTTTTCGTTGGAAAGCAGCCAATTATATAATTGTTTCGAAACATATTGGAAAAAATCATTTTACTAACCAGTGGTCACAGTCAGGATTCTAACCTGAACCTTTCCACTTTCGCGGCGGAATGAGATTACAATACTCAACCGTGACATGATTGCTAATTTAATATTCTCCTTATATGCTTCAGAATCAATAGATTTTCATTACATGCGAGTGTCAATTCATGTATGCTAATTCAATAGCTATGATATGAAGTGAATAATCCTCGTACCAGCGAGAGCCCAACATGAAAGTGAGAATTATTTTATGTTGGGCTCTCGCTGGTACGAGGATTCACTTCATATCATAGCTATTGAATTAGCATATATGAATTGACACTCGCATGTAGTGAAAATCTATTGATTCTGAACCATATAAGGAGAATATTAAATTAGCAATCATACCGAAACCGAGTATCGAAATATATGAGTATATTTGTTTTAGAAAACTACCAAATATAATTAGTACCATCTATGTCCTATTTTTTTCTTTACAAAAAGGGCGCCAAACTTTTCGTAGCCCGGGGGCGCCGAAGTTCTAAATCCGCTCCTGGCTAGAATATGAAATGAGAGGTGAGCAAATTTATTATTTGTTGATTTCCTAATATTTACTGATTTTAAATTATATTCAAAAACGTTCAGGAAACGTACAGGAAAAAATCAATTTAATTATATCAGCAATTTGATTACTTATTTATAACAATGATTAGATTACAATAATGTTATAAATTATAATTATTATTGGTATCGAGTAATTAAGTAGTACCTATTTTTTCGTTTCGAACAAAAAATCGAACGATGATGCGCATGCGTCGTATGCCTCAGGGTGTGGACACTTACTACTCAACTCGACACTTTATTCAAGGTTTGGACCAGAGCCAGTGCTGGATTTACGCAGGGGATGGGCAACTGTCCAGGGCAGCGAATTCTGGAGGGCGTCAAATTTTGGAAGAATTTACCGCCCCATGTTTTTAGTTCTAAATGTTTGTAATATGTACTGTATAAAATTGTTTTATTATTTTGTACGAAAAAAAAGGAAAACAAAGAAAGTTTTCAACTTTGTTTTTTGACTCATTAATTTGCATTAATTATTGCACAAAAAAATTTCTAGTACATTATTTACTATTAAAAGATAAATTGATTTTGATTGGGGGAGGCGGTTTTTCTTCTACTGGCCAGAGGCGGCACAAGGGGCAAATCCGGTCCTGACCAGAGCGATACCACTACTAAATAATTAAATAAATACATTTTTCATTTTATGTTTCCAATGACCAAAGTAATTAATATTTTTCATTTATTGTAGTATAATAAAGAAAGGAATAGAAAAATATTTAATTTTAACAAATATACTGCCATTTTTTATTTATTATGCTTAAATTTAAGGTTAACTTACCTTTCTAAAATTAGTGTTGTATGGTTACGATTAACGTGTTATGGGGTAGTAGTAAGTGTCCACACCCTGGTATGCCTTCCCCTAAAATAGTTCCTATACGGGGTTTACATGCAGCCACTGCCGCTGCTACTCGCGCTGCCCGCTGTCCTGCCCTGTATAATTCCACGGCAGCCTTTGAGGCAAGTGACTGTTTACATACAGCTACTGCGCCTACCGCATTATTCTCCAGCAATAATGGAGGACGTAGAAATTGCCGCGGCCACAGTACTCTGTTTTTTGAGTTTGCAAAATTATATAAATGTTTTAAATAGACATGTGATAGAAAAAAAACGTCGACGTCGCAAAAGACGATGGTGGATGACAGCGATTCATCGCAACAAAACCTTGTTAGTATTTTTTATGAGAAGGATCCCATAATAATCTCTCAGTTGCATATAGCTCTAAAAACTTTAGCACTTGATCATTGGTCCACTCAATCATGGGCATAACGCGAATAAACAAATAAGCTTCGGATCGTGCACTTGGTTAAGCAAAAAGAATAGACAGAACAGCGGGCAGCATGTAAACGGTCACTGCCGCTCGCGCTGCCAGTCCTTTGACTTCCGTTCAAAATACCGCCACTGAAGGGAGCGTACGGCAGCGGCAGTGGCATGAGCAATGGCAGCGCGAGCGACGTGTTTACATACTCGCGCTGCCCAATTTCATGCCCAATTCCCTGCTCACTGCCGCGGAAGTGAGCTGCATGTAAACCCGGTATAGATTTGCATCTGCATCAATCCGATTCGTAATCATGGCACAAATCACAATAGGTGCGTTTGTTGGTGCAGTTCTGACGGTTTTGAACTGATTCTATAATCAGTTCTAAAGCGTTTGTTGGGACTACAGGATTCCTCGAACTGCGTGTTATTGGTCAACACGGACTGTTCGAACTTGGTTCAAATAGTTCAAGGTCTAGAGTTAGTAAATGTGTATTTTAAACGTCAAAATTCAAATAATATAACCTTTTTCATGTAATAAAGTGTGTCGTACACACTCGGGAGTGATTTCAGTAATAAATCCGTTTGTTGAAAAACATAATTCTAACCACTCTCAATTCAGAATATTTCAGTCCGAATTGTCCGCAGAGTTCTAGAAACCGTACTAGAACTTGGCCAACAAACAAATCTAATGTAGGCATTCATGATTCATTACTTGGAATATTGCACTATTGTTTTTCCAAGGATTATTTCAATTATAACTTATGTTTAATATTCTATTTATTCCCTCGTTAGAAGTATGAGTTCACTCAACACAATGCAACGACCATTATTTCTTAGAAATAATTAGCATAGATTAATGTCTTTCCCACCAACAGATATAGATATCATGTGAACAGCACATGTTTGGCTAGGATGCACAAAGTATCTGATTAGAGTTGTTCTGCTGTGTTAAGTTTAAAGCGACCAATCAGATGCTGATCACGCAGTTTAATTGATATATCGGTTCATGGGATAGAGTATAGGCCATTAACTATTAATAATTACTCAATTAGTATTAGAATTATATAAAATATTAGTAAAATTTGTACATCCAAAATGCCAGCAACTATTCAGATACCAGGCGGTTAAAAATGGTTTAGTTATTCATCTTGCAAAGATATACTGATATATCTATATAACCAGTAAGGTCATGTGGGGCACGAGCCCAGGGCTCCCGGCCTGATGGGGGCCCCGAAATGCCGAAACCAATAAAATCACTAAACAAAAGTACATTCAGATCTTTTCATTCACGTTTTTTTTGGCTTTCTTAAAGGGCCCTCAAACTTTGTGTGCCCAAGGGTCCCTGCATGGCCTAAGACGGCCCTGTATATAACAGAAATATAATACATACATTTGGAATCCCCTCAGCATAACCTGATTTCGAGGCTTCTTTTTAAATATTCTGTATTTTTAATCAATTTATAAAACAATACAAACAAAAAAGATATTCGTTTTCTGCAATACTGATGCATGCTTCTTCCGCTTTTGCGGTGGTCGATGACCCATCATAATGTATAATTTTTCCAGATTATTATTAATGTAGTTTTTCTTTATAACGGAAAGTCCAAAAAAATGGGAAAAAATATGATATATACTGAAAACTATCAAAAAAAAACCCTGTTTACTCACCTAAACCATGATAATAAAAATTGATATTATATTACCTAATTAGCGGTCCGGTACGGCTTTGCCGGGTGCTAAGAAATTATGATTAATTATCCCCATCGCGAGAAATTCTCACCCTGCGAAGCGAAGTGGTGTTTATAATATTAGGTCAAGCAATAGAGCAGAAAAAGAGCGATTTCGTGACAAAAATAATACCAAGATACCGATCGCGCCATCACACGCAGGACAGCCTGTAGTTGTACCCTGCCATGTTTCCTACTCGACATTTTCATTGCCTTTTTTAGATAAAAAATTCACAGATTTTGCAATCCTTGCAACCATCGAGGACATTGGAAATGATAACAGCATATATGAAACATAATTAACTGTTTATTATACACACAATATTTATCAATGCACTGTTTAGTTTTGTCAGGAATAACCCTATTATTCTTCTGTTATATACGCGTTCACTTTTGCTTGATTACTTGACTTTTAAATGGATTTTTCTACAGTATTTATTAACATTTGCTCAAAAATAACACCGCAGATCGTCGCAAATACCTCTCAATTAACTAGACATGATATAAAACACATTACGAAAAAAATTGCACTTGTTCAATTTTGCATGATTGCTCCTCAATTGATCGCGACACCGTTGTCTTTTGGCCTTGAACGAAAACTCGTAACTCTGCCCCCATATACGAACATAAACATTTCCAATGTTAAAAAACTGTTTTTTGTCAATTTGCAATCATGATTTTTTATTCTTTCGGACTTTCCATTATTAAGAAAAACTATAATAATAATCAGAAAAACTGTAAGTACCTATCTATGCCTTAAAAAAAGCATAACAATTGAAATCTTTAATATATTTTAAAAACTGAGAATGGTTATAGAAATCAGAAAACATTACGTAGACTTCAATGAGCACAAAGAAACATCTGTATCTCTTTTAATTCAGAAACTACGGTCATTCATATTTTGTTTGTGATTTTTGAAAACTAACACAAATTCTAACCAAGAAGAAATACAGGCGTTTGGATTCAGCGTGCCATTTTCTATAAATAAGCATTGTAATTTTGAAAAAATTTTGAGAGATTTCGATTTGCGTCAAAAATTCGCGTTTTTTGTACCTACACAATTTGGACATTTCGTTTTTGAATGATTTCAGAACCAAAATTTTTTACCCAACTTGCGGCTTACTTAATAAGTGGCAGATTTAACGGAGGCGAATTGGAGTTTACGCCTGGGCCCCTGTCAAAAAAAAAAAAAAAAACTTTCATCGGATCAAAAATACGATCGAAAGCGTATAATAGTTTTGGGGGGAGGGGGTTAGACCCTTCTTAAGCTAACAGTGAAAACGCGACCTACAAACCTTTCGTATTATTAAAGCGGTATGTAAGGATTTCTTTATTGTAAATTTTAGACGCGTCGACAACTTAGGTCATTAGCGTCTTGATAAATCAACTTAAAACTAAATGACATCACAAAACATCCAAGAGCGGAGGCGGGATTCGAACCCACGAGTCTGATCCAGAGACCGCGACGCTAACCACTGGACCACACTGTCCTCGGTATGTAAGGAACCTTAAAAACCGAAGCTAATAATTTATTGTTTTATGTAAATATTTTCCCATTCTCAATACTTATAATTAAAAAAAGCAAACGGCCTTGAAGTAACCTTGAAAAGAGCAGCAAAATAAACTGTTTACCTCGCGATATAAAACAGTGCTTTGTTTATAAACTTAATATCAAATTAATCTAAATATTCACAGAATTCTAGTAAAGTGACTCACTCATTTATAAAACACCTGTAACTTGTAAGTCACATACTAGTAATTCATTCAACTCGTAAAAATAAGTATAAGACGTGAGGGGTGAAGTTAGTACGCGAGCCGCAGAGGAGAGTACCAACACCCCGAGCGTCTACTTATTTTTACGAGTTGGACCAAGAAGTTTAAGGTGGGCCATGCCCCACCCGGCCCACCCTCTAACGCCGCCACTACTGTGCGTGGTCCGACACGTACTTGTTAATATTTTCTCAACTAAATAAATACCTATACAACTACATTAAATAATATAATATCTATATATCGGTGACAACAATTTTATGGTTGAATTTTTTCGTATGTCCATTCAAACATTAGTTGAATAAGTATTGTGTTTTCTATAAAAAAGTTAAATTAATTTAGAATTAATAAGCTGCCGTTTTTATTCAAAAATAGATTAAATGAAATGTGTGTCAGAATATATCAAAATAATTTCCAGTTGAGTAGGTACTTAAAATTTTGCTGCCAAAAAAAGTTGAACTAACTCATTTTTTTTTTGTCCAAAAGATACTCAGATTTTTCGGAAAAAATCTAAAAATAATTTAAGTACTCTTGTTTTTATAAAAATTCGACTACTTACAAGTATACAAGGACTAATTAAACTCTTATTATTAATATTTTTATCGTATCTGCTGTTTTTTCAGTATTTAATTACCTAATTATACAACGATGGAAACAAAAACTGAAGCGATAATGTTTTATCAAACTCGAATAAAATTTGCGTCGTCGCTAACCAGTTAGCTTACATACTCATTAATACTTATCAAATTATGTTTTTCGTAGAACGGTTCAACACAATAAAAATTCAAGTCCACCGAAACCTAAAGGTACATATGCAGTACGCAGCTGGGATTCTAGATGGTAGCATGTATGGTAGATGGTGGCTGAAAATATAAGCGCTTATAGGTTTGCACAACGAAGCTTTGATACTAGTTTAAATTGCGTTTGAAATGTCAGATAGCGAAGACGAATATTTGTGTTCTTCTGCTACAAAGTGGTATATTTTAAATACAAATTTGGGTAGGAGCTATTATGTTCACCCTATTAATAGAAAACGATCTAAACATGGCGAATTTCATCATTTATACCAAGAATTAAAATTTTACCCAAACCGGTTTTTTGAATATTTACGTATGGAACCTAACATTTTCAAATATGTCTTAGAAAAAACTCAAAACAAATTAAATAAAAACTGGCAAAATTTCATTTATTAAACTAGTCACATCCATTGCGAAACTTGTAACGACCATTTGACAGTTGTCACACGTTGATTGTAGTAGTCAGCGCGCTGAAAGAATGGTGAGATACATTCTTGAATCTACCAGCTCTTGTAACAGCGCTTATACCTGCTACACTCACTGCTTCGTGTACGCTCGCATATATAACAATGCATTAATTTAAGCAAGCCCTGCTATGATCTACGCTACCATCTAGAATCACAGCTCCATACTGCACGTACCTTAACGCAAAGATCAAAAAACATTATTTGGTCGTTGTTCGGTAAAAAAGTAAAAAAACACTGACATAGAGAATGGACTGTTGTATAACCGGTCAGAAAACGTCGCTATCTTCACGTTCTTTTCTAATCAGTCTGGGACCAATAGCATTCACAGAGATTCAGAGTCGGACCAATGGCGTTCACAGAGACTCAAACTCAGACCAATAGCGTTCATAGACATTGGCAGTAGGCTTGCGCAAAACAGTTCCAAAGACGAACGAACATGGAACGTTTCCTTTTTTGAGCGGGCATGTGCAGGGCCGGATTTACTCTAAGTGCCGCCCTGGGTCACCGTGAAAAATGCCACCCAAAACTGAAGTTTTTTTCACAATTTTGTAAATAAAACTGCAGTGTTCATAATTTTACACACATTCTTATTTCTTAATAATGAGAAAAATATTTTATTTAATTTATTAATGTTTTCACGTTTCAAATTTTGCCGCCCTGGGCACTAGCCCCTAGTGTAAATCCAGCGCTGGGCATGTCATGGGACATGTTTCCGATGAACATGTCCTAGGAAATAGTGGGACCGCCAAGCGACGAATCCAACTTCAACCTTGCACTTTGTGATAGAGAGAAGCCACTCGGTACGAATGTTGGTCGGACCCATATCTTCACTTTAAGACGTGAAGGCATTTTGGGCCCCGCGACAGGGCCCCTAGACAGGGTGGTTGCGTAACTTTCAGGGGCAAAACGCCTGTAACTTAGCAACCGTTCCTCTCACAGCCCTGGGGGTAGTCTCATTGGATTCAGCGCACTCAATTTCATACGAGACAGTCCTCAGACTAACTCCGAAACCTCCACCAGCCCGCGTATAGGGATGAAATACAAGTAGTCCATTGAAATGTTAAATTTTTTTAGGCTACGTTTGCATTTTGGGTAGGACAAGGTTTTTTCTTTCGTTGCGTGGGAGGGGGCGGTATAAGTTTAAAAATGAGTTTTCGGGGTCGACGGCCACCGCATTTGGCCGCCACCTTGAAAAGGGGGTGTAGCGGGGCCGTTAAGGGTTTAAACCATGTACGACGTGATAGAGAGATGCCATTCGGTACGAATGTTGGTCGGACCCATATCTTCACTTTAAGATGTGGAGGCATTTTGGGCCACGCGACCGGGCCCCTAGACAGGTGATGGTTGGGTCCGTTAAGCGCCTAATGTTGCACGACGTGATAGAGAGATGCCACTCGGTACGAATGATGGTCGAACACATATATCATCACTTTAAGAAGTGGGGCCATTTTGGGCCCCGCGACTGGGCCCATAGACAAATTAATTGCGTAACTGTCTGGGGCAAAACGCCTGTAACTCAGTAATCGTTCCTCACACAGCCCTGGGGGTAGTCTCATTGGATTCAGCGCACTCAATTTCATACGAGACAGCCCTCAAACTAACTCCGAAACCTCCACCAGCCCGCGTATAGGGATGAAATACAAGTAGTCCATTGAAATGTTAAATTTTTTTAGGCTACGTTTGCATTTTGGGTAGGACAAGGTTTTTTCTTTCGTTGCGTGGGAGGGGGCGGTATAAGTTTAAAAATGAGTTTTCGGGGTCGACGGCCACCTCATTTGGCCGCCACCTTGAAAAGGGGGTGTAGTGGGGTCGTTAAGGGCTTAAACCATGCACGACGTGATAGAGAGATGCCATTCGGTACGAATGTTGGTCGGACCCATATCTTCACTTTAAGATGTGGAGGCATTTTGGGCCCCGCGACTGGGCCCCTAGACAGGTGATATCTTAAAGTGAAGATATGGGTCCGACCAATATTCGTACCGAGTGGCATATCTCTATCACAAAGTGCAATATTAAGCGCTTAACGGCCCTAACTATCACCTGTTTAGGGCTCCGTTCACGGGGCACAAAATCTTTCCACATCTTAAAGTGAAGATAACCTTGTCCTACCCAAAATGCAAACGTAGTCTAAAAAATGTAACATTTCAATGGACTACTTGTATTTCACCCCTATACGCGGGCTGGTGGAGGTTTTGCAGTTAGTTAGAGGGCTGTCACGTATGAAATTGAGTTCGCTGAATCCAATGAGACTACCCCCAGGGCTGTGCGAGGAACTGTTGCCGAGTTACAGGCGTTTTACCTCAGAAAGTTATGCAACCAATTTGTCTATGGGCCCAGTCTCGGGGCCCAAAGTGGTCCTACTTCTTAAAGTGAAGATATGAGTCTAACCAACATTCGTACCGAGTGGCATCTCTCTATCACGTCGTGCAAGATTAGGCGCTTAACGACCCCAACCATCACCTGTCTAAGGGCCCGGTCGCGGGGCCCAAAATGCCTCTACATCTTAAAGTGAAGATATGGGTTCGACCAACATTCGTACCGAGTGGCATCTCTCTATCACGTAATGCATGGTTTAAACACTTAAATGCCCCACTACACCCCCTTTTCAAGATGGCGGCCAAATGGGGTGGCCGTCGACCCCGAAAACTCATTTTTAAACTTATACCGCCCCCTCCCACGCAACGAGAGAAAAAACCTTGTCCTACCCAAAATGCAAACGTAGCCTAAAAAAATTTAACATTTCAATGGACTACTTGTATTTCATCCCTATACGCGGGCTGGTGGAGGTTTCGGAGTTAGTCTGAGGGCTGTCTCGTATGAAATTGAGTGCGCTGAATCCAATGAGACTACCCCCAGGGCTGTGCGAGGAACGGTTGCTAAGTTACAGGCGTTTTGCCCCTGAAAGTTACGCAACCACCCTGTCTAAGAGCCCTGTCGCGGGGCCCAAAATGCCTTCACGTCTTAAAGTGAAGATATGGGTCCGACCAACATTCGTACCGAGTGGCATCTCTCTATCACAAAATGCAAGGTTGAAACGCTTAACGGCCCCACTAAAAGATTTGCGTTGAAAGAAAGAAATGATATTATTATTAAAAAAAATGATATTATTATTGCGGACCGATTTTGTTCTATAGTTCTAAAGTTTAAACGGACAAGAATATGCTTTGTAGTATAAAACGTCGAGCCTACCCGAACATGCCAGACACTCGATATAGTTCATATGCACTCTCAGTCGGGAACGAACGAGTGCCATGGCCGTTGTTGGGCTTGACGAATGGCGACAGATCTCATGATGAAATCAGACTATATGCTGGAGTACGGACATGTTAAGATGCATTCCAAGGAAAGGTAGGAAACATTTCCGACAGAGACAGGTACTGCGCAGTCCATTGTCTATGTCAATGAAAAAATGGACCAATGGTTTGGCATATATTATAATTAAAATGCTGGCATTGGTTCATTTTTGTACTAACGGTTGTTAACTAACAGACCCAACTGTATATGCAATATGCATTTTCTGATTTTTGTTTTGTTCATACTTTAGTATGAGTGCCAAAAAATACTAAATAAAAGATCAGAATGAGCTGAAAAATATTAAGCATGTTTTTAAGCTTAAACTTTTTTAAAATAAAATAAGCGTTTTTCCTACTTTTAAAATCTTTTTAAAACGTACTTCTTGTTCAAATATGTGTTTACGTATTTCAAAAGAATTACTGTACAATACATTACGTAAAAACGTAAATTAACGTAATTTATTAAAATATTAAAAGGGTCTGAGTCTGACGCACAAGTGGTATTTTACAATTTCTATTTATCTTGTAAAAAAGTATATTTTATTCAACACATGCACGCTTTTAGTGTTTTTTCGTGTGTGTAAGGCGGATCTTAAATGCCCGTTTAATGACTGAAGACGTCATGATCCATTATTAAACGCTTTTCGACGCTATAATGAAAAAAAACTTGCAAAAACCCGTTACATAATGAATCATTATGTAACTCTTTTCGATGCCATGGTTACTATGGTAATGAAGTAAATAAATATTGTATCAAGGCCAATGTTCTTATAATGAGATGTACTGCTGTCAGTGAATCTACAGTGTTTGATATTAATTCAATAAAGCTCTAAAATCATGCATGTGTTGAATAAACGATAGTGTGCAACGCGTGCGCTAAATCTTTATGCGTCAGGTGCCATGTTTTCAGCATTCGTATATGGCTCGCAGATGCGCACTCACCAAGGCTCTAGCACGCTCGCCTATTACTCGTGCTGAAAACATCGCGTCTGACGCACAAAGATGTATTTAGCACACTAGTTACACAATATACTATATTGGACGTTTTATTTTAATTAGAACATCTAGCACAATAAAAATAAAAAAATACATTTTTAAGGGCCAGTTATTCAATGCCGGTTCATTTTTAACCTAATATCTCTGGTAAAATTCTATTACATTAAAATCGTAACACATAGAATAAAAAAAAACTGGTCGTGAATTGCTATAAAAATACTGATGGTTAATTAATTTAAGATCGAAAAACTGGCCCAAGTGTCCCAATTTACAGTACTCACGAATAATAAACACAATTCCCTTTGAAAAAATTGTCGATAATATTTGGAATAATGTTAATATTATAATTATTTACACCTATTAAGTATATTTTTAAGTCTGATGCAGATTAATAAATTAATAAACAAGCATTTGTTATTATTTCTAACTTATGTATGTAACAAAGAATAAAACATTCCAACCAATTTGCTTTTGTTTATAAAACGTGATTTAAAATTTCATGGAAAAAAATGTCGTCAAACTAAGTAAAATTTTAGTCAAATCGGTAAAATTTGTCAGAAAAAACTTTCCAGAAACCATGAGAACAATAAATAATACAGGTGAATCAAAAGTCGCGCATTATATTTATATGATTTAAACTATAAGGCATTGAAATAACTAAACATAAATGGCGAGTCACACCAGATGTATGTCAGTGTTGTAAATTTGTTGGTGCGTACCTTTGGTAATTTAAGAGAATTTAAAAAACTTTGTGTCAATAAATTACATCAACGAAATATTATGGCATAATTTTGGCGAATATTCGCGTGGTAATATTATTCCATTTCAACACTAGTGGCTGATTTAAATTTCATAAATAATAAGTATTCTATTACGAAAGAAAAACCAATTAAAAACGGTTATCTCGCTCGGTCTGGAAAATCTCATTATTTTGTTTCGTCAGTTAGTAATAAAACATTTTAATTTTCGAAATCACCGGTAAATCACTCATAACTTCATACCTATATGTTGCATATAGTTATATTCTATAAAGTTCCTATATCCTATCATTTCCATTTGACAACAATACAGTGTGTTTGTTGGCAAGTTCTGAACTGCTAAGTGCTAAAGCGTGTGTTGGCAATACTGTAATCCCCATACATAACTCTTCGGATACAACTGCATGTTTGTTAATCAAATTCTTGACATCTTCGGGCAGTTTGAACTTGGTTTTAACAGTTCTAGACTCATAGAACTGCCAGAAGCCTAGAACCGCCAGAACCAAATTCAAACTGTCCGAAGAGTTCCAAAATTTAATCAACAAACACGCAGTTGTGTACGAAGAGTTCTGTATTGCCAACACACGCTTTCGCTTTTGCCAACAAACAAACCTACTAAATCAAACAAGCGACTAGGCCCTGCAGTCAGGGTCCATTCTGATTTGTTGAATACTCCATTTTGATGTCGTTTGACACACACATGCACACCTAAACGAACGTAACAACTAATTAGTGAACTCTGTATACTAATATGGATAGTTTGATAGCGATTAAAAATGGGTTTTGTATGTGGAGAATGTTCAAACACGCATATTTTCTTCAAGACAGGCAATAATGTTCACAAAATTAGAATGACTTCAGGTAAGGCTTGTAATCTAATTCTTTCTATAAAAGTCGATCAATTTTTTGACATTTCAAAATAAAACCTAATTTAATATTATTATTTGAGATATTAGGATGTCCACAACGCTAATGACCTAAGTTGTCGACGCGTCTATAATTTACAATAAATAAATTAGGATATCCAAAATTTATACAATAACAGTGTTCTTGAGAAATTGGAATAAAAAAATAAATTTTAATTAAGTTTTATTTTGAAATGTCAGAAAATTGATCGACTTTTATAGAAAGTCGAAAAAATTAGATTACAAGCCTTACCTAAAGTTTTCATTCTAATTTTATGAACTATAATGCCTGCCTTGAAGAATATGTGTTTGAACATTCTCCACATACAAAATCCATTTTTTAATCGCTATCAACTATCCATATTAGTATACAGAGTTCACTAGTTAGTTGTTACGTTCATTTAGGCGTGTGTGTCAAACGATATCAAAATGGGGTATTCAACCAATCAGAATGAACCCTGACTGCAGGGCCTAGTGGCTTGTCTAAATCAACAAGCAACTTTGAGACGGAGATATGTTCTATTTCTATCTGTGGACTAACACGCACCCACAGTATCATTAGTTGCGCAAGCGCATTGTGCATTTGTCTGCAGACAGAAATAGATATAGTTTTGTTTCAATGTGTCGGTTACATTTTTGAAACAAAGTGCCATAGAACCTGAACTTTATAGATATATTATGATAAAAACCGAAGACGTTTTATTCTTTATTTGATTTAATTTGTTAAATCATTCTCTCTCATAAAACAGTAACAAAAATATTCCTGCGAAAATAGAAACACAGGAACATTTTAATCCATTTTTATAATACACAGGAGCATGATTAGACCCAACACGTGTCGTCCAAAATGTTTGAAGAAAAACTAGTTTTGTCAATTTAAATTTGCTATTTGCAATATTTCAACTGATTTTTTTTATTATGGATTTTATTGGCCTTTGTTCTGTAGAACAGTTAGCCACGTCAAGTTATAACTGATTACAAATTAATTACACAAATCTGAATCAAATTTGAATCGGATTTCATTTTTTACGTAATTTTGTATATAATTTTCAAAATTGAAGCTGTACGTAAGTATATTGATTATTTTTTTGTACTCATTATTAAGAGAGCTTCCCTGAGTTATAAATGTTAAAGTTGTGCTGTTAAATTTATTTCGATGTCTAATTTGTCGACTTAGAATAAAATTAATTTTATCCTTTTTTGACGCTTAATCGCACCCTTAATTTATTACTAAACGTTGCATTATATTAAAACTCAGTCTTCGTGGTGTATAATTAAACATCGAAAGGAATAACAAAACGTTTTTTTTTTTAAATCGGTTCCGCCGTTTGGGCTATGCGCCTGATACAAAATAGCGTGACACACAGACTAACAGCGAGTGCATATAATGCTTCAGCTATTTTGAGGTCGCACCTAAAAATACCACTACTGAATTCAAAATGGCTAATTAATGCAGACCTGTACTATTAAATAACGGCAATTGTTTAATTTTATCTCACCCGTTTTTTTTAACTATAAAATTGATAACAAAATATTTACTTGTTTGAATATTTTTAAGATGCTTTAACATTATTAAAACTAATTAGTGCATAGTAATTAGAAAGATTAATTTATACATGCAAATAAAGTAAGGCCAATTAAATTTGAATTAGTGCTGGATGACTGGATCAGAGTAGGAAATTTCCCGCCGTACCAGCTGCACAAAAGCGAACTGTGATTGGTTGGAAGTGTTTTATGGAAGTTTTATTTCCCTACTTAAAAAAACTGTATTTTTAACGTCCCTGCAGGAATTGGAATTTTACAAAAAATCGAAAATTTAAGCCCCAACTAAAAAAATAACAGTTGTGACAAAAATGTTGCAGTTTAATCTTCAATTTTGGACGCAAAAAGCACAAATGTCGTTATGTCTAATAATACCCAGAATTGGCACACTCCAGTGACTTCACCGAACCACTGATCTCTAATAATTAATGGATAACATATCGACGTCACGTCCAGGGCCGAATTTACCCTAAGTGCCGCCCTGGGGCACCGTGAAAAATGCCGCCCGACACTGAAGTTTTTTTCACAATTTTGTAAATAAAACTGCAGTGTTCATAATTTTACATACATTCTTAAAAATGAGAAAAATATTTTATTTTAATTTATTAATGTTTTCACGTTTCAAATTTTGCCGCCCCTTAAATTTGCCGCCCTGGGCACTAGCCCCTAGTGTAAATCCAGCACTGGTCACGTCCCCTATAAATATGGTTACCTACAACGCTAGGTATGTAAAACATATATTATGGTTAGGAAAATGTAAAATCAAACAGCCCGCCAAAAAAGTCACTCATCAAACATCAATATGACGTTGCACAGGTCCTTCGCTATCCATTAATTACAGACCAGTGCACAGAACAATGAAAGAAAAAAAAATATTCATAACAAACAACTAAACATCAAAGATCCCTGAAAACCGTTCACAAAAATATATAATTTGTTCAAATCTTGTTTTTTATTTCAGGGTCGTATTCGCAAAGGTTTATTTTAATCCAAGTTACAGGAGTCAGTTATACAAAAATTAATATCAATTTGTAAAACTAACGTTGCAATAGCAGTATATTTATAGTACAGCAATATGCGCAAGCTTGTGTTTTGGCACCCTACTGACTTAAAATTTTATGCAACTGACCAAAGAGTATTGGCATGGAATTTTTAATTGCATTTTTATTACTAAGGAGAACGAAAATCAGACACGTAGCCAAGGGGGGTGGGTCAAGGAACTAAAGCCCCCACCCACCCCCCCCTCCAAATTTTATAAATTCTAGCAAATTTGTGCTTTTCTATGAAAAAGTCTTTTTAAATACATTTCCATTATAATGAATGTGTCATTTATGATCATAATTTTTCATGCAAGGAACAGGGCCGGCACGTGCGCCTGGTCGGACAGGCGATCGCCTTACGGCGCCATATTTTTAGGGCGGCGTATTTTTGTAGCAGCGGATTTTTCGTGCGGTATTCTACTTTTTAAAAATGATTATATTGTTCGAGTTTTCACCGATTCTTAGTTTTACCTTCTACTTCTAGATAAAAGATGTCGCCCAGCCGCTCGGCGCAAATACCATAAGTTGTAAAGGGGGTATTTACAAATTACAGGCAGTCAGGCAGCGTTTATTCGTGCACTGTATCTGTGTACGTATATATAGAATTACATTTGTTTTTTATTTGTTAAGTAAATAAAATATATCATCGGTTTATTAATTTTTTTAATATGTGGGGGGGGGGGCAAAAGTTGTATTCGCCTTAGGCGGCATATTTTGACGCGCTGCCCTGGCAAGGAATGTAATAATTAAACTGCTGAAAGTTTGTGAGATACTTTATTTATTTTTTTACTTTTAAGCTCCCCCGAAAAAAATTCCTGGCTACGGGCCTGACGAAAATTTGAACAAAGCTCTACAATCTGAGAAACATTTAACGAATAGATTCGTTGAATCGCAATAATTTATTAAAATTACTTGTTATTTAAATTATGTACTAATAATATAACGTCAAATGTGCTTTGTTGATAATAATTAGTTCTTATTACACTTATTACTAACGTCATAAGTACATAATTTAAATAGCAGGCAACTTTTATAAATAATAATAATAAATAAATAAATAAATATGATTCTACATGTACAACAAAATTACTTATTATATAATAAATTACTGCGCTTCAACGAATCGTTTAAAATTTCTCAAATTTTTGAGTTTTGTTCCAATATTTTTGTTCAGCATAATAAAAAAAAACCATGCAAGCATCCAACTCATGAGAAAGAAAGGAATTGTTAATTAAATTAGAATTAAAATTGTGTTCGTTGAATACGATCCTGGCATTTACAGAAGCTTTATCAAAAAATGTATACTTGAAGCTCAAATAACGCGACATTCACATATTTTTTAGATAAAAAAAGTTGTAATGTATAATTTTAAACTGATTTTGCTCAAGAAAATAATCTATCGAAGGAAACATAATACTCTTCCTGATATTTTTTATTTTTCTTTCTTTTTTTTGTGTTATTTTGTGTGTGCGGAACGACTATTCTCCACTACTTTTTAGGGTTCCGTACATTGGAATGAAATAACGGAACTCACTTTGTTTTTGTATAAAAATGATGACGATAAGGTCAACTCAGATTTTCTGACAACGCTTTGTAAAACTTAGCATTAGTCTTTTTTATCAAGTCACTGGAGTGTTAAACTTTCCCAAGCAAATCATGTACATATATTTTCTTTTTATATCGCTTCTTTAAAAACATTTTTATAATTATCGTTAATAAAAAAGCTGAACTTACATATAAAACCAAACATATACTGACATCGAAACTACTAAAAAACGTCCAAGAGGTAGATATGCTATTTCCCGTTGAAGCAGATGCAATAATACTATTGTTACTCACAAATTGCCGTATATTTCTATTACTGTACACAGTTTTTAAATATCTGAGTACTTCGCCCATATTCCAATTATTATCAGATCTGTAGCAACGCGGGCATTGCTGACTCGACGGATACTGAATCTTCGGGAATTGGGGATCTTCCGTGACGTCACCAGACAGTCTTTTATTGACATTATTGTGAGCGGCCCAAAGCCACAAGATGCTTGCATTTGGATTCGACACGCCTAACAGATTATCTTTGGCAGCCATTTCCTGGAAATGCTGACTGCAATGAGAACATCCAAAGAAATGTTTTATGTAGCCCAGCATTGTAGATAAAATTTCTTGACCGTCGTAATTCGGATTGTTGGCGTTTATTTCAACAGCATTCACTGTCAAATAATGAAACAATGACCACAATCCGCACGGATAACCGCGTTTTGTTGGACTGCTTCCACGACACCGAATCCATTTTTGAGGTGTCGCGTATACTGGATTCAGTTCCGCTTCTTGTTGAATTATAAAATTAAGCAAACTTTCGCCACTTATTTCATCAACAATGGATACCTTGTCACGCAATCTCTGAAGTAATGTAATCCCATTTCGCCCGAACGGAAAGTATTTAGAAAGAACAGTCAAATAACGTCGTAACGCAATTAATTTTTCACCACTGATCGTTTTAGAAACGGAAATTTCTTGTTTCAAAGAATATTTAATTACACTTTCCAGATCGTCCAAATAAAGTACATCGCCGTAACTTCTAATTTGATTCAATAATTTCTGTTCTTCTGAACGTTCTACAGTTTCTTCGGCTACATTTTGTATTTCTGTCAGCCACATTAAATTTCTTCCGATGCTGAAACTTTTCAAAGCATTTTGAAACGCTTCTCTAGTTTTCTCGAACGGCGTTAATGAAATTGGTTGGTAATTAGTTGATGATACGGCTATTAAACTAGGTATCGGAATATTTACAGAATATCTAAGAAAATTAATTAAATCCACGTTATCTGTGTAAACATATTTAACTGCAAGTTCCGTTAAAGAAGATGTGTCTAAAATTAATTCGTGGCCTAACAAAGATGTCCTGTTTTCAATTACAAACACTGTGTACTGGACAGTCGGCGGTGTCAAATAAAAGGCATTATTCAAATCAGGATACAAATACGGAACATCAAAATGTTTCGGCCAAGACGGAGTCGATCTTCCGTCTTTGACTTCATTTATCAATGTTTGTACTAATTGTTCGCGCATAATTGCGGTATTTTCGTTCACTTGAAACGCTTCTCCCAGATGTTTCGTTTCTTTCGTACTACTTGGATAATTTGCATGAAAAAATCTTATAGTCGGATATGCCATTATTTCAAAGTCTCTACAGATAGGATTGTTTTCGTCTTGAGCACAATCGATTGCACCAATTTTGACGACACTTCCCCAATGTCGAATGTCATTTGCAAATATTTTCCAGAATGGAGCAAATCTTTGACAATGACCGCACCAGCTACTGTAAAATTCAATTAGCCACACGTGTGGCTTTCCGTATAATTTTTCGTTAAAATTGTTTACTGTCAAAATTTCTATTTTATCGTTCACTGAATATAAACCTTTGTTATTTCCGATTGAAGCCGCATCTGGTATAGTCACAAACAAAGTAGACACAACAAAAAACGTTATTAGAAATTTAATACCAGTATTATTTGCCATATTAAAAACCTTAATTTTAAAATACTTTGTTTGACTATAAATAGATAACTGATTTTATAATTTTAATTTAATGTCAAACTGTCCACAGTAATTATCACACTACTCACTACGACGAATGCATCACAACTACTCGGGAATCGAGAAAACCCATTTGAATTTCATAAATCAGTACACTAATGACGTTTAAGATGACAGATCTCGGAATTTGTTGTTCCAATAGCCAGTGTTTCCAACCTTAGCCTATAATTTTTTAGTTATAATTTGTTATTACTTTATTTTTAATTTACTTTAAAATGATTTATTTTAACGTACAATCATATCCTTTTGTGAAAAATAAATTAGTTATAAAAAAAATTATTAAAACAAAAAGTAACAACTGTCAAAATATAAATTGCATAATATTAACATTGGTTAACGTGTTTAAGAATCAGAAGTCCTCAAACTGCAAAACTTATTTAAAAAACGCTTTCTTTCTGCATAACAAAAAGAGCGGTCTGTTTTTAAAATGATGCAAAAATTAGTACACTCTCAATAGTAATACTGTATTCCTATTGTTATTTTAGTTTAAATTATTATAAAAACAAAGTTTGATTACAGTTGAGCAAAAATGTGTATAATGAAGCACCCGTTTTAATTTTTTAAAGCATAAATATAAACTATATACAAAATCAACAATACTGATAGTTTTAAAAATTACATTTCTGTGTAATAATACATAATATTAATTATATGTTAAAATGAACATGTTTTAAAAACTAATTTAATATATATTACAAAAATAACACTGGTAAAAAATACAGAAGACAAATTTGAACACTTTTTTATGGCTTTGATATCTTCTCTAAAAATGCCATTCTTTTGTTTCGAACTTCTTCTGGATTTAGATTAGGCGTAGAGGGTGCAGATGGGGTCTTACATTCTAAACTCATAGCCATTGCTTTCCTTAATTGCTTCTCTTCATTTTCTTCATCATCATCTGACATATCTACATCATACTGTAGACTCAAATCTATAGCTTTTTTCAAATCATCATCGTCAACATTTATAATATCAGGATTTTCACCTAAGCTTAACTTTAATGCAGTTTCTAAATCTTTTTCTTCTTGAGATTTGCTGCTAGTTTGCGGTTTTGGTTCAGATGATATCGATACTTTCTTCACCGGAATTAGAGGATTAATTTTTAAAATACGGTCCGCTTCGCATTCCGGTAATTCTCCAGATACTATAAAGATTGAATATCCTTCCTTCTTTAATTGAGTTAAAAACAAATCCAAATATGTATTTGAAATTAATTGTGGTTCAGCTAACAACGAATTTAAATTAAACCACTGATTTCCTAGTTTTCGTATTGTGAACCAATGCTCCTTATAATTACAAATGAACGCTTGAGAATCCATTTGTGAAGGTGATGCTGTGGATTGTCTAGCTTGGTGATCTGTGCTGCTATAAGCTTTCAGTTCTAATCCCCAAACACACAATGCACTGCTGATTACTTGTACAGAAAAGTAACCGCTGTCATCCATATTACCCGATGGTTGTGCAAGAAACCTTCGATATTCTTCACTTTCCTCACCGTTTTCGGCCATACGTTTTCTTTCTTCATCGTCCATTTGCTGAGCTAAATCGCCTAATTCAACTGCTGTAAAGTATGAGCCTTGTAACAGTGCATTCAAACAATGCTGGGCACATAAGGATCCCTCTTGCTGAAAAATAAAATAAATGTATAAATATTTGAGGTTAACATGTTAAATGGAATATTCACGAAGTAATTTATATTTCTTACTCTTTCGTGGAAAATGCTTTCCATTTTTGCTTTCAATAATCATGAACTGTCTCAGTTACAAATAGTTTTATGCTTGTAAGATATCTGTCAGTTATTTGACATACCACCGAGAAATGTCATCGTCTCAGATCTTTTCTTTTTTGTTTATCATTCAACGGATACAGTGTGTAGGCGAGATAATTTGATAATTCAGAATTAGGTTGTTGTAAATTTATCGTAAAGTGCAATCGCGTTGTAAAAGATTAAACAGACTAAAAAAGTTTTTCATAAATCCAAAAATAAATTTCCCTTTGTAATAATTTTTTATTTCGTGTTTTAAATGAAACGCCATTACGGTCTATTCGTACGTGATTGGTTATAAATGAATTCAATATATTAACACAAACCAATCAAATTATTTAGAAAATTGCTCTGAACTACACTAGTACGCTCTTGTTTTCTAGATTGTGTTGACATTCAACATGGCGGCATGTCGTCAGTGCTGTGCTGTGTCGTGGTGAGTTTGTAAATACCTCAATTTTACACTAAAATAGCAGTTCACGAGTACTTTCAGTGTGATATAATATTCTTCTAATGACATCGTAAATAATGGTATCAATTTTATGTTATTGTATCTGAATTTATTGAGTATTTTGACAAGGAAGTATCTAACCCTTACATCTACAAGGCATCACTTGATCTTTTTTCCAAGTTAGATTCGGCATGTTAGAATGATAATTATATTTGATTTTAATACTCTGCCGTAAATTTGATATTGTAAGGAATTCGAGCAGTTGTTATGATTTGGCTTAAAAATGCACCTGAAACAATAATATGTACTTTCTTTGAAAGAAATTGTTAATATTTTAAGATGTAAGTTCTTTATTTAGAATATATGTTAATTTTTTACAGCTTGTGTAACTAATGACTACATAATTAGACTAGAAATTTGAAGTAACCAGAAATTATCTACAATTAAATGAAAAATTAAAGCTATAAATTCTTATGAGCAAATGTGAGTCAGTTGTATCTACGTTGAACGCAATCCGCACCCAGCACGCATTGAAGACATCTGAGGATTTTTATTTCCCAATTTAAAATTTTGTTTATAAATATAAATTTGTCGACACGTTATTGCAAGTGATTCATCGTATCGTATTGATAATTTTTTATATAACAAATTGTTCTTTTTTTGAGTATAATTGTATTTGTATATTGTGTTTGTTTCGTTATTATTATATCATCATCTCATTACGAATGAAGATAATTTAAGACTAAGGTATCTTATTATGGACACCTATTGCCATATGGACATTTAAATGCTGGGTAGAGCACCATTATTATATAAAAACCATTCTGTGATAATCGCTACACTTAAGTAAACGGAGTTAAAAAAAAAAAGTAAATCGTCGGTATTTAGACTATGTCCAACAATCCTCAGTGGAAATCATTCCAGCCGCCTTGCACCATGAATCAAGATCCCGCCATCCTCGACTTCAAATCAACGACAGTACCCAATAATGGAAAATCACCTCAGTCGTTCGGTTTTCGCAACACGACCGCGGCTGGTTTCGGAGGCGACTATCCCACATCTCCGCGAGAAAAGACTCCTCCTCCTCAATATCCTATGTATAACCCCCTCTTGCCGTTAACTCGTAACTCCGGAAGATTTCCTATTGGAACGTTTTCGCTCGACACTAACAATACATTCAACAGTAGCGGCGATGGTTTGACATCACCGGCCACCAATAACATATTCTCGAACGGGAATAGTACCGCCACTACAAATTCAAGCTATGATCCAAATTCATCAAATCAAGGCACAAGGGAAACGGGAATAATTGAGAAACTGCTACATTCTTACGGGTTTATCCAATGCTGTGAACGACAAGCAAGACTGTTTTTCCATTTTAGCCAGTTTAGCGGCAACATAGAGCATCTTAAAATCGGTGATCCTGTTGAATTTGAAATGACTTATGATCGCCGCACCGGCAAACCCATTGCCAGTACTGTAACCAAAATTGCGCCGGAGGTGGTTAGTAATTGAAATAATCTCCGGATTACTTACGTGCTAATAAAAAAATGAAAAATTTTAATGTTTCTTTTGTAGGTTTTGAGTGAAGAACGTGTTACCGGCACGGTCACAACTGAACTGAGAGCCGAAGGATCTGGCGGTGATACTCAAGGAAGAATTAGCTATGAAAATCGAGGCGAATGCTTCTTTTTACCTTACACAAAGGACGACGTCGAAGGAAATGTTACGCTTCGGTCTGGAGACAAAGTTAGTTTTCAGATAGCAACAAATCAACGGTAAATATCGCAGATACTGAATTGATTTAAATTCATTATGCTTGCAAGAAATTAATATTTTTTACGTTTGTTTTTAGTGGGAATTTGGGCGCGTGCCATGTTAGGCTTGAGAATCCGGCTCATCCTGTTAAATACCAAGGCGTAGTTTGTTCAATGAAGGAAAGTTTTGGTTTCATCGAAAGAGCCGATGTTGTTAAAGAAATATTTTTCCATTTCTCCGAAGCAAAAACAAAAGAGGAACTGAGATTAGGAGACGATGTAGAATTTATAATTCAAACTAGAAACGTGCGTTGAATTTCAGTTTAATTTTGTCTTGTAATTATGAGCTTGTCCGAAGTATTACTTAAAATTATTTTTAGGGCAAGGAAGTAGCATGTAATATTACGAAATTACCACCAGGGACCGTGGTGTTTGAAGACGTAGCTCCTGACATAGTCAAAGGTCAAGTGTTGAAACCTCTAGACCGAGGTACCAATGCTCGTCATCAGAATGATCCTCTGCCGGGTCGAATTCGTTACAGAGCTGCAGATCATTCAGAAAGCGAAGTGCCATTCGGCGATAAGGATCAAAAAGGAGACTTCACGTTGCGTCACGGCGATTGGGTCCAATTCAGAATCGCTACTGATCGTCGCGACCAACTTCAACGTGCCACTGGAATATCGTTACTCGACGAATCGTTCATGATGTCTGGAGAAAGAAGAGAACACGGTGTTGTCGCGGCTGTAAAAGATGGATTTGGCTTTCTTAGGTGTGCTGAACGCGAGGCTCGCTTATTCTTTCACTTCAACGAAGTGTTGGATATTGAGAATGATGTTAATCCCGGAGACGAATTTGAATTCACTGTCGTTCAAGATCAAACTACTTCGTTTTGCAATAGTCGTCAAAGCGGTATTCGTATGAAACGTTTACCTCCTGGTACCGTTAAATTTGAGACGGTAACGGAATGCAACGTGAACGGAGTAATTTCAAAAGAGATACCAGGTGTGAACTACAGTCGTAGTCCGACTAAATCGCAAAATGGACAGGCTTCGAATAATGGAGAGAAGACGCCCGAAAGTGGTATGATTACATACCAAATTAATGGACTGAAGAAAACAATTTGCTTTTTCCCCAAAGATTGTGATCCAAAGAATCCGCCGAGAACAGGAGATAAAGTTGAATTCGACATTTGTCAAGTAAAGCGCAATAAAGAATTGGTCGCCACCGATGTCAAAGTTATAGCACCTGTTAATTCGACACAGAATGGAGCTTTGAACAAAAATATTCGGTCTAATAATTTACCGTTGTGCCAAGGATTCATAGCTGCATTAAAAGATGGTTTTGGTTTTATTGAAACTATCGAACATGATCGTGAAGTATTTTTCCATTTTAGGTAAGTTTTTTCAAATTTCACTATAGGTTGTGTGCACGAAGCCAACTAGCGCCGCTAGCGGGCAATAGTGTACGATTGAACTATTTTTTATTGTTGTCTTATATCGGGAATTTTTTTAATAAACGATTACCATTTTATCTAGCTGTGTGTAAATAGTATAAATAGCATAGCATGAAAGGGTACGTAAAAATTATTGATTTTAAGTTTTTTTCTTCTTCAATTTTGACGTATAATAAAAAATAACTGATTAATTTATATCAGACATGGAGGTGTGCCTACACCTATGTCTATGGTTTATATTGACAGACGGAAATATAACCTAAAACCATGGCGCATGTAATCTTGCGGACCGAGTTTAAACGTGTAAAATTTATCAGATTTATAGTAATAATTTCCAAATAAGTTAGAAGTAAAATCATGGTTTTACTTACTTGACTTTTTGAACAATAATGCTCACTGACAGTTACGGAAAATTGCAGTTCAGAGTTTACAACAGATGCCACAACAAGCGCTCGCGTCGATATTATTATAACTCCGCCCCCCTGCACACAGTCTATAGATTCGTTCTACTGCTCTAACCCCGTTTTAATTAGAAAAATTAATTTTGTTAATACATTTATAATCAAAATTTTGTGACCATACTCACAGCACTACGTCATACTCATTTCTTTATCTTCTCTTTATTTTTTCGTTGTAATCCCCTCTTATTTATATGTATAGTTATCTAATATTACACATAGAAAAAAACTTAAATCGTCTGAATTATTAGTGTATTTGCCATATGGCACATACACTATTGGCGTCGGTCGGATGGCGGGACCTAGGGGTCGGAACAAAATTTCTCGACGTTTCATAACCTCCTGAACACTTTGGCACCATTTTTGGAAAAGTCTGTTTATATATGTATATATATATATATATATTTATATATATATATATATATATGTGCGGGCTATAACTTTCGAAAGAGTTAATTGATTTTGACGAAATTTGGTAGGCACGTTGAAATCCATCACCGCACGAAGCCTATTTAAAATGGGCCCAATCGGACCATTTTAAGGGTGGTTTTTAGGGGTTGAAAAATGTTTTTGGGCCCAAAAACGCCGAAAAAATTCTCAGAATCGTTTCAAAAATGAAGTTTAACCCTTTAGTAACGATTAAAATGTACTGCTAAAATTTTAATAAAATCGGCCCGACAGGACCGGACTTACAAATTTTATGAAAACACTAGTTTGGGGATAGTGCTTTACTTACTGAAGGGTGTATTTAATTTGGTACCGTGGTTGCATTGATAAAAATATTGAAATTAAGAAAAAAAATATTATTTTAAGGGATGTATTAAGGGGTTAAATTTTTTATTTTGTCCAAAAACAAATTTAAGTTCACATAATAAAGCCACAATGCCAGTATTAGCAAATACACTATATTGTCGGCAGGGTTTTGGCACTGCGACCCGAGTTTTTTTCTTTTTTGTGATCTCTTTTCTGTGTGTATAATGCAGTGAAAAGAAAGATAAACACTATGTGATGCACATAATTCTGTAAATCGCAACAAAAAAATTTGTCTGTAAAATAAGTTTTAAAGTTTGTCTACGTTATGTTTTGTAGTAATTTTGAAGGCGATGCAAATACTTTAGAGCTCGGTCAAGAAGTGGAGTACAATTTAGCAACACGCGGTTCTACTGGTAGTTGTTCTTCTGCTGAAAATGTTAGAATTATACCGAAAGGTTCAATTGAATTGCCCAGTTGTGATGGCGAAGTACTGGATGGAACTGTAGTCAGACCTTTACGTTCCGTAAATCCCGATCAGGACGAATATGCCGGATTGATTCAAGTAGTCGGCGATGGGCCGGAAGATAACGGCGCCGAATATGAGTTCGGAATCATGGGACTAGTCAACAAAAGAGAACTGCTTCAAGTTGGTGATCCGGTTCAACTTCAAGTCGATTCGGCGGGTCGCGCTTCGAAAATAATCGCCGTACGTAAAAAACGTAGAGCTACTGTAGACGCCATCAAAGGACCTTTTGGATTTTTGGCATACGAAGTTGAAGAAGGAAAAAAATTATTCTTTCACATGTCTGAAGTCAAAGACGGTGTTACATTACAGCCGGGAGATCAAGTTGAATTTGTTTTGGTTACAAATCAACGTAACGGCAAATCATCAGCTTGCAATGTTACGAAAATAAGGTAAGCAATTAAAAAACAATTTGGGGAATTCTATAAAAATTTCATCCGCTCAGGAATTTGCTTGGTATTCTTACGCTCCCGCTTGAACTACTTACTACTATTTAGGTTAAGTTGTAAAACAGCTTTATAAGCTGAACTTTGTCTTTTGGTGTTAACCAATAAAAAATATTATTATTATTACTATTTACCTGTGACTTTGGCCGCGCAGATTATCTCGCATTAAATGCTTTTACCGACAGACAAAAATTCTGGAAACGCGTTTTCCGGCTAGCTATACAAAATACTCGCGGCGTGGAATTCTGAATAGTGTTTTTAAAAATCCATTCAGTATTTTTAGATCGGAGAACTTTTGTAGTAATGTGCAATTCTCCGAGAACTTTTTTCTTTTAATAAATCAACAATTGAAATTTGTTTTTAGCGATGTGCAAGCAAGACCCGAAAGATTAATCAGCAGACTTCGAACGATTTCGCTCGACGACTCGGGCCCGAAGTTGACAGTGCTGCGACAGCCGAAGGGGCCGGATGGTTCGCGAGGATTTGCGGTCGATTTCCGCATTCCACGTATACCGGGCATTGTGATAGAATAACCGTCACAACGTCTGTAGCAATACGTTCAATAGTTGGCCAAATATAAATCGGCTTTAAGACAGATCGTCCCAAATGCATAATTCTCTCGAATCGAGTCTTTTGGAAAAGTCACAGTGCTTAATCGTATGTAATATTGTGCTGATTTAAATTATTTTGAGTGTTCTTAAAACGAGAACTTTTTAAGTGTAATATATAATTTGTCATTAGTTTAAAAATGTATCCAATTCATAAGTCATACCAATTCCAACAATATTATCGTTTAGGAATATAATAAAATGCTCAAATCAGACTAGTCATTGTATTACTACAAATTAAACCATGTGACTTTTTGAAAGATCTAAAACGCATCTTTCTTTCTTATTTTGATTTCGACACGTGTAATGTTATTTTGCAATCAAATATGTGAAGAAGTAAAAAGTTAAAAAAAAAATATTATACATAAAAAAAATATTGATTACAGTTGTGTACCGCTATTCATTGTATTACATAGATGGAAAAAAACAAACGAACACACCGACCGGGCATTTTTGTCGATCTTATTCGTAGCGAGATTTAGACGCGAACGATTGTTACGCGTTACAGTTTTACTATTGAATCTCGATAATTACGTAAAAATATTTGTCAATGAAAGTCGATCGTCCTTTGATGTATCCTGTGTCGTCTTGAATTGTAAAATTGTAATACGAGACATCGCCGTTTATTGAAGTCGCTGCTTTTGTTATTCTAGTAATGTAACAACCGTGGAAGGAATGAATTAACACTGAGGAATAAAGTTGGCTCTGTTATACACCAATATTAGAAACTAGATGGTATTTGTACATGTTGATTGATAAAAAAACAAGAATTAATAAAAATTCAATCGAACGCCCTACTTGCTGTAGTTGTTTTATTTTATAACTACTACAGATAAAGAAATTACTTGCTTATAAACACTGCTTACAAAAACCAAAAAAATGAAAATAAGTAAAAAAAAAATTATTGACAAATATTAAAAAAATAAATAAATAAAAATAAACAATGAATTTATTACTAGGAATATGAAATAAATACATTATTATACAAATCTTTTATTTGCTAGAAACAAAAAAAAAGAAAAAAATGGGGGTTAGAAAAATATTATCTCTAGGAGAAAGACTGCTGTAAACAATTTTACTTTTTATCCGTGATCATCAGCTTATATTTTTTTAGTCATTTTAAATGGCGAATATTTAAATTGTGGAATAGTTTTTTTAATAGTACCCACAAAAAATATGGTGATGTCAACATTCATTGAAATACGTATAATCTTTATGTATATCGCTTTTGATAATTTTTGGTGATGAAGGTAAGGTAAATTATTATTTTAGTGCAAAAAATTCGGAATCGTTGCAAATACTCACGGCAAAAAAATGCAAAAATTAAGACGAACGGAATTGATTTCTGAAAGTATTACTGGTTTTTTTTTTTTGATATTATTTAAACTAAATTTCCAAATTTTGCTATGAGTGTTTGCAAATAAAAACATCGATATTGTGAAAAAAATTTAATTTGAATGAAATAGATCTATTTAAATTTAGTAAAATAATCTAGTTTATAAAGAAAACACTTTTTTATGTTTCAGTGTTTCCTGCTAGTAGAATACTATTACTTAGGCACTGTCATTTTTTTACGGTTAATTATGTTTGTTACATGTGAACAATAAAAATGTAAATGTTTAAAATGGTTTTATGGTTATAAAGAAACAAAGACGACAATACTGTTTCACGATATAAACGATATATCTGTTGCAGACTTTCAGCATTTACATTTTTTTTTTGCTCTCGATGTGTATTAACAAAAATAAAGATAGTTACTTCTTACCACAACAGTTGTGGTAAGAAGTAACTATCTTTATTTTTGTTTTTATTCCAACCACAGTGCTACAGATTGTATCAAATTAAACCTGTGCATAGGGCATTCTGTGTGTAAGACAGAGATTGATACATAAAGCAATAAGTAAGAATGAGATAAATGATCGCTAATACGATGTTACGTGATTACTGTAAATAAATATGTAATACCGAACAACTGTCATCGTTGTTTTCTACAATAAAAATAGTCACTACTGAAATTATTGATAAAATGGCAATTTATACTGTTCGGGAAAAAATTCAAATAATTAAATGGTTTTATGGTGGTAATTCAACCGCCGACATAATAAAATTATTTGTAGCTGCCTTTGAAAATAGCATAGAAGGAGCGAAAAAACAAAGATGACGCTATTAGGTTGTATAAATATTATTTATTTACAGTAACGACGTAACATCCTATTAGCAATCATTTATCTCATTCTTCTTATTGCTTTATGTATCAATCTCTGTCTTACACACAGAATGCCCTATGCACAGGTTTAATTTGATACAATCTGTATATTTTTATCAATGTGTATTGCTCACATTTAACAAAGAAATATAAATCACCACACATCACATCTTTTAGTATATCTGGCAGTTCATGTTCATAATGTATAATTAAAAAAGTTGACAATCAGTTCGTAAAATTCAAATGATTATGATGGGATATTATTTTTTTTTATTGGCAACTTTTTTAAAAATGCGTTTATAACCTAAAGTTAAAAAATAAACAGTTAAATATTATAGATCTAAGCATTATGTACGAAAAAAAAACAAATGCCAGTATTAGGTTACATTTATTCATGTGTTTATTACGTCCTTCTTTGTTTCTTTTGTAGTTATTCTGTGATAAAAGTTTTAATTGTTGATAGATGTGGTTTTACATTATCGATCAATAATTTGACATCAGTTCTAATAAATCGCCTCGTTTATAAACACAGTTAATTTGCATTTCTTATTATATGTGTAAAAAAACACGGGAAAAAATCATGTTGCAGTAGATTTTTTATGTGCTTGTTGGTTCATTAAAAAAATTGTTTGTAATCAGTGTTGCCAAATGTAATTTTAAATCTGATTTAGGTAAAAAAAAAAACATAAAAACAAACTGCTTTCCGCTTTTGTCAGGGTTATGTGTACTGAACATTTTTAATGAATTGTAAATTATAGACGCTCGATATGAACATTTTTAAGCAAGACTAATGAAATTAATAAGTACATATTCTTGAAATATTTTATGTTAAAGAATTTTAATTGTAATAATCACATCTACCATACAATATTAAAACGTGATTATTCGTTTGCCATATGCCATTAGGGTAATTTTCAAAAGCAAATGGGGAATATGTATAGAATTTGTAATATTAGCCTTCAATTTTGGATGTTGCAAAAATACTGCATTTTAATTATGATAAAAAACGAGTTAAAACAAATAAAGTGCGTGATATTTAATTTTATTTGCTGTATTTAAATTGTACATATTTCATGGAAGAAACGCAAAATGAAATGGAAATAATTAGTCTACTATTTTAGGTATTCGAAAATTCTAAATTAAATTGATATAAAAATTGGTCAAATTAAATACAAGATGTAATTACTTTAAGAATACTTTTTGTGGGTACTTGGAGTTGTAATGGAGTAACACTGTATTATGCATATGAATCAAATGCGTTTGTTTAAAAACCAATAAATCAGGAACTATGACACTGTGTTTTAATTAGAAACATCTTTATTTATTTTTTACATGTTTTAACGTATTTTTATTATATTATTGTGTTAAATTAGAAAACAAAAGGGTATAAATCATTACGTTTATTAAAGCATTTTGAACCTAAAACTATTATTTCTGAAAACACTGGCTTTTACAGTTTTTTTTATCAATACAATAATTTTACAAGCAGAACTTTTCATTGTTGCAGTCACTGACACTGCACGTATCCATTAAATTTTAGAAACAACTGCACTAATCTCCCATAGAAGCAATTTAACGTTAACGTTTGACAGGTACATGTGGCGTCTATGGATGTACGCTAACTTCTATAAAAATTGAACGCTGGACATCGATAGATGCACGTTGATTTTCTATAGAGGTAAGATGCTAACTTTCGGAATATGGAATACGTACGCTAACTTCTATAGAAACAAGACATCTATAAGATGTACATTGCACGCTCATTTTTCTGTAGAGGTAAGACGCTACAGCTGTACACTAACTTTCTGTAGAAGCAACACGTCTATAGATGTACGCTAACTGTGTATAGAAGCAGGGCATCTTTAGATGTACGCTAAATTCTATAGCCGTTTATGGAAAAGTCAATTTCTGTAGAAACAATGATAAAAAAGTTGTTTTTATAATATGGAATATGCACGCTAACTTCTATAGAAACAATACATCTACAAGATGTACAATGTATATTGTACGCTTATTTTTCTGTAGAGGTAAGACGCTACAGCTGTACACTAACTTTCTGTAGAAGCAACACGTCTATAGATGTACGCTAACTTTCTATAGAAGCAGGACGTCTTTAGATGTACGCTAACTTTCTATAGCAGGGCGTCTTTAGATGTACGCTAACTTTCTATAGAAGCAGGACGTCTTTAGATGTACGCTAACTTCTATAGCCGTTTATGGAGAAGTCAATTTCTGTAGAAGCAGAATGATAAAAAAAGTTGTTTTTATAATATGGAATATGTACGCTAACTTCTATAGAAACAATACATCTACAAGATGTACAGTGTATATTGTACGCTCATTTTTCTGTAGAGGTAAGACGCTACAGCTGTACACTAACTTTCTGTAGAAGCAACACGTCTATAGATGTACGCTAACTTTCTATAGAAGCAGGCCGTCCATAGATGTACGCTAACTTCTATAGCCGTTTATGGAAGAGTCAATTTCTGTAGAAACAGAATGATAAAGTTGTTTTTATAGTATTGAGTAAAAAGCCAGTTTTGATTGTTTAAAAAATATTTTGTTGGATTGTCTTCTGAAAAACTAGGTTTCAGTTTCCTTAAGTATTGAGTACTAAGAATAATTTTTATTGTATGAAAATATTTCAATTCGCAATATTCGACATGATCATATAACGACACATTCATATGGGAATGTGCCTCTAGCTAATGCCTGATCAGCTGATGGACAATCTGCAATAGAAGAAAAACCAATTACAAATCCTATTTTAATATCTATTGAAAAAGGGACGACCTTTGGAACAGGATATTACATTGTCTTTGAACACCCTATATATTAATTATGATGCGTCTAACACAATGACTTCCTCCTCATCGGTAACATTTAATATTGTTACACGGATCAAGAGCAGTGGCGCTTCAGTTCGGCTGATGACTATTGTACTACCGATTTAGGTTCATTGGCGTATAACCATAGACAATAACAATAAGGCGTATGTATTAGCCTAGCGGCACTGACGAAAACTAATTGTGCCAACACGGCACACGGTGAATGGTCTCCAGGCGGAAATGGAGGGGATTGGATTGGGGCATCCCCGGCGAACGGCGACGCGCGTTATACACGTGTATAACTACGTTAGCTAATAAAAGTGTATTTTTACGGACATAAAAAAACGGTATAAATAATTTCCGTAACAATATAATAGGCTAATAGCATACACTTCAGACAGAAATCGTGATTCAAACGAAAAAAATATTCTCGTATGACGCGTGCGGCGTGGCATTTTGCCGCTGCTTTTTTGTTATTCTTTTCTATTAATGGAAGTAGTGTTTGTCAAATTCGGGTTAAAAAAAGTTGTGTTTGAATTTTGCCGCCCCTACATTTAGTATTTTTCCCTAGGGCCTAGCTAATATTTTAAACCGTTTAGTTCGGTACAGCTAGAGGAAAGAAAGGTTAGGAGAAGGTAGGCCACTTTATAAGCAAATGGAACAATTATTGAGCGTACCATCAGTGATATAGCAAAACCACTGAACGTTACTCGGCAATACCGCGTAACAGGCCCAGGCTGGTAAAAAAATCGGCCCAAGACGAGTGACGTTGCGCGGTATTGCAGTGATTTTCTGCTGTTTAAAGACATGTTTTTTAACGAAAAAGAAATTCTTCTGTTTCCAACTTACTTCTTTCACATCTTGATCCGTAGAATCCGGTTCCTTCACACCTGCATTTAAATCCTGGATGCTGCGACACTTGAATACACTGACCTTGATTTAAACAAGGTTTTGCTGAACAAATATCCCTTCGTCGTCCTAAAATTGTAAGATTTTTAAATATAACTTTTTAGTAATATTCTATAATCCGTTAAAAATAGGAATTGATTTTGGTCATCAATACTAATATACATTGAAATGTGGTTTATTTTTGTTTTTTGGTAACATAGGGGCCGGTTACATGGGTAATCGTCGATCGAACAAGCATGAGATTTTTTTGTGTGAAAAGCACTCATGAATTTTTTTTGACCTCAAATTCACCAGTAGACGCTAATTCAAATTTATTTATTCCTCAGTAAAATATAAAATATACAACTGTCTGTAATAATTATGCAAAAAGAGGATTTCTTGCCCATCTTGGAAGACCCGTGCTATGACTCTAGTATTACCTTAATAGGAGCGAAGCCGCTGGTAAAGGTTGGTATTTGTACAAATCTAATTACTGAAGTCGAGATTTTGTGTAAATATCCATGAGTTGTTAATATTGCGAGAGCTTGTCGAGGAATGATCATTTTCATCACAATACTTTCTCGAGAATATCTCGATAGTGATCTCGTCACTATCGACACTTTAATCTCGTCTCGAAATACAAGACGAGAAAATATGTTAATCTCGTATCGAGATGAGACGAGAAAAGTTTCGTCTCAGCGCACGCGCAACACTAAATTCCACGAAAGCCAAGCGCGAGGGAGAGACTCGAGTAATTTGTTGGGATTGAGAAATGGGAGGGCACGGGTCTTATCCAACAGGGGCCCAGGACGCTCCAGTGTCCCTGGCCAATCCGCGCCTGACGAAAGCTTTCAAAAGTTAGGCAGCAGTCACATGTATACGGAAGACGGAACTCGGAAATGCAAATGGCGGAACTTGACCAATCAGATTCTTTCCGTAATATTCAAACTTTACGGAAAGAATCTGATTGGTCAATCTCCGCCATTTGTATTTCCGAGTTCCGTCTTCCGTGCGTTTTCCGTGTACATGGGACTGTTGCCTTATATAGGGATCGACTTTTCAGGTAAGGAGCTCACCTTTTAACGCCGCCACACATTCTGTCCTGGTCTCATATCTGAATTCGGTAACACACCCGTAACCGCAAATACATTGGCCACTCTCGATCTTGCAGCCTTGCCGCGTTTCATTTATATCACAGCTGGTACACAGATGGACGATTCCTGATGATTAATACAGTAACATTTGGTATGTTGTTATTTTGATTTACAACTCTTTGGATGCAGAGCTAAAAATAATCTCCTTACTAATGTATTTAACAGTCATCATCAGAGAGAATTTAAAACTCATACTTCATCATTGTTTAATACATCAACAAAAGTTAAGCATTTAACTAATTTACGATCGTCTTCGTAGTAGTAGAGACGTCGGAACAGGGGAGCAGGCTGTCCCCCAAATTTGAATGGAGGGCAAGATTATCGTTGTAGATCGAGAGAAAGATAAATTTTAGACATTTATACAATATTATAAACGGTTTTTAGCTGAAAAAACAAGCCAATACATAAGGAGAACTCCAGTACTCTGTTTTTTTCTGAATGTCTATTCTGCTAAAAAATAAAACTCACTGAGTATTATAACCCTTGACCAAAATCTATAAATCTGCTTTGCTAAGATGCATCCCCAGATCCCTGCCCCCCATATTACATACTCCCGTGCGTGCCTCGGCCTACTATAGAAGTGAATTTTTGAAAATACTGAAAATGAAGTGAAAAGTTTGCTATTTTATAGTGAGTATTGCAAAAATACCATATATATCTCGTGCGTAATTATATGATTTATGATTCGTGTGACTGTTAAAACTTGCTGGCGCTCATTTTAACATTATGTCACTTACTCGTCAGTAATATACTAATCTACTATAATAAGATCACGATCAAAGATACGCAAAAACAACAAAATCGTTTCTGACTTTTAATAAAAAACATTTGCAACTTTGTTTAGGCCCATATATTGCACACTGATGAAACAAAAACATTGTCAAACAAAACGTTTTTGTTTGAATCTGTTGGAAACGGTTTTTCAAATGCTTTTAAATGAATTCAATGCACTCTGATCAAACAATGCCTTAAAACAGAACACCTACCAACAAAATGTTTGGTTGAAAGACGTTTTGTTTAATCAATGTGCATTGACGTCCAACAAACAAAATATTTTTGAATGCAACAAAACGTTTTGTTTGACAACATTTTCGTTTGATCATATGATAGTAACAAAGAAGATAAATTATATTACTAGTTATAATATTATGTAGGTACCTTTTTAATCGCGGAAGAGCTTTAATGAACTATCAATTTCTGTAATAAAACTATAAATAGCGAACGGGGTTATCAATGTAAATATTTAAAACTAAACTGTCCTTTTCAATATTTCAATGAAAATAGTGATATAATATTACGCTATCAAATTATTTTACGATAAATGTAATAATTAATTAATTAACTATTTGAAGAACATCTTTGACTTCCGTCTGCGTCATTTATATTTTTAAATCATATTTGTATAAGGTCATTTTTAATAGAAATTTTCCGTGATTATTATTTTTAGCGCGACATTTCTTTCAAAGAAATTTCATCTAATACTGTCATGGTTGGTAGTAGGGATATCAATATCAAGATTTTTAGAAAAAAAAATGAGGCACAATTCATAAAAGGAAAAAACCGATCAAGTGCGAGTAGAACTCACGCCACGAGGGTTGCGTACTGTTAGAACAATTTAATTAGCCTATGAGATTCATATCCCTCCTTTTGGCTTTGCCGTAGTTGGATAAAAAGTACCCATACGTACCAATTGATGGTGTTCCAAATTTCATCAAAATTAGTCCAGCAGTTCTCGAGTAACGCTGGCACGAATAGACATACAGACACAAAAATTTGGAAACGTGGTCTCACGACTAGGCATCATACAAAATGCATGAAAACCCCAAAAAAGCGCAAGAAAAACAACCTTTATTTTTTTGAACGAACTCAACAAAAACAAAAGTTCAATATGTATTTTTATGACATTTTTAGTTATGGAAAACCAGGAGGGTATAGTTCAGGGCCACCCTAACTCCATAACTACAGGGCTAAATGGGCTGTAGCCCCGGGGCGCCAGTCTTTTGGGACAACAATCTTGCTTGCACTCAAAATTCAAATAACTTTGTTTATATAATTTGTTTATTGGTATTATATAGACATTTTCTAGTTCTGAAACATGTAAAACTTCACCGGTCACCCTGCTCCCGGTTCCCCTCCCGTGTGTTTTCTTATGAAGAGGGGCGCATTATTGTTAGTGGCTTACGGGCAACAAATATATTAGGACGGCCCTGGTATAGTTAATGAGCGCGAACGGATTGATTTCTCAAATAAAAAGATGGTTGGAAACCCTAGTTAGCGGGTTACTACAAACTATTGTTATGTACTCTAATCTTGTAAGTTCTGACTTCTGAGTAATGAATACTTATATCAGTGTAATTTAATATAATTAGATTTACTGCATTACTTTGAATTGCCAGACAGCATTCTTATACTATAGGCATCAGCAAAAGTTTCAGGTTTATAAGAATATTTCAAGAATCACTTGTCAAGCTAGACGCAGGAAGATAATTTTATTATTATTTCTGAGATAATAGGTATTATCTAGCTTGAGCTATTATGAAATAATCCTTTAACACTTAAATCACTTTTCATTATATTTTTGAAGCTATGCTTCTTAACGCACGTTTGGCATTGCGTAGGTGAACTAAAATATAAAAAAACGTCACGAACGCGGCCTTGGAACGCGGCGATGCAACGCACCTTATTGGCTAGGCAACGCGTATAGTTGCTATAGTTTCTGTAGCTTTTATATGTAAATAAATTCAATTTTATATACAATGCGTAAGAAGCATAGCTTCTGTCGGGTGTCCCACAATACCTCATGCCTTTTTCATCTTAGGATTCATTTTTTTCAAAAACACATTTTATATTATCAAAATGCAGAGGGAGGGTGTTGGTATGATCAGAAAACTTGACTCTCGAACCAGTCAATGATATAATCACACTCATTATTAAACAATTTAATTATTTTTGGCATCTAAGCCATTTCACGAATCATCTTTTAGAGAAATTAAAGTAAGTAGTAACAACTAACAGGTTACTAGAATTAAAGGGATGCATTTATTAGTATTAACAAAATTTAACCCCGATTCACTATCAAATAATCACACCTATTATTTAAAAATTTGATTATTTCAGACACTAGTAATTTCTTTTAAAGAAATATTTAATAACAGGTTGTTAGAATCACAGGGAGGATATTTTATTATTATCGAACCGTTAAGTCAAATAGTCATACATATTCGACAATTTAATCATTTTAAATAGCAATATTTTTTCAAAATTTTATTCTTTCTGACGTCTTTTTTCACCCAAAGAGAAGCATTTAGCATCAGGGTATCAGAATATGAAGTATGTTTTTTTATCTACAACTAGCGGCTCTGTCCGGCTTCGCCCGGGTGCTAAGAAAGCCCGGGTGCAATACACTACTCACTCGCTTCGCTCGTTCACTTGAATATTGTAATTACATTACTCACTCGCTTCGCTCGTTCGATTTATATATATAAACCTTCCGTGAAAAATTATCTAACTGATGGTGAAAACCGCATCAAAATCCATTGCGTGGATTAGGAGGAGTTAGCGGTTATACAGACAGATAGACAGACGCGGAAAGCGACTTCATTTTATACTATGTAGAGAAGATAATGATTAAGAGTTGACCCCACGTATAATTATATATTTGTTCGAAAACTTACCGGTTATAGCGATCAATAAACAGATAAAGGTACCGTGTGCGGTGATCATACTGCTAAATATAATTATTTTTCTGCGGCAGCCACTCTTAAATATAAACAATATTGGCCTGAAGTCCAGATCCGGTAAAGTTTGACGATGCACTGTTGCCCTTAGAACAAAACTGTCTCTTGCGTCCGTTTGGATGCAGTTTGTGAGGGCCACTGTTAACTGACTGGTGATAACAATAATATTATAATGATGAGCAGATGGTCGTTGCCCCCTGCCTTTACCATGCGTTTTGTGTACAGGGTTCCCTACAGTACTGAAACAAAAAAAGAGCGTACTGTTACAAAACTGTTTTCTGAATTAGCGGAATAAATATTTATTTACAATAATTAAAAATACAATAACAATAAATGCAACAACAAAAAGTCAATTCTAACAATAAAAAAACTTAAACGGTAATTATTGAACTAAACGAGCCACTTAAATAACACTTAGCAAATAACTATATATACAAGAATTATTTATTTGTAATTATTTATGTCACTGTATTTATTTATGTATTTATTTCGCTGTTCAACACTGTCACAGTACAATCTACACTGACTGATTCCCGTTGACTGATCAATATTTATATCACTGATCCGCTTGATGGCACGACTCACCATTCACTGATCTCCGGTGACTGATCCACTCAACACGACACACTCCTGTTTATATACCTGCGTGCGGTATTGGAGGCAGTAGCGTGACTCTTGGGGTTTGCTACAGTAGGTACTTAATTAAGATTACACAGTAGATGTGAAACTCTCTAACTCACTCACCGATATTCTTTCGTGTCCTCTATCATTCACAGACACTAATACACTAAAAATTCACAGATTTCGCAATCCTTGCAACCATCGAGGACATTGGAAATGATAACAGCATATATGAAACATAATTAACTGTTTATTATACACACAATATTTATCAACGCACTGTTTAGTTTTGTCAGGAATAACCCTATTATTCTTCTGTTATATACGCGTTCACTTTTGCTTGATTACTTAACTTTTAAATGGATTTTTCTACAGTATTTATTAACATTTGCTCAAAAATAACATCGCAGATCGTCGAAAATACCTCTCAATTAACTAGACATGATATAAAACACATTTCGAAAAAATTGCACTTGTTCAATTTTGCATGATTGCTCCTCACTTGTCTTTTGGCCTTGAACGAAAACTCGTAACTCTGCCCCCATATACGAACATAAACATTTCCAATGTTAAAACAATGCAAATTTTAAGTAAGCGCCATTCAGAAGAATTTATAAAGGTTATATTTGCTTGTTTGCTCATCATTTTCTATTTTTATAAACCTTTGACTCGCTTTCGATTCGCATGCGGATGTTTTAATCGCAAGTGTTTAAATTTATAGGTTATCCGGCCTTTGTTTGAATTTAATTAAAATTGGTCGGCGATTTTGAACAGCAAATAAAAAGACCTACTTAATTAAGTGCCAAATGATCGAACTGAAATTCAGTATAGCGTTGCCATACGTCCGTATTTTTCCGCTTATGTCCGGGATTCAAACACTGTCCGGAATACGGTCGAAATTCTGACGTGTCCGGAATTTTTGTATATTCGATGAAAAAATAAAATATCAATCATTTCAGTCAAAATATTAGTTAGACTTAGGTATATAAGTATTTTTCACAGCTTGCGATTCCTCGCAAGATTTCTTCTAAATTTAAAATAATCTTATAGACATTTTCACAAGAACTTTCTTTCAAATTACATTGCGTTAGAAGCAGAAAAATTTCGCTCTACATTTTCGTTCTAGTTCCAGACCTGAATTGCAAATGCATATCCGCAGACTATCGTCCAACAGACAAATTCCTGGGAAATCAGGAATTTTCTTCGGAAATCTATTTTTTCATTCTGGTAACCAGGTAATCCTAACTCATCAGTACTGGTTTTGTTGTCAATTATTAATAACTCAAAATGGGAACCCTGATAAAAACACCCAAACCATAACATAACTATATGTTGATAAGGACATACCCCGCACTGTCTGTTATTATTATAGTACGCAGTAAATATTGTTTACATAAAAAGAGATTTTTTGTTTTGGTTTGATAACTTTTATATATAAAAAATAAAAAATGATATTTGTGATTTTATATAAATTTAATCTACTCTTGTCTTAAACAATGGAAAAAAACTGAATACAATCTGTATTGTATTTTTTTGATTGACCTTTCATTTATTGTTATTCTATCGAATTTTTAAATTTTATTGAATGATTATAGAATTTTCAAACGAAATATGCAATATAGTCACAATTTGTGAAATACAGAACTGTTATCCATTGACCTTGAGAATAGCCATATCTTTGTTCATATGGCGTTTCCATGGCTTTTCTTTTACAAGTCCCAGTTCAAAGATTCTAATCCGAGAAGTGGTAAATATTTTAATTGGATTTTCACTTTATTATTAAAATAATAAAAAAATATGACAGCAATTAAATGGAGGGAAAGGCGCTAAACTTGTGATTAATGTTATTAAAAAAAACTCGGGTCGCAGTGCCAAAACCCTGCCGACAATATAGTGTATTTGCTAATACACGCTTTGTGGCTTTAATAGGTAAACTTAGTTTGTTTTTGGACAAAATAAAAAATTTAATCCCTTAAAATAATATTTTTTTCTTAATTTCAATAAGATTATCAATGCAACCTCTGTACCAAATGAAATAACCCTTCAGTAAGTAAATCACTATCCGCAAACTAGTGTTTTCATAAAATTTGTAAGTCCGGTCCTGTCGAGCCGATTTTATTAAAATTTTAGCAGCACATTTTGATCTTTACTAAAAGGTTAAATTTCAATTTTGAAACAATTCTGAGAATTTTTTCGCTATTTTTGGGCCCAAAAACATTTTTCTACCCCTAAAAACTACCCTTAAAATAGTCCAATTGAGCCCATTTTAAATAGGTTCCGTGCGGTGATGGATTCCAACGTGTCTACCAAATTTAGTTCAAATCAATTAAGTCTTTCGAGAGTTATGCCGCGAACACACACACACACATATATATATATAAACATTTCCAAAAATGGTGCCAAACTGTTCAGGAGGGTATGAAACGTCGAGAAATTTTGGTCCACCCCTAGGTCCCACCATCCGACCGACGCCAATAGTGTATGTGCCATATGGCAAATACACTAATAAAATCGTCAGTTTACGTAAACGCACGAAAAATATTATCAAACAGGAAACACAACTAACAAATAGCCCGCTAGCGTGACCAAGCAGCCTTTGTGATCTAAACTCCGCCCACTCGCAGATTACGTGCTCTGCGAGCGCCTCGCTTAATACTTGCCTCGCCGCGCTGCTATGCCGCCTACCATGTCTTCCGAGAAACGGCTTTTGCGATCGCTTTAACAATATTTTTTTGGGAACCTTTTCAAGATGAAACAAAGTGCAGATTGTGACCCTAAATAGCCTCTATAAACCTGTTCATCCGATTTTGAAATTAGTCCGGACAAATAGACGAATATTCTAAAAACAGTTGTTTATGCGTAAATCATGTAATTAGCAGTCTAAACAGATTGGGTATTTATTTTGAAATCACGAACACTCATTTTTTTATATACCTGGAGCGAAAATAGCTAGCAGCGACATCGGACGGAATTTTATGAATTTATGTTTATTCATATTGAGTATAATAAAGCCTTTCAACTAGAGAATGAAATACAGCTTAGAAATCTACGACCTGTACATACGAATATAATGAGAGCGAGCATGTTCAAATAATAATTTGCATATGTTAGAGTAAGATAAGGAATTTATAAAAACGTAAAGAAAATACTTTTATTTATGCAAAAATATACAATATTAATATAATTTAAAATGTGAGTTCCTATGGCCTCGTCCGTTTGGAATGGATCCTTTTTGTCGTAATCTTCTGACAGCTTCACGTAAATGTTTCGGTTGAAGAGGACCCGATTCACCTAACTCTTCCATATAATCTAAAGCTAAAAAAATATAAACGTTCAGATAAAACGATTGTTTGGAGATATTAGAAAGCTGAGAAGATACAATACATACATTCTTCAACAACTTCTCCGACAAATACTTTAGCAATTCCTGACATTGCTATAACCACGTTCTGAGAAACAGAGCATCCTGTGATAGTTTGCATTAGTCTTTTTACAGCGGCTTTCGGAAAAGCTGATCTTCTGTACATTTCATATCGGTCTAGTTGTTCTTCTGTGAAGTTAGAAACAAGTACTCTAAAAAAATGCAAAAATTGTTTAATATACAAACTATAAAAAAAATTCGTTTTTTGCAAGGTTCCTTTTGATTTCTACTTAACGGCTTTTGAGTGAAAAATTTGTGAATTTTGGGATGCCTCCGTTTCAAATTTCTATATCGTCTGGAAATCGTTGTGAATTTCCAGACACATAAAAATTTTCTCCTTGATATTGTTACGGATCACCCTGTATATAAACGTCAGGCAAGAATTCCGAGAAGCGGTGCCTGCTTACTGAACAACGAGTAACTGCACGAACATTCTGGAAAACACTAGAACGCGCTGTGCTTAAGCCACGCAGATATATAAACAGCAGCGCGAGTGAGTGAATCAGTCAGTGAAGTACTGGGCGTTTATAAGTACGGGCGATAATAATAGTGCGAAAATAAATAAATCTGCTATAAATACAGTGATATAAATAGCGCGTCTGATATAAATACACCTGATAAAATAAATATTAGTGTAGTTAATTGTATATAAGTTATTGTTTACTTGTGTTGATTGTTAGAACTGACTTTTCGTTGTTGCATTCATTATTATTGTGTTTTTAATTATTGTAAATAAATATTTATTCCGCCAACTCAGAAAACAGTTTTGTAACAATATAATACTGATTAAAGGGCTAGTTCAGATACAGCGGAATCCGCACGAATGCAAACCACGCGGGGCTTATTTAGATTAGCGTAAGCATATTCGTTCATACATGCCCGCGAGGATCATCAATCCTACGCAGCTGCCACCAATTGACCGCCGGAAAATAGAACCGTGCGGCGTCCGCGCGGTATTTTATTACTATGGCGTGCTGTGACGGCGTTCAATTGCTTTGCGGAGGCCGCGTGTTTCGGACGTGTGAACAAATACAAACACATTGCTTCTTCGACTTCCATCTTTGAAATTAGTGTATTTTTCCGCAGTTCAAAACGCACTGATTCAGTTGTGTCTGAACGAGCCCTTAAACACGACGTTGTCTGTGCCTACTTCGTATTTGGCAGAGAGCGCACTCCCAGGATTAAACCAAACTAAAATCGATTCAGCGGTTTTCAAATTAACCGCGAACATAGACAGAACTTACTTTATAAGTTTATATAATAGATACCCAAAGACTTACTGCATTTTTTCTCTTTCCTCTTCTTCAATTTCTTTTTTAGTTTTAATTTCTTTCTTCTTTTCCATTTGATCGATGCTATCCCTTTTAATGAGAGACGGTTTTGGAAGAATTATATCTGTATCAAACGAACTTTCATGTTGATTTTCACTCAGATCGAAATTTCTCATTTCTAAGTTATTATCGTCCAAATTTGTACTATCAGTTCGATGTTCGGGTTTCATTTCAGAATCAGGTATGCTATCTAAATCTTTAAGAAGATTTTCTTCAATTGTCAAAGCTGCATCTCTTGAATCATCATCATCATCATCCATCATTTCTGTTTCACTATTGGATCTTGATGTGTTCAAATCATCAGCTAACTGCTGCATTACCATATCTTCATTACTTTTATTCAGATCGTTCGAATCATCAATTAAGCTCCTATCAGATTCCATCTCATCACTTTTAACAAACGTATCATCCATTCTTTTTACAGTTCTTCTAAATCGTCTATTTATTAAAGTTTAGGCTCGTCTGACAATATTATAGCAGTAGAATAATTTGATAATTGAAAAAAAAACTCTACATTATAACCGTGAAAAACAACTGTATTTACACACCCATTTGTTCAATTATCATAAAACTGTCACAATTTAATTGATATAAATGGTATTCTGTAATATAAATTAAAATTTTATAATTTAACCCCAAAATATTGACATTACTTATTGTGACATTTAAATATATTTCAAAAATTTGACAGCTAGATCCATAGACCTTCCGCCGACATCCAATTTTGAAATAAAAATAGCTCGCTGGTAGATTTTGGCTACGTTTATATATTTTATTGTTACGCCTACGCCTGTCATCTATGAAACAAACCTATAATGGCTATAATTTATTTTACGTCTTTCTGAAAACGTAACCTAAAATAATGTTTTTTCGTTTTTTTATTTGTGGATTATATTATTAAAATCAAGTTTTAAATGATGCGACAAAATTTTGAATTTAGGTGATGGTTGGTCAATTACAAAATACTCGTATACTGCGAGTATTAGCAAATATCGCGATGAGAGTATGGGCTATATCAGGTGCAGCATTATTGGGATGTTTTTTGCTATTTTGGGTTTATGGTGGTGTTTTGCCGTTTCTTTTATTAATATTTGCGACTACCGGTAAGTAGAATCTGTGAAAATACTTATTATTTCTTTTGCCTATCTGACAAAATATATCAATTTATAGACACTAATATATTTTATTAGGAATACTTTATCATGCTGAAGATCAATTACTATATCATCCAGAACTTCCATCGCATTCCCGCGTGTTTGTTCCCATTCCGACAATGTTCGGATTGCCATATGAGAATGTCTACATTAGAAGCGCGGATGGAACGCTAATCCATTTATTCTACATTAGACGGCCAGATGAACAAGGCCTAAAAGCACCAACGATAGTGTTTTTCCACGGTAATGCAGGCAATATGGGTCATCGATTACAGAATGCCGCTGGTTTGTATCAAAATTTGCAGTGCAATGTATTGTTGGTTGAATATCGTGGCTATGGTTTGTCAGAAGGGTCAGCTAATGAAGAAGGTATATGTATGGATGCAAGAGCAGCAATGGACTATTTAAGCTCAAGACGTGATGTCAATCACTCAGAAATTATTGTTTTCGGACGGTCTTTAGGTGAGACATTTAATCGATCAAATTGAATCTGTAACTAGTTGTGTTGCCTTTTCCTGAGATATGGAAAATTAACACGTAAAACGGTATCTTAATTGTTTGTTTATTTTTTTTAGGTGGAGCTGTTGCAATCGATTTGGCATGTAGACCGGAATATGCTGACAAAATTGCATGTCTTATTATTGAAAATACTTTCACTAGTATTCCCGACATGGCAAAAGTATTGCTGAGCTGGAAGCTATTGCAGTACTTGCCATTGTGTTGTTACAAAAACAAGGTAAAATGATCATTTTAATACACTTGAAACTGTATTATTACACACAATCAGGATTGGATGTTGTAATATAAAAACAAAATATTTATTTGTAAATTTGTACAAATAACAGTTTTTTTTTAAATTTCAGTTTTTATCGATATATAAAATCCCAATGCTCCGTGTACCAATACTGTTTATATCAGGCCTTGCGGATACATTAGTGCCTCCAAGAATGATGTCAGAACTCCACTCGAGGTGTAGCAGTGAAAGAAAACAATTAGTTCAATTTCAGACTGGTACACATAATGAGACGTGGACATGCCAAGGATACTACAGGACAGTTGCATTGTTTATCCAAGACATGCGAATGAGACAGCAAACGGTTCCGTCCAGTCAAGGAGAAAGCCACATTAAGAAATGGAATAATATTCATGACGTATGAAGTTTATAATAGCACAACTGCTTATATTATTTTTTATTATTATTCTGATTGTTATTTATTAAGCATGAACAATATATTTTGTAATGAAGTAAAAATTTTTTTTATTTAGTTCTTCCAAGCGATATTCCTTTAAATCGTTTTATTCTGCTTGCTTCATGAGATATATTGCAGGTTATAGACGTTCTATTATAGTTACTCTAAAGTCTAGACTATAATAGAAGCTTGACAACAAACGCCTGTCACGGAGCTATCTCACAAACGATAAGAGGTAGCCAGTTGAAATTTTCACAGTTTGTCTGTAATGGCATGAATTCTGGCAAATAATCAATTAATTTTAATAAATCAATGTCATGTTTACTACTATGATTACACTGTATACTTGCATTAAGCGCGCGTAGCAAGATAGCCCGGCTGGCTTAGTGGTAATAGCGTTAGAAAGATCGAAAAATCACTAGATCAATCCTGGGTTTCAAAACGCAATATATATATATATATATATATATATTATATTCACCAAATATTCTGTTAATATATTTCTTTTACTTTAAAAATATACTTTATTTAAATTTGCTATATTAAATCTGAAAAATTAAAAAGAACAAAATGACATACAAGTAAAAAAACTTTTTAAAAACAAAACTGTTGATTTTTTACCCCTACCTAACTCCTTATTTTTATTATAGTACAGAACCCTCGATGCGCGAGTCTGACTCGCACTTGGCCGTTTTCTTTAGACCGTATCTTTAATAATTGCAGCTTTTAAATCATGTTCTATAGATGTAACTAGTTTTTCAAGAAGATTTAGGTGAGCGTCCGACTGAATCGATTCAACAACAGTGCAAAACCACTTCTTCATTTCGTCTTTTTTCTCTTGTAAATTTTTGTTCTGTGTTTCACTAGAGCAAGCGTTTAATAATTTATATAGATCTTCAGGCTCTGCTTTTCTGGACTCGATATAATTATGTAGATCATCTTGTTCCCCTAGTTTAAAAAACAAACATTAATGAGAAAATGTATATCAACAAACCTCTATTTATATAACATATACATCATAGTGAAAGTACGACGCCTATTTTAAAAACCATTTTAAACTGTCTTGCATTCAAACACACAAGTAATGAGATAAACAATCAATATGATTAATTCCCTAGACCGTAAGGGTCTAGGGAATTAATCATATTGATTGTTTATCTCATTGTCTTGCATTGTTATTTTCTAAAGGATTTTACGCCACTGTAGTTTTGATTTGACCAGAAGTCAATCGAAAATAGTCTAAAATATTGATACAAGACGTTCTAAGGGAGGATAGGGAATTGCAAGACGGTGGTCATTTTGTTAGTTTTTAGGGTTCCGTAACTCAGAATGAAAAAACGGAACCTTTACAGGATCACTCTCGTGTCTGTTCGTTTGTCTGATCTCCCGCCCCCTTAACTCCAAAGCTAATGAGCCTAAAATTTTGAAAAAAATCCTAAGTCCTTAAATTCCCACGGAAAACGGTAAATTAGGCATAGAGCTGTACCAAGTGTATCAAATATACCATTCCAAATCTTCATGGTTTCCGGGCTTGTAATCCGTGGTCCGGTGGTATTTCTACCTCACGTTTCGTCTACAACTGCGGTAGACATTCTCAAAGGCAATGTGGCGAAACGTCAGGTAGAAATACCACCGGACCACGGCCTACAAGCCCGGAAACCATGAAGATTTGGAACAATGCCGGCCGTGAAAGCTTGCACACCTGGATAAATATACCATTGTTTGTGCAGTGGTACATGTGGAGCATACCACCATGAAGAGCCAGGTTCAAATTCAACTGACGATACGTGATTTCTTTTTTTATATAATGTAAACATTTTGGAATTTTTCGTTTCATTTTTGATTCATCAAATATTCTGTTAAAATATATATTTTTTTACTTTAAAAATATACTTTAATTAAATTTGATACAGAAAAAAAATCAAAATATAAGCAAAAAAATTTTTTGAAAACAAATCTATTTTTTACCCCTACCTAACTCCTTATTTTTATTATTGTACGAAACCCTTGATGCGAAAGTCCGACTCGCACCTGACCGGCTTTTTTTTCTTAGAGCTCCTCTGCCCGTTTATTAGAGTACGCAAACATTACAAAATAGCAATGGAAGTTTGGATCACTTTAATTAATTTCACTTATTTCGAAAATATTTAAGAACAACAATATACTAATATGATGTATCCTATTATTTTTTCTGATATGCACATTGCAATGTTATACTGCTTGTATTTTTTATGAAAAAATAAATTCATTTCAATTTCAATATTACCTTCATCGGTCTGATCTTCTAAATTTTCTACTGAGGTAGTAGCTTCTTGCTCCAGCATCTTACGTCCTAAGAGGTGGATGTGTTCACACATATTCAACCTTTTAGACGAGTCCAAGCAACTGCATGAATACTTATGAATGCATATCTGGCAATCTGAGCAAACTAACTGACAATCACAATGTTCCAATTTTTTATGTATTTCGTAAATGTCATTTTTTGCGTTATTCGAAGACGAGAATACCTTCCACCCATTGTTAAATTCCACCAAGTTCACATCTAATTCAATACTTTTATGATGCAACTCTCTTATTTTACTACAAATCTTTCCTTTATTTAAAATAATTTCTCGGTCAAAGAGTTTATTTTTAACGAACCTCATAATGCAAGTTACAGACTTATCCAATCGTTTAACGCGTTTACCTTTTAAATAAATGTATTTTATTGTTTCGTATATTCGCTCCAAATTCATATTGGTGTCAAGGCCAATATGTAATCTGTAACAGAAGGCCCAAGATTTCACATTTTTTCCATAATTGTCGTTGAAATAAGTGAAAAATTTTGTGGTGTCTAAATCTTCTGACGATTTCTTCAAGAATTCTTTCATCATGTTCAAAAATGCTATTTCATCTGTCTCTTGTAATAATGTTCGAAGATTTTTATAAATTTCCACCTAAAACAGATTTATCCTTAAGAACCACTGGCTTTAGAATCAGAATGTTATGTTTCCGATTTTGACCAAAATTTTTCAGTTTACTAAAAGAAGTTCACCTGTTTGTCTTTTGTCTTAATTAAATTGAGGTGCTTCCGCCAGGCCCGATCCACATGCCATGTGCAATATAAGCTGTTGGAAAAAAAAACTATTAAAAAGGTTCACGCGTAACTAATGACTCAAAAAAGCAACTGAACTTTTTAGCTTTTCTGATAAAAAAATGTAAAAAAAATTAATTATTTTAATTATGTGCGCTAAGTCAGATAGCACACCGTTAAAAAACATAATTTTTTTAAGCCAATCGTTAGTGCTGATTGCTGCGTTAGTGCTGGAAAACTGTGGAAATATAGAGGGTTGTTGCCTGTATGATATATTTTTCTATAACTGGCCAAAATTTCAAGCCTCAAAATTGGAATTCTCGTTAACCATTAAATTCGCGTGAACGTCCTTAAAGTAAGTATGTTAAAAATATTTAAAATACTCATACCGCAACTTTGCATCATTCATAACTCTTTTCCATGCGTTATAATAGGAGTCAGCCATGTCTGACATAAAGACTTCACAGCTTATAGCATGTCCAATTTTTTCTTTAATACATGAGAAAAAAAGGGTCATTGCTTCTTGATCAGAGCGATTTGAAATAAGGAATGCTGCTGGAAACCCCTCTCGTAGGTCATCTAAGACAAGTAATGTATGAAGTTCGAAATTGTAAGCGTTTAATCCAAGAGTGCCGTCTATGCAAACACAGTTTGAAGAAAATTCTTTCAAAATTTGGGATTGACCCTCATTCATGATTATTAAGACAAAGTCTTCACTTTTCAACTCCGGATGTTCACTTAAAGTTAAATTTTGGGGCTTGTAAAATAATACACATTGACTGTCTTTGACCCAAGCTTCAATACTAATGGCACTGGGACGCTTAACTGCTTCAGATTGCAAATTAAATGATGCTGCTATATTATGCAGGTCCTTCTTTGTCAATAAATGAATTCTTTGGATTGAATCGTGGGAAATGTTATCGCGCATTTCATCCAAAATATGATCAAAAGGGATCTTCAGGGCTATTTTCGCAGCAATTTCTTCTCTCTCCACTGTGGTTAAGCATAAATGGCCCAAATCAGCGGTATGTCCAACATGTGTTTTAACATAAGTGACACGGTATTGACCATTTGGTAATTTCACTATCTTCATCTCTGATGGACAGAATCCTCCAATTTTCCGGCTTCCTTGGGTTTTAAGGTGCCTCTTATTTTCGCCTCTTGGTTTATAAACTCCAGATCTGTTACATATATAATAAATAGTATTCTGTGATTTATATATTTTGTCTCCTTTTTCTTTGACAAATCGCGACTTAGAAATTTGTTCTGTTGAATTTTTCCAAACCTCAAAGTCTTCTTTTGTAGAAAACTCAAAATTTTCAAAGCACATTTCAATATTATGACTGTATTTAAAATGATTATACAACTGGGTCTTCGAGGATTCGTAAAAACTGCACAGAGGACACTTTTTAGCAGGTTTGCTAGTAGTTGAATCATTTTCTACACCATGGATTTTTTGATGAAATGTTAAATGTTTTTTATGATTAAAGTTTTTTTTACATATTTCACAACTAAAATTGTAAGTTTTTTTATTAAGGGGAGCGATTTCGTCGAGATTTACCTCATGAGTTTTTTTATGAAATATAAAACTGTTTTTATGATTAAAGTTTTTTTTACATATTTCACAAGTAAAATTGTAAGTTCTTTTATTAAGGGGAGCGATTTCTTCAAGCTTTCCTTCATGAAATTTCTTGACGTGTTTCCGCAAATCATACAAACGCTTAAACCCTGAATTGCATTCACTGCATTTGATATCATTGTAAGTTTTTTTATTAGTATTGGCACAAAGTGGAGCTATTTCGTCGAGCTTTCCTTCATGAAATTTCTTGACGTGTTTCCGCAAATCATACAAACGTTTAAATACAACATTGCATTCACTGCATTTGATATCATTACGATTCATGGTAGAACAATAATAAAATTATTAATGTCAAAGAAGTTTATATACAAACGAAAATAATCTTCGAAGATAAAATATGAACGTACAAGACATCAGAGAACAGATCAAGACATGCTGACAAGTGACACTGACAGTTGACACACAGTGTTACCAGCCTCCAAAACGCAAATCAACACAACACGTAAATATAAAAGCGATTTGGTGACATATGTTGGCAGCACTAAACAAGTTAAAAATGTGTTCAGCGCTGCCAACTAAAGTTTAATGTCACCAACTTTGGTGTCACTTTCCTGTGACATTATTTTTGAGGTTATGAATTGACATTTATCACAGAGTATCGTGTTAAATTAAAAAATAAACATAAATTTGTAAATATTTCATTCATAATATTCAGTGAAAAATGGGAAAACAAAAACGTGTACGTCATAAATATCACTTACCTGCTGTTAATTCAAAAGTTAAAGAATACGTCAACAACCAGTCTTCTAAAAATGTGACTGAAAGTATCAATCAAGAATGGAAAATAGATTCGGCAGGGATTTCCGAAAATGTATTTTCTGGTATAAGTATCAATATCAACAATTTGAAAAAAGATTTGGATTTCGATACAAAAAGTTTCAAGACATTAAAATCTGAATTGGCAGTCGATAAGCCTTTATCGAAGAAGGAGAAAATCACTTTACGACATGAGTTTCTTCTTAAAAAGATAGATACTGTACGTCAAGCTCGTAAAAAGTATAAGGAAAAGAAGAAAAGGCAGAAGACACCTGTAACAGGTGATATGGAGCCACTTTTAGAAGCCCTACCTTCGTTGGAGTCATTACTGCAACCGAAAGATCAAACTCCATTAACAAGAATGAAACAAAAAAAAAGGAAAGCTATTGCTTCAACACAGAAACGGCGAAAGAAGACGATAAGACAAATAAACTTACATAAAATAATACTGAAAAATCCTGATTTTGATAAAAGTGCGTTACAGTTTATAACTGAAAATATCGTGAGTGGTAACTCGGAAAAGTGAATTTATTTTGAACCGGCAACTGAGTTTTTTTATTTTGTTATTTTATAATAATTTGCTTTATAGCACCATTTATTTGTGTGGACTTTGGTATAATCATGATATATTGATAATTATGAAAATATTATAGTATAAAAATACAATTTTGTTAACATTATAATAGAGTTTATACTTGATAATTAAAATACAAAAGCGAAAAAAAATTGCTATAAAAATTTAGTTTCAATGTATTTATTTTCTTACTAGCGGCCCGGCCCGGCTTCGCCCGGACTGCAATACACTACTCACTCGCTTCGCTCGTTCGCTCCCGGGTGGTACATTACTCACTCGCTTCGCTCATTCGCTTGAATATTATAACTACATTACTTTCTCGCTTCGCTCGTTCGCTCCCGGGTGAATTTTTCCGATGTTTTAATAGTTATTCTGGCGTGTATGCTGGTAGGGATGAGCATCGATGAGAAAACATCGAACCATGAACATCGGTGCATCCGTGCTGGAGAAACATTGGTCTCTAACACATCGACTGTCATTTCAGTGCAAAACACTGCGATGTTCTCTCAGGAAAAAATCATTTTAAAAAAGTAATTGTAGCGTACACATCCTATAGATTATAGGAACGAGCTCCTAGGGACCCGAGCTGGTCTTGCTCGGCCGGTGTACAGGCTACTGGCGGATTCTGTTTAGACAAAGAGGTTAAGAGTGTTCTCTAAGAACGACTTGTAGACGTGTCTCAAAATCAACAATTAGCAATTCCGCGTTTATAGAAGACGATTGATGCACGAGAAGCCATTGCTGGTTACGCATCGATGTCAAAAGACATCGAACATCGAGTGAGTGGAAACATCGATGTTTCGAAAACATCGGAGCGCATCGATGCTCATCTGGCCTAGTATGTGGGCGATATTTCTCACATTGCTGTGATAAAAACGTTTATAGGTATATAATCAAGTATACCTACAGTTCATGCACTTATATGAAAGTCCCGATGATTAATTTTTATGAATTGTGTACTCAAAAACACTTACAATCCAATATTGAAAATTGATACGACAAATAAGAAAATATTGATGTAGGTATTGTTTGCAGGAAAATAATTTATTTACGTCGATGCTTCAGAATAAATAACTCCTTCAGGACCTGGAAATGTTCATTGTTCAAATTATCTGGAAGTATAATTTGAGAATAAAAACAGGGCTTGACAATAATCAAGACTATAGGGATGCCGTTATTTATGGTGGCGTATTCATCCCTTCACACTTGTTTGCTAAGACATCCAAATCCCAGGTTCTAATCCTGAGAGCTGGTGGTTGGGTTCAATAAATAAAAAAAGAAAATAAAAACAAAAAATGTGAAACACAGTTTTTTTGTTTTTATTTATTCAAATTTACTTATCCAAGGGTGTAATAAGTAAATAATTTTATTATTTGAGAAATTTATTAAAATTATAAAAAAGTGTTACAATTTACAAATTCAATGTTGACGCTACGTAGGTGTGCCAAAATAAACATGACTTGTTGGAAGACTTATTTATTGTTATGTAATTAACACTTGTGCTTCATTTGGCAGCATCTATTTTTCTCTTAATTAACACATAAATATTTGCATAACAGGATATTATTATCTTTATATAAAAGATCTTTTTGCTCTTCTTACCTATTTTCAAAATGTTTCCCATTACAGCAGTATTGATTTTAATTTTCTCTAATGTTATCATCGAAGCTGACGATAAGAATTTAACGGAGGTATCATACCGTAATGAAAAATGTAAGTACCGCAATTAAGCAAACATTTACATATGTTAATTTACGGTAATTGCAGATATGTCACAAGTAACGTCCGTTGTGAATATTTTTATTTAAAATAGATAGATAGATATAAACTTTATTCTGTTAATACTGTATACCGTGCGAGTTTTTTCAAAACGTACATAGGCTGTTTCCCAATTTGAAATCGTGGTATAGATATTGTTAGAAACTATGGAAACGAATGTTTTTATTTACAATATTTATTATTATTGAGTTGTGATAATAAATTTTATAAGTTCAGAGATTTATTTAATATTTTTTCTATAAAAAATGTACACTGTGGAAGAAAAGGTTCGTATGTACAATAATTTGTATTCTGGAGGAAATAGTTGTCGGCAAGTCTCTACGTTATTTAGTGTGCAGTTTCCAGGCAGAGTAGATAGATACCAACAATGTCTATACCATGATTTTAAATTGTGAAACAGTCTATGTACGCTTTGAAAAAACTCGCACGGTATACAGTGTAGAATGCGTCAGTATAAAAGTATACAATTTAAAACTTATGATTAAAAAATTCCTCGACAGAGTAAAAAGTTTTCTGTAATAATATAAATTTTAATTTCTGTTTAAATTTGGTGACTGGTAAATTTTTGATCTCTTGGGGCAACTTATTAAACACTTTCAACATTGCATTGACAGGATCTTTGTTGACCGTAGTCAACGACGTGTAATCAAGTCTAATACGTATTTTATTACAGTTCACTAAACGTTTCGTGTACTTATTTTTTGCAGTTTTTCCATTTTATACCGTAGTACGATTTGAAAACACACAGTGTATTGGTGTATGTAAATTAATGGGTACGTGCTATACGAGACACGAATGTAAAAAATATGGTGGAATGGCATCAGGATTCTGTGCTCAGAAACTAGGCGTTTGTTGTATCGGTAAAAATAATTTAATATTTTCGTTTTTACGTTGTCGGTCAGTTTTTCTAAAAAAGAAACGTTTTTTCAACAGCTCAAAGAACTTGCGGAGGAACATCGCATCTCAATAATACGTATTTTCAAAATCCAGGTTTCCCTAACGCTTATCAAGGGGGACAAACTTGTACAATTACAATTAGAAGATGCAATCCTAATATTTGTCAGGTGATTTTCAATTTTTGTTAATATAGAAATTTCGGAAATAAAATAAATGTTGTGAAAATTTTTATGCAATTCGGAACGTTTGCGTTGAATATTTAACGCTAACGTAGAGTGGAATACAAAAGTATTGTGTTATTGCTTCGAATGACAAAGTATTTCATCGGTTACGAAACTTAAATGAGCCATTTTCCTGAAAGTAGTTCTTTCAATTATCCACGAGAGGCAGCAATTGTGGTAGGTACAAACATTATTTATTCCCCATTAGTGTCGTGTCATTTTAGTGGTATAACTTAATTATTAAATTAATTAAATAATTAAGTTATACCGCTAAAATGATACGACACTAATGGGGAATAAATAATGTTTGTACCTACCACAAGTGTTGCCTCTCGTGGATAATTGAAAGAAGTACTCTCAGGAAAAGGGCTCATTGAAATCGTGTTTGAGAGTACATTTCAACTGTTTCTGCTGTAATTTGTTTTACTTATTACTCAATGAAAGAATTTGCGCTTATAAATTTGAATTGAACATTATTTACTTATTTGAGTTCACTGTCATTTCTGATGTTCGTGGATTTGTGTTTAATAATAAACGAAGCTTTGTTTTGTGGCCAATACAGTTTCACTTCAACTGCGCGTAACGGTTACACACGCACTCATTTTTAACTTCCCATTGGAAGTTATTGTAATGGGTCCGAAAATCGAAATCAAAAAGGAAAAAAAATTTTATGTTTCAAGGTCACTACACTATTTTTACACTACTTTTAGAAAGATGTCTGTGTGTGTGTGTGTGTGTGGACGTACGTACGTATGTGTCCATTTCTTTCTAAGACGAAATCTCGAGAACGAAAAATGATATCGACTACGTTGGGGTGCCAATCGACGCGTATTAACGTAAATATGATCTGAAAGGAATTTTTTTAAAATCGGTTCAGCCGTTCTTTTTTCTTAACCAAATAACCTCCAAAAAAGTAGATTTTACACAATATCTCGCGAATAAAAAATTATATCGACTTCGTAAGGGTGTCAATCGAGGCGTGTTAACGTCATTTTGATCCGACATAAATTTTATAAAAATCGGTTCAGCCGTTTTTTTTTTTTTTTTTTTTTTTTTTTTTAATTATTGATGTTTTAATGATTACTTTTCTGTGTAATATCTAATTTAATTATTATTATTAAATATTTATCAAACTGGGAAGTTCGTCGTGTGGACCTCAAGGGTCGCACTTTAGTCCTAATAAACGACCCACCTCACGGCTTGTTTTCGTTTCATTTTATTGCGCAAGTCGTATTTTACAACAATTAAAAAGTAGGACTCGCCAAACTAAACTTAGAAACATTGCTTTAGATTTAGAACATTGTTAGTCAAATATTTGGAAATTAATACAGTAGAATCCGGATAGAACGACTTTCAAGGGACCAGCGACATTATGTCCTATTAACCAGACGACGCACAAAGCGGACGCATAATATATAAGTATATGAAATCTAACTTGAGTTTGCATTTACGTCGCTAAAAACGGTTAGTCGTTATAAACGAAGTCGTAATAGACGGACTCTACTGTAAAAAATTGAAATTCGAAAATAGGCCTTCTCTAATTACCTACACTGACATGCGAGCAAAAATGTAGATACAAAATTTCTTAATTGAAAATAGATTTTCATGCACCAAAATACGCATTGATTACTTCTTATATTTCAGTTACGGTTGGATTTCTTAGATTTCAAATTAGGTCAACCGAATGGTGATGGGATGTGTATCAACGATCGATTCACCGTAAGCGGTGATGCCGGAAATGTCAGTACTATATGTGGTGATAACGTAAACAGTCACATGTATGTTAATTTTAATGGTGATTCGCCTATTTCATTGACGATTCGAACATCGTCACTGTTAAATATAGACAGGCGATGGAATATTAAGATCTCGCAAATACCATGCGATAGCCGATATAGAGGTAGGTTACTTAAAAACTATAGAGAGCTTGAAAAAACATTCTGAATGAACCGACTGGCTTGCTATCTAGTCAGCAGCAGTCATTGACAACCACTGAAATATAGAAATTATGGAACGTAAACTGACGCGCTGCTAGCGAGTAAAGACAGACAGTTAATAGGGCCACCTGTCTTTGTCGTGCAGTCTATTAAGACTGTAGTGGAACAAAGACAGGTGGCCCTATTAACTGTATCTGTCTTTACCCGCTTTCCACGCACAGCAAGATATAGGGACAAAAATAAAGATAGTTACTTCTTACCACAACAGTTTTATTGATGGATGTACATTTCGAAAGCTATGCTTTCATGTTCAGCAAACACTATACATGTATAGTGTTTGCTGAAGATGAAAGCATAGCTTTCGAAATGTACATCCATCAATAAAACTGTTGTGGTAAAAAATAACTATCTTTATTTTTGTTTTTATTCCAACCACAGTGCTCATATATTTTTATTAAGATATAGGGAGTAAGCTTTCCAGCATTACTGTATTTTAGTGGTGACAATTTACTATTGCCTATGTTACCGGATCATCTGTGAACACGGTATGCGCGCGCAATCCAGGTAAAAAAGATACGTGAATTGAATCAAGCGTTTTGTAAGCATTAAACTTTTTCCAGCGCCAACCGGATGTCTTCAGTACTATACCGATTTAATGGGAACAGTTAAAAGTTTTAACTACGATACAGCAGCAAACTCACAAATGAATCAGCAAGGTGTAACTGGCACAAGAGAAATAGCCAATCAGAATTACGGTGTTTGTGTTGAAATGGCGCCAGGTTATTGCAGTATCGAATGGAGTCAAGATCCGAACGATGCGTTTTCGTTTACAGTATCCGGAGATACGACAATGCCTGTTCCGATGACTGACGCTCTTAGTGGCGACCAATGCACGACCGATTTTGTCATTGTTCCAAACGCAATGGACGGTGTTAATCCTCCGGCCGATAGGTTTTGTGGTGGAGGTTTCACTACTAAAACATGTAGGTTTCTTAAATTTGTTACCGAATTATTAGTTTTTAGGGTTCTGTAGCCACTAAGAATAATTAAAATTTCATCACGTCCGTTCGTATGTTACAGCTTTGTAATTGTTTCATCTTTTGCGATGAAATTTTTTAAGACATTCCTTGGACTGAAGAATCTGTTCAAAAGTTACTCGTTAGAAACAAAATCGGAGAGAAAATCAGTTTTATGATATAGTCAACTCGCACGCCCTGAGTGGCAATCATTTTGTTCTTTGACTGGTCCCAGTCCTCAGTCCAATTTTTTTAACAATAAAAATAAGTACCAAATTTTTTTTAGTGATAGTTTTTTTATTTTTTGGCTGCCAGTCGGCCTCGTAAGGACCTGACATTTGTCAGGTTGTTCGCCGATCCTGTCTGGGACTGATGGTATGGGATCGTTAAAGAGGAAGTTATATTTCTTCTACTCGTAGTCCTTAGAGAGATAACTGAGGATAATGTTCCTGACAAGCGCGTTCTTTTTTTAAATAAGGTGCTGTTTCAAAAAACCTTAAATTAACAGTATTTGTCAAGGGGGAAGGTGTGCCCGGCATGTATCACTTAATATAGAGATAGATTACACACTATGAATTTGGGCTTGAGAATAGCCGAGCGTGTAGCAGTGCTGTTGTTTACATGGCGTTGCTATGGTTCCTCTATTACAAGTTCCCGGGTTCTAGCCCGAGAGCTGGTAAAAGTGTCAATTGGATTTTCAATTTATTATTAAAAAAAAAAATGATGAATTGAAAATATGAATTGGTGCTAGGCCCAAATAACCTTAGCTGTTGGTGGTCTTTAAAAACACACACACACACTGTGAATTTAGCGAGCTTTAAGCGAAAACTTTGAAACGTGAGGAATTTATTGTATTTTGTGAGGTGCATAATTAACTATTTTTTCTACAGAGATATAGGTACTCAACATTACTTATTTTTTCAGCAAATTTGAAACCGTTCGTTCTTTATGTGGTTACGGACAATGACGAAGCACTGGATGTAGCAAATCACGGATTTAAACTTAATTACAGACAAATACCATGCTAACAATTATTGACTGACTATTTTATTTATTTTAGGAATAAAAGTTACATAGTAATATTAGTGCAACTGAAAATTTGTGATCCAAAACCACACGTGTTTTTTGAAGTATAATTTCTTACGCGAGTTTTTTAAATTATTTTATAGTTTCATAAGCATATTTGTACATTTTTTATGTGAAACAATTACGATCTGTAAATAAAAAAATATTTCTGTGCTTGTTATTTTATTAACAAGATACGCAGCTCTTGTTTGACAAATAATTAACACATTTTGCAAAACTATGACTTATATAGTTTTTATAACGGTTATCTGTAACTAGATCATTTTACAATTATTACAGTTCTGGCTCTAATACTAAAAAAAACCAAAAATGACTTTTGTTGGAACTGCGTTGATTTTACTTATAATTTGGGGTTTAATTGGAGGTAATGAATTAAAAAATTATTCATTACGTCATGGAAAGTGTGAGTACTTAATGTCATTAATGAATTTGAATCGGCGATTAATAAAAAAAATCGATTTTAGTATTTCCGTTCTACAACGTTGTCCAATTTGAGAACTCCGTTTGTTTCGGCAAATGTAAATTAAATGGCACTTGTTTTACTCGATACGAATGTAAAAAGTATGGAGGCTCTCCGTCTGGTCCTTGTGCTAAAGGTTTTGGTGTTTGCTGTATCGGTGTGTATGAAAACATAAAAAACAATAATAATTTAGTCACTTCTTAACCATAACTATATCAATCAATTTCGAGAGCTATATAGCCGATACTCCCATCTTCAGCAAAAACTAAACTCAGAAGAAATGACTATATGGTTGTTTGTTACAGTTTCCAAATAGTGATTTTTAGAAAGAATCAGTAAATTTAAAGTTTCTATTTTATTTTTTATTATTGCAGGGGCGGATCCAGCCGCTCTGTTCAGGGGTGGCGTTTTGGGGTATAATATTATTATAGCAGGTAGCCTGTTCTGAGAAGAGAGCAAACAAATGAAAATTGTTCCAGTTTTATGATAGACAATTGCTGCACTAAAAATGTATAAACGTGGGCTAGCTTTTTTATTCCAAGTAAAATTTTTCCTATTTCCGTGTCTAATTAAAAAAAAATTCACAGATTTCGCAATCCTTGCAACCATCGAGGACATTGGAAATGATAACAGCATATATGAAACATAATTAACTGTTTATTATACACACAATATTTATCAATGCACTGTTTAGTTTTGTCAGGAATAACCCTATTATTCTTCTGTTATATACGCGTTCACTTTTGCTTGATTACTTAACTTTTAAATGGATTTTTCTACAGTATTTATTAACATTTGCTCAAAAATAACACCGCAGATCGTCGCAAATACCTCTCAATTAACTAGACATGATATAACACACATTTTGAAAAAATTGCACTTGTTCAATTTTGCATGATTGCTCCTCACTTGATCGCGACACCGTTGTCTTTTGGCCTTAAACGAAAACTCGTAACTCTGCCCCCATATACGAACATAAACATTTCCAATGTTAATATATCCAAGGCTTCGGGGGTGGCGATCGCCACTGACGCCACCCCCCCTGGATCCGCCCCTGTATATAATTCGACATCATAATATAGCAAAACTCCTGTCTGCGCCGGATCTAGACTCTATAATTATTTGCCACTTTCTTTAAAAAATATAGCAAGCCTACATCTATTTAAAAAAAATCTAAAAGAGCTCCTACTTGCTAATTGATATTACACTGTGAATGAATTTCTTTCTTGTAAATTTTAATTAACCTCTAATTGTGACGCAATTATGTATTTTTTTAAAATGATCTAGTATTTTTATAGGTCACTGACGACTGATAAAAATATTTTTAACCTTGAATTAAAATTTTAAATGTAAAAAATAGTGAAAAGCATGTTAAATAATATATTAAATTATTTTTTATTAATTATTGTGGTTGATGCAAATTTACTACAAACAAATAATACTAACAATGTTTCAGCACAAAAATCATGTGGTGAAGTAACACATTTAAATAACACTTATTTTCAAAATCCTGAATATCCTTTATCAAGCATTGGACCTAGAAAATGCACTTTAACAATCCTAAGATGTAATCCAAATATCTGTCAGGTATGTAGAATGTGTTTTGTTTTCAAAAATAAAACACAGTCACATACTACTAAGTACATAAAATAATTTCTAAATTTTCTAAATCAAGGAAATTTAGTAGTGACGATGAAAGTTAAATGCATAGGATTCGATTTTTAGTTACGGATTGATTTCTTAACCATGAAATTAGCTCAACCAAATCCAGACGGTCATTGCGATGGAGATGCTTTTACGGTAACTGGTGGGGCTTCGGATATCCCGACAATATGTGGTGAAAATATCAATCAACATATGCATGTCGACTTCAATGGAAATGCTTCGATACAGCTTAGTGTTAAATTGAGTGGAAATACAGATCTCGCAAGAATTTGGAGTATAAAAACTACACAAATAGCTTGTGACAGTCCGCAAAGAGGTATATATATTAGTATATATTATAACCTAACGTGTTTGTTTGTTTGTAAATGTAACGCATCGGACTTATACTAGCGACATCGGACGGAATAAGTTAGCAGCACCAGTGTTGCAGCTGCAAAATTTGCGAAAATTCTGTCCGATCTCGCTAAATGTTAGCATCATTGTATTTTGTGACATGATCAAGAGATGATTAATATTATGCTTTATTTTATTATTTTTACTTTTCATTTGAACTACTAGATTCTGCCCACGCCTTTGCTCGCGAGATCGTCATAATTTAATTTCTTGTTTCCCTTCTTTATGTGAGCATAATTTAGCTTACATATTTGATCTTTTCTCGTCATAAATCGAATAGTTACAAATCAACCAAATGTTAATGGGTATGCTCATTGGATACTTCTTTTTGAAGATTTCCATTAAAATGACGGACGCGCATGCGCACAGTCTATTTTTAGGCTGTGCGTCCGCCTTGCATCATTTTGATGGAAATCTTCAAAAAGAAGACACTAACAAACACACTGTATTTTTGAAATTCGTTCGTTTTAGCTCCAACAGGGTGTCTCATGTATTACACCGAATTAATGGGAAGAGTAAAAAGTTTTAATTATGGATCACCTGCGAACACAGAAGTTAACCGCGAAACCGGCGCAATTGCTACAAGAGAAATGGCCAATTTAAATTACGGCGTGTGCGTTGCTATGGCACCAAACTATTGTAGTATCGAGTGGAGCAGAGATCTAAGCGATCCTTACTCATTTACTGTGTCGAGTGATACTGGTGGACTCGGAAGTGATGTTGTAGGGATTCCAGAAGCTGAAATACAAGGAACCGATTGTCAAACTGACTATATTGTTATACCTAGTCCTATCGTTAACGGGAATCCGTTATTAGTCGACAGGTTTTGCGGTAACGGATTTGCAACTAAACAATGTATGTAATTTGACATTACAGTCAAAGCTGTTACGTTAGAATTTGATTCGCAATCAAGGTTCTGCGAGAACTTTCAAAAGCTTGCGACAAAAAAGCACAACTTGCCACCTTTCAATGTTATTTCTATTGAAACTAGTATTATTTTCAATGGTATAGCTTTTGGTAAACAATCACGTAGCCAACGATTTGATGGATACAAAAACCAATTCAAATAAATTTCGATAGTAAATAAAATATTTCACTTCATGGTCAAAATTATGACGGATTGACGTGATATTTGTGCACAAATACATACAAATCAAACGTTGCGTGTACAAAAATGTGTAATCTGACAATGTGAAAACTCGCAGCTTTGATTGCGGGTAAGTTCGGTTTTACGCTCGATTGATCGAGCCGAGCGAACAGATTTTTGGTCACGTGACAACCGAGCAAATCGAGCCATCTAAACAATTCCGAACGTAATCTAGCAGATTTTTCCAAACGTCAGAATAAAATGGCGCCAATAATTTAAATTCTTATTACTAAAGTCGAAATATATTCTTTATTGCACCTCATTTTGATTTAATTCAACATTGTTATAGTAATAAATCATGAATCACAATTTTTTTCGTTTTATTCCTTTATTTTAAAATTAATAGTAGTACTGGTTGTTGATTTTGTCGACCCATAGATATAATAAATATTTTATTTAATCATTCTGTGCGATATAGACTTATTGGTTATTACTATTCTTTGAATAAATATTATTCGTGTATTTTTACCTATTGAAAAATTACCTCATATAAATAAACTTCGAAATTTATCCATTCTCACAACAAGGGTTTCCGCTCATTTTTAAAATGAATGCTCTGAAGTTGGTTAAATCTGCTTGCTCGCTCGCTTTCCTCTGAGCAAATCGAGCGCGCTCGATCTGCTCCAGATCTTAAAACCGAACGCAGGATAGAGATCTTTCAGAGCATATAAATGTTAAATTCGAACGTATTAGAGCACTCCGATCAATCTGAGCGTAAAACCGAACTTACCCTGTATAAGATAGATCTATTCAGTTAGAGCGAGAGAGATAAAAACAACCCAGCTGTCACAACAATGCGCAGAACGGTACACAATAGACCTATCCAGTTAGAGCAAGCGAGAGAAAGAGAGAGTTAACCGGTGCGTGTTTCGCTCTGCGCATTGTTGTGGCAGCTGCGTTGTTTTTATCTCTCTCGTTTGCTCTAACTGGATAGGTCTATTACTGGTAAAGTAAAATTGGTAATGGACAATATTTTTATGGTTTATTTTTAGCATCTTCAAAACCATTTGTTCTGACTGTAATTACGAATGATAATGAAATTGGGGATGCAGAAAATCGCGGCTTTCAATTAATTTATAGACAAATACCTTGCTGATGAATTGAAACGATTTTTGAAATAGGTCACTCAGATGTATTATATAAACAATTTCCTAATATGCTTGCCACATTTTTTTTGGTAACTAAATAAATAATAATGATTTTCAAAATAATTTATTTAAATTATATTAAAATTGAACAATAAATATTAACCACTAACTTCGACTCTTCCTTTATGATCTGTCACATTGTTTTTCATTTCATTGTACCAAGGTCCGATGTTCGAATTTTTGAGTATATCTTGAAATGCATCGCAGCCTTCAATGCTGGATAAAATTCCATAAACGGAAATATCAGATAAATTTGGTTTCGAACCACCCATAAATGGAGTTCCTTTCTTCTTTAAAGCTTTTATCCAATAATTACATTCATCATATAATGATTCTCGTACATCGCCCTTCAAACTGTGCCTGAAATTAAAATTTATTTAATAGTAGATTGTATGTCTAGATACGTAATGGGACATATTACGGCGAGTGATGACAGTATGTAAAAACTCGCTGTTGCTCGTTTTTACATTCACACGAGCCGTAATACAATTACGTACGAGACAAATATGGTATTTTTTGCCATACCCAATACAAAATACCTACTTTTTACGTAATTTTCAAAAAATTCTGACAGTTCATTTGCGTCGCCATCTTTTCTTCTAGTGTGCCGCGAAGTTCGTGCAAGTAAGTAATGACAGGCGCACGCAGGCGTATAGAGCGAATTAACAGAAATTGCCATGGCAACCGTTATTTTCTGCGCTAGTGCAGAAAGTAAATCATTTTCGGCACACTTGTCTGTTAAATGGGTTATTAATGGCCGCTATACATACATCGAAAGTAGTTATTTTGTAGTGGGTATGGCAAAAAAGAATTTTTCACAATGTCTCTATTGAAAATTCGATTTTCAGTACCTGTTTAGCGGGTTGAAACTGAGAGTTTTAACCCTGGTTGAAACTTTTCAGTTGTCGGTTTTCTCTGTTTTTTAACGTTGTTAAGAGAGAGATAGAGCGATTGAGTCGCGCCAATTTCAATTTGCATATAATACTCGAAAACGTCAAAATGACAGACATAACCCCACGTAAATTTCACATGGATCTGACGGATCTAATATTTTTGTGGCTTTTTTACGCGCCCAAATTGCAGGTACCTCAAATCGAATTGTCAATAGTTGTGAAAAATATTATGTGTTTACTCAGAACGAAACACAGCGAATGCAACGCGTGTGATTTGCTGCCCGAGGAATTTCAAACTAGTTGCAAACGCTGTGTTTCGTCCTTGGTCATGCAATAACGCTCAAAAAACAATTTATATTACCTTTTTTTGAGTCTTTTTCCTATCAACCACATAGCGAATGCTCCCACATAAATAATTAAGTATCGTTCCCAAGCCGGAAAGTTTTTCTCCCATTCACCAACAACCGAAAACCAGTTGAATGCTTGAAGCGCTTCTTGGTGAGTACGATAAACGTTCGGCGATAAAACGTGAACTAAAGTTTCATCGGCCCATTTACGCCATTTTCTTTCCTCTCTATAATTAATTAATATTCCAGCTATTATTTCACGTCGAAGGTTTTTGAACATGAGAATAAACGAGATCGTTGGCACGTTCTTAAGTTCTAATCTAAGAACTGATTATTATTAGTTTTATGAATAAACTGACAAGCAAATTGATATTTTCAATTTACCAGTTCTTAAATTAGAACCTAATAACTGGTGGAAGTATTAACTAAATTATTAATTTATACTGAAGAATTTTAGGGGTGTACTGAGGGCATGAGGTGTTTGTTGGTAAGTTCTGAATTTCCAAAGCGTCTGTCGGTAATACAGAACTCTTCGTTCAAACCTGCGTGTTTATTGGTCAAATTCTCGGATTGTTTGAACCTGGTTTTAGCAATTCTAGGCTTCTAGCAGTTCTAGGAGCCTAGAACCGCTAGAACCAAGTTTGAACACAAAAATAAAGATAGTTACTTCTTACCACAACAGTTTTATTGATGGATGTACATTTCGAAAGCTATGCTTTCATCTTCAGCAAACACTATAGCATAGCTTTCGAAATGTACATCCATCAATAAAACTGTTGTGGTAAGAAGTACCTAACTATCTTTATTTTTGTTTTTATTCCAACCACAGTGCTCATATATTTTTATCAAGTTTGAACAGTCTAAAGACTCCAATAATTTGACCAAAACAAACACGCAGGTGTCCGAAGAGTTCAGTATTGCGGACAGACGCTTTGGGAGTTCAGAACTTACCAACAAACACACCTAATGTTAACCGAATGTGATTATATTAAATTAATAATAATAATATAAATTTCTCTGGCAAATGGCGGCTTAAAAAAGGTTAAACATTTTCTAAGTAACTTACAAGACATCTTCCTTAGTTCTATATTTAGGAAACGCATCGGGGTACATCAGAAAGTATCGATTTAATATTTCCTCTTTCTTTAAGCCAGTTTCATCAAAGTACGTTATGTTTGGATAAAATTCTACGAATTCGGGCAATTCTTTTGTACGATCTTTTATAAAAGAAAATATTGCCGAAATTATCATCGAACTATCATTAAGTTGCTATAAATAAATGAACAAAAATCAATTAAACAAATTAAGTAACTGACGTAGTATGTAAGATCTGAAACATTTTGAACGCATAATACGGCGAAATATAAACGTTTATAAATGTGATAAAATCCTTATGAATACTTTACTGAAACTTGAAAGAACTTGAAGAGGAGAAATATCCCAGGCTATAATTTTTATCCTGGTGCTTAGAATTTCAGAACATGTTATTCAATCTTACAAGGAATTATTAGTAAAAGTATAATAGTTAGACACCAGGGTTTTTTAGGTTAAAAATTATGAGTGGATAGTGTGAATTTTTATTAATTTTGGATATTTGTAGTTTTTTCTTTTCTTTTTTTTTGTGTGATCGAATGTGTGTTTCAAAGGAAAATTAAGTAATAAGCAGTTGATTTGTCTAAAAATTGACTTAAAAAAACTTTTTAACAAAAAAAAAACCTCCTTCAAAAAGCCACTAAAAAGAGGAAAATAATGAAATTTTGAGGTCTGCGCCAATTTAATAAAATATGAAGTCGATTAAAAAGTATAGTATAGTGATTAATATCTTCTTTTTAACCAACTTCATATTTTATTAAATTGGCGCAGACCTCAAAATTTCATTATTTTCCTCTTTTTAGTGGCTTTTTGAAGGAGGTTTTTTTTTTGTTAAAAAGTTTTTTATTTTTTACTTTTAGTGTCAAAAAGTGACATTTACCTTAAAGGAATCACACGCCGTTACTAACTTTTATTAAAATCAGCCGAACTACTGAACCGATTTTGATGAAATTTCTATGGGAACAATCTGAAAGTATATCCACTCAAATAAAAAAAAAATTTCCAAATCGGTTAATGACGGAGTTCTGAGGTAACAAACATAAAAAAAAAAATACAATCGAATTGAGAACCACCTCCTTTTTTTGAAGTTGGTTAAAAACCAGGTATCCTGGTTCAACTAAAATACTTTTACCAAATTTTCAATTCTATATCTCTGACTGATGGCGCTCAGATTCTAAACTTTGTCATCCCCTTTATCGTAGGTATTTCAGCGCATTTACGCTCAGTTGTTTCACGCTTAAACCAATCAAATTCATTACCTGATAGCCTTTATCAGCTTTTGCTAATATAATTGGAACTTTTTTATAACTTGACCACTTGATGCTTTGTCTCAAAACAGGATCAACTTCAACAATGTCATAAGAAATTCCATAATAATCTAAAAACGCCCTTACTTTACAACAGAAAGGACATGTTTGGTATTGATACAGCGTGAGCTTTAATCCTGAAGGATCTGTCGGATAAATTATCTACATATAAAAATATCGTTAGTATTTTATTGAAAGTGAAATATTTTACAGGCGGTCTTAGTCTAAGAAAAAAACTAACTATATTTTTTTAAGATATTTTCCAATTAACGACTCTGTAAATCTCTTTTTACGAAGTGAACTGTATCAGTACAGGACCTCTCTCTATACAGCCTACATGACACTCTTATGCAAATAGACTATAAATTTTCCCGGAAATTGATATCTGATTCTGTGCAGTTAGAATAATTTATTCAGCCTTGCATTTTTGTTTTATGGCGAAATATGTGCGAAAGTTGAAGACCGCCTGTTCCTAAATTTGAAAAAAAAAATTACTGACCTGTCGGGACGGATTTATTTTTGGAACCTCTTTAAAATCCAAAAACGGAATTTGCGAAACTTCGTGTTCCATGTGCCTACTTGCTTCGTTCATTTTATATAACGTGTAAGCAGTACCTATTGCTGCACCCGCTGTTATTCCTAACAATCCAGTTTTGAACAATTGAAATTTGTAAAAAGGAATTTTAGTAGAATAACTTGTATTGCTATAAAAATGTCGCACTAAATTCATGCTACGCATATTGTGTTTACACTTAAAATTATTCACATATTTAGTCAAAATATGTCCTTGAAAATAACATAACCGGTTTAAGGAATTCATATTCTTAATTATTATGTACGTTTTACGTTTTAATACAACATTTTTTGAACACTTATTTTTAGACACAATTATTTACATAACCTCTTTTTAATGTGACATTACGTATGCCGCCATCGTTTGACATCTCTGGTAAATGTAAATGTAAGGTTATAGCGTGATGTTGTCTTTAAAAAATAGATAATTTTGATTATTTTTTCCACATAAATACTTATAAAAAATGAAAGTTGGGCTTAGAGACCGGTTTAAGGTATGTTGTGTCAAAAAGTGGTGTAATTTATCAGTTATTTCTGTCAGAAGACATTTTTCTAAAAAAAATTGTCAAGTTGCGTCCGACAATGGTAAGTGTATTTGCAAGTAGATGGCGGTAGTATATTGATATTCATTTTTAGGCGCGATCTTAGCGAAGCTAGAAGCGCCTATATACACTCGCTTTGTCTGTGAATCTGTGAATCTGTGAGTCTGTAACGGATTTTTTGTATCAGTCGTACAGCCCAAACGGGTTAACCGATTTTAAAAAACTTTTTTTTGTTCGATTCCTCTCAGGGTCTATTTGATCCTAACGTCGCCCGATTTTTGAATTTTGGCCCCAGAGGGGAGCAAATTAGAAAAAACGGTGTTTTTTGCTTATAGTTTGCTCAATTTAAGTCAGATCGATTCGAAACCTGTCTTAAACGAAAGAGCAGAAAATTTTAGATAGATTTCATGTATAATATTGTGTCAAAACAGTTTTTTTATACAGATTTTTATGATTATTGAACTAAATAAATGCGACTTTATCTAATAAATCGCGAACTTGTTTCGGTTGTCCTTGTCTGTTGCACAGTGTGATATGGATATTGGAAGATAGCGTATGCTCTATCTTATATTGCATTATTTAAATATAGTTATTCAATTTTTTGACTGCTGATGTTTGAATTTAAGTTTAAAAACCCTGGCCTACTGAGTTAAAATGACGTGTAACTAATTATTGACGTCGATCGGATCGGACCAAAATTTCTCGACGTTCATCATACCTTCCCGAACAATTTGATTTTCTCTGTCTCTATGTCCCTTTGTACGCTTATAACTCGAGAACCACTGATCCGATTTACATGATTTTTTTCAAGTAAATAACCTCTTATGCGACTGCGAGTTTTAAAATATTCTGGCATCACGCAAAAGCAACCGAACTGATTCTCAAATAAAAACTATGTTCTGGCATCACGCAAAAATAAGTAGGTTGTAGATGCTTTGTTTTTTAAACGGTGGTTTTATTTAGCTTGATCCCGTATATTTGTTACAAATCTTGCGATCGATTGAGTTGAAATTTTGCACACATGTGTAGCTCCGGTGACAATACAATATTATGGTAACTAGCTGACCGGCCCGGCTTTCGTCCGGGTGTAAATCATACTTTTGAATTTTCACCCACTTCCTATGATCCGATTGAGTTGAAATTTTGCACACATGTGTAGCTCCGGTGACAATACAATATTATGGTAACTAGCTGACCGGCCCGGCTTTCGTCCGGGTGTAAATCGTACTTTTGAATTTTTACCCACTTCCCATGATTCGATTGAGTTGAAATTTTGCATACATGTGTAGCTCCGGTGACAATACAATATTATGGTAACCAGCCCGAGTTCGTCCAGGTGCAAATCGTACTTTTGAATTTTCACAGGCAAAAGGTCTTTCTCCGGTAACGTTTCGGATAAATGTAATAAAATCAGACTAAGGAAATAAAGCACACTAAAAATTATTAGATCCTTTTGAAAATTAATATTTGAGAGTTTTATAGGACACAAAAAAATAAAATGGCGTCAGATTTCAAAATGGCGGCCATATGTACTTTTTTGTAAACATTATCCGATTCTTTTGAAAATTAATATTTGAGAGTTTTATAGCACACAAAAAAATTAAATGATGTCAGATTTCAAAATGGCGGCCATATGTACTTTTTTGTAAGAATTATCAGATCCTTTTGAAAATTGATATTTGAGAGTTTCATAGAACACAAAAAAATAAAATGACGTCAGATTTCAAAATGGCGGCCATATATACTTTTTTGTAAAAATTATCCGATCCTTTTGAAAATTGATATTTGCGAGTTTTATAGGACACAAAAAAATAAAATGATGTCAGATTTCAAAATGGCGGAAATATGTAGAACTCCTTTCTAAAAATTATACGATCCTTTTGAAAATTGATATTTGAGAGCTTCATAGGACACAAAAAAATAAAATGACGTCAGATTTCAAAATGGCGGCCGTATGTACTTTTTTGTAAAAATTATCCGATCATTTTGAAAATTGATATTTGAGAGTTTCATAGAACACAAAAAAATAAAATGACGTCAGATTTCAAAATGGCGGCCATATATACTTTTTTGTAAAAATTATCCGATCCTTTTGAAAATCGGTATTTGAAAGTTTCATAGGACACAAAAAAATAAAATGGCGTCAGATTTCAAAATGGCGGCCATAATATGTACTTTTTTGTAAAAATTATCCGATCTCTTTGAAAATTGATATATGCGAGTTTTATAGGACACAAAAAAATAAAATGACGTCATATTTCAAAATGGCGGAAATATGTAGTACTCCTTTGTAAAAATTATCCGATCCTTTTGAAAATTGATATTTGAGAGTTTCATAAGACACAAAAAAATAAAATGACGTCAGATTTAAAAATGTCGGCCGTATGGACATTTTTGTAAAAATTATCCGATCCTTTTGAAAATTGATATTTGAGAGTTTCATAGGTCACAAAAAAATAAAATGATGTCAGATTTCAAAATGGCGGCCATATATACTTTTTTGTAAAAATTATCCGATCCTTTTGAAAATTAGTATTTGAAAGTTTCATAGGACACAAAAAAATAAAATGATGTCAGATTTCAAAATGGCGGCCGTAAGTACTTTTTTGTAAAAATTATCCGATCCTTTTGAAAATTGATATTTGAAAGTTTCATAGGTCACAAAAAATAAAATGACGTCAGATTTCAAAATGGCGGCCATATATACTTTTTTGTAAAAATTATCCGATCCTTTTGAAAATCGGTATTTGAAAGTTTCATAGGACACAAAAAAATAAAATGATGTCAGATTTAAAAATGGCGGCCGTATGTACTTTTTTGTAAAAATTATCCGATCCTTTTGAAAATTGATATTTGAGAGTTTCATAGAACACAAAAAAATAAAATGACGTCAGATTTCAAAATGGCGGCCATATGTACTTTTTTGCAAAAATGATCTGATCTTTTTGAAAATTAATATTTGCGAGTTTTATAGGACACAAAAGAATAAAATGATGTCATATTTTAAAATGGCGGTCATAGGTATATATTTCTTTGTAAAAATTATCCGATCCTTTTGAAAATTGATATTTGAGAATTTAATAAGACACAAAAAAATAAAATGGCGTCAGATTTTAAAATGGCGATCAAATAATAACTTTTTAATTGTATTATTTATATCTTTGATAAATTCGGTTTTATATACAATGCGTAAAAAGCATAGCTTCTGTCGGGTGTCTTACGACACATCATGACTTTTTTATTTAGCCGGTTCCGAGTAACGCTTAATAGTCAACCGTTGCTATGGAAAATTGTTTAAAAAATTCACTGTACTATTTTTTCTATGTAATCCAATACATATTTATATTAGGTCTTATGGCTCATAGCCTACTACAAAATTATAAATATTCTCAGTGTTAATTTCCCTATGTTCAATAAAACCGTTTACACACAGTACCTACTTGAATATCGCGCCTTGTAATTCTTGAATTACTTGTATGCTCCAAAATTTTTGTTTACTGTGAAAATTAACCCTCAACAGACGTGTAGAATTTTAAATAGTTTTATCTTTTTTAGGAGAGTTTCATAAAGCATATTTACCAGAACTTGTAGAGAAAAATAAATATGCGGTTTGGGAAAGTAATAATTATTTTAAACCCAGTTTAGAATCTAAGTCAACATTTACGATTATATTGCCGCCTCCGAATATTACTGGGAAATTACATTTGGGTCATGCTTTAACAATAGCTATAGAAGATTCCTTACTGAGATGGTAAGAATAATTTACTCATTTACCTTTTGTTTGTTGCGATTAGACAATGTATATTGTATACTATATTAAACATTTTTTAACATGTTTGTACATTTCAAAAAATCATAAATCAAATGTGAGGCAAAATATAAAAATAGGCAAAAAAAAATGAAAAAAAAAACGCTAGAAATATCCGATTAAAAAATAAATAAATTTTGAGTGCGCCTCGTTCTTTGCGTGCGCGAACGTATGCGCTTATGTTTTATCCTAAATTTATTTTGAAAACGTTTTCATTTCCGGATACTTTGTAGAAAACTCTTGAGATTTTAACAATCATTGTTATTATTTAAAATTTTTGAGTAGTTCCAAATTTATCCGCTACACTACGTCTAGCGGATGTGTTCTATTATCGCTTTGCGCGTCAGAGCTGAGCTTCGTTCATACAAAAAGTTATATCTAGGCTAATTTCGCACGAAATCCATTCAAATTGTGCCTTTTTGAAAAGGGGAGATTGTGTTCTATAAAATGGAACCATTTTTAGATTTTAGTTTAGGAGCTAGAGACTTGCCCACCCGCGAAAACTGCGCGTGGAAACTAATATGTATATAGTTACTACTTAGTAATCGAATTCGTATTTTATAATTTATTATTGTTAACTGTAGTATTTGTACATTTTTAAAATTATATAAAAAGCGAGCAGATATTGACTAATGACTTTTTTTGTCGTTACAAATAAATTCTAATCTAAATTAAAAAATCAGGCATAAAATGCGCGGTTATTCAACCCTTTGGGTACCCGGCACCGATCATGCCGGTATTGCTACTCAAGTTGTTGTCGAAAAGAAGTTGTGGCAAGAAATGGGACAAACTCGACACGACATTGGCCGTGAAAAGTTCATTGAATTAGTTTGGAAATGGAGAAAGGAAAAACAAGATACTATCAGCGAACAAATGAAGAAACTTGGTGCTTCTGTCGATTGGTCACGTGAGGTATTCACTATGGATCGACCGCAATCAGATGCGGTCAATAGAGCTTTCGTTAAATTATTTGATGACGGTAAAATATACCATATTGATTGATATTTTTACAAGACTTCTTATAGCTTTTTACTTCCCACCTCTACTATGGTAGGGAAGTAATGGATTCAGTCCGAAAACAATATTTCGAGATTTTAACAGATTTTCACGTTTTGAGACCCTAGCAATCGTTTAAGATCATTTTCTGACTGATGTCTGTATGTGTGTGTGTATGTGTGTATGTGTGTATGTGTGTATGTGTGTATGTGTGTGTGTGTGTATGTGGTCAATTTTTCGCCTTCGATATCTTAAGAACGGAACAACATACGGGCATGCCGATTGTTCTATTGTGTTTATCAGCCTTTAACTTAGATCTGATTAGATTTTGAGTCAAATCGGTTCAGTGGATCCTGAGATATTCAAAAAAACGTCCTCAATGTCACGTATTAACATAGGTAAAAAAAAATATAAATGAATTCTAGATGTTATAATATGAAAAAAATGTAAATATTTTTTTTCTCTAAAATGTATAGTTTTCGAGAAAAAAAATATTTTACTAAAAAAAATAAAAATTGTACGTAAATCAAGGTAACCATGATTTTTGCTATATTAAGCTAGCCATCAATAGATCACCAAACAAAAAAGAGGGCCATGCTTTTTTCAAAGAATAAAAATTAAATTGTGTTTTAAAGACCACCAACAGCTAAGGTTATTTGGGCCTAGTCAAAGAATAAAAAAAAGAGTGTTTATTTTTTGCAAATATTTACTAGGTGGGAAGTATAGGACTGGTCATCAGTCGAATTTTTTATATTGCAAGTGAACCCAGCGACAGGGAGAGATTAGTGGGGCAAAAGGGGCCTTCTCACGTATCAAAATTTGATAATTTTGAACAATATGTTATTCCTCATACATAAACAAATAATGTAAACCAAATTTTTCGTTCTTCTTAATTGCAAATAAGAATTTAAAAAAACGTGCTCATTTTAAACGGCTGAGCTATGATGGCGTAAAAGCCAGACCAATGAACCAGACACTTTCGTGCATAGATGCAGAGAAATACGTCTATGGAAAGAGAGGTATATAATATTTTCCTCGTCAGTCGTCATAGAACACAGAATACTGTTCTGTGGGTGTGACTACAGCCAGCCAATCAGAGAAGACTGGATGTGAATGACGTATTTGCGTAGCGATATAATTCTATGTTTAAAATTACATTGAAAAATACACACTTTTGAGAATTTTTCCAAAGAAATTGTTTTATTATCTATTAATGAAATGTGGAAAAATTGTATTTATGAATTATGAATTAAAATAAAATAAATAAAAATAAAAAAAAAAAAATTTGTAATGTAGAATCCAACCCTTTAAAAATGTGGGACGACCCCATTTTATCAGACCCCGAGCTGGAGAGCATCGCGAATTAATTTTGTGTAATTCGGAATTCTTTTCAATTGGCAGTGACAACAAAATATATTTCCTATCTAATTAGTTACCGCTAGGTAAAATATAAATTATTATGTACTTATCAAGTTATGCTTATTATTACGATGATGCTTGCACATAATTCTTACTTAATTTTAAGAAAACACAAATTACATTTATATTAGAGGCAGGCTATCTGAACCGCCTTCCTGTGTGCGCCACTGGCAATATTTATTATTTGATACTTACCAACTTAAAACTATGATATTTGTAAAATTTTTTAAATTATTTTTAGGCTTGGTGTATAGAGCCGACGCGCTTGTGAATTGGTCATGTGCTTTACAATCGGCCATATCAGATATTGAAGTCGACCAGATTAATATTGAAGGTCCAACAGACATTGCAGTACCTGGCTATGATAAGCTCGTTCGATTTGGGGAACTGTTCAAATTCGCCTATAAAATTTGTGATGACGGTAAATATTGACTAGGACGTCGTCCAACGGTTTTTTATATCTCATTATTCGCCACACCATTTTTTATTCCAACAAACGGTCGAGTCAATGACAATTTAAAGATTTATCGCCTTTGGGTCCTTTTTAGGGTTCTGTACCTCAAAAAGAAAAACGGAACCCTTATTGAATCACTCGTTTATCCGTTCATATGTGGGCCACAAAATAATTTCTCTAGACTAAATAAATAATAAACATATCAAGCGGAAATTTGGAACACTTAGCTATACGATTGTATCAAATTAAAGCTGTGCATAGGGCGTTCTGTGTGTAAGACAGAGATCGATATATAAAGCAGTAAATAAGAACGAGATAAATGATCGCTAATAGCCAATAGGAAGTTTCTGTAGTTACTGTAAATAAATACCAGGTCGCTAATGACCTAAGTTGTCGACGTGTCTATAGTTTACAATAAATAAATGTAAATAAATAATACCCATACTAACCCATACAAACTGATAGCGTCATCTTTGTTTTGTGATTTTATCAATAATTTCTTATTTCAGTATACAGTAACTACAGAAACTTCCTATTAGCGATCATTTATCTCGTTCTTATTTACTGCTTTATATATCGATCTCTGTCTTACACACAGAACGCCCTATGCACAGCTTTAATTTGATACAATCTGTATAAATTAGTATACTAATCCGAATATAATATATTTCAATGGTCAGAACCTAAAAAAATATTTTCCCATAAATTTGAGGGGGGGACAGATTTTGACGCAAAAAAATATATATCTATGTAATCGGTCATGTGGGGTATCATTTGAAAGGGCTTTTCTTATAAGGATCTCAAAACTATTTTTTTTTAAGAATGTTATGTTAGGTAGTAGTTTTCGAGATTTTTCTGAAAACGCATCTCGAAAACTGATGAGTGATTCCCCACTGTATTTCTATAGTACATTGTGCCACAAGGGAGGAAAGTGCTACATTTCCTCCCGTGTTGCGCATACTATTTTTTCTCCTGCCAGGCCGAAAGTTCGCAAAATTGAAAAAAAAAAATATTAAAATTATTATTTTTATTTTATTTTATTATTAGGTAGTAGTTTTCGAGATTTTTCTGAAAACGCATCTCGAAAACTGATGAGTGATTCCCCACTGTATTTCTATAGTACATTGTGCCACAAGGGAGGAAAGTGCTACATTTCCTCCCGTGTTGCGCATACTATTTTTTCTCCTGCCAGGCCGAAAGTTCGCAAAATTGAAAAAAAAAAATATTAAAATTATTATTTTTATTTTATTTTATTATTAAAATTATTGAAAAAATAATTTTAAAGAAAATAATTTTAATGTGTAGGAGACAGAAGTAGGTGCGTGAGAGCTGGCATAAGTACTATTGCACACGCGCACTACGGGAATAAAGAGCGACTTTGTTCCCGCTTGGCAGGGACGAAAGTACGAACTTTCGGCCTAGGTAGGAGAAAAAAACTAGTAAGTACAGCTGAAATTTCGAAAAAAAACTAGTAGGTAGTTTATGCTACATACACTTTACGGGAAAACTATTACGATGTTTCCAACAGCTATACTTTTCAAGGAATTAATAAACGATGATAAACAATCTTAATTATGCGATTGGATGCGATTTTTTCAGATAATAATGGTGAAGTGATTGTGGCAACGACGCGTCCAGAAACGATTTTAGGTGACGTGGCAGTTGCCGTTCATCCAGAAGATGACCGCTACTCGTATTTGCGCGGTCGGTCAGTTTGGCATCCTTTTCGTCAGGAAGCCATGCCAATTATATTCGATGACTTTGTCGATCGTGGTTTTGGCACAGGTTCGTATTTATTCTCAGTTGTCGGGCGTCTATAATTTACAATTCATTCATTCATTCGTATTTATTCCGTAAGAAAATACACAAACATGCCTGCCCGGTCGTAGTATTGGCCTAGCCAAGTTGGGCAGGAAATTCTCAAATTTGTATCTCTTATCACTTATATTTATACATGGATAGTCGATAATCACTTAGAATCACCTTGTTGGCATAATTTCCTGGGCATGCGCCGTAGATGTGATCGCCATCGCGCCGTTGTGAAATGAAATGTATGACCATATAATTTTTACAATTCGTCTATTTTTAAAGCTAAAGGGTTCGGGTAAACACCAATTGAAGGACCAAGTACCACACTACAGATCCTTCAGCGAAACAAAATTTCCTGAAAAAAATGGGTGTGTGCTTATGACCACACGACAGAAGTGAAAACTTCAGATTTTCTAATTTTTGTTGTCATCTATTATAACGCATTTATGAACTAAAAATAATTTATTACTAAAATACTAAAATTGTATTTTTAATTAATTCCACCTTGGTTTAAAAAAAATTATAATTATTGTCAAAGAAAGAATATAACAAAAATAAAAAAATATGGACATGTAGAATTAAGAAAAAAAAACGCCAAAAATTCTACGCTGCCACAGGTCTCGAACTCAGGTTCCTATGCATAGAACGCAAAGACTTAATAAACTGCGCTATGGGTGGAAGTGTGAAGGCGGCCGTTTTTATGACCACAACCTTTTTTGAGGGCTGGATCCGCGCCTGGATCACTTCTGGTGGAGAATACTCTTAACCTTAATCGACTGTGGTGATTAAAAATGGTTTGTTGTTGCAGGTGCTGTGAAAATAACACCAGCTCACGATCGAACAGATTACGACGTTGCCAAACGACACAACTTGAAGACAGTGCAAGTGATTGACGAATCAGGAAACATAATTGACCAACAGACTGATGATTCGGCATCGTTTAGCGGCATGAAACGGTTCGACGCGCGTCGTGTGATTGTTGATCGATTGAACGAGTTGAGATTGGCACGAGGTTTACAAGAGAATGTGATGGTTTTACCGGTTTGTAGTAGATCAAACGATGTGATAGAACTGTTGCTGAAACCGCAATGGTTTGTCAAGTGTCAGAAGATGGCCGCCAGAGCTGTGACCGATGTAAGAGAGCAAAGATTGAGGATTGAACCTGCTGTGTTCGAAACAGTGTGGTACAATTGGCTTGAAAATATCAGGTAAGTGTTTATTGTATTTTTAGGGTTCAATAGTTCATACCCAAAGGGTGGAAACTTGTTGCTCTCACTATTTTATCTGACTGTTCGTTTCTCACAGATTTCTAGCTCCTCGCAAAGCTGGCAGAGGGTGCTCCGACCGCGAGTCTCGAGCCATCGAGACATCTCGGGGCAGCTCTCATGTCTCGCGAGTCCGCCTACGAGACCGCCGCTCCGCGGTCTCGTGCCTCCCGCCGCTGTCCGCGAGACGAGCCCTCGGCTCGGTGCCCCTCTGGGCGAACCCCGCCCAAGATTAATTCGATGATAAAGATTAAACAAACAAGGAATAAAGGAACCAAGTCCTTTTCTCTCCATAGGCCAGCGCACTTCATTTCAAAGATGGAAGTCGAAGAAACAATGTGTTTGTATTTGTTCACACGTCCGAAACGCGCAAAGCACCTGAACGCCGTCACGGCACGCCATAGTAATAGGACCGCGCGGACGCCGCACGGTTCTATTTTCTGGTGGTCGAGTGGCGGCAGGCGCGCGGATTGACGATCCGCACGGTCATGTATGAATGTATGATCCAGTTGGCATCCGCCCGGCGGTTAAGTGGTGGCAGCCGCACGGATTGACGATCCGCGCGGTCATGTATGATCCAGTTGGCATCCGCCCGGCGGTCAAGTGGTGGGAGCCGCGCATTGACGATCCGCGCGGTCATGTATGATTCAGTTGGCATCCACCCGGTGGTCAAATGGTGGCAGCCGCGCGGATTGACGATCCGCGCGATCATGTATGATCCAGTTGGCATCCGCGCGGATTCCGCCGTGTCTGAACTAGCCCTTAAGGTCACTGTATTGAACGTGACACAATAGCGATCGTGAAACGGTCCATAAAACAGATGTCCAATATGTTTGTTAAAATTTAATTTCAAAAGCATTAAAGTTCATCTTAAGCTTGCTGTCCACAAGTAAAGACCTTAGAGTTTTTGTTCAGTGGATGTTGCATTTTATGTGGAACGATTTTCTCTAATGCATTAATGATTTCCATAACTATACCAGGTAAACAAAACCCGCGTATGTTGTCTCTTATTCATTGTATAATTTATAATCTTTTACGAGCAGAGGCAGATTAAATGTCGAGAGCGCCCTAGGCAAGTACCTCATCGGCGCCCCTCTAGCGGCCATATATTATAAATTTTAACTAGTACTTATTTAATAATTAGCTGCGCCCCGCGGTTTCACCCGCGTGACCCCATCCCGTGGAAATTTCGGTATAAAATGTGTAAATCTGGGTCTCCAGCTATCTACATACAAAGTTTCAGTGGCGGCGCGTGAACATTTTAAATGGGTGTTCTGCATAGTCAACCTGGAGATTGGAGTAACCCCCCCCCCCTAATGAGGGAACCTCGAAAAAAAAATTCAAAAATACATTTGATGCAATTTTTAAGTGTATTTTTGATCTGAATAATTTGTCTATACATTGATTTCGCTAGCGCTAAAATCGTAAATAAAGTGATTTTTATAGCAATATTTATTATTGTATTAAAAAAAAGAGTGTGTGTGTGTACTATGTACATTGTACGCACGTCAGAAGCTATACTTCTTTTACGTAACAAAACAAAAATAACTCCAAAATTTTTATCCCGCGTGCTAGTACTAAACGTTTGTAAAAGACGATAAAATAATAAAATAAAGATATTAAATAAATTAATTTAATTTAATAAATTATTAATTTATTAAGTATATTTATTTATGATATTTATATCTAATTATTTAGTAAAGAAAAAAAATAGTATGCTTGTCTTGAGAATTGAACCCGAAACCTGTTGGTTATAAAGCCACTACGTTATCCGTTAGACTACGGATACATCTAATCCCACTCCTATATAATACGGTTACCCTGTGTGCGTATGCCAAAAGTCTAGATATATTAAATAAGAGTTCGTACTGTACGTCCTGCGAACCTAAATGCTTGCTTACGCATACAAATCTGTCTCTTTTTGTACTCTCTTTACTCTATTTAACACATTGATTTTGGTGCAAAATATAATGCAGAACGCGTCACTTGTGTAGTGAAATTAGTACGGCTGCGGACGGTTTATAGAATATAGGCCCCGTGGCATGCAGTCATTTATAATAATGTTATCTGATAGCTTCATAATTAGGCTTCATAATTATGAAATTAAAACATATTATGCAGATTTATAATACAATTTTTTTAGATTTATAATACAATTTTTTTTAATTGTGCGTTATTTTCTGACAGTGCGGCAGCTCCGCAGCTCTCATAGAGGAGCCGCCACTGCCAAGTTTCATCACAATCGGTTCAATAATTTTATGTTAATTATTTTCTTTGTTTTAAAACTTACGTGCGCGCGCCCCCTTGTAACCTCGCGCCCCTAGGCACGTGCCTAGTTTGCCTTAGGGATAATCCGCCTCTGTTTACGAGAGAATTTATCACTGTTGACAATCGATTTTGTTCCACACTGTATTACGCAAGTATTCGTGGCATGTTACGTATGTTATGCTGCCTATAACATAACATAACCATCCAGCTGAGAGCTGTTATATAACAGAGTATCGACGTTCGAGTTTACAGCGCTTTCTCGTATAATGCAGTCGTTTTGTATAACATATGTACAAAAGCGCCGAGTTATATTCCGCTCTCTCACTTGTCATTTTACGTCGTCTACGGGAGATCGTTAAATCACTTTCTAAGACAACAGTAATTATGCGGATGACAATAATGGGGTCATCACACTTTTTTGTTGGAATTTACATGACAAATAGATTATGAAACAATTTTTTTGAAAATTTTTCGGAAGCTTTTTCTATAATAAAAAAATCCTAAAAATATGTATTTTTACAAGCTTTTATTTAACTTGCAATGTATGTTAGTTAGTTTGTGTGTTTGTTGGTTTGTGTGTTTGTTTAGGCACTCGCTAAAGGGACTGACACATACACAACGAGATCTCGTGTGCTTACCCCCACTCGCCTAACGGCTCGTAGGGGTATACAGTGCACTCGATCTGGTTGTGTATGCGTCAGTCCCTTAGCTCGTGTCTCAATTTAAGCCTACTAGAATACCTCACTTTACGCACACGTATCAAAAATAACTATTATATGAACAAAAAAAATTATAAAATAGGTTTATTTTTTTAAAAACAAGCTTTTATTTAACTGCACTGAAAAAAAATTAGTATAGTATTTAGTATAATATTTTTGATTCGGACACATCTTGAGACACGACAGCAAAATGCGACTGGAAACACGTTCTCCCACCACCAAAACCGGTACTTCCGCCATGTGTTATTTAATTTCCATTTTTTAACTTGTTAGTATAAAAGTGATCTTTTTTTTGTAATTTATTATTGTTAAAGAAGTTATCCGATAACAAAATGGTGGTCGTAATCGCAGGAATCTACTTTATACTACATAGTCCAAGCTCTGACCGTACAAACGTTTACTGGACTAACACTACTAACATTTTGATGTGAAACATCTTATGGCGCGGGTGTAAAACGATTTAATGTTACTTCGCTCAGACCGCACGTCGCGTCTGACCACCAATTGCAGTACACTGTTACCGCTATGATCGCTTGTGTGCGTGCGTGCGTGTGTGTGAATATATGTGTATTGCTGTTTCAATACCTGCGCAGAGTGAGAGTTTCTCACGGGGCGGGGCGGGGGGTAATAAAAAATGCTTGCCAGGCGTCCCACGACGGCTCACATTTTTTTATTATTGCAATTAGCAGATAATATGATGAGAAACATCAAATCGGTGGTAGACTAGTTCAGTTTTTTTTATTATTTTTTGTTGTCAGTATCTCGAATACGGCTCAACACTATTCGATGAAATTTATACAGATAATAGAGAAGTATCAATTATTTACAATTATCATCTGGCAGACTTCTCCATATGGATAAATATTCAACATGGGGTCTGCCAGGTATGCAAAAAAAATTTGCTAGACAGACGTCGATAATTGTGAATAATTGATACGTCTCAATTTGTATAAATTTCATCAAGTAGTGTTTGAGCCGTATACAGGATGGTGACCGTGACTGCTGCACATATAGATTTAACCCATATAATTAAACGTTCACGAATTCCTGCTTCCCTAATTATTTTAGGAAAAATATCTTCAAATAATAGTTTTAGAACATAAAATTCTGCATCTAAATCATCAAACAAAATTAATTTTGCATGCTTTATAACGACAGAAATTTGATATGAAAATGTCAAATTTGATATGAAAATGTCAAAATTACCTCAAAAACAGATAGCGATAGCAATGGAACTTGAACAAAATGATTAGAAATTATTCTGACAGCTAAAAAGTCATAATTTTGTTCAAGTTCCATGGCTATCGCTATCTGTTTTTGAGGTAATTTTGACATTTTCATATCCTGGCGTCACAAAGCATGCAACATTAATTTGGTTTAATGATTTAGATGCAGAATTTTATGTTCTAAAACTATTATTTGAAGATATTTTTCCTAAAATAATTAGGAAAGCAGGAAATCGCGAAAGTTTGATTTTACGGGTTAAATCCCTAGTTGTGCAGCAGTTATGGTCACCACTCTCTATATATAAAATGGTTAAAAATAATTGAATTAGTCTGCAGGGCCGTAGCTAGGGGGGGGCATTAAGGGGCAATGCCCTACCTTAAAACATCCAGTGCCCTACTTAAAGGAATTATAAACAAGCCGCAAAGACTGTCACGACAGAATGACAGACTTGATCTATCTAGCATTTGGAAAAACAAGATTAAATTCGTTGGACTATAAATGAAGTTCTTCGGAAATTTGATAACATGGCAAGTTCTGTATTTTTTTTTTTTTTTGAATAAATTGTCATTTACCGTTTTCTTGCTTTTGTAATTTGATATCACCAGATGAGGTGGGCAATCCAATTAAAAAATTGTAGTCTTTTGATTCAGCCCTACTTTAAACTTTCAGTGCCCTATCTTGAATTCAGCTCTAGCTACGGCCCTGTTAGTCTGCCATCGCTCTGATGTTTTGCATTATATTATCTGTTAAATTCAATAATAAAATTTTAGTAATATTATCCAGTAAATAAATTGAATAAAGTTTTGGTAGGTACAGAAATTCCAAATCACCTGTACTCGAAATGGCGTAAGTTACAATATTCCACCAACTCTGGTGTTACATCCAATGAAGTACCCATCTAATACCGACGTAGTTATAACAGGATTGTAGTTAATCAAATGGAATTTAGTAGCAAATTTAATTGGTTGACGTGAAGTTGTTCATTTTAGTTTACATTTGCAAAAACTTAATTTGCCTAGAAGTAACTTCATTTTGGTTGCACCAGCTAGTATGACGCTGCATTAATAATATTCTTACTTAGTTACTTTTAATTCAATATTGAATGTTTTGAAAACGTGTGCAAATAAAATATTAGAGCGCGTAGTCAAAATAAGTTCTCGCTGTGTTTTTCTAACCAGTGGCGTAACTCAAGGATCAATGTTAGTAGAAAGTTAGTTTTGTTGTTTATTATTGGGATCCGTCAGATAGCTTAAAAAACATGGCGCAGAGGGGGGGTAGAAAGTTAGTTTTGTTGTTTATTATTGGGATCCGTCAGATAGCTTAAAAAACATGGCGCAGAGGGGGGGAAATGTCATATACGGGGTATACTTTTGCGTGTAATTTTATGATTTTCAAAGTGATAAGAAATGATAAATATAAGTGCAATTTGTGATTGGGCCGGTACGAATCCTAAACAAAGGAATTTCGTTGAAGGAGAACGGATTCTCAAAGCCGGGCATATTATCAAATGTCGGAAATATAACGAGAAAAATGCATGCAAAATGAACTGTCAAAAGTAGTAATCTTTACGACATATTGCTTAAAAACATCAAAATTAAAAGAAAATCTTCACGAAATTAATCATCCGCCTTCAATGCGCCTTTAAGGCTGGGTTAGGTGAATAATGTAAACACATAACTGCAGCATAATAAGTTATATTGAAATAAGTAGGTAAGTTACTAACCTCAAAATATTTGTATACAAAGTTAATCCTATAAATTTGTCAATCATCAGGGATTCAACTATTGTAGTGCAGTATGATAATAAGTACATCTTATTATTAATATAAAATATTTTTTTAATTCATAAATACAGTTTTTCCACATTTCATTAGAAAATAATTCGCTGTAAAGTAAGTTTTACAAGGCAATAACTGACAGTATTTATTGCCATGGTATTAGAAAACGTCGCGAATTCCATTTTCGAAAAACTTTTTGTTTATTTTACTTATTTTCCCTCGTTTTGAGTACAATTTTCTGCCACCAGATGTCATATGCTCATTTGACGGATCCCAATACTAATTGCTTACTTTTACTTTATAATATTTTTTTGAAATGTTTATATTCTGTACTCAAAAATTTGGAGTCAGGTATTCTACAGGGTGCTGAATCGTTTTGCGGGTAATAGGGATTAACCCGTAAAATCAAACTTTTGCGATTTACTGCTTCTCTAATTATTTTAGGAAAAATATCTTCGAATAAAAGTTTTAGAACATAAAATTCTGCATCTAAATCATTAAACAAAATTAATTTTGCATGCTTTGTGACGGCAGAAATTTGATATAAAAATGTCAAAATTACCTCAAAAACAGATAGCGATAGCCATGGAACTTGAACAAAATGATGACGTTTTAGCTGTCAGAATAATTTCTAATCATTTTGTTCAAGTTCCATGGCTATCGCTATCTGTTTTTGAGATAATTTTGACATTTTCATATCAAATTTCTGCCGTCACAAAGCATGCAAAATTAATTTTGTTTAATGATTTAGATGCAGAATTTTATGTTCTAAAACTTTTATTCGAGGATATTTTTCCTAAAATAATTAGGGAAGCAGGAAATCGCAAAAGTTTGATTTTACGGGTTAATTTCTATTATCCGCAAAACGATTCAGCACTTTTAGCTGTTAATTGTTGAAGGAATATTTTAATAAGAGGTCCATTAGTTTAATTAAACCTAAGAATTAATTATGATGGAATTAAATTATTTTCAGAGACTGGTGCGTGTCACGTCAGTTATGGTGGGGCCATCGCATTCCAGCCTATGAATGTACATCCAAAGAAAATTCAAAGGTTGTTTGGGTAGCTGCTGAAGACGTTGATTCCGCTCGTTCGAAAGCCGCTCCTGAATTGGACGTAGAAGAGAGCAGCGTTATTTGCAGACAAGAAGATGATGTTCTCGATACTTGGTTCTCGTCTGCACTCTTGCCATTTTCGGCTTTCGGATGGCCTCAACAGGTTAACAAAAGAGTTTTTTTTAAATTTAGATTAACTACATCAAGTAGGTAGTAGTCAATAGTATTATGACTTAGTACGTTAACATTTATCCTCAACAATCCACATTGTTGTCACAGTATTGTTTTTAGTTTCAATAATCAAAATATCCCAGTGAGAATCTGTAGGAAATTCTACTAGCATCCACGAGAAATTATGGATAATTATAATATTAGTAGGATTCCGCCAATACGCTAAAATGCAAAAGAATGTCAGAGTTACGTTTTGTGACTATCCCATAGGAATTATCCCCCCCTCGCGAGAAAATCAAAATAAAATACAGTTTATACCACTCAAGGATAGAGTAGCTTTTTATTAGTGCAAGAATTTTTAGAGTCGGTTCAGTAGTTCCAGAGATTACCCCCTACATACAAACTCACAAATAAACTCACTCACAAACTTTTCCTCTTTATAATAGTAATATAGATAAAGTGATATAATTTAAATACGTATGAGGTTATGTTTATGAGGGCCCAGCCCATGGACAGTCTTCCACCTCTTCTTGAGCTTGAGATGAATATATTATTAGAGACGAACATTCGAAAGATGATATCCGACTATAAAAAAATATAAATATAAATAATGTGTTCTGCAGACAATCGATTTGGAACGTCACTATCCTCTATCATTGATGGAGACTGGTCACGACATCCTGTTCTTTTGGGTGGCACGGATGGTAATGCTGGGCACTGAACTTACCGGCCGATTACCGTTCACCAAGATCCTACTACACGGAATTGTATGCGATGCCAACGGCCGCAAAATGTCGAAGAGTTTGGGGAACGTGATATCGCCAGAGGACGTTATCTCTGGCATCTCGTTGAAGGTCAGTTTTAACGTATTGATTTTTATTGGTGGTCGGTAACATAAAAGACTAATTCGGTAGCAGACAATAAAGTATTAGACAAGGTAATGTGCATACTTTTGTATAAATATACATAGACAATTAATAACAACATTTTATGTTACCGGCCATGCGAAATATAAAAATAAAAATTCTGTTATCCTGTCGCGAAATTTGCCCCGCTATAATATTTATGTACAAGTGGCTACTGGCAGGTTATCGCACAGACCCAACACGCTCGCTTGGGGATTCTCAAAAATTAAAAAATAAAATTAGTTTTGACGTTTTGTTAATTATTATTATAATTAATTGTTGTAAATAGACATTGTAAATAGACATTGTATTTGTACATAAATCCTAATAAATAAATAATTTAATTCCGCCAAATTAAAAACAGTTTTGTTACAATATTTTATGGAAAAAGAAAAGTGTACTGTAGACATCCCATTGAAAATAAGACACATTGTATGAGGGTCGAGGACAGTAGTATAGCAGAATGGCCGAACATGAATAAACGTAGCAGGTGACAGTCACACAGTGGTCTGACAGAATGTACTTTTGTTGCATGATATGGCGATGTCATCGGCAGGAGTTGAACGATCAGACGCGGGCGAGCTACGAGGCCGGTTTGCTGTCGCAGCAGGAGTTGCAAAAGGCCGTTGATGGACAGAGGAAGATGTTCCCCAATGGAATACCGGCCTGTGGGGCTGACGCTCTCAGGTTCACGCTCTGTTCACACGACATTAAATGTAATATTAATATTTATATCCGATGGCTTTTTAAAAATGCATTACTTTTTCATTATTTATGAACTTGGATATAGAGAGTGGGTCATAAATATTTTTTTATAACTCCTGCTTCTAAAGTTCAATATTCGAGCACTGTGAGGCGGGCGTAAAGAGGCGTATTTTAGTCACCGTGCGTGAAAGTCCAAAGCGTGCGTAAAAGTACCGTCACAGTGCGTAAAAGTCCAAAGCGTGCGTAAAAGTACAATCTCTACATCTTATAAATTCGAAATTTCCGCACTTTGTACAATACAAGCACTTACTGGCTATCGATCGATGTGTTCCTATATATAGTATCGCGCATACAAAGTCCACATTATGAGAGAGTCATGTTTTTAATGATTTATACAGAAGTTAATAACTTTAATAAAAATAAACTAAATCGTAACTTAGTCTGTAATTGTAAAGTTCTAAGGACTAGAAGAGCGAATTTTCCGTTTTCATAATAATTTTTTCTCTCTATTAAACTTTAGAAGCAGTCGTTATAAAAAATATGTACTTACGATACGTCCGCTTGAAGTGAGATATCTAGTAGGCTTAAATTGAGGCACTCGCTAAAGGGACTGACGCATACACAACGAGATCTCGTGCGCTTACCCCTACTCGCCTAACGGCTCGTGGGAGTATACAGCGCACTCGATCTGGTTGTGTATGCGTCAGTCCCTTAGCTCGTGTCTCAATTTAAGCCGGTTGTCGAGCGTCTATAATCTACAATTCATTCATTCATTCAATTTAAGCCTACTAGAATACCTCACTTTACGCACACGTATCGAAAATAACTATTCTTTCTAAAGTTTTTCATTTTATAATAATAATTATGAACTTTTTAAGAAAATAAAATAGGTAAAAAACTTTTAAGTTAAACGGTTTAATTTTAAATCATCAGCTGTACCAAAAACTAGAAAATAATTAGGACACAAACCAAGGGGCATATTTGTTTGACCGCTGCGGAACTGATAAAAAGATCTTTATCTCTTGTATTTTTTTAAAATGAATATTTCAGCTCATAACGTAAACTTTGACGTCAAAGAGTGCCACGTGAATCGTCTGTTTTGCAACAAACTGTGGCAGGCTACCAAGTACACGTTAATGGCGGTCGATCGTTGGCAGTTGACCGACAGACTGACAGACGTGTCCTCGTGTAAAGTGACATTGTTACCGATGGACCGATGGATTCTAAGTAGGCTGGCTTATATGGTCACGGCTGTCAACGCCGCTTTCGATGAAGCAGATTTGCGGACTGTTGCGACAGCGCTTAAAAATTTCTTCTATAGCGAATTCTGTGATGTCTATGTGGTAAGTTTTAAATTGAAACATGTTCCTTACAGCATTTATTTTGAACGAATATCCTCTCTTAAACGGACAAGATATTATGAAGAGAGATTTCGTTTTTGGTTTCGCTTGCGTTTATGACAGGAATCTTATCTGAACCCGACTCCCGAGTGTGGATAAAAACTACTATACAGAGTGCTGAATTGCTTTGCGGGTAATAGGGATTTAACCCGTAAAATTAAACTTTTGCGATTTTCTGCTTTCATTAATTATTTTAGGAAAAATATCTTCGAATAAAAAGTCTTAGAACATAAAATTCTGCATCTATTATTAAACAAAATTAATTTTGCATGCTTTGTAACGGCAGAAATATGATATGAAAATGTCAAAACTACCTCAAAAACAGATGGAACTTGAACAAAATGATGACGTTTTACTTTTACTTTTATTCGAAGATATTTTTCCTAAAATAATTAGGGAATCAGGAATCGCAAAAGTTTGATTTTACGGATTAAATTCCTATTACCCGCAAAGCAATTCAGCACCCTGTATACTTTAAGTTTGGGTACTAATTAATACTGTACCAAGTTTAATCAAAACCAGTTTAGCCATTTTCATGTGATGCCAGTACAAACAGACAGACAAGAATTCTGGAAACTCATTTTCCCGACTTATGTATCATACAAAATACCCAAAAGCAGTATTTGTCCGTTTAGTGTAGGACAATCCGTATATAAAATCCCAGATAATCTGCGGCCAAAATCCTCGGACAGGTCAACCTTATTTTTTAAAACGCATTTTTTTTATAGTCGTCTTTTTCTACTCCCAACCCGTTATTCAATTGTTTCAAATAAACTGCTGACAATTTCGCAGTTATCTCGAATTTTCGTTTTCACTCTTAACAATTTAATATTTTGGGAATTGTAAATGCAAATGTTAAATAATAGCATATAATGATGAAATCCGAATTTGATAATTATCCAAACCTGCAAAAAATTGGGAAGGTGCCATTAAAAAAGGTGAGGATGTCATTCCGGAAAGGGTGGAGGTAAAAAAATATCCAAAAAGATGCGCGTTAAAAATATAAGATTGACCTGTCCGAGAATTTTGATCGCAGATGATCTGGGATAGGTCCACACTAAACTTACGTAGGTACTGTATAACTCACAAGAAAACTAAGTTAACACAGACACAGGTTTCCTAACTGTTCAATGTATTAATAAACAAATAAATATTAGTAAAAAAAACTTTTTAGAGACACGCATTTATTATGCACTAAAAAGGAAAAAATAATTTTTAATAATAATTATTTTTTCCTTTTTAGTGCATTTAAATAAAAGCTTGTCTCTAAAAAGTGATTTTTACTAATATTTATTTTGTTCATTTTAGTCTTTCAATATTTTACCCCCATTGACACCCGTAGGGGTTGAATTTCAAAAAATTCTTTCTTAGTAGATGCTTACATCAGAAAAGGAACCAACTGTCCAAATTTCAAGTTTCTAGCTTCAGTGATTTGGCCTGGGCGTTGATTAGTCAAAAAAACCCTACATCCCCGTTTGAACTCCTTAGGGGTTGAATTTATTTCTAAAAACGATTTATTCGTGTATTGTCATCGGGAATACATATGTGTACAAAATTTCAAATCGATCGGATACGTGGAAGTCGTTCAAAATTGACTTGCAAGATTTGACCTAAACAAACCCACAAACACACTAACACACAAACAAACTAACTAACATACATTGCAAGTTAAATAAAAGCTTGTAAAAAATTGACAATATGTAGGAAAGTACAAAGCCAGGCCTGCGTGTTCCCGAGAAAAAGAAGAAGAGTGATGATGAAGAGATGGCGAAGGAGGACTGCAGCTGTGAGGCAGCAGCGACGGCATTAGATCGTGCGACGGTCGTAGCTGGTGGCCATTGCTCGACCCTGGCACAGTGCCTGGACGTCGGACTGAGGTGTCTAGCGCCTCTCATGCCCTACTTGACTGACGAACTCTACTCTCGAGTGCCAACTGTGCATGCCGCTGCGTCACCACCGACGTCGTTGTCATCTAGACGCCTCAACTCCATCGCATACGCTGACTACCCTTCATCAGCACAAGTTTGTTGTTTTCTTTCTACTTCTTTCTAGTCTTTTGTTTTCTCATTCAACAATTGCACGTTTGTCGGTGTATTATGATAAATAAAGCCGTTTTGTTGTATGCTCGGGATGTTGGAGTATTTGCAGTATACGTCTTGTATGCACAGATCTCTAATGTGAGTGGCGATTATAGACCTTTTCATCGACGAACATTTTTGATGTGAAACATCTTATGTCGGGCTGTGAACAGCCGCGTGAGGGGAAATATGCAACGAAATAATGCAACGAAATGTTCTCCTTCGCTGCTGTTCTCCCCACCACTGCGGCACTTATATTGTACTGGATAAATATTTATAAATTAATTGTCCGGGTATATTAAGTTATACATATATCAGTAACAAGGGCTGTCTAGACAAGTTCATCCGCAGAGTAGTGGTACCACATTAGCCTTCTATGCATGGGGACTTGGGTTCGGAAACTCATACCATCGTACAATTTTTGACGTTTTTTTTCTAAATTCTACATGACATTTATTTATAAAATTTTTTATTTTTGTTATATTCTTTCTTTGACAATAATTATAATTTTTTGAAATTTCATGACACCAAAAATTAATTTTTTTGTTTTTTTTAAAAAAACGACAATTTGGGTAAATTAGGGTATTTAGGGTAAATTAGAGTAAATTAGGGCAAATTAGAGTAAATTAGGGTAAATTGGGGTAACTTAAGGCAAAGGGGGCTAAATAAGAGTAAATTAGGGTATTTAGGGAAAACTAGGGTAAATTCAAGAAATTAGGGTATACTAGGGAAAATTTGGGTAAACGAGGGGAAATTTGGGTAAATTGTGTTAAATTGTAAATTCTTATCTCTCGAACTACTGAACCGATTCTAAAAATTCTTTCACTTATTATCTTCGCAGGGGGAGAATGTCTCGCAGCGTTGTAATAAATCATAAATTAATATATCTGGAACTATTGAACCGATTTAAAAAATTCTTTTACTAATAGAAAGCTACACTATCCCTAAGTGATATAGGCTAGATTTTATTTTGATAAATTTGTCAAGTTCAATAAATAAAAGATTCAAGCTATAAAAATGTTTCACATCTGCCAGGCGTCCCGCGACGGCTCACATTTTTTTTTCTGCGTATGTGCTCAATTCCGCCATGTTTTTCAAAGACTTGTCATATTGACAGATGGCAAGTGATTGATTTTGAAAAAAGTAAATAGTAATTAAATAAGATATAGGTATTATATTTCAGTACTTTTAAAGATAAAACTGTTACGATAAACAATTATTTATGACATGCATAGGATTCTAACCTTTCAACCAATTTTCGTTTACTTCCATTAGTTTTGCGGCCGTGGCACTTCAGCCACCGTCTCAATTGAGCATAAATATGTTCTTCCACTGTTTTGTGCACTAATTTACCACCTTCAATACAATTTTCATCTAAATTAATATTGAAAAATGTGACTGGGCCAGCAATTGCGTAAAAAAGTGTCCGAAACTTTTGAATATCGCGATTATAACCACATCCGAGGCGCTTGCGCGTGAAAATGATGAAAAGGCCTATTCTTTACACACTTGTTAACAAAAATTGAAAATCTGGTTATCCCTTATTTTATAGTTATGAATCGATTTAAAACAGAATAAAATGCAAGTAAGTCGAACATGGGGAGGGCAGTACACTGTAGGGGAGAGTTGGATAATACCGCGCGGTTGATAATTCCGCGCGTCAGCGTAATTCAAAAACTATCCACTAGTTCTGCGATGCAATGCGTATACATCGAAGCCTGACATGCCTACACCCTTCCCCGCGCACCGCCATTTCGGTCCGCGCGACGACGGAGATAGTACGCGTTGTAGATGTTTTTTTCATCACTCCTTATAATTTTTCGTGTACTTTCGGAAAGAGGTGTAATACTGTATTTATATTGTAATACTTTGATACTATACATTTTTAATGCTTGTATACTGTAGAATTAATGTCAGAATACGTTTTTACGTACTATAATATTTTCCATATAATTTTGAGGTTAAAAAATAAAATGATCAAGTTTGATAATTCCGCGCCGGGGGCGCGGTATTATCAGTCGATTAATATAACTTGTGATTAATATAACTTGCTGTCTGATATTTAATTGATATTAGGTATTTTTGAGACTGACTAGTCCATATATAATTCAAAGATTTACTAAGACTTCTAGTTATAAAAAAATATTTATGTTTAGTTGTCATAAAGAATTTAAGTTTTTGTTAATACTTATTGCGTGATACTTAATATACTGATTTAATTTCTAGAAAAAGATTTGGGTCTCCATATCTTCACGCAAGAAAATTACTTAGAATGGTTTCCATTTTTTTTATTTTTACTTTTATTACTCATCCATTTGTGTGCAATTAATGCAGGCACGATTTTGTCAACCCTGGGCACGATATTATCAGACCAGTTTGACAATACCGCGTCTTTATTACTTCCCACCTCTACTATGGTAGGGAAGTAATGGATTCAGTCCGAAAACAATATTTCGAGATTTTAACAGATTTTCACGTTTTGAGACCCTAGCAATCGTTTAAGATCATTTTCTGACTGATGTCTGTATGTGTGTGTGTTGTGTGTATGTGTGTATGTGTGTGTGTGTGTATGTGGTCAATTTTTCGCCTTCGATATCTTAAGAACGGAACAACATACGGGCATGCCGATTGTTCTATTGTGTTTATCAGCCTTTAACTTAGATCTGATTAGATTTTGAGTCAAATCGGTTCAGTGGATCCTGAGATATTCAAAAAAACGTCCTCAATGTCACGTATTAACATAGGTAAAAAAAAATATAAATGAATTCTAGATGTTATAATATGAAAAAAATGTAAATATTTTTTTTCTCTAAAATGTATAGTTTTCGAGAAAAAAAATATTTTACTAAAAAAAATAAAAATTGTACGTAAATCAAGGTAACCATGATTTTTGCTATATTAAGCTAGCCATCAATAGATCACCAAACAAAAAAGAGGGCCATGCTTTTTTCAAAGAATAAAAATTAAATTGTGTTTTAAAGACCACCAACAGCTAAGGTTATTTGGGCCTAGTCAAAGAATAAAAAAAAGAGTGTTTATTTTTTGCAAATATTTACTAGGTGGGAAGTATAGGACTGGTCATCAGTCGAATTTTTTTTTTTTGTAAATTGACAATAATTACTTTTTGTTTAAATTTTGGAAGTTTTTGTTATACGGTATGCGTACCTGAATAAATGTCCTACTAATTACTCAATTTTGTTTCTTTTAATATCAAACAGTTTCCTAATTATAGGTCCAAGTCCTTAGGGGCTCGGTATTATCCAACTCTCCCCTACTGTTACACACTCGTTATGTTACGTGTGTGTGTGTGTGTGTGTGTGAATATCTGTGTTTTTCTGTTTCAATACCAATTCGCGTGAGAATTTCTCGCGGGGTGGGGGTACATTGTTACACACTCGCTATGTTACGTGTGTGTGTTTAAATATCTGTGTCTTGCTGTTTCAACATCTTCGCAGGGGGAGAATTTATCCCGTGGGGGGACGTAATAAATCATAAATTCTTATGAAAATTTATCGTTGGAAAGCAGCCAATTATATAATTGATTCGAAACATATTAGAAAAAATCGTTTTACCAACCATTGTCACAGTCAGAATTCTAACCTGAACCTTTCCACTTTCGCGGCGGAATGAGCTTACAGTTCTCAACCGTGACATGATTACCAAACTAATATTTTTCTTATATGCTTCGGAACCAATAGAAATTTTAATTACATGCGAGTGTTAATTCAATATAGCTAGGTTGATGAGCTCTCGCTAGTACGAAGATTCACTTCTACAACCTAGTTATATTGAATTAACACTCGCATGTAGTGAAAATCTATTGATTCCGAAGCATATAAGGAAAATATTAGTTTGGTAATCATGTCACGGTTGAGTACTGTAAGCTCATTCTGCCGCGAAAGTGGAAAGGTTCAGGTTAGAATCTTAACTGTGACTATGGTTGGTAAAATGATTTTTTCCAATATGTTTCGAATCAATTATATAATTGGCTGCTTTCCAACGAAAAATTTTCAATTGCAATTCAGCCGTATAAATCTTATTAATTTATCATAAATTCTTATCTCTGGAACTACTATGAAAATGTTTCACATCTGCCGGGCGTCTCACGACGGCTCACATTTTTAGTGTATTTGCCATATGGCACATACACTATTGGCGTCGGTCGGATGGCGGGACCTAGGGGTCGGACCAAAATTTTTCGACGTTTCATAGCCTCCTGAACAATTTGGCACCATTTTTGGAAATGTCTATTTATATGTGTGTATGTATATATATATATTTATATATATGTGTACGGGCTATAACTTTCGAAAGAGTTAATTGATTTTGACAAAATTTGGTAGGCACGTTGGAATCCATCACCGCACGAAGCTTATTTAAAATGGGCCCAATCGGACCATTTTAAGGGTGGTTTTTAGGGGTAGAAAAATGTTTTTGGGCCCAAAAATAGCGAAAAAATTCTCAGAATTGTTTCAAAATTGAAATTTAACCTTTTAGTAAAGATCAAAATGAGCTGCTAAAATTTTATTAAAATCGGCCCGACAGGACCGGACTTACAAATTTTATAAAAACACCAGTTTGCGGATAGTGATTTACTTACTGAAGGGTGTATTTAATTTCGTACAGAGGTTGCATTTGTCCAAAAACAAACCTAAGTTCACGTATTAAAGCCACAAGGCCTGTATTAGCAAATACAATATATTGTCGGCAGGGTTTGGCACTGCGACCCGAGTTTTTTTTTATCTGCAAAGCTCAATGGTGAACCAACTTTAATACTTGATTTGACCGATTGAGAGATTCTTTTTAATTGTTCAGTGGCAGGAATGGCGGGATGTGACGCTGGAACAGGAAGTGGAAACTGTACTTGGAATGGTCGTTTCCGTCCGCAGACTGAAGAGTTCGTTTGGTCTGAGTTATAAACAGAAGCCAGTCGGTATGTAAATGTTCAGTTGTCATTCACATTCTTTTGTCTTTTTTCGTTTGCGGCTATAGAGATTCTTTTCTATTGTATCATGCATGGCTTGCTTCCAGGATTTTCGACATACTTTTTTTCTTGTGATGTTTATAATCGTGCCATAGATGGAGAAAGAAATTATTATCAGAATCTGTACCACTATCCTCATGAAATAATCATATTTCCATTTTTACATAAGTGATTTTTAGGGTTCCGTATCTCCGAACGGAACCCTATTACTGAGCCTACGATGTCCGTCCGTCTGTCACAAGACTCTGTCCCAAAAACGGTAAGAGGTAGCTAGTTGAAATTTTTACAGATTCTGTTTTGTTGTGGCATGAATCCTGGCAAATAATAGTTAGTATTAAATGATCAATTAATTTTTATAAATTAATGTTTTTTATTTTATTACAACACTGACTCCAGCCGTACTTCTATACTGTACGATATAGGCATCATCGTTCGACTTTGTCGAGCGTCTATAATTTACAATTCATTTGTTCGACTGGCTCAGTTGTTAGAGCGTTTTATTGAAGATCTGAAGGTCCCTGGTTCGATTCCGGGTTTCGGATCGCAACATTTTCTTTTTTATTTATCAAATATTCTGTTAATATATTTTTTTACTTTAAAAAATTTGATACGGAAAAATTTTAAAAACATCAATTAAAAATAACAAAATAAAGTACCTATACGTAAAAAAACATTTTAAAACAAGCTTAAATAAATAAATCTGTTAATTTTTTACCCCTACCTAATTATTATTATACGGAACCCTCGGTGTGCGAATCTGATTCGGTCGGTTTTTTACGACATTTTGATAAATGTACGAACAAAGTTCGTATCATAATCTCTCATAAAATTTGTTACAAAACTGTTTTTCGGAGTTGGCGGAATAAATATTTATTTACAATAATTAATTACAATATTTATTTACAATATTTAAAAACACAATAATAGTGAATGCAACAACGAAAAGTCAGTTTTAACAATCAACACAAGTAATTAAAACTTAACTATATAATTAACTACACTAATATTTATTTTATCAGGTGAATTTATATCACGGTATTTATATCAGATTTATTTCTAACGTTTATTTATGTCGGTCATTTACTCAGTTACTTCAGTACTATTTATTTATATCCACTCCACTATTTATATCACTGTACTGACTGATTCGACCGTTGATTGACTAATATTTATATCACTGATCCGCTTGACTGATTCCCGTTGACTCGCTGCTTATATACTGGCGCGCGTGTACGCTCAGTGCGTCCTCGTATTCTCTAGCGTTGTCTAGAATCTTAGCGTAGGCACCAGTGTGTTCAGCAAGCAGACCCCCGTTTCTCAGAACTGTTGCCCGCCGTTCATATACAGGGTGATCCGTAACAAATTGTTTCCAGTTTTTTTCCTTAATTGCAGTTACCGTGTATACGTCGAATGCTTCACTTTACGGCGCTTACGTTAACGAAATTGTGACACTGTCTGGTTGCGGTGACATTGTATTCAAATCGAAAGACAATCTACAACAGGCGGAAGCCACCTTCGATCCGGCTGCATACGAAACGGTAAACGCTGATTGCACTGTGTACTTGACGATACCGACGAGGGACTCGTCACGGTCCAGCGAAAGACTTGCAGCAGACGGCGATAGCGTTGACAAAATTGATAAAAAGGAAACTAAGATCATGAAACAACTTGACAAGTTACGGAAGATGGTTTCGACTGAAGGGTACAAAGTTAAAGTTTCGATCGAGTTACAACAGTCGCATAGTGAAAAGGTAAGAGTTAAGATGTTAAATTTGTACAGGTTGTCCTTGTTACCATCAGAAAACAAAGGCCCGCGTCAGGGTCACAAACCCCGGAGGGCTCAATCCGATACGATTCGTAGTATTGAGTAAAGAATTTTGTTAATAAACTAGCTGTACCCGTGATTCCGCTTACGTGCATTTCGAACTGCTGCTGTTATTTTTGATATATCATGCACCAATTAACGTTTTTTAAACAAATTATTAGTAAAGTAATTATGCACAACAATTTTGACAGTTCACATACTTACAGATCATTTGTTTTCTTGAGAAAACAATGTTACCAAACTAACTTCCAATGATACATTTTTAGAGTGTTGGGTCTCTAAGTCATTATATGAATATTATGAAGTATTAGAAATACCTTGTATTTTTTGATGTCCGTCTTATGACTTCCTGTGTTTTAACACGACGCGTTTCAGCAACGAGTTGCTATCTTCAGGTGTGGTTAAATTTTTTTAAAATGTGTAATTTTAAAAAAAAATTTAACCACACCTGAAGATAGCAACTCGTTGCTGAAACGCGTCGTGTTAAAACACAGGAAGTCACAAGACGGACATCAAAAAATACGAGGTATTTCTAATACTTCATAATATATCTTCCAATGATACTTTATAGTAATATCAAATCCCGTCTGATGTCGCTAGTAGTACTAAATTCACTATTTTCCTTCACTTCTAATCCTTCATGAGGAATATCGTGACAATTCTAATTGGAGATCAAAACCCAGACTATAAGGTATAGATCTGCACAGTTTCATTACAGTACCCGCGGTGAGAGATGAAGCCAGGCACGTCATCAATAATATGCTAGTGAACACCTGCTTGCCCGCAGACAGTGCCGTGTACACAAAACTGCACATTGGGTTTTATGACGTTAGGTACAATTTTGGCAAACTGCTATTCATGACAATAAACAGCCAATAGCAAGCTAGAAGGCGGGCGCAATGCATTTACGTTACTATGACGCGGTGGCTTCATCTTTCGCCGCGCGAGGTCTACAATCTGTCCAGTGGTTTTTGCGTGATGCGTTAACACCAGTTATCATTTTATTAGATGTATAGACTATAGATAATAAAACGTTTTACTTAACATTTGTTACCCACATAACATAGTGTAACGGTTCCCAAACAAAGGGCCGTGGTGCCCATGTTCTTTAATCACCAAATTTAAATTTTTGGTTCAAATAATCGATGACATATTGTATATTTTAAATATATTATGTAGCGGCAATCTGTTTTCAATGTTTAAAGTTGAGTAAAAGATTACTCATAAAAAGTGGAATTTTGCAATCTTTTAAAACGAATCAATAAAATGTGAACTCTTCTATGATTCGTTCATCACTGTACGTGTTTTTTAATAGTTTTTTTTACTCGTCAGACATTAATGTTCTCTTTTTAGTACACTGCGTCTTTCAGACGAATGTAAATAGTAATTATTTTTCCTGACATGGTAAAAATGTACTTTCTTACAGATTGCTGTGTTGACAAAAGATCTAGAGCGACTTCAAAAGCTGAGGACATCAATAATTAATGAAAAACGCTAGTGCTAATAGTTTATAATTTAAACAATAGACGATTGTGTCATTTTTATGTGTTTTTAATTGACTTTTTTGTATGAAAAATACTATTTATCATGTAACTGAAAAATAAAAAAAGTCAAGAGGTGTCATGGGACACCCGACAGAAGCTACGCTTTTTACGCATTGTATATAAAACCGAATTTATCAAAGCTATTGACAATACAATTGAAAAGTTATTATTTGACCGCCATTTTGAAATCTGATGCAATTTTATTTTTTTGTGTCCTATAAAACTCTTAAATATCAATTTTCAAAAAGATCGAATAATTTTTACAAAAGTACATATGGCCGCCATTTTGAAATCTGACGCCATTTTAATTTTTTGTGTCCTATAAAACTCCTAAATATCCATTTTCAAAAAGATCGGACAATTTTACAAAAGTACATATGGCCGCCATTTTGTAATCTGACGCCATTTTATTTTTTTGTATCCTATAAAACTCTTAAATATCAATTTTCAAAAAGATCGGATAATTTTTACAAAAGTACATATGGCCGCCATTTTTAAATCTGACGCCATTTTATTTTTTTGTGTTTTATAAAACTCTTAAATATCAATTTTCAAAAAGATCGGATAATTTTTACAAAAGTACATATGGCCGCCATTTTTAAATCTGACGCCATTTTATTTTTTTGTGTCCTATAAAACTCTTAAATATCAATTTTCAAAAAGATCGGACAATTTTTACAAAAGTACATATGGCCGCCATTTTTAAATCTGACGCCATTTTGTATCCTATAAAACTCTCACTGCGCGTGCGCCAGTATATTACTTTCACCGCTGGCCACAGCTATAGATATACTTTTAATAACATGAGCGTGACGTGACGTGGGCGTGAGGCGAATCTTAAAGTTTACCCCCTGCCAGAAATCGTCTAACGCGCCTATAGAAGCATAGCTTCAATACTTAACATTTTGCCATATTGTAAAGGCGAGTTTACACAGTGCGAGCTAGCGTGCGAGTTGAGAAGGCCAGTTCCTGAAAAACCGGTCAAATGGGAGTATAAATCGCGCCATTCGGGTTTCGTACCGTTATAACAATTTAATAAAAATTAAGTATGTCACGAAATAATTCCCAGATATAGATTACATTCATCGCGTAAGATGATGCCAATTTCACTTTCGTAGTTTTTGATGAATGATTCAGTATCAAAATACGTAATTTTTTAAAGGTCGAATTAGAAGCCTACATTTTTTTCAGAACTCTGGGGTTGTAGACATTAGTATTTGATATTAATTTCAACTTGATACCTCTAGCCGTTTTTGAAGAAAAGGGCCTTGACGGACAAACACGCAGACAGACAGACGGACAAAAAAGTGATCCTATAAAGTATAAGGGTTCCGTTACTCCGAACGGAACACTATTTATTAGATTCCAAAGACATTACGATAGTTTTTTTAATCACCAGTGTATATTTTTATGCTTAAAAAATATGATTCCATATTATTATGTTATAACTCGTTATAAACGATTATCTGAACCAGCCTTTAATATTTTATTTAGTTGCATAATTAGTGAATCTGCCATTGCTTGACATTCAAAGTAGATAATACATTTTTCTAGAACGTTGTAAAAACTTGTTCATTTTTGTTCGCTGCAGTGTGCTATGGACAATTTTAATTTAAGACCTCGTGTTGATTAGTGAATTTGTGTCAGGATAATCGGGATAAATATAATAATTATTAATCAGTAATTTTTGACGTAGTAATAATAAATCACTGCTATCATTAAATTGATTCTGTGTTCGGAAATTCAGAATATTTTTTTGTAGAATTTGCTTCTACACGTGCATGCTAAATTTTCTCTACCGCCAATTACGAACTGCTTAATTTAGTAGGTACCTTATGTTGCGAAATATGTCAAAAATAAGTTTTGAAAATTAATCCTATTGGGACTTAGAAATATTTTTAATTTTCTTAATTATGTACGGTCAAGTTATATGTTAAAAATTATAAAACGAAATACTGTATCGATGTTTCTCAAAATATGTGATTTTATGAATCTTGATTCTTGAAGTTTTTGACGATTATTTTTATATGATTTTTATAATGAACTTCAGTTCAGTGATTACGAATATAGTTAAATATGTATTAGTGAATATTTTAACATTGTCGTTTTATTAAATAATTTTAATAAGGTAAATAGTGCCGTGGTGAATGGGACAAAGAGATAACCTTAAAAAACGTTCCTGATAAGTGCCTGAATTTGTTAGCTGAGATATGTTGCAAGGTAAGATTTTTTTGATATATCAATTTTTTTACTTGCTATAGTTCCTCTATTACAATTTCCCGGTTTTTAGCCTGAGAGCTGGTAAAAAAGTCAATTGGATTTTCAATGTATTATTAAAAAAAAAAAATGAATTGAAAATATGAATTGGTGCTAGGTCCAAATAACCTTAGCTGTTGGTGGTCTTTAAAACACACGATAATGATCTTAAACAATTGAATATTCCCTATTAAAAGTATAGGTATCTTTTTTGAAACTAACGAATGTGATTCAGAACTGAAATAACAATTTTAAAGTTACGGTAAAGAAAAGAAGCAATTGAAATTCGGAAAGTTTTAGTAACTAACGAACTGATTTGCACTCAGGTCTGTTCGTTTGGTCTTTTTTTTGTTGTTGTTTCGTGTGAAAATAGAAGCTGAAATCTTCTAATACATTATGTGTGGTGGCGCGGTATTGGCAGTTGGTGAAGTTGGTAGTAGTGAATAGTTTCAACGTAGTTTAAATTAATTCCAGCCACATCGAATGCACGCGCCATTGTGTACCAAGAATCCAGATATAGAATGCACAAAACACTAAACAGGGCCGTATTTACAGTCAGCCCCACAAATTTTTTAACTGGATGTTCCGTCCTGCTTCGCCCGGCTGTCTATTATCTGTCGTAATCTCCGTTATTCGAGTTTTGCTACTGCGCCATAGATGACGCCCTGTGGAATTTTAACGAAAAAACTTCGGCATCGACTTATATTCTACTGGACGTGCCCTAGGGTAGCGTTGTGGTTATTTTTCGGTTTCACACGAGTGAGGAGGATAGAGTATGGTTGTGGCCTTGTGGTCTATCTCTATCCTTTTGTTAGGGTAAGTTCGGATCTGGGGAGCTATTGTGTAACTTTTGTGAATGTGTTCATTTTCACATTTTCATGTCATGTGAAAATTTTCACTCAATTGTGTAACATATGGATTCACTCGTGAAATCACTAGGCCACAAAGTAGGGATTTTATTTTTTGTTGGATATTTTCACTTTAAAAATACAAATTAATGCGGATATGAGGTTATATTATGCGGTGTTTGACAGATAAATAACAATGAGAATCAAAAATTGATGAAGTATATAAATAAAGTGAACTTTGTAATTTAATTTATCGATCTTGTATATTATATATTCATGTGTTTTTGCGTATAATTATGTTTAAAAAATTGAAGAGAAATTTATTTTCAAATTTATGTATTATAAATAAATATATAAATTCATAATGTGTCTTTGCCTATATTATGTTTAAAAAATTAAGATATTTCAAATTTTTGTATTATCGTTTATTGCATTTCTTTTATTATCTATCTATAAGAACAAAGCTGTCATGTTAAGGTATTTTTATATGTGTCCTTTTTCAATTTATTCTCTGTCTCACTCTTATTTCACGTTTCACGGACAAATTCGATGGTGAATAATGTCACGTGAAAAAGTTCACTTTTCACTTGTGTGAAAATACACCATCGCGTGAGCAATCTCACATGAGTGAAATCACTAAAAACGAGTTACACAATAGGTACCCAGAGCACAAAACCGAACTCACCAGTAGACGCAGGAAGTTTACGGAACTATTTTGAGAGAGATAGAGATTGGCCGCAAATTCATTTTATCTTTTTCTTTCGGAGGGACACTTTTTAACCGCTACGGCACGTCGAGTGACCGGTAGTATAAGTCGATGATCATAAGTATACTGAATATTCGAAACAAATTTATTATTTGAGCGTAAAAATTTAGAATATTTGTTGTATTTTTAAAAACCTTCGCTTCGGAGACACTTTAGAAACCCGGCGCCTATAGTTGATGATCCCCTTCAAAACCTGTATTTTAATATGGCATCTAGTTTAAATTTAAAGTTGATCGACCTGTTGCTAAAAACAGTTTTCCGAATAAAATTTTGCACACTTTAGCTAAACCTGCAAGTTAGTTGCATTAATTGCTTGAAAAAATTTGTTAAATAAGGACAGATGATCCATAATATTTTTGCAGATCGTTATTTTCTACATTCGGTTCTCTGTGTTACATCCTTTGGGAACCAAAATATACACAAGGTGGTTGAAATTTAAATTTAGCACGGCGTGTTTTTTGTGGACATTATTTTTTTAAAGTATTTGCTTAGGTATGGAAACCGAGTGACCTCCGTAGATGCTACGTGTAGATGCGGTCAGTAATGGCAACCTTAGTGGGTGCAGAGCTACTACGAAAGCAATGCTGCAACCTGTCTGCCTGTTGACATGAAGTTTCAGCACTTTCAGCGTGTAGATTAGATGTGTTATATATTGTAGCTCTGACGGTATAGCTCTTGTCAGGGGCGACGCGTGAAATTCTACTATAAAGCCAAAGTAATTCCATTAGGATAATTAACAATGAAATATAAACAATCAATATGATTAATTTCCCTAGACCGTAACTAAATACATAAGAATATCAGACGACATTATCGCCATGATATTATATAAAAGGCTATATAGGAAAAATGTAAATGCACCGCCGGGATTCGAACCCAGAACTCCCGATTTCGCGTCAGGAAAGTTTCCACTTACCACACAGTGCCCGACAGTGAACATTTAATCTTTTCTATATATAGCGACGATGTACCGCAAATCCAGTAACTGCGAGAACTATTAATTTTATAACAACATTACAATGAATGCTGTCTTTCTCAAATTATTATTAGATGCCGTATTTGAAGCTTTCTCACGTGTGTATTTTGACTATAATTCCATTAGGCTTTTTGAGTTCAGTGACACATTTTTATAGGCACGGGTGTAAAATCGTTTGAATGGAACGTCGCCAAATGTTACGTCGCGTCGTCCGCACTAATACTGTTACACACTCGCTATGTTAAGTGTGTGTGTGTGTGTGTGTAAATATCTGTCACAGATATTTACACACACACACACACACACACTTAACATAGCGAGTGTGTAACAGCATTACACAGATAATCTGTGTAATGCTGTTTCAATGCGGGGAGAGTTTCTCGCGGGGGGGGGGGGAATCTCTACATAGTATAAAATGAAGTCGCTTTCCGCGTCTGTCTGTCTGTATAACCACTAACTCCTCCTAAACCACGAAACGCATTTTGATGCGGTTTTCACCATCAGTTAAATAATTTTTCACGTAAGGTTTATATATATATAGCGAACGATCGAAGCGAGTGAGTAATGTAATTCCTAAACCACGCAATGAATTTTGATGCGGTTTTCACCATCAGTTAGATAATTTTTCACGGACTAATAAACTATAATTGAGTTCGCGACCCACGCTTTTATTAATTATGAACCTAAATTATTAAAAATTATTTCTCCTTTTTAGTGCATTTAAATAAAAGCTTGTCTCTAAAAAGTTTTTTTTACTAATATTTTATTAACCCTTATGCATTATTACTCTTAACAGTTGAAAACACTAACCCGCAGAGAGCAGCGCTTTTACTAGAAGTTGCTGTGTTCTGTTTCAGATGTTTCCTGCAAGCCTCCGCTCATGATTCCAATATATTTCATACCTATACGGTATTGTTTTTGTTGTATATGTGCAGTATACATAACGGGCGATCGTCATGGGGGGGGGGGGGTGATGCTTGCCCCGTTGGTGTGTCGGAGGCAACGAAAACTCATTACCAAACTTGATCTTATATATTCTGGCCACTTGCTCTTTCTCTCTCAATCTTTTTCATCACATGTATATTTCCATTACTGTTTATCGAGTTGTTTCAATTCTTCTTCTATTAGTTATTCGCTGTGTTTTCGGACATACAGCCTTTTTATATGTCGTATGGGGTTTTGACAGAATCTTTCGTAAACGATTACAACTTTGATGCTAATTAATCAAATAAGTTATTTATTTACTGACCCTTTTAGGCGTAGGAATAGTAGATTGTATATTTAGATACGTAATGGGGCATATTACGGCGAGTGATGACAGTATGTAAAAATGAACGATAGCAAGTTTTTACAGTTATATGACTCCACGAGTCGTAATATCATTACGCACGAGACATAATTTGTATTTCTCATAACGAGCCCTTTCATTTGATACGTCACATGATGCACTTAAAACATTTTTTTTTAATTTTTTAATTTTCTACCTTGCTTCCCAAAATAGACTCAGGATTTTCGTTTTGGTTTTCCTGTAAACTATGCGTGAGGCCCTATATTCCCTATTTTTTGTCAAAATTTTAGGCTTAGTAGTTTCGGAGATAAGGGGGGTGGAAGATCGGACGGACAGACAGACAGGCACGAGAGTGATTCTATAAGGGTTCCGTTTTTTCATTCTGAGGTACGGAATCCTGAAAAAACTTTAAAATCAAACTTAAATAAATAAATCTGTTATTTTTTATAACCTCTACCTAACTCCTTATTTTTATTATTGTACGGAACCTTCGGTGCGCGAGTCTGACTCGCACTTAGCCGGTTTTTAGTGCATTTGTCATATGGCACATACACTATTGGCGTCGGTCGGATGGCGGGATGGCATGTCAAAAACTTACCAGTCTTTATTATGCAACGTTGTACTTCGTAGGTGCAGTGTAAACAGAACTACTAGAGACAGTTTGGACTATCCATTGGGCGTCAATTAATTAGATTAAACTCACTGGATTATTAAAACAATGGCGGCATAAATTACGGAAACAAAATATGTACCAATGAATTGTGGTATAGCCAATCCAGCATAATTTTACAATAGTAACGATTTTAATCTGTTGCATTAAATCGTGAGTGTTTCTGTAATTATGTTTTGCAGTGAATTCACTGAGTAGGAATTGGTCATGTTTTCGACTGCAGCCGTAGTTATGTAATATAATTAATGATAGTTTTAGATTAGGCGTGACAAACCATAAGCCGCAGGTCATTGCATTTCAGCCGTATAAAACTATTATTTATCTTATACGTTTGATGTAAGTGTTGCAAAAATGTTGTTTACAAAATTGTGAAGTAACGTCGACATTTAGGTTATTACGTATTTATTAATATTTAATCCTAACCTAAAAAAAGTAATTAAATCAATAGTAATAGAATTAATAACTGTTGACTTAATTAACTTTATTTTAGGTCATGATTAAGGTACTATTAATAACCGAAACGTCGACGATACTTTGATTTTGTAAACATTTGTTTTAAACCATCTTTCTGTACCTATTGTTACAAAACTGTTTTCTGAGTTGGCGGAATAAATATTTATTTACAGTAATTAAAAACACAATAATAATGAATGCAACAACGAAAAGTCAGTTCTAACAATCAACAGAAGTAAACAATAACTAAACAGTAATTACAAAGCAAAACAAACAACTCTATACAATAATTCGTAATTATTACCACTATGTATTTATTTTATCAATTTGGTTATTTATATCACGGCCAAATTTATATTCTGATCTTCCGTAGGCTTGAATGCGTGACTCACCGTTAACTGATTCCCTCACTCACTTGCACTGCTGTTTATATATGCTGCGTGCCGTAAGCCTAATGCGTTCTCGCTTTCTCTAGAACTTTCGTGCAGGTACCAGGTGTTACAGTAAGCGGACCCCGTTTCTCGGAACTTTTGCCTGTCGTTTATATACAGGGTGATCCGTAACACTATTAAACAATTAATATTAAAATATTAAAGATGTGTTCTTGTTACAATTTAAAAATTTTAACTCCCAATTAAAAATAGTTAGTCACTCCTGATATAGTTCAAATTCACCTTTGCTAATTGGAGCATAGCTATTTCCTGAGCTATAAAAACAACTCATTAATGCTTCTAAATTGTTATGTTATGATTTATGCACAGTGCACATTTATAAGTAAATTTCAGTCAAGTATAATTATTTGTTTTGCGAATTTTCAGCAATGTTTTTCTAATTAATTTTATTAAAATTCTATATGCACAGCGAATGCATGTTCTTTAATTTGATAAATTGTACTATTTTTGAAAAAAAAAAATGGTACGGCATCGCCGCACTGGCTTTCTTGCTCAACTGCATCGACCATGGATTTCTGTTCATCAGTACCCTTTCTGAATTTTTTAGAGAAAATGAATGGTGGCATATTGTGGGATCACTAATGACATATCGATTTATGAAATACTATAACTGCCCGGTCCAGCTTAGTCCGGGTGCAAATAATTATTTTCGTTCACTGTTCATAATAATTACAGCCCATTTTTCTCGTAAAGAAGTAATTTTGAGGTAACATAGTGTAGCAAACCTCAAGATGTTACGCCACTGCCACCAATAGATACGACGAGAAAGAAAGATCACAGTAGTAAAGCGTGGAATGGTATCGAAGATACGAGGCCCTGCCGGAATGTTCTAGAGAACGCGAGAACGTACTAGGCTGGGCTGCGCGACCTATATAAGCGAAGTACGAGTGAGTCAGGGGGGTCACCGGAGGCAGTCAACGGGAATCAGTCAGTGTAGATTGTACTGTGACAGTGTTGAACACCGAAATAAATCTGAAATAAATACAGTGACTAAAATAATTACAAATAAATAATCCTTGTAAATATAGTTATTTGTTAAGTGTTATTTAAGTGGCTCGTTTAGTTCAATAATTACCGTTTAAGTTTTTTTATTGTTAGAATAGACTTTTCGTTGTTGCATTTATTGTTAATATATTTTTAATTATTGTAAATAAATATTGATTCCGCCAAGTCAGAAAACAGTTTTGTAACAATATCTTTCACATACGTCATACACCAAACGAGCTAAGAGAGGAGATAAAGGGGGGAAGATTGGAAGGACGGACGGACGGACAGACAGACAGACATGTTCCGTTTTTTCATTCTGAGGTACGGAACCTTAAAAACCGCAAGAAAAAAATTAAAGACAGACGTGCCACTACTATTTTATACCTACCTACATTTCTATACCTATGTACGTATAGTCAAGTTTCAAAATTTAAGATAGTAAGTCATGCGTAGTTCGTAACAGGATTAATAGAGCGAAAAAGCAATGAAATAATGTAAGCATACGCGTCCTATGCATGAAAACTGTGCCGGTTATAAGTGCATGACTCACTATCTTAAATTTTGAAACTTGACTATAGATAAAGTTTAGATTTGTTTGCTACATCAGTCATAAATTTGGTAGATTATTAACGCTCGGCAACTGCTGAGGTCGTCAGCACATAAATTAGGAATAAGTATTATAATTTCCAATTTATTATACAAATTTCCCGCTATAAAGAACGTGAAAACCTTTTCCTTCATCCAAGCCAAACTTTCCCTCCTCTTGTCGATGTCATAAAATAGTTTTAAATTTGGCAACGTCCGCAGCCAACATTTCACTGCCTGTTTTGTGTATCGCAGTATTTTGTTTCAGTCTCGTTTAAGCTAAAAACTTGGCTCACATTTTGAATCAGAAATAACGTCTGACCATACGAACGATTATTACACTCCATACAAGGCGTTTGTAAAATAAATATTAGTAAAAAAAAAACTTTTTAGACAAGCTTTTATTTAAATGCAATAAAAAAAAATAATTTTTAATAATTTAGGTTCATAATTAATAAAAGCGTGAATCGTGATAAATAAACTATCATAGAGTTCACGACCCACGCTTTTATAGAATATGAACCTAAATTTTTAAAAATTATTTTTTCCTTTTTAGCGCATTTAAAAAAAAGCTTGTCCCTAAAAAGTTTTTTACTAATATTTATTTTGTTCATTTTAGTCTTTCAAAATTGTACTAGCCTCTTTGACCCCCGAATTGAGAACCACCTCCTTTTTTTGAAGTCGGTTAAAAAGACAATATTATTCACAGCCTATTCTCAATAATCTGCTTTAAAGCCGTTAAAGTAGCTATATCTAGGGAATTTTTAATTCTATAAATTTGGGGAAACACATTATATCTGATCTGGCAACGGTGGTTTCTATGGACGTAATAAAAGAGAGACGCCTTGTATATATGCCGGATGTGTAATGCACTCGAGGCAGAATTGCACTAATGCGTCGGCTGGCTACGTCACAAAACCGATCATCCTCCAGACGCAATCGTAAACATGTTCCCGATGTTTATTATTTAATGTCGCGTAATGTTGGCGTTACTGTATACCACTGATCTTAATGTAGTGGATATAGTAGCTTACATATCGTCCTAAAACTTAAAACCCCTAAAAAATACAATAACAATAAAATCAACAACGAAAAGTCAATTCTAACAATAAAAAAACTTAAACGGTAATTATTGAACTAAACGAGCCACTTAAATAACACTTAACAAATAACTATATATACAAGGATTATTTATTTGCAATTATTTATGTCACTGTATTTATATCAGATTTATTTCTAACGTTTATTTATGTCGGTCATTTACTCAGTTACTTCAGTACTATTTATTTACATCCACTCCACTATTTATATCACTGTACTGACTGATTCGACCGTTGATTAATATTTATATCACTGAGCCACTTGATGGCACGACTCACCATTCACTGATCTCCCCAAGACGACACATTCGCCGTTTATATACCTGCGTGCGGTGTACGCTCAGTGCATCCTCGTATTCTCTAGCGTTGTCTAGATCTTCGATACCATTCCACGCTTTACTACTGTGATGTTTCTTTCTCGTGGTTTCTATTGGAGGCAGTGGCGTAACATCTTGGGGTTTGCTACAATATAAAAAAATGTTGGTCTAAATAAATCAAGATATCAGAAAATAGCATAATAATATGACCAATTCACCACCCTGTATAGTCAGTATATAGGAAACTAAAAAAACATTGTCTTGTTCAAAGTCATGTAACAAGTGGTGAAAAAATTCTGTCAGATACAATTTGATTAGTAGATGTTGCGCAATATGGTTAGAAATGAGGTCATGTTATTGAAATGCGAAATGACAAAGCTCACGTTTGACATTCGGGTAAAATTAACGGGAGACAGGATTCTGGTGACGGGAGAGACAGGACACACGCGACGACACATTAGGGACGGCATGCAGTACGAGAACGTTGTTAAAATGTCGACTCAAATTAGACTTCAGACTGAAACACTTTGAAATTTCATTTTAATTGATGTTCCACATAGACGTTCAAACACGGTGACCTGCAGGATCTGTTCACTAATATACTATTCGCAATTGAATCGTTTCTTATAGGGTACGTATGTTCGTTCATCTTATCTTGTCAAGATAAGATGAACGAACATACGTACTTGTAGCACCATCCATTAATGGTAAATAGGTAAGTTAATAGCCATGCGGCGTCTCTCCTACCGCGGCATCTCTCCCGCATTTACCCTAGTATAGATTAGGAAAGGAAGGCGTGGTGGAGTCGTACCTGTCTCCTTCTAACTAGAATTTGCGTTAAACATACGTTGTGAATTGAATCAGTCTTTCCCTTCTCCTTCACCCATTGACACGACACAACTGTCAAATTTCATTCATTCTACTGACATAACCTCGTTTTTTTTTAAACGCGTCGTCGTTAATAATTAAAGCAATTTGTTATAGGATGGTATCTTGTATCTGGACGCAGTTATGTTGAAAATTATGACTGCAAAAAGTTTAAATTTCCGACTGAGGAAAAAGCTAAAATAATACCTAGATATCCAATACCTATTTGATGAAAATATTTTTTTTATCCTTTTAGCTTGCCCTCCCTTGATTTAGCGTAGCTCAGATGACTTTTGAACACTTTTTCAACTCCAAATGGAAAGAACAAACTCAATTTCTAATTATAATTGCTTAAATTATACCTCGACAAACGTCAACGAGGCTAAGTTAGGTTAGAATAAACGTCACTGGCTGAATCAAGTTAGGACATTCATTTTTCGTTTAAGTTTTCCTATAAAGTAGGTATGAGTGAGGCCCTAAATTCCCTATTTTTTGCAAAATGCTAGACTCAGTAGTTTAGGAGGTAAGGGGGGATTTTCGTTTATTTTCTTTAATATCTTTTAAACTATGCATTTTAAAATTATAAAAAAAATATATTTGTTTTTCTCATAACGAGACCTTCATTTTGATATCACATGATGCACTAGCAATTTTTTTTTAAATTTCTAATTTGCCCCCCCAAAATTAACCCTCAAAGTCAGAACTCGTTTATTTACGCTATACATCCGTGATTGGCTCACTTAACTCTGTATATGTACCTATCTACCAAATTTCAATTTTTTTCGTCCGGTAGATTCGGAGAAAATAAGCTGTGACAGACAGACAGACAGACACGAAAGTGATTCTATAAGGGTTCCGTTTTTTCATCGGATATACGGAACCCTAAAAATGGGATTTTTGATAAAATTCAAAATCTCCCAGAACTTTTTCAAACTCAACGTGTGCTGGTATAAAAAGACTTGCTGATTCCAATGAGCACAAACAGACGAAGAAGATAGCACGAATCTTAGAATTTCGTTGATATTTCCGGGACAGAAGACTTAAATTACTGGACACGAGACATCCAGACGGATTTCGAGACTTTTCCCGACGTTCTGCAGGTAGCCCTAAATCTGCAGCACTGCACTGGAGCGTTTTGAAACTTTTATGTTTGGACTGCAGTTAGTTCAAAACCGAATTCGGAAGATGTATTTTGCTTGTTAATACGGTGGAAAAATCATTTCCGCTCTGATATTTCATCAACTACAAAGTGAAACGTCTATATATTGTATATATACCTACATAATACATACACTTTATTTACGGCTCTAATTATTACCTAAAATGGCATCATTAATTTGATTTTTCAAAGAAGTAAAACATATTTTTTTTAATAGGGGTACTGACTACTGGTAGTATATTTAAGAGAAATCAGTAGTATAAAACAGACGGGTTAAATTACAACCTATGGTTATATACATTAATTAAGCTAGGTATAATAATAAAATTTTACTGACGGGTCTGCAGCTGACATAAAATTCTAGTTGGTTTTTATTGGAAAAGCAACCAACATCATCGCTGTCACCGCATAAAGGCGAATCTCAGAAATTGGCAAAATTTAGATAGGCTACCAAAAATATTGTGACGTCATGTCACATTATTTTTGGTAACTAACTAAATTTTGCCAATTTCTGAGATACGCCTTGATGCAATGATTAAGGCGACTATATTGTTACAAAACTGTTTTCTGAGTTGGCGAAATAAATATTTATTTACAATAATTAAAAACACAATAATATAATGAATGCAACAACGAAAATCAGTTCTAACAATATATTACCTGTATTAATTATTTTCAATAGTGGAAGATTCGGGTTTGAATCTCGACGGTGACATAGGTTGATAAGACATGATATTTTTCTAATATAGATAGCAAAATAATATAATATGTTGGATGCTTTTCCAATAAAAACCAAATTGTATAAATAGGTACAGCCATTTAAACTCATATTAAATAAAATTCTGTGACCAAACCACTAATATCGATGGTTTTTATATATTCCCGTTTTATCAATAATTATATTTAACTATAAAGATTGAATATAAAATATAAATAAATATATTTAACAATATAGACAGGGGGGGCCGAGTTATAATAATATCGACGCGAGCGGTCGTTGTGAGATCCATTGTGAACTCGTAACTCTGATTTTCTGTAATTGTTAGTGAGCATTGTTGTTTAAAAAGTCAAGTAAGTAAAACTATGATTTTACTTCTAACTTCTAACTATAAATCTGATAAATTTGACACTTTTAAACCCGATCCGCAAAATTACAGGCGCCATGGTTTTAGGTTATGCTATCGTCTGGCAATATAAACCATAGACATAGATGTAGATACACCTCCATGTCTGATATAAATTAATTAGTTATTTTTTATTATACGTCAAAATTGAAGAAGAAAAAAACTTAAAATAAATAATTTTCATGTACCTTTTATACTATGCTACATTTATACTATATATGCACGCTAGCGAAATTAAATGGTATTCGTTTATTAAAAAATTTCGCGGTCTAAAACAACAATAAAAATGAGTTCAATCGTGCACTATTGCCCGTTAGCGGCGCTAATTGGCTTCGTGCACACAACCTATAAGTATTTAAGGTTCTTAAGGCAGACAAAATTCGTGTTGAAATGTTGGCCAATGGCCATTACCAAATAAATTATTTGTTATAGTTGAATGTAGACAAGTTGCTAATATAGAACGATGAAGCCACGCCTTGACCCCTTACAATGTTCTACTGTGCTGACTATGAAAATGAAAATTTACCCTCGAGGTTAAGGATAATCCTCTTTAAAATAGAAAGCATTAGTGCACTAAATTTAGTCAATTAGAGAGAGAGAGAGAGCGTATATACAAATTTAAACAGGTCTGCGTCGTGTAACTTAATTAGAATATCAGAAATAACTGTCAAAATGTGTGTTGAAATGGAAATTAACATTAATAACAGCAATTTACTATTGTGTGATGATGGTTTTAATATTATCCTAAATTGATTTGTGTTTTATTTATTAAAACATTTAATTAACACAACCGAATATGTATAATTTTCTATACGTATAGCAAATTATCAAAATCAATACATACATCTCTCACCGACTGCAACAATGGCACATTTCAAAAATTAAAAAAAAATTCTAAATGACAAAATTCTAAATTTTTATGAATCTATGAGTCAGTCATTTTCCCAAAAAATGTTAATTTTGATATGTGCTCTTGTTGCAGCCGCTGAGCGACATGCTGTGTCTACACGGCAACTTTCTGCATATAATTGTTTTGCCTTTAGTGTTAAAAATTGGAAACTTTGCTTCTTGACGCTTGACGGGTGCTTGACAGTTGTAAATACAAATATGCTGTGCAGGGTAACAGCTTGTGAATATACGTAATTATTAATTATGTTACGGATCTGGGATTTTTGAAAAACAACTTTTGACGGCTGAAAAACCACAAAATTTTACCACCTTTTTTGCTTTTTTCGAAATATCTCAGAAACGGTCGACTTAAGCAATTCTTCCATTATGTAATGTTTTAAAGAGGATTACATTTCCTACAATTTTCATTCCCATAACTTTTCTGTGGTATTAATGGTAAGCGCTACAGCTTCTTGAAAATCACGCGCTTTTTGTAACCTTGGTAACCATTGGTAAAAATGTAATGTCCTTTTCAATAGCTTTATTTATTGTGTTCATCATCGAACTTTAAATTGAAAATACACATGTTCATAAAACAAGGAACGCCCCAAAGCGTCCTTTTTGTCACATATCGATAAATTTTAAAATTGAGAAGTTAAAGGCAGTCAAAGTTGAAATTATCACCGTGGGTTCATAAAACCGCACTCTAGTTTTTTATCTTTAAAATGTTTTGTATGTGTCTACTAGCTTTATTTTAATTTACGTAAGTACAGCTACAGGTTATTAAAGCACTCTTTGCAATTAGAGAGTAAGTAAACAAAAGAAAATGAAACAAACTTAAAGTAAATAACCTCGGTACCTACCTATGAACATTTCTTTTGCAGTACAAAAAAAGATTAATAGGGTCGATAAATTATCGTAAATGTGAAATGAAAATTAACTTTATTCTACAAAATTGTGCATATTTATCTGTTCCGAAAATGCTTCTCTGAAAAAAGACATTTTTGTGAAAAAAGGGGCCGAAAAAATAGGCATTTTTTGAAATCGCTTGAGGTAAAAACTCGAAGAATTTGACACTAATGAGTCAAAATCGAGTAGGTACCTGCAGGATTATAGGATTTTCGACAAATAAAACTAACCCAAATCATATCATTTCTTCACGCACCTGGGAGGTAGGGGGTGATCAGTGCGTGAAGAAATAGTATGATTTGGGTTAATTTTGTTTCCTATCTAATTTTATGTAGTCAAACCCAAGTTTTCCACTATCTGAGTTATCCTTTACTCTACGGTGACATGATTAAATAATCAATTGTTCCCATTATAAAGTAATAATTGTAACTAATATTTCACATCATGCGAGACTTGAGAGCTGATTTTTAAATTAAGATATTGTTAGATATGAACCCTCTCACATACGAGTGCTAATACTATGTATGAATTTAAGATGAAATTTTTCCATTTCTTAATGAACTTTTTTCTAGTGTTGAATAGTAACGTTACGTCATTCGATGGGTGTTCCTAGCAGTAATGCTAACCTGTATAAGCATTTATTATAACCGACTTCAAAAAAGGAGGTGGTTCTCAATTCGGTTGTATTTTTTTTGTTACCTCAGAATTCCGTCATTTATAAACCGATTTGGAAAATTCTTTTTTTATTGGATAGGATATACCTCGAAGCTGGTTCCATATAAATTTTACTTAAATCGGTTCAGTAGTTCGGCTGATATTTAATAAAAGTGAGTAACGGCGTGTGATTCCTTTAAGGTAAATTTCACTTTTTGACACATCACACAGCATAAGATGATAAGAAAGTAGGTTTAATAAAAGTGAGTAACGGCGTGTGATTCCTTTAAGATAAATGTCACTTTTTGATACATCACACAGCGAAAGAAGTCAGTTAAGTAAGTGAATCTGTTGGCAAGCGACTAAACTACGTATTGTAAAGCCACTAAAAAGTAAAAAATAAAAAACTTTTGAACAAAAAAAAACTTCTTTTAAAAAGTCACCAAAAAGAAGAAAATAATGAAATTTTGAGGTCTGTGCCAATTTAATAAAATATGAAGTCTGTTAAAAAGTATAGTAGGTATAGTGATTACTGATTAATATCGTTCTTTTTAACCGACTTCATATTTTATTAAATTGGCACAGACCTCAAAATTTCATTATTTTCCTCTTTTTGGTGGCTTTTTGAAGGAGGTTTTTTTTTGTTAAAAAGTTTTTTATTTTTTACTTTTTAGTGGCTTAACAATACGTAGTTTAGTCGCTTGCTAATAGATTCACTTACTTAACTGACTTCTTTCGCTGTGTGATGTGTCAAAAAGTGACATTTACCTTAAAGGAATCACACGCCGTTACTCACTTTTATTAAACCGACTTTCTTATCATCTTATGCTGTGTGATGTGTCAAAAAGTGAAATTTACCTTAAGGAATCACATGCCGTTACTCACTTTTATTAAAAATCAGCCGAACTACTGAACCGATTTAAGTAAAATTTATATGGGACCAGCTTCAAGGTATATCCTATCCAATTCATTATTTTCCTCTTTTTGGTGGCTTTTTGAAGGAGGTTTTTTTTTGTTAAAAAGTTTTTTATTTGTATTAAAAATAATGTAGACTAAGGTTTAGCGTGGAGAATGAAAATCCTTCCAGTTTAAGTGGAACGGCAGCTCTACAGTGTGTCCACAGACTCATCCTCAACATGGGGATCTCCGTTGTTATGGGAGATAGAGATTTGGTTAAATGAGACAAAATGTGCAGAATCTCCAGTACTACTACCCTGCGTAGTCAAACTTTCCATATTTTGCTTGGTTCACGACCGACAGTTGAAAAACGAGATTTACCCATTTTCGTTTTTTGTTTATAACTCACTTATTAAGTAAGTTAGAAAAAAATATTTTCACTTTCTTAAGGCCCTTTTTTATGAAGATTTCAAATCTCTTTTCAAATTTTTATTTACTTTTATAGTTTTAGAGATACTTGTATTAACTTTGTTTTTTTAAATACACGTCAAAGATGGTCATGACACCATTCGAAAGAGATTTTTTTTCTCTTTAATTTGATATGAGGGTTGATGGATTTATTTTCAAAAATAACAGAGTTATACGTAAAACACTGATTTTTAATAGTAGGCTATGCCTAATTAATTGATAAAACAACAGAAGGCTTGGCAAACAGTTGAAATTCGCGTTGGCTTAGTAAACGGCTGTTTTGTTTTAGCTGTCAAAGTGTATTTGTTGCTAATTTGTAAGTTTACTAAGTGATTTATTAAATTTACTTTTGTTATCATGGAACCATTTTGTAACAATGAAAAATTTGAAATGTTATCTTTTTACATTCCTATGTCACAAAAATTCGACCAGAGCTGCAGAAATGTACTTCGATCAGTATCCAGAACGAAGACAACCTCATTCGTCTATTTACAGAAACTTAGGAGTAAATTTAATAAACTATGGATCATTTAAAAAGCCGTTTACTAAGTCAACGCAAATAAGTGAAGAAGACAAAACTACTGTTTTATGATCAATTGTTGAAAATCGCTTATTTTTCATTGTTACAAAATGGTTCCATGATAACAAAAGTAAATTTAATAAATCACTTAGTAAACTGACAAATTAGCAACAAACTACTCTTTGACAGCTAAAACAAAACAGCCGTTTACTAAGCCTTCTGTGGTTTTATCAATTAATTTAGCATAGCCTACTATTAAAAATCAGTGTTTTACGTATAACTTTGTTATTTTTGAAAATAAATCCATCAACCCTCATATCAAATTAAAGAGAAAAAAAAACCTCTTTCGAATGGTATCATGTTCATCTTTGACGTGTATTTAAAAAAACAAAGTTGATACAAGTATCTCTAAAACTATAAAAGTAAATAAAAATTTGAAAAGAGATTTGAAATCTTCATAAAAAAGAGCCTTGAGAAAGTGAAAATATTTTTTTTTCTAACTTACTTAATAAGCGAGTTATAAACAAAAAACGAAAATGGGTAAATCTCGTTTTTCAACTGTCGGTCGCGAACCAAGCAAAATATGGAAAGTTTGACTACGCAGGGTAGTAGTACTGAATATTCTTCACATTTTGTCTCATTTAACCAAATCTCTATCTCCCATAACAACGGAGATCCCCATGTTGAGGATGAGTCTGTGGACACACTGTATATACGTTCTGCTTCAGTTAACTTCAGCGCAGATAAAGACAAATGCCCCTGTTCCACGGTGACGCGCTAAATTGTGTGAACATGACTAAATAAGACCAGCAACGCCATATAGAAGCTCTGTTCTGTTGTTTTGAATTAAATAAATAAGCACCGTATATGCGATGCGTTCTGTTTTATGTCGACAATCCTTTTCTCTACGAACGCGAGTTATATAATGTGTCTGCTCCTTATTAAGGCTAGGCTTCAAGAGTCTTGTTCTGTAAATAGTGTCAAGAGCTGGCACTAGTGAGTAGATTGGATTTATTATTTTTTTATATACATTCGAGATTTACTTTATATTGGTTTGTTGAATGACTTCAGAAGAACGGAATGCAAGGTAAAAGAATATCAATATCTACAGTAAACCCTACTATAACACGGTAGATAGGGAGGACAGTGTGGTGTAACGGTTAGCGTAGCGGTCTTTGGATCACACTGTCGTGGGTTTGAACCCCACCTCCGCTCATGGATGTTTTGTGATGCCATTTGGTTTTAAGTGAGTTGTTATTTAATGTAATTAAGGCGCTAATGACCTTAGTTGTCGACGTGTCTATAATCTACAATAAATAAAAAATAAAATAAACGGTAGATAGCTTACTGAAAAATGCCGTGTTATATGAGACACAGAACCAGTTCCCTGTTAGTTCAGCGGAACTATCCATAAATATGTCAAATTTTAACTCGAACAGCTCATCTGGAAGGGAATTAGAATTTCTAGATACACGAATCATTTTTTTACTTTTTATAAGTTTACTAGCGGACCCGATCCGGCTTCGCCCGGATGCTAAGAAAACCCGGGCGCTAGGAATTTTCCCGGTGCAATACACTACTCACTCGCTTCGCTCGTTCGCTTGAATACTATAAATTCACTACTCACTCGCTTTGCTCGTTCGCTTGAATATTATAATTACATTACTCACTCGCTTTGCTCGTTCGCCATATATGCATTTTTTGAAGCTAAATAAAATAAAAAATTCAAAAAAAAATTTTCTTTAAAAAAATAGATCAAAAAATTCTGGATAGGGACACCCTCATCACCTAGTGGTATGAAATATACTTTACGACCTATTCTCATACCTACCAAATACATACAAAAAATTTCATGATAATCGGTCAAGCCGTTTCGGAGGAGTATCAACACAAACACCGTGACACGAGATTTTTATATAGGTATATAGATAATATTACATATTATAGAAAATATCGAGTGCATTGCCATCTATTGAGGGAATTTATAAAATGACACTCTTAATGTGAGCCCTTAATAAAGATTTAGCACCGTTCCTTGTATTTTTATTATTTGTTATTAAATGACGAAAAATTTAAATCGAAAGACTATGACCTTTAAATAGTGTGACCTTAAAGGGTCTGTTTCTATTCTCTTAGGTGGATATAGAACAAAGCCGACGTTTGAGAATTGAAGAGAAAGTTAAAGCTGTCAGCTTATAATAGCTTGTTTAGTGCGATAGTTTCTAAAGTATTCTCATAAGTAATAGACCCGAGAGCTAGTGACAATTTTTTGGTGTTATTTATTTAAGGCCTTATTTTTGTGAAGATGTTGAGAGAGGCATATTAAAGTGCCCTGAGTAAGGGATTTTGCTAGATAGCGGTATGGGAGGGATGCAGACCGCCCCCAACATGTAACAAAAAAATGGTCACCATTATTATTGTTTCAAGGCTGAAATTGTTTGTATAGCTTGTCAGTGACTCAATAATGCCATTATAATATTTGCAGATCGATTGGTCAGTATTAAAGTGGTGGCAGATCACCCTAAACGTGTCATGTACCCGACGAAATTTATATTATTAGTTCAAGGTTCAAATTGTAATATTATGTTGTTACGGCGACTGTTTTAAGCATAAGTATATTTCAATTTGCAGAACAAAATGTCGGTATTAACCACACTTATGGCAATTCTGAGACCTTTTTGTACATCTTCACCCCGAACCCTTTCAAATGACACCTCGATCGTCAAAATCGGTTCAGTAATTTAGGAGAAGATAGGGGTACAAAAAACGCGTGGCCTATTAATATATAGATTTTCTTTATTTTCAACACATGTTTAAATTGCTATTAATGTTTTCCAAGCGAGGTAAAAAAAATTTAATTATCCGAGTACTAACCAAATTCAACCAATAAATTATTTTCCAATCAGAAAATCATATTTTATTAAATCATAATATAAGCAAATATTTATAATCATGGTTTTAAAAGGAGATCCAAAACGTACCCAACACAATTTTAATTAAAAGCGTTACATACGTTTTATTTGTTGTATTATGTAAGTATTAACTGTTTATGCTTGCCTTCTGCAAGTAGAGCCATACATAATTAGAGTCCGGTCGAAGGTGATTTTTTCAGCCGAAGTCGAACTTCGGTTTTTTTTACCCGAAGTCGAACTTCGGCTTTTTTTATCCGACTGCGCGACAACAAAGGCAAGGTTATGTTTTTCGCGCTATCTATGGATGTATGTATGTATGTTAGAGCAAAATATAATAATTCAAATCAAAAGCCCGACTCAAAACGGGCAAAGTATTATTTTAACAAAATATAATATATCGCAACGTCTCGTTCGCTGGTGGACACAACATAATGATCTCTATAGTCAGATATAAAAATCCATACCCTCTGTGTGCCCTTGTATTAATGACCAGCGCTATGACGACACGAGTATTTCGTTATATAAACAAACATCCGTAGACTGAACTTCTCGCAATGACGTCTTAGCCTTTCAATAATTAACTATTAATAACTAGACGGAACATAAATAATAACCAATAACCAATAATAATATTTTTCGCTAATATGTATGTATGTATGTGTGATTCTTTATTCCCTCCTAGCATTCAAACGGCTGGATGGATTTTAATAAATGAGGTCTCATTAGATTCTTCTTAGTCACTAGAGTGACGTAAGGTATATGACGTCACATAAAATTCAAAATGGCGGACGCTAGACGCCATTTCGTCGGAATGTAAATGTAATTTTCCTTTTAAATACATCGATATGGGTATCAAAAGAAAGGTCTCGTTGAGACGATTTTAAAAAAACTAAAAGGATGTAAATAAAAAATTAAATTAAATAAATCAAAAAACCCGACTGCGCCAAAAAGCGAACTAAAAAGATGGAAACAAGATCAAATGATAACATGCAAACGGAGACATACATGACGGTTGAACAGAAATATCTGTTAAGCTCTGTCGTTCAACTGGCTATACGCTGTCGACTACGAAGAATCCTGGTTCGAACCTGGCTGTGGAGTAATATGAAAATAAAAATTATTGATTTTTTTCTTTATTTATTATTACAAATAATATATTGAAAAACATTAAATTACTACTGAATTTACATTAAATTACTATTGAATTTTACTTTCCCGCACATTCTGCCTGTTAAACGATACCCATTACAGGCCTGCATACATGCATATAAAACAGCTATTTTGTAGTGGGAATGACAAAAAACCCTTTACTATACTACATATATCCCTATGTTCTAGGGATATATTATTAAGCCCTAATGAGTACTTAAGAAGTGAATATATGTTATGTAATTTTACACAAATTCCATATAAATCTATACTAATATTATAAAGCTGAAGAGTTTGTTTGTTTGTTTGTTTGTTTGAACGCGCTAATCTCAGGAACTACTGGTTCGAATTGAAAAATTATTTTTGTGTTGGATAGTCCATTTATCGAGGAAGGCTATAGGCTATATAATATCACGCTACGACCAATAGGAGCGGAGCATAAATAAAAAATGTTGCAAAAACGGGAAAAAATATTCCTTTTGAGAGCTTCCGTGGCGTGCGCTGCGTAAACGGTTAAAGTTACGCAAAAATCATGTATGACGGAATTGTTCCCGGAAGGTTTATATATATAGCGAACGAGCGAAGCGAGTGAGTAATACAATTCCTAAACCACGCAACGGATTTTGATGCGGTTTTCACCATCAGTTATAGATAATTTTTCACGGAAGGTTTATATATATAGCGGACGAGCGAAGCGAGTGAGTAATGTAATTATAATATTCAAGCTAACGAGCGAAGCGAGTGAGTAGTGTCTGCACCCGGGCGAAGCCGGACGGGTACCGCTAGTATCAAAATATAATGTTGAGCGTTTCATCGCATCTATCTAGATTAGAACTTACATATTCATTTAAATTGATGAAACCGCTACACAGTGGTAAACCAAAAACGGTTTTACAGATTTCATCTAATTAACACGATTCATTTGAATACGCCGTGAATGAAAATTTCTAGTTTCAATCAATGAGTTGTATCGGCTCATTCATAACTTTGATTTTAATCGTCCGATCGAGCTATTGATTTTGTGTCATAGTTTATGCTCGATTTTAGGGTTCCGTAAGTTCCGAACGGAACCCTATTATTGAGCCCTACGATGTCTGTCACAACGCTCTATCTCACAAACGGTAAGAGGTAGCTAGTTGGAATTCTCGCAGATTGTATGTTGTTGTGGCATGAATCCTGGCAAATAATAATTAGAATTAAATAATCAATTAATTTTTACTTCCCACCTCTACTATGGTAATGAATTTAGTCCGAAAAAATATTTCGAGATTTTAACAGATCTTCACGTTTTGAGACCCTAGCAATCGTTTAAGATCATTTTCTGACTGATGTCTGTATGTGTGTGTGGTCAATTTTTCGCCTTCGATATCGTAAAAACGGAACAACATACGGCCATGCCGATTGTTCTATTGTGTTTATCAGCCTTTAACTTAGATCTGATTAGTTTTTGAGTCAAATCGGTTCCGTGGATCCTGAGATATTAAAAAAAAACGTTCTCAGTGTCACGTATTAACATAGGTAAAAAAAATATAAACGAATTGTAGATGTTATAATATGAAAAAAATGTAAATATTTTTTTTCTCTAAAATGTATAGTTTTTGAGAAAAAAAATATTTTACTAAAAAAAGAAAACTGTACGTAAATCAATGGTAACAATGATTTTTGCTATATTACTAGCCATCAGTAGATCACCAAACAAAAAAGATGGCCATGCTTTTTTTCAAAGAATAAAAAAAGAGTGTTTATTTTTTGCAAATATTTACTAGGTGGGAAGTATTATAGGACTGGTCATCAGTCGAATTTTTTCATATACCTACATTATAACTATTCAATAGTTCGATCGACCGATAGATATATGTAATGTAACAAAACTGTATGATATTTTCGGTAAAAATCTTTATTTTATTTCAATGCAAGACAACATTAACGAACTAACACAACTCTTCACAATTATTGTTTATTAATGTGTCCATTTATATTCACATTTCACTGTTATTTAAAACTATTATTTGCCACTTTTATTTAGGCATCACTGTTCGTCCCAACCAATTTTGTCTACGTTGACTATTTATTTATTTATCACTGTTCGCTGATCCACTCTCTCCGACGGTCCAGAGACAACTGATTTCAATAATCGTATCACCTATACTTATAGACTTCTAAATGCACCCTTAAGATCAAGGGTGACGTAGAAATGGAATCCTGAACCTTTCTTCTTTGTTGAAACATTAGCATCTTCTATTGATCCACGAGTGCGCGAAGGTCCTTTACAAATCCTTGTATTGGCGATTTCAACCGGCGCGCTTCGATCCGTTACAGTACTTATAATTATATCATCCATGCGCGCTCGACCACTAGGATCAATGGCGTCTAATTAACAAATTACATTAAATTAAAACGACATCACAAAATTTCCATGAGCCGAGATGACATTCGAACTAACGACAATCTAATCTAAAGATCAGCACGCTAACCATTACACCATAAGCTGTCCCCTTATTTTGTACCTATAATAATATCATCACGTATCGTATAAGGGCTTTCTGGGCAAGATCTACTGAAATTTTTCATGTTAAAAATTATTTTGAAAAATGATTTTGGAACACTGGAAGACACTTATGGTTTTCCATGCCGATTTTTCAGAATTTTTGTCTGCTTGTACAGGCGTCATTCGATAACGGCTGAATCGATTTGATGAAAGTTAATACACCATTAACTGACACCCAAACTTAAAGACATTGTTCGATTACGCTTGTGTTAAGATAAGGTTCTCACGGTCGAAATTTACTTCGCGATAAATATGTTTTATAACAGAAGACCTTTTAGAACACTGTGTACATTTCGATCGTTTCGATTCGGTTTATTTCGTGACATAATAATTTGAGTTGATTTGAGTTGAGTGTGGAGCTGATAGAGAGAGAGAGAGAGAGAGAGAGAGAGAGAGATAAAGAGGGAGTGAGAACTATATGTAGAATGGAAGCGTAGAGTTCTGTTGTTTATTTAATTGAACATTCACGCTCACGCGCCATGGCGGTCGGCGGCGGCGGCATCAGCGTAGAGCGCCGCAGATCATGTATCACGCAATGTTTGTTTCAGGTTTGTGCTCTTAAAGTAAATGTGAAGTAATGTGTTCATGTCTACCTCCTTTTGCACTGGTAGAGAGCGCTCCCTGTTTCTGTATATGCAATATCGAATGAATAGAACAAGGAAAAGTACTGTAGAATGCAGAGCATCCCATTTTCGTGGTTTTTAAACGATTTTATTTAGCTTGACCCCGTATATAATATGTTTATTTGTTTCAAATCTTGCGACCGATTTTTCACCCAGTTCCCGTTATCCGATTGAGTTGAAATTTTGCACACATGTGTAGCTCCGGTGACAATACAATATTATGGTAACTATCTGACCGGCCCGGCTTTCGTCCGGGTGTAAATCGTACTTTTGAATTTTCACCCACTTCCCGTGATACGATTGAGTCGAAATTTTGCACACATATGTAGCTCCGGTGACAATACAATATTATGGTAACTATCTGACCGGCCCGGCTTTCGTCCGGGTGTAAATCGTACTTTTGAATTTTCACCCACTTCCCGTGATCCGATTGAGTTGAAATTTTGCACACATGTATAGCTCCGGTGATAATACAATATTATGGTAACTAACTGACCGGGCCCGACTTTCGTCTGGGGTAAATCGTACTTTTGAATTTTCACCCACTTCCCGTGATCCGATTGAGTTGAAATTTTGCACACATGTATAGCTCCGGTGATAATACAATATTATGGTAACTAACTGACCGGGCCCGACTTTCGTCTGGGGTAAATCGTACTTTTGAATTTTCACCCACTTCCCGTGATCCGATTGAGTTGAAATTTTGCACACATGTGTAGCTCCGGTGACAATACAATATTATGGTAACTAGCTGATCGACCCGACCCCGTCCGGGTGCAAATCGCATTTTTGAATTTTTACAGTCAAAAGGTCTTGCTCCGGTAACGTTTCAGTGGATCGGATAAATGTAATAAAATCAGACTAAGCAAATAAAGCACACTAAAAAATTAAAAATAAAAATTGGTAAAAAAACTTTTAAGTTAAACGGTTTTATAAATGTTTTTTAACGTTCTTATAAGAGGTAGATAGAGCGATTGAGTCGCGCCAACGTCAATTCGCATATAATATTCGAAAACATCAAAATTACAGACATAACCCCACATAAATTTCACATGGATCTGACAGATCTAATATCTTTTCGGCTTTTGCGCGCCCAAATTGAAGATACCTCAAATCGAATTGTCAGTAGAGTTGTTGTGAAAAATAATATGCAATTACTCGGAACGAAACATAGCGTTTGCAACGCGTGTGGTTATACAAACGCTATGTTTCGACCCTAACACAAAATTTGACAACGACGTTAGACGTGTTCCTGAATATATATAAAAAGCATAATTAAATATTTATAAATCACAATCTATAAGGTTATTGCAAAACCTGATTGTTATGTGTTTGAAATTTGGTTCCCAGTTTTCCACCATTTTTATGCGTCTGAACTCTGCCCGTGTTTGTTTCAGGTTTGATCTTTTTTGTTTTACACATCTTTATTCGAAAAGAAAAAACAACTCACAGCGCTTTTAGTATTCTTTACATCTTTATTCACTGAACAGTCCTTTCTATGTTACATTATTTCGATGATCGTACTATAAACTAGTCACGCATGCGTGACTGGCATCTAGTACTAGTCGAGTGAACCGATTCTTTTAGAAAGCGAATCTTCGTTATATGTTTCTGTTTAAATATTTTAAAGTGGTCGTAAACTGTTATTGGACTTGTTCCTTAATTTTTAATTATCCTTTTCCAAAGGAACTAGCAGTACATTTTTTAACCTTTATTCTTGAGAGATTTCAAAGTGATGAAACTTTAAATCACTGTTTTAATAAAAGCGATTTTAAATGTAAGGTTAGAAAAAGGCTTTTTTACCATACTAACTATAAAATAACTGCTTTACATGCATGTATGTATGCATGTAAGGTAGATTTTTGACAGGCCGGTGGGCGGGAACGTATATATCTTTCCCACACTAGTCTGGGAAAGAAACCATTTCCATAATGATTTACCTATGTTTATTCACCTGATCCGCCAGCTATTACATAACTCCTGTGCGTGCCTCGGCCTACTATATAGGAGTGAAGTTTGCGACACGAAATGAACTGTTAAATTTTGTAAATACTGGAAAATGAACATTTAATTCCAAAATTTAAGATAGTGAGTCATGCATAGTTTATAACAGGTTAATGGAGTAGTACAACCATAATTATACTATGTAAGAATATACGCGTCCGCATAGGCATCCCATGCATAATAACTGTGCCGCTTATGCAAATAGTGAAATATACCTACCTACTTAAGTGCATGACTCACTATCTTAAATTTTGGAACTTGACCATAGTTACAATTATTTTTATTGGAATCTTATTATATTTACTATGTATAGTCAAGATCCAATATTTAAGATAGTGAGTCATGCATTGAAAAGCAATGAAAGAACGTATAAGAATATACGCGTCCCATGCATAAAAACTGTGCCGCTTATATAAATAGTGAATTATACCTACTTAAGTGCATGACTCACTATCTTAAATTTTGGAACTTGACAGTAGTTACTATTATTTTTATTGGAATCTTATTATACTATGTAGATATAGTCAAGATCCAATATTTAAGATAGTGAGTCATGCATTGAAAAGCAATGAAACAATGTATAAGCATATACGCGTCCCATGCATAAAAACTGTGCCGCTTATATAAATAGTGAATTATACCTACTTAAGTGCATGACTTACTATCTTAAATTTTGGAACTTGACAATAGTTACAATTATTTTTATTGGAATCTTATTATACCTATCTACTAAGTATGTATAGTCAAAATTCAATATTTAAGATAGTGAGTCATGCGTTGAAAAGCAATAAAACAATGTAAGTATAAGCATACGCGTCCCATGCATAAAAACTGTGTCGCTTATATAAATTATGAAATATAAGTGCATGACTCACTATCTTTAATTTTGGAACTTGACTATATGTATATAAGTACATTATAGGTACTTCTTGAGATGGTTCTACTTCACATAGTTGAAGTTGTCCGGTTCGAATCGTTGGAAAGCTTTTTCGAAGAATCGTAAAGCAACGTAATATTATTCCGTGCAATGACTACATTGCGAGAGAGATTGTGTGCTTTTTGCTCGTGCTTTGCGGACAGAGCATCTAGTTGTTACGAACACTTCACAGTGTGAACACACTGTCCGCTGTGGTTGAACGCTTCTCATATAATAATTCTTAATTTGAACGCCGTGTTCTAATTTTCTTTTTTGTAATTCGATTTTGTGTTCTTACGGTACTGAACTTAATTGTTGTTGGCTAGTGTTTTACGTGGATCACAGGTATGTTTTATGCCATTTCTAGCATTTGTTTAAACAAACTTTCAACTTTTTTAAAACTATTTTATCGCTTCGTATTAGTGAAACTATTTTTTTTTTTGATAATTAACTGTCAATTGCACTAACGCCATGTAATAAATTAATTATTGAATTTTGTCGAAAACTTTTTTGTTGTCAAAAATTTGGAAAATTAAATTCGAATTTGAGTTGAAACATTGTTTTAACGAGAATCAAAATTATACTTTTCTGAAAAAGAGTATCAAAGTACTTACTTAATCTTATATCATATTGTGGTTTAAACTACGATAAAGTCAGCTGTTAGTGCTAGCGGCAATACGTTTTTATTTTAAACTAATTTTTCGGCCCGGATTCGTCCGGGTAGATTTACGTTTGGCAACTAAATAATATCAAGAGCATCACATTTTTCGTATTACTTATATCACTTTAATGCATCTCTTTTAGTTTAGTGTAGGTACACTAATTTAGCTTACAAATCGCATGCGGGATCCTCGACTTTCAATACATTTTTGCTCACTGATCATACTATTTTAACCGACTTCCAAAAAAGGAGGTGGTTCTCAATTCAGTTGTATTCTTTTTTATGTTTCTTACCTCAAAATTCCGTCATTTATAAACCGATTTGGAAAATTCTTTTTTTATTGGATATGGTATACCTCGAAGTTGGTCCCATATAAATTTTACTTAAATCAGTTCAGTAGTTCGACTGATTTTAATAATCGCGTGAGCGATTCCTTTAAGGTAAATGTCACTTTTTGACACATCACACAGCATAAGAAATCGGTTTAATATAAAATCGAAAGTGAGTAACGGCGTGTGATTCCTTTAATTAAAAAGTAAAAAATAAAAAACTTTTAAAAAAAAAACCTCCTTCAAAAAGGCGCAAAAAAGTGGAAAATAATAAAACTTTTAGGTCTGCGCCATTTTAATAAAATATGAAGTCGGTTAAAAAGTGCTAATTTAATTAATATATCTACTTTTTACCCGAGTTCATATTTTATTAAAATGGTGCAGACCTCAATGTTTTATTATTTTCTTCTTTTTTGTAGTTTTTTGAAGGAGGTTTTTTTTTATGTTAAAAAGTTTTTTTTGTTTTAGCTTATAGCCTACGTAACTCGGGAAGGAGTAGGCTTTTAAACAGTGAAAGAATTTTTTAAATCGGTTGAGTAGTTCTTAAGATTACATGCGATAAACAAACATACAAACTTTTCCTCTTTTATAATATTAAAAACTCGGGTCGCAGTGCCAAACCCTGCCGACAATATATTGTATTTGCTAATACAGGCCTTGTGGCTTTAATACGTGAACTTAGGTTTGTTTTTGGACAAAATAAAAAATGTAAACCCTTAATACATCCCTTAAAATAATATTTTTTTTCTTAATTTCAATAACATTATCAATGCAACCTCTGTACCAAATTAAATACACCCTTCAGTAAGTAAATCACTATTCGCAAACTAGTGTTTTCATAAAATTTGTAAGTCCGGTCCTGTCGGGCCGATTTTATTAAAATTTTAGCAGCACATTTTGATCTTTACTGAAAGGTTAAATTTCAATTTTGAAACAATTCTGGAAATTTTTTGGGTATTTTCGGTCTATGAAACGTCGAGAAATTTTGGTCCGACCCCTAGGTCCCGCCATCCGACGGAAGCCAATAGTGTATGTGCCATATGGCAAATACACTAATAACAAACCAGTCAGGTAACGACTGCAGACAATTCAATTTTTTTTCAATATGTCTAACAAGTTTGACATTTCATCGCATGACAGATATTTTTTTTAATACCTAGAAAACAAGTTAAATTCGATACAAATAAATGCTTAAGTTAGCATCACTGTTAGAAACATTCATCAAATGACGTAACGTTACAATGCAAAACAAAAAAAAATCTTCACAAAGTACAGCTCCTGCCCTAGCACTGGCTTCGTTAAGTTGGACAGGAAATCCTACTATTACTATTAAATATTATGTATGTAAAACCCAACAAGGAATAAGTTTATTTAATTTAATTTTAATACTAGAAAGATTTATTTTAAACCTATATGTCAGCGTCGGAACTCAAACCCGAATCTTCCACTGTCGCGACAGTAAAACTGCATTAAAAATTATTAATAATAAACAAATTTCAAATGCAATAACTTAAAAAAATCAAGATTTATTTTTAGGTTATGTTCCCATACTTATGTCTCGACAAAGATTCAACTTGTAAGAGCGAAACTACATGAAAAATCAAGATTTATTTTTAGGTTATGTTCCCATACTTATGCCTCGAGAAAGATTCAACTTGTAAGAGCGAAACTACATGGGCGGATTTTCCGCGGCGCATTGCATGTCCAAATCGAAACCGTGCCTACAAACGAGTGAAACTTATAGACGAACGGAATATGCTTCGCGTTTTTTTTAAATTCCGTCGGCGTGAGCGAGTTCAACGCGTCTAATTGCGTTGATATCGTCACCGCCATTATACACGCCGGAAACGAAAAACATTGTTTAGTGCGGGGGAAATTAGACAAGGCGGCGGATCACCGAAGGATGTACAGTGGAAATATCCTGTTGATAGTCTGTCTCTTAATATTGGATGAACCCATCAGTCGTTTTTCCTTTTGTTCTTTAAAAATAAATTTGCACATCCAACAGTAGCGCAACCTAACAAAGTGGTGTCCATTTTGTAACTAGCAAAAAGTTGTATTGTTTAACGTGACGGAAAAAACGGTTTCTGTTTCGATATGTAAAATTCAGCGGAAATCTCATCGCGAGAAACCACACCGCGGAAAATCCGCCAGTGAAGTTTCGATCTGAAAGTCTTAAGGTACGTGCAGTACGCAGCTGGGATTCTAGATGGTAGCATGTATGGTAGATGGTGGCTGAAATTATAAGAGCTTATAGGTTTGCACAACGAAACTTTGATACTAGCATTGATACAAGCTTAAATCGCGTTTGAAATGTCAGATAGCGAAGACGGATATTTGTGTTTTCTGCTATACAAAGTGGTATATTTTAAATACAAATTTGGGTAGGAGCTATCATGTCCACCCTATTAATAGAAAACGATGTAAACATGGTAAATTTCATCATTTTTACCAAGAAATAAAATTTTATCCAAACCGGTTTTTTGAATATTTACGTATGGAACCTAACACTTTTAAATACGTCTTAGAAAAAGCTCAAAACAAATTAAATAAAAACTGGCAAAATTTCACTTATTAAACTAGTCATATCCATTGCGAAACTTGTAACGGCCATTTGACAGTTGTCACACGTTGATTGTAGTAGTCAGCGCGCTGAAAGAATGGTAAGATACATTCTTGTACTTACCAGCTCTTGTGACAGCGCTTATACACTACACTCACTGCTTCGTTGTGTACGCTCGCAGATATGACAATGCATTATTTTAAGCAAGCCCTGCTATGATCTACGCTACCATCTAGAATCCCAGCTCCGTACTGCACGTACCTTTACACGTTGGAGCAGCATTCTACTGGGACGAACTATAAAAATAATTTATTAACAGCGTCTCCATTTTAGATTGCATGTTTGTTTTTGCTGTCTTTGCGGTCGGTTAAATAATTCAAAAGTGCATGAGAATGACGTCTAAAAATAATGCCGTATATATGATATTGAAATGGATGCTATTTGTATCTTTTCGTTCATCGTATATATAATATACCGTATCTTTTCAGAATAACTTAAAATGGCGCCTGTATCTATATAAATATTATAAAACAATGTCGTCCGGCCGCGTCTGTCTGGGTATTCGGTTAAAACTTCTAAATCACTTGATGGATTTTGACGCGGTTTTCACCATCATTTAGACTTGAGAGAATCAACATTCGATATAGGTCCGCCGTACGGATATTAGAGAAAATTTTATAATTTTAAAAATCAATTTTTTGACGTTCCAACTGGTGTAATATTATAAGTGTGCTTTGAAACTTTGCAAAAAGGCATGACTACAATAAGGTGGAGCAATTTAAGGGCATTTTGGGGGCAATTTAAGGGCATTTTGGAGGCAATTTAAGGGCATTTTGAGGGCAATTTAAGGGCATTTTGGAGGCAATTTAAGGGCATTTTGGGGGCAATTTAAGGGCATTTTGGGGGCAATTTAAGGGCATTTTGGGGGCAATTTAAGGGCATTTTGGGGGCAATTTAAGGACATTTTGGGGGCAATTTAAAGGCATTTTGGGGACAATTTAAGGGCATTTTGGGGACAATTTAGGGCCAATTTAAGGGCATTTTGGGGGCAATTTAGGGGCATTTTGGGGAAATAGGAACCGAAGTTCGTCTACGAAAATCGCCAAGTTTTCATAAGTTTAAAATAATGTATAGATATAAAATTTAAAAATTATATATGAGGACAGTGTGGTGTAACGGTTAGCATAGCCGACCTTTGGATCACACCGTCGTCGGTTCGAATCCCACCTCCGCTCATGGATGTTTTGTGATGTCATTTAGTTTTAAGGAAGTTATTATTTAATGTAATTAAGACGCTAATGACCAAGTTGTCGACGCGTCTATAATCTACAATAAAATTAAATAAAAATTATATTAGGTACCTCGGTATATTAGCAAAATTAAATCTATGCAGGGGCGAAGCCGTACCGGGCTGCTAGCAGTATATAGTACTAGTTTTCCGGCCTGGTTCATCCAGGTAGTTTTTGATCTGGCAGTAAAATAACCAAGACCAATAAATTTTTCATTACTTCTCTTATAGCGTAACCACGCGTAAACCAATAATTTTAGCTCAAAAATAGTCTACCGGATATCCCCGACTTGCTTTACAATTTTCGCTCACTGCTCGTTCCCTTCTTGTCTTGACGTAATAATATATAGCCTATATGTCATTCTGGAAGAAGTAGGCTTTTAAACAATGAAAGAATTTTTCAAATCGGTTCAGTGGTTTCTGAGATTATCTGAGACAGACAAACAAACAAACTCCTCTTTATAATATTAGTATTGACTTGCATTGACTTTATATCATACCTTGAAAAAATCTTGTTTGCCGGTCGGATGGTGAGCCCTAGGGATCGAACCATAAAATCTTGATGTAAAGACCTAATCGATTTAAACGAAATTTGGTACACATGTTGAACTCAATCGCCGAACGAAGAAGCCCATTTAAAATGGGCGCAGTCGAACCGTTTCAATAAAATAAATAATATAATAAAATAAATAAAGGAATCACGCCGCTACTCACTTTTATTAAAATCAGCCGAACTACTGAACCGATTTAAGTAAAATTTATATGGGACCAACTTCGAGGTATACCCTATCAAATAAAAAAAGAATTTTCCAAATCGGTTTATAAATGACAGAGTTCTGAGGTAACAAACATAAAAAAACAAAAATTCAACCGAATTGAGAACCATCTCCTTTTTTGAAGTCGGTTAAAAAAACGTATCGAATGAATTGGGAATCAAACAAAACCTATCAAGAAACCTTTCAAGAATTTAGTGAAAATTAATTTAAGAATTTGTACTTAATTTATAAAGAAAAAAAAATTGTACTTTAAGAATTTGTACTTTAAGAATTTGTATTTTAAGAATTTGTACTTTTTGACGTTTTCATGTACACTTCGTGTATTTTCGAAATAAATAATATTCTATTCTATTCTATTCTATCAGCAACTTCAATAAATTCAAGACGGCAATTTGTATGTGTTTTCATTGTTTTGGAACTCATTTGACTTTGGGACATCGAATTGAAAACAGGCGGTATATTCTATATAAAGTATTATACGTACATCATATTTGCACTGTAAAGCACGCTTTAAAAATATTTTTATACTCTTAATACTGAACTTTTTTTACATTTTTTTGTTGACAAATATTTTTTATGACAAAAAACTTAAATGTGTCCACTTTCTCTACGTCACTTCAGTTGTTATAAAATCTTTTTTGTTGGTTAAGTGAATTTTTTAAATTTATTTGGAGAAAATAACTTGTTTGTTGTTGAAGGAAATGTTACTTTTTTATTTAGGCTTATATAGTAAGCTAGACTTAACAACTAACAGTAGGCTAACAGCAGTTGAAACTGTTTTATTTGCAAATCGAGATTTCGATTATCAAGACCTGCTTAAAAAGTGAAGTATAGGTAAAGTAGGTACATTTTACAATTTAATTTTTTTTTTTTAATATTGCTTAAAAAAGTGAGGTAGAAACATTTTACAATTTAATTAATTTCTTTGAATATTGATAGTTAAAATTGTTAAATTGTGTTTTGAAGACCACCAACAGCTAAGGTTATTTGGGCCTAGCACCAATTCATATTTTCAATTCATTATTTTTTTTTTATAATAAATTGAAAATCCAATTGACACTTTTACCAGCTCGCGGGCTAGAACCCGGGAACGGGGGACTTGTAATAGAGGAACCATAGCAACGCCATGTAAACAACAGCACTGCTAGACGCTCGGCCATTCTCAAGCCCAATATATTGATCTTACTTTACCACAAAATGTATTAGTGAATAATCTATATTATACAGGGTGAGTTCGACCACCCGTATCAGTCGTTTTTTTCGAAAACGGTTAGTCGTAAAGAGTTGTGTCAAAAATTTGTATTATAAAAGTCCTAATAAAGAATCGAATGGTGATAATTTTTTTTTTCGGGAAGGTCGGCTTCCCTATTAGTTTGCTCCAGAATGTCCAGAACTCCGGAATTATAAATGTAACGATAGGTCGAAAGTAGTATTGTTGAAAAGATCTTTAAAAAATAAGCAATTTTTGTAGGAAAATTTTTTTTATTACTGCCACCCCTGTTAAGTAATATTTGTTTGAAATTACTAAATTAAAATGTCATAAATCATAATAACGAACTTTTTAAAAGTCCGCATTTAAAATCTAGTTACCTATCTATCGATCATTAAACATTGAAGAAGTACACTCACAGTATAACCAGAAGAGCTCAGTAGTATGTATTAAAGAGTAAATGGAAGACAGTTTGAACACTTGTGACAATGTCTAAGGTTGCTAGATTTTTAATGCCGACTTCGATCGTTATTATGAAATTTTGATTTAATAATTTCAAACGATTGTTACTTAACAGGGGTGGCAGTAATTAAATAATTTTTCCTACAAAACTTGCCTATTTTTTAAAGAGCTTTTCAACAGCACTACTTTCAACCTATCGTGCTTTCTAAAATTCCGGAGTTTTGAACATATAATACTTTATATTTATACTTATAGAAATTTACAGGGGTGGCAGTAATAAAAAAAAATTTCCTACAAAACTTGCTTATTTTTTAAAGATCTTTTCAACAATACCACTTTCGACCTATCGTTACATTTATAATTCCGGAGTTCTGGACATTCTGGAGCAAACTAATAGGGAAGCCGATCTTCCCGGAAAAAAAATTTATCACCATTCGATTCTTTATTAGGGGTTTTATAATACAAATTTTTGACACAACTCTCTACGACTAACCGTTTTCGAAAAAAACGACTGATACGGGTGGTCGAACTCACCCTGTATATAGACGCTAATGACCTCTGTTCTCGAGCGTCTATAATATAAGAGATACAGTGAAGTGATAACTATGTGAGAAATTTATTGCCCTTGTTTGTTGCCAAACTAAAACATACCCGGACGAAGCTGGGCTGTAAAGCTAATGTTTATAATATAAACACACATATTGAGTAGAAAATCAAATCATTAAGAAAATTTGGCAGTTTATGTTCAATTATTCGTTGTTGAATTTTACTTTATATTCGCCTAAGTGCAAGTTAAAATATTATAATAAAAAAACGCAAACCTACAATATTGCAATTATTTTTTTATGTTATAATTTCATTAGAAAAGAGATATAATTTGTAACTAGATTTGCTCTGCATGTCATCTGCACAGGTTATAAAGTTTTTGAGTTACGACCTATTAAAACGCGGCGGTGGACGTAACGGGTAAGATGGTGGAAGCAAAATACGAGATACAGATTGCTCGGTACAATACGTAATATTTAATTTGAAGTGGAATAATTTAAGAAGCTTCAATGTTGTTGAGTTTTTAATTTATTACAACAGAAATTCATTTAAATAACAGCTGTTATGAGTGTTTGAAAACTTAATTAATTTAAAAAATATGAAAATTATTATTTATTTGGAGTGCCATTTTTTTACACCCTATTTTGATATCACATTTAAAAAGATAGTCGAGGTTTTAGGTTAAAGTTTTGGAAATATACTAAATTTTGTGCATATTTTGTACCTATAATTTTTTTTGTTCACTTAATCTTCTGCAAAAATGCACAGATTTGAATGATTTTTCTTGAGAATGTTTGTTTCAGTAAGATATTGTTTCCAATCGGATCAGTGAAAAATTTCATATTAAAATCATTTTGAAAATTGACTGGAAGTCGTGTTTTTCCATACCGATTTTTTTTCTCGACGTCTGATTTAACGAGACAGTTAACAAATTAGACAAATTCTTTAAGACTGATTAAAAAAATACAACGCAAAGACGCTGCTTAGTTAGCTATCGGTGCAACTGTGTAGCGTGGCGTTTTTATGATATGTCAGCCGGGCACAGTTGTAAGAGAGTGACCAGTCAGTACCGAGACGTTAGTATTACTGGCGTACTGCTAATATGTGTTCATGTTTGAGCCGAGTAACCCCGATTCAGCCCATCTCACCGTTGGGTTGCGAATACGAACGTGCGAACACGAACGCGAACGGTTCACTTTATTTCACTACACAGGCAAAGAGTGCCTAACGCGCTTAAGGAGGTTTTTACTTCAATAAATTTTTCTGATATTGCATTGTAACGTGAAGTCTTTGGGTGTCTCTTATATATTAAGAGTTACGAGCATTTCTCGTATAAGGGCAGATTTAATAAACCTTGATATTATGATCTATTAGATAAAGTCTGTTTGTTAGCAAAACATTAGAATGTGTTTGTTTTCGAGTAACTTTTACAATATAAACATATTCTAATGTAGTGGTTAGTAAACAACTTGGTAACATCGTTTTCCGAAACTAGTAATCTGTGTTATAACAAGTACAGCCGCCATGTTGTTTAGACTATGTTTCTCTTTGAGGTTAGAATACGCAGGGTGTGTAAAGTGGTCAAAACTTTAAGCGCTTCAAACTTGTCCACTAAGCTTTCACACGTTTAAAATACGTTTGTAAATTTGTATACTGCAGTATAAACTTGTTTTATACATTAAAGACTTTAAAAACTGCAGGTGTCGCAACTACACTTCTCCAAGAAATTAACGCACCACCAAAAAGTAACCAAAAGTTTAAAGTAATTTTTTGTCAAAACTACTTGTCCAATTTTTTTTTCTTGAATGACAGGTTGTCCCTTCCAGAAAGTTAGTGTACTACTGCATTCGCATAGAAACCTATTTTTTATAATTAACGTGTTTTTTTCATAAAATTTGTGGAGTTCAACAGTTACAATGTCAAATAAGAATTGAAATCAAACTTTAGCCTTAACTGTTAACTCCTTGTTTTTTGATTTACTCTTTTATCTTTGCTACTGCAAGAGAAACACAATTTTATAACATAACATGATTTTAATGAAAATTAATATCCACCAGAAACTCCCAAAAGTCCACCAGAAACCCCCAAAAGTCCACCAGAAACCCCCAAAAGTCCACCAGAAACCCCCAAAAGTCCACCAGAAACCCCCAAAAGTCCACCAGAAACCCCCAAAAGTCTACCAGAAACCCTCAAAAATCCACCAGAAACCCCCAAAAGTCCACCAGAAACCCCCAAAAGTCCACCAGAAACCCCCAAAAGTCCACCAGAAACTCCCAAAAGTCCACCAGAAACCCCTAAAAGTCCACCAGAAACCCCCAAAAGTCCACCAGAAACTCCAAAAAGTCCACCAGAAACCCCCAAAAGTCCACCAGAAACCCCCAAAAGTCCACCAGAAACCTCTAAAAGTCCACCAGAAACCCCCAAAAGTCCACCAGAAACCCCCAAAAGTCCACCAGAAACCCCCGAAAGTCCACCAGAAACCCCCGAAAGTCCACCAGAAACCCCCGAAAGTCCACCAGAAACCCCCAAAAGTCCACCAGAAACCCCCAAAAGTCCACCAGAAATCCCCAAAAGTCCACCAGAAACCCCCAAAAGTCCACCAGAAATCCCCAAAAGTCCACCAGAAACCCCTGGCACTAATAACTTCTTGACAACGACAGCCCATACTTAAAATAAGCGACCGTACGTGATTTTGGTCCAGTTCTTCCCATATTTGAATCAGTCTCCGCTGACATTGTCAAGAAGTTATTTGTGCCAGAGGTTTCGGATCGCAATATTTTTGTTGTTTTTTTTTATTCAAAAAAATTCTCTTAATATATTATTTTTCCTTTAAAAAATAATTATTTGATATCTACGGAAAAATTAAAGTAAACAAAATAAAATATAAGTAAAAAAAACTTTTTAAAAACACGCTTAATTAAAAAAATCTTAATTTTTAACCCCTACCTAGAATTCTAATTCTAACCCCTACCTAACTCATTATTTTTATTATTGTACGGAACCGCGGTGTGCGAGTCTGACTCGCACTTGACCGTTTTTTTAATTACAAATAGAAGAAGAAATAAATCGCATCCTTGACTACTTGGCGTCGTCCAGCCTTGAGCTTTTCTTTGCAGACTAAATCTCTAGTATGTGTGAAATAAATAGTACTGTAGTTAAAGGCTGCGCATCAGAAATATATTTACCACATAACTGGACGAGCACGGCACAGATTCATGATTGTGTATCAATAGGTTGTGTGCACGAAGCCTACTAGCGCTCCTAGTGGGCAATAGTACACGATTGAACTCATTTTTATTGTTGTTTTAGACCGCGAAATTTTTTTATAAACGAATACCATTTTATCTAGCTGCAGTGTGCAAATAGTATAAATAGCATAGCATAAAAGGTACGTGAACATTATTTATTTTAAGTTTTTTTCTTCTTCAATTTTGACGTATAATAAAAAATGATTAATTTATATCAGACATGGAGGTGTACCTACACCTATGTCTATAGTATAAATTGACAGGCGACTGTATAACCTCAAATCATGGCGTCGGTAATCTTGCGGACCGGGTTTAAAAGTGTCAAATTTATCAGATTTATATTAATAATTTCCAAATAAGTTAGAAGTAAAATCATCGTTTTACTTACTTGACTTTTTAAACAACAATTGCTCACTGACAATTACGGAAAATTAGAATTCCGAGTTTACAATTTAACTCAGAACGAGCGCTCGCATCGATATTATTATAACTCCTCCCCCTTGCACACAGCCTATAGTACTGAGCCCGGCTTTATAAGTCCGAAACGTTTAGTTAATGTGTATATTGACCTTTAGCGATACTGTGGTTAAAGACAGCATTGCAATGGAGGTCACGTAACTTCACTTGACTTTCCTCTGAACTTTGGAAAGTTACGTATAGATAATCCTGTATAAACTCCATTCTAGTTGTATTATCGCCCGCTGTATGTTTGCGGGGCGTTTCTTAAAAATATAAATGCTATTTAAACGCCACTGTGTGTTGGGATTTAGAAATAGTGGGACTGTTTGAAATGGGGAATTACACAGATAAAGTGAAGATATTATAGTGTATAGGTCAAAAGTGCATTTATACAATGTGTTTGGGGAAATTCGACCGATAAACTTTAGAAAAAAACCAACAGCTAAGGTTATTTGGGCCTAGCACCAATTCATATTTTCAATTCATTATTTTTTTTTTTTAATAATAAATTGAAAATCCAATTGACATTTTTACCAGCTCTCGGGCTAGAACCCGGGAACTGAGGATTTGTAATAGAGGAACCGTAGCAACGCCATGTAAACAACAGCATTGCTACACGCTCGGCTATTCTCAAGCCCTAAACTTTAGAAGAATCATCTTGCGGAAGTTCTATCTCATTTCGATTTCCATCGAATTTCGAGTTCAATTTCGCAGTTCAACACGACACTGATTCACGACTGACTGCTTAATTCCCGTCGGCTCGCTGCTTATATAGAGCTACGTGGCTTAAACACAGCGCGTTCTAGTACTTTCCAGACGTCTAGCCGGTACTCGTATCTTCGATACCATTCCACGCCTCGCCACTGCGACCTTCCCCTCCCGACGCTTCCATTGCAGGCAGCGGCGTAACATCTTGGGATTTGCTACAATAATCTACAGTAAATTAAAATTAAATTATTAATTGATAAACTCGGATAAACGGTTGAAATAACAACCTTGTTATTTGCTTGTATCAATTTTGAGTCGCGTGTAACTTTTTAATAGTAAGAATTTCTGGACGTATGTCTACAGGAATTTTTTTCGCAGTTTTGTTCCATACATCACGTTCGTGAAGTTTGACCAAGCATTTTAGATACACCCTGTATATCAAGTTTAAAAAACAAACAGTTTCGTTTTGTCTGGTTTCCAAAGTCACATTATCCTGTGTTTTTTTATCCATTTCACTGTCATAGGCGCTTATTATTGTAATAAGATTGAGGAAGCGGTGTAATCCGGGGTTGAAATGGGGGCGAAAGTCAAATGTCGTTAATGTTCTGCTGTGCTCTCGAAGTTTTAAACTGAAAAGTTTTTTCTCGGTTCTGTCAATTTCCTTTCATTTCTTTTTGTGTGTGTATATTTTTTACTTTTGACAAATTGAAGTAGTATGTTGAATACACTAAAAATAAATACGAATAATGTACTCTGATTTTATTTTTAGCCACGTTTCAAAATTGTTTTCAAGAACTAAATTAATTAAATTATTTCCACAGTCTACTGTTAGTTTATATTAGAAATCGTGTCCATTGTGATTATAATAAAATTAAGAAAAATCGCAGGATAGTGGACCAAATATTTGATTTATTAAATTAAATGTACGACGTTTCGTCTATAGATTTAGACTTTTTCAAGTATATACATAAAAATAACAATATTTATGAAAATTAATATTAATTACTAACCATAGCAATTAAAATAAGATAGGGTACATAAGACAAAAACATGGTAACATGGTAACAAATTATGTTGACTAATAATTTTAACAATCAATAATAATAATAATACAAATGTTAGCATAATTTCATAACATAATTGTACTGACTACTTAAATTTTGAGTGTCTGTTCTATAATTGATTGAATTGTTTTTTCTAATAAAACACATTTCACTGATATTGCGTTTTTTCCAATTTGACTCTTTATTTAATATATTTGAACTTCATTGAAAAGAAATTTATGCCCAGTGTCGAAATGATGAGATGGCAACACCGTCTTATTATCACTTAATAAGTTTATGTTTCTACAGTCCATTTTGTGCTGATAAATTCTATTTTTTAATAACTGTTTTGTTTGTCCCACATAGCACTTATTACATTCACAAGGTATTTTATAAATAATATTAGATTGATGTTAGGTTGAAAAATGCTTGTTGAAGCGACTAAAAATTTTTAAATTGTGTTTTAAAGACCACTAACAGCTAAGGTTATTTGGGCCTAGCACCAATTCATATTTTCAATTCATTTTTTTTTTAATAATAAATTGAAAATCCAATTGACACTTTTACCAGCCCTCGGGCTAGAATCCGGGAACTGGGGACTTGTAATAGAGGAACCATAGCAACGCCATGTAAACAACAGCATTGTTACACTCTCGGCCATTCTCAAGCCCGAGATGGGTACCGCTCGGTCATTCTCAAGCCCTAAAATTTTTGAATTTTTGAGCTCCAAAGAGCGTTATTTTTTTAATAAGATAAATATTTATTGAAATGAATATTACAACATGAATATAATTTTGTAAAATACTGTTGATAATGCAGATATCGTATTACAACAGTAACATCAAACTTTTGAAATCCATAATGTTGGTTAAAACTGTTTATAATTTTTTATAGGAAAAAATTGTAAGAAAAAAACCTATAGGTATGCACTAGATAATCCGAACGTTTTAGTAATACGAACGAGTTCTGTCAACTTTCTGTTCTGATTATCCAAACATTACTGTACCACAAAAAAGTGGGTGTGTGCTTATGACCACACGACTTAAAATATATATATTTTTTAGTGTCATCTATTAGCGCACCTATGAACTACAAATAACTTATTACCAACATATCACAAATGCCTTTTCAATTAAGTTTAGTGTCATCTATTAACGCATCTATAAACTACAAACACTTATTACCAACACACTACAAAAACCTTTTCAATTAAGTTTTAGTGTCATCTATTAGCGCACTTATGAACTACAAAAAAACTTATTACCAGCATACAACAAATACCTTTTCGTGTTTGAGCTGAGTAAACCCGATTCAGCGTCACCGACCCGAAGCGTGACGGTTCACTTTCGTTCACTACTCAGGCAAAGTGCGCCTAAGGAAGTTTTCACTTCAAAAATTCAATGTTTGACTTTGGTAAAAACCTTTAAAAAATTCTGCAATTCGTTGTTTCGTAAAATCTTTATACCTAAATTATTCGGTTGGTGTATTATTTTAAGGGTGATGATTTTGACAAGAAAACATTTGTCATTTTATCTCTGCATTCACAAACTTGTTTGACATGCGAAGAGATTAATAATAGTTCTGCGGGAACACATTAATGTCCTATACTATATACCGGATGTTTTCCGAAACGATACACAACGGCCAAGTGTCACATATTGTGAGTGAAAGCTAGAAAGTCAGTATGGATTATGTCATGAAGTTCATGTTTCAAAATCATTTTTAGGATTCCGTACCTCAGAATTAAAAAAACGGAACCATTATAGGATCACTCTCGTGTCTTTATCTCGTGTCTGTCTGTCTGTCTGTCTGTATGATCTCCCCCCCCCCCCTTATCTCCGAAACTACTGAGCCTAAAATTTTGAAAAAATATAGAATATAGGACCTCACGCATAGTTTACAGGAAAACCTAAACTAAAATCCTAAATCTTTATTTTAATGACTTTACTTTTTATTTGCTTACTCATATACTTTACATGTTTACTTGTTTGTTTTCATACTGAAAAGTGAAGTGGCGTCATCTTATACGCTGTGTTTGAATCAAACCTTATAACTAGTGGCGTCATCTTATCCGCGGTGTTTGAATCAAACCTTATAACTAGTGGCGTCATCTACACTATATTATTTTTTGTTTTCATACGCGGTGATTAAATCAAACCATATATGTAACTAGTGGCGTCATCTATACTATATTATTTATAACTGTCAACCTTGAAATTCTTGAAATAATATCACTTGGGGGGGGGTGACTCCATCATATTATAAGGTATTTGGCCAGTATCATCAGATATCAAAGCTGGGTCTAAACGACGTCACAAAATATCGATGAGCAGAGCTGACCATTACACCACATGAGATTACACATTTCGAGATTAGACATTGTGAGATTACACATTTCGAAATTACACATTGCGAGATTACACATTGCGAGATTACACATTTCGAGATTAGACATTGCGAGATTACACATTTCGAAATTACACATTGCGAGATTACACATTGCAAGATTACACATTTTGAGATTACACATTTCGAGATTAGACATTGCGATTACACATTGCGAGATTACACATTTCAAAATTACACATTGCGAGATTACACATTGCGAGACTACACATTGCGAGATTACACATTGCGAGATTACACATTTCGAGATTACACATTGCGAGATTACACATTGTGACACACGAAGCTGCTGGTAAAGCTGTTTCGAATAAATTGCGCTAACGACCTCAGTTGTCCAGCGTTTATAATCTACAATCTCTCTCTCTCTCTCCCTTGGGAATTCTTGAATTAGACTCTAAACTGTTTCGGTTTTAATCTGTGCGAGTTAATTCAGTCTGTATATGCAATGTTGAACACAACAGTCAACGCATAAATGTAAGTGGTATAACGACACCAGTAGGTATAGATATGATCGAAGCTATTCCCACATACGCCTTCTGTATTAGATTATAATTTTGTTTGAAAGCCAACTGATTGATGACGCCAATTGAAGGTCGATCGTTTTGAACACATTCAGGGCAACGCTCTTACGTCGATAATTTAGTCCTTATCTGTATTGCGGTTGCAAAAGACGATATCACATTTAGACTTTTTTAAGTATCACACGGTATCGTAAAATGGGACCCTTATGGCTTTGATAAAGAGAGCCTTATTATACGATTGCTTCTTCTTTAGGTACAAAATAAAAAGGAAAAAAAGTTCACCAACGTACGAACGAACGTACGTACACACACACACACACACAGAGAGAGAGAGAGAGAGAGAGAGAGAGAGAGAGAGAGACATCTCTCTAAAAACAGTAGATTCGGACTCTAGGGACCTCAAAATGTGCAGATGTGTCCAAATTTTTCATTCGCAAAATCGAACCCATTACAACAACTTCCAATGGGAAGATAATAAATCTCATACATAGATCAATCGAGTTCAAGATTTTATGTTTAATTTTTAATTGTTATAAAATGAAATTTGAGCTATTTTATACTATGGTTATTAATTATGTTTTATTTTTGTTACAGGTACGTTCAAAATTCAAAGTTCTATATCTAACTTCAATACCTAATGTAAGTAAAAATGTTAACACATTATTTTTGGCATTAAAAGCTGGTTATAATAACTTTGCTATAGTGGATGGCAAGCTTAATAGAATTTATAAAGATCGCGCTTTACTAAATCAATACTTAGCTACTATGTTTTTTTATAAGGTTTTTCAGTTAACTTAAAAACATAGGTTTTTATACTTTTAAAATGTAGTTTTTAAATTAAAGAAGTTCTTTTTTATGATGTAAGGATGCGATATTAATTTTGTGCGCAAATCCCTCATTATAATTAGATTAAGGACCATATGCTACCTCTGCAAGGGTAAGAAGATAAAAACAAAGCGATGGTTTGTTTTTTATTTGAACACCTGTTTATAGTAGTTTTATGGGCATTCCGTAGTACAGCCTGCAAGAAAAATGAAGCTCAATAAAAATAACTCTTTGTTTTACCTATATACTCATAAGTAAATAAAATGGATAGATACGGGACATCTGTCTGTACTTGTGGGTATATTATTGTAAAAAGAATTTTTAAAAAATTGAACCGACTTCAAAAAAGATAAAATAATTTTCCCTTTGTTTTACAATACCTTTCCCTATCTAAATTCAATTAGAAGTAAGCGTAAATAAGCCACCATGGTAAATAGAGAAATAATTACGCCGACTTCTAATTGCATGTGGATAGGGAAGGTGGTTGTAAAAAGAAGGAAAACATTTTTTTATCCTTTTTTGATTTTTTTTATACGATAGAAAAAGTTTTAAATTATTTTTATTTCTCAACTTTTAGTTGAATTATTTTGAGAAAATAATATTAATTTGAAACATAGATATATTGATATTAGTTTTGGAATTCTGGAGTCATAAAATATCCGGAACGCCTGCGAAATAACGAAATTACAGACAGAAATTCAGTTACATTTTTATTTATTACTATATTGATAATAATAGATAGATATTGGTTTGTTTTTGTAAATTACATGAATGCCCGATAGCAGTTTGTTAATATTGCGTTTTTGTGTACCCACGTTCAAATTATTAATGAAAACAAACAAAAATTTGGATAACGATTGTCATTAACAAATAAATCGACTGTTTAGCGCCATTGGTTAAAAAATCTGTTGATTCTATTTAAATTACATCTCTAATAATATCACGAGTTTGTTATTAAAATTATTGATCAAAAGTTCACAAAGGCTTTATACATTGGCCTTCTGGGAAATTATTAATACATGCATGATTCTATTTGATACGAGGAGCGCAGGGGATAAAAAAACAGGGGCAAACATTTTCTAATGCCAGAGAGAGTAGGTATATGACTTGTATTTTTGAAATATTTAAGCACGTTTTTAATCGAGTTCAAAAAATATGTTATCAATGAGCCATTTTCCTGAGAGTAGTTCCTTCAATTATTCACGAGAGGCAGCACTTGTGGTAAGTACAAACGTTATTTATTCACCATTAGTGTCTTGTCATTTTAGTGGTATAACTTAATTATTAAATTATTATTATCAATAAATTAATTAAATTATTAAGTTATGCCACTAAAATGACACGACACTAATGGGGAATAAATAATGTTTGTATACCTACCACAAGTGCTGCCTCTCGTGGATAATTGAAAGAACTACTCTCAGGAAAATGGTTCATTCGATCTGTATGCTAGTAGTTATGCGTACAGGTATGTATGTGCGTAATTATCTCAAGAACTACTGAACCTATTTGAAAAATTTGTTTCCGATAAACAAAAGAATAGATGAGCAGTGAGCGAAAATCTAAAGCAAGTCGGGTATGTATATGTAGGTTTGTTTGTATGGCCACGATTATCTCAGAAACTATTGAACCGATTTGGATTAAACTTTTACCATAATGTTTAGGACATTATGGTAAAAGCGCGTATTTTACTAATATTTTTCATACTGCTTATTGATTAGTTACTATGGATACGTAGAACTCATAAGCTCCAGTTTTTCCAACATAGTAGATCGAGAGCTAGTGACAATTTTTTGGTGTTATTTATTCAATGCCTTATTTTTGTGAAGACGTTGAGGGAGGCCAAAAAATTGTCACTAGCTCTCGGTCTATAGGTATTAGTCGAATAGATGTATTTGGTCATCAATGAGAGAGTCCTCTTAAAGTTTATGCACATTCCTTATTGGTGAGATAATCTCATTATGGTATAGGAAGCGAGTCCATTGAGCTACACTGCAGTAACATAACCTATTATCTCGTTTGAACATAATATTTTCCCCTTAACTTAATCTCATCAACGAATATAAAATAACTGTAACTAAAGCGGTGCAAAACTTAAATTGTTGAGATAATTGCAATTTAAAGTTTTCAAGTTTAACGTAGATTGTAACGTAATTAGAGTTTTATTAAACCGTAGCGACTGCATGTAGTGGATAGAAAAGTCTCGAAGAATCTCTTTTCGAGGACGGTAAAGAATTATTTAAACGTGTAAAATAAATCTGGACTGTAAGGTTTAAATTTTGTATTAATCATTTTGTTTGAATTTTCTTTTAAGAGGTAAATACTATTGCACTTTTTTTATTTTGAACTAGCGGTCCGGTCCGGCTTCACCCGGGTGCTATGAATTTATAAATTTATAATTTATTACATCTAAACCTTCCTCGTGAATCAATCTATCGTGAAAACAGGAACAAAATCCGTTCAGTAGCTATAGGGAAATCGGTCTTCTGAGGTTACCTCCGATTTTGATCCGGGCGAAGCTGAGCCGGCTAGTTAATATGGCCTTTTTTGGGGGGGAGGGGGAGATTCTTTTTGCGAACACCTAGGGAAGATGACCCTGGTAGTGTGGGACTCGGGCCAATGCCCCTAAAACCCCCTCCATCTCACTCCTTTGCCCTTCCCGCGGCACTAACGGTCTGTCGTTCCATCGCGAGAGGGGGAGTTACGGCTTTAAGTTAATATACCCTGTGTTCATCTCCATTGTGGAAGCTACCCGTGTGCAAAATTTCACAAGAATTGGTTGAGTAGTTGAGGCGTGAAAGCGGAACAAACAAACAAACTCACTTTCGTATTTATATTAGTTAGGATGAAGTGTCGCCTTCTAAGTTGTACATTCACATCAATGCACTATTTTGATCACGTAGGTGTATATATATAAGATGCAATGCTTTTCTTTTGTTATTGCACACTGGGCAATCGTTTAGAATGGGCTCGTCCCACAATATGTCATAACTTGATAATTTTGAATAGTGCACAGCCCTTATTTGTACAAGCAAATCTTAAAATCCTTTCTCTTAATTGCAAACAAGAGTTTCAAAAATGTAAAAATTTTAAACAGCTTCGCTTAAACCGCACATGATGGCGCGGAGAATTGTCGTCCCCGCGTTAAAAACCGCACATTTTAGTGAGTGTATAGTGATGTAAGGTACGTCAAATTGTAATTGGTTTACAGACGTAACAAAGTTAAGAACTACACCGTCGATATTCTTGATAAATTAACGAAAGGTACTCTAAACTTTTGCTCTGATTTTGTAAATTTTGCAGTATATGCAGTAATTTTTTTTAGTTCATTATTGTAAGTTTTAATTCTATTTCAGTATCGAGTAATTGATTATATTTTCATCTTTTATGTGCAAAAAAACTATTTCTTGATTAAATTTTTCAGTAGTCTAGTACTTGTAGCTAAATAGAAAAATATGATTTAAAAAATAACTTTTGTATTAAAAATTTCAAATTAAAACAATAATTTATTAAAATTATTTAATTCTAAAAACGATTGATTCAACTATTGTCATCGGGTATACACGTCATGTGTGCAAAATTTCAAATCGATCGGATATGTGGAAGTCATTCAAAATTGACTTGCAAGATTTGACCTAAACATACTATGACACTAACAACAACAAGCGACTAGGCCCTGCAGTCAGGGTCCATTCTGATTGGTCGAATACCACATCTTGATGTCGTTTGACACACACACATACCTAAACGAACGTAACAACTAACTAGTGAACTCTGTATACTATATGGATAGTTGACAGCGATTAAAAAATGGGTTTTGTATGTGGACAATATTCAAATACATGTTCTTCAAGACAGGCATTAATGTTCACAAAATTGGAATGAAAACTTTAGGTAAGGCTTGTAATCTAATTCTTTCTATAAAAGTCGATCAATTTTTTGACATTTCAAAATAAAATCTAAATTAATATTATTATTTGAGGCTTTGAGATATTAGGATGTCCAAAATTTGTACAATACCAGTGTTCTTAAGAAATTGGAATAAAAAAATAAATTTTAATTAATTTTTATTTTGAAATGCCAGAAAATTGATCGACTTTTATGGAAAAAATATATTACAAGCCTTACCTGAAGTTTTCATTCAAATGTTGTGAACATTAACGCCTGTCTTGAAGAATATGTGTTTGAACATTCTCCACAACCAAAACCAATTTTTTAATCGCTATCAACTATCCATATTAGTGTACAGAGTTCATTAGTTAGTTGTTACGTTCGTTTAGGTGTGTGTGTCAAACGACATCAAGATGGAGTATTCGATAAATCAGAATGGACCCTGACTGCAGGGCCTAGTCGCTTGTCTAACAACAAAACAAGTTGTAAAGCCTTGTAAAAATTAAATTGACAAAATCCGAGAAGAGGACAGTGTGGTCCAGTGGTTAGCGTCGCGGTCTCTGGATCAGACTGTAGTGGGTTCGAATCCCGCCTCCGCTCATGGATGTTTTTGTGACGTAATTTATATGTTTAAAGTTTGTTATTTAATGTAATCAAGACGCTAATGACCTAAGTTGCCGACGCATCTATAATTTACAATAAATAAATAAAATTAAAATGCGAGAATCGAAAATCTGCGAAAGCTAAAATGACTTTTAGATATACAAAATGCGAGCACCAAATCCTAATCCATATTACTTAATAAACTATCGCAGTGTGGTAGTACTGACGGTATCTATGTAATATTGTCGAGTTGGCAGTAAATATAAAGTAGGTACGTAGACGGTAGGTACTGTTAAAGGCTTTCGTAAGAGTTTCATGCTGAAACAAAAGTTGAACGGTAGTTCTATTGTTATTCGAACTATATATTGTATTCACCTCATTAGGGCGTAATGAATTTCTCCATTATCTATTGTGAAATATGTTATGTATATGAAATGTACATAGACGAATAATTATTTTGTTTTTCAACTTTTGATCGGAAAATACTAAAACCAACAAAAATTCATAAAAAAAAAACATTCGTTGTATTGGGATCCGTCAAATGAGCATATGACATCTAGTGGTACAAAATTGTACTCAAAACGAGGGAAAATTTTACATGCTAACAGTGCAAATTTATCGTGAAATTGTTTATTACAAATATAAAACAAGTAAAACAATAATAAGATGTACTTATTATCATACAGTACTACAATAGTAAAATCATTTGATGATTGACAAATTTATAGGACTAACTTTGTATACAAATATTTTGAGGTTAGTAACTTACCTACTTATTACAATATAACATATTATGTTGCAGTTATGTGTTTACATTATTCACCTAACTCTGCCTTAAAGAAGCATTGAACGGATGATTAATTTCGTGGAATTTTCTTTTAATTTTGATGTTTTTAAGCAATATGCCGTAAAGAAGACTACTTTTGACAGTTCAGTTATCTTGTTTTTTTCACACATTTGATAATATGTCCGGCTTTGAGAATCCGTTCTCCTTCAACGAAATTCCTTTGTTTAGGATTCGTACCGGCCCAATCGCAAATTGCACTTATATTTATTATTTCTTATCAATTTGAAAATCACAAAATTACACGCAAAAGTATACCCCGTATATAAAATTTCCCCCCCTTTGACGGATCCCAATACATAATGAGCGATTTTCCTGAGAGTAGTTTCTTCAATTATCCACGAGAGGCAGTACTTGTGGTAGGTACAAACATTATTTATTCCCCATTAGTGTCGTGTCATTTTAGTGGTATAACATGATTATTAAATTAATATTATTAAATGAATTAAATAATTAAGTTATACCACTAAAATGACACAACACTAATGGGGAATAAATAATGTTTGTACCTACCACAAGTGCTGCCTCTCGGGGATAATTGAAGGAACTACTCTCAGAAAAATGGCTCATTAGAGCCGAATTTTAACGCGACCAAAATAAATAATTTTACATTATATAGCGTGCTCAAAATACTTAACATCTGTGGTTTCTCCTTGCACTACAATTAAATTAAAAATTTTCGGTGTTTTGATTTCAAGTATTTTTTAACGATTTTATAAATATCCCTAATACTTACGCGCCTCTTTTTCATTTCAAAACCGGGTACCAATTCATATTTTCAATTTATTAATCGTTAATTAATAACAGAAATTGTTGTCTAAAGACACCATATACAGAGATTAAGTCAAATTTAAACAACGTTTTGAGTTCCTGTGTAAGTTGATAAAACTTATAAAATGTTAACTCTCGCATGTATAGTGATTCGACTGTTTAATAGCTGTACTATGCTTTGCAGTTAATTTGAATAGTCGACTCTCGCATGTAGTGTGTTTTCAACTTGAAATTGCTATATATAAGAAAAGATCGGTTTCCACTCTCGGGCACTGTGGAGAAATCGGTAACTCACCTAGCCGGAAACTGGGAGTTTCGGGTTCAAGTCCCGACAGTGGTCATTTGATTTTTTCTTAGATATAGCTCAAAAATCATGGCAGCCTAGCTGTCTGAGATATTTATTATTTTCACTTCTAATGTGAATAATATATATGGTGTGGATATAAGGGGGTTTTAAATCGATACCAATTAAGTCAAATTTATATATTTTTTTTATTCGAATTTTCTGATAAGTGATGAAAAGTTCTGTGGAAACATTTCCAAAGTATGCTTCATATTAAGCAGATCAAAGCGCATTTATAGCGCAAAATTAAAATTTCAAAAAACGCTCATTTCTCCGAAACTAAAGGAGATAGATGGTTTTGGGCAACGGGAATCGATTTAGCGTGTTTTTTTATATAAGTATGCTTAATATTAAGCAGATCAACGCGAATTTATACCGAAAAATTAAAATTTCAAAAAGAAAAAATTATTTATTTAACCAATTTCAAAATTGGAAAGCCGTTTAAGGGCTAGACAAGAAAATCCAACAACATTATTTAATTAATCAAGAAATTATTAGTCCTATCCGTAAATAAATTCACATATTAGTGAATAACACAATATATCAGACGACATATTATCGCCATGATATTTATTAGAAGGCTATAATATAAGAAAAATGTAAATGCCACTGTCGGGACTTGAACCCGAAACTTCCGATTACGCGTCAGGCAAGTTCCCGACAGTGGCATTTACATTTTTCTTATATTATAGCCTTCTATTAAATATCATAGCGATAATATTATGTCGTCTGATATATTGTGTTATTCACTAATATGTGAATTTTTTTACGGATAGGACTAATAATTTATTGATTAATTATAATACCGTAAAAACCTAAAGATATTTTGTATTTTGTACATTATTTAAGTTAAACATAGCTCATTCCAATGATTTAATAAAAAAACGTTGGTTATAGATTCGTTAAAAATCCCATTTGTTTGGCTCTAATAATAATTATGGCTTCACAAAATGGCGTAGCTACTCGATGACGTTGTGCAGACACTATACAAGAAACGGAACCCTTGTATGCTGATGTATAGCATATAGTCATTTCTCATTTGTGAAGGGTTATTTATGACCGTTGATAGGTAATGATGGCAGAACATAATGAAGCCGTCTGCGGAAAGCCGCACGGCACCACCTCCCCCGCCCCCCTCACACTCCCGTCCGTTTCACCTCGCGGTAGCCGTGCTTGTGCAGCAGTAGGTCGACATTCTCTTGTTATCTCTCGAAACAAAAGCTAGAGAGCCGTCCTGCAACTAACGGACGAACGAACGAACAACGCCAGACGTCTTCGACGCACTCATATTATAGTCGACGTTCAGTTGTTTTGTTTGCAATGGACGCCTGTATGTGTGTGTGTAGAGTGTTCGCGCTTCATTTGTTTCGCCTTCTTCAGGGTGTCCCAAAAAGAATAGGACATAAAGTAACAGCTGATTCCTTACAAACAAATATTGCGATAGACCCCAAATTGTCTATTCCGAAAGTTGATATTAAAAGAGGTACAGGGTGTCAAAGTTTAATTTTTATTTTTGATTTTCTTAAATAACTTATAAAATAAGTTAGGCATTTTAATGAAATTTGGTATATGGGGATTTTTTGACATGAGAAATTCAAATCTAACCTTGGTATGGCTCTTACTTGTAGGGGGCGCCACTTACACACCTTTTCACTCATTCAAATAGTCATAACTTTTTTGTACGCACTCGTACTATTTTTTTGAAGTAAAAAATTGATTTTTCCGTCATTTTTACGTAAAAAAGGTATACTTTGTAAAAGTGGCTAGGAGTAATCTTTTTCAAGATATTTGCACTTAAAATAATCGATGCAATGTGGTTTTAAATGGTAAATTTTGAAAATGAACATAGGTGGTTTTGAAAACGCCGGCGCGGCGTTATCATGGTAATTTTGACAGTTTTATTTAAAAATTCAATGTTTCTTATTAAAATGCCGCGTCATAATGATAAAAATAACAAGCCGTGAGGTGGGTCGTTTATTAGGACTAAAGTGCGACCCTTGAGGTCCACACGACGAACTTCCCAGTTTGATAAATATTTAATAATAATAATTAAATTAGATATTACACAGAAAAGTAATCATTTTAATCATTAAAACATCAATAATTAAAAAAAAAAAAAAAAAAAAAAAAACGACTGAACCGATTTTTATAAAATTTATGTCGAATCAAAATGACGTTAACACGCCTCGATTGACACCCTTACGAAGTCGATATAATTTTTTATTCGCGAGATATTGTGTAAAATCTACTTTTTTGGAGGTTATTTGGTTAAGAAAAAAGAACGGCTGAACCGATTTTAAAAAAATTCCTTTCAGATCATATATACGTTAATACGCGTCGATTGGCACCCCAACGTAGTCGATATCATTTTTCGTTCTCGAGATTTCGTCTTAGAAAGAAATGGACACATACATACGTACGTACGTACATACGTACACACACACACACACACAGACATCTTTCTAAAAGTAGTGTAAAAATAGTGTAGTGACCTTGAAACATAAAAATTTTTTTTCCTTTTTGATTTCGATTTTCGGACCCATTACAATAACTTCCAATGGGAAGTTAAAAATTAAACTTTGACACCCTGTATCTCTTTTAATATCAACTTTCGGACTAGACATGTTTGGGTCTATCGCAATATTTTTTTGTAAGGAATCAGCTGTTACTTTATGTCCCATTCTTTTTGGGACACCCTGTATACTACTGCGTCGTCGACTGCTATGTGTCAATTTTGTTTGTTGCGTCATTTAGGTTGATAATTAGCGACTTTATTGTTATTAGTGCGCTCATTTTTGCTGTTTTTATTTTCAGTTTATTAATTATAATCACCGTTCCGGATATGGATGTTTACAAATTGTAGCAGCTGTAACTAAAATTGTAAACTTAATTTTTATACAGTTAAATTGTTCGCACGATTAATTGTACCGCAATTTATTAACTTCCCATTGGAAGTTTTTGTAATGGGTCCGAAAATCGAAATCAAAATGTATAACAAATTTTTATGTTTCAAGGTCACTACACTATTTTTACACTATTTTTAGAAAGATGTCTCTCTCTCTCTCTTTCTGTGTGTGTGTGTGTGTGTGTGTGTGTGTGTATGTGTGTGTACGTATGTACGTACGTACGTATGTGTCCATTTCTTTCTAAGACGAAATCTCGAGAATGAAAAATGATATCGACTACGTTAGGGTGCCAATCGACGCGTATTAACGTAAATATGATCTGAAAGAAATTTTTTCAAAATCGGTTCAGCCGTTCTTTTTTCTTAACCAAATAGACTCCAAAAAAGTAGATTTTACACAATATCTCGCGAATAAAAAATTATATCGACTTCGTAAGAGTGTCAATCGAGGCGTGTTAACGTCATTTTGATCCGACATTAATTTTATAAAAATCGGTTCAGCCGTTTTTTTTTTTTTAATTGTTAAAAATAAATAATAATTATGTTTTAATTATTAAAATGATTACTTTTCTGTGTAATATCTAATTTAATTATTGTTAGTAAATATTTATCAAACTGGGATGGTCGTCATGTGGACCTCAAGGGTCGCACTTTAGTCCTAATAAACGACCCACCTCACGGCTTGTTATATACAAATTAATGCTTAAGAGTTTTCGATAGCGAAAGTTACCCCCTGCACTCTTCATCACAAATCCTTTCCCCTCGCCTATAAAACGGTTTCCGCTCTTTCGACGCTATTTTTAAAGCTGAAGAGATCGGGTAAACGCCAAACGAAGGACCAAAGTTCACACTACAGTTCCTATAGGCGAAAAATTGTAAAAAAATTTACTGAAAAAACTTACACCTTTTTAAAAAATTACGTAATCTTTCACACGTATCCAAAACTTTTTTCAAAAAATTCGCCTGTAGGATCTGTAGTGTGATTCTTGGCCCTTCATTTGGCGTTTAACCGAACCCTTTATCTTTAAAAATAGCGTCGGGAGAACGGGAAAATATTTATGATTAAACTGTGTGATTAAAAATTATATATATAAAATTTTTAATCACATATATATATATATAATTTTTAATCACACAGTTTAATCATAAATATTAACGACAGAAGTGAAAACTTCAGATTTCTAATTTTAAAATATATATATATATATTTTAAAATTGGAAATCTGAAGTTTTCACTTCTGTCGTTTGGTCATAAGCACACACCCATTTTTTTTATTGAAGCTTGTATAAATTTAAAATAAGTAAGTATAGGTACTACATTATTTTTAATTTCAAAAATCGTTTCCGCTAATATTTTTTATTGAAAAAAGTCAGAATAAATAATAGATTAACTTAACAACAAAATTAATTAATAAAACAACGACAAATAATTCTTTTAACCCGTGCAGTGAGTACATTTGTCAATGTAAATTACACAACATAATGCCTGTAATTAAATGGAGCCTTGTATGTGCGTGTGTTTGTAATGAATGTGTGTGTGTATGTGGATGTGCGTACAATGTGGTATGGGTGACGGAACAATAGAAAAGTGAACTTTAATTACATCACAAACACTACCGCTCACCGCCTCCTGGCAAGCGGGCGGGCAGCCGACGGAATACGGAAATTACACATTTTAAATGCAGATTGATGGCCGGCGTGACGTCACTACGGCTATTATATATGTGTACTAGACTGCGCGTACAAAAGACCTATAAATAATAGAGAATACGCGCTTACACGTGCGGGCGATGTAAAAAAAATGGATCCCGCCGTCACTACTTGTGTCGAATCGGTAATAATAATAAATTTAATTTACTATACCGAAAAAATAATACAACGTACAATATTACTAGGGATGCACAAAAAACATCGATGTCTTCTGAACTGGGAGGATTTTTTATTCACAGCGTTTCACAGCCGGCGGTCATACTGTATATTTCTTTAATTTAGCAATTGCCCAATAGAGGTCAGAAATAGTAACAAATTTTGAGTTTGGAAAGTTGTCACTAAAATCGCTGCTAGTATATATAACTTATTTTTAAAATATAGATAAATGTGGTGAAAGCGCAGCTGTTAATCACGGCACCTCCACCATATAATTTACATATCACTTAATATAATTAGTGCTTAAATTTGATAATTTGTAGTTTTCAGATACCACTTCTAAACCAAAAAAAGTGAGCGTGATATCATTCGAATTAACAAGTCTTTTTCAACAAATATATTGTAAGTTTAAAAAAGTGTTGAGAGGTTTCTAATTTTATCAAACAAACGCATTTTTAAGTGCCTTAAAAATTGGCAAAAATCGAAATCTTTCATATTTCAAATTAAGGACCATTGAGCACAAGCAAATTTCTGTATCTCTTTTGGTTTAGAAGTTACGGGCAGTTAAAGATTTTTTTTTGTGAATTTTGGGAAATTTTAAGTGGATACAACTTCTAAACCAGAAGAGATACAGACGTTTGCTTGTGCTCAGCGTGTCCTTTTCTGCTAGCATTTGAACATTGTCCACATACAAATTTACCCATTTTTTAATCGTTATCAACTATCCATATCAGTACAGAGTTCACTAGTTAGTTGTTACGTTCGTTTAGGTGTGTGTGTGTCAAACGACATCAAGATGGGGTATTCGACCAATTAGAATGGACCCTGACTGCAGGGCCTAGTCGCTTGTTAAATGTTACATAATAGATAGATAGATGTCTTTATTTGATTAGTACAAATGTACATAAATAGTGTCGAACAGAAAAAAAAAAAATTATAAAAACTCGTTCAATTTGTAGTGAGCTTTAGATAATAAATATTTTTTTTAATTATTCCTAAGCTGTTGATTGGAATTTGCAGTTTTGATATCCGTAGGTATATTATTGTGTATTCGTATCATAGCGTTGCGGACACCCTTGTGAGTCACCGCAAGTGTACAATTAGTAGTTTTTAAATTATTTTTGTATCTTGTAATATTTTGGTACCTATATGTAATTTTCCTACATAACTTGGTAAATATAACAGTTCTAAGTTAATATAATACTTAATTAAATTAAATTTTAAGGGAGTTATAATCAAATTTACTAAAACACCCCGTTTTATTTTCGTGTTTATTCAAAGTGTATTTAAATAAACAAACTTCTGCATTCCGCGGGATAGCGAGAAAGGTTTGAAGAATAGTAGAAAGTAAAATATTCGGAAAATTAGGTAAACATAATTTCCTCTGTGTTTTACTTACAAATGAAATGTTCAAATTCCAATCAATGCTAATAATAAAACTGTAATGCTGTGTGTCTGTCTATCTGTTCCGCCATGACTCTTAAATCCCTAATCCTATTTCAATTAAATTTTGTACACCTATACTTACAGCTTGGAAATCTACGAGTTGCCCATACGAATATAATGAGCAGGGCCGGCGCGTCAAAATATGCCGCCTAAGGCGAATACAACTTTTGCCGCCCCCCCCCCACATATTAAAAAAATTAATAAACCGATGATATATTTTATTTACTTAACAAATAAAAAACAAATGTAATTCTAATAACAATATTTACAAAAAATAATATAGGTATAGACACTTTGAAAAAAATATATAAAAATATTACTTATACAAAACAATAACTTATAACACAAAACAATTAAAAATTTATTCTTCTGGCTTTCTCCTTTGCAAAATTATTGATGATGTCGTCGTAGTTTATTTTCTCAGTTATCTCATGTTCTATGACTAATATATAGATAAATTTATTAATCTTTGTTGGGCCATAGAAGATCGCAAATAATTTTTAATTAATAATAATTTTTAAATACCCCCTTTACAACTTATGGTATTCGCCGAGCGGCTGGGCGACATGCGACATCTTTTATCTAGTAGTAGAAGGTAGAACTAAGAATTGGTGAAAACTCGAACCATATAATCATTTTTAAAAAGTAGAATACCGGACGAAAAATTCGCTGCTACAAAAATATGCCGCCCTAAAAATATGGCGCCGTCAGGATTATTTTTGCTTGTGTACGTTTTCAGTTTCTTGAATGAATAAATTTGTATTTTGTATTAAATAGTTATGCACGTCTTTTAATAAATAGATATATGTGGCAATACATTAGTCCCCACAGCAGGGCTTGCTTAAATTAATGCATTGTTATATATGCGAGCGTACACAACGAAGCAGTGAGTGTAGCAGGTATAAGCGCTGTTACAAGAGCTGCTAGATACAAGAATGTATCTCATCATTCTTTCAGCGCGCTGACTACTACAATCAACGTGTGACAATTGTCAAATGGCCGTTACAAGTTTCGCAATGGATGTGACTGTTTAATAAATGAAATTTTGCCAGTTTTTATTTAATTTGTTTTGAGTTTTTTCTAAGACGTATTTAAAAGTGTTTGGGTTTGGGTAAAATTTTAATTCTTGGTATAAATGATGAAATTCGCCATGTTTAGATCGTTGTCTATTAATAGGGTGGACATGATAGCTCCTACCCAAATTTGCATTTAAAATATACCACTTTGTAGCAGAAGAACACAAATATTCGTCTTCGCTATCTGACATTTCAATCGCGACTTAAGCTTGTATCAATGCTAGTATCAAAGCTTCGTTGTGCAAACCTATAAGCGCTTATAATTTCAGCGACCATCTACCATACATGCCACCATCTAGAATCCCAGCCTGCGTACTGCACGCACCTTAAGGAGGAGTGCAATGGGCTGTTAAATTTGGTATTGGAAGGCATAAAAAATCTAAATATCCTACGTAAGTGGAGTTACTGGTACCTAACCGTAAGTATTTATATATTTTTCAGCCGAAACTTCTCGCACTATTAACCGATTTATATGATTTTGATTCCGTTGGGGAGGACAGTATGATTCAGTGGTTGGCATCGCGGCCTCTGGATCAGACTGTCGTGGGTTCGAATCCCGCCTCCGCTCATAGATGTTTTGTGATGTCATTTAGTTTTAAGTTAATTGTTATTTAATGTAATCAAGATGCTATAATGACCTAAGCTGTCGACGCGTCTATAATTTACAATGAATGAATGAATGATTCCGTTGGGTTCAGAATATTTACGGAATGGTCCCATATAATTTTTATTTAAATCGGTTCAGTAGTTTGACACAACAATAAATAGAGAAAGACTATAAAGAGAGAGAGAGAGATTGTAGATTATAGACGCTCGACAACGGAAGTAATAAATGTAGCGTAAAACAGAAAATATATTTGTTACTCAAACATTAAGTGAAAGGAACAAAAAAAGGCACTGAGCACAGCGACGCTATTGAATTATATCAAGGAATAAAAAAGACGTGAGAAACGATAGCTCCGAAAGCTTTATGTATAAAGCAGAAAACTTAATATAGAATTTATTGACCGATTCGTTTTCAGTGAGGACAGACAACCGACTCGATTGCGCCATGTTTATTTTATTAACAAGCGAGAATCAACTTTGATAGGCCATCAACTGTTTGATCTATCTGTTTTTATTTATTTTGATACAGAAATATATATATACCTATATGTCTGGTACTTTGCCCGTGGCTACTCGGCTCAAATACGAACACGTATTTGCAATATGCTGGTAATAGTGTGTAGTTCATAAGTGTGTTAATAGATGACACTAAAAACTTAATACGAGTAAAAAGTCATTTGTAGTTTACAATTGCGCTAACAGATGACACTAAAACATATATTTTGTAGTTCACAACTGCGCTAACAGATGACACTAAAACTTAATATTACCGTTAAGGTATTATATTTATTAAATTTAATTGTATAGGCCGATTTTAATATATTTGTGATTAAACTGTGTGATTAAAAAATTATATATATAAGGTATATATATAAGGTATATAATATATATATAAGGTATATATATATATGAGGTATATAATATATATATAAGGTATATAATAAAAATATTCACAGGTAGTTAGGACATTTAATAAAACAGAACTCTGTTTTGATTTTAGTTGAACGTTTCGTCCTTTTATTAGGACTTCCTCAGCAAATCAATCATACGCTGAGGACAAAACAATTATATATATATTTTAACATTAGAAAATCTGAAGTTTTCACTTCCAATTTTTTTATAATGGACCTATTGGCCTGAACTAGCGTCTTCGTTCGCATTATATAGATTATAGTTTTTACCCGCGGCTTCGCTCTCGTGAAAGTCAATTTTTCACGCAGATTTTATTTGTTAATTATACAAAATGAGACACCTTTAATGTTGTAAGCTAAATATCTCAGAAAGTATAATTATTGGTTTTAGCAAAAAATGTTTTGAATAAATATCAAGGGGGAGGATGTTGGTAAAATATATTTTCTTTTTGATTGATATGCTGAGGTCGGGTCAAGGTCACCTTCATATTTTTAATCAGACCATGTGCATTTTTACGGAATCTTGTAGCCGTTATTAAGACGAATTCAACGACCTATGACATGAGGTTATTCAAGGTCACTTGAAGGTCATAAATAAAAATTTGTGTAATATGAGAATAAGTAATTATTAATTAAAACGTTTCTATCAACTAGTTATTAAGTGACTATACATGTAAAGGCTATTAAAAAAATACTAAACAAGGCTACTTGTTATAGAAACGTTTTAATTAATAATTAGTTATTTTTATATTACACAACTGCTTTATTTATGACCTTGAATAACCTCATGTCATAGATCGTCGGATTCGTCTCAATAACGGCTACAAGATTCCGTTAAACATCCATATAGTCTGATTAAAAAAAATTGAGGTGACCTTCACCCGACCTCACATATATTTACACAACTGCTTTATTTATGACCTTGAATAATCTCATGTCATAGATCGTTGGATTCGTCTCAATAACGGCTACAAGATTCCGTTAAACATCCATATAGTCTGATTAAAAAAAAATGGAGGTGATCTTGACCCAACTGCTTTATTTATGACCTTGAATAACCTCATGTCATAGATCGTTGGATTCGTCTCAATAACGGCTACAAGATTCCATTAAACATCCATATAGTCTGATTAAAAAAATGAAGGTTACCTTGACCCGACCTCACATATCAATCGAGAAGAAAATCTATTTTGTTTAATAATTTGTCTTCTTAGCTTTCTTTTAGTAACTTTACATAACTGCACAAAAAGAAAGCGAACGATGACTTATTTTTTGTGTTCGCCCGACAACTCAAATGGAAACTAATTCGTCGATGAGTGCGAATTGATTAAAAAAAAACTCATTGCGGCAAAGAAATTTAAAAGAAGAATGTTGACTGAAGTAGGAGTGTATTATATGTGAAGAACTACCCATGTTTAGTACCATGGAGGCTATACACCCTCCATGTTTAGTACCCTCAATTGATATAGTTTTAGACAGGATATAAAGGACAACATGTCGGGTATAATTATTATACCATCATATTATAGAACTTACCACAATCAAGAAAAAATATTACTTACGGGTAATCTATGCCTACTAATCTATACCTCCTAATTTATATATATGTTAGCTCACAAGCGATTTTCCAGACGCTATTGACATCTGTTGTCGAGCGTCTATAATTTACAATTCATTCATTCGTTACAAGCGAGTTTCGGGTCGGACGTGTCTATGTTTTCGAACAAGAGATGGTCAATGGTGCGTCTCGACTGACGACGAACAACTAAATGACCATATTCATATAGCACTACCCCTTTGTGAGAAAACATAGACCCGTCAGACCTGAAATTTTTTTGTCCGCAGAAATGACGCTAACTACTATCTTCTTTAAACGACTACTACTCCCAGCAAACAATTTGAAGCTTTATAACAGCTTGTAAGCGCTTATAAAATAATAAATGTTTATAAATATGTTTTTATAAGCGCTTATAGGTTCGTTATTAAGCTGTTACTTATCTAAAAGGGCGTAAATTATAAAGCTTGGAAGCTGGATATGAGATGAATAACAGTACTAGTTCTGCATGATGTTACAAACACTTTAGAAAGCGTTTACAAAGCTTCTTATAAACTCCCTAAAATACATTATAAAACGGTAATAAAATAGGTAGGAATTTGCCTCATACTCTATAAAGCGTTTATTAAATTTTATAAAACTATTAAAAACACTTTACAAAACGTTATAAAGCGTTAAAAAAGATTTGTAACTGAAAAAAGTATCTAAAAGAAAAACATGTCGCAATGATTTTGAAGCACTATGATTTTTTCTGCGTATATATATATCCAAAGTATTTAATAATTTTATAATTTATTTCTGTCATTCTGCATTCAAGTTCACCATATTTTTTTTTTATTCTTATTTTTACAATTTTATAAAGGTCTTGCCTGAAGCATTATTAGAATTTTATTAGCTATTATAAAGCGATATTATAAAAATGTTGTGATTTCAGATTATAAAGCTCTTATAAATTTATAAAGCTTCTATAAAAAACTTATAAATCTAAATTGTAGCTTATTAAGCTATAATGTTTGGTGGGCTCTAGTGATACCCAAACTTAAAGTTAATACTACTTTTTACCCTACTACCTACGATCAGTTTAAAAACCGACATTAACGCGAACGAAGCCACGTATAAAGGCTCTGGACATAAAATAATGCGAAAACATATTTACGTAAAAATAAATTTATATTTTGATACTAAATATAACTGCAGATGCCACGTTATGAACTTTATGAACAACACTGGGTAAAATACAATCGATCAGTGTACGTGAAAATATGTAAATTCACAACTTGGACTGCATGCCCAAAATATATTTGGGAAACTCTATTTTTGGTGTCTGTATATAACTCGTACAACTTTGCTGCGTCGCGTCGTGAACCGATTAAAATTTGCGGTTCTCACAAGTGTTTTATTCATGCGACGACAAACTTTTCCAGGTCAAGTGTCTCTACTCTTTTTCGGAGACAACTTTATGCGTCATCCCTTCAGAGGCGTCTGAAATATAAATATTTTTTTGCAATTAAACTATATATCATAGATAATTTCATTCTGTACAGAATGTTCCATTTTTAGGGTTCTGTACCTCCGAACAGAACCGGGAACCTTATTACTGAGCCTCTGATGTCTGTCCGTCCGTCCGTCTGTCACAAGGCTCTATCTCACAAACGATAAGAGGTAGCTAGTTGAATTTTTCACAGATTGTGTTTTGTTGTGGCATGAATTCTGGCAAATAATAATATTAGAATTAAATAATCAATTCATTTTAATAAATTAATTTTTTTTTTACTACGATACTGACTCCAGCCCGTTTTGATTTTTAATTTATTACACTGTATATACTTATTGTTTACATAATCATGTATTTACTACACTGTACTATAGTACAGTAGGTACTATATATGAGCGTCTAACATCATCGCTCGACTGGCTCAGATGGTAGAGCGTTCGACTGAAAATGTAACGGTCCCTGGTTCGATCCCTGGTTTCGAATCGCAATATTTTTGTTTTTTTTTTCGTTAATTATTTTAAAAGAATGCATAATGACTGCATCAGTATATATGAAACACCCATTTTGACAATGACGTAACATAATGCTGTAGTCAGGAAAAATTCATTATTTCAAACCTGTGTCACCGTAGGGATTCTAACCCTAAAATTTCCACTATCGCGTCGGACTGAGTTGACAATTACTCGCACAGTGACACATTTTCAAACGACCAACTCTTTCCCTTTAAAGCATATTGTCACATGAATGTGAATGAATGGGTGTTCCACATATTATACTGATGCAGTCATTATGCATTCCCACTGGAAGTTATTGTAATGGGTCCGAAAATCGAAATCAAAACGTATAACAAATTTTTATGTTTCAAGGTCACTACACTATTTTTAGAAAGATGTCTGTGTGTATGTGTGTACGTATGTACTTACGTACGTACGTATGTGACCATTTCTTTCCAAGACGAAATCTCGAGAATGAAAAATGATATCGACTACGTTAGGATGTCAATCGACGCGTATTAACATAAATATGATCTGAAAGAAATTTTTTTAAAATCGGTTCAGCCGTTCTTTTTTCTTAACCAAATAGACTCCAAAAAAGTAGATTTTACACAATATCTCAAGAATAAAAAATTATATCGACTTCGTAAGGGTGTCAATCGAGGCGTGTTAACGTCATTTTGATCCGACATAAATTTTATAAAAATCGGTTCAGCCGTTTTTTTTTTTTTTAATTGTTAAAAATAAATAATTATGTTTTAATGATTAAAATGATTACTTTTCTGTGTGATATCTAATTTAATTATTATTATTAAATATTTATCAAACTGGGATGTTCGTCATGTGGATCTCAAGGGTCGCACTTTAGTCCTAATAAACGACCCACCTCGCGGCTTGTTTAATTGTGTATTTAGTCACGACGCCTCGTGTTAAACTTGTAGGTATATATTAATTATTTTGTTAATATATTATTTTTTTACTTCAAAAATTACCTAATTTAATAAAATTTGATACGAAAAAATTTTGAAACACTAAAAAACAAAATAACGTAAGTAAAAAAACTTTTTAAAAACAAGCAAATAAATAAATCTGTTAATTTTTACTCCTTATTTTTATGATTGTACTGTGTATGGAACCCTTGATGCGCGAGTCTGACAATTTTCATTTTGAAATAACGTTTTTCTACGCATTTTGATCAAAATTTAGCTTAAAAAGTGATCTTTTTTGTTTCGTGCTGTTCCGGGCCGAATCGATTCAGTTCGCGTTCGACATTTTTAGTCGGTGAACATCGTAAAAACGAATCCTTTTATATTTTTATCGGTTGTACAGAACGGCGGCGCTTCTGCTTTCTCTATTATGTAATAATAATAATAATGCTTGAGTTGCTTTTTATATTTTTTAATTACTTTCACGTAGCTCGTTAACGATATCAGATCACAATTCATCACGCTTTTCCTTTTGATTGAAAGAAACTATAGAAAAGGAAAAGTGGAAAAGCAGCAACTTTCATTGAGCACAAAGAAAACACGTTGTTGAACAGACACTGCGGAAACAGATAAGAGAGAGAGAGAGAGATCTTTCCTTTTCATTGGGACAAATCGTTTTGATATTTGCGATGTTTTGTTGGAAATTATTTTGAATCGTTTCTGTGAAGAGCTTGTCGTTGAAAGAAAAATATGAAACGTAGTAATTATTGCGGAATAAATAAAAACAGTCAATAGACGATACAAGGTTATTCCTATTACAGATTTTTCCTTTGTGTGCTTGTGAAATAAATGTCACCAATCACAATATCTGCCTGAAATTTAAGGACGTGAAATCTACACGTATAAATCAAATTTCAACGGGACGTATGTCTGTAATTACGTTTTTAGGGTTCCGTAGGCACTAGAAACTCTTATAGTTTGCAAACAGAAAAGTAATAACAAAAAACATCCGAAAACTCTCATTGGAACACCTATTACTTAGCATATACTTATTTGAAAAAATCAAACAGAAATTGGGGTAGTTTCGTTCATTTTATTACGATCTCAAAAAACCGAACACTTAATCATAGGTAGTCCGATTTTTCACTTCTCATTGGAAGTTATTGTAATGAGTTCGATTTTGCGAATGAAACATTTTGACATGCCTATCTGGATGTTTTGAGGTCCCTATAGAGTCCGAATCTACGGATTTTAGAGAAATGTCTAAGTGTGTGTACGTACGTACGTTGGTGAACTTTTTTTCGGCTCACATGTCTCGAGAACAAATTATGATATCGACTTCGGACCAATTTCATTCGACACATAATTACATAATGAAAACCTGATTAGGTTTTCAGGAAATTTCAATTGGCGTTTTTTTTTTTGTTTATTTATTTTATTTTTTAATCTCTAAGGGCACCCAATGGGAAGCTAGCAATGTGGTTTTACCCACACACCAAGCCTCTTTTTTTTAATTTTTCACCCGGACAAAACATTGGAAAACCGGATACTAGGCAACCCTGGGTACGAACGAAGTGTACAATAGTTTAGATGTATTCTAGTTTTCAGTTTTCCAATTTATTTACAACATATTTTGATTTATTGGGTCGTTTGTGTGCTCAATAACGCAAAATTATTATTGCGACCACTTATCGTTCATCATCCTATCGTACTATCGTCCCGTTTTGTGTCTAACTGTGATCGTTTATTTACAAAACTGGTCTTCATATTACCAAAAATAAGCTATTATGCTGATAAATGGTTTTACGGTTTTATACAGATGATGAGATTGCTCAATGTTTCAGAAAAAGATGTTAAGAAATACGCTCCTACACAATCTTTAATACATCCTTTTCTTAAAATGTCCCTTCCCCTTAACCCTCCACTTGACGCGTGAATCATAACAGAGATCCAATGGAAAAAAATAGGTATGGCTTTACCGTTAAACACAAATAATATAATTGTATTCGTCGTCATAGAAAAAAATACATCCACTTTTAATGCAACACATCATTTTAAAAATTTAGAAATATCAAATTGGCTTTATTTCGCGCTTTCCAGTCGATTTACACTAAAAAAATCAACTTTGAAGAACTTTTGCTTCGTTATATGTGTTTCGGAAATGAAATCTTATTTCTAAGTTTCCGTAAGGCTTGCAAAATTATATTCAAGAGTGGGTGGCGGGGGAAGCACAGGGGGGATAACCGGGAATTTTTGTTAAAATACATGTCTAAAGGTGTTCTACCATCTCTAAAAAATTCAGCTCTATGGGAATTATTTGCGACATAAAACCTTTATTTTAACACACGTGGACGTCGGCGACATCAGCTCTTTACGATGCCTCTTTCATTTCCCAGTCAGAAAGAAAACGTTAAATTAAATGAGTTGAATTATACACTAATGTATGAATATACGAGTACTATTGCTAATCAAATGAACACAAAAATGTTGCGAGGCCTCTTCAGGCGCGAGGCCGTCGGCAGTCGCCGACGCCTAACGCCGCTACTGGCGAATGCAACGCGTGTGATTTGCTGCCCGAGGCACACACTAGTTGCAAACGCTGTGTTTCGTCCCTTGTTAGCAATATACTAATACTATTATTCTTTAATGAAACTCGGAATTGAATATTTCATTTGTAAAGATAAATGAAACTGTTAAATGTATACTGTTGCCAGTTTCATATTTCTTCTGCATTGTTACTTCGTGAAACGTACAAAAAAAAGTAACAGCCTCATTAGAAAGATAAGCTGAGAAAGCACAAATACAGGTATAAATAGAAGACGAAGTACCTACAGTTTTGTATGAAATACAGGCAAGCGTTGACGTTTTCTAAACCTTATTTTTAAAGATATTGTATTTATGTTTCGTTTATTTTTAGGGTTCCGTACCTGAAAAACGGAACCCTTTGTTGTCCGTCTTTCTGTCCGTGACCCTTTTCCTCAGGAACGGCTAGAGGTATCAAGTTGAAATTAATATAAAATACTTTCTTGCTCTTAGCTCTCGCTAGTACGATGATTCACATCTACAACCTAGCTATAATTAAATAACACTCGCATGTAGTGGAAATTAGTTGATTCCAAAGCATAAAAGAAGAATTTTAGTTTAGTAATCATGTCACAGTTGAGTACTGTAAGCTCATTCCGCCGCGAAAGTGGAAAGGTTCAGGTTAGATTCCTGACTGTGACTATGGTTGGTAAAATGATTGTTTCCGATATGTCTAGTATCAATTATATAATTGGCTACTTATCCAATAAAAAATTTTCAATTGCAAATCAGCGGTAAATCTTTGTCATTGTGACATTGTGACATTTTTCTGAATAAAGTTATTATTATTATTATTAATTTATCAAATACTAAGGTCTACGACCCCATAATCCTGTAAAAAATTCATACTTCTATCACAATGCAATAAAAAGATAAAAAATGCGTTTTTTTATAGTGGCTCACTCATCAAAACGTAGGTATAGGATGGTTCTCGTTGACCTAAAATCTTGAAATTTAGAGCAATAGTGAATACCGTTAAACACAAATAAATGTATTAATATATCAATTTTTATTTATTTTATAAAATCAAATGTTTGTAAAATAGTATAATAAACAAAATAATTGTAATTTTTTTTTTATATTTTAAATTGTTATCATATTTTCATTAAAAAAAAGCCTTCGGGATTCGAACCTGGGCTTGGCGTTTGTACCTGTCAGTAGACTATAGTACTTTATTATCTCAACATAGACCTTACATATACTGTAAAAAATGGATGTAAAAATGCTTTGAAAGTTAAGGTAGAATTCGCTCGATTTTTTAAGTGATTTTACGTTATTATTTATTTTTACACAGAAAACTTCATAAAAACTTGGACTTTTACTGTAAAGTTAAACAAATTTGTGATTTTTACATAAAGTAAATTAAAATTACATAATTTGTGTAATATTCCAATAAAGTGTGAAAAAAATACAAAATAAAATGTATAGTTACATATATAAAATGGATGAATACAAAACAAATTAATGTAAAATTAGTAACCACGCATGCGCAATGTGTTTTTATGGAATATACGCGATGTGCAGGTACCTGTTTGCGACGCCGTTGTCTCTTTGTGTGCCTATTACCAGATTAATCGCTGGCTACAAATGGACCATCGATAATTTGTGTAATCGGCATTCTCATTTCTTACAGTGTATACGTAACATATAATATTTCTCAAATGCCACCCCAGTACGAGATATTAGACATTATTCACGTCAAAAATTGGTTTTATTTAACTGAAGTATTGATCTTTTGAAAAAGATTAAAAACTCTATTTCTTTTTATCACCGAATAAAAATATTAAATTTTGAAAAGAAGTACCTACCTAGAGCAAGTTAAGAGAGACTAAAATAATTTCATAACGAAATTGCTTAATATTAAATATCAAATTTTCTCATTAGCAGTAAAAAGTTCGGTTTACTTCCAAATCTAATAGGCGGGGAGCCGGTGACACTGAAAGCCCCGTCATCGCGGATTGGAAAAATTTTAATGCTAATTAATAGTTTTGAAGTATACGAACTCCATAAGCTTGGTATGCGTGGTTTTATTAAGCCGAAGGAATGTTTAAAAAAATGTATTATATAATAAATAATAAAATGTTTTTCCATCATCGCGGATTCTAATTATTTTTAATTATATTAATAGTAAATTTCATTATCTTTCGAAATCTATTCACGCAAACCACTTTTTCTAGCCGGAAAGGTGTGGCATACCTCTTCAAAGTTTGTGATGACGGGGAAATTTGCTCCACCATACGTGCAACCTTTTTTTTTTTTTTATTTTGTTCTTCGCGATCTAAATTTTAATAATATCTTGGTATGCGGGCTCAAAAACCGCCGGAAGTGCCCCGCATACCAGCTTTAATCTATAGAATCGAGTCACATCTACTACTCAATGTATCACGATTAGTTTATTCTTTTTAGAGTAAATGCTTTGATGTGAGGAGATGCTATATTTTTTTATAAATTACAGATTCTACAAGGATAAATATGATGCAAGGAATGATGGGAGGATTTTGGATAGTACAATGATAGTAAAAAGATTTTATGCTATAAAATAGATTTTTTATTCAAACTCATCAATATCAATTTCATCAATATTACAGCGACTTTCATCTTCCGATTCTTCATGTTCTTCTTGATTTAATTCGTCCCTGAGAATTTCTTCGACTTTTGAAGGTGCTGCTGGACCTTTATACCATAATGGTTCCAATTGATTATTTTCATTTATTTGCCATCCACATTCTGTTGGCTCATATGGAATACACTCTGGTTCTGTAGCATTTTGCCACATTTTGTTTATAAAAATCGTACGCAAAATTTTTTGCGACAATGTTTTCCAGCACGGAGGAATATATAGGTATACATCTCTTCATTGCCTGAACTGTATATACGTACTATAGCAGATGAGGGATTCCAACCAAGATCGAAATCTGTTTTTCACTTGTTTAAAAACTATAAAAGCTATTATAATCGATAGAACTTACCGTTAGAACAGCATCCTAAATTGAAAGACGTCATTCATTAAAAAAAAAAGATACAAAAGTAATTTTAAAAAAAAGAAAATAACTTATTCATAATATAAAAGTATAATTATAAAACACAAAATAATAATACTCTAAAAAGAATAAACTAACCGTAATACATTGAGTAGTAGATGTGACTCGATTGTATAGGTTAAAGCTGGTATGCGGAGCACTTCCGGCGGTTTTTGAGCCCGCATACCAAGATATTATTAAAATTTAGATCGCGAAGAACAAAATAAAAAAAAAAAAAAAGGTTGCACGTATGGTGGAGCAAATTTCCCCGTCATCACAAACTTTGAAGAGGTATGCCACACCTTTCCGGCTAGAAAAAGTGGTTTGCGTGAATAGATTTCGAAAGATAATGAAATTTACTATTAATATAATTAAAAATAATTAGAATCCGCGATGATGGAAAAACATTTTATTATTTATTATATAATAAATTTTTTTAAACATTCCTTCGGCTTAATAAAACCACGCATACCAAGCTTATGGAGTTCATATACTTCAAAACTATTAATTAGCATTAAAATTTTTCCAATCCGCGATGACGGGGCTTTCAGTGTCACCGGCTCCTGGACTATAATACATAATACACAATCTCAAAACAATATCAGCAGAGATCAGACACTCGCTGTTTATGTAGTCATAAATCCAAGGGGAGCGTCTTTTGCACAAGGAAATACGTTGAAGAAAACGGGGGGGCGGAGCGGGTGGATCTGTCGATTAATGATTCACGTTTATGTGTTTGTCTGAGTGCATCGCAACCTACGTGGGGGCACGGTTTCGTTGTTTTATTTCACGTATGACTCAGAACTACGTATGTCTGAACTCACTATAAACATGGATGTAAAAATACTTTGAAAGTTAAGATAGAATTCACTCGATTTTCTAAGTGATTTTACATTATTACACAGAAAACTTCATAAAAACTTGGACTTTTACTGCAAAGTTAAACAAATTTGTGATTTTTACATAAAGTAAATTAAAATTACATAATTTGTGTAATATTCCAATAATGTGTAAAAACAGGAAAAAAATTATGAAAACGGAAAATTCGCTCTTCTAGTCCTTAGAACTTTACAATTACAGACTAAGTTACGATTTAGTTTATTTTTATTAAAGTTATTAACTTCTGTATAAATCATTAAAAACATGACTCTTTCATGATGTGGACTTTGTAGGCGCCTTACTATATATACGAACACATCGATCGATACCCAGTAGTGCTTCTATTGTACAAAGTGCAGAATTTACCAATTTTATAATAATAGTTTAGATAGTTTAGATTAACTTATATCGTGCGCTTATTTGAGTGAGGCACATACCCTCTTTTTTCGGTATCCAGAAGGTATCATTCGGTATAATCAGGGGTAAAAGGTAGTTTGATAACAAACCAACTAAATGCCTTCCATATCTTAACGCACACGTGGTCGTTATACGGTCGTAACTACCCAATTACTTTTCCAATATTTTCAGCACATTTTGTACGTCGTGTGTTCAGAAAGTTTCAGTAGTAATACATTAACAGGAAAAACATTTTCGTCGTTCACGCGCCTTGTAATATTTGATTTATTATCTTGCGTTATCGTGGTAGGATTACGTCATATTTCTGAATATGTAAAAAAACAATCTCGCATTCATATATACTTAAGGGGTGCAGTGAAGCACAAATGGTGTAGATGCAGCAGTGCCCCTTTATCCTTAGGGCAAGTGGAATAGCCGCGCCAGGATCCTCGAGCTCAGGGCCCCCCGTTCGAGCCATGAAAAAATGAAACAGTGATTATTTGGAAAAGGGAAATATTCTAAAAAATTCCGTGACATTCTATAATATTCTTGATTGTTTTGATGTATTTTTCTGAAAATTTCTTGTATTTTCGGGTATTTTTGTAGAATTGAGAAAAAAAGAGGCTTGGTGTGTGGGTAAAACCACACTGATAACTGTTGAATCTTTTCTCGCCCTCCATGTAGTATAAATTGTATTTGTGTTAGTCGATCTTCTGGGGCAAATGGCTTTTTGAAATAAACAACTAGTGTTTTTTATTTCAAAAAGCCATTTGCCCCAGAAGATCGACTAACACAAATACAATTTACACACTGATAACTTCTGATGCCCTTATAGTTTTTTTTATTAAAAAATTTTTTTTTTTGCAAATCTAATCAGGTGTTCATTATATAATTACCGTGCAGTCGAATGAAATTGGTCTCGAGATATGCGAGTCGAAAAAAATTCACTAACGTACGAACGAACGTACGTACACACGTGACACACCACACACACAGATATCTCTCTAAAAACAGTAAATTCGGATTCTAGGGACCTCAGAACGTCCAGATATGTCAAATTTTTTCATTACAATGACCGAACCAATGGAAAGTTATAAATCAGGGGTCCCGGATGCATATGCTCCTCGGAAAAAGTCTGCCCCAGGGTCCCCGAAAGTCTTAAAACGGCACTGATATGAACTGTAACATACAGACAGACGCGAAAAAGGGGACTTTAATAATAAAAGAATAATTTGACTCAAAAAAATCTATCCTCTGGTCAAAATTACGATGGAGAGCGTGTAATATTTTTTTTAGGCGGGAGGTACGAGGTTAGAACCCTCTTAGCTCTTAATAAACTTAACAGTAATATTATGAATAGGTACCTACAAATTTCCTCTGAACTCTTCATCTTAAATCAATTCCCCTCGCCTAAAAATGGTTACGGCTCTCCCGACGCTATTTCTAAAGCTAAAGGGTTCGAGTAAACGCCAAATGAGGGACCAAGAATTATAGTACAGATCCTTCAGGCGAAAAAATTCACTATAGAAATTGTTTGCTTACCTACACTAGTGTGTGCCCCCTAGGGGGGACCTTGGAATGTGGTTGCTATCGCAAATTGCATTCCAATGTTCTTTGGGAATTAGCGCTCCCAGGGACTTGAGCTCGTACCAGTCGTTCGTGTATGCCGGCTGGCGGATTCTAATACACAAATGTATTATTTAATGTGTTGAAGACGCTAATGACCTGAGTTGTCGACGCGTTTATAATCTACAATTAATTAATTAATTAATTACACTAGTGTGGGAAAGATACGTTCCCGCACCCAGGTCTGTCAAAAGCTGCTTTAGATGCATACATAGATTTTATAGTGGGTAGGGCAAAAAAATATTTATAATCGGGTCATTACTTCAATTCATGTACGAAAACAATCTCACTTGTAAAAAACAAAAGCGCGATTATATTTTCAAACCTTTTGAAAGGCGCTTAAAAAAATAACCTCTCTTTTGTTTCTTTATAATTTATTATCCATACTCCGTAACGTCTCTTGTAATTTACTTTTATATAAAACCTAAACAGTATTAAAAAATGTTATTAAAAAGTTCAGACGGAAGCCTAAAAATATTAAGAGTTAAAAACCACTGTTACATTATTCGAGAGAGAACGAAATTACCATTTAAATAAAAGAACTGCGGTGCTTGTCTACATAAACATACCGACTGTGTGTGTGTGTGTGGTGTGTAGCAAGCGCCATTACACTATGTAGACGTTTGGCATGGCGTCGTACAGGACCCCATCAGCCCTACTGACAATCTTAGAATTTGACGCCTTAGGACTTAGACCATAGAATAACATATTGCATTCGTATAAACTGCAAGCAGCCGTGGAAGTCGAAAAATACTCTGATTTTCTGTATTTGTTAGTGAGCATTGTTGTTTAAAAAGTCAAGTAAGTAAAACCATGATTTTACTTCTAACTTATTTGGAAATTATTACTATAAATCTGATAAATTTGACACTTTTAAACCCGGTCCACAAGATTACATGCGCCATGGTTTTAGGTTATGCTGTCGTCTGTCAATATAAACCATAGACATAGATATAGGTGCACGGCCATATCTGATATATAAAATTAATTAGTTTTTTTTATTATACGTTAAAATTGAAGAAAAAACTTAAAATAAGTAATTTTCATGTACCTTTTATGCTATATTATTTATACTATATGCACGCAGCAAAATTAAATGGGATTCGTTTATAAAAAAATTTCGCGGTCTATAAAACAACAATAAAAATGAGTTCAATCGTGCACTATTGCCCGCTAGCTGCGCTACTAGGCTTCGTGCACACAACCTATACTAGCTAATCTCAAAGGCTTTACAAAAATCTTGCAATTTTTGACCACGATTATGACCTATTATATTCTATGTATACAGGGTGTATCACAGGATTAAATACATAGAAAAGTAATGAGGGCAACAAGGAAAACATAAGCAAAATGATTAGCGTGACAAAGATAGAATACAAATGGCTAACTTAACTAAATTAATTATCATGGTTTTTTTACGTGAATAGAAGGCAAAGCAATCTCTGATCTTAACTAATTTGTACTGTGTACTTTTCCCTATGTTCGGTTTTACGTGATAAACCCTGTATAGTTCTGAACACTGCGAATTTTGGATCGATGTTATTTGAAATAGCAACAACTTATGTTCGCTATGATTTTGCATATACTGGTAGTAGTTTTGGGGTCGCTGTGGTTCTGAACATATTTGAATATATGAAGTGCAGAATTCATAACAAGCCATTTGTTAAAAATAAAGGACGTAGACATAATCCAGAGGAGCTAAGCGACGAAGCGGTTGCAAAAGAGGTTATACTATGGTTATATAGACCGAATGCCGCGGACGCGGGCTAGAAGCAAGGCGGACTGTCGACACACAACCACCGAACCATCTAGCCTAGCGCTTAACGGTTACACCCTAATATGCAAACGCCACGTTAACTGCTAAAGTGCTCTGCAACCTATATTTTAAATGTATATGTTACACAAAATGCTATACTTGCTATATACACAATCATGATTACCTAAAGTTGTGTAAAGGTTTTATAAGCGCACTAATCAATGTAGGTTTCATAATTGTTATCAACGCTACCGTTATATAACTTGAAATTTATAGTGGTAGCGATGAACACTACAATATAAGTACAGTTATATAACGAAGTGATTGCAACTGTTATATAACCTCTTTATAAAACTTTAAGCTCTCGTTACTTCTGGTAATATAAGAAGGTAACGTAAACTTTTACAACACTAAACTTATATATCTTTTGGTAACCATGTTAGAAGGTAATCCAGCCGTCTGCATTATAACAGTTATAAAACGTTGGTTTTGAGCAATACTTTTATAAACCCATTATATAACTTAAGCGTTACTTCAAGTAACCAGAAATGTTTATTGGGATGCTGGTAATAGTGTGTGTAAGTGTGTTAATAGATAACACTAAAAACTTAATACGAGTAACAAAAAGTCATTAGTAGTTCACAAGTGCGCTAACAGATGACACTAAAACTTAATATTATCGTTAAGGTATTATATTCATAAAATTTAATTGTATAGGCTGATTTTAATATACTTATTTATGATTAAACTGTGCGATTAAAAAATTATATATATATGTTAAAATTAGAAAATTTGAAGTTTTCACTTCTGTCGTGTGGTCATATAAGCACACACCCATTTCTTTTATTGCAAAATAAACTTCCGAAAAATTATCAAGAAAATTATTTAATAATTCTTAAAAGAAAAAAAATGTGGGACTGCTCCGTTTGACGTATTGACGGGCCATTAATATGGACACAGCTGTCGAGTATAATCTTATCTCATTAATATGGACTTTAACCGTAACATATATGTACGTCCTACATGTGCAGGAAGCTTGAGATTTCAAATGGAAAATTCGAACCTAATTCTAAATTCTTGAAATGAAATATAGAAATCAAATTTGCAATGTCAACGAAGAATGTTTACAATCTTTAAATTAAAAATTATAACCGTTCTTTTCTTCGTAGTCGGGTAAAAACGGTAGACTCCTTGCAGAACAATTTTATTGTTTTTAGTACATACTGCAGAACTCTTACATCAGATCAAATATCAAGGGGTACGGTGTTAGCCCGTTAAGTGAAAATTGCGTAGTTTGCTGTTGAAAATCCAATCTCAGTTATAATATTTCAAAAGAGCAAATGACGTAATACAAGAAGCGTATCCAAGTCTCACGCTGTATTCACTGAAAATTTCCCCAACGTATTAATGTAAGAATGCCGATGTGTCCGTTACAAGAGTAGCGTTTTTTCTTCTTCTATTTTTTTATATCAGCCTTCTAAAAAGCGTTATCTTGTCTACAGAAACTTAATATCCAAAATTGCAAAATACAATGAAATTAATAATTGTGATATAAATTTTAAAAAATTGCATAAACTCAAAAACATTTTCATAAATTTTCAGATCCTGGTATATTTGATATACAGGATGTCCTCAAAGACACTTAACACACGCCTAGCACATGTTCCTGAGACCAAAATGAGCCGATTTAAGCAAACTTACCTTCTTACAAAATTTCTTAGTTTGGGCGCTATACGGCCATGAAGTTACAATTTTGAAATCATTTTTTTGTTATAAATTTAAAACGGATAGTGCGATTTTGCTTAAATTTAGCACGTTGACATAATTTTATGGAACTAAAAAACCCATATCAAAATTATCAATCAATAGGCATAGAACTCGGATTTTTTAATATTTGAACGTTTCAAATTTCTACACCCATGGAAGAAAAGTTACAAGAATTTGGTTGGAGTTCGAAAACCTATATCATTATATGCAGAACTGACTTAATGCTGTATATGGGAAGCCAATTTCCTTAATCACAAAAAGGAAATGAAATATAAAGTTGTTAGTATAGAAATCGTGATAAAGTTACAAGAAATTTATTGATCTCATCAAAGAATTTCCGATGCATAAACGACACATTTTTCAGCAAAATTTTGCATTATTATTGTTAAGACCACCAATTTCTAGAGTTAGCTGAACTTAATACCAGTTCATAGTTTTTGAAGTTATACTTCTTGAGGCGCGTTATGAAAAAATTATGAGAGTGATAATAAATCGAAAATCCAAGTTTTCTCAGATTAAAAAAAAATTGTGTTTTAAAGATCACCGACAGCTAAGGTTATTTGGGCCTAGCACCAATTCATATTTTCAATTCATTATTTTTTTTTTAATATTAAATTGCAAATCTAATTGACATTTTTACCAGCTCTCGGGCTAGAACCCGGGAACTAGGGACTTGTAATAGAGGAACCATAGCAACGCCATGTAAACAACAGCATTGCTACACTCTCGGCTATTCTCAAGCCCTCTCAGATTGAAACCTGGGAACTGGGGGCCAATAGTAGACAAATCCACCACAAACGTCACTTCCGCGACGTATTAGTTCTGTGACATTTCACCTAATCACTCTAACAAAAAATGGGGGAGGGCAGGTTGCCTAGTAGATAGCGTACTTGGTACAGCAGCCTCTAGACTAGACTGTCGTGAGTTCGAATCCCACCTGCGCTCATGGATGTTTTGTGATGTTATTTAGTTTTAAGAAAGTTGTTATTTAGTGTAACTGAAAGACGCTAATGACCTGAGATGTTGACGCGTCTATAATCTCCAATAAATAAAAAAAAGGGGAGTAGTAAAGTATCAAAAATACGTGGCGCCAATAAGTATCCAAATATTCAGCTGAATATATGAATCGACCGGTTTCCCATTTTTTACTGGAATAATTCGATGGTAGAAATAGATAATCGACTTAAAAAATGATGTAAATAAGACATTGTTTGGTATAATATATGTTCATCGATTACATAACTTCGGTGGGACTATAAAAGAAAAATGAAATTGTTTCGCGAGTGTCAGAGGTAAAAATGGGGCGACGTCGACGCGTTGGCAGAAGAAGAAGGTTTAGCAGGAGCGAATTCCAGTGAAATAAGGACATAAAAGATATCCTAGCACAGCCGACACCTTAGAACACGCAGCTGTGTGTTTTTACATTGTACAGTAGAACCTCTTAAAACTGAATTTGACAAATTTAACAAGCCTCGTTTAGATCTGATCAACATTTCTACTTCTGAAACCCTGGTTCAGACCAAGCTCTAGAAACCACACTTTTGAGTTGAATTCATTATTTCTTAGAGAAACTAGGGCTTGATAATGGTCGAGCGTGTAGCAGCGCTGTTGTTTATATGGCGTTGCTATGGTTCCTCTATTACAAGTCCCCAGTTTCCGGGTTCTAGCCCGAGAGCTGGTAAAAGTGTCAATTGGATTTTCAATTTATTATTAAAAAAAAAATAATAATGAATTGAAAATATGAATTGGTGCCAGGCTCAAATAACCTTAGCTGTTGGTGGTCTTTAAAACACAATTCTCTTAGAGAAACTGTTTTTAACCCACTTCAAAAAAAGAGCTTATCAATTCGATATGTTTTTTATGTTTGTTCAGCCATTACTTCTTGAGGGGTTAACCGATTTGAATAATTTCGACGCCGTTGGGTTCAAAATGTTTACGGAATGGTTTCGTATAATTATTATTTAAATCGGCTCAGTAGTTTCTTTTTTTCTGGTTATCAAATTAATTTTTTAATTATGCTACCTCATATCTCTTGCATTTGTTAACCGATTTTGATGATTATTTTTCTAATCAATAGGACATATCTACCTTCAGCTAGGGTGGTCCCACATAAATTTTACTGAAATCGGTTCAGTAGTTTTTTTTTTAGTTTAGTAATTAAATATCAAGAAAACGAAATGTTATAATTACCACAAAACACCAAACCATAACATTGTGGTAATTATAACATTATGTATCTTTACACCAAAGGTTCCACCACTTTTTATTATCAAGAAAACATTAAGTCGGTTAATAACGTCAAAATTAAGTACTTACGTGTTGTAAAGTAAAAAAAAATAGAACTTCCTTCAAAAAAGCCACTAAAAGGAGGAAAATAATAAAATTTAATAAAACAAAAGTAGCTACCTATATAAAAGTTTTAGTAATTAAATTGGCGCCGATCTCAACATTTTATTATTTTTCTCTTTTTGGTGGATTTTTTGAAAGAGGTTCTATTTTTTTATAAAATTTTTTTATCTATAAATCGGCTCTTATTATCATAGAACTTTCCCTGTTTAACGTATTAATTGCAGATATTAGTTGGCGAAATGTGGCATATCTGAAAACTAAAACTCTGGATTATTGAAGTTCTACTGTACTAGATGTACTTATGTATCATCTACCAAAACTCTGTTTAGTTTTGTGTTAGCTAGTGACTTGTTTCAGTACATATTTGTACAAGACGTCTTCGGTTAGTTTAGTAAATGATCTTTTAACATGGAGATGCCGCAGTCCGGTAGTTTTTGGAATCGGATACCTAAATTTAGCCAATAATGGGGTCGTCACGCTTTTTTTTGCTAGAATCTACATTGCAGATAGATTATGAAACAATTTTTTTGAGAATTTTTCGGGAGCTTTTTCTATAATAAAAAAATCCTAAAATGTGTGTTTTTCAATGTAATTTTAAAGATAGAATTATGCGGCTACAGAAATGACGTAGATAAAATTCAGCCTGTGATTAGCTGACTAGATCTACTGTCACGCCCACTGATTTGTCAAATTGAGAGCAAATCAAGGAAGATAATTTATAAATTATACATCTCTTTCTATAGGGCTTGAGAATAGCTGAGAGTGTAATAATGCTGTTGTTTACATGGCGTTGCTATGGTTCCTATATTACAAGTCCTCAGTTCCCGGGTTCTAGCCCGAGAGCTGGTAAAAGATCAATTGGATTTTCAATTTATTATTAAAAAAAAAATAATGATTTGAAAATATGAATTGGTGCTAAGCCCAAATAACCTTGGTTGTTGGTGGTCTTTAAAACACACACATCTCTTTCTATACCTAGATAAAGAAGTGTGACTGTCTCATAAGTTATACGTCATCATATATAATGTTATACATATTTCTAATTAATTCTTGTTTGTAATTAATCTTAAAAAAAGAACTTTTTTCGTATAAATTTTGTACTCGAAATTATAGTATCTTGGCAAAAAATATGTCTTGAAAAATTAAAAAAATTACAATTTTAAAAGAAAAAAAAAACTCGGGTCGCAGTGCCAAACTCTGCCGACAATATAGTGTATTTGCTAATACAGGCTTTGTGGCTTTAATACGTAAACTTAAGTTTGTTTTTGGACAAAATAAAAAAATTAACCCCTTAATACATTCCTTAAAATAATATTTTTTTTCTTAATTTTTTCAATATTATTATCAATGCAACCTCTGTACCAAATTAAATACACCCTTCAGTATGTAAATCACTATCCGCAAACCAGTGTCGGGACGATTTTATTAAAATTTCAGCAGCACATCTTCACTAAAGGGTTAAATTTCAATTTTGAAACAATTCTGAGAATTTTTTCGGTATTTTTGGGCCCAAAAACATTTTTCAACCCCTAAAAACCACCCTTAAGATGGTCCGATCGGGCCCATTTTAAATAGGCTTCGTGCGGTGATGAATTCCAATGTGCCTACCAAATTTCGTCAAAATCAATTAACTCTTTCGAAAGTTATAGCCCGTACACGTATATATATTTATATATATATATAAATAGACATTTCCAAAAATGGTGCCAAAGTGTTCAGGAGGCTATGAAACGTCGAGAAATTTTGGTCCGATCCCTAGGTCCCGCCATCCGACCGACGCCAATAGTGTATGTGCCATATGGCAAATACACTAATAAGACGAATTGAAATCAGAAATTTAATTAAATTAAATGAACAATATTTGAACTCATTCAAGAATTTTACTGATAAGTTTCCGTTTTAGATAGATAATTTTAAATTATAGACGCTCGACAACAGAGGTAATAGGCGTCTTAATTCGTAAAGTTTCCAAGTTCAGTCCATATTGGCGAAGACATATGGTAAAAGTATCGAGATGTGCGTTTTGTCCATTCAATTTGGAAGGCTATACATAATAAAATAAAATTGATAAAAGTGGGCAGAGCTTAGAAAAACATGTCCCAGTCAGAATTGAATAAAATTTCGCTTTCGTTGGCATTCAGTGCAGTTTTTGTAGATTTCAGTTTTAAAACACGCTTAGAAGATTTTCAAAAATGCCGATAAAACAAAATCAGTTATGTTGAAATAATAGATTAGGTAAGAAAGGCGTGGCGGAGTCGCAACTGTCTCCTTCTAACTAGAATCTGTATTAAACGTACGTTCACCCATTGACGACACAACTGTCAAATTTCATTCATTCTACTCGTTTTTTTAAACACGTCGTCGTTAATAATTAAAGTTATTTGTTATGGGGTGGCGTTTTGTACATGAATGCAGTTATAATGTAAATTATGACTGCAAAAAGTTTAAATTTCCAAGTGAGGAAAAAGCTAAAATAATACCTAGATATCCATTACCTAAATGATGAAAACATTTTTTTTATCCTTTTAGCTTGCCTTCTCTTGATCTAGCGTATAGCTCAGACGACTTCAGAACACTTTTTCAACTCCAAATGGAAAGAACAAACTCAATTTCTAATTATAATTGCTTAAATTATACCTCGACTAACGTCAACGAGGTTAAGTTAGGTTAGAATAAACGTCACTGGCTGAATCAAGTTAGGACATTCATTTTTCATACATTTTTAATTTCAAATAAAAAATTATTTCACACGAAATAATAAAGTTTTGTAGCCAATAATGACGGGATTTATTAATTATTTTTATGAAACAGCAATTGTTTTGGTAAGAAATGTCTTTTAAGAGAATAGTAATGAATATTCCGTTAAACCCCATACATTTTTGAACGCCAATCGACTCAATTTTAAATTTCGCGCTCATATTAGGACCACCTACTTCTGTAGTCTATTCACTACATATTTACTTTGGGTTTTATGGCCCATAGCCAACTTCAAAATTGTAAATGTTCTCATTGTTAGTTGCCCTATGTTTGATAAAACTGTTTACACACTGTAGATGTAGATACATGATACTACGCTGCCAGCCTGATGGTTTGTTAATTTTCGAGTTTTACTGGTTTATTGAATGAATCTGTGCTATTAAAATAGTAATACCAACAGATGCATCAGTGGTTTTGAATGAAGTTTGCAAGTTGTTTGCGATTTGTGCGGATAATATTGCATTTTCTGAAATTGCATAGCTTAAAATATATAGTTCATATTGTAATATACTGCATCTGCTACTGATTAGATTTTAAAGCGTACTTTCTCATTTATGAATACCTACATATGCTAGCATGTTTGTACCGAGCGAAGCAGGGGGAGGGGCAGCTGCCCCCCCTGGACCTGGAAGTAGGAAGTATAGAGGGATTTAACGCCACAGAAATGATTATTTATGATCAAACATGATTTCTCATTCTTATGACCTTATCTTTATCTCAGCGTTCATTTTGTAAAATGGCAGAGTTGCGTTTATTTTTCACGTCCGGGTGCGTTTTTCACGCACGTGTTTTTAGCAGGGATTTGGCAACATTCGTGTTCGTTTTTTAAATAAATACACGGACGTGAAAAACGCACACGGACGTGAAATATTTTCACGTACGTGCGTTTATTTTTCACGTCCGGGTGCGTTTTTCACGCACGTGTTTTTAGCAGGGATTTGGCACATTCGTGTTCGTTTTTCAAATAAATACACGGACGTGAAAAATAAACGCACGTACGTGAAAATATTTCACGTCCGTGTGCGTTTTTCACGTCCGTGTATTTATTTAAAAAACGAACACGAATGTGCCAAATCCCTGCTAAAAACTCGTACGTGAAAAACGCATCCGGACGTGAAAAATAAACCCAACTCCGCCATTTTACAAAATGAACGCTGAGATAAAGATAAGGTCATAAGAATGAGAAGTCATGTTTGATCATAAATAATCATTTCTGTGGCGTTAAATCCCTCTATACTTCCTACTCCAGGACTAATATGTAACTATGTTAAGTGACAGTCCCACAACTCACATGTCGTGCTTACCAGTGACCATCATAACATTTTACTGGTTCGATTTAAATCAGTCAAACAAAAAAAAAACTTTTTATATTAGTTTAATAGTTAATTTATAGTGCCTGATCGAATTTTTTTTTTTTTTTTAACTAACAAAATGGCGGCCTCTGATATTTTTTCCGCGGATTTTCAAGGAAAAAGCACTACTTTATTGTTTATAAAAAATATAAGTTGAATATAAATTATTTACCTACAGGAAATTCCTAAATTGTCCTCCCCTCCTAGGCCAAAAGCTGGGTACGCCCATGCATTTTGAATTTCAATTATAATTTATAGTATCTAACAATTACGAATAGACGTTACACTGAACTTGTTTTGATATTTTTCCAATATTTGCAGTGCAAATCGATCCAATTTTTTTTTATAAATTTTTGAAAAAACTGGTAGAATAAAAATCAGAATTAAATACAAATAAAATATGCTTAAGTTAGCGAAAAGCCATCGAATGATGTAACGTTACAAATGCAATAGATACCTATTAGAAAAATTAATTTTTAACTTATCGTTGGCAAGATTATATAGAAGAGAATGATTTAAAACCCTGATTAAGTAATTCTTATTGTTTGAAGATGAAAATATTTTTTTAGAAATGAATGAGTACGAATCCTGACAGTTAAAAAAGTCGAATTTAAATTGTGTGTTTTAAAGACCACCAACAGCTAAGGTTATTTGGGCCTAGCACCAATTCATATTTTCAATTCATTATTTTTTTTTTTAATAATAAATTGAAAATCCATTTGACACTTTTGCCAGCTCTCGGGCTAGAACCCGGGAACTGGGGACTTGTAATAGAGGAACCATAGCAACGCCATGTAAACAACAGCACTGCTACACGCTCGGCTATTCTCAAGCCCTTCGAATTTGTATACTTAATATTATGAAGTATTAGAAATACCTTGTATTATGTCCGTCTTGTGACTTCTTGTGATTTAACACGACGCGTTTCAGCAGCGAGTTGCCATCTTCAGGTGTAGTTAATTATTTTTTTAAAAAACACACATTGAGTATTCGTAACACTACATAATATTATGATGCTAAACACTGTGTAAATACTTAATTTTGGATAATAAGTCCCTAGAGATTATTCCAAAATAAAAATGTTAAAATTATTTTTGACGTGCTGTCAGAAGTGAGATAGTCAATAATTGGGAATTTCGGGTTCAATTCCTGACAGTGGCTTCTGATTTTTTCCTTGTATATCTTAATTGTTTGACGTTTAACATCACGATGGCAGGTTGCCGACTGATTACGTTAAGAAAAGTATTTGCTTGTGGAATGGCTACTGTTTATTTAATAATTATTATATTATAACCACAAAAACTCATTGTTGTATTTAATAATTCTCTTAATTATTTATTTGTCTGTTTATTTATTTATTTGTTTACTTATTTATTTATTTAAACTTTCTACAGGCTGAAGTTGTCTGCTAGAATCTAATTTTGACAGTTCAACAGAAATAATTCTAAATAAGAACTCCAATTTCTTTCGGTAATTGTTTGATCGTATCCTGTATATGAAACAGTAGAACAACGGGAAATACAACCTTGATCTACTTTCTTATATCCTTTTAATGTTTAAACCGACTATAATGGGTAAAAACGGACACACAGAAAAAGGAAATGAATAATAAATTGTATTCAGCGCGTAGCAATTTTTTGAAATGAATAAAACATAACATTGATTCAGAGGAAAAGAGAGATATTGACGTGAAACTTCACCAAAATGCGATTCATTTGTTATTATGGTACGAATATCCCACTACAGGTGGCTGAAAGGTAACGGCTTTTTAAATTGCATTCCTTTGTCATTCACACACAAGAAAATGGTGGAAAATACAGGCTGGGACACAGTTGGTCGACAAATCTTATCTAGTGTTGACAATTAAGACGCTAATGACCTAAGTTGTCGACGCGTCTATAATCCACAATAAATAAAATAAATAAAATCTATGACTCCTATATTACAGTGAGTACAGCTTGGTGTAATAGTCAGCGTGCTGGCCTTTGGAGCAAGCTGTATCGTGGGTTCGATTCCCACTTCGCTCATGGATGTTTTGTGACTCCATTTAGTTTTAAGTGATATAAAAATAAATTGCCTAGGGCCAAGAGAGGACAGCTTGGTATTGTGGTCAGCGTACTGACCACTTGATTAAAATGCGTAAAAAGTGTTGTTTGGAAGTGGAAATTGTACAAAAAACTATGTTAAATATAATAAAATTAAGCAAAATGCAGGATAGTGGACAAAATAATTTGATTTATTAAATTAAATGTACGACGTTTCGTCTATAGATTTTGACTTTTTATGTATGTACTTGAAAAAGTCTAAATCTATAGACGAAACGTCGTACATTTAATTTAAAAAATCAAATTATTTTGTCCACTATCCTGCGATTTTGCTTAATTTTATTATAATCACGATGGACACGATTTCTAATATGTATGTTAAATATATGTATAAGTAACACAGTTTTGAAAAAATATCGTTTCAATCGATCGATTATTTTTCGAGCAGGATCGATTTAAAATTCTACAATGCTTTTCTTATGGAGGAACTAGCCGTTACCCGTGACTTTGCCCACGTATATTTCGATTTATGTTTTATTGTCCCCCCCCCCCGCGAGAAATTCTCCTGCTGCGAAGCGATGCCGGGCTGGTGGTGTTTACACGCTCAAATTTTATTAATACATATTACTCACTCGCTTCAAAAATAACTTCCATACAAATTTTCATCCCCTATTTAACCCTCTTAGGGGATGAATTTTTAAAAATCCTTTCTTGTTGCTCACCTACGTTATATAAGGAACTCCTATGCAAAATTTCATTCTTCTAACTTCAAAAATGACTAACTTCCATACAAACTTTTATCCCCTATTTAACCCCCTTAGGGAATGAATTTTTAAAAATCCTTTCTTATTGCTCACCTACGTTATATAAGGAACTTCTGTGCAAAATTTCATTCTTCTAACTTCAAAAATGACTAACTTCCATACAAATTTTCATCCCCTATTTAATCCCCTTAGGGGATGAATTTTTAAAAATCCTTTCTTATTGATCACCTACGTTATATAAGGAACTCCTGTGCAAAATTTCATGCTTCTAACATCAAAAATGACGAACTTTCATACAAACTTTCATCCCCTTTTTAACCCCCTTAGGGGATGAATTTTCAAAAAAAAAAATTCTTAGTGCTCACCTACGTTATATAAGACACCCATGTACAAAATTTCATGCTTCTAACTTAAAAAATGACGAATTTTCATTTCAACTTCCATCCCCTGTTTAACCCCTTTAGGGGTTGAATTTCGAAAAATCCTTTCTTAGTGGGTGCCTACGTCACAAAAGGAACCTACTGTCCAAATTTCAAGTTTATATCTTTAGTGGTTTGACCTGGGCGTTGTCTGTCAGTCAATCAGTCAGTCAGTCAGTCAGTAACGGAACTGTTTTATATATATAGATATGTGTGGTCACAATGTAAGGTCATTGCCAAATCAAATTTTTTGGCAATGCTTGGCTGTAACCCAGCACTTGAATATTTCAGTGGTCGGTAGCGCACCGTGATAATGCGAGAAATGTGACAATCGGTCGTTGTCCCATCCTGTATTCAACCGGAAAAAGACGAGATATAAATACGTTTACGAGTTTTCCTCTCGTCTTCGTTTATTTTCTTTATTTTTTTTCGTTTCACCTGTAAATTGGCGCACACATCAATTTGCTGTACGCTAACAATGCGAACGAAAATAGTGGAAAAGTTTTTTGTACAGGTGTTAATTCAGATCTATTCCAATTAACTTCACGTTAAACGTTAAGTGTTTTAAAGTAAAAGGCCGGCAATTTAAGAAATTTTTATATCTAAACTAATATTATAAAATTGGTCAATTCTGCACTTTGTACAATAGAAGCACTACTGCAGGTATCGATCGATGTGTTCGTATATATAGTAACGCACCTACAAAGTCCACATCATGAGAGAGTCATGTTTTTAATGATTTATACAAAAGTTAATAACTTTAATAAAAATAAACTAAATCGTAACTTATTCTGTAATTGTAAAGATCTAAGGACTAGAAGAGCGAATTTTCCGTTTTCATAATTTTTTTCCTGTTTTTCAAATTTCAATCTATCTAATATCTGTTTGTTTGGTTGAACGCGCTAATCTCAGGAAAATTTTTTTTTTTGTTAGGTAGCCCATTTATCGAGGAAAGGCTATAGGCTATATAATATCACGCTACGACCAATAGAAGCGGAGCATCAATGAAAAATGTTGCAGAAACGGGAAAAATTATTCCTTTTGAACACTGAACGGCAAGCGAATAATGCACTGACAGACAAGTAGGCGTGTATATACACATGAACTGACCCACCCCTTCAAACATAGAATAGACCAGTCCGAACCAAATCTGGTTTCTGCGCATGATGCCGTTAAGTTTTCTCTAAATATATGCACTCTACTATTCTTATATAAAGTTCCAGTGTTTACCGATTCGAGAAACTGTAAAGTTTCACCATTTTAAATTTCTATCCTATATGAGAAATGTGTTTCACTTTTGATCTTTATTAATTTTAACATATGAAAAAAAAATGTCTCGTACAAAGGCTGCGATTGCGGGTTGACGTGACACGCTTTTTAATATTAGCCTCGACTGTTAAAAAGAAAAATCCATACTTGCGGTTGGTATTTTATTATGGTCGCGTGTCGAATATCGGCATTCGGTGGTGTTTTGTCAGCAGTCACGTTATTTCGCGTACGTAATGTGTATAAATATAACTATATACAAGGGGTTTGTATCAAGGTGTGGAACCTACCGCTCTATTGCCGTATACTGAAATACACTGGCCCAGATCTCCTGCGGCGAGAACAGATCAAAACAAACGCCTGCCTTCTGTGAATGATTGACACGTAACGTCATGTCGAGACGTTTTTCCTCGAGAATAAATTATGACAGTTCCATGTATTTTTCTCTTCTGCTTATTACTTTTCGCTAGCAGAAATATGGCAAACTATGCCTTGGCAGAGGATGGACATGGCTATATGACACTCGTGGAAAAAAGGCCATAAAACTACCATTGGCAACAAAAGATGTATACAAGCATTGCCCAGAAAATTATTCAGCCTACATTTACAATAAACTACCTGAAAACTTAAAAAATAATACCTACTCAGTTTTCAAGGAAAATATAAAAAATTCTTATTAGAGCGGGCATTTTACTGTGTAGAGGAATTTTTATGTTATAAGTAATTTTATTTTAACGTGAAGGGCATTTTGGGGGCGATCCAAGGGCATTTTGGGGACAATTCAAGGCATTTTGGGTGCAATCCAACGGCATTTTGGGGACAATCCAAGGGCATTTTGGGGGCAATCCAAGGGCATTTTGTGGGCAATCCAAGGGCATTTTGGGGGCAATCCAAGGGCATTTTGGGGGCAATCCAAGGGCGTTTTGGGCAATCCAAGGTATTTTGGGGGCAATCCTAGGACATTTTGGGGGCAGTCCAGGGGCATTTTGGGGGCAATCCAAGGGCATTTTGGGGGCAAATCTAGGGCATTTTTGGGGCAATCCAAGGGCATTTTGGGGGCAATCCTAGGTCATTTTGGGGGCAATCCAAGGGCATTTTGGGACAATCCAAGGGCATTTTGGGGGCAGTCCAAGGGCACTTTGGGGGCAATCCAAGGGCATTTTGGGGCAATCCAAGGGCATTTTGGGTCCAACCAAGGGCATTTTGGGGGCAATTCAAGGGCATTTTGGGGGCAATCGAAGGGCATTTTGGGGGCAATCCAAGGTCATTTATATCTCAATTATTGACAAAATAAATATCTATCTATCTATTTACCTAGGGGCCGACTAGGATATACCTCAGGGCGACAGAAATGTAAGAGTTACAAAATTCAAGCACGACTTTCATCAATTTGACAAACCCTGTTTAGAAAAAAATGGGTAGGTATGAGTGTATCGCGGGTACAGACAGATGACGTAAATAACGTTAAACACAAATAATTGTATTCGTTGTCATGGAAATGAATAACATTCACTTTTATTTATCGTATAAAATCAAATGTTCGTAAAATATAATAAATTAAATTAATTGTAATTATATTTTTTTATATTTTAAAATGTTAATACGTATTTTTTCTCTAAAAAAATGTTTTAAGATTTCAGGATTCGAACCTGGGTTTGGCGTTTGTACCTGGTCGGCCACCTGGCTTACTGCGTCTGAGACCTTAACATAGTTATACATGCTGTGTTTTGTTTCACATGTCAACCACTTCCGACTATTTCCGTTACATCTAATATTTCTAAAATGCCACCCCAATGTGAGACATTAGACGTTTTTCACGTCAAAAATTGCAGGTGGTGGAAGTTCCGGTGTTGGTGGTGGGAGAACGTGTCTACAGTCGTTTTGCAAACTTTTTTCATATACCTAATAATATTATATTCTATTATAATATGACCAAAAATTTAAACATTAAATAGGTAGGTAATTTGTTTTCGAAAAACAAGTTTTTATTAAAATGTACTAAAAATAAAAAAATAATATTTAATTTAGGTTCATAATTATTTAGGTACATCATTATATTATAAGCGTGGATCGTGACTGTAATAGTCTATAAAGTTTACAACCCATATGCTTTTATAATTATGAACCGAAATTAATTATTATTTTTCTCTTTTTAGTACATTTTTGGGACAACATAAAAAGAAATAATTAGGTACCTGTTTTATTTATAATATTATTTTGTATATAGGTAGATTACGTACCACTTTGACCTTTTCTTATCGCATAAGGTTATATCGCAAGGTGTGGAACCCACTGATGCTGTAGTGGAATATTCTAGACTATATCACTTACACACCCGGAAAAAACGTCTACTGCAGTCAAATGTGATTTTACTTTATGGACACTAAGAGCTATGACACACACAGCGGTTTGTGCCGACTCGACAGCCGATGTGGTTTCCGACTCGACTATGACACACACAGCGGTGTCAACTCGGAAGTCTGCAGGCGTTTCTTGTGGAGAGCGATGTGTCGAGGCGGCTGAGAGTCAGCTTTCAGTCGGCAGGCAATTGTCGCCGCGGTGTGTGTTTTGCATCATTGAAAAACATTAACATACGTGCCGACTCGGCAACCGCCTCTGCACAAACCGCTGTGTGTGTCATAGACCTTAGAGTGATGACACACACAGCGCTGTCAACTCGGCAGTCAGGCGTTCCTTGTGCAGGAGAACGATGTATCGAGGTGGCTAAGAGTTGGCTTTCAGTCGGCAGGCAATAAGTTTAAAATAATATTATATATAAAATTTATATACAGGGTGAGTTCGACCACCCGTATCAGTCGTTTTTTTCGAAAACGGTTAGTCGTAGAGAGTTGTGTCAAAAATTGGTATTATAAAAGCCCTAATAAAGAATCGAATGGTGATAATTTTTTTTTCCGGGAAGGTCGGCTTCCCTATTAGTTTGCTCCAGAATGTCCAGAACTCCGGAATTATAAATGTAACGATAGATCGAAAGTGGTATTGTTGAAAAGATCATTAAAAAATAAGTAAGTTTTGTAGGAAATTTTTTTTTATTACTGCCACCCCTGTAAATTCCTATAAGTATAAATATAAATTATTATATGTTCAAAACTCCGGAATTTTAGAAAGCACGATAGGTTGAAAGTGGTGCTGTTGAAAAGCTCTTTAAAAAGTAGGCAAGTTTTGTAGGAAAAATTATTTAATTACTGCCACCCCTGTTAAGTAACAATCGTTTGAAATTTTTAAATCAAAATTTCATAATAACGATCGAAGTCGGCATTAAAAATCTAGCAACCTTAGACATTGTCACAGGTGTTCAAACTGTCTTCCATTTACTCTTTAATACATACTACTGAGCTCTTCTGGTTATACTGTGAGTTTATTTCTTCAGTGTTTAATGATCGATAGATAGGTAACTAGATTTTAAATGCGGACTTTTAAAAAGTTCGTTATTATGACATTTTAATTTAGTAATTTCAAACAAATATTACTTAACAGGGCTGGCAGTAATAAAAAAAAAATCCGTACAAAACTTGCTAATTTTTTAAAGATCTTTTCAACAATACCACTTTCGACCTATCGTTACATTTATAATTCCGGAGTTCTGGACATTCTGGAGCAAACTAATAGGGAAGCCGACCTTCCCGGAAAAAAAAAATTATCACCATTCGATTCTTTATTAGGGCTTTTATAATACCAATTTTTGACACAACTCTCTACGACTAACCGTTTTCGAAAAAAAACGACTGATACGGGTGGTCGAACTCACCCTGTATATTACCTACCTATATTAGCAAAATTAACTCTACATGGGCGAAACCGTACCGGGCTGCTAGTAACAGCTATACCTAAATACAATGAGCCATTTTCCTGAGAGTAGTTCCTTCAATTATCCACGAGAGGCAGCACTTGTGGTAGGTACAAACATTATTTATTCCCCATTAGTGTCGTGTCATTTTAGTGGTATAATTTAATTACTAAATTATTATTATTATTAAATTAATTAAATAATCAAGTTATACTACTAAAATGACACTACACTAATGGGGAATAAATAATGTTTATACCTACAAGTGCTGCCTCTCGTGGATAATTGATGGAACTACTCTCAGGAAAATGGCTCATTCAGTTTTCTATTTATTTTTGGTCTATATATTTCTGGACACTATTTTTGTAATCAATACTCATTATCGATTTTGTCATGTAAAATGTAAATAACTTGCATGCATTTTTTTTACTTCCTATTTAACGAACAAATTTTATAACGTCACATTTTGCGATCAAAGAACATTTTGTTCAAAAACCACCAAGCACTTTGTAGGTTTTTTAATCTATACTTCAAAGATATTTTTACTAAATTCAGTTTCTTTTTTCAGTTTATAGTAAAAATAAATACTGCACTAGCCGCAACATAAAACAAAATATAGAGAGCTTTTAATATCGCTCTATATACCTACCTACGGAAAATATACTATAAATATCTTAATTTTAGGTCAGCGGTGCGCAAAATTTTTCAGTCGCGTTCCATTAATACAAATAAAATTTTGATTATTTTTTCCCACACTGGTGTGGGAAAGCAAACCATTTCCACTTATCAATTTTGATAAAAAAAACACATTCATAATCTACTCAACGATACCTCGCAAAAAAATTTTTTTTACCCCCGTTCGCATACTATATGAGCGCCCCCCTTTAATAAACCTTTTTGATCTTTTGTAATTCTCCGCGTTTTTGGGCCGCGGTAATACATATTATGTGTGACAGACAGACAGACATCGTTGGCTTAACAATAGGGTTCCATTCTGGCACGGAATCCTAAAAATGACAAAAATAAAACAAGAAATTGCGCAATAATATTTTTTAACTAACGATTTGTTTCCTGTGAAACGTCAAAAAAATATCGATTTAACGTAAGAATTATTATTGATTAGTTTTTGTGAATCGGAACATTCAACAATAGAAAATGAACAAACAATAAAATATAAACGTTTTTGTGAATGAAAGGCCAGTTCATTTTAAATTTTCCGCTCATCAATCATCGTACAGTCAGATTTTTATTTGCGACATTTATAGGATTTCTTTTGTTTCGCCAATAAATATTTTGTAAGTATACAAATATTATCATACATACATACATACATATTCGGTAAAATAACATGGCTATTCATTTATACACGTATTCTAAAGCAATCGATCTTTCTCTAATGTATGCAATATCAAAATTTCGTAGGATATCCGACATACGTCACTATGTATACAGGGCCGGCGCTAGGATTTTCGGGTCCCCTCCAAAATTTGTTTTTTTTTTGAAAATAGAAAATTTTAATGCAAAAAATCAAAAAACGTTTTTATGTTGGGAAAATGTTTTAATGCTCGCAATTTTAAACACGGTAGTCACATACTATAATAGGTAAGCCCCGGGCCGGCGGGCCCCGTTCGGGGGTCCGGATGGGGTACCTTTGACCCACTTACCCCTCCCTAACGCCGGCTCTGAATGTACAATCAGTTGAATCAAATGAAAACACGTCGCGCGTCGAAAAAGATTGGCTTGAGAATAGCCGAGAGTGTAGCAATGCTGTTGTTTACATGGCGTTGTTATGGTTCCTCTATTACAAGTCCCCAATTCCCGGGTTCTAGTCCGAGAGCTGGTAAAAGTGTCAATTGGATGTTCAATTTATTATTAAAAAAAAATAATGAATTGAAAATATGAATTGGTGCTAGGCCCAAATAACCTTAGCTGTTGGTGGTCTTTAAAACACAATTTCGAAAAAGATTATTGACAAACTAAAAGGTGGGCCATCTAGCCGTTTCTTTTTAAACCATAGGTTACTCTTTCTCGCTCGAAATATTGTCAGAAAGTCGGTATCATATCTCCGCGGAAACGAAATGAATCGATTTACGCTTGATCAACGTTGGGAAATATTGAAAAGTTATTTCCAAAGTAAGTGCTGTGTAGCCCAAACAGTGCGTGTACAGAGGAAATATAACTTTTTGTGGCCAGAAATAGAGGACATGAACTTGGACGACCTTTGGTTTCATCAGGATGGCGTAACATGTCATACAGTCCATCAAACAATCGATCTTTTGCCCACTAAGGCCCGTATTCACCGAGCCTAGTTAATTATTTATTGAGTTGATTTACTCCTCTGGTAACTATCTCTAGGAATAAATAACGATAATTCAATTCACCAAACGTAGTTGAGTTTACTGAAGGTATAAACCGTAAGAATAACTATTCTGTCCAATTTCAAGGATATAAATATTTATTCGCCTAGTAAATAGGATGGGCACGAAATGCACAAATTATTTTATTTTTTCAGGTAAATATTAATTTAGTTTTATTTTGAAATGTCAAAAAATTGATCGACTTTTATAGAAAGAATTAGATTACAAGCCTTACCTGAAGTTTTAATTCTAATTTTGTGACATTAATGCCTGTCTTGAATGAAGAATATGTGTTTGAACATTCTCCACATACAAATTTACCCATTTTTCTAATCGCCATCAACTATCCATATTAGTACATTCACTATAGTTAGTTGTGTGTGTGTGTCGAACGACATTAAGATGGGGTATTCGACCAATCAGAATGGACCCTGACTGCAGGGCCTAGTCGCTTCTCAAAACACTGGGAGCCTCCGCAAGAAAACGAAATTGCAAATGGAGAATTTGTTACTATTTTATACCTTTATTAGTATTGATTATTTTAATTTAATATTCTCTTGTATACGATATACCTACTTCTGTTTTCATTAAAAAGAAAACAAAAAAATAATTTTAAACCTATAGAATTAATTTTAATTTCTTTTGTTACAGGTAAGAAACGTGTTACAGAAATTTCCAAATATCCAGTTTGTAAGTTTTTGTTTAATTAATGCCTATATATATATATTTTCATTATAAAAAAAAAAAATATTAAAAGCCTTCGGGAATCGAACCTAGGCTTGGCGTTTGTACCTGTTGGTAGACTCGTACTTTTCCAAACGGTCACCATGGCTTACTGTGTCTGAGACCTCAACGTATGTATACGTGCTATTTTATCCAGGTGTGCAAGCTTTCACGGCCGGCATTGTTCCAAGTCTTCATGGTTTCCGGGCTTGTAGGCTGTGGTCCGGTGGTATTTCTACCTGACGTTTCGTCTACAACTGCGGTAGACATTCTCAAAGGCGATGTGGCACCAGTCGAAGTGTCCTCCTTGGCGGCTCACAGGTCACATTGACCTGTGAGCCGCCAAGGAGGACACTTCGACCGCTGCCACATCGCCTTTGAGAATGTCTACCGCAGTTGTAGACGAAACGTCAGGTAGAAATACCACCGGACCACGGCCTACAAGCCCGGAAACCATGAAGACTTGGTACGTGCTATTTTGTTTCACATGTCAACCACTTTCCGTTACATCTAATATTTCTAAAATGCCATCCAAGTATAAGACATTAGACGTTATTCACGTCAAAAATATTGAGAAGTGCTGTACTAATAACTCAATTAATGGAATAGACAGACATGCAAGAACGGTGTAGAAAACGTGTAGAAACGTGTAGAACGTGTAGAAAACGTACCTATATATTTGAAATTGTATAAAAATAGGTGATTTATAGAAAATAAAATAGTGACGTCCGACAGTTTCTACAAAAAATACGATGTAATAATATCAGTATATCGACCATGAAAGACAGAGATACGATTGAAGGAGACAAATTCCCGCCAGACTAAAATTCATGTATGGTACAACTATTGCAGTGGATTCGGGTTGGCAACGGTCCAAGAAAATTCGTGACCAAATATGACATAAGTTTATTGTAGATATTACATTTGCATTGGCTTTAGTACTGCCGTTTTTGAGCTGAAACATCATTAGACAAGGGATGAACAAAGTGTAAAACATTGAAATTCCAAGTAATCACTTAGCAAATTCCAATCTATTTTCGCACTTGATTTTGTTAATGTAATAATCAATCATTTATATAATTAAGTTCGAAACAATATGGTCACAATATATTTAGTTCGAGTTACTGACGAGAACAGTGTGGTCCAGTGGTTAGCGTCGCAGCCTTTGAATCAGACTGTCGTGGGTTCGAATCCCGCCTCCGCTCATGGATGTTTTGTGATATCATTTAGTTTTAAAGTGAGTTGTTATTAACTTCCCATTGGGAGTTATTGTAATGGGTCCGAAAATCGAAATCAAAATGTATAACAAATTTTTATGTTTCAAGGTCACTACACTATTTTTAGAAATATGTCTGTGTGTGTGTGTGTGTACGTATACGTACGTATGTGTCCATTTCTTTCTAAGACGAAATATCGACAATAAAAAATGATATCGACTACGATAGGGTACCAATCGACGCGTATTAACGTAGATATGATCTGAAAGAAATTTTTTCAAAATCGGTTCAGCCGTTCTTTTTTTTTAACCAAATAGACTCCAAAAAAGAAGATTTTACACAATATTTCGCGAATAAAAAATTATATCGACTTCGTAAGGGTGTCAATCGAGGCGTGTTAACGTCATTTTGATCCGACATAAATTTTATAAAAATCGGTTCAGCCGTTTTTTTTTTTTAATTATTGTTAAAAATAAATAATAATTACGTTTTAATGATTAAAATGATTACTTTTCTGTGTAATATCTAATTTAATTATTGTTATTAATTATTTATCAAACTGAGAAGTTCGTCGTGTGAACCTCAAGAGTCGCACTTTAGTCCTAATAAACGACCCACCTCACGGCTTGTTTTACTTTAAAAATTTATTTAAATAATTAAATTTGATAGATACGGAAAAATGTTGAAACACTAAAAAGAACAAAATAAAATATAAGTAGGTAATTATCGTTAAAAATATGGTACGGGACCCTCGGCGTGCGAGTTGAACTCGTATACTTGGCCGGTTTTTGTTTTGTAGACGTCACACGTTTTAAAAGGGTTATGTTAAAAATACGGGTATAGCAAAAAAATTCTACTGAATCCTTTTGTAACTGAATATACAGACGCGCGGCGGTTCTAGTCAAGTGTTGCGGTTAGCCCACAAGTCCGCTAGCCTGTATAGTAGATATCGACCATAGCCAGGCTATCATGCACCAGCAGTTATGATATCAACTTAATATAAACCAGTTCTGTGTTATATTATACATATAGACATTTTTTGTGCTGGAATTTTGAAAGTATAAATATTTTTTTCAGAACGGAACTCTATTACTGAGCCTATGATGTATGTTTGTCCGTCCGTCTGTCTGTCACAAGGCTCTATCTCACAAAAGGTAAGAGGTAGCTAGTTGAAATTTTTACAGATTGTGTGCTGTTGTGGCATGAATCCTGGCAAATAATAATTAGAATGTAATAATCAATTAATTTCAATTAATTAATTTTTTATTTTACTACAACACTAATTCTTCCAGCCGTACTTCTATACTGTACTATAGTTTGTTCGACTGACTCAGTTGGTAGAGCGTTCGACTGAAGATCTAAAGATCGCTGGTTCGATCCTGGGTTTCGGATCGCAATATTTTTAACTTCTCATTGGAAGTTATTGTAATGGGTCCGAAAATCGAAATAAAAATGTATAACAAATTTTTATGTTTCAAGGTCACTACATTATTTTTACACTATTTTTAGAAAGATGTCTGTGTGTGTGTGTGTGTGTGTATGTGTATGTGTCCATTTCTTTCTAAGATGAAATCTCGAGAATGAAAAATGATATTGACTACGTTAAGGTGCCAATCGACGCGTATTAACGTAAATATGATCTGAAAGAAATTTTTTCAAATTCGGTTCAGCCGTTCTTTTTTCTTAACCAAATAGACTCCAAAAAAGTAGATTTTACACAATATCTCGCGAATAAAAAATTATATCGACTTCGTAAGGGTGTCAATCGAGGCGTGTTAACGTCATTTTGATCCGACATAAATTTTATAAAAATCGGTTGAGCCGTTTTTTTTTTTTTTTTTTTTTAATTATTGTTAAAAATAAATAATAATTATGTTTTAATGATTAAAATGATTACTTTTCTGTGTAATATCTAATTTAATTATTATTATTAAATATTTATCAAACTGGGAAGTTCGTCGTGTGGACCTCAAGGGTCGCACTTTAGTCCTAATAAACGACCCACCTCACGGCTTGTTTTTTCAAAGTCCGCCTGCAAGTTGATGAGTAAGTACAGTGAGTCACGCTGTCATGTGTACCTCTAATATACACACGTGGACATAAATACTTATGTATATCTACATATACCTATATATGGTTGTATCTATTTCGCTCCACCATATTGCATAAAAGTTTTTTTATATCGAGCAGGAGAGCTGAACTTGCAGTTTTGTCTGCGGAAAAGTTTTTCAATGCACATACATAGCTATAACTTAATTCTTATCTTGCAGGAAACGTATATCGAATTGCCTATTTAAAATTACAACGTGTTTTGCTGATGTAGCTGTATACAATTTTTTTTACCGATACACTAAATTGCAAATCGCCTTTTTTGTAAGGTCATCAACTATCAATGTATATACATAAGTATCCAAAGCCTGCTTACAATATTACATTATTTTGAAACGTCAAAAAATGATTTTTAAAATTGTAAAATCTGCAAGAAAACGAATTTTTCCTGGGATGAAACCTAATCGGATCGATTTTTGACCCCCCGCCCCCAACCTCTTTTCAGTAAATTTCATTCAAGTCGTTGGAGCCATTTTATCCCTGTCAGCGTTACATTCCTACAGCGTTTCATTAATTTTTGAGTCAAATCGAGGTTATTCCAATTCACTAACCTCGCTAAAGCAGTATAACTTCAAGAAAAAAGCGGCTTGGTGTGTGGGTAAAATCAAACTTTCCATTGGGTGCCCTTAGAGATTAAAGAACAGTCTACCGTAAAGAAACTATGTATTTGCATTAAACATTTTACAACAATTTTACAGTAGTTTTTTGTTAGGTATAAAAAAACTGCCAATTCAAATTTTTTGCAAACCTTATCAGGTGTGCATTATATAATTATGCGTCCAATGAAATTAGTCCGGAGTTGGTATCATTATTGTTCTTGAGATATGCGAGACGAAAAACATTTCACAATAATTTCCCAGTAGTTTTTTTGTTATAAAAAAAACAATAATTGAAATTTTCTGCAAATCTAATCAGGTATTCATTGTGTAATTATGTGTCGAATGAAATTGGTCTGGAGTGGATATCAATATTTGTTCTTGAGATATGCGAGCCGAAAAAAAGTTCACCAACGTACAAAGGAACGAACGAACGTACGTACGATACACACACACAGACATCTCCTTAAAAACAGTAGATTCGGACTCTAGGGACCTCAAAACGTGCAAATATGTCCAAATTTTTAATTCGCAAAATCGAATCCACTACAATAACTCCCAATGGGAAGTTAAAAATTGAAATAGTCTGTCACCGATTTGATATTTTTCATCATAATATTATCTAATAATTATTAATTAATTCAACAATGAATTTTTAATCCACAAGGCATCCACTAGGTAGTGAATAGTATTTCTTAACATATCAGTCAGCATATTATGCCATCATGATTGTTAAACGTCAAACGATTATTATAAGGTATATACGGAAAAAATCAGAAGCCACTTTTGGGACATGAACCCGAAATTCCCAGTTTCCGGCTGATTTTTTCCTTATATACCTTATAACAATCGTTTGACGTTTAACAATCATGATGGCATAATATGCTGACTGATACGTTAAGAAATACTATTCACTACCTAGTGGATGCCTTGTGGATTAAAAATTTATGTTGAATTAATTAATAATTATTATATTGTTGTCCACAATTACCTAACTCATATATTGTTATTTATATAATATTATCTATTAAATTCAATAATAAAATTGAGTAGTATTGTCCAGTAGATTTTTGTACGGTGGGAGCTTGGACTGTATTAACTCGGTTACTTTCGTACCGCCATTGTATTTTGCATTTTAAAATGAATAACAAAATACACTGCTGTCGTGGGTAACCATGGAAATGCTACGGAATAAATGGACTCTGAGAAGTATGAATGCACTTTAAACTAAATTAAACTTGAGAGTTTTGACTCAAATGATTTCTTTGAAAATTGAAATATTATACATTTTCAATATTTATATTCAACACGCGGAGATAATGTTTGTAAAATTAAATTCCACAGATGTAGAGCATGAAGCCGTACAGAATACAGGGTGTAATAGTAGATTGTATTTCTAGTGTCGTAATTGGGTTTGTTACTGACGAGTCGTGACAGTAAACGAGCGGTAGCGAATTTTTACAGTCTCACGAGTCATAAATACCTTTACGCACGAGACATAATGTATATGGTATTTTTTGTCATACCCACTAAAAATACCTGCTTTTCACTTTAGGGCCTGAGAATGGCCGAGCGTGTAACAGTGCTGTTGTTTATATGGCGTTGCTATGGTTCCTCTATTACAACTCCCCAGTTGTTCCCGGGTTCTAGCCCGAGAACTGGTAAAAGTGTCAATTGGATTTTCAATTTATTATTAAAAAAAATAATAATGAATTGAAAATATGAATTGGTGCTAGGCCCAAATAACCTTAGCTGTTGGTGTCTTTAAAACACAAATTTGCTTTTCACTTCATTTTCAAAAAATGTTGACAGTTAATTTGCGTCACCATCTTTACAATTACAGCAGACCTTGAGTATACGTAATAGCAGGCGGATAGAGCGAATAAACATAAGTTACTATTACAATCGTTTACTTACCGCACTAGTTATGTATTGAAAACACTTTCAGCACGCCTGCCTGTTAAATGACCCAATACAGGCCGGTATACATGCATGAAAAGTAGGTATTTTGTAGTGGGTATGGCAAAAACGGTTTTACCGAACATAGGGCAAATCACATTGAGAACATGTATAATTTTGTAGTACGCTATGGGCTATAAGATCTAATGTACCTACATATATAGTAGATGATTTGTTAGAGAACAGTGTGGTGTAACGGTTAGCGTAGCGGCCTTTGGATCACACTGCCGTGGGTTCGAATCCCACCTCTGCTCATGGATGTTTTGTGATGTCATTTAGTTTTAATAGAATTGTTATCTAATGTATTTAAGACACTGATGACCTAAGTTGTCGACGCGTCTATAATCTACAATAAATAAATAAATAGATGATTTGTTTTTTTCATGTTCCGAGGTTCCGAGCTACTCTTTTAATAGTCAACCGTTACTATGGAAAATTGTTTAAAAAATTCACTGTACTATTTTTTCTATGTAATCCACTACATATTTATCATTAGGTCTTATGGCTCATAGCCTACTACAAAATTGTAAATGTTCTCAATTTTATTTTTTCTATGTACGGTAAAACCGTTTATATAACACATGCACGCTTTTAGTGTTTTTTCGTATCAGTTTTGCGGACTTTAAATGGCCGTTTATTGACAAGTGACGTCATGATCCGTTATGAAACGTTTTTCGATGAATAATGGAAAAACATTTGAAAAACCCGTTATCTAATGAACATTATGTACCTCTTTTCGGTGTTATAAATGAAATATGGTTACTATGGTAACGAAGTGATTAAATATTGTATCGAGCCCAATGTTTTTATTATGAGAAATACTTCTGTCAGTGACATAAAATTATTCAATTAAAGTCTAAAACCATGCATGTGTTATATAAAGTATAGTGTGCAACACGCGTGCTAAATATTTATGCGTCAGGCGCGATGTTTTCAGCACTCGTATTCGGTTCGCGATGCTCACTCGCCAAGGCTCGTGAGCGCTCTCCTACTACTCGTGCTGAAAACATCGCGCCTGACGCATAAAGATGTATTTAGCACACTAGTCACACAATATACTATTACACACCGTATATAAAGTCGCACCTATTTGAAATTGTGTATGACTTTTCGAAGAAATCGAGATATGAAAATGTGTCGCTTTCTATTTTCCGACGATGCAATTTTCTAGGATAGAATATAGTGTCGACCAAACTGTAAAAGACGAAAGAACTTGAGAATAGCCGAGCTAAACGAGTATCCGAGAAATTCTATATGTTTCTACGTGACAACGTCTCACAAAATGAAGTTCCGCCATCTATTTTTATCTCATTGCATTTTGCAATTAGTTGTGAAGTCTACATTATCGACCGTGATCTACACTATATACACTATGCAATGCCAACAGATGGCGACTACCTATAATTACCTATAGCCTACATTAGAAGTAAAGTTTGTTATACATGTGAAATGTCGAAAATTTTGAAAATACTTACCAAGTGAAAAAAGAATCCGAAATATATGGATTCAGCGAATAAATAATCCTAAATTATTTGGTATTGACGACAGAACCTACATTAGAAGTGAAGTTTGCTATATAAAAATTTTCGAATATTTTTAAATGTTACTAATTGTAGGTAATAATATTAATAATTTAAAATTATTTTCACAAATAACAAAAACTATTTGATAATTTTGTCCATGAATATATAAAAAAATAAAACAAGTATGTGAAAAGTCAAAAATTTTTGAAAATACTGAAGAAGTGAAAAGCAGCTATTTTATAGGGGGTATGTCAAAAAATACCATATATATATCTCGTGCGCAATGATTATATTATGACTCTTAATTCTTAAAACTCAACGTAAGGTCACTTACTCGTCAATAATATGCCTCATTACGACACTAGATGTACAATCTACTATTATTTTTCTTTCATCCCAGGCAGACGTTGTCACGCCAAAAACACCCGTGGCCGTGTAGATTACACAGTCAGCAATAAGACAAAAATAGATGGCGGCACTGTATTTCGTAACATTTTTCGTACATGCATACCAACCTGCGTATAGTGAGACGTTATCACGTCAAAATGTTTACGTGCTGCGGCCAATAAAATGAAAATTTAATAGTAATTTACGCAACTAGTGGCTTAAGTGACGGATTATATGACAGTCGCAATTTTGCGATACAAGCCTAAGGTTATGTTGCATTTATGCCAGAACGAGTGTGTGTTTACCGCGCGAGCCGACGGCGAATGCGGTAAACACACACTTGTTCTGGTATAAATGCAACATAACCTTAAGAAAGTATTGTAAAATCGCGACATTTTAACCACGCGTTACATACAATATTTTTTGCAACAACTGCTTCAACATTTCAATTTTAAGCAAATAAAACACAATTTGGATAAATATTTTATTAGTAACATATTATAAGAAAGTATTTTATTACGCACGTGTGTTATAAAGTAAAACAAAACAGTATTACTTTATAGAACGGAGTGCGTTAAAATTTACTATAAACACTACCGTTCGAATGCAGTAGCAGGTTCCATAAAGAATAACGTTTCAAATGGTACACAACCATCTAAAAAATTGTACTTTTGATGCAAATATTGCAAAGAAAACATTATTATGTCGAATGAAAGGACTATGAAAACACTAAAATACTAAAAATAAATATTTATAGCTGATTTTTTTCCGATTAAAAGTGGGTTTAAGTCAGTTAAAGTTGGCACCGTTTTGGCTCACCGTAGATTTATCGTCATGTAACTGATAAACAGAATTCACTAGTGGTGTATACATAGCTGTTCTAGGAATAGTAAATAGAACACAGGTGCTGATATTGGTACAACATGTTGGTACATTGTACACTATATGTGTGGAAGTAAACTCACACATTGCCGACTTGTGTGAAGATATATTTTATGTTGATGATCGACAACTGGGAACTAGGTTTGCTGTAAATAGGGTCATATGCTATTATTCGATATTACATAACGGATATTAATTAGAGGTGAACAAAGATTTTATTTCCAATTTTATCAGTGAAACTACATTTTACTTTTAACAATTTTTAATGGTTTTTACTTAAAAAAAACCAACAATGTCAACACCATGTTCATTAATCGATCAAACAAAATACCGAAAGAAATTGACAGCATTTTGACTCTGAAGATGATATGAAGAATACCGAAACGTTAGTTATTAAATGCAAATTTTGAATTAATCAGTATTGCTTTTATTGATCCTACGTGCCAAGGAAGTGCTCACTTCCGACAAGTTCTACACTGTTCTCAAGGATCAAATTGCTCTATTTAATTATAGCAACTTCGAATTACATTTATTTATTATCGCGACCCGAGCTGACGACCCCGAGCTGGAGAAAGGCTCCTTCGCAATATGCCAATTTTTGCAAAATTGTCATTTCTTTTGAAATTATAATTTAACGTTAAAAATTTTACAAACTGCAGTGGAATACTATTATTAAGCAATAAATATTTTAATCTAACGCAGAGGACAGTGCAGTGGTGTAACGGTTAATGTACCGACCTTTGGATCACACTGTCGTGGGTTCGAATCCCACCTCCGCTCATGGATGTTTTGTGATGTCATTTAGTTTTAAGAGAATTGTTATTTAATGTATTTAAGACGCTAATGACCTAAGTTGTCGACGCGTCTATAATCTACAATAAATAAATAAATTAATCTAACGCTGAATATTTAAAAAATCGGCCAAGTGCGAGTCAGACTCGCGCACCGAGGATTCCGTACTTAGATTGTACTTTATTTTGTTTTTTTTAGTGTTTCAAAATTTTTCCGTATCAAATTTAATTAAATTAAATTTTGAAATAAAAATATATATTAACAGAATATTTGACGAATAAAAAAATAAAACAAAAATATTGCCATTCAAAACCTAGGATCGAACCAGGAACCTTTAGGTCTTCAATCAAACGCTATACCAACTGAGCCAGCCGGACGATGTTATTACACTCGCCTATGAAATGTCAAAAAACAGTGATAAAAAAAACATCGTGATTAAAATGTACGATAAACCGGCCATTAGTGTTTTAAAAAAAGCGAAAAAACGACACACTTCGGTTAGATTTAGCGTATCGTATTCATGGTGTATGCCATCAATGTAATATGCGATATACTGCTTGTATATAGCTATGTAAACATGCTATACATACATTGTGACATTAAGCCGCGTCCACGTCTATGTAACATTGTTAAGCGGCGTCTAGACGGATGCAGTATTGTTAGAAATTTCCCGAAGTGTGTGGCAAAACAGAAATTTGGTACCAGGTCACCAGAAACTCGGAATGGTTTTTCAGGTCAGGTTATTGCCTGCTTACAAATGCAACGAAAAGAAAAATTTGGTAATAGGCTTTCAGAAACGCAGAAAGGTATGTCATCAATAGGAGGTATATCTACTAACTCAACAATTCCGAAATTGTGTGTGTGATATCGGGACTGTTATTTCTAATCCCAAAAATATCAAGACCAAAATTTTGATACCCGGATTGAGGCTTACTCAGGAGTGGTCTACAAACAAATAAAAGGTTGCAAAACATTGGTTTATATTTGCAATGACAGCTTGAGCTAATTCCACCGCCATAATTCATTTACGAATAAGTAAAAAATATAATTAGCTTGAGAATAGCCGAGAGTGTAGCAATGCTGTTGTTTACATGGCGTTGCTATGGTTCCTCTATTACAAGTCTCCAGTTCCCGGGTTCTAGCCCGAGAGCTTAAAAAAGTGTCAATTGGATTTTCAATTTATTATTAAAAAAAAAAATAATGAATTGAAAATATGAATTGGTGCTGGGCCCAAATAACCTTAGCTGTTGGTGGTCTTTAAAACACAATTTTTTAAAAAATATAATTTTAAAAAGAATTCTGTTTCTTTTTTATTATGAATCGCCTATATATTGCAGGTAATGTATGCACGTGTCATGCATACAGTGTAGATTGTAGGTGCCGATGTATTCATTTTACACCTCATTTGCAACCGATCACCCGCCACCTTCACCACCACCATCGTACCGTCACTCCCGCCACAACAACACACCGTTATAATATCGATACGCTCGTCGTTATCTGAGTTCTATTTACATGCGCCATACAATACGTTTTCTGTGTGTCTCTGCGTTTGTGTGTGTGTGTGTGTGTCGGTTAAGAAGTCTTTCGGTTTGAATATAAACACGGTTTCCCCTTCTCACTGGGTGACAGTTGTGTAGCGTCAGTTTACTCCATTCATATGCGAATGAGGTGGTTTTACTATTGTTGTAACGTAACTGCACTTCCGCCATAATCGGCCATTTCTTCGTTTTATGTGTGATTGAAGTGGTTTTACTAGTATTGTTATAACTATGCTGTGCTACTATCGTCTGTTCCACTGTGTAAGTTTGAATACTTTTTGCGGTTGTTTATTGGTGGTAATAATTCGTATCTGTTTTATTTAATGATACTGCACTTCCACCATAATCAACCCGTTTCTTTAATTTACCTATAAATGTGTATTGTGTAACTATGCTGTGCTACCATCATTTGCTTTATAAGCAATTAATCTAATTCGTCTGTTCCACTGTACTGTGTAAGTTTGAACTCTTTTTACGGTTGTTTATTGGTGATAATAATTCGTGTCTGTTTTATTTAATGATACTGCACTTCCACCGTAATCAACCCGTTTCTTTAATTTACCTATAAATGTGTATTGTGTAACTATGCTGTGCTACCATCATTTGCTTTATAAGCAATTAATCTAATTCGTCTGTTCCACTGTACTGTGTAAGATTGAACTCTTTTTACGGTTGTTTATTGGTGATAATAATTCTGGTCTGTTTTATTTAATGATACATCACTTCCACCATAATCAACCCGTTTCTTTAATTTATCTATAAATGTATATTGTGTAACTATGCTTCTCTACCATCATCTGCTTTATAAGCAATTTATCTAGTTCGTCTGTCCACTGTAGTCTGTACTGTGTAAGTTTGAACTCTGTTTGCGGTTGTTTATTGGTGATAATAATTCATATCTGTTATATTTAGTTATACTGCACTTCCACCATAATCAACCCGCTTCTTTAATTTACCTATAAATGTGTATTGTGTAACCATGCTGTGCTACCATCATCTGCTTTATAAGCAATTAATCTAATTCGTCTGTTCCACTGTACTGTGTAAGTTTGAACTCTTTTACGGTTGTTTATTGGTGATAATAATTCGAATCTGTTTTATTTAATGATACTGCACTTCCACCATAATCAACCCGTTTCTTTAATTTATCTATAAATGTGTATTGTGTAACTATGCTGTGCTACCATCATCTGCTTTATAAGCAATTTATCTAATTCGTCTGTTCACTGTAGTCTGTACTGTGTAAGTTTGAACTCTGTTTGCGGTTGTTTATTGGTGATAATAATTCGGATCTGTTTTGTTTAATGATACTGCACTTCCACCATAATCAATTCGTTTCTTTAATTTATAAATGTAAGTATGGTGTGCTACCCTGTTTTATAAGCGATTATTCTAACTATTGTGGTACTATCATCTGTACTACATTTTGCTGGGTGTATTGATTATAATCAATGTTGCGATTGTTTGATCTTGGCGTTATAATTATTGACCTCAAGTACCCAAGGACAGCTTGTTGTAATGGTCAGCGTATTGGCCTTTGGAGCAAAAATTTTGAGCAAAAGAATCGAAACACATTTTACATGTTTTAAATAAATAAAGAAAAAACTGGTCAAGTGCGAGTAGAACTGGCGCCCTGAGGGTATCGTACCGTTATAACAATTTAATAAAAATTAAGTTTGTTACGTAATAATTCCCAGATATAGTTTACAATCATCGCATAGGATGACGCCACTTTTGCTTACTTTCGACACTATATAGGTTTTACTGACTGAGTCAAAATTAAAATACGTGATTTTTTTAAAGGTCGTGACCTTTTATTGTAATGAGCTAGAAGATTGAATTTTTTACAGGACTGTGGGGTTGTAGATCATAGGTACTTGATATTAGTTTCAATTGGATACCTCTAGCCTTTCCTGAAGAAAAGGGTCTTGACGGACGGACAGACTAACAGACGAATACATTTTTAAAGAGCTTTTAAAGAGAACAAAGAGATAAAAAAGCGCTAATTACTTTATGTTAGAATTCAGTAATGTTATTTCTTATTAAAAATAGCAAGGGGTTTTAAAGCAGTTGACAGCAACAAAAGCTTTTAAAACTTAATTTCGTCGAAAATCCACTATATCTACCATTAATTATCCAAATACATGAAATTAAAGTTGAGCTATATATAATATAACGATGTGTACAGGATGTCCGTTTATTTGTGGACGTTATTTTGTTGTACCTATACTGTACGAAAAAATACTAATCAGAGAACTTGAGAAAGTATCTACAAGAGTTTCAATTTTTTACAAAAATTTCTTTCAAAAATAAATAAGATAATATAAATCGTTTTTAAAAGTATAAGCAGCGTTCTGTTTGAAAAAAATAACAATTATATATACTTATATTTCTTCTGCGCATGCGCTGATTAAGAGTAATACAGCTCTTACTATTAACGTGACCAAAATTTGGTTTTGATTCGTTTAGTCCATTGATTCCCAAAGTGGTCCAGGTGGACCCCCAGGGGTCCACGGGAGACTTGACGGGGGTCTACGTTGGCGTGACAAAAAAATGGGGGTTCACAATTCGTAAGCGGTTGTCCACGAAAATTTATCTGGTTTCGATAGTGAAAAACTAAAATGTTAGCTTGACTTCACCTATCTGTAGGCAGATAATATTTTAAGAAGCCCAGCGACTGTTACTTGTGAAAACTTACATATTCCATATTCAATAGGGAGTTTTCTAAATAAAATAAGTGAGAATTGATTGGTTTCTTGTGCTGTGAGTAGATGTCAAAAAAGTAAAGTTGGATGGAATCACTTTATTGATTGGCCAACTTTACTTTTTTGACATTCACTCACAGCACAATCAATTAATTAATTAACCAATTAATTCTCACTTTTTTTTCGAAAACTGTTAATTCGTGGTTGGAACTCAGCCGCAACACAAATTTCCATAGTTAGATCTAATCTTCACATTTTTTGTCGAGTTTTGGGGATATGGTAGAAATGTAGCTGCAGGGGGTCCACCGGAACCAGCAAAATTTTTAAAGTGGTCTTTGAGAAAAAAAAGTTTGGGAACCTCTGGTTTAGTCATTTGACTGGAATCGTGATGAAGTAAAAATATTTCGAAATTGCGAAAAGAGAATTTTGATTCAAGCTAGTATCCCCCACTTGTGAGGCTGGAATAGTAAAATGTGTTTTTTAAGGCACTATAGTTAGCACCAGTTCAAATTTTCAATTTACTCTATCTATGATATCTCTATGATTCTCAAGCCCCGGTAAAATGTTTTAACAATTTTGATCTTAATGTTAATAAATTTTATTCTGTCTAGAATGAAGTTAAGAGAAATACTATTCAGGAAATTGTACAATGAGTAATATTTAGAACCTTAAAATTATTATGAATTATAACATGTACATAGAGTTCAAGTACAATAATTGTGGACTTAATTGTTCAACAGTAATGTAAGCTGTGGTAGTTTTTATGGGCACCCAATATAGCACATAATATAACTAAATTATACTGGATCAAGACTAATTAATAAACTTAAGTTTCAAAGTTAGTTTTAGAGCTTTTAACAAGCGCTTTCTATTCGTTCGTTCGTTTGGGTGTGTATGTGTGTTTATATAGTTGCAAATATTACGATGCTCTATTGTTTTACTCTTGCATTGAGACATTTTGATTTTAACTATAGATATCTTGATTTATTTTTGTTAAATAAAAACCTATCATCTGGAAATTACCTACGTAGTCAGGTTTTAGTTCTTTTAACTTTGATTTTTATTTCAGTTTTTTGTAGAACCAAAGTATAAATTTTTGGAATCGATACAAAATTTTCTTTTATTTGGACCAAGATTTTTACGGCCGCCATTTTGAAATCACAAGACTATTTTATAACCTAGAACATTTTCGAGATAAAAGACAAATCTAATGACACCTCGCACGATTATAAAAATCGGCCCAGTAGATTAAACCCTACCAGGTAACAAACTAACAAACATACATAAATTGTTAATAGTAGATTGTATTTCTAGTGTCGTAATGAGTTATATTACTGACGAGTAGTGACAGTATGTAAAAACGAGCGCCAGCAAGTTTTAACAGTCACATGAGTCATAATTTCATTACGGATGAGAAATAATATATGGTATTTTTTGCCATACCCACTATAAAATAGCTACTTTTCACTATTCATTTTCAGTTTTTAAATAGTAGATTGTATGTCTAGATACGTAATGGGGCATATTACGGCGAGTGATGACAGTCACACGAGCCGTAAAATACCATTACGTACGAGACATATATGGTATTTTTTTTGCCATACCCACTACAAAATACCTACTTTTCACAAATCACATCATTTTCAAAAAATGCTCACAGTTCATTTGCGTCGCCATCTTTACTTCCACAGTGTGCCGCGAAGTTTGTGCAAGTAAGTAATGACAGGCGCACGCAAGCGTACGCAGGCGTATAGAGCGAATAAACAGATGTTGCTATGGCAACCGTTATTTTCTGCGCTATTTTATTTTCCGCACACCTGCCTGTTAAATGACTCATTAAAGGCCGCTATACATACATCGAAAGTAGCTGTTTTGTAGTGGGTATGGCAAAAAAATTAAACAATACATGTAAAACAACAAACGATCAGAGAAGACACGTGTGTGTACTTTGTGTGTGTAGTATACTGTTTATATAACCGCTTTGTGCAATCCCGGAACTGGCACGTCGCCGACCGGAAGTTGGTTATGTCTAAAACGTGAAGCAATGCGAAGATGTCGTCTGCACGTTGGGTTTTGTTACATCAAAGAGAAAATAGTTCATCACGTTTCATATTGACGAAAGTGACAACGAAGACAACTATACAGGATGTCTTTGTTAATCTTCAAATGACCTCAGTTCTCTGTCTCTCTCCCTCATCTCCCTCTCTCCATCCCTCTTCGTTAATCTTTTACTGTACACATTTACTAGCAATTATCCAGGACTATAGTTGATATTAATGACTGAAACGAAAATTTTACTGATCAGGAACACAGTAAATAAACGATGGAAAATGTTTACTTATCACACTAGTCTATTTTGAAAACACTTTCAACAATCAACACACCTGTCTGTTGTGTGGTTTAAAGACCACCAACAGCTAAGGTTATTTGGGCCTAGCAGCAACTCATACTTTCAATTCATTATTTTTTTAATAATAAATTGACACTTTTACCAGCTCTCGGGCTAGAACCCGGGAACTGGAGACTTGTAATCCATAGCAACGCCATATAAACAACAGCATTGGTATACTCTCGGCCATTCTCAAGCCCTACACCTGTCTGTTAAATATTGTGTTTTAAAGACCACCAACAGTTAAGGTTATTTGGGCCTAGTACCAACTCATATTTTCAATTCATTATTTTTTTCAAATAATAAATTGAAAATCCAATATTGACACTTTTACCAGCTCTCGCGGTCTAGAACACACCTGTCTGTTAACTGACCCAATCCATGCATACATACATCCATGTAAAGTAACTATTTTATAGTAGGGATGGCAAAAAGTCTTTAAAATCTTAAACGTCACTTTTAATGACGTTTTGTTTCACAATCCATAGCTATACCTATAGTGTTGACAAGACAAGACAAGACTTCACTTAAGTCTTGTCTTGAAATATCAAGACTTCACTAAGTCTTAAAAAACTCTTGTCTTGACTTGAACATTTCTAGACAAGACTTTTGCAAGTCTTGTCTTGAAAATCTAGACAAGACTAGAGTCTAGAAAGTCTAGATCTAGACGGCAACACTAGCTACCTACGACTTGAAGAGTTTTTGAACACTCGTTATTTTAGAGTTATTCCGTTATAGTGTAGGTATAATATGCATTATCTATGTAGGGTATTAATATCTATGTAACGCAAAAGACAAAGTGAGTTCTTTGATGCAAGAGGATGAGGAATATTCCTTCATGTAGGTACTTGCATAATTACACGTATGCATCTATTGTGTGCAACTAAATCTATAGGTACGTGTTTTACAAAAAATACACGTTAATTCAGTACTTTCCCGAAGGATTATCCATATAAAAGATCCGGAATCAATGAAGATGCACAATAATTAACAGTATGTTATCCCAAATACAGTAATCCCCCGTTACGCGCTGCTTCCATGGAAACTGAGCGCTTTAAATTAAACGGTTAATTAATTCTAAAATCTAAGGTATTCTTGATGTTCACATACCGGGTGGTAACCGTGACTGCCGAACATAGAACTTTAACATGTAAAATCAAACTTTCGTAATTTCCTGCTCCCTAATTATTTTAGGCAAAAAATCCTCAAATAAAAAGTTTTAGAACATAAAAAATTCTGCTTCTAAATCAATAAACAAAGTTGTTTGAAACTTCGTAACGGCATGTAATTTGAAGATTTTTGCCTGAAATCATTAGGGAAGCAGGAAATTACGAAAGTTTGATTTTACATGTTAAAGTCGTATGTTCGGTAGTCACGATTACCACCCGGTGTATAAATGTGATAGTAGATTGTGACTGATAGCATTCGCAGAGCGTCAGTAGTTACTGCATGTTTCGAATATTCACATGTACACCTGTACAGTCCAAGAAAATAAATCTATAAGAGTACAAAACCTGCTTAGTAGTTTATTTTTTACTGTAATGACAAAAGTAATCAAAACGTACAACTGAAATATCTCTGTACTACACGATTATCACGAACGACGATTGGAACGAAATTTGATTACCAACGGGCAATGTCCACTTTAAATGTAAAAATATGAAATTTTGTAAATAATGCTTTAAACTAGTTACTTGCGTAGATATTATCAAAGATATTATTACGGTAGTCTGTTAAGGGATAACAGCTTCAGTGTTTATTTTATTATAACTTAATAAGTATTTAAAATATTCCACGTTCCACGGAGAATATAACATGTTAATTGATGTAAGAAATATAACGACAACAGAAATAAGTAAGAACTTAATTACCAATTAGACGCCATTTCATCCCCTTCAATTTTTTCTCTTCCTTTTTATTCGTTTTTAACAATGTCAACAGAGTTTGACTGAAAATTGAAAAAGTGTAAGCCTCATCCACATAAACTCACGGGGGAAGTGTTCATTAAAATATTTTTTTAAAAAATTATAAGAAATATTTGCTGTTTATATAAATTAAAATGTCAAAATAGGTAGGCTACGTAGGTGATAAAATGTCTCCCCTCTATTCAATCATTTCCCCTTTATCGTTACATGTTAAAATGTCAAAATAGGTAGGTTACCTAGGTGATACAAATGTCTCCCCTCTATTCAAGCATTTCCCCTTTATCGTTACATAAGATTTCAAAATAAAATAAAAATAATAAATTTTAAATACTCATTAATATCTTCTGTCTAGATATGCTCTCCTGATACTATTTTGCATTAAATGTTCTGTATTTCTGTGATTATTGACACATAAACGTTGAGGGAGGTATTTCTGATTCAGTAAAATCAGTACGAGATCAGTATAGGTAATATAGTGTATAGATATGTTTTCCTGATACTATTTATTTTATATTCAACACCTGTGCTTCTATTCATTTCTGGATTTTCAGTAGAAAATATTACCCGAAGCAAGCGTAAATGATTCATTCTGTTTGATGGGTGTAATAATCGTTTTTCATTAATAAAAAACGATTATTATCAGACCAGTATGACAGCCCGTTGATAATACTCTGTTTTTATTATCAATACTTTTTTACGCAAAATGAGTTTTTTAATGTACCTACTGATTAAGTACGTCAACAATATCTCTTATAATTATCCTCATCTTCCTGATTATCAGGAGAACATAAAATTAGAAGGTATTTTATATATAATTATATTATCAGATTCCTATATTGAATATATTATTATACTTCCGCGTTATTTTAGGTATCAAAAACTACGTTCTATATCATAGCTACATATTTTCTTGATTATTGGGAGAACAAAAATGTGAGCTATTATAGAGCCAATCAATCAATATCAGTTAGCCACCTATAATATGTTTTCCTGGTATTGTTTATTTTATATATTCGCCTACTGCGTTTTAAATTCTTATTTTCTGATTATCAGGAGAACATCAAAATAGGAGGTAATTATGTGCCAGTCAATATCAGGCTCCTGTTATAATGAACATGTTCATCTGTCTATTTTATATTCGAAAATTGTGTTTTATATTCGGCATTTTCTGATTATTAGGAGAACATAAAAATCAACCGTTATACAGAATTATCAGCTCGATATGGTAGCCCGTTAATAATATAATCCAACTTCTGATAAGTAGTACGGTCGCGTTAGTATTATCAGTATTCGATGGTGTATAAATAGGAGGACACGTTCGTTAGACTCTTGCTACGGGCAACAAAACAACTTGAATGTTAGTAGAAGGTACTCGTGACTTCATCTCGTACATCGTATACATATAATAGACAGGTGTCGTTAGTGCCTACTTATCTACATTAATTAATGCACTCGTATGACTTGAGTAAAACTTGTTGCCTCGTTAAGAATCGCGTTTTTTATTTCATAAAGTTTCAATGAATGTTGAGAATACCTCTCGGCTCTATTCTCCTGACCTATATGTATAATTATAATCTATTTTTGTCGGACAAACAATGGGTTTATAGCTATAGAAATCTCTCATAGTAAAAATGTAAAAAATCTTATATTTTTAAATACCTCTAGGTGTATATACAAATTGAACAAGCCGTTAGGTGGGTCGTTTATTAGGACTAAAGTGCGACCCTTGAGGTCCACACGACGAACTTCCCAGTTTGATAAATATTTAATAATAATAATTAAATTAGAAATTACACAGAAAAGTAATCATTTTAATCATTAAAACATAATTATTATTTATTTTGAACAATAATAAAAAAAAAAAACGGCTGAACCGATTTTTATAAAATTTATGTCGGATCAAAATGACGTTAACACGCCTCGATTGACACCCTTACGAAGTCGATATAAATTTTTATTCGCGAGATATTGTGTAAAATCTACTTTTTTGGAGTCTATTTGGTTAAGAAAAAAGAACAGCTGAACCGATTTTGAAAAAAATTTCTTTCAGATAAATTTACGTTAATACGCGTCGATTGACATCCTAACGTAGTCGATATCATTTTTCGTCTTAGAAAGAAATGATAACATACGTATGTACGTATACACACACACCCCCACCCACACACACATACACACACAAACACCTTTCTAAAAATAGTGTAGTGACCTTGAAACATAAAAATTTGTTATACATTTTGATTTCTATTTTCGGACCCATTATAATAACTTCCAATGGGAAGTTAAAAATGTCACGATAATTTCGTAAAAAAATAATCCTAGATGTTTCAAACACCGCTGTGGAAATTTTAATTACACTTTCGGGAATCTGTTGCTGCTTTATAGACCTTTGAACTTTTATTTCTTTAACATAAAAAAATCAGAGAACTACAAATGGTTTAATATAGGAATCCGGTTGCCAACTCTGAACCCCTAGTCCCCTAAATTGAACCTACCGTTTAAGCAAGTAGATTATGTGAGTACGTTCGAAACAACAAAACTGTTATTAAAAAAATGCACATCAAATTGAGAACCTCCTTCTTTTTTAAAGTCGATTAAAAATAACAATACATTTGTATTTAAACCCCGGTTCAATTTATGTAAAAGTTTGTGGTTCAATTTCAGAAACCGTTTAAAAATGCGTGTATGGTTATGAATTGTTATGTTACGACAAAAGGGGAATGAGTAGTGAGCAAAAATAGCGATTTACACCCGGGATAAGCCGGAGCGAGACGCTGGTAAATTATTCATGAATGTGAAATAAATCTTTTCGGAAAAACGTCTCGTGAAAAATCGGTGGCACGAGATGCGACGTTACGTTCTTTTATTCCAATACCGCCGACTTAGACAAAACAGTTCCGTGCGTGGTGGATAGATGTAAGTACCTAGATATTTAACGCGCATGCGTGTAAACAAATAGAGGCGTTTGGTATGATGATGTATGAGGACCAAGAGGAAATGCTAAACATACGACTATCTCCGGTGTTATGTTGTGCTAACGGCTTATCTCTTCATACAGGTAGATAGCATATACGGAGTGTACCATAAGGTATGTTTTATTCGTCAGATGGCGCTAGTTACAAGTAAGGTATGTGTCAAACGTTTACATTTTTTTATTCTTCAGATATGGTGCTAGTGGTACGGTAAGTGCCAACCGCTTACATTTTTATTCGTTAGATGGCGCTAGTGGTAAATAAGGTATGTGTCAAACGTTTACATTTTTTTATTCTTCAGATATGGTGCTAGTGGTACGGTAAGTGCCAAACGCTTACATTTTTATTCGTTAGATGACGCTAGTGGTAAAAAGGTATGTGTCAAACGTTTACATGTTTTATTCATCAGTTGGCGCTAGTGACAAAATATGTGTCAAACATTTACCTTTTATGTTCGTCAAATGGCGCTAGAGGCGAGTAATGTGTCAAATGTTTATATTTTTCATTCATCATGTGGCACTAGTGGCAAGTAAGGTATGTGTCAAACGTTTACATTATATCGTAGCTATCCTTTTGGAACACCGTGTAGTGTGTATTTACTACGTTATCGTTATCTTCTTGCAACAATATTATGTAGCATAACCTGCAGATTGGTGACAGCAGTGGGATTCTTTACATACATCACTATTCCGATAACTCAACGATTATATCGTAGCTATCCTTTTGAAACACCGTGTAAAGTGTATTTACTATGTTATCGTTATCTTCTTGCAACAATATATTATGTAACATATATAACCTGCAGATATTAAACAGTAATATCAACTTTGTAAAGTAGATGATAATTATTATATTTTCTACATTTGTCGGTTTTCTTACCTTCTTATCAATTGTTAAGTCTTTTATGTAGCTGGCCATGAAAGGAAGTTGAATTTACTCGACTAGACTGGATATTATGTCGAAAATATAGCAACCTCAGAACAGAGATAGCTATAGAAACAACATAACAAGTCGCTTGTTAACCACAACTATACACTATTACTACGACCTGTCAGGTAAATTATAATCATTCGTTGATTGTATTCCGTAGTGTTAATAATACTTTTTATACATCGAGGCATTCGATGTATATTAAATTCGCTTTTTCCTGTATGTAGGTATGTATGTCTCAATCCTTTGTCGTACTATAACTCGAGTAACTGTAATTTGTTTTTAATGAAATTTTGGACACACATGCGTTTCCATTATGGCAGAATCTGTTTTGTTTTTCATTTACGTAGCTAAAAAAATAGTGCCCTTTCGGCCATAAAATGTCAAAAAACCTTCCGTATCTTCGATACGGTTCAGCCTAGAAAAAAATTTATCGAAGCAAATTTGTTCGTTAAAACATTACCTTTTCAACTGGCGTAAAAAAATACTGTTACCTATCTGCATCTGATCGTAATAAAGTGATTTGTGTTAGCTTGCTTGAAAATAGATTTTTTGATTATTAGACGTATCTTTTTATATATTACTCCAATCGTCTTGAAATTTGTTTTAAACTGTAAGGAATCGCCACTTTATAATAATTCAAATAATTTCCAATGTTAAAAATACATCAAAAATACCTTTTGCCGTAATTTTCAATAATCGTTTTCCAAAAAAATTTTATAAAACGCGTATCGTTTAAAACCATCGCCATGCCAGTGGGTATACTTAAAAATTTAACTTTCTAATTTCTATATACACAAAACACTTGATAGGAAGCGAAGCTTCTCTCGCGAGTTTTTGCCATGCAAACACTTGTTATTTGATAAATTTGTGTTTTATTGAAAAAAATGGTGTCGCGTTGTGTACCTGGATGTTACAATAAAGGTTCCAAATCGCTTATGAAAAATCAAGGTGTTCAAAATGGAATTAAATCATGTGACCTCAATGTGATTTAATTGTTCCCCGCACGTATCGACTGGCTTCAGTTGTACATACCTACAAGCTGTGAAATGCTCCTTCTATAGCTATCTCTGTTCAGAGGTAGCGACCATTTTCTCGATTGGCAATTGTTGAACGAGCTCATAATATTTTATGAATCAAGTTGCATTTCTTTTTATTACAAAATACGCTGTGTTTACTCAAAATGTCCGATATACTCCTACATACTTAATACTACAAATATCATTCGTTCCTTGTTAAGGCGCAACCCAACTAATAAAAGAGTTCATTTTTACCATTCTAACTCCACTAGTGAGGAAATTGTACTGATTTAGGTCAAAATTAATTTTTAACAATTTCATATTTTCACTCCTTGAGGTGCCCAGAGTGCAGAACCGTATTTTTGCAAATTCTGTCCGTTGTTTTGTGTACCAAATTAACACTAAAATCATGGAATTGGAATTGACTGAAATGGCTGATTTTTTTACAAAATATACTTATAATAGTATATTGTGTAACTAGTGTGCTAAATACATCTTTATACGTCAGACGCGATGTTTTCAGCACAAGTAGTAGGCGAGCACACACGAGCCGCATACGAGTGCTGAAAACATCGCACCTGACGCATAAAGATTTAGCACACGCGTTGCACACTATACTTTATTCAACACATGCATGGCTTTAGACTTTAATTGAATTAGAAAAAAACAGTTACATAATGAACCATTATGTAACTAGTTATATAATGGTTCATTATGTAAAGTGTTGCATAATGAGTAATGTACTTAGTTACATAAACATAATGAACCACTATAGCACTGAAAAGCGGTACATAATGGTCACTAGTCAATAAACGGCTATTTAAGGTCCGCAAAACAGATACGAAAAAACATATATTTATCCCTTGTTTGCATATTTAAAAAATTTTAAATAAATAACTATAAATAAATAACTATAAAACTATAACTATAAAAGTGAGAAGTTTAAATGAATTCAATGGAGAAATATGTTTTGATGAACCTGCTAGCGGCAGCTCAGCACAGCTTCGCTGTAGTGGATGATAAGCTTTAGCTTCTATATAAAGTCCCGTACCGTTCTTATTCTAACCGTGCTTATTCTAAAACGCAATTTGTAACGTTATATTATTATTTAACTTTATTATGTGCTCATAATTCAATTCTTTTTGTCAGATTTCAGACTTTGAACTTTTTGTGAATTTAAATTATTTTTTATCAAACCTTTCTTTAAAATTTTCATCTTGGGAAGCTGAAATTTTAAATGAAATGTTCTTCTTATTAATACAGTAAAACCTCTGAATACTATAAAAAAAGTTTCCACAAAACATCAAAACACGAGTACTTTTTACAAGCTTTTATTTAACTTGCAATGTATGTTAGTTTGTTTGTTTAGGTCAAATTTTGCAAGTCAATTTTGAACGACTTCCAGGTATCCGATTGATTTGAAACGATTGTCTGGAAAACCAGTATTCGTGATTGTAATATTTATGCATATCAATTATTGATGTGACTAGACCATGGGTCGGCAACCTTTTGAGACGGAAGAGCCAAAAGTTACAATTTACAAAATTTTCCAGTTTTTAAAGAGCCACTAACATTTTTATTTCAATATTATGGTATTTGATTAGGATTAGGTATATAAAAAAAAGTTCTGACTGCGACCGTTGACGACTCAATGCACCAATAACTAAACAAACAGAACAGTGTTGCCACATTTAAAAAATGTCAGCTGTCCGTATACTCTCTACTCCACCTATTCTCACTGTTCTCTGTCGAGTGTTTTTATCCTGTTTAAAGTTTTTTTTTGGAGCATAATATTTTTTATGAGTTTTGAAAATAAAATAATATAATTATTAATATTTGCGCATAGAACTGGAGAGCCGCATCTTGACATCGTAAGAGCCGCCGCAGGTTGCCGACCCCTGGACTAGACGTTTCACTTCTGTAGTATATGTAGTGTAAACTACACGGTCCATTTTTTTCTTACACAACTTTCAAAAGAAAGAACCTAATTGCCGAGAATAATATTTATTGTTCAGAACTTTTCTTCCAACATAATGGCGTTAAAAACTTGTCATGCGAAAATGAAATTAAAAATTATTAATTAAGATTGGAAAAAAACTTTACAACGATAAATGAAACTTCAGGTTTTAATTAACTTTTAAAGTTTTTTTCAATTATATGAATGTACTCTTAATTATGAAACAAAACTATAGAGTGATTAAAAATTAATAAGAGCTTAAATTAGGTGAGCTTGAGTATAGCTTATGTGACGTCATACGTCTATCTATTCAATAAATGCGAATGTGTGTTTGTTTGTTACCGCTTCACGGCTAAACCACTGAACCGATTTCGACGAAAATTGACAAAGACATTCCTTGAAGCCCGACAAAGGACATTGGCTACTTTATATCCTGGAAAATTGTTCCCGAGGGAGAGCATTCAACCGTACATAACTAAGGTGTTGGAAAGACAGGAGGTCATGAATTAATAATAAACGTTGATTTTTTTGTTTCAAGATCCAATTAATGTTTTGTTTTATTTTCAAAATATAACAGCAATACCCCAAGTAAGAAGTTTTCATTAAGTTTAAGCATTTTAGATAAAAAATAATAAGTTCTTTTTAAAAGTAGGCGAAATCTCGATATATCGAGATCTCGCTAGACAATCTGACGAGATCTCGAATGACCAATCTCGAACACAGACTTATCTCGCGAGATCTTGAATTGCCAATCTCGGCTCGAGATTTCATTCCCCATGTGTTATATTCATTTATTTATTTATGAATTAAAGCTGTTTTCCTGGTGCGTAACTAAAAGTATATATTACTATTTTATCTATGAGTCTTTTAGATATTATATAAACAATTTATGTAATGCTTTCGTAGTAAGTTCTGGTTACAAAATAGTTATTCCTACTTTGAAAAGTGTATAATGGATAAAACACAATATTATATTTTAACTTTTTTATCTGTTTTATGAGTTTCATCGCGAGTTAATATAAACGATGCTGTTGTTAAAACAAACTGCTTTCCACCAAGACTCTTCCATTCGTGCAAATTTTAACTGACTACAGGGATAGGAAATATTCTAGTTAAACGCGACTTCACAGAACGTTTCCCGTTTTGTGACGTTTTAAAGCTAATACAATAATACATAACCTTCACTCATACGTGTTTTATAAAACTATTATATGAAATTATGACACGACGGTAATACAGGAAACATTTGGTTTAATAGGCAAAAACATGACACGTTATTTATTTATATAAATAACCTACAAACAGGCCAAGGCCTTTATTATATGTTTTGTATACACAGTCGAAGTGCCGGATTTCCGCCTAGGCCCACAAGGCCCCGGCCTAGGGGTCCAGCCAGCCTAGGGGCCCCAGTGGCGGAACCTTCATATAAGCTCAAAAGATTGGCTTGCCTTATCAAAAAGCTTTATCGAAAATATTATTTACGGATAGGACTAATAATTCCTTGGTTAATTATAATAATGCCGTAAACTATCTTACAGATCTTCTGTATTTTGATTTGATTAATTAAAATCGATTAAAAATTATGTATTCTGTACTAGTGCATTTAATTCGCTAAATTTCCAAAATGACTTCGAAATGGGGGGAGGGCCCAAATGCTAAGTACCTAGGGGCCCTGGGTCTTTAAGTTCGGCACTGTACACAGTTATTATATATACATATATATATTTAATACTATAGTCTGGCGTAACGTCATACAATAATGATACATAACCTTAAAATATACTGTGTAATGTATGTTTTAAATATCTGTTATTTGCATTTAAATTACACACATTACACAGTATATTTTAAGGTTATGTATCATCATTTTGGCGCGACGTCATAAAACAAGAAACCGTTGGATTTAAAGACAAAGAATTATACATAACCTTAAATATCATGTACGGAACAAATCCATAAAATAATAACGGGATATTGTCGTTTTCTTACGGGTTTTTCGAGGTTTTTGAAGTAGTTTGTATGACGCCTACACGGAGAAACATATTTCCAGAATTTTTGTCTGTTTGCACCAGTATCACTCGAGAACGACTGATTCGATTTTGACGGCACACTTTCGAGCCGACGACGGACGAACTTTCTGAACGCCGTTCGGCAAACAGCGATATTACGTTACACACTACAGAAGTAATACTTACGCAAAATATTAATCTAGTATGCTCGGTTTCTGATACTAATTTCAGTTTTCAGATCTCCATTTAGTGGAAAACAAATGACATTCTTAAATCTAAATTTAAAGCCCAAAATCGTATCAGAAACCCGGCATAAATGCAATTATAAATTGACATTTTCATAGGACTTAAGAATGGCCGAGCGTGTACTATTGTTTACATGGCGTTGTTATGGTTCCTCTATTACAAGTCCCCAGTTCGCGGGTTCTAACCCGAGAGCTGGTAAAAGTGTCAATTGGATTTTCAATTTATTATTAAAAAAAAATAATGAATTGAAAATATGAATTGCAGTGCTAGGCTCAAATAACCTTAGCTGTTGGTGGTCTTTAAAACACAATTTAACAATTTTGAACATTTTCATAAAAAATATATACTTATTGTTGCCACAGTTACAGTTAAATACTTAACGCAAACGTTAAACGGCCAGAATTCACATTAAAAATTCACAGATTTCGCAATCCTTGCAATCATCGAGGACATTGGATATGGTAACAGCATATATGAAACATAATTAACTGTTTATTATACACACAATATTTATCAATGCACTGTTTAGTTTTGTCAGGAATAACCCTATTATTCTTCTGTTATATACGCGTTCACTTTTGCTTGATTACTTAACTTTTAAATGGATTTTTCTACAGTATTTATTAACATTTGCTCAAAAATAACACCGCAGATCGTCGCAAATACCTCTCAATTAACTAGACATGATATAAAACACATTTCGAAAAAATTGCACTTGTTCAATTTTGCATGATTGCTCCTCACTTGATCGCGACACCGTTGTCTTTTGGCCTTGAACGAAAACTCGTAACTCTGCCCCCATATACGAACATAAACATTTCCAATGTTAAAATTAGTTGCACTTTTCAGTCGGTTGATGCAATCCCTATTTATAAGGGTGTGTAAAGGGACGTTTGTTAACATTGGTCTAGGATAAGTACTTAGCATGTATAACAGACGCTGACGAAAATGTGCAAAGTTTTACCTCTATTACTTACATACTCTTTATAATACATACTTACATAGTTTATATGCAAACAAGCTTATGCACCGCCGCATAAACATTCGTACTTACAAAGACTGTACTCGTTTAAACGGGTACCCGTTCGTGTAATTTTTACTTCCATGTTTTCGAGATAAGGTCAGATTATGATTGCCCTACTAGTCCGAATGAATGAATTGTGAATTATAGACGTTTGACAACAGAATATTGAATATTGTATTTTAAAGACCACTAACAGCTAAGGTTATTTGGGTCTAGCACCAATTTATATTTTCAAATCATTATTTTTTTTACCATTGGAAATGTTTATGTTCGTATATGGGGGCAGAGTTACGAGTTTTCGTTCAAGGCCAAAAGACAACGGTGTCGGGATCAAGTGAGGAGCAATCATGCAAAATTGAACAAGTGCAATTTTTTCGAAATGTGTTTTATATCATGTCTAGTTAATTGAGAGGTATTTGCGACGATCTGCGGTGTTATTTTTGAGCAAATGTTAATAAATACTGTAGAAAAATCCATTTAAAAGTTAAGTAATCATGCAAAAGTGAACGCGTATATAACAGAAGAATAATAGGGTTATTCCTGACAAAACTAAACAGTGCATTGATAAATATTGAGTGTATAATAAACAGTTAATTATGTTTCATATATGCTGTTATCATTTCCAATGTCCTCGATGGTTGCAAGGATTGCGAAATCTGTGAATTTTTTAATAATAAATTGAAAATCCAATTGACACTTTAACCAGCTCTCGGGCTAGAAGCTCGACAACAGAGGTCATTAGCGTCTGTCCCTACTAGTCCATTGAAATGTTACATTAGGCTTGCATTTTGGGTAGGACAAAATTTTTTTATTGTTGCGTAGGGGAGACCGGTGTAAGTTTAAAATTTAGGTTTCGGGGTCGGCAACCATCCCATTTGGCTGCCATTTTAAAAATAGATGCTAACAGATTTTGCACTGTATCTCCGTAACGGTACATCTTACAGAAAATTTGTAGAGAGGTTTTTTGTTTAGAATCAAATTCTCTACAACTTTATTAGAGATACTTTTTGTCGTAAATTGAATAATTAAAAAGATATGCCTTATAGAAGATATAATATTTTTTGTTTTTCTGTAAAATTTGAAAGAAAAAAATTATATTTTATTCTGTTAATATATTTTTTTAGCTTACATAGTTTAATTTTTGATACGGAAAAATTTTGAAACACTAAAAAGAACAAAATAAAATGTAAGTTCAAAAAGTGTTTTTAAAAACAAACTTAAATAAATAATTCTATTAATTTTTTACCCCTACCTAACTTCTTGTTTTTTTTATTGTACGGAACCCTTTTAATAAAAAACTTGAATTGATACTCGTTAGGTATATAATAATAAAATACAAATTTGTGAAAAATCTCAAAATATTTTTCACAGAACACGTCTGCGATAATATATAAAGCATTCAGAATTTCCTTTGAAATTAAAAAAAAAATTCTTCAGCTTCTATTCAAGAAGCGAGACAGTCGGCAATACAAAATAGTATACCAGATGAATGCTAATATTATGCACTTTGTTCGCAACATGTTTTTTAATATTTAATTTTTTTGTATACAGACTGTTTCAACTGTTACTTCGTTCGGATAGATAGATAGATATTGTAAATTATAGACGCTCGACAACAGATGTCATAACGTCTTAATCATTGTACAGATTTTGAAATAAATATAAGAGCGGTCTAATATTTAAAAATTTCATCCAAAAGTGAATTTGTTCTATTTTTATGGCGTTCATGTCGATTTGTATAAACGCAGTTAACTTGTTAAATATTTGGTTAAATTACATTGCTATTTAAAGGCTGTAATTATTTTTTCTCGACTTTAAAAAAGAAGGAGGTTATAATCTATATATTTATTTGTTTGTTTTTTTCTATGTCATGACAATACAAAACTGTTCTAGTTCGATAACGCAAGCTAAGCAGTTCTATTGATATATAATAGGAATAGTATTTGGTCATGAGGAAGTAGATAGTGTATCGTAGGACGTCTAACAATTGTAATTATAATTTATTAAATACTACTATCTATAATGAATAAATCAATAACTTTATTAATTTATTATTGAACTAAAATAACCTTAAAAACCAAACCTTTCACTGATATTTTGGGTATAATAATATTTAAATAGCAAGGTAAAACAAAATGATAGAAACATGTGGTGGAAGTCCCGGTGTTGGTAGTGGGAGAACGTGTCTCCAGTCGTTTTTACAACATTTTTCATATAAAATAATAAATATATCTAAGAATTAAAAATTTGACATTAATTTTACCAACAAGTTTTTATTAAAATGTAGGTACTAAAAGAAAAAACCATTTAGGTAGTTTAGGTTTATAAGCGTGGGTCGTGATAAAAATAAACTATCATAGAGTTTACGATTTGGACGCTTTTATATATTTAGTTACTTATATTATTTTTTTTCTTTTTAGTATATGTATACCTATCTTCTACTCATTTTGTTTATAATGTTATATAATGTACAATTTACGTTATATAACAAATTCCAAATCAACCTTCGTTTAAAACGCTGAAAAAATTTATGAATGTATTTGATAGACACTGGAAGTGAAAGGGTTAAATAAAAAGTGAACAAATATTTTGAATAGACAGTGCCACCAACAATTCAGAAGTAAATATATATGTTGAATTTTGTGATTTAGAAACAAAAGAACATCAAACATATGTTGAGTATATTTACCTATTTATGCTGAATTGATTTTCCATTCTTTTAAACTCATGGAACTTTCAATATTTGTACCGTTGCAAGCTAGTCATGGACTATAATTTATAACAAACTTAACTACAATTTGTACACTGTAAAAAATTGATGTAAAAATACGTTGAAAGTTAAAGTAGAATTCGCTCGATTTTCTAAGTGATTTTACATTATTATTTATTTTTACACAGAAAACTTCATAAAAACTTGGACTTTTACTGTAAATTGACTCCAAAAAAGTAGATTTTACACAATATCTCGCGAAAAAAAAATTATATCGACTTCGTAAGGGTGTCAATCGAGGCGTGTTAATGTAATTTTGATCCGACAAACATTTTATAAAAATCGGTTCAGCCGTTTTTTTTTAATTATTGTTAAAAATAAATAATAATTAGGTTTTAATGATTAAAATGATTACTTTTCTGTGTAATGTCTAATTTAATTATTATTATTAAATATTTATCAAACTGGGAAGTTCGTCGTGTGGACCTCAAAGGTCGCACTTTAGTCCTAATAAACGACCCACCTCACGGCTTGTTAAGTATTGTTTTTATCAAAATTGTAAAATACTTTTGTTTTAATTTCAACTCAGACCTCTGAAGATGACAGGAACGCTGTCGAAACCTTAGATAATTGTTTTTCTCAAGGCCACTGACAACTATTTGGGCCTAGCACCATTTCATATTTTCAATTAACGATTTTTTAATTACAAATTAAAAATCCAATTGACACTTTTACCAGCTCTCGGGTTAGAACCTGGAATCTTGGGGCTTGTATTAGAGAAACCATAGCTTAAAATTTATAATTGAAATCTAAAAATCAGTTTTGCGTTTTTATTTTGAACCTTACGCCACTCAAAGACTTTGTTTTTTTTTAAATTTATTTATTGTAGATTATAGACGCGTCGACAACTTATATTTATTTATTGTAGATTATAGACGCGTCGACAACTCAGGTCATTAGCATCTTCAACACAACAAAATATAACATATTTGTGTATTAAAATCCGCCAGCCGGCATACACAAACCGACTGGTACGAGCTCGGGTCCCTGGGAGCGCTAATTCCCAAAGAACATTGGAATGCAATTGCGATAACAACGACATCCCAATGTCCCCCCTGGGGGAGTCGACAACTTAGATCATTATAGCGTCTTAATTACATTAAATAACAACTTCCTTAAAACTAAATTAGGTACATTACAAAACATCCATGAGCGGAGGTGGGATTAGAACCCACGACAGTGTAATCCAAAGGTTGGCTTCGCTAACCGTTACACCACACTGTCCTCTTAAAGACTTTGTCTCAGACTTTAATTTAAGTATTATTTTTTGTGGTTTGTTGTAAACACATTTGTCATCTTGTATACACATTTTTATTGGAATTCGCACAAGCGATCTCTGGAGGATCACTTACGAAAATCTAATATATGTTCAAGTACACTTTCGCGCCGGCCTCTTAAACTGATATCCTCTCGTACCAACCTACAGACGTACAAAAGTGTTTGTAGAGACATATATATTTATAATATATTCACTTTTATTCCAAATCCGTCAATCTAAGAATTTTAAAACTATCATCCAAAGCAAAGATTCTTAACCTTTTTAAACGGTTTTATTAAGCTTGACCCCGTATATTTGTTTGTTTGTTACTATCTTTGTTTCAGATCTTGCGACAGCTTTTTCAACTATACTTCTACTTAACCGATTCTTATGAAACTTTGCACAAGACACACGCATTGAGATCCCGTGACAATACAATATTATGATAATTTCAACTTGGTAACGAGGGTCTGATGATGGAATCAGGAGGTGGACCAGAAATCAAACTAAAACCTAGAAAATAAAAATAGGTAAAAAAACTTTTAAGTTAAACTGTTTTATTTTAAATCATCAGCTGTGCCAAAAACAATTAGGACACAAAGCAAAGGGCACTTTGTGTCGCTGCGTCAGCGGAATAAGTAATAATCTTGGACTTTTAACAGACTAAAATAAAAACGTGGGGCGCATAAAAATCTGTATAACGACTGTATAATTATTAAATAAGAACGGCTTGTCTAGAAAAATGTGTTTCCAAGCCCACCAACAGAAATATTTCAAATGCGCCCCACGTTATTATTTTAGTCTGTTAAAAGTCCCAGATTATTACTTAGTCCGCTGACGCAGCGACACAAAGTGCCCCTTGGTTTGTGTCCTAATTATTTTCTAGTTTTTGGTACAGCTGATGATTTTAAATAAAACCGTTTAACTTAAAAGTTTTTTTACCTATTTTTATTAGCCTTAAGTACATTTACCTTGAACCTTAAGAGTATAGTGTTTTAATTTTTTTGACATTTGTGCTCGAACTATATTTAGAATTAAATTTATTTATTTTTTGTTACAGGTAAGAAACGTCAACGTGATATAGAAGTTTCCAAATATCCAGTTTGTGAGTAAATTTTAATTGATTTTTATAATCTAAGTAGGTACCCATTCCAAATACTTACTTTAGAATTTTAAATACGTTTAAAGGTCGATTTATATTATCCGGTCAGACACGGTGCAGGAACGTAGCGTTTCCGGCGAGAGAAACATTTTTACATGCATTTCAAATACGAATATTTATACTTAGCGGATCCCGTCCGTTCAGACACGTACCAATACACGTATTTGAAATGCATGTAAAAATGTTTCTCTCGCCGGAAACGCTACGTTCTTGCACCGTGTCTGACCGGATAATATAAATCGAGCTTAACTCTGACCTAAAATTGATAACAAGCAAGAGGGCAGTATAGCCTAGTGGTTAGCGTGCTTAATGCCGCAACCTCTGGACTGGACTGCCGTGGGTTCGAATCCCACCTGCGCTCATGGATGTTTTGTGATGTTATTTAGTTTTAAGATAGTTGTTATTTAGTGTAGTTGAAAGACGCTAATGACCTGAGATGTCGACGCGTCTATAATCTACAATAAATAAATGAATAAAAGATAACAAGCAACACTAGCGCCGCGCATGCTTGGGGTTGTTAAATAAAACTTGACATATCAAACACTACCACCTATAGACGCAATATTATAATGTAATCATCAGATTGATTTTTTAAATTTCTTCAAGTTTCCCGCGAAGCTAAGGAAAATAATTTAGACGATATTACATTAGAGAAAGAGAGAAGTTATGCAATTGTTACTACACCGTTGACAACCCGAGCCCATAGATGACACTGTTTTTAGGAAAGAAAGAGTAGGGAAAAAGTGACATAGACGGTTTTACATTTCGGTCGCAGATTTATAATGCATGTCCTTTTCTATAAATGTTGAGAAGGCTGGACTTTTTAATTGCGAAAGCTTTGTTAAATTATAAAAAAAAATATTTTATTCCCGTCAGCGAATTTAACAATTGCTATGAAAATTATTATTATGTACGCTGAGACAAGACTAAAATTACGAGTGGCGTGTTTTAAAATAGGTAAATAAAAAGCATATAGTTGTATTTTATTCCAACAAATGAATACTCTTATGTAAATTTACACGTCCCGCCAAAAACATAAATATGAAAATAACGAGCCAAGTTCTGCTCTACCAGTTTGTTCGGCCACCAAAATTCTAATATGGCTGAACTGTATTTTTTATTATTATTTTAGATGGCGTTAATAGCAAGTAAGATATATCAAACGTTCAAAGATAAACGGTTTATGTTTAGTGATTCTTTATTTATCCATTATAAAAGGTAAAAATAATAAAATAAATACAAAACTGCAATTTAGCCGTTAAATGATTGAGTGCATATACTTCACTTGCTAGTGGCGCTATCAGATGGGCGGAAAACATAAACAGTACTGGCATTTGAATGACATCAAAGTGACTTGCCAGTGGCGCTATCAGGTGGTAGAAAAAAAAACTGATAGCCCTCATTGCTGCAAGAACTTGGCTTGGCGCACAACCGTGCGCTTATAGATGTATATTTTTTTAATTAAAAACTTGAAACATATTTTGAACGAATATTCATTCACATACAGACGGCTTTTTCTAGAGACAGTATTGAATATTGCATAATATTTAGATACTAGCTGTTTTCTAATCAGACTGCAACTAATTTGTTTTTTAATTATACATAACGTTGGAATGATTTTAATAACAGTTTTTTTTATTATTTAGTAAACAATACAAAATTCCCTGTAGCTGTTTGAGTTTTTATGCTTTTTGTGTAAATAATTAATTAAAAGATGTGAGTTTTTTTCATACAATTTTACGCAAACTATACATGCGGTGTCTCAGAAATAACATCAAGGATTTTGAAGTTATATTCATTGTGAAAAGCAAACAAGTTCAACTAATTGGTATTTTATATAAAGTTTTTCGGTATAAAGTTTAGACTATGTGAATCATGCTAATTGATGGGGGCATGGGCGTCGGGCATCGCCGGCTTAACAGCTAGTTTATAATAAAGGAGCAGGTTTTTTACAAGCTTTTATTTAACTTCTCCTGTTTATAGTCAGTTAGTATGTGTGGGTCAATTTTGAACGACTTCCACGTATCCGATCGAATTGAAATTTTGTACACATATAATGTATTCTCGTAATCTCGATGACAATATATGAATACATCGTTTTTAGAAATAAATTCAACCCCTAAGGGGTTCAAACTGAGGTGTAGAGTTTTTTTTAACTAATCAACGCCCAGGCCAAATTGCTAGAAATTTGGACAGTATAGGTTCCTGACGTAAGCATCCACTAAGAAGGGATATTTCGAAATCAACCCCTATAGGGGTAAAAAAAAAAAGTAAAATTTTGAAAGACTGATATGAATAAAATAAAATATTAGTAAGAAAAATTTTTTTAGACACAAGCTTTTATTAAAATGAACTAAAAAGGAAAAATAATATTTAATAATTTAGGTTCATAATAATTTATTATAAAAGCGGGGGTTGCGACTAATAAACTATCATAGAGTTTACAGTCCACGCTTTTATAATAATTATGAACCTAAATTATTAAATATAGCATTTCTTCTTTTTAGTACATTTCAATAAAAGCTTATCTCTAAAAAGTTTTTTTTTACTAATATTATATTTAGTAATTCAATTTATATAAATTTTATAATAAAGATGCCTTTTAGCATTCGTTAATTCATTTCAACACGCGTTTTGGAAAACTGATATATGAAAAAGAAATAAAAGAAAACGAATAAAAATAAATGACGCACACTACCATGTAATTTTACCTCGGGTAAATTAAAAACCAGAAAATGATTACTTTTTAATCAGATAGTATTGTGAAATGTTTTAAATAGCGTTTTTTTAAAAGCTTTAAAAAGTATTAAAATCAAATGTAAATGAATTCGCATCGTGAGAATATATTTTCATTTGACTCTTCGTTTATGTTAGCTACATTATGTAAGCTTACAGTAAACTGCGTTACGCCATTCAGCTCATATGATATGTTCTCGTACTTCGTACCCTTTCTCTCTCTCTCTCGCTCTCATTCATGCGGTTTCCTTTCTCTCCCTTTCTCTTTCATGCCGTTTGTAACCAGCTTGTTGCAAGTAATAAATAACAGGTTTTTGAAGTTATACTTTGGCGCGTTATGGAAAAATGATGAGAGTGAATTTTTACGTTTAACACCATGAAGTTAGTCTATAGTAACACCATGAAGTTAGTCGATATAGTAACACCATGAAGTTAGTCGGTAGTAACACCATGACGTTAGTCGATAGTAAAACCACGACGTTAGTCGATAGTAACCAAATGAAGTTAGTCAATATAGTAACACCATGAAGTTAGTCGGAAGTTCATGATTTAATACCCTATTATCACCAGTCACAATGTGACAAGAGCGTTTTCAGTTTTGAATAACATTAATAAAAGCTATTGCTATACAAACGCTCGTTTATGCCTCTTTCGTTAAATATGAGTTCGTACTCTAACATCCGTACTGTTTACATTATTATTTAGTAAATACTAGGTATCACCAATTATATAGCACTGCTAAGTAAGATGTACGTAGCGTAACGGATAGCACCGCCGCGTCATACGCAATAGGTCTCGGGTTCAAATCTCAACACAAACATGCTTTTTTTAAAATAAATAATTAGATATAAATGTAATAGATAAATATATTTAATAAATTAATAATTTATTAAATTAAATTTATTTATTTTATATCTTTATTTTATTATTTTATCTTCTTTTTTACAAACGTTTAGTACTGGCACGCGGGATAAAATTTTTGGAGTTATTTTTGTTTTGTTACGCCAAAGAAGTATAACTTCTGGCGTGCGTACATAAGTACACACACACTCTTTTTACCAACTACTATACCTACCTATTATATAATAAGTCTACTATTTCGTTTGTTTTTTTCTGTATTTTTCCCAATTGTATAATACCTATTAGATAAATAATAGTTTTTATACGGCTGAAATGCAATTGAAAAATTTTTTTTCGTTGGAGAGCAGCCAATTATATAATTGTTTCGAAACATATTGGAAAAAATCATTTTACCAACCAGTGGTCACAGTCAGGATTCTAACCTGAACCTTTCCACTTTCGCGGCGGAATGAGCTTACAATACTCAACCGTGACATGATTGCTAAATTCTCCTTATATGCTTCAGAATCAATAGATTTTCACTACATGCGAGTGTCAATTCATGTCACGGTTGAGTATTGTAAGCTCATTCCGCCGCGAAAGTGGAAAGGTTCAGGTTAGAATCCTGACTTTGACCACTGGTTGGTAAAATGATTTTTTCCAATATGTTTCGAAACAATTATATAATTGGCTGCTCTCCAACGAAAAAAAAATTTTTTATAATACCTATAGTTTTATATTTTATATTTTTTTCCCTAATTCTTAGGATACAAACATGCCAAAGATGCCTCTATGGCGCGGTTTAGGTCGATCCGAATGCAGAACAGAGATCTTTTAGTGCATTTAAATGTTAAATTCGAACGCATTACAGCGTTCGGATCGATGTGAACGCACAGGGCACGTTCGGGAGTTTGTGTTTGAAAGTCTACAAAAAAATAAAAGCGTCAGTCAGTCAGTAAATACGAACTAGTTTTATATACACAACATAAATAGCCGAATATATGTCTTTGTGAATACAGTGGTGAATTTTCATTTAACCACATATAGGAAAAACCGGTCTCATTCGACCGGGTCGAGTTGCGATGTGATTGCATTGGAAACGGTACCTAATTTTACACAGTACACACGTGCTAACAAAATATGGAATTATTAGTTTCTTTTGTTTTCTTACTTTGTGTCTACACGCGCCTACGTGACGAAGCAACGACCAATCAAAATCGTTACCGCCTCGCATTCTCTCCTCATCTATTGGACAGAGATCAAATCAGTGCAGTGTCTCTCAACCAGTTGTCATTTTTTTTGCGTATACCTGGCGGCCACCTCTCTCCAAATGGATAAAATGTGGTATCTGCTAGGTAGGTATGCAAAAAAAAATTCGACTGATGATCAGTCCTATACTTCCCACCTAGTAAATATTTGCAAAACATAAACACTCTTTTTTATTCTTTGAAAAAAAACATGGCCCTGTTTTTTGTTTAGTGATCTACTGATGGCTAGCTTAATATAGCAAAAATCATGATTACCTTGATTTACGTACAATTTTTATTTTTTTTAGTAAAATATTTTTTTTCTCGAAAACTGTACATTTCAGAGAAAAAAAAATATTTACATTTTTTTCATATTATAACATCTAGAATTCATTTATATTTTTTTTACCTATGTTAATACGTGACATTGAGAACGTTTTTTTTAATATCTCAGGATCCACTGAACCGATTTGACTCAAAATCTAATCAGATCTAAGTGAAAGGCTGATAAACACAATAGAACAATCGACATGGCCGTATGTTGTTCCGTTTTTACGACATCGAAAGCGAAAAATTGACCACACACACGCACATACATACAGACATCAGTCAAAAAATGATCTTAAACGATTGCTAGGGTCTCAAAACGTGAAAATCTGTTAAAATTTCGAAATAATTGACACATCTTTATAATCAGTCTAAATTCCATCAAGTAGGTACGTAGTGTTGAGCCGTATTCGAGATACAAAAAAAAAAAAAAAAAAATAAAAAAGTGGGTGTGTGTTTATGATCACACGACAGAAATGAAAACTTCTGATTTTCTAATTTTAAAATATATCTATAAGTTGTCACTTCTGTCGTGCGTGGTCATAAGCACACATCCACTTTTTTTTATCTGAACGATTTATTACTGAAATACTAAAATTATATTTTCAAAAAAATTATAATTATTGTCAAAGAAAGAATATAACAAAAATATATAAATAAATATCATGTAGAATTTAGAAAAAAATACGTCAAAAATTCTACGGTGCCATCAGGTTTCGAACCGAAGTTTCTATGCATACAACGCAAAGACGCTGCTCACCACGCTATCGGTGCAACTGTACGGCGGGCCGTTTTTATGATATAAGTATGTCAGCCGGTGTAAAATAGTGACCAGACAGTATCGAGACGTTAGTATTACCGGCATACTGCTAATACGTGTTCGTGTTTAAGCCGAGTAACCCCGATTCAGCGAATCTCACCGTCGGGTTGCGAACGCGCGAATGCGAACGGTTCACTTTATTTCACTACCCAGGCAAAGAGTGCCTAACGCGCCTAAGGAATTAGCCTGCCACCAATTTGATAATCTTCATCATATAATAAATTCAGTAATAAAATTTTAGTAGTGTTGTCTGGTAGACTTTTGTACGGTCAGAGCTTGGACTATTATTTAAACGCCTGCAGTATGCAACAAAGGACAACGCCGGGTAAAAAAGAGGCAGTTAAATAATTATGGCTTTTAATGAGTTTTCATATATTTTTCTAAAATTTAGGGTAGCACTGGGTTGTTTACACTTTCCAGTTAAATGTAAATTGAGGTTAGGAGTTCATATAATAAATATCTAAACTTTTCGTTCCCAATGTATGAACAGGAGCCTATAACGCCGGCTTATGTACACTGTTTTCGTCCTGTCTGCCTGCATGCCATACAGTATGTAAAATTGCTTTTGACATAATATGGAAATGTAAAATAAACTATCAACAGGATTATCAACTTCATAGGTATACGCAAAAGAGATATAATGTGATACGATAAAACGAACTAGAAACACGTTCTCCCACTACAAACACCGGCACTTCCACCACTTGTTTTCCCATTTTTAGGGTTCCGTACCTCCGAACGTGTCATGTACCCGACGAAATTTATATTATTAGTTCAAGGTTCAAGTTTTAATATGTTGTTACGGCGACTGTTTTAAGCATAAGTATATTTCAATTTGCAGAATAAAATGTCGGTTTAATTCCTTCTCTTAGAGGGAAACTTGCTCGCCTAGTTGTTTATATCGTTCTGCAAGGTGGTTAACACCGGCATTTTGTTCTGCAAATTATGCTTAAAACAGTCGCCGTAACAATATATTATAATTTGAACCTTGAACTAATAATATAAATTTCGTCGGGTACATGACACGTTTAGGGTGATCTGCCACCCCTTTAATACTGACCAATCGATTTGCAAATATTATAATGGCATTATTGGGTCACTGACAAGCTATACAAACAATTTCAGCCTTGAAGTAATTAATAATTGTGACCATTTTTTTTGTTACATGTTGGGGGCGGTCTGCATCTCTCCCACACCGCTATCTAGTAAAATCCCTTACTCAGGGCACTTTAATATGCCTCCCTCAACATCTTCACAAAAATAAGGCCTTGAATAAATAACACCAAAAAATGTCACTAGCTCTCGATCTATAGGTCCAAATTACCCCGGCGTTTAAAAAAATAAAAAAAACTTTTCAAAAATATTTTCTTGGACTAAAGAATATTTGTTTTCGGAACACTCTATATATTATGCTATGTATGTTTCGATACTAGCGTGTCGATTACTTCATGAACACACGCATTCGGCTATAGTCGGTACCATCGCACTTTGCGATTTAATTTTGCCATTTTTAGGGTTCCGTACCAGAAATAAACCCTATTGTTGTGCAAACGATGTTTGTCTATACTCTGTCTATTACAGACCTCTTACTTCTATACGAAATAAGATAGGGACATGAAAGCGAAAGGATTCGGGTAAAAGCCAAATGAAGGACCGAGAATCACACTACAGATCCTACAGGCGAAAAATTGAAAAACATTTTCCTGGAAAAACTTACAACTTTTAAAAAATTACGTACCTAATCTTTCACACCTAGCCAAAACTTTATTTCAAAAAATTCGCCTGTAGGATTTGTAGTGTGATTCTTGGCTCTTCATTTGGCGTTTACCCGAACCCTTTAGCTTTAAAAATAGCGTCGAGAGAGCAGGAACTGTTTTTAGGCGAGGAGAAAGGATTAGAGATGAAGAGTGCAAGGGGTAATTTTCGCTATCGAATACTCTTAAGAAAATATTACCAAAAATTCGGCATAACCGATTTTACCTTTTGGATACAGATAGTCATGTGCGTATAATACTGTAGCAAACCCCAAGATGTTACGCCGCTGGCTACAATGGAAGCGTCAAGAATAGGTCACAGTGGTGAGACGTGGAATAATATCGAAGATACCAGTACCTGCTAGACGTTTGGAAAGTACTAGAACGCGCTGTGTGTAAGCCACGTATCTCTATATAAGCAAGGAGCCGACGGGAATTGAGTCAGTCGTGAATCGGTGTCGAGTTGAATTGCGAACATAAAATACAGTATATAAATAATTATTGTTCAGTGTTATTAAAGTGCTTCACTTTGTTTAAGAATTACTGTTCGTGTTGATTGTTAGAATCGACATATAGTTGTTGCATTTTATTGTTATCTATTTTTTTTGTTAACATTTAATTCTTGGAAATAAATATTTATTCCGCCAACACGGAAAACAGTTTTGTTACAATACTCTGGTATAAAACGTTTGTATAAAACGGTATTGTACGATATGTAAAAAAATAATATACCCCAGTTTTATAATAGGTATGAATACTGCCTATTTTACTATTTTATACAGCACGTATAAAACGTTTAACACCGTTTAAAACGGTATAACACCGTTTAAAACGCTTTAATACCAAAATGAGAACAGGAACTTCTCCTATTATGCAGTTGGCAATACTGAATAATGCACCGTAACCGTGGCGTGAAAAAGTAAAAAACCGTTTTATACTGCAAAAATACGGTATTATACCATGGGTCTAATACACAAAAAAGTTTGATACCGTATTTTTACATCACTATAGATACAGATATGTATAAACCCGATAGTTTGTGAAACTGAGTGTTTTTTCCGCGATATCTGCGGATATTCGAAACGATCGATCGTTTTTTATGTTTTGTAATGCCGGATTCCAAAACATTTTCACCCATTCTTTTCGCTCGTTTCGCCAATTGATATAAATGGAACGAAATACACTGTGGACGGCATAACAAAACATAGTTTAATTCACCGTGATTCGTGTCGTGTGGTCATTTATCATTCTGCAACACATCAACATTCTCTCCTTTTTCCCCTTACCTTTTATCGCCCAGTCTACCCCACTAATAATTATTATTGCTATTTTAATACAGATTATTCTATACCTACTAATTAGTTTTATAATATTAATAACAAAGCCTATTAATATAGGTATACTCGTAGGTACTCATTAGTATAACATTACATAATAATTTTGATATAACAATTTATAGTACCTAATAGTAATTTATTCCTTTCGTTTATTCATTTGTTTGGGTTTTTTTTTAACTTTTTCCCAAAAGCTCAAGAAGATTTAGAATTAAAGTTTTTGTTTTTAACTTCCCATTGGAAGTTTGTAATGAGTCCGAAAATCGAAATCAAAATGTATTACAAATTTTTATGTTTCAAGGTCACTACACTATTTTTACACTATTTTTAGAAATATGTCTCTGTGTGTGTGTATGTGTGTACGTACGTATGTGTCCATTTCTTTTTAAGACGAAATCTCGAGAATGACAGATGATATTGACTACGTTGGGGAGTCAATCGACGTGTATTAACGTAAATATTATCTGAAAGAAATTTTTTCAAAATCGGTTCAGCCGTTCTTTTTTCTTAACCAAATAGACTCCAAAAAAGTAGATTTTACACAATATCTCGCGAATAAAAAATTATATCGACTTCGTAAGGATGTCAATCGAGGCGTTTTAACGTCATTTTGATCCGACATAAATTTTATAAAAATCGTTTCAGTCGTTTTTTTTTAATTATTGTCAAAAATAAATAATAATTATGTTTTAATGATTAAAATGATTACTTTTCTGTGTAATATCTAATTTAATTATTATTATTAAATATTTATCAAACTGGGAAGTTCGTCGTGTCGACCTCAAGGGTCGCACTTTAGTCCTAATAAACGACCCACCTCACCGCTCACGGCTTGTTTGAATTTATCACTGACTGGAACCACTGTTTGACGACCGACATTCTTATAGTTCGACCGTCGCGTTTTAAACATATTTACAGACACTGGCATGTTGTTCGCACCTGACATAATTCTCATAAATTGTTTGCATGCATCTATTGTTCAACTTTTGCATACCATTTTCAAGAGCGAAGTATCAATAAAAACAAGGAACTACCTGTACTAACTTGCAGGGGAAATTCTAAGTAGCAATTTGTATTACTGATTTTGTGTAGTGATAAAACGTAAAATATATAATTTCAACATTCATAGTAGTGTTGTTATAAAAATAAAAATAATATTAGCTCTCGCAGTTTGTGGACTTGCGGTGTATTTGTGCTATATATAAGAAAAGATTAAGTGTACGCCATGGGCACCGTGGAGTAACTGGAAAACTTGCCCGACGCGATATTGGGTGTTCCGGGTTCGATTCCCGGCGGTGCATTTAAATTTTTCTTATGTAGCCTTTCTACAATAATTAATAAGGGCATGTTAGATCGATTAATATCGTCTGATGTCCTTATGTTAATTTCACTAAAATAGTGAATTTGTACAGTATAGGAAGTAATAACAATATTGATTGTTAATCTAATTGTTAACTTAGTAAAATATATAGTAAATATGAATTAAATACATCTGTAATTTAATTCATAAGTTAAAAAGATCAATCCCTAGTCGTACATTTTCTATAAGGCCGGGCGTAGGCAATCAATTTTTAATCTATATATCTTGTATTTTTTGATGTCCATTTTGTGACTTTCTGTGTTTTAACATGACGCGTTTCAGCAACGAGTTGCTATCTTCAGGTGTGGTTATTTTTTTTTAAAAATGTGTAATTTTTAAAAAAATTTAACCACACCTGTGTGACTTGGAGACCCAACACGCTAAAAATGTATCAATTTTTAATCGTTCAACTGTTTAGTTGTTTGCCAAAAGGCTATACTGGGATCAGAAGTGACTGTGCATACTATCGACACAATAGTTGTACGACAAAAAAATCAAAAAACAGCATCGATTGTTTTTTTACTTTTCTGTTGAACAAGTAGATCGTCGGCAGCTTATGTCTATACAGCTGTGTATTGACGCTAGCATACGCTCGACTAAATAGTTGTTCGGCGACCCATTAGTTTAATAGTGAAATTAGTGCATAAAATGATTGATTGTATGCGCACCTCTATAACAACTGAACTCTTTAGTCGAGTTGAAATCGCGACACGTACACAACTCGACTAAACTGTTTAGTCGTGAAAACAATTTGTGTGTATGCGCCTGGCCTTAAGCATTGTTTGCCCCCTCCTCTATCAGTCCCCATCGACCCCAGCGATAGGTATGTATCGTGTATTTAATGAAATCACATTAAAACCTATACCTACCGTTAAGAATACACATGTGACATGATAAATTTTTTTCAAGCGAAAAAAGAGAAAGAAGAAAACGTTTTATAAAAGGTGTCCGGAAAATATGTGTACGACGAAAGAGCAGAGATTCCTTGGATAAAACCAGATTTTACTTAATTTATCTATATCCAAAGTTGCTTCGTTTGGCCACTAGAGGGTTTCAATATTCACCAATATACCCTGTTAGAGCAAAGCCTACTCCTGTTGTTTTCTTTATTATTTCAACATGCAGACATTTGAAAAATATTATTTTCTGACTGAACGGCTTCTTAAATCAAAATGTAGTAAAAGATAAAAAAGTGTTCAAATAAAATCATCGTTTCAGAAAAAAAAATTGTTACTTATAATAATGTATAAAGAAAAAAAAATGTGGACCGATTTTTACACCTCACGTGATTTTTAGAACACTTGTGCCTTTTTCAGACTATCCTATATAAGTATATACTACATCAAAAAGTGTTAAATGGAAGTAGAAAACCGTATCCCAAAAGTGATAACAAACAATTGATGCGTTTTCGAGTTATTAAAAAAAACACTTTTTTTGGTGAATTTTGAAACCCTCTAGCGGCCAAACGAAGCAACTTTGGATATAGCTGATAATTTAAGTTAAATCTATCTGTTTTTATCCAAGAAGTCTCTGATCTGTCGTTGTACAAGTATTTTGCGGACACCCTGTATATTGGATTAGTGAGTTAGTCGATAAAAGACAGACATAATCAATAATTTTTTTTCAGATTATGTTGACCTTTGTCTGGTATAGTCAGATTTTCTAGCGAAGAAATATTCTATTTGCTAAACTCTTCAAGGATAACTGAACTGTTGAACGTCTATAATCTATAGCAATATGCAGAACTCAATGCTACAATTCCTTTTTGTATATTTTTCTATTGCGAAGTGCAAAATTCAAATTCCATTTTTACCGAGTTAAGATATTACCTGCGTACATAAATAACTCGAACACATTTGCCCCCTTCCTCGATCCGACCCCATTCTACCCGAGCGATAAAACCAGACGTGTGTTTACGGGGAAACCCATATATATACCTACACTATATATACTGTTATTTTTAATAGCGATGTGTTTGTGAAACGACGGGCCGTTTGCATTGTTTGACCGATGTTTTATTTATCAGGAAACCGTTCTTTTGGGACTGATTCAATTTATTTGTACGCCCCAGCACACTGAATATCTTTAGAAACCAACTGCTCTGTGCTGACGGTGTATCGACGTTTGTAATCTAAATTAGTTTTGCTGTCAGTGTTATTGATGATTGCGTTTGCATTCGGATCAAGAATAAAACGACAATATCGATAGAGGGCAGGTAGCCTAGTGAATAGCGTACTTGGTACCAGCCTCTAGACTAGACTGTCGTGGGTTCGAATCTCACCTGCGCTCATGGATGTTTTGTGATGTAATTTAGTTTTAAGTTAGTTGTTATTTAATGTAATTTAAGACGCTAATAACCTAAGTCATCGACGCGTCTATAATCTACAATAAATAAATAAAATAAACAAATCTCGACTCGTCAACAGTGTACCCACTGGATAGTGGATACGTAGGTAATGAACTGTCAAATAGTGAATAATTAATCTTTCCTTAATTAATACCTAAGTCGTTCAAGAGTTTTTATTAAAATAGCAAGTGATTAATTGAAGCCTTGTGTTTCATATAAAAACAATATTAGCTCTAATAAATGTCAGTAAAATCTCCATCTTTGTTCAGTCCAAAATTTACACTCACTTGTTTCTCTCCAAAGTGTCAAAATCTCAGAACAGAGATAACTATAGAAGTGGCATATCACAGTCGAGACGTGCGGGGAACAATTGAAACAATTAAAAATATAACAAAATATTTTTACTTACCTTGATTTTTCATAAGCGCTTTGGAACCTTTATTTTGTAACATCCAGGCACACAACATGACATAAAGAGTACCTACCTAATTAACACTACGGAATGCAAGCAGAGGACCTAGTGGATAGCGTACTTGGTACCAGCCTCTAGACTAGACTGTCGTGGGTTCGAATCTCACCTGCGCTCATGGATGTTTTGTGATGTTATTTAATTTTTAGTTAGTTGTTATTTAATGTAATTTAAGACGCTAATGACCTAAGTTGTCGACGCGTCTATAATCTACAATAAATAAATAAATAAAAGGAATACAAGCAATGAATGATCATAATGTACCTGACAGATCGTACTTTAGTGTATAGTTGTGGCTTCACAAGCGACGTGATATGCTGTTTCTATGTTCTGGTGTTAATAATATAAAAGCTATAGTTCCGTTCAGAAATTGTAGGCAGTGACTATACTTATTACTAACAAGTTTAATGGAGCAGAAAACCAATGCACTGAACCTAAGTGCTTGAAGCACCGACCATCGACCACTTTCATAAATGCTCGATTTATTCAAACAACAAGCATTTTCGTTTTCAAAAATGCTTAAAAGAATCGAACACTCATTATAAAGTGCTTGAGAAAATTAAGAATCAAGCATTAAACATTTTAAAGTAATTTCTTGCCTTCCAATATTACAGTACAAAAGTGCAAAGTTCAAGACATACATTTTGTTTATGAAAAAAGATAACGATAAACGAAATATGTTTTATTAAAAAAGAATGCTTATCAACCGTAAAAAATGCTTATTAAGCATTAGGAATGCTTATCAAGCATTAAAAATGCTTAAAAAGCATTAGAAATGCTTATCAAGCATTAAAATTGCTTATCAAGCATTAAAATTGCTTATCAAGCATTAAAAATGCTTATTAAGTATTTAAAACGCTAGTTAAACATTTGTAGTGCTTAATAAGCTTTTTGCAGCCATTAAAAAGAGGAAAATAATAAAACTTTGAGGTTTGCGCCAATTTAATAAAATATGAAGTCGGTTAAAAAGAAGATATTAATCACCATAGGTACCTACTATACTTTTTAACCGACTTCATATTTAATTAAATTGGCGCAGACCTCAAAGTTCTACTATTTTCCTCTTTTTAGTGGATTTTTTGAAGAAGGTTTTTTTTTGTTAAAAAGTGTTTTATTCAGTTAAAATAACCGAAACAATTCCGCAGTACAAAATCGCCGTTCCATTTTCTAAACATAGTCCTTTATCTTAATCTGCTGTATTTGTGTATATTTATGTCTACTTACTTTGTTAGAGATAATACGTGTTAATATTATGAAAGTTTGGGTTGCCGTTTTGGAGAGGGGTAGAGTGGGGAAGTGTTGTACAAATCCATTTAGATTCGGGGACGAGGAAACGAAGTGTTAGAGAAAGTTTTGTCAAGTTGTTTGCTTATCAGTGTGACGCGACCGAAGTTGTGTGGTAGCGTCTTTCAAGTCACAGTTTTGTGATTCCATCGACCTTTGTATGTATTTATATAGTGTTAATGTTACATAATGTACTCCTTCGGCGGGTTAATATACAGTCGAAGGTCAAATGACGTCAAAACAACGTTAAGCACTGAATTATATGATCAAACTTTTTCACATTTAAAATTATAAAAGTTTTTGAAGTACCTAAAACTTCTTAAGGTACGTGCAGTATGGAGCTGGGATTCTAGATGGTAGCGTAGATCATAGCTGGGCTTGCTTAAAATGCATTGTTATAATTTATGCGAGCGTACACAACGAAGCAGTGAGTGTAGCAGGTATAAGCTCTGTTACAAGAGCTGGTAGATTCAAGAATGTATCCCACCATTCTTTCAGCGCGCTGACTACTACAATCAACGTGTGACAACTGTCAAATGGCCATTACAAGTTTCGCAATGGATGTAACTTATAGTTTAATAAGTGAAATTTTGCCAGTTTTTATTTAATTTGTTTTGAGTTTTTTCTAAGACATATTTAAAAGTGTTAGGTTCCATACGTAAATATTCAAAAAACCGGTTTGGGTAAAATTTTAATTCTTGGTATAAATGATGAAATTCGCCATGTTTAGATCGTTTTCTATTAATAGGGTGGACATGATAGCTCCTACCCAAATTTATATTTAAAATATACCAGTTTGTAGCAGAAGAACACAAATATTCGTCTTCGTTATCTGACATTTCAAACGCGACTTAAGCTTGTATCAATGCTAGTATCAGAGTTTCGTTGTGCAAACCTATTCGCGTCTGACATTAAGGTCGAAGCCCTCTATTGGGCTTAGTCGCGAACTACCCGAGGAGGTCGTAGCAACGGAACAAAGCGTTGAATGAAGGTAAAAGTGCACAAAATATATGTTTTTCACGAATGACAGTTTACAAAGGTAAGCATAATGCTAAAAGATATTGTTCAGTTTTCACTTCAAGTTTTGTAATAAATAATTCTGTCGCAATACGACTTTTACCGTTGTTTGTTTACATTAGCTTACATGTGATTTGTATTAAATAGTTTCAGAAATGCCTTACATGTGTTCAAATCCTTGTTGCTGAAATACTTCGACAGCATTTTCCTATCACAAATTTCCTGAAAATAGTGAATTGAGGAAGCTATAGATGGGTTTAACTGGAATAAGACTTATAACAGAAAGCACTCTTTTGTACAGTGATCATTCAGATGCTAATGACCTCTGTTGTCGATCGTCTATAATTTACAGGATGGATGGATTGTGGATTGTAGACGCTCGACAACAGAGGTCATTAGCGTCTGACTATAATTTACAATTCATTCATTCATGCAGTGATCATTTTAACGGCAATGATTTTTTTCCGCGTCGTAAGTTCCTATTGCAACATTTGTGCTGACATAACAAAACATTTTTAGTGAAATTTAATTTCGATATTTTCAGCCAGACGCTAATGACCTCTGTTGTCGAGCGTCTATAATTCACAATTCATTCAAAAGTCGTATTACGACAGAATTATTTATTACAAAACTTCAAGTGAACACTGAACAGTATCTTTTAGCAATATGCTTACATTTGTATACTGTCATTCGTGAAAAACATATATTTTGTGCACTTTTACCTTCACTCAACGCTTTGTTCCGTTGCTACGACTTCCTCGGGTAGTTCGCGACTAAGCCCAATAGAGGGCTTCGACCTTAATGTCAGACGCGAATAAGCGCATATAATTTCAGCCACCATCTACCATACATGCTACCATCTAGAATCCCAGCTGCGTACTGCACATACCTTTAGGCGGCACTGCATCGACGATTTGAAGCCTTTCGGGTGAAGAACGAGTATTTTCATGAGACATGAATAATATTGAATGATCCATTTTCATGAGAGTAGTTCCTTCAAGTATCCACGAGAGGCAGCACTTATGGTAGGTACAAACATTATTTATTCCCCATTAGTGTCGTGTCATTTTGGAGTTATAACTTAATTATTTATTTAATTTGTTGATAATAATAATTTAATAATTAAGTTATACCACTCAAATGACACGACACTAATGGGCAATAAATAATGTTTGTACCTATCATAAGTGCTGCCTCTCGTGGATACTTGAAGGAACTACTCTCATGAAAATGGATTAGTCAATATTATTTACCACTAAAATGACACGACACTAATGAGGAATAATGTTTGTACCTACCACAAGTGCTGCTTCTCGTGGATAATTAAATGAACTACTCTCAGGAAAATGGCTCATTGAAAATGAAGCATATTTTTGGCGACCGCAATAGTTTGTGCTGTGACGCTTTATTTTAATAAAAAAATGAAAAAGTCTATCTCTTTCTAAAACCCATTTATAGTGTCGTTGCCATGCACAGTATGCAAATGCGATGCTTTTGTTTTTAATCTAAACTTTTCACATTGAAATAAACAAAAAAGTAAAGTAGTTTTGTGCTTTATTATGTCTCTATTAAAAAGTGTTTTTGTTGCAGAGCATTGTTGCGGTTTTTTTATACAGATTGTTTCACAAGCATTGTTTAAAATTTCAGTTGAAGCTGTCAGATTAGACATAGTTGATACCATGGTTGTGTTAACTCTCGGCGCGATGATTATTTATACAAATACTCAATAACGCACTTCTCAGTCAATAAAGAATGATTTATTAGCCCACCGTAGAACTTTGACATACGAAAGCACTTCTAATTTTAAGGGGAAAAAACTGTATATGAACTTCCACTTCACTACTAATAGACCGAGAGCTATAGTGACATTTTTTTGGTGCTATTTATTCAAGGGCTTATTTTTGTGAAAATTTGAAGGAGGCATATTAAAGTGCCCTGTGTAAGGGATTTTGCTAGACCGCCCCCAACATGTAACAAAAAGAATGGTCACAATTATTATTGCTTCAAGGCTGAAATTGTTTGTATATAGCTTGTCGGTGAACCATTAATGCCATTATAATATTTGCAGATCTATTGGTCAGTATTAAAGGGGTGGCAGATCACCCTAAACGTGTCATGTACTGATGTACCCGACGAAATTTATATTATTGGTTCAAGGTTCAAATTTTAATATGTTGTTCCGGCGACTGTTTTAAGCATATATTTCAATTTGCAGAACAAAATACCTTACTTGCCACTAGCGCTATATCTGATGAATGAAAATATGGTAGCCCCAAAAACGTCAAAGCCAACCCTGAATTTAGTGTTTATGTGCTAATCAAAATTCGACAGTTTAATTATTACCACCGAAAATCAAAACGCGATTTGTAATTTTTGAAATAATCGAGAAAATAATTAATCAATCATTGAAAACGTAACATATATTATCTGCTTCGAATTGCGGTTTAATTTCCCAGTTGCATTTTTCGAAAACATTTCCCCCTCTGCATATTATGATTGACATTTTGAATAATTCTGTATATTATCCCCATTATACAATAATCCCACTGACTATGTTCATTCGGGATCGTTTCCAAATCCTCCATAGCCTATTGTGGCCCTCACACAGAAATTCCGTAGAGCCACAGTGATATTAATCTGTTGCTTTCGCTTAGATTAAGCCGGGTTTATGGGACGCCATTTGGCGGATTGCTGTGACCATTATTATCGATGCCGTTACGACATATCGCAATGATCAATTACTGGGTCGTTCAAAGGGAAAATTGCGCCCGGGGGATAGCATTAATATAGTATAGGTAAAGAATATATTATTTTAAGAATATTTAAGAATATATTGATTTGTAATGTAGCTACTGTGCTGCAAATTTGAAATTGAATTTGTTGTAATACTGTGTGCAGGCTTGTTACTGGACATTATTTGTCTGTTAGCCTGCCAGATTTACAAATTAAAATAAAAAATAAAATAAAATAATAGAATCGTTCCTCTGTCAGAACCTACCAATCGCGCAGATGAGCTGCGCAAGTTGTGTTAAACTTGCAGAGCGATCAGGCACGCTCATACTGTTTTCTTATTGGTACTACCAATTAGGAAAAATATCTTCAAATAAAAGTTTTAGAACATAAAATTCTGCATCTAAATCATTAAACAAAATTTATTTTGCATGCTTTGTAACGGCAAATTTGATATGAAAATGTCAAAATTACCTCAAAAACAGATAGCGATAGCCATGCAACTTGAACAAAATGATGACGTTTAAGCTGTCAGAATAATTTTTAATCATTTTGTTCAAGTTCCATATGGTTATCGCTATCTGTTTTTGAGGTAATTTTGACATTTTCATATCAAATTTCTGCCGTTACAAAGCATGCAAAATTAATTTTGTTTAATGATTTAGATGTAGAATTTTATGTTCTAAAACTATTCGAAGATATTTTTCCTAAAATAATTAGGGAAACAGGAAATCGTAAAAGTTTGATTTTACGGATTAAATCCCTATTACCCGCAAAGCAATTCAGCACCCTGTGGAAAAAACAACGCTATAGCAAATATATCGTCTGCGCATGCACCGCTTTTCCCCAAAAACCATAGGGCTCTTCATTTTTACATGTCAAATATCCTACCAAAATTTGGTTTCGATCAGCTCAGTCGTTTGGCTTGTCTCGTGCTCACAGACAAACAGACTTTTTTCAAAAATATGTTTTTTGGACTCCAGTGACCTCGAAACGAAAAAATATTGTAAAATTGCGAAAAGCGAATTTCGACTCAAATTAGTACGATACATTTTTAGAGTGATAGGTCTCCAAGTCACTATATGAATAATAAGAAGTATTAGAAATACCTTGTATTTTTGGTGTCCGTCTTGTGACTTCATGTGTTGTTAACACGACGCCTTTTTAGCAACGAGTTGCCATCTTCAGATCTTGTTGTGTGTACTTCACAATCCACAACATAATAGACATGTGCTTAGCATCATAATATTATAACGTGTTACGAATACTCAATGTGTGTTTTATAAAAAATTAACCACACCTGAAGATGGCAACTCGTTACTGAAACGCGTCGTGTTAACAGCACATGAAGTCACAAGACGGACACCAAAATACAAGGTATTTCTAATACTTCTTATTATTCAAATTAGTACCATTCCCCACCTGTTGAGTTGGAATGGTAAAATAATTCATAAAACCATTGGTGTAAGAAAAACATTCTGTATAGAGATTTGAATAATCTGTGAATGTTAGTTTATCGCAACCCGACATTCATAGTGACAAAATTACCGTATTTTTCAAAAATGTTTAAATGTAATATGTGTGTTATTTCAATCATTGTTATTTATTATTTACAATACTTGCAACAATACATTGCAGTGCCCATGATCCCATGTGTGTACACTTTTAATTATACAACAATTTCTGTTTTATACATACGATACATTATCCCCATGAAACCTTTAATAGTGCAGCCCAAACAGGGTTGTAGCCGGAGATTAAAATTGAAAGAATGCGATTTTCTTGTATTGGATATGCAACCACATGAGAACAGGCGCGGATCCAGGTTTTGTTCAGGAGGGGGCAGTTTTTGTGAGAGTTTCCTATCTTCCAGAAGATTCGTTCTGATTTTGTGATTTGTGACTATTAATTATAAGCAGTTGTATACACACTGTAAGAAATGAGAAGGCCGATTACATAGATTATCGATGGTCCATTTGTAGCCAGCGATTAATCTGGTAATAGGCACACAAAGAGACAATGGCGTCGCAAACAGGTATCGCCTGCACATCGCGTAGATTCCATAAAAACACATTGCGCATGTGTGGTTACTAATTTTACATTAATTTATTTTGTATTCATCTATATTTTATATATGTAACTATACATTTTATTTTGTAATTTTTACACACTTTATTGGGATATTACACAAATTATGTAATTTTAATTTACTTTATGTAAAAATCACACATTTGTTTAACTTTACAGTAAAAGTCCAAGTTTTTATGAAGTTTTCTTTGTAAAAATAAATAATAATGTAAAATCACTTAGAAAATTGAGCGAATTCTACCTTAACTTTCAAAGTATTTTTACATCCATTTTTTACAGTGCATTATGCGGTATAGCGCCTCTATATTAACTTTTAACTCAGTGGTTTTTTAGAACGAACGTTATTTGACGAACATAAACTTTCTGAACGGAAAAGTTTACGTCTCGCAGAACCTCCTCTGATCTGCGACCCTGGTGCAAACACATATGCTACAACTGGGATTCATACATATAATTGTGTTTTTGAAGCATTCGTTTTTAGCTGCCGTGGCAACATCTGCTCGCTGCAACTTTGAATGCAGATAGTTTTAATTATATGGAAGGATAAAATATGCTATATGAAATTAGGGATGACGATGTACCCGGGTAGCATATTATGCACCCATATACTCTATTCTACTCGGGTGCTTGATCTTTAAAGCTTGGAACCCTAAATCGGCATTTATTTATTTACTCAACATACCTAGGGTTCAATTATAGAATTACCTATACCCAGCGTCGTAGCTAGTAGACTGAGGGTGATAATTTTTAGGTGTTATTTATTCAAGGCCTTATTTTTGTGAAGCTGTTGAGGGAGGCATATTAAAGTGCCCTGAGTAAGGGATTTTGCTAGATAGCGGTATGGGAGGAATGCAGACCGGCCCCCAACATGTAACAAAAAAATGCTCACAATTATTATTGCTTCAAGGCTGAAATTGTTTGTATAGCTTGTCGGTGATCCAATAATGCCATTATAATATTTGCAGATCGATTGGTCAGTACTAAAAGGGTGGCAGATCACCCCGAACGAGTCATGTACCCGACTAAATTTATATTATTAGTTTAAGGTTCAAATTTTAATATGTTGTTACGGCGACTGTTTTAAGCATATACATAATATATGCTTAAAACAGTCGCCGTAACAACATATTAAAATTTGAACCTTGAACTAATAATATAAATTTCGTCGGGTACATGACACGTTTAGGGTGATCTGCCACCTTTTTAATATTGACCAATCGATCTGCAAATATTATAATGGCATTATTGGGTCACCGACAAGCTATACAAACAATTTCAGCCTTGAAGCAATAATAATTGTGACCATTTTTTTACGATCTGTTTTATGAAGATCAAGCATTCATTTTTGTACTATATAGCTTGGAATAAAGTTAGACAGGTGTTTTGGTATATTTGACTAATCTCACCTTAAGAATATACCCCGAGTATTCATAAATAATTACACTAACTCGTTGAGAGACACGATCACCTTCAAAAGAAAGATTTATATTTGAGTCGTTAAATTAAAACCGCGATTATAACAGTGCGCACGCGCGTGATATTATGTAAGTCGATCCTTTTGAAATATCAGTAATACCAACCTTTGTATAATATAAAGCGTTGAAATACTGCGGTTTGTCGGTTTAATTCACTCCGTGCAGATATTATAAGGGAAATGGTTTAATTTAACGGTATAATGACTTTATCTCAAATGACTATATAGATACAGACGTACAACCAACTAGCATATGCTTTTATTAGTGTATTTGCCATAATATGGCACATACACTATTGGCGTCGGTCGGATGGCGGGACCTAGGGGTCGGACCAAAATTTCTCGACGTTTCATAGCCTCCTGAACACGTTGGCACCATTTTTGAAAATGTTTATATATATATGTGTATATATATATATATATATATATATATATATATATATATTTATATATTTATATATTTATATATATATTTATATATATATGTGTGTACACGATAACTCTCGACAGACTTAATCGATTGAAACGAAATTTGGTACAGACATTGGAACCCATCACCGCAAGAAGCCTATTTAAAATGGGCCCGATCGGACCATTTTCAGGGTTGTATTTAGGGGTTCCAAAAAGTTTTTGGGCCCAAAAATACCGAAAAATTTGTCAGAATCGTTTCAAAATTGAAATTTAACTCTTTAGTAAAGATTAAAATGTGCTGCTAAAATTTTAATAAAATCGGCCCGACAGGACCGGACTTTCAAATTTTATGAAAACACTAGTTTGTTGATACGGATTTACTTAGATATGGAAGGGTGTATTTAATTGGGTGTATTGATGAAATCCATGTCTAATATTGAAATTTAGAAAAATTTAATTATTTTAAGGGCTGTATTAAGGGGTTAAATTTTTTATTTTGTCAAAAAACAAACTTAAGTTTACATAATAATGCCACAATGCCTGTATTAGCAAATACACTATATTGTCGGCAGGGTTTGGCACTGCGACCCGAGTTTTTATATTATTAAAGTCGAATGGGCTATATCCAGATTTGTGGCCACTATGCAAAGTAGGTTATGATGAGCTGATACAGTTTTTAACGTGAATAACGTCTGTCTCTTGTGTTTTTAATGACCACCAACAGCTAAGGTTATTTGAGCCTAGCACCAATTCATATTTTCAATTCATTATTTTTTTTTAATAATAAATTGAAAATCCAATTGACACTTGTACCAGCTCTCGAGCTAGAACCCGGGAACTGGGGACTTGTAATAGAGGAACCATAGCAACGCCATGTAAACAACAGCATTGCTAAACGCTCGGCCATTTATCAAGCCCTAACGTCTGTCTCATACTGCGGGATGGCATTTTAGAAATATTAGATCTAACGGAAATAGAATAGAATAGAATTTTTATTCTGTAAGTTGTACAACAACATAGAACAAGTCAAAAAATAACACAAAAAATATATACATAAAAATGAAAAATAGTGTATACATGTTATGATTTACGAGTAGATGTAAATAAGACGTATTCACTCATATTATAAAAATTTTGAGAATTCAAAAATGTCACAAGCTTTTTTTTAAAAATTTTTAGCGGAAGGTTTTTTATATCATATGGTAGTTTGTTAAATATTTTTATAATGGAGTTCAATGGGCTCTTGAGGACATTGGATATGGGTGTTAATAGTGGGAAGTGGTTAACATGTGAAAATAATGAATATATATAAATATTGGATAACAATGTAAAATATAAAAAAATAAAATTACAATTACTTATTTTATTATATTTTACGAATATTTTATTTAATAAGATAAATAAAAGGGGATATGGTAAAAATACCTGCTCCGTTTCAAAAGCTTCAGCATATGAAGAGTGGTAACATTTCTGGAAAGAAACTACTATAGAAAAGGGTTGCTATTTATTTGCGTCACAGCCAGTTCCATGGTTTCAACACTACAATAGGAACAGAAAGAATATAATTATTAGAATTAGTCTAGTAGACCGAGAGCTAGTGACAATTTTTTGGTCTTATTTATTCAAGGCCTTATTTTTGTGAAGATGTTGAGGGAGGCATATTAATGTGCCCTGAGTAAGGGATTTTGCTAGATAGCGGTATGGGAGGGATTCAGACCGCCCCCAACATGTAACAAAAAAAATGCTCACAATTATTATTGCTTCAAGGCTGAAATTGTTTGTATAGTTTGTCGGTGACCCAATAATGCCATTATAATATTTGCAGATCGATTGTTCAGTATTAAAGGGGTGGCAGATCACTCTAAACGTGTCATGTACCCGACGAAATTTATATTATTAGTTCAAGGTTCAAATTTTTTTTTGTTACGGCGACTGTTTTAAGCACATATTTCAATTTGCAGAACAAAATGTCGGTATTAACCCCCTTGCAGAATGATATAAACACCTAGGCAAACAAGTTTCCCTCTAAGAAAGGGGGTTAATACTTACATTTTGTTCCGCAAATTGAAATATATTCCAATACTTATATTATTCCAATCCAACTTTTATTAAAAACTTTGTTTTCGCTCAAGACATTCTTAGTAATTCACTCTGTATAGCTACCTCCCATTCCAAAGGATTTACGCCGCCAATGCGGAAAACTGCGACGTTCACGCGAGCAGATTTATTGCGTGTCTATATCTGTCTGTCGGTAGAATAATAGCTCTCGCCGTCACTGTTTTCTATGCGTGAAAAGCAAATCATTTGAAAATTTTCAAGTAAATGTATTTCAAATATCAGTAAAATTATTCACAATCCCCTAGGGCCTAGAGTAAAAAATGTTTCGGATGTTTAATCAAAAATTGGTAGTGAAAAAAATGTTTTTATTATTTGTTTGTATAGTTAAGTAGATTATGTTGTTCGTTATTCCATTAATTATTGTGTTCCAATTTTTTTTTTTTGTATTTTACAAATAATAAAATTTTGAGGTCGACGCCAATGGTTCCGCGATGCTGGCACCTCATATATGGAATTTAAAAAAACCAATTATACCATCTGAAAGGTCGGACAATGACCATAAAAGGTTAATTAATCTCATTAATTGGTCAGCGGTAGAAAATTTTTTATCGTTTGTTTAAGTTTTTCAAGGTCATTGACAAATGTTAGCACCCCATTTCTTATGAAAAAATTCACAGATTTCGCAATCTTTGCAACCATGTAGGACATTGGAAATGATAACAGCATATATGAAACATAATTAACTGTTTATTATACACACAATATTTATCAATGCACTGTTTAGTTTTGTCAGGAATAACCCTATTATTCTTCTGTTATATACGCGTTCACTTTTGCTTGATTACTTAACTTTTAAATGGATTTTTCTACAGTATTTATTAACATTTGCTCAAAAATAACACCGCAGATCGTCGCAAATACCTGTCAATTAACTAGACATGATATAAAACACATTTCTAAAAAATTGCACTTGTTCAATTTTGCATGATTGCTCCTCACTTGATCGCGACACCGTTGTCTTTTGGCCTTGAACGAAAACTCGTAACTCTGCTCCCATATACGAACATAAACATTTCCAATGTTAAAAGAAAATAAAAACTGTATTCGATAGATAATTATCTGCTGATAATTGGTCAACTAAAATAAATAATTGGTCAGATCAATTTTATTGAAAAAAAAATTAAGTTTCGTCAATAATTAAATGTACTCTCTGACGTCACAATGTATAATATTTCGTATACTTATGTGTAAATATAATATTCTGTTCTGACCTCCATATTATATTTTGTTAAAAAGTTATTTTTAAATCGAGGCAGAAATAGCAAACAGCTCTATTGTAACTATAACGATGTACTTTCCAGAGATAGGAAGAAATAATGCACCTATTTTGTGAGCTGTCAAAATGTCAATTACCAGTGGCATGTGATGTATGCTGAAATCTAAAAAAAAATTGCTATCTCTATAACGCGGGTACAGACAGACGGCGTGAATACCGTTAAACACAAACATGGAAAGAAATAAATCCACTTTTATTTATCTTATAAAATCAAATGTTCGTAAAATATAATAAATGAAATAATTATAATTTTATTTTCTTTATATTATATTTTAAATTGTTATCCAATACCTAAGTATATATTAAAAAAAATAAAAACAGTAGATGCGGACTCTAGGGACCTCAAAACGTCCAGATATGTCAAAATTTTTCATTCGCAAAATCGAACTCATTACAATAACTTCCAATAAGAAGTTAATAATAAACAATTAAATGAATGCATAATGACTGCAAACAGTATATGAACACCTATTGAAAGAACAATGACTCAGTCCGCCGCGATAAAGGAAAGTTTAGGGTTAGAATCCCTACGGTGACATAGGTTTGAATTAATGAATTTTTCCTGATTACAGCATTGTTCTTACAATAGGTGTTCATATACTGTTTGCAGTCATTATGCATTCATTTAATTGTGTATTTACGCACGACGTCCGTGTTAAAATTTGTATTTATTGTTAATAATAAAGTCTTTGGGGCTCGAACCTGGGCTTTGCATTTGTACCTGTCGGCAGACTCGTACTTTACCATATAGCCACACTGGCTTACTACATCTGACACCTTGACATCGTTATACGTGTTTCACATGTCAACCACTTCTCCTGTTTCCGTTACAATTGCAGATATTTCTAAAATGCCTTTCCAGTGAGACATTTACACGTTATTCACGTCAAAATAAACCATTAAATTGCTTGAAGAATGAAAGCAGTAAGTTTAACAAGTAGACCGCAAAGTCTTGGTTTTGCTAGTACATTGACCATGGCTTTTGGATACCGTGCTCGAGGCTAAAGATCGAAGGTTGCTTGGATTAAATTATAATTGCTAGAGAAGGCGTCAAATTATAATATAGGTGTGAACGATATAGCTAAGAGCTAGTGGCAGGCATACTTACAGTAAAGTCATCAAGGTTCATATTGACTAGGTGTAATTTATTCAAGGCCTTATTTTTGTGAAGATATTGAGGGAGGCATATTAAAGTGCCCTGAGTAAAGGATTTTTCTAGATAGCGGTTAGGGAGGGATGCAGACCGCCTCCAACATGTAACAAAAAAATGATCACAATTATTATTGCTTCAAGACTGAAATTATTTGTATAGCTTGTCGGTGACCCAATAACGCCATTATAATATTTGCGGATCGATTGGTCAGTATTAAAGGGGTGGCAGATTACCTTAAATGTGTCATTTACCCGACGAAATTTATATTATTAGTTCAAGGTTCAAATTTTATTATGTTGTTACGGCGACTGTTTTAAGCATATATTTCAATTTGCAGAACAAAATGTCGGTATTAACCCCCTCTCTTAGAGGGAAATTTGCTCGCCTAGGTGTTTAGATCGTTCTGCAGAGGGGTTAATACCGACATTTTGTTCTGAAAATTGAAATGTATGCTTAAAACAGTGGCCGTAACAACATTAAAATTTGAACCTTGAACTAATAATTTAAATTTCGTCAGGTACATGACACGTTTAGGGTGATCTGCCACCCCTTTAATACCTAAAATGCAACGCTGCCTCCCGTACTATAAGGAAACAAGAGAACAAAATCCATGTTAAACGCATAATATACAGGTTTTTTTTGAAGTTGTATAAAAACGAAAATAAAAAATAACATGTGGTGGAAGTCCCGGTATTGGTGCTGGGAGAACGTGTCTCCAAATGTGGTTTTTTTCGCTGTCGTGTCTTAAGATGTCCCCGGTCGAATTGTATAACTTTGCGGCATTGACCACTTACAAACTGGCGTTTCAGATCACTAACTAGAATCACTGTTTGCCGGACGTATGTAGTTTTTACGTAAGTTAATTCTGTAGTGCGTAGTTATACCTAAGTAAACTAAATTTTACTGTGTAACGCAGTACACATTTTTTTAAGTAAAACTTCTTAAGCGACGTTGACTTACCGATTTGAGGACTAAAAAGCCAGATGAAACGGAAGTGTTTACGGGCGTAACCAATATCAACGCTATAAATAAATCACTTGTAAGGTGTAGTATACAAGGCCGGAAATGTCAAATGTCAGAGAAAGAGAGAAACGATTTTCTCGTAATATTTTTAAATATTTTTGTAGTTTGTTTATACTGTTTCCATAACAAGACTTTAAAGAAAAGAATATTCAATCTGGTTCCAAATGAAATAAAAAATATAGCGAGTTTTCCACTGTTTAAGAAAAAATTGAAGGCTTTCCTTGTTGATAAATATTTTTATTAACCGACTTCAAAAAAGGAGGTGGTTCTCAATTCGGTTGTAATTTTTTTTTTTTTTATGTTTGTTACCTCATAACTCAGTCATTTATAAACCGATTTTGAAATTTTTTTTTATTTGAAAGGATATACGTTCAGATTGGTCCCATAGAAATTTCATCAAAATCGGTTCAGTAGTTCAGCTGATTTTAATAAAAGTGAGTAACGGCGTATGATTTTTTAAGGTAAATGTCACTTTTTGACATATCAGACAGCGTAAGAAAGTCGGTTTAATAAAAGTGAGTAACGGCGTGTGATTCTTTTAAAGTAAATGTCACTTTTTGACATTAAAAAGTAAAAAATAAAAAACTTTTTAACAAAAAATAAACCTCCTTCAAAAAACCACTAAAAAGAGGAAAATAATGAAATTTTGAGGTCTGTGCCAATTTAATAAAATATGAAGTTGGTTAAAAAGCAGATATTAATCACTATACTATACTTTTTAACCGACTTCATATTTTATTAAATTACTACAGACCTCAAAATTTCATTATTTTCCCCTTTTTAGTGGTTTTTTAAAGGAGGTTTTTTTTTTGTTAAAAAGTTTTTTTTGCTTAAATGATTATTTTAACATGTAACCATTTATAATGTTTCTGTATGTATATTATGTTTTTATATTAATTGTAATTGTATCTGACTTCTCCTATGCAATTTCTCTTTTGCCTCTGCAGGAGTAATAAACAATTTGAATTTGAAATTAGTATAATATAGATTTTATTTCGATCGTATGTGTCGGTTTCTCCGGTCATCATAAATGAAAAGAGGTCGTAGAGATTTTATCCGAATTCTGAATTTTATATCAGCGTGAAAATCTTGTGCTCTTCATTAATATTAAACCTCTTTGACAGACCCCAATGATAGGGATAGCGGTCGACGGTGCAACGGCGTCGTGTGGACATATCGAACGTGTTTTGACCTTGGCAACCTGAAAGCAGGACGCACGTCACCGGCTTATGTTTTAAGCTTGTCCGTCTCTTTCTCATGACATGTGATGAATTTATTTGCGGTAAGATCCGCGATTGGCGCGCGCTTCTTCGTGTGCGTGCTCGTGAGTGGGTGTGTGTGTGAAAAATGTCTAGGGATCAAACCAAGAGGAGACCCGAACAAACACGAAGTACCTTTTGCGTAACAGTTTACAGATTAATATGCTACTTGTTACACCATAAAAGCAGCTCTATGACAAACAGCTTCGATGGAAAAGCTGGTAGCGTGGCTGCTTCGTACGCAGAAGGTTGCTGGTTCGATTCCGGTCAACATCACAATTTTTTTTTGTTTTTGTACAATATCTATTCCTATTCTACTTGATATTTATTTATATACTTTTTCTATTCTTTTTTATATTATCTATTAATTATTTTTTTATCATATTATAGCGGGATGTGCATTTTAGGCTTTGATTTTTTAGACGAACCATTGCGGGGGACAGTATCTCGCAGGGGGGGTGTTGTGCGAAGGCATTTTTGCAGGGTGAAGACGGGTGGGTGCAGGGACGGTTTCCCAAAAAACTTACGTGGGTTTTTTTTTTCATGATGAAAAGGTGATGGGATGCAGAGAGAGTTTCTCAAAAAACGTACGCGGGTGAAAATTTCCAAGACACCGTGCGAGCAATCGTGCATCTTCGGGTTCCTCATGGTTTGATCCCTAGACTCTTGTGTGTGTGAGTGTGTGTGTGAGTGTGCGTGTGTACACGAGTCATTGAACAACCAAACCGACCGACCGCTATCATTTCCATGTCATGTTAGTCGTCCCGATTGCCGTCAGAACTTACAAGTGTGTAGATATTTACACGTCACTGGGCAGTGAACGAAATTTGGAACGCGGACAAGTTTCGTTGATGCCTTCAAAAATCAATACATACTAATGCATTAATAAATTCTTCAGGATCTTGTATACCTTGACACTTATAGCGTGATGTCTTCTCATGCATATCAAGTTTTCATCCTGCAAAAAAAAGTTTTAAGGGTAGTCTCTACCGGAAGTTACTTTTTGAATACTTCATCTCAAATCCTTTCCCCTCGCCTAAAAACGGCGTTATTTTTAATAGTGTTGCCGTCTAGACAAGACAAGACAAGACTTTCAAAGTCTTGTCTTGAAATATCAAGACAAGACTTCACTTAAGTCTTGTCTTGAAATATCAAGACTTCACTAACTCTAAGTCGAGATTAAAAAACTCTTGTCTTGTCTAATATCAAGACTCTAGATTATTTTCAAGAGTCTAGATTAAGCGAGTGATTTACTTTACCTACTACTACTTAAAGCTGGGAGTTTCGGGTTCAAGTCCCGACAGTGGTTTATCTAGACTCTTGAAAATTGTCTAGAGTTTTGGCAACAGTCTTGGTCTAGATAAAGCAATTCTTGTCTAGACAAGACTTTTGCAAGTCTTGTCTTGAAAATCTAGACGAGACCAAACAAGAGTCTAGAAAGTTTAGATCTAGACGGCGACACTAATTTTTAGAGCTAAACGGTTCGGGTAAACGGCAAATGAAGGATACCAAGAATCACACTACACGATCCAACAGGCGAAAAATTGAAAAATATTTTCCTGGAAAAACATACATCTTTCACACGTAGCCAAAACTTTTTTTTCAAAAAATTTGCCTGTAGGATGTGTAGTCTGATTCTTGATCCTAGAGCGGTAACCATTTTTAGCCGAGGGGAAAGGACACCGCTGTGTGTGTTTTACATTATTACACGACGTATCGACTTGGGAACCGACTTGCTAAACGCTTCGGTTAAAACCGCCGTGTCTGCCTGTACCCTTATTAATTGTTATTAAAACCGCGTTTATAAAAATGGATCGCCAATGTGAATACCTATAACCTACTCGGGAAAAATTATTACGTGATTTTTTTTGGTGTTCGTGGTGCCAAATAAGTCGCCGTATAGTTAAAAATTTCGGAAATAGCCGGTATTGGGGAACTGAAAATCCTCGACTGATCCATCAGTGACCAGGGCTTGAGAATAGCCGAGCGTGTAGCTGTGCTATTGTTTACATGGCGTTGCTATGGTTCCTCTATTCCCGGGTTGTAGCCCGAAAGCTGGTAAAAGTGTCAATTGGATTTTCAATTTATTTAAAAAAAATAATGAATTGAAAATATGAATTGGTGCTAGACCCAAATAACCTTAGCTGTTGGTGGTCTTTAAAACACACAATCCATCAGTGACCTCTGTATACCCTCGTAAAGTAACTGTATGGTGCGCAATTTGGGCTGGAAAATGGAAGAAAGAAATGTTATTGTAATTTTATTTCTTGAATGACAGATGACCTTTCTGAACATACAAAACCTATACCCTACCAAGCTATAATCATGTAAATAATTTCTAAATATAAGTACGTATCGATTCCTTTACAGCAACTGACCTCAAGCTAGTGATGCGCGATTACGAGATGTTTTAGTCTATTATCTCGATTGTTCAAACATCTCGATGACTCTCGATGGTTATCACTTGGACTCGATTGTTGTTGTTTCATAGTTCACCGAGGCCAAGTCACATAGTACTGAATCGTACACTGTCGAGAGCCACATGATATATAATCGTTCATCATTCAACAACTATGGTCGAGTCGATGGTCGATTGTGCAGTAATTGTGTAATATGAATTCAATAGTGAAGAGATCACAGAGTAGTGAGTACCGACTGAACAGTGTGAGCAGTAAACAATCAACGAGTCGCGTGAACGTCAGTCGACTAGCATATAACCTTGAATCGCGATTATATGTAGGTATTCTCATTCGCGGCTATTGTTATAACCTGTGTGGCAAATAATCGACCATTCGATTGTAAAATCAAACTCCGAGTCGATTGTGAACTCGACTGTTATTATGAACGATTACAATTGTTTCGATTGTAAAAACATCTCGTATTCGCCCATCACTACCTCAAGCTGGGAAAAATATTGATTTATTTTCGAATCATTTCATATGTTAAAAGATTGTGTATTAAATGTTGACGCATGCGCAGAATAATTTCTCTGTGTATACACGATTATTTCGTATAATGATAATAAAACTATACACAATAGAATTTTGTATTGTTTGCTATGTTTTTGTTGATTTTAGACTTGAAATGTGTCTCCTTAGAGAATAAACATTCTACCTACATAATGTGATGTGTATTTTCAAAATATATATATCATACTTTTACCTTTACTCGCGGATTCGAGTAAATGTTGATTTTGACAGCAACCATGGCTTGGAAAAGAATAGCCGAGCGTGTAGCAAAGCTGTTGTTTAAATGGCGTTGCTATGGTTACTCTATTACAAGTCCCCCCCAGGGGGAACATTGGGATGTAGTTGTTATCGAAATTCCATTCCAATGTTCTTTGGGAATTAGCGCTCCCAGGGACCCGAGCTTGTACCAGTCGGTTTGTGTATGCCGGCTGGCGGATTTTAATACACAAATATGTTATTAATTGTTGTGTTGAAGACGCTAATGACCTGAGTTGTCGACGCGTCTATAATCTACAATAATAATAATAATAATAATAATATTACAAGTCCCCAGTTCCCGGGTTCTAGCCCGAGAGCTGGTAAAAGTGTAAATTGAATTTTCAATTTATTATTAAAAAAGAAATAATGAATTGAAAATATGAATTGGTGCTAGGCCCAAATAATATTAGCTGTTGGTGGTCTTTAAAATACAATTTAATTTTTTCGATAGCAACCATATTTTAACCAAAAACGATGTTATATTATATAGTGTCGCCATGCAACGTTAAAAAATCGTGACTAGTTCTTGAAGTTGACGATGCTAACGAACCTATAACTTATATTTGGTTTAAGTTAAATAGTTACTATATAATATACTGTTACAAAACTGTTTTCTGAGTTGGCGGAATAAATATTTATTTACAATAATTAAAAACACAATGATAATGAACGCAACAACGAAAAGTCAATTCTAACAATCAACAATATCTAAACAGTAATTACAAAGCAAAACAAAACAACTATATACCAGGACTATTTATTTCTAGTTATTTATGTTTCAAATATTTATATTCACTGTATTTATATCAGACGCACTATTTGTCGCTCAGTATTCTCCATTGACTGATACCCTCACTCACTCGTACTGCTGTTTGTATATGCTGCGTGCCGTAAGCCTATAGTGCGTTCTCGCTTTCTCTAGAGCTTTCGTGCAGGTACCAGTTATTACAGTAAGCGGACCCCCGTTTCTCAGAACGCTTGCCTGCCGGTTATATACAGGGTGATCCGTAACAATACGCTTTGTATTATTTAATATGAAAATCAGTTATACTTAATTTTTTTAATCTTGTTTTTTTTCCACTATGACAGATTATCAATATTTTACTAAAAATTTTGTATTTTCTTGATTTGAACCCGTCTGTCAATTCACATTACAGCAGCTCGATATTACTACAAAATGGCGAAGAAAAAAATACATTCAAAAATATGACATAATATTGTAGATACACTTGGAATGATTGACAGTCAATTTATACTTGATACCATAATATCAATACGAAATAGTAGCGGGACGGGGACCCTACCTGTTTGTATTTTTTTCTTGCAAGGTTTTCAGAATAAAAGATTCAAAATGGTAATAATAGATAAACATTATCAAATAATACACTCATGGACAAAATTTTCGAATATTTTTAAATAATATTAGGTAATAATATTAATAATTTAAAATTATTTTCACAAATAACAAAAAATATTTGATAATTTTGTCTATGAATATATAAAAAAATAAAACACATTTAATTAATTCCACTTGTTTATTTCTTTGAACTTTGTTTATAAAAACAAAAAAATAACAAGCCGTGAGGCGGGTCGTTTATTAGGACTAAAGTGCGACCCTTGAGGTCCACACTACGAACTTCCCAGTTTGATAAATATTTAATATTATTAATAAAAAAATTAGAAATTACACAGAAAAGTAATCATTTTAATCATTAAAACATAATTATTATTTATTTTTAACAATAAATTAAAAAAACGGCTGAACCGATTTTTATAAAATTTACTTTTTTGCAGTCGTTTTATGTAAACAAAAAAAAAACGGCTTGACCGATTTTGATAAAATTTCTTTCGGGTCTTGTTGATGTTAATATATGCTTCTATTTGCACCCTAACAAAGTCGATATCATTTTTTATTCGCGAGATTTCGTGTTAAATCCACTTTTGGCCGTCTTTTTCTTTAAACAAAAAAAAACTGCTGAGCCGATTTGGATAAAATTTCTTTCGGATCAAAATGACGTTAGCACGCCTCGATTGACACCCTTACGAAGTCGATATAATTTTTTATTCGCGAGGTATTGTGTAAAATCTACTTTTTTGGAGTCTATTTGGTTAAGAAAACAGAACGGCTGGACCGATTTTGAAAAAATTTCTTTCAGATCATATTTACGTTAATACGCGTCGATTGGCACCCTAATGTAGTCGATATCATTTTTCATTCTCGAGATTTCGTCTTAGAAAGAAGTGATAACGTACGTACACTTTTCAAAAATAGTGTAGTGACCTTGAAACACAAAAATTTGTTAAAAATTTTGATTTCGATTTTCGGACCTATTACAATAACTTCCAATGGGAAGTTCGACATTGCGTTTCGGGAGGATTCGGTTCGGGATATTTCAATTATTTGTACAACAGCTGAAGCTGTTATTGAATTTCTTTGTTGGGTTTGTTGGTTTAGACTGTGCAAAACACTCACTTTTAACCCCCTTGGGAGTTGAATTTCGAGAAATCCCTTCAATTATTGAGAGCTTATACGTCACAAAAGGAACATACTGTATAAATTTCAAGTTTATATAGCTTCAGCAATTTAGCCTGGACGTCGATTAGTCAAAAAACCCTACACCCCCGTTTTAACCCCTTAGGATTTAAGTAACAATTACAAATAGTAGCCTAGATTACTCTTGACAACCTCCTGTTCATGTCTGTAAAGTTCCATTGGTGGTCTTTAAAACACAATTTTTTTGTAAAGTTCCATTGAAATCAGTTCAGTCGTTTCGAAGATTAGCCCGTACTGACAGCCAGACAGACACACTTAAATTTTGTTTCTATTCAATTCAATTTCAATTTATATTGTATTTATATGTATAGATTATTTTTTTTCATAACTGTTTTCTATTTACATTTTAAATGCATAAATTAGTCAAGAATGTGTACGTAGTATTTTAAAAGTAAGTACCTACCATTTCTTTTGGACAGATAAATGCTTTTTTGAGACTGCAGTACTTTATCTTTGAGATGAGAATTTATGAATTAATAAAAATAAATATTTTACGAATAATAAATATATATTTAAAACGGGGAATCAGCGCACAGATGGTCCAAAATGCGGACACACGGTGTTTTATGCGGTAAAATTTATTATTTACAATAAACAGGCAGACTTGAAGCGGTTCACCACTGCTACTTAAAGGCGGATTTACACAAGCTTAAAACTTCAGCCTGGTATGGACATGGAACAATAATATAGTGCAACAAATCCTGTCTACATTTCCGCAGGATTGTGGTCATTGGAGACAGCTGGTCAACGTACAGATATTTGTAGAAGCATTGCTGGTGCCAAAAAACTTTGGTAAATGTTTATCAGCGTACATTGATGAATTGTGACTTTCGAAAAACAGTTCCAAAGACGGAACGAACATGGAGAACATTTTATTGAGTGAACAAGTAGCCGAGAAACATGTCGCACATGTCCGAGGAACGATCTCGTTCCATTGCTTCACTGGCACCTTTGCATTCAGTGCCAACATGGATTTTTTTATAAGATTGGAGCAATTAATGATTAGATTTGTTTTTTTAAATAAGAACGTATTAGTTACCTTATGCTCGGTTGCAGAAAGCATTGTCAAAACATCTGATTTGACAATTACCTTAGATCACATATATTTCTCGTTAAGAAAAGCATTGTATAGAATCTTTAATCGATACTGCTCGAAAAATAATCGATCGATTGAAACGATATTTTTTTTAAACTGTGTATTAGGTTAAGTTGTAAAATAGCTTTATAAGCTGAACTTTGCCTTGTAGTGTTAACTAATAAAAAAATATTATTATTATACATGTATTTAACATCGTTTTTTGTACAATTACCATTTCGAAACAACATTTTTCTACGCATTTTGATAAAAATTCAGCTTTAAAAGCGATCTTTTTCTATGTAGATCAATCATTTATTTTTCTGTGAGTACAGTCTAATGTTCTACATGACAGAGAATTTGACGACACTAGACTGTTCCTGCATGTATAAAATCTGTAATTACATGATCACAATGTAAGATCATTGTCAATTCAGATTTCTTAACAATGCTTTCTGCAACCCAGCGTTAGTCTGTCTGATAAGTATCTTAAAGAGTAAACTAAATGAAATACTATACAAATGACAATATAGCATATAATGATAGGTATAGTGTAAATCAGCCTTTAAACTCAGCCCCAAACTGAGTTGATAATATAAAGTAGATATTAGTGTAGCAAGTACTGTTTAAAGAAGAAATTGTTTGCTAGTATTTGATTTGTTTACTGGCATTGACACATTTTATTTGTTCAAAGGCAACAAACACATTAAATTTGGAAACTATTTCTTCTTATGGTAGTTGCTTGAAATCACTCAACACTATAGAGTATAGACAATAGATTAAAACGTACATGCCACGATTTCCGAGACGGAAAGAACCGTAGATATAGAAATCTGGAGATGTAGTACAAGCGAGTGGTGTGGTTGCTGTTGAGGGAGGGGGAGCGGTGAGGAAGCAAGTGTGTCCGCATTCTATTGGTTGCTTCAGTTGCGCAAGCGCTGTACAGACAATTGAACATGCGCAAAGACGCGGACGACTGCATCTGGCGCAATTGAGCATGCCAATAGAACGTGTGCACATGCATGGCATGGTCATGTTCATAAGACAGGCATGCACCCTCCATCTATGGAGGAGATGGCTGAGTAATGAGTATGGTACAGAGACTATACTGAATCAAAGGTTGAATTTCAGTATAATATTTTACAGTGTACGCAGCGGAAGACAGGAAGACAAAAATTGTGCGCAAGACTGTAGCGCTAAGACTAAGTAATACTACATGTAGTCAAGTTCTAAAATTTAAGATAGTGAGTCATGCATAGTTCGTAACAAGGTAAATAGAGCGGAAAGCAATGAAACAGTGTAAGCATGTATACGCGTCCCATGCAACTGTGCCGCTTATATAAATAGTGAAGTAATAAGTGCATTTTGATTGACAAACAGAAACAAAGTGCTTTGTTTATGATACAATTTCCAAGACATTCCGTCTGATACATAAAATCAGTGCGTTTATGAAATTCCCTTATATAGCTCACTCTTACAAATATGCAAATCATTAGGGCTTGAGAATGGCCGAGCGTGTAGCAATGCTGTTGTTTATACATGGCGTTGCTATGGTTCCTCTATTACAAGTCCCCAGTTCCCGGGTTCTAGCCCGAGAGCTGGTAAAAGTGTCAATTAGATTTTCAATTTATTATTAAAAAAAAATAAATAATGAATTGAAAATATGAATTAGTGCTAGGCCCAAATAACCTTAGCTGTTGGTGGTTTTTAAAAAACGATTTATTTTTTTTTGTAAATTTATATTCAAACATGCTCGCTCTCGTTATATTCGTATGGGCAAGTCGTAGATTTCCAACCTGTATATGTATTATGAAAATTAAAATGGAATATTAAAATGAATGAAAAGTTTCTCATCTTCTTCCTATTATTTTTTGCTCAGTAATGAGCGCAAGGAAGTAATATGGTGTACACCGAACACACGCGACACCTACACTAGAAAAATGGAAAGCGCATTACTTTATGTATTCACACGAGACTACGTGCTTGAAAAACGATACATGGAGAAATATTGTGCTGCACCGGTACTGAATTTTCCTACGTCTTATCAAATTATTGACTCTATATTAATTTCATGATAGGTACTTTTATAGTTTCATATTAAGTAATAAAAAACTTTTTAACAAAAAAAAAGTCAAGAGGTGTCATGGGACACCCGACAGAAGCTATGCTTTTTATACGCATTGTATATAAAACCGAATTTATCAAAGCTATAGACAATATAATTGAAAAGTTATTATTTGACCGCCATTTTGAAATCTGATGCAATTTTATTTTTTTGTGTCCTATAAAACTCTTAAATATCAATTTTCAAAAAGATCGAATAATTTTTACAAAAGTACATATGGCCGCCATTTTGAAATCTGCCGCCATTTTATTTTTTTGTGTCCTATAAAACTCCTAAATATCAATTTTTAAAAAGATTGGATAATTTTTACAAAAGTACATATGGCCGCCATTTTAAATCTGACGCCATTTTATTTTTTTATGTTCTATAAAACTCACTGCGCGTGCGCCAGTATATTACTTTCACCGCTGGCCATAGCTATAGATATACTTTTAATAACATGAGCGTGAGGCGAATCTAAAAGTTTACCCCCTGCCAGAAATCGTCTAACGCGCCTATAGAAGCATAGCTTCAAAAACCTCCTTCAAAAAAGCCACTAAAAAGAGGAATATAATAAAATTTTGAGGTCGGCGCCAATTTAATTAAAAATAGGCTTGGCCAATTCATATTTTTAATTTAAGTATTATTTTCTAATAATAAATCAAAAATTCAATTGACACTTTTACCAGCTCTCGGATTAGAACCTGAAAACTGGGGGCTTATAATAGATGATATTACAAGCCCCCAGTTCCCAGGTTAACCTTAGGTGTTTGTGGCTCTAAAAATCGTTTGGTTGTTTCTTTTAGTTTTGAAATTTTGACATTATCACCCATTTTCGTAGCGCTTGAATGTTCCCTGGTTATACAGTCCCGGTTTCAAAGACATATCCACACGTCAAGAACGCCTCTTATTTTGAGTACATTTTGACCAGTTGTAGTTTTGAACCGAGACAACAATATTACAGAACAGAGTGTAATTCGGCAGGGATTATGCCTGAAATGAAAATCAAGTATCTGTTATACATACAGATGTTCTATATAGGTAGTAGGTACCCAGCTACACCTACTTTGTCGCCGTGACGTATGGAAGGTACAAGGTATAGCAGGTGCTTCGTTCCATAACTTTATGTTCCAACATGCTGTACGGTACCTACACAGTAGGTAGTAGGTACTACCAAGATAATAATATTAATAATATACATAAAGCTGGCCTATATATTAAGTAAAGATACGATTAAATTATATGAACTCAGTGTTTTGCCAAAACTGTAATTTTTTGAAGTGAAAACTTCCTTAAGGTACGTGCAGTACGCAGCTGGCATTCTAGATGGTGGCATGTATGGTAGATGGTGACTTATAGGTTTGCACATTATTACGAAGCTTTGATACCAGTGATACAAGCTTAAGTCGCGTTTGAAATGTCAGATAGCGAAGACGAATATTTGTGTTCTTCTGCTACAAAGTGGTATATTTTAAATACAAATTTGGGTGGGAGCTATCATGTCCACCCTATTAATAGAAAACGATCTAAACATGGTGAGTTTCATCATTTATACCAAGAATTAAAATTTTACCCAAACCGGTTTTTTGAATATTTACGTATGGAACCGAACACTTTTAAATACATCTTAGAAAAAACTCAAAACAAATTAAATAAAAACTGATAACATTTCACTTATTAAACTAGTCACATCCATTGCGAAACTTGTAACGGCCATTTGACAGTTGTCACACGTTGATTGTAGTAGTCAGCGCGCTGAAAGAATGGTGAGATATATTCTTGTATCTTTAATTAAAGGAATGTATTTTTTTCCGAAAACTTTCAATGAATTTTCATTAGATAAATATTTCTTTCAAAATCGGTTAAACCAACATATCTAAAAACAAAGAGTCGAATAATCGGGACTTTAGTGTATTTAAACGTGTTTTTTTCGATTGTAAAAAATTTTCAAAAACGAAGTTACGCGGTTTGTGCGAGGAAGCGATAATTAAAATTTATTTCATTTTGGAATTATTCTGTTATTCATATCACGCTAAGTAATTAAACCAGATGTCGCTTTTATGTTTCAATTTTAATGAAAATGTCCACATTATTGGTCTAACAACAGAAGACTCGGATATTAATTAATTATCCTTTGTTTTAACTAGTTCTTGATGTATAAATTAATTGAGTATTTGTCTGTTTAAAACAAACATTTCTCTGTATACATTCTTACATAATATAAAAAATGAATTGTTACATAGTCTCGTTCGTTAGTCAATCACTCGAAATCGACTTAACCGATTTGAAAAATTCTTTCACTGTTTGAAATCGTACTTCTTCGCGAATGACCAGGGACGTAGCTAGCATTTATTTTTGCATGGGCCGGGGTTGAACCACACTGATGTAGATCTTCTACCCCCAAGACGCCTTGAGTTCCGTAAAAATGATAATGTTAAACCACAAGCATTTAGCCCCAATAACAAATTGTCTTCTTGAGGGGGAGATGGTTATGTACGGCGAGCAATTTGAAAATGCAAATTTATAATAACGAAGCGCGTTAGAACAACACAATTTATGGAAGCAACAAAATTTGAAGTCGATGCTTTTTCCAAGTCTTCATGGTTTCCGGGCTTGTAGGCCGTGGTCCGGTGATATTTCTACCTGACGTTTCGTCTACAACTGCGGTAGACATTCTCAAAGGCGATGTGGCAGCGGTCGAAGTGTCCTCCTTGGCGGCTCACAGGTCAGTGTCAGTGTCGCCTTTGAGAATGTCTACCGCAGTTGTAGACGAAACGTCAGGTAGAAATACCACCGGACCACGGCCTACAAGCCCAGAAACCATGAAGGCTTGGAACAATGCCGGCCGTGAAAGCTTGCACACCTCGATGCTTTTTGTTTATTCAATAATCAAATTGCTTAATAAACTTACGTCTTGGGTTATTGTATGGGCCAAAGCATGGGCGAAGACTATTATTGCATGGACCATGACCCCATGATATCCAGATGATACAGATTTATATGTGGAATATTAATAGCTATACGGAGCTATTAATATTCCACATATAAATCTGTATCATCTGGATATCATAACATCTATACATAAGTACCCAAAACCTTCTAGGACTTTTTCCTACGCTGAAAAACGGTAATTCCTGTACCGGCCATCTTGTTTGAGGTTTTCAATGGTTTCCCTCAATAATTCCAGATGAATATCGAGATGGTTCCTTATTCAAGGCCATGGCCGATTACCTGTCAAACTCTTATGCTCCCAAAGTTGCCTGTCTTATCCTAATGTCCTATAATTCCTCCATTCGCACATTGCTATTAATTAAGTTGAAGTATAAAAATCTATAAAACGAGAAGTGGTAAAAATGGAAAATAGTAATGGTGCGAATGGCGTATGTTATGACATATAATGTCGAGAAACGGACGTTAAATGCATTATTATTAAGTACCTACCCAAAACCTGTTTACAATATTACACGATTTTAAACGTCAAAAAATGATTTTTAAAATTCTAAAATCTATAAGAAAACGAATTTTTCCTGGGATGAGACCTAACTAGATCGATTTTTCCCCTCCAAAAGCCCTTTTCAGTAAATTTCATCCAAATCGTTAGAACCATTTTATCTCTCTAAATGTGCAAGCTTTCACGGCCGGCATTATTCCAAGTCTTCATTGTTTCCGGGCTTGTAGGCCGTGGTGCGGTGGTATTTCTACCTGTCGTTTCGTCTACAACTGCGGTAGATATTCTCATAAAAGAAGGGAGAACACCAGTCACTGACACACTGACCTGTGAGCCGCCAAGGAGGACACTTCGACCGCTGCCACATCGCCTTTGAGAATGTCTACCGCAGTTGTAGACGAAACATCAGGTAGAAATACCACCGGACCACGGCCTACAAGCCCGGAAACTATGAAGACTTGGAACGTTTTATCTCTGTCAGTGTTTCATTAATTTTTAAGTCGGTAATTTTTGACTCGTAGATCATCAAATCACTAGGTACCCTCCCTAAAGAAGTATCTACCTTTAACTTCAAAAAGAGTTTTCGGTCCCAAACGGCAAAGTGTACTTCTTAAAGAACTCGGTCTGAATTATAATTTTATTGATTTTCAAAGTGATATGACTTTCAGATCGTCTTTATTACAGCGTGATTTAATGTGTATTCGGAGAATTAGTGAAGTTAGCGTTTTATAAGGAACAAAAACTCGGGTCGCAGTGCCAAAACCCTGCCGACAATATAGTGTATTTGCTAATTGGCATTGTGGCTTTATTATGTGAACTTAAGTTTGTTTTTGGACAAAATAAAAAATTTAACCCCTTAATACATCCCTTAAAATAATATTTTTTTTCTTAATTTCAAAATTTTTATCAATGCAACCTCGGTACCAAATTAAATACACCCTTCAGTAAGTAAAGCACTATCCGTAAACTAGTGTTTTCATAAAATTTGTAACTCCGGTCCTGTCGGGCCGATTTTATTAAAATTTTAGCAGAACATTTTAATCGTTACTAAAGGGTTAAATTTCAATTTTGAAACGATTCTGAGAATTTTTTCGGCATTTTTGGGCCCAAAAACATTTTTCAACCCCTAAAAACCACCCTTAAAATAGTCCGATTTGGCCCATTTTAAATAGGCTTCGTGCGGTGATGGATTTTAACGTGCCTACCAAATTTCGTCAAAATCAATTAACTCTTTCGAAAGTTATAGCCCGCACACATATATATATATATATATAAATATATAAATATATATATACATATATAAACAGACATTTCCAAAAATGGTGCCAAAGTGTTCAGGAGGCTATGAAACGTCGAGAAATTTTGGTCCGACCCCTAGGTCCCGCCATCCGACCGACGCCAATAGTGTATGTGCCATATGGCAAATACACTAATAATCGAACAATATTCATTAACGAATTATTAATAAGTAATAAGCTGCCGCTTGAATGATGACACGATAATGACTCAACTATGTTACCAACTGAGCACAAAGTTATAATCCTTTTATCGCTGATAATCAATAATTGAGCGAATTAATCCAGTGCGTTAAATTTCCGCTTGAATGGTTTTATTGCTTTGTTTGTAGTATATTAAGAATGTTTATTTGTCTGTTTAATTTTTATTAAGATTTCCGAAGTTAAAGGATGTACGATTATGAAATTCTCAATAGAGTTTTTGATTAGATTATTAAAGATAACAGACGCCCGACAACTAGGATCAACAGCATCTAGCCCCCCAGGGGGGACATTGCAAATTGCATTCCAATGTTCTTTGGGAATTAGCGCTCCCGGGGACCCTAGCTCGTACCAGTCGGTTTGTGTATGCCGGCTGGCGGATTCTAATACACAAATGGATTATTTGTTGTGTTGAAGACGCTAATGATTTGAGTTGTCGACGCGTCTATAATCTACAATTAATTAATTAATTAACAGCGTCTAAAAGGTTTTTGCAATAGGTTTACAGTTTTATAAAGGTAAAACATGTTTAGATACATTTCACCGAAAAGTTCAGCACCCTCCCTCGCCCCTAAAATTTTATTACGCGCCCCTGATCGTATTTTTGATCAGATAGATTTTATGCGTCAAAATGAAGCTGATTTTCCTCTCTTGGTGCCAAGGGCGGATCCAAGGGGGCGCCCCCCCCCCCCTCAACTAGAAAAATTAAGATAAGACGAGAACATGGGAAATTTGCATTGCAGGGATAAAGAAGTTACAAGTACAAATCTTTTACTTTTTTAGGTTATAGCCTATATAGTTCGGATGGTTTTGCGCCTCCCCCCTCACCTCCATCCTGGAGTCGCTCTTGCTTAGTGCGTTACTAACCAAATTTCAAAAATTTTGAGTTCGAGCCACATAGCACTTTTTTGAATATTACTTACATGGTTTTATCTCAGCTCCAGAGAGTTTTTTTTATATTTTTAAAAAGTGCCTAGACGCATCCTTGATCTTTAATTAAAGATCCAAACAGACCCTGTATAAATTGGAGTTTCATGCTTTCACGGCCGGTAGACATCTTGGTAGCAGGTGTTTCCGGGTTAGGTAGCCGTGGTCTAATGGATTTTACTCCGTACGTTTCGCCCAAAGCTCCGTTGAGCATCTTCAGTGGCGATTGGCAATACGATTTGATTATTAGTTCAAAAATAAAGCGCTAATGACTTCTGTTGTCGAGCGTCTATAATCTACTGTTGTGTCATTTTGAGTCAACATAATACTCCACATTGTCGACACAACATTGTTTTGTTTTGGCAGTTTCTATTAGCTACGCTTTTGAAACAAACAAAGAATTCAAAATTATAATTTCGTTGTGATCAGACATATTTTAGACTCGTCTTGATTAAATCAAATTTTATTGTGTTTTATTTATTTATTATTAATTTTATATAAGGATCTACAATAATATTAAATTAAGTCAAAAAGATCTTTATAATTGGTGACCCCTGACAAGTGAGCAGTTCTTATATTTTTTTTCAAAATATTATATCATGGACAGAAGCTTTAGAAGAAACATAAATACTACATTCAAATGGAGAATTTTATTGGAAAAACGGATAAAAAGTGACATTTTTAAATATTTTTTCGCAAACGCTTCATTTATTTTTAAGTACAATAAATATTATTTACTTATTTTCCTACGTTACTTTTTCAGATTATCCATGGTAACTTACTTTATTGATAATTTTTTCATTTTGACATTTATATTTTTTAATAATTTTATGCTTTTTCACATATATATTTATATCTATTCACATTACATTTCACAACATTATATCAAACAACTCAAATCTATATTTGCACTAATTGCATTAACACTACGAATTTTGATATTTGGTATTTGTAATTATTCAGTACTTAACATTTTTTATTTTGTCTATCAAATATTTACTTTTTTGATTTAGACATAAGTTTGCTGCCTTATTTTCCTCCGTGCAACGGATTAGCGACATGCTACCGTCATTTTTACGAAGCGAACAACTAGTTCTTATTCGTTATATTCTTTCAGGTTACTCCTGCTGAGGTCGATACACTTAGGTCGAGAGGCAGACGTTAATTTATATAGCTCATTTGTGACAGGATGAAATTTTCAGGGAAGGTAGTATTTAGTATGACAAAGAATAAGCGCTAGGGTTGCCTCGTCAAATCCTGGTGCGACGGCCGGGAGGAGCTCACTTCCGGTGCAAAATACACATATTTCATTAGCTCATAATTATCTTTCATCATTATATGACAGCATACAATTGACGCCATATTGTAGATCTCGAAGAGCTGTATTGAAATACATAGGGTTGCCTAAGGAAATTTTGGGTAACACAATGAAAACTTATAAATTATATTTGTTTTTTTGACATTTTTAAAGCTGTCAAATAACATTATGTATATATGTATACTTATATATTATAACCGTTCTGAGATGAGTTATCGGCCTTGTGTTTAGCAAACATTCATACGTATGTCTAGTTATGTATAACTTTATGTTTTCAGCGCATTTGGTTTCTAATTCATATCCGCATAATTACGCAGGAATTGCCTGAATCTGGTATTGACAATTTTCCCAAGAATTTATATATTTTAGGGTAGCAATTTCTTATTTTTATTTTTCAACGTAATTCAACGTGCACCTCTTATATAAATTAGTATAAATTACTTACTTGAAGGTCGTAGTAACCTGTAATAAAAGCTTTAAAAAAGGTGGTTTGGGGTTTGTTTCGAAAAGAGAAAAAAGGTTGATTTTTGTTTGTGATTTTAAATTTAGTTTGACGTTAAAAATTAATTGAAGCATTTGACTTTACTGAACCTCGATGAATATTTTTTCTTGAAATTCAACTTAATCAGACGCAGGTATAAAGTTAACTAAGCGAATATAAAACCAAAATTACTATAATGAAAAAATGGAAAATAATAATAATTTACTATAATAAAAGAAAAAACCGGTTGATTTGTGAGTCAGAATTGTCAATCTTTATTATGGCAACTTTTCAGCAACTATTTTGTTGCCTTCTTCAAGCCTAAAATTACATTATTAGAATTATGTAATTTTAGGCCTGAAGAAGGCAAACATTGCCATAATAATGATTGACAATTCTGATTCACAAATCAACCGGTTTTTTAATTTTATTATATTACATACGTGAGTGATCAACATGAGTTTCAATATAGTTTACTATACATTAAACTATTCAAAAATGTATCCGAGCAAAGGCAATAACATTTTATGAATTATTATTACTTAAATTACTTATTCTAAGCATACTTATATTAACGTGCTATTAAAATATTTATTTTTTTTTACAATATGTAAAAATTTTTAAACAAAACGTAGTTTAAGGTAGTTGCTTTGAAAAAAAGTCAAGAAAATAATGAAATAAAAATTATATATATTTTTTTTAATAAAGGTATCTCTTTATGCTAGTTAAATTAGAAAATAATTTACATCATTGAATGCGAGATATTTTTTGTTGGAAATTGAATTTTTAACATTTTTAATATAAGTAAGGTGCTAAAAAATATCACATTAATAATTTTTCAATAAGAAAAAAAACAATACATAATAATCTATCTGTTTTTTTAATAAAAAAAAATAAAACGATGCATGACACATTACGCGCGGATAATGTTAGTAAAAAAACTATAATTATTGACCACGTAGTTTCAAAATGCAATAACAAATGACATTTGGCGACGTTCCATTCAAACGACTTTACACCCGTACCTAAAAATGTTTCACATCAAAAATTTAAATTTTTAACCGACTTCAAAAAAAGGAGGTGGTTCTCAATTCGGTTGTATTTTTTTTATGTTTGTTACCTCATAACTCAGTCATTTATTAATCGATTTTGAAATTTTTTTTATTTGAAAGGATATACTTTCAGATCGGTCCCATAGAAATTTCATCAAAATCGGTTCACTAGTTCGGCTGATTTTAATAAAAGTGAGTAACGGCGTGTGATTTTTTAAGGTAAATGTCACTTTTTGACATATCAGACAGCGTAAGAAAGTCGGTTTAAGAAAAGTGAGTAACGGCGTGTGATTCTTTTAAGGTAAATATCACTTTTTGACACTAAAAAGTAAAAAATAAAAAACATTTTAACAAAAAAAACCTCCTTCAAAAAACCACTAAAAAGAGGAAAATAATGAAATTTTGAGGTCTGTGCCAATTTAATAAAATATGAAGTTGGTTAAAAAGAAGATATTAATCACTATACTATACTTTTTAACCGACTTCATATTTTATTAAATTGGCACAGACCTCAAAATTTCATTATTTTCCTCTTTTTAGTGGTTTTTTTAAGGAGGTTTTTTTTTTGTTAAAAAGTTTTTTTTGCATATAGGTACTGATACTACTTTACAAAATGTATAACTTTTCTTTTTCGTGATACAGGATTTAACTATTATATTTTATCCAATTTTGAGCAGTTATTAACAATTTATAATTTTCGAAATGTCATTTTCTTAAAAACTATGGTTACCATGCTGGACTAAGGGCCACTTTGTAATTTTGAGCTGTTTCAATTTATACATATATACATATACATATAAAAATTGACATTTTGCACCGGAAGTGGCTTATCCCGGCCGTCGCACCAGGATTTGACTAGGCAACCCTAGCGCTTTTTCTTTGTCATAATAAATACTACCTTCCCTGAAAATTTCATCCTGTCACAAATGAGCTTCATATATTAACGCCCGCCTCTTGGTCTAACTCCTATATATGAGTCAACATAATACTCCACATTGTCGACACAACATTGTTTTGTTTTGGCAGTTTCTATTAGCTACGCTTTTGAAACAAACAAAGAATTCAAAATAATGTTGTGTCGACAATGTGGAGTATTATGTTGACTCAAAATGACACAACACTACAATTCAAAAATAAAGTCGGGAGAGTGCTAAATATAAACGTCTGTTTTTTATTTTTTTGCGTTACAAACGACGTATCTGCAGGAGATGAATTAGGTAGTTGAAAGCTCTAATACAATAAATAAAAAGAAATTTTGAATGTTTTTTCTTCATAAAATTCATTAATTGTTTATTGTGACGGTTGTCCATCACGATTGATTTCAAGTTTCTTTCTGTCTTGGAATCGAACTCAGGACCGCGCATGAAAGTCGTTTGAAAAGCAGATCAGCAATACTTGAAAAGGAATATAATTTAACATTTTAATTAAGTAGGGTTCTTTCAAACGTTGAAACGGACATTAAATTGGAACAAAACCGCTTGTCTCGGCTTGAATGCTTAATATATTTATCGCGCTAATCAAAAGTACGTTCACGTTGCTCTCTTTGACTCTTGCCACTTGACATATTTTCATCAAAGAGACACTGCAGGGGTAGTTAAACGAAGTATGAATGATGATGATGATGATATTACAGTACTCTGTAATATTATAAATACCGACCGAATAACGTAGAGGTATAGATACGACACTAGATTTGCGTTCAGAAAGAACTTCGAATCCTAACGGAAACAGATCTGGAATGGGACTTTTTACCCGGCTGCAGCGAAGCCAAAAAGAAGGGTTATATGTTTCGCCGTAATGTACATGCAGTAGGTATGTATGTCCAATGAGCCATTTTCCTGAGAGTAATTCTTTCAATTATCCACGAGAGGCAGCACTTGTAGTAGGTACAAACATTATTTATTCCCCATTAGTGTCGTGTCGTTTTAGTGGTATAACTTAATTATTAAATTATTATTATTATGAAATTAATTAAATAATTAAGTTCATTCTATGCTCCCTAGTAAAATAAAAACTGCTGTGCTCTGGCGACGATAGCTGGAACACACATGGCACGGCGAACTGGTGAGATAGCTCTAGACGCAGAAAGCGGGCATATCTTGAACCCGGCGTGGGAGTCGGCTTTTTGGCAGGTTCCGTGGCGATGGGGAGGTAAGGGGGAACGGCGGGCGCAATGGCGCGGCGTGTGACGTTTGTTTGGCGTGAAATGAAATGCGTAGAAATTAGCACATATTGGTAATTGTGTGAATAGAAATAATATCGGTAACACTATATTTTTCAATTACTCGGTTTTCTGGCAGGTTCCATGGCGATAGGGAAGGAAGGGGGAACGGCGGGCGCAATGGCGCGGCGTGTAACGTTTGTTTGGCGTGAAATGAAATGTGTAAAAATTAGCACATATTGGTAATTGTGTGAATAGAAATAATATCGGTAACACTATATTTTTCAATTACTCGGCTTTCTGGCAGGTTCCATGGCGATAGGGAGGTAAGGGGGAACGGCGGGCGCAATGGCGCGGCGCGTAACGTTTGTTTGGCGTGAATTGAAATGTGTAGAAGTTAGCATATATTGGTAATTGTGTGAATAGAAATAATATCGGTAACACTATATTTTTCAATTACTCGGCTTTCTGGCAGGTTTTATGGCGATGGGGAGGTAAGGGGGAACGGCGGGCGCAATGGCGTAGTGTGTAACACTTGTTTGGCGTGAATTGAAATGTGTAGAAGTTAGCATATATTGGTAATTGTGTGAATAGAAATAATATCGGTAACACTATATTTTTCATTTACTCGGCTTTCTGGTAGGTTCCATGGCGATAGGGAGGTAAGGGGGAACGGCGGGCGGATTGGCGCGGCATGTAACACTTGTTTGGCGTGAATTGAAATGTGTAGAAGTTAGCATATATTTTTAATTATGTGAATAGAAATAATATTGATAACAATATTCTCCAAACCCTAGCTAATAATTATAATATACACCTTTGAAATATGTATGTATAACTAGCTGTTCACAAAGCACGTATGGAGTAACACTGGGTAGGCAGGCACTAGGTATTTGTGTAAATACCGACATATGCTTAAAACTGTCAGTTAAACATTTAATTAACAATTAGGCATTCATTTATACTGCAATGTTTACATGGAACGAACGCCAGTTTTAAATGACGGCATATTTCAACAACATTTCCCTTTGGGTACAGACATAACTATACCTAATTTCCGTTGTGTACATACAGGGTGTTGCATGTAGGGCATGCAAATATTCGGATGTTTCAGGTATTCGAATATTCGCTCAAATTTTAGCCAATATTCGAATATATTCGAATATATTCGAATAATTGGTAAAAATAATAAAAACACTGGAACTTCAATAAATGACTTTTAATTATTTAAAATCAACACGCCTGCTGCACGTCCATAAATCCAATCAATATTTTAACAACAAAAGCAGCTTACTTCTAATTAAAAAGAGATCAAATAATCATTTTTACTTTACTTAGTTACGTAAAAATTCAGATCAAATCAACTAAATATTAGAGCGCACATAGCTTCCGAGAACCATAGATCAAATGAACATATTTAAGTAATCAAAAAAATTCAAAATTCTTTCTTTCTGTTTTTCCTATTCAAACAAAAATATTAAATGAGCATCTAAGACGCATTTTTATTAATTAGTACCACAAAAGTGTGGGATATTGCTCCCCTATAAAAAAAATACTTCACAAATAAATAATACGTCTATTAGCACGTGCGAAGAGCAAATCAAGCAATTAAGTACACGTACGTAACGTAACGTAAGTAAATAGTTATATCAAATAAACATGCAATAATTAACAAAAAAAAACTTTCCTCGCCCCGTTTCGATTCCCCTCCCACGCCCTAGCGCGAACTTAGAGCTAGTGTAGCGTTTGTAAGATGTTTTAGCGCCGCCGTAAACCGTTTTTAAACAATTTTAATTCTTAACAAATAATTCGAATATATTCGAATAATAGGAATTACTATTCGAATAATAAATGCAGCCGAATATTCGCTTTATTCGAATATTCGAATTGCATGCCCTAGTTGCATGACGTGCTTTGTGTGTGTTTTTAAAGACCACCAACAGCTAAGGTTATTTGGGCCTAGCACCAATTCATATTTTCAATTCATTATAATTTTTTTTTTAATAATAAATTGAAAATCCAATTTATACTTGTACCAGTTCTCGGGCTAGAACCCGGGAACTGGGGACTTGTAATAGAGGAACCATAGTAACGCCATATATAAACAACAGCATTGCTAAACGCCCTGCATGACGTGCTGTATACAAACTTAAGAAGCATATTCCAGAGGTCATTTCAAGCAAAAAATCTGTAAATCGGTTGACCCTGCAGGCCATCTCTGGAACTTCCTGCTATTTTCAAACGCTTTGAGTTCGAAGCACTTGATAATATATTCAAAAGTAGATTTTTGAGCTCTTCGAGCTAAAAAATCTGAAAATTGCTGATAACAACACTAGGTACTTTAATTTTTGAAAAGCTGTAACTTTAGAACGCGTTGTTCGATTTTGATCTTTAAAACGACATTCGACACAGTTTTTTAAGCTCTAAAAATATTGTAAGAGGTACAAAATCGATTGGTTGAGAAATCTCGAAGTTATTTTGAAAAAACACTTTTTTCGAAATCTGCTGACTGCGATATTTCTCGAACGGATTAACCGATTTTGATCCGCTTAGCGGCATTCGACGTAGTTTTCTGAGAAGAGCTGATTAGATTATGAAATCAATCGGTACAATATTCTAGAAGTTATTTTGAAAAAACATCGTTTCGAATCCCACCTGCGCTCATGTATGTTTTGTGGTGTCATTTAGTTTTAAGAAAGTTGTTATTTAGTGTAGCTACAAGTCGCTAATGATCTGAGATGTCGACGCGTCTATAATCTACAATAAATAAATAAAGTACGAGGCTACCTACAAACGCCATGCCCAGGTTTGAATCCCGAAGGCTTTTAATATTTTTTTAATAATGAAAATATATAGATATTGGATTTAAAATATAGAAAAATAAAATTACAATTATTTTATTTATTATATTTTACGAACATTTGATTTTATGAGATAAATAATAGTGGCTATATATCTTTCTATGACAACGAATACAATTATTTGTGTTTAACGGTATTCACGTCATCTGTCTGTAACCGCGATCTAGACATATGTCCATTTTTTCATATTTTTTGTTTTTATTTTCTAGGTGACTTAAAGTATGTGTCGAGCGCACATATGGTGGGCCTGCGCCCTCCTCCTGGCCGGCGTTCTGAGTGCACAACGAGCCCCTTGTTACCAGTGCGAACGATATATGGCGGATCACCCGAGTGCAAGACCGTACGAACAAGTGAGTTTTTCTTTAGAGATTTTTTTTAGATGTATGTACTTTCAAATAGGGTCTTCCCGCGTATCAAAATTTGATAATTTTGAACAGTGTATGTTATTCCTCATACATAAACAAATAATGTAAATACACTTTTTTGTTCTTATATCCATAATCTTAATTGCACGAAATGTTATAATTACCACAAAACACCAAACCATAACAAACACTCTCGACGTACGTTTCGACAACCAAGTTGGCATCATCAGGAGATGATTAACTTGGCGAAACGTACGTCGAGAGTGTTTGTTATGGTTTGGTGTTTTGTGGTAATTATAACATTTCGTATCGTTACACCAAAGGTTCCACCACTTTTTAATCTTAATTGCAAACAAGAATCAAAAAAAATTTTGTTAATTTCAAACGAATGAATTTAGCCGCCATATGATGACGTCGAAGCCAGACCAATGAAGCCAGACATACGTCCACACATAGATAAAGAAAGGTATATCTATGGAAAGAGAGGAATACTTCCTGGACAGTCGTAACTCGTAAACTAAACAAATCAGTGTAGGTACTATATTATTCTCTCTTTATCTATGGATCAGTGGGCGTGATTCAACTATACAGCAGCCAATCAGAGACGTAATCAGTGGCGGTATAATTCTATGTTTAAAAAACATTGAAAAACTACGCACCTTCGGGAATTTTTTTTTTATAGAAAAAGCTTCCGAAAAATTCTCAGACATTGTTTTTTTTATCTATTTGTATCGTAGATTCCTACCCTAAAAAAATGTGGAACGACCCTATTACAAGTATAATATATTATAGGGATGCAACGGGGTGTTGAAGTTTGTATGGGAAAATATACATTACCCCTAAGAAGGGGAGCAACAGGGTGTTAAGTTAGTATGGAAAAATCTGATTCCCATTTCCCTGTGTTTATCGACTTGAAACTTGGTATACTCTTCAAATCAAATAACGTCAGATAGAGCTACCGGTAACCGCTAGTTATTGTTGTTACATTTATTATTTATATATTTTTTTATCATTTATTTATTATTTATTAATTATTTATTTATAATTTATTTATTATTTATTTATTATTTATTTATCATTTATTTATCATTTATTTATTATTTATTTATTTATTTATATTATATTGTTATTACATTTACACTTCATATGTGGATTGATTTTTAGTTACACCATTCCGATTTGTTAAAAAAGTAACATTTTTATACCGAATTTTCCGTAAAAAAAACTTTTTAACAAAAAAAAAAACCTCCTTCAAGAAGGCACTAAAAAGAGGAAAAAAATGAAATTTTGAGGTCTGTGCCAATTAAAATATGAAGTTGGTTAAAAAAAAGAAGATATTAATCACTATACTATACTTCATATTTTAATTGGCACAGACCTCAAAATTTCATTATTTTCCTCTTTTTAGTGCCTTTTTGAAGGAGGTTTTTTTTTTGTTAAAAAGTTTTTTATTTTTTACTTTTTAGTGTCAAAAAGTAATATTTACCTTAAAGAATCACACGCCGTTACTTACTTTTATTAAAAAATCAGCCGAACTACTGGACCGATTTTGATGAAATTTCCATGGCAGCAATCTGAAAGTATTATCCTTTCAAATAAAAAAAAATTTTTCAAAATCGGTTCATAAACGACGAAGTTATCCGCGAACATACATAAAACATAACCACATAAAAAATATATATTATATACGGTCGAATTGAGAACCTCCTTTTTTTGAAGTCGGTTAAAAAAGTTCGTATTTAGATACACAATACTTAACCCACTTCAAAATAATTCTGTGCAATTAAATAAAATATAAAACAATAAAGAAAAGAAGAAAAAAGGGATGATGTAACAAAGAACAAAGACGTTTAATATTAATTTTAATTGGCACAAAGACTTTGCATAAAGAAAACTTGAAAAATTCGTAATTATGATTTAAAAAAATGAGATTTAATGAAGTCATGTTATTAAGAAAAGGAAATCTCTCTTTTAGAATGTGAAATATTGTTTTGACAACACAGGAAAGGATTTTTAAATGTCATCACGAATTTATACCTACGTAGGTATAATTTAATTCGAATATTATTTTTAACAAACTGCCCAGCCCAGCTTCGCCCGCGTTCAAATTAGATTGAATCCATGAATATATCTATAAATAAAAATTTGTTTATTTATATAATAATCTATAGTCTAATCATTTTCTAGATAAAGTAATATTTACATGTGCGTGTTCAGCACGTGTCCCTTTGTTTCTTGAGTTGTCATTTGGTCAGTCGGGAGAATTTCAAATTTTGCAAACGTATACTGAACCGTATTTATTTAGTTTGTTATAAACTGTAGGTAAGGGACCGTTCAAGTATTACATATCGCAGATTTTCGACCCCCCTCCCCCCGTAACGCGCTGTAACGTTTCGCTTTACCCCCCCCCCCCCAAACGTTATAACTGCATACGTACAAACATAACCGTCGAATTGATAACCTCCATTCAGTGGAAGACTAAGCCCGTGAGTGGCCCGGGGCGGCAGAACTAAATGAGGCCCCCGGTCTGCTTAGAAATTGATGTATGTGTAGTGTAAATTTCGTAAAAAATGAATAATATAGATGTAATGGCTGACAAAAAAAATCAAATATTTATAATAAACGAGCTATACCTACGTTTATATTTTGTATACGTAACGGGGCCTCCAACTCCAAACTGCTTCTTACTTATTAAACATATTTTGACCTTGTTTGGGATTTGATTAAGAAGGACTTCTCGAGATTTGGAGGCTCCCAGGATCAGAGGCCCGGGGCGAGTCGCCCCCTCCCCTAGTCCGCCACTGTTTTGAAATGGTTGACTATAACCTTACCTTAATCTAATTTCAAAATGAGTACAAAATAAATATTCGTTGTGTTCGGCCCTGATATTCTGACCCCAAGTCGTAGTGAACGGCTGGGATTACAGTTTACAGCGGCGTATAGACCGCACACAGGTGACTCGGTGACCGCCGGTCGGACAAAGTGTACTTGATAGATGAGTACGTCCCACTGGGACTTCGCCAACAACACCATTATCGACTCGAATCGAACCTATATCCCGTTTACAGAGAGCTGGGGATTGTGTCAAAACGATTCACCTTACTTTAGTAAGATTTAAAAGGAATGGAACAATATTAAAATTAGATCTCTTTTGAGAATAGTCGTTGGAATGTGACGATGTCGGTGTTTATATGAAGTCCAGTGGCGGACTAGGACCAGTACTAGGGCGGCCAATCTGCGCCCACGGCCTGTGGCAGCGAACGCCCGTTATTTAGCTCAAGCACGTGCGGGGCGTGGCAGCGTACACTGAGAAAACTCTATAGGCTTCGGCGTTTATATTAAAAAAAATTCGATTGATGACCAGTCCTATACTTCCCATCTAGTAAATATTTGCAAAAAATAAACACTCTTTTTTTATTCTTTGGAAAAAGCATGGCCCTCGTTTTTGTTTGGTGATCTACTGATGGTTAGTAATATAGCAAAAATCATGGTTACTTTGATTTACGTACAACTTTCTTTTTAGAATAGAATAGAATATAACTTTATTTAGGGTGCAACAAAGCCAGAAAGGCTATGTGTGTTGCCCCTTTCAAAAATTACAATGGTACATATAATATAACCGTTAATAAACATATAATATAACAATTATTAAACATATAATGTAACAATTATTAAAATAATTAAAATTGACATTAAAATTAAAATAAACATTAAAATTTATAATTTATAAGAAGATAAATTAAAAGTATTAATATACTAACAGACCATTATACAGAACATCAATTAATACTATTCATCAAGTACGTATTTTTAGTAAAATATTTTTTTTCTCGAAAACTATACATTTTAGAGAAAAAAAATATTTACATTTTTTTCATATTATAACATCTAGTATTCATTTATATTTTTACTTCCCACCTCTACTATGGTAGGGAAGTAATGGATTTAGTCCGAAAAAAATATTTCGAGATTTTAACAGATTTTCACGTTTTGAGACCCTAGCAATCGTTTAAGATCATTTTCTGACTGATGTCTGTATGTGTGTGTGTGTATGTGTGTGTGTATGTGTGTGTGTGTGTGTGTGTGTGGTCAATTTTTCGCCTTCGATATCTTAAGAACGGAACAACATACGGGCATGCCGATTGATCTATTGTGTTTATCAGCCTTTAACTTAGATCTGATTAGATTTTGAGTCAAATCGGTTCAGTGGATCCTGAGATATTCAAAAAAACGTCCTCAATGTCACGTATTAACATAGGTAAAAAAAAAATATAAATGAATTCTAGATGTTATAATATGAAAAAAATATAAATATTTTTTTTCTCTAAAATGTATAGTTTTCGAGAAAAAAAATATTTTACTAAAAAAAAATAAAAATTGTACCTAAACCAAGGTAACCATGATTTTTGCTATATTAAGTTAGCCATCAGTAGATCACCAAACAAAAAAGAAGGCCATGCTTTTTTCAAAGAATAAAAATTAAATTGTGTTTTAAAGACCACCAACAGCTAAGGTTATTTGGGCCTAGTCAAAGATTAATAAAAAAAAGTGTTTATTTTTTGCAAATATTTACTAGGTGGGAAGTATAGGACTGGTCATCAGTCGAATTTTTTTTACCTATGTTAATACGTGACATTCAGAACGTTTTTTTTAATATCTCAGGATCCACTGAACCGATTTGACTCAAAATCTAATCAGATCTAAGTTAAAGGCTGATAAACACAATAGAACAATTGGCATGGCCGTATGTTGTTCCGTTTTTACGATTTCGAAGGCGAAAAATTGACCACATACACACACACACAGAGAGAGAGAGAGAGAGAGAGAGAGACATCAGTCAGAAAATGATCTTAAACGATTACTAGGGTCTCAAAACGTAAAGATCTGTTAAAATCTCGAAATATTTTTTTCGGACTAAATCCCTACTAAATCCCTACCATAGTAGAGGTGGGAAGTAAAAATTATTGTAAATATTGTCTTCGATCTGTTGTTTAAATGACTTAAATGTAACAAAAGCTTTGTAACAGCTTTGGAAGTAATTGACGTAATTTTTTTTATTTTACACCCGTTCCTACGCCATCGATACCTGAACCTCCGCCACATTAACAATTTATTCTTGTGTATCTACTCACAAAGAAAAGGGATTTTATTTAGCAGCTTACGTTCGACGTAAATACCGTACGTTTGTGGGCATCCTTTCTTCACTGTTGTAAACAACTCGTTTCATTACATCTGCTAGAATGTTATAGATTGTTCTAATTTAGGAATTAAAACCGAAAACCTTTTCTTACGATCAGAAATCAACAAAATTCAGTTCGACGTATTTTGTAGACGTAATTGAATTATTCCTCCTATAATATAATAATAAATTTGGGTAGCTTTAAATAATAATGATGGTTAATAATTAACAGTAGATATCTAGATGCGTAATAAAGCATATTACTGACGAGTAGTGACAGTATGTAAAAACGGGCGATAGTCACACAAGTCATAATATCATTACGCACGAAATAATAATAATAATAATTCCCTTTATTTCCGTAATAGTACATGTGTAGTGTAGTGTAGATATATATATATATATATATGGATTTTTTTGCCATACCCACTATATAAAATGGCTACTTTTCACTTCATTTTCAGTATTTTCAAAAAAATTCGACTGTTCATTTATTGTAAACCGTGAGCTGTTGCATTGCGCACGCACAGTATCAATAAACATAAATCACTATGGAAAAGGTTTACTTACCACACTAGTATGTTTTGAAAACACTTAACACACCTGCCTGTAAACTGACCCATTTCGTGCATACATACGCGCATATAAAGTAGCTATTTTATAGTGGGTATGGCAAAAAATACCTAATAAATATAACCCTTTTTCGCAATACGAAATCCTCAGAACTACTACTCCACGTGCGTACCACGCCACAAGCAATATTTGATACAGTTCTATGCCTAATTTTTCGTTTCCCGTGGGAATTTAAGGACAGGATTCTCGTTTAGGTTTTCCTGTAAACTATGCGTGAGGCCCTATATTTCCTTTTTTTTCAAAAATTTAGGCTCAGTAGTTTCGGAGATAAAGAGGGGGGGAGATCGAACGGACAGACAGACACGAGAGTGATCCTATAAGGATTCCGTTTTTTCATTCTGATACTTTGATTTTCGTGTGTCACAAGTAGTGATGTAAATGCGTATAATACTCTGGTATAAAACGTTTGTATAAAACGGTATTATACGGTATGTAAAAAAAATAATATACCCCAGTTTTATACTAGGTATAAATACTGCCTATTTTACTATTTTATACAGCACGTATAAAACGTTTAACACCGTTTAAGACGGTTTAATACCGTTTAAAACGGTTTAATACCGTTTAAAACGCTTTAATACCAAAATGAGAACAGGAACTTTTCCTATTATGCAGTTGGCAATACTGAATAATACACCGTAATCGTAGTGTGAAAAAGTAAAAAACCGTTTTATACTGAAAAAATACGGTATTATACCATGGGTTTAATACCCAAAAAAGTTTTATACCGTATTTTTACATCACTAGTCACAAGACTTGTATTGAGAGAGAAATTAAATTAAATTCAAAAACTATTCAGTTATAAATAAAAAAAATCTATACGAGAAAATGTCAACCTCTTTCTTTGAAAATAGCAATTAAATATTTAAAAGCATGTCGACTTTTGTGATAGAAACTTTTAATTTGTTCCAAGAATCCAGCAAGGCTATCTAAAGAGTAAAGACTGCTTACATTCAGTAACCCCTGGTCCCCTGCTCACTATACTTGCCAACTTTGATAAATTTACAAATAATTTATTGTTAACTGCCACTTTCAAAAATGATACTACACTAAAAACCAAATTTATTTGAACTGACTAGGAGGGAAATTTGATAATTTAAGTTGTCATGTTGAGTTAAAAATATTTTTGAATTTGATAATTTTTTTTCAAAGCTTGCAATGTATGTTAGTTGTTTGTTAGTTTGTGTGTTTGTTTAGGTCAAATCTTGCAAGTCAATTTTGAACGACTTCCACGTATCCGATCGATTCGAAATTTTGTACATATATGTATTCCCGATGATAATACATAAATAAATCGTTTTTAGAAATAAATTCAACACCTAAGGGATTCAAACGGGGATGTAGGGTTTTTTGACTAATCAACGCCCAGGCCAAATCGCTGAAGCTAGAAACTTGAAATTTGGACAGTTGGTTCCTTTGACGTAAGCATCCATTAAGAAAGGATTTTTCGAAATTCAACCCCTACGGGTGTCAAAGGGGAATAACATTTTGAAAGACTAAAATGAACAAAATAAATATTAGTAAAAAAAACTTTTTAGAGACAAACTTTTATTTAAATGCACTAAAAACGAAAAAATAACTTTTAATAAATTAGATTCATAAATTATTATAAAAGCGTAGGTCGTGACTAATAAACGCTTTTATAATTGTGAACCTAATTTTTTAAAAGTTATTTTTTCCTTTGTAGTGCATTTAAATAAAAGCTTGTCTCTAAAAAGTTTTTTTTACTAATATTTTTATGCTGTCATGTTATTTCAAAATTTAAGAATTCATATTCATACCTACCCGTTTCCATAAAAAAAATATTTTTTTTAATAAGAAACTCAAAATAATTGCAACGAAAATATGTTTCCTGCTTTTATTTAGATTTGTATAATGTTTAATAAAAATCACATGCACGCCTCTGTAAGTAAAACTTACGTACCTATATAACAAATGAGAGTGCGGTTGCTATGGTTACATGTTCATTTATGTAATTTGTGTCATTTGTCCGTTCTGTCATTATTTTGTTCGTTGGAAGTTTGATAAAAATACGAATACATTGAATTTCACTTAAGACGCAAGGCCGGTTTTGTTTACCTGTATTAGTAGTTATGGAAAACATAAATGTATTACAGAAAATCGTTTCACTTAAAAAATGCAACATCCACTGAACCAAAAACATGCATCACTATTAATAGATTAATTAAAAAACAAGCCGCGAGGTGGGTCGTTTATTAGAACTAAAGTGCGACCCTTGAGGTCCACAGGACGAACTTCTCAGTTTGATAAATATTTAATAATAATAATTAAATTAGATATTACACAGAAAAGTAATCATTTTAATCATTAAAACATAATTATTATTTATTTTTAACAATAATTTAAAAAAAACGGCTGAACCGATTTTTATAAAATTTATGTCGGATCAAAATGACGTTAACACGCCTCGATTGACACCCTTGGGAAGTCGATATAATTTTTTATTCGCGAGATATTGTGTAAAATCTACTTTTTTGGAGTCTATTTGGTTAAGAAAAAAGAACGGCTGAACCGATTTTGAAAGAAATTCTTTCAGATCATATTTACGTGAATACGCGTCAATTGGAACCCTAACGTAGTCGATATCATTTTTCATTCTCGAGATTTCGTGTTAGAAAGAAATGGACACATACGTACACACACATACATACACACAGCATCTTTCTAAAAATAGTGTAAAAATAGTGTAGTGACCTTGAAACATAAAATTTTTTTATACATTTTGATTTAGATTTTCGGGCCCATTACAATAACTTCCAATGGGAAGTTAATAAATCTCTCCTATGTTGCGTCTTAAGTGAAATTCACTGTATAATTTTACCTCTATGTTCCAAGTGGAAGTATATAGCGATAGGGTCGAAAAATAGCGTCTGAGATAAAGTCATATTCTGATCGTACTACCCTTAAAACCCGCTACTGGTCCTAGATGCTTACTTAAAAGTTTTACTACCTTTAGGTACTATTTTTATCAAAGATATAAAAATATATTTTAAAATTTCGTACACATTTTGAACTATCGAAAAAACTTTAAACAATTTATGCAAATAATATTTCAGTAACGTATTTGAAAATTTTGTACAAAAAGTTAAAATTTCGCGGAAAAGCTGCGTAAAGTTTCACGGTCGCTTCTTCCTATACGCGAACGTCGAACGACGCTAGACATTGTGTCTGGGAGTCTGTGTGTGTGTGGGATGTGGGACTGGCACAGTTCAACCGGCTGTGTTACTGCATACTGGGACACATTAGTCACGCCGGTGAAGTAATGACCCACTCGCCCCAACTACAGAAAATTCAATTGGAAAGCGAATTTATATTCTGAGCGAGAATGTTGTAACGTTTCAAATATTTTTACTTACAGACCATTCGCGACGTGCAGAAATATATTGAACTTCAGATAAGACCTGCTTAAAATATATCTGTGACCAAAAAGCAAAGCTGTTTATGTCGATTTAGCTATACTCGCGACTTCTTTCGCGCAGTGTTTTGAAATTTGATGGCACGTGCAATCACCATAGAGATTATAGGGTGGGTCAAAAATATCAATTATTTTTTTTTTTTTACAAGTGACACGGAAAAATAGGTTGCTAGACACCTTAAAAAAATTCTCACCAAATATGAGCTCTTAATTTTAATAAGACCCTCCGCATCAGTTTTTTATTTTTTTCTCAGTCCAATAGAAAAAAATTCATACCTCATCAGTAATTGATTGTACAGAAAATTGTTTTAAGAGAATTTTGTAGGAAATTTAATGCTCTACAAAAAAGTTATCTTATATTTTTTTCGCAAACCTCACCATTTGAAAGATATTGAAGATTTAAGTTTGATTATTTTAAGACAAATTTCATTTTTGTTTATGAATTTTATAACTCGACAATAAATGATTATTATAAATCTTCAATATCTTTCAAATGGTGAGGTTTGCGGAAAAAATATAAGATACCTTTTTTGTAGAGCATTAAATTTCCTACAAAATTCTCTTAAAACATTTTTCTCTACAATCAATTAATGATGAGGTATGAATTTTTTTGTATTAGACTGAGAAAAAAATAAAGAACTGTGATGCGAAGGATCTTCCTATTAAAATTAAGAGCTCATATTTGGTGAGAATTTTTTTAAGGTGTCTAGCAAACCATTTTTCCGTGTCACTTGTAAAAAAAAAATAATTGATTTTTTTGACCCACCCTAATAGAGATATTATAAATAGAGGAGGGAAGCCACTAAAAAACGCGTCATGGCAAAATAGAGATAGAGAATAGAAGTGTATTTCATGTCTTCTTCTATCACAAATACATAACCATGGTTACGGATCTAAATTAACAATATCTACTATAAATTTTTAAATTCACAAAATGCGTCAGAAGACAAGGAAAAGAGAAACTCTCCATTTTCTATCTCTCAAACTACAGTTGTGCCTATGATATCTCTAATCTCTATGGCAATCACTCTGAAATTATAACAGCTGTTAGATATTTTCATAGAAATTAGTATATGGTACAACTAAGAAAGGATTAATAATTAAAATACCCGCCATTAAATTAAATTTATTTTTTGAAATTATTTTTAAATTAAATTTCTTATTCTAAAAATTCCAAAATATTTACATTATAAAAAAACAAAATAAAAACATGTGTCGTCAGTCGGATTTGAGCCCGGCTTTTCGGAGTGACATGTGAACGCCTTAGTCATTACGCTACAAGACTTACTGCAGAGCACAGCAGAAACAAGGTATACTTGAGCAGTTTAAGCGTTCAATTCCAGAGATACATACAGGATATACAAGTATATATCGTAATATATCCATGGATGGGGAGCCTCCTTGGGATTAAACTTTTTGATTTTAATTATTTGCCAGGATTTATGCCATAACAGCACACAATCTGTAAAAATTTCAGCTACCTTTTACCGTTTGTGATACAGAGCCTTGTGACGGACGGACATCGTATTGTAGCAAATCCCAAGATGTTACGCCACTGCCTGCAATAGAATCGTCGAGATGGGAAAGTTAGAGTGGCGAGGCGTGAAATGGTATCGAAGATACGAGTAACTGCTAGACGTCTGTGTTTAAGCCACGTAGCTCTATATAAGCATGGGGAGCCGACGGAAATTAGTCAGTCAGTTGTGAATCAGTGTCGTGTTGAACAAATAAATACAGTATATAAATCTAGTTATTTGTTCAGTGTTATTGAAGTGTTCCACTTTGTTTAAGAATTACTATTGCGTTTATTGTTATTGAATTGTTAATTATTGTTGCATTTTATTGTTATCTATTTTAGTTAACATTTAATTCTTGTAAATGAATATTTATTCCGCCAACACGGAAAACAGTTTTGTTACAGTATGCTCAGTAATACCAAAGTTTTGACATAAGCAATCTTGCATTTTGGCCACAGATATACGATACATATATGTATATCAAATTGCGGTAAATCCGTTGCAATATGTTTCGAATTTCGATTCAGTTCATTATTCTTTTTTTATTTGTGCATCGTTATTGCTGAACGCGAATGTTACTCGGGCAATTTTGATTTAGTTGGCAATAAAATGTGATTTATATTTGTTTGTGTTGAGAAAAGATCTATATTATAAGAGTAAACAAAATCAAAATAAAAAAGTGGGAATTTTCTGACACACTCTCGTCTAGTATTTTAAAGCTACGTGTCTCGTTTGAAATACCGTATTGACTGTTTACAAGCGACTAGACCCTGCAGTCAGGGTCCATTCTGATTGGTTGAATACTCCATCTTTAAATAAATAACAATATATGAGTTAGGTAATTGTGGACAACAATATAATAATTATTAATTAATTCAACAATGAATTTTTAATCCACAAGGCATCCACTAGGTAGTGAATAGTATTTCTTAACATATCAGTCAGAATATTATGCCATCATGATTGTTAAACGTAAAACGATTGTTATAAGATATATAAGGAAAAAATCAGAAGCCACTGTCGGGACTTGAACCCGAAATTCCCAATTTCCGGCTGGTTGAGTTGCCACTTACTCACCCAGTGCCCCGAAGGAAGGAACAGATTTCACTTTCGGGGCACTATGTGAGTAAGTGGCAACTCAACCAGCCGGAAACTGGGAATTTGGGGTTCAAGTCCCGACAGTGGCTTCTGATTTTTTCCTTATATATCTTATAACAATCGTTTGACGTTTAACAATCATGATGGCATAATATGCTGACTGTTATGTTAAGAAATGCTATTCACTACCTAGTGAATGCCTTGTGGATTAAATTCATTGTTGAATTAATTAATAATTATTACTCCATCTTTATGTCGTTTTACACACACACACACACACATCACTTGCGGAACACACTTCCATGATATTTCACCTAGTCATTCTAGCAGAAATGTGCAAGAGCGTGCCAATAAAAATGTTTCACTTCAAAAAAAATTACACAAGGCGAGACATGCCCGTAATTTTTTTCCTCGTATAATTATTAAACATAAATAGTTCTCGCCCTGCTTACGTAATTCGGTTGTTTTCGTAATGTTTGTTGAGTTCGTCTTGTTATGTAGTTAAGTACTTTCTCATTTCCACTAACAACTTCATGAAATACAAAGAACATAGTAAATAGCAAATACAAACTAAGCATGTTGAGAAAACCTCTACATACCGCCTAAGAACTTTTTCCAGTAAAGCACACGTAACTGCTTATTTCGTCGCTACGATCACAAAATGGCGTATTTATGGATAAGCGATGTTACGCGCATCCCCCGGAAAAGGACCATAAAAGATCTCGGACTTTCCAATGTTCTCCACGTCCGACATCTATGCGCGTGTTCAGTCACGTGTGTTAGAAATAATTCCTTGGACATGCAATGATTTTTGCAATGATGGACTCCAATATGCGTTGATACCAAATTTCGTTTAAATCGATTGTCTTTTGAGAGTTATCGCGTGGTGTATAAATTTTGCTGGGAAAATTTTCAGTTACGAGCGGTTGTTTACTTGATGGGAACTGGGAAGTACAGGACTGGCTACTCAGTCGAATTTTTTGGTCCTGCCATCCGACCAACGCCATAACATACTGTGCGTTTGGGCAAATACACCAAATTACTCAGTTTCGTACGCTTTTCTGCGCATGTAGTATGTACCTATGAGGATTGTCATTGAGCTGAACTCAAATGTAAAATATTCAACATCTCCTGATGTGAGACGCATTCAGTGAAAACATAATATAATACGTAAGTGACTTGCTTGCACACACACATACGCGAAACACCTTCGACTCGCTTTTATACAGACTGCTTCAAAATCACATATTTTCGTTAAATCATTGCTCGTTAAAAGTCACAGCCAGTCATGATGGGACTGGTCGCGATTGGACTGAACGTGATATGCGTTCGGTCTGCAAACAGGTTCTGACATTTGCTTTATTTTCATGCCAACTTATTCAGTTGAATCCAGCAATGTCTGACGCGACTCAACTGGACTGACTTGGTGTGAAATAAGCCTAAGGCTCATTTCGCACCAAACCAGTCCAGTCCAGTGAAGTCTTGTCCAGTCAAGTCACGTCAATATTTCCTTTCGCACTGAATACGTCGCGTCAGCCGTCCCACAAATTCCGATCGAAGTTCGCGACAGTTTTGTTAAGAATTTTGTGTCAAGATGGACGTACTTCTCCAAGGCATAATTTTACGTCGGCTACACAGAAGAAGAAGGATGAAGTAACGACGAAATCTGTTTTGGGTTCATCCCATACATACCAGGAGACCAGTGTTCGGTTCTTTAACCACTTATTTCTCAGGCTATACCTACCTCTCCAGGCGGCAGCAATGAAATTCCGATCTCTGTGCTTCGCGTGCTTAGGATCGTAGATTGCCTCTTTTGCTTGCACTAATAAAATTAAGGTTTCTACATCCATTCTGAGTGTCAAGACTGGGCTGACTGGAATTAAAAATTCAACCGGCTGAGTCGCAATCAGTCTTGATAAGTCTTGACGCGATCGGACTGGACGTGACGCGCTTAGTATGAAACCAGATTTACACATTTCACATATTTCAACGATAAGTTAATATGTTCAATCCAGTAGCGTCCGACTTAACTGGACGCGACTGGACTGGACTGGTTTAGTGATCCATTTCGCACCAATCCACTCCAGCTTTGTCACGTCAAGTCAAGTCAAGTTCAGGCAAGTCACGCCACTCATTAGAACACGTCAAAATTCTATCGTTCTTTGACAGGATTGGTTGAAGATGGATTTTCTAGTTCAAGTTCTAATTTTACGTCGACTACAAAGAAGAATAAGAATGAGGCGACAAAAAACATATTTTCGATTCATTCTATAAAAATTAGAATCATGCAGCCACATTTCTTGATTTAATAGACAATGTTTGGGATGCTTGGGATTATACATCGCGTCTTTATCACGTACTGATTCTATCAATTTTTCTACATTCATTTAAAAAAAACATTTTTGACAGCTTGACTGAACAAGACTGATAAAAAAATTCGATCGGTCATTTCGCACCAATCTATTACTCCCACTGGACAAGACAAAATTCGAAAAGTATTCGAGCTCGTATACCACAATGAAAGAAAGCGACAGTTGTAATTATTTGGAACCACACTGTAGATATTATTTGCATGTCAATGCCCATGCCCATATAAAACTTGTTTCTTATTTTGACTCCAACTTTTTGAGACATCCCTTTATTGGATCACTTCAAGATAGCGGTAAGTTCCACGTTTTTTCCACATACCTACATAATATTTTATGTTTGGTATGTATATAATATCTACGGTCAAGAGGCTAAACTGCTTAAGTCTGTATTTTGATTCGGATTCGGAAAAAATTGTTGAGGATTATCCTTGGTAATTTGTGCAGCCATAAACACTACGCGAAACTGGGATTATGCTGTTTTTAATTTTTATCGAGTCTATTATTGTTTATTAATAATGTAAACAACAATAATATCACTCACAACTAACACTAGAAATTGCAACATTCGAAATATACTACACAAGTAAACATATTGTAACCAAACTGTTTTTACGTGGGCGGAATAAATTATTTATTTACAAGAATTAAATGTTAACAAAAAAAATAGATAACAATAAAATGCAACAATAACAACTATATACAATAATAATAACCAACAGTAATTCTTAAACAAAGTGAAGCACTTCAATAACACTGAACAATAACTATTTATATACTGTATTTATGTTCTCAAATTCAACTCGACACTGTTTCACGACTGGCTGACTGATTCCCTCGTACTTCGCTTATATAGTTCGAGCAGCTTGACTCAGCGCGCTCACGCGCTTTCCAGAATATTCTGGCGGTTACCCGTGTCTTCGATATCATTCCACGCCTCACCACTGTTACCTGTTCTCGACGCTTCTATTGTCGCCAGCGGCGTAACATCTTGGGGTTTGCTACAATATGATAAAAACGTTATTTTGCCTATACTGCAAATGGCGGCGTACCCCGACCACTTAAGCCTCACTTAGAACACCGATGACAGCTATCCAGCGTATATTTATAACATCCATGGTCTGTATCTTCAGTTATAGAGCCAGTATCAAGTGCAAAACTTTAATTTTCCTAGTAATATCTTGAAAATTTACCCAGATTTTCCCTAGATCTCATATCTTCAAAATTACTCAAAATTTCTCTAAAAAATAAGAATTTTCCTAAAAATATTTCATTTCAGATTTGAGGTTATGTTTTAGTTGTACTGTTTCAGCGAATATTATCCCAATTTCTTAGTGTTGCATTGTAACGTTACATCATTCGATGGGTGTACCTAACAGTAATGCTAACGTAAGCATTTATTAGTAGATATTGTAGCAAAACCCCAGATGATACGCCGCCGGCGACAATAGAAGCATCGAGAACAAGTAACAATGATGAGGCGTGGCATGATATCGAAGACACAGGTAATCACAAGAATGTTCTGGAAAGCGTGCGAGCGTGGGGGGGTCAAGCTGCTAGCTCTATATAAGCAAGAGCAGTCACCGGAAAAGAACAACGAGAGTCGTGTGACAGTGTCGATTTGAAATAAATACAGCATATAAATTGTTCAGTGTTAATAAAGCGCTTCAGTTCGTTTAAGAATTACTGTTCGTGTTATTATTATATAAACAGTGTTGACTGTAAGAATTGAGATATAATTGTTACATCTTATTGTTATCTATTTTTGTTACATTTTTAATTGTTGTAAATAAATAATTTATTCAACCCACGTAAGAAACAGTTTTGTTACAATATTATGATATGAAAAATTCGACATAAGCAATGTTGTCTATTTGCCACAGTTATACGGAGTTACATTCTAGAACTCGTATATTACATTCAGAAAACTTCCATATGAACCGAATGGACAAGACTATAACTTGCAGAAAATACGCTGTCTCTTTCTAATAGTGCATCTGCCTTTATTTGAATTTCTTTTCAAATATACATGTAAAAACTAAAGCTATCAACCTATGCAAATATTATTATATAAAAAAAAGTGTGTGTGTACTTATGTACGCATGTCAGAAGTTATACTTCTTTGGCGTAACAAAACAAAAATATCCAGGTGTGCAAGCTTTCACGGCCGACATTGTTCCAAGTCTTCATGGTTTCCGGGCTTGTAGGCCGTGGTCCGGTGGTATTTCTACCTGACGTTTCGTCTACAACTGCGGTAGACATTCTCAAAGGCGATGTGGCAGCGGTCGAAGTGTCCTCCTTGGCGGCTCACAGGTCAGTATGTCAGTGACTGGTGTCCTCCCTTTTTTATGCCTAGTACCAGTATGTTCTCTGTTCGGTCGTAGTCCGTCTCTCTGTAATTGGTCAACTGCGCAGTGTGTAGTGATGGGGGTGAGTTCTCTACTCGGTCGTATTCCGTCCTTGTACGATTGGTCATTGGTTTTGTATGTCGGAGTGATGGTGTCCAGGTTTTACTGAGATTGAGGCCTCTACTACGGAATTCTTGACTGCGCTATTTTGCGACAAAAATCGTAACTAATCAAATCAGGTAGCCGTTATTACACCTTTAGACAGACGGACAACGGAGTCCCACCATAAATGGTCCGTTTTTTGCCATTTTATTACGGAACCTCAAAAACGAATATGAAAGAAAGAGAGGTTGTAGATTATAGACGCTCAACAACTGAGATTTTTAGCCTCGATAGAATAATTAAAAAGAAATAAAAGAATAATTATTAATTAATTCCACAATGAATTTAAGGCATCCACTAGGTAGTGAATAGTATTTCTTAACATATATCAGTCAGCATATTATGCCATCATGATTGTTAAACGTCAAACGATTGTTATAAGATATACCTAGTGGATGCCTTGTGGATTAAATTCATTGTTGAATTAATTAATAATTATTATATTGTTGTCCACAATTACCTAACTCATATATCATTATGTAGCAAAACCCCAGATGATACGCCGCTGGCGACAATAAAAGCATCGAGAACAAGTAACAATGTGTAGCCAAAAAAAACTCAGATGTTACGCCACTGCCTTGAGCGGAAACTACTAGAAAGTCAGGTCACAAATGAATTCCGAGAAATGTGTTGTTTGTTGGCAACCGCGCGAAGAATATAGACGATACTAGAAAAATCGAGAAACATTGCGCTTCAGGTATATAAACAATGATGAATCGACAATCAGGACCAGTCTACAATCAGCGTCGTGATCAGACATTATTCCGTGGACATACTTGATATAAATAATCATTGTATTTGTTAAGTGTTTATAATTATTATTATAAACAGTATCGACTGTTGAAAGTGACTTTTCATTGTTACGAATTATTGTATATTGTTGTTTACATTTTTAATTATTGAAATAAATAATTTATTCCACCCACGTAAGAAAACAGTTTTGTTACAATTATTTAGAAATAAAAGATTTGGCAGATGTCTTCGAGTTGGAAAATGTGATATAATTCTCAGTTTCGCGAGCAGAAACGATTTTCACTTGTTTGCGTCTTCGCAGCAGTAGAGCGTTAAAACGTCGATAATTCGAGTCATGTAAACAAACATTTGAAATGACGTTACAGCTGATGTGGAAGACGCACTCTCTGAAGTGTTTAAACTAGATTACTTTGAGGGTGAACCGTGTCAAACAGTAGACAATCGGGTAGGCCGGATACCAATTATCAGAACGTTTCTTTGATTTATCGACCGAAAAATGAACGAAGTGTCGACCGCCCTGGCGAGAATGTTTCCTCTTCGTATGGTATTTTCTTTCTATCTCTTCGCCGCCTAAAGCTGATTCCAGACAACATGGCCAACGTATGCCAATGTTGGCGAATGTATCGACGACGAATGTTGGACATGGTAATGACCATGTGTGATCATTTGAATATGTTCAATATCCATACATACTTTTTGGCCAGCGTTGACCAAACTTAGTACTGCACCCAATATGTTTAGCGAATATACACCAACATTAAACAAAATTGATAGCGAAGATGACGCAATTATTGCAAGTGCTTCAGAAATCAGATGTACCTAATAATTAGTGTTGCCGTCTAGTTCTAGACTTTCTAGACTCTTATCTTATCTAGATTTTCAAGACAAGACTTGCAAAAGTCTTGTCTAGAAATTTTCAAGAAAAGACAAGACGAGAGAAGACTTGCTTTATCTAGATCAAGACTCTTGTCAAAACTCTAGACAATTTTCAAGAGTCTAGATAAACTAAGTAGGTAGTAGTAGGTAAAGTAAACAACTCGGTTAATCTAGATTCTAGACTCTTGAAAATAATCTAGAGTCTTGATATTAGACAAGACAAGAGTTTTTTAATCTAAACTTAGACTTACGGCCGTATTCATAGTTAACCCTTAAGTAGTAAGGGACACTTAACTCAACCCTCAAATCGAATATGCGTTTCATAGTCAAAATTGACGTCTGTAAGGGCCCTTACATCACCCTCATCTTAAGGGTGGATAGTATGTCCCTTAAGTGTCGAAAAAGTAAAAACAGTAAAACACATGAAAAATACGCATTTATATCAAAAATGACAACTAAACACAATCGGTCTGCAGTATGACCAACTGTTCTAAAGGAAAAATCATGGAGGTTTACTATAATTCTTCCCTCACTCAAGGAAATGACTATGAAGCGCTCCTTTGAATAAGATGCCCCCAGCACTTAAGTGACCCTCAGCGAAGGGACCCTTATCACTTACCTTAGGGGTTAACTATGAATATGGGCATTAGTGAAATTGATATTTCAAGACGGTTACAGCTTGGACTACTATAGTCATTATTTTAAAGAAATATGAAGCTAATTCGTTAAACTTAAATTATATACTTATTTAAATTGTCGACGAAGATGGCTGACAATAATAAAATCAATAATCCAACCATTTTGCATAAATATCTTAAAGGATTGTTGTCATTCTTTGAAAGTTGTTTTATACTGGAGTTTTACTTTTTAATTGTTTCCCCTCTCGCATTTATGAATTTTAACAAGATTCAATTTTATCACACAGAAAGTGTTTGTATAATTGTATTGCATTATAAAAACTGAATAATGAATGTATAATTTGACGTAGCAAATACAACAGCAGAGAAAATGTTACTTTAGATTAAAATGATATTCTGAAAGATTGTCAAAGCACATTTAAATTTTACACGAAACATTTCCAAAAACAAAGACCGAACTGCAGAAACAAGTTATCTCAAATGCTTGGCCTTGAGGCGTCCACAAATTACGTAACGCAAAATTCTCCAATTTTCGACCCCTCCTCACGTAACGGGTGCTTTGTGAAAAGTTTTGGGCTTTTGAGCGCGAGTTTTAAATGTTCAAAACTCTTGAACATATGCAGAAATGTTGCTATTTCTCGCAATTTTAAAATCGTGAGCCTCCCTCCTCCACGTACCAGGACGGTTACGCCTGACCGGACCACCCCTACCTCCAAATTGCATTACGTAATTTCGAGTAGAATCAGAATTCATAAAAAAAAATTGGGGAAATGTCGATGACGTCATTGCACAGAAAAATAACGACTACAAGGAAAGATGCGCGTTCAAAAACTAAGATCGATGTGTCCAAGCATTTTTAACGGAAATTTTTATTCACAGCGTTCCACAGCCGGCGATCACACTATGTATAGAATTCGTATAATAAAGCCACAATGCCTGTATTAGCAAATACTTACACTATATTGTCGGCAGGATTTGGCACTGCGACCCGAGTTTTTATTTTTTGAAGTTCTTTCTGAATTAACCGAAGAAAAACTGTGAGACGGGTTTTCCTATACTTTTCTAACCTAAGACGTATAATAATAATAATAATTTAATTCCATTCACTAGATGTAAGTTGTCCGACGACCTACCACGGTGTCACCGGCGACACGGGTCGCGTGTGGGCGATGATACACCCACGTGACCGGACTCGAAACGGAAGCGGTTTTCTGTGTTCGGTCGTCCGCACGCGTGTGTACAGACACGGACAATCTAGGCACTGAAAATTACCATTAAAAGTATTTGACGATACCGGAAGTTGCTCCCTGCACTCTTCATCTCAAATCCTTTCCCCTCGCCCGAGAACGGTTTTGACTCTCCCGACGCTAGTTTTAACCGACTTCAAAAAAAGGAAGGTTCTGTTTTTCCCTAGTAATGTATGTGTGTATGTGTGCAATTTTTTTAGTACGCGACCGATTTTTATGATCCTTTTTTATTTATTTTTGATTTTCTTAAATAACTTTTAAAATAATTTAGGCATTTTATTGAAATTTGGTATATGGGGATTTTTTGACATGAGAAATTCAAATCTGACTTTGGTATGGCTCTTACTTGTAGGGGGCGCCACTTACAAACCTTTTCACTCATTCAAATAGTCATAACTTTTTTGTACGCACTCGTACTATTTTTTTGATTAAAAAATTGATTTTTCCGTCATTTTTACGTAAAAAAGGTATACTTTGTAAAAGTAGCTAGGAGTAACCTTTTTCAAGATATTTGCACTTAAAGTAATCGATGCAATGTGGTTTTAAATGGCAAATTTTTAAAATGAACATAGGTGGCTTTGAAAACGCCGGCGCGGCGTTATCATGGTAATTTTGACAGTTTTATTTAAAAATTCAATGTTTCTTATTAAAATGCCGCGTCATAATGATAAAAATAAAAATTAAACTTTGACACGCTGTATCTCTTTTAATATCAACTTTCGGTATAGACATGTTGGGGTCTATCGCAATATTTTTTTGTAAGGAATCAGCTGTTACTTTATGTCCCATTCTTTTTGGGACACCCTGTATAAAATATTGTGTTGTACTAAGTACGGGTGATTTGGTTGGTTGTTTTGACCGCACCTGTATTTGTGTGGAAGCGAACATCGGTTAGCCGCAAACCAAATGATTACCGTAATGATACAAATCTCTCTTCCAGTTACAACCGCGTTGCATATGTATTCTCTATAATATATATATCGCACAATCAATGTTGCCAGATGCCTTGGAATGGTTTACCCCTCTTAGATGCAAATTTACTCCTTTTTACATCTTTTTATAGCAAAATACCCCCTCGCTCTAACCACTATTTTTGAACAACCTACCCATATTTTTAAACATTTTAAGTGAGAAAGAATTTAACTTTTCTATTGAATTCATCGAGCAAACGTCAAAAATATGCCGCGAAATTTAACTAATTCTTAATTCGGACATATCCGCGGACTTTTTATAACTTTATATTATACAAAAAAGAACAAAGAATAATTAGTATCATATACTATTGTAGCAAATCCCAAGATGTTACGCCACTACCTCCAATAGAAACCACAAGAAAGAAAGGTCACAGTAGTAAAGCGTGGAATGGTATCGAAACAACGAGTACCTGCCGGAATGTTCTAGAGAACGCGAGAACGTACTAGGCTGGGTTGCGCGACCTATATAAGCGAAGTACGAGTGAATCAGTGGAATCAGTCGACGGTGTCACGCAAACGGGAATCAGTCAGTACAGTGAAATAAATATTGATCAGTCAACGGGAATCAGTCAGTGTAGATTGTACTGTGACAGTGTTGTCAGTGAAATAAATCTGATATAAATACAGCGACATAAATAAGTACAAATAAATAATCCTTGTATATATAGTTAAGTATTATTTAAGTGGCTCGTTTAGTTCAATAATTACCGTTTAAGTTTTTTATTGTTAGAATTGACTTTTCGTTGTTGCATTTATTGTATATAGTTAATTGTTACGAATTATTGTAAATAAATATTTATTCCGCCAACTCAGAAAACAGTTTTGTAACACTATGTATTTAAAAAATTGAACAAAAACTTTAATATAAGTACTTTAAACTTTAATATTGCATTTGCCTCTATATAAGAGACGCTAATGACCTCTGTTGTCGAGCGTCTATAATCTACAATTCAATTCAATTCTATATAAGATATTGCGGACTAGAAAAAAGAACGAGTATTCAATTAATATTCGAAAAGACAAAATAAAATGTCTCTTAATATAAAAAAAACAGGAACTTAAATAAATTTACATTCAATTCTGAGAAATAAATAAGATGATTTATTTGTAAATATTACTAGTTCAAAAACGAGCCTCACTAATTTCCAAAAGAGTACAATTGGTAGTACTACTTAATATTTGAAAAAGAAGATCATATTGCATATTGAATGAGCCATTTTCCTGAGAGTAGTTCCTTCAATTATCCACGAGAGGCAGCACTTGTGGTAGGTAAAAACATTATTTATTCCCCATTAGTGTCGTGTCATTTTAGTGGTATAACTTAATTATTTAATTATTATTATCATTAAATTAATCAAATAATTAAGTTATACCACTAAAATGACATGACACTAGTGTGGAATAAATAATGTTAGTACCTACCACAAGTGCTGCCTCTCGTGGATAATTGAAGGAACTAGTCTCAGGAAATTGGATCATTTAAAGTGCCATCACCGATACGATTTCTTTTTCGAGTTTTCACATCATTTATGATAGAATAAATTAATCCCGAATATTGGAAATTACTCTTTCACCCTTTTCGATGTAAAATAACCCCCGAAAAAGGACTAAATTCCCCTCCCCCTATCTGGCAACACTGTGTACAATATTATGGACACACAATTTGGTCAATGCGTTCCGCATTAATATGCCATTGCTCTTATCTTTTTAATTATTCAATTTACGACAAAAAGTATCTATAGTAAAGTTGTAAAGAATTCGATTCTAAACAAAAAAACCTCTCCATAAATTTTCTGTAAGATGGACCGTTACGGAGATATAATGCCAAACCTGTGTCAATGAAATTTGGTATACATTGTATATAGGGCTCATTAACTCAAAGGATAGGCTACTGTATGTCCGGCATCGCTTGCGTTAAAGTAGGGCTCCCATAATAATAAAAGTATTGAAACAAACGACTGAACTGATTTTCAGTAAAATTCAGTACACGTAGTATGGGGCTTCGGCCTTAACTCGGACTCTAGTTAAAACTTAAGAACATAGAGTGAGCGAGTTGTACTATGCTATTGTTACAAAACTGTTTTCTGAGTTGGCGAAATAAATATTTATTTACAATACTTAAAAATACATAACGATGAACGCAACAACTATATACAATAATTCGTAACCATTAACTATATACAATAACTATATACACAAAGATTATTTATTTGTAATTATTTATTTATGTCAGTCATTTACTCAGTTACTTCAGTACTATTTATTTATATCCACTCCACTATTTATATCACTGTACTGACTGATTGACTGATTAATATTTATATCCACTTGACGGCACGAGTCACCATTGACTGTCTAATATTTATATCAGACGCACTTGATTGCACGAGTCACTAATGACTGCCTAATATTTATATCAGACGCACTTGATTGCACGAGTCACTAATGACTGCCTAGTATTTATATCAGACGCACTTGATTGCACGAGTCACTAATGACTGCCTAATATTTATATCAGACGCACTTGATTGCACGAGTCACTAATGACTGCCTAATATTTATATCAGACGCACTTGATTACTTGCGCGAGTCACCGTAGACTGACTGACTTGATTGCACGCCTCACCATGGACTACGTTTTCCACAATACACTGACTGACTTGATTGCGCGCCTCACCATGGACTGCGTATTCAACACTACCACAGTACAATCTACACTGACTGATTCCCGTTGACTGCTCTCCGGTGACTGACTTCCTGTTTGCTTCACTCACTCGTTTATATAGATGCTGCGTGGCTTAAGCACAGCGCTTCTAGCGTTTTCCAGAACATTCCGGCAGATACTCGTATCTCTGCTTTCTATTGCAGGCAGTGGCGTAACATCTTGGGGTTTGCTACACTATGTTTTTTGTTCGAGAAATATTATGCTCGTTTATGGAGCTAAATCGTTTTAACAGAGGTTTCACTGTATCAACTAGCGTATCACTTTGTCATGTCAATGTCTGTCATCCAGTTTTAAAATGGATACGAGCGGTAGATTGTATATAAAAACATGCAAAAATGCATTAAAAAGTTCATAAATTTCAATATTGTCTGTAGGATGCATTTACGTAGTAACTTAACCAATGTGCCAGTCACGTTTGACGCTTTGAAATTTATAGGCGGGAAAATTCATAGCGGAACAAATTCTCACCGGTGTTGTTTCATAATGTTTTTATAAGTTCACTCAAAAAAGTTGTATCGGAAAAAAAATATTTATGTTGGTATTGAATATACATAAACAATTTTCGCATTGCGGCCTGCCGAGATCAGGGTACCTATTGTGTAACTCATTTCTAGTGATATCACTAAAGTGAGATTGTTCACGCGAATATGCATTTTTCGCACTAGTGAAATAGAACCATTTAACGTGAATTTATTAGCCATCGAATTTGTCAGTGAAACGTGAAATATTTCACGTTTCACTGACAAATTCGATGGCGAATAAATTCACGTTAAATGGTTCTATTTCACTAGTGCGAAAAATGCATATTCGCGTGAACAATCTCACTTTAGTGATATCACTAGAAATGAGTTACACAATAGGTACCCAGCCTCACTTTTCTGTATCCTTCATCATCCATTTTAAAGTGAATACTATCCTTTTATATACAGGGTGCTGAATTGATTTGCGGGTAATAGGGATTTAACCCGTAAAATCAAACTGTTGCGATTTCCTGCTTCCCTAATTATTTTAGGAAAAATATCTTCGAATAAAAGTTTTAGAACATAAAATTCTGGCATCTAAATCATTAAACAAAATTAATTTTGCATGCTTTGTAACGGCAGAAATTTGATATGAAAATGTCAAAATTACCTCAAAAACAGATAGCGATAGCCATGGAACTTGAACAAAATGAATAGAAATTATTCTGACAGCTAAAACGTCATCATTTTGTTCAAGTTCCGCATGGCCCGTATCATTATGCAAGCTCTTCATCCTTTCAACTGTCCACCTCCTGATTCCATCATCAGACTCTTGTTACCAAGTTGAAATTATCATAATATTGTATTGTCACGGGAACTCAATGTGTGTGCAAAGTTTCATAAGAATCGGTTAAGTAAAAGTTATACCTAGTTGAAAAAGCTGTCGCAAGATTTGAAACAAAGATAGTAACAAACAATCAAATATACGGGGTCAAGCTAAATAAAACCGTTTAAAATGGACTAATTTGTCAAGATAGGCGATAATTTTAATGTTATATATTTTCTGGAAGAAAACGAACGTTTGTCTAAACAGAACACCATAAAGGAGCTTCGGCAAAAAATTAGACACATTTCGTTATACATAAAGCAAAAGTTTGAATAGGCACGGGTACTCGATGGAACTTCCTTTTATTTATTATTTTTCTTTTCCAACGACATAGTCATACGAATCACGTGAGTAATAGCTATAATTAACGGAATAGTCGACATATTTTATTGCGATAAATCTCTTTACTACATGATAATACCATAAAATCTTATTCATCGTGTAAACACTTTTTGAAGAAGTATAACTTTAACCAACTCTCACGACCATCACGTGTAAACCCGCCATTATGCAGGCACTTCACTCTCGCCGAGACAACCCGAGGAGACCCACACAGAACACAGAAAAATTTATACTTCCATGGTCCATGTCCATGTCGGCTCGCTGTGTCTCGCCTTGCCTCGGCAGCGCTCCGTGTCTTGTCGGTTTTATGAGCCCGAGTAAAAGATGCGAGCCGTACCGAGGTGCGAGTACAAGCGTCCCATCTACACTCTCGTGTTATCTTGCGACTTTGCATAGTATTGTAACAAAACTGTTTTTAAGTTGGCGGAATTAGATTATTTATTTACTCGGATTTATGTACAATATTTACAATGTTTATTTACAATAATTAATTATAATAATTATAAACACAATAAACAACAATAACGAAAATGTCAATTCTAACAATGAAACACTTATACGGTAATTATAACACTTAACAACACAAGGGTTATTTATTTTCACATTTATTTCCGTACTTCGATAACTGACTAAACACGACGCTGATTGTAGACTGAACCCCACTCAGTCGCGCGCACCGCCTTATATACACGCATAGCCTGTGTTCCAGATCTTTTCGACTGACACTCGATGCCGCAACAAACAGTCGCTTCTCATTCTGAATGCTTCGATTGTCGCCAGTGGCGTATCATCTGGGTTTTTGCTACACATTGTTACTTATTCTTGAAGCTTCTATTGTCGCCAGCGGCGTATCATCTGGGATTTTGCTACCGTATTATTGCATCAGTTGAATTTAGAACTTGTTGAATTACTACGTGTGTCGATTAATTATGTGAAATGTTTATTTTGCATTACGTTTGCATAAAATTATAATAATTTTATGCACATTAAACTGCAGCAGCTGCAATTTCGACGACGTCCATGTTGGTCTGTTGAAGAACACCCACTGCGTTATTAGAGAGATGGCAGAACTCGGGAACAAATGTCTCGCGGAGACATTCGGCGAGGTGCCTCGGGCGAGGGTGAAATTCCGGCATCAAAATTAAAACTAATAATTTTAAAGTGCTAACTATTAATTTCATAGTTATCATGACATAGTTGAAACGATTTTTTTTAAGTTCAATTAAGGTAACGTGGCAGGATCGCCATGTAATAGTTTTGGTTTTATATAGATTCTTTTATATAATTTAGAAAAAACTTTATCAATTTATTCATTATAGCTAGTTTTATTTTATTAATCTTAGATATAAATTATTAGTTACAATTTATTACGTTGACGGACATAGTGACGTCTTACTTACATCTATTCCTGTATGACCAAATGTCATTGTTATTTATATTAATATAATTGATCAGTTTGCGTTCTCAAGCCAGCACAGTTCTATGTACTTATTGTTCAATAACTATGCTGACTTTTCATATCAATGACCTCAGTAATATTTCCTAGTGTGCAAATCTATATACATTAATTGTGCAATACTTACATATTACATACGGGGCAAGTGCATTACCTGTCATTATATTTCACATACTTGCGTATATTGCACTGTCATCTGTGAATTACATACTCTTCCATCACTGATGTTCAGATGCATTATTATTCAACGGTTGGAAATCACATTTTTCTCATTTTGGGTCGCACTTGCCCCATCTCACCTTATATATTTCCCATAAAAATTTGAAATAGGTACATGTATGTCAGCTCTCCTATATACTTCAAATCTCGGTAAAGATTAATTAATTCCATTAATGCAGCAACTGGACTATAATATGCGTCAAAGGGCTTGAGAATGGCCGAGCGTGTAGCGGTGCTGTTGTTTGCATGGCGTAGCTATGGTTCCTCTATTATAAGTCCCCAGTTCCCGAGTTCTAGCCCGAGAGCTGGTAAAAGTGTCAATTGGATTTTCAATTTATTATTAAAAAAAAATAATGAATTGAAAATATGAATTGATGCTAGGCCCAAATAACCTTAACTGTTGGTGGTCTTTAAAACACAATTTAGAATATGCGTCAAAAATTATTGGGAAACGTTGCAGGAATTTGTTTTAGAAATACTTTTAGTTTATTCCAAAACCCGCCAACACTGTTCCGACATACCACAGATAATATACGTTGCATACTAACAAAACATCTTCTTAACAAACTTTCTTTCCAACAATTCCAACAACACCTTATCTTTGTTGCTTTACAAAACAATTTTCGGTTCATATCTTGTACCTACATTATGCACCGAGTGTTGACTTGTGTTTTGAGTCATGCTTTTGTTTTTGAGATCTTTTGTTTTTGAAAATTTAAACTCGTAAGGGCAATTGTTTTTGTTGATGGACAGCCAATTTCTCATCGACTATAAAGTTCATTTTTGACGTGGAACTACGTCTTTCCCGACGGTGTATAGGGGGTAAAATTGCGTTACAAAAATGTGTGACAAAAAAAGTGAGTGTGTGTGCTTATGACCACACGACAGAAATGAAAACTTCAGATTTTCTAATTTTAAAATATAGGTATATATAATTTTTTACTCACACAGTTTAATCATAAATATATTAAAATCGGCCTATACAATTAAATTTATATATAATACCTTAACGATAATAATGTTTAACCTTTGAATTGGTTTTTGACAGCTGCGCTGTTCAACTAAAATTCATGGAGGATTCAATAATTTTGTATTGTATTTTATTGTCATCTATTAACGCACTTTCTGATGTTGTAAACTAACTAACAAACACGACTTTCTTTTATATATATAGATTTCAATGTTTTGTTGCTGAGGTCGTCATTCGGTAGAAAATAAAGGTGAAGTTGTGGTTTGAAGCTTGACGAATGCTCTTCCCTACGTAGAAATGGGAACTGCAGACAAAGACATACAGGATAGAAAGAGAGAGAGGGGAGTTCATGCATTAAACAAACTTGTGATCGGTGTAAGAAGAATGATTTTATCAAAACCTGATGAAACTTTGAAATATCAACGCTTATATAAACATTAACTCTGGTTTAGAATTCCATGTTTGTGAGATGAATTACTGTAGAAATTGCAGGGGCGCATTCTATAGAATTCTAGTGGCCCTTGCTTAGGCGTGTCCTAAAAAAATATTCAGTTATTGAACGTTTTTGAAGTGAAACTTTTCGATGAGAGTAATTTCGTTTAGCAGTGTAACGAAAAAATCAAAAAATCGTCAGAAGTTCAGGAAATGAAATGAGCTGCTAGCCGGAAATAGTGATGGGTGATACGAGATGTTTTTACAATCGAAACAATTGTAATGGTTCATAATAACAATCGAGTCCACAATCGACTCGGAGTTTGATTTTACAATCGAAATGTTCGATTGTTCAAGTCGATTATATTTGCCTCATAGGTTATAGCAGTAGCAGCGAATGAGAATTACAATAATCGCGATTCAAGGTTATATGCTAGTCGACTGACGTTCACGCGACTCATTGATTGTTCACTGTTCACACTGTTCAGTCGGTACTCACTACTCTGTGATCTCTTCACTATTGAATTCGTATTTACGCGATTACTGCACAATCGACCATCGACTCGACCACACTTGTTGAGTGATGAACGATTGTATAATATTATGTGGCTCTCAAAAGTGTATGATTCAGTACTATGCGACTCGGTCTCGGTGAACTATGAAACAACAACAATCGAGTCCAAGTGACAACCATCGAGAGTCAACGATTGTATAATATTATGTGGCTGTCAACAGTGTACGATTCAGTACAATGCGACTCGGTCTCGGTGAAGTATGAAACAACAAAAATCGAGTCTAAGTGACAACCGTCGAGAGTCATCGAGTTGTTTGAACAATTGAGACAATCGACTTCGACTAAAACATCTCGTATCGCGCATCGCACTAGCTGGGAACCGTTGTGCGTTGAGGGTAAACTCGATGCTTTCTCATAATATATATTGCTAATGAGAAAGGATTGGTTTCCACTTGCGGGCACTGTGGAGTAATTGAAAACTCACCTAGCCGGAAACTGGGAGTTTCGGGTTCATGTCCCGACAGTGGTCATTTGATTTTTTCCTAGATATAGCTTACAAATCATGGAAGCTTGGCTGTCTGATAGACACCTCTAATTGTTATGTGAATAATATTGTTGTGGTAATAAGGGATTAAAAATCGGTTGATTGTATCATGTACCTAATATAATTTTGCCTTGGCCATCTTTTCTTATTTTAGAGCGTTCTCAATCCATATTTCAAATGAAAATTGCATCAATAGCAGTTTTTTAGAACCTTAAAATTGCTAGTTATACCCTATTAGTATCAACAGATTCCGCCTGGGCGTGTTAATCGCAACATTTTCGATTCTCAGTTGTAAAAACATTTTCTTATTCGTTATTCAAATATTAACTCAAGAACAAGATTCAAATTTCGTTCGTTAACAGGGCTAAGTTTAAGATAACGTTTTTTCTATTCGTATTTGATAATTTATAGTAGAACTTTCTAAGTAACCAAACCGTTAAGCAAAGAAAATTATGTTGTCTGTAAAGTTCGGTGCTTTTCCACTTCGGCGCTCTTCCACGTTCTTCTTATATAAACCAGTTTGTATATGTAAATAGCAGAGTTATCACAGTATGATGTTAAATTATGTATTAAAATGCATGGAATTATAGATTACTTGATTTTAATTTCACAGTTGATTTTTCAGAGATGTACTGTGATGAAACTTTCAAGCTTTTTAACTACGACCTTTCATCGTGTCGTTGGGGTTAATTTGAATTTTAAACTTTGAAACATTTTTTTTATATTCTTCTTAAGATTCTAATTTAGATTTAATTTTTAAAGTCTTTACGTAGCTATATTCCAATATAATATCGACTCAAAGCTGCTAGATTCTTTAAAAAAGCTTTTAAGTCCTTTTTACACGCAAATAATTTGTATACAAGATCGTTTAAGCTTGTTTTAACAATGAAAAATTGTTTGTACAAGAAAACAATTTGGTAGACGTGTTATCTTAAAAACTGTTAGGTTTACATAAAAAGTGGTAATAATAAAAATTGTTAGTTTTATCATTATCTGTATTTTTTATTCAGAACTTTTTTACCTATTAACAACGGTTAACGAATTACAAGTCTAAAATGAGTTACTATTTTCTAATATGGCGAAAATTTGGTATATATTCAGTAGAAAGGTAAATACATGTCTACAAATTACTTTTTGTTCGAAGTTCCTATGATTTTTGGTCTTTCTTTTCTGCACTATTTTGAGATTCGATGCATGCCACAGTTTTTATTCTTTCCATTTTTTGGTTGTTAATTGTATAATACTGTTACAAAACTGTTTTCTGAGTTGGCGGAATAAATATTTATTTAAATAATTAAAAACACAATAATAATGAATGCAACAACGAAAAGTCAGTTCTAACAATCAACACAAGTAAACAATAACTAAACAGTAATTCTTAAACAAAGCAAAACAAAACAATAAATAAATAGCACTTAACTAATAACTCGTAATTATTTCCACTACACTAGTATTTATTTTATCAATCTATTTATTTATATCACGGCACTATTTATATCACTGATCCACCGTAGACTTGACTGCGTGACTCACCGTTGACTGATTCCCTCACTCACTCTACTGGCTGTTTATATATGCTGCGTGGCGTAAGCCTAGTGCGTTCTCGCTTTCGTTAGAACTTTCGCGCAGGTGCTAGTTGTTACAGTAAGCAGACCCCGTTTCTCAGAACTCTTGCTTGCCGTTTATATACAGGGTGAATCCGTAACAATACCTACATGCAGAAAAAGAGAAAAAAGGATAAACAAATTATAATAAAGAAAGGCGTTTATAGTGTTATGAATTAAAGAGAGATACTAAAAATGTTTCAGCAAATTCGAATTTTTACTATTTGACTATTAAATTATCGTTCAAAAGTAGTATTTGATTACAGGTTTGTGTAACTAAAATGTTTGTTTTGCGATGGCATTAAACTTGCTACATTGAAAAAAAAAAAATACACGGCGAGTGTTTCTCAATCCCTAAACAAGAAAACATCCTCTATAACAGCGGTTTCCAACCGATGGGCCACGGGCAACGTGGTACTGGGCCGTGGACGCTGGTCGAGAATCTAAGCCAAGATAAATATTATCGGAGCTTCTGGGGTCGAGATGGGAACAATCGAGTATATAAGTGTCTATTTGTGTTTGTGTGTTCATATTTTTTACTTGTATATTTAGTTAGTGGGCCTCAATTTTTTTTACAAAATTAATGGCCTGCACAACTAAAAAGGTTGGGAACCGCTGCTCTATAATATTAAAACTTTTCATTTTCACCGGTTCATTTACTACGAAAATTAAACAGAACCTGTATATAAATTAGAAGTAAAGATTCGCTATGGAAATGTTTTTAATTAATAATTTCCTTGACTGAGATATAATCGAAAGGCGTGCACTAAGATTATATAGTACTAGATAGCTAATGCAAATTTGTATTCTTCTATGAACGTGGTCTTTCAAACAAAGTCTTTGCTGAGATAGCGGATGAAAATCAATTAAAAAAGTTTTTGGGCTTGAGAATAACCAATCGCGTAGGCCTTTGTTTATAAGACATTTCCATAACTTCTCTATTACAAACCCCCAGTTCCTACAGGTTCTAATCTGAGAACTATTTGCAGATATTCAGTTCATTCTTAAAAATAACAAATTTAAAATTTGAATTGATAGGGCCAAATAATAATAAAAAAACACTGAATTCACTTCAAATTAGCTCAAAAATACATTTCGAAATATTTATTCCGCCATTCAAAAGGGTTGTGTCTTGTGACGTCACGTACCTTGAAAATATGTAGAACGCGCGTTTCAACTGTTTAAAAACTAAGAATAAGATTTGGAAAAAGAGGGCAGTATAGCCTAGATGGTAGCGTGCTTGGCGCTGCAACCTCTAGACTGGACTGCCGTGGGTTCGAATCCCACCTGCGCTCATGGATGTTTTGTGATGTTATTTAGTTTTAAGTTAGTTGTTATTTAGTGTAGTTGAAAAGACGCTAATGACCTTAGATGTCGACGCGTCTATAATCTACAATAAATAAAATAAGATTTGAAAAAATGTTGTATTGTACCTATGTAAACGATATAAACTATGTGTCTATGAAAACGAACATTCAAGATGGCACGTGACGTCACACACCGTTTGTGATCACACGATTTCTTTTAAAATTTATTCGTCTTTTAATGATAAAAAAACATTCTCGATCTACACAATTTGAAAGTTAAAGGAGTATAAATTAAACTGTTTGCCCGTTTCTCTTTCAGATATTTCTTTACGCCTTTGCGTAATCACTATTTAAACTGGAACAAGTGGGGCTATTAATTATTCTCCACTATTAAAACTGTAATTTGTTCTACAAAATATTACTCATGCCACTTATTATATATTACGCTTTTAAAGATTGAAGTCATTTATTAACTTAAATTGAATGTATTTTTTGGATTTCATTGTTTTAATTATTTCACAAGCATGTGTTTTATTTTTATATTTCTGAGACCTTATAAGACATCTGCTAGATTTCCAATCAGTTGTTCCAGTCGTTCATTTTTTCTGTTAGCGTTTTTGTTTCTCGGTACCTAGGCAATACCGGATTTAGGGGAAGGGGCAGCCCGGGTGATCGTCCATGGCCTTGACCCGTGGATCAATCAGTTAAGAAAAGTAAAATGCTAGTTAATAGGGATTGTGCAAGTAGCGTTTAAGATGACTATGACGCCATCTGCTGAAACAAATTTCAAGCGTTATGATGGCAATGACATTGCTTTAATTATTTTTTTGTTAATAAATAAAATTATTTTTCGCGATGTCTTCATCAAAAGTGTCTTGTTGTATTCGTGGCTGTTCAAATATCCCAAAAAAAAAATAGATTGATTACACACGTGAAATTTTATCGTTTTTCAGAAAGCTCATTAAACACTGTATGGATAACCTATAAACGTAAACAGTGGAGAAATGTAGTGAAAAATTACGTGTAAATGAAATATTTAAATTAAAAATTAAATAAATTGTCATTTTATTATTATTCTTTTGAAAACAGACACAACATCATGTAGAAACTACAGCAAGACGCAATATAACCTGTCAAACTGATTAAATAATTAGTGGAAATGAGCATTTAATGTAACTTGTAAAAAATGAAAAAATTACCAGATTTTTACTATTTTCAGTATCATATAATTTAATTATAAGGATAACTTTTAATACTTACAACAATTTCAACACTATAAACATTACAAACACTCGTTTGGGCGACAACTGTACAGGTTATGACAACTGATTAATTTGAGTCTTTTGTTCCAACTAAGTTTAAAACGTGGCCTGATTTGAACAATTTTTGACCTTTAATATCATTTTGACCACGAATCCGATCATTTTTTATCGGTAACAATCCAAATTTTTTACTAATTTCATTTTTTTTTAAATGGTGATATTATTTATTACACTATTTACATTACTAAGTTTTGATAATTCAACGCTAGAGAGCTCGACTTTCGGCAGTAGTGCTGCCTCTACAGTTCTTGCGCGATCCCTATAATAAGAAATAACTGGCGCAGTAGAATATCGCGCTCCGATTGGTAAGGCTGGCGCTGTCGGTACGGTGCCGACCCGATCTGTGCTTATACTTCTGAGTTTAGAGTATAAATCGACCTTTAAAAGAGAGGTAGCCGTACCATATGTAACGTAATTACGTAATCCATTTAAACAAGGGAAGACATAAATATACATATCTGTCAATATTGAACAAAACGCTACCTGAAAAACAAAACAAACCTTGCTTATAATAATAATTTGTATTTACTTGTCCTGTAAATTCATGATACATTAATTTCTATATTACGCCAGGATCAAAAACTCCGGTCAAGTGCGAGTCGGACTCACGTGGAGAGGGTACCTTACTATTAAAACTTAGGACTTTCATTTAGGTTTTTCTGTAAACTCTATGAGTGAGGCCCTATATATTCCCTATTTTTTCAAAATTTTAGGCTCAATAGTTTCGGAGATAAAGGAGGGGGGAGATCGGACAGACAGACAGACAGACACTAAGAGTGATCCTATAAAGGTTCCGTTCTTTCATTCTTAGATACGGAACCCTAAAAATCGTTAAATTTTAGACCACAACAGCTAAGGTAGAATGGAGTATTTATTAGAGGGAAAATCTCTTATTTATGGGAAGCGATCGATGCAATACAATGCTTTTTGTCTTAAGTTGCTATCGTAATTATTTCTAGCGCACACAAGAAATAAGAGTTAAGATTTTACTATATAAAATCTACTTGTAAACAATCTAGTTTTCGAATTTTATGCTCGGCTTGGCAATAGCCGAGCATGTAGCGATGCCGCTGTTAATATGGCGTTCCCTCCTTTTTTACAATTGCCCCCAGTTACTAGGTTCAAATCCAAGAACTTGTAAAAGTACCTATCAATTAGATTTATTTGTTATTAAAAAAATAATAAATGGGAAATATGATATGGTAGATACACTGTAAGAAATTGGAAAGGCGATTACATAGATTATCGATGGTCCATTTGTAGCCAGCGATTAATCTGGTAATAGGCACACAAAGAGACAATGGCCACATCGCGTAGATTCCATAAAAACACATTACGCATGCGTTGTTACTAATTTTACATTAATTTGTTTTGTATTCATCCATTTTATATATGTAACTATACATTTTATTTTGTAATTTTTACACACTTTATTGGAATATTACACAAATTATGTAATTTTAATTTACTTTATGTAAAAATCACAAATTTGTTTAACTTCACAGTAAAAGTCCAAGTTTTTATGAAGTTTTCTGTGTAAAAATAAATAATAATGTAAAATCACTTAGAAAATCGAGCGAATTGTACCTTAACTTCAAAGTATTTTTACATCCATTTTTTACAGTGTAGGCCCAAATAACCCTAAATGCTGGTGGCCTTAAAAAAGGAATTTTATGCTGAGCTATTATTAGATGATTCCCTACTTCGAAGGTAAATTTTTACTCCATTTTCATTTTTGATAATGTCTTTTGATTATAGGCAACTGTCATTATAACGTGACGTAAAAAAATGTTCTCGACATAATTAGAGTTATAATTAACTTCTTCTGAAAAAAAAATTTGACTGAACGTATTTCAGTAACAAAACATTTTCGAGTTTACGTTAACATTGTTAACACATACAATTTTTTACTGTTTTAAAAATCTTGAATAATCTCTTGAAGTTTCGATCATCCTGTATGATGACGCATTATACGCTTATCTACGCATTTATCGTACTCGGCTAGCTAGACTGTATTTATCGAACCGTAATGTTGCGCTGTCCCAGTTCCACTTCTGTCCCACTGAACTCAGCAAAGCAACACCATGTTAAATTATATGACATACTGGATGCAGCTTTTGATATTTCAGCGTTGTTAGGCCGATAGTTGCCTGGTGGTTTTGGGTCGCAAAATCGTAATCAAACGTCAACACTAAGTTTTACTAATATATTTAAGAGCCAATATATTTGCAACTCCGCCTGTATTTCTAATTGTGTCATATACGGCGCGTATAGCCGGAGAACTGGCCGAGACACGTCCAACTGGCCGAAATAAAAATTTAACCCCTCAATACACTCATTAAAATTATTAATTTTTACGATGCGTATGGCCGGCGAACTGGCTGAGACACATCCGACCGGCCGAAATAAAAATTTAACCCCTCAATACACTCATAAAAATTATTAAATTTTACTACTCGTATGGCCGGCGAACTGGTCGAGACTTGTCCGACCGGCCGAAATAAAAATTTAACCCCTCAATACACTCATTAAAACTATTAAATTTTGCGACGCGTATGGCCGGCGAACTGGCGGAGACACGTCCAACTGGCCGAGATAAAAATTTAACCCCTCAATACGCTCATTAAGATTATTAAATTTTACGGCGCGTATGGCCGGCGAACTGGCCGAGACACGTCCGACTGGCCGAAATAAAAATTTAACCCTTCAATACGCTTATTAAGATTATTAAATTTTACGACGCGTATGGCCGGCAACTGGCCGAGACACGTCCGATCGACCGAACTAATTTAACCCGTCATTACACCCTTTAAAATGTTTACATTTTTCTCAATTCTAATATGCTAGATAACTAGATTATGTAATTTATTATTTTTTTTAAAAAGTTGTAGGTAAGTTTTCCCAGGAATTTTTTTTCTTCAATTTTTTGCCTGAGGGATCTGTAGTGTGATTCTCGTTCCTTCATTTGGCGTTTTCCCGAACACTAGCTTTAAAAATAGCGTCGGGAGAGCCTTAGCCGTTTTTAGGTGAGGGGAAAGGATTTGAGATGAAGAATGCTGGGGGTAATTGTTAGGTATCGAATGCTCTTAAGTATTTAATTTATTTTATTGTAGATTATAGACGCGTCGACAGCTTAGGTCATTAGCGATCTTAATTACATTAAATAACAACTTCCTTAAAACTAAATAACATCACAAAACATCCATAAGCGGAGGTGGGATACGAACCCACGACAGTGTGATTAAAAAGGTCGGCTACGCTAACCGTTACACCACACTATCCTCCATCTTAAGTATTAATAAAGGATTGATTTATTATTAGATTAAAATATCAGTGACGGTGGTAGAAAAAATAACACTATAAAAAAAATGAAGTGTTATATAACACGGTGTGACATTTTTCAGTATAACAATCCACATTCAGTTAAAATCCGAACAGACGGCGAGACAGACACCTCGTCTCATCTTCCTTATCCTGGTTATATCGTCCATCCAACCGGAATAAGAATACCTGCCATTGCACAATCAAAACGCCACGACGCATTCCAACTCGTCTATCTTCTCCACGTTATCTGCTTGTCTTTCCGCACCTTCCCTGCCAGTCTCTCCTATCCTCTCCCGGCCACGAGTCTTCTCCCATCCCGCCGCCTTCCGCAATCCTCGGGTGTTACACGTCGACCGTCACGAATTGCTGAGATCTCTGTGTCATGGGATGAAGTGGATAAATCAGTCACTGCGCATTATGTACACTCGTTGTCGTAAAAAACGTGCCACCCGTCAGACCGAGTCATTTCATTCATACTGATGGAGCCATGCTGGTAGGGGAGAAGGTTAGGTGAAACGTGGCGAAATTGTTTTATCGAGAGGCGTTTTGATTTTTTAATTTTTTTAAATTATTTTTATTTCAAACTTTTTAGTGTCCTCGTATTTTATTTTATTCCGGGTAGCCCAGATAAAGTCGGATAATTCGACTAGTCTACGGTCCTTCCTCATACTCTCGACTGTTTTACGCATATATTTCAATTTGCAGAACGATATAAACACCTAGGCAAGCAAGTTTCCCTCTAAGAGAGGGGGTTAATACCGACATAGAAATATATGTTTAAAACAGTCGCCGTAACAACATATTAAAATTTGAACTTTGAACTAATAATATAAATTTCGTCGGGTACATGACACGTTTAGGGTGATCTGCTACCCCTTTAATACTGACCAATCGATCTGCAAATATTATAATGTCATTATTGGGTGACCGACAAGCTATACAAACAATTTCAGCCTTGAAGCAATAATAATTGTGACCATTTTTTTTGTTACATGTTGGGGGCGGTCTGCATCCCTCCCATACCGCTATCTAGCAAAATCCCTTACTCAGGGCACTTTAATATGCCTCCCTCAACATCTTCACAAAAATAAGGCCTTGAATAAATAATACAAAAAAATTCTCACTAGCTCTCGTTCTATAAGATCCCAAGCAACTAGCACTAGTTCTCCCATTTTTGTTATCTTAACAACGTGACCTTAAGGCCGATTGCATTTTTCCAACGTCGTCTTAGAATCTTAATAACCACGTCCTTATTAGCAAATATTACCTCTTGTTCCATTTTTTGTTATCTTAAAATTATGTCCTTCAAGCATTAGCAACGGTCACCGATTGTCTCATTTTTGTTATCTTAACAACGTGTCCTTAAGGCCAATTAAATTTCCCAACGGCGCCTTGGCGTTTATGAATTTCTGCAGATTACATAGAATGCGTCATTTCTCTGCGACGCAAGACAAGAACAAATACTTAGACTTGTCAGTCGTCTATTTTGTATCGAATTTGATTGAGTTATCGAACAGATAGGCGTGCGCCGCCGTCTATTCAACTTATGTATACATGCATCGATTGACAGTGAAGAACTGTCACTATGATCCAAAAAGGCAAGGTTTCCGCTCTGTTCACGATTAAAGGCGGATATAAACGATTTTTTTCTGGACGCAAATATTACTGCAGGTGAATCGTCGTAAATAAAAAAAAAACAGTCAAGTGCGAGTCAGGCTCGCGCACGATCCGTACAATAATAAAAATAAGGAGTTAGGTAGAGGTAAAAAATTAACAGATTTGTTATTAAAAAGTTTTTTTTGCAAATATTTTCAATCTACAGACACACAATGTTTACAGTTTTATTATTATATATTGTAGCAAACCCCAAGATGTTACGCCACTGCCTCCAATAGAGAAATCGAGAAGCGGTGTCTGCTTGTTGAATAACGAGTACCTGCCGGAATGTTCTGGAGAGCGCGAGAACGTACTAGGTGGGGTTGCGCGACCTATATAAGCGAAGTACGAGTGAGTCAGGCAGTCAGTCTACGGTGACTCACGCAAGTAATCAGTTCAACGGAGATTAGGCAGTCATTAGTGACTCGTGCAATCAAGTGCGTCTGATATAAATATTAGGCAGTCACTAGTGACTCGTGCAATCAAGTGCGTCTGATATAAATATTAGGCAGTCAATGGTGGCCGTCAAGTGGATATAAATATTAATCAGTCAATCAGTCAGTACAGTGATATAAATAGTGGAGTGGATATAAATAAATAGTACTGAAGTAACTGAGTAAATGACTGACATAAATAAACGTTAGAAATAAATCTGAAATAAATACAGTGATGTAAACAGTCCTTGTATATAGCTAATTGTTACGAATTATTGTATATAGTTGTAGCGTTCATTGTTATGTATTTTTAATTATTGTAAATAAATATTTATTCCGCCAACTCAGGAAACTGTTTTGTAACAATATTATGTATAAATAAACGACTAAATTCTTCAGCAATCAATTAACAATCAGCCCAGTGCAGCAGCGCTCTATGTAAGTAGATTTCCTTAGAACGCGGATGCACATAGTGCACACTGCAAAGTGCATTTTGTTGATTGAGAAAGACATTCAACATTGCTTATAGCAAATCGATGTTTTTGAAAGCTTGAGTTCAATTTACTTAATTTGATCGAAAATATTTACAAATTTCAATTTAAAACTTGGTTTAATTTATTTGTAACTTTAAATAGAAGCAGGATTCAAGCCAAAAGAATAACAATATTTATTTTCTAAACCCTTTAATGATCAACATTTTGACACAATTAAATAGTTAACTTTATTTATTGTAGATTATATAGGCGCGTCGACATCTCAGGTCATTAGCGTCTTTCAATTACACTAAATAACAACTTTCTTAAAACTAAATAACATCACAAAACATCCATGAGTGCAGGTGGAATTCGAACCCACGACAGTCTAGTCTAGAGGCTGCGGAACCAAATACGCTATCCACTAGGCTACACTGCCCTCTAAATAGTTAACTCCTTCACAACTTGCGTATATGATAAGTAAGTGATAAATATTTATCCACACAATCGAATCCGGCACAAATTAGATATGAAAATGCCAAAATTACCTCAAAAACAGGTAGCGATAGCCATGGAACTTGAACAAAATGAGTAGAAATTATTCTGACAGTTAAAACGTCTTCATTTTGTTCAAGTTCCATGGCTAGCGTTATCTGTTTTTGTGGTAAATTTGACATTTTCATATCAAATTTCTGCCGTTATAAATCATGCAAAATTAATCGTGTTTATTGATTTAGATGCAGAATTTTAAGCCCTACAACATTTATTTGAAGCATTTTTGTATACAATAATTTGGGGAGCAGTGCGCACGGAAAAACTGTTTTTCCATGTTAATCGCCTATGTACACTTGAAATTCGGACACCCTGTATAAGTAAGTGATAATTATTTATCCGCACAATCGACTATACAATTATCGTGTGTGGATAAATATTTATCACTTACTTATTTCGACACAAATTGTGTTTTCTTCAGGATCTTATGTTTTCTACAATTAAGAATATTCGATACCGGAATTTTCCCCCTGCACTCTTCATCTCAAATCCTTTCTAAAATTCGACATTCTCCAATTTATACCTTGTGGCTTGGTTATTGTAATTTAAAATTATCTTTTCTTTGAAAAAAGTACCTATTAAAAATATTAATAAAAATATGTCTGAAATGGGATATTTCAAGTAATTGGAGTTCTTTTAGTATAGAAATACATACGTAGAATGAATTCATACTATTTTTTAAACATGCTTAATTAATATGTTGTTAATTTATGTAGGTGAAATTCGAGTTCATAGTAAATGTTTAAGGACTATGTGCACATCAGAGTTACGAACATTTTGTGAAACGGGACGCAAATTGAACTGTTTTAAGAACAATATTTTTTCCTTTTTCTACAACCACCTTCCCTACCTACATCCGGTTAAAAACCTCTATGGCCAATAGAAAAATAACTACGCTGACTTCTGAATGTAGGTAGGAAATGTGACTGTAAAACTAACGTAAAAATAATTATCGTATTCTTTTAGTGGTATTCTGATTAGTTTTTTGAAGTCGTTTTAATTTTTCAAAATTATTTATAGATAATAAGTATACAGGGTGCCTCAGATCGACCGCCCACGGGCATTACAGTAAAATACAGAAAACAATAATTCTAGCAGAGCAGAAAAATCCTTAAACATTATTTGATCCCAAAATGTTTGATCAAAAAATGTCTAAGAACTTTTCTACTCAGAATTATTTTCTCTAAATTAATAGATTTTTTATACGGCTGATTTGCAATTGAAAATTTTGGTTGGAAAGCAACCAATTATATAATTGATTCCAAACATATCGGAAAAAATCATTTTACCAACCATAGTCACAGTCAGGATTCTAATCTGAACCTTCCCACTTTCGCGGTAGAATGAGCTTACAATTACTCAACCGTGACATGATTACTAATCTAACACTCTCCTTATGTGCTTCGGAATCAATAGATCGAATTAACACTCGCATGTAGTGAAAATCTAATGATTCCGGAGCATATAAGGAGAATGTTAGATTAGGAATCATGTCACGGTTGAGTAATTGTAAGCTCATTCTGCCGCGAAAGTGGAAAGGTTCAGGTTAGAATCCTGACTGTGACTATGGTTGGTAAAATGATTTTTTCCGATATGTTTGGAATCAATTATATAATTAGCTGCTTTCCAACAAAAATTTTCAATTTCACTGTAATGGCCGTGGGCGGTTGATCTGAGACACCCTGTATATTTGTATCAATTTGCTATAATAAATTAGATATTTTATTTTTGGACTGTGGTGCCTTCTTGAATTACTTATTTATATGCAAAAAGAAAAAACCACTCTGTGCCTGCTACAGCTAAGTTCTGAAGTTGGATTTAATTATGCGATCCGGACCTTTCTCTTTTATGTTTATATATATACCTTCAATTTGAAAGCATCCAAACTCAATATTATTTCACGATTTAATTAACGAAAGGCTTTCATTTGAGATTTGTTATTTTAATTTTATCTGAAAGACGATACCTCGTAGTACTAAATAATTTATTTTACATCGAAGCCGTGGAATTGCTACCAATTTATACAATTATTTATTCTGGAAACAGCGTAATATTTTAAAACAAAATATTATATTATTTATTTAAACAGAAATAGTATTGTAACAAAACTGTTTTCTTACCTGGGTGGAATAAATTATTAATTTCAATAATTAAAAACTCGGGTCGCAGTGCCAAAACCCTGCCGACAATATAGTGTATTTGCTAATACTGGCATTGTGGCTTTATTATGTTTGTTTTTGGACAAAATAAAAAATTTAACCCCTTAATACATCCCTAAAAATAATATTTTTTTTCTTAATTTCAATATTTTTATCAATGCAACCTCGGTACCAAATTAAATACACCCTTCAGTAAGTAAAGCACTATCCGCAAACTAGTGTTTTCATAAAATTTGTAAGTCCGGTCCTGTCGGGCCGATTTTATTAAAATTTTAGCAGTACATTTTAATCGTTACTAAAGGGTTAAATTTCAATTTTGAAACGATTCTGAGAATTTTTTCGGCATTTTTGGGCCCTAAAAACCACCCTTAAAATGATCCGATTGGGCCCATTTTAAATAGGCTTCGTGCGGTGATGGATTTCAACGTGCCTACCAAATTTCGTCAAAATCAATTAACTCTTTCGAAAGTTATAGCCCGCACACACACACACACACATATATCCAAATATATAATATATATATATATATACATATATAAACAGACATTTCCAAAAATGGTGCCAAATTGTTCAGGAGGCTATGAAACGTCGAGAAATTTTGGTCCGACCCCTAGGTCCCGCCATCCGACCGACGCCAATAGTGTATGTGCCATATGGCAAATACACTAATAATGTAAACAACAATATAAATAATTCGTAACAATGAAAAGTCAATTTTAACAGTCAACACTGTTTATATAATAATACACGAACAGTATTTCTCAAACAAAATGAAAACACTTCAATAGCACTGTATTTATTTCAACTGTCACTCGTTGTTCGTTCTCCCTCTCCCGGTTACTGTTCTTGCTTTTATAGTGGTAGCAGCTTGACCCCCCACCACGCTCGCGTACTTTCTAGATCATTCTGGTGATTACCTGTGTCTTCGATATAATGCCACGCCTCACCATTGTTATTTGTTCTGGATGCTTCTATTGTCACCAGTGGCGTATCATCTGGGTTTTTGCTACACATTGTTACTTATTCTCGATGCTTCTATTGTCGCCAGCGGCGTATCTCTGGGGTTTTGCTACACATTGTTACTTATTCTCGATGCTTCTATTGTCGCCAGCGGCGTATCATCTGGGGTTTTGCTACACATTGTTACTTATTCTCGATGCTTCTATTGTCGCCAGCGGCGTATCATCTGGGTTTTTGCTACACATTGTTACTTATTCTCGATGCTTCTATTGTCGCCAGCGGCGTATCATCTGGGGTTTTGCTACACATTGTTACTTATTCTCGATGCTTCTATTGTCGCCAGCGGCGTATCATCTGGGGTTTTGCTACACATTGTTACTTATTCTCGATGCTTCTATTGTCGCCAGCGGCGTATCATCTGGGGTTTTGCTACACATTGTTACTTATTCTCGATGCTTCTATTGTCGCCAGCGGCGTATCATCTGGGGTTTTGCTACACATTGTTACTTATTCTCGATGCTTCTATTGTCGCCAGCGGCGTATCTCTGGGGTTTCGCTACAGTATGGTAGGTACCTAATACCTATACCAGGTGAGGCACATAAACTGTTACAAGCTAAATATCTCAGAAAGGATTGGTTGTAGCAAAAAAGTTTTGAATGAAAACTGTTTGATAACAAGGGGAACGTATGTTGGTAAAATAGATTTTCTTCTCGATTGACATGCTGAGGTCAGGTCAAGGTTACCTCAATTTCGTTTAAGGTCAATTTATATTATCCGGTCAGACACGGCGCGGGAGCGTAGCGTTTCCGGCAAGATAATCATTTTTACATGCATTTCAAATACGAATATTCATACTTAGCGGATCCCGTCATTTCAGACACGCATCAATACTCGTATTTAAAATGCATGTAAAAATGTTTGTCTTGCCGGAAACGCTACGCTCCCGCGCCGTGTCTGACCGGATAATATAAATCGAGCTTATATCATAATATGGATTTTTTTTACGGAATTTTTCAGCTGTTATTGAGACGAATCCAACAACCTATAACATGAAGTTATTCAAGATCAGTTTAAGGTCATAAATAAAGAAGCTGTGTAATATAAAAATAATTAATTATTAATTAAAATGTTACTATCAAGTAGCTATCAAGTTACTATAAATGTAAAAATGTCAAATGTAAACAATTGAATCAATTCCGAAACAAGGCTACTTGATAGTAATGTTTTAATTAATAATTAATTATTTCCACATTACACAACTTCTTTTTATGACCTTGGAGTGACCTTGAATAACCTCATTTATTTATTTAAATTCGAATCGTTGACAAAGACGAAAGAAGGTTTACTTCAACCGTGAGCTTATATCTGGGTGACGCACACACCTTTTTTTAAAGTCTGTCTTAGAGTAAGAACTTTTGGTTTTGGTGTCAATCGGAGCATCGGTTTTTGAAATACCTACACGCAACGTTGTGTGTAGGTATTATTATTTGTGTTATTTACGTCCACTGAAATAGAAATTTGTTAACGGTAAATGAGGACCAATTATAAATGTGCCATGTTTGTATTTTCTTACCTACGTTTCGTCAAGTTTTCTGACTTCCTCAGGGCTCTAAAAATGATAAGACATTATTTTGTTAATACACAATATTGTGTATATTTTTTACCTATAAAAATATTGCGTATCGTATATCTGAGAAATTCTGCTGAAATTTATCATATTAAAAATTATTTTGCAAAATGATTTCGGAACAAGAAACTTATGTAAAATTATTCATACTGATATTTTAAATATCTACATTTTATAAAACAACAAAAACCTATTTGTTTTAAATCGTTGTGTAAAAATGTTCATTGTAGATACCTATATACATTTAGTATTTATGTGAACCAATTCAAGAGGTTGGACGACGTTTCGGTTCTCGTGAGTATAGTATAATTTATTTATTTCTCTATCCTCCTGAGCCTTTCTTTCACTATGTTGTTACAGTACGTATAAATACATAGAAACATGTCGGTGTTTCTAAACATTTTTTCTCTTTAAACGATAAATTTCTTTTCGAAATCACACTTTTTGTATTGAAAATGATTAATGGAATTAACAGTTAAAACCTACTACAGTAAAGTCTCCTTTAAAAGAAAATAATCCTAATTTTTAAAAATTTAGAAGGGGGACACTGCATGGTCATAGCTCGTTACTGGGGCTTAAAAATAAAAATGTTTGGAAGTCCTACAGCATTTTAAAAGACCTATTCAATGCTCGATGATGTAGGTACTTGATTTTTTTTTAATCATGACTTCCCATGTATGCGGTGCTTCAAAATTTTTTGTTTTAAATTGTCTCAATACTTAGGCCCTTGTCCTACCAAAGTGAAGCAACAGCGACACGATGTCGCCAGCGTGTATCTTTCGTGTTTAACCCATGGTTTATGTACACCCTATACCTACCAACGCTTCGGCAAAGAAACATCCAAGCAGCTTGTCGGCTTCTTGTTGCCGAGCGACTCGACAATCGACATGTCAGTTTTGAAGCAACATTCAAGCTGTGTGTCGCATTGGTACATTGCAAACACACCGTCTCTTCACTTAAAGACATTGTTCACTGAACTGATGTAGAAAACACGTTGCACATAGTATCTATAATTAGCACAGCATAAAAAGGTTCGTAAAAATTATTTATTTTAAGTTTTTTTTTTCTTGACGTATAATAAAAAATAACTGATTAATGTGTATCAGACATGGAGGTGTACCTACACCTATGTTGACAGACGACAGCATAACCTAAAACCATGGCGCCTGTAATCTTGCGGACCGGGTTTAAAAGTGTCAAATTTATCAGATTTATAATAATAATTTCCAAATAAGTTAGAAGTAAAATCGTGGTTTTATACTTACTTGACTTTTTGAACAACAATGCTCACTGACAATTATTACGGAAAATTAGAGTTCAGAGTTTACAACGGATCTCACAACAAGCCCTTGCGTCGATATTATTATAACTCCGCCCCCTTGCACACAGTCTATAGGTATACAAAATGGTATTGTGAAACAAGGGTAACCTTAACGTAGGTAGTACCTAACAGTAGTAGTGAGCGGTGTTAGTAAAAGTTAAAGAAACACAAAAGAGTTTCGAGTCGGTTTGCCTATTACATAACCTCTACAACGTGCTCTTCTTTGGATTCCGTTTCCGGGATCTTTCCTGTATTCTATATATAGACGTATTTTATATAGCCTACCGATTATAGAGCTCTCGTATTATTTTCTTCAAACATGATGAGTTTGAAAAATTACACAACCGGTATTTTTTATTTTGATAAATAAAATAATCAGGAATATAAAATATATATACGAATATAGTGTGTAAACGGTTAACCCGAACATAGGGAAGGGAGGGCTTGAGAATAGCCGAGCGTGTAGCAATGCTGTTGTTTACATGGAGTTGCTATGGTTCCTCTATTACAAGTCCCCACTCCCCAGTTCCCGGGTTCTAGCCTGAGAGCTGGTAAAAGTGTCAATTGGATTTTCAATTTATTATTAAAAAAAAAGAAATAATGAATTGAAAATATGAATTGGTGCTGGGCCCAAATAACCTTAGCTGTTGGTGGTTTTTAAAAACAAAAACCGAACATAGGGAAAATTACATTGAGAACATTTACAATTTTGTAGTAGGTTATGGGCTATGATATCTAATTTACAGTCGCGGACTTAAAAAAGTTTACATTTGAATTTTTCAGTGTAAGTTCACAAAAAGTCAGTAGCTTAGCAACAAATTTAGTTTTTGATATTATGATAAATTATAGTATGGAATATATTATAAGGATATAAGCAAGATTGATTTAAAAAAAATCTGAAAGAATTCTGTAAAAAAAATCACAAAGCACTAAATTTCCGGATAGGTATCTTTTTCAAAGAAAAGGAGACATTGATTTCAATAAACCAAAAAAATTTGAAAAATGTGTGTAGAGACAGTTCAGTGGAATAGCTGACGTGCGTACTATACCTAGTGTTTTGCTGCGCATGACGTATATCCGTTCGGTTTTTCGTCACCCTTTTCTGAGATTACTGTCGTGGGGGGAGGTTAGATATTTACACATCAAAAACGTCTAGGGCCCGTATTCACCAAACACTGTTAAAGATAGAAGTTACTAACCTTAGAATAAATATTATATTCCTTGGAATAAAATAAACTTTCTATTCACCAAGCATTTCATTCGATAGAATAGTAACTGCAGGTAAAAATTTACTATATACTATACGCCTTGCAGATTTTGTTAAAGCACGTTTACCAAAGATCCGACCGATGGCGCATCTATCGAAAATGTAAAATGGTGAATATTGACATATTTTACTGACAAAAATCTTTACCTGTAAAATATGAAATTAATATTTACCTGAAAAGGTCGCCAGGCTATAAAGTAATTTATGCATTTCGTGCACACCCTATTTAACTAGGCGAATAAATTTATACCCTTGAAATTGGACAGAATAACTATTCTTACGCTTTATACCTGTAGTAAACTTAACTATGTTTGGTAATTTGAATTATCACTATTTATTCCGTGTGATAGTTACCAGGGGAATAAATCAACGGAAAAATTACTAACTATAGGCTCGGTGAATACGGGCCTAGATCTTTTTTTATTTAAAATGACGTTTAAAGATTTTTATCCGAGGAACCATTACAACTAAATAATAGAACTCTATGGTTCGAAACCAAAATAACAAGTGCGCGACGTTTCCCGTACTTTTAATATTTATATTGGTAACTTCCTACGGGATATCATCACACAAGGACAAATAAATCATTGTTGTATGTATAGATGTTTCATTTATGTACATATGTTATATTTGTTCTTTATACAGGGTGCTGAATCGTTTTGCGGGTAATAGGGATTTAAGCCGTAAAATCAAACTTTTGCGATTTCCTGCTTCCCTAATTATTTTAGGAAAAATATCTTTGAATAAAAGTTTTAGAACATAAAATTCTGCATCTAAATCATTAAACAAAATTAATTTTGCATGCTTTGTGACGGTAGAAATTTCATATGAAATTGTCAAAATTACCTCAAAAACAGATAGCGATATATCGCTATCTGTTTTTGAGGTAATTTTGACTACTACAATCAACGTGTGACAACTGTCAAATGTCCGTTACAAGTTTCGCAATGGATGTGACTAGTTTAATAATTTTGCCAGTTTTATTTAATTTGTTTTGAGTTTTTTCTAAGATGTCTTTAAAAGTGTTAGGTTCCATACGTAAATATTCAAAAAACCGGTTTGGGTAAAATTTTAATTCTTGGTATAAATGATGAAATTCGTCATGTTTAGATCGTTTTCTATTAACAGAGTGGACACGATAGCTCCTACCCAAATTTATATTTAAAATATACCACTTTGTAGAAGAAGAACACAAATATTCGTCTTCGCTATCTGACATTTCAAACGCGATTTAAGCTTGTATCAATGCTAGTATCAAAGCTTCGTTATGCAAACCTATAAGCGCTTATAATTTCAGCCACCATCTACCATACATGCTACCATCTAGAATCCCAGCTGCGTACTGCACGTACCTTTAGACGTTATTCACGTTAAAATCTCGTCCGGGGCGTGAGACGATTGGCCCTGATTACAGTTGCATTACGTTGAAAATAGGGTATACGGTCAGCCAAATTTAAAGTCAAAACATGTCGCTCAAAATACCGTCGATATTATTATCAACCATATAACAGGATAGTACTGAAGATAGTTCTCATAAAGACATCAATGCAGCAGTGTGCAGATGCATCGAAAAGCTTTCGATACAATACGAGATGAAAGGGAAACCCCAGTGCAACTTGTGAACACAACAGATCGCATTAATGTACAGACTGTTGTATATCGGTAACACAGATCTCTGTACACCCACTGGCTCTCGATGTACTCATACATTTGACACAGCTCGCTGAAATTCTAAGAGCACTTAAACGGAATGCTATTCCGTTTCATATGCCATCTAAAGCAGTGGTCTGCAAATTTTTTATGGTGACTGCACACTGCAGTAAAATAGTGTAACGGATCGAAGCGCGCCGTTTAAAATCTATAAATATTGTTACGGATCACCCTGTATATATGCGGCAGGCAAGAGTTCTGAGAAACGGGATCTGCTTACTGTAACAGCTGCACAAAAGTTCTAGAGCCAACGAGAACGTACTAGGCTTGGTCGCGCAGCGTATATAAACAAGCCGGTACGAGTGAATCAGTCAGTCATCAGTCGACGGTGTCACGCAATGGGACAGCAGTAAATGGTGTGTCGTGCAGCCAAGCGGATCAGTGATATAAATATTAGTCAATCAACGGTCGAATCAGTCAGTACAGTGATATAAATAGTGGAGTGGATATAAATAAATAGTACTGAAGTAACTGAGTAAATGACCGACATAAATAAACGTTAGAAATAAATCTGATATAAATACAGTGATATAAATATTTCCGGGATATAAATTCACCTGATAAAATAAATATTAGTGTAAACAATTGTATATAGTTAAGTGTTAATTATAACTTGTGTTGATTGTTAGAACCGACTTTTGGTTGTTGTATTTATTATTGTTGTGTTTTTAATTATTGTAAATAAATATTTATTCCGCCAACTCAGAAAACAGTTTTGTAACAATATTCTGGAATGTTCGACCACGCACCCTTGGATCAATGGAATATTCTAACGTTTCAATAATGAGGAAAGAGCCGCCCTTGATTGGGGGTGAGTGAGTATAGAACATAGGCTGTCAAATACGACATTTTACCAAAAACCAGAAATAAAAAATAGTTTATATCTAAATTAGTTCAAATGTATGCAGTGTCGGGAACAACGTACTAAAAGTGATATATCCCATTTATGTCCTCTTTTTCTTTACAAACTATTAGTTGCCAGAAAATATACCTTACAAAGCCAACTTAGGAACTAAGTTTGTTCTTATGAGGATTCAATGTTCAAATTTAATACATATTATATATCGTATATGTATACCTCACCGTGAGACGCACTGTATACAGGATGATTCATAATATGTGCGCAGGACTTTAGGATGTGATAGCTCGTTCAAAAATATGAAAAAAAGTTCCTATTAACATGGGTCCGCAAAAGCACCTTTTTCGAGATACAGGCTGTTAAAGTTGAAGAAAAAAATTTCGTTTTTTGCTTATATCTGAAGAACGATTTGAGGTACAAAGTTAAGCTGCCGCACACATTTTCTACCTTAAAATTGCTTTGTTTTTTTTTTACGAAAATTTTTTTTTGTTACCAGTGGTGGAGATTTTGAAGGATTAAAGGGTATTTTTCCCCGTAAGTTCTACGCCACTGGAAAAAAATTAATTTTGAAACGCGTTTTGGAACCGCCGGCATATTCTACACAAAAAAGGTACTCTTGTCTTGAAGCGCTACAGTCAATCGTTTCCGGGAAAAAGAGCATTTTAGGATTAAAAACATGATTTTTTTAAGCACCTACGTACTTGACTTTATAAGTTGACAAAATGTCAATAAAAAATTACACAAACAAAACAGACCACCTTCAAAATCTCCACCACTGGTAACAAAAAAAAATTTTTCGTAAAAAAAAAACAAAGCAATTTTAAGGTAGAAAATGTGTGCGGCAGCTTAACTTTGTACCTCAAACCGTTCTTCAGATATAAGCAAAAAATGAAATTTTTTTCTTCAACTTTAACACCCTGTATCTCGAAAACGGTTCTTTTGCGGACCCATGTTAATAGGAACATTTTTTCATATTTTTGAACGAGCTGTCACATCCTGAAGTCCTGCGCACATATTATGAATCGCCCTATATAAAATCTCGTACGTGTAATGATATTGTGACAAAACTGTTTTCTGAGTTGGCGGAATAAATATTTATTTACAATAATTCGTAACAATTAACTATAATATACAATTTATTGCAATAACGAAAAGTCAATTCTAACAATAAAAAAAACTTAAACGGTAATTATTGAACTAAACGAGCCACTTAAATAACACTTAACAAATAACTATATATACAAGGATTATTTATTTGTAATTATTTCTGTCACTGTATTTATATCAGATTTATTTCGCATTACAGTCCTGTTATTTCGTTTATTCAATTTTCATTAATTTCCATGATGATATGATGTTTTCATATACAACATCAACTTGATATATCTCTCAAATAAAATAAAAATTTCTATTTACGTGATATGTTTTCATCGTTTTTCTCTCTCCGCCATTTCCTTTGAAATACGTTATAATTTATGATGTCAGATTATTAATGCCTTCTCAAATTAGTTTACGAATCATTCCGTGGATGTGAAGAAAAGCCGCATGGCAAATATTTCATGACAGAATAATTAATTCGTTCGGTTAGAAATTTTGAAAATTCAAAACATATTTTTATAATCACAGAGTGAAGTGAAATGTCACTGATTTTTGGTAAAACGAATTTCAATCTTCTAGTAGATGCACGAATCCGGCTTGTAGTGATGGCAAATCTGTAATTTTTACCCGACTGCCGAAGGAGGGTAATGTTTTTCGAGTGTATGTGTTGTTACAAAACTGTTTTCTGAGTTGGCGGAATAAATATTTATTTACAACAATTAAAAACACAGTAATAATAAATTCAACAACCAAAAGTCAGTTCTAACAATCAACACAAGTAAGTAACACTTAACTATATACAATTGACTACACTAATATTTATTTTATCAGGTGAATTTATATCACGGAACTATTTATATCACTGTATTTATCTCAGATTTATTTCTAACGTTTATTTATGTCGGTCATACCTCGGGCAGCAAATTTCACACTGGTTGCAAACGCCAAGTTTCTTACCTTGTCATGCAAAATACTAATAATGATGATATTTAGAAAATTGTACCCTGCTGAAATCCTCGTTAAATTTTATAAACAAAACACAAACATGATATAAAACAAATGAAGTGAAGTTAACGTTCCGAATGGAATTTTCAGTGGATTCTCTTTGTTGGAAATTAATTCTAGCAAAAACTGATGAAAAAGGAAAATATTTTCATTCAATAGAAACGAAACAGATCTTTCACCGTGTGAAAACTTGTATGAAAAGTATTTTCAATAAAAATACTTTTTCCTTGAAACTATTTACTCCAAAAGAGATGATTTTATTCTCATTATAATCTTTACAAAACGTAATTTACGAAGATGTTGCTTTATTCTTGGATATTGCATTAAAAAAGAACTCGGGTCGCAGTGCCAAACCCTACCGACAATATAGTGTATTTGCTAATACAGGCCTTGTGGCTTTAATACGTGAACTTAAGTTTGTTTTTAACCCCTTAATACATTTTTTCTTAATTTCACTATTATTATCAATGCAACTCTGTATCAAATTAAATACATCATTCAGTAAGTAAATCACTATCCGCAAACTAGTGTTTTCATAAAATATGTAAGTCCGGATCTGTCGGGCCGATTTTATTAAAATTTTAGCAGTACATTTTAATCTTCACCAAAGGGTTAAATTTCAATTAATGGATGTTTTGTGATGCCATTTAGTTTTAAGTTAATTGTTATTTAATGTAATCAAGACGCTAATGACCTAAGCTGTCGACGCATCTATAATTTACAATAAATAAAAAAAATAAACCGCGGGTAACGGCTAGTTTTATATATAATGGCGGTGTATAATCGTACCAATCCTGAAAGCAAATGACCTTACTGCGGAAGTATTTCTTGTTATGTTTTTGTAAACAATAAAAAAATAAAACATTTAAGCTAATAGCGTTACGTCCACATTGAAAAGATCTGTTTAAGTTTGAAAGATGAAATAAAAGTGGCGAGATAAAATAAGCATTGTTTTGAGAATATTCTGAATAATAGTATAAAGATACAGTGAAACCGGAATATTTAATATTGTAGCTGTGCCTACATGTCGATGCCCTAGGGATGAACATTTTCAGGTCTCTCTGTTTTTAACATTGTTAAGAGGGAGACAGAGCGATTAGATCCGCATATAATTGTCGAAAACGTCAAATTAAGAAAGAATAGAGCGATATTGAATCCGCATATAATATTCATAAACGTCAAAATGACAAACATAACCCCACATAAATCTGAGAGATCGAATATTTTTGCGCCTTTTTTTGCACGCCCAAATTGTAGGTACCCCGAATCGAATTGTCAATAGAGTTGTGAAAAATAATATGCAGTTACTCGGTATAAAACATGGCATTTGCAACACGTGTGGTTGCATGCCCTCGTGCCTCGGGCAGCAAATTTCACACTGGTTGCAAACGCCAAGTTTCTTACCTTGTCATGCAAAATACTAATAATGATGATATTTAGAAAATTGTACCCTGCTGAAATCCTCGTTAAATTTTATAAACAAAACACAAACATGATATAAAACAAATGAAGTGAAGTTAACGTTCCGAATGGAATTTTCAGTGGATTCTCTTTGTTGGAAATTAATTCTAGCAAAAACTGATGAAAAAGGAAAATATTTTCATTCAATAGAAACGAAACAGATCTTTCACCGTGTGAAAACTTGTATGAAAAGTATTTTCAATAAAAATACTTTTTCCTTGAAACTATTTACTCCAAAAGAGATGATTTTATTCTCATTATAATCTTTACAAAACGTAATTTACGAAGATGTTGCTTTATTCTTGGATATTGCATTAAAAAAGAACTCGGGTCGCAGTGCCAAACCCTACCGACAATATAGTGTATTTGCTAATACAGGCCTTGTGGCTTTAATACGTGAACTTAAGTTTGTTTTTAACCCCTTAATACATTTTTTCTTAATTTCACTATTATTATCAATGCAACTCTGTATCAAATTAAATACATCATTCAGTAAGTAAATCACTATCCGCAAACTAGTGTTTTCATAAAATATGTAAGTCCGGATCTGTCGGGCCGATTTTATTAAAATTTTAGCAGTACATTTTAATCTTCACCAAAGGGTTAAATTTCAATTAATGGATGTTTTGTGATGCCATTTAGTTTTAAGTTAATTGTTATTTAATGTAATCAAGACGCTAATGACCTAAGCTGTCGACGCATCTATAATTTACAATAAATAAAAAAAATAAACCGCGGGTAACGGCTAGTTTTATATATAATGGCGGTGTATAATCGTACCAATCCTGAAAGCAAATGACCTTACTGCGGAAGTATTTCTTGTTATGTTTTTGTAAACAATAAAAAAATAAAACATTTAAGCTAATAGCGTTACGTCCACATTGAAAAGATCTGTTTAAGTTTGAAAGATGAAATAAAAGTGGCGAGATAAAATAAGCATTGTTTTGAGAATATTCTGAATAATAGTATAAAGATACAGTGAAACCGGAATATTTAATATTGTAGCTGTGCCTACATGTCGATGACGGGGCAAACTCTTGCAGGCAGTGCATTCTCGCCGAGCTCGCTCGCAGGAGATCTCGCCGAGCGTCTACGAATGTGTGTGTGTGTACGCACTCGGCGTGGCTCGGCTTCAGTTGTCATTTGAACCCGGCTTTTTGGGGTGACATGCGAACGCCTTATCCATTGCGCTACAAGGCACTGTAGTAGTACAGCAGAAACAAGGTATACTTGAGTAGTATAAGCATTCAGTTCTATAAAGAAAACAATACACATACAAGATAATAAATATGGAGCCTGCTGGGGATTAAACTTTTTGATTTTTAATATTTGCTAGGATTCATGCCACAACAATACACAATCTGTGAAAATTTCAGCTAGCTACCTCTTACCGTTTGTGATGCAGAGCCTTGTGACAGACGGACGGACAGACATCGGCTCAGCAATAGGATTCCGTTCGGAACTTTAAAAAGCTTCAATCACTCTTGCCTAGTGATGGGCAAAGCAAGACCAAGACCAAGACTTGGACAGTCTTGGTCTTGCTCAAATATGTCTGGTCTTGGTCTTGGTCTTGCGTATCAAATCTTGGTCTTGCTCATTTTATCTGTCTTTTTTTAGTTTTTTACTTCTGAAGATCATCATAGTTATAAATTAAAAATAATTCACCAGTCTTGTGTATTTGGTCTTGGTCTTGCATATTCAGTCTTGGTATTGGTCTTGTTCTTGTTCATTCGGTCTTGGTTTTGGTCTTGCTTTTTCGCAAGACCAAGACCAATTTTGCTCATCACTACTTGTCTTGGTCTTGCTCATTTTATCTGTCTTTTTTTTAGTTTTTTACTTCTGAAGATCATCATAGTTATAAATTAAAAATAATTCACCAGTCTTGTGTATTTGGTCTTGGTCTTGCATATTCGGTCTTGGTATTGGTCTTGTTCTTGTTTATTCGGTCTTGGTCTTGCTTTTTCGCAAGACCAAGACCAATTTTGCTCATCACTACTTGTCTTGGTCTTGCTCATTTTATCTGTCTTTTTTTTAGTTTTTTACTTCTGAAGATCATCATAGTTATAAATTAAAAATCATTCACAGTCTTGTGTTTTTGGTCTTGGTCTTGCATATTCGGTCTTGGTCTTGCTTTTTCGCAAGACCAAGACTAATTTTGCTCATCACTACTCTTGCCTACCGCGTCTATAGAAGTTTCGCTACCTCCGTTTGTAGCAAGTTTCACTGTATTAATAAATATCGGTCGAGTCAGTGCTGCGGTTATACAGTGTTATAAATAATGATAAGGACACAGTTTATAAAGTAAGTAATAGCAATATTGCTAGCAATTTATACGATAGGCGACACAATGTGAGGAGGGTTCTGTGTATTGCTGATGGCCGCAGCAGGCCATTTGCAAGTGGAAAGTTTCATAAAATGGCATGGCCGCCGTTTCAACTGGGGACCAAATTTATTGTCAATAATTTGCATGACTTCTTCTGGTCTTCTAGTGGACACTTGATTCCAGAAATTAATAATAATATTTTTGAGTTTGTGTTTTTTAAAGACCACCAACAGCTAAGGTTATTTGGGCTTAGCACCAATTCATATTTTCAATTAATTTTTTTTAATGTGAAACATCTTATGTCGCGTGAGGGAAAATATGCAACGAAATGTTTGATCCGCTCCTTCGCTGCTGTTCTCCCCACCACTGCGTCTCTCTCTCTCTCTCTCTCTCTCTCTCTCTCTTGGATCAGGCGTGCACTGTAACACACGCGGTGTTACAGTGCAGTATATAAGATTACGTCAGCATAGTTAGTTGCTGCTTTTGAAAAAATATATACTACTACATAGAGAATACCACCGAGTTCAATAACGTTTTCTTTGATGTTTCACATCTGTCGGGGGTCCCAAGACCCACACCCTTTTTTTACCAACCGGATTTTGAGTTTATTATTAAGAAAATAATAAACAGCCACGGTTATTTGGGCCTGGTATCAAATAATGTTTTCAGTTTATTATTTTCTTAATAATAAATTGAAAATATTATTCAATACCCGACCCAAATAACTGTGGCTGTTGATGACCTATCTGCAGTACAGAATGAGCCATTTTCCTGAGAGTAGTTCTTTCAATTATCCACGAGAGGCAGCACTTGTGGTAGGTACAAACATTATTTATTCCTTATAGTGTCGTATCAATTTAGTGGTATAACTTAAATATTAAATTATTATTAGGTATTATTAAATTAATTAAATAAATTATACCACTAAAGTGACACGACACTAATGGAGAATAAATAATGTTTGTACCTATACCACAAGTGCTGCCTCTCGTGGATAATTGAAAGAACTACCCTCAGGAAAATGGCTCATTCGCCGACACTGAAGTAAAAGAGTAATTTTACAAGGGTATAGCGATTCGGCGATCCTTTGCTTTGTTTGTATGTTTACATAAATGTGCGATCATATTTTGTGTCCTGTCCTTCGTCGTTTAATGTAAATTGATTTTAATGGTTCCGACGATATCGAATAATGGCGATAATTGTTTGCTTTCATTTAACGCGATTCACGAGTTCTCAAAATAATGGACTGGAATTCAATAATTCCAATATTTTGTAATTAAATAAAAACTTCTCATATTTTTTATTCATTGTACATTATAGACGCGTCGACAACTCAGGTCATTAGCGTCTTCAACACAACAAATAACATATTATTTGTGTATTAAAATCCGCCAGCCGGCATACACAAACCGGGAGAAAACGACCGTCTTATGAGCACCTTTATTGAATGATTTGTGTCATTTTATGAAACTAAAAACATAAACAAAATAAAGTAGTAAACCTTTGGTATTTATAGATAAAATTTATTCTTGACACCTAGTGGCAAAAATGGTGACTAATAAAATAATGCGTCAACAAATTTTTGTAATATAATAGGCATGGTAATTTTTTCTCGTTCTATAATTCAGTGAAGATTAAATTAGGGGGACTGTGCCAGCAAAAGAATACATTATTATCTAAATATTATCCCGCGACTAAAGCAGAATATACATTTTAATAGAATTGTGATTGTTTTAAGTGTGTAGGATCAGAACCACTCTTATGTTTTGAATCAACTATAACCCACACATACTTATTTCAACCTTTTGAATTCTGCTAACCTAGATGCGACTGTCAAATCCGGCCTTCAAACAGTGGGAACGAATGAATTGTGGATTATAGACGCTCGACAACAGAGGTCATTAGTGTCTGAAAAAAAATTAACAAAATTCAAACAGTGGGTCGCTCGTTAGCACGGCCACAACTTATCTGTATTATACGTCATCTGTGGTATTCCAAAATAAAAATATCTATATCTATATATAAGAGGTGTAGACGAGGCTTTACTTTTTTAATCCGCATAGAGATGAAGCTGAAGTCTATAAGAAACGTTTGAAAATAAATGCAAAGCCCACTTGTTATTAAATACTTTAATATAAGAACAAAAGAATCTTTTATAGCGCAACCGTTGAAACAAAGTTCTCTTACAAGATCGTCAATTATACGAGAAGAACAGTTAATGAACATTCCTTTTTTAGTTATAGTTTTAAAGACCGATTAAAAAGTCTTAGCATTATAAAGAATACTTTAATATTACGTATCTTTTTTATGTTTATATACACGCTCCACCAAAACGGTCTTTCTTCTTTAGATTTTACAGTATGTACCAAAATTACCTAAGCCGCTTACAGATGAGCGCGCCGCTCATGCAATGTAACGTTGCGTGAGCGGCGCGCCGGAAATTAAGTTTCCAACGAACATATGGAACAAATCACTGCGCGCACAAGGAAAGCCGCGCAAACGACACACAGACCTCTTGTTGAATTTTAATTTAATATAGAAAATGTAGGAAATTTTGTCAGCTACAATTTTTATGCATAGAATTTTTTCGTAGGACCAACTATTTTCGAGATATACGCGAAAAACCAAAAAAAGGAACCTTTGAGGTGCCCCATCCCCCTCTTGCGCCTACCCGAGAGTCAAGGACATTTAATATGTTTTTTTACTAACCATGTTCCAAACAAAGTCCCGAACTCGGTTTTTGCGCTTTTTGACTTTCCGACTAGACCCCTCTTTAGAGCACTCATTGAGTGAGCTATATATGTATGCCTTTATCTATGGCCGTCAAAACAGCTTAGGTATGTCAATTGTTTTGTAATATAAGACAAACGGCGATTGAAATTGATTATTGACTTGATTACTAAACTAAAAAAGAAAACCAAATTAGTCAAATTTATGTGGAATCACCCTGAAGGTATGCACTATTAAATAAAACAAGAATAATCAAAATCTGTTCACACATGCAGGAGAAATCGGTGTAGGTACATATAGATAAAAAATACGCGCCGAATTGAGAACCTCCTTGTTTTTTGAAATCGGTTAAAATAGAATATTAAAAAATCTCTAAAGGTAGAGAAAAAAGTACGGAATATTCGACATAGGTAGTTTTGCCTTTTGACCAAAGATATATATCGTGTCAGAGAGCCACTTCATCATTTTAGTGCCAAAAGTAAAGTCATCTGCAGTTTGGAATTTACATAACACAAGATGCATCATTTATCTATGAAGGCAATGTAAACAATGTATGCAACGTGACTTTTAATTATTTATTAATAAAAATTGTTGGATGATTTTTTATTAATGGCCCAAGAAATATTCCTTAGTTTATGTTTTTATTAAACATTCCATATAGTTACTATATTACTTCAACTGTTCAACCAATGTAAACGTAGTAACATTGTATTAACTAATAAATCTTTATAAATAAGTAAATTGCATAACACTAACCAAAAAAAACTTTTTAATAAAAAAAAACCTCCTTCAAAAAACCACTAAAAAGAGGAAAATAATGAAATTTTGAGGTCTGTGCCAATTTAATAAAATATGAAATCGGTTAAAAAGTATAGTATAGTAATTAATATCTTCTTTTTAACCAACTTCATATTTTATTAAATTGGCACAGACCTCAAAATTTCATTATTTTCCTCTTTTTAGTGGTTTTTTGAAGGAGGTTTTTTTTTGTTAAAAAGTTTTTTATTTTTTACTTTTTAGTGTCAAAAAGTGACATTTACCTTAAAGGAATCACACGCCGCTACTCACTTTTATTAAACCGACTTTCTTACGCTGTCTGATGTGTCAAAAAGTGACATTTACCTTAAGGAATCACACGCCGTTACTAACTTTTATTAAAATCAGCCGAACTACTAACCGATTTTGATGAAATTTCTATGGGGCCAATCTGAAAGTATATCCTTTCAAATAAAAAAATATTTTTCAAAATCGGTTTATAAATGACTGAGTTAGAGGTAACAAACATAAAAAAAAAAAATACAACCGAATTGAGAACCACCTCCTTTTTTTGAAGTCGGTTAAAAAGAGGCTTGGTGTGTGGGTTAAACCATACTGCTAACTTCCCATTGGCTACCCTTAGAGAATAGAGAACAGTCTACCGTAGGTTAAAACTATTTGCAATAAACATTTCATAACAATTTTACAGTAGTTTTTTTGTTATAAAAAATATAATTTAAAAAAACTAAAAAACACGCTTTAATGAACTAAAAAGTAAAAAATAATTAATTTTATTGTAAAAAAGCGTGGGGTAGTATGAAAATATGATACAAAGCACCCCACGCTTTTTTACAATAAAATTAATTATTTTTTACTTTTTAGTTCATTAAAACGTGTTTTTTAGTTTTTTTAAATTATAATTTATTTTTGCTTTTTAGTCCTGGAGATCCTGGTCAGGATAATGGGACAAACTTATGGAATTATTGTATTGTAATCGGTCCTTGATAAGTGTGCAAAGTTTCAGTTCAATCTGAAGTTTTTTGCTTTTTTTTTTTTAGTCCTGGAGATCCTGGTCAGGATAATGGTACAAACTTATGGAATTATTGTATTGTCGTCGGTCCTTGATAAGTCGACAAAGTTTAAACTAAATCTGACCGTTCAAAGTTGGTCAAAATAAAGTTCAAAGAAGTCGGTTACAAACTGACAAACAAGCAAGCAAGCACGCAAACATACAGGTGAAGCTAATATAAGCGTGTTAAAAACCGCCAATTCAATTTTTTTGCAAATCTTATCAGCTGTTCATTATGTAATTATGCGTCGAATGAAATTGATCCGGAGTCGATATCATTATTTGTTCTCGAAATATGTGAGACGAAAAGCATTTTACAACAATTTTCCAGTATTTTTTTTTTGTTGTTTGAAACCAGATTTAGACGTCATTTTGTTCAGAATTTACTGCTCTATTATTATAACAAAAAAAAATTCATGCAAATACCCTATTGCAGGGGTCGGCAACATTTAGAGACGGAAGAGCCAAAAGTTACAATTAACAAAATTTTCCAATTTTTAAAGAGCCACTAACATTTTTATTTCAATATTATGGTATTTGATTGGGATTATAACTAAACAAACAGAACAGTGTTGCCACATTTAAAAAATGTCAGCTGTCCGTATACTCTCTACTCCATCTATTCTCACTGTTCTCTGTCGAGTGTTTTTATCCTGTTTAAAGTTTTTTTTGCAGTATAATATTTTTATGAGTTTTGAAAATAAAATAATATAATTATTAATATTTGCGCATGGAACTGGAGGGCCGCATTTTGACATCATAAGAGCCGCATGCGGCTCGCGAGCCGCAAATTGCCGACTCCTGCCCTATTGTAATTCACGTCTTCACTGGAAGGTAAATTCGTCATTAATATTCTTCCAAAAACCTGGAATAATTTACTTTGCCTTGTGAACAGAAATTTTATAATGAAAATTTTTGAATTATTATTGAAGATTTTATCTTCTATATTATAGACTTAATATCAGCTGCAGATTCTTAACTGATTTTACGAACCTTTTCGCGCGCTACTTCTAAAACTTATTAGGAAATTGAATTTTGCATCCGCATTAAACAATCGACTGTCATCAGATTAAGTGACAATGCCTGTTCATTAAAAGCCTTTGGAAATCGATTTTCCTCGCGTTTTTATACAGCGGCGCTAGTTTATTCAATTAGCGTTTTATATGACGCTATAAAAACTTTTAGAACCGAATATTATCAGGAAGCTATTACTGTATATATTTTATTATGCTATAATAAAGATGACCATTTTACTAAAATTATTTTCGAAAAATGCACATTTAGTCTTTATGGGCGGTAATAGTCATTTAGGGGGAAAAATGGGTGTGTGCTTATGACCACACGACAGAAGTCTAATTTTAAAATATATATATAATTAAGATAATAATAATTTTTTTTATACGGCTGAAATGCAATTGAAAGATTTTTTTTTTTTTTTTTTTATTTTTTCGAAACAATTATATAATTGGCTGCTCTCCAACGAAAAAATCTTTCATATATATAATTGTTTAATCACACTGCAGTTTAATCATAAATATATTAAAATCGGCCTATACAATTAAATTTAATGAATATAATACCTTAACATTAATAGATATTAAGTTTTAGTGTCATCTTTTAGCGCACTTGTGAACTACAAATAACTATTACGTTTTTAGTGTCATCTATTAGCACGCTTCTGAACTACACACTATTACCAGCATATTGCAAATACGTGTTCGTGTTTGAGCCGAGTAACCCCGATTGTCACCGTCGGGTGCGTTTCACATCAGGCAAAACGCGCCGAAGGAAGTTTTCACTTCAATAAATTGAAAATATGAATTGATACTAAGCCCAAATAATCCTGGCTGTTGTTGGCGAGGTTGTCGTTCTCGGGCGATGCCGCGCCGGGTAAATACGGGCTGTACACTGTAAGAAATGAGAAGGCCGATTACATAGATTATCGTTGATCCATTTGTAGCCAGCGATTAATCTGGTAATAGGCACACAAAGAGACAATGGCGTCGCAAACAGGTATCGCCACATCGCTTAGATTCCATTGCGCATGCGTGGTTACTAATTTTACATTAATTTGTTTTGTATTAATCCATTTTATATATGTAACTATACATTTTATTTTGTAATTTTTACACACTTTATTGTAATATTACACAAATTATGTAATTTTAATTTACTTTATGTAAAAATCACAAATTTGTTTAACTTCACAGTCGAAGTCCAAGTTTTTATGAAGTTTTCTGTGTAAAAATAAATAATAATGTAAAATCACTTAGAAAATCGAGCGAATTCTACCTTTATTTTTACATCCATTTTTTACAGTGATACGTACAATAAAATATTATTTATTCACTTCATATATTTCGTAGTAAAACGGCCAAAAAAAAAAAAACGAAACCAGACTGTTTTCTTTGATGCAAAACGAGAAAAAAATAATCCGGTTGATGCACAACAATATTTTGCAGCTGCTGCAATTTCCTCGAAAGATTTGAAAAATAAACCATGAAATATATAATACGAACGGAGTGAGAGGTTGAAATTATAAATGTCTGCAGTAAAAGGGTAATTCATCACCAATATACACTTTATATAGGGTTGCAATAAATCTAGCGACCTATAAAGGGTTAACACATTTGTTTCTTCTCCAACACAAATCCTTTATCGTTATCTTTCCTGCCCTCCTTACAGGACGTGTTTGGCAGACTCTAATGTGTTTCCTTATTTAGACTTGTTTTCGATATAATTCACTTCAGCAGCTGACTTCTGAATGATTGATTCGTTTGATTCTTGGTTCGATTTGCAACAATATGGTGACCAAACCAATATTCATCGTCATCAAAGTACCTCGCCATAGGCTAAAAATTGGAACAGTAATACTACCTTACACGCAATTCACCAATACATATAACAGTTTGCCACAAGATATAAAAAAATTCACAGATTTCGCAATCCTTGCAATCATCGAGGACATTGGAAATGGTAACAGCATATATGAAACATAATTAACTGTTTATTATACACACAATATTTATCAATGCACTGTTTAGTTTTGTCAGGAATAACCCTATTATTCTTCTGTTATATACGCGTTCACTTTTGCTTGATTACTTAACTTTTAAATGGATTTTTCTACAGTATTTATTAGCATTTGCTCAAAAATAACACCGCAGATCGTCGCAAATACCTCTCAATTAACTAGACATGATATAAAACACATTTCGAAAAAATTGCACTTGTTCAATTTTGCATGATTGCTCCTCACTTGATCGCGACACCGTTGTCTTCGTCGCAAATACCTCTCAATTAACTAGACATGATATAAAACACATTTCGAAAAAATTGCACTTGTTCAATTTTGCATGATTGCTCCTCACTTGATCGCGACACCGTTGTCTTTTGGCCTTGAACGAAAACTCGTAACTCTGCCCCCATATACGAACATAAACATTTCCAATGTTAAAAAATATTAGTAAGAAAACTTTTTACAGACAAGCTTTTATTGAAATATACTAAAAAGGAAAAAATAATATTTAATAATTTTGGTTCATAATTATTATTATAAAAGGGGGGGTTGTAATCTCTATGATAGATTATTAGTCGCAACCCCCGCTTTTATAATAATTATGAACCAAAATTATTAAATATTATTTTTTCCTTTTTAGTACATTTCAATAAAAGCTTATCTCTAAAAAGTTTTTTTTTACTAATATTTTATTTTGTTCATTTTTGTCTTTCAAACTTTTACCCCCCTGTGACACCCGTAGGGGTCGAATTTTAACATTGGAAATGTTTATGTTCGTATATATGGGGGCAGAGTTACGAGTTTTCGTTCAAAGCCAAAAGACAACGGTGTCGCGATCAAGTGAGGAGCAATCATGCAAAATTGAACAAGTGCAATTTTTTCGAAATGTGTTTTATATCATATCTAGTTAATTGAGAGGTATTTGCGACGATCTGCGGTGTTATTTTTGAGCAAAGGTTAATAAATACTGTAGAAAAATCAATTTAAAAGTTAAGTAATCAAGCAAAAGTGAACGCGTATATAACAGAAGAATAATAGGGTTATTCCTGACAAAACTAAACAGTGCATTGATAAATATTGTGTGTATAATAAACAGTTAATTATGTTTCATATATGCTGTTATCATTTCCAATGTCCTCGATGGTTGCAAGGATTGCGAAATCTGTGAATTTTTTTTTTAATAAAAATTCCTAAATACTATTAAGAAAAATCGCAGGATAGTGGACAAAATATTTGATTTATTAAATTAATAAATTTATTAATTTAATAAATCAAATATTTTGTCCACTATCCTGCGATTTTTCTTAATTTTATTATAATCACGATGGACACGATTTCTAATATAAATTCCTAAATACGTATAATAATGTTGTCTATCATTCTTTTAGTCATGGAAATTATATAATGTGTGGTGGGGGAACAACTGAAAAAGGCTACAAATGGAACAATTAATGCATTAAGATAGGCGATGCACCATCTATATTGTACTAATATATCTATGAAATTTTTGTATCAATGCAAACTGATTGCATAACGTATTTTTGTTGAGTTTCGCAATCTAACACGAATTTAATTTTATATTAAAATTACAATTCAGTCTACAATAAACGTTGAAGTGAATAGACATAAAATTATTATGTGAATTAATTTTTAAGAAATAAAATATACAAAATGTACTTTACAGTGTTTAAAACATAGTGTGAGTGCCAATTGTCTGCACTAATTTATTATACTTATTTAAAACACAAGACTTTTTTGTCTGAGAACTTTCAGCGGCATTCCACGGGACAGATTTTTATATATTTTTTTTAAATTATGTAACTCTGTGTCTGTACTTTGCTCCGTCATTGACGAGTATAGGCAAAGCTAGTGAATGAATGAATTGTAAATTATAGACGCTCGACAACTGAGGTCATTAGCGTCTAAAACAATGGCAAAGCTAGTGCATAGAGACATATATAAGACTATATAAGAACGCTATCGAGCGTCTATAATCCACAATTCATTCATTCATTCGGCAACGCTATTGTTCCGGTCTCCTCCTACTTGAAGTTGAAATTCAGTGGCATAGTGTACACCCGGTCTATGGTAATACCCATAGAGAGCAGTACAGAGGGTAACGGTTATCAAACAGAAAGTCCATTGCTAAGTGAGAGCGATGCTTTGCCGCCTATAGACTGATGACGTCACTGTGTCAAGAATAATAATAATAATAATAATTCTTTATTTTAAAAATTCCAAAGAACATAATAGCGTCAGATTAAAGATATTAAATTACTATGCGAAAAAATCATGTAGATTATAAAAACAATTTTGAATTAAATAATGCCTCAGGGACACTTTAAAGTCCCTAAAGGATACAATATTTTTTATAAAGCATGGTAATCCGTTGTAGAATCGGGCTCTACTTAATAATCTGTGTGTATTACGTACTGATAATAATTAATTAACATTCTTGCACGTGGTGGACTATAATAAATTGTGTTAAAAAATTAGAACATCTGTTGCGCGCAGGCGCTGTGGTGTAACAGCTGTAATGCATCTGGAGCGACACTGGAGGATACGGGTTCGCGCTTTTCAGTGGCAAGTTTTTTTAGAAAAGTTTTTTATTTTAAAAGTAAGAAAAAAACGGGATTAAGCCAGTTTATTGTAATGTTCTTTCTTTATAAATAATTTAAATATTTATTCTTTACGTAATGAAACTTGGACATTAATAAGTACACAAATGAATGCTTAAGTTTGCATTGGTGTTTGAAACACCCATCGAAAATGACGTAACATTGTGATGCAACATTGGAAAACTAATTTTTCAAACTTATGTCACCGTCAGGATCTAATCCGAAACTTCCAGAATAATAATTGAGATACTTTAATCGTAATTCGTACGAATAATTTAACAATTAACTGTACTTAATTAATAAGTACTTACTTTTTATTTTACATTTTTAAGTATACAAAAATTTAATCTTATAAAATTAGATAACTATGCAGTAATTGTATAACCATTAAAAATTATATAGGGCTGTACAACAATTTAGTACATCACACCAAGCATTAAATTGGATTATTCCCGTTAAAATTCTTATTTAAATTTTTTTATTTATTTTACGATCTAGTTTTTATTAATAAAGGTATTTTTATTCCCTAAATAATCCCTAAAATCTGTAAATATTTTTTATTGTAGTATTTTTATATAAGTAATGGTGACATTAAAAAAATCAATTTTGACACAGTATAGTTTTATACCAAAGTTGTGATCTGTCAAGTTGTAAATGACTGACGAATCGTGAAATGTTGAGGGGGGAAAGAGATGAGGATAATCTATGAATCAGACGATAAAAAGAGAAAGAATTAAGGTTATTGAACCGGTTTGGTTATGTTGAATATCTGCTGATAGTTCAAGCACATTGTAGAAAAAAACTAGCTATTTGTTGAGTATTTTTACACATAAGTAACTAGAAAAATATTTTTACATAGTTCATAAATAGTGCATCAGTTGAACTCGATTCTGCGATAAGGAACTAACTGACAATTTTTACTAAAATGAGTTAGCAGTGGCGGATTCAGGGAGGGGAGGTTAGGAGGTTCACCCCCCCCCCCCGAAATTTTTGGCAACGTACAGAACGCATAGAAAATGACATCCGATTCTTATCTTATCGACGTTAGGCGTTGCATATTTTCGATATTTTTTTTACATTTTCGCGTGTAAAAACTGATTTGGTGAGGTATCAATATACTGTACTTGTACATAAATATTTTGAAACCCCCCCCCCGAAATATTTTTCTGAATCCCCCCCTGTTTCTTAGATTTACAAAAAGGTGTTTTATAATATATATTTGCAATAAAGATCCAACTTAAAATAAAATTGTCAGTTGGTTCCTTAATGCAGAAGGGGATCCAGTTGTTGATTGTACTCATATCTCTTTCTTTCTCAATCTATCTATCTCTATGTCGCTTTTTCGTTCCATCGCCTTACAAACCTACCCTTGAAAAAATGCAAGAAAAAGAAATTACATACAGAACGGGCTTGGGTAAAATGTACGCTATTCTTAAGATCATGTTAACATAGATGACAAATAATTGTCTAAAAACGTTCACACGTTGGTCCCCTGTGAACACACGTCGCACGCCGACTGTTTCGTTTTTCATCTTTTTCAGTGCAGTTGTTAGTCGGGAAGGTAACGACAAAAAAGTCTTTACACGATTGGCAGACTATATACACATGGCCTTAAATTTCAGGATCAATCGACAATGCATAGATGAGAAAACGCCTCACGAACTTCACCTTACTTTCACTTCAAAAATTATTTTGACGTAGAGGTACGTCTTTCCCGGCGGTATATAGGAGAGTAAAATGATGCGAGACGAAAAATGCGTTACAAAAAATAATTATTGACAATTTGATAAAAAATGACAATCAACAATTGCAACGTCGTGGCTTTTTAGGTGTTCGCGCACATGTGTCGCAACGGTCCACTGGTTTGCGTCGGGCGGATAGCTCGCCGGAATCCAGGGTACGAAGCCAGTGGAAACGGAATACTGTATAAGAAATGAATAACCAGCGTATTTTCTATAATAATATTTATTTAGAAACAAAGATAAAAATAAAAAGTACCCTTTACGAAAAGTAAGACAGAATAATATGTACATATATTTCAAATGATACCGTAGTATCCAAACGACTCTATATAAACTAAATCCCTACTTTACGGAGCAACGGTAATGACTCGATACAAACTCAAAACTGTTTATCAACAGGAAAATATATACAACGGTATTATACCAGAGGGGCGTACCCCTTATCTGAAACGGTGGGGGAAACAGCGGTAGGACACCTGGCGATAGCACAACGCACTGGTGCCGCAACGATCGCCAGCGGGTACGTGTTATAGGGGAACGGCTAGTCAGGCTGTGACGGACTCAACCGGTGACCTGAAACAGGTCGGGGGAACCCCCAACACCGGCTGACTATAGGAGAGGTTCCAGTAGCTCGCAACGAGCGGGGAGTCACTTGATTCCCAATACCGGCGGAGGAACGGGGTTTAGATAAGGACTAGGTAAGCGGGTCGGAGAGGTGGTGTTATCACTACAAAGCAAGCTGAAGGCTATACTATCTATGGAGAACGTGAGGCGTTTCTCAAATCAGTCACTGGTATTCAACACAGGTCAATATTTACAGTATCATTGCTTTAGCGAGAGCTAAATTAAAACTGTTCACAAAACACATTTTATTATCGGTGTGCGTAGCACATTCTATTAAAACACGTCTTTTCACGATTTTAAACACAAAACGGTTTACTTTATAACTGGCTACGCACTAGTGCACATACACTGGTACCGCGTTTACTTATTCGCACTAGTGACGATGCTGCAGGCTATCGTTACACAATTAAGATTAGAAACTAAAAATTAATAAAAAATTTATTAAAAAAACAAAAAACCCGACTGCGTAAAAATCGAACATAAAAGATGGAAACAAGATCAAATGATAACATGCAGTCGGAGGCATAGTAGTAACAAATTGAACAGAAATACCTCCGACTGCATGTTATCATTTGATCTTGTTTCCATCTTTTATGTTCGATTTTTACGCAGTCAGGTTTTTTTGTTTTTTTAATAAATTTTTTATTTCCTTCCTTTTAGTTGAATCTACTCATCAAGCCTTTTCATTTGATACTCCACACACAAGGTTTTACCGATTTTTTGCGTACTGTCAAAATGGCGTCTAGCGCCCGCCATATTGAATTTTCCGTGACGTCATGTACCCCTATTTGAAATGTCAACGAAACCTTTCTTTTGTTTTGATTTTGGTACCTATATCAATGTATTTAGAAGGAAAATTCTTTTGCATTCTGACAAAATGGCGCCTAGCGTCCGCCATATTTTCGGTGACGTCATATACCCTATATCACTCTGGGGATTCAGACGAATCTAATGACACCTCATTTTTCAAAATCCGTCAAGCCGTTTAGGCTACAGAGCGTGATAAAGAAATATACATACATACATACACTCGAAAAACATTACCCTCCTTCTGGCGCAGTCGGGTAAAAATTAAAACTGAGAAATTAAAACCAAAGAAGTAGTTCTACGTCTTCGGTTGCGACACAATCGTAATTAATGTGCCCCTTGTAATTTTTATTAGTGTATTTGCCATATGGCACATACACTATTGGCGTCGGTCGGATGGCGGGACCTAGGGGTCGGACCAAAATTTCTCGACGTTTCATAGCCTCCTGAACATTTTGGCACCATTTTTGGAAATGTCTATTTATATATGTATATATATATATATTTATATATATATATATATATATATATTTATAATATATATATATATATATATAAATATATATATATATATGTGCGGGCAATAACTTTCGAAAGAGTTAATTGATTTTGACGAAATTTGGTAGGCACGTTGAAATCCATCACCGCACGAAGCCTATTTAAAATGGGCTCAATCGGACCATTTTAAGGGTAGTTTTTAGGGGTTGAAAAATGTTTTTGGGCCCAAAAATGCCGAAAAAATTCTCAAAATCGTTTCAAAATTGAAATTTAGCCTTTTAGTAACGATTAAAATGTGCTGCCAAAATTTTAATAAAATCGGCCCGACAGGACCGGACTTACAAATTTTATGAAAACACTAGTTTGCGGATAGTGCTTTACTTACTGAAGGGTGTATTTAATTTGGTACCGAGGTTGCATTGATAAAAATATTGAAATTAAGAAAAAAAATATTATTTTAAGGGATGTATTAAGGGGTTAAATTTTTTATTTTGTTCAAAAACAAACTTAAGTTTACATAATAAAGCCACAATGCCAGTATTAGCAAATACACTATATTGTAGGCAGGGTTTTGGCACTGCGACCCGAGTTTTTATTATTTGAAATGGGAATTTCTAAATGTGAACTACAACGTTAAGTTCAATAACTCTGGAAAACAAAACAACACTAGATTAATGTGAAAAATGTACAGAATTCAAACAATATATACTTGTTCAGCATCTTGAAAAGCAGGTTCAATAATGCGGTAAATTCCTAGTTCACATTTAATCCCGTGTTAAAAAAGTTTGTTCAAGAAAGTTCAAGAGTTTGTTCCTACATAGTTGTTGTTGATTCTCTTGATTTGTTTATGAAAACGCGCTTTCACATTTTCATATAATATAAATAATTAATTTAGAGCTTGAACATCATATCTGGAAACTTATGTAATATTTATAAAGTAAATATCTGTGACCAAAAGGCAAAATTGCTTATGGCGAATTATCATGAGGCAGCCTGATAATATTATTCACTACTTATAAGTTATAATTGTTGTGAATATGGTGTGGAATTAAAGGAAAAAAATTCGACTGATGACCAGTCCTATACTTCCCACCTAGTAAATATTTGCAAAAAATAAACACTTTTTTTTTTTTATTCTTTGACTAGGCCCAAATAACCTTAGCTGTTGGTGGTCTTTAAAACACAATTTAATTTTTATTCTTTGAAAAAAGCATGGCCCTCTTTTTTGTTTGGTGATCTACTGATGGCTAGCTTAATATAGCAAAAATCATGGTTACCTTGATTTACGTACAAATTTTATTTTTTTTAGTAAAATATTTTTTTTCTCGAAAACTATACATTTTAGAGAAAAAAAATATTTACATTTTTTTCATATTATAACATCTAGAATTCATTTATATTTTTTTTTACCTATGTTAATACGTGACATTGAGGACGTTTTTTTGAATATCTCAGGATCCACTGAACCGATTTGACTCAAAATCAAATCAGATCTAAGTTAAAGGCTGATAAACACAATAGAACAATCGGCATGCCCGTATGTTGTTCCGTTCTTAAGATATCGAAGGCGAAAAATTGACCACACACACACACACACATACAGACATCAGTCAGAAAATGATCTTAAACGATTGCTAGGGTCTCAAAACGTGAAAATCTGTTAAAATCTCGAAATATTTTTTTCGGACTAAATCCATTACTTCCCTACCATAGTAGAGGTGGGAAGTAAAAATCCTTATAATTTAATTACTCAATAATTGATTTGTTTGTTGTAATTGTTTCACAACATTCATTTGCAATAATAATATTTGTTTTTTTTCAGATTCGGTCACAGTGCACATATCCTTGCACATGTCCAGCGAGTTCGGAACCCCTCGGTCCGTTAGTTTGTGACAACGGCGCGACCCCAGTGCTGGATTCGTGTGATTGTTGTCCTACGTGTCCTTTATCGGCTGCAGGTGATCCTTGCGGTCCGTCGGCGCCTTGCGATCGAAAGTTGGGGCTCACATGCAGGCTGGCTCATCGCACGTCAACGCACGGTGTCTGCGCTTATGGTAAGTCAAAAGTTGTAAACATTTTCTCTTTAATTTTGGATATTATTTTGAAATACCGTATTAAAATGTGCACAGAGAAGAAATATAGCGGTAGCTGACAGATCGCCTTCATATTTAAAAAATCGCGCCTTCGTATTCATATAGCAATGGGTCGCTATATGAATATCAGTTTTTTAACCGACTTCAAAAAAAGGAGGTGGTTCTCAATTCGGTTGTATTTTTTTATGTTTGTTACCTCATAACTCAGTCATTTATAAACCGATTTTGAAATTTTTTTTTTATTTGAAAGGATATACTTTCAGATTGGTCCCATAGAAATGTCATCAAAATCGGTTCAGTAGTTCGGCTGATTTTAATAAAAGTGAGTAACGGCGTGTGATTCCTTAAGGTAAATGTCACTTTTTAACATATCAGACAGCGTAAGAAAGTCGGTTTAATAAAAGTGAGTAACGGCGTGTGAGTCTTTTAAGGTAAATGACACTTTTTGACACGAAAAAACAAAAAATAAAAAACTTTTTAACAAAAAAAAACCCTCCTTCAAAAAACCACTAAAAAGAGGAAAATAATGAAATTTTGAGGTCTGTGCCAATTTAATAAAATATGAAGTTTGTTGAAAAGAAGATATTAATCACTATACTATACTTTTTAACCGTCTTCATATTCTATTAAATTGGCACAGACCTCAAAATTTCATTATTTTCCTCTTTTTAGAGGTTTTTTGAAGGAGGTTTTTTTTTTTGTTAAAAAGTTTTTTATGTAATACTTAAGTTGACCCATCAATGAAAAATCAAAGTTGCGCATGCGCAAATCAAAAGTTATTTGTTTTCGTCCCTTGCGGGCAATGCTTTTCAGGTTGAGAGTAAGCGAAAGTGGCGCCAACCTACGCAACTATTTAAAACTATATCTGACAGTTCCGTCTAACCTACAATATCTTCATTATTTTATTGTATTTTGACAGATGGCTCAGTTAGAATATAGTTCCGATTTTAGTCGCAAGATAGCGCAACTGAAATAGCCACTTGCTAATATAAAAGCTATCGGAGAACGACCACGTTTTGGCAAACCTCTTATATATATATTAAAAAAAGAACACCGCGAGGTTAAATAAATAGAATAAATACGACAGTATAACTTATTGTATATATCAAGAATCAAAATCAATATTTTCTTAACTGGAAGTTGCACCGGCATTCAATCATGACAACAAATTTTATGTCCGGTTGTTATATCTGGTGTGTATAAATGATTACTCTAGTATATCTGACAAGACGCGTACAGCATTTTATCTACCGGGGATTGGTGGTGCCGGTGGTTAGCGTGTGGTTGTTTGGTTTACTTGCACTGCCCCTTAATGCATAGGCTGTTCCAAAAGTAAAGTAGGGGACCATGTGGTCTAGTCGCTAGCGTGTCGACCTCTAAATCAGACGGTCGTGGGTTTAAATCCCACCTGCGATCATGGATGTTTTGTGCAGATGCAGTCATTTAGTTTTAAGAAAGTTGTTAACTTCCCATTGGAAGTTATTGTAATGGGTCCGAAAATCGAAATCAAAATGTGTAACAAATTTTTGTTTCAAGGTCACTACACTATTTTTACACTATTTTTAGAAAGATGTCTCTCTCTCTCTGTGTGTGTGTGTACGTATGTGTCCATTTCTTTCTAAGACGAAATCTCGAGAATGAAAAATGATATCGACTACGTTAGGGTGCCAATCGACGCGTATTAACATAAATATGATCTGAAAGAATTTTTTAAATAATCGGTTCAGCCGTTCTTTTTTTTTAACCAAATAGACTCCAAAAAGTAGATTTTACACAGTGTCTCGAGAATAAAAAAATTATATCGACTTCGTAAGGGTGCCAATCGAGGCGTGTTAACGTCATTTTGATCCGACATAAATTTTATAAAAATCGGTTCAGCCGTTTTTTTTTTTTAATTATTGTTAAAAATTAATAATTATGTTTTAATGATTAAAATGATTACTTTTCTGTGTAATATCTAATTTAAATATTATTATTAAAAATTTATCAAACTGCAGGGAAGTTCGTCGTGTGGACCTCAAGGGTCGCACTTTAGTTCTAATAAACGACCCACCTCACGGGTCACGGCTTGTTTAATTTTAACAAATAATAAGTTGTTAGTTTCACTTCGGAGACAAAAACGGTAAAGAACTTTTCGATTTGAAATTTCACAAAAGGAACGTGTTCTAAAAATATTCGTCGTCACTTCTGGAACAATCTGTATAGTATAGGCATGTCAGTGTGCGTTCGTGCGAGTTATTCCAACACTCGCGCACGGAGTAGCCGTTCGCCTTATTATATCGAAACGTCCGTCATTTTTATGAAGTAGGCATTTCATTTTATTGTGCAATAGTCTGGGCAGACACGTGCGACGAATCACTTTTTTATATGTTTCATCTTCCCACTGGACGTGCTAAACGCGAACCCTTAAGCCGACTGAAACTTGCCATTCTTTAAATCTTGTTTATGTAGATAATAAAGCGAACATCATTGTAAATGAAAAGTGCGCGGGATAAAACATGGAGGTTACATTACCGTTTGTTCAGACGCCAGAAAAAATGTTGAACTAAATTTTTGACGTACAGAACTGCGTCTTTCCCGGCGATATATCGTCTTCGGTAGCGGCTCCTTGTCATTTTTTTTTTGCTAAAAGTAACTTGATAGTTAAAAAATACAACCTCAAGGAGCTACATAATTCCAGCGGGGATGAAAATTAATGTTTTTAGGGAGTTTATGATTAAAAATAAAGCAAGGTATCCATCATAGATTATTTATTGGTCCTTTAAATATCTATAATAAAAAAATTAACAATTTTTTAAGTTCCCATTGGAAGTTATTGTAATGGGTCCGAAAATCGAAATCAAAACGTATAACAAATTTTTATGTCTCAAGGTCACTACACTATTTTTAGAAAGATGTCTATGTGTGTGTCTGTGTGTGTGTGTACGTATGTACGTACGTACGTATGTGTTCATTTCTTTCTAAGACAAAATCTCGAGAATGAAAAATGATATCGACTACGTTAGGATGCCAATCGACGCGTATTAACGTAAATATGATTTGAAAGAATTTTTTTCAAAATCGATTCAGCCGTTCTTTTTTCTTAACCAAATAGACTCCAAAAAAGTAGATTTTACACAATATCTCACGAATAAAAAATTATATCGACTTCGTAAGGGTGTCAATCGAGGCGTGTTAACGTTATTTTGATCCGACATAAATTTTACAAAAATCGGTTCAGCCGTTTTTTTTTTAATTATTGTTAAAAATAAATAATAATTATGTTTTAATAAAATTAAGCAAAATCGCAGGATAGTGGACAAAATAATTTGATTTATTAAATTAAATTAATTTTTATGTATGTACTTGAAAAAGTCTAAATCTATAGACGAAACGTCGTACATTTAATTTAATAAATCAAATTATTTTGTCCACTATCCTGCGATTTTGCTTAATTTTATTATAATCACGATGGACACGATTTCTAATATACCTTATGTTTTAAAGATTAAAATGATTACTTTTCTGTGTAATATCTAATTTAATTATAATTATTAAATATTTATCAAACTGGGAAGTTCGTCGTGTGGACCTCAAGGGTCGCACTTTAGTCCTAATAAACGACCCACCTCACGGCTTGTTTTTTTAAATTAAATAGGTTAATCGAGGTTCTTGAGGCCACAGATGCTGATACCGTCGGTCTAGGTCGATGGATCTGAAAATTCTAAAAAAAGTTCTTGTAAAATAAATTATAGGTATAATTTGTCGATCCAAATTTTTGAATTTCGAAAAAACTTTATGACAATTTTTTTTCATGAAAAAATTTATAATATTCATCCCCGCTTAAGGTATGTAGCCCCTTAACTTTTTTCCCCTTCAAAAGGGGGTGAATACATTTCCAGGAGATCGCAAAACGTATGATCTGTGAGTTTTAAATAAATCGATCAGACAGGGTTGTCTGATAGATTTTATTTAAATTTTGTGTAAGTAGGTACGACCTAATACGTTCCGCATAATACAAATTAAATTGTGTTTTAAAGACCACCAACAGCTAAGGTTATTTGGGCCTAGCACCAATTCATGTTTTCAATTCATTATTTTTATTTAATAATAAATTGAAAATCCAATTGACACCTTTACTAGCTCTCGGGCTAGAACCCGGGAACTGGGGACTTGTAATATAAGAACCATAGCAACGCCATGTAAACAACAGCATTGCTACACTCTCGGCTATTCTCAAGCCCGCATAATACAAGTAACCTAATTTATGATTTAACGACAATCCAGAAGGCCTTGTTTTCTTTTCTACTTTTTATCTCTTCGTAGCCGTATTCAAATATAATATAGCTCCGAGCTTAAAAGGTAATCTAAGAAAATGCATTTAAAATTCACTTTAAACTGAACTTTTACTTCCACCATGTTGATCCGTTTCTTCCACCATAAAAATGTTTATTTTACATTTGAGTACAGGAATCTTAATTACCCACATTAATTAGTTAAATATTTGTTCGTGTTTTTTTTAACTTAACAAATTGCGGCTAGATTTCAACGGCATAGCAAAGACATAATCGTGAGTTTTTACAACTAGAAGTTTTGCACGTTTCTTCAAATAAAACGTACACAGCTTTTTTACATTTTCACTTAGATAATATATATCTGATGAGCCACGCGTCCAGTGGCGGGTTTATTTAATAGAGAAAATGACTTCCATATTCATAGTTAACCCGTAAGGTAAGTGATAAGGGTTCCTTCGCTGAGAGTCACTTAAGTGCTGAGGGCACCTTATTCAAAGGAGCGATTCAGTGATTTCCTTGAGTGAGGGAAGAATTATAATAAACCTCCATGATTTTTTCCTTTACAACAGTTGGTCATACTGCAAACCGATTGTGTTTAGTTGCCATTTTTGATATAAATGCGTGTTTTTCATGTGTTTTACTGTTTTTACTTTTTCGACACTTAAGGGACATACTATCCACCCTTAAGGTGAGGGTGATGTAAGGGCCATTACAGACGTCAATTTTGACTATGAAACGCATATTCGATTTAAGGGTATGAGTAAGTGTCCCTTACTACTTAAGGGTTAACTATGAATACGGCCGTTGTTATAATGTATTTGCCTATACATAGTAGTATATACCAGCGTTTCTCAACCTTTTTGATACGCAACCCATCATTTTTTTTTTCAAGTCGTACTGCGATCGTATATTAATAATTTTATAATCATCAGCATCATCATCCTCGCCTCTAATCTAAATTTTATATTTAAACCCCTTTTTCCATTGGCGTAGAAATTCGAAACGTTCAAATATTAATAAATCCGAGTTCTACGCCTATGGATTAATATTAATCATAATTTTGATATGGATTTTTTTGTTCCATAAAACTATGCCAACGTGCCAAATTTTAGCAAAATCGCACAAGCCGTTTTAAATTTATAACAAAAAAACGATTTCAAAACTGTAATTTCAGGGCCGTATAGCGCCCAAACTAAGCAATTTTGTAGGAAGGTAAGTTTGCTTAAATCGGCTTATTTTGGTCTCGGGAACATGTGGTGGGAGTGTGTTAAGTGTCTTTGAAGCCACCCTGTATATTTGTAATGTAGTTTCCAACCCTAAAAAAATGTGGGACGACCTCATTGGCGGTCGATGCGGCTGAACAAGGTAGTCAGAGTGCGGTGGAGACGCACCATTTATTTCACGTACGCTACTGTAAACGTGTCTCTCACTGCATTGCAAAATACTTTTGGTTTTTACCTCTGATTTCCTTCTTTCAAGCGTGGGGGCGCGGTAATACGGAAACTTTTAAACAACTTTAAATAAATAAAATGTAAATTGTGCGCAGAGTTGATAAGGTGATTTCTCCAAGTCTGCTTTTGCATATAAATTAAATCTTAAAAAAATATAAATAAAAAACAATTTCAAATTTATCAACTATTTTTCGACTCCACTGGATGTAATGTAACACAGTAAAAATATTTAGTAATTTTATTCAACACATGCACGTTTTTAGCGTTTTTTCGTGTCTGTAAAGCGGATCTTAAATGGCCGTTTATCGACTGATAACGCCATGATCTATTATGAAACGCTTTTCGAATGAATGAATGAATTGTAAATTATAGACGCTCGACAACTGAGGTCATTAGCGTCAGAAACGCTTTTCAATTGAATTGTGGATTATAGACGCTCGACAACAGAGGTCATTAGCGTCTGTTTGACACAACGAACTATAGCGATGGCTCCATCTACATATGGGCGGTATATCATTGGCGGGAAATATCTAGAACTTACGATAGATGAGCAATTGAGGTGCGCCATCTTTGCTGCTGCGCCATCTTGGACGGATCTCCCCTAAAACACTTGAAAACCCCGATACATACCATCTTTTCGATGCTATAATGATAAATATGGTTACTATGGTAACGAAATAAATAAATATTATATTTTAAGTGACAAGTCTAACGTTTTTATTATGAGATGTACTGCTGTCAGTGAATCTAAGATGATTGATATTAAGTAAGTTAAGGTCTAAAACCATGCATGTGTTGAATAAAGTATAGTGTGCAACGCGTGTGCTAAATCTTTATGCAAGTAGTGTGCTAAATACATCTTTATGTGTCAGGCGCGATGTTTTCAACACTCGTCTGCGACTCGCAAATGCACACTCGCCAGGACTTGTGAGCGCTCGCCCGCTACTTGTGCTGAAAACATCGCGTCTGACACATAAAGATGTTTTTAGCACACTACTTGCACAAGTTACTATTATTTACCTTACATAATTTAAAATTTATATTTTTCGTTCGACGGGAAAAGGCCAACACAAACACTCGTTATAATTAATTTATTTTATTTATTGTAGATTATAGACGCGTCGACATCTAAGGTTATTAGCGTCTTTCAACTACACTAAATAACAACCAACTTAAAACTAAATAACATCACAAAACATCCATGAGCGTAGGTGGGATTCGAACCCACGGCAGTCCAGTCTAGAGGTTGCGGCACCAAGCATGCTAACCACTAGGCTATACTGCCCCCTATAATTACTTTAATATCTGTGTCATACATATGTATAAATTTTCAATTTTAGAGTTTTAAAAACATTGCAGTCTCACTTAAATTATTTCCAAAAACAAATGTTTGGTGTAAATATGAATTCTCCAACTTTTCCTGCAAGAGCTGTACGTTTAAGTACCTATTATATGCGTGAATTTATTTTTTGATCTCTTCTCGCCGTAACAAGCATTTATTTTACTGCAAAAACAAACAAACATAATATATAAAGTAAAAAATACTACAGAATGATTGAATTTTATTGTGCGAAATGATCCATGTGATCATCGTAAAACCTCGTAACGTATAAAAATCTGTACATATCGAAGAAAACTTTACAAAACTGCAATAATAACTCAATCCTTATGTGCTGAATTGAATTACTGCAATATATAGTCAAAATCCATTATCAAGTCTAGACTTACGAAAACACACTGTAAATTCCGCATCTGTCAAGGAACCGGCTATCCCTATTGAAGGAAGTTCGGCACGGCGCTGCCCTCTTTTATTAGGATTAAGCATTAAACTTTATCTCGCTTTTAGAGGCTACTCGTTATCGTTTATTTTAAGCTGTGAATGTTTCGATAATACAGTTTAATACTTTCGAGTAATTGTTGTAGTTATCGATTGGCTTAGCTGGGCTTTATATACTTTGACAGTTTTTCAGGGTTTATATACAGACTGTGCCAAATTACATATAATTGGCTGCCATATTTTTCTAAACACTTTCTTACTCGAGTGACGCATAACCTTGGTTTTAAGTTTAACCATTAACCATTAACCCGTATTCACCGAGCCTAGTTAGTTATTTATTCCGTTGATTTATTCCCCTGGTAACTACCACACGGAATAAATAGTGATAATTCAAATTACCAAACATAGTTAATTGGTATATGATAAAATCAATCGATTTAAAACCCCTTATATCCACACCATATTATTCACATAACAATAATTAGAGGTGAAAATAATAAATATCTCAGACAGCTAGGCTGCCATGATTTTTGAGCTATATCTAAGAAAAAATCAAATGACCACTGTCGGGACTTGAACCCGAAACCCCCAGTTTCCGGCTAGGTGAGTTACCGATTTCTCCACAGTGCCCGAGAGTGGAAACCGATCTCTTCTTATATATAGCAATTTCACGTTGAAAACACACAACATGCGAGAGTTGACTATTTAAATAAACTGCAAAGCATAGTACAGCTATTAAACAGTCGAATCATTATACATGCGAGAGTTAACATTTTATAAGTTTTATTAACTTAATAAACTCGTTAGGCCGGGAAGCCTTAGGTTTTACCTATAGATAAACAACGTTTTGAGTTTCTGTGGACAGTAATTAATTGGTATATGATAAAATCAATCGATTTAAAACCCCTTATATCCACATCATATTATTCACATAACAATTAGAGGTGAAAATAATAAATATCTCAGACAGCTAGGCTGCCATGATTTTTGAGCTATATCTAAGAAAAAATCAAATGACCACTGTCGGGACTTGAACCCGAAACCCCCCGAAACATAGTTAAGTTTACTGCAGGTATATAAATCGTAAGAATAGTTATTCTGTCCAATTTCAAGGGTTTAAATTTATTCGCCTAGTTAAATAGGGTGTGCACGAAATGCATAAATTACTTTATAGCCTGGCGACCTTTTCAGGTAAATATTAATTTCATATCTTACAGGTAAAGGTTTTTGTCAGTAAAATATGTCAATATTCACCATTTTACATTTTCGATAGATGCGCCATCGCTCGGATCTTTGGTAAACGTGCTTTATTTGACAAAATCTGCAAGGCGTATAGTATATAGTAAATTTTTACCTGCAGTTACTATTCTATCGAATGAACTGCTTGGTGAATAGAAAGTTTATTTTATTCCAAGGAATAAATTTATTCTAAGGTTAGTAACTTCTATCTTGAACAGTGTTTGGTGTATACGGGCCTAAATCGTTCGTTTATAACTATAATTAAGGATTATAAGCAAAAGAAAATCTCAATTTTATGTCAAATTAACATGCAATGTATGTTAGTTTGTTTGTTTAGGTCAAATCTTGCAAGTCAATTTTGAACGACTTCCACGTATCCGATCGATTTGAAATTTTGTAAACATATGTATTTCCGATGACAATACATGAATAAATCGTTTTTAGAATTAAATTCAACCCTTAAGGAGTTCAAACGAGGGTGTAGGTTTTTTTTGACTAATTAACGCCCAGGTCAAATCGCTGAAGCTAGAAACTTGAAATTTGTATCCACTAAGAAGGGATTTCTCGAAATTCAACCCCGAGGGGGATCAAAAGGGGATGAAATTTTGAAAGACTAAAATGAACAAATTAAAATATTAGTAAAAAAAACTTTTTAGAGACAAGCTTTTATTGAAATGTACTAAAAAGGAAAAAATAATATTTAATAATTTTGGTTCATAATTATTATAAAAGCGGGGGTTGCGACTAATAAACTATCATAGAGATTACAACCCCCGCTTTTATAATAATTATGAACCAAAATTATTAAATATTATTTTTTCCTTTTTAGTACATTTCAATAAAAAATTTTTTTTACTAATATTTATTTTACCACTATAATTGTGATTTAAGCGGTTTTGCCTCTTGGTCACTGATATGTATACAAGACATTGCATTTGTGAACGAATTTTAACATTTGCAAGTTTCGGACAGTAATATCCGACAAAACTTTTACGTGTTATAATAATAAAACTTTTACCTGCTTTCCATAGGCGAAGTGTGGCGCAGCTTACGGTGTTCGGTGTACAACGACTCTTTCTTTCTCTCTTTCTCCACGACTCGAAAAGTTATCTCCTTATTTTCGTTTCAGTTTGTGACTTTCAAAGTAGCCTTGTCGACTGAAAATAACATTTACTGCCACGGTGAAGAACTATAAGCACCGAATCCAGCTACTATTTAACTATGTTCATGTCAGTTATTTATAAATACTCGCAAGGCGAAGTGGCTCATGTGAACTTTTAATTTTTGGTCATACCTTCAAACAGATTTTTTGACGTGAATAACGTCTACAGGTTGTGTGCACGAAGCCTACTAGCGCCGTTAGCGGGCAATAGTGCACGATTGAACTCATTTTTATTGTTGTTTTAGACCGCGAAATTTTTTAATAAACGAATACCATTTAATTTCGCCGCGTGCATATAGAATAAATACCATAGCATAAAAATTATTTATTTAAAGTTTTTTTCTTTTTCAATTTTGACGTATAATAAAAAATAACTAATTAATTCATATCAGACATGGAGGTGTACCTACATCTATGTCTATGGTTTATATTGACAGACGACTGCATAACCTAAAATCATGGCGTCTGTAATCTTGCGGACCGGGTTTAAAAGTGTCAAATTTATCAGATTTATAGTAATAATTTCCAAATAAGTTAGAAGTAAAATTATGGTTTTACTTACTTGACTTTTTAAACAACAATTCTCATTGACAATTACGGAAAATTATAGAGTTCCGAGTTTACAATGGATCTCACAACGAGCGCTCGCGTCGATATTATTATAACTCCGCCCCCCCCCCTTACTCACAGTTTATTATCTCATACATTGTAGAAATATTAGATGCAACGGAAATAATCGGAAGTGGTTGACATGTGAAACAAAACACAGCATGTATAACTATATCAAGCTCTCAGATACAGTAAGTCGGGTGGCCTAGTGGTAAAGTACGAGTCTACCGACAGGTACACACACCAAGCCCAGGTTCGAATTCCAAAGGCTTTAAATATAGATAATTATATTTTTTTTTACTTAATAATGAAAATAGTAAGTATATCTATAGATAGGTATTAGATAACAATCTAAATATAAAAAATTAAAATTACATTTATTTTATTTTATTTTTAATATTTTACGAACATTTGATTTTATAAGGCCCGTATTCACCAAACAGTGTTAAAGATAGAAGTTACTAATCTTAGAATAAATTTATTCTTTGGAATAAAATTAACTTTTAATTCACCAAGCAATTCATTCGATAGAATAGTAACTTCAGGTACAAATTTACTTTATACCATACACCTTGACAATTTTGTCAAATATTTGTATTCTAAAGCACGTTTACCAAAGATCCGACCGATGGCGCATCGATCAAGAATGTAAATTTATTTTATTTTACTACAAAAGCCTTTACCTGAAAGATATGGAATTGATATTTACCTGAAAAGGTCGTCAGGTCATAAAGTAATTTGTGCATTTCGTGCCCATTCTATTTTACTAGGCGAATAAATATTTATACCCTTGAAATCGGACAAAATAGTTATTCTTGCGATTTATACCTGCAGTAAACTTAACTACGTTTGGTGAATTGAATTATCGCTATTTATACCGAGTAATAGTTACCAGGGGAATAAATCAACGGAATAAATAACTAACTAGGCTCGGTGAATACTGGCCTAAAATAAATAAAAGTGGATGTATTAATACAATGATTTGTGTTTAACGATATTCACGTCATCAGTCTGTACCCGCGATACAGATTACAGACTACCTATTTTTATTTAAAGTGACGCTGTAGATTATTTCATTACAGAGAGATTTAAAGTGTCTTGAAACATAATCTTTCCTACGAGGAAATAAAAATGTACGAAGATTAAAGGAACGTCACAGCAAATAACATTTAATTGAATGTCCGGAGAATCACATGAATAATAAATAACCGAGCGATACCCTATATATACTCTATAGCCCTGTAAGATGTGACGTTATGGGAAATATTACAATTCCCTTTGTGAATGTGTATACGATTTCACACCGGTCTTGTCTGTCTGCCTGTCAGTACCTTTGTGTAGACTGTAGATTATACCTTCGCTTATGTGTAATCTAGTTAGAAGGCCTTATTTGGCGTCTAATATAGCGTTGTGCTGTCATCTGTAATTAAATGTAGTATTACAAAAAAATGGGTGTGTGCTTATGATCACACGACAGAAGTGAAAACTTCAGATTTTCTTATTTTTGGTGTCATCTAATATAGCGCATTTATGAACTAAAAATAATTTATTATTAAAATACTAAAATTATATTTTTAATTTATTCCACCTTGGTTTCAAAAAAAAAAATATAATTTTTGTCAAAGAAATAATATAACAAAAATTAAAAAATATATAAATAAATATCATGTAGAATTTAGAAAAAAATACGTCAAAAATTCTACGGTGCCATCAGGTTTCGAACCGACGCTGCTAACTGAGCTATCGATGCAACTGTGTAGCTTGCCGTTTTTATGATAAGTTATATGTCAGCCAGGCACAGTTGTAAGAGAGTGACCAGTCAGTACCGAAACGCAGCATACTCATGGAGGCTAGACAAGAAGTGGCAAAATTTGTCAACAAATCCTCCAAATTAACATTAACATTTTGTACCACCAGAGCGTTGCTGGATTCCTTCCCATACTGACGTGAATTTAGTATCATAAATATTTCCATCTGACAGCTGTAAAATGTAAATAAACAAGCTTCTGATTACATGGAGTTTATATTCCTTGTGTAGATTCCATGGGCATACTGCTAATACGTGTTCGTGTTTGAGCCGAGTAACCCCGATTCAGCGAATTCTTACCGTCGGATTGCGAACGGTTCACTTTATTTCAGTACCCAGGCAAAGAGTGCCTAACGCGCCTAAAGGTACGTGTAGTATGGAGCTGGGATTCTAGATGGTAGCGTAGATCATAGCAGGGCTTGCTTAAATTAATGCATTGTTATATATGCGAGCGTACACAACGAAGCAGTGAGTGTAGCAGATATAAGCGCTGTTACAAGAGCTGGTAGATTCAAGAATATATTCATCATTCTTTCAGCGCGCTGACTACTACAATCAACGTGTGACAACTGTCAAATGGCCGTTACAAGTTTCGCTATGGATGTGACTAGTTTAATAAGTGAAATTTTGCTAGTTTTTATTTAATTTGTTTTTAGTTTTTTCTAAGACGTATTTAAAAGTGTTAGGTTCCATACGTAAATGTTCAAAAAACCGGTTTGGGTAAAATTTTAATTCTTCGTATAAATTATGAAATTCGCCATGTTTAGATCATTTTCTATTAATAGGGTGGACATGATAGCTCCCACCCAAATTTGTATTTAAAATATACCACTTTGTAGCAGAAGAACACAAATATTCGTCTTCGCTATCTGACATTTCAAACGCGACTTAAGCCTGTATCAATGCTAGTATCAAAGCTTCGTTGTGCAAACCTATAAGCGCTTATAATTTCAGCCACCATCTACCATACATGCTACCATCTAGAATCCCAGCTGCGTACTGCACGTACCTTAAGGAAGTTTTCACTTCAAAAATCTAATGGGTTCAGCCATCGACTTATACTACCTATTGGACATGCCCTAGCGGTTAAAAAGTGTTCCTCCGAAAGAAAAAGATAGAATGAATGTGTGGCCAATCTCTATCTCAAAATGGTAACGTAAATTTCCTGCATCTGTACTTAAAAAAGGAAATTTTTTAAAATCAGTATTTAGTGACATACGTGATTTAGAAATATCATGAAGCAGGATTAATAAAGAATTAATCCTCCAGTGAACACGTGCAGGAAGACTGGTGACCCAATTTCCATTTTTCACTGCAGTGGAATAAGACAGCTGGTAACATGCCTTGCGGTACTATCTTGTTACACAAGCGTCGTAAATTTAAAATCCTTTTCGAGGGACGCCAGTTTCGAGTTTATTTCAACTCGTTGCGGCGTAGTAGGAAGGTTTCTTAAGGAAAAATATCAGTTACGTTATTTCTTTTATTACAACTACGTGATCCGCGCGCCCACTAACTGGAATATGCCGTTTAATATAAAGTTTAAATTTTACTTAGAATTCGTCTAAACTAAACGATCTTGTATTCCACAAAACCGAGCTAAAAGAATTATCAAGAATTGCAAAAAAAACGTAGCCTTGTGAACAATGAATTATTATTTTTGAAATTATATTGCTGGCATTTCTAAGAGCAGCTTGGTGTAACTCCGTGCTGACCGATCAAATTATCGTGGGTTCGAATCCCACCTCCACTCATGAATGTTTTGTGATGTCGTGTCGTTTAATTTAATTTGATTTAATTAAACGCTAATGACCTTAGTAACCGAGCGGCTAAAAATAAATTGCTGAATGAATGCAGAATTTTATGTCCTAAAACTTTTATGTGAGGATTTTTTGCCTAAAATAATTAGGGAAGCAGGAAATTACGAAAGTATGATTGTACATGTTAAAGTCCTGTCACGGTCGCCATTTAGACACGGCGAAATCCGCGCGGATGCAAATCTTATTAGGCTTATTTACATTAGAGTATTCATATTCGTTCATACATGCCCGCGCGGATCGTCAATCCGCGCTGCTGCCAATTGACCGCCAAAATAGAACCGCGCGGTTCTATTACTATATCGTGCCGTATAGGTGTTCAGTTGCTTTGCGGAAGCCGCGCATTTCGGACGGGTGACTATGGATCAAACACATTGCTTCTTCGACTTCCATCTTTGAAATTAAGTGTAGGTATGTAACCTTGCCCATTTTCTGCAATTCCGCACGCTCACCGCCGCTATCTGAACACAATATATTTTTCCGCGCGTGTAAATCGCGCGGTCGCAAACGCGCGGATTCCGCAATGTCTGAACTAGCCCTTAAGAGAATAATAGGCGGTCATACCTCAAATACGTCATTTTTGTACTTACGCCCTTATGTCGTTCCAGGCGACGATTTATGATGGACAACGATTTAGCGTGAGATAGTTTTGTACCGAGCAAATGACGTATTGTGAAGATTCGGATATATTTGTGGTACAAGAAGGCACATTAAATTACAATAGCGTATATCTACTTACTTAGCGCTCTTTTCTAGTTTATGAGAAATCCAACTTACAAATTGTAACAAATAGCTTGGCTTTCTTCTTTCACTTTGTTTTTTGCCAATTAGAATGTTTCAATATAAATTTCAGTGCATCTGGGCTTAGAAGCCATGCACTTTACTACTTTTCGAGTTAATCTTTTCGTCTTTACAAACAAATTCAATTTCAGGAAGCCGGCTCCAGACGACACAGCCAACGTATGCCAATGTTGGCGAATGTATTGGCGACCAATGTTGGCGCATGCGTATTGGACATGTGTGATCATTTGAATATATCCAGTATTCACACGACAGAATTTTTTAAAAAGTTTAGTAAATAAAAAAAAACTCGGATCGCAATGACCTGCAGCCGACAATGTAGTGTATTTGCTAATACAGACCGTGTGGCTTTAATATGTGAACTTAGGTTTGTTTTTGGACAAAATAAAAAATTTAACCCCTTAATACATCCCTTAAAATAATATGTTTTTTCTTAATTTCAATATTATTATCAATGTAACCTCTGTACCAAATTAAAATACACCCTTCAGTAAGTAAAGCACTATCGTCAAACTAATGTTTTCATAAAATTTGTAAGTCCGGTCCTGTCGGGCCGATTTAATTAAAATTTTAGCAGCACATTTTTAACTTTACTAAAAGGTTAAATTTCAATTTTAAAACAATTCTGAGAACTTTATCGGTATTTTTGGGCCCAAAAACATTTTTAAACCCCTAAAACCCACCCTTAAAATGGTCCGATTGGGCCCATTTTAAATAGGTTCCGTGCGGTGATGGGTTTCAACGTGTGTACCAAATTTCGTTAAAATCGATTGAGTCTTTCGAGAGTTATCGTGCTAACACACACATATATATATAAACATTTTCAAAAATGGTGCCAAATTGTTCAGGAGGCTATGAAACGTCGAGAAATTTTGGTCCGACCCCTAGGTCCCGCCATCCGCCCGACGCCAATAGTGTATGTGCCATATGGCAAATACACTAAAAATTATAATTTAAAAAAACTAAAAAACACGCTTTAATGAACTAAAAAGCAAAAAATAAGTAATTTTATTGTAAAAAAACGTGGGGTAGTATGAAAATCTGGTACAAAGCACCCCACGCTTTTTTACAATAAAATTAATTATTTTTTACTTTTTAGTTCATTAAAGCGTGTTTTTTAGTTTTTTTAAATTATAATTTTTTTATTTACTAAAAATTTAAAAAAATTCTTCTGAAAGTGATGTCGCGCATCAATATACCTTAAAAAAAGACGACATAATAATAATACGACTCTGCTCTCGCATATACGGGATGTAAACGGTTTTACCGAACATAGGGCAAATAACATTGATTTATCTTTATTTATTGTAAATTATAGACGTGTCGACAACTTAGGTCATTAGCGTCTTGATTACATTAAATAACAACACACTTAAAACTAAATGACATCACAAAACATCCATGAGCGGAGGCGGGATTCGAACCCACGACAGTCTGATTCAAAGGCCGCGACGCTAACCACTGAACCACACTGTCCTCAAATATAACATTGAGAACATTTACAATTTTGTAGTAGGCTATTGGCCATAAAATGTAAATTTGTAGTACTTACATGCTTTGTTTGTTTTTTTTATTTAGCAGGTTCCGAGATACTCTTAAATAGTTAACCGTTACAATGGAGAATTGTTTAAACAATTCACTGTACTATCTTTTCTATGTAAATCACTACATATATTTACATTAGGTCTTATGGCCCATATCCTACTACAAAATTGTAAATGTTCTTAATGTTATTTTCCCTATGGTCGGTATAACCGTTTACACACTGTAGTGTGTTGTACTACATAGGTACCTAAAAAAAGGAATAAAGCTTTGTAACTAAGGAATATTTTAACATTAATTTAAATACAAACATTATTCTGTTCTGTTTCGTTGAATTATTTTCCGTAATTTTTGCTTAGTTTATCCTGTGTGAACTTCCTTACAATTGTTACAAGGAATTAGATTTATTTTGGGAAGAATAATTCTACTGTATATTTTGACACTAATTTAAATTTTAAATATTATAAGATTTTTGTGTCGTAGAATTATTTTTCTTAAAAGGATGTAACAAAAAAAATCGGCATTTTTACCGACTGAATTATTTTATTTATTCATTAGCGTTTCCCTGGTGCTTCACTCGCGTTAATGTCGATTTTGACTCAATCGTAGCCTTGACACATTAAGTTTTGCCGCCAGTAGACAGTATACGGAGTGTCATCAAAATCGGTCCAGCCGTTCTCGAGTTACAGGCAAAAATTATGAAAGTACGTTTTCCCAACTTGGCATCAAAATATAAAAAAACTGTCATCAAAAACTCTTATAGTTAACAATTACAAAAACTGACCTATTATTTTATAATTCAACACCAATTTAGTTTTTTAAACAAATTATTAATAATAATACATTGTGCCACAAGGGAAGAAAGTGCTACATTTCCTCCCGCGTATAAAATTGCAACCCGAGCCGAAGGCGAGGGTGGCAAATACACGGGAGGAGATGTAGTAATTTCCTCCCGTGTTGCGCATACTATTTTTTCTTCTGCCAGGCCGAAAGTTCGCAAAATTGAAAAAAAATTATTAAAATTATTATTTTTATTTTATTATTAAAATTATTAAAAAAATATTTTAAAGGAAATAATTTTAAGTACTATTGCGCACGCGCACTTGTCCGTACCACGGGAATAAAGAGCGACTTTGTTCCCGTTGTTGGACGAAAGTACGAACTTTCGGCCTAGGTAGGAGAAAAAATAATTTTGCACAATTTTGACAGTTCGCATACCTACAGATCACTTAATAATCAAACACAAGGCTTGAGTTTCTGTGGACAACAATATATGCATATTATAATGATATTACCAATGTCCACACCGCATTCACATAACAATTAAGTCTGTGAATAATTTTAATCAATTAACAGCAAAGATGTCATCCTGATCCTTTTGACTATTGCAAGGAAAAACTCAAAAGCCACTGCCGGGAAATGAACCCGAAATACGCCGTTTTCGGCTGGTTGTGCTTTCAATTACACCACAGTGTCGGAGCCCGGGAGTAGCTATATATAGCAACTTCAACAACGAATCACTCTACATGCGAGAGCAGATAGTTTTTAAGATATAATTATAACTCAAATGTATTAAATTCGTTTTGGTCGTAAAATTGAAACACTCGGTAAGTTCGTATATTTTAAGTTTAATTTAAATACGCAGGGGATATTTTCTTTAGGAAAATAAAACATCCGATCGCTACTTTGCTTAACATAGCGCTTATGTGTTTTAGAGATTTAACGAACGCAAAGCGGTTTTTTTGACAGTAATCTGATTTCATGAAAAAGCTGAACAGAAAGCACGTATACTTACTTGTTGTCTTTTCCATCTCTTTTCAGTCTTCCCTCGCGTGTTTTCAAGAACCCACCAGGGATGGGAATATTTATAAACAGGTCTCTTAGCTCTTACTTCTTACCGACAATTTCGTTAGCGTTATATTGCTTTAAGACAACTTTGTCTTACCTGATCGTAGCGGTGATATCTAGACAGTGCACACATGTTTAAACGTAAAATAAATATTAGTAAAAAAAACTTTTTAGAGACAAGCTTTTATTTAAATGCACTAAAAAGGAAAAAAACAATTTTTTAATAATTTAGGTTCATAATTATAAAAGCGTGGGTCGTGACTAATAAACTATCATAGAGTTCACGACTCACGCTTTTATAATTATTAAAAATTATTTTTTCCTTTTTAGTGCATTTAAATAAAAGCTTGTCTCTAAAAAGTTTTTTTTACTAATATTTATTTTGTTCATTTTAGTCTTTCAAAATTTTACCCTCCTTTGACACCCGTAGGGATTGAATTTCGAAAAATTCTTTCTTAGTGGATGATTACGTCAGAAAAAGGAACCAACTGTCCAAATTTCAAGTTTCTAGCTTCAGCGATTTGGCCTGGGCGTTGATTAGTCAAAAAAAAACCTACATCCCCGTTTTAACCCCTTAGGGGTTGAATTTATTTCTAAAAACGATTTATTCATGTATTGTCATCGGGAATACATATGTGTACAAAATTTCAAATCGATCGGATACGTGGAAGTCGTTCAAAATTTACTTGCATGATTTGACCTAAACAAACACACAAACAATCTAACATACATTGCAAGTTAAATAAAAGCTTGTAATTATGCGTGACATTTATAGTAACCACTGGCAGAAATTACACAGATAGATTGTAGTTTATAGACGCTCAACAGCTGAGGTCATCAGTTACTATCACTGACAAAAGTACTAACATAAATACACCTCGCATCTTATATACTTAATTGTACTAGATGTATAAGTTACTTATTCAGTATCGCCCAACCCTAGTACCCACTTTCATAAAATATCATAGACTGGAAAAATAATTACATAAAATATCATGGAAAATATGAAAATTATTAACAGATAATATATCAGATTACATATGCTTTTCCCTGCATTTTCTTTCTTAATCAAAATCAGTTTTCCTTTATAATAGTAATTTAATACAATTTTATCTTTCTTTTGTAATTTGTTTTCTACGAAAAATTGTATTTATATTATGCTTCTTTTGGTTTTGTATACTTACTCAAAATTCCATTATTTTTTTATTATTTATTATATAGGGGAGAGTTGGATAAAACAGGATGGTCTGGTAAAACGGGATACCACGTTTTATTTCAAAACAAGTAGTACGATTTATCGGGTAGGGGCGGAACTAATAACCCTCGATGTCTACCTATGCCCAGCAAGTGATGTATCTATGTACTTTAGATTCACTGTACATTACGTAACAGGTGAAAGTGTCAAACAATTAGGTTGAAGTGAAATGTTTGGCGTGTTTTCAAAAGTCGATTTTTCAGTTTAAAAGCAAAATTAACCGGAAATGAGTAGATCAAGAGAATACTATGTTTATTTATTATAGTTATGCACAACGGTTTTTAGGAATTTGCTTTGTTTATTTACTAAAATATATGGTGACGTGTTTCGCAATCAACAGTTGGGTAAAATCGGACACTGTGTGATTACTTAAAACGGAATACCTCCCGTTGTAATATAATAGCGGGTAATATAATACCGGGAGGTATCCCGTTTTATCCAACTACATGTTTTTTTTATGAGAAGTGGGTTTTGTTACGTTTTTTTGTATTTTTCACAATATATTTTAAATTTACCATGTTGTGTCTTTTTTCCTGAAGGATAAACGTTATGGAACTTGTAAAAGTATAGGTATCCCGTTTTATCTGACTAGGTGGCTAAATCGGGATACTTCCTACTTTTTCAAAAAAAAAATTTTTTGTCTTATGTGACTTTTATTTTCTCATAAATGATGGTGGCAAATAAAAGTCCATTTATAAGGGAAACAGGAGCCAAAAAATAGTCCTTTGCATAACTTCATTCAAAAAGTTGTGAGACTTAGAACACTAAGTATCCCGTTTTATCCAACTCTCCCCTACAAGTATTTTTATACCGTGGATATATTTTATAACTAAACAATAAACATACATAATATATTACCTATATATGTACTAATCTCAAGAACTATTGAACCGATTTGAAAAATTAATTCACTACGTAAAAGCCAACTGGATCAAAAAATTTGATTTGACAATGACCTTAGATTGTGATAATATAATTACAGTTTTTATACATGCAGGAGCAGTCTAATGTCGTTGTGAAACTCCCTGTCATCTAGAACATTTATTATTATTATATTTAATGTTTTATAAAAATGTGATACTTACATATTTTGACTTTATTTTTCAACGAAGCTGCAAATTATTAAAAGTTTATATTATTTTTGTTACAAAAACGACGTTTACCTTAGCAGCAATTATTATCAGCATTCAGCACAAGCGATACAGGGCTTGAGAATAGCCGTTGCTATGGTTCCTCTATTACAAGTCCCCAGTTCCCGGGTTCTAGCCCGAGAGCTGGTAAAAGTGTCAATTGGATTTCCAATTTATTATTAAAAAAAAAATAACGAATTGAAAATATGAATTGGTGCTAGGCCCAAATAACCTTAGCTGTTGGTGGTCTTTAAAACACAATTTACAATTTTATTTACAAGCAATACATTAATAAATTATATTTGAATATTTCTGAAAGATAATAAGTCATTTTTCATAATAATAACTTTCACGCAAAAAATTCTAAGAAAGTTTTTGAACAAAGATAAGTTTCTACTTTCTACTCTGAAATGCTTTTATTATAATCGTTTTTTTTTCTAAAGTATATTAAGACTTAAAATGGATTTAATACAATTTTTAAAATAACATAATAAAATAATAAAAAATGGCTCTTAAAAAGTAAAATTTAATTTCAAAAATATTGGTGCAAAGTACCTACCGTTTGAACGACCTTAAAACATGTAGATATACTTAATACGCTCTCTCCCTCCCTCCCTCTCTCTCCCTCCCCCTCCCTCCTTTTCCCTCCTTATCTCTTCCTTCTTCTCTCTCCCTCTCCCTCCCTCTCCCTCCCTCCCTATCTCTTTCTCTCTCTCCCCCCTCCTTCTCTCTCCCTCTCTCTACCTCCCTATCTCTCTCCCTCCCTCTCTCCCCATCTCTCTCCCTCCCTCTTTCTCTCTCTCCCTCCCTCCTTCTCTCTCCCTCCCTATCTCTCTCCCCCTCCCTCCCTCTTTCTCCCTCCCTCTCCCTTTCTCCCTCTCTCTCTCTCCCTCTCTCCTCCTCTCCCCCTCTCTCCCCCTCTCTCCCCCTCCCCATCTCTCTCCCTTCCTCTCTCTCTCCCTCGCTCTCCCCCCTCTCTTTCCCTTTTTCTCTCTCTCGACTTTCGATGGTGAAACTATAAGTGATATTATATGAGAGATTTGTTGCTGTTGATTATTTTGTTACCGAAGCAAAATCTGCCCGGGCCGGGTGAATTCGGCTCTGAAAGCTAGTAGGTACTACAGTTTTAATACTTCTGTGTACAAATAATAATGTGTCAATATTATATTTCTAATATTATTATTTATATATCAACGCTATTTTATAACTGATTTTATCTCAAAATTGTTTTGCCAAGATAATGACTTCTGAGAACATCTTGATAAAATGAAATGTCTACATCAATCAACTCTTCAGTAATGTCCTTTTACACTTCACACATACGACTACTTCAATCGACTTTCCAGTATACTAAATGGCACAAAATAGTCTGCATGACGAATTTTATTGCCTAACTTACTTGACTTGTCAAATTAATAAAAAAAGCCAGCATTCAATGTTATTATAAAAAATAGCGGTACCCGTCCGGCTTCGCTCGGGTGCTAAGAAAGCCTGGGTGAAATACACTACTCACTCGCTTCGCTCGTTCGCTTGAATATTATAATTACGAACAAATTTGATTACCATAAAAAAAGTTATAAGTAGTGGGTCAACCTTAAAAGATAGATATATGTTGTCGCGGACTTTTTTTTAGAACTTTTAAAGGGGAACAATTCCGTCATACATGATTTTTGCGTAACTTTAACCGTTTACGCAGCGGAAGCTCTCAAAAGGAATAATTTTTCCCGTTTTTGCAACATTTTTCGTTGATGCTCTGCTCCTATTGGTCGTAGCGTGATATTATATAGCCTATAGCCTTCCTCAATAAATGGGCTATCTAACAAAAAAAAATTTTTTTCAAATCGGACTGGAAGTTCCTGAGATTAGCGCGTTCAACCAAACAAACAAACAATCTCTTCAGCTTTATAATATTAGTATAGATAAAATAATAGCTCTCGCAGTTAGTGTATTTGCGGTACATCGTTGCTATATACCGGGTGCTGATTTGATTTGCGGTAATAGGGATTTTACATGTAAAATCATGTTTATGAATTTTCTTGCTTCCGTATATATTTTGGTAAAAAAAAACAAATATAAAATTGGTTCATAATTTAAAACTCTACCTGACACGTATGTTTGCAAATAAATTACCAATATGCAGCTTTTAATTACAAAATAATTATTAAGGAACTGTGATTAAAATACCTACACACGTGAGAAAGCTTCAAATACGACATCTAATAATAATTAACAATGAAATATAAACAATCTATATGATAAATTTCCCTAGACCGTAACTAAATACATAAGAATATCAGACGACATTATCGCCATGATATTATATAGAAGGCTATATAGGAAAAATGTAAATGTACCACCGGGATTCGAACCCAGAACTCCCGATGTCGCGTCAGGAAAGTTTCCACTTACTACACAATGCCCGACAGTGAACATTTAATCTCTCCTATATATAGCATCGATGTACCGCAAATCCAGTAACTGCGAGAGCTATTAATTTTATAACAACATTACAATGAATGCTGCCTTCTGGGTTCAAATCCCGGCGGTGCATTTACATTTTTCCTATATAGCCTTCTATACAATATCATGGCGATAATGTCGTCTGATATTCTTATGTGTTTAGTTACGGTCTAGGGAAATTAATCATATTGATTGTTTATCTTTCATTGTTAATTAACTGTGATTAAGTTTAAATTAAAAATATTTTATCCGAATAGCCATGATTTTGTTATGATGAAGCCTGTATTTTATACACATGATTCAAGTGAACCATTCCTTGGGTACCTATTATTACAGCACCATCTTTCTACATCCTCATACCCTGGTGATATGACGCGGTTTGACTACTTGAATTTCACAACAGATTCTTTGCGTCTCCCACGTATTCACATTTTGCATTTATATTGAGCTACGTACCAGATATTGTTTGAGAATAAATATTACATCTGTCTCTTTTTATACTTTTTAAAAACACTAGATATTTCTATAAGACACGACACTCCGATCAAAGAAGTTAATTTTCGACAGAGATAGACAATTTAAAGACAATTTCATCGATTCTCGATCATATTCGGACGACTACGTAATTTCATTGGACAAGACTTTTGTTTCTCTTTCTTATTTTTTACCTACCAATTGTCGAGCGTCTATTTTCTACAAGCACTTCTATATACAATTTTTAACCTCCTATACACTGAGCATTTATAAATGGAATAGATATAGGTGCAACTTTATCAGCAATTTTTCTTACAGTGATATTTTAATTTTTTTTATACATTGAATAACAAATAAACTTCTAAAATATAAATATTATAAATAAATATTTATAATCTTAACTATAAATTGGTATATGATAAAATCAATCGATATTTAAAAACCCCCTTATATCCACACAATATTATTCACATAACAATTAGAAGTGAAAATACTAAATATCTCAGGCAGCAAGGCTGCCATGATTTGTAAGCTATATCTAAGAAAAAATCAAATGTCCATTGTCGGGACTTGAATCCGAAACTACCGATTTCTCCACAGTGCCCGAGACTGGAAACCGATCCTTTCTTATATATAGCAATTTCAAGTTGAAAACACGCTACATGCGAGAGTCGATATTCAAATAAGCTGCAAAGCATAGTACAGCTATTAAACAGTCGAATCACTATACATGCGAGAGTTAACATTTTATAAGTTTTATCAACTTAACTATAACAAAGAAAACACTCATATCTGTCCGTCACACAAAAACTCTCCAATAGTGAGCCCGGGCGTCATGAATGTGACTATTTTCAGTTTATTATGTCGTTTCGGTCCCGATTTATGTTTTAGTAAACTAGCTCAACTCGGGCGAAACAATTTAATTGTGACAAGTGCTTCTTTATCACTTTTCATATATTAGGATTTTACTTGTCTAACATAAATTAAGTGACACCAAATAAATCTTTTGAAATAAAAATTACCTATAGTCGGATCGCTTAACAGATGGAGCAATGAAAACGCATGATGTGATCACCGCGTGCAAAGTACCTGATTGGTTGCTTGAACGTTCGGGAACGAAACTATATGCGAAGGACACGCCTGCGGCGCAAGCTATTCATGTGTTTTTCACGTGATCACTCCATCTATTAAGCGGCTTGACTATATGTAGGTATGTATATAGACTTGTTTTTATGATGTGGCAGATTTTGCATGATTTTTCTACTTATTTAATGTGACTGGACTTTTCAACGTTCTACGGTGAGCATTAAAGGGATCGCTCGAAGCGTCGCCTCTTATAAAACTTACCTACCCTTTATTTTAAACTCGATCTTGATTGTACTGCACAACATTTTTAAATTGTGTATTATGTCACTACCGTCTTTATCACATTTCGTTTTCGCCATTACTTTTTACGTAAATAATTTTTATCTACCTTTTGAAGTATTTCTTCTTTTGCGTTTGATGGTTCAAATTAAATAAAGCGTGTTTTTACGTTTTCAATTTTCGAAAAGAGGATTTTCTAAAAGTAATAGCATTTATTAATGCCCGCGTTTTCTAAAAGAACGCATTGTAAGTAATTTCGCGACGATACCGGTGCTGTTACCATAGTTACTATTCGTAAAACTATGATGTGCCGTCTCGAAGTTACGTATCTGTCCTTTCAGAAGCCGTGCAGATGCGTGCTAAATTTGAGCAAAATCGATACAGACGACAGACACATTTTTTAAAACTGCATATCCATTCGTGTCCATCATTGTAATACTGAATTAATTAACAGGAAGCAGGACAAAGTTTTTTGAATGAATTAGATTAGATTAGATCATGAAAAGTAGTGGGGCGCGCCGCCGCGCGCGTCATCGTTTAACGCGTCCGGAGTCGCATAAGAAGTATTCACTTGAAAAAATCAATTAGGCTGGAATTTCTCCAAAAAGCCGCATGGATATTTTTGTCTTTAACGACTGGGCTATTTAAATTTTCAACTTAACTTTGGGTTTTATCTCAACCGTTAATAGACGACATTGTATAGATAAAATAATGTACGGCAATAGGGTCGTCCCACATTTTTTAGGGTTGGAATCTACGTTACAAATAGATATTGAAACAATTTCTTTGAAAATTTTTCGGATGATTTTTCTATAAGAAAAAAATCCCAAAAATGCGCATTTTTCAATGTAATTTTAAACATAGAATTATACCGTCACAGAATAAGTACGTCATTCACACCTCCTTCTCTGATTGGCTGTTGTAGTTGAATCACGCCTACTGATCCATAGTTAAAGAGAGAATATTATAGTACCTACACTGATTTGTTTATGTACAGTTGACAGGTCGGCATGACGATTAACGACTGACGTGGAAATATTCTCTTTCCATTGATATATACCTCTCTTTATTTATGCGTGGACGTATGTCTGGATTAATTATTCTGGCTTTGACGTCATCATAATATGGCGGCTAAGCTCATGCTTTTGAAATGAACACATTTTTTAATTCTTGTTTAAAATTCAGAGGAAGGATATAAGAACAAAAAAATTTGTTTACATTATTTATGTGTGAGGAATAATATACACTGTTCAAAATCAGGCCCGAACTTAAAGACCCAGGGCCCCTAGTCACTTGACAGTTGGGCCCCCTAAGCCCCAAAAAAGGGGAGAAAATGAAAAATGGAATTGAATGCAAATTTAGCAAAAAAAAAATCGCCAGTTGGATAATCTTACAAAATTTTTGGACTTTTTTTTTCTTTAATTTCCATCTCCGCCCTGACCGGGGCCCCCTCGGCGGCTGGGCCCCTAGGCCGGTGCCTTGTTGGTCTAGGCAGAAATCCGGACCTGCACACAATTGTCAAATTTTGATACGCGGGACGACCCTATTGTTAACACGCAACCGTACGGTTTCTTTGAAATGTACGGAGCAAGAACTGTTAACCTACATAAATCCACATATCCGTGACGTGGCGTTCGACCTTTACGTCTGTTATAAATGCACATGAAGGAGTTTGATTTTTAGGGCAACTGAACACGAAGGCCTCCTAATGATCGGTTACATAAAGTACTTTGCAATTGGCTAGTAGATAACAAAAACTAAACGTTTCCACACAGTGTCGTAACGAAGTGGATTCATTGGAAATCCTAAAAAAACTTTTTAACAAAAAAAAAACTTCCTTCAAAAAGCCAGACCACCCTGAACGTGGCATGTACCTACCCGACGAAATTTATATTATTAGTTCAAGGTTCAAATTTTAATATGTTGTTACGGCGACTGTTTTAAGCATATATTTGCAGAACCGCTATCTAGCAAAATACCTTACTCAGGGCACTTTAATATGCCTCCCTCAACACTTCACAAAAATAAGGCCTTGAATAAATAACACCAAAAAATTGTCACTAGCTCTCGGTCTAAAACGTTTACTTGCGATTTTCTAAATGTTATTGTTGTAGGTAGGTACCAGTGTACCACTAACTGTGTATTTATTTGCCTGAAAACTTTTGAATAGTTCATGATATTATTATATTTTCACAAGGTACGTACATTTATTTGTTGAGAACGGAAAACAATTATCACGAAACGAAACTCATATCAGCAAACTAATTATTGTACAGACATACTCAAAAGTAACTGTATTAGAGCATGCTTATTTTTAAAAAGCTTTTATTTTTTAGGGTTCCATACTCTCTCTCTCCCCCCCTCTCTCTCCTCTCTCCCTCTCTCTCTCCCTCCCTCTCTCTCCCTCTCTCTCTCTCCCTCTCTCTCTCTTCCTCTCCATCTCTCTCCCTCTCTCTCTCTCTTCCTCTCTATCCCTCCCCCCTCTCTCTCTTCCTCTCTCTCTCTCTCCCTCTCTCTCTCTTTCCCTCCCTCTCTCTCCCTTTCTCTCTCCATCTCTCTCTCCCTCTCTCTCTCTCCCTCTCTCTCTCCCTCTCTCTCTCCCTCTCCCTCTCTCTCTCCCTCTCTCTCTCCCTCTCTCTCTCCCTCTCTCTCTCCCTCTCTCTCTCCCTCTCTCAATCCCTCTCTCTCTCCCTCTCTCTCTCCCTCTCTCACTCTCTTTTGTTTGGTACCTCACACGATGACCTTGAAAAATATGAAAATTTTTTGTTGGAAAGCAGCCAATTATATAATTGATTCCAAACATATTGGAAAAAATCATTTTACCAACCATAGTCACAGTCAGGATGGTTGGTAAAATGATTTTTTCCAATATGTTTGGAATCAATTATATATATAATCGACTGCTTTCCAACGAAAAATTTTCAATTGCAATTCAGCCGTATAAATCTATTAATTTATCTTGAAAAATATGTTTTGCTTCTCCTTCCACTCCCGTACGCTTAAAAAAGTTCGAGATCGGGGGAAACCACCCCGTCCCTTTCCCCTCTCGTCATACCTGGATACATCCACATATTACTTTCAGACTTTAAATCCCTCAGGGGAAACATTGGAATGTAGTTTGCATTCCAATGTTTTATGGGAATTAGCGCTCCCAAGGACCCGAGCTCGTACCAGTCGGTTTGTGTATGCCTGCTGGCGGATTCTGATACACAAATGGATTATTTGTTGTGTTGAAGACGCCAATGACCTGAGTTGTCGACGGGTCTATAATCTACAATAAAAAAATTCAGACTTTAAAATACTGATAAAATTTCGACAGAAACCGGGCAACAGTCACAGACTTATTGAACAGCCGATATTATATGATATTATATCTGCATTACTTACAGACTTTACACACTGAATATATAACTTACAAAAGTTACATTAGCACAGTTAACTTATTATGTCATGTTATCAAGAGCTTATAAGGTATTATACTGTTGTATCTTATGCTTTGTGCTTTACTTTGTTGGACCGTCTTCGAAGATTTATGAACTGTTGTTGTAGCGGCTCATAAAAGGGACTGTCGCTTTAAAAGAAACTGACGAGATTTATTTGTCAATGCGCTGCTGTTGACTGATTATGTCAAATTTTAAATTTCGAATCATCAATATCATAGATCGAGGTCTTACGGCCGTATTCATAGTTAAGTGCATCATTATGAAACTAGACAAAAAAACTTAATATATAATGACTCTTTTACAAATTATTATTTTACTAAATGTCCTAGATATGCTCTGGTGGTAGATTGTATAATCATTTGCCAACAGAAATAAAAAATATAAGCAATTTTAAAAAATTTAAGCACACCTTAAAATCTTACCTTGCAGAAAGATGCATATATAGTATTCAAGATTATTTTTTTAAAATTTGATATGTAACTTTTTTATATGACGCTATTTACACTGTGTCTACAGTCATTAATAAAGTTTTATTAACTTCCCATTGGAAGTTATTGTAATGGGTCCGAAAATCGAAATCAAAAAGGAAAAAAAATTTTTATGTTTCAAGGTCACTACACTATTTTTACACTACTTTTAGAAAGATGTCTGTGTGTGTGTGTGTGTGTACGTACGTACGTGTCCATTTCTTTCTAAGACGAAATCTCGAGAACGAAAAATGATATCGACTACGTTGGAGTGCCAATCGACGCGTATTAACGTAAATATGATCTGAAAGGAATTTTTTTAAAATCGGTTCAGCCGTTCTTTTTTCTTAACCAAATAACCTCCAAAAAAGTAGATTTTACACAATATCTCGCGAATAAAAAATTATATCGACTTCGTAAGGGTGTCAATCGAGGCGTGTTAACGTCATTTTGATCCGACATAAATTTTATAAAAATCGGTTCAGCCGTTTTTTTTTTTTTTTTTTTAATTATTGATGTTTTAATGATTAAAATGATTACTTTTCTGTGTAATATCTAATTTAATTATTATTATTAATATAAATATTTATCAAACTGGGAAGTTCGTCGTGTGGACCTCAAGGGTCGCACTTTAGTCCTAATAAACGACCCACCTCACGGCTTGTTATTATTATTATTATTAACCCTTAAGTAGTAAGGGACATTTAACTCTACCCTCAAATCGAATATGCGTTTCGTAGTCAAAATTGACGTCTGAGGTAAGGTAAAAATATTTCACAGCACCAGGGCCGTAGCTAGAGCTGAATTCAAGATAGGGCACTGAAAGTTTAAAGTAGGGCTGAAGCAAAAGACTACAATTTTTTAATTGGATGCCCACCTCATCTGGTGATATCAAATTACAAAAGCAAGAAAACGGTAAATGACAATTTATTCAAAAAAAAAAATACAGAATTTGCCATGTTATCAAATTTCCGAAGAACTTCATTTAGTCCAACGAATTTAATCTTGTTTTTCCAAATGCCATATAGATCAAGTCTGTCATTCTGTAGTGACAGTCTTTGCGGCTTGTTTATAATTCCTTAAAGTAGGGCACTGGGTGTTTTAAGGTAAGGCATTGCCCCTTAATGCCCTCCCCTAGCTACGGCCCTGCACAGCACACTGCGACATTGTCTTTGAAAGGTGAAAATATGTGAAAATTACATTCAAGTTGTAATAAATATGAAAATATTAGGTTTAGGTATGGAGAACCCTTGATAAAAGTGTTAGTAAATATCCTAAAGAATACAATTTCAGCAAAAAAATAACCTCGTTGTATTTAACAATCAAAAGTTACACGTGATTGAAGTTAGGTAAAAGAAGTACATTATTTTGAACAGCCTGTATAATAAATTCATTTTTTTACGACAGACATTGATTTGTCCGTCTATTATTTAGTGATCCTTAAAATTTCAGTTCGATAAAGGTTTCTGTTTTGGCTATGTCGAATTTTAGGTAAAGGTCTGCACGTGTCAAAAATTTCTAAAAAGTTGAATAACTCAAAAATTACTGAATTTTACAATTTCTATTCACATCTAAATGTGAATAGAAATTGTAAAGGAAGCCATGCTCGAAAATTCAGTAATTTTTGAGTTATTCAACTTTTTAGAACCTAAGTGCAGAGTTAAAAAAACAAATAAAAACTGGGTGCTAGGTTAAAAAACATAACTTTGGTCTGCCACACTTGAATGAGACAGGCTGTATAATTGAAAATATTTTTAGGTTATACACCATTAAAATTTATACAACTTTTATATTAAATTTTTTTTTCTATCTTCACCCAAAATCAATATATCGGCCGACAACACAAGTCTTGGACACCCTGTATAACTACTGGTGAAAAGGTCTATTGCGGTCTATAGGGATCTGTCTGAATGAATGAATTGTAGATTATAGACGCTCGACATGGGATCTGTCAAATGGGCATATGACATCTGGTGTGGTAGAAAATTTTACTCGAATAAGAGAAACCTGTATCCGCCCCTGGCCATATGACTACATTAATTATTGATTTATTTAGGGTTGCTATGGTAACACCACCACCAGCATTTTGCCCTTCAAATCGTCGAGGCAGTGTCGCCTAAGAAGTTTTACTTCAATATTTTATTTCGCCACGCCTCCTCAGATCTTATAATAGATAGATAGATAGATAGATAGATGTTTATTAATTGTTAGTTATAATCGATAACAATGCGTCATATTGTATTATGTGTGTGTTTTAAAGACCACCAACAGCTAAGGATATTTGGGCCTAACATCAATTCATATTTTCAATTCATTATTTTTTTTTAATAATAAATTGACAATCCAAATGACACTTTTACCAGCTCTCAGGCTAGAACCCGGGAACTGGGGACTTGAATAGAGGAACCATAGCAACGCCATGTAAATAACAGCTCTGCTACACGCTCGGCTATTCTCAAGCCCTAATAGAATTGTGATTTCGTGTCTGAGTTAGGTGCAGTGCTTCAGCTTTTTAAAAGACTTCATCAAAAATGGCGCGAGATAGTCTTGCATTAAAGACGAAAATAGAAATAAACGGTTCCACTTTATTATATAACTGAAGGAAATGGGAAGGAATGCTTATATAATAATGAGTTAGACGCTTCTATTCAATTGAAAACGACGATTTGTTGCCGTTTCTCGCTTGATAACACATGCAGCGCCACTCTTACATAATATACAGGGTGTCCCAAAATTGCTGGGACACAGAGCTACCACGTATAGTAGAGGTCAAAATAAGTCGATTGGATCCAATTTATTTATATACCAAAATGTACCGTTTGCCCATGAGAAGAGTTCAAAGTTTACGTAAAAAACACATTTTTATACGCTGTTCAGAAATGAGTGAAACAAATTGAATGAAATTTGACAAAAGTGCATTTTAGAGGATTACTCTCCTTTCGTTAATCAAAAAAACCCAAAAGAAATTGTAGAAGGGTTAAAACCACCCTCACCCCCTGACATTTTTTTCAGAACTTTCTTAGGGGTGGTAATACGGTTCTCAAATTTTTTTTAGCGAGAAGACTGATTAATTATCTTCATTTTGTTACGCTTGTAAAAATTTCGTATTCCGCATAGTTCCGAAGGAAAAAAATGTTTTCTTAAATAATGCTAACAGATATTCCTAGTACAAGTTTAATAAAATTGTAATACAAAATTTGATGTAAACTTTGAACTCTTCTCACGGGCAAACGGTACATTTTGGTACATAAATAAATTGGGTCCAATCGACTTATTTTGACCTCTACTACATGTGGTAGCTCTGTGTCCCAGCAATTTTGGGACACCCTGTATAGGGACATACATACATACTTCCGCAGTGTTAAAATTAAATGCTAAAATATTTTCATCAATCTTCAGTTAGAATAGGATTTTTAACAAAAAAAATAAGTATGTTTGTGTCGCAGGTACAGACAGATGGCGTGAATACCGTTAAACACAAATAATTGTATTCGTTGTCATGGAAATGAATACATCCACTTTCATTTGTCCTAATCAAATATAATAAATAAAATAATTGTAATTTTATTTTTTTATATTTTAAATTGTTATCCGATACAAAAAATAAATATTAAAAGCATTCGGGATTCAAACCTGCAGGCTTGGCTTGCTGGTAGTCTCGTACTTTTCCAGACAGCCACCTGGCTTACTGTATCTGAGACCATAACATAGTTTTATACACAGAGAGAACGTTACACATGCTGTGTTTTGTATCACACGTTAACCATTTTGAACTATTTCCGTGTCATCTAATATTTCTAAAATGCCATCCCAGTATGAGACAATAGACGTTATTCACGTCAAAAAAAATAAAAAAGATAAACTACGCCGCATAAAAAAATTATTTTCGTTGTAACTAAAAAAATAAAAAAAATATTTTTTATAAAAAAAAATATTTTTAATAAAAAAAAAATATTATTAATAAAAAAAATTTTTATATTTTTTATCACTCATCAAAACTAATTATAAGATGACAAATATTTTTTATTCTTTTAATTTTTCCTCTAAAATGCATTTTAAGCCCACTTCTCTTCGAAAAATAGGGTTTTTTTTGAAAATAACGCCCTTTGGGGCTCAAAATTCAAAAATTGTATTTACGCATTTTCATTGTAGGCATGGCAGAAAGGTGTCCTATAAATTTGAACTTGATCGGTTTCATAGTTAAGAAGATCTCGCACATCGATGAATTCTGCACGGCGACAACGGACAGACCGTACAGATCGAAAAAATCTATCGCAAAATGTTTTTTAGAGTCTAAATAGTCAAGATTGATCAAAATCTAAATTTCGATTTTTTGCACGATTACATTACTTTCATTCACCGAAGGTGATGAAAATCGGTCAGACAGTCAGACAAAGAAAACTGTTGACCATTTCAAAAACCACGGATTACCTAATACCTATACCTATAATTTATGAATTATCAATTTATGTATTTAAGAACTCAAGTAAGTTACTTGTTACCTGAATACGAAAAGGGTGAGGTCATTAGACATCAGTATTTTTCGTTCAAAAACTATAGCCCTAATGAGTTTTTACCTGAACACATGTATAAAAGAGAATAATTTAAAATTATGACCATCAGTGATCATATCAACATTTGTGTAGTAAAGATCTCATTCTACAAGATACAACTTCTCTGGATATTCAAAAAACCATTTTCGTAAGTATTTTCTAATACACCTACATTTTAATAAAACACAGCGTTTTAATTTATTAAAATTTATTAAAATTATTAATTATTAATCTACACTCTAATTTATTCATTTTAAATTGTTTTTTTTACATCAAATAACGGCCGAATCTTTTATACAGGGTGATGGATCGTTTTGCGGGTAATAGGAATTTAACCCGTAAAATCAAACTTTTGCGATTTCCTGCTCCCCTAATTATTTTAGGAAAAATATCTTCGAATAAAAGTTTTAGAACATAAAATTCTGCATCTAAATCATTAAACAAAATTAATTTTGCATGCTTTGTGACGACAGAAATTTGATATGAAAATGTCAAAATTACCTCAAAAACAGATAGCGATACTGATAGCCATGCGACTTGAACAAAATGATGACGTTTTAGCTGTCAGAATAATTTCTAATCATTTTATTCAAGTTCCATGGCTATCGCTATCTGTTTTTGAGGTAATTTTGACATTTTCATATCAAATTTCTGCCGTTACAAAGCATGCAAAATTAATTTTGTTTAATGATTTAGATGCAAAATTTTATGTTCTAAAACATTTATTCGAAGATATTTTTCCTAAAATAATTAGGGAAGCAGGAAATCGCAAAAGTTTGATTTTACCTGCAAAACGATTCAGCACCCTGTATATCTAATTACAATGTTGGATTTATGTTTCAGAATTTGAAATGATGAGGTATCATGTTGCGATGGGCAAAAGAAAATTGAATAAAGTAAAAAAGAATAAAATGCCGCGAACCCCATTACAATACCAAAAACCATTGTCAAAAATATGGAATTTAATTCTCGAAACCAACAATTTGTACCCAATTCCCGAAGTCGATGAAAACAATTTGGACCAGAGCCAACTATACTCGAGTTGTTTGGAACATGGGGCAGCATTAGATCCCTCGTCTGATAGTGGAAGCATAGCAGCACCCACACCAAAAGTTGATGAAGACAATCCGGATCAGAGGCAACTATACTCATCTTATTTGGAACATTCCGACCTGTTTAAGACGGCAATAGGTATCTCGTTTGAAAGTGGTAACATAAGAGCGCCCACACCAAAAGTCGATGAAAATAATTCGGATCAAAGGCAACTATACCCGTCTTCCTTGGAACGCTCCGACCAGACAGCATTAGATATCTCACTGAAATGTGGAAGCATAACAGCGCATACTCCAAATGTTCTGCCATCATTCGAAACAGCGTTTTCATCATTTCTGAACCGTTTCTCGACGTTCAAATTGGAAACTAGATCCGACTTAGCACTTAAACCATCGCCAGGAAATTTGTACAATTCACCAAGACCAGAAGTCAAATCATCTTCTACTTCAAAAGATTTTGTCTGTACGCCAGTAGAGCGTCCTGGAACACCGATTCGTCCTGTCGGGTCTATAAAGAAAGGATCAGTAAACAGTCCTAAATGTATTAGATTTTAGATTTAAGTTAATTTATTGTAGGTACTTGACCTTTTTTCGAAAATATGAAATGTTATATTATTCCGATACAGATATTTCACGACATTAATAATTAATTAATTAATCGATAATATTTTATTTGTGATAAATTTCTAAATATATTATTTATATTAATGCAATTTTATAAATGCTGTGATTTTTTATCGCGTTTTTTGTTTTATAAAATAATTTATTTTTACAAGCTTTTATTTAACTTGCAATGTATGTTTGTTTGTGTGTTTGTTTAGGTCAAATCTTGCAAGTCAATTTTGAACGACTTCCATGTATCCGATCGATTTGAAATTTTGTACACATATGTATTCCCGATGACAATACATGATTAAATCGCGTTTAGAAATAAATTCAACCCCTAAGGGGTTCAAACGGGGATGTAGGTTTTTTTTTGACTGATCAACGCCCAGGCCAAATCGCTGATGCTAGAAACTTGAAATTTGGACAGTTGGTTCCTCTTTTGACGTAAGCATCCACTAAGAAAGGATTTTCGAAATTCAACCTTTACGGGTGTCAAAGGGGGATAAAATTTTGAAAGACTAGAATGAACAAAATAAATATTAGTAAAAAAACCTTTTTAGAGACAAACTTTTATTTAAATGCACTAAAAAGGAAAAAATATTTTTTAATAATTTAGGTTCATAATTATAAAAGCGTGGGTCGTGACTAATAAATTATCATAGAGTTCACGACCCACGCTTTTATATAATTATGAACCTAAATTATAAAAAAATATTTTTTCCTTTTTAGTGCATTTAAATAAAAGCTTGTCTCTAAAAAGTTTTTTTTACTAATATTTATTATTTTCTACCCAACTCTACGATCGAGTATTTTTACTATTGGACCAATACTCTATTTTTTTTGAGTACTCGTACAGCCCTAAACTAACAAAAAAAAATCGAAAAAGCAACTTTATCAATGGTATTAAAATAAGTTGTTAAGTGATTGAATTGTGACCACATCGTTTCTTTTGTGTCGATTCTCGATCGCTACACTTATTTTGAATAAGCTTTTTTATATCTCAACAAGTCAACTGTACGTATTTCAGCATCATTTGCGGCGTCGTCGTTTAAATGCGAAACAGGAAACACAAGTGACACGGAAGTGCTTTTAAATGGCGACCTGTTACAGGGACGTTCGATGTATGTGTTGGTACCTCTGTCAACGTAACGCTCCACTGACTTTACCAGCTTAATTGTACCTAAATAAACAATTAATGGACCTGATATCTTAATAGTCCTCTTTTAAATACAAATAACTGACAATCACACATTCGGTGGTTTATAGAACGTTTACTCACTAAGGCTAATATTATATTGTAGCAAAAACCCAGATGATACGCCACTGGCGACAATCGAAGCATCCAGAACAAATAACAATGTGTATAGGCGTGGCATTATATCGAAGACACAGGTAATCACCAGAATGATCTGGAAAGTGCGCGAGCGTGGTGGGGGTCAAGCTGCTACCACTATATAAGCAAGAACAGTCATCGGAAAAGAGAGGAACGAATTAGACAACGAGTGACAGTTGAAATAAATACAGTTCAGTGCGCTTCAGTTCGTGTTATTATATAAACAGTGTTGACTGTTGTAAATTGACTTTTCATTGTTACGAATTATTGTATATTGTTGTTTACATTTTTTTTTATTGGAAATAAATAATTTATTCCACCCACGTAAGAAAACAGTTTTGTTACAATATGTTTATTCGTCACATTGACAAAAAAGTAAATTAATTACAGGACATTCTGAACAACGGTCACTAAAATGATCCTGGAGGGCCTCCAAATCTCGAGAAGTTCTTCTTAATCAAATCCCAAACAAGGCCAAAATATGTGTAGTAAGTAAGAGGTAATTTGGAGTTGGAGGCCCCGTACGTATACAAAATATAAACGTAGGTAGGTCGTTTATTATAAATATTTGATTTTTTTGTCAGCCATTACATCTATATTACTCATTTTTACGAAATTTAAACTACAAATACATTAATTTCTAAGCAGACCGGGGGCCTCATTTAGTTCTGCCGCCTCGGGCCTCCGACCGGCTTAGTCCGCGACTGTTAAGAAGACTAATAAAACGGTGAATGAATTCTTCAGATGTTTGGCCAATCACAACGTCAGTCAATGTTTCCGCGATTCCGCAGTAATGGTCATTGTGCTTACATATGTGTAGTACAGACATATAATACCTTCAGGCTACGAACTGCGGGGCGTGTTAGATGGCCTCGACCCTTCTCAACCTTCTCAAAAGCACATTGACTATCATGTCTCATCTACGAACTGTTCCAAAAAATGCACCAACTGTCCAACTATTTCGACAATAACTAGTGAACTGAATTATTAAAATGCATTTCAAAAGCTTGTTCTAGGCTAACACGTATGAAATGTTTGAAAATCGTATTGTAACAAAACTGTTTTCTTACGTGGGTGGAATAAATTATTTATTTACAATAATTAAAAATGTAACAATAAAATGTAACAATTATATCTCAATTCTAACAGTCAACACTGTTTATATAATAATAACACGAACAGTAATTCTTAAACGAACTGAAGCGCTTTAATAACACTGAACAATTTATATGCTGTATTTATTTCAAATCGACACTGTCACACGACTCGTTGTTCTCTCCTGTGACTGCTCCTGCTTATATAGAGCTAGCAGCTTGACCCCCCACGCTCACGCGCTTTCCAGAACATTCTGGTGGTTACCTGTGCCTTCGATATCATGCCACGCCTCACCATTGTTACTTGTTCTCGATGCTTCTATTGTCGCCAGCGGCGTATCATCTGGGGTTTTGCTACAGTATTTTAATTTAGCGAAGTGACACTACAGCCCGACACACCCGACGCTGGCTTTATATAAAATTCGTCGAGTACATGTGATCTGCCACCCCTTTAATACTGACCAATCGATTTGCAAATTATTGGGTCACCGACAAGCTATACAAACAATTTCAGCCTTGAAGCAATAATAATTGTGACCATTTTTTTTTCGTTACATGTTGTGGGCGGTCTGCATCCCTCCCATACCGCTATCTAGCAAAATCCCTTACTCAGGGCACTTTAATATGCCTCCCTCAATATCCTCACAAAAATAAGGCCTTGAATAATTAATAACACCAAAAAATTGTCACTAGCTCTCGGACTATATCGCCCCCTAATGTTTATTTAGGATTTATGGTAACTCTGGTCCATAAAAACATATTATGGAATTTATTTTATTATCGTTTATAGTTTATTAATATTTCAGGAACATTCTGTAGTTAGATTCAAAAGTGGAAATCGACATTTATGTAAAAATAACAGTTTTGTTTATTCACTCCAATTCCATTTCGACTATTGTTTTTTTTTATTATTCCCGGAGGAAATGGAAAACGATTTCTTCGTTTTCCTTTTTTCTATATTTTTAGTAAAATTTAATAGGTGTTGAATACTATCTCTGATACTAAAAGATGGACTGTGTGCCTCACCCATATATTATAAGCACACGGTCGAAATTATATGCTTAATACATTTTTCAATAAAACACGTTCCGTTGAAGTTTTTGGCATTTTTAATTTAAACAATTTACTTTATTATTTTTATTTTTAACATATAATAATTTATAAAATTTCCCTTAAGCCATGGAAACATAAGTAGGTATCCAAAGCCTGCTTACAATATTACACAATTTTGAAACGTCAAAAAAATTGATTTTTAAAATTATAAAATCTATAAGAAAACGAATTTCCTGGGATGAGACCTAACTAGATCGATTTTTCCCTCTCAAAACCCCTTTTCAGTAAATTTCATCCAAATCGTTAGAATCGTTTTATCTCTGTTAGCGTTTCATTAATTTTTGAGTTAGTTTATGTTTTTGTTGTACCCTCGCAAAAGAAGTAATAATAATAATAATGGTTTAACGTCCGTTTCTCGACATTATGTCATAACAGACGCCATTCGCACTATTACTATTTTCTATTGTACATTTTGTACATTTTTCTACAATTTTCTACATTTTTTTTTAAACTTCAACTCTTTCTTTTAATAGCAATGTGCGAATGGAGGAAGTGTAGGAAATTAGGATAAGGTAGGCAATTTTGGGAGCATAGGAGTTTGACAGGTAATCGACCATGGCCTTGAATAAGAAACCATCTCGATATTCATCTGGAATTATTGAGGGAAACCACAGAAAACCTCAAACAAGATGGCCGGTACAGGAATTACCGTTTCTCGGCGTGAGGCAGTAGGAAAAAGTTCTAGCCACATCTGCCCCCGCCGGGATTCCTAAACTCTTTTTTTTAATAGCAATGTGCGAATGTAGGAATTGTAGGAAATTGGGATAAGGTAGGCAACTTTGGGAGCATAGGAGTTTGACAGGTAATCGGTCATGGCCTTGAATAAGGAACCATCTCGATATTCATCTGGAATTATTGAGGGAAACCATGGAAAACCGCAAACAAAATGACCGGTACAGGAATTACCGTTTCCCGGCGTGAGGCAGTGGGAAAAAGTTCTAGCCACATCTGCCCCCGCCGGGATTCCCAAACTCTTTTTTTTTAATAGCAATGTGCGAATGGAGGAATTGTAGAAAATTAGGATAAGGTGGGCAACTTTGGGAGCATAGGAGTTTGACAGGTAATCGACCATGGCCTTGAATAAGAAACCATCTCGATATTCATCTGGAATTATTGAGGGAAACCACAGAAAACCTCAAACAAGATGGCCTGGTACAGGAATCACCGTTTCTCGGCGTGAGGCAGTAGGAAAAAGTCCTAGCCACATCTGCCCCCGCCGGGATTCGAACCCAGTACCTCCCGAATGCGAGTCTAGTATCACTATGCTACATCGCTCGGTCCCTCGCAAAAGTAGTATAACTTCAAAAGTAAACACAAACATTTTTTTTGTCGACACAGGTTTTCATGTTAACATCATCAGAAGTAACATTCCGAGGTAGATTTTACGCACCACATCGTATACAGTAATGCAGCAACTGCCCCCCACTTTGTTAGTCTGATTCTATCGTGTACGGCTTCTTGCATGAAGAGCAAAAAGCATGACAGCGGCCACGATTTACTGTGTGTCATATTTTTTCGAAGCGCTAGCAAATTTCTGTCTCCGGCACACCACGCTCTCAGTTCCGCTTGGACGCGCTTTCTTGACCATATTTTTGTTTACTGGAGCTTTGAGAAAGAGCTTTACACAAAGTGACAAAATGTGCGTAAGCTTTATAGGCAGCCAATACCAGTTTACAATAATGTTTACGTCTTATCTCTCTTTCGCTTTTAGAGATATATAGATTTTTGAAGCTATGCTTCTATAGGCGCGTTAGACGATTTCTGGCAGGGGTAAACTTACAGGTTCGCGTCACGCTCATGTTATTAAAAGTATATCTATAGCTATGGCCAGCGTTGAAAGTAACATACTGGCGCACGCGCAGTGGCCTATGTACACGTATATGCACCAACAGAGTTTTTTAGGACACAAAAAAATAAAATGGCGTCAGATTTCAAAATGGCGCCCATATGTACTTTTGTAAAAATTATCAGATCTTTTTGAAAATTGATATTTAAGAGTTTTATAGGATATAAAAAAATAAAATGGCGTCAGATTTCAAAATGGCGGCCATATGTACTTTTGTAAAAATTATTAGATCTTTTTGAAAATTGATATTTAAGAATTTTATAGGACACAAAAAAATAAAATGGCGTCAGATTTCAAAATGGCGGCCATATATGTACTTTTGTAAAAATTATCCGATCTTTTTGAAAATTGATATTTAAGAGTTTTATAGGACACAAAAAAATAAAATGGCGTCAGATTTCAAAATGGCGGCCATATGTACTTTTGTAAAAATTATTAAATCTTTTTGAAAATTGGTATTTAAGAGTTTTATAGGACACAAAAAAATAAAATGGCGTCAGATTTCAAAATGGCGGTCAAAGAATAACTTTTCAATTGTAATGTCTATATAGCTTTGATAAATTATATATATTATATAGTTTTTTATTCATTAAATACCTATAATAAAATGTACTATGCTTTAAAAGTGCGTATTTTTTAATTATACTTACTTGACGCTTCGCCACATTTTTTGGTAGACCTAAGCCTACTAAAAATAACTCTCAAACTCTAGTGCCGCCCAGTAAAAATTGCTTAAAATATGCTCTGCCGTGATCACTATATCTTGGAAATGAATGGACTATAGCTATTTTGTTTTACAGAGAATGGATAAAATATAAACTGTTCCCTTTATTTTATAATATTACGAAGTCAGCAGCAGCTTACATCGCTCACAACGGAAATTCATTTGAAGTTAGTAAATTGTCTCTAAGTCTAGTTCATATTCAAACGAGCGTGAAATCTTCTTTCGAAACTACTCTACAAGTTTCTGTCTAAAATCGTTACTTTCATTATTTTCAACCCTCCAGTGGCAACGTGTATCACACTAGTTATTTTTTTGCTGAAAATAAGAGTTGACACAGGAGTGGCAATTTAGAAATTTAGATGAAACGGAAATAGTCCGAAGTGATTGACATATATAACTATATATACAGGGTGGTGACCGTGACTGCTGCACATATAGGGATTTAACCCGTAAAATCAAACTTTCGCGATTTCCTGCTTCCATAATTATTTTAGGAAAAATATCTTCAAATAAAAGTTTTAGAACATAAAATTCTGCATCTAAATCATTAAACAAAATTAATTTTGCATGCTTTGTAACGGCAGAAATTTGATATGAAAATATCAAAATTACCTCAAAAACAGATAGTGATAGCCATGAAACTTAAACAAAATGATGACGTTTTAGCTGTCAGAATAATTTCTAATCATTTTGTACAAGTTCCATGACTATCGCTATCTGTTTTTGAAGTAATTTTGATATTTTCATATCAAATTTCTGCCGTTACAAAGCATGCAAAATTAATTTTGTTTAATGTTTTAGATGCAGAATTTTATGTTCTAAAACTTTTATTCGAAAATATTTTTCCTAAAATAATTATGGAAGCAGGAAATCGCGGAAGTTTGATTTTACGGGCTAAATCTCTATGTGCAGCAGTCACGGTCACCACCCTGTATAACTATGTTAAGGTCTCAAAGACAGTAAGCCAAGTGGTCGTGTGGAAAAGTACGAGTCGACCGACAGTTAAAAACGTTAAGTCCAGGCTCGAATCCCGAAGCCTTTTAATATTTTATTTTATTTTTTTTAATAAATAATGATAATATGTAGGTTTTGGATAACAATTTAAAATGTAAAAAAATAAAATTATAATTATTTTATTTATATTTTACGAACATTTGATTTTATAAGATAAATAAAAGTGGGTGTTTTTCTTACCGTGATAACGAATGTCAATTATTTGTGTTTAACGATATTCACATCATCTGTCTGTACCCGCGATACAGTTAGCAGTGAGTTCGATAAGATTTTTTTTCTGACAATGTTTCTAATTCAGTAGCAGCTTAAGGCAAGTGAAATTTCTGAAGCGTATGTAAGCTATCACCTATATAAAGTATCTTCGAAGTAAATTCTTGACATCTTCTTTTACAAGGACAATAAATAAAATCGATGTTTCCTTTCATCAGGGAAAGGAAAAGAGAAGAGAGGTAATCCTTGTTTATGCCTCAATGAATTAATAACAATTTATTATATAAAGGTTTCAACATTAATAATATTAGTTTGAACATGATTACATTTCTCTACACGTTACAATCATGTTTTGCTCTCATAGTCGTTCAGTGTTACGTTTTATCCAACACTGAACTATCGCATGTCCTGATAGCCTGATACTTTAGTTCCAGATAAAAGATGTCCTGTCATGATATTTAACTAGACCGTTTAGCGTTTCATTTTCTTTATTGTTAGTATCTTTGTTAGTCGCTCACGGTTCAATTTATGTTACGTCCTGCCAGCAACACTGAATCACCACATGTTCTGATAACCTGATACCCAGTTCCGAGACCATCTGCCCCGTTTTCACTCGATTGTTTGGAATTTCATCATATTTGTTTATTCTACTATTACGACCAAATTAAATTATCACATGTTCTGGTAACCTGATACTCAACACCAGATAGAAGGAGCCCAGTAAGGACATTTGTACCGTTTTCACTCGACCATTTGGAATTTCAATTTGTTTGTTCCGCCATTACGACCAAATTCATAGTCGTTCATAAGTTACGACCTGCCAGCAACACTGAAATATCACATGTTCTGATAGCCTGATATTCAGTGCCAGATAATAAGAGTTCAGAAATTCTAGTTTTTCGTGTTAATGTTTTGTTTTCATCCTTCTGGACTCTCTACTATTAGGGAAAACCATAACAACCAGGAAAGACTGTACCAAATTTGAACGATTCAGTTTTGCGTGATTTTAGAAATACATTTTTTTACCTAAAAGAATTTTAACCAATATTCTTCATACCTTTCTCCGTGTCCTCCAGCAAACAGAAATCAAATTTATTAAATAAATTTTGAATGCAAACTAAAATACGTCATGGAGTCACCTTTTAAGAAGCATAAGTATTTTTAAAAACTTATAAGTTGCCCGAAAAGAGCTATAAATAATCTTAAGAAAATTTCCATCTTTCGCAAATTTCGCCGGTACCTATACATGATTGAGCTACGACGCTGTACATTACAGAGACGGGAGAAACGGGGAAAACCCGACGGGTTCAGCACACTCACTGAATCATAATAAGTAGACGGATGTGACATCGGTCCGTTGAGACACAATAGCTAACAGATTCTGCTCTTCCTTTATTAATGCCTTCCTGTGTACAAATATATAGACGTATATGTATATTTCAAAACATTTGCACGTTATTAAATTTGTCATCAGTATTACCCGACATGCATATTACACAAGAATTATTATCACAGAAATATATAGGAAATGATTTACGTGATCGATAAATAATAATTATAATACAACCGAGCCTCAGGTGGACATTTTAAAGTTTAATCTTTGTTCCATTTAAAATTTACGGCTTCTCGTTCATGGTCGACAAATTTATCTCTTGTGGTAAGAGGACCGGAGGATTGATTTTGTAGAGGTAACGTGTATATGGATTTTGGAAATGTTGTGTAGTCAAATAATTATTTAACAATGAAATAGGTACCAGAGAGTTTTATTGAACGATTTGATATTTATATATACAATTACAAAATATTACAATGTCATCGAAATAACGTAAAACATAGGCGCGTGGAAAGAGTCATATTTCAGTTATATGCATAGTGGTTGTCGTTTGCACCTTGCCCAGTGGCCTTGTGAATCGCTGTAGAGGCGAAACTGTTTCTTGTACAGCAAAGCATAGGCGCGTGGAAAGAGTCATATTTCAGTTATATATGCATAGTGGTTGTCGTTTGCACCTTGCCCAGTGGCCTTGTGAATCGCTGTAGAGGCGAAACTGTTTCTTGTACAGCAAAGCATAGGCGCGTGGAAAGAGTCATATTTCAGTTATATATGCATAGTGGTTGTCGTTTGCACCTTGCCCAGTGGCCTTGTGAATTGATGTAGAGGCGAAACTGTTTCTTGTACAGCAAAGCATTAGGCGCGTGGAAAAAGTCATATTTCAGTTATATGCATAGTGGTTGTCGTTTGCACCTTGCCCAGTGGCCTTGTGAATTGATGTAGAGGCGAAACTGTTTCTTGTACAGCAAAGCATTAGGCGCGTGGAAAAAGTCATATTTCAGTTATATGCATAGTGGTTGTCGTTTGCACCTTGCCCAGTGGCCTTGAGAATTGATGTAGAGGCGAAATTGTTTCTTGTACAGCGCTGAGGATTATAGGATAGAAAATTTCACTCAACTTGAACATAGGCGATTTTTATTCAAAATCGGTTCAGCGGTTCAATATTTATTCCGGTTGTAGTTAACGTCCGTCTGTTGTTTCAGTTTGTCTAACTGTACGCGATAGACTCGCAAAAACTATTCAACCGATTTTTGTTCGGTTTCCACTAATAGGTTGAGAGAATTTTTGGAAAGATTTTAGGCTATTATTAACATGAGCTTTCATTCCCGGAAAACGCTAGGTAAACACGGCTAGTTCATTTTATTAAGATTAAGTATATAAGAACGAAAAAGTTGGTTTACATTATTTGTTTATGTATGAGGAATAACACACTGTTTAAAATAATCAAATTTTGATAAGGTGAGATGGGGCAAGTGCGACCCAAAAATGAAAAATGTTATTTCCAATCGCTGAATAATATTGCAACTGAATATCACTAGTGAATAAACTATCACAGATGACAGTGCAATATTATACGCAAGTATGTGAAATATTATGGCAGGAAAACTGCACTTGCCTCGGAAACACACTTACCCCACGTGGGACGGCCCTATTCTAGTTTCGATATACCTACGTCATACGGCCCATTTAGAATACACTGTGAAGATACCTAGTAAGTAACTATCCACGTTGCATGTTTACTAACTACGTCTATCTTATATAAAAAGAGAACTTTTATCCCTTGTAGATTTAGTATACCTACTCTTCCAGTATTTAAGGGACTAATGAATTTATAATCTACCTTAAGTCGTACAATGTTAATCTTACAATCTCCATTAATTCCAAGTTATTGTCTCGGCAATTTTCTTTTATCACAATGCTATCATAAAAAAATTCGATTAAACTTTTGAGATATTACAACCCTCGTGGACAAAAGAGTCGTATATTCCATCAATAACGGGAGATGTTATCGTTCACTCAATCTTCAATGTATAAACTTTAACAGTCCGATAGAGAACTATCGGTGACTCGGCCTGCAATCAAATTATAATCAATGCACTAAATTTCCGACTCGACTTCACAACAAATTTCACATAGATATATCAATTTTATTGCATCTCTTATACTCGTTGCTTCACCCGGGTGAAAAATCAAGGATAATCTCAAAAAACCCATTTTTCTTCGTAACTACTGAACGGATTTTGTTCCGGTTTTCACGATTAGATAGATTGTTCACGAGGAAGGTTTAAATGTCTAATTAAAACTGGCCGGCCCGGCTTCGCCCGGGTGAATATCAAGGGTTATCTCAGACCGATTTCAAATTTTTTCACTAGGTTCGAAAGGTGATACTTTGCTTTAGTACATAGACTATAATAACTGGCCGGCCCGGCTTCGTCCGGGTGAAAATCGGGGGTAATCTCAGAAGACCGATTTCTCTGTAACTACTGAATGGATTTTGTTCCGGTTTTCACGATTAGATAGATTGATTCACGAGGAAGGTTTAGATGTCTAATTAAAACTGGCCGGCCCGGCTTCGCCCGGGTGAATATCAAGGGTTATCTCAGACCGATTTCAAATTTTTTCACTGGGTTCGAAAGGTGATACTTTGCTTTAGTACATAGACTATAATAACTGGCCGGCCCGGCTTCGTCCGGGTGAAAATCGGGGTAATCTCAGAAGACCGATTTTTCTTTAACTACTGAACGGATTTTGTTCCGGTTTTCACGATTAGATAGATTGATTCACGAGGAAGGTTTAGATGTATAATTAAAACTGGCTGGCTGGCTTCGTCCGGGTGAAAATGGAGGGTAATTTCAGAAAACCGATTTCAAAAAAAATTCACTGTTCGATAGGTGATACTTTGCTTTAGGACATAGACTATAAGAACTGGCCGGACCGGCTTCGTCCGGGTGAAAATCGGGGGTAATCTCAGAAATTATTGAACCGATTCCAGTTTTTTTCACTGTTCGGTAGGTGATACTTTGCTTTAGAGCATAATTATTAAATCATAAATTCGTAGCCCCCGGGCGAAGCCGGACCGGGCCGCTAGTGAATGATATATCATTTATATAACGCACATACATATTTATATAAAACAGAGTTTCATAGCCGGTTTATCGTAAATTTTAATAGCGATGTTTTTTTAATCACACTGTTAAATTTTGATTGCCACGTGTTCATTGGTTGCTGCTTTTCGTTACCATAGCAACCCATCATTTAACAGTGTGATTAAAAAACATCGTGATTAAAATGTACGATAAACCGACCATAAGACTGTTAAAAAAGAGATAATTACTGTTCTCTGGTCTTAAAAACTTTTTAACAAAAAAAAACCTCCTTCAAAAAGCCACTAAAAAGTGGAAAATAATGAAATTTTGAGGTCTGCGCCAATTTAATAAAATATGAAGTCGATTAAAAAGTATAGTATACTGAATAATATCTTATTTTTAACCAACTTCATATTTTATTAAATTGGCGCAGACCTCAAAGTTTCATTATTTTCCTCTTTTTAGTGGCTTTTTGAAGGAGGTTTTTTTTTTGTTAAAAAGTTTTTTTTTTTATTTTTTAGTGTCAAAAAGAGACATTTACCTTAAGGGAATCACACGCCGTTACTCACTTTTATTAAACCGACTTTCTTACGCTGTCTGATGTGGCAAAAAGTGACATTTACTTTAAGGAATCACACGCCGTACTAACTTGTATTAAAATCAGCCGAACTACTGAACCGATTTTGATGAAATTTCTATGGGACCAATCGGAAAGTATATCCTTTCAAATAAAAATTTTTTTTTTCCAAATCGGTTTATAAATGACGGAGTTCTGAGGTAACAAACATAAAAAAAAATACAACCGAATTGAGAACCACCTCTTTTTTTGAAGTCGGTTAAAAATGTATGTCGCCAAATTGTCACTAACGAGCGAACGCTATGCTATCGTCTATCCACTTTAGCAATGACAAACACAACATCTAATCGTGAATTCTAAGTTTAGTTGAAATTGAATTTAGTCATAGTTCGATATCGAACCAAATACTTCGACAAAAATCTCGTATAGTAGTAAATAAAATCTCACTTTAACTTTTCCACTCTTTATATATCATTTTCGTTTAAATCCAACTTTTTACTTGCGTCATCTTAACTTTTCAATTTTTACTACACAAATGCGTCTTTATGATAATATTATTAATATTATTCCGCCGAGTTAATTCACTTCTTCAATATTACTATAATTTAACTGGATTTTCGTTGTCAATGGACCCATTTGCAATAATTTGGTATGTTGAAGCTCCGTCTTCTTCGCATATATATCTAGGGACTAGGGTCATAAGAAAAAATGGTAAATTCTTTCAGTTAGACTGAATGGCTAGATCCTTTTCTGACTGATCGTCAACAGTTTGTTACCGTTAAAAAACTTTGCAATGGCTCAATTTATACTTGTAATTCCAGTTATTTGGAAATCGATGTGGGAGTACCACAGGGCTCAGTATTGGGTCCTGTGTTATTCCTAATATACATCAATGATCTAGATTTATCTCTTGAACTTGACCTGTCATGTACTCTATATGCTGATGATGCTTCAATTATTCTCAGTGACAAAGACTCATTTCAGCTCAACGCTAAATGTGATCTTAATTTAAATAAATTACTTGTTTGGTTTAGTTGTAATTCACTCTACTTAAATAAATCTAAAACACAGTACATCAGATTCCATAACTATCAAAATGTTAATAATATGGATCTAAACATTCATATTAAAGGAGAAACTATTGAAAGAGTCAAATCTATAAAATTTCTTGGTTTACATCTGGACGATAACCTAAATTGGAAAATACATTGTTCTAACCTATCATCCAAGCTTAATTCGATTTGTTATTTGATTAGGAACCTCAAGACTGTATTGACAACCATACAACTTTTAAATTTTTATAATGCACAAGTTGTCTCAAGGCTGAGATACGGTATCTGTTTCTGGGGAAATTCAGTCATGTCTATTGATGTGTTTATCGCCCAAAAACGTATTATTCGTGCAATAGCTGGCATCCCCAAAACAACTTCATGTCGACAATCATTTAATAATTTTAAATTGATGACTCTATGTCAAATTTATGTTTATGAAATTTGTATATTTGTATATAAAAACATTAACCACTTTGCAACCAATGGTAATTATCATTCATATCACACACGCCATAGGCATGAACTGAGTTTCCCCTTAAACAGATTGAATATAAGTAAGAATTCTCCCCATAACATGGGTATAAAAATTTTTAATAAGCTTCCAGGAAACATTAAAGAATGCAACACTATTCATATTTTTAGTCGTCTCTTGAAGACATATATTTTGTCGAATTTGTTCTATAATTTAAATGAATTTTTTAATATGTAATTTACTATCTTGACGTTTTCTATACAAATGTTTTATTTGTCAAAAGAAATAAAAGGCATTATTATTATTATTATTAGCTCTGTTTTGTGTACTACGTGCTGTTAAAACGTTTTATCTATCTCTATACTATCTCTGTTTCTGTCCTCTGATACGCTAATGCTGAATTGCAGAAAGCATTGTCGGAAAGAGGACAGTATGGCTCAGTTGGTAGCGTCTCAGCATCTGAATCAGACTGTCGTGGGTTCGAATCCCACCTCTGCTGATGGATGTTTTGTGATGTTATTTAGTTTTAAGTGATATGTGATATTTGTTGTAATTAAGATGCTAATGACCTAAGTTGTCGACGCGTCTATAATCCACAATAAATAAATAAAGCATTGTCGGAAAATTCTATTTGATATTGACCTTAGATTGTGACCACACATATTTCTCAATAAGAAAAGCATTGCAGAATTTTAAATTCGATCCTGCTCGAAAAATAACTGATTGATTGAATTGATATAGTTTTTATTTTAAATAAATCTTATTTTATTTCTTTCCATTACCTATTGTTTAAAACAAATTTTTCTTTCTCTTTCCACAATAATATTTATTATTACCTTTATTTGTTTTTATAGCGTGATTGTCTTTTGTTTGCAGGTGACGCAGACACCGACGTCGTGGACAGCGACGGCGATAGTGACGGCGGCATCGGTACGGGCGCAATGATGTCTCGGCCGACGTCCAGCGTTGTTCCGACCGCAGGAACGACGGCAACCGGCCTGCCCTGTGTGGTTAACAACCGCACGATCTCGCACGGAGACACGTTCCTGCTAGACTGCAGGACACAGTGTGCTTGCCAGGTAAACCACCTAACCTAACCTACAATGTTTCTCCTCGTTGAATTACTGACTAGGATATGTGTTAGACTCATTAAATACCCGAATTGAATGAACAAAACTGATTGAGGAGTTGGGTGCAAAAAGGACGCAAGTGACATTTACATATTCTCGGGTTTCATTGTAATGGGTCAGTACCGTTAAATTTTTCACGTGTCTGATATAAAGGTACGTGCAGTATGGAGCTGGGATTTTAGATGGTAGCGTAGACCATAGCAGGGCTTGCTTAAATTAATGCATTGTTATATATGCGAGCGTGCACAACGAAGCAGTGAGTGTAGCAGGTATAAGCGCTGTTACAAGAGCTGCTAGATTCAAGAATGTATCTCACCATTCTTTCAGCGCGCTGACTACTACAATCAACGTGTGACAACTGTCAAATGGCCGTTACAAATTTCGCAATGGATGTATCTAGTTTAATAAGTGAAACTTTGCCAGTTTTTATTTAATTTGTTTTGAGTTTTTTCTAAGACGTATTTAGAAGTGTTAGGTTCCATACGTAAATATTAAAAAAACTAGTTTGGGTAAAATTTTAATTCTTGGTATAAATGATGAAATTCGCCATGTTTAGATCGTTTTCTATTAAAAGGGTGGACGTGATAGCTCCTACCCAAATTTGTATTTAAAATATACCACTTTGTAGCAGAAGAACACAAATATTCGTCTTCGCTATTTGACATTTCAAACGCGATTTAAGCTTGTATCAGTGCTAGTATCAAAGCTTCGTTGTGCAAACCTATAAGCGCTTATAATTTCAGCCACCATCTACCATACATGCTGCCATCTAGAATTCCAGCTGCGTACTGCACGTACCTTAAGGCAGACTGTACACAGGCCACGTTTTGCAGTCGGGCCGCAAAAATGCGGTCGCGTCTCGGTGAACTGTGGTTCTCCATAATATACAAACAGTGCTACACGGCAGACACGAGCGTCGAAATGGACGTCTGCAGTTCGATTGCGGTTCACAATCGCACTCGGTAATGACTGTTCGGGAAAATCCGTCATTTTGAGCGAGTATGTTATATTATCTGGAAATTATTAATTTAAATCAATAAAGTCTATTTTTCAGACATTTCTGTCCAATTTTTGAACTAAATAGATTTTTAAATCGGTGTAAAAATATTATTACAAGCTTTTATTTAACTTGCAATGTATGTTAGTTAGTTTTTTTGTGGGTTTGTTTAGGTCAAATCTTGCAAGTCAATGTGGAACGACTTCCACGTATCCGATCGATTTGAAATTTTGTACACATGTATTCCCGATGACAATACATGAATAAATTGTTTTTAGAAATAAATTCAACCCCTAAGGAGTTCAGACGGAGATGTAGGGTTTTTTTGACTAATCAACGCCCAGGCCAAATCGCTGAAGCTATAAACTTGAAATTTGGACAGTTGGTTCCTTTTCTGACGCAAGCATCCACTAAGAAAGAATTTTTCAAAATTCAACCCCTACGGGTGTCAAAGAGGGATAAAATTTTTAAAGACTAAAATAAACAAAATAAATATTAGTACAAAAAACTTTTTAGAGATAAGCTTTTATTTAAATGCACTAAAAAGGAAAAATTAATTTTTAATAATTTAGGTTCATAATTATAAAAGCGTGGGTAGTGACTAATAAACTATCATAAAGTTCACGACCCACGCTTTTATTATGAACCTAAATTATTAAAAATTATTTTTTCCTTTTTAGTGCATTTAAATAAAAGCTTGTCTCTAAAAAGTTTTTTTACTAATATTTATTTATAAGTAGATAACATGTTTATACGGCTGAATTTCATAGTAAAGAAGGGAATTGGATAAGCAGCCAAACAGACCATATCATAATCAATCTTGCATTTTTGGAGAGAAAAAATCATTTTAGCTAAAAATTGTACCATATTATGATACCAATTAATTTGGTTAAATTTATAATATAGTATATTTAGTGTATTTTCATTATTAGACGATGCTAATGACCTCTGTTGTCGAGCGTCTATAATCCACAATTCTGTTCTATTCATAATTAGACAATGTTGATTATCACATCGATTTTCTACAAACACCTTATACTGTATTATGAATACCAATCCTGGTTCTAATATAGTAAGAATTGTACCTAATACAAATTTGCGAGCTCTCACTTAGTTGACGATTCTTATCCACACTTAGACAAATTTAAATAACTCTCGCACATTGTGTATTTCTGATCGATCATTTGCATGTAAGGAAATTAAAAATTGAATAATAAACGTGTCACATGTAGTGTAAGGATGCACATTCTGCCGCGAAAGTAGAAAAGATCAGGTTCGGTTCCCGACTGTGACATAAGCTGTAATAGTACATTGTGCCACAAGGGAGGAAATGTAGTATTTTCCTCCCGTGTTGCGCATACTATTTTTTCTCCTGCCAGGCCGAAAGTTCGCAAAATTGAAAAAAAAATTATTATTTTTATTTTATTATTAAAATTATTAAAAAATAATTTTAAAGGAAATAATTTTAATGTGTAGGAGACAGAAGTAGGTGCGTGAGAGCCGGCATAAGTACTATTGCGCACGCGCACTTGTCCGTACCACGGGAATAAAGAGCGACTTTGTTCCCGCTTGGCAGGGACGAAAGTACGAACTTTCGGCCTAGGTAGGAGAAAAAATGATTTTTTCTCTCCAAAATTGCAATATTGATAATAATATGGTCAGTTTGGCTGCTTATCCAATTCCTATTTTTATTACTTTTTATGTTAGGAAAATATAAAAAGACTAGAAAAACAAAAATTGGCGTTCCCAATTACTATATTTTTTCATCAACGTCCCTTTGACTCCAACTTTAAATTCTTTTCGTTACATGAAAACCGGTTTTACAACGTGCTTTATTAAAATTAACAATAGATAGGTACTTGAAGTTCGCTGCATGTTATGGTGGAAGTACGGGTATAAAAGGTGGAAGGACATGGCTAGTATTTGAAATACCGTACTTTAATAGCTAATGGATTTTGGCTAGCCCTAGTTTGATTGTACTAAGCGCTGTTACTAAGTGTCGTAGCGTTCAAGTCGTGCTTGATGACCACGCTCGATTCTCACGCAAGGTGAAGTGGTTTATGTCAGATTTTCAAAAAATATTTCAAATCACAATTTCAACTTCTTATGAGATCACAATATAAGGGTTCCGTTTTTTTTTTGAAGTTATACTTCTTTTGGCGCGTTGAGAGTAAAATTTTAGCAGTTAACGGAAACAGTTTTATTATTAAAAATAAAAAATTGAAAAACATTAAATTGAATTTACAGTAAATTAAAATTGAAATTTACTTATTATTTCTTTAATTTCTATATCTACGCTTGCGAGGTCATTACAAATACCACTACACCACGGTCGCTTTAACTCTTGGCGGCGAAATTTGTCGTTGCTTCCGTCGTTTTATTTACCTTGACCCCGTATATTTGTTTGTTTGTTACTATCTTTGTTTCAAATCTAGCGACAGCTTTTTCAACTACTTCTACTTAACCGATTCTTATGAAACTTTGCACACACATTGAGTTCCCGTGACAATACAATATTATGATAATTTCCACTTGGTAACGGGGGTCTGATGATGAAATCAGGAGGTGGACAGTTGAAAGGATGAAGGGTTTGCATAATGATACAGGCCAGAAATCAAACTAAAAACTAGAAAATAAAAATAGGTAAAAAAACTTTTAAGTTAAACGGTTCTATTTTAAATCATCAGCTCTACCAAAAACTAGAAAATAATTAGGACACAAACCAAGGGGCACTTTGTGTTGCTGCGTCAGCGGAATAAGTAATAAAAACGTGGGGCGCATAAAAATCTGTATAACGACCGTATAATTATTAAATAAGAACGGCTTGTCTAGAAAAATGTGTTTCCAATCCCACCAACAGAAATATTTCAAATGCGCCCCACGTTTTTATTACTTAATCCGCTGACAATTTCTTAAATACAGAATCATTATTATTATTATTATTATTCCGCTGACGCATCAACACAAAGTGCCCCTTGGTTTGTGTCCTAATTATTTTCTAGTTTTTGGTACAGCTGATGATTTAAAATAAAACCGTTTAACTTAAAAGTTTTTGATGTGAAACATCTTATGTCGGGCTGTGAACAGCCGCGTGAGGGGAAATATGCAACGAAATTAGTCCGCTCCTTCGCTGCTGTTCTCCCCACCACTGCGGCACTCTCTCTCGGCTTCCGCGCGCTCGGGCACGGGAAGACAACCGCGTGTGTTACAGTGCAGTACCTATATAGGATTACGTCAGCATAACAGTTAGTTGCTGCTTTTGAAAAAATATATACTACTACATAGAGAATACCACCGAGTTCAATAACGTTTTCTTTGATGTTTCACATCTGTCGGGGGTCCCGAGACCCACACCCTTTTTTTTACCTATTTTTTTCCTTATAAAGTACGGAGCCCTAAAAATCGGCGTGTCCGAGCATTTTTGCAAAAATAGACTGTTTTGGGAGATACCTATTTAATGTGTTCCAAACTTTTTTTCCGGCACTGTATAAAATAAATTAGTGAAAATTCGACGTAAGCGTTTTACCTCGTAGTCCCATAGAACTTGTTCGCTACGGGTCGTTAGCCAATAGCGACAGCATGCCCTGCGATTGTACGTTGTATGCGACGTGTCCTCGTCAACAGTCAACTGTTACAGCGTGCTTGTATTACATAAACATCATTTGTGTCGCGGCTATGTCGTCATTAAGGCCGCTCAATTTATTGTTCGCAATGTCCCGTAACCGACAACTAAACCAATGTTACATTACTAGAGAAGTTTTGCGAATATTTAAAATCCTTCTGTTGAACAAGATTAACATATATATTATGGAAATTTTATTGGAAAACGCAGTCAGTTAAATTTTATATTTGCAACATTAGAAAAAATCATCATTTTATCAACCGACTAATGAAAAAGCTAAAATAATACCTAGATATCCAAAACCTAATTGATAAATTTAACAAAAAAAACCTCCTTCAAAGGCACTAAAAAGAGGAAAATAATGAAATTTTGAGGCCTGTGCCAATTAAAATATGAAGTTGGTTAAAAAAAAAGAAGATATTAATCACTATACTATACTTTTTAACCGACTTCATATTTTAATTGGCACAGACCTCAAAATTTCATTATTTTCCTTTTTTTAGTGCCTTTGAAGGAGGTTTTTTTTTTTTGTTAAAAAGTTTTTTATTTTTTACTTTTAAGTGTCAAAAAGTAACATTTACCTTAAAGAATCACACGCCGTTACTTACTTTTATTAAAATCAGCCTAAATTTCTATGGGACCAATCTGAAAGTACTATATCTTTTCAAATAAAAAAAAAATTTTCAAAATCGGTTTATAAACGACGAAGGTATACGCGAACACACATAAAACATAACCACATAAAAAATATATACGGTCGAATTGAGAAACCTCTTTTTTTAAGTCGTCTAAAAACATTTTTTTTATCCTTTTAGCTTGCCCTCCCTTGATCTAGCGTAGCTCAGACGACTTCAAAACACTTTTTCAACTCCAAATGGAAAGAACAAACTCAATTTCTAATTATAATTTCTTAAATTATACCTCGACAAACGTCAACGAGGTTAAGTTAGGTTAGAATAAACGTCACTGGCTGAATCAAGTTACGACATTAAATTTTTCATAAATTTTTAATTTCAAATAAAAAATTGTTTCACACGAAATAATAAAGTTTTGTAGCCAATAATGACGGGGTTTATTAATTATTTTTATGAAACAGCCATTGTTTTGGTAAGAAATATGTTTTAAGAGAATAGTAATGAATATTCCGTTCAACCCCATACATTTTTGAACGCCAATCGACACCACTTTAAATTTCGCGCTCAAATTAGGACCGCATACTTCTGTAGTCTATTATTAGAACAGCGACTTTTTTCAAAACAGATTCGTAATTTTTTTTGTCGTTTGTCTCGTCAAGCTATTTTGTTTCCGAAAATTTGTAACCGATTTGTTTATACTTGTTGAGTGATTTTTTCCTGAATTTTTTTTCCAAATAGTACGGAGGTACAACTTTTTAAATTTTAATGTCTGCTATCGCGACAACCCCCGTTGCATTGGCTTTAATAATAACTAGTGTACCCGTGCAAAACTTTTTTGCGACGACTTAACACTGTCTTCAAAGAACAATGGTTTAGTAAAGGCTATCGCCAAAAAAAAATGTTTGCCAACACAAACCTTTTTTATATGTAATATGAATCACTTTATTAAGAAAACAATAAGAAATATATATTTCAAGCTTTCTCAATATCATTGTGTATACGAACGCGTGAGTAAAACACATAACCTAGCTTTTAACGATATGTTTTTAATATAATTTTTGATAAATATTTTTGATTCAAACATAACTTTAAAGTGTACGTAAAATAGTAGTTTTTTAGAAGCTATAGAACGTATCTATCAGTGTAATACTTACGTACGAATGATCTTCAGAAAAAAATCGATGAGTTTGTCGGTATTTGAGAAACTAAGTACTATATTTAAAAGAGAAAAAAGATTTGCACGTACATATACATCTTCATAGTTTAATTTTAAATACTTTTGGAAATTTTGTCAATATAACCCTATTAAAATCTGGGCTCCAAAAATTAAAATGTACAACTGTCAAGATGTTTCATTGTTTATTGTTTGCATAGCCTATCCACGACATGCGTACATATTTACATTTCTCTCACACTCATGTATCGTGAACGCCGATGGATTTTCTCTGTTTACGTTTCTCTTCACCCCACTGCCCCCCTCGTCATTTTTACTATTATCGCTTGAAATCACCCCTTTTAAAGAAATTTCACCAAAAAAAAAATAGCGATAACATATCTGTGGACTAAAGGCCTCAGTTTAAAAAAAAAATTATGTCAATCGGTTGAGCAGGGGTTGCTGGCGGATTGTCTAGAGAAATAGGGCTTGTGTTTTAAATATATAGATAGTAATAATCTTTATAACCAGGCCACCTAAGACTGATCGCCATTGCAATCAATATGGGCTGTGGTAGTAGAGCGTGACTCGTGATATTCGGGGCATGTGACGTCAGCCGCTCGATAGGAAAAATAAAGGTGTGATCTATTTAACCACCTTCAAAAATGTATTGCGAAGCCTTTTAAGTGCTAGACAAAAAAATCCAACGGCATTATTTAATTTAGACAGAGCTCATTCCAATGATTTAATTAAAAAAAACCTGATACGATTGTATACACAATAATATTGCCAGTCTGTGCCACATATATTCACAAAGCAAGGCCTATACTATTACCTATATGATGTATTTAATTAATTCGAAAATAACTATATTTATTAATAGCACATGCTCTGTTTGAAGTTTTTCAATATTGCATTTCCACTTGACTTGCAGCGCAATTCCCGTATTTGCTATTTTATATAGTATATAGGCTGCCACAAAACAACACAATTAATCGTACTCGAAAATAGTAACCAGCATCTCTATTTTTTAAGTATGGCTGCATTTAAAAAAGAGCAGAAAAGTATCCTATTTGTGAAATAGTAATGATTTATTAATACATTACTCACTTGCTTCGCTCATTCGCTAGAATTTATGATTAATTAATATATTACTCACTCACTTTGCTCATCCCAGTTATAACAACAAACCTAATCTAAAGCAAAGTATCACCTATCGAACAGTGCGAACAAAATTTGAAATCGGCACTCAGATGAATCATAAAAATTAAAAATTGATATTTTTTTATATACTACTATTTTGACAGTGATTAAAAATACCTATTTTGACACTTAAATTAAAAAGAAAGGAAAAATAAAAAATTTATTAAAAAAACAAAAAACCCGACTGCGTAAAAATCGAACATAAAAGATGGAAACAAGATGAAATGATAACATGCAGTCGGAGGCATAGTAGTAACAAATTGAACAGAAATATCCTCCGAGTGCATGTTATCATTTGATCTTGTTTCAATCTTTTATGTTCGATTTTTACGCAGTCGGGTTTTTTGTTTTTTTAATAAATTTTTTATTTCCTTCCTTTTAGTTGGATCTACTCATCAAGCCTTTTAATTTGATACCCCACACACAAGGTTTTATCGATTTTTTGCGTACTGACAAAATGGCGTCTAGCGCCCGCCATATTGAGTTTTCCGTGACGTCACGTACCCTATTTGAAATGTCAACGAAACCTTTCTTTTGTTTTAATTTTGATACCTACTCGTATATCAATGTATTTAGAAGGAAAATTACTTTTGAATTCTGACAAAATGGCGTCTAGCGTCCGCCATATTGAATTTTCCGTGACGCTATTTTCTCGTCAAGGCTTTGCATTGTGACCCGAGTTTTTTTGACTGGCATCACTTTCTTTAGTACAATTCGTGTTCATATACTATAAAAATGTCCCGCCGCCCCCCTCTTTCCACAATGTATTCCCAGTTGGACTGTATAAATTTTTTGTGACACCTCATAAATTATATCGATTGAAATTTTTTAACGGATGACAAAATATTTTGTTTTCGCTGCGTATAGAGAATTAACTGCAGACGTAAAAAACGTCCGCAGTGACCGTGATGTTTCTGATTTACAATACGGTAATTTATAACTCAAAATGTCCACATATAGACTCAGTGTATGTTATGATACCATATAGCTACAGGAAAGTACTACGTCATGTCACTAACCTTTCAGAGAATTGAGAAAGAGATATTCCCTACTAGTATAAAATACCGTTGATCCGATATATAACTTTTGCGGATCTAATTTTTAGGGCTCCGTACACAAAAATTTGATCCCTATTCTCACTATTCTGATACATTTTTAGAGTGTTGAGTCTCCAAGTCACTATATGAATATTATGAAGTATTAGAAATACCTTGTATTTTTTGATGTCCGTCTTGTGACTTCCTGTGTTTTAACACGACGCGTTTCAGCAACGAGTTGCTATCTTCAGGTGTGGTTAAATTTTTTTAAAATTACACATTGAGTATCCGTAACACGTTATAATATTACGCACATGCGTATTATGTAGTGAATTGTGGAGTACTGATTTAAATTTCGAAATTTTATGATTTATATAGTAGATAGATGAAATGGATGTGTGAGTGTGTGTGTATTTAGGTAGACGATTAATGAGTATTAGGTGTTTGTATGTTGTTAATTATTGTGTCGTATATTATGTTCGATGTTAACGTTGCTGAAACGTGTCGTGTTAGAACACAGGAAGTCACAAAACATCAAAAAAAATACAAAGTATTTCTAATACTTCATAATACTTACTATTGTCTGTCTGTCTGTCTGTTTGTCACAGCTTCTTAAGCTATCAGTGCTATAATAATGAAATTAACATAAACTATGTTGTGGAGGTTAATATGCTTGTGGATGGATGAAGATGTTCTGTCGTCAAATAATTAATTTAACAAGACCACATAATATATTTTTCTATAAGACAAGCATTGTAAAATTTTGAATCAATCCTACTCGAAAAATAATTCATCGATTGAAACGATTTTTTTAAACTGTGTATTTATACATGTATTTAACATGGTATTTTTGCACAAGTTCCACTTCGAAACAACATTTTTCTACGCATTTTGATCAAAATTTAGCTTGAAAAGCGATTTTTTCTATGCCGAGCAGTCATTTGTTTTTATGTGAGTACAATCTAATCTTTTACATGACAGAGATTTTCACAAGGACATTTGACTGGAGGGCAGTGTAGCCTAGTGGATAGCGTATTTAGTTCCGCAGCCTCTAGACTAGACTGTCGTGGGTTCGAATCCCACCTGCGCTCATGAATGTTTTGTGATGTTGTTTAGTTTTAAGAAAATTGTTATTTATAGTGTGGTTGAAAGACGCTAATGACCTGAGATATCGACGCGTCTATAATCTAATAATAAATAAAAAAAAGACATTAGACTGTTCCTGCACGTATAAAACTGTAATAATATGATTACAATTTAAGGTCATTGTCAAATCAAAATTTCTGACAGTGCTTTCTGCAACCCAACATGAATCATCCAATACCAAATTTAATTGAAAGCTTTAATTGAAAAAAGTATTGTGTAAATTGGGCTCGAACTGTATACAGAGTATCTATATATTGTGAGATTTTATATAGTTGAACGGTTAGACTGGTAATAAAACATGTCGATAAATCTCATGACGGTCCGTATTGGTTCCTGACATTGGGGAAACAGGATGTTGACAAATGTCCGCGGGGCTCTGTAGTTGAAGGCTCTGTCTTTATGTACCCTTACCCACCTATACCATTCACGTACGCGTACCCTTTATAAAGGCGGCTACAGACATGGCATGAGGACAGTGTGGTCCAGTGGTTAGCGTCGCGGCCTCTCGATCAGACTGTCGTGGATTCGAATCCCGCCTCCGCATTTGAATGTTTTGTGATGTCATTTAGTTTTAAGTGTGTTATTATTTAATGTAATCAAGACGCTATAATGATCTAAGTTGTCGACGCGTCCTATAATTTACAATAAATAAATACAGATGGCATGGCATGTGGATCAGTGGATTTGGGCAGTTAGCCTTTCAAACGTTTCTGATCTTTTCTTTTTGTTTATTTATTGTAAATTATAGACGCGTCGACAATTTAGGTTATTAGCGTCTTGATTACATTAAATAACAATTAACTTAAAACTAAATGACATCACAAAACATCCATGAGCGGAGGCGGGATTCGAACCCACAGTCTCATCCAGAGGCCGTGACGCTAACCACTGGACCACAATGTCCTCTCTTTTCTTTTTGTGGCAAGTGTGGATGAGAATAGTAGATTGTATATCTAGATGTGTAATGGACTACTTATATATTACGACGAGTGATGACAGTATGTAAAAACGAGCGATAGCGAGTTTTTACAGTCACACGAGTCGTAACTACGCACGATATATATATGGTATTTTTTGCCATACCCACTGCAAAATACCTACTTTTCACTTCATTTTCAAAAATGTTTGACAGTTTATTTGCGTCATCTTTATTTCTACAGTATGCCGTGAAGTTCTTGAGTAAGTAATGGCAGGCGCACGCAGGCGTGTAGAGCGAATAAACAGAAGTTGCTATAGCAACCGTTTACTTACACCCCATCCCCCGGCCCCCCAAGAATTTCTCCGGGGGAGGAGGGCTTGACTCCCGGGCCCCTCCATAGTCGGCGCCTATGATTACTGACCATGTCTGTCTGTAACTAGCTTTAGAAATACACAGACAACAGATATAGAAGGCTCTGACCCAATTGTAACAAATGAAATTGGCCTCCTCTCTAATCTACCAGCGCACGGTGTCACATTTGAACTAATTGCCTTAGGATATACTGGAAATAGATTTCAAAGCTATAGTGACGTAATATCCACTCCAGAAAGCAATAAAGGGGATACTGCAGTGCTGCCATTGGTGACTGATATTATATTATGATGGTCAAACATACTTAGTTATCGCTGAATCAGTCAATTACATTTGAGAGCGCGTATAGATTTTCAAACTAATGGATTTGCAATCATCTAGGCTATGCACTATCAGCAAAGATTTGACTTTCTGATGTAACATTGACGTTTGATCTTCTCGCTTGTAATAATTAGTAGATTGTATGTCTAGATACGTAATGGAGCATTTTACGGCGAGTGATGCCACTTTTCCGGGCAGTTGCGATGAAACCCGGTTAATAACATGCATGTCAAAAAGGAGAGTTCAGAATTGTTTATTTATAATAATAGCTATGTTCCAACCTGCTATAAATGGATCGTTTTGAAACCGTAACGAAACTGTTTTTATCGGTTTTGTGCGCATGCGTCAACCTTGCATGGTTCTGTGACGGTACAAACGTAAACATTGGTTGGAACGCTTTTGTGACCGTTTTGTGCATCAAATTATGGCCTCCATATACCATGCATATGATCAAAATATATCAATTGTCATTTGTCAAATGTAAATTCCTAATTTCAGGCTTTTTTTGTTGTTAAAAATATTTTGAAAATGAATAATTTATTTGATAGCTAGTCGTAAGAATAATATGTATAAATAAATAAACGTACTAAATGTTTTAACTGTTAAAAAAATTTTTTGGTAAAATATGCTAACTAAATTTTTTTTTGGAAATAAAAAATATGCAAATTATTAATTTGTAGTCGTGATGTTTTTGAGCATTTGTTAAAAATTGTATTTTTTATTTATTTGTATTGAACATATTTTTTCAAACATCCTCACTCCGTCGATTTCATCTATTAATCTATATTTCTACTAAAAATCAGACATAAGCCGTGTGACTTGTGACCAGAGATAAAATATAGCGCTGGTTGTAGATTTTGAGGCATCGATATTAAGTGAAGTATTAAATACACAGTAATTATTTTATCTGCAAATATTTGACCTGAAAGTTCAATTAATTTCATATCGCTTGCCATCAATAAATCGATAATATAGTTTTCTCTTTTTTGTTTGAAATACATAAATACATTCAATCGCCGTAGCACTAGCTTAATAATCCTTCTGAAAACCCTAAGAAGTCGTGGAATTTTTTATGTCAGACAAGGCGTGAAAAAGTCAGAAAATGTTATTTATGGTCAGGGAAAAACATGAAAATATAAAAACAACATGCCGGAAAATTAAATAGTTTGGGAAGCTCTGATGTAATGAAGGCACACCCATGTAAGTAACACAGATCCTTGTAAAGACATCTCATCTAACTATGTATGACGTAGGTACCTAGGTCCTAGGTATCATTTATATGAGCGCCTACAAAACTAGGTATGTGCTGTGATGCTAGCTTGTGACAATATGCAGCCAGTGGCGTCCGTAACAATAATAATCAATGCCTAAGGCACTCATGACCTCTGACTCTGCTAATTTACAATATCTATCGAGGACAGTATATCCTAGTGGTTAGCATGCTTGGCGCCGCAACCTCTAGGACTAGACAGGACTGCCGTGGGTTCGAATCCCACCTGCGTTCATGGATGTTTTGTGATGTTATTTAGTTTTAAGTTAGTTGTTATTTAGTGTAGTTGAAATACGCTAATGACCTTAGATGTCGCCGCGTCTATAATCTACAATAAAAAATAAAATCAATGCAACTTGACCTCTCTCACCCTACGCCACTGCATTTGCACGTATGTGGTACGAAACTCACATAATATGCTCACAGACCGTAGACTCGTGGAATTAGAATCAGCCATTATTTGCTTAACAATTGCATAACATAGAATACCTCCACATAATGGGTTTCAACACGAAACTTCTCACATTCGTATTCATGTACACTTTTAGGCTTTTTTAAGCCTGTCACTTTTAAACCACGTTAGTGGTGGCGCCAGAGGGTGGGCCTACCTTAAACTGTCCTGGCCCACCCTGGAATAATTCCCATATATCTACGTTATCTTTATTTAACAGGGTGGTGACCGTGACTGCTGCACATAGGGATTCAACCCGTAAAATCAAACTTTCGCGATTTCCTGCCTCCCTATTTATTTTAGGAAAAATATCTTCGAATAATAGGTTTAGAACATAAAATTCTGCATCTAAATCATTAAACAAAATTAATTTTGCATGCTTTGTAACGGCAGAAATTTAATATGAAAATATCAAAATTACCTCAAAAACAGATAGCGATAGCCATGGAACTTGAACAAAATGATTAGAAATTATTCTGACAGCTAAAACGTCATCATTTTGTTCAAGTTCCATAGCTATCGCTATCTGTTTTTGAGGTAATTTTGACATTTTCATATCAAATTTCTGCCGTTACAAAGCACGCAAAATTAATTTTGTTTAATGATTTAGATGCAGAATTTTATGTTCTAAACCTATTAAGTATATTTGAAGATATTTTTCCTAAAATAATTAAGGAAGCAGGAAATCGCGAAAGTTTGATTTTACGGGTTAAATCTCTATGTGCAGCAGTCGTGGTCACCACCCTGTATATTAATTATAACCCGGTAGGTTTGAGGTTAAGCTACCCAATTAAATTGTAACGGTACGGAACTCTCGTAGCGCGAGTTCTACACGCACTTGACCGGGTTTTTTTCCTTTTGAACTCTAAAAATGTAAAACAATTCGGTAGCGACCGCTGGCTGACTGTTGAAAAAAACTACTTGTGTTTAAAATATATAAATGTTGAGTTTAAGGGAGGAAAATCTTCCTCCTCCAGGACACGAACGCAGTACTTTCTGAAAGGGTGCTTACTGCTTAATGCTTTCACCATTGCGTTGTAAATGCGGTTATATAATACGTCAGGAAGTATCGATCCAGCGTCAACAAGTAAATGTATCAAATTAATTCATGTGCATGTGTGTAACATTGTCATTTCTATAATATTATAATACATATTTACAATGTACAAAGTTCACCTCTGCTGACTGCTGCCATCCTTATCAAAAGTACAGTATGTGAATTTGCTTTTTAGCCACAAAACAGGGTGTAAGCTGTGTCGTCTAGACGGCCGCGAGTGTTTTGGGCGTGACAACGTCTGCCTGTGATCAGGGCCGTCCCTACGGGGGTTAAGATGACCCAGGCGCCGCGTCAAGAGGGGCACCGCCAGATGGGTCCTTAGGGTGTCAAAACCGATATTCCCCAGAGGTTACATCGGAATGTGGCTGCTATCGCAAATTGCATTCTAATGGTCTTTGGGAATTAGCGCTCCCAGGGACTCGAGCTCGTAGTAGTCGGTTTTGTGTATGCCGGCTGGCGGATTCTAATACACAAATGGATTATTTGTTGTGTTGAAGACGCTAATGACCTGAGTTGTCGACGCGTCTATAATCTACAATTAATTAATTAATCAAAACCGATAGCTTTCCGTCAAATATCAAACGTAGTCCGGATGACTCTATATTTCTCTGTATATGAGACAACCTTTAGGGTAAAAGGAATTAGAATTCCAACAATCTTTCTATACCCTCACTCTTGCATTAATTCACAAGCGTCGTGCATACTTTCTGGATATGTGAGTCTAGGGAAAACAGGCATGTGTCGCGACACACACGATCGAAGTGAAACTTCTTATGTAAATTCTATAGAATTATCGCTAGGCACTTGGTAGAACATGATTGAATAAAAATTAATAAACAAACACTTGAAAAATTCTACACATTTATTTATCTCGACGTTCGTTTCGGGTTCCTAATCCATCTTTAGGACTTCTTATGAATGTGCATGTGTGTTTTAAAGACCACCAACAGCTAAGGTTATTTGGGCCTAGCACCAATTCATATTTTCAATTCATTATTATTTTTTTTGTATAATAATAAATTGAAAATTCAATTGACACTTTTACCAACCCGGGAACTGGAGACTTGTAATAGAGGAACCATAGCAACGCCATGTAAACAACAGCATTGCTACACTCTCGGCTATTCTCAAGCCCTCTTATGTATGAATAAAATAAAAATCAAAATAGGAACGCGAGTACACTGTGCGTCATGCGAAGTTCAGAAGTCGAATGACTATTGACTTGCCACTGACTGTTTCAGGGTTTATAATATATGTTTCGGTAAACGGACAAACCAACACAATCGTCACAACTGGCGTTCGAATGTAGTATCTATATAGACTATAGTTATACCACTAGTGTGTTTTTTCGGATCTTTCACAACAATTCCGTACGAGGTGGTGATTTAACGAATGTCTACTGTTTTTAATTTTCTAAAATTTTCCATATATATGGCATTTTTGAAAAGGAGGGTAGTGTATAAAACACAATATACATAAATTACAGTAGTTGCTTGCTTTTGTGTGAAGTTATACGAGCGTGTTGGTTGACTGAACTAAATGTAACAAATGAATAACTGTGTCGCATGTATACAATGAATGAGAGTATCTCAAACATTTACTGACACTGTGATGAAAGTCGTCATTTTGTTAAAGGAGATGGACACTGCCCAACTTGACCGCTAGGCCCCGTCAGCTATATAACCACTTCGGTCTGTGGTCAGTTCATAGTCGTGTGTACAAAATAAGTTTATTTAAAATAATATATCGTTGACAATGCCAATGTGCTGTGTTCAAAATTATAGAGGTTTTGTATTTCCAAAGGATTCGGAACTGAAAAAGAAGTGGTTTGCATGCTATCAGAAGGGAAAGAATCTATATTACGTTTCTCATGAGCTCATCTCCAAATTACTTGTTCGTGGGATTTTGGGTAGAATAACACTTAAGTCACTATACAGAGTGGCACATCTTAAAGAATGCAGTGAAATATCTCGTAAACGGTACAAACCATAAAAAAATGTTTTATACAAAAGTGTCAAGGGGGACAGAAGACTGTGATATCAGATTTAACATAGGTGGTGCTGTGAAGGTCAGGCGAAGGTCAACTTCGATTTTTTAATTGTAACAGTGCATTTTTATTCCAGAATACGATACAGTATTTAATAGTGAACAGTAAATTATTAAGGTACATATGAGTTAAAGTTAATAAATATTGAGATATTTAGAAATTAAATATCGGCCAAAATAAACGACAATTAGATAAATTATGGCGTAGCAGATAGCCATGATATTACGCACCGGCCTTCTTGGCTTGAATTCAATTCATAAAAGAACCGGATTGACAAGTTAAATTTGCTATTTAATTTGTAAATATCGCAATATTTATTAACTTTGGCTGATATGTACCTTAATAATTTACTGTTCACTATTAAATACTGTATCGTATTCTGGAATAAAAATGCACTGTTACAATTAAAAAATCAAAGTTGATCTTCGCCTGACCTTCACAGCATCACCTTTGTTAAATCTGATATCACAGTCTTCTGTCCCCCTTGATACTTTATAACTTTTGTATAAACCATTTTTTTATGGTCTGTACCGTTTACGAGATATGTATTTTACTGCATTGTTTAAGATGTGCCACCCTGTATATACAGTTTTTTATATAGGTATTTATATTTATATTTTCCAAACATTGCACCAGTTACTTACATACAAAAATATATAAAAAGGATACTCCCTCTCACTAGAGCGCTAATGACCTGAGATTTCGACGCGTCTATAATCTACAATAAATAAATAAAATATGTCAATCGAAAAATGTTCTTTTAAATTGATGTTTAGTTTTCGTCTAGACTCTAGACTCTAAACTCTGCAGGCTGATGCATTTGGTTACCACTACGTTAGTTACTACCAATCAAAATAAAGACCGTGACACGTTCCAAAGATCAAACAAGACTCGTTCGAACTTACAAATCAATATACATTTATATATCAGTTCTCTTTTTGTACTATTTTAACATTTCCCGGCAGCACTCTAAACACACCGGCAGGCAGGGCAAACCGTTCACCTGTACAGCCATCCATTTAGCCGTTTACCGCGTTCTCCACCTGCTCCTCCTCTATCTATTTCTATACATCCTCCGCCTTCCCGTAGCCTCTTCGTCGACACGAGGTTCGCGCGTGCTTCCACTTCAATTAACCAGATTGCATCGTCGACAGAGAAACGTTCCGGGTGTAAAAAGTATCTGCGCCGTCCCCAGACCATAACGTGCCGCCCTCTGGGGGCATCCGTTACACACACACACGCATCGCGAGATACATATAGACATTGGCGGTTTCCTTTATCGATCACATTTAACATTATGTCACGTAGCGTCACGTTAACGCCGCGTCGCGTCACGTTACGTCGCGTCACGTTACGTCGCGTCACGTTACGTAAAGTCACGTTCGGCAAAGTAAATAAAGTATAGGATATTCTAGTTTAAGAAATCCTATCGTCAAAAATATGCCAATGTTTTCTTAGCACGTTACATAGAAACTTTAATAGACGCTAATGACCTCTGTTGTCGGACGTCTATAATTTACAATTCATTCATTCATTAGAAACTTTAAATGTCATTCCAGCGTTTTGAGACATTATACAACAATTTTTAAATTAAATTTAAAATTGTAAGGTTATTTCAACAGAATTATCGCTATAGGCACTTGGTAGAACATGATTGAATAAAATAAATACACACCTTGTCATGGGCGTACCGAGGGGAGGGGGGAAGCTGCTCCCCCTGGACGTGCTTAGCGGTGACCATCATAACATTTTACTGGTTCATTTAAAATCAGTCAAACAAAAAAAAATATTTTACATTAATTTAATAGTTAATTTAGTGCCTGATCAAAGTTTTTTTTTTTAAATAAACAAAATGGCGGCCTCTGATAATTTTTTCGCGGATTTCAAGGAAAAAAGCACTAGTTTATTGTTTATAAAAATATAAGCTAAATATAAATTATTTACCTACAGGAAATTCCTAATTTGCCTCCCCCCCCGACCAAAATCTAGGTACGCCCATGCGTGACCATGTCAGGTGTTCGTTATGAAATTATGCGTCGATATCATTCTTTGTTCTTGAGATATGCGAGCCGAAAAAAAGTTCATCAACGTACGAACGAACGTCACACACACAGACACACACACAAACATACATCTCTCTAAAACAGTATAGATTCGGACTCTAGGCCATCTAGGGACCTCAAAACGTGCAGATATGTCCACATTTTTCATTCGCAAAATCGGACTCATTACAGCTTCCATCGGAAAGTTAAAAATAAATAGAGAAAATATAATTAAAATAGAATAAAATATAAATATCAAGTAATATATTATGGAATAGTTAAAAGAAGAAACTAAAATTAATGGTGTCGCCCGGGTTCGAACCAGCGACCTACTACGTACAAAGCAGCTGCGATACCCCTACGTCACGTATCCTGTTATGTTTACTGCTATATTTATGACATACCAAGTTGTCTGTTCGGGATAACGCAGTGATATATACGCGATTCTTCGATTGGACGTGACGTGACCTCGACATACGTAACCGAACAGAAAAATATAGTTGGAAAAATTGCCACTGGTCTTGAATACAGTTTATTGCTCATTTGGTGTATCGAAATGATCGGCAATTTGTAACATTTTTTTTATGTACCTACCTACATAAATATAATAGCCTTTATTGGTGTAATTAATTTCTGAAAGGCAATAAACAAACACAATCAATGAACGACGAGAAATCAATCTATTATTAATCTAAACTAGTTCCTGATTAGCGTCACGATCGCTCGCTCTGTGACATATCAAACAGACTACGTCAACTGACTCTGATTTAATTACAAACGTGATTGTTTATTTAACGTGTATAGTGTTTTTTGCATTTTGTGTCGACAGGATGATTGAATAGTCGTTTTCTATAACTCTAGGGACCCATTTACAGTTTTTGGCGCCCTGTATACGCTTCGGAAAGTCTAGCACTCTTATGCGGAAAGTAAAATACTTTATAGTACTGCGCTTCTTAACCTAGGGCAGAGGCGAAAAAAATTTTTTTACTAAACTTACTTGAAAAAATGAAATATAATAATAAACTGTTATGAAAAGTATAGGTACCGTTATAATAGACAAAACAACGTTATAGCAAATATATCTTCTGCGCATGCACCGATTTTCCCCAAAAATAATAGGACTCTTCCTTTTTACATCTCAAACATCCTACTAAAATTTGGTTTCGATCCGCTCAGCCGTTTGGCCGGTATCGTGCTCACAGACCAACAGACGAACAGACTTTTTCCAAAAATATGTTTTTTGAACTCCGGTGACCTCGAAACGAAACGAAAAAATTGCGAAAAGTGAATATCCAAATTAATACCCACCATTCCCCATTTGTGGAGTTGGAATGGTAAAAAATTAACTATTTGAATTTGCAAATAATAATTAAATTTCAGTTCTGGTGGACCACTCTGTTTTTACAAGCTTTTATTTAACTTGCAATGTATGTTAGTTAGTTAGTTTGTGTGTTTGTTTAGGTCAAAACTTGCAAGTCAATTTTGAACGACTTCCACGTATCCGATCGATTTGAAATTTTGTACACATATGTATTCCCGATGACAATACATGAATAAATCGTTTTTAGAAATAAATTCAACCCCTAAGGGGTTCAAACGGGGATGTAAGGTTTTTTTGACTAATCAACGCCCAGGCCAAATCGCCGAAGTTAGAACCTTGAAATTTGGACAGTTGGTTCCTTTTCTGACGTAAGCATTCACTAAGAAAGGATTTTTCGAAATTCAATCCCTACGGCCGTGTCAAAGGGGGGTAAAATTTTGAAAGACTAAAATGAACTAAATAAATATTAATAAAAAAAAACTTTTTAGAGACAAGTTTTTATTTAAATGCACTAAAAAGGAAAAAATAATTTTTAATAATTTAGGTTCATAATTAGGTAGGTCGTAACTAATAAGCTATCATATAGAGTTCACGATCCACGCTTTTATAATTATGAATCTAAATTATTAAAAATTATTTTTTCCTTTTTAGCGCATTGAAATAAAAGCTTGTCTCTAAAAAGATTTTTTTACTAATATTTATTTAAATTAATCTCCTCGTTTTTGTGCTCTTTGTACAGATGAAATTAAAATAGTATTGATTAATATATAATCGTATTAATTGCAGAACGGCACGTACGGCTGTTCATCGCTATGCCCCCAGGAGCACATCTCACCGCGCGGCTCGTGCCGCCACCCTCGTCTCGTCGACCTGCCGGGACAATGCTGTCGACAGTGGATCTGTGACTCGCAAGAAGGTCAGTGTTTATTACTTATTTATTTACTAGCTTTCCGGGGGAACAGCTTGGTGTAACAGACCATTTACATGACGCCAATAATAGGGTATCTTACTAAATTTTTTTTGTGTTATATTAATAGAACAGTCAATTCTGAACAAAATGACACCTAAATCACTTCATTCTGATTTCAAATTAGCTCAAAAATAATTTTTGAAATATTTATGTTAGCCCCGCCCGCTAATAATCGTTTTTGCTTTACGAACCTATAACTTCAGATTTTTATGAATGTACGTTTATATCTACTCAATACTCAACACGAGTTAAGGGACTGACGCATACACAACGAGATCTCGTGCGCTTACCCCCACTCGCTCTGGTTGTGTATGCGTCAGTCCCTTAACTCGTGTCTCAATTTAAGCCTACTAGATATCTCACTTTAAGCGGACGTATCGAACATAATTTTTTATAACGACTGCTTCTAAAGTTTAATAGAGAGAAAAAAAAATTATGGAAACGGAAAATTCGCTGTTCTAGTCCTTAGAACTTTACAATTACAGACTAAGTTACGATTTAGTTTATTTTTATTAAAGTTATTAACTTCTGTATAAATCATTGAAAACATGACTCTCTCATGATGTGGACTTTGTATGCGCGATACTATATATTGGAACACATCGATCGATAGCCAGTAAGTGGTTGTATTGTACAAAGTGCGGAAATTTCGAATTTTATAAGATGTAGAGATTGTACTTTTACGCACGCTTTGGACTTTTACGCACTGTGACGATACTGTTACGCACGCTTTGAACTTTCACGCACGGTGACTAAAATACGCCTCTTTACGCCCGCCTCACAGTGCTCGAATATATTGAACTTTAGATTAGAAGCAGGAGTTATAAAAAATAATTTTCTGTATCATTCACGCGAATGGAAGCTAGGTTCACTATAAATTAATTTCCAAACTAAAAGCCCCAATCAGATGTAATGGACGCAGAATTGAACCCTACACTAACCCTATTTTAATTTGAACTATGTCTATACAGTGTGTCCACAGACTCATCCTCAACATGGGGATGTCCGTTGTTATGGGAGATAGAGATTTGGTTAAATGAGACAAAATGTGCAGAATCTCCAGTACTACTACCCTGCGTAGTCAAACTTTCCATATTTTGCTTGGTTCGCGACCGACAGTTGAAAAACGAGATTTACCCATTTTCGTTTTTTGTTTATAACTCGCTTATTAAGTAAGTTAGAAAAAAAATATTTTCACTTTCTTAAGGCCTTTTTTATGAAGATTTCAAATCTCTTTTCATATTTTTATTTACTTTTATAGTTTTAGAGATACTTGTATTAACTTTGTTTTTTTAAATACACGTCAAAGATGGCCATGACAGCATTCGAAAGAGATTTTTTTCCTCTTTAATTTGATATCAGGATTGATGGGTTTATTTTCAAAAATAACAGAGTTATACGTAAAACACTGATTTTTTATAGTAGGCTATGCTAAATTAATTGATAAAACAACAGAAGGCTTAGCAAACAGTTGAAATTCGCGTTGGCTTAGTAAACAGCTGTTTTGTTTTAGCTGTCAAAGTGTAGTTTGTTGCTAATTTGTCAGGTTACTAAGTGATTTATTAAATTTACTTTTGTTATCATGGAACCATTTTGAAAATGGGTAAATCTCGTTTTTCAACTGTCGGTCGCGAACCAAGCAAAATATGGAAAGTTTGACTACGCAGGGTAGTAGTACTGGAGATTCTGCACATTTTGTCTCATTTAACCAAATCTCTATCTCCCATAACAACGGAGATCCCCATGTTGAGGATGAGTCTGTGGACACACTGTATAGATATAATATTATGTGTATCGTGTTTTTTTGTAATTTTCGATTTGTTGGTACTACACAATCATTAATGCAGTAAACAATCGGGTATTCCCAGATTATATTATGCTATTCACGCATTGCACTAATTCCATGAGGTAATAATTATTGTATTTACTATTTACAGTTGTTGTAACGATAGTAATCACTCTGTAACAATGCAATGACTGCAACTAATTTGCATTATTATACAATGTGAATAATAAAAAACTTTTTAACGAAAAAAAACATCCTTCAAAAAGCCACTAAAAAGAGGAAAATAATGAAATTTTTAGGTCTGCGTCAATTTAATAAAATATGAAGTCGATTAAAAAGTATAGTATAACGATTAATATCTTCTTTTTAACCAACTTCATATTTTATTAAATTGGCGCAGACCTCAAAATTTCGTTATTTTCCTCTTTTTAGTAGCTTTTTGAAGGAGGTTTTTTTTTTGTTAAAAAGTTTTTTATTTTTTACTTTTTAGTGTCAAAAAGTGACATTTACCTTAAAGGAATCACACGCCGTTACTCACTTTTATTAAACCGACTTTCTTACGCTGTCTGATGTGTCAAAAAGTGACATTTACCTTTCAAATAAAAAAAAATTTCAAATCGGTTTATAAATGACGGAGTTCTGAGGTAACAAACATAAAAAAAAATACAACCGAATTGAGAACCACCTCCTTTTTTTGAAGTCGGTTAAAAACACAAAAAGGGCTTGAGAATAGCCGATTGCGTAACGATGCCATTGTTTATATGGCGTTTCCATCACTCTTCTATTACAAACCTCCAGTTCCTAGATTCTGATCCGAGAACTGAAACAAGCCGTGAGGTGGGTCGTTTATTAGGACTAAAGTGCGACCCTTGAGGTCCACACGACGAACTTCCCAGTTTGATAAATATTTTTTAATAATAATAATTAAATTAGATATTGCACAGAAAAGTAATCATTTTAATCATTAAAACATAATCATTATGTATTTTTAACAATAATTAAAAAAAAAAAAAAAAAAAAACGGCTGAACCGATTTTTATAAAATTTATGTCGGATCAAAACGACGTTAACACGCCTCGATTGACACCCTTACGAAGTCGATATAATTTTTTATTCGCGAGATATTGTGTAAAATCTACTATTTTGGAGGTTATTTGGTTAAAAAAAAGAACGGCTGAACCGATTTTGAAAACATTTCTTTCAGATCATATTTACGTTAATACGCGTCGATTGGCACCCTAACGTAGTCGATATCATTTTTCATTCTCGAGATTTCGTCTTAGAAAGAAATGGACACATACGTACGTACGTACGTACGTACGCACACACACACACACAGACATCTTTCTAAAAATAGTGTAAAAATAGTGTGGTGACCTTAAAATATAAAAATTTTTTCTCCATTTTGATTTCGATTTTCGGACCCATTACAATAACTTCCAATGGGAAGTTAAAAAGTATCATTTGATGAATTTTCAATTTATTATAAAAAAATAATTAATTGAAAATATGAATTGGTGCTAAACCCAAGTAACCATAGCTGTTTAGATGTCCCAAGGGATATTTTTTTTGTATTTATTCCATTAACTTTCGGGAAATTTTATAAAACAAACCTTCTGACTATTACAAGAGGCATACTATTATCTTAAACGTTTTTAAAAAGAAAATCAAAAGTCTATTAATTTCTAAGACATTTTTTTCCATTAATGAATACATTTTAAAATTTTAATAGTTGTGTAATGGACTATATTTTACGACAAGTAATGACAGTATGTAAAAACGAGCGATAGCGAGTTTTTACAGTCACACGAGTCGTAATACCATTACGCACGAGATATAATGGTATTTTTTGCCATACCCACTTCAAAATACCTACTTTTCACTTCATTTTCAAAAAAGTTTGATAGTTCATTTGCGTCGCCATCTTTCCTTCTACAGTATACCATGCGACGGTCGTGAGTGAATGGCAGGCTCACGCAGGCGTATAGAGCGAATAAGTATAGAGGTTGCTATGGTAACCGTTTACTTAGCGCCCTAGTGCAGTAAGTAAAACACTTTCCGCACACCTGCCTGTTAAATGACTCATTAAAGGCCGCTGTACATACATCGAAAGTAACTATTTTGTAGTAGGTAGTGCAAAAAATCTATTTCGTATAGAGTACAGTTGCGTGTAGTGACACTACACGGCCATTTTTCGCACTAATCGACAAATTGATTTCCATTTGAGTTGCCAAACTCTTCCAAACTTTTTAAGTGCAACCAAATGTCGAGTCTCCCTTCTAAGAATGAAAGAAAAATTCATTGAAATTTTGATTTTTTGAGGCCCCTGTGATACTGAGGTCCTAAGCTCACGCTTATTACCCCTTTGGAGTGATCCGCCATTGCCCTCATATCAGGCCCAGACTGGCCATATTTTTTCAAGGACGCTAACACGTGAAGGGGCCGGAGGAAGAGACTTGAGTAATTTATTTGTTGAGAATTGAGATTGGGAAATGGGAGGGTCTGGGACGCGCCCAGCGCCCCTACACTGTAAAAAATGGATGTAAAAATACTTTGAAAGTTAAGGTAGAATTCGCTCGATTTTCTAAGTGATTTTACATTATTATTTATTTTTACACAGAAAACTTCATAAAAATTTGGACTTTTACTGTAAAGTTAAACAAATTTGTGATTTTTACATAAAGTAAATTAAAATTACATAATTTGTGTATTATTCCAGTAAAGTGTGTAAAAATTACAAAATAAAATGTATAGTTACATAATATATAAAATGGATGAATACAAAAGAAATTAATGTAAAATTAGTAACCGTGCGTGCGCAATGTGTTTTTTGGAATCTACGCGATGTGGCGACACCTGTTTGCGACGTCATTGTCTCTTTGTGTGCCTATTACCAGATTAATCGCTGGCTACAAATGGACCATCGATAATCTATCTGATCGGCCTTCTCATTTCTTACAGTGTAGCTAATCCGTGCATGCTTCAAATATTGAAATCTCTTTTGTAACAATATAATCAGCTTGTATAGATAATTTCATGCAACAATAATTAACTTGCATTCCGCAAGCACCGATTTAACTATCCAATCAATTGTTATGCGAACAGAATATGTATAAATCTTTATACAGGCCAGGAATCACAAATATTTTGAGATTTTGACCCAGAAATAAATATATAGTAAATCTGTAAATTGTTGTTATATGTAAAGTGCGGAACAACACACTAAAAGTCCTATGCAGTGGAGGTTAACAGAGGTTGAAGCCCTGGGGCCTCCACATGACAAGAACCGTCACAATTTTTTATATTTTTGCAAATTATTTCTTTAATGAAAATATAAAATTTTCCATGAAGGAATAACAAAGCTTGCGGTCGAACTCTATCCTACGCGATGGTTGTAAACTATATTTTGGAATTATTACGTGATATATTTAATTTATATTAAATTGTTATAACGGTATATAGAACTCTGATGGCGCGGGTACTACTCACACTTGACCGCTTTTTTTTATTTGCGTATAGAGGTCATTCCGAATCACTACTCTCGCTATTAAGAAGTTTCATTTCAAAAAAGCAAATTTGTCAATCCAATTAACAGCGTCGTAGCTACGGCCTGGCAACCGGGGCCCGCGCCAAGGGCGCTCACCCTGGAGAGGGCGCAATCAGCGAAAATCAGCGGAGCGAATATTAATATTTTCAAGCAAAGAGCGCGAAATCAGAATCTTGCTCTGGGCATCGATGATCCTAGCTACGACACTGCTAATGAGCCATTTTCCTGAGAATAGTTCCTTCAATTATCCACGAGAGGCAGTACTTGTGGTAGGTACAAACATTATTTATTCCCCATTAGTGTCGCGTCATTTTAGCGGTATAATTTAATTATTAAATTTTTATTATTATTATTAAATTCAATAATTAATGTTACGGATCATCCTGTATATAAACGGCAGGCGAGAGTTCTGAGAAGCGGTTACTAGTTGTTAGGTAACAACTGGTACCTGCACGAAAGTTCTAGAGAACGCTAGAACGCGCTAGGTTTGAGCTACGCAGCCTATATAAACAGGAGTACGAGAGTGAGTGAGGGAGTCACTGTAGATTATACTGTGACAGTGTTGAACTGCGAATATAGTGCGAAATAAGTTGACATAAATATAGAAATAAATAAATAGACATACTTGGAAATAAATAGTCATTGTATACTGCAGGTGTTATAAATAAATATTAGTGTAGTTAATTGTATATAGTTAATAATTACGAATTATTGTATATAGTTGTTTGTTTTGCTTTGTAATTACTGTTTAGTTATCGTTTAATTGTGTTGATTGTTAGAACTGACTTTTCGTTGTTGCGTTCATTATTGTTGTGTTTTTAATTATTGTAAATAAATATTTATTCCTCCAACTCAGAAAACAGTTTTGTAAAATTAAGTTATACCACTAAAATGACACGACATTAATGGGAAATGAAATAGTTTGTACTTTGTACCTACCACAAGTGCTGCTTCTCGTGAATAATTGAAGGAACTACTCTCAGGAAAATGGCTCATTAACAAGTGATCGACAAAGGCCGAAGCCGTTTCTGCAGACGATGCAATGTCTGCGCGCCAGTTCATTACTTAGACACCAGCATAATGACGTAATATACGATAATATAGCCATTGTCCAATTACATTAATGTATATTAGTGATGCGCGATACGAGATGTTTTAGTCAATTGTCTCGATTGTTCAAACATCTCGATGACTGTCAATGGTTGTCACTTGGAGTCGATTATTGTTGTGTCATAGTTCACCGAGACCAAGTCGCATAGTACTCAATCGTACACTATCAAGAGCCGTATAATATACAATCGTTCATCATTCAACAACTGTGGTCAAGTCGATGGTCGATTGTGCAGTAATCGCGGAAATATGAATTCAATAGTGAAGATATCACAGAGTATCTAACCGGACTGAACAGTGTGAGCAATGAACAATCAACGAGTCGCGTGAACGTCAGTCGACTAGCATATAACCTTGAATCGCGATTATATGTATTCTTATTCGCTGCTATTGCTATAACCTATGTGACAAATAATCGACATGAACAATTTCGATTGTAAAATCAAACTCCGAGTCGATTGTGGACTCGATTGTTATTATGAACGATTACAATTGTTTCGATTGTAAAAACATCTCGTATCCGCCCATCACTAAATTGTATATTCTCTTGGCCAGTGTTCAACTCTCCTCGAACGATATGCGCCATTACACTGTAAAAAATGGATGTAAAAATACTTTGAAAGTTAAGGTAGAATTCGCTCGATTTTCTAAGTGATTTTACATTATTATTTATTTTTACACAGAAAACTTCATAAAAACTTGGACTTTTACTGTAAAGTTAAACAAATTGGTGATTTTTACATAAAGTAAATTAAAATTACATAATTTGTGTAATATTCCAATAAAGTGTGTAAAAATTACAAAATAAAATGTATAGTTACATATATAAAATGGATGAATACAAAACAAATTAATGTAAAATTAGTAACCACGCATGCGCAGTGTGTTTTTATGGAATTTACGCGACGTGGCGATACCTGTTTGCGACGCCTTTGTCTCTTTGTGTGCCTATTACCAGATTAATCGCTGGCTACAAATGGACCATCGATAATCTATGTAATCGGCCTTCTCATTTCTTACAGTGTATCGTGACATCAGATCACACGACCACTGCCGCGCATCGTCGTGTCTGTCTGTCTGTCTACCTCTACACTTTACCGTATGCTCCGACGACACAATGAGCTTTGCCCCACTCCCTCTCCTCCCTCGTCCCTGTCGCTTCGACGGCGCGTCTTGTTTATTATGTCATTATAGACTTCCACCACAGAATATACCTTACACTGTTATAAACACGTTAGGCTTGTACGTAGGTTTGAGCGCAACGAATCGAGTCCATATACGATGTCCGGCTAGCATGCTCACAAAATTGTCATTTGAACGGATAATTTTTTATGAATTAACACTCGCATGTGGTGAAAATCTATTGATTCCTAAACATATAAGGAGAATTTATATTAGAAATCGTGTCCATCGTGATTATAATAAAATTAAGCAAAATCGCAGGATAGTGGACGTAATAAGTGCTATGTGGGACAAACAAAACAGTTATTAAAAAATAGAATTTATCAGCACAAAATGGACTGTAGAAACATAAACTTATTAAGTGATAATAAGACGGCGTTGTCATCTCACCATTTCGACACTGGGCATAAATTTCTTTTCAATGAAGTTCAAATATTAGATAAAGAGTCAAATTGGAAGAAACGCAATATCAGTGAAATGTTTTTTATTAGAAAAAACAATTCAATCAATTATAGAACAGACACTCAAAATTTAAGTAGTTAGTACAATTATATTATGAAATTATGATAACATTTGTATTATTATTATTATTGATTGTTAAAAATTTATAGTCAACATAAATTGTTACCATGTTACCATGTTTTTGTCTTATGTACCCTATCTTATGTTAATTGCTATGGTTAGTTATAATTAATATTAATTTTCATAAATATTGTTATTTTTATGTACCTATGTACCTACTTGAAAAAGTCTAAATCTATAGACGAAACGTCGTACATTTAATTTAATAAATCAAATTATTTTGTCCACTATCCTGCGATTTTGCTTAATTTTAATATAAGGAGAATGTTAGATTAGCAATCATGTCACGGTTGAGTAAATGTAAGCTCATTCCGCCGCGAAAGTGGAAAGGTTCAGGTTAGAGTCCTGACTGTGACTATGGTTGGTAAAATAATTTTTTCCGGTATGTTTCGAATCAATTATATTATAATTGACTGCTTTCCAACGAAAAATTTTCATTAGTATTGTATTTTCGCATTTTTGTGCATATTTTGTACCTGCCGTATGACTTAAGTAGGTACCTATCGTATGAGGACTTTCTGTATTAATTATCAATTAAATTTTGAAAAATGAATTTGGAACACGGAAGTCATGTATGATTCTCCAAATATTTTAAATTTAATTATTAAAATTCTATTCATATAATTTCATCTCATATTTTTTTTATCTTTTATATAATGTTTTCAAATAACATATTTTCTTTGACAAATATTTTACTACGTTATATAAATTTGTAAATTGAATATATCTTTTAGCTGCGCTGTTTATTAAATTATGTACATTTCTATAAGAAAAAAACATCTCAAGCAGAAAATCAATTTAGAATACAAATATTTTGAAAATTACCTACCTAAAAAGACTTTTCCCCCATCTTTTGTTTCCAGCCGTATACCAATTTAATGAACACATACAATTGAGACTTCAGATATTATATAAGGGGGATTTTTTTTAAATATCAGCGTATTTTTACCTGGAAAAAACTTCAAATACAATTTTTTTTTCCTCATTCCGTAAGGAAATGGAAATATAGTATCCGAGATAAGGATTTTGATTGCATTACTGCCCTCAAAACGTAAAGAAAAATGGTTTTCCACATGACGTATATGTACGTGCGTATCGGTGTGTATGTCTGTCTGTCTGTCGTCGTGTGTCTGTGGAATTTTAATTCGTTCGCAATTTTAATGATTTTTTTAAATGTTTGTCTCAGTAAGGACCAGGTCTGTTAATTTTGATGCCCACAGGACATACGCATCACTTGTGAGCATTGCTCTCGAAATGTACAAGCAATAATAAAAGTGTGGTTGTTTTTAGGCTTACGTACCTCAGAATGAAAAAACGGAACCCTTTTAAGATCACTCTCGTGTCTATCTGCCTGTCTGTCTGTCTGTCTGTCTGTCTGTCTGTCTGTCCAATCCCCCTCCCCCTTATCTCCGAAACTACTGAGCCTAAAATTTTGAAAAAAATAGGGAATATAGGGCCTCACGCATAGTTTACAGGAAAACCTAAACGAAAATATTAAGTCTCTATATTCTCACGGGAAACGGAAAATTAGGCATTAGGTTTTCATCTGGATAATGATTACTTATATCCGAAGTATAATTAGCAAAACTACAATGTTTTGTTGGCATTGTGGTTATTTAAAAACATTTTTTTATTTGTTTAATAATTTTAAACAATTTACTTATACCACTAAAATGACACGACGCAAATGGAGAATAAATAATGTCTGTACCCCCCACAAGTGCTGCCTCTCGTGGATAATTGAATGGACTACTCTCAGGACAATGGCTCATTGAATAAAATAAAATTCTTCTTTCTTTTCCTTCATAAAATAAATAAGGTAAATTGTGTCATCAATTATTTTATAAGATAATAAAAGCAACAGCGCTCATATTTTTAAGTTATTTTATCATTGGTCGTTAATATTAATTGGGTTTTGTAAGAAATGGTAATTGTAGTTAGTAGGTATATAGAACATAGGTGTACCATATTTTCCCGATTATAAGTATTGTAGCAAACCCCAAGATGTTACGCCGCTGACTACAATAGAAGCGGCGAGAATGAAAGGTCACAGTGGTGAGGCGTGGAATGATATCGAAGATACTAGTAACCGCCGGAATATTCTGGAAAGCGCGCGAGCGTGCTGGGCCAAGCTGCTCGAACTATATAAGCGAAGTGCGAGGGGTCAGGCAGTCAGTCGTGAATCAGTGTCGAGTTGAATTGCGAACATAAATACAGTATATAAATAGTTATTGTTCAGTGTTATTAAAGTGCTTCACTTTGTTTAAGAATTACTGTTCGTTATTATTATCGTGTTGATTGTTAGAATTTACTTTTTGTTGTTGCATTTTATTGTTATCTATTTTTGTTAACATTTAATTCTTGTAAATAAATATTTATTCCGCCAACACGAAAAACAGTTTTGTTACAGTATTAAGGCGACTCTCCCCATCTTAACGATTGAACGAATTGAGATAAAGAGTTCGAACAAAATCGAGGTAAAATCTTATCACATAAAGTATAAACTATCTCTTGAAGGTTTTTAGAAATTCAAAGATAGCGCCAGGGGCACTTTCAACTCTAAATTTTTAGTTAGAAAGGGGGCTACTTTCCACTTTGGAAGCTTCGACTTGCCTGCAGTTTATTCTGTTTTGAATCTATTCATAACTAGAAGCGGACAATTGATTTTTTTAAACGAGTGTAGAGAGAATTGAAGTACCTTTCAGATGAGGTGCAATATGATCCCCCTTGCTATCTAAAAATGTTGAGTTGATAGTGTCCCTGGTGCCGTCTTTGAATTTCCAAAAACAAATTTATCTTCAAAAGATGCTATAAAAAAAGTGGTGGAACCTTTGGTGTAACGATACGAAATGTTATAATTAGGTACCACAAAACACTAAACCATAATAAACACTCTCGACGTACGTTTCGCCAACCAAGTTGGTATCATCAGGAGATGATTAAAAGTTTTAATCATCTCCTGATGATGCCAACTTGGTTGGCGAAACGTACGTCGAGAGTGTTTATTATGGTTTGGTATTTTGTGGTAATTATAACATTTCGGTTCAAACGATGGTTTATGTGATAAGATTTAACCTCGATTTTGTCCGAATAGTGTATTAATTAGTTCGTCCAGTCTGATTTTTTGTTACATCCTGTGTATAAACAATAAAACGTTATGAAAATCTCTATAACTTGTGCAAACAAATGAATGCAGAAACAAAAGTGCACCACTCGACAGTTGACAATGTAATAGCTATCATTACATGGTTCATTTACTTACTACGAGTCGCCGCCGTTCTCTTTCACTCCAGTACTAGCTACATTAAAGCCAATATTAAGTAATCACCGACTGTTCGTTATCCAGTTCCGGCACAAGAAAATATGATAAAAGATCGTAAGTCGTAAGACGTGCACTGTAAAAAATGGATGTAAAAATATTTTGAAAGTTAAGGTAGAATTTGCTCGATTTTCTAAGTGATTTTACATTATTATTTATTTTTACACAGAAAAGTTCATAAAAACTTGGACTTTTACTGTAAAGTTAAACAAATTTGTGATTTTTACATAAAATAAATTAAAATTACGTAATTTGGGTAATATTCCAATAAAATGTATAAAAATTACAAAATAAAATGTATAGTTACATATATAAAATGGATGAATACAAAACAAATTAATGTAAAATTAGTAACCACGCATGAGCAATGTGTTTTATGGAATCTACGCGATGTGCAGACGATACCTGTTTGCGACGCCATTATCTCTTTGTGTGCCTATTATCAGATTAATCGCTGGCTACAAATGGACCATCGATAATCTATGTAATTGACCTTCTCATTTCTTACAGTATGTAAACATTTAAGCTCGTGTCTCCCGCCAAAAAAATTTTACTAATCTCAGAAAACTGATGTGACGAAAAACCGAACGGATATACGTCATGCGCAGCAAAGCCAGTGCGCACGTCTGCTATTCCACTGAACTGTAGTACGTACATACACAAAATATATTTAAAAATTTGAAAACTATAAACCTATACGAAGTGATTTTTCAACATTGAAAGAAATATTTACTTTATGCCGCCCCTGTAATCAATTATGTGTTTTCATCATTCTTTTCATGTCCTTTGTATGTAGGGATGACGACGCATACTGAGGAACCCGAGTAAAATCGAGTACCTGACTTAGAATCGATAATTCGCTTTTTACAGTACGGTTGCAGTTTGTTTTTATTGGTACCTGCTTATAATAATTAAAAAAAAGAGAACCTCCTTCAAAGCCACTTAAAAGAAAAAATTTTTTAAATCTAGACTTATTGCTGAAAGTCGTATCACAAACCCAGCATAAACAATAGGGTGGGTCAAAAAAATCAATTATTTTTTTTTACAAGTGACACGGAAAAATAGGTTGCTAGACATCTTAAAAAAATTCTCACCAAATATGAACGCTTTATTTTAATAGGAAGATCCTCCGCATCACAGTTTTTTATTTTTTTCTCAGTCCAATAGAAAAAAATTCATACCTCATAATTGATTGTACAGAAAAATGTTTTAAGAGAATTTTGTAAGAAATTTAATGCTCTACAAAAAAGGTATCTTATATTTTTTCCGCAAACCTCACCATTTGAAAGATATTGAAGATTTATAATAGTCATTTATTGTCGAGTTATAAAATTCATAAACAAAAATGAAATTTGTCTTAAAATAATCAAACATAAATCTTCAATATCTTTCAAATGGTGAGGTTTGCGGAAAAAATATGAGGTACCTTTTTTGTAGAGCATTAAATTTCCTACAAAATTCTCATAAAATATTTTTCTGTACAATCAATTAATGATGAGGTATGAATTTTTTTCTATTGGACTGAGAAAAAAATAAAAAACTGTGATGCGGAGGATCTTCCTATTAAAATTAAGATCTCATATTTAAGGTGTCTAGCAACCCATTTTTCCGTGTCACTTGTAAAAAAAAATAATTGATTTTTTTGACCCACCCTAATAAACAACGCTGGGTTGACAGATAAAAACCAAATAGCTCGGGTACATGATTTGAAAAATTTAACGGGTTTCGTCATTCCCTATTTACAAGTCATCAACGGAACATGCGGTCGGATTAAAATCTGCTACTTTGTGGTTTTTTCTTTTAAAAAAAGTAGGAATCTCAATGTTTCTCAAAGTTTTGCTTTACAAATTATTTGTACTTGTAATAACACATGTAATACTTGCGTCGTTTTTTTAGTAGAAGATTAAAATCTGTTTGTTTGCCCTTTTTCGTCGGAGAGAATAAAAAAGACTTAAGAGTATTCTCTACCGGAACTTACCCCCTGCACTCTTCATGTCAAATCCTTTCCCCTCGCCTTAAAACAGTTACAGCTCTCCCGACGCTAGTTTGAAAAATAAAGGATTCAGGTAAACGCAAAATGTTTTGTTTATTAAATACAACGAGGTTATTTTTTTGCTGGAATTGTATTCTTTAGGATATTTACTAACACTTTTATTAAGGGTTCTCCATACCTAAACCTAATATTTTAATAAGAAAATATTAAGTTTAGGTATGGTAAACCCTTAATAAAAGTGTTAGTAAATATCTTAAAGAATACAATTCCAGCAAAAAATACCCTCGTTATATTTAACAATCAAAAGTTACACGTGATTGAAGTTAGGTAAAAGAAGTACATTATTTTAAACACCCTGTATAATAAATTCATTTTTTTAAAACAGACATTGATTTATCCATCCATTATCTAGTGATCCTCAAAATTTCAGTTTGATAAAGGTTTCTGTTTTGGCTATGTCGAATTTTAGGTGAAGGTCTGTACGTGTCAAAAATTTCTAAAAAACTTGAATAACTCAAAAATTACTGAATTTTCGAGCATGGCTGCCCTTACAATTTCTATTCACATTTAGGTGCAGAATTGAAAAAACAAATAAAAGCAGGGTACGCTAGGTTAAAAAAAACATAACTTTGATCTGCCACGCTTAAATGGAACAGGCTGTATAATTGAAAATATTTTAGGTTATACACCATTAAAATTTATACAACTTTTATATTTCAACTTTTTTTCTATCTTCACCCAAAATCAATATATCGACCGACAACGCAAATCTTGGACACCCTGTATAATAGGTACGTTTGGAATCACATCTAAAGAAGTTTCACTTCCAAAACACGCAAGAAAATGAAATAAGAGACTTCCCGTGACTATTTTATTAACTTCCCATTGGAAGTTATTGTAATGGGTCCAAAAATCGAAATCAAAATGTATAACAAATTTTTATGTTTCAACTGTATCACTACACTATTTTTACACTATTTTTAGAAAGATGTCTGTATGTATGTGTATGTGTGTGTGTGTACGTATGTACGTACGTACGTATATGTGACCATTTCTTTCTAAGACGAAATCTCGAGAATGAAAAATGATATCGACTACGTTAGGGTGCCAATCGACGCGTATTAACGTAAATCTGATCTGAAAGAAATCTTTTCAAAATCGGTTCAGCCGTTCTTTTTTTTTAACCAAATAGACTCCAAAAAAGTAGATTTTACACAATATATCGCGAATAAAAAATTATATCGACTTCGTAAGGGTGTCAATCGAGGCGTGTTAATGTCATTTTGATCCGACATAAATTTTATAAAAATCGGTTCAGCCGTTTTTTTTTTAATTATTATTGTTAAAAATAAATAATAATTATGTTTTAAAGATTAAAATGATTACTTTTCTGTGTAATATCTAATTTAATTGTTATTATTAAATATTTATCAAACTGGGAAGTTCGTCGTGTGGACCTCAAGGGTCGCACTTTAGTCCTAACAAACGACCCACCTCACGGCTTGTATAATACTGGTATTGATTTTTATTTGCAAAGGTGTATAACGTATATTGTAGACGATGTGCTTATTCAATTGCATTTTTCAAATTGAAGTTTTTCGTTATAATTGTTGCGGAAAATCCAGTAGCAGCATCACAATACACCGTTTCGACTCGCGTTTCAATATGATTAGTTTTTTCTATTTTCATTTTGTGCTGAATCATAAAAATGTATAATAAAAATCTCTAGGTACGTACCTACATCCAAGACTGCGGAGGTTTCCAAACATTCAAATACACAGTTTAATTCAATACATATACTAGCTTTTACCCGCGACTGCTCGCGTTGATGTCGATTTTTTTGCGTACTGCTCAGGCCCTTTTATAGACCGAGAGCTAGTGACAATTTTTTGGTGTTATTTATTCAAGGCTTTATTTTTGTGAAGAGGTTGAGGGAGGCAAGAGGACAGAGTGGTGTAACAGTTAGCGTAGCGGCCTTTGGATCACACTGTCGTGGGTTCGAATCTCACCTCCGCTCATGGATGTTTTGTGATGTCATTTAGTTTTAAGTGAGTTGTTATTTGATGTAAACTTAAGACGCTAATGATCTAAGTTGTCGACGCGTCTATAATTTACAATAAAAATAAATAAATTGAGGGAGGCATATTGAAGTGCCCTGAGTAAGGGATTTTGCTAGATAGCGGTATGGGAGGGTTGCAGACCGCCCCTAACATGTAACAAAAAAATGGTCAGAATTGCTTCAAGGCTGAAATTGTTTGTATATAGCTTTTCGGTGACCGAATAATGCCATTATAATATTCGCAGATCGATTGGTCAGTATTGAAGGGGTGGCAGATCACCCTAAACGTTTCATGTACCCGACGAAATTTATATTATTAGTTCAAGGTTCAAATTTTAATATGTTGTTACGGCGACTGTTCTAAGCATATATTTCAATTTGCAGAACAAAATGTCGGTATTAACCCGGCCCTCTCTTAGTGGGAAACTTGCTCGCCTAAGATGTTTATATCGTTCTGCAAGGGAATTAATACCGACATTCTGTTCTGCAAATTGAAATATATGCTTGAAACAGTCGCCGTAACAACATATTAAAATTTGAACCTTGAACTAATAATATAAATTTCGCCGGGTACATGACACGTTTAAGGTGATCTGCCACCCCTTCAATACTGACCAATCGATCTGCAAATATTATAATGGCATTATTCGGTCACCGACAAGCTATATACAAACAATTTCAGTCTTGAAGCAATTCTGATCATTTTTTTGTTACATGTTAGGGGCGGTCTGCGCTATCTAGCAAAATCCCTTACTCAGGGCACTTTAATATGCCTCCCTCAACATCTTCACAAAAATATGGACTTGAAAAAATAACACCAAAAAATTGTCACTAGCTCTCGGTCTATTAGTAAAACCGTAGTGATATGTAGTATAATAGTATATTGTGTAATTAGTGAGCTTTAAATACATCTTTATGCGTCAGGCGCGATGTTTTTAGCACGAGCAGTAGGCAAGCTCACACGAGCCGCATACATGTGCTGAAAACATTCGTCTGATCACTGGGATCCATCATCAAATGAATGAAGAACGTCTGGTTGAATAAGATGGGACAATGTACATAACATAATATGTAGAATGTACATTATGTACAAGTGAACTAGTATATCGTCTCCCCGCTCCACACACAACATGTCTAGTCTGCAGTTTTGCATATTCAGAAGATATTGTGTTATTTTTTTATAACTTGCCTGGTAATTTTATACACAAGAACATGTTCGAGACGTTTTTCGTTGAAAAATTGATATTATTGCTTTCGCAATAAATTCAATTAGTGCATTTCTTTACTGCTGTCTTCACAGAATAGTGAATACCAACCTATTTATATTGTTACAAAACTGTTTTCTGAGTTGGCGGACTAAATATTTATTTACAATAATTAAAAAATACAATAACAATAAATGCAACAACGAAAAGTCAATTCTAACAATAAAAAAACTTAAACGGTAATTATTGAACTAAACGAGCCACTTAAATAACACTTAACAAATAACTATATATACAAGGATTATTTATTTGTAATTATTTATGTCACTGTATTTATATCAGATTTATTTCGCTGTTCAACACTGTCACAGTACAATCTACACTGACTGATTCCCGTTGACTGATTAATATTTATATCACTGATCCGCTTGATGGCACGACTCACCATTCACTGATTGCCCCAACACGACACACTCGCCGTTTATATACCTGCGTACGGTGTACGCTCAGTGCGTCCTCGTATTCTCTAGCATTGTCTAGAATCTTCGATACCACTCCACGTTTTACTACTGTGACCTTTCTTTCTAGTGGTTTCTATTGGAGGCAGTGGCGTAACATCTTGGGGTTTGCTACAGTATGATTATATACCTAAAATGATTTTTTTTTGTTTCAGCTCAACAGCCACCAAAATGCAACCCTATGTTTTCACGTTGGTCGCCATGTTCTTCACCTTGCGGAGCTGGTCTTTCGCATCGGGAATCGAACTTGAACGCCTTGTGCGAGAGCGCCACCGAAAATCGTCTGTGTCAAGAAAGACGCTGTGACGACTTTCCAATGTCGTCATTGCCGTCGCACAGCAGACTTCATCACGTACGAGTAAGTTTACGTTTCAGTCTTATTATACTGGGTATCACAGTCCTTTTCGATAACAGTAACATACTTTTCCAGTTGTCTATAATTATACAAGCGACTGGGCCCTGCAGTCAGGGTCCATTCTGATTGGTCGAATACCCCATCTTGATGTCGTTTGACACACAAACACACACCTAAACGAACATAATAACTATAACTAGTGAACTCTGTTTACTCTAATATAGATAGTTGATAGCGATTAAAAAATGGGTTTTGTATGTGGAGAATGTTCAAACACATATTCTTCAAGACAGACCTTAATGTTCTCAAAATTAGAATGAAAACTTCAGATAAGGCTTGTAATCTAATTCTTTCTATAAAAGTCGATCAATTTTTTGACATTTCAAAATAAAACTTAATTAAAATTTATTTTTCTATTCCAATTTCTCAAGAACACTGTTATTGTATAAATTTTGGACATCCATAATATCTCAAATATTTAGTAATATTAAATTATGTTTTATTTTGAAATGTCAAAAAATTTATCGACTTTTATAGAAAGAATTAGATTACAAGCCTTATCTGAAGTTTTCATTCTAATTTTGTGAACATTAATGCCTGTCTTGAAGAATATGTGTTTGAACGTTCTCCACATACAAAACCCATTTTTTAATCGCTATCAACTATCCATATTAGTATACAGAGTTCACTAGTTAGTTTTTGGGTTAGTTTAGGTGTGAGTGTGTCTCAAACGATATCAAGATGAGGTATTCGACCAATCAGACCGGACCCTGTATGCAGGGCCTAATCGCTTGTTATAATTATAGGTAATAAAATAAATTAAATTCTATATAGAATAGCAAGATTGTTTGCTTGGGGCGATAAAAATACAGAGCCGGTCCTGCATATATAAACAGTGCGTTCAATTTTAACCCTTATTATTATTTACTGAAAGCTGGCGTACACACACACAAAACTTCAAACTTTCTCATACGTGAATTTGAAGTTTATGTATACAAAATTAGTTTAACCTCTTAATAATTTATATAATTAATTAATTTCAACGTGCTTTGTAAACAAATAGATACCTCCATCATCGACGAATCGATATAAAATATTTATAGTTATACTAGCGGCCCGGTCCGGCTTCGACCAGGTGCTATGAATTTATGATTTATTATCCCCCTCTCGCGAGATATTCTCCCCCTGCGAAGCGAAGCCGGGGCTGTCTACGACATTTATTTTATACATTTTTTCTCTAAACTGAATAATTTCGATGCAGCAGCCGAGCGAAGTCAAGTATTATTGAAAAAATTATGATTTTAAGCATGTATTTCAATTTGCAGAACAAAATGTCGGTTTTAAACCCCTTTGCAGAACGATATAAACACCTAGCCGAGGAAGTTTCCCTGTAAGAGAGGGGATTAATACCGGCATTTTGTTCTGCAAATTGAAATATATGCTTAAAACAGTCGCCGTAACAACATATTAAAATTTGAACCTTGAACTAATAATATAAATTTCGTCGGGTACATGACACGTTTAGGGTGATCTCCCACCCCTTTAATACTGACCAATGGATCTGCAAATATTATAATGGCATTATTGGGTCACCGACAAGCTATACAAACAATTTCAACCTTGAAGCAATAATAATTGTGACAACTTTTTTTGTTACATGTTGGAGCGGTCTGCATCCCTCCCATACCGCTATCTAGCAAAATTCCTTACTCAGGGCACTTTAATATGCCTCCCTCAACATCTTCACAAAAATAAGGCCTTGAATAAATAACACCAACACCATTTTGTTCTGCAAATTGAAATATATGCTTAAAACAGTCGCCGTAACAACATAATAAAATTGGAACCTTGAACTAATAATATAAATTTCGTCGGGTAAATGACACATTTAAGGTGATCCGCCACCCCTTTAATACTGACCAATCGATCCGCAAATATTATAATGGCGTTATCGGGTCACCAACAAGCTATACAAATAATTTCAGCCTTGAAGCAATAATAATTGTGACCATTTTTTTGTTACATGTTGGAGGCGGTCTGCATCCCTACCATACCGCTATCTAGAAAAATCCTTTATTCAGGGCACTCTAATATGCCTCCCTCAACATCAAAAAAATTGTCACTAGCTCTCGGTCTATTACTGTACCTCTTATAGTTTAACCAGCGTTATATATACTAAACCCAAATAACCCCGACTGTTGGACGTTGCTGGAAGAAAAAAAAAATTTGATACGAAGTTCAGATAACCTTGGCAGTTATCGCTAAAAATATATAATGTAATTTTCTTTTTTATACGATAAGTTTTCATATTATTTTTCTAAACGATCAACAGAAAAGTCGCAAAAAGATCCTATATACCTATATAAAAGAATTGAAAATATTTTCGCATTTATCGTGTAGTTGTTTCATATTATCTTTTTTATTTTCTATATGTACAGTATTTGCTTTGGTAGACATTTGTATTTTTTTTTTATGTTGTGTGTATATACAATATGTTGCTTAATATTTGGGACATACAGAATTAGCATGTAAAATAAGCATTACAAATATTGACTCTCCTGCGATATTTGAAATCAAAACGATGAAGAAACAATTTGTTTAGAATTTTAAAATTAATTTAATGGCGTAATTACATTTTCAAATTTTGTAACAGTTCTCTTTCAAAATAATAAAAAACGTTAGGAAAGTCGATTTATTTTTTTTTTTTTTGTAAAGAAAGCAGTTATGAAGTTTGAAAATGTATAAATACAATTTAAAATAATTACTTTTTTACCGTTCTGCTCTAAAATCTACAGGAAAACCAATATTTATTGCTAGTTCAAACACAGCTGAATCCGCGCGGATGCAAACCGCGCGGAACATATTTACATTAGGCTACATACGCACAGCGGCTACCCGCAATGCGGCCTGCCGTCCAGCTGGCGCAAGCAACAAAACATATATCCGCGTACTTTAATTCGCACTGTGATGCGGTTGCACGTAAACCGGTACGGTCGCTTGGAGAGCCCCTTCTCCGGTCAACCGCACGGTTGCAGAGTAAGCATATTCGTTTATATATGCCCGCGCGGATCGTCGATCCTACGGGCTGCCACCACTCGACTTCCGGAAAATAGAACCGTGCGGCGCCCGCGGGGTCCTATATTACTATGATGGCGTGCCGTGACGGTGTTCAGTTGCTTTGCGGAGGCCGCGCGTTTCGGACGAGTGAATTTATTTATTTATTTATTGTAAATTATAGACGCGTCGACAACTTAAGTCATTAGCGTCTTGTCGGACGAGTGAACAAATACAAACACATCATGCCTGCGCGGATCGTTAATCCCACGGGCTGCCACCACTCGACCTCCGGGAAATAAAACCGTTCGGCGCCCGCGCGGTCCTATAATATTATGGCGTGCCGTGACGACGTTTAGTTGCTTTGCGGAGGCCGCGCGTTTCGGACGAGTGAACAAATACAAACACATCGCATTTTCGACTTCCATCTTTATAAAATTAGGTGTATATAACCTCGCCCTCTTCTGCATATCCGCTGTACGCTCACCGCGCGGATGTCTAAACACAGTATATTTTTCCGCCGCGTCTGGACTAGCCCTTAGGACTGTTTAGTTTTACATGATAATGGCTGTGTTCATAATATTAAGCAACACGGCGTATAAATTTGTAATGTCTGACAGATATTTCCTTTTATTTTCACATTTATTTCGCATTACATTTATTTTTTCGTTAGATGTTGACTGTTTCACCTAATTGGATATAAATTCTTACATGAACCGGGAAACTGCAACTATGACCTGTTGCGTAACATTTTCAATTCTTATTTACAGTCCAATGGACAATTAACACACTCTGTTAAATTACGTCACACAAGTGTGCTAAAATAAGCTAATTACCTTGTAAACCGACGACCAGTGGCAGTCGGCACAGTCAGGGATCACGGATACAGGTTTTTACTTCCCACCTCTACTATGGTAGGGAAGTAATGGATTTAGTCCGAAAAAAATATTTCGAGATTTTAACAGATTTTCACGTTTTGAGACCCTAGCAATCGTTTAAGATCATTTTCAGACTGATGTCTGTATGTGTGTGTGTGTGTGTGTGTGTGTGTATGTGTGTGTGTATGTGGTCAATTTTTCGCCTTCGATATCTCAAGAACGGAACAACATACGGGCATGCCGATTGTTCTATTGTGTTTATCAGTCTTTAACTTAGATCTGATTAGATTTTGAGTCAAATCGGTTCAGTGGATCCTGAGATATTCAAAAAAACGTTCTCAATGTCACGTATTAACATAGGTAAAAAAATATATAAATGAATTCTAGATGTTATAATATGAAAAAAATGTAGATATTTTTTTTCTCTAAAATGTATAGTTTTCGAGAAAAAAAATATTTTACTAAAAAAAGAAAATTGTACGTAAATCAAGGTAACCATGATTTTTGCTATATTAAGCTAGCCATCAGTAGATCACCAAACAAAAAAGAGGGCCATGCTTTTTTCAAAGAATAAAAATTAAATTGTGTTTTAAAGACCACCAACAGCTAAGGTTATTTGGGCCTAGTCAAAGAATAAAAAAACGAGTGTTTATTTTTTGAAAATATTTACTAGGTGGGAAGTATAGGACTGGTCATCAGTCGAATTTTTATTTGAGGGGTCACTACATTTTTAACACGCTTATATTAGCTTCACCTGTATGTTTGCGGGCTTGTCAGTTTGTAACCGACTTCTTTGAACTTGATTTTGACCAACTTTGAACGGTCAGATTTAGTTTAAACTTTGCACACTTATCAAGGACCGACGACAATACAATAATTCCATAAGTTTGTCCCATTATCCTGACCAGGATCTCCAGGACTAAAAAAAAAAAAAAAAGAAAAAAACTTCAGATTGAACTGAAACTTTGCACACTTATCAAGGACCGATTACAATACAATAATTCCATAAGTTTGTCCCATTATCCTAACCAGGATCTCCAGGACTAAAAAACAAAAATAAATTATAATTTAAAAAAACTAAAAAACACGCTTTAATGAACTAAAAAGTAAAAAATAATTAATTTTATTGTAAAAAAGCGTGGGGTGCTTTGTATCATATTTTCATACTACCCCACGCTTTTTTACAGTAAAATTAATTATTTTTTACTTTTTAGTTCATTAAAGCGTGTTTTTTAGTTTTTTTAAATTATAATTTATTTTTTTGTAATGTACCTATAATAAAAATATATGCCTCAAAGATAGATCTACACAATTTAGATATAATTTTCTTTAATTTATATTTATAATAATTCTTTCATAATATATAATTTTCTTTAATTAAAATACATTGTAAGGGCAAAGACAGACACGGCGCTTTTAACCGAAGCGTTTACCGAGTCGGTTTCCAAGTCGACAGGTCGTTTAATATTATAGCATAATTGTGTAAAACACACACAGCTGTGCCGTTCGGTGCGTTTCGTGCGGCGGTTTTGAAACAGCTATGTCTGTTTTACATTATTATGCTATATTAAACGACTAATTTACTTGGAAACCGACTCGGTAATCGTTTCGGTTAAAACCACCGTGTCTGTCTTTATCCTGAATTGCACGTAATTTCTGTATACAGTGTGTTCACAAACTCATTCTCAACATGAGGATCTCCGTTAGGTATTATGACAAATATAGGTAGAGATTTTTCAAAAATTGACATATTTCAAACAGGGCCGGCGTTAGGGGGGGGGGGTAAGCGGGGCAAAAGAACCCCGGGTCCGGTCCGCCAGCTCGGGCCTTACACATATAGTGAGCATTAAAATATTTTCCCAACAAAAAAGACGATATTTGATTTTTTGCATTAAAATTTTCTATTTCCAATGAAGAAAACAAATTTTGGAGGGGACAGGGGCCTGAGAACGCTTACCCGGGACCCGAAAATCCTAGTGCCAACCCTGATTTCAAAAATCCAAATACACCACGAAATTGGTATTAAAAAACTGCCTTAAGAAAGTGCAAACTAAATTTGACTATCTGTTAAAATAAATAAGCAATCGGCAAAAATAAAAAATTCAAAAATTTACTTTTTTTTATTATAGCGCCAAAACTACGCAAAATACCTAAACTTTATTTATGTAATTTGACCTAAGGAATACTTCATCTCATTTAACCAAATCTCTATCTCATAATAATGGAGATCCCAATGTTGAGAATTTGTGAACACACTGTAGTTTCAAAATTTCGCACGAATTCGAAGAACATTATTAAAATATTTACAAGTTTGCCCACGAGTCTGGTCGCTAGTGGGCTGTCGCCCTAACCTATAATTACTTGCCACTTGATGCCAATTACGGAGAGCAATGTTGAAGTAAAAAAATCATAATAAATGATGTCCTCATTTCCCATATCTTTACAACTGGGTAAGCTTTTTATATTTGCTTATATTAATGTGAAGACAATAAAAGACATTATTTGTGCTTCCTTAGAAAAAGGCACTCGCTATGAATTATTAATTGCTTCATTTGGTTTGCTGAAAGACAGGGTGGGTTGTATTTGCCTGTGTTCCCATCTTCACAGTTCAAATAATCATATTAGTACAGCTATCCCGTGACGCCACTACTCGCTTGACATTTAGTCATTCTTACGTCATCAACTTTGGGGCCTACTATGGATGTATGTCGCTATGTTTAGCGACTCACGTGACTCGACTTCACAACAGGTGAAACAAAGATGAAGTATCCATATTTCATCTTTGTTTCACCTGTTGTGCTTTCTCTGCATGTGAGTTGGTTCTGTACTATAGCAGTGGTGTTGTTGTATCGACTCTCGCATGTAGTGGTTTTTCTGTGACAGAATGCTTTAAAGGGAAGATTTCGGTCGTTTGAAAATGTGTCACTGTGTGAGTAATTGTCAACTCAGTCCGCCGCGATTGTAGAAAGTTTAGGGTTAGAACCCCTACGGTGACATAGGTTTGAATTAATGAATTTAAAAAATATCGTATTTAAGAATTAAATAAGACGTTACGGGAAACGCGACCGATACTGAGTTTGGTAGTTGAAGTATCTAACAGGTAGCTGAATAAAAACCTAAAAATGGTGAAGCACCTGCAGGAGACATTGTACGAGACGCCGCGATACTGAAACGCACGCTGAAACTTGAAAATGAAATGGCGAGAGAGAAGGAGAGAGAAATCTATTTCTCGTCTCTCTTTAGGTTGGCAACGACGTGAGAGTTTAGGAACTCCACGTGCAGTAAAGGAAACATTTTACTTGTTCCAAAATTTATTCAGAACAGTCACCACTGGTGCAAGTTTAATAAAATTACAGTTCTAAGTTTATATTACATTGCATAGCACGCGTTAACAGAAACATTATTATATTAACGCGAGTGAAGCCGAATGTAAAGTATAGCCTATACTTTGGGTTGAGGAGTACTATATATACGTGTACAAAATTTCATCGAAATCGGAGTATGGGTTTAGAAGTTATGCCAGAACAAAAAAATCTGAAAATGATCAATTATGAGTTGGTACCATGCAAAATGACTAAAAAAATGTGTGCCGTCGTGGGACGCCTGGCAGATGTGAAACAATTTCATAATTTGAAACAGTGGTTACGTTCTGTTACTATCGCACAGTAATTATACCCCCCCCCCTCCCACTAGAAATTTATCAAAATAAAATATAGCATATATCACTCAAGGATAGTGTAGCTTACTATTAGTGAAAGAATTTTTAGAATCGGTTCAGTAGTTCCAGAGATAATAATTTATTATTTATTCCCCCCCCCCGCGAGAAATTCCCCTGCGAAGGTATTAAAACAGCTCGGAACGACGCGCCGCTTGATTAAATTCGCTCCAATGCACAGAGTGTGCCGACACACTAACACACACGTAAAGTAGTGTGTAGTTGAGTGGAAAGCGCGTCGGAAAGAGCCGACAAGACGCGAGGCTGGCCGGGGAGAATCCTAGGTTACTACCCGATTTTCACTAAACTGTTTGTTTAACGAAGGGAGCATTTTATTTTTCTTTTATGGGGCCTAGGAGTCGCAATTATTATATAAAAAGCACTGATCTAAAATACCAGGACATATTTCTGTTAATTTTACAAATAAGTATTTCTAGAGAAACTCTGGAGTAAAGAGTTAAACTGAAAACACCAGTGGTAGACATGTTCAAGGTCGAAGGTTGAAGAAGCCAAAAGTCAGGAGATGAACATTACAGTTTAATGCAGTCTCCCAACCTCAAGTCTCTGGGGCCACCGTCCTACTTTCACTTCGCTCCGCTAGGGGGCCCGTAGATGATTTATTACTTAATTATTCAAGCGTCTGAACCACGCTGCTGCTATATTTTTTCAACATTATACATACATTTAGAATTAACACATACAAACACTAATCCTGCATACTACACTGAAAATACAATTCATTGTTGTAGCCGTCTCTCAAATACACTCAATTTAAATGTCTTTAATTTCATCCCTTTCAACAATGTACATTTATAATAAAGGCTTAGGTACTGTTACAGTTGACTCGAAATTTAACTCTTTTATCGTCGCTTGCACCAACAGATGCTTTTATTAAGTTTAAACTGCGCTAAAAATAATTTGGGCCAGCTCATAAATACTACTTTTTGTATCTAAAACACGCGATTGAGCAACAGTAACGATTAATCAGTTACTCGAAATTCCTCGTTAGATCGTGCATTTGGCAACAGCATGGAGACACAATCGCACTTTCGCTCGATCTAGCGATCGATGCATTTGTTTTGCATTTGTTCTACAGAACAAAGGCCAATAAAATCTATAATAAAAAAAAATCTTAACACAAGTCACCACATATTTTTTCAAAACATCCTCTATAATATGTATACCTAGTATGTTTTTCTTTCAAATAATAAATACTAATTACGTAAGATTTCGTGTATTTAAAATGCTTTCTATATAGTAAAAATAAGAGTTTTGCACGAACGCATTTCATATGGCTTAATTAAATTATTTTATTTCTTTTTACTACCCGTTTGTTTGTTTAATAAAATGTATAATTAAATTTGAACTAATTCAGCGTAAGATAAACTGACTTTAAAATATAATTTAATTTTAGACACCCTGAAAAAAGGGAGAAAATCGAAGACTTTAAAATGTTATCATATTGTTACAAAACTGTTTTCTGAGTTGGCGGAATAAATATTTATTTACAATAATTATTTATAATAATTAAAAACACAACAATAACAATAAATACAACAACGGAAAGTCAGTTCTAACAATCAACCCAAGTAACAATCACTAAACAGTAATTAACACTTAATTATATACAATTAACTATATACACAAAGATTATTTATTTGTGATTATTTATGTCAGATTTATTTACTCAGTTACTTCAGTATTATTTATTTATATTCACTCCACTATTTATATCACTGTACTGACTGATTGACTGATTAATATTTATATCCACTTGACGGCACGAGTCACCATTGACTGCCTAATATTTATATCAGGCGCACATGATTACACGCCTCACCATGGACTACGTATTCGACAATACACTTGATTGCACGCCTCACCATGGATTGCGTATTCGACACTACACTGATTCCCGTTGACTGCTCTCCGGTGACTGACCTCCTGTTCGCTTCACTCACTCGTTTATATAGAGGCTGCGTGGCTTAAGCACAGCGCTTCTAGCGTTTTCCAGAATATTCCGGCAGGTACTCGTATCTTCGCGCGGTTACTAGTGTGACCTTTCTTTCTACTGCTTTCTATTGGAGGCAGTGGCGTAACATCTTGGGGTTTGCTACAATATTATTCTTTCATATTAGGCCAGGCGGACATGAATAATAAATCAATTGGTTCGAACTATCGGAATGATATAACGGTGTTAAATGAAAAATCGCGCATGAAATCTGCCGATTTTGTGTCTGTTCTTGCGCGCTTTTTCATATACCTAACACCGTTATTATTATCATCCGATAGATCGGTCGGCCGATTGATTTATCATTCATGCGCGTCTAGGCTTAAACATCGTTACTGAACCCCCCCTCCAATTTCTGCTGTCACAGAAGTGATGTATCGCGGAAGCTTCTGCTAATACAACCTTGGTCTAGTGTTAAAATGTTTTGAGGTTATGTGTAGCTGTCAGCGTACTCGAATCAATATTTACACAACTTTTAAGAGTATCAGGGACTGCGAAAAAGGAAGGGTTACGATTTTATTCTCTCAAGCATCAACCCCAATAACCGAGGAATAAAAAAAATCAATGTATAATTTCAAAATTTATATTTCGCGAAAATTCCAGCTCGTTAATAATTATGAAAAAGTTTTAGAAATGAAGCAGTAAATTTCAGTTTCATATTATAAAACAGTTGAAGGTTTTAAACGGTTGATTACGGAAACAAATGACGGTATTAACCTCATATAAATAATATTTTAACGTCTTTGTTATTAACTAATCGATATCCTGCTTTCAGTGCATAAAATTTGTACTTTACGGTGTCTAGACGTAGGTAGTATTTTATTTGTTAGGTCTTATAAATTTTATATTGTTTATTCCATTTGGTTATATTTGATTTAAATACGGCTATTAGAAAAGTTTCTCCCCATGAGCCAAGGGCTTGAGAATGGCCGAGCGTGTAGCAATGCTGTTGTTTACATGGCTCTGCTATGTTTCCTCTATTACAAGTCCTCAGTTCCCGGGTTCCAGCCCGAGAGCTGGTAAAAGTTTCAATTGGATTTCCATTTTATTATTAAAAAAAAAAATAATAAATTGAAAATATGAATCGGTGCTACGCCCAAATAACCTTAGCTGTTGGTGGTCTTTAAAACACAATTTAATTTTTTCCATGAGCCAAAATATGACACTTGATATGTTTGTTCGACTATTAAAAGACAAGAGTCACGCCATCACCTAATAAAAAAAAACACTTCAGAGTATCATCTATCGGAAGTTACCCCCTGCTCTTTTCATCTCAAATCCTTTCCTCTCGCCTAAAAACGGTTACCGCTCTTCCAACGCTATTTTTAAAGCTAAAGGATTTGGTAAACGCCAAATGAAGGATCGAAAATGACACTACAGATGCGACAGGCGAAAAATTGAAAAAAAAATCCTGGGAAAGCTCACAACTTTTTAAAAAATACGTTATATTTCACACGTAACCAAAACTTTTTTAAAAAATATTCGCCTGTAGGATCTGTAGTGTGATTCATTTGTCGTTTACCCGAACCCTCTAGCTTTAAAAGTAGCGTCGGGAGTGCGGTAACTATTTTTAAACGAGGCGAATGGATTTGAGATGAAGAGCGCAGGGGGTAACTTCCGGTAGAGAATAGTCTTCAGAACTGCCAGAACTTGCCAACAAACACACCTTTTAATGCTTATAAAAATCGGAATATGGGGTACCTACTCACAAAATCCAATCGAATAGTCAGTACTCGATCATTTAATCAAAAAAATACTCGAAAAATATCGGGTTGAATAATAAACATAAACAGCTAATATTTGAATCTTTAACTAGAAACATTTCCGAATTCAAAATATCGTAACAAGAATAGAGTGTCGAATAATTTTTACGACGCCTCTGGAAATATAAACGTTCGTATTTCCTTTGAATTTTAAAAAAAGATAACGCTTTGAAAACGTATACCATTAATTGATAAGAAAAATTAGAGATATATATATATATTTTTTTATTTATCGGTCACATCCTGCCATCATCCAGCTGTCACTAAAATAACAAAGATTATTTCTGTCAAGCCTTGTTCACATTAAACTCAACTCTAATCAACGCAATTGAAACATCCAAGTGCCGACAGCCAAGTGAATATACTAGTATTTCTTTAATCTGTGCCGGTAGCTTGATAGTCCTGGGACAAATATACAAAACTGCAAAACTATAATAATTGTTCAATCTAGATTCTAGGTTATGAGAAAATTTTCATCTTTTATATAAGGCTTAAATTGAAGATATAAGCTTTGTTCCAACCTCTCTGAGTACCGTAATATTACCGTCGGGCTCATGCGCAGTGGATAGAACGAGTTCCAACCGAACTTGTGATCGTTTGTGGACGATTCTTAAAGCGTTCCAACCGAATATGTGATAGTTTGTGAACGATTTCCGAACGACCATTTCGGTACATGCTCTAGACATGAAACCAAAATGAAACTGTAAAACTGACATGCGAATTAAGCACTTTGTTACGTTTGTCTCTGTTCAATACCAACTTGAGACAGTTGTTTATTCATTTGTAATTTGTTTTATTTTTGTTTTGTGTCGTCTCTAATCAAATATCTCTTTATTCTTCATTTGAGATTTGTTTTGTTTTTGTTTGTTTTTGCAAAATTATTAATTTAAATATTTATATTTGAATTCTTAGTTAATAACATTTAATTATATTTATATTCGTGTAATTCTAAAAATGTTTTTAACTACAAAAAAGCCTGAAATTAGGAATTTGCATTTGACAAATGACAATTGATATATTTTGATCATATGCATGGGCATGGAGGCCATGATTTGATGCACAAAACGGTCACAAAAGCATTCCAACCAATGTCTACATGTGTACCGTCACAGAACCGTGCAAAACGATCCATTTATGGCAGGTTGGAACATAGCTGTCAATCAGGTTTGATAGTCTATCTGGTAGCGTATGTGCTTCGTACGCAGAAGGTCTCTGATTCTTTTCCGATCAGCACCATTATGTTTTTTTACAACTATTCCTTATTAACTTCCCATTGGAAGTTGTAATGGGTCCGATTTTGCGAACGAAAAATTTGGACATAATATCTGCACGTTTTGAAGTCTTTTTTATTTCGCCTGAAATTTTGTATTCCCCAAAACTTCCTACCACAGATTTTACATCCATGTGTTCTTTGTAGTAACACAGATTATTTTATATTACAGAAGGGACACGAATGCAAAGCAACCCAACGCGTAAGCGAGCCGGTCCGATTCCGCTTCGGTCCTTGTCGTAGTCGTAAACATTTCCGACCGAAATACTGCGGAAGCTGTTCGACAACTGGGATGTGTTGCGAGCCCCGTCTGAGCACCACGGTCAAAATAGAATTTATCTGCGACGACTTGTACCACGAACTGCCCGAAAACACGTTGGAAGTTATTCTGGAGCATTTGGAGCCGTCGCAGGATCTTTGGGTACCGTTGGTGAAGCTGTCAAAAGATGGCGGCCATAGACCACATCGGTCACTATTTGTCAACATACAGTGGATCTTAAAATGTGAGTGCGGACCCAAATGCAGCACCGACCGTAGTGAATCAATTACCTCGAATCCGGTCACGGGACCCGAAGGAATGATTTTACATAGAGTTCACAGGACAGCTGCTCCTTGAAAATAGTGGACTGTTTTAGTGGTTACAATAACTTTCGTAACTAATATAACGTTACCCGTCTACGAAAAAAGGAAGGGTTATGATTTTTTTTAACGGTAAGTGTTGACTTCGTACGCACACATTTTGATTATTTGTGATGTGAACGACTAAATATATTGAAATATAAAAGGTTTGTTTGATATTCATGAGTTGCCAAGCGCGGATCCACCGTTGTGGGCACGGTGGGCATGCCCAAAATCCTAATTGAGGTCGATAGGCTGATGTTATATCTGCAATACCTTAATAAAATTTTAAAAAAAACGAACCGTGCGGGTAAGAACGCGAGTGACTTTTTTATTTTGGCTACTAGTCTAGTAGTTTGTACTGTATGACGTTTCGTGAGCGAGTCCGTAGTTCGACTCGCACTTGGCCGTTTTTTGGGTGGCCGTGACCACAACCTTTTTTAAGGGCTGGATCCGCGCCTGCGAGTTGCAGGTCAAATTATTGCGGGTTAATTCTAAAAATATTCACTTAGGTTAGATTTATCAATGTTATCTAAAGTGCGAAAAATTGCGTGTTTAGATCCTTTGCTCTTGCGCAGAATCTAAATGAGTCCTTACTTCATACTTGGATTCGGTTAGTGCGCAGCCGCACGATCGTATATGCACAGGTCGGGAAATCAGTCGTTTCTTTCGGTGGTGGGGATGTCCTCAGTTTTGAAGTCACCACTCGGAGTACATTTTACCTCCGCTAGGTTCGTCATGATCTACGTTTCCCGTGGAACTGAGAAAGATGCTAATTTTGTCTCTTTTTATCTTGTAGATACAAGCTGAATAAAAAAGAGACAACAGTAGTAGCACTGAGGTAAAATCTATAGAGGGCGCATACCGTATACAAGTGCTTATACAAAATTGAAGCCAGGTTTGACGTCACAGGGCCGATCAAACGTGGCGGAAAAACACGGGGTGGATTGGGAATATTATTTTCTTCTTCTTCTTCTCACATATAAAATGAGGACCGAATTAAAATGGCAACTGACTTCACTTTTAAATGCTTATACTCCCTCTATAGTTTTAGCCACAGTGTAAAGCTTACAGTTACAGTGTTTCACTTACTGTCGGCACATTTGAAGTTCTGTCACCAAGTTTTGTTTTTTTTATACCACCGTCGGACATGCGCGTTAGGCAGCGCTCTGTGACTGTGTTTCTATAGAACAGGACCTGATTCAGTGCCATAGACACATTAGCTCGTAATTTGTGCATAGGCCATAGACATAAATCACAGTTGGTACACTGTGCATAAATATAATATGCCGATCCTGCCTTCAAAACTATACTAGGTCGACGCATGCGCACTAAATTTCTTGGGACAGAAATATTGCCGAGTGGAGAAACTGCTTGTATATACGATGCATTTTTAGAGTGTTAGGTCTCCAAGTCACTATATGAATAATAAGAAGTATTACAAATACCTTGTATTTTTGGTGTCCCTAAAGTGTACCTGAAGATGGCAACTCGTTGCTGAAACGCGTCGTGTCAACAACACATGAAGTCACAATTGACGGACACCAAAAATACAAGGTATTTCTAATACTTCTTATTATGCTTGTATACGTTTAAACTGTGCTTTAACCTTAGTAAATAGTAGTGGCGAAGGTAAAATGTACTCCCACTATCATAGTTACGCGACCTGCGACTTCGAGTGACGGTTTTTATAGCATGTGCGAAATTGACTGAACTTCTACGGACATTGGCCTGCGTTCAGTGTGGATGAAAACCAAACAGACCCTATTGCTAGTATGTCATATGTTCAAAAAAATTATTTCAGTTGGCTACATCGTAGGTACAGTTTTACCATTTCACTAAAATATCGATGGCTGGGTTTAAAAGTGTCAAATTTATATTAATAATTTCCAAATAAGTTAGAAGTAAAATCTTCGTTTTACTTACTTGACTTTTTAAACAACAATGCTCACTGACAATTACGGAAAATTAGAGTTCCGAGTTTACAACTCACAACGAGCGCTCGCATCGATATTATTATAACTCCGCCCCTTTGCACACAGCCTATATGAACTAACTGTCTGATTAGACAACGCAGGCAAAACGCACGTTTATAGAGTATAGACAGCTGCCGCAACGTCAACTTACGCGCTGCGTTACGTCTTGTTTATTTCTTGCGTTTTCGTTTTACGTTTTGCGACAATTATAGACGGGGCTTTAGTTGATAGTATCGCCGCCTAACGGAATATACCAACATTTAATTGAACATATGTATAATATTAGTATTATATTTCACTGCATTCTTGTACAGATAAGGACGCATTGAATAATACCATAACATGAAATTAAAAAATTTGGAATGATATTAAAATACTAGGATCATTTTAATAAAACACGATAAGTGAACTGCATCGCGTTCTTAATTTGACAGGCGATCCGGGATAAAAACGGAATTGAAAATTTTACTGAACTGAACATTAAAAAAAAAAAACTAAAATACAACGTAGATAATATTTAACAAACTGCCTTTAATTAAAACAAAATAAAGTAAAGGTGACTTTGAATCGCCTTTATTAATAAATATCAGTTTTATTGGATTAGAATTTGTGACACAGACTTATTTAATAATAATAATAATAATGAAGGGCACTATTTTGTGAACACTTTTTTAAAAAATAATGATATTTAAATTAAGTACACTGAACATTGTGAATTTTAATAAATGCAATGTGCTAAGAAAAGAGAATTGTTCATTTTAATTTTTTTTTATTAAAATGAAAATAAAATATTGTAAACAATAAAATATTATTATGACGTCATTGTTTAATGTGTTAATAATAATAATATAGTAGAGTCCAATTACTTTTAGAATGACACAGTGACGTCATCAGCCTATATTGGCGGCAACGCACCACCTACTTAGCAACGGACTGTCTGCTTGACAACCGTTACCCTCTCTGCTTCCCTCTAATGGTTTTTACCATAGACGACGTGTATGAGTTCAAGTGGGTGGAGACCGGAACAATAGCCGTTGTCGATTTTTTATAATTTATTGTATTGTAAATTATAGACGCGTCAACAACTTAGGTCATTAGCGTTTTAATTACATTAAATAACAACACACTTAAGACTAAATTACATCACAAAACATCCATGAGCGGAGGCGGGATTCGAACCCACGACAGTCTGATCCAGAGGCCGCGACGCTAACCACTGGACCACACTGTCCTCGCCATTGTCAAGTGATGATGTCTCGGTGTCATTCTTATAGTAAAGTGTGTCTATACTCTGTACTATCACAGTATAACCACGTGGTTTCACTCGAAACTCTTCATATTTTTTTTGTTCTCGATCATGTGACCCTCCGTCATGCTCTCGGGGATTTAATTCAGTATCGTTCAGTATGTGCAGAGTAGTATCGTTTACAGATGACGAATTTCGGATCGGAGGCAGGGGCGGATCTACATAAGGGCTAATAGGGCTTAAGCCCTGGGCCCCCAAGTGGCAAGGGCCCACATTCAGTATCAAAGGCCCATAATCAGTATCAAAGGCCCAAAAATGTCAAGGGCCCTCAGTTAGTGTCAAGGGCCCACAAGTGTCAAGGCCCCCAAGTGTCAAGGGCCCACGAATGTCAAGGGCCCACAAACATTGAATAATCATCATACATTTTTAATACTTTTTCATTAACAGTGTTGTAAACAATGGGGCCCCATTGGACTTAAATAAGCCCTAGACCCCGAAAAACCTAGATCCGCCCCTGATCGGAGAGGTCTATGTTTTCTAACAAGGGGCGGTCAATGGTGCTTTTCGACTGGCGACGAACAACTAAATAACCATATTCAAAGTTTCGCGTCGGACGGGTCTATGTTTCGTGGCGAAACTCGTTTGTGCACAGAAAATGATGCTACTATCTCTAAACGATATTTCTCTGCGCTACCGCTGCTTTGCACTACGTCTACGTAACTTGCGTCTGATTGGCAGCACCCTTGAACATGGCGATGCGCGAAAAGATCGGCGCAAACCGGTCAAATCGCTCGAGTGAAACCACTGGTTATACTGTGGTACTATCTGGTAACTATTCTTGGGTACCATCACTTAACATTATGCATATTTCTAAACTACCACAACAGAAAATATCATAGCGATTTAATGGTGTAAATAGTTTCTAGATCATATACAATTAGATAATTAATTAATTATAATGTTATTTTAACATAAGTGTACGTAATTTGGATTATAAGATCTAAATTAAATGCACTATTATTCTACTTAAAATTTAGCCGAAGTTTCGGGAAGTTTATTTTTATTCTGTTATAGAGCCCCAAAAAAATGAAATATTTGTCACAGTTTCATGGGTCTCTTGCTTTTATTGAAGCAACAAATGTGTTCACTTTTTGGGTCAACGTCCCGAAACGACATCGAATATTTTTTTTTTTTTTATTTAGCAGACAACAAAAACATAACTGATCAGAGATTGTAAAAATTGGAATTTTTTTTAATTATAATTGCGTTAGTAGATAAAACCGTGAATTGAAGCACTAGAATTAGAAAGTTTGTTACGGGAATAGACTAAAAAGTTGAAAATATGTTCAAAAGAATTATTATTTGAAGAAAAATTAAAGTGCTGAATTCAAATTTTACAACTTGTCTATAAAATTTTGTATCGATTTAATAGTGCCTTTAATTTTAATTTTAAAATCTGATAGATGACTCAGAATTTTTCGTTGGACTAACTTACGTCGCCATTTTCTTTATGGAAACTACCTACTGCTTTTAAACAGTTTGAAAAAAAATCAAAAGCTGATTACCTATGTAAAAGCAGTAGGTTCTAAAAAAAATAATGTTTTAAATTAAAATATTCCAAAAAAGATTTTAGAAAAGTATCCATTTATATAAAAATGTAAAAAACATTAATTTAAAATCTTGTTTTAAAAAAATATCGTGGGATTCTACATAAACATTGAAACAATAATGGATGCAGCTTCCTATAAACTCTATTCGTAAATGAACTAAGGGCGCCACCATAGTTTAGGAACTAATGCACTCGGGTCAGCTGTTATTAATTATGGATTGTATAAAGATCATAGTGGATACTTAACTCAGACTGGATTTCTGGTATGGCTTTTAACATTAAAAGTACTTTTAGCACTGAATAACCATGGAAACCATAGTAAATTTACTTTAACCGGTTTTTCATATTCGGCTTAAACTGAATTTAACTGTAGAACCTAGCTTAAAATATAGTGTTTTGCATTCTGAGCTTATAAATATATTATTGTATAACAGACAGCGATAGGGACAACCAAAACAAGCTGCTTATAAATCTAATATACGAAATCTATGTAGAAATTTCTCCTCTTTCGTTTAAGACAGGTTTCGAACCGATCTGACTTTGATTAAGCGAATTATAAACAAGTTTCTTGTAAATCTAATGTACGAAATCTATGTAGAAATTTCTCCTCTTTCGTTTAAGACAGGTTTCGAACCGATCTGACTTTAATTAAGCGAATTATAAACAAGTTGCTTGTAAATATAATATACGAAATCTATGTAGAAATTTCTCCTCTTTCATTTAAGACAGGTTTTAAGCCGATCTGACTTTAATTGAGCGAAGTATAAGCATAAAACACCGTTTTTTTTAAATGCTCTCCTCTGACACCAACTAGGCCTCGAAAGGAATCGTACAAAAAAAAGTTTTTCAAAATTGGCTGTACGAGTGATATACAAAAAAGTAATATAAAGTTAGCTTAATTTTAAACTCAGTTCATTTAAACTGGACTTGAACTCATTGTAAAACCAGCCGTAAAAACCAGAAACCCAGTATTAAGCCTTTCAGAAAATTAAATGACAACTAAATTATTTTTATAAAACACGAATTGATACTTACGTGTTTTCACACTTGATTTGTTCACTGTTATATCCTAAAAATTTAGAGTAGGTTTTTCGAAAAAAAAAATGGACCATGTAAGTATTTAGAAAAAAGAAAGTAAAGAACGATTTACAACTATTTTATAGGGACCAGTTAAATTAGATATCCCTTTGGACCATTCGAAATTCATTACTGAAATTTTATGGCAACCGTGCGCCGTTTAAAAAAAAATGATAGGTCAGACGATTTACAATTACAATAACGAATTAGAGCGAGAACCACACGAGGCGGTTTGTAACGAATCGTCCGACGTTTTCTAAGCACACAATAGGGCGCTGGTTATTCGTCGCCAATACATACACGTTGCATGCAATTCGCGAGTTTTTTCGATAAAATGGATAACACTTCTACAGTAAACAACAAGGACATAGCAAAGGGGGGCAGGGAAGGGCACGTGCCCCCTCCCTGACATGAGCAAAAATCCTTTAAATGTACATGTATATAACGATACATTTTTAGAGTGTTGGTCTCCAAGTCACTATATGAATAATAAGAAGTATTAGAAATACCTTATGTCCGTCTTGTGACTTCATGTGTTTCAGCAACGAGTTGCCATCTTCAGGCGTGGTTAATTTTTTATATTATAAAATACACATTGAGTATTCGTAACACGTTATAATATTATGATGTTAAGCACATGTCTATTATGTTGTGGATTGTGAAGTACTGATTTAAATTTCGAGATTTTATGATTTATATAGTAGGTACTTCACAATCCACAACATAATAGACATGTGCTTAGCATCATAATATTATAATGTGTTAAGAATACTCAATGTGTGTTTTATAATATAAAAAATTAACCACACCTGAAGATGGCAACTCGTTGCTGAAACGCGTCGTGTTAATAACACATGAAGTCACAAGACGGACACAAGGTATTTCTAATACATACTTCTTATTATGCTCAAATCATCCTCATTTGTATGTAATACTTATACTCACAAGTATTACAGTCAGTGGTTACCTCAGGGGGGCTTCGGGAGGTCCGCCCTGGAGGTCCAGACATTCTCTCGCTCCCGTCACCTCGCTTTGTCCCCCTTCCTGCTCAAAATCCTGGCTATGCCCTTGGTAAACAATGTACCTAATAATCCGACGCTCGAAGACCGAAGTTATAAAACGCTCTCGTCAGGTCATCCATATGGTTCGACGATTCGTCGTTGCGTCGCCTACATTGCCGTGTGTACAAAACTACTTGTATAATATAGTAAAAACTTTAACTTAAATACGCACAAAATCATATTCAACACATGCGACGTATGTGTCAAGATAAGATGAACGAACATATGTACTTGTAGCACCATCCATTGGTAAATAGGTAAGTTAATAGCCATGCGGCGTCTCTCCTACCGCGGCATCTCTCCCGCATTTACCCTATGTACTAGGTAGTGAACCACTTGCAGAGTCGGTGAACGATTCGTCACAAACCGCCTAGTGTGTTCTTGCTCTTAGTGTATTTTTTATTTAAAAGTACGATAAACCCCTGAAATTTTAAATCCGCACCAAAAAAATTGTTACAAAGTTTTAAATTGTCATTTCTCAATTTCTTTGCAGATTTTAATAACTTTAATGTGAAAACCGTTCAATGAATATTAAAAAAGTATAACCACAAAACACATTTTTCTGTTTTAATTATATTCTGATTCTGGTTAGCGAAACGTACGTCGAAAAGAATTTGTTAAGTGGTTTGGTGTTTTGTGGTTAATTTTAATAGTCAGTCTCTTCCCTCTTCAAGAGATGAAAACCGCTGTTTATTTTAAGAATGAATAAAAGTTTTTGAAAAATACAATTTGAAACTCGATTCCTAACACATTGCAAATAACGTAAGCAATTTTTTGTAAATAAATTAGCACTAACAAGTAACAGTTGTAAAACAAATAGCTCAGTCAATGAGTGGTCTAAAGAGGGATCTAGCCGGAAAGTTAAAAAGCGCAAAAAATCGACTTCGGGACTTTGTTTGTTTGGACTGGCTAATAAAAAAACATATTAAAAGTCCTTGACCCTCAGGTGGGCGCAAGAGGGGGGGGGCACTTCGAAGGTTCCATTTTTTAATTTTTCGCGTATATCTCGAAAACAGTTGGTCCTACGAAAAAATTAAATACATGAAAATTGTAGCTGACAAAATTTCCTACATTTTCTATATTTGAGTTTTTTTTCTATCTGCAACCGTTAACGAGTTACACGCTTCTGAAAACTTTGGATCAGGTTAAGATAAAATGATAAACTGATATACTATTTTGAAAGAAATTTAATTTTCTACAACTTTTTTTGTGAAATGAAAGGTTGGGGCGTTAGAAAGAAAAGTTCGGCAAAAATATGGTGCGAAAAATATTTTTTCGAAAAATAGCGGTTTTCAGAAGCGTGTAACTCGTTGACGGCTGGAGATACAAAAAAACAGTAAATATAGAAAATGTGGAAAATTTTGTCAGCTACAATTTTTATGCAATGAATTTTTTCGTAAGACCAACTGTTTTCGAGATATACGCGAAAAACCAAAAAAAGGGACCTTTGAAGTGCCTCCCCCCCCTCTTGCGCCCACCCGAGGGTCAAGGACTTTTAATATGTTTTTTTATTAACCACTCCAAAGTCCCGAAGTCGGTTTTTGTACTTTTTGACTTTCCGGCTAGGATCATTCGTTGACTAGACTAAAATGATAATGTTTATAGACTTATTATCAGTTTTAATGTTTAAATAATTTATTAATAAATAATTATTTAATAAATACGTTCTATTATTAAATTTATGTTTATATTTTCATATTTTTTGCATGTGACGACATACATTTATACAAAAAAATACAGTTTTTCAAAAATTTTTATTCGCAAAAGTTAACAACAAGAACATTTAAAGTTTAAACCGTAAGGTTTTTCAATCTTTATCTATTTCTCATCTCCTATCGGACAGATTTTTTTTTTGTTTTTTAATTAAAATAATGGTTTTTTCATATATTTGTAGAAACTTATATAAAAATACTACGGGAGCAGAATTTTACAGGAAGGACTTTTAAGTTCCTTTAATTTTCCGTGTTTTTGTTTACGAAAAATCATTCTTACGAAATTATATTAGAAAAAACGAAATTTCAAAAAAAGAGATCTTATTTTTTCTCTAAAAATTTATCATTTCCATTTATTTCATAGATATTTTCTAAAAGCGGCGTTACACATGTGACATTGTGACAAATATCAAGTGTTTGACATATTTTGATTAACTATTTAGCAAACTTGTGTATATCATGGTACGAATTCTTTGTTTTACAAACATTGGCCCACTTTGATATGTGATAATTTACCGACAACAAACGGGATGTTCGGTAAATAGCAAACATTTGCCAATTTTTTCAGATTTACACTACAAATTATTTGCCTAATATCAAACATATTATATTTGGTATTTGACAAATGCCACATGTGTAATGTCGCCTTCACTTACCTCGGACACACGTAGTGGAGATAACTTAAAAAAAACTTCAATCTATTTGTTATCATAAGTATTTCTAAACTTATCATTTTGTTAATTACAGACACAAGTTGACAAAAATGACAAGTATGACTGACTGTTGTGCTACTAGCGGACGTTTCCAGAACTAATTTCATGACATTTTCAAAAATTTTGCTTCCAGTCTATTAAAGGTAAGTGCACAAATCATGTTTCATTTCACGTTTTATTTCTATCATTGTTCGGTAGCGCACCCACCAGAAAGAAAAATGTTTACTTCAATTTTTTGTAAGGCGGTTGCAAACGAGATTGAGCGAAGTCTATAACGTCACACGGCACTGATGATCGCGCACGTGCCAGCTCGTTCATTGTACTAGTTCACTGCATTGTGTACGTGTGATTCGCGGGTCGCAGTGTGCCGCGTGACGTCATCCACAAAGCGAATAGAACTCCTATATTTGAAGTTTTAAGTGGCATAACTCGTGTGTTTTTAAAGATATTTGAAAAAAATCTCCGTTAATTTTTAAATTTTTAGGACTATAAAAATAGATAAAAAAACAAGGGGCACAGTACTTACGATTGTGCCGCAACCGAAGACGTAGAACTACTTCTATAGTTTTATAATGACGTCACATCTGTCAAAAAATATTAACATGACAAACATGATACAAAACGCAAACTATGACGTAAATATTGTAATTCGCGTCACACGTTTTTTTTTGTCACACATTTTTTGTAACGCATCATTTTACTCCCTATATATACCGCCGGGAAAGATGTAGTTCTACGTCAAAATTGGAAACTATCTCATTAGTTTCTATCTTTGACAACGACTCTCGTTAGGGGAGATCCGTCCAAGATGGCGCAGCAGCAAAGATGGCGCACCTCAATTGCTCATCTATCGTAAGTTCTACGAGCCCGGTTTCATATTTCCCGCCAATGATATACCGCCCATATGTAGATGGAACCACCGCTATAGTTCGTTCTGTCAAACAGACGCTAATGACCTCTGTTGTCGAGCGTCTATAATTCACAATTCATTCATTCATTCTGTCAATGACGTTTCGCGAGTTTTCAATCACTCTAGTCCGCTCCTGCTTATTATAATATAAATGAACATTCGACAAACTTTTTTACAGCTCGGTTTTATTCCTGACAAAAATATTCTTTTGAAGCGATGGCAAATTGTTAGCAGTAAACAATTGTACGGCATACCAACATTACAAAACAAAAATCTCCTTTGTGGATTTAAAAAAAAATACGACGGCAATTAAAAACATTACATTTCTCCTGTGGGATCGTAGGGCTATCCATTACAAATGCTAGTGTTCGATATATTTGTTTCTATTTCCTTCATTACCTACAGTTTACGTTCAAAAAATATTTTTATCTCTTATATACAGGGTGTATCGGGAGTAATACGAAATCTCTAATAAAATCCGCATCACCGAATATAAATATGAAAATAATTTAGCAGATGTTTGTTTATTTTTTAAATTAAAAATTCACAGATTTCGCAGTCCTTGCAACCATCGAGGACATTGGAAATGATAACAGCATATATGAAACATAATTAACTGTTTATTATACACACAATATTTATCAATGCACTGTTTAGTTTTGTCAGGAATAACCCTATTATTCTTCTGTTATATACGCGTTCACTTTTGCTTGATTACTTAACTTTTAACTGGATTTTTCTACAGTATTTATTAACATTTGCCCAAAAATAACAGCGCAGATCGTCGCAAATACCTCTCAATTAACTAGACATGATATAAAACACATTTCTAAAAAATTGCACTTGTTCAATTTTGCATGATTGCTCCTCACTTGATCGCGACACCGTTGTCTTTTGGCCTTGAACGAAAACTCGTAACTCTGCCCCCATATACGAACATAAACATTTTCAATGTTAAAAAATCAAGCTGTGTTTTAAAACAGCTTTAAAACTAGCCGCCACATAGGGTTTCATATTTATACTAGGAGACTTGATTGAAGAAATATTCTTTAATGTATTTTGTATCCCGGTAGTCAAAAACCCTTTTCGCGTCTGTATGTAGGTATGTCTGTCGGTCTGTTCGCGAAAAAACTTGAAAACCGATGGACCGATTTCATTTCGGTTTTCACAATTGTATAGAGCATTATCCTGGGAGTGCTTAAAGTATGTATCATCACGCTAAGTCATGGGGGTACCGGACGACGTCGGGCTTAACATTGGGGTCCGACGGAATTTATTGCTCAGCTCTGCATTCTACCGCTGCTATTGCTTTTCCAAGGAGGTTTAAACTATTAAACAATAAAGAAGTTATTTTGACATTGGCAATTTTAAAATGAGAATCTGCACGATATTTATTATCGCGCTAAGTTATATGGAGAACAGGGCAACGCCGGGCTTAACAGTAAGTTTTTTACAAAATCGTAACAGTGAACAAATCAATTAAATATGTATTTATCGATCAAGAAAGTGCTTTTTACAAGCATTTATTTAATTTCACCTGTTAGTATGTTAGTATATTATAGTAAATGATTTTTCGTCTGTGTAATAATAATTGAATTAAAAAAAATGACCAAATTGATAGACATAAATTAATGATATAAAAAATAATATACAACGTTTCGGCAAAAGATATATGCCCTTTTCAAGTATAATAATAATAATAATAATTTTTTATTGAAGTGCCACTAATGTGGATACAAACGTCAGCAAAATATAATACATATTAGAAAAGATCCTTTAAAATTATTATATAAAATCTGGTTTTTCGGCTCCCCCCACGTTAGCACAGGGTCCTCGAGGTCGAAAACTCAGATTCTACTCCACAGAGTATCCACAAACAACATACCAAAATATCATTAACTTCGGAATACTTTCCAGGTAACCCCCTTCATTTATTACCTGCCGCTTGGTCTAATAGCTTACTCAAGTGTGCAAGCTTTCACGGCCGGCATTGTTCCAAGTCTTCATGGTTTCCGGGCTTGTAGGCCATGGTCCGGTGGTATTTCTACCTGACGTTTCGTCTACAACTGCGGTAGACATTCTCAAAGGCGATGTGGCAGCGGTCGAAGTGTCCTCCTTGGCGGCTCACACTGATCTGTGAGCCGCCAAGGAGGACACTTCGACCGCTGCCACATCGCCTTTGTGAATGTCTACCGCAGTTGTAGACGAAACGTCAGGTAGAAATACCACCGGACCACGGCCTACAAGCCCGGAAACCATGAAGACTTAATAGCTTACTGTTTGAAAATTTAAATTAAGGATAGCTCTGTATCTACTATTTTGGTATTCAATGTAATAACTCGTTGGTTAAGCCATTTTGTGAGTCTGTGAATCCCCCACGTATTTACAGTCCGACTGGACTAATTAAATCTAATGATGATTCTTGCCACGTTCCCATTGTAAATAACGATGTCACACCTAAAATTAACTGTAAAATTATGAAAAAAATGTTCCAGAATTGTGGATGCGCTTTGCACGCAAAAATTGTACATAAATATTCAACATTTTTGAATTTCTATCACCTTGTTCCGGTTTATTTATATAATCACGTATAATAGACGGAGAGCAGACGACGTTTTTTCTCAAGTCACTACGTTAGGCAAAATAATATTAATAAAAATATACGTATGCCCCATTTGAGAATCTTTAAGTCTGGCAGCCTTTCTCCCTTTAGTTTTAGGTGACAGGTAGAAAATAGACACTTTTTTTATGTAGATAATAATGCAACACTTTTTAGTGTATTTGCCATATGGCACATACACTATTGGCGTCGGTCGGATGGCGGGACCTAGGGGTCGGACCAAAATTTCTCGACGTTTCATAGCCTCCTGAACATTTTGGCACCATTTTTGGAAATGTCTTATTTGTATATATGTATATATATATATATATATATATATATAATTTATATTATATGTTATATATAGTAATAATATATTTATATATTTATATATATATGTGTACGGGCTATAACTTTCGAAAGAGTTAATTGATTTTCACGAAATTTGGTAGGCACGTTGGAATCCATCACCGCACGAAGCCTATTTAAAATGGGCCCAATCGGACCATTTTAAGGGTGGTTTTTAGGGGTTGAAAAATGTTTTTGAGCCCAAAAATGCCGAAAAAATTCTCAGAATCGTTTCAAAATTGGAATTTAACCTTTTAGTAACGATTAAAATGTGCTACTAAAATTTTAATAAAATCGGCCCGACAGGACCGGACTTACAAATTTTATGAAAACACTAGTTTGCGGAAAGTGCTTTACTTACTGAAGGGTGTATTTAATTTGGTACCGAGGTTGCATTGATAAAAATATTGAAATTAAGAAAAAAAATAATTTTTTAAGGGATGTATTAAGGGGTTAAATTTTTTATTTTGTCCAAAAACAAACTTATGTTCACATAATAACTGCACAATGCCTGTATTAGCAAATACACTATATTGTCGGCAGGGTTTTGGCACTGCGACCCGAGTTTTTTTTATTCTGTATTTATGAGTAATAATTTAGAATACATAAAATAACATTGCCTGCCCGATTTGTCGTTCTTATCAGTTATCATGTCGTTAGACTTATTTATAATTCAAAAAAAAAATCGTGTAAATATGTAAGGTCTGGCATATTTTTTACATCATATATATTGTAATTCTAAAGTGCCAGACCAAAATGTTGATGCGAACATTTCGAAAAAAAATTTTGAAAATCCACTATTTCTATCTAATAATAAAAAATATAAAATTTAGTTGGATACCGTGGTGGCGAAATTGTTTAAAGAATACAACATTGACTCAGTAATACAATTTAATAATAAATTAAACTTATAACACCCCTTTTTTTGTCGGGGGTTAAAAAATAGTGTTACACTGACATTATTACATGAAAAATTTGTCTAATTTCTACGTGCCACCTAAAACGCAAGAGAGAAAGGGTTACGATTCTCAAATGGGGAACACTTCCAGAGATTGTAGCCACTTAAGAAAATTCGCCGCTGCCTCTTAGACAATAGTTTTTGAGTTTGCACTTACATTCAAAATATCGACTTTTTTATTGTCCTAATAAAAAATATAATTCTTTAGTACATAAATAATTATTATCTAATATATTTATAATTATCATATTACCATTAATATTGGGAAAGCAAAATGTGATAATATAACTCACAAAGTGACCAAATTTTTCTTGGAATAATTGGCCTTATTCACCAAATAATTGGAAAAAAAATTATCTTTATAATATACACACAGCATAATATAGTTAATTATAATATATTAATTATTATTAATATCATTATTTAGTTTATAATATTATTTAGTTAAAGCCCAGTCCACACTCATCAACATCACAATATATTTCTGTGGCCGTAAAACAAAACCTCCTATGTCGATTTTTTGGTAAAACAAAAAATAAACCCGACATATTCACGCAATGAGGGCTACCAGACTTCTTTTTTTACCACCTGATGGCACCACTCTCGCAAGTGGGGTGTCACTTTGATGTCATTGAAATGGTAGTACTGTTTATATTTTCCACCACCTGATGGCGCCACTAACAAGTAAAATATCTGTCATTCAATCATTTAATGGCTAAATCGCAGTTCTCTATATTTATTCAATTATTTATTCCTTAATAATGAGATAAATTAATGACTAAACACAAACCGTTAATCTCTAAACGTTTGACATATCTTACTTGCCACTAGCGTTATCTGATGAATAAAAAAATATACACGTTTGACACATACCTTACCTGCCACTATCGTCATCTGTCGAATAAAAAAAATGTATACGTTCGACACATACCTTACTTGCCACTAGCGCCATCTATCGAATAAAAAAAATGTACACATTTGACACATACTTTACTTACATTAGCGTTATCTGTCGAATAAAAAAATGTACACGTTTGACACATGCCTTAATTGCCACTGGCGCCATCTATCGAATAAAAAAAATGTACACATTTGACACATACTTTACTTGCCATTAGCGTTATCTGTCGATAAAAAAATGTACACGTTTGACACATGCCTTAATTGCCACTAGAGCCATCTGTCGAACAAAATATGTATACGTTTGACACATACCTTACTTGCCACTAGCGCTATCTGACGAATAAAAATACAGTGGCCCTCATTCTCCGTTTTTCACTTCAGTGACAAATAACACCACTGCCACATGCCTAGGGGTACCTAACCTTTATAATTCACGAGCGTTACGAATGACAAGTCGAGCGAAATTCATTCACCAGCGTACATCTTAAAAGTAAATAAAATGGAGGCGAATCTTTTTACATTAAATGTACGTTGAGGAATGAATTTTGTTGGACTCGTTGTTCGCATCGCTCTTGTAGTAAGGAGGTATCTAGAGGAAATTCAATGCAACGAAAAATGGCGAACTAAATCGTTACCAAAAATTCGACTTAGCGATTTTGCCTTTGTGGGCCGCAGATTTAATTTTTAAGTTTTGTTGAAACAATTGAATAACTGGGTATTTTGTACATATCTATCAATACCTTCACATGTAGTTATATTGTAAGAAAATATATATTAATAAACACTTAAAATATTAGTTGTTCACAATTTTTTTATAAAACAGTCGTCAGTCACAGTATCGTTCATAATTTGTTGTCATACCCACTATAAAATAGCTGCTTTACATGCATGTATGTAAAGTGACTTTTGACAGGCCGGTCTACGGGAACGTATGTTTCCCACACTAGTGTGGGAAAGCAAACCATTTCCATAGTGATTTATGTTTAATCGCCCTGATCCGCCTGCTATTACCTACTGACAGCTACTCTCGGCCTACTATAGAAGTGAAGTTGGCGACGCAAAATGAACTGTCAAAAAGAATTTTAAATAGTGAAAATAAACTAAAAGCAGCTATTTTATAGTTCAGGTATGGCAAAAAATAACCATATATATCTCGTGCGTAATGATATTATGATTCGCGTGACTATGGAAACTCGCTATGCTCGTTTGAACATAATGTCACTTACTCGTCAGTAATATACGTCATTACGCAACTAGATATACAATCTACTATGTTTGTTTAAATATTACGGGCCACTAATAACTTTATTTCCTTGACCTGTTATTTAGGCCAGTGCCAAAATAATAAAAATACGATATTATTATTTATTTATTTTCAGTATAAATTTTTTACCATTTGCTGACCTAAAAATAACTATAGTTATTGGCGAATTAAGCCTTTACACGCCCCCAAGTGTACACTGATTTTGACAAGCGACTAGGCCCTGCAGTCAGGGTCCATTCTGATTGGTCAAATACCCCATCTTGATATCGTTTGAGACACACACATATCTAAACGAACGTAACAATTAACTAGTGAACTCTGCAGTATGCTAATATGGATAGTTGATAGCGATTAAAAATGGGTTTTTGTATGTGGAGAATGTTCAAACACAATATATTCTTCAAAACAGGCATTAATTTTCACAAAATTACAATGAAAACTTCAGATAAAGCTTGTAATCTAATTCTTTCTATAAAAGTCGATCAATTTCCTGACTTTTCAAAATAAAACTTAATTAAAATTTATCTTTCTTTTCCAATTTCTCAAGAACACTTTATTGTATAAATTTTGGACATCCTAATATCTCAAATAATAATTATATTAAATTAGTTTTTTTTTGAAATGTCAAAAAATTGATCGACTTTTATAGAAAGAATTAGATTGCAAGCCTTATCTGAAGTTTTCATTCTAATTTTGTGAACATTAATGCGAAGAATATGTATTTGAACATTCTCCACATGCAAAACCCATTTTTTAATCGCTATCAACTATCCATATTAGTATACTAGTTAGGTTCGTTTAGGTGTGTGTGTGTATGTCAAACGATATCAAGATGAGGTATTCGACCAATCAGAATGGACCCTGACTGCAGGGCCTAGTCGCTTGTCTGATTTTGACGGCCCCATCTAAAGATTTTAATTTTAAACGCTGTAAATAATAAAAATCTTTTTATTTCGTCATACATAGTATCGTATTTATAAAACATCAAACTCAGAAATATTTATGTACCTACATGGAAAATGTTAACTGATATACCAACGCTCTCTTGTTTTATATTCAAAATTTTTTTTTATTGTTACGTTTTTACTGGATGTAATATACTTGTTTTTTCTTTTAAAATTGCTAAATTATTGGTTTGAATTCATGGAAGAAAGGTATTAGAAAGCACAGCTGTTATAGGATTTTTATAGTCAGTTGTAAAATTGCTATTCTAAAAGCTAACATCGGTCTGCAACCGGAAAAACTTGTCACCATCTCAAATAAACGACTGTCGTAATTCAGATGTTATTTTATTAGGTATATATTTGTAGGTTCATACGAAGTGGATCAAAAAACTCAACTGCAGAACTCACGTGTATACAAGTATAAACTGGTAAATATGATTATAAACATTTATTTTTTCATAACAGTTCAATATTGAGTTTCTGGTACGACTTTCAGTCTTGAATCTAGATTTAAGAATATCATTTGTTTTCAACTAAATGAAGCTCTCCATTCTGTTCAAAACAAATCATATTCTTAAATTTGGATTTAAAAGGCAATAAGTCGTAACAGAAACCTAGCAATATAGAGAGTTATTTAAAAACTAGTTAGTATGCCGTCCTACTAGACCGGTTGAGTATTATCTACCGGAAGTTTTCCCCTGCACTCTTCATCTCAAATCCTTTACTCTCGCCAAAAAACGGTTACCGCTCTCTCGACGCTATTTTTAAAGCTAAATGGTTCAGTTAAACACCAAATTAAGGATCAAGAATCACACTACAGATCCTACAGGCGAATTTTTTGAAAAAAAGTTTTGGCTACGTGTGAAAGATTACGTAATTTTTAAAAAGTTGTGAATTTTTCCAGGACAATGTTTTCCAATTTTTCGCCTGTAGGATCTGTAATGTAATTCACGGTCTTTCATTCGGCGTTTACCCGAACCCATTAACATTAAAAATAGCGACGGGAGAGCGGAAACAGTTTTTAGGCGAGGGGAAAGGATTTGAGAATGAGAGAATATTCTTTGAGTTTATAATAATATCTATGACATTTGCTTTTCGTTTTCATGATTGCCTGATACATTCAAGTTGCAAATATATTCATGCGCTACATTTACAAAAAAAAAACACGTTAGGACGCATATATTATAATTAATACGTGGCTATTAATAACTGTTAAAAATAACAGTCTGTTACAGGGGGTAACCGCAAATCATCGAATTTTTAATAAATCAGAGAAAACATGCAGAAGAAAGGTGTAATGTTAATCATCATCAGGGATCAAATAAAACTTTTTTTCCGGCACAAACGTATACAATTAACAAACCGCGAGGTGAACAGGAACTCTAATCGATCGAGCGCCATACTACGTGGCAACAGATACTATCTCACTGAGCAGGTGCATGAGATTATTTTGAATTTTCACTGACATTATGAATTATTATAACATTTAAAAAAATAGACTTCATACCCCTGCAGCTGCGTACCTACTTGAAAACGGAAAAGTGATTAATTTTTTATTTCAGATATGTAGGATCACCCTGCAATAGTTGATTTTACTTTTTGTAATTTTGTAATACAAATATAGCTAAAAATTACTCCTGAATCCTGATGATGGGTTAGAAACCCGAGACGATCGTTGAAATGAATAAATGTGTAGAATTTTTCAAGTGTTTGTTTATTAATTTTTATTCAATCATGTTCTACCAAGTGCCTAGCGATAATTCTATAGAATTTATAGAAATATTATAGGTACTTAAAATCTTGATAAAGAACAAAAAAAAATGTATATCAATTGACATATTTTTTCACTCCAGTTGCGACGCCAGAGGATGTGCCGGGTGGACCATGCAAACTGTCTTGGCCCACCCTGGTATAGTCCCCAATCTCTAGATTATCTGTTAAATACTTAGACGCTAATGACTTCTGTCTATAATCCACAATTCAATTCAGTTCTGTTAAATATGTTTTTAACCCTGGAAATATCAAGAATTTTTTTTGCAAATTCTATAGCAATATTTTATCGAGCACTGAAATGTTGGGAATAAATGTTATTGGCCCACCTTCAGATCACCATGCCCAACATTGGCTCACTCTAGAAGAAAATCTTAGCGTCGCTACTGCTTCACTTGCTAACCAATAACCTCTAAATTCAAGCGTCTATATTTTACAATCATTCAACAGGGAACAAAAAAATGAGCAACAGTACCGCCTCTTTCAAATGCAGCGAAATACAAACTACACATTCGATCATTACACCGAGAAGTATATACGATTCTGACAACAATCTGCCGTTTTAACAACACATTTTTTGGTGTAGTCTGTATAAAAAGACGATTTTCACATAGTCCACTAAATTCATAGTCGTATAAAATTTACATCCTTTTTATTTTCCTATAATAAATAAAATTATCCTTAAATTTGGCACGTAAACGGGCCCGTATGTTTGTATCACGAAATTTTCTTTGATATTCGATGATTTTTTAAAATATATTTTAAAGTATGAATAATCAAAATATAAATTTTCTTAAGTCACCTTGGGTAAAGTTTATTTACTTTAGAAAAATAGGATACAAGGAAAAATAATAACAGATATTTATTTGCTAAATTCTTTTAAATGGCCAACGTTTCAACTCTAATTACGTCTTCTTCAGGACCTTAAATATGTTCTTTTATATTCATTAATTAATTTCGTAATTCTGTAGATATTATTATTTAAGACAGAAGAATTTATAAGAAGGTACAATTAATTTGTAGATATTAAAACGTTGGTCATATTAAAAAATTTCGAAATAAGTAAATGTTATTCTTTTGCGTTGCATCCCGTTCTCCTAATTTAAAAAAAAAATAGAAATCATATTTTCAAATTCAAATTGTTCACTTTCTAAATGGCCTAACGTACAGTAGATACATATTCAAAATTTGTATTAAAATAAAAGTCACTACGAAAACACGTCCATGGACAGCATCGTTTAAAATACAGGTATAGTCTATCAAAAATGAAAAATATGTACATTTACAATTTTTTAAGTATTTTATACGAGTGGAGTAATTATAAATAACTGATATTAAAACAGCCATTTTAATTAAATTATAATCACGTAAATTGGTTCATATCTGCAGTACTATTATTAAGCAAAACAATATCAATTTCTTCTTCTGTTTTTGATAAAAAACTATTTATAAACTCAGTCCAACTAGTCTCCCATTTTTTAATTGCGTTCGTTTTTTCAATGTCACTCATTGCACTATAAATTAACGAATTTAAAGCCAACTGTTTTAAAATTCTTATGTCGGCTTCACGGCTTGTAAGTCCCATAAATGCTTCGTAAAAATCATAGCTCAATCCTCGAACTCCCCAAAAACTAGGATCGTCGTTACAAATGACGACAGGATAATTATTGGCGATGTACATATTGGCTGGATGGTTCCTCAGATCATCTACCAGTTTCAGAACTTGATTAGAGATCGGACTCACTTCAATTGCAATACCTCTTTGTTTAACAAGTTCCAATACTTTTGGATGCTTCATCAAAGCATAACCATGTCCAATTCTGGTCGTTCCCAAAAGTATAGCATCGACCAAATTCAAATCCGTACTTGTTCCGTACCAATTTGTTTCACCAGCGTGGAAAAATAATTTTATACCACTTCTTGATATCTCTTGCAATTTTGGAACAAAAGCCATTAACGGCATTCCTAAATCTTCCTGACCAACCAAATCGAATCCGGCAATAAAATCAGGATATTTTTCAACCAGTTCATGAATGACTTTTATGTAATGATCGAACACAATTGGGGAAGCGTGTCTTAGTGGAGCGAATATAAACTTTGCACCATAAAAATCTGGATAATCCAACATAAATTCATCGAGAACTTTTTTATAAATACCGACAACTTGGATTTCATTGTAAATCGTGCCATTTAATTCATAAACTGGCGGTAAAGTACCTCTCATCTCTAAATACATAACGTTGTCTTCGTAATGCTCTTTCAAAACTTGGTAGAAATAATCTTCAAATACAGGTCTGTAAGTCAACATAGGTGTTACTGTTATAAATATGGAAATGAATTTCTGCCAAACAATATTTATGTCCAAATATATTTTTGTGGGATTATCAACAAGAAGCGATAATTGCCTGTGTAAATAATTATTAAATTGAGTCAAATTGGTTGCATTTGCGCGCATGTCTTTCAATAATTCCCAGTCATTGCCCTGCGGTATTTTATCGAAGAACTTTAAAGACAATTGTTTTTTCCCGTTGATCTGTCCATAAAGATTGTCTCTATATGTCAAATTAAAAACAAATTCGTGTGAAGCTAATGCTGTATCGTGACCATGAAGTAACGCCCCTTTTGGCATTTTCTTAATGAAATTATTAAAAACGGTCGATTCTTCAATTTCATCTTTTGCAAAAAAGAAATGTTTAGCGGGTGGAAATCTTTCTGGGTCTAGAAAACCTTTATCGTATTCACTATACTTCTGTTTCATTAATAAATTATTAACGATTTCTTCATTTTTCGATAAGTTTAAATTGCCGCCAATTATCTTGTTCGCTTCAAACAAAAGAAAGTCATGTCTTTGATTCCAATAATCAGCTTTTGTTATAACAAACGATGCACACACCAATGTCACAAGTTTTAAATTCACTGCAGCGATCATAATGTGAGCTCACTTGTTTAACAAATGAATCACTTGTCTGATAAATCTTTGCTTTATATATTATAGAACCTTAGAATAATGATATGCTTTGATAGAACTGTAAACAGATTTACTAACGTTCGTCAATCATCATGTTAATTGCATGCAATGAAACATTCCATCGCTAAGTCATCTGCGCAGTATTAGTGTTATTATTTTGTTTTTTTTTATCAAAACCAACAAAATGAATTTATTAGTTTTAAACAAGTCTCATAATAATTCTTGAAAATATTTATGGGGGCTCCCTTTTTTCTTTTGACAAATTTTAATTTTTAAATAAAATTAATCGAACACTATCTTCAATACTTGATTTTTTATCTGTTGAACAAGAAAAAAATTTCAAGGATAAAGAGTAATTACAAAAAAATAAATTTTGATAAGATAATATTTTCATTAAACGGACGGACAAAAAAGTGATGCACCAAAACTAAGTTTGACGTTCAATAATTTTTGAACGAGTAAACCGATTTTGATGAGTGTTTTTTTATATTAAGGGCGAATTTCGCATAGTGACTATGCGTATTTTATTTTTAGTTAAAATTCCGTTTTACAAAACATTTACAAACCGATGATGTTTTTGCCTCCAAATTAAAACAACACTGTGAAGTATATTTTTGTAATTAAATTGAATTCTTACACTATTCACAACGAGCATATACAGGATGATTCAGTTTTAACATTTAATATTTTGACAAAATATTCTCCTCGTTCTGATTCTGAGAAACCCTCTCACTCGTTTCCTAAGTAAGATACAGGGTATCAGGGTTTATAGAAGATAAAAAAAAATGTTATCATATCTTCAGGTAAAAGCTGCAAATCGAACAAAATTTTGCATGCATTCTATTTGATTGACTATTTTCTGCAGATTTGTTCATGTAAATGTGATATACCAGTTGCGTGCAATGAGATGACGACTGAATAAATGTAAGAACAAGCCGTGAGGTGGGTCGTTTATTAGGACTAAAGTGCGACCCTTGAGATCCACACAACGAACTTCCCAGTTTGATAAATATTTAATAATAATAATTAAATTAGATATTACACAGAAAAGTAATCATTTTAATCATTAAAACATAATTATTGTTTATTTTTAACAATAATTTAAAAAAAAAAACGGCTGAACCGATTTTTATAAAATTTATTTCGAATCAAAATGGCGTTAACACGCCTCGATTGACACCCTTACGAAGTCGATATAATTTTTTATCCGCGAGATATTGTGTGAAATCTACTTTTTTGGAGTCTATTTGGTTAAGAATAAAGAACGGCTGAACCGATTTTGAAAAAAATTCTTTCAGATCATATTTACGTTAATACGCGTCGATTGGCACCCTAACGTAGTCGATATCATTTTTCATTCTCGAGATTTCGTCTTAGAAAGAAATGGACATATACGTACGTACGACATACGTACACACACACATACACAGACATCTTTCTAAAAATAGTGTAGTGACCTTGAAACATAAAAATTTGTTATACATTTTGATTTCGATTTTCGGACCCATTACAATAACTTCCAATGGGAAGTTAAAAATAGCACGCCGCACTATCTGCTCTTGAATTGTTTGTCAATTTTTCAAAATCCTAATTTAATTTTAGTAAAATTTATGTGAAACCACCCTGAAGGTATACCCTATTAAATAAAACAATAATCAGGTGACATACATAAAAAATACAGTCGAATTGAGAACCTCTTCCTTTTTTTTGAAGTCTGTTAAAAACGTGTTAAAACTTTAAAGCAACAACCCAGCGAATTTTATTTCTTAAACGCCCTCCTTTTTTGATAATAGTTTTTTTAGCCCTGCTCTATCGTTTCTCCTAAATTTTTTATTATTTATTATAATAGATAGATATACATATACCTACTTGTAAATTGTAGAGTAGACTCAAGGACATAGGTAATTTATTACATAACTCGCAATTGGTTTCAATTTTTCGATCAATATTTTATCGATATAAAAATCTTCGATCTGTTTTTATGTTTTTTAATAAAACCAATTTTATCTCAATTGAATAATTTTAAAATAATTTGCAAATAGCGATAATAAATGATTGTTGCGATTTAATTTGTCAACATTTTATTACTCTATATTAGTGGTTCCCAATACGGTGCCCACGGGTGCCATAACACCCACCAAAACAATAACTTGCGATTAAATTATGATCATATTATGTGGAAGAGGAAGGATGAGTTTGTAGGCTCTCTCTCTAAAATAAAGAATTCTCGCCACACTCCTCTGCAACTTGATGCGCTCCTTGTCAGAAATGTTTGAGTTTTACTGGTGTACTGCAGTGTCGTTTTGTTTGTTGTTTAATTATAGCAACAGATTATGTTGGGGAAAAAATGAGTACTAGACCTCGCGCGACGAAAGATGAAGCCACCGCGTCATAGTAACGTGAATGCATTGCGCCCGCCTTCTAGTTTGCTATTGGCATATTTATTGTCATGATTAGCAGTTTGCCAAAATTGTACCTAACGTCATAAAACCCAATGTGCAGTTTTGTGTACACGGCCCTGTTTGCGGGCAAGCAGGCGTTCATTAGCATATTATTGATGACGTGCCTGGCTTCATCTCTCACCGCGGGCACTCTATTAAAATACACACTGAAATATAGTATATTCTGGAACGTAAACTCACGCGCTGCTAGCGAGTAAAGACAGACATGGTTAATAGGGCCACCTGTCTTTGTCGTACACTCTATTTATACTGTAGTGGAACAAAGACAGGTAGCTCTATTAACTATGTCTGTCTTTACTCGCTTTCCATGCACAGACTCCCCAGGGAGGACATTGGAATGTGGTTGCTATCGCAAATTGCATTCCAATGTTCTTTGGGAATTAGTGCTCCCAGGTACCCGAGCTCGTACCAGTCGGTTTGTGTATGCCGGCTGGCGGATTCTAATACACAAATGGATTATTTGTTGTGTTGAAGACGCTAATGACCTGAGTTGTCGCCGCGTCTATAATCTACAATTAATTAATCCACGCACACAGTGGTATAGGGTGTAAGCATTCCAGTGTTACTGTATTTCAGTGAAAATACGTAAGGATTAACAAAAGCTTGCACCCTAGTGCTGCAATAAGCAAGTTTCAGAAAAAATAAAATAAAAGTGCATTTCAATTCATTACCGATAACCAGTTGACCGCCTTAATAGAAAATAAATAAATAAAGGTAAAACATATCATTCAAAAAACTATAATACAAAGAGTCGAATTTGTCACACAATAAAATATAAACAAAAATAAAGATAGTTACTTCTTACCACTAGAGTTTTATTGATGGATGTACATTTCGAAAGCTATGCTTTCATCTTCAGCAAACACTATACATCAAAGCTATGCTTTCATCTTCAGCAAACACTATACATCGTATAGTGTTTGCTGAAGATGAAAGCATAGCTTTCGAAATGTGCATCCATCAATAAAACTGTTGTGGTAAGAAGTAACTATATCTTTATTTTTGTTTTTATTTCAACCACAGTGCTCATATATTTTATCAATAAAATATAGACAGAATCAATACAAATTATTACATAATAAAGTCATCAACAGTGTATAAACATTGTGTAATCAATGATTTCTTAAGTTTCTTTTGACATTTATTGAATGGTAAATTTTTAAAATCATTTGGCAAATCATTGTAAAGTTAAAGCAGTCGTGGGATTCCAGCTTTATAGAATAGAACAACTGTAAAGATAGACTAGATATACAGGGTGTTTCATAATATATGCGCAGGACTTCAGGATGTGATAGCTCGTCTAAAAATATGAAAAAAAGTTTCTATTAACTTACCCTCTAAAATGCACCATTTTAGAGATACAGGGTGTTGAAATTGAAAAAAAATTTCGTTTTTTGCGAATATCTCCGGAACCGTTTATCGTACAGGAAACAGCTTTTGTAAGCATTTTCTACTCATCATAAGCTATGTTTTATGCGGAAATTTTTTTTTTTTTTTAAGTCATAATTGGTGAAGGTTTTGAAGTGGTAGTGGGTGTAAAATGGTGCATTTAAAGGGTAAGTTAATAGAAACTTTTTTTCATATTTTTGGACGAGCTATCACATCCTGAAGTCCGGAGCATATATTATGAAACACCCTGTATTTCAAAACTCAACTCAATATTTAAATTAACCTATCAATTTATTGAATAATTTGTTTTTTACTTCACAAAATTAAAATCTCATTTACAAATTTCACAATTCTTCTTTTTCCGAAATAAAGCTATTAACAAAAACACTCCAACTATTCTCCCATTTTTTAATAGCATTTGCTTTTTCGGTTTGACTCATCGCACTATAGATTAGCGAATTCAAAATTAGTTGTTTTAAAATTCTCAAATCAGCATTACGATGCACAAGTCCCATAAATGTTTCATAAAAATCATAGCTCAATCCTTTAGCATCCCAGTAAGTGGGATCATCATTACAAATCACTACTGAGAAATTATTGGCAATGTACATATTAGCTGGATGGTTCCTCAAATCGTCCACCAGTTTCAGAACTTGATTAGATATCGGACTAACTTCAATTGCAATGCCTCTTTGTTTAACAAGTTCCAATACTTTTGGATGCTTCAGCAAGGCATAACCATGTCCAATTCTGGTCGTTCCCAAAAGTATAGCATCGACCAAATTCAAATCCGTACTTGTTCCGTACCAATTTGTTTCACCAGCGTGGAAGAAAAATTTTATTCCGCTTTTAAATAATTTTTGTAATTTCGGTATAAATTCGAGGAGAGGAAATCCTAAACTTTCTTGACCGCATATATCAAATCCAGCAACAAAATCTGGATATTTTTCAATCAATTTATACATGACCTTAACGTAATGTTCAAAAACGTTCTGGGAAACTCTTCTAATAGGAGCATAAATAAGTTTGGCACCGTAAAACTCCGGATAATCCAACATAAACTTATCAAGAACACTTTTATAAATGCCAGCAACTTGGATTTCATCGTAGATCGTACCGTTTAACTCATAAACCGGAGGCAAAGTACCTCTCATCTCTAAATACATCACGTTGTCTTCGTAATGTTCCTTCAAAACTTGGTAGAAATAATCTTCAAAGACTGGTCGGTAAGTTATCAATGGCTTTATAGTCGCATTTTTATTAACGAATCTTTTCCAGATTGCGTTTATATCTGGATACAGTTCTTCTGGATTATCGACCACAAGTGATAATTGCCCGCGCAAATAACGATTAAATTCCGTCAAATTTTTTACTTCCTCTCGCATGTTTTTTAATAATTTCCAGTCACTAACAGTTGGCTTTGAGTTGAAAAATTTTAATGAAAATAATCCTTTTTCATCGAACCTTCCATAAAGATTATCTCTGAACGTCAGATTAAACACGAAATCCAGTGATGCTAAAGCGGTATCATGACCATGCAACATACCACCTTTTGGCATCTTTTGAATGAATTTAAACACATCTGATTCTTCGATGTCTTTTTTCGCATGGAAGAAATGTCTTGCTGGTGGAAATGTACCTGGATCTAAGACTGCCCGATCAAATTCTCTAAACTTCAGTTCCATTAATAGTTTGTTAACAGTCTTTTCTTTTTCAGTTAATTTCAGGTTAGAGCCTATTGTCATTCCGGCTTCTTCCGATAAAAAAGCATTCCTTTCTTCCCAAAAATCGCCAAATGATGGTGAAAAATATAAACACAAAAACGTGACTTTTAATAAAGCAGCCATCTCACTGATCAGACAGATAATAAAAAAACAAATATAAAATATTGTTTTACTTTCTATATTTATAAAAAATACAGACAGAACGCACCTTCAGCCATTCGCAAATATTGACTGAGTTTACAACAGTGGCGTGGTAATCAGATTTTTTTCGCTTAGGTAATAATAACTGACATTCTTGTACTCTTTTGTTGAAGTTATAAATAACACGTAAAAATGTAAACAAAAATAAAGATAGTTACTTCTTACCACAACAGTTTTATTGATGGATGTACATTTCGAAAGCTATGCTTTCATCTTCAGCATACACTAACTGATGTATAGTATTTGCTGAAGATGAAAGCATAGCTTTCGAAATGTACATCCATCAATAAAACTGTTGTGGTAAGAAGTAACTATCTTTATTTTTGTTTTTATTCCAACCACAGTGCTCATATATTTTTATTTTTACGTAAAAATGTATCTTAAAGTTTATTATAGTAGATTGTATTTCTAGTATCGTAATGGGGTTTATTACTGACGAGTTGTGACAGTATGTAAAAATGAGCGATATAGCAATCGCTCGTTTTTACAGTCAACCTAAGGGCTTTAAATCTCAGGTTCTATTGGAAGTAACGAACTAAACTTACAGTTTAATATTTAATAATAAATTTATACAGTGGCGGCGTTAGAGGATGGCCATGGCCCACCTTAAACTGTCTGAGCTCACCTCTTGGCCCACCCTGGAATAATCCCCAATCTCTAGTTTATCTTTTAAATACGTTTTTAACCCTCGAAATTTCAACAATTTTTCTTGTAAATTTTATTGCAAGTAATCTGGATTAAAATTTTGACGAGCACTGTTTTGGGAACAAATGTTATTGGCCCACCTTCAGAACACCATGCCCATGTCTGGCCCACCCTAACAAAAAATCCTAGCGCCGCCACTGAATTTATAATAATTAATATAACCCTGCTAGTTGGTTGTCTCAATTTTTTGAAAAAGTGGGACACATTAATTCAATTAAAATAAATAATTCAGAACAGAATAATTTTTAACGACTATGAATCTAATTTTTGCGATTTGATAAGACAGCTAAAAGAAGATAAAACATAAAGTAAATAAAACTTTACTTTAAAAAAAATTATTAATTTATAAAATTAATTTTAATTTCAATAAGTATTATATTTATCACATTATTTTTACATGACTGATTAGATCGTCATATCTCATTAAACTCAGTATCTCTATCCTTAAAACACCACGTCTATCTGTCCGCTTATAACTCGAAAACTGCTGAGCCGATTTTACGCGGTTTTATTTCCCATGTGGATATATTTTCTGATTAGGTTTTAGGTTATGTATGATTAAAATTGGTTATGTAGTTCTCAAGTTGTAACAATATTTGTCAAAAACAGGTAATAAGGCAACCAAAATTTTCGACATATTTTACGCATTTTCTTAAAATTTGCAGCGACAAATGTTTTGTCCGTAACAAAGTTTATACATGAACTGAAAACTTTTTTGAAGACGGCAAAAGCTAGTGACATATAATGGAAGCTTGGAAGTCATTTTTAATTTATAGAAAAGGAAAAATGTATTTTAAAAAAATATACTATATCGAGTGATCTAAGCGCTTGTAAGGCTTGTAAGAACATATGTGAAAATTATACATATTAAATCTTTCTGCATTAGCCTAGAAGGAATTTTCAAAAATATATTTTATTTATAATATGGCAACAATAACGTATAAAAAAGTTATGGGCAAAATATTTTTTTTTATATAGCGGTTATTACTGTTGCTAATATTTAAAAATCAACTATTCTGTTATAACTGTTAAAAAATAACATTGTTACTATTGTTAATTGTTATTTTTAACAGCGCAATTTTGCAGGTAACACGTCTTTTTGAAACCGGTAACAATTACTAAATAAATAAATATTATTGTTTTTTCGTCCCATCACTTATAGTATGAAAGATCTTTCTCAAAACTTAATAATAATTATTCTATACCTATATAGTACTATCTACTGTTCGGAAATAATAGAAAGTGACTCATGCACTTATATTATAGAACTTATAAGATCTATGACATACTTCATTATTTATATAAGTGTATAATATGTGTATAAGTGTATGAGTCACTTTCTATTATTTCCGAACCGCACTATAGATGTCAGATGATGTACTACTGAGTACGACCGGTGCATATGGGGCCGATTATGAAAATCTAATGACAAGTTCGCCCCTGTTGACATCGATATTCGCACTGTGTTTCATCTGGCTGTACTATTTTTTTGAAAATTCAAAAGTTCTTCTTCAAAACGGGCAACATGACTCGTTAAAATCAGGAGGACAGTAAATTCCACCGGTGGATAGTTGTATACAATTTCCTCGGCCAAGTTCGTAGACGTCGTCATTTGTTACTCCGTAATCTTCTTTAACCCATTCTAAAAGATTTAACGTAAAACGCTCTGGGGTGTTCATTTCCTGAAAGAAAAATATAGATTTAACACTAAACAGGGTGTTTTCAGTTTACTTATTATTATAACTTCCCATTGGAAGTTATTGTAATGGGTCCGAAAATCGAAATCAAAATGTATAACAAATTTTTATGTTTCAAGGTCACTACACTATTTATAGAAAGATGTCTGTGTGTGTGTACGTATGTACGTACGTACATATGTGTCCATTTTTTTTTTTTAATTATTGTTAAAAATAAATAATAATTATGTTTTAATGATTAAAATGATTACTTTTCTGTGTAATATCTAATTTAATTATTATTATCAAATATTTATCAAACTGGGAAGTTCGTCGTGCGGACCTCAAGGGTCGCGCTTTAGTCCTAATATTATTTTTAATGGGTGATAATGCAGGTCAAATAGAAATAGAAATAATAATATGGAGAAGCTATAAGTTGTCCAAGGAAAATCAACGGGAAAACGTAGACGCGGACGTTCGTGCCGACCTGCAGATGAACCGATATGATCTCCAAGCTCACGAGTCACGAACATGACTTTGGAAACCGTTACGCGTGAAACGAACGATCGGCAAGGATGGCGATTTATTGTGCACAGAATCATCCATAAAATGGACAAAGAGTGACGTTTCATAATCACTACACATCGGTCACGATGCTAGACTAAGAAGAAGCATATAAGGAGAATTTTAGATTAGTAATCATGTCACGGCTGAGTAATTGTAAGCTCATTCTGCCGCGAAAGTGGAAAGGTTCAGGATAGAATCCTGATTGTGACTATGGTTGGTAAAATGATTTTTTCCGATCTGTTTGGAATCAATTATATAATTGACTGCTTTCCAACAAAAATTTTCAAAGAAGACGATATTAAAACACCAGGCCTTATAATAAAATTTGTATGACAATTTTAATGCACTTCAAAGTTGCTTCAGCGACTGAAAAATTGATATTATTAGGTCAAATTAATTATATTTCTACTTACCACAAACTTTTCTTGAAGATCATTTGGTACTGGTGTATCTTCTATGACATGTGGATGGACTCTGATTGGTGTTGGATTTGTCAAAAGATAGCCTTTTGCAAAATGATAAACCAAAAAATCATCTTTTTCTGTGTAATAAATTAAAAGAATTCATTATTATAAACAGTATTGAAATTAATAGAAGAACTAAACATTTTGTAGACTGGATATCTGCAGTATTTAAAAAATGATAGATATTTTCAAAAAAATAGCGAAATCATAAAACTAGGGTGCAGTTTTATGAAACCACGGTGCAAGTGAAACTTTATTGCCATAACCGTAAAGGCTTTTAACCCAAAATCGCTGGAAGTAAGTATATAATTTTGTTTATATGGTTTTGTTAATGTAATTTGAACCCTGATCAGAATAGAGACGAGCGTAAGAATCCAGATTCTATCGTTAGTGGTCAAACCGTCAATGGATATTTGATCATTTGATATGCTTCTCGACTGAATTATTCGTACGATATTAGTTAAGCAGTCGTACAATATAGTTATGAACATAACGTCGTTGCTTTTGGATGAGTGTACTGTTCTGGTCGATCGTTTCGATTGGACGTGACGTAACGCTCGACATGCGTAACCGAACGAAAAAAACGAGACTAATAACGTTCCACTTTAAAAAATTTCACTCTAGATATATATTTTCTTTAAACATAAGAGATAGAGAGAAGATTATAGACACTCGCCATGCAATAGGTTGTATTAAAAATCGGACTACTCTGTATAAAGTTATGCGTGGTCATACATAAAAAAAGGGAAAAAAATATATACGCTTCGACTTGAGAACCTTCCTCCTTTTTTGAAGTCGGTTAAAAATTGGGAATGCGTTAATATAGTGCGTCATATAAATATAAAAATAATAACATTATCAAAGTTGTACCTAAATTTCAAGGAAAGACTGTACGGACCGATGTTAAGAGCAATCGATTTTTTTTAAACCATCACCAATGGCTTCAGAAGCATATAGCCTCATGTGCCACAGTGCCAGCACTAATTCCAAAATAACCATTAACTGCATTATCATTGTAATCTTATAATCATATGATTACACATAAATACTATTAACAGCACAGAATTTGCTGTAAGTATAAGTACTTAATTATACTATATGTATATACCTAACCTTATTTTTCGAATAGTACTTATTTCACGATCTTTTTTAATACGTAGAGAAACGATCATGTTAATTATTACTTTTTGAACTAGTATTTTATTTTTAATAAAAATTCGAGGTAAAATGAAGTAATTCATTGCATAAACAAGAGACGACGCTACGATAAATGTGAGGATTGTTCTTAAGCATCGTCAGTGGCGGCGTTAGAAGGTGGGACGGGTGGGCCATGGCCCACCTTAAACTGTCTTGGCCCACCCTGGAATAATCCACAATCTCTAGTTTATCTTCTAAATACGTTTTTAACCCTCGAAATTTCAACAATTTTTCTTGTAAATTCTATAGCAAGTAATCTGGGTTAAAATTTTAACGAGCACAGAAATTTTGGAAACAAATATTATTGGCCCACCTTCAGAACACCATGTCCAACTCTGGCCCACCCTAACAAAAAATCCTAGCGCCGCCATTGAGCATCGTTCACGCGAGCAAAGCCGCTGAGTTAAGTTAGTACAGAATATGTTTAGAGCAAAATGATACTACTTGTAATCGAAGACTTCGTAATAAATCACAATATTATTAATTATTTATAGTATTAAAAGGAATTAACATATCAGTGCAAGGCAAATAATAAATCAATCAATGTCCACCGTGCAAATATTAATAAAATGTCTTACCATTTTCTGGAACGGAATCTAGTATCTTTCTGCCTTCTGGCTTAACCGGACGCAGTGATTTGCTATCAACATTTCCAAAAATCAACACCGCCGACAACAAAACAAACACAACGATTTTACGAGACATTTTTTTTTTAATTTCTAGTTTACCCAATCACAGACAAAAAATGAAACTGGTAATAAAAGTAATAAAAATTATTCTTTATATATTCTTTATGTAAGAAAAAGTTCTGTCAAGATTATGTCAAGGAGGGATTACGGTTTGCTCACTAAAAAGAATCGATTGTTTAGGTACGATTGTTAAATTAATCCAATTAATCTCTGTCAATACGTTTTATGTTTAAACTAGACGTCAACATTAAAAAAATAAAATTTATTATTAGTTCATAAACGATGCGGTTCAGCCAATAGTTAATTACCATATTTCATTATACCTAATAATAAGAAGTATTAGAAATACCTTGTATTTTGGTGTCCGTCTTGTGACTTCATGTGTTGTTAACACGACGCGTTTCAGCAACGAGTTGCCATCTTCAGGTGTGGTTAATTTTTTATTTTATATTATAAAACACACATTGAGTATTCGTAGCACGTTATAATATTATGATGCTAAGCACATGTCTATTATGTTGTGGATTGTGAACAGCATCGAAAGGAGTTACATAATGGTTCATTATGTAACTGTTTTTCAAGTATTTTTCATTATAGCATTGAAAAGCGTTGCATAATAGATCGTGACGTGACCATGACAGTCGATAAACGGCCATTTAAGGTTCGCTTTACAGACACGAAAAAATGCTAAAACATGCATGTGTTGAATAAAAATTATTTTGTGTTGATTCTCAAAAATAACATCCGTTAAATGAGTTCCATTGCTAATCTATTTTGGAGATTCTTATTTCCGCATAGCTCTAACTAGAAGGTATTCAGAGGTGCATTCAATTCCTCAGGAAATGCTATCTTTTAAAAGTCTTGAATAGTCTGGTTCCTTTGAGGTCTTCCCTCAAAAATTTTATTTGTTTATTGTATAGTAGATTATAGATGCGTCGACAACTTAGGTCATTAGGGTCTTAATTACATCAAATAACATATCACTAAAAACTAAATGACATCACAAAACATCTATGAGCGAGATGGGATTCGAACCCACGACAGCCTGCTCCAAAGGCCAGCACGCTGACCATTACACCTCTCCTCCACAAAAAGAAACTTGGTGACGCAAATCAGAATATTTTATGTCTTCATATTTCCTGATCCTTAATGGCAAGTGGAGGATTCTTGGAAGCAATTTTCTTGAGAATAAAAATCGTGACTTTTTTTGTAGATATTCTACTAATAGTAATAAATCAATCAAATCTATTGGAAGAGTTTTTTAAATGAAGTATAACAATTTCCTTTTTTGTTTACTTTATAGAATATTATGAAACTAAAAATACCAGTATTTTCACCACTTAGAATTGTTTCGAAAATATAATTATGAAATTCTTAATCTCTACTATTTATAAAGTGACCACACGTCCCGATTTTGGCGGGACAGTCCCGCTTTTTGGTGGACTGTCCCGCGTCCCGCCGATTTTTAAAAATGTCCCGCTTTTTAGAAAATATCTGCATTTTTTATTTTAAATGTACTGTAAAAATATATTAAGTATTATTTATTAAGTATTATGGTGAATATAAAGAAATAAAAAATACATAAAATGTATGCAGAGTAAACTAAATTAGGCAATGTACCTAGTTAGATTTACTCGGTGGTGTTCGATCATTGTCGTTACGTCTCGGCTTAATTTTTTTAAATAAAAAATTTAATTTGATTAAAAATCATGATGTTCAAATTATTATTTTTTACAAATATTTTTATAGTTACCAATAATTAATAATAAATACATTTTTGTACAAGTATATGAATGTATACAATAAAATATATATAACTAAATTGTAATTCTAATATTTTCATCCCATTTGTCCCGCTTTATCTCAATGAAAATGTGGTCACTTTAACTATTTATAAAATTTTAGCGTATGTGTGGTAATGTATAGGTATGTAAAATGTCTATTGTATATAGATATGATAAACCGATTTTGATGAAAGAGTGTGGTCCAGTGGTTAGCATAGCGGCCTCTGGATCAGACTGTGATGAGTTCGATTCCCGCCTCAGTCTGTCATACACTCGCTTTGTCTGTACGTCTGTGAATCTGTGAATCTGTGAATCTGTAACGGATTTTTTGTATCAGTCGTACAGCCCAAACGGGTTAACCGATTTTAAAAAACTTTTTTTTGTTCAATTCCTCTCGGGGTCTATTTGATCCTAACGTCGCCCGATTTTTGAATTTTGGCCCCAGAGGGGAGCAAATTAGAAAAAACGGTGTTTTTTGCTTATAGTTTGCTCAATTTAAGTCAGATCGATTCGAAACCTGTCTTAAACGAAAGAGCAGAAAATTTTAGATAGATTTCATGTATAATATTGTGTCAAAACTGTTTTTTTATACAGATTTATATGATTATTAAACGAAATAAATGCGACTTTATCTAATAAATCGCGAACTTGTTTCGGTTGTCCTTGTCTGTTGCACAGTGTGATATGGATATTGGAAGATAACGTATGCTCTGTCTTATATTGCATTATTTAAATATAGTTATTCAATTTTTTGACTGCTGATGTTTGAATTTAAGTTTAAAAACCCTGGCCTACTGAGTTAAAATGACGTGTAACTAATTTATTGACGTCGATCGGATCGGACCAAAATTTCTCGACGTTCATACCCCGGCTTTCGTCCGGGTGTAAATCGTACTTTTGAATTTTCACCCACTTCCCGTGATCCGATTGAGTTGAAATTTTGCACACATGTGTAGCTCCGGTGACAATACAATATTATGGTAACTAGCTGACCGGCCCGGCTTTCGTCCGGGTGTAAATCGTACTTTTGAATTTTCACCCACTTCCCGTGATCCGATTGAGTTGAAATTTTGCACACATGTGTAGCTCCGGTGACAATACAATATTATGGTAACTAGCTGACCGGCCCGGCTTTCGTCCGGGTGTAAATCGTACTTTTGAATTTTCACCCACTTCCCGTGATCCGATTGAGTTGAAATTTTGCACACATGTGTAGCTCCGGTGACAATACAATATTATGGTAACTAGCTGACCGGCCCGGCTTTCGTCCGAGTGTAATTCGTACTTTTAAATTTTCACCCACTTCCCGTGATCCGATTGAGTTGAAATTTTGCACACATGTGTAGCTCCGGTGACAATACATTATTATGGTAACTAGCTGACCGGCCCGGCTTTCGTCCGGGTGCAAATCGTACTTTTGAATTTTCACAGGCAAAAGGTCTTTCTCCGGTAACGTTTCGGATAAATGTAATAAAATCAGACTAAGGAAATAAAGCACACTAAACAATTGAAAAGTCACGTCACGAAGTAGTGTAACGTCACTTTTGTAAAAATTATCCGATCCTTTTGAAAATTAATATTTGAGAGTTTTATAGGACACAAAAAAATAAAATGGCGTCAGATTTCAAAATGGCGTCCATATGTACTTTTTCGTAAACATTATCCGAATCTTTTGAAAATTAATATTTGAGAGTTTTATAGGACACAAAAAAATTAAATGGTGTCAGATTTCAAAATGGCGGCCATATGTACTTTTTTGTAAGAATTATCAGATCCGACGTCATATTTCAAAATGGCGGAAATATGTAGTACTCCTTTGTAAAAATTATCCGATCCTTTTGAAAATTGATATTTGAGAGTTTCATAAGACACAAAAAAATAAAATGACGTCGGATTTCAAAATGGCGGCCGTATGTACATTTTTGTAAAAATTATCCGATTCTTTTGAAAATTGATATTTGAGAGTTTCATAGGTCACAAAAAAATAAAATGACGTCAGATTTCAAAATGGCGGCCATATATACTTTTTTGTAAAAATTATCCGATCCTTTTGAAAATCGGTATTTGAAAGTTTCATAGGACACAAAAAAATAAAATGATGTCAGATTTTAAAATGGCGGCCGTATGTACTTTTTTGTAAAAATTATCCGTTCCTTTTGAAAATTGATATTTGAAAGTTTCATAGGAGACAAAAAAATAAAATGATGTAAGATTTAAAAATGGCGGCCGTATGCACTTTTCTGTAAAAATTATCCGATACTTTTGAAAATTGATATTTGAGAATTTTATAGAACACAAAAAAATAAAATGACGTCAGATTTCAAAATGGCGGCCATATTTACTTTTTTGCAAAAATGATCCGATCTTTTTGAAAATCGGTATTTGGAGTTTCATAGGACACAAAAAAAATAAAATGACGTCATATTTTAAAATGGCGGCCATATGTAGGTACTTTTTTGCTAAAATTATCCGATCCTTTTGAAAATTGATATTTGAGAGTTTTACAGGACACAAAAAATTACTTCAGATTTCAAAATGGCGCCCGTATGAACTTTTTTGAAAAATTATCCGATCTTTTTGAAAATTAATATTTGCGAGTTTTATAGGACGCAAAAAAGTAAAATGATGTCATATTTAAAAATGGCGGTCATTATGTTGTGTCTTTTTGAGTCAACATAATACTCTACATTGTCGACACAACATTGTTTTGTTTGGCAGTTTCTGTTAGCTACGCTTTTGAAACAAACAAGTAATTCAAAATTATAATTTCGTTGTGATCAGACCTATTTTAGACTCATCTTGATTAAATCAATTTTTGCTGTGTTTTATTTATTTATTATTAATTTTATATAAGTATCTACGATAACATTAAATCAAGTAAAAAAGATCTTTATAATAGGTATATATTTCTTTGTAGAAATTATCCGATCCTTTTGAAAATTGATATTTGAGAATTTAATAAGACACAAAAAATTAAAATGGCGTCAGATTTCAAAATGGCGATCAAATAATAACTTTTTAATTGTATTATTTATATCTTTGATAAATTCGGTTTTATATACAATTCGTAAGAAGCATAGCTTCTGTCGGGTGTCTTACGACACATCATGACTTTTTTATTTAGCCGGTTCCGAGTAACGCTTAATAGTTAAGCGTTGCTATGGAAAATTGTTTAAAAAATTCACTGTACCTACTAGTTTTTCTATGTAATCCAATACATATTTATATTAGGTCTTATGGCTCATAGCCTACTACAAAATTATAAATCTTCTCAGTGTTATTTTCCCTATGTTCGATAAAACCGTTTACACACAGTACCTACATGAATATCGCGCCTTGTAATTCTTGAATTACTTGTATCCTCCAAAATATTTTCATTTATTTTTATTTTTTTTTTTATTAATATTAATATTAAGAAAGAATATAGGCTTTGGGAAAACCAATGCAGCCAACATTTACAAATTACACGTTTTAATCGATTTTTGTAAACAACGCCATCTGTGCGACGGATGAAAAAACGTAAAATAAGTTCAATAAACGTAAACTAATCAGTCGGAAAACGGCGCCATCTGTATGACTGTTTTCGAATAATAGAAAAAATCGATTTTTCAACAAAAATCGATTATTTCTTCAAAAATCGATTTTTTACAAATCGATTTATATTGAAAAGAGAAAAATCGATTATTAAATAATCGATTTATATTGAAAAGAGAAAAATCGATTATTAAATAATCGATTTTTTTTACTCAATGTCACATCCCTACAGTCTGTCTCTATTGGTGAAAAGTGAAAACCGAATGAAAATCCCCACATGTAGTTTCTGAGATTAGCGCGAACATAGGTACATACAGACAGACACGGCGGGGGACTTTAATTCATAATGTAAAAAAACTGTTTTCTTACGTGGGTGGAATAAATTATTTATTTACAACAATTAAAAATGTAACAAAAATGGATAACAATAAAATGTAACAATTATATCTCTATTCTAACAGTCAACACTGTTTATATAATAATAACACGAACAGTAGCGCTTTGACTTATATGCTGTATTTATTTCAACTGTCACTCGACTCTCCTCTTTGTTGTCTCCGGTGACTTGCTTCTGCTTATATAGAGCTAGCAACTTGACGCCCCCTCGCTCGCGCGCTTTCGAGAACATTCCTGTGTCTTCGATATCATGCCACGCCTCATCATTGTTACTTGTTCTGGATGCTTCGATTGCCGCCAGTGGCGTAACATCTGGGTTTTTCGCTACACTAATATGTATAGATAAACAATTATAATTTAATAAAATATTGAGGACACATCCGTAGACAAAAAGTTTCAATAAAACAAATTATGTAAGTAGGGACCGCTGACGAACTATCTAAAGAAAACGGCTTGTGCTTTAAAAATATAGATGGCCTGTTTTTCCGAACAATGACAATATCGGTAATGCTCTGATTAACATTTGCACGTAGGTGTACAATGCAGAGGTATTAAGTTAATCATGGATTAACTGCAGCCATAGATAATAAAATAGCCTTTAAGTCTTTACTGCGATATTAAATTGCACTGATTTACATGGAAAAAATATTAATCCCTGATGTGCAGTAATTTCTAAATTAATAAAAAAATACTCTCGATGGAATTAAAATATTGTTTTTGTTATTTAATAATACCAGAGCTGTACCAGCTCACCGGGATACCAGTTATTTTCCAGAGTGATTAAAAAAAATTATTCTTATATGACCGGCCTTGAAAATTGACGAGCTTGTAGCAATACCACTAGTTTTCAAAGAAGGCGATCTGGCAGCGGTCGAAGTCTCCTCCTTGGCGGCTCACAGGTCAGTGACCTGTGAGCCGCCAAGGAGGAGTAGGACACTTCGACCGCTGCCACATCGCCTTTGAGAATGTCTACCGCAGTTGTAGACGAAACGTCAGGTAGAAATACCACCGGACCACAGCCTACAAGCCCGGAAACCTGAAGATTTGGAACAATGCCGGCCGTGAAAGCTTGCACACCTGGATAAAGTATGCTATTATTATTATTATGTTTAAAATATATATGAGAGATCAGACCAACCCACTGTTGGCACCGGTCCACCTAGAATAAGCCCGCTATATCCGTATGTCTAGTCCGGGCCTGCATAGGTAGTACTGGACTTTATGAAATAAAATTATGTAATAGGTAATATACTTTATAAGCTGAAGGATCCTCGTCCGCGATTTTATAGGGTAGACGTAGAGTAGGGTACATTTGTCACAGGGCCGTAGCTAGAGCTGAATTCAAGATAGGGCACTGAAAGTTTAAAGTAGGGCTGAAGCAAAAGACTACAATTTTTTAATTGGATTGCCCATCTCATCTGGTGATATCAAATTACAAAAGCAAGAAAACGGTAAATGACAATTTATTCAAAAAAAAAAAAAATGCAGAACTTGCCATGTTATCAAATTTCCGAAGAACTTCATTTAGTCCAACGAATTTAATCTTGTTTTTCCAAATGCCAGATAGATCAAGTCTGCCATTCTGTCGTAACAGTCTTTGCGGCTTGTTTATAATTCCTTAAAGTAGGGCACTGGATGTTTTAAGGTAGGGCATTGCCCCTTAATGCCCCCCCCTAGCTACGGCCCTGATTTGTCATATATTCTTTCAACTCGTGTAGGATACATTTTCTCACTCTTAAAAAAAAATCAAGATATATATATATATATTGTAAATTATAGACGCTCGACAACAGAGGTCATAAAAAAAATCAATGATTGGAAGTAACGTTTATTCTCTTTGATAGTGTCAAAACTGCAGACCGATATTTCCGCTTACCTAACCCCTGACTAAATAATTGCACGGGAAACCCTTCTGTTAGACTGTTAGAGTATTATCAAGTTGGAGTCTCTAGCCTTCTTGAGTATTATCATCGAACACGTTAATCAATGTGCTATTCACTTCAGTTCAAACCACATGCATAAGTTTCCAGTTTCTCCACAACAAAGTTTAAGTTCCTCTATGACCTTGAAAATTCCAAGAAAGCACCTGCGCTAGAATTTCTTGTTTATGTTTTCTTCAAAAAATGCCTAATCCATTTATCATATTATTTCAATCAGCGGTTAGAACTACCAAATCTTGACAAGACCGTGTGATATTAATTTTAATGCACATAGAAAAATTAAAAAAATATGTTTTAATACCTTTTATGACGTTAGGTATATAAACTTTCCTATAATCGGTACTTTTTTAATTAGGTTTGCTTTTCCATGATCTATTATCAACGCAATAACGTCACAATAGTTTTTAGTATTGATAACTTAAAAGTTACAGGTAGGTATCAGATAGTTAACCTATTGCATAATAAATGACTTCGTTTGTCTTCTGCTGAGTGCTGAATTCCTGGTACGACTTTCAACATTAAATCCACTTTCGAAGATTTAGGGTACCAAAATCGAGCATCCAACGGGAACCCTATCTTGACTCGAGCGTCGCTAAGTAAAAAGTATCCCACCCCAAAATCCTAACACTAAACACTGAAAATATAGCAAAAAATATAGCATAATATAGCTATTATCTGAAATTTCTAATACAAATTGCAAAGAGCGATATTTTTTGAAATTCAATTCCTTTAATTAAAACTGCGTTTGCATGGACTAGTAACAGCATACTTTGTCAAATATGTCAGTATGACAATGTTTCTGAATTATTTTATCGGGGCAATAACTTTTTCGCCTTTATCACATTAATTCCATATTAATCCTCATCGATCACGTGAAAATAACTCATATGGAAAAATATTCAAGTTACAAATTCAATATGACAGATAAAAAAAAATCTGACAAGTACCTATATTATGAAGTATTAGAAATACTTACCTTGTATTATGTCCGTCTTGTGACTTCTTGTGATTTAACACTACGCGTTTCAGCAACGAGTTGCCATCTTCAGGTGTGGTTAACTCGTTGCTGAAACGTGTAGTGTAAATTCACAAGAAGTCACAAGACGGACATATAATACAAGGTATTTCTAATATACTTCATAATATTCATATAGTGACTTGGAGACCCAACACTCTAAAAATGTATCATCTGACAAGTGTTTATTAACGGCAAACATTAAGGTGAATTTTTGGTTAGGCGAGAAGTCGTCATTTCATCAATATTATCGTGGGTTCGAATCCCGCCTCCGCTCATGGATGTTTTGTGATGTCATTTAGTTTTAAGTGAGTTGTTATTTAATGTACCTAATCAAGACGCTAATGACCTAAGTTGTCGACGCGTCTATAATTTACAATAAAATATCTGGGTGCCGAGCTTTGCTCGGATGAGTTCAATAAAAATAGTACTTGTATGCTGTGAGATATTATTTTCTCAGAATATTATTCCGAAACGAATTTATTTCTGAAACATAATTTAAAATAATTGTTTCTGTTAAATATTTTAACTACCTATGTGTATTTTTAAGCGTAAAAACTAAGTATCAACTTGAATTAAGCATTTTTTCCTGTAAATATTACTTAGGTCGCCATTTTCAAATCTACCGCCGTTATTGTTTTGTTGACTGAAGAACTCGCAAAAACCGATTTTCATAGATCTTGTAAAAATGTTCGAATCAGATGAAATTCTGCTTGCCCGTTGCCGTTTCAATAATCCGTTTTTAAACATTGATGCCAAATATCAACTTTATCGAAGTACTTTTTCTCTGTGATATCATCTTAGCAACTTCCAGTAAATTTCAAATATTTTTTTTGCATAGAAGGTACCTACTGAAAAACTCACAAAAATCGATTTTCGAAGAAATAGAATTCATATTATATCTTTTAATAACAAACGTCAGACTATAAACCTGCAGCGCAAAACATTTTTACATGCATCTTCACCATAGTTTTTAAAAATCGATGTGTTTTGATATACTGCATGCCTGCGTCGCTAGAAGTGCGGCCCTGCAAATTTTTAAACAAAACTTTTTTGTATGTATCTTAACAATAGTTTTCAAAAATCGAAGTGTTTTTACACAGACTCGCGGTGCCAGAAGTGCGGCCCTTCGGGCCGCCTGTTTGTCATTGTTTACATATTGTGCAAGACACTTCTTATATTAGTGTTCATTTACAGTTTTAACCCTTGTGATATATTATACAAAATCTATGTAGAAATAGGCTTCGAATCGATCTGACAATTGACCGAGTTATAAATAAAAAAACCCTTTTTTTTAATTGCTCCCCTCTGGGACCAAGATTTCTACCTAGATCGATTTCTCGCCCCGAAAAATCCCCATTCTGTAAATTTCATCAAAATCGTTATTCGTTTTTGAGAAAAAAAATAAATAAATCTACCAGCATCACTCGAGAACGGCTGGCCTGATTTTAATAAAACTTACTAGCAGTTGCACACAAACTTAAAATTTAGTGTACTTTTTATTCGGCAACGCCCGGGCTAAAATAAAGTTCCCGTCAAAACCGCAGGTAAAAGTGAGAAATAATAAAATGAAGGGAAATATTTATATGTCGTTGACGAAGTTCTGGTAAGCAGAAGCTTTGAAAATGTAAATATTAAAACGATTTCGATTAGTGAACAAAGTGTATTTAACTTAATTCGACAAGTTGGAAATGTCGGTTCCAACGAATACTTCATCATGAGCCATGAGGTAGGTACCAGAGTTCATCCTGCAACCTTAATTTTTCAATTTCTGGCAGAATATTTGTCTGTTACAATGCTAACTTACAGACTTTATCTGTGAATTTGATACCTACATATAGGAAATCCGACGGTCGGCTCTGCGACTATTAAGTTGCAGTGAAAAATAAAATAATAATTAGAACTATGTGACTTGATAATACCTAGATATTACCTATAAGTATTATTAAAACAAGAAATTGAAGATAATTAATATCAATAATATTTTTTTATTGTCTTTAAAAATAGATTAAATTTGATTTAATTGTAAATATTTTAAATTACTTAGGTATTTATAGTTTTTTATGTAATGAGTTTTCATAAATAACAGGCAATAACGTTTTTTTATTGTTCTTATTCATCTGAATAATTAAAATGTAGAGTCTAGGTGCGACCGTACTTTGAGAGAGAAATTGTAGATTATAGACGCTCGACAAGGACAACTGAGATCATTATAGCGTCTCGACCGTACTTTGATTTAAATTTTAAGGAAAATTATTATCTAGAATCGAGATATTTAAATTTTCTTTTGTATTTGAAATGGATAAACTGATTACTGAACAGGTAGATACCTATAGATTTAAATTTTAATTATTTTTTAGGATAAATTCACTTTAAAAAATCGATTTTCGGTATGTAGAGATTATAAAACGTCTTAAATCCGTCGCAATTTCGATTTCGATTCTTTTCGCAATGACAAAACTTTTTTCACTGGCATGGTCGCTCAAAAGTTAAAAAATTTCGTATTAATTATCATTATCATAATAATATGATGTACGTCACTGATTAAAAGACTGATTATACTTATTACATTTTTTTTTTGTTTTTTTCTTCGTATCTCGTAAACAAACACGTCTTTCCATTGACTTAACTCATGTATAGCCTCCATGAAAATTAGAGAATTATGATTTATGAATCTCTGCTTTACCCACCATCTCCGGCTTTTACTGTTATAACCTATAAAATGCACGTGAATAATAAACTATTCAAATACAAGTGTTATATTTTACATTTTCGTGAATAGCGTTGTTCCTACAAATTAATTACTGAAAAAAAGGCTAATCAGGTTCTCTCGGAATATATCAACGATCATTGATCATAAGAAAATATTTTATGTGAGAAGTGGTAAATCATTAGTAAATAATAAATTATAATTTATAACTTTTATATACATATTTACAGATTCAACTGTCAGTTGATGTAAATCATATGTTATACATTCTAAATGCAATTAAGCACGTTTTTTACTGTCAATTGTGCATTTTACTTTATAACAATTGTTTTACACGACACGGTCTTAAGTATAAAAAAACAAAACGTATTTTATTTAATTCTTTTTAAATTTATCTAGCAATGAAAAAATGATTTTTTGCGATAGATTGTATTAAGTTAGTTTAAAAAATGTTTTTTATTATTTTCAGGGCATTGCTTTTTACAACTCCTTAACATGGATGACAGGTCATTAGAGTACGCTGAGATAAAAAGCGTTAAATTTTCTTCTTTTTCAACTGAAGACATATTAAAATTAAGTGTAAAAGAAATAACAACTTCATCATCATTTGACCCACTAGGACATCCATTACCGGGGGGTCTTTACGATCCAGTATTCGGTCCTATAAGCGATAGGAGTGGACCGTGCGATACATGTGGAAAACATTATCACCAATGTACGGGACATTTCGGGCATATAAAACTGCCTGTGCCTGTATTTCATCAAATGTATTTGAGAGAATTGACAGACATATTGAAAGCAACTTGCTATTCATGCTATAAAATAATCGTTCCGAAAATAGTCAAGCATGCTTTTGTTATACAGATGAAATTGCTGTATGCTGGCCTTTTAACTGAAGCACAAGAACTAGCAGAGACTGTGGATGTATTATTAGAAGACAATTCTAACGACAAATCGGAAGATACATTAACATTATTTTCCCAATTTGCTGAAACTGCAGCAAAACATGATTCACAAATTTTTATAACAAGAAATACAGAATCATTATACGTTCAGTTCATAGAAAATTTAATGAAAAGGGTAAAAGATACAAAGAAGTGTTCTTATTGTTCAGCAGGAAAGAATGAGATAGAATGTAAATATGGAAAAATTACCAATAAATCAGATGGAAAAAGAATAATGATGCCAGATGAAATTCGTGATATATTACGCTTATTGTGGATCAACGATAAAGATTTTCTTTTGTATTATATGCCATTAGTAAATGACCCGACCAAGGAATTTCCGACAGACCTGTTCCTTTTCGAAGTAATTCTTGTACCGCCTCCTATTGTACGCCCTGTAAAATTTATTGACGGTAAACTTATTGAAGATCAGCAAACAAGGATCTATGAAAAGATTTTAGAAAATGCTCGTATTTTGAAATCAGTAATTTTAGTTATAAAAGAAAATGGCGATGTGAGCAAGTTGCCAGAAGAAATAATTCCGTTTTATGAGCGAACGTGGGGAGAAACTGCTATAGAAAAAATGAACAATATTTGGATGGAACTACAAATATCTGTGAATTGTATAATTAGCAACGCGGACATTCCTGGTATTAAACAAATATTAGAAAAGAAACACGGTATTATTCGTCAAAACATGATGGGCAAGAGAGTGAATTATTCTGCTCGGTCAGTTATTACTCCAGATCCGTGTTTAAATACGGATGAGATTGGTATACCGGAAGCTCTTGCTAAAGTATTAACATATCCTGTTCCTGTAACATCTTACAATGCATCCATGCTGAAACAAATGATTTTGAATGGCCCGAACGTACATCCAGGAGCTGTTGAGTTTGAATCTGAAGACGGAACTAGAAGGCGTATTCCGTTGGATCGAAAGGCTCGCGAAAGTATTGCGAAACGTCTTCTATTAGAGGAGAGTACGAATAGAAATAGAATTAAAGGAGTAAAAACAGTGCACCGTCATATAATAAACGGTGACGTCGTATATGTAAATCGACAACCCACTTTGCACAAACCTGGTATTATGGCACACAAAGCCAGAATACAAAAAGGTGACAAAACGCTGCGTTTACATTACGCTAATTGTAAAGCTTACAATGCTGATTTTGATGGTGATGAAATGAACATTCATGTTCCTCAAAGTGAGCTAGCTCGTAGTGAAGCTCTGAATATAGCGAATGTTTGCAAACAATATACGGTACCTAAAGACGGAACACCCCTCAGCGGTCTCATTCAAGACCACGTTATTTCAGCTGTCCGATTATCGATCCAAGGGCGGTTTTTCAATCGTAAAGATTATCACAATTTAGTTTATACAGGTTTGGTTTATAAAACTCGGCCAATACATTTTTTACCGCCAGCAATATTAAAACCAAAGTGTTTGTGGTCTGGAAAACAAGTGATATCTACAGTTATAATGAATACAATACCATCAGATGAGCGTTTTGTGAATCTTGTTTCTAAGGCTAAAATTGGCGCTAAAGAATGGATACAAAAAACTCCGAGAAAATGGTTAGCTGGAGGGACACCTTTTAGTAATCCATCGACTATGTCTGAAGCTGAGGTTGTTATTCGAAACGGAGAACTGTTGTGCGGCGTTATAGATAAACAACAAATTGGCTCGACACCCTACTGCTTAATCCACTGTATTTTTGAATTATATGGGGGAAAAGTTCAGAGTGATTTACTTAGTGCATTTTCGAGATTGTTTACTTCGTATCAGCAAATTGACGGATTTACCTTGGGTGTGCGAGATATTCTCATTAAAAATACTGCCAATAGAGAACGCAAACAGCATATTGAAAAACTAAGGAAGATCGGAAATGAAGTTATTTCAAAAACTTTAGGTTTAGATAGAAAAGTATCAGAAAATGAACTTAAAACAGAAATGGAAGAGGCTTACACGTCTGATCCTAAATTTAGATCGCAAGTTGACGGGCAGTACAAGGAGTCACTTGATAAATATACAGACGATATAAATAAAGCTTGTATACCAAATGGATTATTGTGTACATTTCCAGAAAATAATTTACAGTTAATGGTGACATCCGGTGCAAAGGGTTCAATTGTAAATTGTATGCAGATCAGTTGCCTGTTAGGGCAAATTGCATTAGAAGGTAAAAGACCACCATTGACTGTATCTGGTCGTTCCTTACCTAGTTTCCCTCCGTATGATACGTCTCCACGTGCCGGTGGTTTTATAGATGGACGTTTCATGACCGGGATTAAACCTCAAGAGTTCTTCTTTCATTGTATGGCCGGTCGTGAAGGTTTGATAGATACTGCTGTCAAAACTAGTAGGAGTGGATATCTGCAACGATGCTTAATTAAGCATTTAGAAGGATTGTCTATTAGATATGATCGTACAGTCCGTGACAGCGATGACTCTGTTGTTCAGTTTTATTACGGTGAAGATGGAATGGATATATCGAAAGTTAAGTTTTTAGATAAGAAGTACATACATTTTTTAAATGAAAATAGTGGAGTTATTTTGAAAAAAGATGTTAAAGATAGATTAGAAAATATGACCGATGAGAAAATTAAAGAAAGTGTTGCAAAACACTTAGCTGTAATCGAACAGTGGCGAAATAAATATGGCTCACTAACCAAACAGAGCAGGAGAAGTATGTTCACAGACTTTTCAAGTAAAGTGAGAGCTGCGGTAAAAAAGACTGTTAAAAATCCTAAAAAGTTGACTGAAAAAACGGGTCGATCTAAATTAGATGAAACTATTATTAAATATTGGAGAAATATGTCTGCCAGTGACAAAAAAAAATTTTCTTTGGAAGGAACGCGATGCCCTGATCCTGTCACTTCAATTTATCAACCAGACTCTTGTTTGGGAGTGTTGAATGAAAGATTACAGTCATTACTAAGCGAGTATTGCAAAAATAAGAATAATATTGATTCCAACACTGTCAAGGATATGTTTAATATTATGGCAACAACTATGTTGAGTGAACCAGGTGAACCTGTTGGTACCATTGCTGCTGAAAGTATTGGTGAACCGTCTACTCAGATGACACTGAACACTTTCCATTTTGCTGGTAGAAATGAAATGAATGTCACCTTAGGTATACCGAGACTTAAGGAAATATTTAACTGTTCGAGAACGAAAACACCAAGCATCAAAATACCATTCAAATCAGATTTGAATACCAAAAAAACTGATCAAATAACTAAAAAGTTCTGTCGTGTGACTATTGCTGATTTATTAGAAAAAATTGATGTCAAATCTAAATTGAAATATTGTCCGCACAGACAGCAGAGTTACACTTTGAAATTCTTTTTCCTACCGCAAGAAATACGCGAAGATAATTTTGGTATTAAATCAAAATTTTTATTGAAAGTTATGAAACGTTATTTCCCAAAAATAATTGAACTAATTAAAAAAGAAGCTAATGCAAAATCATCAGCAGTAACAGTACAAGAGAAGAAGAAAAGAAAAACTCAAAATGCAGAAGAAAATGGAAACGCACCTGATATTGATGAGGATGATTCAGATGATGAAATCGAAGATGCTGAGGAAGATGCTAAAATTCAACATAAAATGGCAGATAAAGATTTTGAAGAACCAGAAAAAAATGAAGAACCTCCAGATGAGTTTGCTGAAGAAATGCAAAACAATGGAGACGAGGCTGAAAACAAAGAAAACAATGAGGAACCTTCGAATGAGCCTGCTAAAGAAATGCAAGAAAGTGAAGACGAGGCTGAAAACAAAGATTACACTTATAAATATGATGAAAAGGAACTGCGTTGGTGTTCTATGCGTTTTGTTTTGCCATTTAGTTTTAAACAAATCGATGTGAGTAATGTACTGGAAACATTCGCCCGCAAAAAAGTTATTAAGGACGAAATTCCGGAAATTAAAAGAGCCATTTCCTATAAAAATAATGACGATGGCAGAATGATGCTTCAAACAGATGGAGTAAATATGAGTATATTTTTCTTAAAGTATAGTCGATATTTTGATATGAATAAATTATATTGTAACGATATATGTGAAATAGCCAACACATACGGGATTGAAGCAGCCCGCAAAGCTATTGTAAAAGAAATTCGGGAGGTATTTAAACTTTATGGAATCGATGTAGACTTTCGTCATCTGTTACTGGTTGCCGATTATATGACTTTTGATGGTACTCTTCGGCCTTGTACCCGAACCGGAATGAAAAATAATACATCGTCTTTACAGCAGATGACATTTGAATCGACAATGCAGTTCTTGAAATCTGCTACCTTAAACGCTAAACAGGATACATTGTCATCACCTTCTGCTTGTTTGATGGTTGGAAAGCCAATTCTCATGGGAACAGGAGCATTTGATTTAATGCAAGCTAATATTACGTTGAATTAAAAATAAATATTTATGATTAGTTAAATAATTTTTGTAATGTTATGTATAATATATATAAAGTCTATTCTATAATAAATTGTAGAAATTTATTTGATCGTCTAAAGTTGGTATCACGTACACAATTTTCAAATTGAGTTTAGATTTTTTGCTTACAACCCAGTAATTTTAGATTTGCACTGCGGAATAATAAAAATGAAACGGAACTGAGAAATTCGCAAAAAACCGTTCTTCGTGAACTTGAATCTCGAATATCTGGCAACGTCGACACGATATCAATGGGGACTTTTTATACGTTTTTTTTAAAACACCGTAACGAAGGTGTATACAAAAATTCACAGATTGGTCGTTTTTATGTCTAAAATTACTGGAGTATTATAATTTCCAGGTTTACAATAATTTTTACTAAAAAAAAAATAGAGAAACCAAGAAAATGGGAAAATATAATGTTATTTTTGAAAAGAAAAACAAAATATTAAATTTGAGCTTTCAAAACATGTTTCAAAAATTAAATACAAATAAACCATGCTGAATTCTTTTAAAAAAGACGTGAAAATCAGAGAACGTGAAAATGTTTTAGTGAACAGTTAATTTTACGAATTATTTTACAAAAATCGTCATTCCTTCATGATTGTTTGCCGGAAAGAAATATTTGGAAACAGGAACACATCATGTAAATTGTAAAATAATAGTAGTTTATATAACTAGTACAATTATTTATACAACGCTTGGGGTGATATTGGTACGCTCGCCTTTGGTTCGCGTACCAATATCACCCCGAGCGTCAGATACATAATTGTAAGTGTTGTATTGCATACACTATTTTTTTGCACGGATCCTATCTAAAGTCGTATGGAATAAAATATTTTTCATCAAATATATTATATTACAGCCGTGCGATAAATATTATTTTACGTAGCTGACTAGTCTAACGATATGTTGTACATTTCATACATGTGTTACAAAAAATATATAAATGTAACATTATAACATTTCAGTTATGTATCTTCATATATTATACACAAATATTAAAAAAAATTGTAATATCAATTTTAGATAATAAATTTATTCAAATTTTTAGTATACAATAGTTGCGAATTATTGTCAACAGATGTCTGACAAATGACACAACTGTAAAAATTACCCTTTGTATTTATACTCCTTGTTTTTATTGCTCATAAACATAACCTGACGTTTTATTTGACAACTGAATTTCTGAACTGTTTTCTCTGTGTTCGTAAGAATTTTATAAATTCATATTCGTGTTTTAAAATGTCAGAAGAAGAGTCAAAAATTGTGTTTAAAAGAAAGAAGAGGAAACCTCTGAGAAAACGACAACAGTCATCTGATGAAAGTGAATCATCAGAAGAAGAAAACGTTAGGTAAGATAAAATTTTATGGTTTATAATTTATATGCCAATTTTTTATACAAGAAAATTGTCATTAAAAATTAATATTAATTTGAAATAGAAAAACGTTAGAAGAAATGAAAGAACTACAAAAACTTCGCGAACGTCCCAATGGAGTAAGTGTCGTAGGACTTGCCCTTGGTAAGAAAACTACCGTCGAAGAAGAAATAACAGTAAGTAGAACTTATTTTCATAAACGACATTTTCTGTAAAATATTCTATAATAATTTAATATTTTAGAAAGATCCCTTTAGAATAAATAGCGGCGGTTTAATTAATATGAATGCCTTAAAAAGTGGAAAAATTAAAACAAATGACGATGCATACGATACAGGAATAGGAACACAATTTTCAGCAGAAACAAATAAACGCGACGAAGATGAAGAGATGATGAAATATATTGAAGAGCAATTGTCGAGACGAAAAGGAACAGATAGTGGCGATGAAAGCAAAACAAAAAATGAAGCGAATGTGGAACAGGAACAAAATAAATACTTCACTCCTGAAGAAGCTGCTCTTCAAGCTGTACCAAAACATTTAAAAGAATCGTCAACACAACGATCTGAAGAAATGTTATCGAATCAAATGCTCAGTGGTATACCAGAAGTTGATCTTGGGATCGATGCTAAAATTCGTAATATAGAAGCGACAGAAGAAGCTAAACTCAGACTTTTATGGGAGAAACATAATAAAAAAGATGGTCCATCACAATTTGTGCCCACAAATATGGCCGTCAATTTTGTACAGCATAATAGATGTATGTAAAAGTATTTTTTTTTTATTTTTTCAATAATGGCCTTTAAGTGCCAATTCATATTTTCCATAATATAAATTCCAATTCATATTTTTGAATGTATGGTTGCAAATAATATAAACGCTTGATTTTCGTATTTTTCCATTTTAATAATGAACTGAAAATAATATAATAATAAAAATTTTATTTTCGGCAAGGACAATTATAATTGTGTAGCCGCAGTCAAATTACATGGGTCTGAACCAAGGTTAGTAGAGTATAGGTTGCCTCATTACGATAGATAGTAGTGGGGGGATGACGTCACTCAGAATATACCATGCTTGCTCACTTCAATAGAAAAGATCAGACGATGGACGCTGCTAATTTTTGGAAATAAAAATCACAGTAACCATGGTAGTGTGATATGTTTTTTCAATACCTTATAGAAACATGATTCTTCTGTTAGTGAAAAAAATATGATAAGTTGTCAATTTTGCGATGGCTGTTAAGTGTTATGGTGTTTTGTGGTTATTTTTAATATTTTGTGAATATAAAAGATAAAATAATTAATTTATCAATTTGTTAGTTAATTCTTTTCGTTTCTTAAATTTAAAAAAATAGGTAATTAACAAGATCTGCCATTTCTTGAGCATTATTTAATTTTTTGTTTGTTTATATTATAGATATTAAAACCTAAATTTTGTAATAAAAATAAAAATTATCCTATTTTTTAACATCTATTCTTCTATTTATTGTATCCTGCCAATTTTAAGAAAAAATCTGCACGAAGCACCTAATATAAATAAGCATAATCTTCAACAATTTTTGTACTTGATTTAAACTAAATTCTAGCTGACGTCATTCCCGCGCTTACGCTGATTGGTCAGATGGAATGAGGCAACCTGTACTCTAATAACCTTGGGTCTGAACATAATAACTAATAAATAAAATAACAAAAAAGAACAACTAAATATAAACAAACAAATGAAATAACAACCAACAACTCTACTAATAGTATCTGAAGTTCTCAGATTAGAACCCGGGAAGCTCTTCTAGCGATGTCGTTTATATTATAGTGTTTTTGTGCCTCATCTATTATAAACATCCAGTTCCCAGGATTCTAATCTGGCATCTGAGGACTGGTGAAAGTGATAATTAGTTGTTGAATTTATTTTTGATGTGAAACATCTTATGTCAGGCTGTGAACAGCCGCGTGAGGGGAAATATGCAACGAAATTTATGGTCCGCTCCTTCGCTGCTGTTCTCCCCACCACTGCGGCACTTCTCTCTCTCTCGGCTTCCGCGCGCTCGGGCACGGGAAGAGAGAGAGAGAGTATACATACGAACGTACTGTTTAAGCAAAAGTATATGTATACACGTTTAGGTATGTAATATAGATACTTCGCTGTGTATTTAATTGCGTTTCTGGCTCAGGCGTACTCAAACTCCGCAACCGCGTGTGTTACAGTGCAATATATAGGATTACGTCAGCATAACAGTTAGTTGCTGCTTTTGAAAAAATATATACTACAACATAGAGAATACCACCGAGTTCAATAACGTTTTCTTTGATGTTTCACATCTGTCGGGGGTCCCGAGACCCACACCTTTTTTTTTTAAATATGAATTGGTACGAAGCACAAATAACCATGGCCTTAAATCAACAAAAAATGAGATAATTGAGATTTGATAAGTAAAAATTACTATTGCTTGTTTTAGTTAATATTGAAGACAGCGGTATTCCCAGGAAGAAAAGAGAACAAGATAAAAGAAGAGAGACATCTTCAAGTAATAACAGTAACAAAAAATCTAAAACAGAAAAAGCGACTGACGATTATCATTATGAAAAGTTTAAAAAACAATTTAGAAGATATTAGTTTTTTCCATTTGTCAATGTAATGCGGTCTAAAAATGGGCAAATTGGCTTGGAATTTTTGACAAAACGATGTTACTACTCACTAGGATGTCAATCCATCAGTTCTACTATGGAGGGTTCTACACTGAACTACATCAGCATACAACAGAACATCTATTGATCACAGCTATTTATATAAAACTACATAATTTTAATTTTTTAATTATATTTATAAATAATAAAGCAGCGTTTAGTAAAATAAAAATAAGAATATGTTTGTAACAAAGTGCTTAATGCGCATGTCAGTTTAACAGTTTCATTTTGGTTTCATGTCTAGACTATGTACCGAAATGATCGTTCGGAAACCGTTCACAAACTATCACTAATTTGGTTGGAACGCTTTAAGAATCGTTCACAAACGATCACAAGTTCGGTTGGAACGCATTCTATCCACTGCGCATGAGCGTGACGGTAATATTACCGATTTCAGAGTGGTTGGAACAAAACTATTGTTATCTAAATTCAAAATAGTTTCAAAGTTTGACACAGAATGTGTTGGTAAGTAATTCCCTGACGAGGGTTAAAAATAAAAATTGCTGGACAGCAAACTACTCGACAGCACGTTACTTGTGATTCTGTTACTTATTCTCAAAGATTGAAAACAGTCATTTTAATAAGTTTGTTGAAATATGTACAATTTTTGTATGGGGAAATGCGACCAATATTTGATAGCAGCGTTAAATTGAAGAAAAAAAAATAGACCAATTTTTGTTACATGTAACTGGGTTCGAAAATATTCTAGAACTAGATCGGAAAAAACTAGGAGAACTGAATCAGAATAACCTAGACATTGAGCTCATAGAGATGCCAACATTTATATTATGACGTTTGTATGCTTTGTTTATTAAAAACCTCCAGTTCCCAGATTGTGTACGGAGAACAGATTGAAGTGTCAATTTGATTTTCAATTATAATAAATTGGATATATTAATTGGTACTAGGCCCATATAGTTTTAGTAGTTGGTAACCTTAAATAATTGAATAATCCGCTGTTTTTGGAACCACTTCCTATCTGAGAACCGCAAATCCCAAATCATATAAATGAGGTATTTATCATTATGTCAAGTCATAATGAAAATAAAAATTGTTTATCAATCTTGCAAATCATTGTTTTCGTATTAAATTAACACAGTTATCTATTTTTTTTGCAAAGTTCGTTGGTCTCATTAAAATTATAACAACTTTGAAGTAGGGAAAATAATTATAAAAATCCGTTAATGATTTTAAGTTTGTATGAAAAATTGGTACCTACATTTACTGTAAATACCCTACCATTCCTTAATTTATAAATAAATATAATTTTTAAAAATTACGTTAATTTTGTCATTAACAAATTATACATACGGAAGTAAAGAGGACAACAAAAAAATCGGCTAATTTCGCGAGTTTAATTAATACAATGCTCAACAAAATTAATGAGAAGAGAAATGCGGTATTATCATGGGTAAGTTCGGTTTTGCGCTCGATTAATCGAGCCGAGCGAGCATATTTTTGGTCACGTGACAAGCGAAAATATTAAATTCGAACGCATTGGAGAACTCGGATTGATCTGTGCGCAAAACCGAACTTACCAATAATAATAATTTATTATAACAAATTATTATTCATTGCTAATACAATGCTGTTAGCCTGTTAGATAAATAGATGTGGCAATATTGAATAAAAAATAAAACTGTACTGATAGTTTAACTCGCAATTTAATTATTTCGTTTTTAGTATGTTAAACTTTAACATACTAAAAACGAAATAATTAAATTGCGAGTATTTTAAAATTTCCCCAATTTTTTGCCATTTATCATCTCAAATTGCTGATAAGTAAGTTATAATACAAACAATATATTTTGTTTATTACTTATTTATCTGTAATTTAAAAATATGATAAAAATAAGGTGTGTGTGAAAAAATTGAACTTCGTACTCAACCTGACCCTGTATACGATTAGTTAATTTATTAACTTGTAAAAATACTATAAACTTAATAGTTTCTTGTAAATAAATGTACTTATTATAATAATATAATAATGCAGTTAAATAACTCATCATTGTTCTCTTTGAAATTAGCATTGCGTTATGCTTGTTAAATCTAATGGTAGTCCAGGTTTATAAGATGCACGTTAAGGGTTAAATAAACTAAAAATAATACTGTGTCTGATTATGACGTTTGTAACACGTGTAAGCATGAGATAGATATATGCTACTAATTTGGGATAAATCTATAAAAATGCGTTTGCTAAACAGAGAAAGAAACTATGACTTGCTTTGAAACTTGTTTACTGCAGCGAGTTTTGTATCAAAGTACAAGGGTTCTTACCTTGGGATGACGATACAAATAACATTTTGATTAAAAATTCGTTCACATTAGATGACTAAATTAGTAAAATTATAACTGTGATATTTACCAGACAATTTTCGCTGTAACTGTGTTTTAACTGGTGTGGTTTAGTTAAAATAATTTTATTTACAATTTATAAAGATGAGTACCTTACAGCATGTAAGTATTTATTTCTTACTAATTACTTACTGATTTAAGTGGGTTTACCTACAGCATAAAAATGTTTTACCTATTATAGATTATTCGACCCTGCATAAGACCTATTGTTCGGGCATTATCAACCAGCGCTAAATTAGAAAGTTCTGCTCCTGCTACTCAGTCTAATGGCTACAGCTTTGGTAAGGAATAAACTTTTGTTTTTACTACCGTCACTTGTTTTTAAATATGAACATAACCTTAATAAATGATTGTCATTTATGTTATGAACTAAATCCGTATGTTGTTATTTAGAACTTAGCGATACCCAGAAAGAAGTTCAAGAGGTTGCGAGAAAATTTGCAAGAGAAGAAATCTTACCTGTAGCTGCCAAGTACGATAAAACTGGAGAGTACCCGTGGGATATTGTCAAGAAAGCATGGGAATTGGGTTTAACGAATGGTCATATTCCTGCCGATATTGGTAATTATAATAAAAAAATCTCTATTCAGTAGTTTCAGCTGACAGATTTATTTACAGGATATATTTTATAGGTGGGATGAACATAGGTGTTTTCACCGGTTGCTTAGTCGTAGAAGAATTAGCTTACGCATGCTCTGGAATACAAACTGCAATTGAAGGAACGAACTTAGGTGTAAGTTAATATCGTATATTATATTTTTCAGGCGGTTTGGATATTGGTGTATTTGACGGCTGTCTTGTAGCCGAAGAATTAGCTTACGCTTGTACGGGAATCATGACTGCGCTTGAAGCTAGTGGGCTTGGTGTAAGTATGGGCTTGTATGTTCATTTGTGCTCATTTGGAATATATATGTGTTTTTTTAAATTAAACTATAACTGTATTGTAATATTAACCCGTACTGTCCTTCTAAAAGGACGAATTCCAGTTTTCTATGAATTTTTGTTTTTCAATCGATAGCTGGTGCAGTGTGTATTTAGTTACCATCTTATTTGTCAGTTGGCAATCCTGAATGAGTTTTAGAAATGTAGATTGGAAATGGATTACAAAATAATTTAAAGACATTACCAAATCATTGGTCTGTTTCGTACAAGCTGTCACTCCTGGGACTGAACTAGTGACTTTCGTATTTGTTTTAACAATCGGAATGTTCTTTTTTAAACGTCTTTTTAAATTTTAACTGACAAAAGAGACAGTAGAGGAGTTCCAACTCCAAAAAATTATTACTCGTTAACCCATAGTTGGCTTATTTACCGTTTTCATAAAATGCTCATAGTGGCGTCATAAGGGTAAAAAATGTACCTCAAATTCCACTAATTCATAATTGTTATACATTTAAATAACCATTGCTATGTTTTTTTCACCAATTTGGCGCTTAAGTAACATTTTTTCATAAATTATTATTAGTAAACTTTTTAATTTATTATCATTTTTATATTAAATTATTGTAATTCAAATTTTGTTTGGGCATTAATTGGGCCGTTTAAAAACGAGTTAACCGACGTTTTTTCAAAAATGAATTAGTTACAACATGACTTGAAGTAAATTGGAATATGAAAATTTGTGACAAAAAATAAAACATTGAATGTTTGTTATTCGCAAAGTGGTTATTTTTATAATTCATTTGACATCTAGACCGGCCCAATTAATTTGTAAACATGCATGCAGTTTTGTGAGATCTCATCTGTAAATTGGATCTATATGTTCAAAACGATGCAACACTTAAAAAAATTATAGTCTATACTCTATAAAATTCCCGTTTATATATATTTATATGAAATTTATAGATCCAGTTTAATACTGTACATAATTTTTTACATTACATTTAACTTTTCGCTTTTTTCTTAATTTTTAATCCGCTGCAATTTATGTAATTTTTAACTTCCCATTGGAAGTTATTGTAATGGGTCCGAAAATCGAAATTAAAAAGGAAAAAAAATTTTTATGTTTCAAGGTCACTACACTATTTTTACACTACTTTTAGAAAGATGTCTGTGTGTGTGTGTACGTATGTACGTACGTACGTACGTATGTATGTGTCAATTTCTTTCTAAGACGAAATCTCGAGAACGAAAAATGATATCGACTACGTTGGGGTGCCAATCGACGCGTATTAACGTATATATGATCTGAAAGGAATTTTTTTAAAATCGGTTCAGCCGTTCTTTTTTCTTAACCAAATAACCTCCAAAAAAGTAGATTTTACACAATATCTCGCGAATAAAAAATTATATCGACTTCGTAAGGGTGTCAATCGAGGCGTGTTAACGTCATTTTGATTCGACATAAATTTTATAAAAATCGGTTCAGCCGTTTTTTTTTTTTTTTTTTTTTTTTAATTATTGATGTTTTGATGATTAAAATGATTACTTTTCTGTGTAATATCTAATTTAATTATTATTATTAAATATTTATCAAACTGGGAAGTTCGTCGTGTGGACCTCAAGGGTCGCACTTTAGTCCTAACAAACGACCCACCTCACGGCTTGTTCGAAATACGTTTTAAGTTGATTTTTTTATATTTTTTCATCATATAAAAACAAAATTCACGTATTTTATCAATTAATCATTTGCATGAATGGAGAAGAATGTTTTGAAGTAATCACTACAATAATATTCATTATTGTTGTCTTGAAAAACAAACGAAACATATTACTACTATTAACAATAGCAACAAAGTGATTGAAATAATTTATTTATTTACAGCAAATGCCAGTTGTAATCGCCGGTAATAAGGAACAACAGAAAAAATACTTGGGACGCTTAATCGACGAGCCGTTGGTTGCTGTAAGTTTAAAAGAATTTTCAATTTTGTATATAAATAAAATGGTGGGTTAAGTTTCTTAAGTGCACGTCAACAGATCAAGCGCTTTAGTCGCTCTATACGACTTTCTATCTGTCATCCTGTTTTTTGACCCAATTGTAAATTGCTTTTTAAGAACATTATGATTCAAAGAAAAATAATTAACAGAATAAATTAAATTATTTAAATATAAATTTTAACACGAAGGTCGTGACCAAATACATAATTAAATGAATGCATAATGATTGCAAACAGTATATGAAAACACCTGTTGTAAATCATAAACTTGAAAATGAGTCAGTTGTCAAGTATTCTAAATATTAAATAAAATGTCAGTAGGATGTTGATCTTTTTTATTATCCTTTAACATTTTATTTGTGGCCAGCGTTTCTGAATTCATATGATTCTTTCATTAGAGCCTTAATATTTATATTACAAGTTTTTTGAGGAAAATTGTCTTTAGGCATGAAATATTTTTTCCATACCCGATTGGATTCAGGAGAATCCCTCATGTACCAAACAAAAAAAAAATAATGAAATTACAGACTGGAATTAGGTATACCAACACGTCATTTTCTCGCCACAGGCCCTCGCAGCAATAGGATTCCAGACAAACTTAAGATGAATACAACGGTGCACTAGCACTAACTAAAGCCCCTTTTTTTCATTTCGAGGCCTTTTTAAAAATAAAAAAATGTCATATTTCTATTTGAGGAAGTTTATTTAGTTGTTTTTTGTTTTTTTAACCGACTTCAAAAAAAGGAGGTGGTTCTCAATTCGGTTGTATTTTTTTTTTATGTTTGTTACCTCATAACTCAGTCATTTATGAACCGATTTTGAAAATTTTTTTTTATTGTTAAAAAGTTTTTTTTTTGAGGTCAAAAGGCATGGCAGTATAAATACAATGCTATGGAGGAAGCCGCCCTTGCCGATGGGGTCCCCCCTCCTAGTCCACCACTGAATGAATGAAATATTTTTAAAGAATAATTAAAAACGTCTTATTTAATAAATTATTATATGGTTCATTAACAATATTATTATAATGGATTCAGATGTAAAGTTTTAAAAACTAATTTGAACAGTAATAGTAATGGATTCCATTTAATTTTTAGGCTTACTGTGTCACAGAACCAGGTGCAGGCTCTGATGTAAATGGAGTCAAAACTAAAGCTGAAAAGAAAGGCGATGACTGGATTATTAATGGACAGAAAATGTGGATCACGAATGGTGGAGTTGCCAATTGGTATGCTAAATAATTTTGACTTAACACTTTTGACTTGAGTAGTATACCTTAGTCTGAATTTATTTCTAGTTGTTGGATTTAACGTCTGTTCTTTTGTTTTCCAGGTATTTTGTTTTGGCTCGTACAAATCCAGATCCTAAATGTCCTGCAAGCAAAGCTTTTACCGGATTTATTGTTGAACGTGACACCCCTGGACTAACTCCCGGCAGAAAGGTTTGTTTTCGTTTACGTTAATATTTTATTTATTAATTTATTTATTACTCATTATCATTCAAATTTTAGGAAATTAATATGGGGCAACGAGCATCTGATACAAGAGGCATTACGTTTGAAGATGTTAGAGTTCCAAAAGAAAATGTACTTCTTGGTGAAGGACAAGGTTTTAAAATTGCGATGGGTGCTTTTGATAAAACGCGTCCTCCGGTATGTGTGAATTAAAATATTTAACTACCTGTCTGAAATTTAAAATAGAGTTTTTTTAAATTAGTTAATGACTCGAATTTTAGGTTGCCGCTGGTGCAACAGGCTTAGCTCAAAGATGTTTAGATGAGGCTTCAAAATACGCACTCGAACGTAAAACATTCGGGGTTCCAATTGCAGCACATCAAGCTGTAAGCTTTATGTTAGCTGATATGTCCATAGCTGTTGAAACGTCTCGGTTGTCTTGGCAAAAAGCTGCTTGGGAAGTTGATCAAGGACGCCGTAACACTCTGAACGCTTCGATCGCTAAATGTTATGCAGCCGATGCGGCTAATAAATGCGCAACTGATGCTGTACAAATATTCGGTGGAAATGGATTCAATACTGAATATCCCGTCGAAAAATTAATGAGAGATGCTAAGATCTATCAAATTTATGAAGGCACTTCGCAGATCCAACGTATTATTATTTCGCGTGAAATAATCGAACGTGCTAAAGCATTGTAAATCAGTTTCTCGTATTCAGGTTTATCCTGTGCAGTAGACATAACCAAGAAATTAATGTTTCTTGTTATGCAAGCAGTAAATTTGTCTTTGAAGAATTACTTATATCAAAAGTTTAACAATAATTCCGTCACAATTTTTAGGCAGTATTTTCATTTAAGTAAAATTTATTGTTCTGTGTTTTATAGCTAGTTTTGTTTTAGTATAAAACAGTGCCTTTATAATTTGTATACATATATTATCGTATAATCATTTCATGATTTTTTATAATCTTTAAAAAATATATAACATACTATGTATTCAAATCTATTTTGTGAAATATATACATTTTTTAATGATATGTTGTTTTCCTTTGTGTGTTTTTCAACAGGAAATTTGATTTTGCCTTCAGTGGTACCTACCTAATGATTTCTATTTTTATTAAACAAAACAATTGAATGACTATTGAGAAGTAAACTTTTCATGTAGTGTAGATTTTATCATGGAACAAAAAATTATTTAGGAAAATGGAATTCAACAATTTTTAATTTATTCACTCAGTAATAGAATTTCTATAATAATAATGGAGTTTTCGTACGTTGAAAAACTTTCTCAATGGGTTTTAATTTTGTAAAGAGAATTCAAACGCGATCATATCTGTTCAGCATGTTATAGATGAGTGAGCACAACCTCCAAACAATACACTAAAAATACAGTGTATTTTAGTAGGTTCAGTTAATAATTTTAAGCAATTTCTCTATTTGTTATCTTTTATATAAAATTTAAAATTCCTCTCCAACATCTTCATCATATTTCATTGTATATTAAAAGAATAGACTCGAAAGAACTAAGTTGTCGAGCGTCTATATTCTACAATCTATCTCTCTCCCTCTATTAATTGTACTATATTAAAAGAAAATAATTGAAATCATGTTTTCTTTTAAAAATCGACATACATTTCATATCGCAATCTTAAAAAGATAAGATTCTTAAAATATAAACAACCACTACAAACTATCTTTTAAATTAAAATATGTTAGGTATGAAGTATTAAGTATATTTAAAAATAATAAATGTTCTCATTTAATTGTTTCTAAATAACACTTAAAAGTGTATTTTTTAGTTTTATAGAATTGGCGCCTCTTTTTAAACATGTTGCTTTTAGTGTATATAAAAGACGCTTGCGCAACTCCACTAGCCTAGTCAAAATTTTAATGTTTATATTTTTCTTAATTTTTGGTGTTTTCTTACGAGTTTATGTCTTTAATTTTTTTTATAATCGAAGAATTTTTGATTAAAACGCATAAAAAATATTTTATCTGTTAATTTTTATACATCATCATAAGTGCTAAAAATTGCGTAAAATGTTTTAAATATAATATAAAAACTTATAACATTTCTTTCTGTTCATTATTTTTAAAAGAAACATTTTTAAGATATATCTTTCATTAAATAATAATTATGCAATAAATTAGTTTTCACTTTCGTAGTCCCATCATTTATGCAACCATTATAGTTGTTCACTTGAGCTACCGAGTTATGTCTGAATGCATAGTGTAAGTGAAGTGGCCTACAGACCTACATTCAATACTTCGATTTTTATACCGCGTAAAAGAAAGAGAATTTAGTGAAACCTTGTTATATTAAAAAAAGTTCAGAGCTTTATTAAGCTCGCAGTGTTTGTTTTCGCGATAAACAATCGCTCGATATAGTGTTATATTCTAAATGGACAATGCATGAAGAGGCGACAAGTATGACTAGCGTTCCGGGCTCTGTTGCCGCTTCTACTAGTCAGCCAAGCGCTCAGACTGCCCCTGGCTTGAGTACCACAGATGTTGATCCTATTGCTACAGATAATTCCACCTCTGACAACGTCGAATTACAAATATCGTATTCATCGAATTCTGCAGGTATGTCACATTCAACTGTCATTTGATAATACCTAACTTTCACACTGATTCGTCTGTCAACATAGGTTAGAAAATGTGCCATAAGGGCAGCAGGGCACAACACATTTTATGGTGTGTGTCTTTACAGAAACCTGTTTGATAATAATATATACTGGCCACACTGAACGGATCTAACCATTTCCTATAGAATAGGTGTACTCAGTACCTACTGTGCTCTTATAATAAATTTATTATACGTAATCCCCACTTTCGTTTCTACCTGCAGTGTTGTAGGTAATACTAATAATAATACAACGTCCATACATAATACCACCTGCATCGGTTATGCTATTCAGGTTAGAAGGCAAGCAGATTCACTTTTGTTAATGTGATGTAATTGTTTATTCACAAGCAAAAGTCGTCTGTCTAGCTTCGTTCGTCTGCTGTTTTGCAACGCGAGCTTTTTGTTTTTGTTAATACAAATGTATTGCAGCTACACGATACATGGATTCATACAGACTAAAGTCGAAGACCAAAACAACCTAGTAATACAATTTACACTACTTATATTTATTTATAAAATGCACTCTTCCTTGGGATAGGTTCAGTTGTCATTTTGCTTCACAATGTAATTTGTTAAATGCAAACGTTAGCGTATTTCGATAATTCATAATTTATTGCAAGGTTAATTATTTACTTCCTCTATTTATATTTTTCATTCAAAATATAAACAATTTGTAATTATTTTGTTTCCTAAACATACAATGCAAATACGTATATTTTGCCATAACATTACTAAACGGTTTCATAAAAGTATAGGTAGTAAATACATTTTTGTAGTAAGAAGTACATTATTGCATAATTAGTGGATTAACATTGATTTTCCATGCCTATAAGTAGGTACTACTGGTTTACAGTACTGTTTTAGATGGGGCACCAATATTATTGCATCCTGGGTGCTGGGCATAAACTTATAAAGTAAGCAACTCATGAACACAAACATTATTTATATAGGTTGCATTTTACCAGTTCGATATAAAACTATTCTGGGGCGTAACTAAATTTTATTGAACCTGTTTTAGTGCTTAGTGATATAACAAACACAGTACACTACTTATATTTTTAGACATTTTCAGAACAATTAGCCAAATTCTTAATGTATCTATTTCTATGCTCAAAATTGTATTCAATAATTTTGCCAAATTTTGTTATACCGTAACCTATTTTTAACCAACTTCAAGAAAAGGAGGTGGTTCTCAATTCGGTTGTATTTTTTTTTTTTTATGTTTGTTACCTCATAACTCAGTCATTTATGAACCGATTTTGAAATTTTTTTTTTATTTGAAAGGATATAAGTACTTTCAGATTGGTTCCATAGAAATTTCATCAAAATCGGTTCAGTAGTTCGGCTGATTTTAATAAAAGTGAGTAACGGCGTGTAATTCTTTTAAGGTAAACGTCACTTTTTGACACTAAAAAGAAAAAAATAAAAACTTTTTAACAAAAAAAAAACCTTCAAAAAACCACTAAAAAGAGGAAAATAATGAAATTTTGAGGTCTGTGCCAATTTAATAAAATATGAAGTTGGTTAAAAAGAAGATATTAATCACTATAAGTACTATACTTTTTAACCGACTTCATATTTTATTAAATTGGCACAGACCTCAAAATTTCATTATTTTCCTCTTTTTAGTGGTTTTTTGAAGGAGGTTTTTTTTTTTGTTAAAAAGTTTTTATTTTTTTCTTTTTTGTTGTCATTATTTGGCTTGCTAAAACAGTGGATTAATTACGAACATGTATAAACTGAATTGGTATAATCATGCACAATTCAGTTGTTTCCTCGCAAAGTCACTTTAAACATGAGTACTTTGAAATAATTAAAATAAAAAAACATACCTACTTATGTTTATTTGCGGTAAATAAATATAACAATAATTCTTACATATAAGTAAACTTGTGTGATATTTATATACAAAAAAGAACAAGGGATATTTGTAAAAAGATTTACTATTTAAGATAAAAAAAACACGGACAAGTGCGATTAGAATTTGCACCCTGAGGGTACCGTTATAACAATTCGACAATTACTTTGTTGAGGTTGACAAATGACAGTTGACAAACTTAAAAAAAATTAAGTTTTCCCACGAATTAGAAATTAATGATTTTCGGATTTTTTCCTTTACTTGTGCTATGAGATCTTACTTCGTACCAAATTTCAAGATTCTATGTCAACGGGAAGTACCCTATAGGTTTTGATGAGTGAGGGAGTGAGTCAGTATATTAAAATACATGCAGTTTGAAAGGCCGTATCTTTTTATAACATTGCATTTTTTACAGGACTAAGGGGATGTAAACCTTAGTATTTGATATTAAATTCAACTTGATCCCTCTAGCCGTTTCTGAGAGAAAGGGTCTTGAGTCTTGACGGATAGATAGATATTAGATAGATTGTTTGTAGATTTCACGGACAGACAAACGGACAACACTGATCCTATAAGGGTAACGTGTTTTTTATTCTGAGATATGGAATCCTTAAACAGTATCAAGAAATTATTAAGCAAGTAAAAATGAAAATTTGAAATATGTCCATAAATTTTCTCACGCAGCTGACACAGTATTTGTTGTATTGAATAGTTAAATGTTAATAATAATTATTTTATCTAACCAATAAAATTTTAAATCTATTTTGTTGTTAATAATACGGATTTAGGGTAAAGTCAGACAATAAATTCGCATTATTTCTAAATGGATGAGTTTGGTATTTCATAAGAAAATACAGACAGACAAGAAGTCTCGCCATAAGGGTTCATTTTTTTACCATTTGGCACGAAATCCAAAAAACTGATATCTTTGCAAAAAAACTTTAGTTTTCAGTGTTTGAAACTATTGAATCAAATTGAAAAAATTTTCATTGTTTGAAAGCTTATAAATGAACTATTTTCCTGAGAGTAGTTCTTTCAATTATCCACGAGAAGCAGTACTTATGGTGTCAATTCAGTGGTATAACCATTGTTTAACATATTACTAGAAGATTTTGATCCTTATGAGCGTAAATGAGGCCACTTTTAATAGAGGCAGCTAGACGTCGCACTATTGGCCATCTGTTGACTAGCATCCTAAGTTTTATTATTTAATCTTTGAGTACAGAATAATTGTAGAGTTTACAGAAGTGAGTTGTGTTGACAATCGTTAGGCCATCTGGTGACTAGCATCTTAATTTTATTTAAGACAATCTTGCGTCATTGGTTCATATTGCATAATATTTCGCGGTGACTATTAATAGACAACCCCTAACGTTCTTTCGAAACGCCTCTTTTTTGAGATGTTTATATTCACGAGGAATATTATTATAAGTATATAGAGGCAGAACCATAAGTAAAAGATTTTTTATAAAAATTTGTTTCATGCAAGTTTATTGACAATGTTGTATCCTGTGACATCGTATTTTTATTATTATTATGATAATCTGATAAACATTTTAAATTGCAATTTAGATAATCTGGCTGCCCGGTTGTGATCAAGTTGTCTACGAAGTATGCGATATGTAAATTTATGTTGTATACAATATATCTGAAGCATATATTTTAAAATTTTTGGATAAGCTGCGATGTTGACTGGTTTATACATGGTCCGTACACAATATCACAATAATTAAAAGATGATAAAATGAGCGATTCCACTAAGTATTTGTCTATGTATAATCCTAAATTTTTGCAGTAGTCTACAGAATTAATTTGATGACCAGACAGCGTTACGGCACTTTAGCCAACTGATTCCGGCTTTCTATAGACATTATATTGAATTTAATTGGATTTAACATTAGGGCAAGACTTTTGGACCATTCTGATATTTTATTTAATTTTAAACTTAATAATGTTAATCATTATTATGTCAAACTAAAAATATTCATACATAAGAAAATTAGATAATCAAATTCATTAAAGGGGCCTACACACGATCAGTTTAACTGCGCAGTTTAACCCTTGTGGCGTCATGTCTGAGCGATAAACTGAGATAACTGCATAGTTCCGACAAATTTTAACGCAGGCTTTTGGCCTGCGCATTTGACTCTACTTTGCACCGATAAACTGCGAAGTCAGCTCAGTTAATTGAACAGTTGGCACAGTCATGTGTAGTCTTTGGGTAAGTTCGGTTTTGCGCTCAGATCAGTCTGAACTTCCCTTTCTAGTCGTGTCTAGCCACGCACGTCAGCTCTTCAAACTGAGAACAATTGAGGAGCAAACTGAAATAGCCCACACACCGTACAGTTCACACAACTGTGCAGTTTGACTGCACAGATAAACTGCGAAGTTAAACTGATCGTGTGTAGGCCCCTAACGATTGGAAAAATTGTGAAAGATTTATTTTAAATTCTTTTATTTAACAACAAATTTTACAATCTTAATGAATTTGATTATCTAATTCTCTTAAACTGCTTGCTTTTGTTAACTAATTAGTATAAGTTGCTATGATAGACTAAGAGCGGATAACACTTTTTTATGTGTTTTTAGAAGACTTGGGACTTTTTTTAAAAGATAACTTTTAAATATCTCTACAAGGGGTAAATAGTCTGTCATTCCAAACGCGGGGCAAAACTTTTCCAGACTTTACTAATGATAAATACACATAAGTCTATTTTTTTCGCAAGAGTGAACAAAAAAAATATGGGGTGGTTTTGCCCCGCGTTTGGAATGACAGACTATATACCCCTTGTAGAGATATATAAAATTCATCTTTTAAAAAAGTTCCAAGTCTTATAAAAACACATGAAAAAAGTGTTATCAGCTTTTAGCCTATGAATACATCAAAATATATTTTACGAGTGTTTGAACAATTTTTATTCAGAGACAAAGAAATATAAAATCAGCTAGCGTTTACAGATAAATTATGTAACTAAACTAAGTTCACTTTATATAAGTTTTATACAGTCTCAACAAATTTCAAAACATTAAAATAATGTCAGCTGCGGCAGTGATGTAAATATCTTATATCATTATTTAGGATCAGTTAGAGGTAGCATTGACAATATCTGAGCTGTTAGTTCAACAACAATATAGGTGGAAGCACAAGTCAACATTGAGTTTGTGGGCCAGGGGAATGAAACGTAAGCGGGCAGCTATAGTATATTTTTCAGTACATGGAATCACTATCTTCCCATATAATATGTTAATCAATGGTATAACTTAATTATTAAATTAATTAAATAATTAAGTTATACCACTAAAATTACACGACACTAATGGGGAATAAATAATGTTTGTACCTTCCACAAGTGCTGCCTTTCGTGGATAATTGAAGGAACTACTCTCAGGAAAATGGCTCATTCTTCCCGGCTATACGATGTTTGTATAAACGGCGGACAATATTTTAATATATCACGTTTTTAAAACGGACTAAGAAGTATAAAATTATTTAATATTTAATTTAAGTTAATACCTGATTATGAAAGCGTGGGTCGTGACTAATAAATTATCACTGCAGAGTTTACGACCCACGCTTTTATAATTATGAACTTAAATTAAATATTAAATTATTATTTAAGTGTAAATAAATAAAACGCTGTTTTTAATTTTTATTAAATGAAAATGAATTAAACATATCGTATATCATCAAACCACACGTCTTTATAGTGATAATTCTAGATTTTGGTTTGTGGTTATTTTTTTATTGATATGAAGTGTGATATAATATGTTCGTATTTCATAATACTAATAGAATTTAGATGTTTATTTATATCAAAAAAATGTTGCCAATTTAAAAAATAATATCTGGATGACCGAGCTTTGCTCGGATGAGTTCAAAAAAAATAGTACTTAAAGTTCCCATTTTATCAAAATCGTTTGTCGTTTTTAAGAAAAAAAATTACATACCTATAAGTAGATAATATTATTATACGTCAGTATACGTCATACTACATAACGTATGTACCTACATATTTTCAAATAATTACTGATTATTTTAATAATTTAAAGATTGACTGTCAGAGTAATTTGACATTCATAATGAAAATAGTTTGTTTTTTCCAAAGCCTACTCACCATACAACACTGTTTTATAACGTTAAAAAAACTGTTTTTTAAAATGATAAAATCGATAAGACAACGATTTTTTCCAGGGATGAGACCTAGCTAGATCGATTTTTTGCCCCCCAAAACCCCTTTTCAGTAAATTTCATCTAAATCGTTACAGCCGTTTTCGAGAAAATATTTATATAGGTACATACAGCGTGTCCACGAAAGTTCTTTACAAATGGAATTTTTTTTTATTAATTATTGGAGCAAAAATTTTTTTCTGTGGAAAAGTTCTGCTTCGTATAAAACCTCTAAAACACCAAAGAAAATTTTTTTCGGCCTAAAGTTATACTGTTCTTTGCATGGAGAGAGATGGAGGACATGTTGAATTCTGATTTATAATTCTGAATAAATAATTACTTAGAAGTTAGTTATGTTATAATTTTGAATTAAATTTGATTATGTAACTAATTTAGCGAAAATCTTGAATATCACAGAAAATTTTTATTTTTAGAAAAATAAAACTTTTTTATTTTCCTCGTATAACTTTAGGCCGAAAAAAATTTTCTTTGGTGTTTTAGAGGTTTTGGACGAAGCAGAACTTTTCCACAGAAAAAAATTTTTGCTCCAATAATTAATAAAAAAAAATCCATTTGTAAAGAACTTTCGTGGACACGCTGTATATACAAGTTTTGCTCTTTAATAATATAGGGATAGGGATTTTGTTTAAAATATTTAGTGGTGTCTTACCATTGTAAAAAAGTAGGTAAATTATTATGATGATCCAATGGACGTGTCTACTGAAGGGTTAATCGTTTTTTTTTTTATCGATTAGGGAACGTCAGTTATAATTTTATTTATTTTACCTATCGGAGGTCGGCAAATTGTCAAATGAAAAAGTAGGTCAAAGAATCCTTCTGTTTTAATTTCAGTAATACCAAAATGGATCGACAAGCATTTGAAATGGTGATTTTTTCGATGCTTACCATAATAAATAAATATGTAGGTATTATTATTGGTATCTTATGAACGGTTAAAGATACAAGGTAAATTAGAGAAAAGTTGCGCTTTTTCATGACGATTTAGAATCTGAAAAGAAATCCAGGATATTTTGATCGGTTCCGATTTATCACGAAAAAACTAAAAATTGTGGTTTCAGAAAAAAATTATTATCTCCGTACCATTGACGCCATTTCAGTCAATTAGTAATCACAGCAAAATAAGTACCTAAATGAGATAATGAATCACTTGCAGAGGGATGGAACGTTTGATATGAAATGAAGATACTGAATACTAAAAATATAACCACAAAACAATAACACTTTTTTCTCAATGCACACTTCGATAATCATGTTAGCATCATCAGGAGACGATAATATAAGCCTATACACGTTTTTATGTTATAGCTCTGTCATAATAATATGTTTTTTTTGTTACAATGTTTATCGATCATTAAAGTAAATGAGTGTGAAATGGGAATTGTCTATGTTTCTAAAATGGACAAGAACCATTTTAACACGCTTATATTAGCTTCACCTGTATGTTTGCGTGCTTGCTTGCTTGCTTGTTTGTCAGTTTGTAACCGACTTCTTTGAACTTGATTTTGACCAACTTTGAATGGTCAGATTTAGTTTAAACTTTGTCGACTTATCAAGGACCGACGACAATACAATAATTCCATAAGTTTGTTCCATTATCCTGACCAGGATCTCCAGGACTAAAAAGCAAAAATAAATTATAATTTAAAAAAACTAAAAAACACGCTTTAATGAACTAAAAAGTAAAAAATAATTAATTTTATTGTAAAAAAGCGTGGGGTAGTATGAAAATATGATACAAAGCACCCCACGCTTTTTTACAATAAAATTAATTATTTTTTACTTTTTAGTTCATTAAAGCGTGTTTTTTAGTTTTTTTAAATTATAATTTTTTAACATAAAATCAGTTTTCTTGGTTATAGCTGATTATAATTCCTTGAGGGGAAAAGGAGTGTCGTTCGGAGTACCTATGTTTTATTTTTTTTTGAAGTCGGTTAAAAACAGCCTCTTTCAGTCGTAATGGTAACCATCGGTAGATGGAATTACTCGGCACTTGATTGACGCGCCTCTACTGGTGTTTACAAGAATAACTGCTACTTATGATGGCAGCCATTGAAGCTTATCTAGGTTATGTCGTCGTATTTTAGTTTTTTTAACAGGATAGAAATCTTATTTTTACTAAATTTAACTTAGCAAAAAAGCTGTACCGTTCCGTTGAAAACGATACATATGATCTGCATGTGCTGTGAATTGTGATTAGCTGACCCACATTTCCTCACGCTAAAATATATTAGTTCCAAGTTGTTCTTGAGATAGTTCCGCACCAAATCACTGGTAGTAAAATACAATGCGTATTTATTATACACGGAATAGCATGCGATAGAACCATTATGGGCCCGAAATAAAGCAGGCCGTACTAGTTTCTTATGGGCCAAGTTCAAGTGCGACGAAGTAGTGTGCTGTGCAACCCAGGATATCGACGTCTAGGTATAACCGACATAGTGACGCGCAGGCGCATTGTTGTGTCACGTTGCTTTACACCGGTATACATAACCTAGAAAATTGTACCTACTATATTATTATAGGATATCCGCGTCATATTATGTTGCCCTACACCTGCCGAGCTCAAAATTCCCGAAACGGTCACAGATAACCTGATAACTGATATAACTGTTGGTATATGAATAGACTACAGAAGTAGACGGTCCCTAGGGATGAAAACACTCAGGTTCAACCCGCTAAACAGGTACCGAAAATCGAATTTTCAAAGCGGCGTTGTGAAAAATAATTTTTCCCCTGTTTTACAACTTCCTAGTGTTGAGAAATCGGTTAAACCATCCGATTTCCTAATTCCATGTAGGTAAGGAAGGTGATTGTAAAACAGGGAAAATTTTTTCAACTCTTTTTAGAGGCATTCTGCACTGTAAGAAATGAAAAGGCCGATTACATAGATTATCGATGGTCCATTTGTAGCCAGCGATTAATCTGGTAATAGGCACACAAAGAGACAATGGCGTCGCAAACAGGTATCGCCACATAGCGTAGATTCCATAAAAACACATTGCGCATGCGTGGTTACTAATTTTATATTAATTTGTTTTGTATTCATCCATTTTATATATGTAACTATACATTTTATTTTGTAATTTTTACACACTTTATTGGAACATTACACAAATTATGTAATTTTAATTTACTTTATGTAAAAATCAAAAATTTGTTTAACTTTACAGTAAAAGTCCAAGTTTTTATGAAGTTTTCTGTGTAAAAATAAATAATAATATAAAATCACTTAGAAAATCGAGCGAATTCTACCTTAACTTTCAAAGTATTTTTACATCCATTTTTTACAGTGCATGGTTCATTTTTTGAAATCGATTAAATTTTTGTATTAAAATTAATTTGTGGGTTATTTTCTTCATCCTTATATACGCTCCAACAAAATAAAATAAATAGATAGATATTGTAGATTATAGACGCTCGACAAAATAGGTCATTAGCGTCTTAAAAATAAAATAAAGATTGTTTAATTGATATGCTATTGATGGAGGGTTAATGTTCTTGCATCAACGCTTTCGATTTCGTGGCCGCTAATGACCTCTGTTGTCGAGCGTCTATAATCCACAATTCGATTTCGTGGCGTCGTTATTTTCACATAATCATTAACAAACAATAATCAATTAAACAAATATTAAAGTATCTACTGCTAATTGCTGGCACATACGACTTGTATATTCGCCCATTATTGTAGACACAGTGCAGAGCTACTCAACTGGTGAACCCCATAGTTCGATTTCGAACATGAGGGGATTTGAACCGATTCACAGTTTTGCCAATAGATACATCTTTTTTACTTTTATCTGATTTTTTGTCGCGTGCATAAATTTGTGATTAGTATTACTTGAAATAAACTGGCAAGTCCTTTCAAAATTTAACAAAATCGGCTAGGCAGGGCCAAATTAGCACAATTTATGAAGATACATGTTTACGGATAATGTATTGCTCTGTAATTTGATATAGGCATGGATATGCGAATTATTGGAATGGAGAAAAATGAGCTTATTTTAAGAGACATTAATTACTATTCTTTAAGGTTTAAACCAATAATAAATTCACATAATGGTATGTTTATTGCCTATGGTTGGCTTTGAAGTTTACAAATTCTTTTTTTAATGTCACTATAACAGCTAGGATTATGCGGGCCTAGTACCAATTCATATTTTTTATTTGTTGTTTCATAATAATAAATTGAAAATCCAATGGATACTTTTACCAGTTATCAGCATAGAACTATCATATAGGGCTTGAGAATGGCCGAGAGTGTAGCAATGCTGTTGTTTACATGGCGTTTCCTCTATTACAAGTCCCCAGTCCCGGGTTCTAGCCCGAGAGCTGGTAAAAGTGTCAATTGGATTTTCAATTTATTATTAAAAAAAAATAATGAATTGAAAATATGAATTGGTGCTAGGCCCAAATAACATTAGATGTTGGTGGTCTTTAAAACACAATTTTAAGCTATCATATAGAGAGAGTAGGGGAGTCATAGGCACAACTGTAGGTGACAGTGTCAGGTTGGAAAAGAGAGATAGAAAACGAATAGGTTCTATTTTCCTTGTCTTTGGACGCATTTGTGAATTAAAAAATTTATAGTAGGTATTGTTAATTTACATCTGTGACTGTAACCATGATTATGTATTACCACGGAGGATAGAGAGAGAAAGGAGACTAATTTCCATGCATTCGTCGTTGCCCTACACGTAAGGAAAATAAGGGTTCCTATTCCGGCGGTAGAGGCCCTGAAGCTATGAGACCCCAAGTGAAGTGCTCTAGTAAGGTGCTTTAATAAGCATCATACGCTAATGACCTAAGTTGTCGACGCGTATATAATCTACAATTTAAGCATCATAAGTGTTTAAAGCATTATTGCAAGCACTAACTTATCAGCTTCCCCCCCCAGGGGGGACATTGGAATGTGGTTGCTATCGCAAATTGCATTCCAATGTTCTTTGGGAATTAGCGCTCCCAGGGACCCGAGCTCGTACCAGTCGGTTTGTGTAGGCCGGCTGGCGAATTCTAATACACAAATGGATTATTTGTTGTGTTGAAGACGCTAATGACCTGAGTTGTCGACGCGTCTATAATCTACAATTAATTATCAGCGTTTCAGCACTGCCCAGCTCTGCACGGTAGTTAGATACTAGGTACACACCCAGTCGTAAATGAATTTCAATGGAAAGTTGTTGAGTAGCTCTGGTCTATGCATAATTCACCGAAAATAAACATTTCGCGTATACTAATCAAGTAATCACTCGCGGCTTTTATATTGTGCATGCATTTGGCTGTACAACTGTACGGAATAGGTACTACAACATCGTTAAAGCATGCCAGTGGGTGAACATCTAGCTCAAGGTTTTGTTTTAAATATTGTAAAAATGGGTCTGCAGGCCATGGGCATCTCTCTCCGCGCAGTCCTGCGTACACATTACAAATATTTGCCACGCCACCACAGCCCGAAGTCCATCCTAACCTCACAAACGCACACACATATACATGCGCTAAACGTCTTTCAAAATATTTGTGTATTTTATTTATAAATCAGAACGCGTGTTATCTTTTATAAATATGTCTGGTTTTAAAATTATAGTCTGTCCAATGAACAGGTTTTAAGGATAGATTATAGACGCTCAACAACTGAGGTCATCAACGTTTAAGATTTTAACGATATGACTCTAACAGACTATGCCGTTTTGCTACAGGACAACTTTTTAGATAGAAGTTATACTTCATTGTGTGACTACGCAAAGCGTTAAACGATGCGTGCGCCCCACTGCAGCTGGTATCAGAACTTTAGAAAAATTCCGCTAGATGCCAGGCCAAGAACACTTTGTACCTCGATTCATAGATGTCGCTGTGTTACCAGCGCGGGGTGTATGTTAAGGAGTATAACTTCCGCCGTGTGTAAAACACACATGCCTTCTTTTGACTTGCCCCCAGCCCGTTTTTTATTTGTAACTGCAAGTGTGAACTGCAAGGTAAACTTTTAAATTCTGATAATGACCCTATTCCAAATTCGGTATTATTTGATCATTTATTACTTTACCTTTGGCTTTAACTTCCTTTTGTGGAAATGTGTATTTGGTCCCCTTGTTTTATTTTAATCCAGGTTAGTATTTGCTTGAGAATAGTCGAGCGTGTAGCAATGCTGTTGTTTACATGGCGTTGCTATGGTTCCTCTATTACAAGTCCTCAGTTCCCGGGTTTTAGTCCGAGAGCTGGTAAAAGTGTCAATTGGATTTTCAATTTATTATTAAAAAAAATATATAATGAATTGAAAAAATGAATTGGTGCTAGGCCCAAATAACCTTAGCTGTTGGTGGTCTTTAAAACACAATTTAACAATTTTAGGTTAGTACTTCGCACCTGAATTAGTTTATAAGTTTGTAATTATTTGTTTTTGTATATTTATATTTAATCCCATAGATTCATATATTTTGTTACCTTTAAGTTTGTGTAGTGTTTTTGTTTATTGCATGTAATTTAGTTTAGTTTCTGCTGAAGATGAGAGCACGTAGCTCTCGAATACATCCAATAATAAGACAAAAATCTCAGAACAAGACTCGAAATTCTTCATCTTAAAAACATTAATATTTAATATACAGAATATATATTGAAAAATGGATTTGTCATCTTAGATTCACCGGTTTGAGATTAGCTCTCACATGTAAGATGGTTCGGTTATATAGCACCTTAGTTAATCGACTCTCGCATGTGGTGGTTTTTCAGTGACAGAATGCTTCAAAGGAAAATAGTTAGTCGTTCGAAAATGTATCACTGTGCGAGTAATTGTTAACTCAGTCCACCGCGACAGTGGAAAGCTTAGGGTTAGAATCCCTACGGTGACATAGGTTTGAAAAAATGAGTTTTTCCCATGTTGCAGCATTATGTTACGTCATACCAAATCGGTGTTTTGTAATGTACTAATTCTTAAAAACATTGTTTGAATTATGATCTTAGATTGTGATAATAAATTTCAGTTTTTATACAGGGTGAGTTCGACCACCCGTATCAGTCGTTTTTTTTCGAAAACGGTTAGTCGTAGAGAGTTGTGTCAAAAATTTGTATTATAAAAGCCCTAATAAAGAATCGAATGGTGATAAATTTTTTTTCCGGGAAGGTCGGCTTCCCTATTAGTTTGCTCCAGAATGCCCAGAACTCCGGAATTATAAATGTAATGATAGGTCGAAAGTGGTATTGTTGAAAAGATCTTTAAAAAATAAGCAAGTTTTGTAGGAAATTTTTTTTTATTACTGCCACCCCTGTAAATTTCTATAAGTATAAATATAAATTATTATATGTTCAAAACTCCGGAATTTTAGAAAGCACGATAGGTTGAAAGTGGTGCTGTTGAAAAGCTCTTTAAAAAATAGGCAAGTTTTGTAGGAAAAATTATTTAATTACTGCCACCCCTGTTAAGTAACAATCGTTTGAAATTATTAAATCAAAATTTCATAATAACAATCGAAATCGGCATTAAAAATCTAGCAACCTTAGACATTGTTACAAGTGTTCAAACTGTCTTCCATTTACTCTTTAATACATACTACTGAGCTCTTCTATTTATATTGTGAGTGTGCTTCTTCAGTGTTTAATGATCGATAGATACGTAATTAGATTTTAAATGCGGACTTTTAAAAAGTTCGTTATTATGACATTTTAATTTAGTAATTTCAAACAAATATTACTTAACAGGGGTGGCAGTAATAAAAAAAAAATCCGAACAAAACTTGCTAATTTTTTAAAGATCTTTTCAACAATACCACTTTCAACCTATCGTTACATTTCTAATTCCGGAGTTCTGGACATTCTGGAGCAAACTAATAGGGAAGCCGACCTTCCCGGAAAAAAAATTTATCACCATTCGATTCTTTATTAGGGCTTTTATAATAAAAATTTTTGACACAACTCTCTACGACTAACGACTGATACGGGTGGTCGAACTCACCCTGTATACATGCATGAATAGTGTAATGTTGTTGTATAACTCTCTGTCATGTAGAACATTAAGATTTAAAATTATTTTCTTACGGAGAAATATTTATGTGGTTATGTGGTAATCTAACGTCATTGTCAAATCAGATTTTCTGACAATGCTTTCTGCAACCCAGCATAGGACTTCCAACGTTAAATTTACTTTGAAAGTATACATGCATGAATAGTGTAATGTTGTTGTATAACTCTCTGTCATGTAGAACATTAAGATTTAAAATTCTTTTCTTATGGAGAAATATTTAATAATAATAATAATAATATATTTATTAGTCAAACACAATAAAATTGTACAGACATTGTCAAGATACATATAAGATCACAATAGATTGAAGTTTACTTTTTTGAAGCCCGCAACCATATTACACTTGCAGTACTCTTCTATACTATAAAAAGGCTCCAATATTAAAAATTTTTTAATAATTTTTATAAAATATTTATATGAAAGTCCTTTGATTTTGTCAGGTAGTAAGTTATAAAATTTTTGACCCATAAAGTCGGGACTATGTTGACATATTTTAATTCTATGATATAAAACAACTGTTTCATTTCTGTTTCTGGTATCATAACCATGGTAATCAGCACCAGTTGATAAGCTATCGATTTTGGCTTTAAAATAGCACAGTACATTATAAATATATAGATTAAAAACAGTCATTATACCTAATGCAATGAATAGTGGTTTGCAGTGAGCATCGTAAGTAGCCCCAGCAATACATCTTACAGCTTTTTTTTGAAGCAGAAGAATTTTATAAACATCTGAAGCACAGCCCCAAAGCATTATTCCATAGGAGATGTTAGAATGGAAATAAGCAAAGTAGACGAATCTAATTATGTGGTTATGTGGTAATCTAACGTCATTGTCAAATCAGATTTTCTGACAATGCTTTCTGCAACCCAGCATAGGACTTCCAACGTTAAATTTACTTTGAAAGTATAGCCGGTTTCAATTTACACGTAACTACTGAGACTCCAATGAAAGTTAAGTGTGGGCGTCCATTATATTATAGGCTCTTGTTATGGGGAATTGCTAAATGAGATATGGTCGATTCTTCTAAAGGCTCGCGATTGTCGACCATGTGGTCACGTCATCTCGGTGGATTTACAATAACTAAATGTAATTTATGAACGTGTGTCATAATATCAACGCTGTAGAAAGTTGTCGATATAAATATCTCACATGAATGTAATTATCTCTTCAATAGACAATTAATTGATATTTGCATATAAATATTATGTAGTTTTGGCAAACCTTGGAGCGTCGTGATTCATTGCCGTCCACTCCCTCCCTGTATCTAACAAGAGTTCGCAGTCCCCAGCAACACTGTTGCCAGGTTGGAAATAAAATCTCCTGCACAAATCATGCACATCGAGAAGGGATCGAATATGTAAATAACAATGAAAATAAATTCACGTAAATAATAGAGGAATTTATTTTTAGATATTATTGTTTTCCAATTCCAGTTATTTTATCCAACATAAAAAAATCGACTGATGGCCAGTCCTATACTTCCCACCTAGTAAATATTTGCAAAAAATAAACACTCTTTTTTATTCTTTGAAAAAAAGCATGGCCCTCTTTTCTGTTTGGGGATCTACTGGGCTAGCTTAATATAGCAAAAATCATGGTTACCTTGATTTACGTACAATTTTTATTTTTTTTTAGTAAAATATTTTTTTTCTCGAAAACTATACATTTTAGAGAAAAAAAATATTTACATTTTTTTCATATTATAACATCTAGAATTCATTTATATTTTTTTTTACCTATGCTAATACGTGATATTGAGAACGTTTTTTTGAATATCTCAGGATCCACTGAACCGATTTGACTCAAAATCTAATCAGATCTAAGTTAAAGGCTGATAAACACAATAGAACAATCGGCATGGCCGTGTGTTGTTCCGTTTTTACGATATCGTAGGCAAAAAATGGACCACACACATCAGTCAGAAAATGATCTTAAATGGTCTTTAAAACACACAATTATAAAAGCGGGGGTTGCGACTATTAAACTATCATAGAGTTTATAACCCACGCTTTTATAATAATTATAAACCTAAACTATTAAATATTATTTTTTCCTTTTTAGTACATGTCAATAAAAGCTTGTCTCTAAAAAGTTTTTTTTACTTTTTTTTTTTTATTTTGTAAACATTTGGCAACACTGTTTCCCAGTCGGTCGTCGCCGGGCTGCAGCAGTCCCGTCTGAATGTTATATTAATTTCACATCGTAATCTCAAAGTGTATTATGTGTGTCAATGTTACCGGGTGACCCAAATTCATACATCGAACTGAAAATAGACTCATGTACAGTACTGTAGAAACGAAAACGACGCCCTATAATTGATTTATCCAAAGACGTTGAATCTTTTATTTATCTTAGGATTTAAATCGTACTGGTCGCTTATCGTAGATTATAGACGCGTCGACAACTCAGGTCAATAGCGTGGTCGCTTATCGGCTATCGCGGATAACTCTTCTGAAACGATCCAGGTACCGCATCGGTATCAGTCATGCTGTTACCATAGTTACCATTAATAAACACTGGTCATCGGTCGAATTTTTACTTCCCACCTCTACTATGGTAGGGAAGTAATGGATTCAGTCCGAAAACAATATTTCGAGATTTTAACAGATTTTCACGTTTTGAGACCCTAGTAATCGTTTAAGATCATTTTCTGACTGATGTCTGTATGTGTGTGTGTGTGTGTGTGTGTGTGTGTATGTGTATGTGTGTGTGTGTGTATGTGTGTATGTGGTCAATTTTTCGCCTTCGATATCTTAAGAACGGAACAACATACGGGCATGCCGATTGTTCTATTGTGTTTATCAGCCTTTAACTTAGATCTGATTAGATTTTGAGTCAAATCGGTTCAGTGGATCCTGAGATATTCAAAAAAACGTCCTCAATGTCACGTATTAACATAGGTAAAAAAAATATAAATGAATTCTAGATGTTATAATATGAAAAAAATGTAAATATTTTTTTTCTCTAAAATGTATAGTTTTCGAGAAAAAAAATATTTTACTAAAAAAAATAAAAACTGTACGTAAATCAAGGTAACCATGATTTTTGCTATATTAAGTTAAGATCACCAAACAAAAAAGAGGGCCATGCTTTTTTCAAAGAATAAAAATTAAATTGTGTTTTAAAGACCACCAACAACTAAGGTTATTTGGGCCTAGTCAAAGAATAAAAAAAAAAGAGTGTTTATTTTTTGCAAATATTTACTAGGTGGGAAGTATAGGACTGGTCATCAGTCGAATTTTTTGTTCAGTGATCTACTGATGGCTAGCTTAATATAGCAAAAATCATGGTTACATTGATTTACGTACAATTTTTATTTTTTTTTAGTAAAATATTTTTTTTCTCGAAAACTGTACATTTTAGAAAAAAACTATTTACATTTTTTTCATATTATAACATCTAGAATTCATTTATATTTTTTACTTCCCACCTCTACTATGGTAGGGAAGTAATGGATTTAGTCCGAAAAAAACATTTCGAGATTTTAACAGATTTTCACGTTTTGAGACCCTAGCAATCGTTTAAGATCATTTTCTGACTGATGTCTGTCGGTGTGTGTGTGTGTGTGTGTGTGTATGTGGTCAATTTTTCGCCTTCGATATCTTAAGAACGGAACAACATACGGGCATGCCGATTGTTCTATTGTGTTTATCAGCCTTTAACTTAGATCTGATTAGATTTTGAGTCAAATCGGTTCAGTGGATCCTGAGATATTCAAAAAAACGTCCTCAATGTCACGTATTAACATAGGTAAAAAAAAATATAAATGAATTCTAGATGTTATAATATGAAAAAATGTAAATATTTTTTTTCTCTAAAATGTATAGTTTTCGAGAAAAAAATATTTTACTAAAAAAAATAAAAATTGTACGTAAATCAAGGTAACCATGATTTTTGCTATATTATGTTAGCCATCAGTAGATCACCAAAAAAAAAATTCGACTGATGACCAGTCCTATACTTCCCACCTAGTAAATATTTGCAAAAAATAAACACTCTTTTTTTATTCTTTGACTAGGCCCAAATAACCTTAGCTGTTGGTGGTCTTTAAAACACAATTTAATTTTTATTCTTTGAAAAAAGCATGGCCCTCTTTTTTGTTTGGTGATCTACTGATGGCTAACTTAAAATAGCAAAAATCATGGTTACCTTGATTTACGTACAATTTTTATTTTTTTTAGTAAAATATTTTTTTTCTCGAAAACTATACATTTTAGAGAAAAAAAATATTTACATTTTTTTCATATTATAACATCTAGAATTCATTTATATTTTTTTTTACCTATGTTAATACGTGACATTGAGGACGTTTTTTTGAATATCTCAGGATCCACTGAACCGATTTGACTCAAAATCTAATCAGATCTAAGTTAAAGGCTGATAAACACAATAGAACAATCGGCATGCCCGTATGTTGTTCCGTTCTTAAGATATCGAAGGCGAAAAATTGACCACATACACACACACATACACACACACACACACATACAGACATCAGTCAGAAAATGATCTTAAACGATCGCTAGGGTCTCAAAACGTGAAAATCTGTTAAAATCTCGAAATATTTTTTTCGGACTGAAATCCATTACTTCCCTACCATAGTAGAGGTGGGAAGTAAAAAGAGGGCCATGCTTTTTTCAAAGAATAAAAATTAAATTGTGTTTTAAAGACCGCCAACAGCTAAGGTTATTTGGGCCCAGTCAAAGAATAAAAAAAAAAGTGTTTATTTTTTGCAAATATTTACTAGGTGGGAAGTATAGGACTAGTCATCAGTCGAATTTTTTTACCTATGTTAATACGTGACATTGAGAACGTTTTTTTTAATATCTCAGGATCCACTGAACCGATTTGACTCAAAATCTAATCAGACCTAAGTTAAAGGCTAATAAACACAATAGAACAATCGGCATGGCCGTATGTTGTTCCGTTTTTACGATATCGAAGGCGAAAAATTGACCACATACACACACACATACAGACATCAGTCAGAAAATGATCTTAAACGATTGCTAGGGTCTCAAAACATGAAGATCTGTTAAAATTTCGAAATATTTTTTTCGGACTAAATCCATTGCTTCCCTACCATAGGTAGAGGTGGGAAGTAAAAAACATTATACAGAATTTTATAAATCTAAATACGGTTCAGTTAAAAAGGAATTGTTTCTTTTGCACAGCAGTGTATTTATTATTGATACTGTAATAATTGTGACAAATCAAAGCGAATCTATTTTAATTTACTGTACGATCTTATTTATGCTCCACTTTTTTACTGTTTTTCGCAAGGCGTAAATATTTGAAGTCAAGATGACTTTAACAAGAAAAATATTTCCACTTCACGAGTTCTGAAATGCTTCTCAGAATCATAAAGTGTTCACGTTTTTGAACACAACGTCGAACTAACTTTTCCATTTAGGATAAAATAGCTATATACTTACATCGTTACACAGCCTCCCCCAGGGGCGGATTCAGAAAAATATTTCGGCGGGGGGGGGGTCAAAATATTTATGTACACGTACATTATATTTATACTTACCCCACCAAATCAGTTTTTTATGCTTTCATCTTCAGCAAACACTATACATGTATAGTGTTTGCTGAAGATGAAAGCATAGCTTTAGAAATGTACATCCATCAATAAAACTGTTGTGGTAAGAAGTAACTTATCTTTATTTTTGTTTTTGACTTTTTGTTGTAAGATATTTTTGATATCGTTTTTGCGTCAGAAACATGATTGACAGTTCAAACGCATTACAACTAATAAGACTTGCAAATTAAGTGCTTCGTGTTTGCTTTAATAATTTGTGCGCTTTAGCTGACTCAAACGCGGTGTACAACGCAAATAGTGTTTTTGTTTGTTCAAATAGCATTTTTGTTGACAGCGGGCCATTAAGAGCGAAACTACACGCGGCGAGATTTCCGCTGAATTTTACACATCAAAACAGAAAGCGTTTTTTCCGTCGAGTACATTCACGCAAAGCAATACAACTTTTTTCTAGTTACAAAATATGGACCTCACTGCACTGTAAGAAATGAGAAGGCCGATTACATAGATTATTGATGGTCCATTTGTAGCCAGCGATTAATCTGGTAATAGGCACACAAAGAGACAATGGCGTCGCAAGTCGCAACAGGTATCGCCTACACATCGCGTAGATTCCATAAAAACACATTGCGCATGCGTGGTTACTAATTTTACATTAATTTGTTTTGTATTCATCCATTTTATATATGTAACTATACATTTTATTTTGTAAATTTTTTACACATTTTATTGGAATATTACACAAATTATGTAATTTTAATTTACTTTATGTAAAAATCACAAATTTGTTTAACTTCACAGTAGAAGTCCAAGTTTTTATGAAGTTTTCTGTGTAAAAATAAATAATAATGTAAAATCACTTAGAAAATCGAGCGAATTCTACCTTAACTTTCAAAGTATTTTTACGTCCATTTTTTACAGTGTGTGTTAGGTTGCGCTGCTGTTATATGTGTAAATTTATTTTTAAAGAACTGAAGGAAAAAACCGGTCAAGTGCGAGAAACGATTCTACGGAACACTCATTGCGCGAGGCCCAACTCGCACTTGACGGATTTTTTAAAAGCTTTTATTTAACTTGCAATGCATGTTAGTTTGTTTGTTTAGATCAAATCTTATAAGTCATTTTAGAACGACTTCCACATAACCGATCGATTTGAAATTTTGTACACATATGTATATTTCCGATGACAATACATGAATACATCGTTTTTGGAATTAAATTCAACCCCTAAGGATTTCAAACGAGGGGTGTAGGGTTTTTTTTTTTGACAAATCAATGCCCAGGCCAATTCGCTGAAGCTAGAAACTTGAAATTTGGACAGTTGGTTCCTTTTCTGACGTAAGCATCCACTAAGAAAGAATTTCTCGAAATTCAACCCCTACGGGTATCAAAGGGGGGTAAAATTTTGAAAGACTAAAATGAACAAAATAAAATATTAGTAAAAAAAACTTTTTAGAGATAAACTTTTATTGAAATGTACTATAAAAAGAAAAAATAATATTTAATAATAATATGAGCCAAAATTATTAAATATTATTTTTTCCATTTTAGTAGATTTCAATAAAAGCTTGTCTAAAAGTTTTTTTTTACTAATAAAATTAAGAAAAATCGCAGGATAGATGGACAAAATTTTTGATTTATTAAATGTACAACATTGTACATTTAATAACGATTTCTAATATAAATTTTTTTACTAATATTTTATTTTTAATTTACTGACCAAAATAATGTTGGATACACTTATCCACACTGTTTTGAACTGTAAATTAAATCTATTGCTAACTAATGTAATATGGAGAAACTCGTGAAATTCATTTCATACTATGGAAAATTACGCCGACGATTTCACAATTATTTTGTTTAACGTTAACTTTTACTGTTCGGCTATATAATGTATAGATATTTAACACTTATCAGGAGATTCGGCAATTAATTTTATACTCCTCTATGAATAGGTTAAAATATAGAAGCAAATTAACTATGTTGTAATTAATTTTTAATTTATTTGCCTATACATAGTATATGGCACCATACACTATTGACGTCGGTCATTCCGAATAATTTGGCATCATGTTTGGAAATGTTAGGACATTTTTTGTGCGGAATCATGTCAAACGTCGTGATTCTATTTTTAGCATAGACGCAATCGGGTCGTTTTAAGGTTGAAAAAAATATAGGTAAGACCCAAAAACACCGAAAAAATTAGCGGAATTGCTTCAAAATTGAAAGTTGTAAAGACTGATTAAAACGAATACTACCCCTAAAATTTTATCAAAATCGGTCAGACCAAACCGGAGTTATAAAAATTTTGAAAACACTAGTTTCCGGATATAGTGTCAAATTACCTACTTAATGCAGGGTTTATATATTTTGGCTGCGGATGTTGGATTGATAAAATTGAAATTTGAAAATTAATCATTACCTAACTAGGATGTATAAGCAGCTCATTTTTTTTGTCAAAAAAAAATTATTTCACATAATTTATTTAATTGTCGACAGGGTTTGGCACTGCGACCCTAGCTTTTTTTGTGTGGTCAATTTTACGTTCATCTGTTGCGTCATACTATTCTCGTTGACTGACCGTTTTCACTGGGGCGAATCTTTTTCATTGTTTACTTAATATTCCGCGATAATTGTTGCTTGTGTAATCCCGCAATAAAGTGGAAAGCTCGTAATTTGTGGACATGGCTTGTCATAAATTTTCAAAAAACCGAGTAAAACTCGCGCCATGAGGGTTCCGTACCGTTACAACAATTTAATTAATGTAAACTGTGTCGACGTTAAAAAGCACAATGTTAAGATCCAATATAAATAATAATATAGTTCATAATCATCGATGACACTACTGTCAAAATAAACTATATGGTTTGATTCCAATATAAACAAGCCGTGAGGTGGGTCGTTTATTAGGACTAAAGTGCGACCCTTGAGGTCCACACGACGAACTTCCCAGTTTGATAAATATTTAATAATAATAATTAAATTAGATATTACACAGAAAAGTAATCATTTTAATCATTAAAACATAATTATTATTTATTTTTAACAATAATTAAAAAAAAAAACAAAAAAAAACGGCTGAACCGATTTTTATAAAATTTATGTCGGATCAAAATGACGTTAACACGCCTCGATTGACACCCTTACGAAGTCGATATAATTTTTTATTCGCGAGATATTGTGTTAAATCTACTTTTTGGAGTCTATTTGGTTAAGAAAAAAGAACGGCTGAACCGATTTTGAAAAAATGTCTTTCAGATCATATTTACTTAAATACGCGTTGATTGGCACCCGAACGTAGTCGATATCAGTTTTCAATCTCGAGATTTCGTCTTAGAAATGGTCACATACGTACGTACATACGTACACACATACAGCCATATTTCTATCTTTCTAAAAATAGTATAAAATTGTGTAGTGACCTTGAAACATAAAAACTTGTTATACATTTTGATTTCGATTTTCGGACCCATTACAATAACTTCCAATGGGAAGTTAATAATAAAGTTTATAATCTTCGCGCAAGATACCGCCACTCCACTTTTCAGTATAAAAAACATTAATTTATTAAAATTAATTGATTATTTATTTCTAATTATTATTTGCCTGTATTCATGTCACAACAACACAATCGTAATTTCACTATATAGTCTACACTCTACACCATTGTATATAGCGGTTCATAGAAGACACCTACCTTCCAAATTTCATCTATATCTATATAGTGCCAATAATTTCCGAGTAAAATGGCTGTGACATACGGACGGACGGACAGGACGTTTTTGCCATTTGGAACTCTAAAAATCAGGAATGCCAGAAAGCAATTTTCAAGTAAATCTGCTTTTAAATCTTTGCAAAATAATTTTTGGTCACAAACCCGTAGTTGATTTGTCAAATTGTTAAAAAGAATAGGTCCGGCACATATTTTGAGAGTTTTTGAATATTTAATTAAAATCGGGTAAAAGTGGATTTTAGATTAACAACTTATACGACATAATTTTCCCTATTTAATGGATCTCACAAAAACAAGAATTGTGTTTTAAAAACCACCAACAGCTAAGGTTATTTGGGCCTAGCACCAATTCATATTTTCAATTCATTTTTTTTTAATAATAAATTGAAAATCCAATTGACACTTTTACCACCTCTCGGACTAGAACCCGGGAACTGGGGACTTGTAATAGAAGAACCATAGCAACGCCATGTAAACGCTCGGCTATTCTCAAGCCCGGAAAAAAACAAGATAATATGTAAAACAGTAAAAAATCGCTAGTAAACCGACGAGGTACCTATATTAATTTTATTATGTCCATTACAGTGTTAAGTGAATGTTGTCAAGTTTTAGGTTGTTGTTTTTTTTGTCTCCCGTATTTACAAACAGTCACGATTGTTGTACTAGACAGTTTTTGTTCCGTGTTTTGATTTTGTCGCTGACGTGTCAACAAACTGCTGATGTGTATCGTTGTACACCTATAAACGTATACTTACCTTTGCCATATTTGTATGTTTACTGATAATAATTTGCATCAATGCCGCGGATAACTTAAGTTGAGTCAGGGGGGGTCTTGCCTTACGGGAGAAAACGACCGTCTTATGAGCGCCTTTATTCAATGATTTGTGTCATTTTATGGAACTAAAAACATAAACAAAATAAAGTATTAAACCTTGGGATTTATAGATAATATCCATTCCTGGCACCTAGTGGAAAAAATGGTAACTAATAAAATGATGCGTCAACAAAATTAATATAAGTAATTATAATAGGCATGGTAATTTTTTCTCGTTCTATAATTCAGTGAAGTTTAAATTAGGGGAAATGTTTCATAAATGCCAGCAAAAGAATACATTATTATCTAAATATTATTCCGCGACTAAAGCGACATATACATTTTAATAGAATTGAGATTGTTTTAAGTGTGTGTAGGATCAGAACCATTCTTATGTTTTGAATCAACTATAACTCACACATACTTATTTCAAGCTTTTACGGTCAAATCTGGTCTTCAAAAGGTGGGTCGCTCATTAGTACAACCACAACTTATCAAATACGATTTTTTCGACATTACAAGACTTTCTTCACTCCTATGGTCACTCGAAAGTAAAAAATAAGTCGTCCATTTTTACTATTTTATGCGCCGAACTTATTTGAAACTAAACAAACAAGATTTATATTAGTTGTTATATGCATCCGTATATTGAGCTGGTCAAACACATGCAATGTGTGGGTGTTTTGTGTGGATACGTTTGGGTTTATATAAATAAACATGATGTTTTGTATGTGCAATAGTGCATTCGTCTTGCACAAATGCACACCAGACTGCGACTACGACGAGACAGCCCCGCATCACCCAACAAATCAAGATGCAAGACGATAATTCGGAGAGCTGCAGGCTGTCTCAATAACATTCATTAAGCAGGGTTCAATTTCGAAAATTCGTTTCTTTAAGGATTTTTTGTATGTAAAACATCTTTTTGTCCTACCTATAAAATAGCTGCTTTACAAGCATGTATGTATATTATGCATCACCCATCAAATCAAGATGCAATACGATAATTCGGAGAGCTGCAGGCTGTCTCAATAACATTCATTAAGCAGGGTTCTATTTGGAAAATTCGTTCCTTTAGGGATTTTTTTGTATGTAAAACATCTTTTTGTACTACCCCCTATAAAATAGCTGCTTTACATGCATGTATATTGTATGCATGTAAAGTGACATTTTATAACAAGTCGCGGTGTGCGGGAAAATAAAATGCATTAATAATTTGATTTTTTTCAAATTTAATATTTCATAGGTACTATTACTCCAAGCCAGGCGCGAACCTGGTATCTTGTACACGGTAGATCATTGTATTTGTCCACACCCTACTTTTCCACTCCGTGCACAGTCTATAACAGTGTTGCCAGTGCTAGGGAAATTTCCCTAGATCTATAGGGACAATTTGGGTATGTTAGGGGAAAAGTGAAATTTTCGATAATCTGGGGAAATTTCTACAGTGTAGAGAAATAATATGAAAAAGGTAGGTTGTATAACTAGCAAGACATAAAATATGAATCCGAATCTTCATTATTTTTGGAGTCTTTGACTCCTACAATTCTGTGAGTTTAGTGCAGTACAGATTTATTCCATGCCTTTATTGCCATTTTTCTTTCGTGACTGAACTATAGAGAAAAAAATATAATACTCGCTCAAACAGTAGAACCAAAACATAACCTCAAATCTGAAATGAAATACTTTTAGGGAAATTTCTTATTTTTCTTAGATCTCCTACATTTCTGTGAGTTTAGTGTACGTATACAGATTTATTCCATATGCCTTTATTGCCATTTTTCTTTCGTGACTGAACTATAGAGAAGAAAATATAATGCTCGTTCAAACAGTAGAACCAAAACATAACCTCAAATCTGAAATGAAATATTTTTAGGGAAATTTCTTATTTTTCTTAGATCTCCTACAATTCTGTGAGTTTAGTGTACAGATTTATTCCATGCCTTTATTGCCATTTTTCTTACGTGACTGAACTATAGAGAAGAAAATATAATACTCGCTCAAACAGTAGAACCAAAACATAACCTCAAATCTGAAATGAAATATTTTTAGGGAAATGCTAAGTAATTTTGAATCTATGAGGTCTAGCGAAAATCTAGAGAAATTTTGAAGATTTAACTAGGAAAATTAAAGTTTTACACCTGGCAACATCTATGGACTATTATTTTTATAGGCCTGCAACTCTGGTTTAAGCATATATAAAGTAATCATCAGACGTGACATAAAATTTTATAGTAAATTCAATGAGTCGAAAGTCCGCGTATTTTGAAATGCGAAATAACACTGTAAACACTTGAGCTGTAAGTATCTAAATACGCATGGATGGCTTGTGTTTTGTGCGCGGAGCTTTTTGAATGTGTCGATCTTTTAATTTAAACTTTGTTTTATTTTTTACTGCTGTGTAAATGTTTGCCAAGTTCCGGTGTCAAAAATAGATTCGTTCTGCTCACAAAGTGTACAATCTTTTAGTGTGGAGTTTTACTTTGTCTTCTCTGTTAACCCTTAACTCATGTTTTTAACCGACATCAAAAAAAGGAGGTTTCTCAATTCGACGGTATATATTTTTTGTTTTATGTGGTTATGTTTTATGTTTGTTCGCGGATAACTTCGTCGTTTATGAACCGATTTTGAAAACATTTTTTTTATTTGAAAGGATATACTTTCAGAGTGGTTCCATAGAAATTTCATCAAAATCGGTTAAGTAGTTCGGCTGATTTTATAATAAAAGTAAGTAACGGCGTGTGATTCTTCAAGGTAAATGTAACTTTTTTTGACACTAAAAAGTAAAAAATAAAAAACTTTTTAACAAAAAAAAAACCTCCTTTAAAAAGGCACTAAAAAGAGTAAAATAATGAAAATTTGAGGTCTGTGCCAATTAAAATATGAAGTCGGTTAAAAAGTATAGTATATAGAGATTAATATCTTCTTTTTTTTAACCAACTTCATATTTTAACTGGCAAAGACCTCAAATTTTCATTATTTTACTCTTTTTAGTGTCTTTTTGAAGGAGGTTTTTTTTTTTGTTAAAAAGTTTTTTGAAGTGAAAACTTCCTAAGGCGCGCTTTGCCTGAGTAGTGAACGAAAGTGAACCGTCACGCTTCGGGTCAGTGACGCTGAATCGGGTTTACTCACCTTAAACATGAAAACGTATTTGTAGTATGCTGGTAATAAGTTTTTTGTAGTTCATAAGTGCGCTAATAGATGACACTAAAATTTAATTGAAAAGGTTTTTGTAGTGTGTTGGTAATAAGTTATTTGTAGTTCATAGGTGTGCTAATAGTTGACACTAAACATATATATATATATATATTAAAATTAGAAAATCAGAAGTTTTCACTTCTGTCGTGTGGTCATAAGCACACGTTCACTTTTTGTACCTACCTAAAACAAGCTTAAAACCTCTAAAATTTATCTTTTTCACACCACTTGACGGCATTTTACAAATTTTTGAAGTGAAACTTCTTTGGTGAATCGAAATAACCTCGACTCAAAAAATACCGACATGAAAATTCAAACATGCATGCATAACTCTGTTACGCACTCACGCAGAACGATTCGGATGGCTACGTGGAGAAACGCGTTGTCTACGGTGTATAAGATTGCAGGTTCGCGTCAGTAATTATGAAATATTAAATTTATAACGAGCTGCGCTAAAACGAGCCACGAGCCATCACAAGCTACGCGCCGTGTGACCCGGCCTTTATTATACTACCAAGTTACATAATTAATATAAAAGTTACTAGATCTGAAAATATATTAATTACTAAACTTTCAATACGAACTAAAAAGAACTAATATTGATATCTTTTGATCGCGGAAAACTTTTCTAATTGGAAATCTTTATCGACACTGCAGCATCGCGGTATAGGTAGGTATAGTTGTTTTTTTAGAAAAATGCTATTTCGCAACTTCTTTTAACAAGTAAACAAATTAAATTGCTGCAAAAATAAATACCAATTCTTAAAGAGAGGTAAATAATAATTATTTTGAATGGATATATGTTAATTTATTTATTTATTGTAGATTTTAGACGCGTCGACATCTCAGGTCATTAGCGTCTTTCAACTACATATGTTAAGCTTCTTGACTGAGATTAATACATTTGTGAAACAAAGTTTTAAAAAGATTATCTGTTTAAAATAATATATTACAAATAGTTCGTTGTAGCCGTGGACGGCAGCATGGCACAGCTTCGCTCGCGCTCGCATATGGAATTCAGTTTTCATTTATAGTCATCAAATTCAACATTCACTGTACTTCTATTTAGTTCATGTTTATTTTTAAGTTTATCGAACGACTCGTGTTGAGACAGGTGTAAATGTCTTTTTGTCTGTTTCATTTTTAAAAAGATAGAGATAACATATGCGGAAATAAAACTGTCTCACATTTATTGTTTCCGTCGCTGCATAATAATTTTATAGTACAGGAACTCCCGTTTAGCGCGGTTTCGCTCTCACACGGTAGACCTCGCGCGGCGAAAGATGAAGCCACCGCGTCATAGTAACGTGAATGCATTGCGGCCGCCTTCTAGCTTGCTATTGGCTGTTTATTGTCATGAATAGCAGTTTGTTAAAATTGTACCTAACGTCATAAAACCCAATGAGCAGTTTTGTGTACATGGCACTGTGTGCGGGCAAGCAGGCGTTCACTAGCATATTATTGATGACGTGCCTGGCTTCATCTCTCACCGCGGGCACTCTACTTCTACAACGCGGTTTTTTTGAAAACACGATTAGAGAATTTCGGCACGCATCGAAAAACGTATGGTTTCTTTATAACACCGTTTGAGATTTGCGATGGACCTCACACAACATCGTACTTCTACAACGCGGTTTCTCTCTTAACGCGATTATAGAAACGGCTACTACGCTGTTTCTCTCGAATTGCGGCAATCGTCGCACCATATGGTTTCTTTCTAACACTGTTTGCGAATTGCGTTGAACCTCGCATAACATCGTACTTCTACAACGCAGTTTCTTTCTAACACGATTAGTGAAACTTCTACTACGCTGTTTAGCTCTAACACGGTTAGAGAATTACGGCAATCATCACACAACATAGCTTCTTTCTAACACTGTTAGAGAATTACGATGAACTTCGCACAACATCGTATTTCTACAATGCTGTTTCTCTCTAACGCGATTAGAAAATTGCGACAATCATCGCACAATACTATCTTTCTATAACACGGTTTCGCTCTAACATTTACATGACTAGAAAATTGCTGCAAGTTTAGCGTAACACAGTACTTATATTACACGATTTCACTATTAGACACATTTATTTTAACACCACTCGAAAAAACTCCTATTACGTTACGTTATATTAAGGTCCTGACTCCTGATATAAAAATATTAGCTTTTTAAACATAACCGTCTTTTTGTACTGATTCCGTGTTCCATATCTAACATGCTTTTGCACAAATTGTTTATAGATTTTTAACCAACTTCAAAAAAAAGGGAGGTTCTGTTTTTCCCTAGTAGGTACCTACTTATATGTGTTCGTATGTGCGCAATTTTTTCAGAAATTATACGACCGATTTTTATGATTTTTTTTATTTAATAGAGCTTACATTGGGGATGGTCCCATATAAATTTTACTTCAGTCGGTTCAGTAGTTCGACTGATTTTATAAAAAAAAAATGAGTAACGGACTGTACCACCGTTAAAGTAAATGTCAGTTTTGCCACAGCGAAGTCGGATATAACGTGCAAACTACGTATTGTAAAGGCACTAAAAAGTAAAAAATATTTTTTTTTTAATAGTGTCTACCTCCTTCAAAAAAGCCACTAAAAAAGGGGGGGGTAAATAAAATGTTGAGGTCGGCGCCAATTTTACTAATAAAATGATAGTAAATGATGGTAGGTATATAAAAAGTTTTAGCATTTAGATTGGCGCCGATTATTTTCCTCTTTTTTTAGTGGCTTTTTTGAAGAAGTTTCTATTTTTTTTAATTTTTATATTTTTATATAGAAACCTTATAGCTTTGTTATACGAGAATTTACTGTAATTATTAATGTTAATATTTACTTATATTAATTTTCATTTCTATCTACAAATATCTATTCACATCAACCCATCTGTTTTTGTTTTTTAAAGATGAAAAAATGACTATTTATTGTTCAATTGTTTTTTTTATATTTTGTTTTATATAAATTGATTACAGTTGGAGGAAAAATACTAAAACGTTCTCGCAATCCTTTATCACACTTCCGTCATATTATTTTTACTTGATCTTTCATGAAAATCAATTTCCAGTACCCTTATAAAATTCAGATGCTGTTTAAATATAATTTCCAAATAATTTAGTTAGCGTACAGTAATGTAGTTCGGAAACCGCCTTCGGGATCCCGACTTGCTTTACATTTTCGCTCACAGCTCATCCCCCTTTTGTCTTAGCGTATAATACTATTTAGTCTATATTATCGGGGAAGAATATAGGCACCTATAAACAGTGTACTTAATAATGTATTTGTGATTATCTCAGAAATCTCGTGCGGGATCCCCAACTCATCTTTACATTTTTTCGCACTCTGCTCATCCCTGTAGGGTAAGAAATAAAGTCCAACAAAATGCCAGTACAGCAACTTGTCCAGCGCTGACTTATTACTGGGTTCACTGGTTTCATTCCAATCCAGCGCTGACTTCTCGCTTACAAGTCAGTCCAGCGGACTAGCCTGGCGGTCTATTTTTCGGACCCAGTGCCTTTCCCTATCGCGCTGCCCAAGTCAGTACAATGCGACTGGCATTGTTTAAATGAATGAATTGTAGATTATAGACGCTCGACAACAGAGGTCATTAGCGTCTAAAAATAAAAAAAAAAAGTAAGCAAAAGGAAAACAAAAACAATAAAACCAAAGCAAAATCAATACAAAATCAAAAGTTGACACACAACAAAATAAAATCATAATAGAAACAAATAAAATGCGTCATATAATATAATGTAGTGATATACAGGTTGAGTTCGACCACCCGTATCAGTCGTTTTTTTCGAAAACGGTTAGTCGTAGAGAGTTGTGTCAAAAATTTGTATTATAAAAGCCCTAATAAAGAATCGAATGGTGATAATTTTTTTTCCCGGGAAGGTCGGCTTCCCTATTAGTTTGCTCCAGAATGTCCAGAACTCCGGAATTATAAATGTAACGATAGGTCGAAAGTGGTATTGTTGAAAAGATCTTTAAAAAATAAGCAAGTTTTGTAGGAAATTTTTTTTTATTACTGCCACCCCTGTAAATTTCTATAAGTATAAATATAAACAAGCCGTGAGGTGGGTCGTTTATTAGGACTAAAGTGCGACCCTTGAGGTCCACACGACGAACTTCCCAGTTTGATAAATATTTAATAATAATAATTAAATTAGATATTACACAGAAAAGTAATCATTTCAATCATTAAAACATCAATAATTTAAAAAAAAAAAAAAAAAAAAAAAAAAAACGGCTGAACCGATTTTTATAAAATTTATGTCGGATCAAAATGACGTTAACACGCCTCGATTGACACCCTTACGAAGTCGATATAATTTTTTATTCGCGAGATATTGTGTAAAATCTACTTTTTTGGAGGTTATTTGGTTAAAAAAAAAGAACGGCTGAACCGATTTTGAAAAAATTTCTTTCAGATCATATTTACGTTAATACGCGTCGATTGGCACCCTAACGTAGTCGATATCATTTTTCGTTCTCGAGATTTCGTCTTTGAAAGAAATGTACACATACGTACGTACGTACGTACGTACACACACACACACACACACACACACAGACATCTTTCTAAAAGTAGTGTAAAAATAGTGTAGTGACCTTGAAACATAAAAATTTTTTTTCCTTTTTGATTTCGATTTTCGGACCCATTACAATAACTTCCAGTGGGAAGTTAATTATTATATGTTCAAAACTCCGGAATTTTAGAAAACACGATAGGTTGAAAGTGGTGCTGTTGAAAAGCTCTTTAAAAAATAGGCAAGTTTTGTAGGAAAAATTATTTAATTACTGCCACCACTGTTAAGTAACAATCGTTTGAAATTATTAAATCAAATTTTCATAATAACGATCGAAGTCGGCATTAAAAATCTAGCAACCTTAGACATTGTCACAAGTGTTCAAACTGTCTTCCATTTACTCTTTAACAGATACTACTAAGCTCTTCTGGTTATACTGTGAGTATACTTCTTCAGTGTTTAATGATCGATAGATAGGTAACTAGATTTTAAATGCGGACTTTTAAAAAGTTCGTTATTATGACATTTTAATTTAGTAATTTCAAACAAATATTACTTAACAGGGGTGACAGTAATAAAAAAAATTTTCCTACAAAACTTGCTTATTTTTTAAAGATCTTTTCAACAATACCACTTTCGACCTATCGTTACATTTATAATTCCGGAGTTCTGGACATTCTGGAGCAAACTAATAAGGAAGCAGACCTTCCCGGAAAAAAAAATTATCACCATTCGATTCTTTATTAGGGCTTTTATAATACAAATTTTTGACACAACTCTCTACGACTAACCGTTTTCGAAAAAAACGACTGATACGGGTGGTCGAACTCACCCTGTATAAAGAAAAAACCATTTAGGCTGTAAAGGGGCCTAAATGTATACAAATAAATAAAATTAAATAAACCGTTCAAGACCGGTTTCTTTTAAAAATCGAAACAGCAATCGACATTGTCAGGATCATTTCCTAAAACAACCGACAGATCACCTGACAATCCGATCTGCTGTCGTGTGTCCCTAAACTGGACACACTCTATTAAAATATGCGAAACGGTGACACGAATGTTACACGTCTCACAGAGGGGCGGATCCTCACGAGCCATCAAAAAACCGTGTGTCAATCTACAGTGACCGATGCGCAGCCGTGTAAGGATCACTTCCTCCCACCTGGAGGGACGGCAAGATGTGAACCATGGGTCAACTGTAGATTTTATAGACTTTAATTTGTTTTCCTCGACAGCACTCCATTCATCCTTCCAGAGCTGCTGAACGGCTGAAATCAGTATGCTCTTGAGGTCGTCACCGTTAACGCAAAACACGCTCTGACCGTTATTTGCAGCGTCTTTAGGGCATTGTTTAAACGCTTTGGGCAGTTTTTACCAATTCTTCTTCGACCGTGTCCATTGCAGTCCAGGAGTTCTGCAAACATCAACTTCAAAGCCTTCTTTAATAATTTCTTTCTACGTACTCGTACTAAACTCATGGTTACCACGGCATCAACAGTTGACACAAATGTCTCAGCAACTGACTGACGAAATCCTAACTCCATCGCGTTTACACGAACCTACTGACAATTGAGTTACTGGGCTCGTATAATCCCTGCATATGACAATATTATATAGCCTATATACTGGGGAAAAATTTGACTTTTAAACAGCCAAAGGATTTTTCAAATCGGTTCAGTAATTCCTGAGATTATCCGCCACAAACAAACAAACCTTTCCTCTTTATAATTATTATTAGTATTGTCCATTGCAGTCCAGGAGTTCTGCAAACATCAACTTCAAAGCCTTCTTTAATAATTTTTTTCTACGTACTCGTACTAAACTCATGGTTACCACGGCATCAACAGTTGACACAAATGTCTCAGCAACTGACTGACGAAATCCTAACTCCATCGCGTTTACACGAACCTACTGACAATTGAGTTACTGGGCTCGTATAATCCCTGCATATGACAATATTATATAGCCTATATACTGGGGAAAAATTTGACTTTTAAACAGCCAAAGGATTTTTCAAATCGGTTCAGTAATTCCTGAGATTATCCGCCACAAACAAACAAACCTTTCCTCTTTATAATTATTATTAGTATGGATTACGTTTTGTTACTGTACCGTCGGTATATTGTTTGTGTGTAGACACAGCTGGATAATGAAACTGGGGATTGAGTACAAGGTCTGCTTTACGCAATAATTGATCTGCTACAATAATTTATAAATCATAAGCCACTATTGTACCGTCATCATTATTATGCACCATCATTATAACAGTATGATGGATCGGTCTTTGATAGCTGTTTTCAAAATATTGAATGCGGAGGGAATAATAATCACGGAATTCAAAAAAAAAAAACTTTTGTGAAGAAGAGTCTAGCCGTCAGATCATGACGAGCATGCATTGCAGGGATTACGCGCACTGTAAGAAATGAGAAAGCCGATTACATAGATTATCGATGGTCCATTTGTTATAGCCAGCGATTAATCTGGTAATAGGCACACAAAGAGACAATGGCGTCGCAAACAGGTATCGCCTGCACATTGCGTAGATTCCATAAAAACACATTGTAATTAAGACTCCGGACATGGTTATACTAAATACGGACGTACGGCCAGTCTAAATATAACTCTTCGGAGCTGGAAAAAAAATGTGTGCCCCCTCACCCCCAAATGAAATCCTGGTGTCCCAGTGGGTGCTGAGGTGATGATGTATGTACTGTGAAGGTCGACTCCTATGTGGGAAAGTTAGTCCGATAGTCGGACTGTTTATTTTGTCTTAATTCTTGTCACGCCGTTAACTTGTTTTTATTAACGGGACGTGTTTTTGTTTTATACACGTATAGATAAAATTAATTCTAAAGAACCTTTTGCAAGATACGTTATCCCGGACACTCTCCAGGGAAAGTCTTGTGGGAATCGACTTGTGTCGTCACTCAGTTTCACTTTTATATATAGGTACAGTGAATTTCACTTAAGACTCAACCGTGATAGGCAGGTTTTGTACAAGTTAGTTAATAGTTATGGAAAACATGGATGCATTAATTAGAGAAAATAGAATTTCCCCCGTGCACTCTTCATGTTAAATCCTTTCCCCTCGCCTAAAAACGGTTCGGGCTCTCCCGACGCTATTTTTAAAACTAAAGGGTTCAGGTAAACGCCAAATTAAGGATTAAAAATCATCATACAGATCCCTCGTGCACTCTTCATGTTAAATCCTTTCCCCTTGCCTAAAAACGGTTCGGGCTCTCCCGACGCTATTTTTAAAACTAAAGGGTTCAGGTAAACGCCAAATGAAGGATTAAGAATCATCATACAGATCTCTCAGGCGAAATATTGAAAAACATTTTGCTAGAGAAACTTATGACTTAAAAGAGAATTACGTAATCTTTCACGCGTAGCTAAAACTTTTTTTCAAGAAATTCACCTGAGAGATTTGTAGTCTGATTATTTGTCTTACATATTTTGTGATTTGGCGTTTACCCGATTAGCTTGAAAAATACGATCGGGACGTCCATATATGAACGTGTCCCGATCGTATTTTTCAAGCTAAGAGGTGCGGGTAAACGCCAAATCACAAAATATGTAAGACAAATAATTTATATTTTTCAAAAATAGACGTTCTACATTATAATGCCGAACGTCTATTTTTGAAAATTATAAATTTTCTAACGCGCTATGCATGTTTGCTGCCTGTCTTTGGGAGTTTTTGTCTGTTTCACTGACTGTATATCTATAACTGCTGATTTAAATTTCTCGTCTTTTAACGGTCCTTTCTGTCAAGACTTATCGATGTTTTTAGCCCTTACTTATTCTGTGAAATTCACTGCATTAATATACCTACCACAGTTACACACAAGCGGCCCTGTCTATATGGTGTATTTAATAAGTTCGTAACTTGATATATTACTTTTCCGAAGCTCTGTCGAAGCCCTGTGTAGTTCGCATCGCGACCGCGCGGGGTGGTGCGCTCGCTATGACAACGGGGGTGACCTCATTCTTGTCTATGACTGTACGGTACACTCATATACATATATAGATGAATAAAATTATTGTACTATATATGAACGAGATTAATACAAATGTAAACATTTCTGTAATAATTTGTGATTGCTAAATTGAAATTGGGTATTCCATCATAAAAAGACCAGTTAACTTGTAAATGTGAACTCGACAGTTTTTCTATGATTTTGCAATAAAATTTTGTTATTGCTCGTCTTCATATCCACGGCTTCGCTCGCGTCAATGTCGGTTTTCACTCAATCGAAGCCGGATAAAAACTATACTCTATCCAATTTATTTTTAATTACCTATTTTTAACCGACTTCAAAAAAAGGAGGTGGTTCTCAGTTCGGTTGTATTTTTTTTTTATGTTTGTTATCTCAGAACTCCGTCATTTATAAACCGATTTGGATTTTTTTTTTTAATTGAAAGGATATACTTTCAGATTGGTCCCATAGAAATTTCATCAAAATCGTTTCAGTAGTTCGACTGATTTTAATAAAAGTTAGTAACGGCGTGTGATTCCTTAAGGTAAATGTCACTTTTTGACACATCAGACAGCGTAAGAAAATCGGTTTAATAAAAGTGAGTAACGGCGTGTGATTCCTTTAAGGTAAATGTCACTTTTTGACACTAAAAGGTAAAAAATAAAAAACTTTTTAACAAAAAAAAAACCTCCTTCAAAAAGCCACTGAAAAGAGGAAAATAATGAAATTTTGAGGTCTGCGCCAATTTAATAAAATATGAAGTTGGTTAAAAAGAAGATATTAATCACTATATACTATACTTTTTAATCGACTTCATATTTTATTAAATTGGCGCAGACCTCAAAATTTCATTATTTTCCTCTTTTTAGTGGCTTTTTGAAAGAGGTTTTTTTTTTGTTAAAAAGTTTTTTTACTTATTTATTCCTTGATAAATCACATACTGCAGTTACATTATGTGCACTGTAAGAAATGAGAAGGCCGATTACATAGATTATCGATGGTCCATTTGTAGCCAACGATTAATCTGGTAATAGGCACACAAAGAGACAATAGCGTCGCAAACAGGTATCGCCACATCGCGTAGATTCCATAAAAACACATTGCGCAGGCGTGGTTACTAATTTTACATTAATTTGATTTGTATTCATCCATTTTATATATATAACTATACATTTTATTTTGTAATTTTTACACACTTTATTGGAATATTACACAAATTATGTAATTTTAATTTACTCTATCTAAAAATCACAAATTTGTTTAACTTTACAGTAAAAGTCCAAGTTTTTATGAAGTTTTCTGTGTAAAAATAAATAATAATGTAAAATCATTTAGAAAATCAGGCGAATTCTACCTTAACTTTCAAAGTATTTTTACATTTATTTTTTACAGTGTAGGTACTAATAATCTATATATATAAAACAGTTCCGTTACTGACTGACTGATTGACTGACAGACAACGCCTAGGTCAAACCGCTGAAGATATAAACTTGAAATTTGAACAGTAGGTTCCTTTTGTGACGTAAGCACCCACTAAGAAAGGATTTTTCGAAATTCAACCCCTAAAGGGGTTAAACAGGGGATGGAAGTTGATATGGAAATTGGTCATTTTTGAAGTTAGAAGCATGAAATTTTGCACAGGAGTTCCTTATATAACGTAGGTGAGCAATAAGAAAGGATTTTTAAAAATTCATCCCCTAAGGGGGTTGAATAGGGGATGAAAGTTTGTATGGATGTCATTTTTGAAGCGAGTGAGTAATGTATTAATAAAATTTGAGCGTGTAAACACCACCAGCCCGGCATCGCTTCGCAGGAGAAGAATTTCTCGCGGGGGGGGGACAATAAAACATAAATCGAAATATACGTGGGCAAAGCCACGGGTAACGGCTAGTAATTACATATAAGGATTTCCAGCCCAACTTGGAAAAGCAGCGCTAGAGCACAACTATATTGTTTCTATTGGAAATACTTGTGGCATTTCGATGATTATTAACTAATTGATTTTTGTCAGACAAAATTTCAACAGAAACTATAGTCAATAAATGAAACATTAAGTCTTGCATACAAATACGTATTATATTGTAGGTACTGTATGTTACGGAACGGGCGGGTGATAACCAAGGGTGGCAACTGTGACCCAGTTACCCAGTTGTTGCTGCGGCAGGTCCCGTAAACTCCCGTTTCTCTCTCTATCTCTGTCGGAGTGTGCCGTGCATCCCCGGATACGCACGAATACGTTTTGGGATTATACATGCCCAACCACAAAAAGTGCACTATCATGAATGCCCGAGTGTAACGATCAGGCGATTATAAACAACGAAAATATATTATATTCGAACTTTAGCTCGCAAAAATTGTATTATGTCGACTGTATTCTGCTCGTTGTGTTTGACCAAAATTTGGACCTGAATCATTGCCACCAGGTAACACAGGTAACGAACTATTTACCTTTTTTTACTTCCCACCTCTACTATGGTAGGGAAGTAATGGATTTAGTCCGAAAAAAATATTTCGAGATTTTAACAGTTTTTCACGTTTTGAGACCCTAGCAATCGTTTAAGATCATTTTCTGACTGATGTGTGTGTGTGTGTGTATGTGGTCAATTTTTCGCCTTCGATATCTTAAGAACGGAACAACATACGGGCATGCCGATTGTTCTATTGTGTTTATCAGCCTTTAACTTAGATCTGATTAGATTTTGAGTCAAATCGGTTCAGTGGATCCTGAGATATTCAAAAAAACGTTCTCAATGTCACGTATTAACATAGGTAAAAAAAATATAAATGAATTCTAGATGTTATAATATGAAAAAAATGAAAATATTTTTTTTCTCTAAAATGTATAGTTTTCGAGAAAAAAAATATTTTACTAAAAAAAATAAAAATTGTACGTAAATCAAGGTAACCATGATTTTTGCTATATTGTTAGCCATCAGTAGATCACCAAACAAAAAAGAGGGCCATGCTTTTTTCAAAGAATAAAAATTAAATTGTGTTTTAAAGACCACCAACAGCTAAGGTTATTTGGGCCTAGTCAAAGAATAAAAAAAAAGAGTGTTTATTTTTTGCAAAAATTTACTAGGTGGGAAGTATAGGACTGGTCATCAGTCGAATTTTTTCCCTTATTTTTAAACGGTTTTATTTAGCTTGACCCCCTATATATTTTGTTTGTAACTATTTTTGTTTCAAATCTTGCGACAGCTTTTTCAACTACTTCTAAGTTCTACTTAACCGATTCTTATAAAACTTTGCACACACATTGAGTTCCCGTGACAATACAATATTATGATAATTTCAACTTGGTAACGAGGGTCTGATGATGGAATCAGGAGGTGGACAGTTGAAAGGATGAGGAGTTTGCTGCATAATGATACGGGCCAGAAATTAAACTAATAACTAGAAAATAAAAATAGGTAAAAAAACTTCTAAGTTAAACGGTTTTATTTTAAATCATCAGAGCTGTACCAAAAACTAGAAAATAATTAGGACCCAAACCAAGGGGCACTTTGTGTCGCTGCATCAGCGGAATAAGTAGTAATAAAAACGTGTGGCGCATAAAAATCTGTAAAGAAATATCGTGATTAAAATGTATGATAAACCGGTCATAAGACTGTTTAAATCGTGATTAAAATCATTTTACCCTTCCTTTTTCGCATCGGGTAAAAAGTACAAGTGTAGTAATTATTACATACATAATATTACGTACTCTATACAGGTACAAACGGAGACGCAGTTATGAGATTGTTTATTTGTGTGTATGTGTGTAATTTCGCTACGCACCATATGTGCGTGCACGCATGCGCATCACGACCGATTGCGCAATCCACAGGTGCGTTTTAAGAGTGAGATGGAAACACGCACAGCAATGTTTTATTTTTAAGATAATCGGTCGGATTTGGCCTACTTTTGTGGGAAATTACCATTAACGAATTTGGAACGAGTCGATTTCAGGAGTAGTGCACATTAATTACGCACTCTTGTGTGCGTAAATCGCCACCAAAAATTGAGAACGCGATTTTAATTTTATTGCGTAATCTTGATTATTATTAAAATTGATTATGGATTGAAAATCAAATACATCAATCTATACTAAAATTGATTTTTTTTTAGATTGGTTATAACTAAAGTGACCATCCGTCCCGATTTAGGCGGGACAGTCCAGATTTTGAGCCACGAGTCCCGATTCAACAACCGTCCCGCTTTTGTCCCGTTTTCATTAAATCACGTGCATTAAGAATGTTTATTTTTTGTCATTAGATATTTGCACCCGCACTCAAAGTATTTTATTTATCAATAATTATATAATTGATACCTACCTTAAAAAATAAATAATATTTAAAATAAAAATATTAGCGAGTTTTTGGGGGTTTCTAGCGATTTTTTGGGGGTTTCTAGCGATTTTTTGGGGGTTTCTAGCGAGTTTTTGGGGATTTCTAGCGAGTTTTTGGGTGTTTCTAGCGAGTTTTTTGGGGTTTCTAGCGAGTTTTTGAGGGTTTCTAACAAGTTTTTGAGAGTTTCTTGCAAGTTTTTGCGGATTTTTAGCGAGTTTTCGGGGGTTTCTAGCGAGTTTTTGGGGATTTCTAGCGAGTTTTTGGGGGTTTCTAGCGAGGTTTTGGGAATTTCTAGCGCGTTTAAAGCTTTTTTGGGCGTGGAACCCAACGGTTGCCTGCACCGGGTTTTTATAGACCTTGTCCCGCTTTTTGATATTCAGGATTTGGTCACTTTAGTTATAACTGCAGAAACTATTGTAACAAAACTGTTTTCTTACGTGGGTGGAATAAATTATTTATTTACAATAATTAAAAATGTAACAATAAAATGTAACAACTATATCTCAATTCTAACAGTCAACACTGTTTATATAATAATAACACGAACAGTAATTCTTAAACGAACTGAAGCGCTTTAATAACACTGAACAATTTATATGCTGTATTTATTTCAAATCGACACTGTCACACGACTCTCGTCGTTCTCTCCGGTGACTGCTACTGCTTATATAGAGCTAGCAGCTTGACCCCCCACGCTCGCGCGCTTTCCAGAACATTCTGGTGATTACCTGTGTCTTCGATATCATGCCAAGCCCACCATTGTTACTTGTTCTCGATGATTCTATTGTCGCCAGCGGCGTATCTCTGGGGTTTTGCTACACTATTAAAATACCTCCAAATAAATCCTTTTTATAACACACATCGAAAGACGCAACGTTACAATGCAATACTAGAAAAATTCATTATGGATAATCATTTGAGGCCGACGGTTACATAGTAGACCGAGAGCTAGTGACAATTTTTTGGTGTTATTTATTCAAGGCCTTATTTTTGTGAAGATGTTGAGGGAGGCATATTAAAGTGCCCTGAGTAAGGGATTTTGATAGATAGCGGTATGGGAGGGATGTAGACCGCCCCCAACATGTAACAAAAAAATTGTCACAATTATTATTGTTTCAAGGCTGAAATTGTTTGTATAGCTTGTCGGTGACCCAATACCATTATAATATTTGCAGATCGATTGGTTAGTATTAAAGGGGTGTCGGATCACCCTAAACGTGTCATGTACCCGATGAAATTTATATTATTAGTTTAAGGTTCAAATTTTAATATGTTGTTACGGCGACGGTTTTAAGCATATATTTCTAGTGCCTGTAGGGGTTAACCAATTTGAATGATTTCGGCACCGTTGTGAATTCACGTTAAGATGTCAAAATAATCCTGTAAGTATATATAATTTTTACTTAAATCGACTCAGTATTTTTTTTTCTAATTTACTAATCAAATATCAAGATAAATAACGTGCAAACTACGTATTGCAAAGCCACTAGAAAGAAAAAAATTCGACTGATGACCAGTCCTATACATCCCACCTAGTAAATATTTGCAAAAAATAAACACTCTTTTTTTTTATTCTTTGACTAGGCCCAAATAACCTTAGCTGTTGGTGATCTTTAAAACATAATTTAATTTTTATTCTTTGAAAAAAGCATGGCCCTCTTTTTTGTTTGGTGATCTACTGATGGCTAGCTTAATACCTATAGCAAAAATCATGGTTACCTTGATTTACGTACAATTTTTATTTTTTTTAGTAAAATATTTTTTTCTCGAAAACTATACATTTTAGAGAAAAAAAATATTTACATTTTTACTTCCCACCTCTACTATGGTAGGGAAGTAATGGATTCAGTCCGAAAACAATATTTCGAGATTTTAACAGATTTTCACGTTTTGAGACCCTAGCAATCGTTTAAGATCATTTTCTGACTGATGTCTGTATGTGTGTGTGTGTGTGTGTGTGTGTGTATGTGTGTGTGTATGTGGTCAATTTTTCGCCTTCGATATCTTAAGAACGGAACAACATACGGGCATGCCGATTGTTCTATTGTGTTTATTAGCCTTTAACTTAGATCTGATTAGATTTTGAGTCAAATCGGTTCAGTGGATCCTGAGATATTCAAAAAAACGTCCTCAATGTCACGTATTAACATAGGTAAAAAAAAATATAAATGAATTCTAGATGTTATAATATGAAAAAAATGTAGATATTTTTTTTCTCTAAAATGTATAGTTTTCGAGAAAAAAAATATTTTACTAAAAAAAATAAAAATTGTACGTAAATCAAGGTAACCATGATTTTTGCTTTAAGTTAGCCATCAGTAGACCACCAAACAAAAAAGAGGGCCATGCTTTTTTCAAAGAATAAAAATTAAATTGTGTTTTAAAGACCACCAACAGCTAAGGTTATTTGGGCCTAGTCAAAGAATAAAAAAAAAGAGTGTTTATTTTTTGCAAATATTTACTAGGTGGGAAGTATAGGACTGGTCATCAGTCGAATTTTTTTCATATTATAACATCTAGAATTCATTTATATTTTTTTTTACATATGTTAATACGTGACATTGAGAACGTTTTTTTGAATATCTCAGGATCCACTGAACCGATTTGACTCAAAATCTAATCAGATCTAAGTTAAAGGCTGATAAACACAATAGAATAATCGGCATGCCCGTATGTTGTTCCGTTCTTAAGATATCGAAGGCGAAAAATTGACCACATACACACACACACACAGACATCAGTCAGAAAATGATCTTAAACGATTGCTAGGGTCTCAAAACGTGAAAATCTGTTAAAATCTCGAAATATTTTTTTCGGACTAAATCCATTACTTCCCTACCATAGTAGAGGTGGGAAGTAAAAATAAAACTTTATAAAAAGCCATTGAAAGGAGAGAAATAATAAAATTTTGAAGTCGGCGCCTATTTAATAAAAGCATTTAACGCCGACCTGAAAATTTTATCATTTTACTCTTTAGTAATTTTTTTTGAAGAAGGTTAAATTTTTTTATAAAAAGTTTTTTAGATTACACAGATCTCAGTTAATGTCAGATTGTCACTACTGATATCAAATATGTCTTATACATTAGTTGACAATCATTTCTCAAGATAATGAGTTTTCGGTGATTTAAGATTTATGCATCTTCCCAATATGTCGTTACTTGCAAACATGTGTGATGTCTTACCCTGTATACAATGAAACATAATATACGTAATACAAAATATCTTGTTCGTTCGCTGACCTACTTTTTTCCTTTTAAATAAACTCATCTATTGTCTGATTAATCGTATTACAAAGTCTGAATTATGTGATTACATTCAAACTTATCTTGGAGTGCATTCGCTTACACGAGTGGCCCAATGAAAACAGTACACCCCAAGTTTTGGCCACGTAACATCAGTTTTGCGAGAAAAGCTCGCACACGTCAATTTTAGAATCAAGGGGAACATTTAAATCGACTGGTATTATTTACGTAACTTCAACCCTGAGAGCAGAGTGAAATTTATTAATGGAAAGGGGTGTCAAACGATTCGCAATTTGAAAGGCCTCTCAATTCTTTTTACAACAGTCTTTTTGTTTTTCAAATCCGATCATTAATTGCGGAGAAAATGACATTTTAATTTGTATCAAGTATCTTAGTCAGATTACTCCAGCAATGTTGAAGAACGTACGACGACGTTTTAAGGATAATCTTTATTATTGTACGGTGGAGGTGGTCATTTTGAGCACTTAATAAAATGATCCTTGAGTTGTTGTCAGTATTTTTATTTGACAGAGATGACCTGCTTTTTGTTTGCTATGTTCAATTGTTTAAGACTATTGATACAATTTAAAATGTCATTTTCTCCGCAATTAATGATTGGATTTGAAAAACAAAAAGACTGTTGTAAAAAGAATTGAGAGGCCTTTCGAACTGCGAATCGTTTGATACCCGTTTCCATTAATAAATTTTGGGGTGCAATTCACCCTGCTCAGGGTTGAAGTTACGTAAATAATACCAATCGATTTAGATGTCCCCCTTGATTCTATAATTGACGTGTGCAAGCTTTTTTCGCAAAACTGATGGTAAGTGGCCAAAACTTGGGGTGACTGTTTTCATTGAGCCACTCTGTATGAATAGGTACATTATATTATATGGGACGCAAATTTAAAACTTTTAGAGTACACGTATTCAGTTCGAACGTGTAATGTCAGAGCGTGCTGAGCACAGCATGGGAAAGATAATTATTGATAATTAATAATTGTATTTTTAACATTGGAAATGTTTATGTTCGTATATGGAGGCAGAGTTACGAGTTTTCGTTCAAGGCCAAAAGACAACGGTGTCGCGATCAAGTGAGGAGCAATCATGCAAAATTGAACAAGTGCAATTTTTTCGAAATGTGTTTTATATCATGTCTAGTTAATTGAGAGGTATTTGCGACGATCTGCGGTGTTATTTTTGAGCAAATGTTAATAAATACTGTAGAAAAATCCATTTAAAAGTTAAGTAATCAAGCAAAAGTGAACGCGTATATAACAGAAGAATAATAGGGTTATTCCTGACAAAACTAAACAGTGCATTGATAAATATTGTGTGTATAATAAACAGTTAATTATGTTTCATATATGCTGTTATCATTTCCAATGTCCTCGATGGTTGCAAGGATTTCGAAATCTGTGAATTTTTTTTAGTCTATGTTGACTAAATTAATATTTATATCTTATTTTACGAGAAAATCGGACAAACCCTGTGGCCTTAGAAATATTTTCAAATGTGCAAATAAAATGTTAATTTAAAATTGATTGTATAAAAATAGTATGGAACGTGTTAATTTGGAAACACAATTTGGTACACATCTGATGTTAATCATTAATTGTCTTCCACCACCACTGTCATCGCCACTGCTGCCGTCTCCCCCTCTCCCTCGCTCTCACTCTCACACAACGTTCTCGACAGTGATTCTGCAGAATTGATAACACGTAATAGTGACGTGTTTTTTTTTGTTATTTCCATCGTATTATTCTGTAATATAAAATCGAGAGTGTGCCACTGACCCACTTACCCACTGACAGTGATACTACATTTGGTAAAACTCACACACACACACACACACACACGTATGAATTATGACCGAGTCCTACTTTACCGGCATCGCTATATGAGTTACCTATATATCTCCCGCGGCTAAAGATGGAAGCTTCTTGCTGACGTCAGAATCTAATTTTGTTTTTAACCCTTTAGTGGACACATGGTTCGTTCGATGGTCTATTTTACGTTTCTCAGGCCAAAATATAGCGTTGCTGCTTTGAAAAAAAATGAGTGTGTGCTTATGACCACACGACGGAAGTGAAAACTTCAGATTTTCTTATTTTTGGTGTCATCTATTATAGCTCATTTATGTACTAAAAATAATTTATTACTAAAATACTAAAATTGTATTTTTAATTAATTCCACCTTGGTTTCAAAAAAATTATAATTATTGTCAAAGAAAGAATATAACAAAAATTAAAAAATATATAAATAAATATCATGCAGAATTTAAAAAAAAAAAACGCCAAAAATTCTACGCTGCCATCAGGTCTCGAACCCAGGTTCCTTGCATAGAACGCAAAGACATAACCAACTGCGCTATGAATGGAAGTGTGTAGACGGCCGTTTTTATGATATAAGTATGTTGCGAATTCTTACGGTTATTTGCGAACGCTTCACACGTTATTTCAGTTACGGTTATTGAATGAATGAACAATTCATAATTATTAATATCATTGTATAATAGGTAAACTATACCTATGTATGAAATATTGGCTGCGAAACTATGAACATTTTCATTAATACGATGTAACTTTTTGGTTTAGTGTGGTAACGTGCTTTTGGGTATCTTTTTATTGCACGAGTGTCGTCGACGACGTGTCGAACGATGTTTAAGCCTGGAGTGAAAGATATGCTGAGTTGTTAAAATGTTCAGAATTATAAAATTAAGAAAAATCGCAGGGTAGTGGACAAAATACTTGATTTATTAATTAATATTTATTAATATTAATATTTAATTAATTTTATTATAATCACGATGGACACGATTTCTAATATAAAGTTCAGAATTATGTTTTCGATAAAAACAATATTATTTAATTATTCGAACAATCTTATTTCATTTTCAACAAAAACATTACAATATTCATATTTATTAATTTAAATATGTTTACGAAACTTAAATAATAAAAATAAAAATTCTAATAACTATTTTAGAGCATAAACTTTCATTATAACAAAGTTTTATATTTTATTTTGATCACTAGGGCAAATACCCTATTGTGTCTGTAAAGTAACGAAATTATAATTGGAATTTATAACATCAATTCATTTGTAAACATGTCGAATTATTTTTAAATAATAAAATCATCCCCCTATGTTCGCTCCACTTGGAGTCATTAGCCTAGATAACACCTATAGATAATAACCAAATATAGATTGCTGCTCGCGGCATACTATAAAACAAGTCAGGGTCGAACTAGCTTCATTCTACAACAGCTCTAATCTAGGTTATTAAAATATCGTCATTTATTACTTATGCAAATCTTAATTTTATCGTTAATAAGAAATATTACGTCGATTATTTTTGCTTATTAATATTGATTCGCTTTAAATAAATTTAATCGAGCAACGGCAACATACACATGATTTTTTTGTGCACATCTATGTCACAGTACCTACCTTTCGAATGATATAAGTTTCATTTTCCTCCTTTCATAATAAATTGTAAAAATTTTTATGTCCACATATTAATATATAGATTATAAAAATTTGTTAGGGAAATAGTTGATAAAAATATGAATATAGGAAAAAACATGTTTTTGTTTTTTTTTTTATATAAATGCTTGTGACTGGACATTGGTATATAATTTTTTCTAGGAATCTCCATTTGCTTTTTATTGGAAACTTTTTATTTGATATACCGTATGTTCCCGGAGTTTACAAAAGAGAAAAACGTTTTATTTTTGAAGTGTCGAAAAGAACACAAAAAAATTTTGTTTTCATAAAAATTACCTATTATTTTCTTTTATTTTTTAGAATTTTTATAAATGCCGAAACGTTGTAGATCTAATAAAATTTTATAAACGTCTGCATTAAAGTAGTCGTTAATCTCTACTAAAGTTAAACCAGTATTTTGGGGCCGTTCAAGTATCACGTAACGCAGTTTTTTAAGATTTTTGAACCCCCACCCCCTTTGTAACGCGACGTAACGTTTCGATCCCTCCCCTCCCCCCAAACGTTACGTAACATTTTTACCTAAAAATGTCAATTATGTCGCTCAAAATACCAGAAAATCACTAAAAAACAAGAAAATAATGTTACGTAACGCGTTACTTTAACCCCCCTCCCACATCTGTAACGCACCATAACGTTACAAGACCCTCCCCCCAAACTGTGTTACGTAATACTTGAACTACTACCCCTTTGATGTTCGACCACCGTTTACATAATTGAATTTAAAAAATTTAATTTTTTTTAATGTTGCAGTTTTAATTAAAAGATTTCAAGTCAAGCAAGCATTTTAGTACCTGACATTTTTTCGTAAAATTGAAAATAAAAAATATTTTTTTCTTTTGTCAACTCAACACGAGGACATACGGTATATAATTTATCATAAGTAATGTGGATAATATATATTCACTATTTTTGTATCAAATACAAAAAAAACAGTTTATATGCAGATTTGATCTAACGGTTCATTTTAATGAATTCTTCTGAAAAAAGAACTGCCAATAGCAAATATACCTATAATTTAATAAATCAGAAGAATCAAAATAATTGCGGGTTTCTAAAAATATATAAAGACTTCAGGCGCTACACATAACTGAATAAATTAAATCGGCAACCAACAACAATTCAGAATTGATGGATTTTTTAAAATCTGCTCAGTCAAATACTTTGACATTTCTTAAATTCTTACGCTTCCACTTTTAATCGACTTCAAACTAGCTAGACTTCAATTACTCTTAAGGTACGTGCAGTACGCAGCTGGGATTCTAGATGGTAGCATGTATGGTAGATGGTGTCTGAAATTATAAGCGCTTATAGGTTTGCACAACGAAGCTTTGATACTAGCATTGATGCAAGCTTAAGTCGCGTTTGAAATGTCAGATAGCGAAGACGAATATTTGTGTTCTTCTGCTACAAAGTGGTATATTTTAAATACAAATTTGGGTAGGAGCTATCATGTCCACCCTATTAATAGAAAACGATCTAATAAACCGATTTTTTGAATATTTACGTATGGAACCTAACACTTTTAAATACGTCTTAGAAAAAACTCAAAACAAATTAAATAAAAACTGGCAAAATGTCACTTATTAAACTAGTCACATCCATTGCGAAACTTGTAACGGTCATTTGACAGTTGTCACACGTTGATTGTAGTAGTCAGCGCGCTGAAAGAATGGTGAGATACATTCTTGTATCTACCAACTCTTGTAACAGCGCTTATACCTGCTACACTCACTGCTTCGTTGTGTACGCTCGCATATATAACAATGCATTAATTTAAGCAAACCCTGTTATGATCTACGCTACCATCTAGAATCCCAGCTCCATACTGCACGTACCTTTAGCAACAAACTATATCTGACTGGCGACCAGTTAATTTTATTGTTTTTTTTTTCAATTCTTTCAGTAACTCTTTGCACACTACGCCACTGGGTCAGATAGGCGGCGTCCAGATAAATAGGCGTTTTCTGTCAATGACGTAGCGGTATCATTCTTAGAGTAATCGGATTCTACCTCTTACCGTTTGTGAGATGGAGCCTTGTGACAGACGGACGGACGAACAGACATACTCGTACATCGTAGGTTCAGTAATAGGGTTCCGTTCAGAGGTACGGAACCCTAAAATTTTTTTCTTTATCTATTTATTTTGTAAAGCAGATTCCGTAAAAAAAATTTGAGACGACCCCATTCGTTGTTATTCCTGCGAAGTTCATATCGAAATTGACCTAAAAAAAATCCGCAAGTATCCCAACCTTCCGAAATTTCTATTCTTCAACAATGTCATGCAAAAATGTTTGCGATGTGTAGCAAGAAAGGTTATTTTTACTTTCTTCTGTACAGCGAAAGAAGAATATTCAGTCCACACATAAATAACTGCAGTCGAGTTGTGGTAGGGACAACAACCTTGACACAATTTTTTTCTCTCGACCGTTTTTAATTTCTATCAAAACATCGAATTTACAACGCATAATTTATACAGTTGCATTACGCAATACATAGTCGTTTTGTTTCAAGGTCTCTTTCGCTATATTCATATGTGTGTGTGTTTGTGTGTGTGTCACGCATGGCACATACCTACCTGTTGGCTTAGATCGGATACCGGTCCGATTAATTATCGAAAACGAAAACAATTATCTTTACAGTAATCCGTGTTTACGTAACGGTTCGATCAGGACTTTCCCATAATAATTTTCCGTTTTTTTTAGGGTTCCGTATCTCCGTACCGGAACCTACAATGTCTGTCCGTCCGTCTGTCACAAGGCTCTCACAAACGGTGAGAAGTAACTATTTGAAATTTTTACAGATTCTGTTTTGTTGTGGCATGAATCCTGGCAAATAATAATTACAATTAAATAATCAATTTTAATAAATTCGTATTTTTTATTTTACTATACAACACTGACTCCACCAGTACTTATACAGGGTGTCCCAAAATTGCTGGGACACAGAGCTACCACGTGTAGTAGAGGTCAAAATAATTCGATTGGACCCAATTTATTTATATACCAAAATGTACCGTTTGCCCGTGAGAAGAGTTCAAAGTTTACATAAAATTTTGTATTACAATTTTATTAAACTTGTACTAGGAATATCTGTTAGCATTATTTAAGAAAACATTTTTTTCCTTCGGAACTATGCGGAATAGGAAATTCTTACAAGAGTAACAAAATGAAGATAATTAATCAGTCTTCTCGCTAAAAAAAATTGAGAACCGTATTACCACCCCTAAGAATGTTTTGAAAAAAATGTCAGGGGGTGTGGGTGGTTTTAACCCTTCTACAATTTCTTTTGGGTTTCTTTGATTACCGAAAGGAGAGTAATCCTCTAAAATGCACTTTTGTCAAATTTCATTCAATTTGTTTCACTCATTTCTGAACAGCGTACAAAAATGTGTTTTTGTATGTAAACTTTGAACTCTTCTCACGGGCAAACGGTACATTTTTGTATATAAATAAATTGATTTTGACCTCTACTACACGTGGTAGCTCTGCGTCCCAGTAATTTTGGGACACCCTGTATACTGTACTGTAGAGTGTAGAGCGTCTGGCTCAGTTCAAGTTGGTAGACTGAAGATCTAAAGGTCCCTGGTTCGATTCCGGGTTCAAGATCGCAATATTTTTGTTTTTTTTTTAAATACTCTACCCAGAAAACTCAAGGAGTTGGTGCTTTAATTAAAAAAAAGTGTTCGACAATTTTTTTCATTTATTTAAAAGTAAACTGTTACTGCTAAACTTATTCATCAATTTATTATTTTTTTAAAAGTATTAAATGGAAAATCCAATCGATACTTTCACCAGTTCTCAGATTTTGAATCATTTTAAATAACACGTAGGCATAATTTCAACATTCGGATTTTTTTTTTTTCGTAGAATGGTGAATATTTTATCTTAATAGCCCGTATATTTTTGACCGCAAAGTAGAACTGTTTATGGCTTATGTTTGGTAAAGTACTAATAATAACATCCAATTGATTTAATGAATCAGTTCGCCATTTTCTTGCTACCATCAACAGACGGAATTATGTGTCGAGGTACCGTCTTAACAACTTAATTTTCGGTCCGGCTTCACCCGGGTAGATTTTTATTTGACACCGAAATTATTAAATCATTCTAAAAATTATTTCATTTCAACATCTATACTAATATTATAAAGCTGAAGAGTTTGTTTGTTTGTTTGGTTGAACGCGCTAATCTCAGGAACTAAGAGTCCGATTTGAAAAAAAATTTTTTTGTTAGATAGCCCATTTATTGAGGAAAACTATAGGCTATATAATATCACGCTACGACGAATAGGAGCGGAGTATCAATGAAAAATGTTTGCAAAAACGGGAAAAATTATTCCTTTTAGAGCTTTCGTTGTTTATGAAATATTTATAAAAGTCATCGTTTAACGCTTTGCGCAAACGCGTCCGAAGTCGCATAAGAAGTATTCACTTCATAAGGTATGTGAAAATTGAGTAAAAAATTTCCAAAAATTCGACGTAGGCAATGTTGTCTTGTGACAATAGATAAAGTACAATAATTATGTGGGTATGTAGGTCTAGTGCAGTGTGTTAGTATGCCATGACATCATTGTCACCCCCTACCGGCCACAATGTCCCTGATCTCCCTCACTCTCAGAGCCGAAGACGACGACTGCATGCGCAGACGACGCGCGTTGTTTTGAATGAATCAACAATAACAACAACGACTCAACAACAATAATAACACCGAAGTACGCATAATGGCCTTGAACACTTGCACTATCAGTTTAGAGGAAAAACTGTCAAAATTGTTTGCCGCAAATTGTTTTGAAGACAGTTGATTTGTTCTACAATTTCCAATTCCTCTCCCAAACCTCCTTCCATTCCCTATCACAAATATCGTAAATAAAACACTACTTTCTTCTTTCTTTGTCGCCCCCTACGAATTTGCCGCACTGGGCTATTATAGCCCTCTAAGACCCTCTGTAAATACGCCGCTATTGATACACCGGTTCAGGGCTTGAGAATAGCCGAGCGTGTAGCAATGCTGTTGTTTACATGGCGTTGCTATGGTTCCTCTATTACAAGTCCTCAGTTCCCGGGTTAATTGGATTTTCAATTTATTAATAAAATAATAATGAATTGAAAACATGAATTGATGCTAGACCCAGATAACCTAAGCTATTGGTGGTCTTTTCGTTCTGGTAAAATTTAGTTCATATAAATTTAGCTTCTGAAAGTGTCGTCTGAAATCCCTGAGGCGATATAAGAAAATCATACGTGCTGCTAAAGCCTGGTAGCCTGGTATTTTTTTAATTATACGTTTTAGTTGTATCAAGATTAAAAGCGAAATTGAGAACATATTTAATGTAATTATTATTAACAGCACGGTGCCAAAACATTCATTGAAAATGAAATTAGATCGATATGATTAAAATGAACAGTATGAATACCAATGATATACCTAAATAAAGGTGTACTTAGAGAATGGACACAGATTTTTAATGTTTTCTAGTTCAAACCGTGACTCACAAACGCATGTTGCAAGTGTACAGTGAAATCTTACTAATCCGGCCGTCACTAGTGCGGCACTGCCAGTAATCCGACATTTTTCTCAAGCGTCCGAAATCCGTTAGATTAAGCTACTCTATGAAGGTGGACGCCACGAAGCGGTTTTTGTTAACCCTGTAGGCTGTACGACCCTACGTTCTTTCATTGCAAAAAGTTCAATATTCTTCGTTAAACTAAAAACAAAACCGCTGAACCGATTTAAGTGAAATTTATGTGGAACAACCCTGAAAGTATGCCCTATTAAATAGAAAAAGAATCATCAAAATCGGTTCTCAAATACAGGAGACAATATGAGGTATAATATATTTTAATGCTCGACGTTTCGGCCAAGGTGGTGCTGGTGACTCTTTTGAAGATCTGAGTGTCAAATTTGAAAAATTCAAAAAAATTAAATTGGCAAATAAGACTATATTTAATATTTGTGAATTTTTTTTTATTTTTTTAAATTTGGCATTCAGATCTTGAAAAGGACGGTAGCCCTTTTCAAGATCTGAACAAATGTTAAATATACACAAGTATTATAATTTTGTCTGTTTGAATTAATCGCCAATTTATTTAATTATATATAATTTGTAATGATACTAATATTTTCTCAACAGATCTTTTTTTCTCCAATGGAATTAACAAACAGAAAAAAAACACGTTAAGTGCATTTAAAAATAATGCAAATTAAAACATTTATCGATCGTTTTATACAATCGCTACTTCTATGATAGATCCAGGGCATATTAAATTTACATAATACCGTTGTAGTCTATCAATTATACATACATAGAGCTATTGTAACCGAGCGTGTGTAATATCATGTAATAATGTTATAGGCGATCTAGACATGCACATATTGTGTACGAGGTGCGGCCAAATAGCTTTTTGTTTTGCCACATTCGCTGAGAGAAAATTCAGATTTAAGGCGGCTGTTCTTATAATTTTGACGTGAATAACGTCTAATGTTTCTTTACTGGGGTGGCATCTTAGAAATGTTAGATGTAACGGGAAATAGTCGGAAGTGGTTGACATTGTGAAACAAAACAGCATGTATTAAGCTCTCATTGTGGCCTTGCGGTAAAGTACGAGTCTACCGACAGGTACAAACGCCAAGCCCAGGTTTGAATCCCGAAAGCTTTTGATTTTTTTTTTTTAATAATGAAAATATGTAAGTATTGGATAACAGTTTAAAATATAAAGAAATAAAATTACAATTATTTTATTTATTATATTTTACGATCATTTGATTTTATAAGATAAATAAAAGTGGATTTATTCCTTTCCATAACAGCGAATCATATACATATTACCCTATACTGCTGATAGATCAAAAATCGTGAAGCCAAGGTGCCGGTATATATTTCTGTCTTTTTTTATGCGGGCTCAGCTGGCTGGTTCCTGATTGGCTACTGTCATAGATAAAGACATTTTGTCCGAGTGGAATAGAGATATCTCTGATTTCCACATTTTGTTCAAATGGAAGGCCCCTACATCGACCAATGATACCATTGGAATAAATGCGGAATTATTTCGTCAAAGGAGACACAGATATATTTTTGCTCTCTTTGTGGGATTCACTCACCGCACATTGAGTAAATGGACAAAGCGGGTATAATATATTGTTACGGAAATTATTTATACCGTTTTATTATGGCCGTAAAAATACACTTTTATTAGCTACGTAGTTATACACGTGTGAAACGCGCGTCGCCGTTCGCCGGAATTCCCCAATCCAATCCCCTCCATTTTCCGCCTGGAGACCATTCACCGTGTTGGCACAATTAGTTCTCGTCAGTGCCGCTAGGCTAATACATACGCCTTGTTGATACACGTGTGAAACGCACGTCGCCGTTCTCCAGGATGCCCCAATCTAATCCCCTCCATTTCCGCCTGGAGACCATTCACCGTGTGCCGTGTTGGCACAATTAGCTCTCGTCAGTGCCGCTAGGCTAATACATACGCCTTGTTGTTATTGTCTATGGTTGTGGTAATTGTCTATGGTTATGTACGCCAGTGAACCTAAATCGGTAGTACAATAGTCATCAGCCGAACTGGAGCGCCACTGCTCTTGATGCGTGTAACAATATTTTAAAGTAAATGCAGCGAATACATTTATTTGTGTTTAACGGTATTCACGGCATCTGTCTGTACCCGCGATACAGACATACCCGTTTTTTTCAATCCTCGTATTTTGTGTGTGATATAAACGTATACGGCGTTGGCTGTGGGGCGTCGTCACGTGTTTTCCAAGGCTTGCTACTACATTGATATGTCGGTCTAGTGCATTAGGTATCTGGGTCAAAGTAAAAACCACCACCACCTTTGCCGCACTCCTATCAATTCTTTATATAGGTATAATATGAAGAGAAAAAAAAGCATTATACTGACATAACGACTATTATAATGAACAAGTTGTGAATTTTAATTGGCCGTATCTTATCAATAAACACATCGCCGAATAAACGCTCATTTTTCTGTTGAATTAATTAAAAATGCTGCTTGCGTTACATCAAAAACCTTCAGGCGTCTGCGCACGCATTTTAATAACTCATCCTAACTGTTTTGCTGTCTTCTTCTTCTCAGAAATCAGGTTTTTGTGTACATAGTTCATAAATTATTTGTAGACGTCATGATAGCGAATATCGTGAGTTTGCGATTGAAAATTATTTTTTAAAGTCATCATTTTCTTCATTTATTAACCTTTGACAGCCTGCACGAGAGGTGTTTTGATTGTTCGGTTCAAAAATTGTCCCATGCCAGATTTTGTTGACATTTATTCACTCGGCTCACAGCTGTCCACAAACAAACAGAAGATACGATCGAGATAAAATGTTGTAATATTTTATAAAACAGCTTTTACAGTTCGAGATGTTTGTGTATGTTGTGAATCAATTTTGATGATTAATGTTTTATTTAATAGGGCATACCTCCGGGATGGTCCCATATAAATTTTATTTAAATCGGTTCGGTAGTTCGGCTGATTTTAATAAAAGTTAGTAACGGCCAGTGATTCCGTTAAGGTAAATGTCACTTTTTGACACAACTTAAAAAGTTTGTAGAAGTGAATCTGTTGGTAAGCGACTAAACTACGTATTGTAAAGCCATAAGTAAAAAATAAAACTTTTTAACAAAAAAAAACTCCTTCAAAAAAATTACTAAAAAGGAAAATAAAAAAAATTTGAGGTCGCGGCCAATTTAATAAAATACGAAATCGGTTAAAAAGTAGATAGTAATTAGGTACTATACTATACTTTTTAACCGACTTCATATTTTATTAAAGTGGGTGACCTCAAAATTTATTATTTTCCTCTTTTTAGTAGCCTTTTTGAAGGAGATTTTTTTTCTGTTTTCAAAATAAAATTTTCGCCCCTAGAATTCGTGTTCTGTGGCAAATACCACATTTACTACATCTTGCCCTAAATACAGCACTGTCTATCGCGGCTGGTCATTATTACTAGTCTATTGAGAGTCTTGTTGATATTATATAATAGTTAAAAACAAGTTTAAAATAATATGTAGGTATCTAAAAAAACCTCTAAAATTTTCCATTTTTAAATGTTCAAGTTCTAGGTTAATAATTTTGAATTAACATATTGTGATGCCAAAAATTCGATGAAAAAAGTTGCTCGATATAATATTATGATCAGTTTCCAATAAGCGACTGTCAATTCGTCAACCTTAACGCCTCGGTATCTCTCGCCGCCTCGAGTGAACGTTGATTTTACGTGCCGATTTACTCGTTAATTTCGTTTTTGTCGAAAACTTTACAGATAAAAACTTTTAAACAAAAAAAAACCTCCTTCAAAAAGGCACTAAAAAGAGGAAAATAATGAAATTTTGAGGTCTGTGCCAATTAAAATACGAAGTTGGTTAAAAAGAAGATATTAATCACTATACTATACTTTTTAACCGACTTCATATTTTTATTGGCACAGACCTCAAAATTTCATTATTTTCCTCCTTTTAGTGCCTTTTTGAAGGAGGTTTTTTTTTTGTTTAAAAGTTTTTTATTTTTTACTTTTGAGTGTCAAAAAATAACATTTACCTTAAAGAATCACACACCGTTACTTACTTTTATTAAAATCAGCCGAACTACTGAACCGATTTTGATGAAATTTCTATGGGACCTATCTGAAAGTATATCCTTTCAAATAAAAAAAAATTTCAAAATCGGTTCATAAACGACGAAGTTATCCGCGAACATACATAAAACATAACCACATAAAAAATATATGCGGTCGAATTGAGAAACCTCCTTTTTTTGAAATCGGTTAAAAAAGACTTAATGCGTATATATTTCGGTCAATAATAATTTATTGGTTAATAACGTCGAATGACGTAACTATCAAGTAACGCCTGGCAGCCATAATGCATGCAAAATCGAATAGCATCCTTTTCCAAGGTAGTTTGCTTTATATTTTTTCTTCTTCTATAGCTTTAAAAACAAGTACCTTTCAGGTTTGATTTTTTATGTTCAACAAATATTATGTGTACCTATTTATATTCAATACCCTTATAAAACTCCACCTATCTCTCTGTCTGTTTGTTTTTAATTCGAGAACCGCTGAACCGATTTTCATGTGGATTTTTTTCCCTTAAAGGTACATTATCTGGTCAGGTTTTAGACTATGTTTGGTTAAAATTGCTTCATTAGTCATAACAAATATTTATCTTAACAGGTATTATACCCTTATAAAACTCCACCTATCTCTCTGTCTATTTGTTTTTAATTCGAGAACCGCTGAACCGATTTTCATGGGGATTTTTTTCCCTTAAAGGTACATTATCTGGTCAGGTTTAGACTATGTTTGGTTAAAATTGCTTCAGTAGTCATAACAAATATTTATCTTAACAGGTATTAGGAAGACAGGAATTGTCAACGGTTTTTACACATTTTCTTAAGATTGATAGCGAGTAGCGACAGCACTAATTTCAAATTTATTCCCGCACCTGCAGGTTGTTTGCGTCCTTCCGACTCAATTTTTTTTCGTACTGAACTGGGACAAATTTTGCTGAAAGAAAACACTTGAAATAGTTGTTCTGGATCAACACCCGGTTTCAAAATGTTGTGCTGGATTTCTAAAGAATAATTCCAAACTTTAGTATGAAAATGTGGGGACTTGATTCGATATCGTGTAAATTTTTGAAAAACTGTAATTATTATAAAATTGAAAATTACATCCATATAGCAGTTGTTGATAATTATAATTTTAGAAGAAACGGGTTATAAGGCAAAAGAATAACAATATATTTATTTTGTTGAACTCTTTAATGATCAACGTTTCGACACCAATATTGTATCTTCTTTAGGATCTCGAAAATTTGAGGATATTAATAATATTATCTGTAGGTATTAATAATTTATTATAGTTATCATCGAATAGACAGACTATTTTTCCGAATCTTTGTTTACAACTTTGCAAAAACAAGAATTTGTTTTGAAATATGGGGAAGCATTTCATAAAATAAAACTGCCCCAATTCTTTCAACGACTAAACGTAACAAACTTTTATCATTTGGCACGAAAACGGCGTCTTCTAGATTTATTGATTGTGTTTTGTTCGCAACATTTACAAATATAGAAAATTGGGTCAGATTTTTCTAATTTGAAATCTTCCATCGCTGTTTGTATTTAAGATATAATATATAGAGTTATATTAAAATGTATATGTTATGAATGGACTGGTCCCAAACAAATGCGCAACGGAATATTTACGCACGCGCAATACAATTTACACGACGTCATCTATACAATACATAAATGAAGCATTTGATCATGATTTTCCAAGGCTTGCTACATTGCAAATGTTGGTCTAGTGCAGTAGGTATCTGGGTCAAAACAAAACGGGGGGTCCTAGTTGACCTTCCTAATGCATTCTAATGGTTCTCGTACCATGCCAGTGCTGTATAATTAAATCTAAACATTTGATTTTGGCAGGCGTGTTGAGAGATTACCCGTCGACATTTATGGCCAAAAAGGCACTTTTGAGTACCTATATATGTATCTGTGTTAGGTGGCCTGGTTATAAAGATTATAAAGTCAACGGGTCAAGTGACGTCAGCATGTATTAAAATTACAAAATTTGTACCTCCGTAAATACTTGACGTAGGTATTGAAATGAAATAAACGCCATTTTGTTTATGCATAGGCAATGATTTCTGATAGGAAATATTAGATAATATTGTAACAAAACTGTTTTCTGAGTTGGCGAAATAAATATTTAATTACAATAATTAAAAACACAATAATAATGAATGCAACAACGAAAAGTCTTTCTAACAATCAGCACAAGTAAACAATAACTAAACAGTAATTCTTAAACAAAGCAAAACAAAACAATAAATTACAATAACTTCCAGTGGGAAGTTAATAAGTAGAACTTAACTATGTACAATAACTCATAATTATTACCACTACACTAGTATTTATTTTATCAATTGATTTATTTATATCACGGCACTATTTATATTACTGATCCACCGTAGACTTGAATGCTTGACTCACCGGTGACTAATTGATTCACTCACTCGCACTGGCTGTTTATATATGCTGCGTGACCTAAGCCTAGTGTGTTCTCGCTTTCTCTAGAACTTTCGCGCAAGTACTAGGCTACTAGCTGTTACAGTAAGCAGACCCCGTTTCTCAGAACTCTTGCCTGCCGTTTATATACAGGTTGATCCGTAACAATATCTATATTCTTCGAGCGTCTATAATTTACAATTCAAATCAATTCTATAATTATTAATTATTTGGTTATTTTTTTCAGCCTCATTTTTCTGTATTTTTTAAAAGTTGAAAAAAACATTGGTATTAAAAATAAATTATAGATATCTACTGACAACTAGGTTCATTAACAATGTATAGATACTAACTTTTTTTTTTTTGTTTTAGGTAAGCGATGGTTCGTCAACTATAAGATCATGGTAATTGTGGCAGCGAAATTTGCAGCTAAATCTAAGTGGAGGTCAGTGATGATTATTACAATAATATGTATTGTTGATTATCTATACTAATATTATAAAGCTGAAGAGTTTGTTTGTTTGTTTGGTTGAACGCGCTAATCTCAGGGACTACTGGTTCGAATTGAAAAATTATTTTTGTGTTGGATAGTCCATTTTTCGAGGAAGGCTATAGGCTATATACTATCACGCTACGACCAATAGGAGCGGAGCATCAATGAAAAATGTTGCAAAAACGAGAAAAATTATACCTTTTGAGAGCTTCCGTTGCGTGCGCTGCGTAAACGGTTAAAGTTACGTAAAAATTATATATGACGGAATTGTTCCCGGAAGGTTTATATATATAGCGAACGAGCGAAGCGAGTGAGTAATGTAATTATAATATTCAAGCGAACGAGCGAAGCGAATAAGTAGTGTATTTATAATATTCAAGCGAAGCGAGTGACTAGTGTATTGCACCCGGGCTTTCTTAGCACCCGGGCGAAGCCGGACGGGTACCACTAGTTATAATATGTACCTACTTGTGGTAGAATATTGGCATTTAATGCACTTATGTGTCAGTCAGTTGTAAATTCATTTTCTCGAAATCACTAGAGATAAGATTCCGAAATTGTGACCTGAAATCGCCGTACACCCAGTATAAATATCAAACATTAAATGCGAATGGTCATAACTTGTAATGATGATAACATAAAGGCAGTAGGTCAATCGATATTTGTGATAGTGTAAACGCGACCTATTTATTTCACATCACTGGGTACAAAGCTAAAGAATGTGGGTCAGAACTTTCGGAAATGTTTTTCGTATTTTACCTACTTATTGTTCAACAATCAACATTAAAGTCTATTACGATCGTATATTTATCAAAAACAGTTTTATTTATTAAAAGACTTTTTGCCATACCCCCTATGCATGGAATATGGGTCAGTTAATAGGCAGGTGTGTTGAAAGTGTTCAAAACACTATTGTGTTTATTTATTTATTGTAAATTATAGACGCGTCGACAACTCAGGTCATTAGCGTCTTTCAACTACACTAAATAACAACTAAATAACATCACAAAACATCCATGAGCGCAGATGGGATTCGAACCCACGACAGTCTAGTCTAGAGACTGCGGTATTAAGTACGCTATCCACTAGGCTATACTGCCCTCTAAACACTATTGTGGTAAGTAAACAATTTCCATGATGATGTTTAATCACTATGGTTTTTGAAAAATTCAATTGGCTGCTATTCCAATAATAATTCTTACTATTACAATTGATATCAAAATTCTCGAATTAGCTAGTTTTTGATTTTTTTTTGTGTGAACACACTGCAGCAAAAACATATATATACTTTTTTTTTTAAGTGAAAACTTCCTTAGGCGCAGTAGGCACTTTTTGCCTGGGTACTGAAAAAATGTGAGGCGTTCGCAACTACTTCCGTAAGAATTTGCAACTACTTCCGTAAGAATTCGCAACCCGACCGTAAGAATTCGCAACATACTTATGTCATAAAAACGGCAATGTACACACTGCCACCCATAGCGCAGTTGGTTTAGTCTTTGCGTTCTATGCATAGGAATCTGGGTTCGAGACCTGATGGCAGCGTAGAATTTTTGGCTTTTTTTTTCTAAATTCTACGTGATATTTATTTATATTTTTTTTTATTTTTGTTATATTGCTTTTTTGACAATAATTATAATTTTTTTGAAACCAAGGTGGAATTAATTAAAAATATAATTTTGGTATTTTATTTAAAATCTGAAGTTTTCACTTCTGTCGTGTGATCATAAGCACACACCCATTTTTTTTAAGTACTTATCTAATAAATAATATACATAATTGAGAAGAGCTGCTATTTTATTACGATCATAGGTCGGTATATTAAATCACGTTGTCAAAATTAATCCATACTTTTGTTGTTACGTAATTTGCATAATGATGAACAAAAACTGAAATCCATTCCATTATCACGTTTTAGTTCCCGTCAACAAGCCAAAGGCGTAGTGTTTTAATAATCATTGAATTTTCTGTCGCATTTAATTAATAAAATATAGTTCTTGTTGACAATTTTTGAGTGTTTGTGAAAAGATTAGAAATGTGTTTGGTATGTGCTTAAATAATTAAACTGTGTTATTTTGCACATTAAAGTCGTGATTAAAATTACAATGTTTCACATGAAGCCAAAACTCGGTCCATACTGTATTTTTACTTCCCACCTCTACTATGGTAGGGAAGTAATGGATTTAGTCCGAAAAAAATATTTCGAGATTTTAACAGATTTTCACGTTTTGAGACCCTAGCAATCGTTTAAGATCATTTTCTGACTGATGTCTGTATGTGTGTGTGTGGTCAATTTTTCGCCTTCGATATCTTAAGAACGGAACAACATACGGGCATGCCGATTGTTCTATTGTGTTTATCAGCCTTTAACTTAGATCTGATTAGATTTTGAGTCAAATCGGTTCAGTGGATCCTGAGATATTCAAAAAAACGTCCTCAATGTCACGTATTAACATAGGTAAAAAAAATATAAATGAATTCTAGATGTTATAATATGAAAAAAATGTAAATATTTTTTTTCTTTAAAATGTATAGTTTTCGAGAAAAAAAATATTTTACTAAAAAAAATAAAAATTGTACGTAAATCAAGGTAACCATGATTTTTGCTATATTATGTTAGCCATCAGTAGATCACCAAACAAAAAAGAGGGCCATGCTTTTTTCAAAGAATAAAAATTAAATTGTGTTTTAAAGACCACCAACAGCTAAGGTTATTTGGGCCTAGTCAAAGAATAAAAAAAAAAAGTGTTTATTTTTTGCAAATATTTACTAGGTGGGAAGTATAGGACTGGTCATCAGTCGAATTTTTTGATAAAACATCGTTGCATAATCATATTTCGTCTTTTCACCAGTCTTTTGGAATTGATCAAATTGTAAGTTTTCTTGTTTTAATTTTTTTTTGAAGTTATACTTCTTTTGGCGCGTTATGGAAATATGATGAGAGTGAATTTTTACGATGCGCGCGCATCGCGTCACGAAAATTTAACACCATGAAGTTAGTCGTTAGTAACACCATGAAGTTAGTCGGAAGTTCATAATTATAATACCCTATTATATAGCACTACTAAGTGAGATGTACGTAGCGTAGTGGATAGCATCGCCGCGTCATACACAATAGGTCCCGGGTTCGAATCTCAACACAAACATGCTTTTTTGTTTTTTAATAAATAATTGGATGTAAATATAATAAATTAATAATTTATTAAGTTAAATTAATTTATTTAATATCTTTATTTTATTATTTTATCGTCTTTTTTTACAAACGTTTAGTACTGGCACGCGGGATAAAATCCACGATCCTACATTAGAACTATTACTAATAATTCAGTGACAGCTAGATACAACTTAAATTTGCGTGGAAGTTCTAATGCGGCACCACTGCCTCGACCATTTGAAGGGTAAAATGCTAGCTCGATGAAAGATGAAAAAATGTTTGGAATGCATACCCTCTTCTCTGCGGGATCTGTGTTTTGTTACATAGTTTGTAGATACATTCGAAAGGAAGTTGTGACGATTGTGATTGGTCGGTCCGTTTATCAGTAGATAATATATACATTATAGCCAGAATCAGCCAGTGGCAAGTCTGAAGTCATTCGACGCTCTAAATCGACATTTGGACTTCGCACGACGCATAGTACGGTAGAAATTACTTGACATGTGCAGAAGAATATTTATTAAAAATTCAAAATCGAAGGGCGAAGCTAGGATGAGATTAATGTAAGATTTGTTATAAAGCTATGAAATAATATTAAAAAAAACTTATTTTCATTAATTCCAAGTTAATTAGATGCTTTATATTTCTGTTGTTTTTAATTATTGTGTACCTACCTTTAATTTCTGTTAATTACAATTCTGTTATTTAACAATTGTCTTATGTTATGAAATTATCTTTTATGTTAAACTTTTGAAAAAATTATATAATTATATAATTTGAAAAAAAACGGCAAAATAACCACGAGCTTTCAGAATGTTTACATTCCGTAGATTACACTGGGTACGTTAACGAGATCACGTGACATTCCATGACTTTTTTCCACGGGGACATATCCGAACGCAACCCAGTTCTCAAATTAGAACCCGCGGGAACTTGTACTATAGGAGTCATGGGAACGCCATGTAAACAACACGCTCGACTATTCTTAACCCCATTTTTCGGTGGTGTTAAAAGTTGTAACAAAATTATAACGCGATATTATACCGTTGATATGTGCGAATCCACGCAAGCAGTTGATAATTGAATTACTTTATTGTCAATATTGGTATTTATTGAGTTGACTAATAATCTACCTACGCTGTAGTATTCTGTATACTTATAACGTTATGTATAATATTTTTATAGTATAATAGTAGCCGCTACCCGTGGCTTCGCCCACGTATATTTCGATTTATGATTTATTATCCCCCCCCTGCGAAGCGAAGTCGAGCTGGTGGTGTTTATAATATTAAGTTGTACTTAATTTGGTACAGAGGTTGCATTGATAATAATATTGAAATTAAGAAAAAAAAATATTATTTTAAGGGATGTATTAAGGGGTTAAATTTTTTATTTTGTCCAAAAACAAACTAAGTTTTACGTATTAAAGCCATAAGGCGTGTATTAGCAAATACACTATATTGTCGGCAGGGTTTGGCACTGCGACCCGAGTTTTTTTGATGTTGTGTGTGTATTTTAAAGACCACCAACAACTAAGGTTATTTGGACCTAGCACCCATTCATTATTTTTTTTTTTAATAATATCTAAATTGAAAATCCAATTAACACTTTTACCAGCTTTCGGGCTAGAACTCGGGAACTTGTAATAGAGGACCCGTAGCAACGCCATGTAAGCAACAGCATTGCTACACTCTCGGCCAAAACTAGTATTATTACATATTTGAAAAATTTGTCTGCTTGAAAGTTGAAATTGTGAATTTTTACATTTTTTCCAAAAGAGTCAGAATAATAGTATTAGCTTTTCCAGTATCGTTGAACGTTCCAAATAATAGATAATGTTCTCAAACGCAATTTGCTATAATAAATTGCCACGGGTAATCGTTCAACACTGGTGACTGTGAATACGGTGTGTTCGATTAAATTTGACAGTAGCGCGATCACTGACAATATTTTACTTAGTGTTTTTCTCAATTTCAATATTTGGCATTGTAACAAACCGACATCTGCACCTAGTGTTGCCGTCTAGACAAGACTTTCAAAGTCTTGTCTTGTGTTGAAATATCAAGACTTCACTAAGTCTAGATTAAAAAACTCTTGTCTTGTCAAATATCAAGACTAGATTATTTTCAAGAGTCTAGATTAACCGATTGGTTTACTTTACCTACTACTACTAAGTTTATCTAGACTCTTGAAAATTGTCTAGAGTTTTGGCAAGAATCTTGATCTAGATAAAGCAAGTCTTGTCTTGTCTAGAAAATTTCTTTTGCAAGTCTTGTCTTGAAAATCTAGACAAGACAAGAGTATAGAAAGTCTAGATCTAGACGGCATCACTATCTGCACCAAATTGTATATAATATTATGTGCCTTTCAATAAGTAATTCATTATCCTTAAACTAGTGTTTTCATAAATTTGGTAAGTCCAGTCCTATGTGGCAAATTTTGAAGTCAGACCGTTACGGGTCACATGTAACCGGATTACCATTGCACCAAATTTCGTTTAAATCGGTAGTCTTTCAAAAGTTATTTTCAAAAATGGTTGTAAGGGAAGTAAGGGACCGACCTCTAGATCCCGTCATCCAACCAACGCCAATGTCTGTACAAATCTTTTGTTGTCCACATTTGCAGATTTTAAATCTAAATCAACTTTGTGCAAAATTCATCCTATTTTTATAGACCCCGGGAGCTAGTGACAATTTTTTTGTGTTATTTATTCAAGGCCTTATTTTTGTGAAGATGTTGAGGGAGGCATATTAAAGTGCCCTGGGTAAAGGATTTTGCTAGATAGCGGTATGGAAGGGATGCAAACCGCCCCCAACATGTAACAAAAAAAATGGACACAATTATTATTGCTTCAAGACTGAAATTGTTTGTATAGCTTGTCGGTGACCCAATAATGCCATATAATATTTGCAGATCGATTGGTCAGTATTAAAGGGGTGGCAGATCACCCTACACGTGTCATGTACCCGACGAAATTTATATTATTAGTTCAAGGTTCAAATTTTAATATGTTGTTACGGCGACTGTTTTAAGCATATATTTCAATTTGCAGAACAACATTTTGATATTAAACCCCTTGCAGAACGATATAAACACCTAGGCGAGCAAGTTTCCCTCGAAGAGATGGGGTTAATACTGTTTGTTCTGCAAATTGAAATATATGCTTAAAACAGTCGCCTTAACAACATATTAAAATTTGAACCTTGAACTAATAATATAAATTTCGTCGGGTACATGACACGTTTAGGGTGATCTGCCATCCCTTTAATACTGACTAATCGATCTGCAAATATAATGGCATTATTGGGTCACCGACAAGCTATACAAACAATTTCAGCCTTGAAGCAATAGTAATTATGACCATTTGTTTGTTACATGTTGAGTGCGGTCTGCATCCTTCCCATACCACTGTCTAGCAAAATCCCTTGCACAGGGCACTTTAATATGCCTCCCTCAACATCTTCACAAAAATAAGACCTTGAATAAATAACACCAAAAATTGTCATTATCTTGGTCTATTATCCTTATAAATCTTCACTACACCAACTGTAAGGTACGTAACGAGTTTATCTGTCACACTGTATGAATGAATAGTGGGTACTATGACTACAGCGGCTGGTCAATTAGCGTTTGGTTGTGATGCAAGATGCTATAATGTCATGTTTGTTATTTCGTCACAGCACCTTCTATATGTTACAGACAACGTGTGAAATTCGGTCGGGTGTTTTTTGAAGTGAATATATAGGTAGATACTTCTTATACGACTCCAGATGCGTTTGCGTAAAGCGTCAAACTATTATACGCGTCCGTTCCACTACTTTCCGCGATAGGTGGTCGCGGGGTACGGGGAGTTCTGTCCGCCGTACCAGTATCGAGTAGTGCAACTCAAGGCCACACAGGATCAACGTTTTTTCGCTCTTTTACGCCATTCAACTAATTTAGTGCAAGAAGTAATCTTCGGCCGTGTGTAACGACACACACAAGTTTTTTTTAATGGGCGATGCGTGTAAAGCGCGAACAAAACTTCTGAGCCGATTTTATTTTTGCTATTTTTTCGATGTGTTCTTGAATAAGTATCATTTGGGTCCAGAGAAGGCCAAATTATCAAAAATCGGTTATATTGTACATATAAGTCTTTTTGCTTACAATCTGTACAGATTCTAAATTATAGACGCTCTAAACGTTTATGAAGCGATTTTTAATTGTTTTTCAACGCATTTCCGAATTAAAGTGTCATTTTTGCTTCAGAGGGGGGAATCGAGTTGTCAACAATATGTTTTATTGCACAACCGGCTTTTTGCGCACGGACCGTAACATATATACACAACGCCAGCACAATCGTTAATCAGTTGTTACTGAGCATGTTCTGAAGATTGAAAGTCGCGATCGTGTTTTATTAGTTGTACCACTTGGTGTTTTAATGCGTTGATTCGATAAAAGATGACGCTACTGTGGTCCAAACGCGCAATCTTATTCGTTTATTAATTGAATTACAAACCAAATTAAAAGTTAGACATCTGCAACTACTAAATACAGATTATATAACTCGGATAATGCGGACTTTTTGAAACAGCCAGTGGCAAGTCATTCGACTTCTTTTTAAAAGTACCCGTTGTTTCGGACCAAACCGAATCGATTCAGCGCGCGTCCTCCGTTAGATGACGGCTTGCTTGAATCCAAGCAACTACCTTATATTTTTATTTATTGTAAATTATAGACGCGTCGACAACTTGGGTCATTAGCGTCTTGAATACATTAAATAACAACACACTTAACACTAAATGACATCACAAAACATCCATGAACGGAGGCGGGATTCGAACCCACGACAGTCTGATCTAGAGGCCGCGACGCTAACCACTGGACCACAGTGTCCTCTAACTACCTTATAATATTATAAATGCGAAAGTGTCTGTCTGTTTGTTACCTCTTCACGGCTTAACCACTGAACCGATGTCGACGAAAATCGGCAAAGAAATTCCTTGAAACCCGATAAAGGACATGGGCTACTTTTTTCCCGGAAAACTGTTCCTGAGGGAGAGCATTCAAGCCATGCATCCACACTACTGTGCATACCAATGGTGTTGGAAAAACAGGAGGTCATGAATTAATTATGCGTTCTACGTTTCCATTGCGACGGATAATGTATTTGTGTGTTTTGAAAAACAGATTATTGCATTTTTAACTGTCAAAATAGACATTAAATCCATAGCACCGGGGCGAAGCCGGACTGGACAGCTAGAATTTATATGTATCAGACATTTGTCATCATCGCAGCTTTGTCACCTTGAAGCCGTTTCCGCCTTGGCGAATCGGATTTAAACACATTCTATGCACGTCAATAATTATTGAGAGTATCTTGACCCAATTGTGGTGCCCTTGCATCGTTGCAAACAGGAAAAACAATATTGTAGAGCACGTTTCTAAAATGTGTCTGTCTGTCTGTCTGTCTGTCTGTCTGTCTGTCTGTGTGTCACTCTCGACGGTTTGGGAAAGTACAGACGTTTCCACGAACTATCAAATATAGGTTCCTATATATTACACGGACTTACCCTAATCGTGCGCGACTGATCGACCGCAGCAAGCCTTGGAAGTGATTTCGAGAGTAATAATATTATATTATACGCTTAACACCCCATTCGAAATTGAAACGAGAAAGTTTAGTCGTGCTAAGCTGTTTTTAAGATAAATCCCTACTTTTTTTCCCTGCTAATATAGGAACGTCCAAATATTACGTAATAGACCGAGAGCTAGTGACAATTTTTTGGTGTTATTTATGCAAGGCCTTATTATTTTTGTGAAGATGTTGAGAGAGGCATGTTAAAGTGCCTTGAGTAAGGGATTTTGCTAGATAGCGGTATGGGAGGGATGCAGACCGCCCCCAACATGTAAAAAAATGGTCACAATTATTATTGCTTCAAGGCTGAAATTGTTTGTATAGCTTATCGGTGACCCAATAATGCCATTATAATATTTGCAGATCGATTGGTCAGTATTAAAGGGGTGGCAGATCACCCTAAACGTGTCATGTACCCGACGAAATTTATATTATTAGTTCAAGGTTTAAATTTTAATATGTTGTTAATACCGACATTTTGTTCTGCAATTTGAAATATGTGCTTAAAACAGTCGCCGTAACAACATAATATTAAAATTTGAACCTTGAACTAATAATTCAAATTTCGCTTCGCTCGTTCGCTTGAATATTATAATTACGTTGCTTATTCGCTTCGCTCGTTCGCTATATATATATATATAAACCTTCCGTGAAAAATTATCTAACTGATGGTGAAAACCGCATCATAATCCGTTGCGTGGTTTAGGAATTCATTACTCACTCGCTTCGCTCGTTCGCTATATATTATATATATAAACCTTCCGGGAACAATTTTTGCAACATTTTTCATTGATGCTCCGGTCCTATTGGTCGTAGCGTGATATTATATAGCCTATAGCATTCTTCGATAAATGGACTATCCAACACAAAAATAATTAGCGCGTTCAACCAAACAAACAAACTCTTCAGCTTTATAATATTAGTATAGATTTATGATCATTCTGTCTGAACTCCGATTTCTATGCCTCGTTAACTATATTTTAAGACATTTGTAAAAAAAAAAATTAAACGTTCTCGAAGGTGTTTTGTCTAACCGAATGTTTTTCTCCTCGTTAAGTTTTTGTTATTTTCGTTAATTTTTGTTTTGACTTTGATTTGTTCTTCTATGTTTATCGAAAAGATTTGTTATTCATTTAAAAATTTTATAATTTATGCGATCGTTAAAGCAGAATATTATTTATTTTCCTGTTTAAAAAAATGTAATTGGTTTATGTGTATAGTTGTAAAAAGTAGCATCATTTGAGACAACCTGAAATTTGACGTATTAAATTTTTATTTTGTTAATCGTTTGCGTCATATACAAATTGTATTTACCATTCATATGTTTTTTTTTCATATAAATAAAATTCCCGTGTCGAATTTAAAGCTACAAAACAGTAGATTCGGAATTTAGGGACCTCAAAACATGCAAACATGTCCAAATTATAATTATATAATTTTAAAACTGCGATTTAGCCCTTAAATGATGTACCTACATAAACAATACTGACATTTGAATGACATATACTTCACTGACTAGTGGCGCTATCAGGTGGCAGAAAAAAGTCTGGTAGTTCTCATTCAGATGCCACGCCCACGTCAGCCACCGTAAAAGTAATTCAGAGCTGTGGATCTGCAGATCCCGTAATGATTTAATGCAGATGGTCGACATTCAATTCAATTCGACGTTGGTCTCTGGGTAGATTATGAAGTCAGTCATTATTATGATGGCCGTTATACGGTAGTCACCGTGTAAAAACCATTTAAAAATGTATACATCAACACAAATTTTACCTGCTCAGCGATGTTGCAAGTTCCTTCAACGCCTTCAATCTATTAAACTGTGGTGCAGGTCGGGTTGCGCATGCGCAACAGGATGACATGAATTTAATAATAACAAACCAAATAGTCCTTTCCAGCTGAAAAGGACGCGCCGGTGTGTTCGTCGAAACTGGGTCAGCGATAGATTCTGTATTCCTGAGCAAATAAACACGAAACAGAGATAGTTGGTTATGTAGGGGAGAGTGGGTCAAATGAGCCACGTTGAGCTTTCGTTGACTATTGCACGAAAAGCTGTAAAAAATCTGCTGTATACTGGCTTGCATACACATTTTAATGTTTGTGGAATCCATATAGAATACGACACTCAAAAAAACTGTTTTTATACATTTTAATGTACGAATCTATGCAGAAACTTCTCCTCTTTCGTTTAAGACTGGTTTTGAGCTGATCTGATTTTAATTATAGTATAAGTAAAAAATACCTTTTTATAAATTTGCTCCCCACCGGCACAAATATTCAATAATCGGGCGACGCCTCCCTAGGGGGGCGTAAAGAGGTCATAAGGGGAGCTCAATATGTTCGAACATACTAAAGAAAAATCCATTTGAAGTCTTAAATCTACAATTAATTCATTCGGTCGTTGTTCAAGTTTTAATTTATTTGACAATGCTTGTAATTGAGAAATAAATGTCATGAAAACGATGTTTTTTTTATTTTAGCAATTAAAAAAATTCAAAGGGGTGCATGAATATATTTTTTATTATCCGGGGAGGCGCAACACAAAAAAGGTTGGGAATCCCTGCTCTAAAGGAATCGAACGAAAAAAAGTTTTTCAAAATCGGTAGAGCCGTTGTTAGGGCTGTGCGACTGATATCTACTAAAAATAATATATAATATAGACTAAGCATAATTTTAAACCGAGTTCGCTTAAAACTGGTTTTAAAATCACATTGTAAAACCGGCCTTAAGTCTTCTCGAAAGAAACAAAGAAATTATTTCTTTCATATTGGAAATCGTGTCCATCGTGATTATAATAAAATTAAGAAAAATCGCAGGATAGTGGACAAAATATTGTTATTTTTATGTATGTACTTGAAAAAGTCTAAATCTATAGACGAAACGTTGTACATTTAATAAATCAAATACTTTGTCCACTACCCTGCGATTTTTCTTAATTTTATTATTTTTTTCACCTACTAGTTACTTCAGTAGGTACCTACGTTAAATGAAATTACCGTTTTTCGCATAGCTTCCAAAAATACCACCCTGCATTTCGTGTATTTATTTATTGTAGATTATAGACGCGTCGACAACTTAAGTTATTAAAGTTATTAGTGTCTTTAACACAACAAAAAATTCATTTGTGTATTAGAATCCGCCAGCCCGCATACACAAACCGACTGGTACGAGCTCGGGTCCCTGGGAGCGCTAATTCCCACAAAACATTGGAATGCAAACCACATTCCATTGTTTCCTCTGAGGGATGCACTTCGTGTAGATTATGCGGTAATTGAAATTAGTTGTAATTTGATCGGCTGTTTCAATTGCCCCGCCCTCCCCTAATATTTTGGTATACGTCTCTATGTGACGTGTACAGAAGTGAGACAGCGGCATGATTGAACAGGTGGGCCAGGGCCACTGCTGCTGCGGTGTTGATGATGATGTTTGCGACGCGGCTGACTGCTTCACACGAGCATTCTTTTCTATTCTATTCGCCTCTATTATCGAGATGCGCTACATCCGGTTTGTTTTGTTGGATGTCAGATCCGTTCGGAACATTGCAATCCGCGTTCAGTTCTAGAAGTGATCAAGAAGCACGCGTAAACAGATAGCTGTGAAAGAATTGTGTTTTAAAAACCACCAACAGCTAAGGTCTAGCACCAATTCATATTTTCAATTCATTATTGATGTGAAACATCTTATGTCGGGCTGTGAACAGCCGCGTGAGGGGAAATATGCAACGAAATGTTTGGTCCGCTCCTTCGCTGCTGTTTTCTCCACCACTGCGGCACTCTCTCTCTTTTGGCTCAGGCGTGCCCTGTAACACACGCGGTGTTACAGTGCAGTATATAGGATTACATCAGCATACAGTTAGTTGCTGCTTTTGAAAAAATATGTACTACTACATAGAGAATACCACCGAGTTCAATAACGTTTTCTTTGATGTTTCACATCTGTCGGGGGTCCCGAGACCCACACCCTTTTTTTTTTAATAATAAATTGAAAATCCAATAGACACTTTTACCAGCTTTCGGGCTAGAACCCGGGAACTGGGGACTTGTAATAGAGGAACTATAGCAACGCTATGTAAACAACAGCATTGGCTACACTCTCGGCTATTCTCAAGCTCAGATATAGCTGTGTGAACAGTTAAAAGTACTCTACCGGAAGTTACCCCCTGCACTTGTCATCTCAAATCCATTCCCCTCGCCGAAAAACGGTTCTGGCTCTCCCGGCGCTCTCCCGAAGCTAAAAATCACTATAGAATACGGATCCCTCAGACGAAAAATTGAAAAACATTTTCCTGGGAAAACAACTTTAAAGAAACCGGTCAGGTGAGAGTTGGACTCGCCCATCGAGGGTTCCATATACATGATTATATGTATCTCCTAAACGGTAGCAGATATCAAAAAAATTGTTAAAACATTTTTTGTTCCTTATTTTATTTACAACAAAAAAGGTCTTTACCAAAATTTGCCTAGAACCAACCGCAAACGAGTTACAGAAACAAAAAAAAAAGATTTTTGTCAGGTGTCCGCCAAAAAATTGGGCAAAACACCTGGACATCGTATCTGATTGTGTGACTCATGAGCTATCTATCCTACGTAGTCATACTATTTTTTCATTCAAAATCCCACTAACTAGTAAATATTTACTTATGCCTCTGCACAAGCATCCATATTAGGTTAATTAAAATGCGAGAGATTTATAATTCAGTTTGGTTGTGAGAGAGTTTTTGATCAAACTTCCCATTGTGATTTTATGATACGGCATCTAATAAAATAAAAACAATATTGTATCGTAAAATGTTACGTAACCTGAATCCTGTAAAAAAATGTCGGATTTTTTTTCAATACTATCTGCCGTTTTTTATCTGTATATTGTGTCCCAATATTCTTTACGAGGTTCACAATCTAAACAAAACTCTAGGGTTTTAAAACAGTCTATTTAAGTTTGGCGCCATTTTTTGGTGAATGACTCTCCATTAGGCGGCGTACGCAAATACGTAACGCAATTCCAGGGGGAGGGGGTCCGGCCAGGCATTGCGGTCCTGGTACGTGGGGAGGGGAGTTACGTCGCGATTTTAGAACTGCCAGAAATAGCAAAATTTCTGCATGTTCAAGTTTTGAACATCTTTTGAAAATTATTGTTTATTAAAAAGGGAATTATCATTGCGAACTAAAAAATCTTTCTTTCCTGCAATGAAAATAAGCCCAAAACTTTACACAAAGCACCCGTTACGTAACGGAATGAAGACAGGGGGTGGTCCGGCCACGCGTTACGGTCCTGGTACGTGGGGGGAGGAAGGGTCGGAGAATTTTCCGTTACGTAATTTGCGTACGCCTCCTTAGGCAATACTAATTTTGTTTGCATATGCATTTCGGGTTAAAAAATCGTTCTATTCGCAGATTACAAGATTTTTCCATTTAACGTATTATTTTTTTCACATCGGCGAAACAATAGCATGAAAAACAATGACAACAACAAAAAATCTTAACTTTGTTGGACTTTTTTACCCATTACCTCCCGTATTTTTATTTTTACAAAAAAACTATTTTTTTGTTTTCTGATTATAAATTGAATAATTATTAGATTTTAAACAATTTTGATTTCAATATACCTACAGTTTCTAAGGATTATAAGATATTTAGACCGAATTTACCATTTTCATAATTTTTGTCAATCGATATGTATAGAAGTTGGTCAAAATTAAATTACGAGTTTTGACCGTGAAGCCTGTAAAAAAACATCAACGCGAACAAAATCGCGGGTAAAGGCTGATAAACAAATACTTATTATGTTTAGGACGCTGATGATGTCATGACCTCAGCTGTTGAGCGTCTATAATTTACAATATAAATATGTGTTATCATTGTATAGATTTCTAAATTTAAAACGGTCCGGTAAGTTGGTCACTCCATCCAGTTTGGAGAGGGCGGGAGAGAGAGATTGACAGCTGAGATCAAAACTGCATGGATAGATTGCTGACGCTGTCAATTCAGTTTGGTCGTTAATGCGTTAGAATGTTCGGAAAAAGGTGTTGCAACAGGTTAATAACAAATGACAGCGGTGACAAGTTTCTTATCCACCTGAATACTGTGAATATATGCGCAATAATATTTTATGTGACCTCAAGACAAAGTAGCGTAAATCAAATTTTAAATAATTTTTTTTATACCTTCAAATACTGAATATTAAAAGTAGATTGCATATATATTTAGAGAAAACCAAATCCTAACGGAAACCTGCGCACAAAAACTGGTGTATTTGTTTATATATCTTGGAAATGGAAAGACTATAGAAATATTGAGGGAAACCGTGGAAAACCTCAACAAGATGGCCGGTATAGTTTAATTTGTCGACGTGAGGCAGTAGTAAAAAAATCCCAGCTACATTTGCCCCCACCGGTATTTGAACCCATTACCTTCCGAATGCGAGTCTGTAGTGCTCTCACCACTACTATGCTACATCGCTCGATCAAAAACATCAGCCACGTTGTCTATGTGACCGCAGATATGTGCAATTGTTTTTTGCATGCAGATCGATGCATTGTCTCTCACGCACGTACTCACACACACACATACATGCCTGTTTCTGTTTACACCTGTAATTAAGTTATCACGCTATGTCGTCGTGGTTAATTTGATAAACATCAGGTGTATACTGTCGGTTCTTTCTTTTCCATGGTCGAAATGTGTATGATGAAGAGTTATTGAGCCAATGAATCAAATGTGAAATTAATTGGCGGACACCGCTTTGTTGTGCGAGACAAACGTCGAAAATAAATCATATAATATCTATAAAGTTGTATACGGGGCATACAGTTTCGAAAATGTAACTAACATAATATTGAGATTTGAAATAGAAAATCATAATAGTCCAAACTTTGATCCTACAAAAGTCGACTGGACAACACGATTAAAATTTTATTATTGAATTTAATAATATTGTTACGGATCACCCTGTATATAAACGGCAGGCAAGAGTTCTGAGAAACGGGGTCCGCTTACTGTAACAACTGGTACCTGCACGAAAGTTCTAGAGAAAGCGAGAACACACCAGGCTTACGGCACGCAGCATATATAAACATCAGTCAACGGTGAGTCAGTCAGTCAGTCAATGGAGAATACTGAGCGACAAATAGCGCGCATAAATACAGTGAATATAAATATTTGAAACATAAATAACTAGAAATAAATAGTCCTGGTATATAGTTAATAATTACGAATTATTGTATATAGTTGTTTGTTTTGCTTTGTAATTACTGTTTAGTTATTGTTTAATTGTGTTGATTGTTAGAATTGACTTTTCGTTGTTGCGTTCATTATCATTGTGTTTTTAATTATTGTAAATAAATATTTATTCCGCCAACTCAGAAAACAGTTTTGTAACAATACCTAGTATGATGATAAATAAAATCACAACCTTATGCAGTGCACTTCTTTAAACCTCAGCATCTGACATAAAAATATCGAGAGTGAGATTCGGAGTAACGTTGTGCGAGGAAGAAAAATCGATGGTATAATAATTATTAATCGTTTTACAAAACGCCGTATTTGTATATCTCCAAATTCGCATGCGTCGCGATAGAAGACTAATACACCTCGAAGAAATTGATTACACACTTGAACGGCAGTCATTTGTTTTCATCAGTTTCGCTGAGACTATTCTGGCAGCGAATCGGTTAGGTAGCCGTCACACTATTTCGTATTTGTAAAATCACAGATGTGCAATAAGTTCGGCGCGAAAGTTAACAGACGCGCCAGTAGATGTCACTGATAAGTCATTTTACGAGTTTAGTTTAAGTTATACAGGGTGGTGACCGTGACTGCTGCACATAGGGATTTAACTCGTGAAATCGTAACTTTTGCGATTTCTCGCTTCCCTAATTATTTTAGGGAAAATATCTTGAAATAAAAGTTTTAGAACATAAAATTCTGCATCTAAATCATTAAACAAAATTAATTTTGCATGCTCTGTAACGGCGAACTTTGATATGAAAATGTCAAAATTACTATAAAAAACAGATAGCGATAGCCATGGAACTTGAACAAAATGATGACGTTTTAGCTGTCAGAATAATTTCTAATCATTTTGTTCAAATTCCATGGCTATCGCTATCTGTTTTTGAAGTAATTTTGACATTTTCATTTCAAATTTCTGCCATTAGAGGCAAAAATAATTTTGTTTAATGATTCAGATGCAAAATTTTATGTTCTAAAACTATTATTTGAAGAGATTTTTCCTAAAATAATTAGAGAAGCAGGAAATCGCGAAATTTTGATTTTACGGGTTAAATCCCTATGTGCAGCAGTCACGGCCACCACCCTGTATAATAATAAATGATGGACTTTGATAAATAAATTTTTTTTAGAATTTTTTATGATTAATTCATATCGGACGTTTCGTCGTTATATAATAATAATAATATTATAATGGGGAACATTTATTAGTAGCTTTATAGTAATTTTGGATTTTTTAGGGTAGTACACCGTTAACTTCAGTCGTTTTTCGAGTAATTGAAAACAGTCGCTTTATAAAGTAAATGTGCTAAGGGCTTGCGAATAGCTGAAGATGTAGCGATTCCGAGGTTTATTCGACGTTTCCATGACTTATCTATTACAAGCCCCTAGTTACCGAGCGCGCTTGATGTCGAGTGGAGCCGACCCGAGCGTGACGGTTCACTTTCGTTCACTATTCAAAAAGAACGCAAAGTGCGCCCAAAGAGGTTTTCAAAAAAATCTAGACAAATGTCGAAATATGGTAATCTAATGTACATTCATGATATCTTCGTTATGTTAATTTTTACAGAAATTCAACATAATAGTGAGACAGCCACCTTACTTGTTAAAAGACTCAAGTAGCGTGTCGTTATAACGCTCTTTTGTTTGTGTGTGTGTGCGCGCGCAGCCTTGACACACTTGTCGTAATGACGTTACGTTTGTGCAAACTGTGCCCTGCGTCCGCCCCTGGAGCGCTAGGCCTCCCGCACAACACACGCGCGGAAAGTGAGAGCGAAAATTCACTCGCCGTGATTTCACTTTATTTTTATTATAATATTTGAATTGGCGTGTTTTTACCACGATTTGTGTTTGCTTAAAAATATTATATCTATTTACCTACATGTAATTATGTGCCAATTTTCTTAACGCTCCAGTGCGCTTGACGCGATGACTAATTGTTGTTACCTCTTATAGATGGAAGATATTACATGTTTTGTGAAGGAAATTTTTACCGAATAATCCATAAAAAACCTCGTCGCTACACTTCCACAGAACTCTTTAGTGAATTTCGGATACTAAACATTTCTCAACTATTTGCTAAAGCGATCTTATCCTTGTTCCATAAAAATTATAATTTAAAAAAACTAAAAAACACGCTTTAATGAACTAAAAAGTAAAAAATAATTAATTTTATTGTAAAAAAGCGTGGGGTAGTATGAAAATATGATACAAAGCACCCCACGCTTTTTTACAATAAAATTAATTATTTTTTACTTTTTAGTTCATTAAAGCGTGTTTTTTAGTTTTTTAAAATTATAATTTATTTTTGCTTTTTAGTCCTGGAGATCCTGGTCAGGATAATGGGACAAACTTATGGAATTATTGTATTGTAATCGGTCCTTGATAAGTGTGCAAAGTTTCAGTTCAATCTGAAGTTTTTTGCTTTTTTTTTAGTCCTGGAGATCCTGGTCAGGATAATGGGACAAACTTATGGAATTATTGTATTGTAATCGGTCCTTGATAAGTGTGCAAAGTTTAAACTAAATCTGACCGTTCAAAGTTGGTCAAAATCAAGTTCAAAGAAGTCGGTTACAAACTGACAAACAAGCAAGCAAGCAAGCAAACATACAGGTGAAGCTAATAAAAGCGTGTTAAAAAACCTGAAAACCGTATCCCATATCATCATAATTATGATACAAGAATTATGTCCCAAAATCCCATACAGGTGCCAAAAATGTCGAAGACTTTTAGCCAAAATCATGCGGCTTTCCTTGCTCCTAAACTATATAACAGCATACCAATAAAATTCAAAAAAATAAAACATCTGCAAACATTAAAAAAAAAATATTTGGCTGGTTGTTACAGGAAATTAATTCAAAAATAATTTACAGCATTCACTAAATTTACTAATATTAAATAACATCGTAGATTCATTTAGTTTTATCTCTATACTGTTCTTTCTCTTTTCTTTTTTTTAACGCTACATCACAAATCAAAATTTGTAAATTATTGTAACGCCATGATACGAGTGCATAATAAATTACCAAATCATTTGAAAAATATAAAAAATTGCAAAAAATTTAACTACGACCTAAAAAAATATTTGCTGTCAAAAAACTTATATAGCCTAAATGAATATTAATTTTAATCTTTTGTATGACTAATGTAATAGACTTCGGTCACTCCTACAGCTAAATATATTATTATTATTATTATTGTATCTCTTACCCTGGAACTGGCTTTGCCAAGTTGGGTAGGAAAACTTATTAAGGGAATAAAATAAATAAATAAATTATCGAAGAAAAGCGAACGAATATTTATTAAGAAAAAACTAGAATGCAGTTTTATGAAACCACGGTGCAAGCGAAACTTTATTGCCATAACCCTATAAACGCTTTTAACCTGAAATCGGCGAAAGTATATAATTTTGTTTCCGTGGTTTTGGTAATGTAATTTGCACCCTGATCAGTATGGAGACGAGCGTAAAAATCCAGACTCCACCGTTGATGGTCAGCGGGTATTTGATGTACTCTGCTCGACTGAATATTCTTACGATATTAGTTATGTAGACGTACAATATAGTTTTGAACATAACGTCGCTGCTTTTTTCCACGAGTACAGGTCTGGTCGATCGCCTCGATTGGACGTGACGTGATGCTCGACATGCCTAACCGAACGAACAATAATGAGGCTAATAAAGTTTCACCTTAATGACAAGCATTTAAACCTGTCTTATTATATAGTGGTGTGAGGTTAGAGGGTTTGACAATATTGTCAGGAACGTTGGGACACAGTTGTTTACCATGGCTTGATTATTACATTCTACTATAATTGCATTGTAACAGCGTGTGCATACGTATAGAATAAATAAATTGCTTGACTGTATCAACCCTCCCAGCTTCTAATTTGAAATCAAATATAGGTTAAGCAGTTACGTCACAATTTCTCAAGCCGCCATTATCTTCGTCGGTAGTATCTATTAGGGGACTCACAAGAGATCTTATAGGTCGCAGTGATTGTGAGATATCTAATGTCTTATCACCCCGTGTAAATCTAATCTAATCTATTCCGAATAATGTTATACCTTCGTATTTGAAGACTCGAGTGGATGATTGTGATCACAAAATCACAATTTTTAGAGAATTGCTATAAAAGTATTTTTAGTTACATAAACTGCTATGCACAATGCATTAAATATTAATTTAAAAAAAATTAAGTTTATAAACGGTGTATCTTTAACCGTTCCCAAGATACCAATGATGAGCATCGAAAAAATCACTACCCTGTATAGACATTTATGCAAAAAAAAAAATAAATAGTCAAGAGGTGTCATGGGACACCCGAAAGAAGCTATGCTTTTTACGCATTGGATATAAAACCGAATTTATCAAAGCTATAGACAATACAATTGAAAAGTTATCATTTAACCGCCATTTTGAAATCTGATACAATTTTATTTTTTTGTGTCCTATAAAACTCTTAAATATCAATTTTCAAAAAGATTGGATAATTTTTACAAAAGTACATATGGCCGCCATTTTGATATCTGACGCCATTTTATTTTTTTATGTTCTATAAAACTCTCAGATATTAATTTTCAAAAGGATCGGGTAATTTTTACAAAAGTACATATGGCCGCCATTTTGAAATCTGACGCCATTTTATTTATTGTATAGATACACACAGTACTAATGTTGTACAACATGTTATCTTTGTGTTGGGTGTATATACGTGTACATGGGCCACTGCGCGTGCGCCAGTATATTACTTTTACCGCTGGCCATAGCTTTAGATATACCTACTTTTAATAACATGAGCTTGACGGTGACGCGAAACCATAAGTTTTTCCCCTCCCAGAAATCGTCTAACGCGCCTGTAGAAGCATAGCTTCAAAAATCAAAAACCGAAAAAATGCAACTCATCACCTTCATCCACTCGTGTCTTCATTTATGGCAAGCGTCTGTGCAATACAGCTCTTCCATGTAAATTATTATATTTATCATATCCTGAAGAGGAAGGAAGATTGCCTTTCATCATCTTCATCAGTGCGAATGATATTTTATACTCTTTAGACTCTAAAGAGTGTAAAATACCGTATTAATTCCAGTGTGATGTTTTTTGTCCATTATTAATCCGAAGTATATCAGCTATACTCAGTTTAGAGTAGGTATAGCTGATATACTTCGGATTAGTAATGGACAAAAAACATCTCACTGGAAGTACGGTGCAAGGCTTCATTGGGAATCCATTATCTTCACTCCGAATAGTGATCATCAATGTTCTCTCATATTTTATACAAAGCTTTTGCACGAGCTGCTTTCGTAATTATATCAAGCGCAAACTAAAAATGAAGATATAAGAGAGATTGGCTTCCATCATCTTCGCCAGACTTCGGATACTTAGTGCCGATAATTCCTTATTTATGGTAAGCGTCAATTCAATACAAAACTTTTGCACGAACTTCTATCGTAATTATATCAAGGGCAAACTGGAAATGAGGGTATAAGAGATACAACTTCCATATCATCTTCGCCAGACATGGGATAGTGATGATCCCTTATTTATAGTAAATGTCGATTCAATATGAAGCTTTTGCACGAGCGTCTTTCGTAACTACATCAAGGGCACATTAAAAATGAAGGTATATAAGAGATATTGACTTTCATAATCTTCCCCAGACTTCGGATACTTAGTGCCGATGATCCCTTATTTATGGTAAGCGTCAATTCAATACAAAACTTTTGCACGAACTTCTATCGTAATTATATCAAGCGCAAACTGGAAATGAGGGTATAAAAGATATTGGCTTCCGTATCATCTTCGCCAGACATCGGATAGTGACGATCCCTTATTTATAGTAAGTGTCGATTCAATACGAAGCTTTTGCACAATCTTCTTTCGTAATTACATCAAGCGCACACTTAAAATGAAGGTATATAAAAGCTTCCATCATCTTCGCCAGACTTCAGTTAGCGATGACCTTATTTTTATTTCAGAACGAGCTTCAAGCGCGTACTAGAAATGAGGGAGCATTGGAGACTTTATAATCCGAAAATCTAATCATCAACATTCAGCGGCATCGAGCTGCAGTTGCGAGCGATGACGAATGTCATCATCATCATTATTATTGTGATTGTGTTTGTGATGTTTGCTCGTCCATGGCGTCGCCGTTCAACGATGCATAACGTCACTGGAACGCTGTGTTCTCTCGGTCGCTTGTATTTTTTTTTATTTGTGTTCTCTTTACTTTAACATGTTTTTTTATATTGGTCTGTTGCAGTTGTGAATTTATATTAAGTACATGGAATTGCTCTAAACGTGCCACGTTTTATATAGGATGTCTGTGGACCTGGGAAACATTTCTTTCTAGAAGTCAAAAAACTTGGCAGTCAAGGAATATTTATTTTTGGAAGTCATGGAAAAGTCAGGGAATGTTTTTTTTAGTATTATTAGAAACCTGAAAAAGACATATTTTTTTGTTATGGAAAACTTAAGAAAATTAGGGAATATTTTATTTTTAATGAAAAATCTGGAAATATATTTTTTTAAGCTATGGAAAGTCTGTCAAGTAGAGAATGCTTTTTCTGAAAGTCATGGAAAATCTGGAAAGGCCAGGGAATTTTTATGAGGTAATGGAAAACCTATAGAAACATCAGGGAATATTTGTTTTTGAAAGTCATAGGAAACTTTACAATCAGGGAACATTTCTTCTGGAAATTATGGAATATCCAAAGGAGTCAAAGAATATATATTTTTTTTTGGAAATCTTTGAAATCGTGGTAGTCTGAAAATGTTTTGTTAATTTTTTTTGTCAAATTGAGATTTTGCAATTATAATAAAAAATTGTGCAGTAGCGTTCTCAGTCATTCGGTTGTGCCTTTGACGACCTTGTATATTAATACGTAAAACAACTCTCTTCGCGATAGGTTTATTTTTGAAGCATACTGTATATAATATAAAAGATAATGTAGCGTTATGATACGAATAAATAACTACCTTCGAATTAATGATGGGGAAAAATATATTGTTTATTATATTTTACGCGTTTTTTAGTATGTTGTAAAGTCCTTGTTAACCTCAAACAAAAAATATAATAGAAAAAACTAAAACCTTGCATTATTAAATAAAAATTATTTTTTACTCGGTTATCAGTAAGAAAAATTGTGGACTAAAAAAGGGATAAAAAATGTTTTCTACTTTACTCAATGAGACTTATTTATAGACATCCTACGTGGCGCTATTCAACATTTTTATTTTTTTTGCATCTGTCGATGTGCGGAAGCTTCCTAAAAAGTTCATTTAAAAAAAATTGCATTTGGGCCATCAAATTACATAATATATCCAATGCCATTTTCATTATTGTATAGCATTTATACTTTAGAGCAGTGGTTCCCAAAGTTGACTTGACCGCGACCAACGTAACAATAACTTCCAAACTCGGGACTCACCTCTTGGCTGTCATGAAAAAAAGAGGGGCATAACTATATGAATGAAGAACTGTTCAAATAAGAAAAAAACATACAGTCGAAAATTTTAATCCTTAATTAAATACAAGGAGTGCTATTTCAATGAGGAGGGTGTATTTGTTTCCTATTTTTCAGGGCCCACCCAATATTCGCTCGCGACCCATAGTTTGGGAAATGCTGCTTTAGAGAGTTCCCTGCAGGATCTATTCCGAGAACGGGTAAAAATAATTGGATTTTCAATTATTATTAATATCTAAATTATAAATTGGAGATACTAATAATTGGTGTTAGGCCCAAATAAACCCAGCTGTAAGTGACCTTAAACAAAAAAAAGATATAGTTTATAGGAGCTAGAAACCTGTGATAGACAAGCAGACGGATGAAATATTGAGGGCAGTAGGGTTCCATCCTTTAAATACGAATCTCTAAAAGAAGCAATTGAACTGGAAAATGTGGAAAAGTCGAGAGACTTATTTGATTAAAAAAAAAACGATTTAATTTTCCCTGTGTAGTAAAAGATCTATACACTTTGGGTATAGGTATAAATATTCTCCACGAATAGAAATGAAAACTTGTTCGTCCTTTCTTGCAAGTTGCAAGTGAAGGAGAATTTTAATCTTTTCAGGTGTATTATTGGAACAATAAAAATGAATCGTAGAATTCCGTCCACACTTGTTCTTGGAAAGCACGTGGACTAACGGCCGGTGAGGTGATGCCAGCCAGGTAACAAGGCTACCACCTGGGGACTTTTGAACAATAATTGTATTGTGTTTTTAAAATCGCCTTCCGATGATATGTCCTGCCGCCTGTTACGGAAATCCTGTTGAACTTTGCTCTGCCCAACTTGAAACGACGCGACGTAAAAAAGATCGATTACCTAGTAAATTGGTGTTCATTTTCTTCGGATAAAAGTAGTAGGTACGGAAAATGCATTCAAATGAAAGCACGGAAAGTTTCAAGGCACCATTGTGTCCAGAAATTTTAGAGTGATGATTATAGAAAATTTGGAGATCAATAATTCAATAATTTACAATGGATTTTTCATTTCCTTAGTTTTAATTTTTTTTTATCTGATGACTTCTGAATCCTAAACAAAAACTTTTTATTTAAAAAATTTGGATATCAAACGCAAAACACCTTTTTTTAGGTCGAGAGCTAAGAGTATTCGATACCGGAAATTTTCCACTGCACTCTTCATCTCAAATCCTTTCCCCTCGCCTAAAAACGGCTTCGGCTCTCCCGACGCTATTTTTAAAGCTAAAGGGCTCGGGGAAACGCCAAATGAGGGACCAATAATCACACTATAGATCCCTCAGGCAAAAAATTGAAAAAACATTTCCTGGAAAAACTTACAATTTAAAAAAAATAAATTACATAATCTTTCACACGTAGGTAAAACTTTTTTAAAAAGATTTGCCTCAGGGATCTGAAGTCTTAATCTTTGTCTTCCATTTGGCGTTTACCCAAACCTTCTAGCTTCAAAAATACGATTTGGACGTCCATGACGCAGGACGCTGAACCTCTATTACTGAAAGATCTAAATTTTCTAACGCACTCTGTTTGCTCTTGGTTTTTTCACCGACTGTAATATCTATACATTTGCTGTCTGCCTATTCTCTGTCTTTGATGTCTGCCTGTATATTATCTATTAGTGCTGATTTAAATTTTTCGTCTTTTAATGGTCCTTCCTGTCAAGACTTTTCGATGTTTTAACCCTTCGGATAGCATATATACTCTTAAATAGATATTGTAGATTATAGACGCTCGACAACAGTGTATGCCTACTAAGTTCAGTGTGCCTTTTTCAGTCAGCGTAGCCAATTTAAAAAAAAAATGTTGGAGATATCGATGTTTTCGAAGGCTCATTTTGCATGCGTTAGTTAAGGACCAAACTCTTTTTCAGTTATGAAAGGACAAAACTAATATTTATGTTTATAGAAATGTGAACTAAATGTTTCAATTTCACGCTGAACAAAAATAACAATATCACGTTTAACTTGTTTATACTTTAAAGTCCTTTTTATGGTATAAATACACCCTGCGGGATGGCGATGTTTGTTTTGTCGAAACAATATTCGTCAACACAAAATGTTGTTAAAGTTTAACAATGCTTTACCTTTATTTTCAAAATATGCTCTCTTTTAAAAGAAGGTACATTTTACGACCTTTTTCATTCCGATTTTCACGGATTATATTATTGTAATTTTTCATTTTTGTCAAGCGGCGATGACAGCTTTATTGAGCAATTTATTTTTCGACTTTTAGCGAGATATTACGTTCTGTACTGAAAATGTTACATTTTTCATGCATGAAATATTACCGTTCCAACTAATTGAAAGTGAAAAATTCTGAACTTAGATATTATTTTTACGTTTTAATAAAATAGAATTAGTCATATTTAGATTAAATTATAAGTTTTAACTTTTACTTTTTGATCAATATCATTTTTAACCGACTTCAAAAAAGGAGGTTTCTCAATTCGACCGTATATATTTTTTGTTTTATGTTTTATGTGTGTTCGCGGATAACTTCGTCGTTTATAAACCGATTTTGAAAAATATTTCTTTATTTGAAAGGATATATACTTTCAGATGGGTCCCATAGAAATTTCATCAAAATCGGTTCAGTAGTTCGGCTGATTTTAATAAAAGTAAGTAACGGCGTGTGATTCTTTAAGGTAAATGTTACTTTTTTGACACTAAAAAATAAAAAACTTTTTAACAAAAAAAAACCTCCTTCAAAAAGGCACTAAAAAGAGGAAAATAATGAAATTTTGAGGTCTGTGCCAATTAAAATATGAAGTCGGTTAAAAAGTATAGTATAGTGATTAATATCTTCTTTTTAACCAACTTCATATTTTAATTGGCACAGACCTCAAAATTTCATTATTTTCCTCTTTTTAGTGCCTTTTTGAAGGAGGTTTTTTTTTTTTTGTTAAAAAGTTTTGTTATTAGAAAATGGTGGAAAGTTTTTATTTTCTACAATAATTATTTGTATACTTATCAGTTTAAATTTCACTAAAATAGTAGATTGTATGTCTAGTTGCGTAATGGGATATATTACTGATGAGTAAGTGACATTATGTTAAAACGAGCGATGGCGAGTTTTAACGCACACGAGTCATAATATCATTACGCACTATAGATATATATAGTATGTTTTGCTATACCCACTGTAAAATAGCTGCTTTTCATCTCATTTTCAGTATTTTCAAAAAAATTTGACAGTTCATTTGCGTCGCCAACTTCACTTCTATAGTAGGCCGAGAGTATAGCTGTCAGTAGGTAATAGCGGACGGATCAGGGCAAATAAACATAATTCACTATAGAAATGGTTTGCTTTCCCACACCGCACATGCATGTAAAGCAGCTATTTTGTAGTGGGTATAGTAAAAAATAATTTAACCTCTTTATTCTTCAGTTAATTAGCTTAATCTATATATATTTTTTCTTATTATTATAAACAAGATGTGTTCCAAAATAATAAAATATAATTATGGACTCATTTAATAAATAATAATTAAACTTTGAAGAAATCCCGAATTCGAGATTCCGATCCCTGAAATTGGAAACCCTATATACTCCACGGCATGTGTGAAAAAATGCGTTTTCAAATCCAGTTTTACTTAGAATTTGTTAAAATATGGAATATTTTTACACATTGGTGAGCTAAAAAAAATGCAATTTTATGTTTTGAAAAATTCGACATACCCCACTTTTCCTTGTCGCGACAGATATAGTTCGCGTTTGATTCTTTGTCGAGTTTATTTGGACAGTTAAGTTATTTTCAATGGGATAATTGTTTTGTTACACCAAGGACATGTGCATTGTTTTACCGTAACTGATTGCAGGTTACAATGCTGTTTGTTAAGATCTTTGTTGTGCCATGATTTGTTACAGGTAAACGTTTTTAAAAGAAAGAAAAAAAAGGATAAAAGTGTGAACACGCTTTTTTCTTTTCAAAATTCACCTGGATTTAGCAACAGTTTCACTGTCGGTTGATATTAGGGCTGGGTTACAGACCGAGAGCTAGTGACAATTTTTTGGTGTTATTTATTCAAGGCCTTATTTTTGTGAAGATGTTGAGGGAGGTATATTAAAGTGCCCTGAGTAAGGGATGCAGACCGCCTCCAACATGTAACAAAAAATGGTTACAATTATTATTGCTTCAAGGCTGAAATTGTTTGTATAGCTTGGCGGTGACCCAATAATGCCATTATAATATTTGCAGATCGATTGGTCAGTTTTTAAGGGGTGGCAGATCACCCTAAACGTGTCATTTACCCGACGAAATTTATATTATTAGTTCAAGGTTCAAATTTTAATATATTGTTACGGCGACTGTTTTTGGCATATATTTCAATTTGCAAAACAAAATGTCGGTATAAACCTCCTTGCAGAACGATATAAACACCTAGGCGAGCAAGTTTCCCTCTAAGAGAGGGGGTTAAAACCGACATTTTGTTCTGCAAATTAAAATATATGCTAAAAACAGTCGCCGTAACAACATATTAAAATTTGAACCTTGAACTAATAATATAAATTTCGTCGGGTACATGACACAGTATTAAAGGGGTGGCAGATCACCCTAGATCTGCCACCCCTTTAATACTGACCAATCGATCTGCAAATATTATAATGGCATTACTGGGTCACCGACAAGCTATACAAACAATTTCAGCCTTGAAGCAGTAATAATTGTGACCATTTTTTTTGTTACATGTTGGGAGCGGTCTGCATCCCTCCCATACCGCTATCTAGCAAAATCCCTTACTCAGGGCACTTTAATATGCCTCTCTCAACATCTGTAAATAAGGCCTTGTATAAATAACACATTAAAATTTTTCTTTTTTTTTAATTTTTTTATATTATTTGTGTTTCTTTGACAATAATTATAATTTTATTATTGTTCTACTATTAAAATATTTTTAACATGTCTTTTTAGTTTAACGGGGAAGAGTTTGTATGGTACTTTATTTTCGTAATTCTCTCCCAACCCTAGATATGATGATATACGTTGGATCAATAACAAAGCAAAATGTTTTTGATTTATTATATGACTGTTTAACTTTCTATGGTTACAATGTTTACAGTTATTTTGGTTGAATGTTTGCACAAATAAAATACAAAACTTCGACACCCTTTTCTGGGCCAATTAAAGTGAATCTTATAACTGTTCACAGAAGTTTTAATAATAAAAAAAGAGAAAGTTACCGTTATGTTACCTTTATGTTTCCTGAATACTCCTTTCGGTTTTTTGCAGTTCACCCTTTCAAGGTTATTTCTAGCGAAAATCAAATACAACACAAGTATGTTATTAATTGTTGTGTTGAAGTCGCTAATGACCTGAGTTGTCGACGCGTCTATAATCTACAATAATAATAATAAAATCAAATACGTTTGCGCTGATGCCAATAAAATTTTAAATGCCCGTTTATTGTGACGGACTTAAAAATAGCCGAGCGTCTAGCGATGCCGTTGTTTATATGGAATTTGTTTATATGGAATTCCCATGCCTCCTCTATTACAAACTCCCAGATTCTAATTTGAGAACTGGGGGAAGTATCAATGAGCCATTTTCCTGAGAGTAATTCTTTCAATTATCCACGAGAGGCAGCACTTGTGGTAGGTACAAACATTATTTATTCCCCATTAGTGTCGTGTCATTTTAGTGGTATAACTTAATTTATTAAATTATTAGATATTAGTATTAAATTAATTAAATAATTAGTTATACCACTAAAATGACACGACACTAATGAATAAATAATGTTTGCACCTACCACAAGTGCTGCCTCTCGTGGATAATTGAAGGAACTACTCTTAGGAAATGGCTCATAGGATTTTCAATTTATTGTTAAAAATAATAACTAATTGAAAATACGAATTGCTGGTAATAAAAAATAATGAATTAAAAAATATATGATTTGGCTTTAAAGCCCCCAATATTATGCCTCCTAAATTTTATAATTATGTAATAGATATTTATGCGACAAGTGGCTTAAGTGACGAATTATATGACAGTTGCGATTTTGCGATACGAGTCTAAGGTTATGTTGCATTTCATAAAATAGATAGTTCTTTAGATTTTTGCAAAAATACACTTTTGGGGGTATAGTTTTTTCACCCCACTAAATAGCGTATATCTTCAGTTGTCCAGAGATGACAGTTTGTCGTCATGCATTTTCTTGTAGTTGCATCATATCCTAAAACATATTCATTAATCAAAAAAACTTATTACAAAATTTTTGACTTAAGCAAACATTTCCATTTGGCGCCGGACTATAAGCAATAAATAATAGTAACGCTATTAATTGTTTATAGTCTTAAAAAAATAAAAAAGAGTGTGTGTGTACTTATGTACGCACGTCAGAAGTTATACTTCGTTGGCGTAACAAAACAAAAATAACTCCAAAAATTTTATCCCACGTGCCAGTATACTAAACATTTGTGAAAAAGACGATAAAATAATGATGTTAAATAAATTAATTTAATTTAATAAATTATTAACTTATTAAATATATTTATTATATTTATATCTAATTATTTATTTAAAAAAAAGCATGTTTGTGTTAAGATTCGAACCCGGCACCTATTGCGTATGACGCGGCGGTGCTATCCATTACGCTACGTACATCTTACTTATAGCAGTGCTATATAATAGGGTATTATAATCATGAACTTTCGACAAACTTCATGGTGTTACTTTCGACTAATTTCATGGTGTTAAATTTTCGTGACGCGATGCGCGCGCATCGTAAAAATTCACTCTCATCATTTTTCCATAACGCGCCAAAAGCATTATAACTTCAATAATGCATCATATAGCGGGTGTTTATGAAATTGTCTCTAATAGAAAATATTGTTTCAGGCAGCGGATCGGACGTCAGGGCGGATTCCTATTTACTAAATGTAGCAATTGAAACGATCAATTCCGAGCCGCTAGACTCCAGCACAGGTTCGACAATTTTATAATTATTTTTTAATTAATTAATTAGTTGTTACATTATACACAGTTAATTGTTATGAATATTATTGGACCGTGATTTCACTGAAATTTTGATACTTATACTGATTAATCGCTGTTTAATCCGAAATTTTAAAAGGCTATGTCATAATCTGTTTTCACTTGATCGATAATATTTACAATTTTTATTTTGCAGTAAAACTTAATTTCAGTAAAATTGCGATATTTTTTTTTAATTTATATTTTTTTGCAGATCACATTTAAAACTTTTTTTTATATTTTTAAGGACGGACTCGGCCTGATTACTTTTAGTAGATAAAATTGACCAAAAATATCTCAACCCCATGATACTATAAAATAAAAACAGTAAATATATTTTTGGTTGGCTGGTTTCAGGTCTCGATTTTAGATTGGAAAATAATCCGATTTTATTCTCGTAATCCAAACTAAAGAACGCGTTCCGTTATCTTCCCTGAAAGTGTGACATATTTTTAACACTCCAACTTTGCCTGAAAATGAACAAACTTCCACGAAAGTGTATTCCAAAAGCTTTAAATAAGTATAACTTCTATTATTCGTATTACGTATACTTATAAGTATAAAGTCCCCATTTTCTTTATGTTCGGATTTACTTGAAAATCGGAGGACAGTGTGGTCCAATGGTCAGCGTCGCGGCCTCTGGATCAGACTGTCGTGGGTTCGAATCCCACCTCCGCTCATGGATGGTTTGTGATGTCATTTAGTTTTAAGTGTGTTTGGTTGTTTAATGTAATCAAGACGCTAATGACCTAAGTTGTCGACGCGTCTGTAATTTACAATAAATAAAATATATTGTTAATTATTTTGCAGGAGTAGTTCGGGTAATACATTATATTCTATGGAAAGAGGGTTACATATCCCGAATTAATTCAAAAAATAAAGTTTATTTCAAACGATCGTTTCGACCAATTATAATTCTGGCATCATCAGTCATTGTAATATTTTAATTTTATATTATTTCTTATATTTTTTATATTTTAGCTATTTACTGATGATGGCAGAATTATTATTGGCTAAAACGTTCGTTTGAAATTAACTTTATTTTTTTAATTAATTCGGGATTTGGTCTACCCTCTTTCCATAGAAAATAAAATATGCTATGAAAATCACTGGATCGATTTTAAGTCATGGAGGCACGGTCTACGGGCAACGTAGATCCTAACAGCTTGTGAAAATATAAAACAACTCGCTTTCCGACCCGGTTCGCTCGGGTAGATTTTAATTTGGCAGCGAAATATTCAAGAGTATAACCTCTTATAACACATCATGCACTCCTGTAATTAAGCTAGTGCACACCAATTTAGCTTAAAAATCGTGTGTGATATCCCCGACTTGCTCAAAATTGCACTCACTGCTCATCCCCCTTTTACCGTAGCTATATAGCCTATGTTACTCGAGAAAAAATAGACTTTTAAACAGTGAAAGAATCTTTCTAATCGGTTCAGTAGTTCCGGAGATTACCTATCGCAAACATACAAATTTTTCCTCTTTGAAATAATAATTAAATGGTTCGACCGCTTTTCGGTTCTCCATTTTCGATTAGAGATTGATTCGATTTCAAATTGTTAATTGAAAATAAAACAAGCATTTCATTATCTCGCTTCTTAAAGTGTGACGTTATTCTGTTTAAAGCGCATTAATTTGTTTCCATTAGCGGTACCCAAATAGCCTTTGATAGAATATCAAACATCTATTTGGGTTGTTCCATTTTTAATGCCGTATAAAGAATATCGATTCCATAGAAGAACGCATACCAGTGATGTACTGCTCTGCTACATAAGACACTCATTTGATCAGGAGTGGCCGAACATTGGGGTCATTTCCATCTTGAATGAATCATCTATGCAAGGTTTAAAAGGAAGTCGCGATAGGTGTCTGTCTGTTTGTCTAACCGGCAATCTCGAGAACTGCTGAACGGATTTGAATGTGGTTTTTATCAATCGTTAGGTTATTTTCTTGGTGAAACGGTTTAGTTCTATGATTCGCCAGCCGTGCAAATTGGATTGAATCCGCTATGCGGCTATACTGAACAGATTTGAATGCTGTTTTCACCATTCGATAGCTTATTTCTTCCTAATCCGAAATCATTTTTTTTAATGTGCGATTCCCACTCTAATGCTGGGTTGCAGAAAGCATTGTCAGAAAATCTGATTAATCGATTGAAACGATATTCTTTTTAAACTGTGTATACAATGATTTTAACTAAGTATAGTTTTTTGTACAATTTCCAATTCGGAACATTTTTCTACACATATTGATAAAAATTTAGCTTGAAAAGCGATCTTTTTGTATGTATAATATAGATATTAATAATTTGTTTTTCTGTAAATGCAATCTAATGTTCTACATGACAGAGAGTTTGACAACGACATTATTAAACTGCTATTGCTGCATGTTATGTATAAAAACTAATTTATCAAATCAGATTTTTTGACAATATTTTCTGCAGCCTAGCATTAACCTATTATTAAATTAACACATATCAACTGAAATTTAAGCTTTACAGGTGACATCCAAATCTTCAATTTTTTATTTTCACAGTCTCTAAAAAAAAATTTGAACGCAAACCTCTTCGACTAGTTTCACGTATGACCCGCACGTTACGAGTTGACCAGGCCTGTAGCACTGTATACATACCTACTTACACAGAGCGCATTGGCGGAGAAACAGTTCAAGTGTATTGGGTCAGTCCTTGTGTGTGTGTATGTGTGTTTGTGTGTGCACTACTCTGTCTACTGCCCGCTGTCCCTCTCTTTCTCTCCTTTAGCCGTGCGTCACGACGCCGCTGCGTCATAAGCGCCGTGGCGCTGGTGTATAGCGTCGGCAGAAGTAGGTCAGTCGGTTCCGATCGTTTTCCTGTATAAAAAGCTCGCGGCTCTCTGTTGCTATATGGGCTTAATTGTACGAGAAAAGTGCATTTATTTAATCCCTGTAATTTTTATTTATCCAGACGATCGTAGAAGACCGTGACAAGGGCTATTAAGAGCATTTTATAAAACCCAATATAATATAGCGTTTTCAGTTGGTATATGCACTTTTTTAAACGGTTTTATTTAGCTGGACCCCGTATATACAGGGTGAGTTCGACCATCCGTATCAGTCGTTTTTTTCGAAAACGGTTAGTCGTAGAGAGTTGTATCAAAAATTTGTATTATAAAAGCCCTAATAAAGAATCGAATGGTGATAATTTTTTTCCGGGAAGGTCGGCTTCCCTATTAGTTTACTCCAGAATGTCCAGCAAGTTTTGTAGGAAAAATTATTTAATTACTGCCACCCCTGTTAAGTAACAATCGTTTGAAATTATTAAATCAAAATTTCATAATAACGATCGAAGTCGGCATTAAAAATCTAGCAACCTTAGACATTGTCACAAGTGTTCAAACTGTCTTCCATTTACTCTTTAATACATACTACTGAGCTCTTCTGGTTATACTGTGAGTGTACTTCTTCAGTGTTTAATGATCGATAGATAGGTAACTAGATTTTAAATGCGGACTTTTAAAAAGTTCGTTATTATGACATATTTAGTAAATTTAGTAATTTCAAACAAATATTACTTAACAGGGGTGGCAGTAATAAAAAAAACATCCGTACAAAACTTGCTAATTTTTTAAAGATCTCTTCAACAATACCACTTTCGACCTATCGTTACATTTATAATTCCGGAGTTCTGGACATTCTGGAGCAAACTAATAGGGAAGCCGACTTTCCCGAAAAAAAAACAAATATCACCATTCTATTCTTTATAAGGGCTTTTATAATACAAATTTTTGACACAACTCTCTACGACTAACCGTTTTCGAAAAAAACGACTGATACGAGTGGTCGAACTCACCCTGTATATGCTTATTTGTTCCAAATCTTGCGACCGATTTTTCACCAAGTTCCCGTTATCCGATTGAGTTGAAATTTTGAACACATGTGTAGCTCCGGTGACAATACCATATTATGGTAACTAGCTGACCGGAGCCCGACTTTCGTCCGGGTGTAAATCGTACTTTTGAATTTGCACCCACTTCCCGTGATCCGATTGAGTTGAAATTTTGCACACATGTGTAACTCCGATGACAATACAATATTATGGTAACTAGCTGACCGACCCAGCCTCGTCCGGGTACAATTCGCATTTTTGAATTTTCACAAGCAAAAAGGTCTTGCTCCGGTAACGTTTCAGTGGATCGGATAATTGTAATAAAATCAGACTAAGCAAATAAAGCACACTGAAAAATTAAAATAGGTAAAGAAACTTTTAAGTTAGTTTTATAAATGTACTAAAAAGGAAAAAATAATATTTAATTTAGGTTCATAAGTATAAAAGCGTGGGTCGTGACTGTAATGAGTGCCTAGTTACATGATTGTAGCGTCTCCATGTACTTTTACTTCAGTGGCGATACAGGCTTCGGTCTTCAGTTTTCATGATATTTTTAGTATTCGGTGCACACGTAATGTTTTTCACGTTTCATACGGACAGATAGCTCACGTAGAGTTTTTTTATGACATAATATTCGACAAGTAGATTTGTGTCGGAAGACGTGCCCCGCATTCGCTATAATGCATGCGACTGCACGAGCCCCGCGTATCTCGCTACACAAATCGCTTTAGCTTCAATTTTTCAGCCACTTCCGACGAATATTGCGCTAAATTTGACAATTTACTTCATTTGTACAACTTCAGTATATAAGCTTATTTTTCATGTGTCAGCATCTTAACTACCCCCCCTCCACCAATTTTCTGCAAAAGTTACGGCATTCAAATACAGATTTTTCTAAACGAATGTCTGCACTCATTACGGAAAATTAGTGTTTGTGTTTTTTTAAAGACCACCAACAGCTAAGGTTATTTGGTCCTAGCACCAATTCATATTTTCAATTCATTTTTTTTTTTAATAGGTAATAAATTGAAATCCAATTGACACTTTTACCAGCTCTCGGGCTAGAATCCAGGAACTGAGGACTTGTAATAAAAAAACAATGGCAACGCCATGTAAACAACAGCATTGCTACACCTTCGGCTATTCTCAAGCGGCATACGAAAAATTAGTGAATAATAATAAGTTATTGAACTTGCTTCCACCCAGCGTGGTACTGGGCCGTGGACGCTGGTCGAGAGTCGTAAGCCAAGATAAAAATTATTGGAGCTTCAGGGGTCAAGATGGGAACAATCGAGTATATAGAGGGAACAATCGAGTATACAGGGTGGACCAGGTTATAGTAGCAATAATTCACCATTCGATGGTCCATCGAAAAATAAGTCGACATGCATAATTTTATTTTTTTTCAAAACGCTTTCTAAGGGAGATACACCCCTTCAAAGTTCAGTTTTAAAATTCTTTTTTTTGTCCTAACTCTCAGGTCATTAATGCGTTTTTGACCAAATTTGGTACACGTATTTATGCAATAGATACTCATTACTTGACGTAAGTAACTTTTGTCAAAATTGTCAAGTGGCGTAGATACAGGGGGGTTGTTTCACTTTTCCCGCCCTATTTTCTGCGCCACTGGATATTTTTAAAGAATAACATTTTTTTCGAATTCCCTGTTCAATTTAGAAAAAAAGAGTCACTCTTGCAAAATTTCGATTTGAGGCTTCGTTTACGAAATAATTAGAGTTGAAAGTTTAGAACACTTCTAAAATAGCCACCTATGAAAATAATAGGTCTGGAATCTTGTACAACAATTGTAAACTTTTTACTGTTTGACGAATTTAAATAAATAATTCATTAATTAAATTAAAAACAACAAATAAATAACTTATGAAAATAACCAACAAAGTAGGCGATACTTGGTTTTGAGATAATTTATGACACTTGTCAGTATTGATTTTTAAAACTAGACTTTGAAGGGCTGTATCTCCCTTAGGAAGCGTTTTGGAAAAAAATAAAATTATGCATGTCTACTTATTTTTCGATGGACCATCGAATGGTGAATTATTGCTACTATAACTTGGTCCACCCTGTATATAGATGTCTATATTTTGTGTTTGTGTGTTTACAGTTTTTACTTGTAAATATATTTAGTTAGTGGGTCTCAAATTTTTTTTACAAAAATGGTGGTCTGCACAACTAAAAAGGTTAGGAACCGCTGACCTACATAGTACCTAAAAAAACAACTGATGCAAATCATCATTACGTTAAAAAAACAATTTAGCGAAATGGGCGCGTGTTTTTCTCTTATTGTGTATTTCGTGTTATAGATAGATAATAACACAAACAGAGTCAAGTGTAGTAGGTTTGTGGGTCAATGATAGAAGAGTGAGAATAAAACCTCCCCATCGCGATCCCCACTGTTGCGCTTGTACTCTAGCTTATACAGTAACTATATTAATAGTGTTTGTTGTGTACATGCACTACGTGGAACTGGGACTCTGCCACACTTGTGCTGCTGCTGCTGCTGCAACTGGGCCCAGTTAATGCGCCACCACCCTCCTCCCTAGATACACACAAACTAAACCATGTCACGTCACTCAACCAACCACCTATAACCGACCCACACCCCGTTTTACATAGTTTATGTTTAGTTGAAATAAGATATGTTGAGAAGGTGGAAATAACGAGATTTTTCCATTGTTTGCGCATCCACTTACCTAATCTATTATTAAACAAATTAGAACAATATGGGATAAGGGGGGTGACTCTCGATCTTTTTGCCTCGTATCTAACAAACAGATTACAACGCGTTAAAATAGAAAACAATCTTTCTGAATGGAAAGAGATCACCCGAGGAATTCCTCAAGAAAGTGTCTTAGGACCTACGTTATTTATTCTATTTATTAACGACTTACCAGATTCAATAAAACAAAAATCCTTAATATTTGCCGATGATACAGCTGTTATATGCGAGGCAGAGGATCGAGAGTCGCTACTTGTAGATATAGAGCACTGTATAACTGCGTTAAATGAATGGTTCAACAACAACAGCCTGAAACTTAATTTAGATAAAACTGAGATAATCAAATTCGGTAACTATTTTACATTACCAAATGTTATAACAAATGCAAACATTGAAACAGCGAATAAAGTAAAATTTCTGGGAATCCATTTTGATATTAACAACAACTGGAAAAGTCACATTGAATACATTTTACCGAAGCTATACAGTGCTCTGTATCTAATAAAATCCCTGAAAAAATATGTAGATAGGGATATGCTCCTAAGTGTGTACTATGCACATTTCTTTTCCATACTCAATTATGGAATACAATTTTGGGGAAACTCAACATATGTGAATAAAGTGTTTATTGCACAAAAATTGTGCATTCGAATCATGGCAGGTGTTGCTCCTCGCACGCACTGTCGACCCATATTTAAAAACTTTAAGATTTTAACAGTGACGGACATGTACATTTTAAAAAGTGTCATGTTTATAAAAACAAATCCGGACCTGTTTAAAATAAATTTGCCAATCCATAACACCAGGAACAAGCATTCTCTTAGAATTGATAAACCAAATTTAGAAGTGGCACGTCGAGGAGTACACAATGCCATGATTCGAGTGTACAATAAGTTGCCTAAAAATATAAGAGACACAAACGATGTCAAACACTTTAAATATCAAATAAAAAATTTTCTCTTAGAAAATAATTTTTATAAATTAACAGAGTATCTGTAAAATATCTATTTGACGCAATTCTGTATTTTTAAATACGTACAATAAAGAGATTTATTATTATTATTATAGACCGAGAACTAGTGACAATTTTTTGATGTTATTTATTCAAGGCCTTATTTTTGTGAAGATGTTGAGGGAGGCATTTTAAATTGCCCTGAGTAAGGGATTTTGCTAGATATCGGTATGGGAGGGATGCAGATCGCCCCCAAGATGTAACCAAAAAAATGGTCACAATTATTATTGCTTCAAGGCTGAAATTGTTTGTATAGCTTGCCGGTGAACGCAATAATGCCGTTATAATATTTGCAGATTGATTGGTCAGTATTAACGGGGTGGCAGATCACCCTAAACGTGTCATGTACCCGACGAAATTTATATTATTAGTTCAAGGTTCAAATTTTAATATGTTGTTACGGCGACTGTTTTAAGCATATATTTCAATTTGCAGAACAAAATGTCGATATTAACTCCCTCTCTTAAAGGGAAACTTGCTCGCCTATAGGTGTTTATATCGTTCTGCAAGGGGGTCAATACCGACATTGTGTTCTGCAAATTGAAATATATACTTAAAATAGTCGCCATAACAACATATTAAAATTTGAACCTTGAACTAATACTATAAATTTCGTCGGGTACATGACACGTTTAGGGTGATCTGCTACGCCTTTAATACTGACCAATCGATCTGCAAATTTTATAATGGTATTATTGGGTCACCAACAAGCTATACAAACAATTTCGGCCTTGAAGCAATAATAATTATGAGCATTTTTTTTGTTACATGTTGGGGGCGGTCTGCATCCCTCCCATACAGCTATCTAGCAAAATCCCTTACTCCCTCAGCATCTTCACAAAAATAAGGCCAAAAATAACACCAAAAAATTGTTACTATAGCTCTCGGTCTATTAGGTCAGGGATGTCAAATTGCCGACTCGCGGCGGCTTTTTTGTGTGCACATCATCCTATAGACTGCGAGCAGAATGGCAATAGGCGCCAGCGTGGCAGATTTTGGAATTTTTCAATGTGATGCTCTGTATTGGTTATACGCGTCATTATTATTTCCAATTTAAACAATTTTTCAATATATTATGTATTGTATTATTGAAATTGCTATTGTCCATGAGTATTCACAATTTCTTAAGCCACAAATACATATTTTCTTCGCGTTCATTGTTAAATTCGTAGCTATTGACAAAATGACATTATGTTTTGGTTATATTTTGACAGATGAGGATGCGTCAGGTTTAATTACAATCTTTTATTTAACTTGCAATGTATATTAGTTAGTTTGTGTTTTAGGTCAAAACTTGCAAGTCAATTTTGAACGACTTCCACGTATCCGATCGATTTGAAATTTTGTACACATATGTATTCCCGATGACAATACATGAATAAATCGTTTTTAGAAATAAATTCAACCCCTAAGGGGTTCAAACGGGGATGTAGGTTTTTTTTGACTAATCAACGCCTAGGCCAAATCGCTGAAGCTAGAAACTTGAAATTTGGACAGTTGGTTCCTTTTCTGACGTAAGCATCCGCTAAGAAAGGATTTTTCGAAATTCGACCCCTACGGTTGTCAAAAGGGGGTAAAATTTTGAAAGATAAGATAAGATATAACTTTATTTGCATGGCCAAAAATTGGATACAAAAGGTCAAGACTAGAATGAACAAAATAAATAGGTATTGGTAAAAAAAACTTTTTAGAGACAAGCTTTTATTTAAATGCACTGAAAAGGAAAAAATAATTTTTAATAATTTAGGTTCATAATTATAAAAGCGTGGGTTATTAGTCACGACCCACGCTTTTATCATTATGAACCTAAATTATTAAAAATTATTTTTTCCTTTTTAGGGCATTTAAATAAAAGCTTGTCTCTAAAAAGTTTTTTTTACTAATATTTATTTTAATTTCAATTTGAGTAAAAAATAAATGTATCCATAGCAACGTAGCGTAGATTGTTGACTGACTTGCACATTAATTAGTTACTGATTTGCCACTGCGATCGCTGGCAGTCCAATTCTAGTAAGCTCCGCCTTTTTGCTCGTAGTCTATAAAGATTTTTGAATATCCTTATAGGATGACATGCATCCCTAGAACAGTCCAATGATGAACGTCATTCTATACAATATGACGATTCGATGACCTCTTTTTTTGAAATTGAGGTATCAAAATTAAACCGGAATCTAAGGAGTGTTTCGAAACCTCCCGAATATTTTTGTCTCAAATAATTCAATAGTTTCAGTGGCAGTTTTCACAAAACGACCACTGTGTGTGGTTTGTAGATTTTATCGTGCATCATTTTTGTCGAGTTATTTGTGCCTTCCTATTTATCATTTATCATAATTAAACTATAATCCGTTTTAACTAGGTCAGGTTGGATTATGCTTTATAGCCTATTTATTTATATAACCTCACGTTCGATATTTTATTACGTCTATTTGTGAATTTAAAACTACTAACTAGTAGTCCAGTCACGAGAGGAAGTCCACCTTGCGTTTTGTGCAGCAAATGATTTTATTTTTTTGTGTCCTCAAGCATGTTTAGGAGATGTTAAATCCAAGTTTGCGACCTCTAAAACATTGCGGATGGGTTTTGGTGGGCTAGAAACCACGATTTTTTTTGCACTTTTTTCGGATTCTTGCTTATAACATGAAAACGGCCGGTTCTATCGAAAAAATGGTCCTATTCAAAATTAAAGGGCACAAAATTTACTTCAAAATGCACTAATCAAGTATGTTTCTGTTCCCATTTTTACCGGCTCTACAGAACTTAGAAAATCGCCAAAATTTACCAAAATGAAACAAAAGCATTTTTTCCAGCTTTTAACTATTGAAAAACTTGAATAGCCTATAACCTTCCTTAATAAACGGGCTATCTAACAAAAAAATTTTTTTTCAAATTGGACTTGTAGTTCCTGAGATTAGCGCCTTCAAACAAAAAAAGAGTTTATTTTTTTTTTGTTTTTCTAAGTTCTGTAGTCAGTAAAAATCGGAATAAAAACATATTTGACTAGTGCATTTTGAAGTAAATTTTGTGCCCTTTAATTGTGAATAGGACCAGCCGTTTTTATGTTATAAGCAAAAAACCAAAAAAGTGCAAAAAAATCGTGGTTTTTAGCCCACCAAAACTCCCCCGCCCTGTTTTAGAGGTCGCAAATTTGGATTTGACATCTCCTAAATATGCTTGAGGACACAAAAAAAAAAAAAACATTTGCTGCACAAAACGCAAGGTGGACCCCCCCGTTTTAATCTCTCGTGACTGGACTATTTCCTTGATACACTCATGAGTGAATTTCACTTAAGACGCAACATTGACGAGGTTTGTTTATTTAGAAGTTATGGAAAACATTAAGGCGTTACAGAAAATCATTTCACTTAAAATGCAATATCCACTGAACAAAAACAGATATTAAATCCTTTTTATTGGTGTGTAAACACTAATGTCGGATTTATCGTACATTTTCTTGTTCAACTGTCAAACATTTTTGAGGTTATAAATAGCTGTCATCGTACTCGAGTCTCAACGTTGACATATCTCTTGAGAGTACCGAGGACTTTTTTGCTTTTTTAAAAATAAATTTTCATAGAAAGTCATTACTCAATACATAATTGTATAATATTCTCATTATTCTATTTGTGTTGCCACTTGCCCTGAAATTACACATCCCGTCTTGTTTTACTGCACTTTTAACTATTTTTTTATACAAGAAATATTTTTTTGATATTCACAAAGACTGCGATTCTAAAAATATTATGTACGTAATTTTCTTGCGACTATTTTATTTTGCGCCGAATCCAGCAGTTAACACAGGGCATTACCTACTTTGCGTAATTATTCTTGAACTGTGTACTTAATGACGTCACGTCGGTCATATTTTATAAATTCATACTTACTTATAAAGTTGGAAGTTACGACTCTTGTTAGATTGAAAGTGCATTTAAAATGAAACCAAACATTTTATTTGACTACTTCTATTTCAGTTCGAAATATAAATAAAAACTAAGAAACTTTCTTTTTTACAAGCTTTTTATTAATTTCACTTGTGGCCGGTTGTGAGTTGACCCACTTCCACGTATCCGAAACTTTGCACACATACGTAGTTCCGATGACAATACAATATTTTTATGGCTCCGACCTGATGATGGAGAAACGTTACAATTGGCGACCGTGACAGACACCTCTCTTTGGTGAACAGTAGATCTACCGATCGACTTGAAACTTTGCACACAAACGTTGTTCCGATGACAATACAATACTTTCTTGTCTCCGACCTGATGGAGAAACGTTACAATTGGCGACCGTGACAGGATACCTCTCGTTGGTGAACAGTAGATCTACCGATCGAATTGAAACTTTGCACACATACGTAGTTCCGATGGCAAGGCAATATTTTTTTATGATCTAATTTACGTAACCAATTCTATCGTCGTCGAAATTTCCGTAAGAATCTCGTCATTTCCACGATAAATGTGCGAAATACAATACTTACTTTAATGTCTGAAATAATAATTTGTTCTGCTTACAACGTGCAAGTACACAATTAGAGGTAATTTCGTGGTGCGTTTGTAAAATACAGTAGTGTACAAATTAAACTTGCACATATGCATGTCATTAAATGCACTGTATGGAGTGGCGGATTGACCATTGTAGGTCCCCAATAATTATAATAATAAAGAATTTATTTCATAATTTATAGGTAAAAAATATGTAAAAAAATCCTTATGGAATAAATCCAACTTGGCAAAGCTCGGCGAATAAATTGTTTATAGTCATGTTCAAAAAATGTAAGATAGTGAGTCATGCACTTATACTGCGCCATTTATATAAGCGGAACGTAGTTTTTATATGCATGGGACGCGTATGCTTACATTTATTGCTTTTCCGTTCCATTAACCTTGTTACGAATTATGCATGACTCACTATCATAAATTTTGAAACTTGACTATAAATAATTTAATATAGCCGAGATAATTAAAGTTGCCAGTGTGCAGCGGACAGCCGAACTTTTAAGTTTCTAGAAATTAATTAATCATATTCTACCAAGTGCCTAACGATAATTCTATAGAATTTATTTTAAGTTTCTTTTGCGCGTTACTGTATATAATTATGCACAAGTACTATACAACCTATATAATTGGGTTAGCACATTTGAACCCCGATGTCAAACACTCCAGGCAATATCATATTACTTATTTATTAACTATTAGCTGCAAGAGTAAAATATTTGATTGATACAAGTAATACCTACATGACGTACTTATACGTATACAGGGTGACCGCTAAATCGGGAATCAACCTAGCGAGCTTAGAGCTATGTAGGTATTGATATTTTGCTCGAGTATTTTATCACTGTAAATTGTTGCAAACAATTTTTTATTTCCACTGTTAATTTTTTTAAGGAGGTGGTTCTCAATTCGGTTGTATTTTTTTTATGTTTGTTACCTCAGAACTGCGTCATTTATAAACCGATTTGGAAAATTCTTTTTTTATTGGATAGGGTATACCTCGAAGTTGGTCCCATATAAATTTTACTTAGATTGATTCAGTAGTTGGGCTGATTTTAATAAAAGTGAGTAGCAGGGTGTGATTCCTTTAAGATAAATGTCACTTTTTGACACATCACACAGCGTAAGAAATCGGTTTAATATTAACTAAAAAATAAAAAACTTTTTAACAAAAAAAAATACCTCCTTCAAAAAGACACTAAAAGAGGAAAATAATGAAATTTTGAGGTTTGCTCCAATTTAAGAAAATATGAAGTCGGTTAATAAGTATAGTAGGTATATAGTGATTAACCGCGGTGAGAGATGAAGCCAGGTACGTCATCAATAATATGCTAGTGAACGCCTGCTTGCCCGCAGACAGTGCCGTGTACACAAAACTGCACATTGTGTTTTATGACGCTAGGTACAATTTTGGCAAACCGCTCATGGATCTCCAAAACAGCCAATAGCAAGCTAGAAGGCGGGCGCAATGCATTCACATTACTATGACGCGGTGGCTTCATCTTTCGCCGCGCGAGGTCTACTTACGAATTTGTTTAAGAACAACGAAACATGTTGTTTGATGACTATTATTTACGGTACACACTGTATGTAGGTATTACATACATCATAAGTCATAACTAATATTGATTTTTTTACACATTCGTAAACGGTTTTTTTATTTATTTGATCGATTGATCGATGCGTTGCTGTCATAACTACAATTAATTTTGAAATATTGAATGCGCTCTTTTTTTACTAATAGTGTATTAGGTACTTTCATTTTTTCGTTCTTTCCAAGTTGTAAAATTTTAACGTATTTGAAATGATTGGAGATAGTTTAGTTTAAAATTGTGTTAACTAGAATAAAAAATATCAAAATTATTAATTAAATCGAATAGAAACAGCTGTGTAAGTAATAAAAAAATAATCTAAAATATATAGTACCTACTATTTTAAGGTAGTACTTCCATGAACCCACTTGACGTTAAAAAATCATTATATTTTTTTAACACGCTTATATTAGCTTCACCTTTATGTTTGCGTGCTTGCTTGCTTGTTTGTCAGTTTGTAACCGACTTCTTTGAACTTGATTTTGACCAACTTTGAACGGTCAGATTTAGTTTAAACTTTGTCGACTTATCAAGGACCGACGACAATACAATAAGTTTGTCCCATTATCCTGACCAGGATCTCCAGGACTAAAAAAAAAAAAGCAAAAAACTTCAGATTGAACTGAAACTTTGCACACTTATCAAGGACCGATGACAATACAATAATTCCATAAGTTTGTCCCATTATTAAATTATAATTTAAAAAAACTAAAAAACACGCTTTAATGAACTAAAAAGTAAAAAATAATTAATTTTATTGTAAAAAAGCGTGGGGTAGTATGAAAATATGATACAAAGCACCCCACGCTTTTTTACAATAAAATTAATTATTTTTTACTTTTTAGTTCATTAAAGCGTGTTTTTTAGTTTTTTTAAATTATAATTTTTTAGGAATGGTTCCCAAAGACACTATCCAAACACCTGCTAAATTTGGAATTTTTTCACTGAGAGGAAAAAAAGATATTAATTGTTAAAGTTACCTCACTCTTTCGGACTTTCAGAAATTTCTGCTATCGATTGATTTTAAGACCAAGCAGTTGGTTTGAATTACACGCATACCAAATTTGGTAAATTTTAGTCGAACAAAACGTAAATTATAAGTATTATTATGGTCGCAGGAATTGACTCGCACGATCGCATTTTATATTACGCAGTATAACAACATATTATTACCTATTACTTAGTTCTCATTCGCCATATTTCTCGATGCTAACTGCTACAGCAGAAGCTAATAAGTTAACGCCTTTACTTGAGTCATTTTAAAAGCCAAGGCATATAGTAGTTAGGCATATTATGCCTATTTAAGGGCGCCAAAATTGAAGAAAAAAGATACTTGGTGTGTGGTGTGTATAACGGTTAGCGTAGCCGACCTTTGGATCACACTGTCGTGGGTTCGAATCCCACCTCCGCTCATGGATGTTTTGTGATATTTAGTTTTAAGGAAGTTATTTAATTTTTATTATAAATCGTGTCCATCGTGATTATAATAAAATTAAGAAAAATCGCAGGATAGTGGACAAAATATTGGATTTATTTAATTAAATGTACGACGTTTCGTCTATATATTTAGACTTTTTCAAGTACATAAAAATAACAATATTTATGAAAATTAATATTAATTACTAACAAATTGGAAGAAACGCAATATCAGTGAAATGTGTTTTATTAGAAAAAACAATTCAATCAATTATAGAACAGACACTCAAAATTTAAGTAGTCAGTATATTATTATGTTATGAAATTATACTAACATTTGTATTATTATTATTATTATTGATTGTTAAAATTTATAGTCAACATAATTTGTTACCATGTTACCATGTTTTTTTCTTATGTACCCTATCTTATGTTAATTGCTATGGTTAGTAATTAATATTAATTTTCATAAATATTGTTATTTTTATGTACATGAAAAAGTCTAAATATATAGACGAAACGTCGCACATTTAATTAAATAAATCCAATATTTTGTCCACTATCCTGCGATTTTTCTTAATTTTTTTTGAAGTTATTTAATGTAATTAAGACGCTAATGACCGAAGTTGTCGACGCGTCTATAATCTACAATAAATAAAATAAAACCACACTGCTAATCCCCATTGGGTGCCCTTAGAACAGCGGTTCCCAACTTTTTTGACGCTATCACCCATAAAGAGGGTTAGATATTTGCAAATACCCCCAAAAAAGTTTAGTTTAAAAAACGAATTAGCTATTGGATTTCTTTTCGTTAAATTACGAAAAATAAATAATATTTTTATTCAACCCATTCAAACAAAGAAAACACCTGTTTTTAGCAATTTTTTTGTTAAATCAATAAGTAATGTAAGTCAATGAGACGGTGCAGTTCCGGCCAATGTAAGTCGTGCTCCAAGTTCAGTCGGTTCATTGCTTTTGTTTTGTTAATAATTTTGTTTTGTGACTAAATGATGATCCAATCCTCGAATATACCCCTCAGAAAATCCAATATTTTACATCGGTAGTGACAGAGTGATGACCTACACGAAGAGCATGTACACTACTCAACACTGACACGGTGCTAGTGTTACACTCGTGCAAAACTACGCGCCACTAGTGTCAAAAAGTGCATACCAGTTGAAAACGCTATATAAAACTGTTCTGTCAAAATTGTGTTGAGTTTTTCTGTTAAAACTCTCGTTATGTGTACGTATTTGAGTTAAACATTTCCTGCATATTTTGTGCATTCATCTTTTTAAATTGGACATCTTTCAAACACCCTTTTTACAACTAAATATAGTACAGTTACAAATTACAAAACGTCGGTAAAAGTCAAAGAGAGGTAATAAAAAAATATTGGCCGATGGAATCAGTTTTCACTTCCAAGTCTGCCGTTATTTTTATTATTGTACAGGGCTGTATTGTCAAAATTATAAAATTATCCGAAAAATGTTCGTTCTTAATTTACAAACCTGCCGCGAGAAAATTTCTTTATTAGAATGTAAAATTTCCACAAAATGGAAAAAAATCGTCACAAGATTTTTTTTTAATGTAGAGATTGTAGATTATAATTGTGTTAATTGTGTTTTAAAGACCACCAACAGCTAAGGTTATTTGGGCCTAGCACCAATTCATATTTTCAATTCATTATTTTTTTTTTTTTAATAATAAATTGAAAATCCAATTGACACTTTTACCAGCTCTCGGGCTAGAACCCGAGAACTGGGGACTTGTAATAGAGGAACCATAGCAACCCCATGTAAACAACAGCATTGCTAAACACTCGGCTATTCTCAAGCCTTGTAGATTATAGAAGCTCGATCTGTCTAATGGATAAAATATACATTCCAACAGTGTCACTTACCTATACAGCTTATATAAATCATAAAATCTCGAAATTTAAATCAGTACTTCACAATCCACGACATAATACACAGTGCTTAGCATCATAATATTATATAGCCGCTAATGACCTTAGTTGTCGACGCGTCTATAATTTAAAAATAAAATAATATTATATAGCGTTACGAATATTCAATGTGCGTTTTTTTTAAATAATTAACCACACCTGAAGATGGCAACTCGTTGCCGAAACGCGTCGTGTTAAATCACAAGAAGTCACAAGATGGACATAATACAAGGTATTTCTAATACTTCATAATATTATAATAATATATTACAGTCAGTAAATTCGTCAAAATTACTTTAAAAAAAATTTAGTCCGGCTCTGAGGGTATGGCATCAGGTCACTGCAGTTGTAAAATTAAAGCCAATACAATTTATTATCAACAAAATCGTATTTTCAAAAATTAACAATCCTATATATAAAATTGTAAAATATTGTTCCCATTCGGTTGTAGAGTAGCATCCCGAATGTTGGCTACCTTTACGGGCTACCGACTACCTTTTCGTCATAAAATAATTAAAAATTTCAGTTTTATTGTTTCGAAATTTACTAACTTTCTTTTTAGTGCGCTTTTACGATTTTTAATATTGTAAAAAAAAACAGAAGTCGGCTCTTTTAACGCCTTCCAGTAAATAAAACAATTTTATTATGACTTGTAAAAGTGCGAAAATAAACAGTCTCATATACTTTGGAAATTTTTGACCCATTTTGAATGAATATAATATACAATTTGAAAATATAAACACTTGGCCCAGTTTGTATCGGAAGCCATTTTATGCGCGCACATTAAAATTTAATGTGCACTATTAAAACAAAAGTTTTGGCGGTTTCTGTAGACAAATAGTTACCAGTATGTTGACTAAACTAGATCAATGAAAAGAACAATAAAACAGTAATTACGATTGTGCCGCAACCGAAAACGTAGAACGACGGCTACAATAGTTTTATTTTAAAATATTGTTACAAAACTGTTTTCTTGGCGAATAAATATTTATTTACAATAATTAAAAATACAATAACAATAAATACAACGAAAAGTCAGTTCTAACAATCAACACAAGTAAACAATAACTAAAAAATTAATAATTTTTTTTTTAAATTTAAATACCTAATTGGTCATTTTTTGAAATGTTGTCTGTTTGTCAGTTTGTTACGGGTTAACTCAAAAGCTACTGAGCCGATTTTAATCGGATTTTCACTATAGAGTTTGTTATACATCAAAGAATAGGAGGCAGGAGGTTATAATTAAATCTCGCTCTTCTACTAAAGGAGGTTAAACAGTATAGCCAAAAAAACGACATTTTAACGCTAGCAAAGGTTCTCCCTCCGCCTTTGCTAGCGCTAAAATGTCGTTTTTTTGGCTATACTGTTTAACCTCCTTTAGTAGAAGAGTGAGATTTAATTATAACCTCCTGCCTCCTATTCTTTAATGTAACTATTAATTTTTTAGTTATTGTTTACTTGTGTTGATTGTTAGAACTGACTTTTCGTTGTTGTATTTATTGTTATTGTATTTTTAATTATTGTAAATAAAATTTTTAAAATTTTATTTTTTTAAATTTTTTAAGCTCTGTAATAGGCTAATAGCCCAAATCGTTGGAATTATGTTGTTTATATGGCGTTTCCTTGTTTTGACTATTTCGCAAACTCCGAGTTCTCAGGTTCAGTTTCGAGAACTATAGAGAAAGCATAAATTGGTTTTTGTTTGTTATTAAAACTTAATAAAAATTTTAAATATGAATTGGTACTACTATAGGCGCAGAATACTGACAATTTTTAAAGCTATACTTCTTTTGGCGCATTATGGAAAAATGATGAGAGTGAATTTTTACAATGCGCGCGCATTGCGTCACGAAAATTTAACACCATGAAGTTAGTCGTTAGTAACACCATGAAGTTAGTCGGAAGTTATAATATCCTATTATATAGCACTGCTAAGTAAGATGTGCGTAGCGTAATGGATAGCACCGCCGCGTCATACGCAATAGGTCCCGGGTTCGAATCTCAACACAAACATGCTTTTTTTTAAATAATTAATTAGATATAAATATAATAAATAAATATAGGTATTTAATAATTTATTAAATTAAATTAATTTATTTAATATTTTTATTTTATCGTCTTTTTTACAAACGTTTAGTACTGGCGGGCGGGATAAAATTTTTGGAGTTATTTTTGTTTTGCTACACCAAAGAAATTTAACTTCTGGTACATAAGTACACACACACTCTTTTTTTTAATTTAATTTTTGAACGACGGAAATAAGAGTGACTGAGGTGAAATGCATTCCGTTTGCAAAGTACGGATAGGTAGAGAAGATCGGCATATATACCTAGCATAAGTTCCATTTACAAAATGTAGGTCAAACAACTCACTTCATAAATAGTATTCGTGAGAACTCAATATGTAGGTCAAATTCAAAAAAATCCCACGCTTGTTAAATTTTATCTTTATTAAATGGGGATGAATTGATCAAGGTTGTCCAACTTATGAAAATAGTCGCTTGTCTTCGCTAAGAGTGCTAAGACGTGATCGAAAATTTGCGAAGTTGCACAATGAAGCCTTTGAACACCTTTCTCCGCGCTAATGGCCTAAACATTCAAGCGTCTACAATCTACGAGAGAACAGTGTGGTCCAGTGGTTAGCGTCGCGGCCTCTGGATCAGACTGTCGTGGGTTCGAATCCCGCATCCACTTAAATAACACTTAACAAATAACTATATATACAAGGATTATTTATTTGTAATTATTTGTCACTGTATTTATATCAGATTTATTTCGCTGTTCAACACTGTCACAATACAATCTACACTGACTGATTCCCCTGGACTGATCAATATTTATTTCACTGTACTGACTGATGGCACGGCTCACAATTCACTCCTGTTTATATACCTGCGTGCGGTGTACGCTCAGTGCGTACTCGTATCCTCTAGCGTTGTCTGGAATCTTTGATACCATTCCACGCTTTACTACTGTGACCTTTCTTTCTCGTGGTTTCTATTGGAGACAGTGGCGTAACATCTTGGGGTTTGCTACAATAGAATGCCAATACAAAAAAGGTCGAACTTCCAGTTTGAGCTATTTGGACATCCCTGAAGTAGACAGGTATACCGCCTGCGTAGTTTCGTTCATTTTTTATTTATTGTACGTATTGATTTGTTTGTGAAATATCTACAATTTCTGTATGTGCATCTTTTTTTCTGTATTGTGCCGCAGCAAGGTGTCTTATAAAAGGGGTTCGGCGATACGCCAGATGTGCAGGTGTCTGGGAGGTTAAAGATTACAGGTAAAAAGTAAAAGATAAAATAATTCGACCCTCCTAATAGAGACTTGGCAAACTTGTCCCAGATTGTTGTGAGTGTATCCTTATATTATTAAACGAGCAAATCTTGTATATATGGTACCTATGTACCTATATAAATATTTTCTCGAAAACGGCTCTAACGATTTTGATCAAAATTACCGAAAAGGGGTTTCGGGGGGCAAAAAATCGATCTAGCTAGGTCTCATCCCTGGAAAAATTCGTTTTCTTATCGATTTTATCATTTTAAAAAACAGTTTTTTTAACGTTATAAAACAGTGTCGTATGGTGAGTAGGCTTTGGAAAAAACAAACTATTTTCATAATTTATGTCAAATTACTCTGACAGTCAATCTTTAACTTATTAAAATAATCAGTAATTATTTGAAAAGTAAAAAAATAACAAAAATAAAATCTAAACATAATTATACTTACATAATTATGTTTAGATTTTATTGTTATTTTTTTAACTAATATTTAAATAAATAGGTGTATTACTTTTATATTACCTATATAAAATATGTAGGTACATACGTTATGTAGTATAACGTATACTGACGTATAATAATATTATCGGCTTGAGAATAGCCGAGAGTGTAGCGGCGCTGTTGTTTACATGGCGTTGCTATGGTTCCTCTATTACAAGTCCCCAGTTCTCGGGTTCTAGCCCGAGAGCTGGTAAAAGTGTCAATTGGATTTTCAATTTAATATTAAAAAAAAAAAAATAATGAATTGAAAATATGAATTGGTGCTAGGCCCAAATAACCTTAGCTGTTGGTGGTCTTTAAAACACAATTACCAATAATATTATCTACTTACAGGTATGTAATTTTTTTTCTTAAAAACGACTAACGATTTTGATGAAATGGGAACTTTAAGTACTATTTTTTTTAACTCATCCGAGCAAAGCTCGGTCATCCAGATATTATAAAAATTAACTGATTGCAAGTTTAAAAATATTTGCTTAATCTGTATTAGATAATAGATATACCTACAAATATTAAGCCTTTACCTGCTAGATCGCTAGATGTCACAGGAAGCGCGCAAAAAACTACATTTTTGTTTATACTAGCTATTGTAAATTATAAACGCTCGACAACAGAAGTCATAAGTGCGTTAGGGGGTGGGCCGGGTGGTTCATGGCCCACCTTTAACTGTCTTGGCCCACTCCTTAGCCCACCTTGGAATAATCCCCAATCTCTAGTTTATCTTTTAAACACGTTTTTAACCCTCGAAATTTCAACCGTTTTTCTTGTGAATTCTATAGCAAGTAATCTGGGTTAAAATTTTGACGAGCACTGAAATTTCGGGAACAAATGTTATTGGCCCACCTTCAGAACATCATGCCCAAGTCTGCTCCACCCTAACAAAAAATCCTAGCGCCGCCACTGTCTATAACTCTATAGGTTGTAGGTATTTGTTCAATTTTAACATCCCTTTTTTTGATGCTGAAATGCGTTATGCTTGTGTAATTAAAAATATTATGTTTTATATAAAAAGTAGGTCACGCTGATAAATTTATCGCTTTATATAGATGCATGTTTGGCCGAAAAATTTGTAATCTCATTAAATACATAATATTCATTAAAAATAATACACTTTATCTGTAGTAATTTGATTTAAAAATAACTCCACAGTTCGATTTTTATTATTTGTTTTTATTGCAGACATTTTTCAATAAAATGAAGATTTTTGAACTTTTACTATACATCGGTCGTACTTCTGTTTTATAATAGCGTTTTTTGCTGTACACTTTCTTACACTAGGTCGCACTAGTGTAAACTTTCATCAAGAACCGTGTTCAACTGGTCAGTGTAGAGAGCAGTGATACAAGTGTATCGCGTTCGGCTGGGCGTCGGTGGGATGCTAGTGTGACCTTCAGTGTTACACTTTTACCAATAAAGAAAGTGCAACATGGCAGCGGTAATGACAGCGTGATAGCCAACAAGAAGAGCGTGTACACTACTCAGCACTGGCACGGTGCTAGTGTTACACTTGTACCACCGTCGCGAGGTCGTGTAAAGAAAGTGCGCAACATGACAACGGTAATGAATCGGTTCAGTAGTTCGGCTGATTTTAATATAAAAGTAAGTAACGGCGTGTGATTCTTTAAGGTAAATGTTACTTTTTGACACTAAAAAGTAAAAAATAAAAAACTTTTTAACAAAAAAAAAAAAACTCCTTCAAAAAGGCACTAAAAAGAGGAAAATAATGAAATTTTGAGGTCTGTGCCAATTAAAATATGAAGTCGGTTAAAAAGTATATAGTATAGTGATTATTGATTAATATCTTCTTTTTACCAACTTCATATTTTAATTGGCACAGACCTCAAAATTTCATTATTTTTCTCTTTTTTGAAGTAAGTCTTTTTTTTTGTTTAAAAGTTTTTTATTTTTTACTTTTTAGTGTCAAAAAGTAACATTTACCTTAAAGAATCACACGCCGTTACTTACTTTTATATTAAAATCAGCCGAACTACTGAACCGATTTTGATGAAATTTCTATGGGACCAATCTGAAAGTATATCCTTTCAAATAAAAAAAATCGATTCATAAATGACGAAGTCATCCGCGAACACACATAAAACATAAAAAATATATACGGTCGAATTGAATTTTTGAAGTCTGTTAAAAACCGGGAAAAGTCAAGAAAATTTGTTCTGGAGAAAAAATGGCCACCCTGTCATTGTAACCGTTTAACTTATTGAACGCTCTGTAGATGGCTTTATCGGTGTCCAAAATTTAGGTTTGTAAATAACGTTTTTGCTATCTCTCCTCTTTTATAAATCAGATAATTTTAATCGAGCAATTCAAAATGTTTGCTCATAATATAACACTGCAGTTTGTTTACAATATTTCTAATTATGTATTTTAATGAAATTATCATGACTGTAGTCTTTCCCGCCAACATATGTAGTAATTCCTATATTCTATAGCGATTATTATATCTGTTGGTGAGAAAGACTATAAATAGGTTACTGGGTTGTCAGATTTACATTTTGATACACTTTGAACTTTATTAACTTCTCATTGGAAGTTATTGTAATGGGTCCGAAAATCGAAATCAAAATGTATAACAAATTTTTATGTTTCAAGGCCACTACACTATTTTTAGAAATATGTCTGTGTGTGTGTATGTGTGTGTACGTATGTACGTACTTACGTATGTGTCCATTTCTTTAATCTCGAGAATGAAAAATGATATCGACTACGTTAGAGTGCCAATCGACGCGTATTAACGTAAATAAAATATGATCTGAAAGAAATTTTTTCAAAATCGGTTCAGCCGTTCTTTAATTTCTTAACCAAATAGACTCCAAAAAAGTAGATTTTACACAATATCTCGCGAATAAAAAATTATATCGACTTCGTAAGGGTGTCAATCGAGGCGTGTTAACATCATTTTGATCCGACATAAATTTTATAAAAATCGGTTCAGCCGTTTTTTTTTTTTAATTGTTAAAAATAAATAATAATTATGTTTTAATGATTAAAATGATTACTTTTCTGTGTAATATCTAATTTAATTATTATTATTAAATATTTATCAAACTGGGAAGTTCGTCGTGTGGACCTCAAGAGTCGCACTTTAGTCCTAATAAACGACCCACCTCACGGCTTGTTCTTCTTTACTTCTTTACCATAGAAGTGGGATATAAAAAGCTATAAACAAACTAATCAAAAACTGAATAAATATTTGAACTCAAACTCGAAGTTTCTAGCTGTAATACTGCAGCCGAGATTTCTATACAAACTGTGATGAGAGCTGAAGATCTTGGAAACGGCTGAACCGATTTCATTAAAGATTAAAGAATCGTCTCGCAAATACCGCATTGAAATAGCTCAATCCGTTTGGGAGCTACAAGCAGATACACAGACACACACACACAATGAGACAAACAAATACTTCGAACTTATAAACCCCTGAGGACAGTGTGGTCCAGTGGTTAGCGTCGCGGCCTCTGGATCGGACTGTCGTGGATTCGAATCCCGCCTCCGCTCATGGATGTTTTGTGACGTCGTTTAGTTTTAAGCGAGTTGTTATGTATGGTAATCAAGACGCGAATGACCTAAGTTGTCGACGCGTCTATAATTTACAAAAAATAAATAAAATATAAAACCCCTCTTTTTCGTCGGGGGTTAAAAATCCATACAGACACACTATTAATATTAATTTCGTTTTCATCGAAATACATATATTATTATATAACAGAGCTTTACGCCAGAAGCTTTTATTCCGAGAGCTTTCGAGGCGGCTGCATGTCCAGAGAGGAGCGGCCTCTTTTATTACCCAGAATCAGAGAGTATAAAGCTTTTGTACGAGTCCGGCTATCCACGTACGCGTCGCGATAGTCCCACTACGCTAAAATTGTGAAGCTTTGCTTTAAGTAGGTCAGTAGGTTACCTTTGCCCCCACTCCGCCGGCGCCTCGAGATCCCGTCTCGTTGCATCTCACTCATCCACCCGTTCGTCTCGCAATATGTCTGTGTGTGTGTGCTGTGTGTAGATGAGCGTACCGGACCCCGCCTCCGCGCCGTACTGCGTTCCTATACACTCCTTAACTCTGCTTTGTCTCAATTGAAACATTCGCACGCAGTACTTCGTTAAGACCACAATTCAGGGCTTGAGAATGGCCGAGCGTGTAGCGGTGCTGTTGTTTACATGGCGTTGCTATGGTTCCTCTATTACAAGTCCCCAGTTCCCTGGTTCTAGCCCGAGAGCTGGTAAAAGTGTCAATTGGATTTTCAATTTATTATTAAAAAAAATAATTATGGAATGAAAATATGAATTGGTGCTAGGCCCAAATAACCTAGCTGTTGGTGGTCTTTAAAACACAATTTTTAAATATTTCAAGTTCATAATTAATTATTTGTGACCAATGGTGTCATCCCATATTTTTGAAGGGTTCGAATCTAACAGTACAAATCTACACATAGTTTGAATTGTGTTTTAAAGACCACCAACAGCTAAGATTATTTGGGCCTAGCACCAATTCATATTTTCAATTCATTATTATTATTATTTTTAATAATAAATTGAAAATTCTATTGACACTTTAACCAGCTCTCGGGCTAGAACCCAGGAACTAGGGACTTGTAATAGAGGAACCATAGCAACGCCGTGTAAACAATAGCATTGCTACACGCTCGGCTATTCTCAAGCCCCTACACATAGTTGAAAAGAAAGTCATCGTAGTAGGTGTCTGTTTGTAGTGGCGAATCTCGAAAACTACTGAACCGATTTGAATGCGGTTTTTACAATTCGATGGCGTATTTTTTGGGGAAGGTTTAGGGCTATAATAACCGTTCGGTTCGGCTTCGCTCGGGTGCAAATCGGATAAAATCCGCTATACTGAACAGATTTGAATACTGTTTTTACCATTCGATAGCTTATTTTTTGAAGAAGGTAAGGTCTATAGCAGGGTAGCTATTTTCTGGAAAACCTGGAAGGCCTCAATCTCAGCAAAACCTGAACACCAGCACTCCGACATACAAAACCAATGACCAATCGTACAAGGAAGGAATACGACCGAGTAGAGAACTCACCCCCACCACTACACACTGCGCAGTTGACCAATTACAGAGAGACGGACTACGACCGAACAGAGAACACACTGGTACTAGGCATAAAAGAAGGGAGGACACCAGTCACTGACACACTGACCTGTGAGCCGCCAAGGAGGACACTTCGACCGCTGCCACATCGCCTTTGAGAATGTTTACCGCAGTTGTAGACGAAACTTCAGGTAGAAATACCACCGGACCAAGGCCTACAAGCCCGGAAACCATGAAGACTTGAAACCTGGAAAAGTCATGGAATTTTACTGGTCAAGGAAATGTCAGGGAATTTTGGTGGAAGTTAAGGAATTTATGTGAAAAAGAACCGTCAAGTGCGATTAGTTGCGCACCGAGGGTTTCAATACTTACATTGAACAAATGTTGGTCGACCAACTTTAACTTTGGTAACCAAACACGCCTTACAAAATCTTAACACGTAGCTGCACGGTTCAGCTGGTCGGAAATTTCTCTGAAACATACCCAAACATAAATTGTTTTTTCAGTATATTTGTTACGTACGAAAAATCGGGGAAAAGCTATAAAATCACCTAGAAAACCGGGAAAAGTCAAAGAGAAAAAGTGGCCACCTTGTATAATAGGTATTAGCTGCCCGGCCAGGCTTCGCCCGAGTGCAAATCTCAGATTGATTCCAAGATGGAGCGCGAACGAGCGAAGCGGGTGGGTAACGCATTAATTAATTATAAATTTGAGCGAACGAGCAAAGCGAGTAAGTAATGTATTAATTCGATTTAACGAGCCACGCACTTCGCTCGTTAAATCGAATTAAAACTTTACTCACTCGCTTTGCTCGTTCGCTCAAATTTATAATTAATTAATGCGTTACCCACCCGCTTCGCTCGTTCGCGCTCCATCTTGGAATCAATCTGAGATCCAACTTATTTAAAGGGAATTTTGAGATGACAAAATTAAATCTACACGGGTGAAGCCGTACCGGGCAGCTAGTAGACTATAAAACAATTTGAAAAATTTCCAGAAGTAGTATTGTTCAATGTATTTTAAACATAGGAATAATGCCGCTACGGATGTTCCATCGCCTCACGAACTTACCCTTACTATTGAAGTTTCACTTCTCTAGGCAATGAGAACACCTCGAAGTCGTCTTAAATGAGAAACTGTGTTAATTTGGACACAGTTTAGTTATAGAGCGGATCACAAATATGATGCATGTCACAATGTGAGATCAAGTAGGTTGGTTGTGCACTGTATAAAAGCACACAATGTTTAGTTTTTAACATAACTTTGCTTTTCGACTCGTTCATTATAAGTGAATCGGTTCTTTTGACCTGATCAGCGGACACTCCTTCTTATAGTTATCCCAAAAATATAATTAAATTTTCAACTTGGAAGGAACGATAGAACATTCTCTGTTCTACGTTTCTTCCAACGGTCCGCATCTTCTAATCTCAACTCAATACTGATCTCACCTTCGTCAGAACTTAAGATATCTGCAGCGCTCGTTAATGTTAGGCTTTTTCGCGTGGATGTTAATTCATTTTTTTTAACGAAACGATGGAAGCAGAAAATAAGAGCGTTCTATATTCAGATTATCAGATTCGTTAGAAGGTATTTCTCGGGTTATTATCAACTCAAAGATCTTGCTTTTAAATCTAGCGAGAAAAGACTCGAGATCCTCCGATGTGTATCATACAATGATTTCTCAACGACACCTTCTCTTAGTCAACGATTAGAACAAGTTGTCATCTTGGTCTTTGATTTATCAAATCACATCTGACTCACAATTTGATGAAGCGTCGGGAATTCTGCAAAGCTCTTGAAAAGGTCCAGTCTTCAGCTTGTTTTAATATCTAACTGATCAGATCTATTTCTAGACGAAGCGTTTTATATAGAAAGGAACATTTTATACACCAATTCCACGAGGTCCTCGAATACATGTTTTTATCTTTGAACGCATGCTTCCGCCACATTAAGCCTAGTAGAGTACAGAGGGCGAATACTAACTATCCTTCAAACTCTACCAATGTAAACGTCATTGGTCGAGTAGAGTGCTAGATTTTAGTAGAATAGAGTACGATTGCACACTGGTAAAGTATAGATGAAGCGTAAAGCAGAATTTACATTTGGAGTGTGTTTACTGGCGGAAAATGGTTGCCGTGATTCAAGCGCACTTGCCACTGGACGGCAATCGGAGAGTAATGTTGAAGTACCGGCTAGTTTAGTGGTGGAATGTGCTTTCCGCCAGTCAAATGCAAACTCCTCTTTAAGCAGGGAATTATACACGTTCTACAAGGCATGCTTGGGACATCAGCTGTCGAGCGTCTATATAATCTACAACATCTATCGTATCTACAAGACTCTTTATAGAAGGTTCAGCATGTTCTAATTTCTAATATCAAATTACACCTCGATTACACTTCTACACGAAGCGTTAAGAAGGAATCGGGCTTGAGAATGGTCGAGCGTGTAGCAGTGCTGTTGTTTACATGACGTTGCTATGGTTCCTCTATTACAAGTCCCCAGTTTCCGGGTTCTAGCCCGAGAGCTGGTAAAAGTGTCAATTGGATTTTCAATTTATTATTAAAAAAAATGAATTGAAAATATGAATATTTGCTAGGCCCAAGTAACCTTAGCTGTTGATGATCTTTAAAACACAATTTACAATTTAAGAAGGAACCTTTTTCAAGGTACTTTTTGAAGCCCTCCGATGGTTAGAATTTTGTTCTGTTCTTGTCACACTATCAGACGTTGTAAAAAGATGAGACCGCGTTCGAAAAAGGTTTTAAAGAAAACAACATGTCCGATTCTTTCGACTTGTTTTTGACAATCGACAAATAACGTACGCAACTGGCAGTTTTTTATGGTTCCGTGCCAGAAAGGAACCCTGTTGATGTGCCAACGATGTGTGTCTGTCACAGGCCTCTAACTTTTAAACGAAATGAGATAGGGACTTGAAATTCACGACCAATAGAACGTGGGCACATGCATAGCATGAACATGTCCATAAGTTGTCGACGCGTCTATAATCTACAATAAATATAATGTTCATAAGACAGGCATGCGCCCTCCTTTGAATGGCTACCATCCTCGTCTAAAGTGGCACTTTATAAGTACTACATCCCCAGACTTCTATATCTATGTGAGAGACTATGTTCGAATCTTTCGACGAATAACCAACAACTCGCTGTGTCTTGAAAGCTTTAAAAGAGAGTATATTCGAATCTTTTCGATTCGTTCACGCCGCTCGACAAATAGCACACGACTCCCAATTTTATTGTAGTGTTCGCGACAGTCAAGCGAACGAGGAATATTTATTTTGTTGTGTTTCGAAGACACACAGTCGAGCACACAAGACAACATAGTCCAGTCACAGAATAATATTTGTAACAGACAAAATTTGGTTTCTTTGGATGGCACGTCTTTTGGAGTATGCGCGCGCAACGCACCGCGCCAGACCGGAGCGCACATTGTCCGCGACCGATACATGTGTGTTAATAGTCAACGCGATGGTGGTTAGTTGTAGCACTGCTGCGCATGCAATGTAATATATTACATGTGTCTCTCTGTGTGTGTGTGTATTACGACTGAAATACATGCGCAAACGTATAACATAATATATAACGTAATATGCCCCACACACATACAAGTATCTCTAACATAGACCTGGTTCAAACGAGAAAGTAGGTCACCGTTTTACTTTCACTTATTACATGGAGTTCTAATCATTTTTCATTGTAACACCGCTGTGGTTAGTTGGTGTTATGTTATTTCTATATAGTCGAAAAACACGACGAGTTTTACTTAAAACATTCGTGCAGTTGTTATTATTTTACTTTAAAATAAATAATATGCAACACACAACTCTATATTGAAACCAGCCAACCTCTAGTGTCTTCTTGCTGTACTAACATTGCCCGCGCTGCCGCCGCCGCTGTTGTGTTGTTTCACGATTGTAACTTGTCTTTGGTTACTTCTAGATGTGTGTGTACCGCACAGCGTAACCCACCTACCTTAACTGTTACACAACAACAGTCATCTAATTTACTTTTGCATTGACCAGATTTCGCTCTCGGCTGTGTTTTTTTTATGAACCGAGTTTCAGTTGAGAACAAAGTTCAAACAAACTGGCACTGAAAAGAAGTATGTTTTAATAAAATCGAAGTTCAGTGATTGGCCTATTTTTTTTTAAACAATTTAAGAATCGTGCCACTGTTTTATCAGAAATTACGCTGACACTTTTTAAGAATTTTGTCATCGAGTGTACTGCTGCGTGTTTAAAATATCAGTGTCGTTAAACCGTTTGACTCAGTGAAAAATAAAAATTATAAAATCCACAAGTTCTGACACCGTTTTTCGTATTGCAAGAAAAATGCAAAGTGGTTTGTTCGACGTACTGTTAAAGTGTGCGGCAAAACTGACAAGCTCGGTTGTAATATTTCAGTTTCGCGATTATTTTGCTGATGTGACATTGACACACTGACTTAATTGTGGCGAGATATTTTTATGATAAAAAAAAAACTTCGGAACGTAACGTCGTGTGCGCGATGTTTTTTAAAACTTAGTGTGTCGCTTAATTCCATAGTTCTGTGAGGCACAACTCTGTACGCGCTGGTCGGCTTATTTTCTTTAAAAGAGTGGTGTGTAGACACACACACATTCACGTTCACACGGATACCAATACAGTCGAATGGGCGCGCACACACACACAGACGCAACACGCCTGCTGCTTGACTAAAGATCCTTTGGTTTATTTTAGTTGTGTTGCAACCGCGCGTTGGATAGTTGTACGTTACAAGTACCCGCTCGACACCTGTTTTTTTGGGTGTTCGTCTGAAATTGAAGGAAAAAACGTGTCGACAGCGTTAACGATTTTTGAAAAACAAGTGCGAATTTACAACGACGTTTTGGATTTTAAAGCAGTGAGCAAACGGAAACACTTTTTTTTTGGGGATTTTTGTGTCGAAGTGAATACAATATTTCAAATATAAATGTTTCAGAAAAGTTTTTTGAACTGAAGTGTTGCAAAACATTTGTGAATTTTCTTTTTTTTTTTAATTGAAATTTACCAAAAAGTGTGTTCAAGTATTCCGTCCTAAAAAATTGTGTTCACATAGTTTTCAAAGAAACTTTCGGTACTTTTCGGATTTTATCGCCAGTGTATGTGTTTTGAGTGAAACTTTTTTGACAGTTGAATGTGCGCGTAAACAGTGGACAATCGGTGTTTTTTTTCATCGTAGCGGCTGCGCATCGAAGGATTTTCATTGCGTGTCGTTCTTTTACACATATACTGGGATGTTTAAAGCTTCATTTTGGATATTTAACCTAAAGAAATGTGCTTACATATTTATACTTGTGCGCAATGATTTGAAATTGGAATAACATAACCTTACTTATAGTGATTTTAAAAGAAAATGTCGCTTTCGGATATTGTGCTATTGAAAGTGTATTACAGATTTTATCTTTGCTATAGCCGTCATCGTCGACTTTTACATCACACTTAAAATTGTTAAAACATGTGCGATAGAAATATCTATCTAATGTATTTACACTTATTGATATTTCGAAACAGACAAAAATTATATTGTGTTCACAAAAAGTACTGTGTTCACTGAAAAAAAAACAAGAAATTTTACTAATTTGTTATAATTTACAACATTTATAGTTACCAGTTACCCAGGATTGTGATCTCTATTATTTATTTATTTAAATAAAAAAAAATCTTTTTATTTATTACATATAACTGCTTAAGTGTTTTTTTTGTGATCATATAATTTATAGTGAAAAATATACACTACTTAAATTTTTAAAAAAGGTGTATTTTTTAATTTATAAAAAAAGTGTTGTTCAAGCCATACTACCTTGGATTACTGTGTTCAAAAAAATTATATCTATATATTTGTGTTCATATTTATTAAAATAATTCGTGTTTGAAAAATATATATGTCTACCTGTAACTTTCAATTGACTGTGTACCTATTTTAACCCTCATATTAATTAATAAACAATAGGTTTCGTTTTGAACGAGTGCTTTCGAACAAACCCTGTGTAGTGAGAACATAACTTTTATATAATCGACGTGTGAGCAGCTCGGATTTCGACCCGAGCGTGCCTGTGACAATTTCGAACAAACCTATTATAAAACGAATTTTTTTAAACTCCCCCGTTCACTCGAGTGTATGCTTTACAGTAGGAAATGTTATTAGAAATGGAGCATCATTCGACCCTCATGTCACTAAACATGTCCCCGTTCCATATGGGTTCGAACGCGGGTTCACCGAACGTGTCCCACCACAGTGCCGGGACGACAAACGTCCCGATGACCCAGGTTACGAGTCCGTCCAACAATAACAATAATGCTAACACCGCGAACAACAATACAATGCCACCCCCGTTATACGGTTCGCCGCCGTTGCCCAATTACAGTTGTCAACAGCAGCAGAACGTTGCCATGCAGCATCATCAACAGCACCATCATCAACAACAACAACAGCAGCAGATGATGAATCACGGTTTGAATAACATCGATCCGTTTTATCTGTTCTCGCCAGGTGGTGGAGGCGGCATGGACATGGGTCCAGCGGGCGGAGGCGGTTACCAGGTGACGGCGCCGGCTCCGGGTATGGCGGCGCCCGGCGTCACCGGTGGCGGCGACATGCCCGACACCAAGGACGGCATCGAAGAGTTGTGTCCGGTGTGCGGCGACAAAGTGTCCGGCTATCATTACGGCCTGCTCACGTGCGAGTCGTGTAAGGGCTTCTTTAAACGCACCGTCCAAAACAAGAAGGTCTACACGTGTGTGGCCGAGCGTAGTTGTCACATCGATAAGACGCAGAGGAAGCGATGTCCGTTTTGCAGATTCCAGAAGTGTTTGGATGTTGGAATGAAACTCGAAGGTGAGTGTTTTTTTTTTTTTATATAATATTAATGATCATTCACGTGCAGTCAGGGCCGTCTTAAGGTACGTGCAGTATGGAGCTGGGAATCTAGTGGTAGCGTAGATCATAACAGGGCTTGCTTAAAATTAATGCATTGTTATACAACGCGATTCTGTAATGAGTACCATAAATAATACGAAAATCTAGAATAACTTTTTTTCCAAAAGTGTTTCCCTAACAAGATACAGGGTGTTAAAGGGTCGATTTGGAGAACACTTATTTGATTGTATCTTTTAACTGGGTTGAACAATTTAATTCATTTTTGGTAGACATCTACTACATAATAAGGACCGTAAACGGACAAAATTTTGTTGCATTTGAACAACCCACTGGCGTAGAATTGGGGGTCATGTGACACTTTCGCCTCAAAAAAAGTTGCTGTTGGGTTTTTTCCATTTTTCTTTGGTTTTTTAGTATTATTGGTTCAAATACAACAAAAAAGGTACACTTGTTTCATTTGCCCAGAAGCGTCCGTTTCCGAGATATTCTGACTTGCGTGTCACTTTGTGAAATACCAGGCTGCAAAGTTATCACAGAAAAAGTTTTATTAACAAACAAATAAAATACTTAAAGTCGAATACATCTAGGTAATAAAGTTTAATTAACAAAAAAATAAAAACTAGTAAAAATAAAATTAAATTAAGTTTTCAAAGTGTCCTCCATTGGCACATGACCTCCAATTCTACGCCACTGGGATGTTCAAATGCAACAAAATTTTTTCCGTTTACGGTCCTTATTATGTAGTAGATGTTTAGCAAAAATGAATTAAATTGTTCAACCCAGTTAAAAGATACGATCAAATGAGTGTTCTCCAAATCGACCCTTTAACACCCTGTATCTTGTTAGGGAAGCATTTTTGAAAAAAAAGTTATTCTTGGTGTTCGTATTATTTTGACAGTAGGTACACCCTGTATCATTTATGGTACTCATTACAGAGTCACGTTGTATATACAAGCGTACACAACGAAGCAGTGAGTGTAGCAAGTATAAGCGCTGTTACAAGAGCTGGTAGATTCAAGAATGTATCTCACCATTCTTTCAACGCGCTGACTACTACAAGTATAACTTCAAAAGATATTTAAAGTTAGGGATCTGTTTAACCTTACAAGCGACAATTCTGATTGATTGTGAATAAAATCAATTGTTTTTACTTCTGATTTGTAGGGAAATCGTCAAAAAACTTGTAAACTTAACGAATTTATTTTAAATTGCTTCACATATTGAATCAAACAATAAATTTCTAATTACACCATCGAATATTTGAGTTTTGTGATTCTTATATTTTTACCGTGGGGGTAATTTCCCGAGAATTTTGTATACAGTTTTGTTAGGAATTCTTCGGAAGCATCGAAAATGTTTGAGTTTTTAAAATTTTTCGGAAGTCGCGAGAACTTTTCGAAAGCCTCGAGTAGTCTTCGGACGTCTCGAAAATGTTTCGAAATGCTCGAGTGTTCTTCGGATGCCTCGGGAATTTTTCGAAAGTCTCGAGAAATTATTCTTGTGTAGGTACACTTTTTTCTCTGGAAATTTACTCCTCAATTTAAACTTTTCCATTTGAAACGTGACGTTCTTTTGTTATTTCGCATTATTTTGTTTCATTATAATCTTGGAAATTCGCATTTTTAGAATAAATCTGTTGTTGTAATTATTATTTTTACGTCAACAAAAATTGAGGGGTGTAGGGCAAAAATGGTGTAAAACCATAATCGTAATTGAGGAGCAAAAATGGTGTAAGACCAAAGTTGTTACATTAGTGTTGGGTTGCAGAAAGTATTGTCAAAAAATTTTACTTGACAATGACCTTAGATTGTAATAGTATAATTACAGTTTTTGTACATGCAGAAGCAGTCTAATGTTGTGAAACTCCCTCTAAGGTTCAGACCCAGGCTTGAGCCAACTCTGTAGAACTTTGGCCCAAATTCGGAAACCAGTACTTGGCCCAGCCTTGGCACTAAGTTTATATTCATTTGTCTTTATGTTGTTTTGTTTTTTCTTTCGTTATCTATATATATAAAACAGTTCCGTTACTGACTGATTGATTGACTGACAGACAACGCCCAGGTCAAACCGCTGAAGATATAAACTTGCAATTTGGACAGTAGGTTCCTTTTGTGACGTAGGCACCCACTAAGAAAGGATTTTTCGAAATTCAACTTCTAAGGGGGTTAAATAGGGGATGAAAGTTTGTATGGAAATTCATCATGTTTGAAGTTAGAAGCATGAAATTTTGCACAGAAGTTTCTTATATAACGTAGGTGAGTACTAAGAAATTTTTTTTGAAAATTCAACCCTTAAGGGGGCTAAAAAGGGGATGAACGTTTGCATGGAAGTTCGTTATTTTTGAAGTTAGAAGCATGAAATTTTGCACAGGAGTTCCTTATATAACGTAGGTGAGCAATAATGTATTAATAAAATTCGATCGGACGAGCGAAGCGAGTGAGCAATGTATTATTAATATTCGAGTGAACGAGCGAAACGAGTGAGTAATGTATTAATAAAATTCGAGCGAACGAGCGAAGCGAGTGAGTATTGTATTATTAATATTCAAACGAACGAGCAAAGCGAGTGAGTAATGTATAATTAATATTCAATCGAACGAGCAAAGCGAGTGTGTAATGTATTAATAAAATTCGAGCGAACGAGCGAAGCGAGTGAGTAATGTATTAATAAAATCCGAGTGAACGAGCGAAGCGAGTGAGTTATGTATTATACAATTCGAGCGAATAAACACCACCAGCCCGGCTTCGCTTCGCAGGAGGAGAATTTCTCGCGGGGGATAATAAATCATAAATCGAAAAATACGTGGGCGAAGCCACGGGTAACGGCTAGTTTCTAAATGAAAAAAAAAAAATAGTACCTCGCTTGGTTGCCAAGGCCCAAGACTGGCCCAGGTTTGTTCAAGTCTGGGGGCTCCTGCATGGGTAGTAGATACTCACACAAAAATATCGATCATCATTACAAAAGATCGCTTTTCAAGCTTAATTTTGATCAAAATGCGTAGAAAAATGTTGTTTCGAAGTGGAAATTGTACAAAGAAACTATGTTACAGGCAGTAGATATACACAAAGTTTAAAAAAAATATCGTTTCAATAGATCAATTATCGAGCAGGATCGATTTAAAATTCTACAATGCTTTTTTTCATTAACTCTGATTTTGATGTTATTAAAAATGAATTTTAAACCCCAATTTAAAGATTCTTAATCTAACAAAAAATGGGACTTGATTGAACTTCATAAGCCCTAGGCCCCAAAAAACCTAGATTCGTCGTCCCTGAGGGTGACGATGTAGGTACTGTATCATAAGGCTTAATAAGTTCGTATTGTATCGAACCGTTTTCTTATCGATCTGAATTTTTTCAATTACGATAATGGAATTTTAGCTGACGATTGTGTCGATTACTGCAGGCAACACACTAAAAATTAATCGAGTTATTGTTTCGCCTAAGTTGTTATTTGTTACAACGTTAAATAATAAAAGTGTTGGGAATTATGACTGCAGATCCGTGTCAAGGTGCAAAAGTAAATTTAATATATATAAAGTTGATTGTACTGTATATTTTAGTTGCTCTATACGTCGTCTTTAAACGCAAAACTGGTTGTGTGAGAAATACGTTTGTAGGTATACCTGTGTGTTTGTATTTTTTTTATTACTCATAACGATGGTTTTTAATGAAAGCAAAAGTAGCAATATTAAAACTGTTCCTCTAAGAATAGGTATATTGCGTTACAAGGTAAGAAACTTGGCGTTTGCAATCAGTGGGTAAGTTCGGTTTTGCACTTGATTGATCGAGCCGAGCGAACAGATTTTTGGTCACGTGACAAGCGAGCAAATCGAGCCATCTAAACAATTACGAACGTAATCTAGCAGTTTTTTCCAAACGTCAGAATAAAATGGCCCCAGCAAGTTAAATTCTTATTACTAAAGCCGAAATATATTCTTTATTGCTCCTCATTTTGATTTAATTCAACATATTAGAATAATAAATCATGATTCACAATTTTTTTCGTTTTATTCCTTTATTTTAAAATTAATAGTACTACCGGTTGTTGATTTTTTCGACCCATAGATGTAATAAATATTTTATTTTATCATTCTGTGCGATATAGACTTATTGGTTATCACTATTCTTTGAATAAATATTATTCGTGTATTTTTACCTATTGAAAAATTACCTCATATAAATAAACTTCGAAATTTATCCATTCTCACAAGTATTTCCGCTCATTTTTAAAATGAATGCTCTGAAGATGGTTAAATCTGGTTGCTCGCTCGCTTTCCTCGGAACTCATAGAGCGTGCTCGATCGAACGCATTGGAGCACTCAGATCAATCTGAGCTCAAAACCGAACTTACCCAGTGTGAAGTTAGTTGCCCGAGGTACGAGGGCATGCAACCACACGTGGTGCAAACGCCAAGTTTCATACCGAGTAATTGCATATTATTTTTCACAACAACTCTATTGACAATTCGATTTGAGATACCTACAATTTGGGTGTGCAAAAAAGTCGCAAAAATATTAGATCTGTCAGATTTATGTGGGGTATGTCTGTTATTTTGACGTTTATGAATATTATATGCGGATTCAATACCTCTGTCTCCCTCTTAACAACGTTAAAAAACAGAGAGAGAGTTAGTTAGTTTATGTGTTAGTTTGTGGGTTTGTTTGTGTGTTTGGGTTTGTTTAGGTCAAATCTTGCAAGTCAATTTTGAACGACTTCCACGTATCCGATCGATTTAAAATTTTGTACACATATGTATTCCCGATGACAATACATGAATAAATCGTTTTTAAAAAAATAAATTCAATCCCTAAGGGGTTCAAACGGGGATATAGGGTTTTTTTTGACTAATCAACGCCCAGGCCAAATCGCTGAAGCTAGAAACTTGAAATTTGGACAGTTGGTTCCTTTTCTGACGTAAGCATCCACTAAGAAAGAATTTTTCGAAATTCAACCCCTACGGGTGTCAAAGGGGGGTAAAATTTTGAAAGACTAAATTGAACAAAATAAAATATTAGTAAAAAAAACTTTTTAGAGACAAGCTTTTATTGAAATATACTAAAAAGGAAAAAATAATATTTAATAATTTTTGTTCATAATTATTATAAAAGCGGGGGTTGCGACTAATAAACTATCATAGAGATTACAACCCCCACTTTTATAATAATTATGAACCAAAATTATTAAATATTATTTTTTCCTTTTTAGTACATTTCAATAAAAGCTTGTCACTAAAAAGTTTTTTTTTTACTAATATTTTATTTATTCGTACAGAAATGAACGCTATATGGTGTTACGTTTTTAATATAGGGAAAACGTTTGGAAAGCAGACGTTTTTATTTTATCTTCGATGTGCTAAAGTCACGCTACTTAACGCTTGAATGTTTCGAACCCTTAACGTAAATCACGTCACGCGTTCCGCAATAACACTAAAAAGTAAAATAATAGTTTTGATAACAATTATTATATGGCAGTACTTAAAAACCTTGACACCATTAAACAAGGTTAATTTATTTAAGTTCCTTGTTTTCTTATACTTAAAATAAACATCACATTTACCTATTTTCTAATTTGTTGTCTACGCATGGATTCTATAGAATAGACTATGAATCTGCAGTCAAGAAACTAAACAGCTCATGTCGAATTAATTGTGATGAAATAAGATACAATTCATTTATGCTCGCTTTTTGGTACGATTTTTAACGCAAATCTGTTTCCAAAGAATTTTTGTCCTATCCCCTATAGATAGATAAGATTTTATTGTCATAAAATTTTACATAAACATTTATACATTTTTATGGTCAGTGCACCGCTGCTTGAATAGTATTGGTCTTTCAGTACAGTGCAAAATAACATACAATTTTTACGGGAAAAAATTTGAAAAAAAAATCACACATTATCCCCTATAAAATAACTGCTTTACATGCGTAAATTGACTTTTTACAGGCCGACGTGCGGAAAAGTAAAATTCCATAGTATATGTAATTTATTGTTTCTCAATTTATTATTTTTAATAATAAAGAAACATTCAATAAACATAATAATTTATATTACTCCAAGCCAGTCACGAACCTAGGATCTTGTACACAATGGACCATTATATTTGTCCACATGACCACGCCTCTTTGTGTCAGCGCTTAGCTGCATATTTGGACAATTTGGCCGTCGTTAATCGCAATTTGCGACAAATTCGACTTGAGCGTTTTTGTCTCTCGGCCGCAGATATATATTTTCTAACCTTCGTAATTAATTTGTGATGTTGACACTGTTTTGTAGGAAACAATTTCAACTGCATATAAAAATAGATTTCTTCGGAATTCGAATGATGTTGCATTGTTCGGATTCCCGTTATGATTATTAATTATTATCGTTGAATGATTGATAACAATGGATGCGCGAATTTCGATCAATTTTATTTTTAAACCGCGACCCCTTCTTGACGAAAGTACCCTTAACGTTCTGCCCAATTGTGAGATGATTCTAAAAATGGTCGCTAGTTATATTTTTGGCTGTTGCTTAGATTTTATTTTATTTATTTATTGTGGATTATAGACGCGTCGACAACTTAGGTCATCTGCGTCTTTAATACAACAAATATCATAATATATCACTTAAAACTAAGTAACATCACAAAACATCCATGAGCAGAGGTGGGATTCAAACCCACGACAGTTTGATTCAGAGGCTGCGACGCTACCAACTGAGCCATATTGTCCTCGCTTAGATTTTAGACGATAGAGAGAGGGTATAGATCTGAAATTCCGCCCTAATAAAACATGCGAGTTTTTATTTTTTTATTTTTTTGCTTTCCGACACGGCCGCTTGGCTTTTGCAGATTTTAATTTGGTATCTCACAACTGCAAATGCGTTACATTTTTGCTCACTGCTCATCCCCTTTTTATCTTAGCGAATGAAGCTGTGCTACTTGGGAAAAAATAGGCTTTTAAGACAGTGACCAGAATTTTTTAAATCGGTTCAGCGGTTCCTGAGATAACCCGCGACAAACATGCTAATTTCTCCTCTTTATAATTTTAATATAGATCAGTGGAGTAACTAAGAAATAATGCCCCCCCCCCCCCGCGAATATTTTTCATAGCGCCCCATTAATAGGACAATAATATTTTGTTTATACACACATAATTATTGCTTCATACTTGGAATATAATATGTTATGAGGATGCGCCCCCTCAAAACCTGTGCCACCCCGCACTGCGGGGGTGCTTTTTAGTATTTACGCCACTGATGTAGATACAGGTTATTTTTATATGAATAAGGGCTATGAACAGAAATTACGCTTAGATATTGTATATTATAGACGCTCGACATCAGAGGTCATATAACAGTCTATTGAAATTAGGCACAGTCGCTCAATCTCCGGAAAAATCCCCGAAAATATTGCACACATTTTTTTTCTTATTATTATTTTTACATCACCTTGGTGGATTATTATTATTATTGTAGATTATAGACGCGTCGTTAACTCAGGTCATTAGCGTCTTCAACACAACAATTAATAATCCATTTGTGTATTAGAATCTGCCAGCCGGCATACACAAACCGACTGGTGCGAGCTCGGGCTCCTGGGAACGCCAGTTCCCAAAGAACATTGGAATGCAATTGCGAGAACAACTACATTCCAATGTTACCCCTGGGGGACACCTTAGTGGAGAAACGCTTATATGACCCCTGTTATCGAGCGTCTATAATTTACAATCTAACCAAATCAGTCTTTTTAATGAGTAAATTGTTTTGTTTGTGTGAGTTTTTCTTAAAATTTTTTTAATTGTTTTCTTTTTTAAATCGATCCAATTCATGATTATTGTCCGGTTCCCAGAAACAATAATCTGGAACCATATATTGTGTAGATTTTTTCGGTGAATATTTCGAATTGTTATAACTACTCATTTTTATAGTGAAATTAATCGAACTCGCGTAAACATTATTTAGTTACGAGCAGTCGTGTCGATTTTCATTTTTCACACGTCATTAGTGGCGAAATTTTAATATTAAAATCAATAATTTCAAGAATCACTGATTTGCGGAGACGTGGAGTCCTAATTTACTGGAATTTGACCGTAGATATACAGTGCTAACTTTTTTTTAACTTTCAAAACTCCAGGTAGAGTTCCATGAATCTCTTGACAAGGAATAAAAGTATGGTGGCCTTGAGAATAGTCAGGACTTCGGAACCTAACTGAGAGAATCCCGGGATTCTCTCAGTTAGGTTCCGAAGTCCTGAAAAGTCCCGAAAGTTCCGAAGTCCTGAAGTCCCGAAAATACCAAATATTGCGGATTTTGGCCGTATTGAGATTTTAACGAATTTTGCACGAGTGAAAAAAATGGTTAAAATGTAGAAAACTATTAGTATTACGTCTTAAAAGTATAAAAATTAAAATATAATATTTAAGAATAAAATTGAAATGAAATCAATTATTTTGGTTGATAAATAAAATGTCAAGATCACTAAACTCTAGAGCATTTAAGGATTCATTTCCCAACAATGACCTTACCTTGGTAACGACAGAACTTGCAAGTGAAAAATTTCGGGACTACGACAGATCTCGAGACCTCTGCAATGATCCCGGGACCTGAGAAATCTCGTCTAGTTCCGGGATTACGGGACTGGACGCCCTAGTGGGTAGCGACGCTATTGTTTATATGACTTATCTATTACAAGCCCCCAGCTCCAAGGTTCTAATTCACGAACTGGTAAAAGTATCAATTGCGGAAATTTATTATTAAGAAAATAATAACTTTAACAGACTCACATAGGGCTTGAGAATAGCCGAGCGTATAGCAATGCTGTTGTTTACATGGCGTTGCTATGGTTCCTATATATTACAAGTCCCCAGTTCCCGGGTTTTAGCCCGAGAGCTGGTAAAAGTGTCAATTGGATTTTCAATTTATTATTAAAAAAAAAATAATGAATTGAAAATATGAATTGGTGCTAGGCCCAAATAACCTTAGCTGTTGGCGGTCTTTAAAACACAATTTAACAATTTTTTTAATAGATCCAAATAACCCTGGCTGTTGGTGACCTTAAAAAAATTCAAAAGTAGGATTGCTTTATGCATATTATTTTTTTCTCGTATTTTGAGTAGTAAAAGCAATTGTTTGTCTACGTTTTGTTAATAATAAATAATTTCATTGATAGTTAAAAATACGTTGGCACATCAAATCTTTTCACATGCAAATCTGTGTTTACTATCTTATCAATGTGTATATTTATTTATGTCGCTTTCCGCACAGATACCAGTACAGAAGACCGCTATGCCCCTCAAAAAATTATTTTTCCCCTTAGTCCCCACTCTGTTCAGTGGTTGTACGATTACTTGAACGACTTTTTACATTAGGTACTAAAAAAAGTCAAGAGGTGTCATGGGACACCCGACAGAGGCTATGCTTTTTACGCATTGTATATAAAACCGAATTTATCAAAGCTATAGACAATACAATTGGAAAGTTCTTATTTGACCGCCATTTTAAAATCTGACGCAATTTTATTTTTTGTGTTCTATAAAACTTAAATATAATTTTCAAAAAGATCGGATAATTTTTACAAAAGTACATATGTTCGCCATTTTGAAATCTGACGCCGTTTTATTTTTTTGTGTCCTATAAAACTCTTAAATATCAATTTTCAAAAAGATCGGATAATTTTTACAAAAGTACATATGGTCGCCATTTTGAAATCTGACGCCATTTTATTTTTTATTTCTGCCGCTACAAAGCATGCAAAATTAATTTTGTATAATGATTTAGATGCAGAATTTTTGTTCTAAAACTATTCGAAGATATTTTTCCTAAAATAATTAGGGAGGCAGGAAATCGCGAAAGTTTGATTTTACGGGTTAAATTCCTATCATGTGCAGCAGTCACGGTCACCACCCTGTATACTTCATTCATGGAAAAGTAGAAACATTCTCTGAAGATTCGCCACGAGTCGTTTTGCATTTTGGCCGTCATGTAACCAATAATAATGTCTGATAAGTGATAGTCTATAATGATGACTGATTACCAATAAACATATCGATCTAGCGTAGAAGCTGTAATAAAAACGATATTATTATCCGTAAACAAAACCAAATAGTGTTGAGAAAGATGCATTTTGAAGCGACTGACCTAGTTTACTACAACTGGGATTATCTATTTACCTATTTACTTGCCATACGTAATATTATTCTTTTTTATGTATGATGCCAGAACGCGACACTATCTAGTAGGCTAGGCGTTACGACGCTTGCGCAAGGCTCAATCGCGGTTGACAGTTGAACGTTGTACGTACTATCTCTCTCGATATACGAGCTCTCCTCATGTACATTTCGAATCACACACACGCGTGCTTTTGTTTTTATATACTTAATAAATTTTATCTCTTTTATTTTACTCTAATATTGTATACTTAAAGTGACCAAATCCTGAATATCAAAAAGCGGGACAAGATCTATAAAAGCCCGGCGCAGGCAACCGTTGGGTTCCACGCCCAAAAAAGTTTTAAACGCACTAGAAACCCCCAAAAACTTGCTAAAAACCCCCAAAAATTCGCTAGAAACCCCCAAAAACTCGCTAGAAACCCCCAAAAACTCGCTAGAAATCCCCAAAAATTCGCTAGAAATCCCCAAAAACTCGCTAGAAACCCCCAAAATCTCGCTAGAAACCCCCAAAAACTCGCTAGAAACCCCCAAAAACTCGCCAGAAACCCCCAAAAACTTGTTAGAAATCCCCAAAAACTCGCTATAAATCCCCAAATACTCGCTAGAAACCCCCAAAAACTCTCTAGAAATCCCCAAAAACTCGCTAGAAACTCCCAAAAACTCGCTAGAAACCCCCAAAAACTCGCTATAAACCCCCAAAAACTCGCTAGAAATCCCCAAAACCTCGCTAGAAACCCCCAAAAACTCGCTAATATTTTTATTTTAAATATTATTTATTTTTTAAGGTAGGTATCAATTATATAATATATTGATAAATAAAATACTTTGAGTGGGTAAAAATATCTAATGACAAAAAATAAACATTCTTAATGCATGTGATTTAATGAAAACGGGACAAAAGCGGGACGCTTGTTGAATCGGGACTCGTGGCTCAAAATCGGGACTGTCCCGTCTAAATCGGGACGGATGGTCACTTTATGTATACTATAGGAATTTTGCTTGTGTTTTTTTTGAATAGATAACTTTTCCGCATTATCTTAAAATTGATATAGTAGAAAAGTACGCCGTGCATAAGTTCGCCATCCGTCCGGATTTTCACGGACATGTCCGAACTTTCGGCCTTCCGTCCAGACTTTGTCCGGATTTTTGACAGATGGAAAATTTTTGAATGAATGTTTAATTTTCGCATTAAATTAGGTACTTAACAAGCCGTGAGGTGGGTCGTTTATTAGGACTAAAGTGCGACCCTTGAGGTCCACACGACGAACTTCCCAGTTTGATAAATATTTAATAATAATAATTAAATTAGATATTACACAGAAAAGTAATCATTTTAATCATCAAAACATCAATAATTAAAAAAAAAAAAAAAAAAAAAAAAACGGCTGAACCGATTTTTATAAAATTTATGTCGAATCAAAATGACGTTAACACGCCTCGATTGACACCCTTACGAAGTCGATATAATTTTTTGTTCGCGAGATATTGTGTAAAATCTACTTTTTTGGAGGTTATTTGGTTAAGAAAAAAGAACGGCTGAACCGATTTTAAAAAAATTCCTTTCAGATCATATATACGTTAATACGCGTCGATTGGCACCCCAACGTAGTCGATATCATTTTTCGTTCTCGAGATTTCGTCTTAGAAAGAAATTGACACATACATACGTACGTACGTACGTACGTACGTACGTACATACGTACACACACACACACACACACACAGAGACATCTTTCTAAAAGTAGTGTAAAAATAGTGTAGTGACCTTGAAACATAAAAATTTTTTTTCCTTTTTAATTTCGATTTTCGGACCCATTACAATAACTTCCAATGGGAAGTTAAAAATAAAACATAAGTATTAAATCAGTCTAAAATGCATGTCCGAACTTTTTTTTGAAATGTCCGGTTTTTTGTCAGGATTAAAGTCCGGTTGAGACGGAAAACAATTTTGATATCGTGCTCAAAGTTTTGCGAGAGTAGGTGTAAAAAAAAATTTTGGTCAGATAATTTGATGTCATAATACGTTTGCGGTCAAGACATCCCCGATATAAAAATGTATAATTTTAGTTTTCACAGATGTTTAACCAGTCAACTTCTATTGCATTGGACTTGAGAATAGCCGAGAGTGTAGCGACGCTGTTGTTTACATGGCGTTGCTATGGTTCCTCTATTACAAGTCCCCAGTTCCCGAGTTCTAGCCCGAGAGCTGGTAAAAGTGTCAATTGGATTTTCAATTTATTATTAAAAAAAAAAAAAATAATAATGAATTGAAAATATGAATTGGTGCTAGGCCCAAATAACCTTAGCTGTTGGTGGTCTTACAATTTTAATTTTTTTTTTCTATTCCATTGACACGCAATTTATATAACAAAGATTCACAAATTTATTTGGCCAACTACCCTCTATTCAGCAAAAAAATATACTCAACGCCCCCCATCCACTAGAACTCAGACCTATTTCTAACACATGGGACATGTCATGATCACAATACCCGATATTAATTTAAGGATCAATTAAATCTATGAAAAAAATAGGTAAAAAAACTTAAATTAAACGGTTTTATTTTAAATCATCAGCTGGAGCAAAAACTAGAAAATAATTAGGACACAAACCAAGGGGCACTTTGTGTCGCTGCGTCAGCGGAATAAGTAATAATCTGGGACTTTTAACAGACTAAAATAAAAACGTGGGGCGCATAAAAATACATATAACGATTGTATAATTATTAAATAAGAACGGCTTGTCTAGAAAAATGTGTTTCCAAGCCCACCAACAGAAATATTTCAAATGCGCCCCACGTTTTTTTTTTTAGTAAGTTTTTGATATATTTTTATTTTCTAGTTTTTAGTTTGATTTCTGGCCCGTATCATTATGCAAACTCCTCATCCTTTCAACTGTCCACCTCCTGATTCCATCATCAGACCCTCGTTTTCAAGTTGAAATCATCATAATATTGTATTGTCACGGAAACTCAATGTGTGTGCAAAGTTTCATAAGAATCGGTTAAGTAGAAGTACTTGAAAAAGCTGTCGCAAGATTTGAAACAAAGATAGTAACAAACAAACAAATATACGGGGTGAAGCTAAATAAAACCGTTTAAAAACAAATCTTCACGTAGTTTATACTGGCGTGACAAACTCTATAATAAGAATTTATAATAAAATACCCATAGAAATCAGAAACTTGCCACTGCATCAATTTAAAAAACAATTCAAAAAAATATTAATAAAGCAATGCAATCACAGCCTCAATGAGTGTTTTTGATATTATTTATTATATTTGTTGACGCTATTTATGCAGTACATATATCTGTCTAAATGAATAAAGTATGTATGTATGTATGTACCGCCCACCTGTGTCGCTACAGCGTCTCAACTGGGAGAGCTATCGCCCATTTCGAGAAACGCTGGTCTATAATGTATTTAGTATATTATGATATAAGTAATAGCTTACTTACTTAATGGTGTACAACGTTTCAGTCCAGGTGTGATAAAGTTCTACGGGACCCCCCACTATTTAGCATATTTGAACGAAATGGAACGAGACTGCAATTCATACGATGCGATTAGAATAAATTTCAACGTGGATCGGTTAAAGTGTAGGCTATTGAGAATTATTTCAGATGACATAATTCGCCCACGTGAAATACTGACTGCTGCTTTAACATACATAATATGTAAATGATTAGTAATTATTACACATGTATGGTGATTATTAATGTACAGATCATTGTCACGATCCAATGAATTTGACTCACTGATCCAGTTATTTTAAAAAGTGGCTGGTTTTGCGATTTTTACTATATTCGAACAAAAATACTGCCATTAGAATCAATATCTACTAATGCGATTTGAATTGCCGAGCGTCTATAATCTACAATCTCTATTGCTCAGTATATTGTCGAATGTTTGTCACGTTATCTTCCTCGTGGTTTGCTTTTATTTTGACAAATCAGTGAGCGTGACACAGTAGATCTAGTCAGCCAATCGCAAGCTGAATGTTATTTAAGTAATTTTAGGAAAAAGATCTTCAAATAAATGTTGTAGGGCTTAAAATTCTGCATCTAAATCAATAAACACGATTAATTTTGCATGCTTTGTAACGGCAGAAATTTGATATGAAAATGTCAAAATTAACTTAAAAAACAGATAGCGATAGCCATGGAACTTGAACAAAATGATGACGTTTTAGATGTCAGAATAATTTCTGATCATTTTGTTCAAGTTCCATGGCTATATCTCTATCTGTTTTTGAGGTTATTTTGACATTTTCATATCAAATTTCTGCCGTTACAAAGCATGCAAAATTAATTTTGTTTAATGATTCAGATGCAGACTTTTATGTTCCAAAACTTTTATTCGAAGATATTTTTCCTAAAATAATTAGGGAAGCAGGAAACCGCAAAAGTTTGATTTTACGGGTTAAATCCCTATTACCCCCAAAGCAAATCAGCACACGGTATACTTATTTACATTTTTTACGGACGCCCGCATTTGCTGGTAATGTGGGGCTCAACCCACAGCAATACCCAGTAAAAAAACCTCTTTTTCCGTCCAGCCGGCCTGGAACCGCTTGTGCAATACTTACATATTTAGCGCGAAAAAACATAACCCTCTCGCGCAGAGGGGTAAAAATCTATCTGAAAAATTCACAGATTTCGCAATCCTTGCAACCATCGAGGACATTGGAAATGATAACAGCATATATGAAACATAATTAACTGTTTATTATACACACAATATTTATCAATGCACTGTTTAGTTTTGTCAGGAATAACCCTATTATTCTTCTGTTATATATACGCGTTCACTTTTGCTTGATTACTTAACTTTTAAATGGATATTTCTACAGTATTTATTAACATTTGCTCAAAAATAACACCGCAGATCGTCGCAAATACCTCTCAATTAACTAGACATGATATAAAACACATTTCGAAAAAATTGCACTTGTTCAATTTTGCATGATTGCTCCTCACTTGATCGCGACACCGTTGTCTTTTGGCCTTGAACGAAAACTCGTAACTCTGCCCCCATATACGAACATAAACATTTCCAATGTTAATACGGAAAAAAATCGACGTTGTCCACTTAGCCTTGCAACCATAAATAATGTAAATGTGCATGAAATAAAATGACTTGAAATCGAGAGTGTGAATTAAACAGGCAATTGAATCGCCTACTGGCAACAGCGGGGTGCTCACCGATGCGTTGGAAATTTATGCAAACTAGCAAAGAGCTGCACACTGTTTTGTTTTTGCCAATTTATTGTTATCCTGAGATTTAATACGTTTTTGTATTTTAATTAATTTGAGAAAAAATATCTTTTGTACGCATTTATAATTTTTGCACTCGTTACTAATGCAAGTCACGACACCTGCTAACGACCGCCGTGATGAATATTTTTGTACACGAACAGGGAAATATTTCAGTAGTCATTGCTAAATCAAAGTGGTATATTTCATGAGACGATGAGTTGTCATGGAGGAATATCAAAATCTGGGAAGCAGTTGAAAAATAGTTATCAACACTTAAAGTTACGTGCAGTATTGAGCGGGGATTCTAGATGGTAGCGTAGATCATAGCAGGGCTTGCTTAAATTAATGCATTGTTATATATGCGAGCGTACACAACGAAGCAGTGAGTGTAGCAGGTATAAGCGCTGTTACAAGAGCTGATAGATACAAGAATGTATCTCACCATTCTTTCGGCGCGCTGACTACTACAATCAACGTGTGACAACTGTCAAATGGCCGTTACAAGTTTCGCAATGGATGTGACTAGTTTAATAAGTGAAATTTTGCCAGTTTTTATTTAATTTGTTTTGAGTTTTTTCTAAGACGTATTTAAAAGTGTTAGGTTCCATACGTAAATATTCAAAAAACCGGTTTGGGTAAAATTGTAGTTCTTGGTATAAATGATGAAATTCGCCATGTTTAGATCGTTTTCTATTAATAGGGTGGACATGATAGCTCCTACCCAAATTTGTATTTAAAAATACCACTTTGTAGCAGAAGAACACAAATATTCGTCTTCGCTATTTGACATTTCAAACGCGATTTAAGCTTGTATCAATGTTAGTATCAAAGCTTCATTGTGCAAACCTATAAACGCTTATAATTTCAGCCACCATCTACCATACATGCTACCATCTAGAATCCCAGCTGCGTACTACACGTACCTTAATACAATAAAGTTGAAAGGGGGTTTAATTTTATATCTGTAATCGCGTTTTCTTATACGGTTTTTAGGGTTCTGTTAATTTTCAAAGTATTTTTACATCCATTTTTTACAGTGTGGTTTTGAAAACAAAGTATTCATAGAAATCAACAAGTAAAACATCGCAACTACCACATAAACATCATAAACATCTGAAACTGAGAGAAATTATACATTACCATTGTTTTTAACGCTTTGTCTGCGGAGATCCGCATTTCAGATAGTCATTAATGAATCAGATCTATAATACACTTGTGTCTATTTAATGTGTGGCCTTGAACTTCTAAAATCGCACACGCACAGAAACTTTCGATTTCTTGTATAGTGGAATAATACAGGTTTTGCTATTTAAAAACTTTCGATTTCAATCGAACCAGTACATAGGTACGATATTTATTGAGAGAGGCTGTGTTGGACAGTTGTGCGGATTCTCTTCTTCGGCTGATGGCGATTGCACATGCTAGAAATATGCAGAGCAGGTCGGCCGACGAAAGTAAAATCGGATTCACGTTTTTACTGTTACTCCGTATTTGTAATCTGTGGGCACGAGGGAAAAGTGGCTTATGTAGAATTTTTGTATGCGTTCAATTATAGTTAATTGCAAATATTTAGATCACTTGAAAATTCTACAGAAATTGTTTCTTCTCGACGATCGTTTCGGACCAAAGTCCATCTTCAAGGAGTAGACATGTACTACTCCTTGAAGATGGACTTTGGTCCGAAACGATCGTCGAGAAGAAATAGAATTTTCAAGTGATCTAAATATTTGTTATTAATCATGTTCTACCAAGTGCCGAGTGAAAATTCAGTGCAAACTATATAGTTAATTGTATATCTAGCTGTGTAATGATTTATTTTACTGACGAGTAAATAACAATGTTAAAACAATCACATGAGTCAGATTTTTATATTTATCATGTCTGACAATTTCGAATTGTAGTCTTTTGAACGAAATAAAATAATAATAATAATTATCTTTACGCACGAGATACATATGGGTTTTTTGCCATTCCCACTAAAGATTAGTTGCTTTTCACTTTATATTCAGTATTTTCAAAATAATTTGTCAGTTCACTTGTGTCGCAATCTTTACTTGTATAGTAGACCGAGAGGCAGCTGTTAGTAGGTAATAGCGGGGGGATCAGGGCGAATAAACATAAATCACTATGGGAATGGTTTGCTTTCCCACACTAGTGTAGGAAAGATGCGTTCCCGCACACCACTCACTTCGAATTACTTATGTAACACTTTTTATCATGAAACAGGCAAAATCGCTATGAATTTGGAAATAAATAATTTTAAAAGACATGAAACCCAACTGGACAAAAATTACACTGACTAAAAACAAGTCGCAAAAACCTCCTCAACGCATCCTCTTCATATAAAAACAGTTATTATGGTAATAACTGTCCTACGTAGTACGTAATATTATGTAACTACATAATATGAAGCGGGTGTTGAGAAGGTTTCCCGCCTTGTTTTCTTCCATTTATTAGTATAATTTTTGCGCAGTTGGGGCTAATTATTATTATGAAATTAGTGAAACGAGGTGTAAAAGACGACCGAAGTGGGATTTATGAATAATATTATAAAATAATCAACTAAGGTTAGGAGTGCTTGTACACTGTGCGTCGTTCGAGGTTCAGAAGGCGAATAACTTGCCACTGGCTGTTTCAAGGTTTCTATGTTTCGGTAAACGGGCCGATCAATCACAATCTTCACAATTGCCGTTCGAATGTATCTACCGACTAATATACCATTATAACATTATTATAACACAGACCCCGCAGAGAAGAGGGATCCATTCCAAAGATTCTCTCCCGTGCTGTATTCTTTGTTTTATCGAGCTAGCCAGTATACCCTTCAAATCGTCGAAACAGTGTGGCGCAGCATAAGAAGTTTTTTTTTTTCAAAAAAAGATCACCAGCTCAGGTGGTGAATATATAAACACATGAATATAACAAAACGAAATTTAGTCGCAGTGATTTGTCAGGGGTCTAGAATGTTATTACGGTAGATATGATTGACTATACGAGTAAATTCGTTAACTTGTAAAAACGTAATATAGATCGCGTGTACAGCAGGTATATATTTTTATGTTGTCTGTGAGCAGTACTTCATACGTATCACAAGACACACTATAGCAGCAGCGCGTTCGGATCTGGGTCACACATTTGGGGGATCCTGTTGGGAGTTACGTAATATCGCGCGCATACACACACGTGTAGTGTAAGCGCCCGCATTCATAAACTTGCGCGCGCTGATATTGTACCGAATATTCTCTTGTTAAGCCCGGTATAGACGGGAACAACAATTTTACGATCCCAAATTTGTGACGCGTGTTGTGCCCACGCAGAACGGATTTCTTATCGAATTTGTTGAGATCAAATTTTTTAAGTGAATTAAATTATATTGCTACAAATTTATATATATTAATACGTGAACACCGTAAGTTCTGGTACACTTTTTTACTATTTATTATGAAATGAGAGGAATGAAACAGATATCATTCGGAAGGTACTGTGCCATAGATGTGCAGAAAGAAAATCGTGTGGGAATGTTGCCGTTAAGGTAGTTAAAAAGATACTGTCTTTCCTGTACGGGAGAATTTCGAATGAATTGTGAATTATAGACGCTCGGCAACAGAAGTCATTAGCGTCTTGGAGAATTTCGGCTATAGGCGATACTATAGTTGTAATAAATGGACAACGTTCAGAACATGTATAAAGTTTATTGGTTAATAAGTTTTTACTTACTTGACTTTGGGAATGATTTAAAAGAAGACTAGCTACCTATTCTATGGTAGCACCGGAATCTGTCGAAAACTCCATTCCGAAATAATTTATTATTACTCTACACTATTTCAGGCTGGACTATGTTTTATTTGTTGGTCCTTCGGGCCAGATTTAGGACATCCGTGTAACAATTTATCAATTATTACATTTAAAATTACTATTATATCAAGCATTATAAAATCGTGAAATCCACAAGTGATTCTTCAAGAAATGCATCAACCTGAACGGAGTAAAAACCAGAACCAACCGTTTTACACTTAACCAACAATCAATAGCTATTCTATGGTACCGCCGGAATCTGTCAAAAACTTCATTCCGAAATGATTTATTATTACTCTACGTCTACACTATTTCAGGCTGGACTATATTTTATTTATTGGTTTAAGTTAGCTGGTCCTTCGAGCCGGATTTAGAACATCCGTGTAACAATTTATCAATTATTACATTTAAAATTACTATTATATCAAGCATTATAAAATCGTGAAATCCACAAGTGATTCTTCAAGAAATGCATCAACCTGAACGGAGTATAAAAACCAGAACCAAGCGTTTAACCAACAATCACCCTAGCTATTTTGAGTAATATCTGAGGAAATAATAAACATTGGCTATGAAATTTGATTGTTCTTTTGCGATGTGTTTTTTAAAGAATTTTTTTTTATATGGACAAGATCAAAAATTTTTAGATTATATTTAGTATATTTGTTGCATACACAAGGCTGACCATTGTCTCAAATATGGTGCCAGTTCTTTATACGGCTGTCATTAATTTCACAATTATTAGAACAATGCTCCGCTGCTGATGTCATTTTGTCCACGACTTAACCTATTTTCAACCAGTGATCTCGAAATTATTATTTTTTGTTAAGACCATCAACTACCAGGGCTATCTGGGCCTAGTATCAGTTCACATTTTCAGTCATCGAATTATTTAAAAAAAATATCGATCAATTATTTTTCGAGCAAGATCAATTTGCTTTTCTTATGGAGAAAATATATGTGTGGTCACAATTTAAAGTCATTGTCAAATCAGATTGTCTGACAATCTGAGTGTTCCGATGCACCGCGTTTTGTCATACACACTGTATAAGATAACGTAAACATTATGGATTTGGCCAACACACAATAATATATTTTGTACATGTGTGTTTGCACAGTAAGTTAGTGTTCGTACGGTATTTGTTCATTATGGTATTATTTCGCTGTAATTCAACATGTATTACCCAATGAGAAAACTAAACACCGAAGTGAAATCTTTTAATAGAGAAATAATAGGCGTCTGTTTATGTTGTTTATGTTTAAACGTAGGTTCATAGACATAAGAACAGTATCTATGGGTAGATACTTACTGTTCGAGAAATGGTTCTTGGCCGGAGACGAAAGTTAAAAGGAGCCCTGCACTTCAAGTTCCCGTTAAAAACCTTTAGAGGCGTTGTCGTCGTTACAAATGTAATATTATTTTTAACCGACTTCAAAAAAAGGAGGTGGTTCTCAATTCGGTTTAATTTTTTTTTATGTTTGTTACCTCAGAACTCCGTCATTTAAAAGCCGATTTGGAAATTTTTTTTTTTTTGAATGGATATACTTTCAGATTGGTCCCATAGAAATGTCATCAAAATCGGTTCAGTAGTTCGGCTGATTTTAATAAAAGTGAGTAACGGCGTGTGATTGCTTTAAGGTAAATGTCACTTTTTGACACTAAAAAGTAAAAAATAAAAAACTTTTTAACAAAAAAAAACCTCCTTCAAAAAGCCACTAAAAAGAGGAAATGAAATGTTTAATACCAAGAATATCATCTATAGAATCTTACTGATCACATAAATTGACTGTACTTTCAATATAAAAGCTGCTGTGTTGTGAGAAAGATTGGTGTAAATTACATATGGTGGCGCCATCTTTTGAAACGGGTGAAGTGCAGGCCGCTTTTAAGGATATAGGTGTAACTTGACTGGATGCTATAAAATACAGAGGCGGAGGGTTTTACAAATTATAATTTAATAATGAAAGTGTTACTTGTCTTTCAGTGAGCCACGTCTTCCACACAACTCATTTGGTCTGCTATAAAAAGTACGCGGTAGGGTCAAACTCTGTGTGTGAGACAAAGAATTACTGCAAAATTTAAGATGCGAATAGTTGTAATAGGGGTACGAATTTTCTTTCGAGCTGCCATGAACCATTTCTCGTACTGTTACCTATAATATAAATGTTGCCGTGCTTGCGAAGAACGCATTATCTACACATTTTGTCAACGTACGCAAATCTTCCTTTTTTAGTAGACTTACAGAAAGGGGGAGGTTCTCAATTCGACCGGCGTCTATGTGTATTTTAGGTACGCTTTTTGGTAAGAGAAAACTTTCACGTTTTGATTGTGCAAAAATAATGAAAACTGTCTGTTATTCGCCCACTTTTGCAGGTCAGTGGGCAAATTGCGTTCCGAAAAGTTGTGAATTAATTAATTTCATTCAGTTAAATGTGTCTGTAAGATTTCATTTGTTATTTACAATAAGATTAGAATCCATTTCATTAATTATCCATCTGATGTAACCTCTGACCTCCATCTAACATTTGAAATGTTGCGCGATCCATCTCTGGCTTTGGAGTTTTTGCAATGAAGCGCTCTTCTTAGATGAGTCAAACAAGATGTGCGTGGAAAGCATTTTTTTGATTATCTGTCAGAAATGTAATTGATTTTGCGGAAGACGATTTCACAAATAACTTTTTCAAGTTTTTAATATAAAAATTACAACGAAATGACATCATGTTGTTGGTATAGTATATATAGTCAATTCGAAATTTGTTATACGAATCCACAGAGATAAGAGGTTATGGAGACGCTACAAACATTAAAAAGTCAAGTCAGTCGCCATAGTTATTCAATTCATTCATTTTATATGTTACAAGAAGAAGAAGTAATAATCTCATATCCATCCCCAGTTTGGCCGCCATGCTTGTTGTTCCCTTGTGACGTTAGACCACTGGCTTCAACTTTGTAATTCTAATTCTAATTCCTAATGTACTGTTTTTACGTGTATACAGGGTGTCCCAAAATTGCTGGGACACAGAGCTACCACGTGTAGTAGAGGTTAAAATAAGTCGATTGGACCCAATTTATTTATATACCAAAATGTACCGTTTGCCCGTGAGAAGAGTTCAAAGTTTACATAAAAAAAAACACATTTTTGTACGCTGTTCAGAAATGAGTGAAACAAATTGAATGAAACTTGACAAAAGTGCATTTTAGAGGATTACCCTCCTTTTGATAATCAAAGAAACCCAAAAGAAATTGTATAAGGGTTAAAACCGCCCTCACCCCCGGACATTTTTTTCAGAACTTTCTTAGAGGTGGTAATACGGTTCTCAAATTTTTTTAGCGAGAAGACTGATTAATTATCTTCATTTTGTTACTCTTGTAAAAATTTCGTATTCCGCATAGTTCCGAAGGAAAAAAATGTTTTCTTAAATAATGCTAACATATATTCCTAGTATAAGTTTAATAAAATTGTAATACAAAATTTTATGTAAACTTGGAACTCTTCTCACGGACAAACGGTACATTTTGGTATATAAATAAATTGGATCCAATCGACTTATTTTGACCTCTACTACACGTGGTAGCTCTGTGTCCCAGCAATTTTGAGACACTCTGTATATTATTAATAACAAAAAAATTAATTTTCGCGAAACAAGTGAACGGCTAAAAAAAAATCAATCCTGCTAATAATTATGATTTAAACATCTCTTTCAGAAGGTCGATAAAAAAAGATCGCACAAAGAGAAATAAAAATGTCGGAATTTAGAAATCTGCGTCTATTTTTACATTTTTTAAAGTTGTAATCTAATGAAATGGTTTCGAAATAGAATTATTGGCATATAAATGCGGAATTCGTGAGACTTAATAATAAAATATCACCGAAATATATATTTTTATCATACTGATGCATCTGTGGGAACAGCATGTTTGGTAATTTCGGTACTTTATGCGTAAATATTTCTATATTATAGTGCGGCATAATAGTATAATTGTGCGGCAAAAGATGTGAGTCGACACAGTTTAAGGTGATCTGCTACCCCAGATCACCCTAAACGCGTCATGTACCCGACGAAATTTATATTATTAGTTCAAAGTTCAAATTTTAATATGTTGTTACGGCGACTGTTTTAAGCATGTATTTCAGTTTGCAGAACAAAATATCGATATTAACCCCCTGCAAGGGGGTTATTACCGACATTTTGTTCTGCAAATTGAAATAAATGCTTAACTTTGAATCTTGCATTTAAAAATGTTTGTCTTGCCGGAAACGCTACGTTCCCGCACCGTGTCTGACCGGATAATATAAATCGAGCTTTATTCGTTCAAACTACTTAACTTTAAATCAAAGTGTGTATGAGCTGCATGAGTTTTTTTTCAATTTTTTTTTTTAATTTTAATTCACGTTTTTTTTATTGTCCTAACATTACCCAAAAGATTTTCTGAACGTGCCGTGGATCGTTTCAATTTGTAAACGCAGTAAGCCGACCGCCTTTCACTTTCATATAGCATTAGCCAATTCTGGTGTGCCTTTACTGTTGTTTTACATAAACATCGTTGCTTTGATCTTTGTTCATAGTTCATATTATTACTATTATCATTAGGTTAACTATAACCCTAGAAATGTCAAGTGTTTTAACGCGCACCGTCCTGGATATTGTCTAATAACTAATTGAAACACGACCCTACTCTGTAAACATATTATGCTCACATATTCGAAGGACTGTACAAAAATCTCGTGGACAACACTACTAACATTTTTTTACTGTATTTAAATATAATGAAAAATTCGACTGATGACCAGTCCTATACTTCCCACCTAGTAAATTTTTGCAAAAAATAAACACTCTTTTTTTTTATTCTTTGACTAGGCCCAAATAACCTTAGCTGTTGGTGGTCTTTAAAACACAATTTAATTTTTATTCTTTGAAAAAAGCATGGCCCTCTTTTTTGTTTGGTTACCTTGATTTCCGTACAATTTTCTTTTTTTAGTAAAATATTTTTTTTTCTCGAAAACTACATTTTAGAGAAAAAAAATATTTACATTTTTTTCATATTATAACATCTAGAATTCATTTATATTTTTTTTACCTATGTTAATACGTGACATTGAGAACGTTTTTTTGAATATCTCAGGATCCACTGAACCGATTTGACTCAAAATCTAATCAGATCTAAGTTAAAGGCTGATAAACACAATATAACAATCGGTATGTTGTTCCGTTTTTACGATATCGAAGGCGAAAAATTGACCACACACACACACACTACAGACATCAGTCAGAAAATGATCTTGAACGATTGCTAGGGTCTCAAAACGTGAAGATCTGTTAAAATCTCGAAATATTTTTTTCGGACTAAATCCATTACCTACTTCCCTACCATAGTAGAGGTGGGAAGTAAAAATATCAATTAATCGTCATCAGGCTCCTTCAATTTTTTGTTGTCAGTATTTTAAATACGGCTCAACAGATTATAGAGAAGTATCAATTATTTACAATAATTGCGAACTTTTTTGCATACCTGGCAGACCTCTCTCCAAATGAGTAAATGCCAGTTATCCAAAAAGAATTGCAAAACAGACGATGATAATCGCAAATAATTGATAACACTTCTCCGCATAGTCTGTGTAAATTACTTGCTATGGTTCCTCTATTACAAGTCCCCAGTTCCCGGGTTCTAGCCTGAGAGCTGGTAAAAGTGTCAATTGGATTTTCAATTTATTATTAAAAAAAAAATAATGTATTGAAAATATGAATTGGTGCTAGGCCCAAATAACCTTAGCTGTTGGTGGTCTTTAAAACACAATTTTTTTTTCAAAAGGTACTGTAAATGTAGGACAGACAGACGGCGTAGGCTTAGTAATAGGGTTCCAGAATATTTTATCAATAGATAAGAGCATTGCGAATTGCGATCCGAAACTCTGTATAAACACGCTTGGAAAAAAGAATTAGATTTCAATATTTTACCTAAATAACTACCGGACACTTGCTAATTATATTTTTTCAAAATACGACCACAAAAAACTCCACTAAATAGTTGTGTCGAATAAATCGTACATACTGTATAAATATAATACAGATATATAAAATTCAGTGTAGTTACATATTATAATGTCGTTATTACCTTCTACCGGACATAACAGTAACTAATTATATTTTTCGCAATACGGCCACATAAAAGCGTCACTAAATTAAATTATGCAGATTAAATCGTACACACTGTATGAATATATACATATATATATAAAATTCTATTTAGTTGCATGTCGTGGAATGCAGGCATGGAACTATTGTAATGCAAGAATGCATTAGATGATTTAGTTTAAATTACAATAATATTTACAGCATCATGAATGATGACAATTACAAACCCCCGTCTGTATATGTTTATGTGCACCTTTTTTCCATTATACAGGGTGGACCAAGTTATAGTAGCAATAATTCACCATTCGATGGTCCATCGAAAAATAAGTAGACATGCATAATTTTATTTTTTTTCCAAAACGCTTCCTAAGGGAGATACAGCCCTTCAAAGTCCAGTTTTAAAAATCAATAATGACAAGTGTCATAAATTATCTCAAAACCAAGTATCACCTACTTTGTTGGTTATTTTCATAAGTTATTTATTTGTTGTTTTTAATTTAATTAATGAATTATTTATTTAAATTCGTCAAACAGTAAAAAGTTTACAATAATGTTGTACAAGATTCCAGACCTATTATTTTCATAGGTGGCTATTTTAGAAGTGTTCTAAACTTTCAACTAATTATCTCGTAAACGAAGCCTCAAATCGAAATTTTGCAAGAGTGACTCTTTTTTTCTAAATTGAACAGGGAATTCGAAAAAATTGTTATTCTTTAAAAATATCCAGAGGCGCAGAAAATAGGGCGGGAAAAGTGAAACAACCCCCCTGTATCTACGCCACTTGACAATTTTGACAAAAGTTACTTACGTCAAGTAATGAGTATCTATTGCATAAATACTTGTACCAAATTTGGTCAAAAACGTATTAATGACCTGAGAGTTAGGACAAAAAAAAGAATTTTAAAACTGAACTTTGAAGGGGTGTATCTCCCTTATAGGAAGCGTTTTGGAAAAAAATAAAATTATACATGTCGACTTATTTTTCGATGGACCATCGAATGGTGAATTATTGCTACTATAACCTGGTCCACCCTGTATATGAATAAGCAATTGATTTATTTATAGTGTTGTGCGATGTGTAACATTTTTAAATGTCACTTGAATATGCCGAGTATTGTTGCTGAAGCATTATTAATATTGTCCCAGATGCAGTCGAGATAATAAGCGTGAACGTTTTTTCCTGCTGTCCGGTGATAATTTTTCAGATTTACTTAATTCGCTTTTTATGGTTTCACACATGTTTTAAGTATGTGTGCGGTCACAAGACAGTGTCGTATATGTCGAATTTTTCGATCATTTTTAACCGACTTCAAAAAAAGGAGGCGGTTCTCAATTCGGTTGTATTTTTTTTTTATGTTTGTTACCTCATAACTCAGTCATTTATTAACCGATTTTGAAATTTTTTTTTTATTTGAAAGGATATACTTTCAGATTGGTTTCATAGAAATTTCATCAAAATCGGTTCAGTAGTTCGGCTGATTTTAATAAAAGTGAGTAACGACGTGTGATTCTTTAAGGTAAATGTCACTTTTTGACATATCAGACAGCGTAAGAAAGTCGGTTTAATAAAAGTGAGTAACGGCGTGTGATTCTTGTAAGGTAAATGTCACTTTTTGACACTAAAAAGTAAAAAATAAAAAACTGTTTAACAAAAAAAAAACCTCCTTCAAAAAACCACTAAAAAGAGTAAAATAATGAAATTTGGAGGTCTGTGCCAATTTAATAAAATATGAAGTTGGTTAAAAAGAAGATATTAATCACTATACTATACTTTTTAACCGACTTCATTTTATTAAATTGGCACAGACCTCAAAATTTCATTATTTTCCTCTTTTTAGTGGGTTTTTGAAGGAGGTTTTTTTTTGTTAAAAAGTTTTTTTAACTTCCCATTGGAAGTTGCTGTATTGGGTCCGATTTTGATACTTCCCGTCTTCTGCTATCAGTCTAGGGTCCAAACCGTATCTGTGGGAAAATCGGAGTATATGGAATTTTTCTTCTGGAATGTTTTCAAGGGTGGTGATGGATTATTTCTAGCTGCATCGCGTCAACATTTCAGTCGACGCTCGTAATTTTTTCAGAAACAATTGACAAAGAATGTTTTTTAAACAACATTATTTTGTTGACCGAGTTTTGTAATAACAGTTAATGTCCTAAAGCAGGGGTCGGCAGCCTGCGGCTCTTGTGATGTCAAGATGCGGCTCTCCAGTTCCATACGCAAATATTAATAATTATATTATTTTATTTTCAAAACTCATAAAAAATACTGCAAAAAAACTTTAAACAGGATAAAAACACTCAACAGAGAACAGTGAGAATAGGTGGAGTAGAGAGTATACGGACAGCTGACATTTTTTAAATGTGGCAACACTGTTCTGTTTGTTTAGTTATTGGTGCACTGTGTCGTCAACGGTCCTAATGCTAATCAAATACCATAATATTGAAATAAAAATGCTAGTGGCTCTTTAAAAACTGGGAAATTTTTTTATTTTTTTTAGTAAAATATTTTTTTTCTCGAAAACTATACATTTTAGAGAAAAAAATATTTACATTTTTTTCATATTATAACATCTAAAATTCATTTATATTTTTTTTTACCTATGTTAATACGTGACATTGAGGACGTTTTTTTGAATATCTCAGGATCCACTGAACCGATTTGACTCAAAATCTAATCAGATCTAAGTTAAAGGCTGATAAACACAATAGAACAATCGGCATGGCCGTATATTGTTCCGTTTTTACGATTTAGAAGGCGAAAAATTGACCACATACGCACACACATACAGACATCAGTCAGAAAATGATCTTAAACGATTGCTAGGGTCTCAAAACGTGAAGATCTGTTAAAATCTCGAAATATTTTTTTCGGACTAAATCCATTACTTCCCTACCATAGTAGAGGTGAGAAGTAACAATTGACAAAAAATGTTTTTTAAACAACATTTGTTGACCGAGTTTTGTAATAACAGTTAATGTCCTAAAGTGAATCGTTTTCATAAAAAAACAGAAAAAAACTCAAGAATTTAATACCTACTTATATTTAAAATGTTAAGATTATAGTGTAGTTACTTAGCAAAATATGTATTCATTTAGTTGTAGGGATTCTGACATTTACGTCTGAACGCAGTAATAGAGCTACATGGTTTGAAATGCTGTATTTAATGTTTAGCATTAATAGCACATTGATGTTCATATTTTAAATTTTATTGATACTGGAAAAAAATCGTGATACGGGAATAATTCGAACGGAGACATGTTTACTTTCAATGTGGTGAATGATGTAAATAATTCTTTGTCGAGCGTCTATAATTTCCAGTCATTCATTCGTCTACTTTAGGTTATATTGTAAATATCAGTTTGATTGTATAGGCGATGAGATGACGTTTGTTACTTATTTAGTGCCCTAATGACAGAAGGTACATAAGGTACTATGTGCACACAAGTGTTTTCACTTATTATATTGCCGACACTCATTATAGGGCACAAGTGTCAGCAGCCCGACCTGCCTACGTTCAGATACGTGCTTTGTTAACACACCTCGTGCATGCTAAACAATACGCTAGGCCCGCTCAATAAATACTCCGCGAAAGGAGTCTCCAGTCGATTTTCATTGACTACCAATTGACAAAGTCAAGAATATGTAACAACATCCACGCTCTGCTTCAAATATGCCACAATAAAACGCTCTGCTACCAATAATAATAATACAACATCCACGCTCTGCTTTAATATGCAACAATAAAACTCTCTGCTACCAATTTCAATAATTTGTAACAGTAACTACGCTCTACTACCAATTTAAATAATATAATATAATAATAATACAACATCCACGCTCTGCTTTAATATATGCAACAATAAAACACTCTGCTACCAATTTAAATAATATAATATATAATAATAATAATACAACATCCACGCTCTGCTTTAATATGCAACAATAAAACACTCTGCTACCAATTTCAATAATTTGTAATAGTAACTACGCTCTGCTACCAATTTATAGAATATAATGATACAACATTCACGCTCTGCTTTAATATGCCACAATAAAACGCTCTGATACCAATTTCAGTAATTTGTAAGGGTAACTATACGCTCTGCTACCGATTTCTGTAATTTATAACAGTAACAATAAGCTCTGCTACCAATTTAAATAATATGTAACAATAACTAGGCTGTATATCAATCTGGTATATCAATTCGGTTGGGATGCACAGTTAACTGCGGAATCATCGCCGCTTCTTAAAATTAGTCACAGTAAATACGCTCTGCTACCAATTTCAGTAATTTGTAACAGTAACAATGCGCTCTGCTACCAATTTAAATAATATGTAACAATAATTACGCTGAACATCGATCTGGTATATCCATTCGGTTGGGATGCACAGTTAATTGCGAAATCCTCGCCGCTTCCTAAAAATGTAGTCACAGTAAATACGCTCTGCTACCAATTTCAGTAATTTGTAACAGTAATAATACGCTCTGCTACCAATTTAAATAATAAGTAACAATAACTATGTTTTACAGTCTACATCAATCTGGTATATCCGTTTAGTTGAGTTACGCAGTTCTTCGTACTCCTCGCCGCTACGTAAAATTGTAGTCGCAGTAACTACGCTCTGCTACCAATTCAAATATTATAGGTAAGCTCTGCACTAATCTGGCAACCATTCAGATGGGTTTCAGTTTAAAGTCCGGAGTCTTTGCCGCTTTTATAGTACAAACGTGAAACAGCTACAGTAACTACTCGATTGAATTGGTTTGGTTTTTTTATGATCGAATCGTTTGTTTTTAACGACTCTAGTAGACATTACGATGTAATAACGACACACGGCATACTTTTGTATCGATAGATATGGTGTTAGAGCATCGCAGCGCGCGAAGTGCATGTCTCTAAATATCAAACAACTTAAGCATTTACGCAAACGTCACAAAACATTATCTTTATAATACGTATTTTATAGTTTATATCTAATCGTCTATTGGAGATCTAACAAGACACACATTCTCTTGCGTTCGAGCCTTTGAACTGACATTTCTAAAAAAAAGTTTTTTTCATATATTTTTTGTCTTGACAGATTGAAACAATAGAGTTACTGACAGTATTATTTTGCGTTCAAGCCTTTACACTGATATTTGTAAAAATAACCCAGTTACTTTAGACATAATAACGACCAAACTCGAGAAATAACTCCCAATTATCTCTAAAATTATTAATTTCCAGAATTATTATATACTAGACTGCCCGCGGTGAGAGATGAAGCCAGGCACGTCATCAATAATATGCTAGTGAACACCTGCTTGCCCGCAAACAGTGCCGTGTACACAAAACTGCACATTGGGTTTTATGACGTTAGGTACAACTTTGGCAAACTGCGATTGGATCTCCAAAACAGCCAATAGCAAGCTAGAAGGCGGGCGCAATGCATTCACGTTACTATGACGCGGTGGCTTCATCTTTGGCCGCGCGAGGTCTACCTACCTCAATTTAAAAAAAGAATGATGCATGCTGCATTTTTCACATGTTTATGCAGCCAACAAACAAAATAGGTACCTACCACCTCTACTTAGATAATATATCAGAAAATAAAATTATAATAAATGTGTATTCATATTTTTAAAACGAAAATATAAAATTATTCATACGTTTTACATAAAATATTCATCAAAAGAATTTAAAACAGCTTATTAGTTACAAGATATTTCCATGAATTTACAAACGAAATTTCGAGATTTTAATTTTCTTTCCGTAATTAATAAATGGCCTCTTTAATCGTGGAAAACATGATTTTGACGTCTGGGATGATTATATTAAATTTAATTTCGACCGTATCTGCATTTTTTTTAAATTTATAATTTATAAATAGCACCAATAAACAATTTAAAAAAACGGATATGAAAAATTGATCTTTTTTAGCTCCGCGGTTTAGTAAAGAAAACAGGGTTAAATGTTCGCAAAATAAAAAATAAACTATTTGACATGTTTTTTAGTTTTACGATTAAAAAATTTAGATCGGAGTTATAGAATAACTTCTACGAATCAAAATCGCGTTTAAACTTTAAACCCTGTATACTTATTATTAGAGGCATGTTCAATAGATGAAGATAACATTAACTAGGGCTTGAGAATGGCCGAGAGTGTAGCAATGCTGTTGTTTACACGGCGTTGCTATGGTTCCTCTAGTACAAGTCCCCAGTTCCCGGGTTCTAGCCCGAGAGCTGGTAAAAGTGTCAATTGGATTTTCAATTTATTATTAAAAAAAAATAATGAATTGAAAATATAAATTGGTGCTAGGCCCAAATAACCTTAGCTGTTGGTGATCTTTAAAACACACACACACAAGATAACATTAAATTGGCACTGATATAAAAGAATAATTAATAATAATCACATTACAGAATTAATAATATTTTTGATTAACAAACAGGTTAAACAAATAATAAATATCGTAGTTTTTTTAATAATAAACAGCGTACTTGGCCTGCCTCAACCAGAAGTATTTTTATGCTGTTGATAAGAGACTGACATGTGCATAAAAATGCATTTTATGCGAAATAATTAAAGTTCGCGAATGGTGCAATTATTTTACAATCCAGTGGCGGCACCGGTTTCAAAACACAGTACACATTTATATTGTGTAGATTCAGCGACGATAGAGGAGTTTGACGTTGTAGGCGTGGCCTAATCGCGAAACTATATTTTGCTATGCGTACTTTTATTTTCTCCCACCAGACGGCACAACGTCAAATCTGTATAAGCTGATTTGACGTAAAGCACACTTTGCTATACTTTTATTTTCTGCTCCTAGATGGCAGTGTCACCAGTCAAAATCCCGATAGTGGCAGATCGTTTGTTGAACGGCTGAAAGCTGAAAGATATTGAAATAGAGAATTGACGTTTCAGCAATGTGCTGAAAATGTGCGCTATTGTGTGAATAAGATAACATATAATGGCTGCGAACGCTACTGACGGTTTGAAAAAAAAAATTTTTTTTCATTGAAAAAAAAATTTTTTTTTCATCGTTAAAATCAAACATTGGTCCTTCGAGTCGGACATTCAAAAGTTAAAATTCAAACAGACAAGTCACCTTATTTGGATTGGCTCGTTTTATTAAGCTACAAGATTCTGGCGTGTGTATACTCACGCCTTCATTGAAAAAGTCTGCAAATCAGAGTAGGGCATTATAATAAAAAAAATTTTTTTTGCTTATTGCGGATCTGTCAAAAGCTGTCAGTTTTATCTCACTGATAAGAATGCTATAAAAATAAGTCTGTAATATCATGTTGCATTTTGTTTATGACGAAAAGATTTTTTTTTTCGAAAATAATTTAAAGTAATACCTAAAAAAATATTAACAAATGTTAATATTTTAAATTGTGTTTTCTTTCTTTTTTTAATTTAAGTTCATATTAAATAGCTGGGAAAGTAATTTTATTTTTTTACATTAGTAGTCTAGACGAATTCGACACAAAAGGGGGATTTAGTCCTTTAAAAAGAAAAAAACTAATTTGGCGTTTACTAGTGGCGTCCTTAGCGCAAGGAGTATGAGGTTAAAGTAGGAAGGTATACGAACTTCCTGGTACAAGCCAGATTATTTCTTTTTTAAAAGCTTTTGATGTCTATTTTGCGCCCTAGAAGCTATACAACCATCGTTTTCCAGATCCCGAATTTCATTCTGAACTGTTTCTCCATTGTTCCTCTATAATTAGAACTGTCATAAACTAGCGGAGGCCATACAAGACAGGTTCACTCTGATACAAAACATTTTCATACAAAATGTATATCAATTTCCTCTTTTGTAGCGATCATAATATTATCTAGACGATTTCACAGCTTTTAAATACGTCTTCATTTTCTTTTAAGAATTTGTATTCAGACGCTAATGACCTCAGTTGCCGAGCGTCTATAATTTACAATTCAAGAATTTCTAGAGTTATTTTATAGAAAATCTAAAGTTCACTATCTCTAGTCTCTATCTCTAAATAATATAAAACAAAGTCGCTGTCTGCCTGTCTGTTTCTCCGCTTACTTCTTCTAAACCACGCAACGGATTTTAAAACGGTTTTCACTAATAGAAAGAGCGATAAACGAGGAAGGTTTGTGTATATAATTTGTAAATATTTTGTATAAAATTGCTGAACTATGACGGTGTTTTGTAAAAAAAAAACTGTTTTCGTACGCTTAATCTAAATTTCATACCACCCGAGCGTAGCCAGGGTGGGCCGCTAGTATATTGTTACGGACAAGAATTCTGAAAAGCGTGTCTGCTTACTAAACAACTGGAGCCTGCACGAACGTTCTAGAAAACGCGAGAACGCGCTAGGTTTGAGCCACGCAGCCTATATAAATCAGTGAACAGTGAGTCCCGCGACTGTCAGTCAGTGTAGATTATACTTTGACAGTGTTGAACAGCGAATAAAGTGCGAAATAAATCTGATATCAATACAGTGATATAAATAGTTCCGTGATATAAATACACCTGATAAAATAAATATTAGTGTAGTTAATTGTATATAATTAAGTGTTAATTACTGTTTAGTTATTGTTTACTAGTGTTGATTGTTAGAACTGACTTTTCGTTGTTGTATTTATTATTGTTGTGTTTTTAATTATTGTAAATAAATATTTATTCCGCCAACTCAGAAAACAGTTTTGTAACAATATACATTTAATAATGAAATTGAATATATTATACATTTAATGATGAAAATACTGACAGGGCAAAATATAGGACGCGATCTGAATACAGGTTCAAATACAGGTAAAATCTTTTAAATCCAAGACGTATGGCAGTCCTATCTTCCTTGGCTCTCTTAAATTCGCTGTGGCATTGAATTGACGCACATTTTATTTTCAACAAAATCACGTTAAATATATTATTGTAAAAGACGCATCAATTGTTAAATTCAATGGTTACACTTATCTTGTGATCATTAAATAAATGAGGGTACACTTATCGAATGGAAACGACAAAAAATTATATTGTACTATAAAATAACATCACACATGGAATACACAGTAATTGGTAGCCCTTATAATTCAATGTACCTAGAAAATAAACTAGAACATTGATAATAAATCCGGGTATAGCTAATTTTAATCTGAAGCCGTATTGTCAATTTTGTCGACATATAATTTCTTTGATTTATGTAACTATTTTACCAACTATTTTCCTAAGTAAATTTTCATGCAGACCACCAAAAATAATTCATTTTTAACCGACTTCGAAAAAATGAGGATGTTCTCAGTTCGACTGTATTTTTTTTACCCGACTGCGAAGCAAGGGAGTGGTAATGTGTTTAACAGTCTATGTATGTATGATCCTTTGAAGCACTACACAGACCAAACGCCTGGGCCGATTTTTATGATTCACACGTCAATCGATTCCCCTTAGTCCGGCGAGTGTCACTACAGACATGACGTTAGTGAAAATTCAATATGGCGACTACAGGACGCAATATTGTGAAAATGAAAAAAATGAAAGTCAACAAACTATGTCAAGTGGGATATCGTTGAATAGGTATTTAAAAATCATTTTTAGTTTTCCCTCAACATTTTTCGATTCGACAGACCGTTTAGGATCTATATCGATTTATTTTTAACTAAAAACATTTGATATAAAAAATTTATTTTAAAAAACAAAAAACCCGACTGCGTAAAAATCGAACTTAAAAGATGGAAACAAGATCAAATGATAACATGCAGTCGGAGGCACAGTAGTAACAAATTGAACAGAAATACCTCCGACTGCATGTTATCATTTGATCTTATTTCCATCTTTTAAGTTCGATTTTTACGCAGTCGGGTTTTTTGTTTTTTAAAATAATTTTTTTATTTTGTATGTATGTATGTTACGCGATTTCTCCTGCATTTGTGAACCGATTTTGATGGTTATTGTTTTATTTAATAGGGTATACCTTCGGATTGGTCCCATATAAATTTTACTTAAATTGCTTTAGTAGTTCAACTGATTTTAATAAAAATGTGAGTAACGGGATGTTACACTGTTAAGGTAAATGTCAAATATCAGGACAGAAGTCGGTTAATAACGTGCAAACTACGTATTGTAAAGCCATTAAAAAGTAAATAAAAATTAAAAAACTTTTTAACAAAAAAAAACCTTCACAAGAGGAAAATATTAAAATTTTGAGGCCTGCGCTAATTTATAAAATATGAAGTCGGTTAAGAAGTATAGTATAGTGATTAATATATTCTTTTTAACCGCCTTCATATTTTATTATGCATGTAAATCAGCTATTTCATATTGAATATCCATAATGGCAAAAAATATTTTTTCAGATCGGTTGAGTCTGTGATTATCGAGTTTTGAGGTTACATAGATACTTCTTTTATGTTTATCAAGATAGATAAAGTGAAGTTTGACAACCCTGCTATGACATTATTACTCATATTATTATGATTGTGTTATAATATTATTATGCATTGTAAATCGTGGGAAAGAGCATTTTATTGTTTTATGTATCAGCGGCTCGGAACAATATAACATATTCTGAATTCACTGTTTTGTAAAAGTCGTTCTTTGGAAATTTTACGTATAAAGTAAAAAGTCTACATGTTCGTTCACTAATTGTTCACCGAAAACCTACTCCCTGTATAAACTCCGCATGTATACTATATATAGTGTATCCGACAAAATTGTCCGTGAGCGAAAAGTAAAATCTTATAAAATCAAATGTTCGTAAAATATAATAAATAAAATAATTGTAAGTATTTTATTTTTAAAATTTTTATCCAATACCTATCTACCTATATATTTTCATATATTGAACTAGCGGCCCCGTCCGGCTTCGCCCGGGTGCTAAGAAAGCCCGGGTGCATACACTACTCGCTCGCTTCGCTTGAATATTATAATTACGAACAAATTTGAGTATCATAAAAAAGTTATAATGAGTCAACCTTAAAAGATAGACATATGCTTTCGCGGACTTTTTTTAGAACTTTTAAAGGGGAACAATTCCGTCATACATGATTTTTGCGTAACTTTAACCGTTTACGCAGCGAAAGCTCTCAAAAGGAATAATTTTTCCCGTTTTTGCAACATTGATGCTCCGCTCCTATTGGTCGTAGCGTGATAATATATAGCAAAAAAAAAATTTTTCAAATCGGACTGGTAATTCCTGAGATTAGCGCGTTCAACCAAACAAACAAACTCTTCAGCTTTATAATATTAATATAGATTTAACAGATAATATGATGAAAAACATCAAATCGAAGGAAACCAATTCAATTTTAATTTTGTTATTATCATTTTTTGTTGTCGAACGTGGCTCAACACTACTTGATGCAATTTATACAAATTATATAGAGAAGTATCGATTATTATCGTCGTCTGCCTTGCAAATTTTTCTTTTGCATACCTGGAAGACCGCTTTCCAAATGAATAAATGTTCAATATGAGGTATGCCAGGTATGCAAACAATTTGCAAGGCAGACGATGATAATAATTTATAAATAATTGATACTATTCTATAATCGGTATAAATTTCAACTAGTGTTGACAACAATAAATTATTTAAAAAAATTGAATTGGTCTCCCACCGATTTGATAGTTTTCATTGCAATCTAATAATACAATTTTAGTAGTATAGTAGACTTTTGTATGGTCAGAGGTGGGATTCGGATTATTATGAAATATTATCGGAATGTTAGAAGATATTTAGATTACGTAATTTTATATGGGTGAAAAGACCACATTTTGGATACCGTTCTTAATTTAGGGTAAGATTTGTACAGAAACTCTGAATTAGTACAGCGGTAAGATTATTTGCGTTTGAAATAAACAAACATACTTCATTCCAGAATAAATAATACTGTGTAATAATGTAGGTAAATCGTTATTCAAAACCGATGTAATAATAATATAATACAATATTTGTGTGATTGCATGTCTGGTGTATTACGAGAGATTGAGTTAGTGTATAATACACAAAACACGCTAAGTCGGTAACGCTACGACGCATAACCAGCCTCACTGGTTGCGCTTGGTTGGTTAGCTGAGCACAAATCACACAGCTAAAAACACTGATGCTTTAGTGTACAACCGACGTTTTGTTTGCTTCAGCCGATGATGAATTGCCTTTCTGTGTACAGTACATGTTTGCAAAATAAATCGAACTGTGCCTTTTTAGCTAATAAGTTGAAAAACACTAATCACACAGCTAAAAACACTGATACTGTAATAAACCGATGCTTTGTTTGCTTCAACGATGATTGTTTTTCTGTGTGCGTTTAGAAAATAAATCGGGCTGTGCCTTTTTAGCCAATAAGTTAAAAAAACACACGCCGATGATGAATAACTTCCCGGTATAAAATACCTGTTTACAAAATGATTTAAGCTATGCCTACTTTAGCTAATGAGTCAAAAAGTATAAATCACACAACTAAAAACTTTGATACCTCGGTTTGTTTATTTTAGCCGATATGATGAATATTTCTCTGTATACCATACATGTCTATAAAATAATTAAACTGTACCTAATCATTTAAAAAGCACACATTACACAACTAAAAACACAAATACTAGCAATGCCTGTATGCTTTAGCCGATTCTGTGTAAAAGTACACATCATCAAAATTAAATTAAGCTCTACATCTTTAGCTATCAAGTTGAAAACCCAAATTACACAGTAACAATGATGCCGTTCCGATGTTTCAGCCGATGATGAATTTAAAATACATGTTTAAAAATTGATTCAGCTGTATGTTAAATTAATTTATGAGCATGAATCACACAGCTAAAAACACCGGTACTGTATTGATGTTTTGTTTGTTGGTGAATAAATCTGTACATAATGTTTGATAATTAATTAGGTTGTACGTTTACCTAATTAGTTGATACGCACGCTTCACGCAACTAAAAACAGGCTTGACTTGCAATAGGATGTACTTTTCGTTTACTTCAACAGAATGTGATTCAAAATTTTATTTTGCTAATCAGATTTATATAGCACTCATCACACAACTAAAAATAACCAGTTGCTGCACTTTCAGGCTATGACGAATATTACTTCTTTATAATTCTTACAAATGTAGAAATGGACTGGGCTGCTCCGTAATGAGCATTTCACGTTTGTTGAGTACGTATTACACAGCTAAAAACATTTCTATTGGTTAATGTTACACGTACTTATCTTAATAACGCTACTTTGCTTCGAATTATTTATCTGTAGAGACAAGAATAAGTTTGAATTTTAAAAAGATATTATTGTAGCAAACCCCAAGATGTTACGCCGCTGACTACAGTAGAAGCGGCGATAATAAAAGGTCACAGTGGTGAGGCGTGGAATGATATCGAAGATACGAGTAACCGCCGGAATATTCTGGAAAGCGCGCGAGCGTGCTGGGCCAAGCTTCTCGAACTATATAAGCGAAGTACGATGGAGTCAGGCAGTCAGTTGTGAATCAGTGTCGAGTGAATTGCGAACATAAATACAGTATATAAATAGTTATTGTTCAGTGTTATTGAAGTGCTTCACTTTGTTTAAGAATTACTATTGTGTTATAGTCGTTGCGTTTATTGTTATTGAATTGTCAATAATTGTTGTAAATAAAAATATTTATTCCGGCCACGTAGAAAACAGTTTTGTTACATTACTTTGGTTGCTCATATTTTTAAGCCCGTTTGAGTTAGCTAAGCAGACAAAAAGTTTCCCTGGCTGCTACTTTATGTAAAATTATTTATTTATTCGTTTTAGTATAACAAATGTTTCGAAGTAACGATTTAAATATCCAGGAATACATCGGCAATTGATTATCAAAGCCGGTATTACACAACTAAGAACATACTGAAGGAGTTTTGTCATATCTATATCATAAAACGGATCACACCACAAACTGTCACAGGACTCTTCTTTATGGACTGGTATATTAAGAGGTGACAACGCTAGCGCTGTATTGACTTGACATCGTTTGAAACCGGCTTCAAGTTCCGTGAAGTGGGACGAGGTCGCTCGAATAACAATATTGTAATATCCGATGTTGTGTGTGCGCGCGCGCTTGTGTATAAAACGCACACATCCATAACTTAACGTGTGTGTGTATGTGTGTGACGTGTATATATATATATATGAAATAATATGGGACCTACGACTACACTTTGTGGTACTTCAATCTCTGTCGAGAGCTGATCGTTGAAAAGCACGGCAACACTGTATTTACCTGCTTCATAAAGGTACATAATATTTTAATAATAATGTACTGTCTTACTGACGACCATTGTGTACTATAATAAACGAAGTTGGTTTTGATATAATTGCACCACTCTCATAGGTGTTAATTGCGAGACGTCGTACGGAGTGGGACCTGCGATCGTGCCCTTCGCGGCTGTTTGAGCGATCCGATGACATCCGATAACCCCATTTTAAACTTCAAAAATTATCGTAATCCTTTAATCCGACATTATCGGGTTTACGGGATGCCAGTCGGTTAGAATTTTTAGGGATTGATTGCGATGCAGAGGCGTCACACGGAGCGGGACCTGCGATCGCGACTTTTGACTGTTTGAGCGATTTGATGAGACTGCAGTGCATGGCATTTTACCTACATTTTAAACTTCAAAAAAATCATATTCCTTTAATCTGACATTTTGCGGAAGGAGTAGAATTTTTAGGCGTGAATTGCGATGCATGGAGACGTCACACAAAATAGGACCTGCGATCGCGACCTTCGGTACGCTGTGCGATCCGATACTCCCAATTTTGAACTTCAAAAATTATCGTCATCCTTTAATCCGATGTTATCGGGGCTACGGGATGCCAGTGGATTAGAATTTTTAGGAGGGAATTGCGATGCATGGAAACGTCACACAAAGTGGGACCTGCGATTGCGACCTTCGGTACGCTGTGCGATCCAATAACCCAATTTTAAACTTCAAAAATTATCGTCATCTTTTAATCCGATGTTATCGGGGTTACGGGATGCCAGTGGATTAGAATTTTTAGGAGTGAATTGCGATTCATGGAGACGTCACACAAAGTGGGACCTGCGATCGCGACCTTCGGTACGCTGTGCGATCCGATAACCCAATTATGAACTTCAAAAATTATCGTCATCCTTTACTCCGATGTTATCGGGGTAACGGGATGCCAGTGGATTAGAATTTTTAGGAATGAATTGCAATGCAGAAACGTCACACAAAGTGGGTCCCACGATCGCACCCTTCGGCACTCTCTACTTGCATGCGGCATTTTTCGCATATTTTGTTATGCAGAACGAAAATATAAGTCAATTTGAACAAAACTCTAAAATCGGAGAGACATTGAACGATCTGTTGAAGCGCTGCGCAGTAATTTATTTAAATACTTATATGAATTATGAATATATATTTTAAAAGAAAATTGTGTATTGTTAAAAAAATATTCGATACTTCTGATTCTAAAGAGTTTTGCAGTTCAGTTTTATGCAAATTGACATCACAATTGCTCTCGACACAGAGCTTGCTCTAGTGAGAGGGAGTATCCTTTTTATATATATTTTGTAAATAAATAAGTTGTGCAATATTAGGAAAATAAATAAATAAATAAATAAATTTGAGTCCCAATAGACTGAATAGAGCAACGTCGCCAAATATCAAAGACGCTTATGTTGTCGAGCGTCTGTAATTTACAATATTTGTCTCCTAACCCCTATTTAATATATTTAAATTTAATTACGATATCAGCTCATACCAAAGGCAATCGCTTGTAATTTTATCTATTTATTTAAAGCCATTGTCAGTGTTATCTGGTCCCAGTACCTACTTATTCCGCATTTTAACGCATCACCTTTGTCTGATCTATTCGTTTCATAAATTATTTATCTAACTATTCGTAAATGTACGTGTAAAATAGGGTGTACTAAAATCACTGATTCATAAAAAGTAAATTAATCACTCAGGTGTTTCACTAGAATCCATGTGCATTGTAAATACGCTTAGCTCTGAAAAAATCTTACACGCTCATGTGAACTTCGTAGACATGCGCAGTGAGCAAAAAAAACACCCTCCGTAACATGTATTGTTTGTCTAAAATCTAAACACTGAGGTTAAAGCTATAGAGGGAGTATAAGCATTTAAAAGTGAAGCCAGTCGCCATTGTAATTAGGCCCTGATTTTATATGTAAGAAGAAGAAGAACAGAACAATATTCCCAATCAATCCCGTGTTTTGCCGCCATGTTTGTTGGGCCCTGTGACGTCAAACCTGGCTTCAATTTTGTATAAGCAGTCGTATGCGTCCTCTATAGATTTTACCTCAGTGAATCTAAACAAAGATATTATGGCGGAACTAACTGGAAAATAGATAGACAAAATAGGCATATACTCTTTTTTTAATGATGTGAAAATACATTTTAACGAACTGTGTTTGTACAATATAAAGTTATCATAATATTTGTTAGAACTAGCAGATTTGAAATGGCAGATTAATTACGTTAATAATTTTTATATAAAAAATATTGGAATTAATAAAATTAGGTACTCAAAATTTATAACACATTCTGTCACAAATCACAATTCAATAATTGTAATATATTCGTCAGAATTCTCACACGATCTGAGTTTAAAAAAACGGAACGTTTTCGACATAATATGTGCCCAAAGTAAATTGTATTTATTCGAGCACTTGACGAAGAAACACGCTGAAACGCTTGTCATTTGTCTTTTTTTTCACTTCCCAACTATATTCTTTGATTGCCGAACTTCTATATGTAAACGCAATCTCAAACTGCATGACCGATTAATCTTTTGAGCGTTTCTAACCTCAATCGCTATCGTATTGTCACCGATCAGCTGTTCGCTAAGACCGCCGCCATTATGTCGTTCTTCTTTTATTCTGTAAATGTTTTTATCGTCTGAAAAACATCTACACGCTACAGAATAGAAGAACAACAATCAAAATGGCGGCGGTCTGCGTAAACAGCTGATCAGTGCCAAATACGATAGCGATTGAGGTTAGGAACACTCAAAAGCAATGATTTCATTGAATCCAGAAAGATATTCGTGATCACTAATCACTGACAACAAACCACAATATTTAACCATTATCGGTTCAACGATCAATACACATTATTAATAAATGATCGTGCATTATTTGCATTATTCATTTTATTGTATTACTGCGACGACTTTTTACACGTGCTGCGATGGAAAATCCGAGACAAATCGGTAAAAGTAATTATTGAAACCGTTTGCATCGTATTTATGAGCGTTGATTTAAAAAAAAAATGTTTACTGCTAATTTAATTAAATGCGAATAAATTAATATTGTTTACATTTCAATTTCAATTTTTTTTTTTTTTTTTCCTATCTATTTCTATCTATTTGGTTTTTAATTACAATTTGACAGGTTTGACGATTTTTAAGAACAGCGAATTGAATTTTTTATGTAATTATCCCATACTGTTAACTTTGTAGATCGCGAATCGAGTTTTTATTGCCAGCCCTCTACCTAGTAAGGGAAGTATTGAAATTATTATTATTAATTGGGACGCTTTTTTTTCTGTAAAATAAGAAACAATGTATACAATTTCCGAGCTATGTGTAAGTATTTCTAAATCTAGCATAATAGCGATATTATAATATAATATAAAATGCGTTCGTCACGGATTAGTGCCTTCTAATAACATAAATTCGTTAATTCTTATAATACGAAATCAGTTTCACAATTATAATTCACCCGCAGCAGTAGAGGTGCTCGATTCTTGATGCCCGATATCGTCAAGGCGCGTTAGACGCGAACGCTGGATCAGCATGCGCGTTCGCTTTTTCAATACTTCTTTATATAGTGTAGCAAACCCCAAGATGTTAAGCCCACTGCCTCCAAAAGAAACCACGAGAAAGAAAGGTCACAGTAGTAAAGCGTGGAATGGTATCGAAGATACTGAACAACGAGTACCTGCCGCAATGTTCTAGAGAACGCGAGAACGTGCTAGGCTGGGCTGCGCGACCTGTATAAGCGAAGTACGAGTGAGTCAGAGGCAGTCAACGGTCGAATGGTGCGTCGTGTCATCAGTCAGTACAAGGAAATAAATATTGATCAGTCAACGGGAATCAGTCAGTGTAGAATGTACTGTGACAGTGTTGAACAGCGAAATAAATCTGATATAAGTACAGTGACAGATAAATTACAAATAAATAATCCTTGTATATATAGTTATTTGTTAAGTGTTATTTAAGTGGCTCGTTTAGTTCAATAATTACCGTTTAAGTTTTTTTATTGTCAGAATTGACTTTTCTTTGTTGCGTTTATTGTTATTGTATTTTTAATTATTGTAAATAAATATTTATTCCGCCAACTCAGAAAACAGTTTGTAACAATAGTCTAATGTTATAGCTGCACAACCCCTTTGTAAAGATTAATTATTCTAAACACATATTGTAAGCGAGTTTGAACTCCCCGTACCCCCGCGTCTACCTCTCATGGGAATAAGTGGGGTGCGCGCGTCATCGTTTAACGCTTTGCGCAAACCTTTCCGGAGTCGCATAAGAAGTATTCACTTCAGTAATCTACGGTATGGATAACCAGATGGCAGTTACTTAAGTAAGCGAAAACTGTGTTAATGCCACAACACTTGCTGGTGAAATAGGCCATGGCGCTCGAGTAATTAAACGTTTAATCTAATACCGAATAGAGTTCTGAAACTATGTGAAATTTTCTCGTCGTTCGATTCTGAACTATACGCTGTCTAAATTGAGAGTGCATTCTTGTCCAGTGTTAACCCTGGAAAATTCAAGGATTTTTGTTATAGGTATACAGGATGATCCGTAACATTATGTTTATCATATGCCCATCTCCATGCTCTCTACACTTGTCGCTGTTTCTATTAGACCAGTTATAGTTCAACAACGGACCAGTCAATTGTTGTATATAGATATTTAATATGACTCATGTTTACACAATCCCTTGCTAACAATAAAACTAATTTTTGTCTATTTCACACACACAACTTTTTATATACTTGCTTTATTATAAAAATATGACTAGTTGAAACAGAATTGTTTACGCAAATGAGAAATTTATATTTTCGTAAAATTTTCAGTTGAGGCCGCATTTTAATTAAATATATATGCAACCTCTCCCGGGTGCTATGAATGTACGATTTGTTAATACATTACCCACTCGCTTCGCTCGTTCTCTCCCGGGTGATGCAATGAATTTATGATTTACTAGCGGTACCCGTCCGGCTTCGTCCTGGTGATGACGATGTGAGCAGAAATGAAAATACACTGTTGTATTTATAACTATCAAGCACCTGTCAAACGTCAAGAAGCATGTTTTAGTGTTTTTGTTCCTTAATATAAGTATAATAGCCACTTTCAGTATAGTGGGTCAACCCTATTCAATAAATGTGAGCATGTTTTGAACAAAAAAATATCTGTAATTTTACGTTTCACGTCGCATTAGCTATGGATATACATATTAACAAAAAATCAATAAATCGGTTCAGCGTAATTTCTCCGCTATTTCAATTCTTTTTTTCTCGCGTTTGGACAATAAAATTAGAAATGCTTTGTCTTATTTTATTCAGTTACGGAATTGGGTTTATGAATGATTTTTTTTTTTACTTAAATGGAAAGACCACATACAAGTTTAATAGCAAAACTGTTTTTATTTAATTTTTTTGCTTACTAATTAAAAAGTTATATATATTTAAATAAAAATTAATTTTTAAACTCGGTTCCGATGACGCGCCGAAAGAATCCGAACGCGTGTGACGTAATTATATGTTATCTATGGTTTTTGTATCCATGGTTACCAAGTTACAAATTTATTATTTTTGATAGATGTGTAAATATACACAAATACCAACAAATGCACACAAATTTTAACATAACGACGTCATAAACATTCTTGGCGCGTTTTGAAGTCACGTGATATTTTTTAAATTTTTATACACTAATTAATTTTTAGTAATTTATCTATGGCTTTAAAAAAAATTTTCTTTTCGTTTTTCAATATTATTTATGTTAAATTATTAGAAAAAATTAAAAAGTTAATAAAATTTTTTAAATTTAAATACCTATTATTATGAGAGTATATAATTAACATATTTTTCTTTCTGTTTCAGGTAAGCAGTCATTATTTATAAGTAGTAAGAATTTTGGAGGTGGGTAAGTTGACGATAAAAATATTTATTTTTAAATATCTTCAGTATCTACGGGGAGACTCAGTAAGGTCCTAAAATAATTAGGTATAATCTTTATAGATTTAATTTTAAAATATTTGTATTAAACTTTGTTAGGTTATAACAGTCGAGAATTTAGTCATTATAAAAATTAACACTTCGCATAAAACATTTAATTTCAGCCACAAACTACTCAAATTGTGGCGAATCCCGCGCGGGACGTGATTTGCTCGCGCCGATTGTGTCGCAGCTAGATGTATGGATGTGTTCAAACTGACGCGAATAATCGCGTAAATTGTACACCCCTATATATAGTCAAGTTCCAAAATTTAAGATAGCGAGTCATGAATAGGTCGTAACAAGGCTAATGGAGCGGATGAGCAATGAAACAATGTAAGCATACGCGTCCAATGCATAAAAACTGTTCCGCTCATATAAATAGTGAAATATAAGTGCAAGCCTCACTATCTTAAATTTTGAAACTTGACTACAATCTTGTCATTTCGCGTCCCGTGCGAGATTCGCCTGAGTTTAAGTAGTCCCTTATTTTGCGATCTAAGAACCCAAATAGTAGTACTACTACCCAAGAGTTGACGGCGTTGCGACTTGCGATTGTTTCTGAGTCAAGGTCACCAATGAATCTCTTGATGATCTTATCTACGAACGCACAGTACCTACTGTAGTACATATTAAGTGTACAGAAACAGATTATTGTAAAATAAATGTATTTTAAATGTGTACCTTACTGGTTCTGTTTCAAGCCAGTTTGAAACTGTTGAAAGTAACATTAGAACATGCCAGGGCTGGACGATGTTTAAAATGATTGAAGTGAAATACTTCTTATGCGACTCCGGACGAGTTTGCGCAAAGCGTTTTAAACGACGACGCGCGCGCCCCCCCCCCCACTGCTTTCCGTGAGATGTAGTTGCGGGACACGGGGAGTTCTGACCGCCGTGCTAGTATCGAGCGAATAGTGCAACACAAGGCCACGCATGATCAATGTTCGCTCTCTTTCGCTTTTCTACGTTATTCAACTAATTTGGTGTATAAAATGTATTTCACTTCAGAGCCGCGTGTGTAACGACACACACAGTATTTCTAAATAGACGCTGGATAGCGGTGTCCCTAAGCAACGCGTATATACGATTTTTTGGTACGAAATGCTACTAATCTGGTATAAAAAAATTCGACTGATGACCAGTCTTATACTTCCCACCTAGTAAATATTTGCAAAAAATAAACACTCTTTTTTTATTCTTTGAAAAAAAGCATGGCACTCTTTTTTGTTTAGTGACTGATGGCTAGCTTAATATAGCAAAAATCATGGTTACCTTGATTTACGTACAATTTTTATTTTTTTTTTTGTAAAATATTTTTTTCTCTCGAAAACTATACATTTTAGAGAAAAAAAATATTTACATTTTTTTCATATTATAACATCTAGAATTCATTTATATTTTTTTTTACCTATGTTAATACGTGACATTGAGAACGTTTTTTTTTAATATCTCAGGATCTACTGAACCGATTTGACTCAAAATCTAATCAGATCTAAGTTAAAGGCCGTATGTTGTTCCGTTTTTACGATATCGAAGGCGAAAAATTCACCATACACACACACAGAGAGACATCAGTCAGAAAATGATCTTAAACGATTGCTAGGGTCTCAAAACGTGAAGATCTGTTAAAATCTCGAAATATTTTTTTCGGACTAAATCCATTACTTCCCTACCATAGTATAGAGGTGGGAAGTAAAAATAGTAATGGATTCTGTTTGTCTTTTTTGCCATCTCATTTCCGGTATGCGGTAGATAAGATGTCGTTGCTTAAAATTTGTGGCTAGATCGTGCTTTTAAATAACTAAAAAATATATTATTTAAAGGTATTAAAAAATTACGGAAAATTCGCCATATGCCATTTTGCCTTACTGCCACCGAAAATAATCCCAGCCCTAATTTGCACACACACACATACACACAGCTGATTAGGAAACGCCACATTTACGAAACGTTTCTGTTTACAAACCGCTACGATCACATTCTGATCGCACTTGACTGTTAAAAGATACTGTGACTAAACGGTGAGAATGTGCCTCAGTTTCATATTTTTCAAAATGTCTAACGAAATAAAAAAAAATTTTATGTACACTAGATGTGGAAATATTAACATATGTTGTATTTATTTTATTTTCTTTTTTTTTAATGCACTGTTTTATTGTGAAACTATTTGAAGAAATTTTTTTTATAGAAGATGTTAAAAGTTTTCTGTGTTTATTTTCAATTAAAGAAAATTTTAACGTGCTTATTTACATTACAAGTTTGTTATTTCAGTGATTGGGCCAATGATTTAGCGTCTTGGTGACATCATTGCGTCGATAAATGTCAAGCCATTGGTCTATTTTTTTTGCACACTGACGATAGGATCGTCCCACGTACTAAAATTTGATAACAGTGCATTTCCTCTTAACTGCAAACAAGAACTAAAGAAATATTTTTTAACGCTGAGCATAAACTCAAAACTGCCATATGATGACGTAGAAAGACATGCGGATGCGTCACACTTCTCTATCTATATAGAAAGAGATGTATAAAAATATTAGTAAAAGAAACTTTTTAGAGACAAGCTTTTTATTTAAATGCACTAAAAAGGAAAAATAATTTTTAATAATATAGGTTCATAATATGTCGTGAACTCTATGATAGTTTATTAGTTACGACCCACACTTTTATAATACTGAACTTAAATTATTAAAAATTATTTTTTCCTTTTTAGTGCATTTAAATAAAAGCTTGTCTCTAAAAAGTTTTTTTTTACTAATGTTTATTTTGTTCATTTTAGTCTTTCAAAATTTTACCTCCTTTTGACACCCGAAGGGGTTGAATTTCGAAAAATCCTTTCTTAGTGGATGCTTACGTCCGAAAAGGAACCAACTGTCCAAATTTCAAGTTTCCTAGCTTCAGCGATTTGACCTAGGCGTTGAATAGTCAAAAAACCCTATTCCCTCGTTTGACCCCGTTAGTGATTGAATTTATTTCTAAAAACGATTTATTCATGTATTGTCATCGGGAATACATATGTGTACAAAATTTCAAATCGATCGGATACATGGAAGTCGTTAAAAATTGACTTGCAAGTTTTGACCTAAACAAGCAAACACACAAACCCACAAATACACAAACTAACTAACATACATTGCAAGTTAAATAAAATCTTGTAAAAATTATCTCCATCGTGGTTCGCTTTCTTAATTTGACAGATTTTAAACAGTAGATCTGGTCAGCCAATCACAGGCTGAATGCAATCCTACGTCATTTATGTAGCAACATAATTCTATGTTTAAAATTCACTTGAAAATTAACACACTTTTGAGGTTTGTTTATTATAGTAAAAGTTTCCGAAAAATTCTCAAAAAAAAATTGTCTAGGGGAATCACCTTAATACAATAAAACTATTAAACGTGTAAAATATGTTAACAAAACCGCGCCTAGCCGATGGGCGGTTATCTGCAGTGCCGTGATTTCTGATAATTGGATCCATTGTTGTAAGAATGCTCTGTGACCTTTAAATATATCCGTCTTTATGTGTTTCCACGGACGTTCTTTGTTGAAACAAAAGTGTTCTTTTTGTTTTTTTTTTGAATAATTTGCGTTAATTAATAGTAGATTTATATCTAGTGGCGCAATGAGGTATACTACTGACGAGTAGTGACAGCGATTTAGCGAGTTTTAACAGTTACACGAGTGATAATATCATTACGCACGAGATATATTATGCGGTATTTTTTGCCATACCCGCTATAAAATAGCTGCTTTTCACTAAACTATTAGAATGATATCACTATCATTATTTATCATTTAAACTTGAAGGCATGGTGTGTTTGTTATTCATCTATTTCTTCGCATCGCTTCCGTAGACACCTGGTTCGCCAAATAGTGTCTATTTTTTAACCGACTTCAAAAAAAGGAGGTTTCTCAATTCGACCGTATATATTTTTTTTGTTTTATGTATGTAACTTCGTCGTTTATGAACCGATTTTGAAATTTTTTTTTATTTGAAAGGATATACTTTCAGATTGGTCCCATACAAATTTCATCAAAATCGGTTCAGTAGTTCGGCTGATTTTAATAAAAGTAAGTAGCGGCGTGTGATTCTTTAAGGTGAATGTTACTTTTTGACACTAAAAAGTAAAAAATAAAAAACTTTTTAACAAAAAAAAAACCTCCTTCAAAAAGGCACTGAAAAGAGGAAAATAATGAAATGTTGAGGTCTGTGGCAATTAAAATATGAAGTCGGTTAAAAAGTATAGTATAGTGATTAATATCTTCTTTTTAACTAACTTCATATTTTAATTGGCACAGACCTCAAAATTTCATTATTTTCCTCTTTTTAGTGCCTTTTTGAAGGAGGTTTTTTTTTTTGTTATTCGCACTACTGGTTACGTATTACTTTTGTGTGCAGAGACTAAAAAAATAAAATAAGTTGGTTTAAAAAATAAAAACTATCCATGACCTACCTGAATGGTTGGGCTAGGTATAGGTAATATCAAGAAATGTTTGAAAAAGCCTGAATAATACGATATTTATGTTATCGTTGTTTTTTTTTTTATTGCTAATGATTAATAAGCAGAAACAACAAATCTGTGACCACAAAACAAAATGGCTTCTGGCGATTTTTTGAAATTAATTTTGTTAGTGTATATTTTTAGATAAAAATTTTTCACAAATTGTAAGTAATTTTTTTCAATGTCTTTTTAGTAATAGACGCATCGATCACCAATTACACTAATGCCGGGTTTATCATACATTTTAACACGCTGTTTTGTTAATCGCTATAAAAAAAAAATAAAAAATGGTGGAACCTTTGGTGTAAGGATACGAAATGTTACAATCACCACAAAACACCAAACCATAACAAACACTCTCGACGTACGTTTCGCCAACCAAGTTGGCATCATCAGGAGATGATTAAAACTAAAGACTAAACACAAATTACTGCCTATTTATAGGCTACCTAATTTTAATTACCTGAAAACTAAACTAATTTACTAAATCAAAAAGCAGGCTACCTGGAATTGGGCCTTTGTCACTGTTCATAATGTTATTTTTACACTTATGAATCTCTAGACTCTCTACGGCGTCTAGTTGTCTAATATTAATGACGTTCCTAATTAATTTTAAATTACTATTGTCTATTTTATGGTCATTTTCAAATGCATGTTGGGCAACACTAGATTTATCAAACCTGCCATATTTTAGATGAGCCATATGCTCTTTAAATCTTACTGAAATTGATCTTCTCGTTTGGCCAACATACTTTTTATTACAATTTTGACAACTAATTTCGTAAATCCCGGACTTTTCTTTTTCTTCTACTTTTTCTTTAGGGTTCCCTAATTTTTCTTTCAAACTATTACTTGAAGAGTATACAATATTTAATCCTACTTCTTTAAAAATCTTTTTTAACCCTCTGGTGAAGCGCGATTCAAATGTAATCGATACATATCTAGACATTTCTGTTTCATTACGAAAAGTCGATGAATTTTCCAAAGCATTCTTAAAACTACGTTTTCTAATCATTTTATCTATTAAATCTACATTATAACCATTACACAAAGCTATGTCCTTAATTAAAGTTTTTTCTTTCTCAAACCTTTCCTTGTTGAGAGGGAAGCTGAGTAACCGGTGTATTAAAAAGTTGAAACTTGCCATTTTATGTTGAGGGCAATGATGTGAGTCTTTAGGGATATATCTTAGTGTATTGTTGTTAATCGCTGTTAAATTTTTACAGATATATACGAAGTAACCATATAGAAATAACACCGATAATTCTTTGCTTTTGTGACAAGAAAAAGCGTAGACCTTGTCACTTATACTTATAAGCATTAACATTAAAAATTTAAGTCGCACAAACGGTGAACCCCCTCGAAATCGAGTGTAGTTTTCAAAATTTCGCTCGACAAACAATTGCTATCTACGCACACATGCTACTTTTTGTATCAGTTCAGTCGCTTGTAGATCGTCAGATGCGACTATACCAACAGTGTAAGTTCCGCACGCTATTACTTGCTGAAATCGGTATCGCAAACGCGCGATGGCAAAAAACACATATGACACTAAGTCGCAGGTTCGCGCGACACCATGCAATGGATTCTGATGATGCTGCACCCTTTACGTGCAGGCACAAAAACTAAATCGTCACCACACTGTAAAAAATGGATGTAAAAATACTTTGAAAGTTAAGTAGAATTCGCTCGATTTTCTAAGTGATTTTACATTATTATTTATTTTTACACAGAAAACTTCATAAAAACTTGGACTTTTATTGTAAAGTTAAACACTTTGTGATTTTTACTTAAAGTAAATTAAAATTACATAATTTGTGTAATATTCCAATAAAGTGTGTAAAAATTACAAAATATATGTATAGTTACATATATAAAATGGATGAATACAAAAAAAATTAATGTAAAATTAGTAACCACGCATGCGCATTGTGTTTTTATGGAATCTACGCGATGTCCAGGCGATACCTGTTTGCGACGCCATTGTCTCTTTGTGTGTCTATTACCAGATTAAATGCACCATCGATAATCTATGTAATCGGCCTTCTCATTTCTTACAGTGCAAGATTATTTCACTGGAAAACTCGACGTAGACCGTTTTGCCTTGCGACCGGAGAAATTAACATATCAGTTGAGTCAGAGAGACAAATTGGCATGCAATGAAACCGAGGCCGACGAATGAAAAAGCTTTGTTTTCTTCTACTTAGTTTGCAATTTAAATGCACTCATTTATTAGTGAATTGAAATTAGCGTTGGTTACAGTTGTTTTGTTTTGTTCGTTTGAATTGCTGCACGCCTGCCGCAACCTCATCTGTCTATCGGTGGTCGCCATTGCCAACTGAGGTAAAAGGTTATGGAAATGGAAAAAAAATTCGACTGATGACCAGTCCTATACTTCCCACCTAGTAAATATTTGCAAAAAATAAACACTCTTTTTTTATTCATTGAAAAAAGCATGGCCTTCTTTTTTGTTTAGTGATCTACTGATGGCTAGCTTAATACAGCAAAAATCATAGTTACCTTGATTTACGTACAATTTTTATTTTTTTTAGTAAAATATTTTATTTTCTCGAAAACTGTACATTTTAGAGAAAAAAAATATTTACATTTTTTTCATATTATAACATCTAGAATTCATCATTGTTTATGTTTTTAGTAGTGATGTGCCGGATCGTTAAAAATGTATATCCGCGGATAAGGATCTGAATACGGATATTTGGTCTCAAGATCCGCGAATACGGATACGGATCTTAACTTTCTTAGAGCACGCGGCGGTAAATACTAAATATTGCACATCGACCGTTGGAAAGAGACTATCTGTTATGGGAAAAAGTTATTGACCACGATATTATAAAATAAAATAATCTGAATGGAATTTAACTGTTTTTCATTATTACCTAATCACCTATATATATAAAATTTTATCTATGAATTGAAAATTGATAAGGTAAAAGATCCGCCAAAAAACTAACGGATACGGATCTCTTTTTTCCCTCGGATATCCGCGGATACGGATACGGATATCCGGCACATCACTAGTTTTTAGTTCCACAAATAATTCAATAAAGGCGCTCATAAGGAAGTTTCCACTTCAAAAATTGGCTCAATTTGTTAAAAAGTAGTCGATGGATTTTTACTGAAAAAGTATAGATCTTACGTACCTACCTATCTATAATATATTATTACACGACGACAAAAGTTAGATGAGAGGACAGTGTGGTCCAGTGGTTAGCGGCGCAGCCTCTGGATCAGACTGTCGTGGGTTCGAATCCCGCCTCCGCTCATGGATGCTTTGTGATATCATTTAGTTTTAAGTGTGTAGTCATTTAATGTAATCAAGATGCTAATGACCTAAGTTGTCGACGCGTCTATAATTTATATATAAATAAATAAATATAAAAGTTAGATGAAAGCAGGTCTGAGGGACCTACTTTACATTTTTGGTATACTTATAAGATTCAAATATAGGTATTCTTCTCTTTTAAATATTGTATGATTCTAGTTCAAGGTTTCACCTACAAGCGATATACGATAGTCTCTGAATTAATTAATATTATATAATTTCGTGTTTTGCTGGTAACATTTTTATTAATTATTTATCTACTTAGGTACATATAATAAATAAATAATGGTATAGACTTATAGAGAGTGTAAAATAATAATTGGTCATCGAACTCTGTTATTTTAAAATCAAACTGCGTTGAAATCAAAAATCAATGAAAATATTATTAGAATACTAAACCTAGGTAGGTAACTAACCAGATGTTCAATCTAAAAAAAATACCGTTTATTTTGCACTACACACTACAGAAGTAAACTTTTAGCCGCGTTGACGGTAGACACATCACACACACATCTATATTACACGTATCTAGGGCTTGAGAATAGCCGAGCGTGTAGCAGTGCTGTTGTTTACATGGCGTTGCTATGGTTCCTCTATTAAGTCCCCGGTTCCCGGGTTCTAGCCCGAGCGCTGGTAAAAGTGTCAATTGGATTTTCAATTTATTATTAAAAAAAAATAATGAATTGAAAATATGAATTGGTGCTAGGCTCAAATAACCTTAGCTGTTGGTGGTCTTTAAAAAAAAAAAAATACACGTATCTATAAGCTGCAGTGATACCTTTCCAGCGTCCCACTCTAGCTCAACGGCGCAGAGAAGTGGAGGTTCAGCGTTTCCTTACACGTCGTTCCTTAGACGCCTAATGACCCCAGATGTCGAGCGTCTATAATTTACAATTCATTCATACACGTCGTTCCGTTACAAGTTCAGCCGCTTCGAATGTACTCAACCGTGCGTAAATTTCACTTAAAAAAATAAATCTCTCAAAGAAGTTCAATCAAACGCTCAAAAACCTTTAAAAATATTTATAGTGGCCTCCAAACATTCTTTAATGGTCAGCGGTATTTAAATCAGCTTGATTAGGTCATTAAAAAAAATGTGAGCCGTCGTGGGGCGCCTGGCAGATGTGAAACAATTTCATAGCTTGAAACAATGGTTATGTTCTGTTACTATCGCACAGGAAATTATCCTCCACACCGCAAGAAATTTATCAAAATAAAATATTGCCTATATATCACTCAGGGATAGTGTAGCTTTCTATTTGTGAAAGAATTTTTAGAGTCAGTTCGGTAGTTCCAGAGATAAAAATTTATGATTTATTACCCCCCGCGAGAAATTCTCCCCTTAAGAAGGCTGGAAACGACGCTCCGCTTGTTTAAATTCGTTCACAAGTATAGTGCCGACACACTAACACACACGTAAAGTATAGCTAGTGTGTGTAGTGTAGTAGAGTGGGAAGCGCGTCGGAAAGAGCCGATGACACGCGAGGCTGGCCGAATGATACGACTCGACGTGCGGCGTGCCTATATCACTCAAGGATAGTGTAGCTTTCTATTTGTGAAAGAATTTTTAGATTCGGTTCGGTAGTTCCAGAGATAAGAATTTATGATTTATTACCCCCCGCGAGAAATTCTCTCCTTGAGAAGGTATTAAAACAGCTGGGAACGACGCTCCGCTTGTTTAAATTCGTTCACGAGTATAGTGCCGACACACTAACACACACGTAAAGTATAGCTAGTGTGTGTAGTGTAGTAGAGTGGAAAGCGCGTCGGAAAGAGCCGATGAGACGCGAGGCTGGCCGAATGACACGACGCGACGTGTCATCAAAACGTTTTCACTTCCATCCAAGCGCGCCATTATATGTTTCACATCAAAATCTATACGAGCGCCGCGTAGTTCTGTGTCGAACAAAAATAAATGGACGTCTCTTTATAAATAATACATGTTCACGACGTACTCAATGTTTTGATTCAAGTAAAAGTGCTCGAAAGTGAGCCGGTTATATAATTATTGTCGGTTGCATTTACTATTTGTTGTGTGAAGTTCACGCGAGACAAGTGAAATTCACGGTCATAATAATATTATTGCACTGTGTGCACAATTCGGTCAAACCGCGACGTATTTAAATGCCAAATTGTCTCTTTTATATCGCAGTATCGGTATAATCGGAAATACTCAACTCCTACTAAAGCCGCGTATACACTTGTGAGCTGAGCGCCTCATGAGCCGCTCACGTAAAGGTACGTGCAGTACGCAGCTGAGGGCTTGAGAATAGCCGAGAGTGTAGCGATGCTGTTGTTTATATGGCGTTGCTATGGTTCCTCTATTACAAGTCCCCAGTTCCCGGGTTCTAGCCCGAGAGCTGGTAAAAGTGTCAATTGAATTATTAAAAAAAAAATAATGAATTGGTGCTAGGCTCAAATAACCTTAGCTGTTGGTGGTCTTTAAAACACAATTTTAAGTACGCAGCTGGGATTCTAGTTGGTACCATGTATGGTAGATGGTGGCTGAAATTATAAGAGCTTATAGGTTTGCACAACGAAGCTTTGATACAAGCTTAAGTCGCGTTTGAAATGTCAGATAGCGAAGACGAATATTTGTGTTCGTCTGCTACAAAGTGATATATTTTAAATACAAATTTGGGTAGGAGCTATCATGTCCACCCTATTAATAGAAAACGATCTAAACATGGCAAATTTCATCATTTATACCAAGAATTAAAGTTTTACCCAAACCGGTTTTGTGAATATTTACGTTCGGTACCTAACACTTTTAGATACGTCTTAGAAAAAACTCAAAACAAATTAAACAAAAACTGGCAAAATTTCACTTATTAAACTAGTCACATCCATTGCGAAACTTGTAACGGCCATTTGACAGTTGTCACACGTTGATTGTAGTAGTCAGCGCGCTGAAAGAATGGTGAGATACATTCTTGTATTTACCAGCTCTTGTAACAGCGATCAAAAATTCGACAGACAAACGCAGTGGTCAGGCCTTTTCGAAACAGCTATAACCGGACTTAAAAGTGGAATGAACAAACTACTGTCTTTTGTTTATACAAAACAAAACAAACTTCTGGAAAACGACCGAACGTCGGCGAGGTCAGTGACCCCGTTTTTTCGGAATCGGACATAACTTAAAAGTGGAAACAAATTAATCAACTTAACTCAACTGTCTTTTATTTATATAAAACAAAACATAGCTCTGGAAAACGACCGAACATCACGCACTCAAAAACATCGACGAGGTCAATGACCCGTCTTTTCGGAATCGTTCACCAACTGGGAATAAACTAATAGAATAGAATAACTTTTCTATCTTTCGTTTATACAAAACAAGTGTCTGGAAAACGACCGAACATCTCGCACTCAAAAACATCGACGAGGTCAGTGAACCCGTCATTTCGGAATCGTTCACCGAATTTAAAAAAATCGAATAGCAACGCCCCTCCCCCTCGACAGCCGCACTGATACGTGAACTTGCCCGCCGTTATGTGCGCTGCACGGAACGACAGTGTCAAGATTATTAGAAACAAGGTATAATAATAATAATAATCCGTTATATAATAGACAGGTATTGCTGGCGGTCGTAACATACATACACAGTCACAGACACACGTTGTTGAGCTATAGCCATGTAACATGACTGCCGTAACATCCGGTATCGATATACTGCTGCAGCTACTTGAACTGCGACCTTGAAGAGCTTGGAGAAAGTAGGTAATCGGGTACTACTGGCGCTGTGCACCATTGTTATTTATTGTTGTTTGTACTTAACTGTCAGTTGTCTCGTCAATTGTTGTTGTTGAGTACGGACTTGCGCGATTCGATGTGGGAAATGTTGTTATCTTCGAGTTTTGATCGCGAATTTCGAGTTTTGTTGAAGGGTTTCATTTCGTCAGAACTGCGCCCTTATACAGGCAATTCCCGACTTTACCGAGTTAATTCGTTACTGATTTATGTACTTAGTTGTCAATAAACAATAAAAAGTGGTGGAACCTTTGGTGTAAAGATACGAAATGTTATAATTACCACAAAACACCAAACCATAACAAACACTCTCGACGTACGTTTCGCCAACCAAGTTGGCATCATCAGGAGATGATTAAAGTTTTAATCATCTCCTGATGATGCCAACTTGGTTGGCGAAACGTACGTCGAGAGTGTTTGTTATGGTTTGGTGTTTTGTGGTAATTATAACATTTCGTACTAGTTGTCACTCGTGTCGGTGTCGGTTTTGACAGAAACCGTTTCTTACATGATCGAACACCAACATCTAGCAGACGACGTTTAAAGTAGGCAGTACATAAATATCTTTAAATTAATCCTGACATCTTGCAAGCACTGACTGAAGAGTACTATAATATATAATTGCTTAGGTCAGTGGCTGTTAGATATCAGGTATAATTTATTTCTTGGCTTCGATCACGTTATAAAAGCTAGTTTTATAAATAAGCTTTTATTCGTTGTTCAGTTTATTACATGGTTTACCCTGTTACCAAAACTAAGGCCCGTATTCACCGAGCCTAGTTAGTTATTTATTCCGTTGATTTATTCCCCTGGTAACTATAACTCGGAATAAATAGCGATAATTCAATTCACCAAACGTAGTTAAGTTTACTGCAGTTATAAATCGTAAGAATAACTATTCTGTCCAATTTCAAGCGTATAAATATTTATTCCCCTAGTAAAATAGGATGGACACGAAATGCACAAATTACTTTATGACCTGACGACTTTTTCAGATAAATATTAATTCCATATCTTTCAGGTAAAGGCTTTTGTAGTAAAATAAAATAAATTTACATTTTCGTTCGAAGCGCCATCGATCGGATCTTTGGTAAACGTGCTTTAGAGTCAAAATATTTGACAAAATGTCCAAGGTGTATGGTATAAAGTAAATTTGTACCTGAAGTTACTATTCTATCGAATAAAATTGCTTGGTGAATTGAAAGTTAATTTTATTCCAAGGAATAAATTTATTCTAAGATTAGTAACTTCTATCTTTAACAATGTTTGGTGAATACAAGCCTAAGAGAATTGCGTCTTTACACTTGTCACTTGTTGGTTCTCTGTTCGAAGTACGAGATGGTTTTGTAGAATGTAGAGAAACCGTTCCCCCTGTTTAAACCGTAAGCGTAAACCGCCTTTAATATTCTCTACGGCCCAAAAGACACGAAGTCATCCACCATAACCAGTCATTAAAATTTCTTGAGTCGAGTGAGAAAGCAACTTTTATTATAGCTACACCGTCACACTGGCACAGAATTAGTTAGGATTGTTACAGAAAAGAAATAAAAATATCTATTCTGGCTCTTAGTCAACAACATGAATCTATGAACAGTCTCAACGTACATAAGCCATGCCGAGCGTGTAGCAATGCTGTTGTTTACATGACGTTGCTATGGTTCCTCTATTACAAGTCCCCAGTTCCCGAGTTCTAGCCCGAGAGCTGTTAAAAGTGTCAATTGGATTTTCAATTTATTATTAAAAAAAAAATTCGACTGATGATCAGTCCTATACTTCCCACCTAGTAAATATTTGCAAAAAATAAACACTCTTTTTTTTTTATTCTTTGACTAGGCTCAAATAACCTTAGCTGTTGGTGGTCTTTAAAACACAATTTAATTTTTATTCTTTGAAAAAAGCATGGCCCTCTTTTTGTTTGGTGATCTACTGATGGCTAGCATAATATAGCAAAAATCATGGTTACCTTGATTTACGTAACAATTTTTATTTTTTTTAGTAAAATATTTTTTTTCTCGAAAACTATACATTTTAGAGAAAAAAAATATTTACATTTTTTTCATATTATAACATCTAGAATTCATTTATATTTTTTTTTACCTATGTTAATACGTGACATTGAGGACGTTTTTTTGAATATCTCAGGATTCACTGAACCGATTTGACTCAAAATCTAATCAGTTAAAAGCTGATAAACACAAAAGAACAGTGGCATGCCCGTATGTTCCGTTCTTAAGATATCGAAGGCGAAAAATTGACCACATGCACACATACACACACACACACACACACACATACAGACATCAGTCAGAAAATGATCTTAAACGATTGCTAGGGTCTCAAAACGTGAAAATCTGTTAAAATCTCGAAATATTTTTTCGGACTAAATCCATTACTTCCCTACCATAGTAGAGGTGGGAAGTAAAAAATAATGAATTGAAAATATCAATTAGTGCTAGGCCCAAATAACCTTAGCTGTTGGTGGTCTTTAAAACACAGTTTCAATTTTTTTACATAAGCCATGTTTCCAACGACGTAAAATTTTGCGATGGAAACACTTAAGCGGAAGTTAATCCAGATTTAGGGATTTATAGCTTGAACAGTGATTAGAACGTGCGGAGTTCGGAAACATATCCCAGCATTTAACCCAAATTTTACATCGGTAGAAACCATGGCTTTATAACTTTAATCTTAATCTATTTGTCAACACGGGGGAAATCTAAAATTCATGTAGCGTTTTCTTTGTTTTTTATACAATTAAAAAAAAGGGTAGCTTTTAGTGTTACAACCGAAACGATATTTTTCTAAAAAAATTTTCGGGGCAAGTTCGGTCCTGCAGTGTATTATTATTATCTTCGGTGTAATCGAGCCTTTACCGCAAAGATATCCTCTAATTATGCCAGTGCCACTTGCCATCACGGGAACAGAATACACATTCTGTGGGTTGAAGTCAGTGTTTCTCAACTTTTTCATAGTGAAAATTAATAAACAAACACTAGAAAAATTCTACACATTTATTCATCTCAACAATTGTTTCGGGTTTCTAACCCATCCTCAGGAGTTTAAACTAAAACTAAAATCTAAAAAGTCTACAAACATTATATTATACAGGGTGTTTCATAATATATGCGCAGGACTTCAGGATGTGACAGCTCGTCCAAAAATATGAAAAAAAGTTTCTATTAACTTACCCTCTAAAATGCACCATTTTAAAGATACAGGGTGTTTGGGGAATTTTGAAAAGACAACTTTTGTATCATTTTTTCATTTTTTTTTTTTAATTTTGCAATTATGAAGTTAACGTTTGGTTTTGTTACTTGCTCTAACGTTTAAATAAATTTTGTTTAATTAGTAAGAAAAAATTTTATTTAAAAAAATTGACCATGTTTTTCAACATAGTTGATTTTTCTCGAAAACGATCGACTTTAGAGCTTATGACCAAGAGTACCTTTTTTGTGTAGAAAACATTGGCGGCTCAAATGGGCGTCTCAAAACCGTACTTTTTCCAGTAGCGTAGAAGTTGGGGAGAAAAACACCCACTACCCCTTCAAAACCTTCACCAATTATGACTTTAAAAAAAAAATTTCCACACAAAACATAGCTTATTATGAGTAGAGAATGCTTACAAAAGCTGTTTTCTGTACGATAAACGGTTCCGGAAATATTCGCAAAAAACGAATTTTTTTTTCAATTTCAACACCCTGTATCTCTAAAATGGTGCATTTTAGAGGGTAAGTTAATAGAAACTTTTTTTCATATTTTTGGACGAGCTATCACATCTTGAAGTTCTGCAGCGCATATATTATGAAACACCCTGTATAGTAACCCAGGGAAGACTGGGGTGTCAATTATTACCTAAATAACAAATCCATAGACCAAACTTAAAACTAATTATTTGAAGCGGAAGTGACAAATTATTACCGGAGTAACTAATACATAGACTAAACTTAAAACTAATTAGAAATTATCAACACAGGCGCAGACATAACAAAAATTCAAAAACCCCGCAAGAAAATTCAATTACAGACAAGTGCCGTTACCTTATTATAGTACAGATACAAAAATCTGTCGCAGCTACTGTTGCTTCCCGATTGAGAACCGCTGCTGTTGAGAGTAAAACCGTAATACTTCGATGCAACGTAAGATAAGAAGATAAGAGTTCCATGTAACATGTTACGTGTTACGTAGGTATTATTATAGCAGCGGTTACGTGAAATGGGTCATTGTCAATGTGAAATCGTGTGCCTCCTCTACTCCACTGCTCCACTCTCTGTTCAATCTCTCTTTCTCTCTCACACACACATTCTCTCTCTCTCTCTCTATCTGTGATATAACGATCTACTATAACTACTCGTAATACTTACACCGACTCCATAATGCAAGAAAGTACTTTAGTCTGCGTTATAGCGGGTCGATTTAAATGATTTACGGTTTTTTTTTGTCACAGGCAACACTGACAACATTTTCATTTCGTCAAACGCTAATGGCCTCACTTGTCGAGCGGGGCTTGAGAATAGCCGAGCGTGTAGCAATGCTGTTGTTTACATGGCGTTGCTATGGTTCCTCTATTACAAGTTCCCGAGAGCTGGTAAAAGTGTCAATTAGATTTTCAATTTATTATTAAAAAAATAATGAATTGAAAATATATGAATTGGTGCTCAAATAACCTTAGCTGTTGGTGGTCTTTAAAAAACACACTCAATTGTCGAGCGTCTATAATCTACAATATCTATAATGAGGACAGCGTGCTGGCCTTTGAAACAAGCTGTCGTGGGTTCGAATCCTAACTTGCTCATGGATGTTTTGTGATGTCACTGAGTTTTAAGTGCGATATGTTATTTGATGCAATTAGGACGCTAATGACCTAAGTTGTCGAGCGTCTATAATCTACAATATCAATATTTTCGTTTTATCCCCACTATTGTCAAAGTTGCTAGATGACACATTTTTACACGGAAGAATTTTTACAATAAGCTGTGACAGACGGACGGACGGACAGGTAGACAGACACGAGAGTGATCCTTTAAGGGTTCCGTACAGACAAACTGACAATTTCAGATCGTGATTTTCAATTAAAATTTTAGGACTTTTTATGAACTCGAATCCATCTAAAAATGGTTCAATTTTATAGAACAGAATCTTTCCTTTTTGAAAAGCTCCTTCATGAATTGCGACGTGTAGAGCTCGAACGTAGGTACGTACAGATCAACTGACAACTTCTGTTCGTGATTTTAAATTAGAATTTTAGAACTTTTTATGAACTCGAATCAATCTAAAAATGGTTCAATTTTATAGAACAGAATCTTCCCATTTCGAAAAGCTACAATTCGAATCAATTTCTTGATATAACTCGTTGTATGGCGCTTGTGCAATACATCTTACTCCAGTGTGGAGTTCTAGGACTTTTTATTCCCCGATTACTTGTATTATTACTTTCTCTAATTGTTGAACTATAAGTTAATCGATTCGGTAAAATAATTACAAGTTGTGAGTTCTTTCAGTGTTGCGCCGTTCTCTTTCGAATTTTTTAATTTATTTTTGACATTTCACATTTTGTGTGTGTGTGCTCATAGTCAACGCGTTCTTAAAAGTCGATGTATAAATATATAGATTTTCTATCAATCAATCTGTCTATAAAATCCATTCCTTGTACGTGACTGTATCAAAATTTTAATCACACTCGATTATGAAGTAATATGATTCCAATGAAACAATGCCAACCAATAAATAATAAGTTAATAACATTTACCTTTTTTTTGCTCTCTCTTGCATCACAGAGGTAGGCGTATTTTATTAATATTCTCAAATCGTCGTTGGAACTATTATTATTTTTGTTGTCGATAAGATCTGTCGACAGTTGAAAGAGTCTCTCGTTTCGGTCGTTTTAACAAAGTCTATGGCTCCCACTTGATTACCCCACAGAAACACTTTCGCCGTTTTCTTTTGTTTTGTCCCTTTAAATCACTGGGAAATTACGTGCTCACATATAAGCAGGTGCGGACTGGACCGGGCGACTGGGTGGCTCCAGCCATCGGGGCCAATCTTACTAGGAACTAAATAAGCCACATTATTTCAACAAATAAGTTTCTCTTTTAATTTAAATCACTGGGAAATAACGTGCTCACATATAAGCAGGTGCGGACTGGACCGGGCGACTGGGTGACTCCAGCCATCGGGGCCAACCTTACTAGGAACTAAATGAGCCACATTATTTCAACAAATAATTTTCTCTTTAATTTAAATCGCTGGGAAATAACGTGCTCACATATAAGCAGGTGCGGACTGGACCGGGCGACTGTGTGGCTCCAGCCATCGGGGCCAATCTTACTAGGAACTAAATGAGCCACATTATTTCAACAAATAATTTTCTCTTTTAATTTAAATCACTGGGAAATAACGTGCTCACATATAAACAGGTGCGGACTGGACCGGGCGACTGGGTGGCTCCAGCCATCGGGGCCAACCTTAATGGGAGCTAAATGTGCCACATTATTTCAACAAATAATTTTCTCTTTTAATTTAAATCACTGGGAAATAACGTGCTCACATATAAGCAGGTGCGGACTGGACCGGGCGACTGGGTGGCTCCAGCCATCAGGGCCAACCTTAATGGGAGCTAAATGGGCCGCATTATTTCAACAAAAATTTTCTCTTTTAATTTACTTTCATTATCTCAAAAAAATATCAAAATTGTATGTTGAAGTAAAAGTCCGGCAACATATATAATAAGGGGCCAAAAATATTGGTCCATTTTTGGAATAAAAGGCCAAAATTATTGGTCGCCACTGGGGCCATTCTACGCCAGTCCGCCCCTTCATATCTGTGCTGTAGGATTTGTAATGACTGAATGAATTAGTTACGGGTGGTTTTAGAACGCACATCATCAAGGATTTTTGTGCTCCCCCTTTTATTATTATTAGTTAAAAAGCCGCAAAGCCATACAAAATTAATAATTGAAGGAAGGTTTTGTTGAGGGTCAAAATAATGAAGCTTTACCAAAATATCGCTTGTGGCCAACGTTTCGAAATATTTAATTTCATGTTCCTAAAGATGAAATTAAATATTTCGAAACGTTGGCCACAAGCAATATTTTGGTAAAGCTTCGTTATTTTGACCCTCAACCAAAGCTTCCTTCAATTATTAACATTCATTGGGTCAACACTACTACTGAATACAAAATAATAAATCACAACCGAGTGAAAAATATACATAATATAACAAATCAACAATATAGAACAGTATGAATGCTTGTGTTTTGTGAAAGAACATTTTAAATATTTTACTTGCCATCAAATGTTACATGCACACAACACTAGGGGAAATAGCGACTTTCGTTTGCCGGATCACTCTTTAACTACTTTTGAAAAAGGAGCACTTTATAACTGTGTAAAATTTTACAATCATCTGTCACATGATACGAAGTCATTGCCACTTCCAGCTTTTAAAAGGAAGTTAAAGAGTCATCTGGTAAACAGAGAATTTTATAATGTTCATGAATATTTTAAATGTGTAGTCTAATAAATAACTCTTGACTTGTCATATACTTTTTTGTCAGTGTGGCTAATAAATATTATTATTATTATTATAATATAACAAATAGAGTTTAAACTCAACAATTTATAAATAGAGTAATACTTATATAACTGGATCTAGTCCTCCAGTAATCTGGATTTTACTCACTTTCATTAAAATCAGCCGAACTACTGAACCGATTTAAGTAAGATTTATATGGGACCAACTTCAACGTATACCCTATCGAATAAAAAAAGAATCATCAAAATCGGATTACTCTGTAAAAAGTTATGCGTGGTCATACATAAAAAAAAATAATACGCGTCGACTGGAGAACCTCCTCCTTTTTTTGAAGTCGGTTAAAAATCATAGAATCACACTATGTGTGTGTGTGTGTTTTAAAGACCACCAACAGCTAAGGTTATTTGGGCCTAGCACCAATTAATATTTTCAATTCATTATTTTTTTTTAATAATAAATGAAAGCTGATGTCCTGATTCGGGTCTATAGGCCGTCGTTGGTTGGAATTGCTTCCTAACGTTTCGCTAGCACGAGTGGCGAGCTTCTTCAGAGGTCCTTCCATCTCCGATGCTGGATGTAGAATTATCCAGCATCGGAGATGGAAGGACCTCTGAAGAAGCTCGCCACTCGTGCTAGCGAAACGTTAGGAAGCAATTCCAACCAACGACGGCCTATAGACCCGAATCAGAACAACATCAGCTCATCAACTGACCGCGAAAGCCTCAACCAATTTGTCAATAAATTGAAAATCCAATTGACACTTTTACCAGCTCCCGGACTATAAGCCGGGAACTGGGGACTTGTTATAGAGGAACCATAGCAACGCCATGTAAGAATCACACTAGTATCATCATATTATACTCGTACATTCTAAATATTTTAACACTTAGCACATTTATTACACCTAAATATTTATGTAACATCGTAATAATGTACCTATTAAAGGCAATCATTCATAAAAAAAGCAATTGTCAGTAATGTTACTAAATGTATGCCTAAACTACATTTGAACTAAAGATTACTCAATAATATAGTAATCTAATCTGCGCCTTTCTATTTTTAAACAAACTCAAATAGTAATTTATTTATTTTGTGCGTAGGCTGAAGATTCGTATTTCACTGACAAAACTCTTTGACCTGTGTAGAAAGAAAGGTCAGGGCGCGTGTAGCTTAATACGTTTTTAGTTACGACAGTAATAGGTACTAAGTTAATTTGGTTCTGAAAAATAAATTAATAATATAATAATATTGTTAAATGTACTTCGTGCTTGTTCGGGGCTCCTTAGACATTTCTCTTCCGATCGCGAAATCTCGGGATTCTCATCCTGATGCGTGTAAGTCACATGGGCTATGTGACGCCATTATGGCGATTGCCCCAAGATGGCGGATTATTTTTTTCTTCACAGCCGCCTTGATATAGGTATCAAATGAAAGGACGCATCAAGTAAAATATAATAAGCTATGTCTACAACCCGGCTCCCCCGGATTGAATCCCTAGTGACGGATTCCATTTGTAGATCTCGAAGACAGTGTGGTGTAGTGGTTAGCGTGCCGGCCTCTAGATCAGACTGTCGTGGGTTTGAATTCCAACTCCGCTGATGGATGTTTTGTGATGTCATTTAGTTTTAAGAGATGTAATTAAAAGACCTGAGATGTCGACGCGTCTATAATCTACAATAAATAAAAATCGTAGATCTCAGGTCCTCTATACCAGAGGTTCCCAAACTTATTTTTCTCATAGACCACTTTAAAAATTTTGCTGGTTCCGGTGGACCCCCTGCAGAACATTTCTACCATATTCCCAAAACTCGACAAAAAATGTGAAGATTAGATCTAACTATGGAAATTTGCGTTGCGGCTGAGTTCCAACCACAAATTAACAGTTTTCGAAAAAAAAGTGAGAATTGATTGGTTAATTAATTAATTGATTGTGCTGTGAGTGGATGTCAAAAAAGTAAAGTTGGCCAATCAAAAAAGTGATTCCATCCAACTTTACTTTTTTGACATCTACTCACAGCACAAGAAACCAATCAATTCTCACTTATTTTATTTAGAAAACTCCCCATTCGGAGTGGTAAAAATAAAAAGAAAAATAGTATATTTTCTTGTGTTGTATTTATTCAAATATGTAATTATTACACTATTAATTATTATTAAATATAAAACATAAATAAAATATAAATTTTCGTGGACCCCCGCTTACGAATGGTGAACCCCCATTTTTTTGTCACGCCAACGTAGACCCCCGTCGAGTCTCCCGTGGACCCCTGGGGGTCCACCTGGACCACTTTGGGAATCAATGCTCTATACGGACCCCACTTTAAAAGTCGCCGTGCTAGTAAAATCTTGACAAACCGGCGTGTGGACAAATAAAAACGAATCAACAAATTTTTTGTTGATGCACCGCGCTCGGCACTTTGTATTGTTACAAAACATTTTAATTTTAACGCACTGTTGCTGCATTTATTATGCGTACTGCGTAAGACGGTGCGTGAGTGGTTTAACTTTCACGTGCTCTTTCTCAGATGGAGTGTGTGTGTGTGTGCACTTATAACGCAACAATAAAAGCCACAACAAACATAGAGAACGCGCGCGCGTTGCCCAACAATCGTCGTAACGTAATAATAACCAACTTACACACCGAACACTATCTATATTTTAATGTGCGTGTGCCGGGCGCAATGCGAAGCGGCTTATGTAGAATTTTTGGTGATTTTCAGGGTTCTGTACGTCGGAACGAAACAAAAATAAATTATTAAAAAAACAAGCCGTGAGGTGGGTCGTTTATTAGGACTAAAGTGCGACCCTTGAGGTCCACACGACGAACTTCCCAGTTTGATAAATATTTAATAATAATAATTAAATTAGATATTACACAGAAAAGTAATCATTTTAATCATTAAAACATAATTATTATTTATTTTTAACAATAATTAAAAAAAAAAAAAACCGGCTAGACCGATTTTTATAAAATTTATATCGGATTAAAATGACGTTAACACGCCTCGATTGACACCCTTACGAAGTCGATATAATTTTTTATTCGCGAGATATTGTGTAAAATCTACTCCACTTTGCTTTGTGGCCACAGGTGTGTACATTACAACAAAATGTGCCACGCTATTCAAAATATCAAAACCTACTCCTATGTTATTGTTCTGTTTTTCTAATTATATTATATTAGTATTTGTTTCAAAGTAAATAGATAGGTAGGTACTTTGTGTGTTAGACGTTTCCCAACTTTTGTGTCATTTGTGATTTACATAATTTAAGTGACCTCGTTAAAGGGACAAGTGAATAGGCTTTTTACTCGAATTATCCAGAGGGAGGATAATATTTTTCGAATGTATGTCTGTAAATTATTAAATTGTGTTTTAAAGACCACCAACAGCTAAGGTTATTTGGGCCTAGCACCAATTCATATTTTCCATTTATTATTTTATGAATGTCTGCTACTCTGTTTATTTATTGTAGATTATATAGACGCGTCGACATCTCAGGTCATTAGCGTCTTTCAACTACTTACACTAAATAACAACTATCTTAAAACTAAATAACATCACAAAACATCCATGAGCGCAGGTGGGATTCGAACCCACGGCAGTCCATTCCAGAGGTTGCGGCACTAAGCACGCTAACCACTAGGCTATACTGCCCTCGAGTCTGTACTCGGTATGTATATTGTATATGTATGTCTATTTCTTTGACATGCTCTGTAGCCTAAACGGCTTGATGGATTTTGAAAAATGAGGTGTCTATATAGATTCGTCATAGTCTCACGAGTGCTACTGGATATATGATGTTACGGAAAATTCAATAGGGTGGACTATAGACGCCATTTTGTCAGAATTCAAAAGTAATTTTCCTTCTAAATACATCGATATGGGCATCAAAAGAAAGGTTTCGTTGAGAAGATTACAAATAGGGTAGGTGCATATGACGTCACGGAAAAGTCAATATGGCGGACGCTAGACGCCATTTTGTCAGTACGCAAAAAATTTGTAAAACCTTTTGTGTGGGGTATCAAATGAAAAGGCTTGATGTATCTAACTGATTGTGAAAACCGCATCAAAATCCGTTGCGTGGTTTAGGAGGAGTTAGCGGTTAAACAGACAGACAGACGCGGAAAACGACTTCATTTTATACTATGTAATAATGTAAAGATAGAGAAATTGCAAGATCGTGCTTTCACGGGATTCACTAGTTGTTTTTATTTTCGCATAGCTTTCTTAAACGAGCTGCCACGCGGGATTTAGCTTAAATTTTTCCGCTGGTGGCCTGGCAAGTCAGATAAAATGTAAATTTAAAGATCAGCGGCGATGTCACTAAATCCGAGACGACTTGGCCCAAATAAACATTTTCATTCTATTTACCTATATTTTTTTTAATTTTATAAATTTAATCATTTTATTTCCATCGGGTCATACAAAACTATTTGATAAGAGATTCGCATACTAGATTTTTCGAAGTCTTCAAGTTCGTTATCAAAAGAGTACCTACTGAAAAAATGGTCTAACGGCTAGTATATCTATATACAGGGTGAGTTCGACCACCCGTATCAGTCGTTTTTTTCGAAACGGTTAGTCGTAGATAGTTGTGTCAAAAATTTGTATTATAAAAGCCCTAATAAAGAATCGAATGGTGATAATTTTTTTCCGGGAAGGTCGGCTTCCCTATTAGTTTGCTCCAGAAAGTCCAGAACTCCGGAAATATAAATGTAACGATAGGTCCAAAGTGGTATTGTTGAAACGATCTTTAAAAAATTAGCAAGTTTTGTACGGACTTTTTTTTTTATTACTGCCACCCCTGTTAAGTAATATTTGTTTGAAATTACTAAATTAAAATGTCATAATAACGAACTTTTTAAAAGTCCGCATTTAAAGTCCAGTTACCTATCTATCGATCATTAAACACTGAAGAAGTACACTCACAGTATAACCAGAAGAGCTCAGTAGTAGGTATGTATTAAAGAGTAAATGGAAGACAGTTTGAACACTTGTGACAACGTCTAAGGTTGCTAGATTTTTAATACCGACTTCGATCGTTATTATGAAATTTTGATTTAGTAATTTCAAACGATTGTTACTTAACAGGGGTGGCAGTAATTAAATAATTTTTCCTACAAAACTTGCCTATTTTTAAAAGAGCTTTTCAACAGCACCACTTTCAACCTATCGTGCTTTCTAAAATTCCGGAGTTTTGAACATATAATAATTTATATATATACTTATAGAAATTTACAGGGGTGGCAGTAATAAAAAAAAATTTCCTACAAAACTTGCTTATTTTTTAAAGATCTTTTCAACAATACCACTTTCGACCTATCGTTACATTTATAATTCTGGAGTTTTGGACATTCTGGAGCAAACTAATAGGGAAGTCGACCTTCCCGGAAAAAAAAATTATCACCATTCCATTCTTTATTAGGGCCTTTATAATACAAATTTTTGACACAACTCTCTACGACTAACCGTTTTCGAAAAAAACGACTGATACGGGTGGTCGAACTCACCCTGTATAAATGATATAGGAAAGTAGAGCTCGAGCATTGCCTGATGCCCTGATGATGGTCTGAACGCAAATGATGAATTCAAAGATTTCGTGGGGCTACGAGCTTTTAACAATTCTTCAGTGACGAACTGACTAAAAAACAAAAGCAGATATGTATTCAGGTCACACGTGTCAAACGTTGGCTTTCTGTCGGTCGCGTTGTGTGTTGTGACTGGGCTCTCACATGCCTTACTCATGTAACATAATATTAATGCAATGTTCATTATTCATTCTTTGTGTTTAATGTTTTATTAAATTATTTTATTATCATTACAGTAAACCTTCGGTTTCACGCTAGAAAACTAGAAAACACCAGACAAGAGAAACTTTGAATGAGTGTGAATAATTGAAGACTCGAGTCGCATTTTTCGGTTTTTAATTTTTTTGACATAATAATAATAATAATAATAATTGATTGCAAACAAGAAGTAAAGAAATATCGGTGAGCATAAACCGCCTTATGATGACGTAGAAGACTAGTCAGTAGTCACACTTCTTTATCTATAGATAGAGATGTATGTACATTAATTTCCTTGTGGTCCGCACAGATCAATGGGCGTGACACTAGATCTAGCAGCTAATCGCAAAAGCTGATCATTATCTATTTTGGAAGCGGCACAATTCTATGTTTAAAATTCCATTGAAAATACGCACTTTTGAGAATTTTTTTTTTCATACAAAAAATGCTTCCGAAAAATTCTCAAAAAAATTGTTTAATCTAGCATCCAATCGCAAAAGCTGATCATTATCTATTTTGAAAGCGGCACAATTCTATGTTTAAAATTCCATTGAAAATACGCACTTTTGAGAATTTTTTTCATACAAAAAATGCTTCCGAAAAATTCTCAAAAAAATTGTTTTTGATAATCTAAGTAGGTATCTTATCTATATTCTATTGGTAATGTAGATTCCATAAAAAAAATGTAGGACGACCCCATTAATTTTTAAAGTACAGTGGCATGAATTTTCGTGCACATGTAAGTATATAGATAATGTATACTAAGTCCACTGCACCGATGTGTTTGGCGTATCTCCCGTTTACGAGCAAGGGTTTGGCGTCGCTCCAGCGGCGTCATACAAATGACGCGTCGCGGCGCTACAGGACACTAACATCTCGACTCATTCCGGAAACGTTGATATTTGTTATTGTTAAAAATACTTTTTGATACATTAAAATGAGCTATTGCATAATTCAAATTTTTTAAATTGCGCGGGCTTTTCTATGAACGAGAATAGAACTTTTGTATGCCAAGAATGCGAAATATATTTGGCTCAATTGTGTGAAATAATGAACGATCTTTGCGTTTTGCAAACTAATTTTTATACATTAAATTATTGATGTTTAGGTACAGTTTATTAACTTCCCATATAGAAAATACAAATCAAAAATTTTAACACATTTCTGTTTCAAGGTCAACACAGTATTTTTAGACTTTTTTTGAAAAGAAGTATGTGTATGTGTGGATATGTACGTACGTACGTATTTATTTCTTTCTAACACGAAATCTCGCGAAAAAAAATGATATTGACTTCGTATGATGCTTAATAAAATTATTAAATAGGTTAGTAGAAAGTTTTAAATATGCAAAACCAAGACCAAAACTAAATACGCAAGACCAAGACTATAAAGGAGCAAGATCAAGACCCATGCCAAGACTACCACGGTCTTGGTCTTGCTTTGCTCATCGCTAAGTTTATGGACGACCTCTAATCTACACAAGCGACTTGGCCCTGCAGTCAGGGTCCAGTCTGATTGGTCGAATACCCCATCTTGATATCGTTTCAGACACGTACACACACACACACCTAAACGAACGTAACGACTAACTAGTGAATTCTGCATACTAATATGGATTGATAGCGATAAAAAAATGGGTTTTGTATGTGGAGAATGGTCAAACACGTATTCTTCAAGAGAGGCATTAATGTTCACAAAATTAGAATGAAAACTTTAGATAAGGCTTGTAATCTATTTCTTTGTATAAAAGTCGATCAATTTTTTGACATTTCAAAATAAAACCTAATTTAATATTATTATTTGAGATATTAGGAAGTGAATAAAAAAATAAATTTTAATTAAGTTTTATTTTGAAATGTCAGAAAATTGATCGACTTTTATAGAAAGAATTAGATTACAAGCCTTATCTGAATTTTACATTCTAATTTTGTGAACATTAATGCCTGTCTTGAAGAATATGTGTTTGAGCATTCTCCACATACAAAACCCATTTTTTAATCGCTATCAACTATCCATATTAGTACCGAGTTCACTAGTTAGTTGTTACGTTTGTTTAGGCATGTGTGTGTCAAACGATATCAAGATGGGGTATTCAACCAATCAGAATCGATCGTGACTGCAGGGCCTAGTCGCTTGTCTAGTTGTTTTGTGTTTTAAAAACCACCAACAGCTAAGGTTATTTGGGCCTAGCACCAATTCATATTTTCAATTCATTATTTTTTTTTTTAAATAATAAATAAAAAATCCAATTGACGCTTTCACCAACTCTCGGGCTAGAACCCGGGAACTGGGGTCGCTTGTCTAATCTACGACAGTCCGAACCTCGGTCCGAACTTAGATCAGGAATCTCTTTGTTAATACAAAGTTACAAACGTTTTAAACTGAAACGAAAATAATAATTTTTTTAGCTAAAATTTTAATGCAACAAATGCAGATATATTTAGTTCATGGCTATGCGCAGACAATAATAATTCGTCGACACACATGTTTTGTGGCCCTGCACGACTGTCTAGCAGAGAGAAATTCTCACTTTACAATGGTCCGACAATTGTATCGTTATCTCGCTCTCACTTCAATTGTTCGCCGTTAAGAGCGAGCGAGAGAACGACACTGTCACCGGATCGTGTCAAAGTGCAACTCACGGGTGTCCGAATGTTTTAACTGCATACAGAAATGCATGTACGTTAAAATGCGTGTACTTTGCAAAGTTGTAGTGCAATGTAACGCGCGTACGAGAATATGTCGGATGCGGTTTTAAAATAGATTCAAGGACTGTCAAATATTTATATAATGTTTGCCAAACATCGATATGTGCCCACGGCATCACCCAATGTTTGTATCATTACGGCTTAATTTAGTTTACGATTATAGGGTTGGAATCTTTTTTTTTTGCGGAGGAAGAAATGCATTTACGCACATCAAGGGAAGATAGCCCTGGGTAGTGTGGGACCCGGGCACAGCCCCATACCCACTAAAACCCCTCTAACTCGCTCAATAAGTCCTCCCCGCGGTACCGAAATCTAGTCAAAGGTATAGAGCTGAGCTCAGATAAAGCCGAGGCCATACTCGTGTCCAGCCTGGTCGAATACGGTCCAAGAGTTACGGGCGAGTAGTTTACAATTATTGAGATTGGAATCTAGTCAAAGCTAGAGCTGCAGGGGTCAGATAAAGCCGAGACCCTACTCGTGTCCAGCCTGGTCGAATACGGTCCAAGCTTGGTCACGGGCGAGTAGTTTACGATTGAGTTTGGAATCTAGTCAAGCTGCAGGGGTTAGATAAAGCCGAGGCCATATTCGTGTCCAGCCTGGTCGAATACAGTCCAAGGTTGGTCATGGGCGAGTAGTTTACGATTAAGATTGGAATCTAGTCAAAGCTAGAGCTGCAGGGGTCAGATAAAGCCGAGACGCCACTCGTGTCCAGCCGGGTCGAATAAGGTCCAAGGCTAGTCACGGGCGAATAATTTACGATTGAGATTGGAATCTAGTTAAAGCTAGAGCTGAGGTCGGATAAAGCCGAGGTCTGGCCCAATACGATCCAAGGATAGTCATGAGTGAGTATAGTGAGGCCGCTCCACCTTTAGCAACGATCGTCAAACGGAGGCTGGAAGGTATTGGAAGGCTGGTCGAAGAGAACGACCAGGATCTTCCAACCCTTACCCGCCAAGAAACTTTGGGCCAGTGAACCTAAATTATTAAAAAAATATTTTTTTCCTTTTTAGTCGATTTCAATAAAAGCGTGTCTTTAAAAAGTTTTTTTTTACTATTTTATTTTGTTCTTTTTAGTCTTCCAAAATTTTCGGCCGCCACTATTTTCTACTCGTCATACCCTTTCATTTAATACCCATATCATGGGGGCTATAAAAATAGGTAATCCGACATAAGACATTTTGTGTCGGCCGCCATATTGAATTTAGAATGACGTCACACAGCTTATTATATTCGACTTGCCATACTCTTTTATTTGATACCCATGTCGAGAGGGTTGTAAGGAATAAGGTAATCCGCCATTTTGTGGTGGCCGCCATATTGGATCTACCATAATATTAAATAAGTAAGTATACTATTTTGTATTGTCTTGAGAACCAAAGGTGTGTGTGCAAAATTTCAGCATGATTGGATATCGGGAAGTGGTTGAAAATTCGATTCGGACAGACAGGAAAGCAAGTTAACTAGTAAAAAGTTTAAAACCCAGTTACTGTTTTGTTCATTTTCGCCCAGCCCTAAGTTATGAATCTACTTTGTGCGATGCCTGCAGTCGATGCAGTTTTAGATGCGTTTATTTTGGAACGTGAGAATAGTGCGTCCAAATGGATTTACGTCTGTCCGTATTTACGAGGAACAAAAATATATTTTAACAAAAAAAAGACGACAGATCTGTATTCAGTGTGATATAAATATTAATTAATATTTATTTATAGATTTATTTTGTGAATATTAATTTATATACCGTGTGCTAATTTGCTTTGCGGGTAGGTAATAGGGATTTAACCCGTAAAATCAAACTTTCGCGATTTCCTGCTTCCCTAATTATTTTAGGAAAAATATCTTCAAATAAAAGTTTTAGAACATACAATTCTACAACTAAATCATTAAACAAAATTAATTTTGCATGCTTTTCAACGGCAGAAATTTGATATGAAAATGTCAAAATTTCCTCAAAAACAGATACTTAGCGATAGCCATGGAACTTGAACAAAATGATTAGAAATTATTCTGACAGCTAAAACGTCATCATTTTGTTCAAGTTCCATGGCTATCGCTATCTGTTTCCGAGGTAATTTTGACATTTTCATATCAAATTTCTGCCGTTACAAAGCATGCAAAATTAATTTTGTTTAATGATTTAGATGCTGAATTTTATGTTCTAAAACTTTTATTTGACGATATTTTTCCTAAAATAATTAGGGAAGCAGGAAATTGCGAAAGTTTGATTTTACGGGTTAAATCCCATTCACCCGCAAAGCAAATCAGCACACGGTATAAAATAGTAACAGAACCTCTGTGTCGGCAATGCAGTTTTCTTGCGGATATTTTGTGTAATATCCAGACTGGAGTGCGCGTTGACTGTATCGACATGACTCGAAAAACCGTCTTAACCGATTTAAACACTAAATCAATTGGTACTCGAAGTTAAAGTACGTTTTACCCGACTACGCTCGAATTGAAATAGAGTTCCCGTCAAAACTACATTAACGCTGGCGAATCGACTGGAAAAATCGACGTTCACTCGGGCGAAGCCGCAGGCAAAATATATCGATCTGCCACTTCAGAATAAAATTATGTATAATAAAAATAATGAGCACATTATATTGACAATGAACAATAATGTTATAGCATAGATAGGTTATAATAATTATGCAACAATTTCAAGGCCAAGAGAAAGTTTTAAAAACATTCAAAGATGTGTGTAATTTTTTTAATTACCTAGTTGTATTATTATACTAAATCATAATTTACCGTGTCTATATTTGTAAATGACTCATGTCCAGTTTCTGTAGAAATTGTACCTGTATGTTGAAATGACAATTGAGTTAATTTTATAACAAAAAAAATAGACCAAATTAATATGCAAGATTTTATGGTATTTCTGGGATTTTCGCGTCATCGAAAATTTAATGGCGACAATGTTTGATTGTTTTTTTTTTTTTTAATTTTGTTACTGATATTTTTCAATTGACCACTTCTATAGCTATTAGAATTAAGATAAGAATCTTTCGGGCTTATGAGCCGTGGTCTAGTGGAATGGCTTCTTCTTCTTCCAGACGTTTCGCTTGCAACTGCGGCAAGCATCTTCAGTGGTGTGTTCGACGTGTTCTTCTCGGTGTCCTGCTGCACTCGACAGCAGGACACCGAGAAGAACACTACGACCACGTCGAACACACCACTGAAGATGCTTGCCGCAGTTGCAAGCGATACGTCTGGAAGAAGAAGAAGCCATTCCACTAGACCACGGCTCATAAGCCCGAAAGATTCTTATCTTAATTCTATTAACGCCGGCTGTGAAAGCCTACATTCTTCTATAGGTATTAATCAACTCGCGTAAAATCCTTTTTACGGCAATTTGTGCCTCTTTTATTTTAAATTGTGTTACTGATTTTCGTCATGGAAATGGTACGGGCCGTAAAAAAATCCATCGCGGGCCACCAATTTGACACCCCTGCTCTAAAACCGGCTCCAAACGACATGGCAATTGGCAAATGTTGACCATTGGGCAATTTTCGTACGGCCAATATATAACAAACAGTTTAACCACCGTTTGCTTTGAAAAAAATTCGTTGTGAGGGCGAGTTTTTGAACACACGTCAAAGGGATTGGTCAACGCTTGTCTCGTCTTGCAAATATGACTTTGTTTTCACTACACGGTGTTTGTCAGTGTGTGTGTATATTATTGTGATTTATGAGTTGCATGAAACATGTATTAAGAGCTGGGCACAAGAAATTATTACCGCTGAAGCACTTGCAATCCATTGCGTCATCTTCGCTATCCATTTTGTTTAATGTTTGCTAAACATTGGGTGTAGGTACTAAGCTTGGTCAACGCTGGCCAAACAGATTTCTGTCGTGTGAATTTCTGGACATATTCAAATGATCAGACATGCCCAACCATACCCAACATTGGTTGCCAATACATTCGCCAACGTTGGCATACGCTGGCCAAGTCGTCTGGAGCCGGCTTTAAACCGTGCCTCTAAGCCAATAGTAACGAACGAGCTATTCGCAGGAATGTCACATTACCTAGTTAATGTAGTATACAAACAGGCAGTGTTTATGTAATAATATAATGAGCGTATTTCAACATCCGAAAGGTCAGTTTTGTTGATCCGATTGCATTGAATGAATTGAACCGTTTAAATTCAATAAATTTCTTATTTGAATAGAGCGAAATTCCGCAATCTCTTCAGAAATAGAAACACAATCACAACGATAGCTTTTGTTTCTGTGTGTACGAGCGCGCCGATGCGGTAATACAAAGTACACACAATCATGAATAACACGATTTTGAGACAAATTTTGTTCCATTACATATTTGCAGTAAAGGTAAACACATGGACACCCTCAAGAATATGAAATATATAAAACTACAAAATTCAACAATACGAACATAATATACGACACAATAATTAACACACAAACACCCAATACTCATTAATCGTCCAGGGATTGGCGCGATTTATTCACCGTAATGTCGGTTTTGGCGGGAACCCTATCATAACCAGGGCTTAGCCGGAAATTCGGGAGGCACATGTAAGAATAAGAATTGTTGATTGCTGAAGCAATTGGATCAGATTCGGTCCTAGAATAGGGTCGTCCCACACGTATCAAAACAAAGAATAAAAAAACAAGAAATAAAAAAAATACTTTTCAACTTTAGGCCGAAAAACTGGCGCTCGGTCGGACTCTATATCTATGAGGCAAGTTGTGTCAGATCTGTCACCTTTTGTGGTGTAATTCCCCCAAATCTGCCGCCGTAGACCCGGGCCTACTCGACCTATAGGTAAATCCTCCACTGAATCTATACTAATATTATAAAGCTGAAGGTTTGTTTGTTTGTTTGGTTGAACGCGCTAATCTCAGGAACTACCAGTCCGATTTGAATTTTTTTTTTGTTAAATAGCCCATTTATTGAGGAAGGCTATAGGCTTTATAATATCACGCTACGACCAATAGGAGCGAAGCATCAATGAAAAATGTTGCAAAAACGGAAAACATTATTCTTTTTGAGAGCTTCCGCTGCGTAAACGGTTAAAATTACGCAAAAATCACGTATGACGGAATTGTTCCCCTTTAAAAAGTTCTAAAAAAAAGTCCGCGACAGCATATGTCTATCTTTTAAGGTTGACTCGCTATAGCTTTTTTATGGTAATCTAATTTGTTCGTAATTATAATATTCAAGCGAACGAACGAAGCGAGTGAGTAGTGTATTTATAATATTCAAGCGAACGAGCGAAGCGAGTGAGTAGTGTATTGCACCCGGGCTTTCTTAGCACCCGGGCGAAATCGGACGGGGCCGCTAGTATACTATAATGCCTGTACCTATGTGAGATGGGGTGGTTAGGTGTTTCGTACTGTACTTATCTAATCGATAAACGGTATACAAATAGTTTTCCTGACAGTACAGTAAGTACATACATAACCACATTCAAATTTACCCAGAACTCCGATAGATTGTTGTCCGGGAGGCATACCTAACAATCGTGTCATAGTGTCCACAGATATATGTATTACAATCTACAACGGACTTTTCAATTCTATTTTGCAGTATGGACTGATTATATGGGGTGCTGACTCTCATGTTGATAGAGTCTTTAAATTGCAAAAGAAAGCAATCAGAATAATATCTAAAGCGAAACATAATGCTCACTGTGCTCCTCTTTTCAGGGCTCTAAATATCATGACGCTACCCTCTCTTTTTGTTTTTGTCAATCTTTTGTACGTCAAACGAAATTTATCGAAATTCCAAATTGTTGAGGAAGTACATTCTCACAATACACGCGGTGCGAGAGACATCAGAGTGCCTTTTCATTCTGTAAACAAACAGAAATATGGACCTAATTATTGGTCACTAAGGTTATATAATGCTCTACCTTTGGAAACGCGTTCTCTTCCCGAAAATAATTTCAAAAAAGTTGTCAAAAAGCAACTAATGAAATTTTGTCTATACAATTTTAAAGATTTTTTTAATATTAATGTAACATGACATATTTTATAATATTATAATTGTATTTTGACGTTTTGTCAATCTTTATATAGCTGCGACAAATAAATCTATCTATCTATCTATAATTGAGGGGGCGTTGACGAATGCATTTCAAATTATCAACATAACAACATAATAGTCGCATGCGTTTGTTTTTGAAACGACCGAAAAAAAAAAACACGATCAACTCATTCAAACAAATTATAGCTGTTAATAACCGGCGTTGTCCGTGCCCCCCCCCCATGACGTAGCGTGATTCCTAGTTTGTCAAAATAAAAGTTACGTGATAAAACATGACTCATTTATACCTCCTTGGAGAACAGCGGGGGAAATGGAATGCTAAGATAAGAGCCAACACTAATTGTTAAGTCCGACGTTGTCCATGCCAACCCATGATTTATCATTATAATAGCCTAAAGCACGCCTAGGATAATGCTCTATAGTCTATGCAAGATGATTCAAAAATAGAGACGGAAAAAATGCCACAAATCACTAGGTACCCTAAAATATACTGTAAGAAATGAGAAGGCCGATTACATAGATTATCGATGGTCCATTTGTAGCCAGCGATTAATCTGGTAATAGGCACACAAAGAGTATCGCCTGCATAACGCGTAGATTCCATAAAAACACATTGCGCATGCGTGGTTACTGATTTTACATTAATTTGTTTTGTATTCATCCATTTTATATATGTAACCATACATTTTATTTTGTAATTTTTACACATTTTATTGGAATATTACACAAATTATGTAATTTTAATTTACCTTATGTAAAAATCATAAATTTGTTTAACTTTACAGTAAAAGTCCAAGTTTTTACCTTTCAAAGTATTTTTACATCCATTTTTTACAGTGTATGGAACATATCACTCTTTAATCTGTACATTCGAGGAAACGAAATCTAAATCGGTTCGGCGGTTTTCAACTTTTCCGCGAACAGACACACATACAGACGCGAAAAGGTGACTTTGCTAATACATGTATTTGTATTTATTTATTTATTTATTGTAAATTATAGACGCGTCGACAACTTAGGTCATTAGCGTCTTGATTACATTAAATAACAATTAACTTGAAACTAAATGACATCACAAAACATCCATGAGCGGAGGTGAGATTCGAACCCATGACAGTCTGATCCAGAGGCCGCGACGCTAACCACTGAACCACACTGTCCTCACATGTATTTGTCTTTCTATTATTATCGTAAAAAAAATATAGATGGCGGCCATTGTTTTCCAAGTTCCACCAATGCGACAAAGTGCGATTTTTGAGGGATTAATAAGGACCCCATTGACTACTCAATACCGCAGAAATAATTTTGTTAAATTTTTTCTACTTCACCTGTATAAACTTGCCTAGATTGACCAGCCTGTAAGGGTTTGCGGCATTTATACTTATTAATTTATACGTGACAGAGATATGTTTCGAATTTCTTTTTAGTTGTTTTATCTTGACTTTTCAATCAATCAATAGCAACGATATTGACCTACAGTATCTATTAGCTTAGAATGCTCCCAACACGGAAGCATCTTGACTGGTAAACTTGTGGAAGCGAATTTCATTCAAGAAAAAAAAAAACTTATGGGATTAGAAAGAATTACAGAACTTTCTTGTTATTTACTATTATTGTAGATTATAGCCGCGTCGACAACTCAGGTCATTAGCGTCTTCAACACAACAATTAATAAGCCATTTGTGTATTAGAATCTGCCAGTCGGCATGCACAAACCGACTGGTACGAGCTCGGGTTCCTGGGAACGCCAATTCCCAAAGAACATTGGAATGCAATGTTCCCCCTGAGGGAAACTTTCTTGTGAAAATGAGTAGATACAATAATAAACCATTGTGAAAAGTACACCGTTGTATTTGATAAAGAATAAAAACATTTTTCGCCGATTTTTCTCAAAAACGATAGAACACATTAAAACGTCCTGTCAAAATTTCAAATCTAAGTACATTGATATTGGTATAAAAAGAAAGGTTTTGTTGAAAAGATTACAAATAAGGTATATGACGTCACGGAAAATTCAATATGGCGGACTCTAGACGCCATTTTCTCAGAATGCAAAAGTCAGTTTCCTTCTAAGTTAGTGTTGCCGTCTAGACAAGACAAGACTTCACTAAGTCTTGTCTTGAAATATCAACACTTCACTAAGTCTAAGTCTAGATTAAAAAACTCTTGTCTTGTCTTGAAAATTTCTAGACAAGACTTTTGCAAGTCTTGTCTTGAAAGTCTAGACAAGACAAGACAAGAGTCTAGAAAGTCTAGATCTAGACAGCAACACTCAATTTATAATATGTAGTGATAAGGAAAGGACGACCGAAGGATGGTCGTCACTAAATTATTTGTGGTGAGAATAATATTAGACAAGGTTAAATTAACATGAAAGCTTAAAATATGTGTGTAACAGATCAAAATTTTGCTCAGGGAAATCGGAATGTAAGGGTCGGGGATTTTTTTCCGAAAACCTGCGGACATCCTGTTTAATAATTCATTTATAGCTGAGAATAGCCTGTTTTATTCATGGTTTAACACTCGCGGTTTTAACAGATCTGAAAATGTATTTAGCACAAGCGCGTGTTACGAAGATAACAAGAGAGAGAGAGGAGAGAGAGAAGGCACGGGCGAACAAACATTTAATGTGCGCTGTTGAAACTGAAAGTGAAATCGTTTTTTAAATGAAACATCAGAAAAAAAGTTTCTCTCTTGTGTTCTTTTTTAGGCACTGACTGCATCGCGATCTTGAAATCGTACTTTTATTTGGTTTCTTCTTTTGTTATTATTACCCACTGTGCTCGATATGTATTTATTTTAACTTTCGTTTTTTTTTCCATGCCGATTCTGTTTTATCGAGCCGTGTTTTGTTTATTATATAGCAATGATTTTTGCAGTTTTCATATTTGTCGACGCCCTCATAAAAAACACACGTCTTGTTAACGGCGAATATTTAATTACTTCTGTCAAAAATTAAATTGCATCTTTTGATAATCGTGATTCTATTTGGATCTTGACTGGCGTTGGAACGGAGAAGTTGTCATAATATTTTTACTTATTAAGAAACAAACCTTCTTCATAAAAATCTTGTTCTTTTAATAGCGAGAAAATAGTGTTTTTACCAAAATTTTGACAGTCAAAATGTAACCAAACAACTCGAAAACGTTTCCTTCAAGTGTAATCTCTTTCAAAATTCTAAATGTCTCAGGTCGTTTTGGAATTCAACATGGCGGTAGTAAACTTCTGTAATAAACGTAGTGAATTTCGAAGAACGAAAACGTATCGATCGATAGATGGATTTTGAACGGTTTATCCCTTGCTTCCCAATTCTTAAGTTCTAATATTTTCTTTTTCCCCAACTTTCCTCGTTCAGGTCTTTGTTTGGCATCGCTTCCTCTACATCCGTACAACTTATTCTAGGACTTCCTCTCTCCCGTCTGATTATTTGTACCTACATATACCCGTAAAAATCGTAAGGGCTTGAGAACAGCGTTGCTTGCCAATTCTGAGCTTTCAAACCATTTTATTTCTCCATGATTCCTCCTCCTCAAGACCTTGTTTGACATCGCTTCCTCTACATTCAAACTATTCTATTTCTCCATGATTCTTCCTCGTCCAGATCTTTCCCTTCCTCTACATTCAAACCATTCTATTTCTCCATGATTCCTCCTCCTCCTCAAGACCTTGTTTGACATCGCTTCCTCTACATTCAAACTATTCTATTTCTCCATGATTCTTCCTCGTCCAGATCTTTCCCTTCCTCTACATTCAAACCATTCTATTTCTCCATGATTCCTCCTCCTCCTCAAGACCTTGTTTGACATCGCTTCCTTTACATCCAAACCATTCTATTTCTCCATGATTCCTCCCCTCCTCAAGACCTTGTTGGACATCGCTTCCTTTACATCTAAACCATTTTATTTCTCCATGATTCCTCCTCCTCAAGACCTTGTTTGACATCGCTTCCTCTACATTCAAACTATTCTATTTCTCCATGATTCTTCCTCGTTCAGATCTTTCGCTTCCTCTGCATTAAAACCATTCTATTTCTCCATGATTCCTCCTCCTCCTCAAGATTTTGTTTGACATCGCTTTCTGTACATCGTCAGGCCAACTATGTCTAGCCCTTCTTCTATTCCATATGCATATTGATACCTAGATACATATTCTTATGAAAATTACAAGGGATTGAGAATATCCTACCCTCATAAGGATGTCGTTGTTTACATGGCATTACGATCCTTCAGTTCCCAAATTCTGGTCGACGAACCGGTGAGACAGTATCAATTAAATTTTCAGTTCATTTAAAAAAATAATAAATTGAAAATATGAAATGGCCCAGATATCCTTAAATAAATTTTGAAAAAATATATCAAGCTAATAAATTGCAATTCAAAGCCAACGAGAAATAGTAAGTAGTACTAAATTAATACAGCATTGCGATTTAGTAAACGGCATAGCGGTAATATAGGGCAATCAGCGGACGTGTGGACCGCCCACCATTTTGCGGATACGCTTCCGAAATTTGATAATTTTCTGTTCGATAACCGATATTTTAATTTAATAACAAGAAGCATGCGTCGTTGATTGGTGTTAATCTTTTGAGGAAAACGATTCCTAACATCGAGAGTGTGTCAGATTAACATCGAGTCATTGACTCGCGTTTTTAATAATGAAATTAGTAAACAATTAATATTGAAATACAAATGTTAATTATTCGACACTGAAGAGTGGTCTTACAGAACAATTATGGTGCTCTCCGGTTCTAAATTAAGCCATTCGTCATCCAAACATTAACCACTTATAGATGGCATACTATTTAACTTCCTTAGAGTTTTTTAAATTACCTTTCCTATCCCTGCCGTCCATGTTCCTGGCTCTAGTAGGTACGTTTGTTCTGCGAAGTCGAACCCAATGCACCTCCACAGTCCTTATCATGTAAATCCCTTGCTCCATCCATCTTGTATCCCAATATTATGGGAATTTTTATTTAATTTTTAGTTTAATTTTAATTGTTGTATATTTTTGGTGTGCTAATAAGTCAAGGCTAATTACACTAATCGGTTTTGAAGCCAATAGTCCGTGTAAAAGAAGAAAAAATCGGGGGATGACAAATTTATTAATATTAACCTTGGCTTGACATTTTCGGCAAAATTAAGTGGCACTGCTTAGTCACTTTGTCAGTACTGTTCGGGACCTAGTTAGATTTCGGAGAGGCTCAATGTGCCCCTTGTAGGCCTGAGTACATCGAAAAAATTTCTTACCCCTTATAATTTATCTATCAAATTAATTTTTTCTTAATTCTATAAATCGGGTGTTGACAAATTTGTTTAAGATCTGGAAGTTACACAAACGTCTAAGAACCAAGAACCGAACCAGACAGAGTTTTCTTTCAAAAGTTGAACTAAGATTCCTGAAATTCTGGGCACCTCGGTTTTGGTTTAATTTTACTCTGCTCTAAATATATAATATATTCCGTCCTAGTAAGACAGTTGTTTAAGCTTTAAATAATTGACTGTTTATATATTGTTAGTAAAAATGGTGTTAAACTGACATTTGACATCATAATTAGGTATTGGTTTTTCGTTTGCCTACTTCATTAATACAATAAAGTTATTTCGACTATATTGATGCGTTACATTTACAAACAGACACACATAAATATTAGTTAATAAAATAAACTGTGCAATTATTGTTTCTACAGTTAATTAATTGTTTGTATTTTTTGTTACAGCCGTCCGAGCCGATAGAATGAGAGGTGGTAGAAATAAATTCGGACCAATGTACAAGCGGGACAGAGCGCGCAAACTGCAGATAATGCGACAGCGTCAGATCGCCGTGCAGACGCTGCGCGGTTCGATGAACGCGGGTGGGGCGGGCGGCGCGGACGGCGGCGGTCTCCCGCTCGGATACAGTTCGCCGCCGGGCGCGTCACCTTTCGCCAACCTGCACATCAAACAGGAGATCCAGATACCGCAGGTGTCGTCGTTAACATCGTCCCCGGACTCGTCGCCGAGTCCGATAGCCGTCGCGCTCGGTCAAGTCGCCGGCGGCGGCAATCAACAGTTACCGCCCGCGTTACAGATTTCGGCAGGCGGTCAAATACATCACACAGGAAGTGGCGGAACTACGATCGTGTCGGGCGTTTTGCAACACCAGCAAGATTCGGCGTCGGCCAAATTGTGGGGTAACGCGAATTCGACGACGACGTCGCCGCATTCGTTATCGCCTAAAGCGTTCCAGTTCGACGGTTCGCCGGCCGGTGCGGTCACCGCGGCAACAGCGACGGGCGGCGTCGTCCAAACGAACAGTACGGGCGGTCATCATCAGGCGTCGAGCAAGTTGTCGCCGTTGATAAGGGAACTGGTGCAGGCGGTCGATGATCGCGAGTGGCAGAATTCGCTGTACGGACTGTTACAGAATCAGACGTACAATCAGTGTGAAGTGGACTTGTTTGAACTTATGTGTAAAGTGTTGGATCAGAATCTGTTCTCGCAAGTGGATTGGGCGAGGAATTCCATCTTCTTCAAAGATCTCAAGGTAAATAACATTTTTATGATGATTTATTTTGACAACGTTATAGTTTTCAATATGTTCAACATTGAAATCGTGAATAGATATCAGCGCCGTGTCTAAGGCAGGCGCGACTGACTATATTTAGAGGACAAGGTGGTATTATGGAACCCTGCCGGTAATATGGAACCCCTTGTTAATAATGAGTCGGTAGTGACATCTACATTCTAGATACCTAAATATCAATTTGCTACTCAAAAGTCAAGTCGTGTGAGAAATTGCAGCACATACAACGCGGTACAAGTTCAACAGCAAATAATATTTTTATGATGATTTATTGTAACAACGTTATAGTTTTCAATATGTTCAACATTGAAATCGAGAATAGATATCAGCGCCGTGTCTAGGGCAAGCGCGACTGGCTATATTTAGAGGACAAGGTGGTATTATGGAACCCTGCCGGTAATATGGAACCCCTGGTTAATAATGAGTCGGTAGTGACATCTACATTCTAGATACCTAAATATCAATTGCTACTCACAAATCAAGTCGTGTGAGAAATTGCAGCGCATACAACGCAGTACAGGTTCAACAGTGTGAGGTTATGTATATAACTGAAAAACAAAACTTTAAATTATTTCAAAATTCAAATTCCGAACAGGCTTATAGGCATTTTAAAGCTGTTTTGTCAAAATTACGCTGTCCTGTCTTTTTTATAGTGCTAGTCGTAGCCAAGCCCTCCTTTAGCCAGGGACACCAAATTCTCCCTTCTCCAGGGGCGCCAGAACTTCTATAGAATATAGATAACGGCACAGCCAACTCGGAAATAATATTCGTATTTGTTGTGATGAAGCTCCACTGTGAAAATAAATGTTGAACACGTCTTAATAACGACGATATATGAAAGTTCACTGTAGCCGATTGAATTCGCTAACCATTCAAAAAAGCGCTGTGTAAAAGCAAATTTACTTCGGTCGTTATGTCGCGCCTCATTCAAAAAAACAATTAGCGCCAAATACGAATTTACGAAGTGTGTTGTAAATGGTATAGTAATGCTTTTGTTTTATACGTTGTTCTCTTTTCTTTTTATTATATTTCCTTTGTTATAAACACTAACTTTCTTAATATATAAAAATGGCCATTTTATGGTTCTTTTTAAGAGTCCCCTGTGGCTCGAACAAGGCGAGATTTTATCCAAAAAGAGGACATTAAACTAGGTTAGCACTAATTCGTTTTCTACACATTATGAGAATAATACAAAAGAAGCTCGTGTTCTGTTTTTTTTATGGTCTCGTTAAAAGGTCATATTAGTATTTTTGGAATATGTAATGGACACCTCAGTTGACGGTCTTTTCTCTATGTGCTATCCGATACATTTATGACTAAATTTTGCAACTCAGTGTCGGCTAGTGATGTGCGATTACCAGATGTTTTAGTCGATTGTCTCGATTGTTCAAACATCTCGATGACTCTCGATGGTTGTCACTTGGACTCGATTGTTGTTGTTTCATAGTTCACCGAGACCCAGTCGCATAGTACTGAATCGTACACTGTCGAGAGCCATGTAATATACGATCGTTCATCACTCAATAACTATGGCCGAGTCGATGGTCGATTGTGCAGTAATCGCGTAATACGAATTCAATAGTGAAGAGATCACAGAGTAGTGAGTACCGACAGAATAGTGTGAACAATCAACGAGTCGCGTGAACGTCAGTCGACTAGCATATAACCTTGAATCGCGATTATATGTATTCTCATTCGCTTCTATTGCTATAACCTATGTGGCAAATAATCGACTTGAACAATCGAACATTTCGATTGTAAAATCAAACTTCGAGTCGATTATGGATATTCTGCAGAAGCACGCAGACGGTATGATAATCGTTTTCCCGGGCATCGTGTCCTGACTCCTGAAGCACGCATTTTTAATAAAACTGTGCAAAATTTGTAAGTTTGTGAATTCCATTGTTAGAGTAGTAGACTATTTTACGATGTTAAAATTATGTATTGCAAACACATGTTTGTATTTTAAATTGGTATTTCGCGAGTCAATCTGGCAACGTCGCGGTGTGTCACACATCCAGTTCTCGACTTGGAGTGTTGTTTTTTCTTCTTCGTACCGTCACAGTTTTTCTTAATCCGTTGTCGCCGTTCGCACATTCGTACAAAGTACACATATTGCATAACGGGTCTGATGCGTACAGCGTTGCCAGATGTTTAAATCGGCGGTTGTAATTCGGTACACATAATATGCAAATGAATAGTCTTTTTACCACTTCTGTGTGGCCAGTTCTGAGCTCGTTGTGTTCTTTTTTAGGGTTCCGTACCTCCGAACGGAACCCTATTGCTGAGCCTATACGATGTCTGTCCGTCTGTCAGTCACAAGACTCTATCTCACAAACGGTAAGAGGTAGCTAGTTGAAATTTTCGCAGAATGTGTGTTATTGCGACATGAATCCAGGCAAATAATAAAACATCAAAAAGTTTATTTCCTAGAATTACGTTTTTATTATTACGTGTTACACACTGTAGGAAATGAGAAGGTCGATTACATAGATTATCGATGGTCCATTTGTAGCCAGCGATTAATCTGTTAATAGACACACAATGAGACAATGGCGTCGCAAACAGGTATCGCCTGCACATCGCGTAGATTCCATAAAAAAAAACATTGCGCATGCAACATATTGTCAAAATATTCATTTTGACAATATGTTGAAATAAAATCAGTTTTGTATTTTTTTTTTAAATTTTATTCATAAAATGTAAGAAATTATGCAATGTGCAATCATTTATCTAACAGATTGTGATTGCGACCTTGCTTAAGGTCAAGACATTAAAATTGTCTTTTTTCGTGTTTAAATATTATTCATTCATCTCTCATTTTTTATAGTATAAACTGCTGACTTAAAAGGCACTTAAAAATATTAGAAATATTAATACTTTTTTGATCTAATATTTATAAAATAAAAAGTGAATAATTAAGTAATATTTAAAAATTTAAAACCGACTTCTGGTACGCTTTAATTAAACAGTACATTAATATATAGTATGTATATGATCAAATATAATTTTAAATAAACATATTAAATAATTAAATCGAATCTGTCTTTAATAAAAAAAAAAACTAACGTTAAAAATAGAATTCAAACAAGAGTAAAAAACGTTACATTGGGGGCTCAACCGGGATTTTACATAACAACAAAGAAGATATTTAATTATTTATATAAGTCAAAATGCCAATGACTACGCGATCTAATACATCCAGTACTGAAAAGGAAGACATCTTTCATTCATTATCGTCGCCGTCGGATAATAAGGTTCCTGATTTTGTTGAGATAACTGGTCAAAATTCTGCTGCATCGACAAATCATATTGTTACGCAAGATACAAGAGACACAAAAGGACTATCGCCATTATACCAAGCCGCTAGTGTTCAACTAGAATTATTAGGCCAACTTACGGATAAAATAAATTCACTGAAATTGCGTCCACATGACGATTTAACTGAGCAGAGATATACATCTTCTATGCTATCAAATGTACCGATTACAGATGGACAGGATACTTTAAAATTATTAATATTTATTGTCGAAATACAAAAAATTTTAGACCTTCAAATTACCTCAGAAAAGCTTCTCATCAATGAAATAATACTTCGTACTACAGGACACATGCAAATTTGGTGGGCTAAAGCGTCTAAAGAATGCAATTTTTCATGGATTGAAATAAAGCGCAATCTAATTGAAGAATTTCTTCCTCCAATGGTCAGAAATCGATTAATCAACACCCAAGTTCGAAGATTACAGAAACCTGGAGAAACTCTTCTAGATTTTGCCGAGGATATTCTCTCTAAATCTAAAGCTCTGTTATGTAATATTCCAGATGAAGAACTGTTGATACACATCTGGGACAGCGCCAATTATTCAACATTGCAACAGATTTCCACTCTGCCGATACCAAAATCCTTTAGAGAACTGAGAATTCTCTATAGAAATTTAGACGAAACTACAAAGAGAATTGAAGAAGCAAAAAGGAGAGAATGTCAGGCTGCATCACAAGGAACAAATCCTACGTCTTTTGATAAATCAAGATTTAAAAATCCAAAAAACTAAATAGCAAGGTCCAATCATCACCAAAATTGGACCCTTGTTCCATCCTTTCAAGAAAATGTAAGCTACAGTCAATGGATAATACTCTACCCTTCATCAATATTTCAGTTGGAAAAATAAATTTCAAATGTTTGATCGATACTGGTGCAACTTCTAATTTTATCAACAGCGAGTCCGTAGAAAAAATCAAGAAAACTAGAGGTTTGCGTATCTACAAAATTCATCAAAAGGCACGCTGCGCTAACGGATCATTTGTGAAGATAAATAAAGGTCTAGAAGTTTTTGTCAAGATTTCAAATTTAAATTGGAAACTCAAATTCCTTATTTTGCCAAAGTTACCTGTATCCATTATCCTAGGAAACGACAGTTTAATCAACATGCGAGCACTTCTAAATTTTTCCTCTAAAAATATATCCTTTCCATTCTCCAATGAAATAATTCCCATTGAATCATTATCTTGTAATGAAACAATGCAATCAAACTACATCGTAGATCATCCCATTTGTCTCAAGAAAAGCGAAGAAGTAAAGCTTCAACAATTGTATGAAAAATATAGCGACGTCTTGACAGAGAAAATCGGGCATGCTAAGAATTATCAGATGTCAATACAAATGAAGGATAAAATTCCTATACGTAAAGCGCCATATCCTCTTTCTCCGCCAAAAGCCGCTGAAATGCAAAATTATTTAGAAGTTTTACTAAAACAAGGGGTAATTGAAAAATGTATTTCACCATATGCTTCTCCTGCCTTTATTGTGAAGAAAAAGGACAAATCGCCGCGACTCGTAGTTGACTACCGACAAGTAAATCAGCACATTGTGTTTGATCCGTATCCATCGCCTAGAATAGAAGAAATATTTCAATGTTTGAATGGTTCAAAAATATTCTCATCAATAGATCTTACCTCAGCCTTTTTTCAAGTTCCTTTAGCCGAAGAATCAAAGAATATTACCTCATTTGTTGTTCCCTCAGGACAATTCCGATTTACCCATGCACCTCAAGGTCTGTCCATTAGTCCACAACTTCTCAATAGAATCATCGTAGACATTTTTGGCGATTTAAAATATAAATTCTGTCTGCCGTATCTAGATGACTTATTAATTCATAGCGCAACAATAGAAGAACATTTTATTCAACTAGAAGAAGTCTTATCAAGATTAAGAAAAGCTGGCCTCACCGCAAATCCAAAGAAATCCGTTTTCTGTAGAACTAGACTCAAATTCTTGGGTCACATTGTCAGCGAATCTGGATTACAACTGGATCCCGATAAAGTTCGTGCAATTAATGAAATGTCTCCACCTCGGAATATTAAACAATTAAGATCATTTATCGGACTAGCGTCATACTTCAATAAATTCATTCAAAATTTCGCCGAAATATGCACACCGCTGAACAACCTGAAAAAGAAAGGAGTTAGATTTAAATTTGGCGAACAGGAAATTGAAAGTTTTAACAAAATCAAAGAGAAATTGATGAACACTCCAATTTTACGATATCCAGATTTTAATAAAGAATTTTTGCTTCGTTGCGATAGTTCCGATGTTGCTCTAGGAGCTACACTAATGCAGTATCATGATAATCAATGGCTTCCAGTCGCTTATGCTTCTCGCAAACTTACTGAAACAGAAAGAAGATACATAATATATGAACGTGAATGTCTGGCCTTAGTTTGGAGCGTTCAAAAATTTAAAGATTACCTCATGCCGAAACGATTTCGTGTTGAAACTGATAACGCCGCCCTCAGCTGGTTAATGAAAACTCCCAGATCATTCGGAAAAACTGCTCGTTGGATTTTAACTCTTTCACACTTTGACTTTGATATTGTCCATATTGGTGGAGCGATGAACAACATCGCGGACTGCCTGTCTAGATTATACACTGAAGAAAACGATGATTATGAAGAAAATTTTATAAACGATCAACTTATTGAATCGCTAAATATACTTACCGAAGTCCCCGAAGCTTTCCAGTCACTAAAAAAACTACAAGACGCCGACCCCTTTTGTCAAGGCATCGCACAACAGATAAACGCTGGTCACGATGTTAAAGACTTTGACATGAGGAACGGTATCATAGTTAAACTAGTCGGAAAGTTTCATTATCGCCGGATATACGTACCTGAAAAAATGAGAAAGATGATTTTATATTATCATCACGATATGATTTTAAACGCTCACAATGGAGTAACAAAAACTTACCGTCAAATAGCTAAGAGATACTACTGGCCGAAATTATATCAAGATGTTCTTCAATACGTCAGATCATGCCAATTATGTCAACAAAACAAGCCTTCTCAAGCACCAAAAGGAGCTCCCATGGCATCTATAGCTCCACGTAAGGTATGGGACGCTGTTCACGTCGACTACTTAGGTCCGATGTCTGTAAGTTCTAACAGATGTAGATATTGTTTGGTCTTAATAGACTCTTATAGCAAATGGATTGAAATTATACCTACCGTAAGATGCACTTCTTCCGTCACTGTGAAGAAACTTGAAGAAATTTGGCACAGATATGGTCCTCCACAACGTGTCGTCACTGATAATGCAAAAAATTTCACCTCCAAAGAATTTAAGGATATGTGTTTGCGCTGGGGTTGCAAGCATATCACTACATGTCCATATAATCCAAAAGCAAACAACGCAGAACGCGTAAATAGAGTAATTGTTAGCAGCTTGGCAATATTAATTAAACAATACAGTGAAAAACATAAAAAATGGGACAACTTCGTTAAATCTGTATGTTTTTCATATAATAATTCTGTTTGCGAAACGACTAATGTCACGCCTGCTTCCTTATTCTTAAAACGAGAACTTTCTTTGCCGCTGGATCATCTGTGGAATGTGAATGAAATAATATCACCAGTCAAAATACCGTCAAAGGAAAAGGTGCAACGATTTATTCAAAATTCTTTAGAAAGAAGAAGATTTTATTACAATCTTCGACGTCCTGAAAACCATCCATTTAAGGTTGGATCTTTGGTCCTTCAAAAACTTATTAGAATATCTGTTCCTGGCATAACCAGTAAAAAATTTCTTCCACGGTGGTCATCTGTAAGAAGAATTGTACGATTCACTTCTCCCGTCTCCTGCATCGTGCGTGATGATAAAACTGGGAAAACATTTCGAGCGCATATCGACAACTTAAAGATTTTTCATCCCAGAAGAAGCAATTGATATATACAGTATACATATTTTTTTTCTTTATTTATTTAATTTTTTTTATAATTACCTTTTTTTTTAAGCGTGCCAGAATGCAACATATTGTCAAAATATTCATTTTGACAATATGTTGAAATAAAATCAGTTTTGTATTTTTTTTTTAAATTTTATTCATAAAATGTAAGAAATTATGCAATGTGCAATCATTTATCTAACAGATTGTGATTGCGACCTTGCTTAAGGTCAAGACATTAAAATTGTCTTTTTTCGTGTTTAAATATTATTCATTCATCTCTCATTTTTTATAGTATAAACTGCTGACTTAAAAGGCACTTAAAAATATTAGAAATATTAATACTTTTTTGATCTAATATTTATAAAATAAAAAGTGAATAATTAAGTAATATTTAAAAATTTAAAACCGACTTCTGGTACGCTTTAATTAAACAGTACATTAATATATAGTATGTATATGATCAAATATAATTTTAAATAAACATATTAAATAATTAAATCGAATCTGTCTTTAATAAAAAAAAAAACTAACGTTAAAAATAGAATTCAAACAAGAGTAAAAAACGTTACACGCATGCGTGGTTACTAATTTTACATTAATTTATTTTGTATTCATCCATTTTATATATGTAACTATACATTTTATTTTGTAATTTTTACACACTTTATTGGAATATTACACAAATTATGTAATTTAAATTTACTCTATGTAAAAATCACAAATTTGTTTAACTTTACAGTAAAAGTCCAAGTTTTTATGAAGTTTTCTGTGTAAAAATAAATAATAATGTAAAATCACTTAGAAAATCGAGCGAATTCTACCTTGACTTTCAAAGTATTTTTACATCCATTTTTTACAGTGTAATATCTAATAAAATAATATTGTAATAATATGTACCTATGTTTTGCATATACACTATAAAAAATAAGAAGCCCGATTACATAGATTATCGCTGGTCCATTTGTAGCCAGCGATTATTCTTGTATAATTGTACACATCAATCTGGAATGCTACACGCTTTCCTGTAAATTTACATATAGTTGTGTAATGCAAATTACATAAAAATATGTAATATTTTAAACAAAATTATGTAATTTTAAACAAAATTATGTAAACTTCCATAACTATATGCGTATAATTTTACATAGTATATGTAACATTTCCCAAAAAAATGTGTAAAATATTACATATTTTTATGTGAATTACATACATGATACAACAGGAACATTTTTTTGATGCAATTTTACAATAGAATGGAAAAATTAAAAAAAAGACAATAAGGTAATTCTGAAACAATTCTTTATTAAAAAACAAAAATAATTCTTCTGTTATTAGCTTATTACACTTAACAAACATAACAAAACCATTCACAATTATAAAGTTAAATATTTCTATTACTACTGCAGCAAAGAATTATATATCAAAGTTTTAAAATTAACAAAATTAGACTCGTATTAACATATTTTAAGAATAAATTGCTTACTCATTTCGATAATCGATGCCGCCAATGTTTCTGCCAGATCTTCCTCTATATTGTTGAAAAGCATATTCTAAAATCAAAACAAAAAATATATAGCATAGAATAGATGACTAGCAATAATAATTTTAGGACAACAACAATTAAAGGAAGCCTTTAGTGAAATGTTAAAATTTGCATTTGGTAGCTTTTTAGGGAATGTTTATCTAATAAAAATTGAACGTAGAAAACATACCTTAACTTAACCTGATAAATTGTGGTCCACAACAACGAATGTCATTTTATATATTCGAAATATCGACACAAACTTCATGTCCCCTGAATATGTTGCTGATTGTTTCTGTCGTGGCGTCTCTAGAGATCCAAAATTGATCCTTTTCTAGGAGTATTACAGGTTCAGCTTTCATGAAAACCAGTTCTTCATCGACTTCAAGTCGAGTCCCATCCTTCTCACATTACCCTAAAATAAAATATTATCTGCAGGTTAAAGACTTCTGTGGCGATAGCTATTATAGCACATGCTTTTAAATTTTGCACGTATTTAGCATCTTACATGACATAATTTAATGACAAGTGGTAATCAATAAAAATAACTTACCTGCTGAAAACAATTAACCGATGATACAAGTTACAATGTGATCCAAGAATGATTTGGCGTCTGACGATATTATAATAACATGTGTCTCATCACACAAACGCATACAAAAGACAATGGCCGCTGGTGTCTTCTTCGCATCGCGTACATTCCATAAAAACACATTGCGCATGCGTGGTTACTTATTTTACATTAATTTATTAGGTATTTACTCATTTTAGATATGTAATTATACATAATAATTTGTAATTTTTACACACTCTATTGGAATATTACACAAATTATGTAATTTTAATTTTCTTTATGTAAAAATCAACAAATTTGTTTAACTTTACAGTAAAAGTACAAGTTTTTATAAAGTTTTCTGTGTAAAAATAAATAATAATGTAAAATCACTTAGAAAATCGAGCGAATCCTACCTTAACTTTCAAAGTATTTTTACATCCATTTTTTACAGTGTAATATCTAATAAAATAATATTGTAATAATATGTACCTATGTTTTGCATATAATCAAGTTTTCACTTCTGCCGTGTGCTCATAAGCACACACCCACTTTTTTAGTGTATTTGACTATGCATAGTAAAATATTATGGCAACCCTGGATATATCAGAAAATAGCCATAAGTAATCAAGAAAATTATTAGTTCTATCCGTAAATAAATTCACATATTAGTGAATAACACAATATATCAGACGACATATTATCGCCAAGATATTTACATTTTTCTTATATTATAGCCTTCTATTAAATATCATGGCGATAATATGTCGTCTGATATATTGTGTTATTCACTAATATGTGAATTTATTTACGGATAGGACTAATAATTTTCTTGATTAATTATAATACCGTAAAAAAACCTACAGTTATTCTATATTTTGATAGCCATAAGTGTCTTGTAATTAAATAGGTAGTAACTAAATACGTAGTCCACTAGAATCGGCCGTATCTCTCGTACGCACGTCCCTTTCGCTTTAATACGTGCGCCGTCACCTGTCCCTATGTACACAAACAAATGACACGTGTCGCGACCCACTTGTCAATCGAAGCCGAACACATGTTTTGTAATATTCACGCCATTATATTAATTATCCATCTATATTATGGTTGTTGTCTCCCTCTAATCCATTATTTCATTAATTTATACTAATTGTGAACAGTGTTGTCAGTTTTGACGCACACTATAAGAAATGAGAAGGCCGATTACATAGATTATCGATGGTCCATTTGTAGCCAGCGATTAATCTGGTAATAGACACACAAAGAAACAATGGCGTCGCAAACAGGTATCGCCTGCACATCGCGTAGATTCCATAAAAACACATTGCGCATGCGTGGTTACTAATTTTACATTAATTTGTTTTGTATTCATCTATTTTATACATTATGTATTATGTAACTATACATTTTATTTTGTACTTTTTACACACTTTTTTGGAATATTACACAAATTAATTGAACCTTCTAAAAACTTCATAGACCCGAAAAAATGAAAAATGTTTAATAGATGCCTTTTATTGAAGTGCCCTAAAAAGCAGAAAATAAAAAAAAATCTTCCAAAGATGATATAAAGAAGTATCATTTTCAAAATTTAGATAATTTTGGAGCAAAAATGTAAATATTTCCTTCTAGCAAGAGATGAAAATTTATAAATGTTTGAAAAAATTTAAGTGGCATTCGAGACCAAATACTCTAGACTCAATATATTTGTTGGTTGATCATAAATTTTGCTATTAATTAATGACAGTTTGCTGGGGTCTCTGCAATGCTTTTTAAAATTTTTTAAACATTTAAAAATTTTCATCTCTTGATGGAGGGAAATATTTCCATTTTTGCTCCAAAATTATATCGAAGTTTTGAAATTTTACTTCTTTATAATATCATCTCTTTGGAAGATTATTTTTTTTATTTTCTGCTTTCTAGGACCCCTCAATAATTTATGTATTCATTCATTTGCTCTAGGCATAATACGTCGGCAATACAAAGGTTAAAACGTGAATATTGTTTAAAAATAATTGAGGACAGTGTGGTCCAGTGGTTAGCGTCGTGGGTTCGAATCCCGCCTCTGGGCATGGATGTTTTGTGATGTCATTTAGTTTCAACTGAGTTAAGTATCAAGACGCTAATGACCTAAGTTGTCGACGCGTCTATAATTTACAATAAATAAATAAAATTTAAAAAAAATTATTGTATACCTATGGGAACATAGTACGTATATTATGTAGTTAAATTATGTCAAAACATTAATAAAAAAATGTGTCAACACCGTGTCAACCCAGAAAAACTGTATGCGCTGATTAGAAAGTTGGTCATGAAATATTTTCAACAGTTCCAAATAATCTATTTTAAACTTTGTTAATCGGGATCCGTGTCAAGGTAAATCTATATGTTGATAGTTGGATACCCAGTTTATATTAAATTGAGCCCTTAATCCAGTCATTGGTCAAAACAGTTTATAAATATCTATTGTCAGTTCTTTGTTTTTTGAAAAGATATTTTAATTTAAAATTGATTGAACATACTAGGGGCCATCTTTAAAATACGTCAGGCAAAATTCACGCATTTTTGACCCCTCCCTCCCCCTTTGTCACACTGCATCACATTTTTGTCCCTTACCCCTACCTAATAATACGTCACAAAACCTGCCTCCTGCTCCAAGAAAGTACATATCGCGAATAAAAAATAAAATCAGGGAACTGACGAATTATTTCATGGGGTTTTTCTTTCATGTTTGACGTTTGTAAACTTAGCGCGTTGATAACTCTCACATTTTTATCACTTTTTTCGCAATTTATTCCACATTTAATTGAATGTCCGACAGATAAAATTCGTTCTGCATCATATATATTTTCTTGGTTTGGGTTATCACCAACCTAAGATATTAATTCACTCAAATTTAATAGCATTTTAATCGTCAACACTATACTATTGCATATGTAATTTTTTTAAAACTGCAATTTTTTGTCGGCCATGTTTTTGAAGCCACTCCCACATGTCAGTTCCCAATAATGTTTAAAAAAGTAGAAATAAAGGGTAAGTTCGGTTTTGCACTCGATTGATCGAGCCGAGCGAACAGATTTTTGGTCACGAGAGATAAGCGAGCAGTTTGAGCCATCTAAACAATTCCGAATGTAATTTAGCAGATTTTTCCAAACGTCAGAATAAAATGGCGCCAATAAATTAAATTCTTATTACTAAAGCCGATATATATTCTTATTGCTCCTCATTTTCAATAAAAAATGATGGAACCTTTGGTGTAAAGATACGAAATGTTACAATTACCACAAAACACCAAACTATAACAAACACTCTCGACGTACGTTTCGCCAACCAAGTTGGCATCATCAGGAGATGATTAAAAGTTTTAATCTCCTGATGATGCCAACTTGGTTGGCGAAACGTACGTCGAGAGTGTTTGTTATGGTTTGGTGTTTTGTGGTAATTGTAGCTCCTCATTTTGATTTAATTCAACATTGTTATAATAATAAATTATGATTCACAATTTTTTTCGTTTTATTCCTTTATTTTAAAATTAATAGTACTACCGATTGTTGATTTTTTCGACCCATAGATATAATAAATATTTTATTTAATCATTCTATGCGATACAGACTTATTGGTTATTACTATTCTTTGAATAAATATTATTCGTGTATTTTTACCTATTGAAAAATTACCTCATATAAATAAACTTCGAAATTTATCCATTCTCACAACAAGTGTTTCCGCTCATTTTTAAAATGTATGCTCTGAAGATGGTTAAATCTGCTTGCTCGCTCGTTTTCCTCGGAGCTCATAGAGCGTGCTCGAGCTCCTCCAGATTTTAAATCCGAACGCAGGATAGAGATCTTTCAGAGCATATAAATGTTAAATTCGAACGCATAAGAGCAATCAGATCGATCTGAACTCAAAACCGAACTAACCCAAAATTGATGTAGGTGTTTCAAATGTCCCGTCACGTCACTCACGTAAGGCGATTGCCCCCCGCCCCCCTTTTTGCGTACCTACTTATTTTATGGACGGCCCCCTAGAATCAGTCGTTCAAAATTGACTTGCAACATTTGACCGAAGTCCGAAACACATGGTTAAAAGGTTGTAAAATACAGTGTTTTCGCAAAAAATGGTCCAGATATCTCGACCACCGTGTTCGCAGCAGTGTGACAATATTTGCAATTGTTGCTACACATACGATGCAGGTACATAATAATAAAAAAACTCGGGTTAAATTTGTTTTTGGACAAAATAAAAAATTTAACCCCTTAATACATCCCTTAAAATAATATTTTTTTCTTAATTTCAATATTATTATCAATGCAACCTCTGTACCACATTAAATACACCCTTCCATAAGTAAATCCGTATCAACAAACTAGTGTTTTCATAAAATTTGAAAGTCCGGTCCTGTCGGGCCGATTTTATTAAAATTTTAGCAGCACGTTTTAATCTTTACTAAAGAGTTAAATTTCAATTTTGAAACGATTCTGACAATTTTTTCGGTATTTTTGGGCCCAAAAACTTTTTGGAACCCCTAAATACAACCCTGAAAATGGTCTGATCGGGCCCATTTTAAATAGGCTTCTTGCGGTGATGGGTTCCAATGTGTGTACCAAATTTCGTTTCAATCGATTAAGTCTGTCGAGAGTTATCGTGTACACACACACACACACACATATATATATATATATATTTATATATATATATACATACATATATATATAAACATTTACAAAAATGGTGCCAAATTGTTCAGGAGGCTATGAAACGTCGAGAAATTTTGGTCCGACCCCTAGGTCCCGCCATCCGACCGACGCCAATAGTGTATGTGCCATATTATGGCAAATACACTAATAATACACAAATATCTGGGTGCCGAGCTTTGCTCGGATGAGTTCAATAAAAACAGTACTTGTATGCTGTGAGATATTATTTTCTCAGAATATTATTCCGAAACGAATTTATTTCTGAAACATAATTTAAAATAATTGTTTCTGTTAAATATTTTAAATACCTATGTGTATTTTTAAACGTAAAAACTAAGTATCAACTTGAATCAAGCATTTTTTCCTGTAAATATTATTTAGGTCGCCATTTTCAAATCTACCGCCGTTATTGTTTTGTTGACTGAAGAACTCGCAAAAACCGATTTTCATAGATTGAATATCTTGTAAAAATGTTCGAATCAGATGAAATTTTGCTCGCCCGTTACCATTTTAACAATCCAATTTTAAGCATTAATACCAAATATCAACTTTATCGAAGTACTTTTTCTCTGTGATGTCGTCTTAACAACTTTCAGTAAATTTCAAATACTTTTTTTTGCATAGGTACCTACTGAAAAACTCACAAAAATCGATTCTTTTAATAACAAACGTCAGACTATAACCTGGGCAAAACTTTTTTTGCATGTATCTTCACAATAGTTTTTAAAAATCGATGTGTTTTGATACACATGCCTGCGGCGCTAGAAGTGCGGCCCTTTGGGCCGCCGTGCCAATTTTTAGATACGCAAAACTTTTTTGTATGTATCTTAACAATAGTTTTTAAAAATCGATGTGTTTTTACACAGACCCGCCGTTTTGTCATTATTTACATATTGTGCAAGACACTTCTTATATTAGTGTTCATTTACAATTTTAACACTTGTGATATATTATATAAAATCTATGTAGAAATAGACTTCGAATCAATCTGACTTTAATTGAGCGAGTTATAATAAATAAAAAAAACACCTTCTTTTTAATTGCTCCCCTCTGGAACCAAAATTCCTACCTAGATCAATTTCACGTCCCGAAAAATCCTCATTCTGTAAATTTAATCAAAATCGTTAGTCGTTTTTGAGAAAAAAAGGTCTAGGGAAGATGATACGTCATACTACATTTAACGTACCTACTTACCTATACTACATATTTTATATAAATAATATAAAAATAACATACCTATTTATTTAAATATTAGCTACAACTAATTACATAATTATGTTTAGATTTTATTGTTGCTATTTTTTTACTTTTCAAATAATTACTGATTATTTTAATAAGTTAAAGATTGACTGTCAAAGTAATTTTGACATAAATAATGAAAATTGTTTGTTTTTCCAAAGCCTACTCACAATACGACACTGTTTTATGACGTTAAAAAATTGTTTTTTAAAATAATAAAATCGATAGGAAAACGAATTTTTCCAGGGATGAGACCTAGCTAAATCGATTTTTTGCCCCCCGAAACCCCTTTTCGGTAAATTTGATCAAAATCGTTAGAGCCGTTTTCGAGAAAATATTTATATAGATACATAGAAACATATATACAAGATTTACTCGTTTAATAATATAGGGGGATATAATTAACTGAATTAGTCATTCGACACAAAACAGATTTAAGGAATTTAAAATAATACATAATATTATTATATTAATTTGTGATATTGGTTCGATAAAATCTCTATGGTTGATTTAATTAGGTATTTAAGTTTATAAAAAAATATTAATTATTTAATTTTTTCTAATAATTTAACATAAATAATATTGAAAATCGAAAAGAAAATTTTTTTTAAAGCTATAGATAAATTACTAAAAATTAATTAAAATGTATAAAAATTTAAAAAATATCACGTGACTTCAAAACGCGCCAGGAATGTTTGTGACGTCGTTATGGTAGGATGAGTCAACTTGGCCCCCCACCTCATTTTTTTTCAGTTTTTTTTTGACAAATCAATTGTGCTCGAATTGTGCTCAATTGTGCTGCTAATATTTTCAATTGTGCTCAATTGCAAATTGCTTAAAAATTGAAAACAAATCCGGGGGCCAAGTTGACGCTCAGCCCCCGGAAATTTTGGAATTTCGATGTTTTTTTTAGCTCATTCAATTGTGCTCGCAGTGTGCTGAATTGTGCTGCAAAGATTTTCAATTCAGCTCATCTGCAAAGTACCTTAAAATCGAAAACAAATCCGGGGGCCAAGTTGACGCTCAGCCCCCGGAAATTTTGGATTTTTGATGTTTTTTTTAGCTCATTCAATAGTGCTCGAATTGTGCTCAATTGTGCTGCAAAGATTTTCAATTCAGCTCATCTGCAAAGTACTTTAAAATCAAAAACAAATCCGGGGGCCAGGTTGACGCTCAGCCCCCGAAAATTTTTGATTTTTGATGTTTTTTTTAGCTCCTTCAATAGTGCTCGAATTGTGCTCAATTGTGCTGCAAAGATTTTCAATGCAGCTCATTTGCAAAGTACTTTAAAATTGAAAACAAATCCGGGGGCCAAGTTGACGCTCAGCCCCCGGAAATTTTGGATTTTTGATGTTTTTTTTAGCTCATTCAATAGTGCTCGAATTGTGTTCAATTGTGCTGTAAAGATTTTCAATTCAGCTCATCTCCAAAGTACTTTAAAATCAAAAACAAATCCGGGGCCAGTTAAAGCTAAGCCCCCGGAAATTTTGGATTTTTGATGTTTTTTTTAGCTTATTCAATAGTGCTCGAATTGTGTTCAATTGTGCTGTAAAGATTTTCAATTCAGCTCATCTGCAAAGTACTTCAAAATCAAAAACAAATCCGGGGCATGTTAAAGTCAGCCCCCGGAAATTTTGGATTTTTGATGTTTTTTTTAGCTCATTCAATAGTGCTCGAATTGTGTTCAATTGTGCTGTAAAGATTTTCAATTAGGCTCATCTGCAAAGTACTTCAAAATCGAAAACAAATCCGGGGGCCAAGTTGACGCTCAGCCCCCGGAAATTTTGGATTTTTGATGTTTTTTTTAGCTCATTCAATAGTGCTCGAATTGTGCTCAATTGTGCTGCAAAGATTTTCAATTCAGCTCATCTGCAAAGTACTTTAAAATCAAAAACAAATCCGGGGGCCAGGTTGACGCTCAGCCCCCGGAAATTTTTGATTTTTGATGTTTTTTTTAGCTCCTTCAATAGTGCTCGAATTGTGCTCAATTGTGCTGCAAAGATTTTCAATGCAGCTCATTTGCAAAGTACTTTAAAATTGAAAACAAATCCGGGGGGCAAGTTGACGCTCAGCCCCCGGAAATTTTGGATTTTTGATGTTTTTTTTAGCTCATTCAATAGTGCTCGAATTGTGTTCAATTGTGCTGTAAAGATTTTCAATTCAGCTCATCTCCAAAGTACTTTAAAATCAAAAACAAATCCGGGGCCAGTTAAAGCTAAGCCCCCGGAAATTTTGGATTTTTGATGTTTTTTTTAGCTTATTCAATAGTGCTCGAATTGTGTTCAATTGTGCTGTAAAGATTTTCAATTCAGCTCATCTGCAAAGTACTTCAAAATCAAAAACAAATCCGGGGCATGTTAAAGTCAGCCCCCGGAAATTTTGGATTTTTGATGTTTTTTTTAGCTCATTCAATAGTGCTCGAATTGTGTTCAATTGTGCTGTAAAGATTTTCAATTAGGCTCATCTGCAAAGTACTTCAAAATCGAAAACAAATCCGGGGGCCAGTTGACGCTCAGCCCCCGGAAATTTTGGATTTTTGATGTTTTTTTTAGCTCATTCAATAGTGCTCGAATTGTGCTCAATTGTGCTGCAAAGATTTTCAATTCAGCTCATCTGCAAAGTACTTCAAAATCAAAAACAAATCCGGGGGCCAAGTTGACGCTCAGCCCCCGGAAATTTTGGATTTTTGATGTTTTTTTTAGCTCATTCAATAGTGCTCGAATTGTGCTCAATTGTGCTGCAAAGATTTTCAATGCAGCTCATTTGCAAAGTACTTTAAAATTGAAAACAAATCCGGGGGCCAAGTTGACGCTCAGCGCCCGGAAATTTTGGATTTTTGATGTTTTTTTTAGCTCATTCAATAGTGCTCGAATTGTGTTCAATTGTGCTGTAAAGATTTTCAATTCAGCTCATCTCCAAAGTACTTTAAAATCAAAAACAAATCCGGGGCCAGTTAAAGCTAAGCCCCCGGAAATTTTGGATTTTTGATGTTTTTTTTAGCTTATTCAATAGTGCTCGAATTGTGTTCAATTGTGCTGTAAAGATTTTCAATTCAGCTCATCTGCAAAGTACTTCAAAATCAAAAACAAATCCGGGGCATGTTAAAGTCAGCCCCCGGAAATTTTGGATTTTTGATGTTTTTTTTAGCTCATTCAATAGTGCTCGAATTGTGCTCAATTGTGCTGCAAAGATTTTCAATTCAGCTCATCTGCAAAGTACTTTAAAATCAAAAACAAATCCGGGGCCAGTTTAAATAATGTGTTGAAAAAAAAAATGATTCACTAAAATATTTAAATGCTTAGGAAATTTGGCAAATATTCCAGGTAAAAGCAGCTTCTAAGTCATTTTACGGGCTTTTGTTTTAAACCGAAAACATAAAGTTGTTCACAATAATTCACACATGCGTATGAAGGGTTGCCGATTTTAAACCAACGTATTTCCAACGGTTACTCTAAATACAAACAAACATATACAGTGTGTCCCAGAATAGATGTAACAAGAACAAAAAAAGATTCGAATATTGTAGTAGCATTAATTAGGGATATAAACTAAGATATACCAAAAATGAGTTAATTCGGTCTTCTACTAGGTGTTTTATCAGCAAAGTGGTAAAAATGACAACGAAAAAGTAGTTTTATTTTTCAAAAAATCAACTAATAAAAGTAGTTTAGAATGCAATTTTATAACCCCATACCAAATTTCAGAAATATATTTTTAAAAAATCATGAATTTTCTGTATTGGTAACGATTTCTTTTATTATTGCTGAAATTTGAAATGGAGTTATAAAATTGCATTTTAAACAACTTTTTTTAAATCATATTTTCAAATTTTAATAAATAAATATAAAAAAAATCGTTTGTTTTGTAACGTTGTAAAAATGACCGAGAGAAGTATACCCTTTTCTTGGTCATTTTTACAACGTTACAAAACAAACGATTTTTTTAAATATTTCTGAAATTTGGTATGGGTTTATAAAATAGCATTCTAAACAACTTTTGTCTGTGACATTTTCATATTTCGAAAAATATATTCTGTCATTTTAGAGCCCCGTACCTCCGTATGGAACACTTTTACTCTGTTTACGATATCTGTACGTCCGTCCGTGTTTCCGTCCGTCTGTCACAGGGCTCTATCCCACAAACAGTACGAGGTAGCTAGTTGAAATTTTCACAGATTGTTGTTATGGCATAAATCTTGACAAATAATAATTACAATTATTATTTGCTAATCAAATTTAATTAAAGTATATTTATATACTTTAATTAAATTTGATACGGAAAAAAATTGAAACACTAAAAAGAACAGAATAAAATATAAGTAAAAAAAACTTTTTAAAAACAAATCAAAAAATTTTTTACCCCCACTCAACTCGTTAATTCTATTTTTGTATGGAACGATCGATGCGCGAATCTACTCGCACTAGGCCAACTTTTACAACTTTGCTTATAAAACACCCTGTAGAAATTCTAAATTTGTTTGTTCATTACACCTTTCGTTACATCTTATCCTAGGACACACTGTATATAGAGTAGTATTTGTTTAAAAAATCTTCATTTTCGGGTTGGACGAGTCTACGTTTTCAAACAACGGGTGGTCCTGTAAATTGGCATTTTAAAAAATATACATTATTTTATTATTAGAATTTATAGAAAAATACAAAATTCTTTTTTTCATTCCTGCATACAAAAAAATCACCATATTTTGTTATTCTAAACTCTTACTCATCCAGACGCCAACTATCAATTATTCAATAAAAAAAAATTAAAAAAACATGAAAAATTCCAAAATTTTAGGGGGCTGAGCGTAAACCTGGCCCCCGCGTTTGTTTTTGATTTTAAAGTACTTTGCAGATGAGTTAAATTGAAAATCTTTGCAGCACAATTGAGCACAATTCGAGCACTATTGAATGAGCTAAAAAAAACATCAAAAATCCAAAATTTCCGGGGGCTGAGCGTCAACTTGGCCCCCGGATTTGTTTTTGATTTTGAAGTACTTTGCAGATGAGCTGAATTGAAAATCTTTACAGCACAATTGAACACAATTCGAGCACTATTGAATGAGCTAAAAAAAACATCAAAAATCCAAAATTTCCGGGGGCTGAGTTTTAACATGCCCCGGATTTCTTTTCGATTTTAAAGTACTTTGCAGATGAGCTGAATTGAAAATCTTTGCAGCACAATTGAGCACAATTCGAGCACTATTGAATGAGCTAAAAAAAACATCAAAAATCCAAAATTTCCGGGGGCTGAGCGTCAACTTGGCCCCCGGATTTGTTTTTGATTTTGAAGTACTTTGCAGATGAGCTGAATTGAAAATCTTTACAGCACAATTGAACACAATTCGAGCACTATTGAATGAGCTAAAAAAAACATCAAAAATCAAAAATTTCCGGGGGCTGAGCGTCAACCTGGCCCCCGGATTTGTTTTTGATTTTAAAGTACTTTGCAGATGAGCTGAATTGAAAATCTTTGCAGCACAATTGAGCACAATTCGAGCACTATTGAATGAGCTAAAAAAAACATCAAAAATCCAAAATTTCCGGGGGCTGAGCGTCAACTTGGCCCCCGGATTTGTTTTTGATTTTGAAGTACTTTGCAGATGAGCCTAATTGAAAATCTTTACAGCACAATTGAACACAATTCGAGCACTATTGAATGAGCTAAAAAAATCATCAAACATCCAAAATTTCCGGGGGCTGACTTTAACATGCCCCGGATTTGTTTTTGATTTTGAAGTACTTTGCAGATGAGCTGAATTGAAAATCTTTACAGCACAATTGAACACAATTCGAGCACTATTGAATAAGCTAATAAAAACATCAAAAATCCAAAATTTCCGGGGGCTTAGCTTTAACTGGCCCCGGATTTGTTTTTGATTTTAAAGTACTTTGGAGATGAGCTGAATTGAAAATCTTTACAGCACAATTGAACACAATTCGAGCACTATTGAATGAGCTAAAAAAAACATCAAAAATCCAAAATTTCCGGGGGCTGAGCGTCAACTTGGCCCCCGGATTTGTTTTCAATTTTAAAGTACTTTGCAAATGAGCTGCATTGAAAATCTTTGCAGCACAATTGAGCACAATTCGAGCACTATTGAAGGAGCTAAAAAAAACATCAAAAATCAAAAATTTCCGGGGGCTGAGCGTCAACCTGGCCCCCGGATTTGTTTTTGATTTTAAAGTACTTTGCAGATGAGCTGAATTGAAAATCTTTGCAGCACAATTGAGCACAATTCGAGCACTATTGAATGAGCTAAAAAAAACATCAAAAATCCAAAATTTCCGGGGGCTGAGCGTCAACTTGGCCCCCGGATTTGTTTTCGATTTTAAGGTACTTTGCAGATGAGCTGAATTGAAAATCTTTGCAGCACAATTCAGCACACTGCGAGCACAATTGAATGAGCTAAAAAAAACATCGAAATTCCAAAATTTCCGGGGGCTGAGCGTAAACCTGGCCCCCGCGTTTGTTTTTGATTTTAAAGTACTTTGCAGATGAGTTAAATTGAAAATCTTTGCAGCACAATTGAGCACAATTCGAGCACTATTGAATGAGCTAAAAAAAACATCAAAAATCCAAAATTTCCGGGGGCTGAGCGTCAACTTGGCCCCCGGATTTGTTTTTGATTTTGAAGTACTTTGCAGATGAGCTGAATTGAAAATCTTTACAGCACAATTGAACACAATTCGAGCACTATTGAATGAGCTAAAAAAAACATCAAAAATCCAAAATTTCCGGGGGCTGAGTTTTAACATGCCCCGGATTTCTTTTCGATTTTAAAGTACTTTGCAGATGAGCTGAATTGAAAATCTTTGCAGCACAATTGAGCACAATTCGAGCACTATTGAATGAGCTAAAAAAAACATCAAAAATCCAAAATTTCCGGGGGCTGAGCGTCAACTTGGCCCCCGGATTTGTTTTTGATTTTGAAGTACTTTGCAGATGAGCTGAATTGAAAATCTTTACAGCACAATTGAACACAATTCGAGCACTATTGAATGAGCTAAAAAAAACATCAAAAATCAAAAATTTCCGGGGGCTGAGCGTCAACCTGGCCCCCGGATTTGTTTTTGATTTTAAAGTACTTTGCAGATGAGCTGAATTGAAAATCTTTGCAGCACAATTGAGCACAATTCGAGCACTATTGAATGAGCTAAAAAAAACATCAAAAATCCAAAATTTCCGGGGGCTGAGCGTCAACTTGGCCCCCGGATTTGTTTTTGATTTTGAAGTACTTTGCAGATGAGCCTAATTGAAAATCTTTACAGCACAATTGAACACAATTCGAGCACTATTGAATGAGCTAAAAAAATCATCAAACATCCAAAATTTCCGGGGGCTGACTTTAACATGCCCCGGATTTGTTTTTGATTTTGAAGTACTTTGCAGATGAGCTGAATTGAAAATCTTTACAGCACAATTGAACACAATTCGAGCACTATTGAATAAGCTAATAAAAACATCAAAAATCCAAAATTTCCGGGGGCTTAGCTTTAACTGGCCCCGGATTTGTTTTTGATTTTAAAGTACTTTGGAGATGAGCTGAATTGAAAATCTTTACAGCACAATTGAACACAATTCGAGCACTATTGAATGAGCTAAAAAAAACATCAAAAATCCAAAATTTCCGGGGGCTGAGCGTCAACTTGGCCCCCGGATTTGTTTTCAATTTTAAAGTACTTTGCAAATGAGCTGCATTGAAAATCTTTGCAGCACAATTGAGCACAATTCGAGCACTATTGAAGGAGCTAAAAAAAACATCAAAAATCAAAAATTTCCGGGGGCTGAGCGTCAACCTGGCCCCCGGATTTGTTTTTGATTTTAAAGTACTTTGCAGATGAGCTGAATTGAAAATCTTTGCAGCACAATTGAGCACAATTCGAGCACTATTGAATGAGCTAAAAAAAACATCAAAAATCCAAAATTTCCGGGGGCTGAGCGTCAACTTGGCCCCCGGATTTGTTTTCGATTTTAAGGTACTTTGCAGATGAGCTGAATTGAAAATCTTTGCAGCACAATTCAGCACACTGCGAGCACAATTGAATGAGCTAAAAAAAACATCGAAATTCCAAAATTTCCGGGGGCTGAGCGTCAACTTGGCCCCCGGATTTGTTTTCAATTTTTAAGCAATTTGCAATTGAGCACAATTGAAAATATTAGCAGCACAATTGAGCACAATTCGAGCACAATTGATTTGTCAAAAAAAAACTGAAAAAAAATGAGGTGGGGGGCCAAGTTGACTCATCCAAAATGTGTCTGCATTTGTTGGTATTTGTGTATATGTATTACACATACTATCAAAAATAATAAATTTTTAACTTGGTAACCATGGATACAAAGACCATAGATAACATAATGACGTCACACGCGTTCGGATTCTTTCGGCGCGTTATCGGAACTGAGTTTAAAAATTAATTTTTATTTAAATATAACTTTTTAATTAGTAAGCAAAAAAATTAAATAAAAACAGTTTTGCTATAAAACTTGATGTGGTCCTTCCATTTAAGTAAAAAAAAAAATTCGTTTAAAAACCCAATTATGCTGCGAAACAAATACATTGTGACACCATGTCTGGTAGACACAAAATTTTTTATGACTAGTTTCGATATCTCTTATCAAAAGTTCTCTATCTATAGGATTGCCATAATTTGTTAGAGTTAAGTCCGGACGGTCCAGCAGATCTGGTGATAAATCACGGCGACCGTGAAGCTCGAGCCGCGAAATTTTTTTTTAACATTGGAAATGTTTATGTTCGTATATGGGGGCAGAGTTACGAGTTTTCGTTCAAGGCCAAAATACAACGGTGTTGCGATCAAGTGAGGAGCAATCATGCAAAATTGAACAAGTGCAATTTTTTTGAAATGTGTTTTATATCATGTCTAGTTAATTGAGAGATATTTGCGACGATCTGCGGTGTTATTTTTGAGCAAATGTTAATAAATACTGTAGAAAAATCCATTTAAAAGTTAAGTAATCAAGCAAAAGTGAACGCGTATATAACAGAAGAATAATAGGGTTATTCCTGACAAAACTAAACAGTGCATTGATAAATATTGTGTGTATAATAAACAGTTAATTATGTTTCATATATGCTGTTATCATTTCCAATGTCCTCGATGGTTGCAAGGATTGCGAAATCTGTGAATTTTTGTATTTTAATTCAAATGTCGGTTGTAGAAATTGGGAAAACTAAGAGTAAAACTACTGAAGAATGTTACAGAAGAGGTGAAGTAGGTGGATATTAGTAATTAAAAAACTCAAAATCAACATAACATGTATTTGTTTAAATTTAAAACATACAATTATTATTATATAAATGGCTGCTGACTCGGTTTTTCTTCATCCCCAGCTTCATTTTCACGTCTTCGTTTGGCTCCTTCTGCTCCCCAGAGAGGGAGATTGGAATGTGGTTGCTATCGCAAATTGCATTCCAATGTTTTTTGGGAATTGGCGCTCCCAGGGACCCGAGCTCGTGCCAGTCGGTTTGTGTATGCCGGCTGGCGGATTCTAATACACAAATGGATTATTTGTTGTTAAAGACGCTAATGATTTGAGTTGTTGACGTGTCTATAATCTACAGTTAATTAATTAATTAATTGACTCCTTCTGATTATGAGTACCATTTGCAGCTACTTTTCAGACGTAAGAGCTTTCTTTAATAAAACTTTATTTGTTTTTATTTATTAAAAATCCGGACGTAATTACGAATCCGTTTACCAAATCCGGACGTATGGCAAGTCTATCTATCTATGTCTGCCTTGAGGGAAGTAGTGGCGTTATCGCCATTCCTGGGATAAAATTGCAGGATTACAAGATTTGACCCCCTAATCAAGCTTGTAAAAAGTTGATCAAAGTAGTGCACATCGCTCAAAACAAATGACAAACGTACATGGAAGTTCAATTGCAATTTTCATTTGCTTTCTTTTGTTTTACTTATTTATTACAATCAACTACGTTCTTCAACGTCTGTGGCACAAAAATGAGAAGGTAATAATAATTTTATTGCAACAGTACGCAGCAGTGTTTTTCTGTAGATATTGGCAACACTGGTCAGTGTTGACACACGTGTGAGACACGCCCCTTTAATGATACAGCATGATCGATAACATTATGAACTCGCAGATTATTATCGCGCCTACTGATACAAGAGTATTTAGTTCGACTCGGTTGTGCGTTTTGCAAGATTGCATACAATTCTGTACTGTAAATTTCGTAAAAAATTAATAATATAGATGTAATGGCTGACAAAAAAAATCAAATATTTGTAATAAACGACCTGCCTATACGTTTATATTTTGTATACGTACGTGGCCTCCAACTCCAAACTACCTCTTACTTACTAAACATATTTTGGCCTTGTTTGGGATTTGATTAAGAAGGACTTTTGAAGTTCCCCCAGGATCAGAGGCCCGGGGCGAACCCCCCCCTCTTAGTCCGCCACTGGGTATTGGAAAACCTGAAATATATTTTGTATACATACGGGGCCTCCAACTCCAAACTACCTTTTACTTACTAAACATAATTTGGCCTTGTTTGGGATTTGATTAACAAGGATTTTTGGAGTTCCCTCAGGATCAGAGGCCCGGGGCAACCCTTCCCCCCTCTTAGTCCGCCACTGGGTATTGGAAAACCTGAAATAGTCAGGGTTATTTTCCTTCGAATATTTATATGACCGTGTCGGGTGTCCCGATTGGAGAGTTATTTTGTTCACGATACATTTATTTCCACCGTGTAACTAGGTACATTGGTGAGGACTAAACCCGTCGGAGGCCCGGGGCGGCAGAACTAAATGAGGCCCCCGGTCTGCTTATAGAAATTGATGTATATTTTGTAGTGTAAATTTCGTAAAAAATGAATAATATAGATGTAAGACAAAAAAAATCAAATATTTGTAATATTCGACCTGCCTTCGTTGATATTTTGTATACGTACGGGGCCTCCAACTCCAAACTACCTCTTACTTACTAAACATATTTTGGCCTTGTTTGGGATTTGATTAAGAAGGACTGCTCGCGATTTGGAGGTCTCCCAGGATCAGAGCCCGCCACTGGGTATTGGAAAACCTGAAATTGTCAGGGTTATTTTTCTTCGAATATTTATATGACCGTGTCGGATGTCCCGATTGGAGAGTTATTTTGTGCACGATACATTTATTTCCGCCGTGTAAGTAGGTACATTAGTGAGGACTAAACCCGTCGGAGGCCCGGGGCGGCAGAACTAAATTAGGCCCCCGGTCTGCTTATAGAAATTGATGTATATTTTGTAGTGTACATTTCGTAAAAAATGAGTAATATAGATATGATGGCTGTCAAAAAAAATCAAATATTTATAATAAACGACCTGCCTTCGTTTATATTTTGTATACGTACGGAACTCCAAACTGCCTCTTACTTACTAAACATATTTTGGCCTTGTTTGGGATTTGATTAAGAAGGACTTTTGGAGTTCCCCCAGGATCAGAGGCCCGGGGCGACCCCCCCCCCCTCTTAGTCCACAACTGGGTATTGGAAAACCTGAAATAGTCAGGGTTATTTTCCTTCGAATATTTATATGACCGTGTCGGGTGTCCCGATTGGAGAGTTATTTTGTGCACGTTTATTTCCACCGTGTAAGTAGGTACATTGGTGAGGTAGTACAGATACTACATTATCGTATTTTATTATTGCATCTGAATACGGATGGTACACGCGAGTATGTCTGTCTGTAGCTGTTATCCTTAACTGGGCCTCACACAGAACGCGATGCCGCTCCGTGCTATCCGTCGCTATAGCAGCCTACCCGTGAGACCACCATAGGTACACCTCCTCTTATGACTCCAGACGTACTCGCATAGGTACGCGATGTACAGATGTGGACAAAACGAGTACAATTTGCTCACCGTTGCAAATTTGTGAAAATTTTCATATTCAAAGGGAATCTCCCCCACGGTAAACCGCGGCTCGAACTACTCAACACCCGCTTCTGAAAGATTCCGCGGTGCCCCTGTCTATAGTTTCTGCTGAACCCTAAGTTCAGTAGAAACTATAGACAGGGGATGTCTAATAGTTTCTAATGAACTTAGGGTTCAGTAGAAATTATAGACAGGGGCACCGCGGAATATTTCAGAAGCGGGTGTTAAGTAGGTCGAGCCGCGGTTTACCGTGGGGGAGATCCCTTTTGAATATGAAAATTTTCAGAAATTTGCAATAGGTACTACCTACTACATTAAAAAGTCTAAAAACATTCCTGAATGTAGCCTTTAGTAAGTACTTTCAACGAAAATTATAATGAAAACTGAAAAAATCAGAAAAATCGAAATTTAACCCTTCATACTAAAGAATAATACAGATTAAAATGTGACCCTAAAATTTTAAAGGAATCGGCCAGACAGGACCGAACTTTATCTGAAAACACTAGTTTGCGAATGCGCCGTTTTCCTGAGAGTAGTTCCTTCAGTTATACACGAGAAGCAGCACTTGTGGTAGGTACAAACATTATTTATTCGTCATTAGTGTCGTGTCATTTTAGTGGTATAACTTAATTATTTAATTATTTAATTAATTTAATTATAATAATTTAATAATTAAATTATACCATTAAAATGACACGACACTAATGGGGAATAAATAATGTTTGTACCTACCACATGTGCTGCCTCTCGTGGATTAAATTGAAAGAACTAAAGTGATGTTTTATTTAGAGTTTTTTTTTTATTTGTGAGTATCAACAGGTACTTAAGGAGCTTGAAGTTAATAATAATTTTCGAATTTTGCTATCCTTCGGAACACAGAACTTTAAAAAATAAATAATAATAATAGTTTGACCGAGTCTGTACATCCGTGTCTTCACATCATCTTCAAACCGGCATACGTTTTTTTTGTAAGAGATTACTAGATCTGTTTTTCTTGTTTATCTAATAAGTAATATGTTTGAAAATTCACTGTTTACCAGCATTTTGATTTTTGATGGTGTTATAAAAAGTAAACAGAAGAGGACAGACCTGGACTTAGGGACCCATGGCCCTTAATAACGTGACAGATGGAGCCCTCAAATCCGAAAAGAATGGAATTGGATTGGTTGGAAACAGCAAAAAAAATGCAGTATTATTAATTATATTTCGACATTACAATACTGGTGCAACGTGTTGCAAGATTGGGCGGTTTGAAAATATGAATTGGTGCTAGGCCCAAATAACCTTAGCTGTTGGTGGTCTTTAAAACACACACAATTACAAGATTGGGCGGTAAGTCGCCAATTGGGCTATCTTATAGAAGAAAATATTTAGGCGTTTTTTCTGTAATTTCCATCACCGCCCTCGGCGGCTGGGCCCGTAGACCAGTGCCTTATTGGCCTAGGCAGAAATCCGGGCCTGGAAGAGGAAAATTTCCTGGTTTATAATGTGTTTTCAAGATGGCACTGAAAATGTAAAACTCAGTCCTCAATTTTGCCGAGATTTCTCGAAGCGGCAAGCGTTGTGCAGGACCCTTTATAAATCCACGATGTGCAATAGGACTTTACCGATCCACCTGCATTCATCGTCATTATAGAGATTTGAGGGGAACTTTCTAGCAAGAGCGTTCTTTGGAAGAACCGACTGTTTCCTCCGACCGGAACTCTATTACTGAGTACAATATCTGTCCCGTGTCCGTCTGTCACAAGGCTCTATCTCAAAACGATACGAAGTATAGCTAGTTGAAATTTTCACAGATAGTGTTGTTGTGGCATGAATCTGGCACTTCCCACCTTACTATGGTACGAAAGAATTGGATTCAGTCCGATTTTTTTCGGGATATAAATAGACCTTCACGTTTTGACACCCTAGGAAACATTTGAGACCATTTTCCAGCTGGTGTGTGTGTGATGAAATTTTTTCTCCTTCGATATCTCAAAAACGGAACGACATATCCTGCTTATATGTCTTTCCGTTTTTGAAATATCGATATTTGGTGCCCGTGGACTACTAACAATAATGCTTCCCTCTTCCTCAGAAAACACGGGATTAGAAGCTGGAGCAAGGATATGTCGTTCCGTTTTTGGGATATGGATATTTGGCGCCCGTGGACTAATAACAATAATGCTCCCCTCTTCATAAGAAAACCCACGGGCTTAGAAGCTGGAACAAGGATATGTCGTTCCGTTTTTGAGATATGGATATTTGGCGCCCGTGGGCTACTAACAATAATGCTCCCCTCTTCATAAAAACACACGGAATTAGAAGCTTGAGCAAGGATATGTCGTTCCGTTTTTGAGATATCGATATTTGGCGCCTGTGGGCTACTAACAATAATGCTCCCCTCTTCATAAGAACACACGGGATTAGAAGCTGGAGCAAGAATATGTCTTTCCGTTTTTGAGATATGGATATTTGGCGCCCGTGGGCTACAAAAAATAATGCTCCCCTCTTCATAAGAAAACCCACGGGCTTAGAAGCTGGAACAAGGATATGTCGTTCCGTTTTTGAGATATGGATATTTGGCGCCCGTGGGCTACTAACAATAATGCTCCCCTCTTCCTAAGAACACACGGGATTAGAAGCTGGAGCAATGATATGTCTTTCTGCTTTTGAGATATGGATATTTGGCGCCCGTGGGCTACTAACAATAATGCTCCCCTCTTCGTAAGAAAACACACGGGATTAGAAGCTGGAGCAAGTATATTTCGTTCCGTTTTTGAAATATCGATATTTGGCGCCCGTGGACTACTAACAATAATGCTTCCCTCTTCCTCAGAAAACACGGGAATAGAAGCTGAAGCAAGGATAATATGTCGTTCCGTTTTTGAGATATGAATATTTGGCGCCCGTGGACTAATAACAATAATGCTCCCCTCGTCATAAGAAAACCCACGAGATTAGAAGCTTGAGCAAGAATATGTCGTTCCGTTTTTGAGATATGGATATTTGGCGCCCGTGGGCTACTAACAATAATGCTCCCATCTTCATAAGAAAACACACGGGATTAGAAGCTGGAGCAGGGTGCTTGGACATTGCTGTATAATATATCCGACATAATCTATTGGTGGCAAAATTATTTTTAAAAGAAAAAAGAATTTCTCTCACGTGTAATAACTCTGAACGTATGGACTTCTAGGTCAATCAAATTTAAACAACACCGGTGGTTCGCATAACACGGAACAAAAACAGGAAAATTAATTATTTATGTTTTTTAAATGTGTACGAAAACTTGGGACGGTTATATTCAGCACAAAACGTGAATGCAGTGAATTGTACAATCCAAGTCAGCAGATTTGAAATGTGTTTAACCCGGGAGTTTTTTTCTTTTTTCAAAATACATATAAAACAGCTTTCGTGTTAAAAACAAACAGTTTTATGCCAATGCCAGCATAATTACAAATTACAATGCTATTAATGAATTATTATTGTATTTACTGTAAATATTATAAAAACATGAGGGGATTCCGCTTTACAAACATTGTAATGTTACTGAACTTTATGTTATTGTTTTTGTCTGTCGCACGTTGGAAAATGTTTATTAAATAGCATTTCAAATCTTATATGGAAATCGTATCCGTGTTCTTTCGGTTGCCGCCTTTTAAAATTGGAAATGCTGGACAAGAATTTAAATTAAAAAAAATTTATTAAAAAAACAATAAACCCGACTGAGTAAAAATCGAACATAAAAGATGGAAACAAGATCAAATGATAACATGCAGTCGGAGGCATAGTAGTAACAAATTGAACAGAAAGATGTTACTACTATGCCTCCGACTGCATGTTGTTACTACTGTGCTTCCGACTGCATGTTATCATTTGATCTTGTTTCCATCTTTTATGTTTGATTTTTACGCAGTCGGGTTTTTTGTTTTTTTAATAAATTTTTTATTTCCTTCCTTTTAGTTGAATCTACTGATCAAGTCTTTTAATTTGATCCCACACACAAGGTTTTACCGATTTTTTGCGTACTGACAAAAATGGCGTCTAGCGCCCGCCATATTGAATTTTCCGTGACGTCATGTACCCTATTTTAAATGTCAAAACCTTTCTTTTGTTTTGATTTTGATACCTATATCAATGTATTTAGAAGGAAAATTACTTTTACATTCTGACAAAATGGCGTCTAGCGTTCGCCATATTGAAATTTCCGTGACGTCATATACCCTATGGCACTCTGGGGATTCAGACGATTCTAATGACACCTCATTTTTCAAAATCCGTCAAGCCGTTTAGGCTACAGAGCGTGATAAAGAAATATACATACATACACTCGAAAAACAATACTCTCCTTCTGGCGCAGTCGGGTAAAAAACGGTATGTGCCTCACCCACATAAGCGCACGCTATACATTTACATTTTTGCTTTTCCCCTCAGCATTTTTAAAATTAATAAATAATTGTTATTAATAAAATCCATGGATATCATAACATCTATACATAATTAGTATCCAAAGCCTGCTTACCAATATTACACTATTTTGAAACGTAAAAAAATTGATTTTTAAAATTATAAAATCTATAAGAAAACGAATTTTTCCTGCAGGGATGAGACCCATCCAGATCGATTTTTTATTGCTCAAAACCCCTTTTCAGTAAATTACATCCAAATCGTTAGAGCCGTTTTGTCCCCCTTAGCATTACATTACACTTTACAGCGTTTCGTTAATTTTTGAGTCGGTAATTTGTGACTCGAGGCCATTCCAATTCACCACCCTCGCTAAAGAAGTATAACTTAAAAAATATCGTAGAACATCTCATAGGAACTGGAAAAAAATTTAGTCGAAGGTTGCGATGAATTATTAGTACGCTTCAACTCTTTTTGTCGGAGTTCCCTTTTGTTACGACTGTCGGTTAAACAAATGACTCGCGAGCGCAAAACAAAAGCCGACCGTGAAGATCGATGCATAAAGAAAAAAAGTTGACATAATACAAGAAAGTGCAAGTGGAGTGAGAGAGAGTGTAGGTTATAAAACTTCTGCCGATTGTAAATACTTTCGCGAAACAAGACGAGAATCGATGTGTGTGTGTGTCAACTGTTTAGATAGTAAAAGTGTTTAAGCGTGGCGCGCAAATCAAGTCCGAATGGCGGCGCGCGATGCTTCGTTGTTTAGCCTGTCAAGTGGGTCATTGTTAGTGGGTCAAGAACAAAACACTGTGGCAGAGAGAAGTCATACCACGCGCTTTCCATAGGTTATGTTGTACGGTGTGCCCCGCCATTTCTGCACCGCTTTGTGTGTGCCTGTGTGTTTGTGTGAATGTTACGAAACAATCGCCGGTGTGCTGTTGTGTGTATATGAGATATTACGAGACCGACGAAAATGGAAAGTGTTCCAAATAACAACTCATTTGTAGTATTATCATAATAACCAAATGCATGTGTGCGGCGGATGACTTCATCGGCGTGTGACGGGACCATGTCAGACGGAGGAGACGAATTTTCCTCTGGGAGTCTGCAAGGATCGCACCTTCTTGTACTGGAAGATCCATTACTGAATAGTCACAGGATAAGTTTGTGTCTTTTAAAAGATTACCGAACTGAGACGAGTTTTCCTCTGGAAGTCTGCAAGGATCGCACCTTCTTGTACTGGAAGATCCATTACTGAATAGTCAAAGGATAAGGTTGTGTCTTTTAAAAGATTACCGAACTGAGACGAGTTTTCCTCTGGAAGTCTGCAAGGATCGCACCTTCTTGTACTGGAAGATCCATTACTGAATAGTCACAGGATAAGTTTGTGCCTTTTAAAAGATTACTGAGCTGAGACGATTTTTCCTTCCGGAGACTGGGAGCGCACCTTCTTGTACTGGAAATTCCATGGCTGAATAGGCACAGGATAAGTTTGTGTAACTGTATTTTAGATAAATACAAAGCAGAGACGAGTTTTCCTCCGGGAGACTGGGAGCGCACTTTCTTGTACTGGAAGTTTCATCCAGGTCGCAGTGAACGAAGGGCAGAAGTGCCTTACGCCCCGTGTAAAATATAATCTAAATCTTCATCCATGAGTATACAATGAATAAATAGTCACAGAATAATGCTGTATATTTTTCAGCGGAAAATTATCGAGCCGAGACGAGTTTTCTTCCAGGAAACGTGGATGATTTCGCACTTTCTTCTAGGTACCGAAAATTCATCCATGGATGTGCAAAGATGCTGTTTTATATTTTGAAGGAATACTACCGAGCAAAGACGGGTTTTCCTTCGAGATGCTGATTTTACATCTTCTTGTACTGGAAGTGACTGAATAGTCACAGGATACTATTGTATATATATTTTATAGAAAGATTACCGAGTGGAGGTTTTCCTCTGCTAGTCGAGGATATTTTTAAATCGTCAGGATTAGATTTAAAGCCGGTTTAGAGCTGCAATGGCGAATTTTCCTACGCCATGGAATGACTGGAAGTTTTTTCCTCCGATGTGTAATGACTAATATTTACTAGTATTACTTAATGAGATTCCCTATTAATCGAGTTAGGAAAACTAGTATTCCTTCAGCGTTGGCACTATTCTATCCTCGTTGGGTCTGCAGCTGGTGTCAAAATTTTTTGAGGTTATATGTAGCTGTTATCGTATTCGAATCCGAGTGTTTATACATAGTACCGGCGACGCACCTTTTTTTAAAAACGTAGGTAATTCTGTGTTTAATTTAGACGCGGACTGACTATATTTTTTTCAGGGACGCTAACATTTGTAGGGGACCGAGAGAGAGACTTAAATAATTTGTTATTCGTTTGGATTGGGAAATAGGAGAACCCAAGCCTTTTCCAATCTCGGAGGCGCGGGACGTACCAGCGCTCAGCGCCCCTGACTGATCAGCGCCTGTTTTAATTGTACCTCTAGAACGCTCTAACATACGCTAACGTTTGTAGGGGCACGCGGGAGAGACATAAATAATTTGTTATTCGTTTGGATTGGGAAATGGAAGGACCCAAGCCTTTTCCAATCCCGGAGGTGCGGGACGTACCAGCGCTCGACGCCCCTGACTGGTCAGCGCCTGTTTTAATTGTACCTCTAGAACGCTCTAACATTACACATCCTATCCTGACTGTATGTAATCCAGCAGCGTCGAGTACTGCAGTGCGGTTCGCCAACGCTAATGAAAATTGTGTTGTTGAACGTTGTTTCTCAATATTTGTTATTGATCAGAAAAAAGAGAAACTGATTTCAGAGAGTTTAATAGAAAATATAACAACGGTTGCTGTAATATTTATAATTTTGTGTTGTTATAATGCGAAGTAAAAACGTGATAAAATTAATCTACATGAAAAAGTATGACCGATGCGGTATTGAAATAAATCAATCACTTAACCTACTTTAAAGGCTGTCGACAGAAACCAATGTAGCAAGAAGTCGAAGTATTCCATGCTTTTTAGGGTTCCGTACCTCAGTATGGAACCCTATTAAGCATGGATTCACATATACCGAACTTGCACAGACCTCCACCGGCACGTAACGGACCGACAAGTTGAGCTGTAATTCACATTTAACCGATCAAAGACAGACAGTTTATTGCAGCAACTGGCCGGATAATCTTGCTTTTGAAAATGAATTCATTGAAAAATTTGGCCGTGATCGCAATCAGGCAGTCCGTCGGTACACGTTTGTCATTCACACTACACCGACCGTAAATACATGTACAGACACCGACCGTCATCAGCAAAACATTCTTTCAAAGAATGCCGGCGGGCGCTGTGCTGTTCCGTGGTGTGTCTGTGCAGAGCCAGCAGTATAGGTGGGGAATATTTTGTCGGTTCGTTACGTACCGGTGCAGGTTGGGTACATGTCTGTACGATGTATGTCCGTCCGTGTGTCCTTCCGTGTGTCACAGGACTCTAGTTCACAAACGGTAAGAGGTAGCTAGTTGAGAGTTTCACAGATTGTGTGTTGTTATGACATGAATCCTGGGAAATAATAATTAGAATTAAATGATCAATTAATTTTAATAAATTAATGATCTTTTTACTAAAAAAGTGTAGCGGTGTAATCTGTTATCATCATCATATATTATTTCTATAAGAATCAAACCATAATATAACAATCTGTCACAGTAGCGACATCTGTACGCGAGGGTTATAAACTATATTATTTTTAACTGTCAACCGTGAAGTTTACACTAATTAAAATGTTGTAACGGTACGGAGCCTTTGTGGTGCGAGTCCTACTCGCACTTGACCGTTTTCTTTTGTCTCCCGTTTCGCGCGGCACGAGTATATTTTTTTATATTTGCATTGTTGTTGGTTCTTTTCGTTTGCAAATTGTTCAAATAATTGTTTGTGTACATTACGCATTATTATATTGTGATATGGCTAAACTGGAATGTTTTTAATAGACTAATCACAGGTTTTATCAGGATGTTTATTATCCAATTTTCCTTGTCGATTGCAGAACTGTTTTTTATCTATACTGCAGTAAACACGTAGTTTTGCACTATGGAATTTAAATTTTACTTTTCATCACCTTCGGTGAATGAAAGTAATGTAATCGTGCAAAAAATCGAAATTCAGATTTTGATCAATCTTGACTATTTAGACTCTAAAAAACATTTTGCGATAGATTTTTTCGATCTGTCCGTTGTCGCCGTGCAGAATTCATCGATGTGCGAGATCTTCTTAACTATGAAATCGATCAAGTTCAAATTTATAGGACACCTTTCTGCCATGTTTGCTGAAACTTTCTGAGCAAAATACACGATTACGTCAATTTTAATTTTTAAAAAGGATTATTTTCTGATAATTTTAAACTTTTCGATCGTGTTTTGTTTTTGAACTACGGCGTTATCGGCCATTTTTAAATGGCAACCCTTTGAAGAGGAAAGTCTTTGAGATATTTCATCTCAAAGTTCAAGAAAATTGAAAATCGAGTCTACTATATAGAATTTTGACCATTGATCTATTTTATTAAAGAACATGGTAGGTAATTTTTAAGAAAATGATCCAATAAGAAGAGTGAAGGAAAAGGAGAAGACCGCGCTGAAGCTGGAGAGACGGCGTACAAGAAGCGATTCAGGAGAGGAGAATGGGATAACCGAGATTTATTGGAGATTGAGGGTGGAAAAATGACTCGCTGTTATATATAATCAAATGAGATGCTCAGATTGGCTTTTTTGGAACCCGGGAACTGGGGACTTGTAATAAAGGAACCATAGCAACGCCAGATAAACAACAGCATTGCTACACGCTCGGCTATTCTCAAGCCCATTAGTTCTTTCATTTGGTATACCGCATTTTTATGTCTCTGGAGCACTTCTAGCAAGTATAATATTATTCTAAAAGTTAAAAAATGATTAACTAATAGTTCTGTTGTGGGAGCGAGATAGCGAGACGGCTGGTTGTCCCGCTCTCACATACTCTTTCAGCATTCAGTGACCATATCTGGGTCAAACCTGATCCACGGCTTGTTTGGTGTGTGTGTGTGTGTGCGTGATATCGCACACATAGGTACTAGTTCATGTACATATATGTACAGTGTACACATAATGAAGTAGCGGGGTCACGCCCCACCATTCTGCATACTGACTGTGGATGTCAGTGGCGTAACACACCTCTGGGGACAAGGCATATCCCCCTTCTCCAAATTTAACCTTAAACGTGAACTTTCAATCTCGCCCGTTTTCGACGGATGAAGCGAAATAGCTAACGGCAATTTTTTTGAGTAGAAATGTTATTTATGGCTGGTAACATAAACGTTATAGTGCAGTTTGCTAACAAAATATAATACATTTTTCACTCTATATTAACTTCTGCACAAGGCTTTGCTCGCGTGGACGCAAATTTTACCTATAGGTTGTGTGCACGAAGCCTACTAGCGCCGCTAGCGGGCAATAGTGTACGATTGAACTCATTTTTATTGTTGTCTTATAACGGGACATTTTTTAATAAACGAATACCATTTTATCTAGCTGTGGGCAAATAGTATAAATAGCATAGCATAAAAGGGTACGTAAAAATTATTTATTTTAAGTTTTTTTCTTCTTCAATTTTGACGTATAATAAAAAATAACTGATTAAATCAGACATGGAGGACCTACACCTATGTCTATGGTTAATATTGACAGACGACAGCATAACAACCATGACGACTGTAATCTTGCGGACCGGGTTTAAAAGTGTCAAATTTATCAGATGTATAGTAATACAGTAGTAGTAATAGTGAACGAAAGTGAACCGTCACGCTCGGGTCAGTGATGCTAAATCGGGTTTACTCGGCTCCACTCGACAACAAGCGCGCTAGGGTCGGTGACCACGTTTACTGTCTAACAAGGAGTACATCGTTTCAAGAATTACGTTTTTATTATTACGTATTATAATATTATGTATATTTTGCATATAATCAAGTTTTCACTTCTGTCGTGTGGTCATAAGCACACACCCACTTTTTTTATTTATAATCATTTTACGAATATTTGATTTTATAAGGTAAATAAAAGTGGATGTATTTCTTTCCATAACAACGAATACAATTATTTTTGTTTAACGGTATTCACGCCATCTGTCTGTACCCGCGATACAGACTTTACCCATTTTGGTTTGAATTCTACTAAATATATAAATCGGTACGCTACTGAACTATGCGTTTAATTTTAAGTTATTACACGCGGATTATGCAAAATAACAACAAATAATCAAAAGTGAAACTCGGGAGGCATGCGAGGCAAGGAAAGGCAACCATTTAAATACGGTACGTTGTTACGTTACGTTATCGTTGTGTCAGCGCGCGCGCGTCGTATTATAGCGCACTCGATTGCTACTTGTGTGAATTGTTTAATTTAAGTTTCACATTTAGGCCAAGTTCAACATCGCCGCGCTCTGTGAGTTTTGAAGTTACGGCATAGTCTCGCGCATTTATATTCAACGGTGTAGATAATAATTAAAATTATTACGAAACTAGCTGCACTTCCGAATGCCGATTTGTTGTCACTGTCCGCTTGTTACGTGAAACGATTGCGGTCAGAGACTAATTTTTGACAGACATCAAAAAGCGGCCAAGTGCGAGTCAGACTCGCGCATTGAGGGTTCCGTACAATAATAAAAATGAGTGGTTAGGCAGGGGGTAAAGAATTAACAAACTACATTTACCTATTTAAGCTTGTTTTAAAAAGTTTTTTTTTACCTGGCGCCAATTATTCTGTTCGAGTTATCAAGAATTTTGAGTGAGTGGGCTTGAGAATGGCCGAGCGTGTAGCAATGCTGCTGTTTACATGGCGTTGCTATGGTTCCTCTATTACAAGTTCCCGGGTTCTAGCCCGAGAGCTGGTAAAAGTGTCAATTGGATTTTCAATTTATTATAAAAAAAAAAATAATGAATTGATAGACTCAAATAACCTTAGCTGTTGGTGGTCTTTAAAACACACAAGAATTTTGAGTAGGTAATAGAATTTCGAGTTATCAAAAAAAAATTAAATTAATTTTCACTCCTGACTCTGTTGCCAACCAATTTTGTTCGAGTTATTCGACGTATATCTAATTGTCTGGGCGCCATATTTTATTTGATTCAATAAATCTGTTTTTTTGCGCGTGTCAATTACTGTTGTGCGTCCGACTTTACACACGTGTGTATGTAATGATGTGTGTGTGTGTGTGTGTGTTTGAGTCTATTTATAGGTTTGTTGTTATAATTCAACTGGTCAGTGGATACACTGTTGCCAGATCGACTTGTGATTTGCTCTCGCGATATACGCGATGATCGACTGACGACTACAGTCACTGATCTTTAATTATTGGATAGCGGATAGACGGCTAGATATTACCTTTTGAAAGCTCCCGTTGCGTGCGCTTCGTAAACGGTTAAAGTTACGCAAAAATCATGTATGACGGAATTGTTACCGGAAAGTTTATATACAGGGTGAGTTCGACCACCCGTATCAGTCGTTTTTTTCGAAAACGGTTAGTCGTAGAAAGTTGTGTCAAAAATTTGTATTATAAAAGCCCTAATAAAGAATCGAATGGTGATAATTTTTTTTCCGGGAAGGTCGGCTTCCCTATTAGTTTGCTCCAGAATGTCCAGAACTCCTTAATTATAAATGTAACGATAGGTCGAAAGTGGTATTGTTGAAAAGATCTTTAAAAAATTAGCAAGTTTTGTTCGAATTTTTTTTTTATTACTGCCACCCCTGTTAAGTAATATTTGTTTGAAATTACTAAATTAAAATGTCATAATAACGAACTTTTTAAAAGTCCACATCTAAAATCTAGTTACCTATCTATCGATCATTAAACACTGAAGAAGTACACTCACAGTATAACCAGAAGAGCTCAGTAGTATGTATTAAAGAGTAAATGGAAGACAGTTTGAACACTTGTGACAATGTCTAAGGTTGCTAGATTTTTAATGCCGACTTCGATCGTTATTATGAAATTTTGATTTAATAATTTCAAACGATTGTTACTTAACAGGGGTGGCAGTAATTAAATAATTTTTCCTACAAAATTTGCCTATTTTTAAAGAGCTTTTCAACAGTACCACTTTCAACCTATCGTGCTTTCTAAAATTCCGGAGTTTTGCACATATAATAATTTATATTTATACTTATAGAAATTTACAGGGGTGGCAGTCATAAAAAAAATTTTCCTACAAAACTTTCTTATTTTTTAAAGATCTTTTCAACAATACCACTTTCGACCTATCGTTACATTTATAATTCCGGAGTTCTGGATATTCTGGAGCAAACTAATAGGGAAGCCGCCCTCCCCCGAAAAAAAATTATCACCATTCGATTCTTTATTAGGGCTTTTATAATACAAATTTTTGACACAACTCTCTACGTCTAGCCGTTTTCGAAAAAAACAACTGATACGGTTGGTCGAACTCACCCTGTATATATAGCGAACGAGCGAAGCGAGTGAGTAATGTAATTCCTAAACCACGCAACGGATTTTGATGCGGTTTTCACCATCAGTTAGATAATTTTTCACGGAAGGTTTATATATATATATTAACGAACGAGCGTAGCGAGTGAGTAATGTAATTCCTAAACCACGCAACGGATTTTGATGCGGTTTTCACCATCAGTTAGATAATTTTTCACGGAAGATTTATATATATAGCGAACGAACGAAGCGAGTGAGTAATGTAATTATAATATTCAAGCGAACGAGCGAAGCGATAGTGTATTTATAATATTCAAGCGAACGAGCGAAACGAGTGAGTAGTGTATTGCACCCAGACTTTCTTAGCACCCGGGCGAAGCCGGACGGGTACCGCTAGTGGATAATATTATGGTTTCGCACAGTGCAGACCACCATTCGCGCTATCCATTAATTAGAGTTCTGTAGATACTGACGATGATGATATTCTCCATCGTCGCGTCGTCACGAATACCAACTGCACACATTTTGGTTACATACGTAGTATTATAATCGTCCTCTCTAATATCTACGTATCTATCTGTTCCAGTGACTCTAAACCTTTTCGTCACCACCAAAGACCCGTCATTAAGAATATTCTCTACCATAACTTACCCCCTGCACTCTTCATCTCAAATCCATTCCCCACGTCTGTAAACAGTTATAGCTCTCCTGACGCTATTTTTAAAGTTGAAGGGTTTCGGTAAACGCTGAATGGTATGGACCAAGAATCACAGTACAGATCCTTCAAGCGAAAAATTGGAAAAAAAAATCGTGGAAAAACACAACTTCTTAAAAATTACGTAATCATCCACACGTAGCCAAAACTTTTTTCAAAAAATTCGCCTGTAGAATCTGTAGTGTGATTCTGAGTCCTTCATTTGGCGTTTACCGGAATCATTAAACTTTAAAAATAGCGTCGGGAGAGCTATGAATATTTTTAGACGAGGGGAAAGGATTTGAGATGAAGAGTGCGGGGAGTAACTTCCGGTAGAAAATACTCTGAAAGAAAAATTCTGATCGGCTCACTGGTCTGAACTATTGTAGCTAACATTCCTTTGATTTTACCGACTTGTGATGGGATACCAAAAAATGTTAATAACACTTTATATTAGAAATCGTGTCCATCGTGATTATAATAAAATTAAGAAAAATCGCAGGATAAATATATAGACGAAACGTCGTACATTTAATTAAATAAATCAAATATTTTGTCCACTATCCTGCGATTTTTCTTAATTTTGTTAATAACACTGTTAGAAACATACGTTATTAACAATTTTGAAGTTTGTCCAGACTCCAGACTAAAAGTTATTAATAATGTTCCCAACAAAAGTTATCAACACATGTTATTAACATTTTTTGGGTTCAAATTTATTTTTGTGGATAACATTGTTAGAAACACGTGTTTCTAACAATGTTAACTTTGGTCTGGACAATGCTTTATGTATGCATTGAACAATGCGCCGGGAATCCGAAACATACTATGCAACTATTATAGGTACCTAATGGAAAAAAAACTAAGCCAGCGAAGAATCCAATTGACTGAGGGTCTGGATTAACATGCCTTCGATTTTTAGGGGTCCGCATGACACAGGTTGATAAGCACTGGTTCAAACGCGATTATTATTTTTTTGCACAAGCACGTATTGACTATGAGGTATTTTCCTTTCCAACAAATTATAATTTTTGCAATGATTGATGATTGTTTTTTTCAAATGACTTGTAGCCAATTTTCGAAGAAATAATTTACCTGTGTTTAAAACGCGTCGTAAAAATGTTGAAACTCGATTTTGTATCAACACAATTTGACATTTTTTTTAATCTAATTTACGTGCAATAATTGCCATTAAAGTTAGCCATTAAAGTATAAACCTAATAATACTTCTTTTACCTAACTTCAATCACGTGTAACTTTTGATTGTTAAATACAACGAGGGTATTTTTTTGCTGGAATTGTATTCTTTAGGATATTTACTAACACTTTTATTAAGGGTTGTCCAAACCTAAACCTATTATTTTAATACGAAAATATTAGGTTTATGTTTGGACAACCCTTAATAACAGTGTTAGTAAATATCCTAAAGAATACAATTCCAGCAAAAAAATACCCTCGTTGTATTTAACAATCAAAAGTTACACGTGATTGAAGTTAGGTAAAAGAAGTACATTATTTTGAACACCCTATATAATAAATTCATTTTTTTTAGGACAGACATTGATTTTTCCGTCCATTATCTAGTGATCCTCAAAATTTCAATTTGATAAAGGTTTCTGTTTTGGCTATGTCAAATTTTAGGTAAAGGTCTGCACGTGTCAAAAATTTCTAAAAAACTTCAATAACTCAAAAATTACTGAATTTTCGAGCATGGCTTCCCTTACAATTTCTATTCACATTTAGGCGCAGAATTGAAAAAATAAATAAAAACAGGGTGCTAGGTTAAAAAAAACATAACTTGGGTCTGCCACGCTTAAATGGGACAGGCTGTATAATTGAAAATATTTTTAGGTTATAGACCATTAAAATTTATACAACTTTTGTATTAAAACTTTTTTTCTATCTTCACCCAAAATCAATATATCGGCCGACAACGCAAGTCTTGGACACCCTGTATAATGTGTAATATGCTTTTCACATCGGTTTGTTAGTCCCACCATTTATATCTATGGCCGACAAGGTAAAACCGTTTATATATGGAAATTGTCGAGCGTCTATAATCTATAATCTGTCACCTCGTGCCGCGAATTTAATAGCTATCATGTAATCGACCTCAGCGAATTCCAAAAACGCCAACATGTGTTTCGTTTATAACAAATTAATTGTTGTATATTATCTTGTTTAATTGTCCATAAATTAGTTATAATATAATTAAAAACTCGGGTCGCAGTGCCAAACCCTGCCGACAATATAGTGTATTTGCTAATACAGGCATTGTGGCATTATTATGTGAACTTAAGTTTGTTTTTTGACAAAATAAAAAATTTAACCCCTTAATACATCCCTTAAAATAATTAAATTTTTCTAAATTTCAATATTAGACATGGATTTTATTAGTACACCCAATTAAATACACCCTTCCATAAGTAAATCCGTATCAACAAACTAGTGTTTTCATAAAATTTGAAAGTCCGGTCCTATCGGGCCGATTTTATTAAAATTTTAGCAGCACATTTTAATCTTTACTAAAGAGTTAAATTTCAATTTTGAAACGATTCTGACAAATTTTTCGGTATTTTTGGGCCCAAAAACTTTTTGGAATCCCTAAATACAACCCTGAAAATGGTCCGATCGGGCCCATTTTAAATAGGCTTCTTGCGGTGATGGGTTCCAATGTGTGTACCAAATTTTGTTTAAATCGATTAAGTCTGTCGAGAGTTATCGTGTACACACATATATATATATATATATATATATATATATATATATATATATATATATATATATATATACATACATATATACATAAACATTTTCAAAAATGGTGGCAAACTGTTCAGGGGGGTATGAAACGTCGAGAAATTTTGGTCCGACCCCTAGGTCCCGCCATCCGACCGACGCCAATAGTGTATGTGCCATATTATGGCAAATACACTAATAATCGTACAGATACACCAATTACTAGCGACATCTATCGCATTCGGTCAGTTTTAACATTCGATTGTTGTAAATACTGCAACGACATCTGTTGGAGTGTTGGTTATATTGTTGTCGGCAATAATGAAAACTGATTCTTTTGTGGCCAGTTGTCTGGATGTTTCCGAATTAGGTTGCCAGCCGTCGAGAAAAAATTCGACTGATGACCAGTCCTATACTTCCCACCTAGTAAATATTTGCAAAAAATAAACACTCTTTTTTTTATTCTTTGACTAGGCCCAAATAACCTTAGCTGTTGGTGGTCTTTAAAACACAATTTAATTTTTATTCTTTGAAAAAAGCATGGCCCTCTTTTTTGTTTGGTGATCTATTGATGGCTAGCTTAATATAGCAAAAATCATGGTTACCTTGATTTACGTACAATTTTTATTTTTTTTAGTAAAATATTTTTTTTCTCGAAAACTATACATTTTAGAGAAAAAAAATATTTACATTTTTTTCATATTATAACATCTAGAATTCATTTATATTTTTTTTTACCTATGTTAATACGTGACATTGAGGACGTTTTTTTGAATATCTCAGGATCCACTGAACCGATTTGACTCAAAATCTAATCAGATCTAAGTTAAAGGCTGATAAACACAATAGAACAATCGGCATGCCCGTATGTTGTTCCGTTCTTAAGATATCGAAGGCGAAAAATTGACCACATACACACACACACACATACACACATACACACACACATACAGACATCAGTCAGAAAATGATCTTAAACGATTGCTAGGGTCTCAAAACGTGAAAATCTGTTAAAATCTCGAAATATTGTTTTCGGACTGAATCCATTACTTCCCTACCATAGTAGAGGTGGGAAGTAAAAAGGCAGGATAACGGTTGATTAATTAACTCGTCACAGTCAACGGTCTGTTTGTTTAGGTCAAAACTTGCAAGTCAATTTTGAACGACTTCCACGTATCCGATCGATTTGAAATTTTGTACACATATATTTTATTCCCGATGACAATAGATACATGAATAAATCGTTTTTAGAAATAAATTCAACCCCTAAAGGATTCAAACGGGGATGTAGGGTTTTTTTTGACTAATCAACGCCCAGGCCAAATCGCTGAAACTAGAAACTTGAAATTTGGACAGTTGGTTCCTTTTCTGACGTAAGCATTCACTAAGAAAGGATTTCTCGAAATTCAACCCCTACGGGTGTCAAAGGAGGGTAAAATTTTGAAAGACTAGAATGAACAAAATAAAATATTAGAAAAAAAAAACTTTTTAGAGACAAGTTTTTATTGAAATGTAGATACTAAAAAGGAAAAAATAATATTTAATAATTTTGGTTCATAATTATTATAAAAACGGGGGTTGCGACTAATAAACTATCATAGAGATTACAACCCCCGCTTTTATAATAATTATGAACCAAAATTATTAAATATTATTTTTTCCTTTTTAGTAGGTAGGTACATTTCAATAAAAGCTTGTCTCTTAAAAGTTTTTTTTTACTAATATTTTATATTATTAGAAAATAATTGAAAATGTGAATTGGTACAAGGCTTGGCTGTTGGGAGAACTTGATTTTTTTTGTCGCGTTTAGCAAATTGTCGTCGTGTTGCAAGCCTTTATAATCGGACTGATCGCGATATCTCTTCCTGTTCATCCCGGTTCATCCCATCTATCGCGTTTCGCGACGTTATTATATACTGTCGCACTATCTTCTTCTATATCTCGACACGGCTTAGCTATAATATCAAGTGACTCGTAAATTTCAAATCGACGCCCGAGATTGGCCAATAAATGTGAGTTTTACGTTCTTGACCTCGATATCATATTTACACACATAAATAATATTGTATCAATATAAAAGTAATGACTGGATGATGTTCATGTGTGCGGCTTTGACTTTGGTCAGTGGCGTTGCAAGAAGGGTGCAAAATGTGCATTTGCACCCTCCGAAGAATGTATTAGTCGCAGACAAAGTTTCGATCACAACAGTTCTTAGAGACAAAAAAAAATTGCACCCATAAAGAAAGAATTTTTCGAAATTCGACCCCTAAGAAGGTCAAAAGGGGTGCATTATTTTATTTTTGACAAATTGTTCATCTCAAAAATCGTTAGTGAGAAGTATTGTATTGTATTTTTTTTTTGAAGTTATACTTCTTTTAGCGCATTATGGAAAAATGATGAGAGTGAATTTTTACGAACACTATGAAGTTAGTCGGTAGTAACACCATGAAGTTAGTCGGAAGTAACACCATGAAGTTAGTCGGAAGTTCATGATTATAATACCCTATTATCACCAGTTACAATGTGACAAGAGCGTTTTCAGTTTTAAATAACATACTTAAAGGCTGTTGCTATACAAACGCTCGTTTATGCCGTTTTCGTTAAATATTAGTTCGTACTTCAACACCCGTACTGTTTACATTATTATTTAGTAAATACTAGATATCACTAATTATATAGCACTGCTAAGTAAGATCTACGTAGTGTAATGGATAGCACCGCCGCGTCATACGCAATAGGTCTCGAGTTCGAATCTCAACGCAAACATGCTTTTTTTCTTTATTTTAATAACTAATTAGATATAAATATAATAAATAAATATATTTAATAAATTAATAATTTATTAAATTAAATTCATTTATTTAATATCTTTATTTTATTATTTTATCGTCTTTTTTACAAACCTTTAATACTGGCACGCGGAATAAAATTTTTGGAGTTATGTTTGTTTTGTTATGCCAAAGAAGTATAACTTCTGACGTGCGTACATAAGTACACACACTCTTTTTTTTTTAATTAACCCTTAAGGAGGTGAAAAAGTAAATTATAAAAATTAGTTTTTTCCGAAACTGTTCGAGTTACAAACACGAAATTTGATTTAAGTATCTATTCTTTGTTAAAATCGAAGAGATCGTTATTCGATAAATTATCGAAATCCGTATCCTAAGGGGTGAAAACGGGGGTAGAAACCTTCATGAAGGACATGCTGTATCTCTGAAATTGCTCAATCTAAATGTAATTAATCATAAATTCATAGCACCCGGGCGAAGCCGAACGGGACCGCTAGTAATTATAGATATGTAGAGGAACTCATAACAGTTTCAAACCCGTTGCTTCCACCGTAAATAATACATGTTTTACAACACGAATTGTTATAACTCGATTAATTAAACTGTTTCGATACAGTTATGTAGTACATCGATACATTTCGTAACGTTGTCGTTTAAATTTCGACTCTACAGTAGCGGTAAAAGTCGCGTTAAAATAACGATATTCATATCAATCGAAAATCACTGCGCCTCCACCATCACTAACTGTTACTGATTTTAAATCCTTGTTCAATGTTAAATAATTACAATAAACTAGCTGTCCAGTCCGGTTTCGCCTGGGCGCAAATTTTTATTTTCGCTCACTGTTCATCCCCTTCTTGCCGTAGCGTATTAATATACAGTATATGTAAACTGGTAAGGTGTATCTACATTGGACGTATTTTAACATTGGTAAAAATGATCGGATCAGAACGAGTCATAATTTACGTATGTATATACGTTTGCTATCGTAATTTTAGTAAAATTAACTCAAAATAAAATAGAAACACTAAAATTACCATAGCAACCCTATATATAAATATATAAATTATGAGTCGTGGCTCATTATGATCCAATCACTTTTTCCCAATGCTTAATGTCCTATGTATAAGCTACTGACTTTTTGTGAACTTACACTGAAAAACTCAAGTGTAAACTTTATTAAGTCCGCGACTGTACACCTTACCAATTTACATACTGTATATAATTTGACCAACGAGAGAACGCTGGTCGCGCAGAGAGAGAGAGAGAGAGAGAGACAGACAGATTGTAGATTGAGCGTCAATAATAATACACTCTCTCGCTCCCTCTTGACCGGCGTTCTTTCGTTGGTCAAACAATAATATAGTCAGTTTATTCCATAAGTCGAATTTAAGTTGAACGAATTTTCGAGCTCGTTTCGACGAGGAAAGTCTCACCTCGACGCCAACACTGATTTTTATCGATAATAGATAAACTCGAAAACAGTGTATTCCACCGGGGTAGAAGCTGCAAAACAGAACAACCGTGGGGGTGATCTCCTATATAAACAAGCGTCGGTTGAACTTTATCAAAGAGATTGTTATGAAAATACGGAATATATGTATAACAAAAGTTTCTATTTTGGCGTTCTTTTGTCTTTTCGGAAAAAAATTGTTTTTATTAACGTTTTAATGTTGCACGTGTAGAATAAAAACATAGGTAGTTTTTTTATAATTGTTTTTTAATGAGCCATTTTCCTGAGAGTAGTTCCTTCAATTATCCACGAGAAGCAGCACTTGTGGTAGAGACAAACATTATATATTCCCCATTGGTGGTATAACTTAATTATTCAATTTATTTAATAATAATAACAATTTAATAATTAAGTTATACCACTAAAATGACACGACACTAATGGGGAATAAATACTGTTTGTACCATACCACAAGTGCTGCCTCTCGTGGATAATTGAAAAACTACTCTCAGGAAAATGACTCATTAAGCAAGATTTCTATTTTTATATTAAGCCGCTTATATATAAATAGTGAAGTATAAATTTTGAAACTTGACTATAATATAATAAAAGGCTTCTGAAGCAGTGAACTAAAGAGTGAACTAAAGGCCGAGTCACACGGCGCGTGATAACTCGTCGAGCCATCACAAGCCACCACGAGCATGCGTCGTGTGACATGGCTCGTAAGTCGTAACTCGGTGGATCGCCTCGAAGGCGGTAAACGAAATGGTTTAATGATGGTTTTATGATGGCTCATAATATAATAATATGATAATATCACAATATTGACCCTATACCTCGGTGAGCCATCTAGAACCACGAGCCGCGCCAAGACGAGCCACGAGCCATACCATGCGCCGTGTGACCGGCCCTGAACACGAGCCAAAGGGTTTTATGATGGCTCGTAATATAATAATATGATATCACAATATTGACCCTACCTGCACAAGCCATCTAGAACTACGAGCCGCACTACGGCGAGCCACGAGCCATCACAAGCCACGTGCCGTCTGACCCGGCCTTAATACAGATTTTCATAATATGTAGGTCAGACATTGAACTTTTCAGTAACGGTCGCTCCGTATACATTGATTTATCGAGACATTTTGTGTGTGTCTTTTGTTTTTTTATTGTGAATAAAGAATATATATATAACAAATAAATGTCTTTGATCCGTTACGTATGGCTTTTCGCGAACGTGAAAGACAAAACGTCTTGCAAACACGACTTTGTAAAGTTTGCCGTCCACTGCGACCTCGAAGCTGTACTTTTGTTAGAGCTTTACGAAACTGTCAAGCTGAGCGAAATCCGTCCATTATTGATTCTAATTAATTCATTCGACGCTATTTTTAAAGGGCTTGCGAATAGCCGAGCGTGAAGCAATGCTGTTGTTTACATGGCGTTGCTATGGTTCCTCTATTACAAGTACCCAGTTCCCGGGTTCTAGCCCGAGAGCTGGTAAAAGTGTCAATTGGATTTTCAATTTATTATTAAAAAAAAAATAATGAATTGGAAATGTGAATTGGTGCTAGGCCCAAATAACCTTAGCTGTTTGTGGTCTTTAAAACACAATTTTCGCTATTTTTAAAGCTAAAGGGTTCGGGTACACGCCAAATGAAGGACCGCAAACCATATTACAGATCCTACAGGCGAAAAAAAATCCTGGAAAACTTACAACTTTTTAAAAATTACATTCTCTTTCACGTGTAGCCAAATTCGGAAAATTTGCCTGTAGGATCTGTAGTGTGATTCTAGGTCAGGGATCGGCAACTGGCGGACCGCGGTCCAAGTCCGGACCGCGGGAGGTCAAAAACTGGACCACCAAATTTTTTTTGAATTATTTAAAAAATATTTTTTTGTACTTTCCGCTACGAAAGTTTTATTTTCGAGTGCTTTGTGGCGTAACAAAGAGGCACATTTTGAAGAACCAATATCACTCAAGATTAACGATCGCCCACCTTGAAACACTCTTCGCATAAGCTGCTCCCCGCGTGAACCTAACTTTAAAAAACTGACTCAAGACCGCAAATGTAATTCCTATTGATTTTTGAATACAATTATGCCTATCTATTGTATTTCATATTATTTTGTGAGTGAAAATTAAAATAAAAAATTAGTAAAGAATACGTTTTTTTTTTTTGAACCTCGATAAAAATTTTCAACAGTATCCGGACCCCACCTATAATTACTTGCCGACCCCTGTTCTAGGTCCTTCATTTGGCGTTTACCCGAACCGTTTAGCTTTAAAATTACCGTCGGAAGAGCGGTAACCGTTTTTAGGCGATGGGAAAGGATTTGAGATTAGCACGTTGACCACCGACAGGAAATAAGCGATCTTACCGTGTGCCCCAAAAAAAAGTTCTTCCGTTTTTCAAAACCAACGAATATGACATCTTTCAGTAAATAAGCGACTTGTTAACTAGTCCTCTACGCTAAGAAGTCAGTTAAGGATACCGAGAAATAAAGCACAGCATTATACCGTACCCCGAGTCTAAGAAAGTTCCATAATACTGATTTCAAATAATGACTAGTAAACTAGTCTTGGAGCACAGGGTAAGCGCGGATCCACCGTTGTGGACACGATGGGCATGCCCACAACCCTAATTGAGGTCGATAGGCTGATGTTATATCCAATGCCTTAATAAAATTAAAAAAAGATACCTAATGTATAGATCGTGAGCGAGTCACTAGTCCGACTCGCACTTAGCCGTGACCACAACCTTTTTTGAGGGCTGGATCCGCGCCTGGCACAGGGAAAAACCGCTACGACTCGTAAACTAGTCGTCGGAGGCGAACGTGTTAAGAGTGCAGGGGGTAACTTCCGAGAGAGAATACTCTTAAGAACTCGCAGTTCTTTTATATGCATTGTTTTTACAGTTCCGATATTTTGTTTGTTGTGCTGCGCTCTCCAGTGCACGTCGGGTTTATAATCTTCTTGCTCGTATCCTGGTTGGCTTCCTGTTTTAGAACATCCTCGGCTTCCTCTTCGGTTGACAAACGGCGCCCCTGAGGTCGATTAGACACAGTGTGGTAGCTACAATAAACGCAAGGACGCGCCTATACGCAACAAGGACGCGTCTAACTCGCTCTTTCTCATTCTCTCTCGATATACAGTTCGCCTCCACTTTCTTAAGAATACGATAAAGAGAAAAGAAACGAAGGAAGATCTTCTACAGTCTACACAGTGTTCAGACAAACCCATTTTTTGATATTTAGCTAGCTGTGGTTGCTTAAAGAGCTAAATTAGGTATTAATCCTCCAATTTTCGTAGTCGGGTAAAAAGTAAAACGTAGATATCTATCGTAGTGGTCTCTGGGAAATGTCCAGTTCACATCAGAAATTATGTTTCATCGTACAAGAGACAGGCAACATCCGTGCTCGAAAATTTATTCGTTATCGAAACTGTCGAGAATGCACACTAAGAAATGAGAAGGCCGATTACATAGATTATCGATGGTCCATTTGTAGCCAGCGATTAATCTGGTAATAGGCACACAAAGAGACAATGGCGTCGCAAACAGGTATCGCCTGCACATCGCGTAGATTCCATAAAAACACATTGCGCATGCGTGATTACTAATTTTACATTAATTTGTTTTGTATTCATCCATTTTATATATGTACCTATACATTTTATTTTGTAATTTTTGTACACACTTTATTGGAATATTACACAAATTATGTAATTTTAATTTACTTTATGTAAAAAAACACAAATTTGTTTAAGTTTACAGTAAAAGTCCAAGTTTTTATGAAGTTTTCTGTGGAAAAATAAATAATAATGTAAAATCACTTATAGTACAGTAAATAGACACAAAAATCGCGTTTACAAAAAAAAAAAAACTCGGGTCGCAGTGCCAAACCCTGCCGACAATATAGTGTATTTGCTAATACAGGCATTGTGGGCATTATTATGTAAACTTAAGTTTGTTTTTTGACAAAATAAAAAATTTAACCCCTTAATACATCCCTTAAAATAATTAAATTTTTCTAAATTTCAATATTAGACATGGATTTTATCAGTACACCCAATTAAATACACCCTTCCATAAGTAAATCCGTATCAACAAACTAGTGTTTTCATAAAATTTGAAAGTCCGGTCCTGTCGGGCCGATTTTATTAAAATTTTAGCAGCACATTTTAATCTTTACTAAAGAGTTAAATTTCAATTTTGAAACGATTCTGACAAATTTTTCGGTATTTTTGGGCCCAAAAACTTTTTGGAACCCCTAAATACAACCCTGAAAATGGTCCGATCGGGCCCATTTTAAATAGGCTTCTTGCGGTGATGGGTTCCAATGTGTGTACCAAATTTCGTTTCAATCGATTAAGTCTGTCGAGAGTTATCGTGTACACACATATATATATAAATATATATATATATAAATATATATATATATATATAAATATATACATACATATATATATAAACATTTTCAAAAATGGTGCCAAAGTGTTCAGGAGGCTATGAAACGTCGAGACCCCTAGGTCCCGCCATCCGACCGACGCCAATAGTGTATGTGCCATATTATGGCAAATACACTAAAAACTTAATGGCTGAAATTTTGAGGAGGTGTTCGGGGGCATGTCCTGAGTCTAAAACCGAGTTTTCGTATTCGAGGGGGTGGGGGAAGTTACATCCCCCGGTCAATATAGGGGTAAGTTTGTTTTAATTTTTTATCTTCGTTGCTGTTGCCCGTACAGTCAAGTCCAAGAGATCAAACTTGTAGGAAATGAAATTATCTATCCAATGATAATAAAATCAAGATCATAGGTCGATCAGGTCAATCACAATGGCCGGTAAAAGGTCAAAAGTGAGGGGTAGTTTTATTTATTAAAGTTCACAAAATTAGAATGAAAACTTCAGGGCTTGTAATCTAATTCTTTCTATAAAAGTCGATCAATTTTCTGACATTTCAAAATAAAACTTAATAAAAATTTATTTTTGTATTCCAATTTCTCAAAAACACTGTTGTTGTATAAATTTTGAACATCCTAATATCTCAAATAATAATATTAAACTAGGTTTTATTTTGAAATGTCAGAAAATTGATCGACTTTTATAGAAAGAATTAGATTACAAGCCTTATCTGAAGTTTTCATTCTAATTTTGTGAACATTAATAAATAAAACTACCCCTCACTTTTGACCTTTTACCGGCCATTGTAATTGACCTGATCGACCTATGATCTTGATTTTATTATCATTGGATAGATAATTTCATTTCCTATAAGTTTGATCTCTTGGACTTGACTGTATGGGCAATAGCAACGAAGATAAAAAACTAAAACAAACTTCCCCCTATATTGACCGGGGATGTAACTTCCCCCACCCCCTCGAATACGAAAACTCGGTTTTAGACTCAGGACATGCCCCCGAACACCCCCTCAAAATTTCAGCCATTAAGTATTTTTTTTTAGTAAAATATACCGTTTTACTGTACTATTAGAAAATCGAGCGAATTCTACCTTAACTTTCAAAGTATTTTTACATCCATTTTTTACAGTGCAGACCCCGGGCAGTCGGAGCACGATTTGAAGCGTAGAGAAGCGCGTCGCGGCGGTGGCGTCGGTAACTCCCCAGATCCCATACGCGCACAATACATGACCGATGTCTATAGTATAGTTCAGTCCCATTGACCCAATTCCGTTTCTACAATACGCAACGCTGTGCGCACAAACCACCTATACTCTTCGCTGTAAGGCGCGGCGGCGATGTACATTGTACAGCGAAGTCACATGTAAACGGCGGTGTGTGCTGTCAGATTACACACGATGTGTAATCTCACAGAGTTCGGAACGCCACACGTTTGTATGTATGTATGTAGTTACGTATGTGCAACAGTGCACGATTATTTCAGGAACCGAGATTTAAATTTTATTTTATTAATTATTGTAGATTATAGACGCGTCGACAACTTACTGTCATTATACTGTCTTAATGACATCAAATATATCACCTATAAAAATTATTTTTATTTTCTTATTAAATCTTTCGTTAAGAAACAATCGACACTCGTCGATGTTCCAAGTTCGAGCCTATTTAATTCTCGTTGAACGTTAGTTTGTCAACTCGCGGCACATGTTCAATGTCCTTGTACTAAAAAACAATAAAAATAAAAATAAAACGAAACGCGTGTGAAATTTGTGGATATAGCAGTAAAAAATAAAAGCAACACACTTCTCTCTCAGCGTCAGATCCGGATCGTTGTGATTTGATGGGGTGGAAATCTCCGAACTGCGCGACTGGTTGCGCAGGATAACTTCCAAGGTCATTCAACTAGGGAACACAGAATTCAGTTTTTCCCTACGATATCTAATAAAATTTTGATGTCTCTTCAGAAGGCCGCACCGTTTCCTGAATACATACATACTATTTGGTGTCATTATTTTCAAAATCGTTACAGAAAACACTCAGAGGCGTAGCTAGGTGGTCAAGGGTCCCGGGGCAAAAATAAACTGGGCCCCCTAACCAATATTACCTTTATTAAAATTCAAAATAAAAAATTTTAATGTAACATTTTTTTGGAAATAAATGAAAATAACTAAATTCTCAAAGAAGAAGCTTTGCGGTTGACCAAGACCCCCCCTCCCTACTGAGCTTTGGGGGTCCTGAGGCACTGCCCCACTTTGCCCTACGGTGGCTAGACCACTGAAAACACTGCGATACAACCAGAGCTGAACCCATCCAATTTTATGGTCAATGTTAGAATTTACAGCACTATAGGGCTTGAGAATGGCCGAGCGTGTAGCAATGATGTTGTTTACATGGCGCTGCTATGGTTCCTCTATTACAAGTTCCCGGGTTCTAGCCCGAGAGCTGGTAAAAGTGTCAATTGGATTTTCAATTTACCTATTAAAAAAAAAATAATGAATTGAAAATATTAATTGGTGCTAGGCCCAAATAACCTTAGCTGTTGGTGGTCTTTAAAGCACAATTTAATTTTTTACAGTAGGTACTGTAAAATTTCTGTCTCAGTTTACACTTATGTAATGTCGGTAAAGGGGTTTTGAAGGGCAAAAAATCGATCTAACTATGTCTCATCCCAGAAAAAAACGTTTTCTTATAGATTTTATAAGTTTAAAAATCAATTTTTTGACGTTTCCAAATAGTGTTATACTGTAAGCAGGCTTTGGATACTTACGTTTCCGTGGCATGATATGTCAAAAATAAAATTAAATACCAAAGACTTCATCGGAACGCGTTCTAATAAAAATATATATGAAGTATAACTTCGACCGCGCACTTATGTGGGTGAGGCACACAGTCAATTTCTTTTTAATTAATTCGGGGTCCATTTGGAACGGTCGACCAATCATCCCAGTGAATTGCGCCTCTTACTTGACGCTAATGATATTTTGATGCGGTTGTCCGCCATTAAAGTTATTTTTATTTCTTGCCGAACGCTTCTATATAAAAAAATACACAACTGTTTTATATTTATGTATAATTAGATATTTTTTATTCAACGACATTGACACGGTTACCTACTTTTAGTGTTGTCTGTTATTGTATTTATATATGGATAAATATAATTTGTATTCTCTGATTATTTTTTTATGAGAAATATTTTTTATCTTGCTCATTATTTCACGTTCTTATTTATGTGCCGACATATTTTTAATGATGTAAAACTGTTTTTTTTGAATTGCGCCAATCTCGATCCATTTATTTCTTTATCTAAATCAAGTCACGCGTTTTGTAATTTCTACTCCTCAATGCAACTCGAGTTTTTGTTTCAAAGTACAGTTGGATTAACTATAGATATTTTATTTGCTCCGGGAGCTGTCCTATCGCCGGGAGCACTGTAGCCTCTAGGGCTCAGGGCCGCAGTAAGGGCAGGGCGGAGGGGGTAACGGCCCTGGGCGCCTCAAGCAAGAGGCGCCGAAGACGCGGTATTTTTTGACATGAAAAACGACAATGATTATTGCCAGGCTAATTACAATTCAACAAATATAAAATATACAATAAATAATAATACACATATGTATTCCCGATGACAATACATGGATAAATCTTTTTTAGAATTAAATTCAACTTCTAGGGGGTTCAAACGGGGTGTAGGGTTTTTTTGACCCATCAAGGCCCAGGCCAAATCGTTGAAGCTAGAAACTTGAAATTTGGACAGTACCTACCTAAATTCCTTTTCTGACGTAAGCATCCACCAAGAAGGGATTTTTTTAATTCAACTCCTACGGAGGTCAACAGGGGGTAAAATTTTGAAAGACTAAAATGAACAAAATAAAATATTAGTAAAAAAAAACTTTTTAGAGACAAGCATTTATTGAAATGTATCTATTAAAAAGGAAAAACTAATATTTAGTAATTTAGGTTCTTAATTATTGTAAAACGGGGATTGCGACTGATAAACTATATCATAGAATTTACAACCCACGCTTTTATAATAATAACAATTATAATAATTATGAACCTAAATTATTATTTTTTTTTCCTTTTTAGTACCTATATATTTCAATAAAAGCTTCTCTCTAAAAAGTTTTTGTTTTACTAATATTTTATTATTACCTACGTTTATTTTGCAAAGTTATTATTGTATCATGCATTTTTTGTTTTTTATTGGGGGGGGGCGCAAATTGAAATTTTGGCCCCAGGCGCAAGATATCCTTGCTGCGGTCCTGCTAGGGCTTAAACCATAGATCCAAGAAGTCTTACCAAATGTTCGGTCTTCTGTGCTGGTCAAACATTTTGGGCTTTGAATTCCGAAACAAACAAAAAGTCGTTCGCCTTCTTGAAGCATGACGTCTCTTTCTTACTATCCAGATAACTAGTGGAACTTAGTGATGGGGTACTCGAGTACAAGAATCGATTCAGCACTCGATTCTTCAAAGTACTCGCTGTACTCGAGTACTTATAATTATTGGTATTCGAGTACTCGAGACCGAGTACACACTGCAGTGCACTGTGCAGGGATTGAATTCTTTCTACAGTTAATGTGTTTCTGCGCCTGCACGGCGTGTACTCGAGTTTCGAATACCGAATACATTATACAACCTACTATAGAATATAGATAGGCGTTTTGTCAACATTAACAGTGTTTCCCTTTCCACCACCAGCTAATGTGAGTAATGTGTGATCACTGAGTCGCGTTACCCGGTTGGAAATTTGCATCGATTAACGAACGAGCAAGCACTAAGCAGCTGACAGACTATCAACTGCTTGCAATGAGAATTGAGAAGGTCATTTTAGACAGTACTCGGTATTCGAATAAGTACTTGATTCTTGAAAGTACTCGAGTACTGAGTACTCAATTCTCAAAAAAGACGATTCTCCCCAACACCAGTCGAGCTAAAATTTAGAAAAAACTAACAGTTTTAGAGGTATATACATAATATACTTTACAGGAAAACTATTACAAAGTTTGTTAGTTGTACGAAACTCACACTTGACCTGTTTTAACAAAATTAGAATTAACATCTTCCGGGCTTCTGAGCCGTGGTTTATTGGAACAAATTCCTCTACCACAGTCGTTTCGCTTGTTAGTTCGGCAAGCATCTTCAGTGGCGTGGTGGATGTGATCGAAGTGTTCTTCTTGGCGTCTTGCTACCACGTTCGCCACGCCCCTGAAGATGCTTGCCGCAGTAGTAAGCGAAGCATCTGGAAGAGGAATGTGTTCCAGTAGACCACGGCCGTGAGAGCTTACATTCTGTTATTTATTACAAAATTATTTTTGCTCGAGGTCCGCTGACTAATAATTTAAATTTTTGTTTTCAGGTGGATGATCAAATGAAACTCTTACAGCATTCGTGGTCGGACATGCTAGTGCTGGATCACATCCACCATCGGATGCACAACAATCTTCCGGACGAGATGGCGTTACCGAACGGCCAGAAATTCGATCTGTTATGTCTGGGCTTGTTGGGCGTCACGACGCTGGCGGACCAGCTGCACGCGCTCTCACTCAAGTTGCAGGAACTCAAGTTTGATGTTGGAGACTACATATGCGTCAAGTTCTTGTTGCTTCTTAATCCGGGTCAGTATGTTTCATCACCGTTTTTTAATACTAGATTTTCCCGCAGGTTAGCTTGCGTGAAGCCCCTTAGCCGCCCCCCCCGCTACTGCTCGTCAGTAATATATCTCATTACGACACTAGAACCCCCCAGGGGGGACATTGGGGTGTTATCGCAATTGCATTCCAATGTTCTATGGGAATTAGCGCTCCCAGGGACCCGAGCTCCTACCAGTCGGTTTGTGTATGCAGGCTGGCGGATTCTAATACACAAATGGATTAATTGGTATATGTTAAAATCATTCGATTTAAAACCCCTTATATCCACACCATATTATTCACATAACAATTAGAGGTGAAAATAATAAATATCTCAGACAGCTAGGCTGCCATGATTTTTGAGCTATATCTAAGAAAAAATCAAATGACCACTGTCGGGACTTGAACCCGAAACCCCCAGTTTCCGGCTAGGTGAGTTACCGATTTCTCCACAGTGCCCGAATAGATTATTTGGTGTGTTGAAGACGCTAATGACCTGAGTTGTCGACGCGTCTATAATCTACAATAAATAAATAAAACGACACTAGAAATACAATCTACTATTTTGAAATATAAATCTATTTATTTGTGTATTTTTGTTCTTTTTGTAGATGTTCGAGGAGTTTCGAACAGAAAACACATTCAAGAAGGATACGAACAAGTACAACAGGCACTCTTAGATTACACGATAAACTGTTATCCACAAATACAGGTAAAGAATTCAATTTTTGTTTGTTTTCCGCTTAAAAATATCATTTTTTATAAAATTTTATATAAACTTATTCATTGATCAACATTGCTAATGACTATTTGCATTCGATATATACATTATACAGGGTGATTTAATAGCTCAACAACAAAAGATAAGTTCGGTTTTGCACTCGATTGATTGAGCCGAGCGAACAGATTTTTGGTCACGTGACAAGCGAGCAAATCGAGCCATCTAAACAATTCCGAACGTAATCTAGCAGATTTTTCCAAACGTCAGAATAAAATGGCCCAAGCAAGTTAAATTCTTATTACTAAAGCCGAAATATATTCTTTATTGCTCCTCATTTTGATTTAATTCAAAATTGTTATAATAATAAATCATGATTCACAATTTTTTTCGTTTTATTCCTTTATTTTAAAATTAATAGTACTACCGGGTGTTAATTTTTTCGACCCATAGATATAATAAATATTTTATTTAATCATTCTGTGCGATATAGACTTATTGATTATTACTATTCTTTGAATAAATATTATTCGTGTGTTTTTACCTATTGAAAAATTACCTCATATAAATAAACTTCGAAATTTATCCATTCTCGCAACAAGTGTTTCCGCTCATTTTTAAAATGAATGCTCTGAAGATGGTTGAATCTGCTTGCTCGCTCGCTTTCCTCGGAGCAAATCGAGCGCGCTCGTTCTGCTCCAGATCTTAAAACCGAACGCAGGATAGAGATCTTTCAGAGCATATAAATGTTAAATTCGAACGTATCAGAGCACTCCGATCAATCTGAGCGTAAAACCGAACTTACCCTATATTATCACAACTTAAGATCATTGTCAAATCATATTTTCTGACAAAGCTTTCTGCAACACAATATTAGTCTTAGTAGAAACGCCGAAATCAAACGGTTTTTAATTTGAACAATTTAATGTTTTTCAGGATAAGTTTGCGAAACTACTACTGGTTTTACCTGAAATCCATTCGATGGCCAGTCGGGGAGAAGACCACCTATATCACAAACATTGCACGGGCAGCGCTCCGACGCAAACATTACTCATGGAAATGTTGCACGCAAAGCGGAAATAACGACTAGGAGACGCTTAAGGTTCAGACCAATTGAAACAATAGAATATAAAAAGTTTTTAACAGTCGGCGCCGCTCCGTCGGCCGGCGGAAAATAACGCCGTCTGTCGAGGGAAGTACCGCGTGAAAATAGTGTCGCCGGCTGCGGTAGTCCGACGTCCCCCGGCACGGCGCTGAGCGTTCCTCATATTCAAAAGCGGTGGTGGGGTTCCCCGTCTTAATCATCAATAATAATTATATCAGGAGTGTGACAGTGTAGAAAAAAATAGCTTATATTTGTTACCCATCGTTACCAAGTTACTTTAAGCTACCTGATTCGTTGTGTAGTTTTTATGTGTGCAATAAAATATGTACTCTGCTGCTCTGCAAAAAAAAAAAAAAAAAAACAAAAATAATTAGTGACATCGACAGTTTTTTCCCCACGATTGTTGTGTGTTGTTTTTTAAAACTATCAACGATTACAATAAGTGATTCTCTTTTGTTTTTAATCAATTGAAAGGATGAAGTGATAATTCGGCATGATTCTTTTTAATAATGTCCATCAGTCCATCGAGTATATGATATTTTTTTCAGGTAAAATGATATTTTACAGTAGCAGGCACGTATGTTTTTGAATCTAAACCTTCTTTTTTTTAAACGCCCTGTTTTGTGTTCTTGTTTCTTTTGTTTTTGAAAAATATTATTGCTTGAACGTAACGGCTGTGATTTTTGGTTGTTCGGCATTGTTGATTCTGTATATGTCTAGTAATTACCTCTGGATGTGATAAAAAAAATGAATCGTTTTATTTGTGTGATTTTCATTCACAGAAAATGCATTTTTTAAGTGTTACAATATTGAAGATCAGAACAATTATGTTTATATATAAATTTTTTTTTGTTATTAAAATATGAAAAATTGGCATCGAAATTGTGAGATGCGTGTGTAATTGGTTTTGATTCAAAACAAGAGTTTCTGTTTTAAATTTTGGCTGAAAAAAATTCATGTACTTCTTTTTTGATTTTGTTATTTTTTTTTTCTTTTTTTTTTTCTTTGAGACAATTCAAAAGATGCCTTTTCAATGAAGTACAAAGTAGAGAGGGCAGGGATCATGTGTATTACCTGTGTAGAAAAAAAATACCTTTACTGGTTAAGGGTTAAGTGTGCAGAACTTTGTGCCAGGAAATAATATTTTTATATATAAAAAAAATTAATAAAAATTTTACATAAAAAATAAACACGAAGATAATTAAATTAAAAAAGTGTAAGCAGTTTGTTGATATTCGTAACTGCGGAATAAAAAAAGCAGCGGGCCACAATACCCTTGCTCCGAATAAATAAACTTGTTTTTAAAAGTGTTTTTAAAATTTATTATATTTAGAAAAAAAAGAAAATTGTATGAAAATATATTTTTTAATGAGAAATTTTATCGAAACATTCCAGATAAGTTTTTTTGTTCTGGAGGGATTTAAGGGCATCAAAACATGTTTTCTTCTTTGTAGATATTCTTAGTGTTAAATATTGAATTATTTAAGTCTATAAAAAGTGTGAATCGAATTATAAATGTATTTGTATTATAAATTTTTAAACTAAAACCGTGATAATTTGTGAGAATGTATGAAATATTCATTTGTTTTACAATTTTTCTTGTAAGGCGAAGATTTCACCACAAATCGATTTTGTTGTTCTTCTTTCTATAGTTTGTATATTTTTATTTTTCGCGGATAATTCCATTACGTTTTTGTTTTTTTTTTTAACAGTTTTTCGACATTCCTATATGTAGCAATTTTGCGATTATATATTTACACAAATATGTTTGCACCGAGTGTTCTTATTTCGTTTATGTGCTTTTTATTTTTGATCTAGCAGTGACTGGTTATTTTTTTTTTACGATTGTAGCTTAAAAAAGGCAGCTTCACAGAACTGTAACTCGTGACGAAATATTTAATCAATAATCTCCATTTCAAACTTATTTGGGACTATTTTTAATCCAAAAATTAAAGTAATTTATAGCTAATTTTAATAAAAATATATGATCACTGTGGTTAAAGATAGTTACTTCTTACCACAACAGTTTTATTGATGGATGTACATTTCGAAAGCTATGCTTTTATCTTCAGCAAACACTATAGTGTTTGCTGAAGATGAAGGCATAGCTTTCGAAATGTACATTCATCAATAAAACTGTTGTGGTAAGAAGTAACTATCTTTAATTTTGTTTTTATGGCTAATTTTGTTGAACTAAATTTGATTGATCGAATGACTAGCGACAAACACCGCGCAAACCAAAAAGTTTTGAACAATAAGTGCGAGCTGTGTTTAAGAAACAGCTGCAGATCAATAAAACTGTAAATAGCATGCGCAAATTGGTTTGAGAAACCAATTGCGCATGCTCATAATTGTTTACAATTACTTGACAAACAAAATTACAACCCTTTTTACCCGACTAAGGCGAAGTAAATAGAGGTTTACGTTTTTTTCATGAAACAATTGCATCATCAGATGTTATTGGGAGCATCGAGCATGCGCAAATTGGTTTTAGTGACGCTAAAAACGAATTGCGCATGTTCTCAATTGTTTTACGTGTTTTTCATGAAGCAATTGCAGATCATCAGATGTTATTGGGAGCATTGAGCATGCGCAAATCGGTTTTAGTGACGCTAAAAACGAATTGCGCATGCGCTCAATTGTTCACAACAGATAAAAAATTTAACAACAGCGTTGTTCTACTTAATTGAGACTTATGAACCAGATAGAACAAGGTTACTTCGAAAAGCAGAAAGGGAGTTAAAATTGGAGAAAATTCGTAGCGGTTTAATGAATGAATCTGCTGTTTGTGATATCGCCGTTCTGTGAAACTGGCTTAATTGTTAACATTTTACTTCGTGGTTTGGAAATTTTTGTGCACTACATAATATCCATTTGTGTTCATTATTTAATAACAGAAATGGCTAGGTGTTATTACTTGACAATTTTAATATTATTATTCTACACGTTTTGTTAAAAATAATTTTTTTGAAAGTTTTCGTTACGTTATTTAGCTTGAAAATTGACACGAGATGTTTTTTATTTAATTTTAAAAATAAGAATTTTTCAGACAATACAATTATTTAATTTTAATAGCTTTTAACATTCGATTATATCGATACGAAAATTCAAAATTCGTATTTTTTAACCGTTTAGCGCAGTGATTAGTAGTCGGTTTTTTGACTCATAGAAACAGCTTTAAGTAATTTCTTATTACACGAGCGACGCTAACAAAATTCATTTGTCAATGTATGTTTGATAACTAAATTTTGCACCGTTTTGAGATTAGTTAGTCAATATTTGTCGTGTTCACTTGCGTAGTGGGAAGGTACCTAAAGACGTGTGGCCGGTAATTAAAAACAGACGATGTAGTCACACACGACGCTGAGGGTTTTAACAAATTCGTTCGAAATGAAAGAACTAAATTGAGGAATTGTTTTCCGGTGACCAGTCCATTTAAAAGAAAAAAAGGAAAGAAAACCTTAAATGTGAATAATATTGTTTTTATTTTTATTATTATATAATATGTATTTTTTTAAATAGATTAACAATCTCGTCTATGGTGATGGACTAACAAGTTACTATATAATATGTTATTGAATTTATAAATAGTTTAGTCATATAAATATATTATACATAGATATACATATAAATTAAATATATTATAAATGTTTATTAATTATTGATCGGTAAAGCAAGGCTGCTGTGGTCAATCCTACACCTGTGTTATCGAATGACGCGAATAAAAATGAGCGTACATATAAAGTGATCGAAAATATAAACCCGATCGAATGATTCATTTATTAAAATACGTTGTAGAGGGAAAATTTCCATAAAAACACTAAATCATATGACAATTGGTTATATGATAAAAAATGAATGCATTTTAAGGTAACATATTATCTGATTAGTTTTTGTTTATTACATTCGTTTGTTTGGAATCAATGCATCATTTTCTAGTTTTGCAACACCTGTATTATAGAAATTATTGTAAATATCTTGTATAAGAATCACCTTTACATTTGTCCTTTTTTAAAAAGAATAACATTTTCAACCCAAAAAGGGTATAAAATACCAAGCTTTCATGTGATGAAAGTATTTGATTTATTAGGTCCTGCAAATTTTATTGTCAATTTTTCTTACAACGTACGATAAAAAGATTATTCAACGTATGCGTATAATACGATTTGGGAACATTAATGCTCGGTTTCTGGTAAACTAAATCTACTTTGAAAGTAGATTTAGCGTTGAAAGTCGTACCAGAAACCCAGCATAAGTAGGTATATTATGCTCATTTTTATTAATGTCATCAATTGTTTTTGCGTTAAGATGATATTTTAGAAAAGTGGTAATTACTAAATATTGTTTTATAATTTAAAAAAAATAAATACCAATGGAGTTTATCCATTTCTTTTTATTAAATAACAATAGGCAAGATCGGTTCTCCATTTTTTTTATACGAATATAGCAGTGATGCCAATTAGAATGCGGCATATCTTCAACTTCAAACTAAAAAAAACATGGATTTATCTTATTGAATATAAAATTTAAGTTAATCTAATAAAATATTTTAAGAATTATTTGTAGCAATGCAATAACACAAAATGGTTAATTTTCAAATTATAATTTTTTATTTGTCTTTAAATTTAATATTGGTGTATGAGCTCAGTTTTTTTTAATTTTATTTTGCTGTAACATTTATTTATTTTGTAAGTTGTTGATTTCGGAGAACCCGAGTGCCATTTCTATCTCCGTATCGATGAAGTGATTTTAAAAAATAGTTAATTGAAAGTAGTGTTGCCGGATGTTAATTCATCCAGATTGAAATGTTCGAGCGTGAACATGAAACACCGAAAAAGTCCGGACATTTTTGAGAATGTTTAATTTTCCCCAAAGCTGTCAGTGTCAAAACATAACCTATAAATTTGTTTTGTAATGAAAGCAAAATGGCGGGAAATATAAAATAATTATGCAAATATTAAAAAAAAAAACAGAACATGCAGTTTGAGATATCTGATACATGCGATGTTCGGGTCATTTTATAAACATTACTTCTCGACATTGCCCCGACAATTCTCAAAAAATAAATGCAACTAGTTCAAAGACTAACGAATATATTTTAATTAACTATTTTTTAAAATTATTTCAAATAAAACAAATACACAAATTCAAAATTGAATCCCCACATTCTGTTTTACTGCTGATAGTGTATGAAAGAAATCTCATTAAAAAAAAGATTACACGATTTTGAAAGTAAACTAATAATCATATCGAATAAGTCACCTTGCCTGTTACTGTATAATATTGTTGTTTGTAAAAAAGTATATAAATAGATATTACAGAGCTTCTCCTTATGAATTAATAAGAAATGAAAATAAAATGATATATTTATATATACATAAAAAATAAATCTTCAAATGTGTACACATTTTCATTTATGTGATATACATTTATTTGTAAATAGTATTTTAATAGGTGCGATGATAAAGGGAGAGAGCATGGAGAGACGGCATTACTTTATTGTCTGTATGTTCGACAGGAACGAAATGTTAGAAATAAACTCACCCGTCAATATTACTTTGCTGTGTTTTATTTTCCCTTTTATTCGCAGAGAAAAAGAAACCCGAGAAAACCCAAATAAAAGAAAATACTTATCGATGATTTGTCAATATGGCGACACAACCCCGCAAGTATAAACAGTGTGGTAGGTACTCTCGTTAATCAGTTCCCATGAAAACTAAACTATAGTATCGGATTAGTGGAAGTGACAGATAGACGGTACAGTATACTTTAGCCATGAACCATTAGCTATGTTCCAACCTACTTGGATCGTTTTGAAACGGTAACGAAACTGTTTTTATCGGTTATGTGCGCATGCGTCAACCTTGTACGGTTCTGTGACGGTACACACGTAGACATTGGTTGGAACGCTTTCGTGATCGTTTTGTGCATCAAATCGTGGCCTCCATGTACCATGCATATGATCAAAATATATCAATTGTCATTTGTCAAATGTTTTAACTGTTAAAAACATTTTTTGGTAAAATATGCTAGCTACATTTTTTTTTTTGAAATAAAAAATATGCAAATTATTAATTTGTAGTCGTGATGTTTTTGAGCGTTTGTTAAAAATTGTATTTTTCGTTTACATTTATTTATTTTAAATTTTTATAATTATACGAATATAAATATAATTAAATAACTAAGAATTCAAATATAAATATTTAAATTAATGTTTTTGCAAAAACAAACAAAACAAATAAATGAAGAATAAAGAGATATTTGATTAGAGACGACACAAAACAAAAATAAAACAAATTACAAATGAATAAACAACTGTCTCAAGTTAGTGTTGAACAGAGACAAACGTAACAAAGTGTTTAATGTGCATGTCAGTTTTACAGTTTCATTTTGGTTTCATGTCTAGAGCATGCACCGAAATAATCGTTCGGAAACCGTTCACAAACTATCACAAATTTGGTTGGAACGCTTTAAGAATCGTCCACGAACGATCACAAGTACGGTTGGAACGCGTTCTATCCACTGCGCATCAGCGTGACGGTAATATTACGGTATTCAGAGTGGTTGGAACAAAGCTAATGACTGATTAAACTAGTTCAAAAAACAAAAGATTACATGTTTGTCCGATAATTGAGCAGTGGGTTAATTAAAAAGCGAATACTGTATGACATGACTTGCAGTAGTTGCAGCTATCATGGTTTATGATACGGATTTTTTATATTTAAAAATGGTTTGGTGTGTGACAGAACAAATCCCAATCGAGAACTCTCTCTGATGGCGCATAAATATCGCAAACGAGTTGCCACTAAATTGACGCTAATGACCTCTGTTGTCGAGCGTCTATAATCCACAATCCATTCATTCATGCCAATATTATTAATCTGTATTCCACGTATTTGGAGATCAGTGATTTACTTCCATGGACATTCTACGCTCTAAGGCTGGCAACACTGTTTGATTTCCATTGAACTGTCATCTGTCAAATGTACGCAGTTATACTTTTGTGTTTTGAAATGTGAAGATTAAAGCCACAAAAAAATGAAATCTCTTGTCATAATCGTAGCAGCTAGTTTCTTTATTATTTTACAATTAGTGCTGTCAGTTCAGGTAAAGTATATTAATATACACAGTTGTGTAAAATAAATTCTAACCATTTTTTATCGGTTCTATTAACAGGGTCAGTCTTACGAGAATAACAGATGCAAATGCGTCTGTCCCAGTACATCGTCTGTAATTAATGATACACAGACAACATCTGGCCATTTATATATCATATCCAATGTTCAGCCAAACAGATGGTATGTAAACCTTTGTAGTTTATATTTTATCGAAACAAAAATGACATCTGTACTCGACTGGCGGTGGCTTTTGAAAACAATCAGATCAATTTGAATAAAAATAGGACGGTTGAATAAATATCTCTTGATAAGTCGGTTCAATAGTTCCCGAGGGAATACACCATGCGCTTCCTTTTTATTTATGTAATAATATCAATGTGGCCCAGTGGTTAGCGTCGCGGCCTGTGGATCAGACTGTCATGGGTTCGAATCCCGCCTCCGCTGATGGATGTTTTGTGATGTCATTTAGTTTTAAGCGTGTTGTTATGTAATGTAATCAAGACGCTAATGACCTAAGTTGCCGACGCGTCTATAATTTACAATAAATAAATCGTTTACAGTAACTGTGAAGGAGTTATTCTTCCAAGATTGGGTGACAAGATCAAAGGAAAAGAACAAGAATTCTGCCCAAGGTGTGAATGCAAATATGAAAATCGAAACACAACCATAATTAAAGTTAGTATTATATTAATTTATACTGATGTTTAATAGTATATTATGCAGCTAGCTGCTAGTGTGCTTAATACATCTTTATGCGTTAGATGCGATGTTTTCAGCACTCGTATACGACTCGCAAAGGCGCACTCGCCAAGACTCGTGAAAACATCGCGCCTGACGCATAAAAATTTAGCACACGCGTTAAACACTATAATACTTTATTCAAAACTTGTGTGGCCTTAGAGCTTCATTGAATTAATGTCAAACACTGTAGATTCACTGACAGCAATACATCTCATACTAAAAACATCGCAATATTTATTTACTTCGTTACCATAGAAACCATTTTTCATTGTAGCATCATAATGGTTCATTATGTAACGGATTTTTAAGTGTTTTTCATTATAGCATTGAAAAGCGTTTCATAATGGATCATGACGTCACCAGTCAATAAACGGCCGTTTAAGATCCGCTTTACAGATAAAAAACACTAAAAGCGTGTTGAATAAAATTTGTTTAAAGAAAATATTAATTAAATCGTATTTGGTTTCAGGTTGTTGTCATTATCGTAATTTGGGTAATATCTTTACTAGTCATTTATATGCTGTTCCTTATCTGTTTGGATCCACTATTAAACAAACGAGCGAAAGGAAGTTATCAAGAACATACAAACGAAGATGTGAGTTCATTTTTATTTTTACAAAAAAAAACAGTTCCGGATTTACAAACATTCCCTGGAACATCGGAGTTACGAAAATACTTTTCGTTGTTCATAGTCAAAAACCTTTTCATCGACGAACATTTTTTCTGCGCATGCGCCCAGTTCCGCCATATTTTTTGGGCTTTTTTCATATTGACAGATGACAAGTGATTAATTTTGAAAAAGTAAATAGCATTTAAATAAGAAATATTTTAAAGAAATAATGTGTGGGTTTTTTTCAAATTTTTTCCTGCAAAAATTATAAATTATATGTTATTTTGCACACTGAAAGATCTATTCATTCAAGCAGTGGTGCTTTGGAACACAGCATAAAAATGTATAAATGTTTATGTAAAAATTTTATGATATGACAATAAAATCTTATCTATCTATCTATTTTAAAGAAGTGGTACAACACCCTAGAAAAGAATTTTAGTACTTTTGTTTCTCAGACAGCAAACTTCTAGGGATGTGACATTGAGTAAAAAAATCGATTATTTAATAATCGATTTTTCTCTTTTCAATATAAATCGATTATTTAATAATCGATTTTTCTCTTTTCAATATAAATCGATTATTTAATAATCGATTTTTCTCTTTTCAATATAAATCGATTTGTAAAAAATCGATTTTTGAAGAAATAATCGATTTTTGTGAAAAATCGATTTTTTCTATTATTCGAAAAATTGCATACTTTTATAATGAATGAAAACAATTGGAAGGGTATCGATATGAAACTATTTTACATAATACATACAGATGGTGCCATTTTCCGACTGATTAGTTTACGTTTAGTGAACTTATTTTATGTTTTTTCATCCGTCACACAGATGGCGTTGTTTACAAAAATCGATTAAAACGTGTAATTTGTAAATGTTGGCTGCATTGGGTTTCCCAAAGCCTATCTTCTTTCTTAATATTAATATTAATAAAAAAAAATAAAAAAAGTGTAATTTATATAATCGATTTAAAAGTGTAATTTATATAATCGATTTATAAAAAATCGATTATTATTATTAAAAAAATCGATTGTTAAAAATCGATTATAAGAAAAAAATAATCGATTAATATAAAAATCGATTATTTTTTCACATCCCTACAAACTTCACAGTTGTTGCAAACGCTGTGTTTTGTTCCGAGTAAATGCATATTATTTTCAGTTTTCACAACTATTGACAATTCGATTTGAGGTACCTACAATTTGGGCGCGCAAAAAAGCCGCAAAAATATTAGAGCTGTCAGATCCCTGTGAAATTTATGTGGGGTTATGTCTATCATTTTGACGTTTTCAAGTATACGAGTATATGCGAATTGAAGTTGGCGTGACTCAATCGCTCTATCTCTCTCTTAACAATATTAAAAAACAGAGAAAACCGACAACTAAAAATTTTCAACCCGGTAAAGGTACTGAAAATCGAATTTTCAACAAAGGCGTTGTGAAAATTTATTTTATTACACAAAACTCGCGGCGCGCGAGAAATAAAAATTGTGTTTTAAAGACCACCAACAGCTAAGGCTATTTGGGCCTAGCACCAATTCATATTTTCAATTCATTATTTTTAGTGTATTTGCCATATGGCACATACACTATTGGCGTCGGTCGGATGGCGGGACCTAGGGGTCGGACCAAAATTTCTCGACGTTTCATAGCCTCCTGAACACTTTGGCACCATTTTTGGAAATGTCTATTTATATATGTATATATTTATATATATATATATATATATATATATATATATATATATATATATATATATTGTGTACGGGCTATAACTTTCGAAAGAGTTAATTGATTTTGACGAAATTTGGTAGGCACGTTGGAATCCATCACCGCATGAAGCCTATTTAAAATGGGCCTAATCGGACCATATTAAGGGTGGTTTTTAGGGGTTGAAAAATGTTTTTGGGCCCAAAAATGCTGAAAAAATTCTCAGAATCGTTTCAAAATTGAAATTTAACCCTTTAGTAACGATTAAAATGTACTGCCAAAATTTTAATAAAATCGGCCCGACAGGACCGGACTTACAAATTTTATGAAAACACTAGTTTGCGGAAAGTGCTTTACTTACTGAAGGATGTATTTAATTTGGTATCGAGGTTGCATTGATAAAAATATTGAAATTAAGAAAAAAAATATTATTTTAAGGGATCTATTAAGGGGTTAAATTTTTTTTTTTGTTCAAAAACAAACTTAAGTTCACATAATAAAGCCACAATTATTAGCAAATACACTATATTGTCGGCAGGGTTTTGGCACTGCGACCCGAGTTTTTTTTTTTTTTAATAATAAATTGAAAATCTAATTGACACTTTTACCAGCTCTTGGGTTAGAACCCGGGAACTGGGGACTTGTAATAGAGGAACCATAACAACGCCATGTAAACAAAAGCATTGCTACACGCGCGGCTATTTTCAAGCCCCCTCGGCGCATGAGTTAAACTCGCACTTGACTGGTCTTTTTTTTAGGATGAAGCAACTACTGGCGCTGGAGGGTCAACAGCTCATCCAATGGGAGTAAGAGGCAATGTTTTGAATAGGGTTGGACATCAGCAAGATAAGTGGAAAAGACAGGTTAAGGAACAACGACGCAATATCTATGATAGACACACAATGCTTAATTAAATTAAAATTATTTGGATTGTTCTGTAATTATATGTATCGCATATAGAAACATTATTTTAAATGAAATAAAATTCTTTAAGAACTATTCGTTTTCGTTGTATACAGGGTCATGACCGCGGCTGCCGATCATAGGACTCATGCAAAATCATATTTTCGTAATTTCGTGCTTTCCCTTAATTATCTTGAGCAAAAATTTCTTCAAATAAAAGTTAAGGGCATAAAATTACATCTAAATTAATAAACAAGATTGAGATATGAAAATGTCGAAAATACCTCAGAGATAGATAGCGACAGCCGATAGCTAGCTTACACAAAATAATGACGTTTTAACTATCAAAATAATTTCTAACCTTTCATCGGTTTTTTCTGTCATTATTAATTGTCAGGTTACAACTTACTAAAAGGAAAAATAATGAACAATTACACAATTGACGAAAGATTAAATCCAAACAGTCGATTCTTAATGATCTCCAATTCTTCGTCGCCTCCATAATTTTAAATCCAAAGCTAATAGTAGGTGCGAGTAAAACAGTTTCCTAATATTTTAAAGTGTTTGTTTATCTGCTGTTAAAATAAAATAAGGAAAATTAAATAGTACTTTAATAAAATGACCAATTTTTGGTTTTTGAAGATTTATTTGGGAACAAATTTATTAAATAAATAAAGAATATTTAAAATACATATAATACATAGTGCGCACAACAATTTTTTTTTTTTTTTTGTTACAAATATAAAATATATTTTGTTTCAACATTCATTTGTTTTAGTTAAAAAGTATAAAATGTTTTTAATAAAAATATTAATGATGAATATTTTTCACGACATCAAAATAACAAAACAAGATAAAATAAATGTATATAAATATTATATATAAGGGTCCGCACATACATACAACTTTTAATCGCACAACTGTTTATTTGTTTGTCAAAAGGCTGAGAGCAGATGGGACTGCGCATACTATCGACACGATAATTGTTCGACTAAAAAAATCATAAAACCACATAGATCGTCTTTTGACTAAACTATCGAACAACTATCGTCGGCAGATTATGTCTACAGCTGTGTATTGACTTGAACATACTCAACTAAACAGTTGTTCGACTTCCCATTAGTTTAACAACTAAATAGTTTAGTAGAGCTGAAATCGCGACACGTACACAATTCGACAAAATTATTTAGTCGTGAAACAATTGTGTGTATGCGCCCGGCTTAACAGATAAGTTAAAATCAGAAATTCACGAACTCACGAATAAACTGTTTGAGCCCTCTGCTCTAGCCTTTCTTAAAATTTGCAAGCTCTGAAATCATTTTATGGAGTTCCAACAAAGAATAGATACATTCTTTGGGGTTTAGTCAACAAAACTAGAGACAGGAGGTGAAACTTTCTATACCGAGCTTATGTAACGGTGTGGTCTTCTTATACGTCGCACGCTAGGCGGCACGGAGAATTTTAAGTAAAATTTTTTGTAATCATTTTTTTTTATATGCTTTCAAACATTATCAATAAATATAATACATTTTATGCGATATATCGATACATCAATATTTTCTGTGCGATATATCGAATCAATGTGCATCCCTAGTGATGTAAAAATACGGTATTAAACTTTTTTGTGTATTTAACTCATGGTACAATACCGTATTTTTTCAGTATAAAACGGTTTTTTACTTTTTCACACTATGGTTACGGTGTATTATTCAGTATTGCCAACAGCATAATAGGAAAAGTTTCTGTTCTCATTTTGGTATTAAACCGTTTTAAACGGTGTTAAACGTTTATACGTGCTGTATAAAATAGTATAAAATAGAATTTTCGACGGTGGCATTCTAGTTACTAGTTAAAAATTGCGAACTATTTAATAGTTCATGAACCCAAACCCAAATGAACTTTTTTCATAATCAAAAACATTTCTAAACATCACAATAATATATCATTTACATGTGATTTTCAAATGAAAAAATTACATTGGATCATACAAAATATTATAAGACTTAAAAGTTTGAGTCTAAACAAATTGAGTTTTTCAAGTTACTTCATAGATGTTACTAGAGGTAGACTGGGTGGACATAATCCCTCCCAGAGTACCGTCTGACCCCCCTAGAAATAAGTATTAAGACAAAAATAATACGTATTCTCAAAAAAATTGATCAGACAGACTGGAACCCTTCAATTTCAAATCCTAGTTACCCCACGTACCTTCACAAAATTTATAAAATTTAATTTCAATATAATCATCATACATTTAAAGACTATTAATTCTAGTTCCTCCAGTGCCTTTGAATAATTTACCAGTTTATTTGACCTGTTTGTTGACGTTGAATATTATGTGTTCAACGCCAGCATAGTATATAGATTGTATCAAATTAAAGCTGTGCATAGGGCGTTCTGTGTGTAAGATAGAGATCGATATAAAGCAATAAGTAAGAACGAGATAAATGATCGCTAATAGGAATTTTCTGTAGTTACTGTAATTAAATAATACCTACCCATGCAACCTGATAGCGTCATCTTTGTTTTGTGTTTTTATCAATAATTTCAGTAGTCTTAAGTAACCACAGTATAAACGACTAATGATTACGACAAAATTTACAGAAACTTCCTATTAGCGATCATTTATCTCGTTCTTACTTACTGCTTTATATATCGATCTCTATCTTACACACAGAACGCCCTATGCACAGCTTTAATTTGATACAATCTGTATAGAATTATCATAATAGAACCGCTCTTCTGTCAGCACCTAAATCGCGCAGAAGAGCTGCGCAGGTTGTGTTAGCTTGCAGAGTGATCAGACTGTCTTCTTATTGGTGCTACCAACATACTAGTCGGTCGAACAAGGTCGCACAGTGCTGTACTGTTTTTTTTCTTTTTTTAGTTTCATAATAAGTACTCATTGTGTTGATATTGTTCAAAATGTGTATTTGTGCCTATTTTATATGTCAGTATTATTTTTAATAAGACCTACAAAATGCAATCATCTTTATTCTATTACCCAACGCAACACAATGATAGCAATGAGTCATTTTCCTGAGAGTAGTTCTTTCAATTATCCACGAGAGGCAGCACTTGCGGTAGGGATAAACATTATTTATTCTCCATTAGTGTTGTGTCATTTTAGTGGTCTAACTTAATTATTTAATTAATTTAATAATAATAATTTAATAATTAAGCCGCTAATGACCCCTGTTGTCTAGCGTCTATAATTCACAATTCATTCAATAATTAAGTTATACCATAGATCAAGTAATCATTGATAATTCGTTTCATTGTAGATACCTATTTTTATTATTAAATATAGAGTTTTATTTCAACATATTGAATAAATGATTTGTGAAACTACACAATAAAAAGAATTTATAGCTTATAAAAAAAATTACAGCAAGTCATTGTCATAAATCTTTTTTGTATGTCCATTTTTGAGCGAACCATAAGCGAACAATTCATATTAGATAATAAATAACCGCAAGAATTAATTTATTTAAAATAATGAACAGCTACGAAAGTTTAATATTGTGATAATAATTCTTAATATTGTATATTGACATTTGTCACGTTTAGATACGATTTTGAAAACTTGTAGGTATAAAAATGGTTTCTGTTACAATTATTTTCATAGTTCTTTATAACTGTTTTCTAAAGCAAATTTGTCGTCAAAAAATTAGCACGGTTTCTTTATTATATTATTTAATTTTTGAAAACTCAAATTAAGAATTGGTTATAAAAAAAATTATATTAGTTTTCTGTTACCATGGTTAGTTTCCAATTTTTATTTTGTAAAATTTTAAACCTTAAAATATAACTAAATGTTTGTGGTACCAACTTGAGTCAAACAAATACATTTCTACGGTAAAAAAATAGACTTTATAACACCTCCTTGGACTTTATTTAATTTCTCGTTTACCATGGTTACACAACAATTAATTACGAAATAAATACAAGACCTTGAAAAAATTAAAATATATAAAAAAGCTATTTTTTTCGGCGTCCTGCATTTCAAGATCTTGGCTGTAGTGTCTATGATCTTTGCTCTGAAATTTTTAACATAATTTTGAATAACCGTGGTAACGTTTTCTTTGTTAAATCATGTTATTGAGTTGATACTGTTTTTTCTCAATTTGTGTAATATTTTGCATTTTAAAATTTCTGACAAATTACTTTCTATTAATATTTCAAACACGTCCAAATTACCTCGCAATTTTCGCATTCGGAGTAAGGAGGTTGCAGTTGCACTATATATTATATTATATTAAATGCTGAAATACTTTTTCGAATTTATTTTGAATTTCAAGAACAGTTATTATTTTTGGGGTATTTTGTCCACTTTTATATATTCTTACCTGCATAGTCTCAAATTAAGATTCTGAATGATTGTGATAAAACTCGTGAAATTTTGAAACAAGCAATATAATATTTTTTTAGAACAAATAGAAATGTTCAGTTTCAGTTTTTTTTATAAAAAACAGCATATTTTGATAATTTTTTATTTTACTGAAAATAATTCCGTACTAAAATGGTAAAAAACGGAGCCCACAAATGGTGACAAAATTCTTTTGTGCCCAATACGCGATGTCTTTTTTTTGAAAAATATTTAATTAATCTAGTCCCCTATGAACATCAAAAAATAATGTCATAAATTCAAATATAATTTCAAAGCTACTGCACATTCGCCAAGGTTAGCACCATGGAGGTTAGCACATTCGCGATTTGCACGAGTCACCATTGCAACAAGGAGGTTTGAAAATATTTTTAATCGGAATGAGTCATTTTTTTACCGCTGATTTTTGTGGCAGCACCGGTCGAGCCTCAACTCAAATAGAGATGCATGATTAGTAAATAAAGCTCTTGAGAGAGATGCACATAGTTAGGCTGTCGGTTCTTTATGAATTGGAGGCTCCACGTTTCAAACAACAGACATTAGATGTCTTACCCATATTACTTAGTCAATGGTTATACCACTAAAATGACACGACACTAATGGGGAATAAATAGTGTTTGTCCCTACCACAAGTGCTGCCTCTCGTGGATAATTGAAAGAACTACTCAAAGGAAAATGCTTGTCTAAGGGAAAATGACTCATTAAAACCATTTCTCTAATACATGTAGTGGAAGGGACATATCACAGACACGTGCTCCAAACATGACTGTGATTGGCTGTCTCAAGGTCAAAAAATTGTAGTAAAAACATCAAAGTGCCGACAGAGAAGCAATTCTACTATGAATATTCTTTATACTATGCTATTTCTTCAAACAGAAACAGTCTTTTAGTGTACGAATATTTTGAAATGCTTTAAATAATCTCTGACATAAAAACAATTTTCAACAAAAATGAATACATCGGACAGTTAATACATTTATATAACTACTTAATGATTATCACGTTTTACCTGAACCTAAAATGACAATAATACTGAAGTATGAACAACTAACTATGTTGGTTTTGGTATAGAAGCCTGACTGCCGCCATCTGTAGTTGAAGTTTCATCTGTATCGCTACCGTCCTGCGGTTCTTTCGATTCTGGTACTCTAACAAATGGCAAATATTCACTACCGCTCCATATAGAATATAAATGGGAGTGTGTGCGCACAGCATCCTGCAACGTAATTATAACTTAAATAAATCCTTTGCGCCTGCGTGAACTACATAATCTAAATGAACTCTGATTGGTGCTTTCCATTTTGTGTCGCTGAGTCAGCAACACAAGTCAGCTCATAGAAACTCTGCTAAGACAAAAAGTTGAATGTGTCAGCGTAAAAAACTGATATGAAAAAAACAAATACTTACCCCGCCGCTTTCAGATCCTTTATCTGAACTGGTTGTAGATCGGCTGTGAATTGAGAGACACGATGAAGAATCTGTGGATGAACTACTTTTACGAGATGAATGGGGAAAAGTTGTATGATACACCTCGTAAGGTTCAGCCAACAAGTTCGGACTTTGCTGAGGATCTTGTGTACCCATGTTGCTTCTAAAATTTAAAAAAAAGCGGTTTTGACATAAAGATTGATTAAAAAGAATACGAAAAGACTACTAACATTATTCATCTTTTTCTACTGTTGCGCAGTCCATCTCTAGTAGAGATTGTTTAGAGAAGACACCAGCAAGATGGCTGATCTGCGCCGTAGAAGTAGTGTGGGAGCTATCAGGAGTAGAATATGGACTCATCCGGCACGAAATATGCCTGTAAAGTCTGTCGTGTGTCACGCGCGACCCCTTTAAACAGAATAATATGGACTCGCCCGGTACTAAACTCGTACGCTGGTGTCTTCTCTAAACAATACTACTCTAGTACCACAGTAGAAGGCCCCTTTAGGTTTGCTCATTATTGTTATTGCAACGACAAATTTCTACAACAATAAGGAGTTGCGAGTTTATGTAGATTTTTTAAGCATTGTAATAACAGGATAATTAAGTTGCGTCATATTTAAATAATTTTTAAAATAAACACTGTCAAGTAGTGATGGGCGATTACGAGATATTTTAGTCGATTGTCTCGATTGTTCAAACATCTCGATGACTCACGATGGTTTTCACTTGGACTCGATTGTTGTTGTTTCATAGTTCACCGAGACCAAGTTGCATAGTACTGAATCGTACAGACAATGTACACTGTCGAGAGTCACATAATATATAATCGTTCATCACTCAAGAACTGTGGTCGAGTCGATGGATGGTCGATTGTGCAGTAATCGAATGCTCTGAGACCAACTGAACAGTGAATCATCGATGAACGAGTAGCGTAAACGTCAGACTTCAATCGACTAGCATATAACCTTGAATCGCGATTATATGTATTCTCATTCGCTGGCAAATAATCCACTTGAACAATCGAACATTTCGATTGTAAAATCAAACTCCGAGTCGATTGTGGACTTGATTGTTATTATGAACGATTGCAATTGTTTCGATTGTAAAAACATCTTACAATCGCCCATCACTAATGTCAAGTACCTATGAATATGCAAATGGTACATTTTCCTTGTCATTCTTTCGTCAGTGTGTGTTCCTTCCATCCAACTTGGTCCACTCAAAGTAGCATTGGGAGACGGTTGTTGCGGAACATGACATTGAATTGTATTCCGCGTAGGCCTGCTCGATAATAATTGGATTGCTTCGGCTAAACCATCTGAACTGATTATTGATGGCAAGCAAACTCCTTCTGTAATATAAAAAAAATGTTCAAAATAATTAGCTAGCTTTCATATATTCATTTACAGTCCATTTGTGTATTTTTAATGTGCTACGAAAGAACTAAACAAAACACGGTATTCATTATGTTTAAAACAAAATGCAACAATAGCATTATGAGCGAAACTACACGGACGGAGAGGACAATGTAGTCCAGTGGTTAGCGTCGCGGCCTCTGGATCAGACTGTTGTGGGTTCGAATTCCACCTCCGCTTATGGCTGTTTTGTGATGTCATTTAGTTTTAAGTGTGTTGTTATTTAATGTATTCAAGACGCTAATGACCTAAGTTGTCGACGCGTCTATAATTTACAATAAAATACACGGACGGATTTTCCGCGGCGTGTTTCTCATGACGAGATTTCCGCTGAATTTTACGTATCAAAACAGAAAGCATTTTTTCCGAGTATATTCACGCAAAACAATACAACTTTTTGCTAGTTACAAAATGGACCCCACTGTGTTAGGTTGCGCTGTTGTTGTATGTGTAAATATATTTTTAAAGAACAGAAGGAAAAAACGATGTTGGTGGGTTCATCCGATATTAAGAGACAGACTATCAACAGGATATTTCCACACAAATTTTTTACCTAGACTGTACATCCATTGGTGATCCGTCGCCTCATCTAGTTTGCCCCGCATTAAACAATGTTTTTTATTTCTAGCGTGTTGTGGCGGTGACGATATCAACGCTATCAGAAGCGTTGAACTCGCTCACGTCAACGGAATTAAAAAAAAATGTGATGTATATTTTGTTCGTCTAGTTTCACTCGTTTGTAAGAACGGTTTCGATTTGGACGTGCAATCCATCGCGATAAAAACGGCGCGGAAAATTGGCCCGTGTAGTTTCGCTCGTAATATTAAAAAGTAATTTAAAAAGAAAGTACGAAATTAAAATAGCACTGTCACCTGGTGTATTAGATCTACTCCTATCTTGAGAACTAGTCGCTGTTGGGACCGCCAATTTTGACATCGGTAATAATCTACCGGGCCAAGAACACTGCTGCTCCGTTTTAGTACTGTCCCATGGCATAGACCAACGCCTCATTGTACCATCGCTCGATTCACCAGCCATTTCTGCAGCCGCCGCTTCCGACCATCTTCTCTGTCCGCTCAGCGGAAACAAAGGAAAATTCAACGGACTTCGCGAACCTCTACGTCCTGGAAAAGGAGCTTTCATTGTATGTAGTTGTCCTGGATTAGGAAAAGGTCCTCGTACACTTTCGATATGACCGGGTCCTCTAATCGTATCCATGAAACCTTGAATAGGACTCGGTCCTCTCGGCTGTTCAAGCTGCGATTGAAACGGGGAAGGAACTCTCGTATCGGAAGTGAATGTCATAACAGGGCTGTGTACTCTCGGTCCTTCCGATACGTAAGGAAATGTGGTACGTTCATGATGGGGATTAGTAAGAGACTTAGGACTTTCTAGGTTAGGTTTTTCTGGTTGATATGACGAAGATTGAGGAACTGAATGAGGACTAGAAGTTTGCGATCTAGAATCTTGTGAATAGAGCCTTGCAAAGCATTGCTGCAGTGTTGCCATCGTACAATCAGGATCGTGTACACCCCAAGAAGCAGTTTGACAACAAGGACATGTCGCCATTGCCCCTAATAATTCACAACTAGTAATAGAAAACTGATATTGGAGATTTATAAAGGTTAATAAATTCTCCCAAACAATTTGTTGATTGTTTTCAACTTGTATTTGTAAGTCTGCTTCAGAATGTGTATCAACAATACTCATGTCCTGTATAGCTGCAGTCACGTGGGTCTTAACTGTGTGACTAGCGACTACCGTCGCTTTGGTCAGTTCGTCCCAGCTAGCTTGACATTGGCCCGCAACTCCGACTGATTGTCCCGATGATTGTGCAAGATTCGTTAAGCATTGTGATAGTTTTAAGCCGGCAGAACATAAACCATTCAGCATTTGAAGATAATAAATCCATCCGTTTAAGCATTCGGCCACAGCTGACCTTGTCACAGATGATGGAAAACCGCCTGCAGCTCCCTCATCTGTTTGTTTTGTTTCAGAATCATTTGGCCCCGGATCTCGAGGGCTAAAAAATACTTCCTGTTATAGACGTCTCGTTTTAAACATTTTTTTTTTAATAAAGACCACCAACTGCCTGGGTTATTTGGGTCTAGTATCGATTGACATTTTCAGTCTATTTTTAATAATAAATTGAAAATCCAATAGACACTTTCACCAAAACTGAACATGTTTTAAACATAAGATCGATAACATTCAAGTAAATAACATTTTATTTTGTATTAATGTCCAAATTTCCCAATGATAAACATTTAATATAAAAAGTATTCTCTCCTAATGCGGTAATTACCTACAAATTTCGTCTTTTAAAATTGCTTTAAAACAAAATGGATAATTTAACCCTAATAAATTTATCAAATGTCAAAACAAAAAGCAGTCTCCACACGATCTTTTGTTTAGAATAATAAAATACTAGGAAAAAACAAGTGAACAAAAATTATTGTATAACAAACACCTGTCCATTTTCCTTTGGTTTCTAGCTGACCATAGTTTTGATTACTATTTGTTTACATTATTCCATCTATGTTCCATATTAGTGTAAAAATATATTTGACACTTCAAAACAAAAAAATGACATTTCTAAATATAGGTTAAAAATACTGAAGTGAGATTGTGTTCTGTTTCTTTCTTATTATAAGCACATATTCCATGCACTTTGCACAAGCAAATTATTTCTTGGGCGCATCTTTTGTTTTTATTTCGAAGGGAGATAAATTAACTAGCAGTAAATTTATTTCAAGATAAACGGAGAAAGTAAACAATTATTATTTCTGACTCTGTATAATATGTCATACTCATACCTATGACATAATATACAGAAATAAATACCTAATGTTAAATCGTTAAAGCACATATTTAAGTACTTAACGATTTATTATTTTATCAAACATGCAAGATTATATTTTTTAACACAAACTGATAATTTAGAACAAATAGAAAGTTAATTGTGCCAATTTTTATAAATTTCTTTGGATTCTATGTTGTTGATAGGATGGTATCGAAATATTTAAATCACAAAAAACAATAAAATCAGTACGTATTTATTCTATTGTTTTCATAATTTAACATTGAAACATATCTACTGTTTCATATTACAAACAAATACAATAAATTCTTCTAAACAGACTAGTATATTATTATTAGCGTATTAACTATAGTCAACTCTTTCTAAGAATGGTGGTACAGGACAATAATAATTTTTCTTAGCGAATAATCGTTCTTAGATAGCTCACTATTTCTAAGAACAAGATGGCGCAACACATATTACAGTAGAATCCGGATAGAACGATTTTAAAGGGACCGGCGACATTGTCGTATTAATCGGACGACGCACAAAGCGGACGCATAATATATATATATAATACAGTATATGAACCCTAACTTGAGTTTGCATTTACGTCGCTAAAAACGATTAGTCGTTATAAACGAAGTCATAATAGACGGACTCTACTGTATTTATAAAAAAAGTCTAGTAGTTAACAGCTGTGGAATGTACTTACTGATGTCGAACAAATATAATTATATACATCTTTATTATATTCCTTTGAACAATTATTCTAAAAAACGTATTACATAAATAGTCAATTAATAAACTATATTTTATATAAAAAGAATCTCACAACCCATCTAAAAGTTAACGTCAGTTTTAAACAATAAATATTCAGCTTCTTTTATTCCAGTCTTGACTTTTAAAATAGTATTTTGACTATTAAATACTAGGTACCTATTATATTTTATGTAAAATGTTCATGCGATCAAGTTTCGCAAACTGTTAAAATTAATGGCGTAACGTGTACCTCCGCAGACCCCGCATGGCGGGAAGGCACAGCCATCATAGGGACCCAACCAGGTCGATATATATTTAACTACTTTTACAAACGTAGTACGTACTTATAAACTTCAAAATGTATATCGTGATAAGGGGATCCAAATTTAATTTTGCGAGGGGGCCTTAAGAGTTTGCGTTACGCCACTGATTAAAATACAAATAAATACTTTTTATTAGCATCACTGTTAGAAACACCCATCGAATGACGTAACAGTACAATACAATACCAGAAAAATTCATTTTAAACCTATGTCACCGTCTGTACAATGTAGTTATAAACATAACGTCGCTCTCCAATGAAAAAAATTTTTCAATTGCATTTCAGCCGTATAAAACTATTATTTATATAACGTCGCTGCTTTTGGATGAGTACTGGTCTGGTCGATCGCTTCTATTGAACGTGACGTGACGCTTGACATGCATAACCAAACGGAAAAAACGTGGCTAATAAATTTTCACTTTAAAAATATCTCCCACTGCCTACAAAATATACAATTATGAATTGGATTTTTTCTCTGCATCATTATTAATTCTGTATTTCTGCAATGATGATGTTGAACTTTGTTTTATTGCTTTTTTGTTAGAAAATTTGCTATCTTTTTTATTAGAATCCACTACTTTCTCTGAGCTGCACGAATTCGACCATCTTCTTTTAAAATTATTGTTTCTGGATTTGTATGACTCCGGTAAATTTGACTGACGATAATCGTTTCGATAAAAAGCAGATGCAACAGGAAAAGTATCTACAGAAAAAGCATTTTTTCCACGTTGTCGTCTCTGTTTTTTCATGCTTTTTGCTATTACTCGTTTTTGGTGGTCAAGCTGCGGAAATAAATCTACAAAAAAAGAACGATAGATTTTTTATATACGTACCATGATTGGCGCTATTTATATTTATTTCTTGCCACCCACTATAAAATAGCTGCTTTTCACCTTACTTTCAGTGTATTTTCAAATTTTTTTGATTGTTCATTTGTGTCGCAAACTTCACTCCTTTAGTAGGCCGAGGCACGCACAGGTGAATAAACATAAATCACTATGGAAATGGATTCTCACACACTGGTCTGTCAAGTCATTTTACATGCATACATACATGCATGTAAAGCAGCTATTTTATAGTGGGTATGGCAAAAAAGAACTTAACTGATCAGCGTAAAATTGACTATCTAATAATAAGTGTGTTGTACTAATAATTGGCGTTTGGTTAAGAAGATTTTTACGAGGCTTTTAGTACGACTAATTCATGTTCGAAAAATTTGTCACTTGGTCCATTTTCGCTTAACAGGGCCATTATTTTCAAACACATGTTGGGCAACACTAGATTTTTCTAACCGACCATATTTGCGAAATTGAGATGAGCCATGCGCTCCTTAACACTTTTTTTACTACCTGATGGCACCACTAGCAAGTGAGGTATATGTCACTTTGATGTCAATTTGTTTAAATGTCAGTACTGTTTATATTTTCCGTCACATGATGCACTAAAGTATATCATGTAACGGCTTAATCTCAGTTTTGTATTTATTTAATTATTTATTCCTTAGTAATGAAATTAAGAATGACTAAACAAAAACCGTTATTCTCTAAACGTTTGACACATACCTTACTTGCCACTAGCGCTATCTGACGAATAAAAATATGGTAGACCTCATTGATCATCAAACATACTTTTGAATACTTTTGTGGTTACCTTTTTGATTTAGTAACAAATTCGTAAGTTCAAAAACAGGAGATTTAAGCTTTAATGAAGTCAGTATCTATTAAACTCGTTAAAAAAGACTAAAAATTAATAAACAAACACTTGAAAAATTCTACACATTTATTCAAACGATCGTTGAGATGAATAAATGTGTAGAATTTCTCAAGTGTTTGTTTATTAATTTTTATTTAATCATGTTCTACCAAGTGCCTAGCGATAATTCTATAGAATTTATAAAAAGACTAACCTTGTGATTTCTCAAGTGCTTGTCGAGCCGCATTCATCTCCGCCTGTTGGATACTGTGGCCTGTCGCTTTGGCCAAACGTTTTTCACGGAAATAAACTGCCACTGTATAAACTCTAGTATTTGTAGGTCCCTTGCATTCAATGACCCTGCAACAAGTTTTATAATTAAACCATATCGGACGTTTTTTTTAAAGATTATATCAGAATTAGAAACGAAATCGAATATAAAATTATGATCTTCTATTGATATAATTATTGAATTATCACGTTTAGCATCATGAAACGTTTACTTTTAAAATCTTAAAGGAAGTTTTAGTTTGAACTCTCCTGATGATGGGCTAGAATTCTAGAAACCCGAAGCAATCGTTGAGATTAATAAATGTCTAGAATTCTTCAATTGTTTGTGTATTTATTTTACTTAAAAGAAAAGTTAAGGTGGCGTGAAAACATTTTTTTCAGAGTGCATATTTTATAGAAAATATTTAATATTACACTAGCACCGGGAGGATTTGGATCTTAAAACGATAGGGAAAAGTCCTCTGAAGATTAGGGATGCAACATCGTTCATAAAAACATCGATGTTTAAAAATTTTAAAACATCTATGTCGTAAACATCGATCTTTATGAACGATACATCGATGTTTTGCCGATGTTTTATAAAATTAATTATAGATAGAATCAGGTGAAAAAAAACCTCAAATTAAGTGTTATAACACTTAATTTGAGGTTGTACACGGTACAAAGCAGAGATAAAAGGAGTATAGGGTATAGCCTACAGCCACCAAACACAAAATCGCTATCATTTCATTCTATGAACGATGTTCAAAAAATCATTCATAGTGACATCGATGTATCGATGTTTTTCATGTCACGACATCGACGTTAAAACATCGATGTTTATGAACGATACCTCGATGTTTCCAAAACATCGATGTTACGTTTGCATCCCTACTGAAGATACGAAACATCATTCATAGTGACATCGATGTATCAATGTTTTTCGCACGTCGTGCACGAGAGACGCCTCGATGTTCCAAAACATCGATGTTACGTTTGCATCCCTACTGAAGATACGAAACAAATTATACATACTTATAAATCGGTATATCAGGCTCGCCGCCTTCCATTGTTCTCAAAGTAAGACAACATTGTTGCAATTTTGATTTGGGATCGTTCCAATCTTGATTCATAATAAAGTCTTGCAATCGTGGAAACAAAGTCACGCTACAGAATACTGTACAGTATTCTAAGCCCTGCAAATACACCAATTTATCAGAGGCGTAGCTAGGTAACCAAAGGTCCTGGTGCAAAAAAAAAACCGGGGCCCTAACTAAACTGTTCAGGTTTTATCAAGTCAAAATATAAATATATATAAAATACTTTAAAGATGCACTGTGCAAAGCTACTTTATCATCAGCTCTTTATCGTGCACTGCAGGGCACAGCAAAGTTGGCAATACTGCACAAACAACAGAAAGAATACAGGGGAATTCCCCAAAAGTTTCGAACAGAAGTCGGAACTTGTTGAGAATTCCCCTGTATTCTTTCAAATGCAGTTGTCATGATTAAAATCGTGTCGCAACTTATTTTATTTAAATTCTGAAGATGGGAGAATTTTTGGCTAGTTCAATATGAGGTTTGATGGTCAGTGTCCGAGGGCCCCCTGAGCTTGGGGGCCCCGGTGCACGGCACCGTCTAGCCCTCCGGTAGCTACGCCACTACAATGTATTAATCTTAATTGTTATAACATCACCTGTTAGGATGTAAAAAACATTAATTTATTAAAGTTAATTAATTATTTAATTCTAAAAACGATTGATTCATGTTTTGTCATCGGGAATGCAATGTACCAAATTTCAGGTCGATCGAGTAACAGGAACTATAGTTAACGAGTAAAAATTTTAAAACTGGAAAGACATACGAACGACTCAAGTTAAATAAGAGCTTTTAAAAATCAACTGCAACCATTTCTGAAAGTACTGTTTTAATAAAATACCTTATCGACATATAATGCTCCTAGCAGAGCTTCTAATAAATCAGCTCGATCTTTTGTTTTCAATTCTGCTTTCGGATTACTGTACATTGCGTACGATGCCAGGTCTAAATCATCACAAACAACTGCTTGAGTTTTGTTGTTCACCAGCGAACTACGCAATAACTGTAATAAAAACACAATCATATTTCAATTGTTTCTTGTACAGACCAGACAATGCGTGAATCTTTATAGTCAACTCATTCGCGATTAAATTCAAAGTGGCTCGACATCTATAGTCGGTAACTAAAATTAATCTTAAGTGGGATGACCTCGAAACAAATATGGTCGCTGCCGAATGTCAGAGCCTTAGACCATAGATATAAACATGGACAACTAGAATCAAATACTCTACCACCTTCTTCAATATACCTCACTCAACTTTTTTCATGTATGTCACTTTCACTTAGTCCAATGTATTTCAATACATCGATATAATTTAATGTATATTTAAAATTTAATGTATAATCTGTCATGTTTTGTTGATTCTGTCGAAACACGAATCCAGAGTGAAATTAACCTTGCTAGTCCATAATTTGTTTCGTCAAAGGACAGATATTCCAATGACGTTAAAATTACAAGGTCATTCCGCTTAGAACATTACCCATGCTGCCACCTATGTAATTGCCAATAAATTAATAAAAAAAACACGCAACTGTTTTTGGGCTCAAACCACTGACACGTAATCTGGCACCGCTCAGTTGGTAACCAACGTCTTCATATGTTTTGTGAATTTAGTTTCTGACATTACAGTGCTCTGTAATATCGATGTATGTTTTAACTAAACTGTATTTTTTTTACTTACAGATAAATGTCCTTCATGATGTCCTGGAAAATGTTTGTATAAATATTCGGACGAAATCAGCTGCAGAACTGTATCACCCAAAAACTCTAGCCTTTGATTCGAACCAAGGGTTAAATTTGTAAACCCAATACTCCTATCGGTAAAAGCACGAGCCAATAAACGTATATGTTTAAATTCAACTCCGATAGATTCTTCAAACTTTGTTAGTTTCTGTAATACTTTAACATTTTTCACATGTTTTCTATCGCCCCACGGTTCCTGTTCTTGTAATGGATGCATAGGATAGTGTACCCAGATTTCTAAATATTCCGGATGCTCTTTAAAAAGTGTTTCGCCAAATACTTTATCGGCAATCTATAAAAGAAAACAGTACAAGTAACTGGTAAACTATTTCTTATAAGAAAATAATCAGACAAGCCATAATATAAGTGCCGTTTATCGATTTCGTTTGTTAGATACATTGTAGATACTAAACGCCCAACAACTAAGGTCACTAGCGTAAATGATATTGTTTACGCCCTTGGTTTATATCAACATTACAAGTTAAAATTTTAAAAATCCTCTATTAAAAATCAAAGTTTTGTTAGAATATTAAAGGCTTATACAAACTGCTGTTCCTGAATATTTTTTAACTTAAATTAATTGGTTTCGATAAACAGTGTTTCCATATCGACGCGACAATTGATTTTCAAAGTATCGAATAAGAACTTCCGATATATCGATAGTTTCGATATATCGTGCATCTTTAAATCGAAGTACACTTACCTCGATGCCGCCATCTAAAAATAGGGCACCCATGAGAGCTTCAAAACAGTTGGCCATTGCGTGTCTCAATTCCAGATCATGACACAAATCAGATCCATGGGCGTACAGCATGAATTGTTCAAGTTTTAACGTTTTAGCTAAGACGGCTAAATGTTGATTCTGTACAAGGGCGGCTCTGAACGTGGCCAATCCACCTTCCTCCAAATCGGGAAACATGAAAAACAGGTGTATCGATGTGAGAAATTCGACGACCGCATCGCCCAAGAACTCCAAACGTTCATTGTGCGTTATGTTTGATTCGGTTTCGTCTTTTTTTCCGAATCGCGACATTATGTTGATCAAAGTGTTTATACCTATTGAACAAATACGTTGATTTAAATCGTGCAGTATTCTAGTTTGACCAACGAAAGAACGCCGGTCAAGAGAGAGAGGAGGGAGATACAGGGAAAAAGAGAGGGAGAGAGAGAGACAGGGGGGAGGAAGAGAAGAGAGAAAGGAGGAGAGAAGGGAAGAGAGAAGAGAAGGAGAGAGGGGGGAGGAAGAGAGAGAGAGGAGGAGAGAAGGAAAGCGAGAGAGGGGGGGGGAAGAGAGAGAGAGAGAGGAGGAGAGAAGGAAAGCGAGAGAAGAGAGGGAGAGAGAGAGGAGGAGATACTGGTGAGAAGGGAGAGAGGAGGGGGAGGTGGGAAAGATGAGAAGAGGGGAGGAAGAGAAGGAGAGATGGGGAGAGGGGAGGGAGATAGGTAGATAGATACAACTTTATTTGCATGGCCAAAATTTGGATACAAAAGGTCAGGAATAATAAAACATGCAGTACAAAGTAAAGAAGTGTTAAAAAAAGATGGAAATAAAACTGACCTCTTTTTCTAGTATTCATGTAATGTATTCGCCTGTCTCCATATTCCGGCTGTCGGATACCGCAATTTGTCAGAGAGTTACGTGCATGATCTGGATTCGTGCCGAAATTTTCTCGATACGATGGATGGGTCAAAGCGAGTTGCAGTAAATATCTGTTTTTAAATTTATAGTCGATATTCTGCTCCAAAATATCCAACGAATGGTGAAAACGTAAATGACAAACCAATACTGGAATCAGCATAGCGTGCTAGAAAATAAATAATAAGTTTATCTTTTTTATTGTATTTATGGCCGGTTTATCGTACATTTTAATCACACTGTTAAATTTTGACAGCTAAGTGTTCAATGGTTGCTGCGCTTCGTTACCATAGCAACCCGTCATTTAACCGTGTGATTAAAATGTACGATAAACCGGCCATATGCATCACAGTTTATAGCAGGGGCCGGCAAGTAATTTCTAGTAGGATCCAGATGCTTTTGAAAATTTTTCTCGAGGTCCAGAGAATTAATCGTTTTTTCTATCAAAAATATAGATTACAACAGACAATTTATATGATTTCAATAGAATTATCGCTAGGCACTTGAATAAAATAAATAAACAAACACTTGAAAAATTCTACACATTTATTAATCTCAACGATCGTTTCGGATTTCTAGCCCATCATCAGGAGAGTTTCTGATAATGGGCTAGAAACCCAAAACGATCGTTGAGATTAATATAATATTTATATTTATTAATACTTTTTATGATTAAAGTTCAAAAAATATATAAATTCAACTGAATAATGGAGAAAATATTTTATTTATATTTAATATCATCACTTTTATATAAAGTATCTTGGCAACTAATTTAAAGGAACTGAACGTTTGAATATATAGCTATCTATAATATACCTGTACGATGTCGCACATAATGCCCGTTCGATGGAAACCTTCAGCACTAACGCTAATCGTGACATCGCGTTTCAATTTGCTCGCTGTCCTCATATCTTGTAAGCGCGCTTCTTTTGCTTCCAGTTTTCGTTTGTCTTCGAAGGACGGCTTCGGCATGTTAGCCAACAAATGTCGGAATTTCACATAGTCGCGCCAGGCTTTCTGATACCTATTTTGAAAATATTATTTCGTTTTAATATCTTGTATCCTTTTCAGGGGATTGCGATTCAAAGAGGGCTATCTGACTACTTTTTTTATCACCTGATAGCACCCTCGCAAGTCAGGAATATGTCACTTGGACGTAATTTAAATGTCAGTACTGCTTATATTTTCCGCCACCTGATGGTACCACTGGCAAGTGAAGTATCTGTCATTCAATCATTTAATGGTTAAATCTCAGTTTTGTATTTACTTAATTATTCATTGCTTAATAATGGATAAATCAATAATGACTGAACACTCGTTAATCTCTAAACGTTTGACACACACCATACTTGCTACTAGCGCCATCTGACGAATAAAAATGTAAACGTTTGACAGATACTTTACTTGCCACTAGCACTATCTGACGAATAAAAACACTAAACAAATGACACGATCGAAATAAAATGGTATATTATCATTTAAAATATTTAAATAGTAAAAATTGAATTATGTTGATGGGAATCTTGAAAACCCAAGAACATGTTTGTTTGGGTTCTTGTCCACTATGGACCCCCAGAACAGTATGAAAATGAAATCCACTGAAAACGAAATGGCGCATTTATATATGTATTTAAAGGATAAAAAGTATCATCGCCATTGTTAAATAAATTCCCGTTTAAAATTCTGTTAATTTAGAAAATATATTTTTACTTACTCTGGATTTCCGGCATAACTCAGTTGTGGAGGTCGTATTCCGAAGTGAACAATTTCAGGAAACGAATAATTATCACTTTGTTGAATATCTAAATTCCGGTCCAATTGGTCAACTCGTACCGAACAAGGTTTTTTTCCAGGATAGGTGACAACCATACCTTTTACTTCATCGGCGAATTTTTGCCACTCATATTTATCCATTGCCACCATTTCGGGCAAAAACGAGCGATTCATTAATTTAAAAGAATTTTTTAAGAGGTATTTCAATACTTCACACATTGAAAGGATTTCTTTACCATCTGAAAAGTTTAAAAAAATAAATTATACTGACCTATTACCAGAAATTGGGCGGTGTCATTTCCTTCTTTTTTATACCTATACTATACCTATGATTTTAAATTCTCGATTATAATAAATATATTTTTGCGAGATGAAAATGCATCCTTGTACCTAGGGAATGCAATCTCGAGCCGAGATTGGCAATTCGAGATCTCGCGAGATCAGTCTGGGTTCGAGATCTCGCGAGATCAGTCTGGGTTCGAGATCTCGCGAGATCTCGACAATATCGAGATTTCGCCTACTTTTAAAAAGAACGTATTATTTTGTATCTAAAATACTTAAACTTAATGAAAACTAATTACTTGGGACAGTGTGACTGTGTCACTGTGTACGTGTGTGATTTATTGCGTAGTGCACTGTGCAGATGATTATTATTCATTACTTTCCTTAAATAAACGTTGATTTTTTTTGTTGCAAGATTCAATTAAAGTTTTGTTTTATTTTCAAAATATATCAGCAATACCCCAACTCACACAGCACACTATATGTCAATTAATTATTTTGGAAATAACTTCTTAGGAGTTATGAAGCATAGGGTAAGTTACTATTAGTAACGTTCACGAACATTTGGTTTGAATTGTTCTTAGACATATTCATGATTCATTTAATTTTGAAATTTGTTAGCCATCTAATGCTTGTTATAAGTTAAATAAATGTCCATTTTATTCAAGAAAACAATAATTAAAACAATATATGCAGAGAAACAAACAGAACCAATTAGCATGACTGTCAAAAACTATTACGTATAAGTTTTTTTTCAAGCGCGTTGGTTCTTGAAATTTCGTTCGAGATCTCGACCCGATATGGTCGAGATCTCGAACGAGATTTCAAAAACGAGATTGCCTGCCCACGAGATCAAATCTCGAAAAATGGCTCAAGATCTCGCGAGATCGAGATTGCATTCCCTACTTGTACCCCCCCGGGCTTCATCACTAGATACTATTTATAGCTTGGGTCTTTTACTCTTACCTTCAATATCTCTTACAAATCTTGGCAAAAAATGGAATTGTGCGCATCCCGAATTATCATCCGCCATTTTTAAATTAAAATCGACGAGCTCCAAAATTTCATTAAATAAATAATCATCTAAAAAAAACCTTTTATTAAAATTTCCATATTTTTTTTTACAATTTTCTAGTGTTGCCATTTATTTTTTGAGAAATGTTCAGGCAGTGTCTAGAGAAGTGACTGGCACCAAAAATCGCATCTCATATAACTTTTTTAAGAGAAATTGCAACCATGCTTTTTTAAGCAATCCATTTGATGATTAGTGTATGGTCCAAGACAAGTTTATAGGTTATATTTCGACACTGGTGACATCTTTTGAGAAAACTGAACACTATCAAAAATGTCCGGCAACATTAAATATAATTTTCCACGAACAATTTTATCAATACTCACGAAATAAATTCAATTCCATAATTGTAAAATTTTCAGGCGGTTTTTCTTCAATATAAACAATAGTATATTCAATATTAAAACGAATTACTTTACAAGTAGGTAATTCAACTAAAGGAAAATGAGAAAACATAGAAAATCCTTCGAATAAAAATTCATGATCGTCATGATTAATGATTGTCGGCGTTTTTGTTAAGAAATTTGTCGGAGGCGCAATCGTAATACGATAATGATACAATCTGTCTGAATTATTTGTACTGAGACAACATTTCTGTAAGCTGGTTTCGCCAGCATAAATCCCATGGCGAATTCCCGATCTGCGCGATTTCAACGAGCATCGGCACAAAGGACCATCATTCATTTCGCCCGGATCGTTGTACCTACAATATTAATTTTGATAAACTGAAGTTAAATTTCTCATAGCGTCAAAGTTAACAGTGAGTTTCAAATGAGACTTCGATCAATTCTGCAATCCATTTTGAATTAATTGCTTACGGTTATGTACTATGTTATAATGAATACTAATGTTGTAGGTTACAGTACAATTTTTATTAATTACAACCTCTTTTTATATATATTTTATATATAATTCGTCCAAACGTCGACCGCCATGTAAAAAGAGGTTGTAATTAATAAAAATTGTACTGTAACCTACAACATTAGTATCCATTTTGAATGTTTAGATTAATACAAATAAATGAACATTTCTGTCAGGAACACCCATTGAATGGTAACGTTACAACGCAACATTAGAAAAATTCATTTTAATATGGGTAAGAGGGCCTAGTTTCCGTTGTTTAGAATCGACAGTCTAAAGGTACTTATAGTATGGAGCTGGGATTCTAGATGGTAGCGTAGATCATAGCAGGGCTTGCTTAAATTAATGCATTGTTATACCGTGCGAGTTTTTTCAAAGCGTGCATAGGCTGTTTCACAATTTGAAATCGTGGTATAGATATTGTTAGAAACTATGGAAACGAATGTTTTTATTTACAATTTATTATTATTGAGTTGTGAAAATAAATTTTATAAGCTCAGAGATTTATTTAATATTTTTTCTATAAAAAATGTACACCGTGGAAGAAGAGGTTCTTATGTACAATTTGTATTCTCGAGGAAATAGTTGTGGGCACATCTCTGCGTTATTTAGTGTGCAGTTTCCAGGCAGACCAGTACCTTAATTGCATACCACGGTCTATACCACGATTTTAAATTGTGAAACAGCCTATGTACGCTTTGAAAAAACTCGCACGGTATATGCGAGCGTACACAACGAAGCTAGTGAGTGTAGCAGTTATAAGCGCTGTTACAAGAGCTGCTAGATACAAGAATGTATCTCACCATTCTTTCAGCGCGCTGACTACTACAATCAACGTGTGACAACTGTCAAATGGCCCTTACAAGTTTCGCAATGGATGTGACTAGTTTAATAAATGAAATTTTGCCAGTTTTTATTTAATTTGTTTTGAGTTTTTTCTAAAATATAATTGGATTTTATATCTAAAAAAAATTATAAAGTCAAAATATGAATTGTTGTGAGACCCAGATAGCCCTGGGAGATAAAATAAAATACTGACTAGCCTGGCGCCTAGAATAAGTATACTAAATTGATATAATATGAATACGTACCACATTTCGAGATGCAAACGATCTGGATGAGACTGCTTTCGAACCAATTCCTCCATTGTACAGTCCTCTTCATCGGTCATACTCTCATCTGAACTACTACCTGACGAATTGCATTTTTCAGCTGAAACAAAAACAATATTCAATGTAGGTTCAACTTATTAAGCGCAGACGATCAATATTTTTGTTGACTAGCCTTTACCCGCGGCTTTGCTCGCGTTAACGCCAGTTTAGCCAAGAACCTAATCTTAAGGCAGGGCGCATACACACAATTGTTTCCACGACTAAACAGTTTAGTCGAGTTGTGTACGTGTCGCGATTTCAACTCGACTAAACTGTTTAGTTGTTAAGAGGTGCGCATACAATCAATCAACGGTTCCATAATTTCACTATTAAACTAATGGGTCGCCGAACAACTATTTAGTCGAGCGTATGCTAGCGTCAATACACAGCTGTAGACATCAGCTGCCGACGATAGTTGTACGACAGAGAAGTCAAAAGACGATCGATGCGGTTTTATGATTTTTTTGATGTACAACTATCGTGTCGATAGCATGCGCAGTCCCATCTGATCCCATAGCCTTTTGACAAACAACTAAACAGTTATGCGATTAAAAATTGATTGCATGCGCCAGCCCTAAATCGAAAGGTGATGATATTACAAAAAGACAAAAATCTCCAATCAAGGCATCATGCAAAATACTCAAAAATCCCGAAAAATTCACAAGGCAGAAATTATAGATAAAGGTCAGATTACATTTTTAACAAGCCGTGAGGTGGGTCGTTTATTAGGACTAAAGTGCGACCCTTGAGGTCCACACGACGAACTTCCCGGTTTGATAAATATTTAATAATAATAAGTAAATTAGATATTACACAGAAAAGTAATCATTTTAATCATTAAAACATCAATAATTAAAAAAAAAAAAAAAACGGCTGAACCGATTTTTATAAAATTTATGTCGGATCAAAATGACGTTAACACGCCTCGATTGACACCCTTACGAAGTCGATATAATTTTTTATTCGCGAGATATTGTGTAAAATCTTCTTTTTTGGAGGTTATTTGGTTAAGAAAAAAGAACGGCTGAACCGATTTTAAAAAAATTCCTTTCAGATCATATTTCCGTTAATACGCGTCGATTGGCACCCCAACGTAGTCGATATCATTTTTCGTTCTCGAGATTTCGTCTTAGAAAGAAATGGACACATACATACGTACGTACATACGTACACACACACACACACACATACAGACATCTTTCTAAAAGTAGTGTAAAAATAGTGTAGTGACCTTGAAACATAAAAATTTTTTTTCCTTTTTGATTTCGATTTTCGGACCCATTACAATAACTTCCAATGGGAAGTTAAAAATTACTTAAGTAGAACTGAAATTTTGAATATACAAATTTACATTTTCTCGTGATTGAAGCACATCTAAAAAAAAACAACTTACATTTATGTTTACATAAACGCGCCCTGTTTTTCCTTGGAGGAGGTTCATATTTGGGTTTTGAATCTCGAATTTTCTGAGCCCGTTTCACCAATTTCTCATCAAACTGATTACATAAATCATTTAGTTTATCTGTAGCTTTTATAATTTTCGAATTATTAATTTCTCTTTCATAATATTTGTCCGCCGGTGTTGACCTTATAACGTCTTTTTCACCATCGTCAAAATGAGTATCTTTCGACATAAGTTGTTTCAATTTTTCTGATATATCTTGATTAGTGGCACAGTAATTCGATCGCCACTTTTCAAGTAAAATATCACGTTCAGTTTTGGGATAATTTTTTTTGTTTGATCGACTCAAAGAAATACTGGCCCGACTAGACTGGTTCGATGAATACGACCGTGACCTTTCGCGATCACGTTCACGACTTTGATGATGCTTAGATGATGAAATTGAATGCGATCTACTACGATTATCAGGGCTATGATGTCTCGAAGAAGAATAACGTTCAGTGCTTCTTCTAGAACCACTGTAAGAACGACTCTCACTTCTGTATTCGCGTCTGCCATTCGAAGAACTGGTTTTGTTATCTCGGTTATGTTCGTATTCTTGACGATATCTATCTTTAGAATTGTGAGGATAATCATTTTTTCCGTCATGCTTAGACCTCAAATCTTTTTTGTAATCATTATATTTCTTTTGAGGAGGTTTAAAATCACTATGTGAATCTTTGAAACGGTTGTATTCATAACTGGATTTACTTGATACAAATGGAACATTGGTTGGATGTTTATAAGCTGTCTTTTCTGACTTATTTATACCGTAATCTAATCTTGCCTCTGAATGTACAGGGAAAGCTGGTGGCGCCAAATAATTATTACAGGATAATTGTATTGGAGGAATGGGAGGCGGACGACTAAAATCAATGGGCGGTATTACTTGAGGAACCTGTACAGGAGGAGGAATATTTGTATTAAAATAGACAGGATTTGTTTGGTTATACTGATTGAAAATTGGAGGCGGACAGGAAAAATCAACTGTTTCAGGTGGAGGATACATATTGGCATTTGATAGATAGGGAACATAATGTTGAATGTTTTGATGTACACCAGAATTTAAGTTCTTGTTAGGTAGATTCATTTTCAACTTATTTTTTATATTAACTACCAAGCTTACACCGAACTTATCTTTACATAAACAAACATTACGTATACAAAAAGAAACAGTGATAACCTCTGACAGAAGTCAGAAATAAATATTTGACATGTGAGTAACACTCAAGGTTGGTGTCTGGTGACACTGGCTCGAGTCACTAACATTACAAACACAAATTCTCCAAAATTGAAAAAAAGTGACTGTAGTTTTTACGAGGGAATATCAATCATTTTTCAAATCGCAATTTACCTCTACTGTCGCCAGAAACATCAATATCGGAAACCCACATAGCCGGTGACCTAGATACTAATTTGAGAGCTACTGGATGTCGATGGTTATTAGTTAATAATAAATTGAAAATATGAATTGCTACTAGCCTGGCTTTACTTAAATTCTTTTATTTTTGTTTAATGTTGGTTTCATTTCTGTTCCAATTCTGTCCCACGACTAAATATAGGCATATTCTTAGCTTATAACTTCTAAATCCCCAAACTAAGTGAAGTTATTGTAGATTATAGACGCTCGACAATTGAGTTATTTAACGTCCCCAGGAAATATCTGTAGACGTTTCCTTAATTTCTTATGACCATTTTTAATATAGTAATTAAGCACGCCACATCTGATATCAAAATGTACACAAGTGTTATCTAATTTATTATTGCTAGCTCTATGAATATCAAATTACGTCAACCTCCAGGGCTTGAGAATAGCCAAGAGTGTAGCAATACTGTTGTTTACATGGTGTTGCTATGGTACCTCTATTACAAGTCCCCAGTTCCCGGGTTCTAGCCCGAGAGCTGGTAAAAGTGTCAATTGGATTTTCAATTTATTATTAAAAAAAAATAATGATTTTAAAATATGAATTGGTGCTAGGCCCAAATAACCTTAGCTGTTGGTGGTCTTTAAAACACAACACACGTTAACCTTCCTAAACCACCATAACGTTCAGAAAATGGGCACTGCCAAACTTGACCGCTAGGGGCGCCAGCTATGTAACCACCTGTCTGTGGACAGTTCATAGTAGTGTGTAAAGAATAAGTTTATTTATAAATCGTTAGCAATTGCGATGTGCTATGTTTACCAATGTTCAAATCAGAGATTTTGTAGTTCCAAAAAGAAGTGATTGCATGCTATCAGAAGGAAAAAAACTTGATTTCTCGCGTTTTTCTATGAAAACCGATAACTTAGGTGGCTATAAACCTGCTGCCATCTATATTACGTTTCTCATGTGCCTATCTTCATTGCTGCAATTTGCATTTCAATCTTGAAACAACTGATTAGTTCTACATATGGTCGTAGCCTGTAACTTTTGGTAATTAGTGATGGGCAAAACTGGATGTTGTCAATTATCAGAATGTTGATATTTGGAATATTTGTATAATCGGAAGATTCATCTGTTAATTCTGGAATCAAAATGTAATACGCCGTTCGGTACACGAACACGCTACCATTCTGCAAAAAAATAATCAATTAAGCGATTGTCGATAGTTTTGCTGTTGCTTACTCGTCGACACAGAATCGGAGCAAAAAGCCGCTTTGAGTTTATTAGGTAGTGCTGTTATCGTCAAATTGTTCGTGTTACGCAACAGCTGTTGCGTTAAAGCCCCCCATACACGATGAGACTAGCCTCGCTACATGCGGTGAGGTAGGTCTCATCAAAACGGTCTCATTAAGTACACAAAGCACATACATCGAGACTCTCTGATACTTCAGTCTATTGGCAACGATAATCATGGCGTGTTATCAACTTATCAATGAACAAATTGTTAACATCAGCATAGCAGTCGGCATAGCAATCTTTGATGGAAAAAAGGAAAAAATGGTCAAAAAATTGGCTATTAGAAAGAAAGACCTATTCGCATATGAATTTGATAAATGAACTTCGACAAAATGAGAAAGATGATTTCCTAAATTATTTGCGAATGGACGAATGCAACTTTTTATATTTACTTAATCTGATTAATTTTAAATTATTTTGTTCTGAGTTTCCGATTTTGCAATTTGCGGTAATCACTATATGCTGTTCACAATGAAACGTGAGATTTGCCGCGATGCATCTTATGAAACAATGATAGCATCTCGACGATGCATGAACTGCAACATTTACAATGAGATTTGTCTCCGAGACCTACTTATGGATCGCCGCATGCAACGAGGCGGATCTCATTGTGTATGGGGGCTTTTACTGTTCTGGAACTAAACAAGTACGAGACCAACAGACTGTACAGGGATTTAAAATAGCCGAGCGCGTAATGAGGTCCTCGTTTATTACGGCGTTTCCGTTACTCCCCTACTACAAGCCCTCAGTTCGCAGGTTTTAATCTGAGAACTGGCAAAAGTATCAATTGGCTTTTCAATTTATTAAAAAATAATAAATTGAAAATATTGGTACTAAGCTCAAATAACCCTGGCTTTTGTTTACTGTTTGGATAGTTTTGAATTTGTCGTGAGCTTATGTTATCTGTCGTCCATCTATTTGTATTCACAATGTAGTTGCAGACTGCGCTATAAAAAAAACGGAATATTTCAAACGTAATCATCTGATTATTTTCGCAGATTCTTGAATTCGGATCGTCCCACCAGTAGTATCAAACAAACCATAGCTATAGGCATCGAGAAAGGCGCGCACAGCGCCGCCTGTCATTGAAAAACTAAACTGCGGAAATGAAAATTTGTGACAGTGACAGTTGTACTTATGTATTTTTTCAGTTCGTTTATTAAAATTCTGGCCTGTAGTTGGCAACTCGATCAAATTTCAACTGTCACATATCATTCTCGGTGCCTATTGTAAAAAAAACAAAACAATGCCAATTAAAAAAAAAAGAATACCAATTTGAATTAAACACAATTTACTTTCTATAAAATTCTTACGAACTAAATAGTTTATTCATTTAATTAAAAATATAACAATAGAATTTAACATTCTATATTTTAAAAATAAAAATACAATAAGTATTAACATATTTATGTAATATACAAATTGAAAAATATTAATAAAACCAACTTTTCAAATGTACAAATATATACATTATATCATACGGTGCCTTACTTAGTTGCACTCATTAGAACTGATAACTCTAGACTTATTTATACTTTTGAAGTGTGTAATTTTAATATTTAGCATACAAGGTCTTCTTCCATTTAACCGAGTGTGCAAACAGTACAAAGCGTCTTGTGAGGAATTATCCTATGCTGTACGGAGGTTACTCGCTCAGTTAAATAGAAAGACAGGGGCACAGACAGCTTTTTGCTTGAAGGAGTCCGTCCATTACATCACTATATGAAGAACAGACAAAGGAATTGTAACGATTATGGTCCTGTCACGATCGCCAATTGTAACAGTTCGTTAACATTTTTGTAGCTAGTAACTTTGCACCAAATTCGTCCAACTATATCCAATTAAACGAGCCAGTGCAAAAAGTAGTAGCTGCAAAAATATTAACGAAGTTCGTCCCACAGTTTTGGCGACCCTAAAGAACCATAACCATTACATTTGGCGACCGTGACAGGACCATATCCGTTATAGAATATTCAATATATGAATAATAAATGATAATTGGATTTTAGGTGGACTCATTCAACGAACACCCATGAAGCTAAAATGATGCTCCGTAATTAAAAACACACACTGTATCAAAAGGGAACAGTTTTTCTTATACAGATCATGGTTCGTTATTTAGTTCTTGTATCATTTTAAATAAATTACTAGCAGTGTTTGTTGGCAAGTTCTGAGCTCCTAAAGCATCTGTCGACAATTCAGAGTTCTTCGGACACAACTGCGAGTTTGTTGGTCAAATTCTTGGACTCTTCGAACTGTTTGAACGTGGGGTCCTAGCAATTCTAGAAGCCTATAACCAAATTCGAACAGTTTGACAATTTGACTAACAAATTCACAGTTGTGTCTGAAGAGTTTTGTATTGCCGACAGACACTCTCAGAAGTTGCCGACAAACACGCCCGATATTAACATTGACTTAGAAAATGGACTGCGCATACGCTTACTAGAAGAAGATAGTGACTGTCTCTTCACGTCTTTTTCTAACCACACTCGGACCAACAGCGTTCACAGAGATTTGAAGCCATTTTATTTTATCCGGCTCGCACAATAACGAATTTTCAGCAAGTTGCTAAAATATGGAATGCACAATCCAATTTCTGTGTTAATTATTTATTACTTATACAAATGGTTTCAACGGGTTTTTACAAACTTACCAACACGGGAAATATTATACTTGAAATAAATTTTGCAATATAATTAACACGATAAAAACTGGCCTTGGAAGTGTAAAGAAAAAATTAAAATATCAATTTCCCATTTTAGTAGTTTGCAAATAGTTAGTATAAATAAGTAGAACATGCGCCATATTTTTCGAGTACAAGAAACTGACATCAGGGGGTTTCGCACACAATCTGATTTTTAGTTAAGCTCTATATTATATATATACAAAATTTTGATGTCAATTCTTGTAATATCGTATTTTAGTTCACTACTGAACATAATTATCACTTCAATTATGATCAGTGCCTTGAAAATTTTGGTTCAATTCTAATGAATGCCATAAACGCTATTTATAATCATTATAGACTTCATTAAATCAATTATACAAACACCTTGATTCAAATTGTTTTTTTCGATATTAAAAGACAATATATTTTATTAACTGTTCGATGTAAAAACATTGTTTTTCTAAACTTGTGATGTACAAGTAGTTTTTTAATTTACTTGTCTTCGATTTATTCGTATTTTGTTTCTCTACGCGTGATTAAAAACAGTAAAAATTGTAATAATAATAATAAAATTCTTTATTAAAAAAATCCTTATTGGATGTTAATAGTGTCAAAACAAAATAAAAGAGAAATACTGAAGTTATACAAGATCTCTAATTTTGTAAAGTAAAAAAATCATCCAACAGTTAATAAAATCTGCCAAACTGTACCATAAACTGCTATCAAATGAATAACCGACAAGACTTTGAAATAAATAATGACTTATCCAAAAATCCTTACATCTGAAATTATTACACAATAAATGTTTACTGACTTAATTATTTAGACCAGTGTCTGCAGCATGACAAAAAAGTTATAAATTTTACTATGGGGCCTCGAAACCTCAAGCAAAATTTTTCGCTGAAATATAAAAAAAGTAAAAATATGTATATTATAAATTTATAAGAACTTTTTTTCAAACAGTAGTTCGTCTTTTTTTTACTTAAAATTATATTTTAAGTAAAAAAACAGACAAACGGACTACTGTAATATTATGTATTACATATTTTCAGTGATTAAAAAATTCCATACACTACCACAATTTAAAAAAATAAATATTTACGTTATTTTTGTTCAGCGACTTAAAAAAAAGCAGCTAGGATTTTTGGATAACTGGTTACTAATTAATAAATATGTAGTGAAATTCTGTGATTACAATTCACAAAAACAAAGTAGCTTATACTGAATTTTTGGTAAAATAAGATAAAAATGATGATACAGGCCCGACTGCACCACTTCTCTTCTAATAAACTTTATTTTAGCCTTTTCGACCCAGACGTCTGATTGCCTAATACACAATTTGAATGTAAAAAAGTAAAAACCATGCAATCGGACCGTAGATAAGAATTTTAATGTAAAGATAAAATGTTTTATTAAAAGACAAGACCAAGAAAAAATCATATTTACAGTATATAAAAAATATATATAAAAAATTGGATATAAGCTTATTTTCTTTATAATAACACAAATATTCTATGTAAAATAAGATTCTATTAAAAACGCATGGTCGGTCATATCAACTTTTTAGAGGCCTTGATTTGATTAGTTTCTTTATCTGTCACTAGATGGAGACAATTATTTTTTGCCAACCGAAAACAAATGTATATTTAAAATTATTATAAAATGAATTAAACTTGTACAGCAACAAATAAAAAAAAACAACAACAACAAAACATACAAGGTGTTGAAAAACTCTGCCAACAAACTTCTACGGGAGAACGATTGCATCCTAATAAGCATGTAACCATGGGCCGGAATTGGGTCGTTATAATTTCGGGGGAGGGGGGAGTCACAGGGTTTCACAGACCACCACTGCTGTAATTTGCGATCAATTTTCTTTCTCAGACATAACTTTCAACAATAATATTATGACTCAAGAATTATTTATTGTTGACGATCCAATCATAGGATTGGTCTTCCATCTGTCTTTGAAAATATATAAAATAACAAATTCATATGACAAAAAATAAAATACAAAGATAAAAGATAATAGCAAAGTTAAAAACACAGACTAAGGAGGGGTCAACAGATTCCACCGATTTAATAGTATCAGCTCTTATAAAAAATTGTGTTTGGCAATTCGTGGATGAAATTGACTTGGTTCCAATAGTGCTATCTAGCTCATTTAATAAGTCGGAGGGTCAGAGTGAACACGTCGTTTATGTACTAGATTTAAAAAAAATAATAACCGTATCCGGAAAACGGAGTATTAAGAAATGTCGGATTCACAATCCCCCACCAAAGTTTTTTTTTTGGCTACGGCCTTATTTTAATGTACCTACTCTTTCACCTCTAGTAGTTTGTCGGTCGAGTTTTTTTAAAGACCTATATGTTCTAAATACTAATTTATTTTGAGGAAAAAATATGATGGCCATTGATTGGAATTCTATTTTTATAGGGAACGATTAATTGTTTTTCTCATCCATCTAAAAACAAGACATCTGAATACTATCTAACAATATTATAATATATCAACAGACAAACGTTTAAGAGAATCTTTGAGATATCTCAATGAAGAGAACACAGAAAAGTTGGGTACATTCAATAATTTTAATGGAGAAACTACACAATCAAAATTCTATTGTTGAACTTAGGCCAACTTATAGGTTGTACAGTTAAAAAGGAATATGCATTAAAAGTTTGTTATGAACTGTCGGAAAATTCATTTTTATCAAATCTTTAAAAATCCAGTAATCTTTATACAGAATTATGGACTCAAAAATTCAGCTGTTTTCACATAACCTCCGAAATCACACTTAATGCGTCAAATTTTATTTACTTTGGGGAAAAAAATGGCTACCATGCAAGAAGAGGAGGGCTCAATGGAAATAATCTTCACATGTTTTTTAAAACAAAAAAACCATTCTTAAACAGTTGACTCTTAGTATTACCAACATTTACTTGACGCTAAATTACGGTTCTTTTACTTACAGAAAATTCATCAGGTACAAGAAAATAATGACACGTCGTTCATTTGTTGAATTTAAGTTGGATCATCGGGTTCACTCCTATAAGCAATGTTTTTTGACTTTCTTATTGCACTTTTTGGTGAGCGAATAACACTATACTCATTCAGTCCATCGCTATCAACATTGTCTATATCATCGGTGGACACTTTAACAATATCTATATGGTCCCCGTTGCTGCGCAAATTCTCTATTTCTTGTTTACTATAACCGTGCGAATAAGAATTCAGATTTAATGGATCAGTCCAACCTTCATTCCATTGTGACTCGGCAGTCACATGTGGTACTTTATTATGAGCGCCATAACCTAACCTTCTTCTTTTATTACTTTTATGCGTATATTTATTTGACCCAGATGATTCGTTACTATCCGATGTCAGATTACCGTCAGCTTGCCTCCTTTTTAAAGAATCGTAGTTCTTGCCATATTTTGAAAACATGACGTTATTTCTTTTTCGATTCAAACAATAAGGTTCTAAGCTGGATGGTTCTTCTTCTTCTTCACAGAACTCAAACACTTTACCTTTATCATCACTTATCGGATACTGTATAATTTTGGCGTGATGGTGAGATTTTTTAAATTTGTCCTCTTGAACTTTCGATTGTTTTTTCACTTCACTGTCAGGGTATGAAGTCAAGCCATTAAGAATTAACGGTTTTCTGTTATTGTAAGTTTTTATATCTGATCTTTTCTTTTTTCTAGTAGTCACATTTCCAAAAGTTACTTTTTTCGGTTCATTTTTAGTTTGAATTTTGGTCGATTCAGAACTGGAATCAAATTCTTGACCATTATGCGAAGAAGTAACTGGACATTCAGCTTCGATCACTTCTGTAGCCATTAAACGGGCCGATATGTTTTCTTTAAAATTCTCTTTAATTTGATTTTTTAACGAACATTGTAATCTAACTACATTAGACTCTGCATGATCCAATAAGTCATCTGAAACTGTTGAATCAATTGATTCACTACAATCGATTTTCTTAGTTTTAGGTTCTTCGGAAATATCACGTTTAATAATTCTATTAGACAGTTTTCTATACTTTGACTGTCGAACACTAGATGTCAGACTTGGCGATTCATAATGCTTTTTCGCAGCAACAGTTAGCAAATTAGGCACAGCTACAACAGGTTCTGACACAATTTTATATTTGTCAGTGCCATTGTCCGAATGAGCAACACTCTCTGTATCAGAATGATCTAAAATTGATTCAGAAACAGTTTTTGAACTTATTTTTATACGTGGATCGAGTATGCTGTATAACTCATCGGGCGGAAAACTTTTCGGTTCCACATTTTGAGGTGAAGTCTCATTATCGGTTAAAGGACTGAAAGCAGGACGTCGCGGACTATCATCTGATATAAGACTCAGCTTATCTGTACTATCATCGTACAATTGCGTCGATTCTGGTATTTTAATTTCCAAATCTTCAAATGTATTTTCACCAACACTCGTAATTTGATCAGACGGACAAGTCACATGGTCCACAGAAATCGGTTTTACACAATTTTCATATTTCAAATAACTTTTTAGATCACAATTTTCTATCGGAGTTTTTTCTTGGAAGAAATTTAAAGAATTCGGTTTACCATAATTTTCAAATTTGCAACTGTCTTTTACTTCTCCGAACCTATTCGATTTAAGTTCTAATTTATCTTTGTTAGCTATCGACATATCCCAATCGGTATCCTTTTTACTTTGGTCATCGTCCTCACCCGAAGCAGGTGTCAACGATACACCTTCGTCTTTTTTCATATTTTTAAGTTTTACGCCTTGTTCGTAATGTTCATAAAACTCGTCTTCTTCACACGATGCCGGTGTCATTGAAACACCTTCATCTTGACTAACGGAAACGATTTCTTCACTTTGTATCACCGCATCCATCAATGGATCGACGGTTCCAATATCATTCGTACCGTCGTAACTATTCTCGCTAGCCTCTCGATAGCTCGAATTTTTTGACATATTCTCCTTTTTGTTATCACCATTTTCTACAAGTTCTGCATCTTCTATATTTGACGAAACGTCTAATTGTATCGGTAAAGAGATACTTGTTATTGGTGTCTGGTCGAGATCGATGACGCTTTGTTTTCGCGTTCTTTTTTTACGGTGCTGAGTCAATTCTTGAAGGTGTTCGTTTCCAGAACTACGAGTCAAATATCTTTTGTTTGCATTATTTACAGATCTTGAGTAAACCCTTCTCAATACTCGAGTGTTCGACAGCTTGCTCGGTGGAGTTATTGTACCTAATTTCAAGAAACAAAACAATTACTATAACATGTAGTAAAATTTTATAAACGTGATCCAAAATGATCGAAACCGATGCGCTTTTTTTTAAGTCACGTTCCGTAAAGAAGTAAATAGAAAATGTCACCTACATAACACGTGCCTCCTGACTTACTAATTTTTCTACGAATAAATGTACTTTTGTCCGAGAAATATACAATGTATTGTGTATATAGGTAGTTCCGGCTTCACGATTTCCCGGACTTATAGAGTACTTTTTTTGAAGTGTCAACAAAATCGCGCTTACTAGGAATTCTTTAAATTATAATCGTGAATTTATTAGTGTTCGTTTTCTGCTTACTACTCAGCCCCTTTTAGTAGAAATGCGATGATACATTCTGTCATGTTAATTCAAAGGGGCGTATCTGCACAAAACTTGCATTTAAGAAAAACGACAGTTTCGAGTTAGCAATAAGCCATTTTCCTGAGAGCAGTTTCTTCAATTATTGTGAATTCACTCAGGTAGGTACAAACATTATTTATTCTCCATTAGTGTCGTGTCATTTTAGTGGTATAACTTAATTATTTAATTAATTTAATGATAATATTAATTTAATAATTAAGTTATACCACTAAAATGACACGACACTATGGGGAATAAATAATGTTTGTACCTACCACAAGTGCTGCCTCTCGTGGATAACTGAAAGAACTACTCTCAAGAAAATGGCTTATTGCAGGTTAGGTTTTATAAGATTCAGGTTAGGTTACTAATATTATTGTGTAACCTAACCTTGCATAACCAAAACAGTAGAATTCGTTTTTGTCAAATGTAAATTTTGTTTTATGCATTATGAGGTTAGGTCATACAATTATTATTACGTTGTGTAAACTAACCTTATCCAATTTTTTAATAAATACTATACTTATACCCTGTTGACATTATGCTAGTTTACTAGCGCTAGTACCGTGCTAGTGCGACTAGTACCAGTAAAGTTTAAAGCATTTCTACTTTTGCTGCTAGTCGTGCGATTTCAAAATGGCGCCAACTAACAGATGGATGAACGTGATACCTTCAAATTTGTTACTTTGTATGAGTGCGAAATGTTGTGGAATGTTCGCGATGGAAATTACAAAAATCGTGTTAAGTGGAATAGTGCATTCGAATACATACAACGTGAAATGAAAATGATAAATTTGACAGTAAATATGGCAAAGAAAAAAATTGAATCTAAAGAGACACATACAGTTTGGAGAAAAGTAAAATTAAAAAAAATAACAAATCCGGTACATTACTAATTTTCAGTAAACTTCCAAATTAACAGTAAAATGTATTAATTTGCTGGTACCAATATGTAAACAGCGCTAGTAGACTAGCGCTAGTCAACTAGCATAGTGTCAACGGGCCTTTACCTGATGTGCATTAAGCAGCTATGACACAACTCAAAACAGAAGAATGTTTTTCTCAAATGCAAGTTTTGTTTTATACAATAGCAGGTTAGGTTATACAATAATAATTGTGACCTAACCTGATCCGTATAAAACAGCTATGGCATAACTCAAAACAGTAGAATTCGTTTTTCTCAAATGCAAGTTTTGTTTTATGCAATAGCAGGTTAGGTTATACAATAATAATTGTTACCTAACCTGATCTGTATAAAACAGCTATGACATAACTCACAACAGTAGACGTTTCTCTGAAATGAAAGTTTTGTGCAGATATGCTCTTTCGAAATGACACGGCAGTATTATATGCTATCGCCCTATCGGCTATCCTATTTCCTGACGTATAACAAACATTATAGTAAAAGCCCAATCAAAATCGGTTAGGTTAACCCGGAACAAAACTTACAGACAGACAAAAAATATGAAAATTACTTGTGTAAGAATAAAATAAATGCAAAATAAATTGTTCAAAAAAAAAAAAAACTAAAAATAAAACGTGCAATTTCTAAAAAATTTGAATTATTCGTGTTTTAGTCAAAAATAATATTATAAAGAACATTGCCCGATTTAAACACTCTATTTTATTATTTTATAACTTTTTTTTATAATATTTATAGTGAGGCTGAATTTTATTCCGAATAAATAACATTGAAATTAATTATTTACGGCTCAATTTCCAGGGTTGTCTGGACGTAGTACTTAACCATATTTTCAAATTTATTAGGGCTTGAGAATGGCCGAGCGTGTAGCAATGCTGTTGTTTACATGGCGTTGCTATGGTTCCTCTATTACAAGTCCCCAGTTCCCGGGTTCTAGCCCGAGAGCTGGTAAAAGTGTCAATTGGATTTTTAATTTATTATAAAAAAAAAATAATGAATTGAAAAATATGAATTGGTGCTAGGCCCAAATAACCTTAGCTGTTGGTGGTCTTTTAAACACAATTTCTTAATTTTTTTCAAATTTATTACTTTCAATAACAAATTGAAAATCCAATTGACACTTTCCAATTCTCAAATTATAAACTTGGAAACCGAGACTTTTTGTACAAGGCGAGACAAAAAAAAAATCATTTTAAATAGTTATTCTAGCATTTGAATTTCTTTTATCAAGTTATAAAATAAAACAAATGAAAAGCCTAAATAGGGCAGTGTTAAAACTAGCTGAGTTTGTTTTTTTTTAATTACCTGATATTTCTGCAGTTTTTTCAAACGATGTGTACCGAACGATAAATTTTTTGACATATAGTGAATTTGCAAATGAACAAAAATACATGAAATTTGACAGCTATTATTTTTTTTATCTTTTTTTTCTATTTTACTTTAACAAAAAAAAAATTAAGTAAACGTGAAAACTAATTAAATAGCAAAAGTAACGAGAAAATAATTTTTAATTTTACTTGTTTGAAAAGTCTTAATAAGAAGTATAATCACACCTGATTGATGAAGTTTTAGATTATCGATTTTAGAAAGACGAATGTACAGTTCTTTTGTTATGTTGAATTTCTTCTTGATGATCCGGTTTACTTCGTCTTCTTCCAACAATGCTGATCTACCGATGAATCTACCGATTTCATTTTTCGAATCTGATATTAAAAAAATAAAAGTAATTGAAATGTTATTCTTCATTTAAAAAATTTAAAAATTACTATTAACTGAATTGTTAATCTTCATTCAAGAATTTATCAAATTATTAATGCATTTTTAAAATCAAAGTAATTGAAATGTTATTCTTCATTCATGAAATTATTAAAAAAAAAAGTTTTTTTTCAATGAAATAAGTTACGATGCAGTGCCAGATCAACGTTGTCTTCGTTCTTCTTAATTTGAATACTGTGTTTTAATAAATTGTATAGAAAGAAAAAAAACTTAACAAAAAATGAAAATAAAATGTTCACAGCCACAAAGATTCATATTAAATGAAAAGTTATTCAGATTAACTTTTTACTTTAGTATCAAAAATAAATATCTCTAAAATTAAGTTAAAAAAAAAAAAAATGCATATATGGTAAATATGTGGCCGTTCAGCTATGTTTTTGGTCGGTATGTCGATGGTGCCTGAGTGAACTGTTGGACATCTGCGCAATTTTCCGGACATGGCGAAGAAGAATTACATAATCCGCACCTTGAAACTTCCGTGCTGCTACTTACGGAAACGGCCACAGAATTCAAGGGATCATACGATGAGGCACATTCAAATAATGGAACATTGCTTACATGATAATTAATTGTTGGATTATTATAGGTATGATTATTTATGTTTAAGTTGTTTGCTAATATTTGATCGGGCATCACAGACGCAAATTGCGGACTGAAGAGAGGAGGTAACGGGGGCATGGCTTTTAGCTGAGCGGGAGTTTTAAACGTTCGTCCGCTGGACGAGTACTGTTTAAGTGCTTCGATTTCAGCAATGCTGATCATCGGTATCGGAGGATATGATATATTATCTGACAATCTCCATCTCTCCTGTTTGATTTCATTTTTTAAATCGGTTTCCGACATCATTCGTCTCTTTTTAAAAGGAAGGATTGTCGAAGAACTATCAGATTTACCATCGGCTCCTAGCTGATCTAATTCGTATTTTGAGTCGGAGCTCAAATCAGCACTTCCTGAAGGACTAGGGTGGGGAATGTGCCAATTAGGAATAACTTCAGAAAATAAATCGTTTTTTCCACAAAATGAAGCCTCAATTGGAATTTCAACAGAATCCTCGGACAAACATTTGCGCATTAAACAATCGTTATCAGCATCTGATAAAAATTTTGGTGAATTTGAAAATTCACAAAGCGTATCGAGATTTAAAGCGGTGTCAAAAGCATTGTTTACATCGATCGATAACAACTGATCTGAAGGTTTATCAAAGTCGTTTCCAAAATCCGAAAAGTCGGTCGGCGGCGTATCTGAACTCGCGGTTTCAGAAACCGTTGCGGAATGGTTATCGGGACATACCAAGGAATTATTGATCTGGAGAACTGATTTTACATTTGCACTAGCATTACCTTTAGAAGTATTGTTAAATCTTAAAAATTCATGCAGACTATCCTCTTCTATTCCCATGTCCGGTTCTTGATGTTTATTTTTTTTTTTCTTTTCTTTTTTTTTACTTTTTTCCGGAGGCTCTTTTTTCCGTCTTCCGCGTTTCTTCTTCTCTTTTATTTGCAGGCCCTGTTGATTTTCACTGTTGTGCATTTCGGGCAGATTTGCTACTTTTTCCTCGCGTTTCTTGCTTGAACTGCGTTTCCGTTTTGTTTTTGTCGGTACGTGAACTTTCGCTTGTAACGGTAAAGAAACGGTTATCGGACTATATCTTTTCGGGTACCCCAACAAATCATTCGGTGAAAACGAATCGGATGTATGATTATTGGAAATTCGATTTTTGACAGATTTTTCAGTGGCGGAACTCGAGGCACAATTCACTTGCTTTCTGTTATCTTCACTGGCTGGATAAACGAGAGGCACCTGAGTATGCTCTTTTTTATAAGTCATTTTTAGTAAAATACACGACTTCTGCCGATCAAAACATACTTTATTTCCCGTTTCGAATGATATTCTATTTTTCTTTCTCGATTGTTTAACACCGTTTTTACTAGTTTTTAAAATACCTTCAATCGGCGGATCCAATGGAGATCCGATGCCTGTAAATGATACTTTTGGAACGGAAATATAACTGCTGGTCGCACTAAGGTCCAATGCATCCTTAGCCGGTTTCGTTATCGTTTCTACCAAATTGTTTTTTCTTACGTTAACCCGATCGGTCGGATCAGAAACTTGTTCAGTTATAGTTTGTGAACGTTTTTTGTCCGTTTCATTGAATCCCAAAAAGTCTGAACAATCTGAAGACGAATCGATTTGATCCTTTTTAACAGGACTAACCACGATCGAACGTTTTTCTTTTAAACCGTTCAATTCAACATCTACCGACAATTTATCCCGAACATTTGTTTGAAACATTTCACTAACAATAGCCGATTCATTACAAATAGACTCTACCGATTGTTCTATTAACTTTTCATTATTTGTACCGATCACATTTTCAATGTTATTTTCAGAAGCAGTTTCTGACTGCACAAACGTCAATTTAGCATTCGCACCCTTCGACGTTTTTTCTTGTATTTCCTTTTCAGCTGGCGTCGTAACGTCGAAAGAATGCAACACGACACTCTGTAATTTAACTTGTTTAACGCGTTTTTTACTCATTTCTTTTTTAGGCACACTTATATTACTTTTATCGGTATCCTCACAACTAATTTTATTATTACGAACACTTCGAGATGTTTCGATACAATCGTTTTCATTAAAAACTCTCTCACGTTCAAGAGCTATATCACTTTCGTTAATCGACACTACCGTAGTCGGTACATTAATAAAAACATTTTCTAAAACCGGCGTTCTTTTCTCACTTTCAACAAAGTCGATACTTTCATTCAACCCTGTAACATCACCGCTGCAACTACTAGTTAACAAAACACTGTCGGCTGGATCGGAACATATTTTAGTATTTAGTTCGCTAAAACAATTATTTTTCATTTCACTGTCAGTTTTTGTTTTAGTACAAACACCTACATTTACATCAGCGATAATACGGATCCCTTCCACTCCCGCACCGACATTACAATTTCCTTCTGTCCCGACATTGCAGGTTCCTTCTTTCCCGACATTGCAGGTTCCTTCTGTCCCTACATTGCAAGTTCCTTCTGTACCGACATTGCAGGTTCCTTCTGTCCCGACATTGCAGGTTCCTCCTGTACCGACATTGCAGGTTCCTTCTGTACCGACATTGCAGGTTCTTTCTGTACCAACATTGCAGGTTCCTTCTGTACCGATACTGCGGGTTCCTTCTGTACTGACATTGCAGGTTCCTTCTGTACCGATACTGCGGGTTCCTTCTGTCCCGACATTGCAGGTTCCTTCTGTACCGATACTGCGGGTTCCTTCTGTAGTGACATTGCAGTTTTCTTCCATTTCTGTACCGGCATCTACACAACCGCTGTTTGTTTCTTGTGGTATATAATCGGCCTGTATGCTTGTCGATACTGACCTCCGAACTTCATTGGTATCGGTATCGATCTGCACAGCCGCATCCTTTGGACTGGAAACCGGTTTGACGACCTCCTCCTCTTCTAAATCAGTCGTTTGACAGGACGCATCACAAAGCACCTTTTTGTTATTGATTTTCTTGATGTTACAAGACTGTTTCGCAATTTGAACGGACGAGTCTTTCAAGTTGACTGTTTGCGTACACATTTCGTTCAATTCGACAGCTGCGAATGCACTTTCTAATGGCGATATTCTACTATTGATTGTTGAGTTTCTTAAATCCATTGTCAGCCTTCCGATATCGGTATTTGTGTTCATGATTTCTGCATCGATTGAGTTTTGTGAAGAAGTGTTCACCGATAACACGTCCGATTCAGTTTCATCTTCTGTAAGATCGATGACTGTAACTGAACAACTGCCTAATTCTAACGCACGCGACGATATTAAGTTCATGCTTCCATATCGTCTATTTATCGCAGTTAACTGAAATAAAAAAAATATATATATATACACGAGTATACATCAACAAACAGCATTAGTATATTGCATTACAAGGGTCGAAATATAACGTTTGCAACCAGTGTGAAGTTTGCTGCCCGAGGTACGAGGGCAGCAATCACATGCGTTGCAAACGAAATGTTTCGTTCCGAGTAATTGCATATTATTTTTCACAACAACTCTATTGGGATCCGTCAAATGAGCATATGACATCTGGTGGCAGAAAATCGTACTCAAAATGAGGGAAAATTTTACATGCTAACAGTGCAAATTAATCATGAAATTGTTTATTACAAAAATAAAACAATTAAAATAAACAAAAAGTTTATCGAAAATGGAATTCGCGACTTTTTCTAATATCATGGCAATAAACACTGTCAGTTATTGCCTTGTAAAACTTACTTTACAGAGCATTATTTTCTAATGAAATGTGGAAAAACTGTATTTATGAATTAAAAAAATATTTTACATTAATAATAGGATGTACTTATTATCATACTGCACTACAATAGTTGAATCCCTGATGATTGACAAATTTATAGGATTAACTTTGTATACAAATATTTTGAGGTTAGTAACTTACCTACTTATAACAATATAACTTATTATGTTGCTGTTATGTGTTTACATTATTCACCTAACCCAGCCTTAAAGGCGCATTGAACGCGGATGATTAATTTCGTGGAGATTTTCTTTTAATTTTGATATTTTTAAGCAATATGTCGTAAAGATTACTACTTTTGACAGTTCATTTTGCATGCATTTTTCTCGTTATATTTCCGACATATGATAATATGCCCGGCTTTGAGAATCCGTTATCCTTCAACGAAATTCCTTTGTTTAGGATTCGTACCGGCCCAATCACAAATTGCACTTATATTTATCATTTCTTATCAATTTGAAAATCATAAAATGACACGCAAAAGTATACTCCGTATATGAAATTTCCCCCCCTCTGCGCCATGTTTTTTAAGCTCCATCTATCTGACGGATCCCAATTGACAATTCGATTTGAGGTACCTGCAATTTGGGTGCGCAAAAAAACCGCAAAAATATTAGATTTGTCAGATCCATGTGAAATTTATGTGGTGTTATGTCTGTCATTTTGACGTTTTCGAATATTATATGCGAATTGAAGTTGGCGCGACTCAATCGCTCTATCTCTCTCGTAACAGCGTTAAAAAACAGAGAAAACCGACAACTGAAAATGTTCATCCCTTGGGTTGAAACACGCTAAACAGGTACCGAAAATCGAATTTTCAATAGCGGCGTTGTGAAAAACATGTTTATTGGTACTGCATTTATACAATAGTACATATTATGTACTATTGTATACATGCATTATCGGGCTTGAGAATAGCCGAGAGTGTAGCAATGCTGTTGTTTACATGGCGTTGTTATGGTTCTTCTATTACAAGTCCCCAGTTCCCGGGTTCTAGCCCGAGAGCTGGTAAATGTGTCAATGGGATTTTCAATTTATTATTAAAAAAAAATAATAATGAATTGAAAATATGAATTGGTACTAAGCCCAAATAACCTTAGCTGTTGGTGGTCTTTAAAACACAATTTTACATGCATTATCAATAAATATTTTTGTGGATGCATCAATATGCAACGATACTTACGAATCGATCCGTAGCTGAATATGTTGAGTATAACATGTCGTTTCCTGTTGTTAGAGTATCATCCAGTTGGTTATTTTTAACATAGTTGAAAAATCTCTGAAAATAAATGCTTGGCATGAACATAGGAATTATTTATTTCTTTTTAGTGCATTTAAATAAAAGCTTGTCTCTAAAAAGTTTTTTTTACTAATATTTATTTTTGACTGTAATAATAATAAAATAGCAGGTGATTGAAGGAACGAAATTATTTTGAATTTGAATTGTTTAAAAGAAACATCAGTTTTTTTCAAGGTGAGTAGAGTATACTCTTCTAGCCTTGAGTTTTTAAAGTTATACTTTTTAACAGACGTTGTGCGCTTGACTGCAGGGAACTAAACCGAGAAAAAACATCAACGTCACCGCGTTACCAACACCGCTTCCATTATAATACCCTATTGGTGTTAATTAAACCGTTGAACTCGCAATACCATAAATATAGCTGAGCAGTTTGCTGTAAGGTCTGAGTGACCTAGTGGTTAGAACAGCCGCCTCATATGCAATACGTCCCGGGTTCGAATCTCTGTGCAGCAAAATTATAGTTTTTTTTTTTTAACTATTCCATATTCCACTTGATGTTTATTTATATTAACATTGGAAATGTTTATGTTCGTACATGGGGGCAGAGTTACGAGTTTTCGTTGAAGGCCAAAAGACAACGGTGTCGCGATCAAGTGAGGAGCAATCATGCAAAATTGAACAAGTGCAATTTTTTCGAAATGTGTTTTATATCATGTCTAGTTAATTGAGAGGTATTTGCGACGATCTGCGGTGTTATTTTTGAGCAAATGTTAATAAATACTGTAGAAAAATCCATTTAAAAGTTAAGTAATCAAGCAAAAGTGAACGCACATTATAACAGAAGAATAATAGGGTTATTCCTGACAAAACTAAACAGTGCATTGATAAATATTGTGTGTATAATAAACAGTTAATTATGTTTCATATATGCTGTTATCAATTCCAATGTCCTCGATGGTTGCAAGGATTGCGAAATCTGTGAATTTTTTATTCTATTTTCTCTATTTATTATTTATTTTTAATATTTTTTATATCAAACGGGCATACAATTTTTGGTGATTTTTTTATGTATAACTTCTAACGCGCGTACATAAGTACACGCACCCACTTTTTTTATTAATCTAACGTTATTAAAACAAAAACAAAAGAACTAACCTCAATGGCGAGTTTTGTAACAAAAGGTTGCGTCAATAAATATTTTGTAATGTGTACGGTCGGAGGTACGTTGCACATTATTTTACACAAATCGTGCCTCGCAAAATTATCAGGTGGACACAGTTTTTCAGCAGCTATGATGGTTATCTTTTTCTTGAACGCCGTCATCTTCCACAGTTTCTTCCACTGCCGAAAAGCCAAAATGTATCGGCAGTAATTTAATGGAGGCATAAAAACTACCCGGGATAAATTCTTGTAAAGGATTTCCCTGAAAAATCAATTTTTTAAGCATTAAAAAAGTATACCTCGTGGTCTTTTGAAAAAAAGCAAAATTATACTTGATTTTAAGTGATCTAGTTATTCTTTACTGATAAAAAAAATCGATTATCCCAGCTTTATGTAACTTGTCTTCGTACTGCAAAATTCGTGAATAAAAATCTATATTTCTACTAATTTAACAGAAAAATTACAAATTATTTGTAAAATCTAAAATTGTTCATGAATGAAATCGGAAATTCGTTAACAAACTGAAGAATTCAAATGAACAAAATTTATTTCATTATTAAGTTTCGTACGGTCGTACCTCAAAATTCAAAAATACTTTATTAATAAAGAGCTGTAAGTCATTAACATGATTCACCTACTGCAAGCTCAGTTCCCAGGTTCTAATCCGCAAACTGGTGGAAGTATCAACTAAATTTTTATTTTAATAACATATGAATCAGATAGCCCTAGTGTAGTATATATAAGTATTGCACAATAATTAATGTATATAGATTTTGCACACTAGGGAATTATTGAGTTCATTGCTACTGCAAACTCAGCGAGGGCAATGAACAAAGGTACTTAGAACTGTGATAGCTAAAGAACGCAAAGCTAATCAAATAGACTGGTATAAATAACAATGAATTTGGTCATAGAAGGACAGAAGGATAGATGTGAGAAGGACGTTACTCTGTCCGACTAAGTAATAAATTATAGTTAATAAGTTGTATATAAGATCAAATAAATAAAATAATGAATAAATCGATACAGTTATTTATTTTCTAAATTATATGTTAAAGAACCTATTATATATAAAAACCAAAACTATTAGATGGCGACCCTGCCAGTGGCAAGTTTATTATAGTGTATAGTGTAGTGACCATAAAAATAAAAAGAAATAAATATGAATAAATATGAAAGAAATAAATATTGATAGTCTTAAAAAAAGTACGTACTCAAAAACTGGATTCAAAATAACTTGACAATATTCTGATAGTTTCGTCAGTTTTAAAAGGGCGTTAACAGTACAAATTTCATTCGCTTGGAGATATAGGTCCAACGAAACCAAAATCTCACTAGTCGTATTGATGTTATATTTGTCACCCGCCTCGTGTGCTTTTATTGTTAAATCAATGTACATCGCCACTAGTTCCGTCATGTGATTTAAATAGTTAGAATCGATGCCAATCTGAAATCATAAATTATAAAAATCAAAACACCACTGTCCTAACCTATAAAACACATCTGTCACAGCTTTGCGCAAAGCGTTAAGCGCATAGAGACTCGCATAAGAAGTATAACTTCAAAAAAATACAATACCTTTTTGGAAAACTGCAGTTTACTATGAAAGAAATTCATCACCCATTTTACATCCTTGCTAAGTTGATTTGCAGCTGATTTTGATTTGTAACTCGAAATTACTTGAGATTTTATACAACTAAAAAATATAAAAATACACACGTGAGTAGTTTCAATTTTGAATAGAACATAATGTTACGGATCACCCTGTATATACACGGCAAACAAAGAGTTCCGAGAAACGGGGTCTGCATACTGAACAACGAGTACCTGCCCGAATGTTCTAGAGATCGCGAGAAGCACTGGGCTCCAGTCCACGCAGCCTATATAAATCAGTGAACAGTGAGTCGCGCAATCAGTCAGTGTATATTATACTGTGACAGTGTTGAACAGCGAAATAAATCTGATATAAATACAGTGATATAAATCGTGCAGAAATATAAATAGTTCCGTGATAAAAATTGATAAAATAAATAACTAGAAATAAATACTCCTGGTATATAGTCAATTGTAAATAGATAATTGTACATAGTTAAGTGTTAATTACTGTTTAATTATTGTTTACTTGTGTTGATTGTTAGAACTGACTTTTCGTTGTTGCATTCATTGTTATTGTATTTTTAATTATTGTAAATAAATATTTATTCCGCCAACCCAGAAAACAGTTTTGTAACAATAATACAAATAGTTCCAGAATTTACGATTTAATTCGTTTCTAGTGTCCACTCCGCAAGCGAAAACTCATTAATTTACTATTTAACATTAAAAAAAAAAAATTATAAAGATACGCGTCGAATTGATAACTTCCTTTTTTAAAGTCGGTTAAATTAAAAACATATCATTTATAACGTCAATAATTAATTTTTTTTTACCATACCCACTTTAAAATAGCTACTCTACAGGCGTGTATGTATGCATGGGATTGGTCAGTTATCAGGCAGGTGTGTTGAAAGTGTTTTCAAAACACACTAGTGTGGAAAATGAACAGTTTCCATAGTGATTTATGTTTATTCGCTCTGATCAGATCGCTACTACCTACTCACGGCAAATGAACTGTCACAATTTTTTGAAAATACTGAAAATGAAGTGAAAATAGCTGTTTTATAGTGGGTATGGCAAAAAATACCATATACATCTCGTGCGTAATGGTATTATGACTCGGGCTTGAGAATAGCCGAGAGTGTAGCGATGCTGTTGTTTACATGGCGTTGCTATGGTTCCTCTATTACAAGTCCCCAGTTCCCGGGTTCTAGCCCGAGAGCTGGTAAAAGTGTCAATTGGATTTTCAATTTATTATTAAAAAAAAAATAATGAATTGAAAATATGAATTGGTGCTAGGCCCAAATAACCTTAGCTGTTGGTGGTCTTTAATACACAATTTAACAATTTTTAAGGTATTATGACTCGTGTGACTGTTAAAACTCGCAGTGCTCGTTTTAACATAATGTCACTAGCACGTCAGTAATATACCCCATTACGCATCTAGATATACAATCTACTAAAAATACCTTATGTATTTTTCCATTAGCGTCGTCATCATGGAAGTACAGCTTGTGCTAAAAGTTGTGATGCAAGCCTGCTGGAATTTTTTAACCCAAGGAGATACACCCGGTCTCGGAGGCGATGTAATAATAATATCTTCATCGTCAGAACCGTCATCATCAATAACAATTTCAAGACATGTATCTATAAAAAAAATCAAATAAACAATATGCTGAAAATGTATGCCGTGCCTGTAACAAAGTAGACATAAAGTATTGAATTTTGCCATTGACTCTCTATTGGCTCGAAACTTGTCTTAAACGAAAGAAGAGACATTTCTACATAGATTTCATATATTAGATTTACAAGCAACTTGTTTATAATTCGCTTAATCAAAGTCAGATCGGTACGTATAGTCAGAGGCACAAAATATACGTATCTACTATCTAAGTAACTATACTAAAAGATACGAGCATAGTGGATTTTTTAGCTAAAACTTTTACCCCGGTACAAGCTGTCACAGCAATACGCAGATATAAATTATAATATATATGACTGCATACTAATATAGCAGAGACATGTGCATCATCGCATTTGAAAGGAAAAAAAAGCTATCAATTTCATTGGTTAGTTCTCAAAAGAGGGTTGTAATAATATGTCAAAAATGTTTATGTATGAGAGCGCTGTTGCCAAATATAAACACGCGTTTTATAAAGTACGCCATTTGTTTGATACTTTTCAGCAATTATTTTTTTCTCGTGATAGACATCATACATAAAATTTTGACCAAAGCTTGTTAGTTATGTAACGAACATATCGACCGTATTGATTATCCCTATATTATTAAACGAGCAAATCTTGTATATATGTACCTATATAAATATTTTCTCGAAAACGGCTCTAACGATTTTTATCAAATTTACTGAAAAGGGGTTTCGGGGGGCAAAAATCGATCTAGCTAGGTCTCATCCCTGGAAAAATTCGTTTTCTTATCGATTTTATTGTTTTAAAAAACAGTTTTTTAACGTTATAAAACAGTGTCGTATGGTGAGTAGGCTTTGGAAAAAACAAACTATTTTCATTATTTATGTCAAATTACTCTGACAGTCAATCTTTAACTTGTTAAAATAATCAGTAATTATTTGAAAAGTAAAAAGATAACAACAATAATGATGAAATGGGAACTTTAAGTACTATTTTTTTTTAACTCATCCGAGCAAAGCTCGGTCATCCAGATATTTGTTCAAATGCGAGCAAATTTTTTCGCGCATGTCAGCTTGTCCAGTTATGGATGGAGTTCAGTGAGATTTCCATTTAGTTGAAAACAACTGACACTCTTAAATCTAGATTTAAAGCTAAAAGTCGTATAAGAAACCGAGCATAATAGTACGGGAGGCACCGTTGCATTTTAGGTATTGATTTCATACCGACCAATTCTTATTTCTAGTAATTGCTTAAGTATCAACAGTAACCAAAGTGAGCGTCAGTCGTCGCACCCGCGGTGGGGGTAGTAGTAAGAGGGTATCAAAATCGTTAAAAAATATCTCCCTGAAATCTCACTGACAGCTAAAAATATTTACTTCGTTACCATGGCAACTATACAGTGTGTCCACAGACTCATCCTCAACATGGGGATCTCCGTTGTTATGGGAGATAGAGATTTGGTTAAATGAGACAAAATGTGCAGAATCTCCAGTACTACTACCCTGCGTAGTCAAACTTTCCATATTTTGCTCGGTTCGCGACCGACAGTTGAAAAACGAGATTTACCCATTTTCGTTTTTTGTTTATAACTCGCTTATTAAGTAAGTTAGAAAAAAAATATTTTCACTTTCTTAAGGCCCTTTTTTATGAAGATTTCAAATATCTTTTCATATTTTTATTTACTTTTATAGTTTTAGAGATACGTGTATTAACTTTGTTTTTTTAAATACACGTCAAAGATGGCCATGACACCATTCGAAAGAGATTTTTTTTCTCTTTAATTTGATATGAGGGTTGATGGATTTATTTTCAAAAATAACAGAGTTATACGTAAAACACTGATTTTTAATAGTAGGCTATGCTAAATTAATTGATAAAACAACAGAAGGCTTAGCAAACAGTTGAAATTCGCGTAGGCTTAGTAAACGGCTGTTTTGTGTTAGCTGTCAAAGTGTAGTTTGTTGCTAATTTGCCAGTTTACTAAGTGATTTATTAAATTTACTTTTGTTATCATGGAACCATTTTGTAACAATGAAAAGTAAGCGATTTTCAACTATTGATCGTAAAACAGTAGTTTTGTCTTCTTCACTTATTCGCGTTGACTTAGTAAACGGCTTTTTAAATGATCCATAGTTTATTAAATTTACTCGTAAGTTTCTGTAAATAGACGAATGAGGTTGTCTTCGTTCTGGATACTGATCGAAGTACATTTCTGCAGCTCTGGTCGAATTTTTGTGGCATAGAATGTAACAAGATAACATATCAAATTTTTCATTGTTACAAAATGGTTCCATGATAACAAAAGTAAATTTAATAAATCACTTAGTAAACTGACAAATTAGCATCAAACTACACTTTGACAGCTAAAACAAAACAGCCGTTTACTAAGCCTACGCGAATTTCAACTGTTTGCTAAGCCTTCTGTTGTTTTATCAATTAATTTAGCATAGCCTACTATTAAAAATCAGTGTTTTACGTATAACTCTGTTATTTTTGAAAATAAATCCATCAACCCTCATATCAAATTAAAGAGAAAAAAAATCTCTTTCGAATGGTGTCATGGCCATCTTTGACGTGTATTTAAAAAAACAAAGTTAATACACGTATCTCTAAAACTATACAAGTAAATAAAAATATGAAAAGAGATTTGAAATCTTCATAAAAAAGGGCCTTAAGAAAGTGAAAATATTTTTTTTCTAACTTACTTAATAAGCGAGTTATAAACAAAAAACGAAAATGGGTAAATCTCGTTTTTCAACTGTCGGTCGCGAACCAAGCAAAATATGGAAAGTTTGACTACGCAGGGTAGTAGTACTGGAGATTCTTCACATTTTGTCTCATTTAACCAAATCTCTATCTCCCATAACAACGGAGATCCCCATGTTGAGGATGAGTCTGTGGACACACTGTATATTTTTATATTTCCCGTATGGAATAAAATATAGTTGCTATGGTAAAGAAGTAAATATTTTTATCTGTCAGTGAGATATTTCAACTTTGGGGTATTTTAATTCTATGTTTACATTTCCAAAACTGTCTGCCTTGCTTTTTTGCGTGTTCAAAATTAACTGACGGTTTTTTTCTTATTGTTTATTATATAAAGAATCACCATACCGAGTTTGATGCGGTATAAAATAACTTTAAAATCTATTTTTTAGCGACTTTGACACCCTCTTACTACTACCCCCACCGCTACTGGCGCAGCTGACGGCCGGATATCTCATCAGGTGGATGAGAACTAACATTGGTATAATTATCAGCCGGTATGAAATAATTGAGTCATTTGCAACGCTACCTCCCGTAGGTTCTGTTAGTAGAGTAGGTAACTAAAAATTAATCTTATAAATGAAATATTATCTGCATGTTAAGGATTCATTCACCTAGTCAGTGGCGTAACTACAGGGTGGCAGAACTGGTAAAAAGCCAGGAGGCCCCGCAGCAGCTAACAATAAGTGGGTGTGCAGTGTACTAGGTTTCGTTCCTTCCATTATCCATATTATACTTCCTGTTCTTATACATATCTGGGGATTTTTGAAAATTTTTCTTTCCATTAATCAAGAAATTAAGAAGTAGAGGGGATGGTGGGCAGCGTTGATTTTTATCAATGAGCTCAAATTTATGTTCAATATGCCAGAGGGCCCACCATAAAATGTGCTAGGGACCCCATAATTATAGTTATGCCACTGCACCATAGTAGTGAAAAGAAGAAATAACAAAAAAAAGTATAAATGAAAATACAGAAAATTGTTCGTACGGTTAAAAGTATCGCAATTATTAATATACAGTATGTAAACAGGTAAGCTGCACATAGGGAAATTAGCATTGGGAAAAAATGAATGGATCAGAGTGAGCCATGACTCATAATGTACGTTATTATATAAAGTTGCTATGGTTTTTTTTAGTGGTATTATTTTAGTTTCAATTGTTTTTATTTTAATTGCCGTTTAAATGTCAAATAAAATAAAAATAATTGAAACTAAAATAAAAACACTAAAATAACCATAGCAACCCTATAATACGTACATTATGAGTCATGGCTCACTCTGATCCATTCATTTTTTTCCCAATGCTAATTTCCCGATGTGCAGCTTACCTGTTTACATACTGTATACAAATGAATGCAAAGTTTGCATTCATGTTTAAAACACCCATCGAAAATCACGTAACAATATGATGCAACAATGGAAAAATTCATTTTTCAAACTTATGTCACCGTCGGGACACTAACCCGAAACTTCCACTTTCGTGGTGACATAGGCACAGTAGACATGTGACAAGTTTGAAATATGAATTTTTCCGTTGTTGCATCATATTGTTACGTAATTTTTGATGGGTGTTTTAAACACGAATGCAAACTTAGCATTCATTTGTATATAAATAAAAATATTTATACAAAAATTTTGTAACACGCTATAACGCTGGGTTTATCGTAAAATTTAATTTTTAATCACGCTGTTAAATGACGGTTGCTATGGTAACGATCAACAATTTGTCAAAATGAAAACGCAGCAACCAATGAGCACGTAGCGATCAAAATTTAACGGCGTGATTAAAAAAAAACAGCCTGTTAAAAATTGTACGATAAACCCAGCGACTCACAATTAGGTACTATAAACGTTTAGATAGTCTGTTATACAATAAAAAAAATTTTTACAAAAAAAAACCTTCAAAAAGGCCATTAAAAAGAGGAAAACAATAAAATTTTGAGGTCGGTTAAAAAGTATGGTATCTATATAGTAATTAATATCTACTTTTTAACAGACTTCATATTTTATTGAATTGGCGCAGACCTTAAAGTTTTATTATTTTCCTCTTTTAAGTGGCTTTTTTGAAGGTTTTTTTTTGTTAAAAAGTTTTTTATTTTTTAGTGGCTTTGCAATACGTAGTTGCACGTTATTAAGACTTCTGTCTTGATATTTGACATTTACCGTAACGGTGTTACATCCAGTTACACACTTTTTTATAGATCGGTCGAACTACTGAACCGATTTAAATAAAATTTATATGGGACCAATCCGAATGTATGCCCTATTAAATAAAACAATAACCATCAAAATCGGTTCACAAATGCAGGAGAAATCGCGTAATATACAAAAAAAAAAAAAAAAAAAACAGTCGAACTGAGAACCTCCTCCTGTTTTTTGAAGTCGGTTAAAAAAAACAAAAACGTTTAATCACTATCACTGTTAAACCAAAATTACCAATTGGAAAGTTTTTTTCGAGTAAAATAACAATATTAAATATCAGCTTATAAACTATTGATAAAATTATTGTTGATAACAAAAACACAAGTTGTCCGCAAGTGTTTTGTTTAAACGCCAGTGTTTTGTTTCAAACTGCCATTTAATATGAATTTAATTGACATGACGGCACAATAATATTGTATCGTTTACAAAAGTAACAGTAAAGATTATTTAAAACTTTTCATTTTGTGATAAGGATTGCTCATGTAAAACTATTTTGGTAAAAATTTAAGAAATTAAAAACTGTACGCTAGCCTATTTTAAAAATTAAATATATTCTAATGATACCAAATTTATATCGATGATAATATCCAGTTTATATGTTTTAATTTTTGTTAGAAAAATATTGACAATATATAAACTGAAAAACTAACTCAGCCGTTCAATCTATAAAATAATGTTGAAAAACGAAATGTCTCTCTGTCTGACAGATAATACGCTTGTAACTTGAGAACCATTGATCCGATTTACATGTATTTTTTATTTTTAGGTACTTTGTCTGGCTAGGTTTTATTTAGTCTATATTTTGTTACGCTTGGTAAAATTAGCAGTGACAATTTAATTGAAGCAAGTCGACAAAAACAGGCTGAGTACAGGTTTTTTTAATTTAGCGTATTACGCTGTCTGAACCGTTAGAGATAACGCAAAATAAGCGAATTATTGATATATCATTGTTGTCTTGAGATTGTTGTAATACTAATATTTCATTTAACTATGACTTCAAAACCAAATAATGTTAAATATAAAAACGTTTATAAGGATTGAAGTATTTAAAAATAGTAATCCCAACAACTATTTTTAGGTACTATGTAGCTGTCAACACAAATAATTTTCTAAGTTTTTTTGACACATACATGCATCAATGTTTGATGTCATAACTGAGGTTGATCATTCTAATATGATTTTATATATAAATATTCTGTTTACTTACAATAAACATTGAATTTGGTTTGCAAAAATCAATTTAATAATTTAGGACTACATTACATTGACAATATGGCGGAAACTTACCATTATTTTTAGTTGAAGTTGATGGTACTTTTCCTGAGCTGTTATCCATTTTTTCTTTAATTTAAAACTTATTTAAAAATAAAACTAATAATATTAACTAGCACAATCTATTATACGTAATATAATGAAATCACAATTTACATTTTAACAATTTTTTTGATAGAACACAGAACTGCGTTATACACAGTCACACCACCATTACAGAACTAAAACCAAAATAAACAAAATAAACTACTTCAATTGTCTACCAACTTCATATTAACACCTTCGAATAAATAAAATCACTAGTGTAGATAATAGACATTGGACAATCATGTAAAAATTTATTGACCAATGATTTGAACGAAGTTTTAAAATCAAATTTAAGAAAAAGAGCATGAAAAAGAGCCACACGATTACTCATTTTTGAGGTTTGAGCATGAATAAAAATGATATTGTTTAACTGGTACCCAACTCCCTCGTAAAATTTATTCTTCCATAGATTTCATACGAGGGTTGACCTAAATCTTACTAAATCAAATTATATCACTAACTCCAGGAAATATGAATTAACAAAATTTGAAATTTCGGTTTTATCACACTATCAGAGCAATAACTTCAAGGCCCCTGTGGGTCTATATTGTAATTAATAGAAATTAAACTGTGATATTGTGGTAAATGTCTTACGGGAATCTATACTGTTGTTTTATGCGTTATAATAATTATTATAGACTCCAGGAAAATATTGTTTGGGTAAATATGTAACAACACGTACATGCACAGAAAAGAACATAATACAGTTTTCTATCGGAGCCCTGAGGCCCATCAGATTTGACTTTGTAAAACCGGGTGTGGTTGCAAAATATATAATACGGATACATTTTACAAGGGTTTAGCTCACGTTAATATAAAGAAACCAGTAAGAAAACGAAATTACAGACAAGGGTTACTAATTTATATATTATTATTGAAAAGAATATTTGAACGCACAAATATTATTATACAGGATGTTCATTAAACATACGGCAAAAATTCAAGGGGTTATTTCCCGGACTATTCTAAGAATATTTTGTCCTTTGATGATTTTTGAAATGCCACTTTGTTTCGAAGATACGAAGCGTTAAAAGTTTTTCTACAAAAACTATATTCTATTACATAAATACACTAAAGCTTCTTAATCTACAAGGATTGCTGAAAATTCGACTACCACCAGGTCTGCTAGGCTGCCAGGGCCGTAGCTAGAGCTGAATTCAAGATGGGGCACTGAAAGTTTAAAGTAGGGCTGAAGCAAAAGACTACAATTTATTAATTGGATTGTCCACCTCATCTGGTGATATCAAATTACAAAAGCAAAAAAACGGTGAATGACAATTTAATCAAAAAAAAAAAAAAATACAGAACCATGTTATCAAATTTCCGAAGAACTTCATTTATATCCAACGAATTTAATCTTGTTTTTCCAAATGTCAGATAGATCAAGTCTGTCATTCTGTCGTGACAGTCTTTGCGACTTATTTATAATTCCTTAAAGTAGGGCACTGGATGTTTTAAGGTAGGGCATTGCCCCATAATGCCCCCCTAGCTACGGCCCTGTAGGCTGCATGAACTCAATCTTCTCCTCATTGGCTGTCGAACTCTTTCAAAAACACCAAAAACAAGTCACGATCGAAACGTAATTACTTAGCAAAACAAAACAAAGCGGCTTTTCGAAAATCATGAAAGGACAAAATATTCTTAAAATTACCCAAGGAATCACCCCTTAAATTTTTGCCGTATATTTAATAAACATCCTATATATAAATAAATAAAGTTGAGATACATATTTTATATTAATCATCTATATTTATTATGATCGGTACATGTAATATACATTTATTGCATCAACACTATAAGAAAGTAAATAAATTAGTTACATAACTAAACAATTTGTAGCTACAATAATCATTAAATATTGTTTAAACACTGCATTTTTCATACAGCATGTAGGGTATCTAGACATACTGCTAGATAATGAAGCCATAATAATTGTATTTGTATGTATTTATTGCATATTATGTAAAACTATGGGTAATAATATCTGTTGATTCGATTTCACACAAATTCTACACTGATTGAAATTATATCATTAACTTTTAAAAAGCAATTTACGGTTTGTGGTCTTTTATTAAAAAGCAAACATATATAATATTACCTTTAAAATGATCAACGACAAACACTCGCTTCACTGTTTTGGATTAAAAAATAAAATAGAATTTTTCCATTCACTTTTCTAAATTATACACTGAGAAAAAATGCAAATACAGAAAAGTAAGGAAATTATGTAAGTCAAGCTCTGGATGACGTAAGTCTTTTCAAAATATGCGCCATTAAGAGCGAAAACGATTAAAAATATATAGCGGGACTTTTAAATTTGTCTAACATTAATAATTATTTTGCGATATATACTTCTGTCTCACATCATATTCGATTCAATTTTTCCGTCTTAGTGTGACAAGACCAATATTATCTCTTTTTTGTTTCTTTTTGTTTTTTTAATTCTGAAAATACCATCATTAATTTACAATCAATGTTTCAATGAATAATTTTCTTACTTTTTGTATTACAAACAAATAAGTATCGATATGATTCTTGCACTCTTACTTTTTTGTTTATTTAAAGAAGTAATTTATTTTGTGGGATTTTATTATTATAATATTAATCAAACGGAAATATGCATTTTCTTGTAGTAGAAAAAACTATATCATTTTACATTTTTAATGTTACGTAATTTCATTCCTGTAACAAACCATAAAATATCAGTGCAACTTCCTACTTTAAATGAATATAATTAATGCCCAAAAAAACAGCCTATGTATTTTTGTACATCCTAACAACTGATCGATGACCACCACAATTAAATAATTTGATCGCCATATGATACTCACATTATAAAAAAGTTATATCAAACAGCCTAAAGTTAATAAACCTAAAAGATCATTAAATGAAATCGAAATCTTACAGTTTCTAATATACTTGCACAAAACAAATGAATATTATGTAGGAATTTGCGTAAGCATTTTTTTCTTCGTTTGTTTCCGTGAGTTTGAGGTAAAATATACAGAAGTTTTAAGTTAATTTCTCAACTAACTTAATTTCAGTTCCAAAAGGATTTTGCACTGATATTTAAATAACACAATCCGAAATAAATGTGTGAAGTTACAAAATAAATATATTCGACATAATCCAGATTTATACTATTAATAACAATTTAATGCAAGATGAAGTTAAAACTGTTCAACTTCACACAGAACCGAAAATTTACTGCTGTAATAATAACAATTGATAATTATAAACAGGATTTTTCAGAAAGAATGATGATTTTGCAGAAATTATTATACAATTCAGAATGTAAATATTGCATATTATTAATTTTATACGTAAATATTATGGGTTTCAAAAAAACTTCTCGTAATTTTTACTATGAACTTTTACAGCAGCATTTTTTAAACAAGCATCAATCTAAAATGAAAGAAAAAATACAAGCTGTTTTTATTTTCTAACAAAACTCGACGTTGGCAGTGACTGCTGAATAAGGTTTTTAAGAATAAGTAGAAACATTGCGAACTTACATATTATGAATTTGAAATGATTTTTATATAGTTGTGGAACTAAAAAACTATTGTCATTGGTTATTAGGTTAGATATATAAAATATGAAGAATATTTCTTTTTTTAACTTATACGCCACAAGTCACCAGAGCTTTTAAAAAATCCAGTTTTTCTATTTCTAAATAATATGGCAAGGTGCTCATGAATATCAATCTATCGGCCGATCGAACTATTGAATAGTAATGACAACGGTGCTATATGAAAAAGCTCGGATAAAATCCATGCGCGCTTTTTCATATTGTTACTATCGTTACTATCCGATAGTTCAATCAGCCGATTGATTTATCATTCATGAGCGCCTAGCCTAAAACAAATACGCAGCTAAATAAAGTCAATTAATTTTGTATCAAGCATTATAAACATCTGTTTTTAAGACAATGCAGAATTTAATACATCATTTATTTTCAGCACTACAATTTCAGATGTACTCAAAATATAAATTCATTAGTGTTTATATTAAAAAAACATTCCTATTTTGATTAAATTTTTACTGTTTGTCAATTTTTTTTATATTATTTTTACACATACATTAACAAATCAATAATTTGAATCACTAATCAGTTGAAAAAATTTCACAATGATGAAAAAGTATACAGCTTGTCCATCTTTTTAGGTTACATACTGTTCAATTTAATAAAAAAAAATCAGTATATTGTGTACGATTGGGTCATACTGAAAATTGTTTATTTATATCAAATTTAAAATTTTTGTAGTAAAATAAGTCAGTGGAAGTTTTTTAGGTTAGTATTAGAACTTAAATAGGGAGTATATGTAACATTTCAGAATGGACACACTGTATACAGAGTTTATAAATAACGTGTGACCAAAAGAGACAAAAAAAGAAAACACAATTTTTTAAAGAATAAGCTTTAGTATGCCATTTAGGGTATTTCCATTTTAATACATACAAAATTTAATATCAATTTTTGTGAATGACATTCAAATGGTTAGAACAATAGAAGGCACTTTCTACTAGACATTTTTGAACACATTTAAGCCTAGATTTTTTTTATACAAATAAAAATAAGATGTGACCTTTTATAACTTTTAAGAATATAATGTATATAGAACTTCAAAATTTAGAAAAAAATTATGAAACAGTTTTGACAAAATTATAAAAATGGTGGTACCTAGTTTGTTTTCGCTAACAAACTGATCAAAATCAAGCAGAAATTTAACTCCAGTTTCATATTTGTTAAAGTTCAATTACCGTAAAATGTACCTAAACCTTGTTTTTTGACGAATGAAATCTTTGTTACAGAAAAAGTACAAAAAGAACAGAAATATTAAAATGTAATAATTATTATAAAAGGTCAAAATTTTGAAGAAAACATCAGAATTTGCAGCACAGAGGCACACTCAGATGAATGCTTTGTTAGAACTGCTTTCTTAACTTAATTATAAAGTATTTCGAAGGCCACAATTTTTAATTTTTAAATTTCATAACATCTAAAACTCAAATAAAATAAAATACATACATACAATATATTATTGGAATACCCTAATATGGCAGGAAGGCATTATAATAATTTTATTTGTTTCTTGATCAAATATGTAATCTATATCATTAATTCATATAAATTTTGTACATTTTCTTTATATCCTAATAACAAAAATAAATTACATTTCAACTCGTGCTTTTTTTTAAATTTATTGATTCAGCATGTGTGTTTTAACACTGAGTAAAATACAACAAACAATTATTAATTTATAAATATTAAAGAATTTTCTGTTACAACTAGGTATTAAATAAAATTTAATTTATAATATTTAAAATAATTTCTTGTAAGTACCTATATTGAGAATTATAGTAAACATGGTTCTATTTTGACTGGATTTGTGATAAATACGATCCTAACAGAAGATCCTTTAATATGAAAAAAACAAAAAAATCAGTTTGTTTTTGATAATCAGGTAAATTACAATAATACGTTTCATTCTTTCATATTTTCTTTGTGTACTATTAAGACTGATTTTCTGCATAAAACAAATGAAAATAGTCTTTTGTTTCATAAGAATGACTTTCAATAGATAGATAGATAGATACTGTAAATTATAGATGCTCGACAACAGAGGTCATAAGCGTAAAAATAGCTTTCGAACACTGTATCCTATATAGGTATTTACTAAAAATTGCATAAGAGATTTACGATTGCTGTTTATTTATGAAATTATTTACTTATTTTACACAAAACAAAAAAAAATCGTGTAATATTTATATATGGCAATTTCCATATTACGTTTCTCTTATGTTTTGAAATAAATTACAGACTGTAGTTTCATTACGCAAATGGCAAATCTCATATGCAATCTTTATCTAATGAGCCATTTTCCTGAGAGTACTTCTTTCATTTATCCATGAGAGGCAGCACTTGTGGTAGGTACAAACATTATTTATTCTCCATTAGTGTCGTGTCATTTTAGTGGTATAACTTAATTATTTAATTTAATAGTAACTATAATTTAATAATTAAGTTATACCACTAAAATGACACGACACTAATAATGGGGAATAAATAATGTTTGTACCTACCACAAGTGCTGCCTCTCGTGGATAATTGAAAGAAGTACTCTCAGGAAAATATCTATTCGTTCTTTATTTCTTTGACAAATGAAAAATGAATAATAGGCATCTCAAAGGTAATAAATAATAATAAAGAATTCCGATTAGTTAAATAAATTCTTCGAAATCAGATGTTTGAACTGGAGTCTGATTTAAATAGTTTCAATTTAAATATGAAAAAATGAAAAATGTCTGATTTAAACCATAAAAGACCATTTGGCAAGCAATTTGCATTTACTGCTAATCAGTTAAAATTTTTACTTTGGAAACTGGTCATTCATGAATTTTATTACAAATTGCTTGCAATATATAAAACAAAATTGTTGACAATTTACAAACATATTTCTCATTTATTTAACGTACAGACATGCACAACATTTAAGATATTGAAATTATGTACTCTTTGTAATGAATTCTACTCTAAAATCTACAGCTTTCTTAATAATATGATACATTTGGCAATTACTATTAGTATTAAAAAAATATAAACAATTTTTGCAAAAAACAAATTGAAATTTCCAAAACCCATCTCTTGAATCTTTATTAAATTACATTTTTTATTTATTTTTTTATAGGAAACCCACAAAATATCAACTTTTCATAACATATATAAATTGTTTGAATCTATTTCGCTGACACACAAATATAAATATTTAAAATGACAGAAATTAATGTTTAATGTAAAATATGCTCAGAGTATTAAGAAATGAGTTTGTGGCTATGAAATTAATATTATAATAATATTTACAAAATTTTACAGAAATTAAATTACTTAACATACAATAAATATAATAATTTAATAAAATGAGACCAGACGAAATGGTACAAAATACTGATAAAAGATGACAATAATGCTTGAATGCATTTAACAAACAAATAAAATTAACTGAATTATAAATAATTTATAATATTGCACTAAATGAGTCGCAGTTTACACTTGGGAATACTTATAAAAAGTTTTGTACATTATGCGTGGCATTTTCATTTTAATTGTTGTTTCCTATTTATTTAATATTAATGGCATGTTTTTATTGTATGAAAACAAATGAAAAATCGGTGACAGGAAAATAAATAATTCGAGAGCTATTTTTCAATACAAATTTTGAACAAACCGATTCAACAAAATAAACAATATTTACAAATGAAATAGGTATAATGTAGGTACATAATCTATAAATGATATTATTATAAATAAAGGTTATGTTAATTTAATTTCTTGAGAAAACTGTCAAATAAAAAAAAACAGATGAGTATTCTCTCAGTTGTTTTAACTAAAAAATAAACAAATGAAAATTAAACAATTTTGTTTCAATTGCCATGATATTTTAAATTAGTATTGAAAAATTACTCTGTTCAATAAATTAACTACTGATTATTAATTAGTCTCTGAAACTTATGCAATTTACAAATCTGCCATTTTTCATCGCATATGATAGGCATTTTAGAACTGATGTGCATTCTAAAAACATTAGAAAATAAAAAACTGATAATTATAGGTATTAACTTATATCAGTAGTTAACGTATTTAAAAAATATAGGTAATAGATGGAAAATGTATTTTTGCTAGAGCAGTACCTATTATGGTTTTTATTAATTTGTATATACTACTCAGGTGCCTGGGCTATTGTATTGTAGTGAACGGTTTCTTATTACTAAAGACTATCGGATTTTCTATTACAAAAACATACAACTTACTGTTTATTGAACTAAGTTGTTATGTCGATAAAGATAAAATAACTAGCATCGATGAAAGCAATAAAATCAGATAGTTAATTTTTGACGTTGTTTTGCTTTCACTATTTGGAAACAAAATGTTAAAGTTTGTTATTTTTTGTATTGAAATCGCAGATAAAATACTTTTTAATGAACGCATATGGCGCCACCTCTTGGTAGAAATTACAAATCTTGTGCAGAATCAACTAATTCGCGATTAAATTCAAAGTGACTGGCCTCTGTTATTGTTAATTGAAATTAATTCTAAGCAGGATGAACTCGAAACAAATATGGCCGCTGTTGAATGTCAGAGCCTTAGACCATACATTCAGAAATGGACAACTAGAATCAAGTACCTTCTTCAATACACCTCACTCAACGTTTTTCATGCATGTCACTTTTACTTAGTGTAATGTATGTCCATATATCGATAACGATATAATTTAATGCATATAATCTGTCATGTTTTGTCGATTCTGTCAAAACACGGATCCAGAGTGAAGTTAGCGTTGCTAGTCCATAGTTGTATCGTCAAAGATCAGGGCAGATGGAGAACTCAATTTACTTGTTAAAATTACAAGTTCATCCCGCTTAGAACATTGCCCATGCTGCCACCTATAGTTCGATTTATTTGCCAATAAAAGAGTGTTAATATCAAAAGAAACATTTTATGTTAACCAATCAAATGAATTTATTTACTTGCATCGATTTAATATATTTTTTTAAAAGGAACTTCATAATAAAAAGAAAAACAAATGAAACAAAGCCACGATAACAATAACATTAATAATGAAGAAGAACATGTTTAGTAGGGTTGAAGGTGGGCGTATTTAATGTTACTTACGGCCGTTGATGCACAAAAGCTGATTAATAATTTTTATATTTTGGATTGTCAATGAGTACTAACATGAAGGGAATGTTATTGGCATTCCAACCAATGTGATGATTAGTTTTTAGAGTCCTTATATTTAAACGTAACAAAAATAAACAAAGCAAAATGTACAATTTTTAGTTAATAAATTAATTTTGAATTTTGTCATTAAACATACTTAATTACAGTCTTTTTCGGAAACTGACCCGAACTTTGGCTTCTAAATATAATAATAATATATACTTTATTTCTTTTATAAAAATGTCCAAAAATTTTTATATCCTAAAATTTGGAAAATGTATAAACGTGATATCTCTAACATTTTTCTTTTAATTAAATGATAATTATTAACTTAAAATGCTTTGATAATAAAATGACTGTCACAAAACGGTCATTAAATTTTCAATGCATTTTCGAATGTATCACATTGAATCAACAGCACGAAACTCATTCTCCTCGACACTCGGCCATCGATTCCATTTTAATGGGGAGATCTTTAGGTTCCGATATACTAACGCGCGGCGACGTTAATTGTAACGGACTCTTCACCAGCTCCTCGATGTCTTCTTGAAAAAGATTTTCCGGCCGGGGAGACGAATAACTCCGAGGTGGTTTATAAGTCATTCCCGAAACACCGATTCCGACTTCGACGTTATTCGAGATATTTAGGTTGAGCGCCGGTTCTATCGTAAGAGGTGACGACATCGGACTGTCTAGATCGTGTGCAGATGTGGCGGGACTGATTCTTAAGTCGTGCGCTGAATCCGTGGGACTGCGAGCACCCGGCATCAAACCGCTAAGCGATAGGGAATTAACTAAACTGATAGGATCATGATGCGCTCCAGGATGATGTTGTGCCGCAGCTACCATACTGCACATTTGTTGGCGGAGACCTTGAGCTACGGCTGCCACTGCTGCTGCAGCGGCTGAACTAGGCGATACCGTTGGTTCTGGTCCGTTGCTGCAAGAACTAGATGGATAGCTTTGGACACTCAAACCGTCCTGAAAATAATACAGTATTGTTATAATTCATTTTAATTTATCATGAAAAGTAAAAAAAAAATTTTAAAATAAAAAACCGAAATCGGTTTTTTATGTTTACCATCAATTCACACTGAGGTTTCTGTTGTACAGGATCTAATTTATTGAACAAATAATAACAGAATCAATATAGGCTAGGTCGCTAGGACAACCAAGCTTGTTTGGAACCTAGCGCTTTTACTATGCATAGTTTTATTTTACTATTTGGCGCAGTAATATAGCGCTTACAAATGCGCACTCTTTACAAACTAATCACACGCGCAACTGAAATGAAGCTAGTGTTTATACGTTTTATAACGTGGATAACAAAGTAACTAGAATAACTTGATGATAATATTTGATGTATTATGCAGTGTATAAACGGTTTTACCGAACATAGGGCAAATAACATTGAGAACATTTACAATTTTGTAGTAGGATATGGGTCATAAGATCTACTGTAAATTGAATTTTTTAAACTATTTTCCATAGCAACGGTTAACTATTAAGAGTAACTCGGAACCTGCTAAATAAAAAAAAAAAAGAGCGTGTGTGTACTTATGTACGTACGTCAGAACTCAGAAGTTATATTTCTTTGGCGTAACAAAACAAAAATAACTCCAAAAATTTTTTCACGCGTGCCAGTACTAAACGTTTGTAAAACAGACGATAAAATAAAGATATTAAATAAATTAATTTAATTTAATAAATTATTAATTTATTATATTTATATCTAATTATTTATTATTAAAAAAAAAGCATGTTTGTATTGAGATTCGAACCCGAGACCTATTGCGTATGACGCGGCGGTGCTATCCGTTACACCACGCACATCTTACATAGCAGTGCTATATATAGGATATTATAATAATGAAAAATAATAAAATAAAGATATTAAATACAATTGATGAAGGTTTAATTAATTATTTTAATTTAATAAATTATTAATTTATTAAATTATTAATTTATTAAATATATTTATTTATTATATTTTTATCTAATTATTTATTTAAACAAAAGCATGTTTGTGTTGAGATTCGAACCCGAAACCTATTGCGTATGACGCGGCGGTGCTATCCATTACGCTACGTACATCTTACATAGCAGTGCTATATAATAGGGTATTATAATCATGAACTTCCGACTAACTTCTTGGTGTTAATACCGACTAACTTCATGGTGTTAAATTTTCGTGACGCGATGCACGCGCATCGTAAAAATTCACTCTCATAATTTTTCCGTAACGCGCCAAAAGAAGTATAACTTCAAAAAAAAAACAAAGCATCTATAAATTTTCGCAATGCTATTTACCCTACGTTCGGTAAAATCGTTTACACCCTAATAATAATTAATAATTATAAGTTATAACAGATTTATTTTTTATCAAACTCACATGTAAACGTGGATATGCACCAGCCAGGTGAGCTTCTTCTTTTATATGATGGTGTGAATCACGAAATACGACTGCTCTAATTACTCCTCGAATGTGTTCATCTGGCCAAACTCCCAGTAGAATGCGCTGCGGTCTGCCCCTTCCTTTGGGTCTCAGATCTGAAAGCGACAAGATATCTGATACGATCAGTAGTTTGTTTCAGAATGCGACCAACATTTACAGTACTCATATTTTAGGGGAATTTCAAAATTATTAGGTAATACAGAAGCAAAATATTTTTAAAGAATTTAGAGCATCAAAAGTTATCAAAATTAAATTCTTTTATTGATTCAATGTTTCGACTGATTTAAAAGCATCTTCATATTGATTATAGATCGAAGCATTCGATGTAGCTATACAGGGTGTCCAAGAGTTGCGTTGTCGGCCGATAAATTGATTTTGGGTGAAGATAGAAAAGAAGTTTAAATACAAAAGTTGTATAATAAATTCATTTTTTTAGGACAGACATTGGTTTGTCCGTCCATTATCTAGTGTTTCTCAAAATTTCAGTTTAATAAAGGTTTGATAAAGGTGGCGACAGGGGGGAATATTAAGTAGGTAAAAATTTTTTTTTCGTTGGGAAGCAGCCAATTATATAATTGTTTCGAAACATATTGGAAAAAATCATTTTACCAACCAGTGGTCACAGTCAGGATTCTAACCTGAACCTTTCCACTTTCGCGGCGGAATGAGCTTACATACTCAACCGTGACATGATTGCTAAATTAACTTTCTCCTTATATGCTTTAGAATCAATAGATTTTCACTACATGCGAGTGTCAATTCATATATGCTTATTCAATAGCTATGATATGAAGTGAAACCTCGTACCAGCGAGAGCCCAACATGAAAGTGAAAATTATTTCGAACACCCATTTAATGGGATATATTTATTCGAAATATATTATTCGAAACAATTATATAATTGGCTGCTTCCCAACGAAAAAAAAAATTTTTCAATTACATTTCAGCCGTATAAAAATATTATTTATATTAAGTAGGTAGGCTCTGAGTTTGCGCATAACTGGATTAGAACCATCAAGTTATCATCAATTTTATGGGATCAATTCTGAAGTGGCATTAATGATAATAAAAAAGATGAATACCTGCTCCTCCATCTGCTGACGGTCCAAGCATGTTGTGAACGCGGTTTGCATACAACACAAATGTAGGATAAGGGATGTCGTATTTTCTTGCGGCTTGCGATAATGACAGCCCTTCTTTCAGCACAGAGAATATAGCTTCAGCCATTGTTTCCGGCCTCCATGACTTCAGTGGCCCACGTTCCCGAAACCTCAAGTTGTGTACCAGACTTTGGTTCGTGTTCCAACATTTCTGCCACATGGATTGCAGTTGGTACTGGTAACTGTCTGCTGAAAAAATATAAGGATGCATTAGAAATCTGATCAGACATCAAGAATAATTGAACTTCCGAATCGATAATAATTTTTTAATATTTCTAACTTGCGGTGTCTTTTTCTTTTTAATCCAGCTTAAAAATTTGATACACACTCCCAATCGTATTTTTGAGCTTAGAAGTACTAATTTGGCGTTAAAGATGAACGTCTCCTTTAAATACTGATTTCAAAATTTTTGGTGGTAAAAAAAAATTCTTTTTAAATCGCCTGTTCATCGCCCAGAATGGACCTTTATCTTAATTTCAACAATATTTAGGTTCTTCTAAGTTCAGTATATAATCGGGAGTGTGTTTTTAAGAAAGGTAGGTATAAATTTTGTAAATGATTAAATTGAAACGACACGGACTCTTTTATCTTTATCAAAAGCATTTAAATCGTACAATTTTTTTTATTATTTAATAAACTAATCAACTGAACTATTATTTTATTTGAATAGTTTCTTATGGAGTATCAATTTAAATATTTTGTATTCGTCTACTCAGTAACCGATGAAACACAAATATCTACTATTTAGGTTTGCTGTGGCAATTTAATTCAACTAAATTCATTCTTTATTTATGGATCAATCAAGTGTGAAATGTCAATGCTTTAGTAATTGTAAAAAATCAATGTATTTTTGAGTCAAACGGAAAAATTATTATTGTTCTAGCCGATAACTTACTAAAAAAACAAAGAAATACAATAATTAAATAGTAGGTACAGGTAATTTTGAGCAATAAACATCTAATAATTAATTTAAAAAAATGTAGTTACCATTTTCGTTGCAATCTGCGAACAAAAAATAAACATAATATGAAAATACACATTAAAATTAATTATGAAAGTATTAATGATTTATTTTTATAAAAAACATGTAAGCAGTTTACATTTGGAATGATTTACAGCAAACTTAATCTAATAATACAAAAATTTAACTAGTAAGTAGAAATCTAAATTTATCAAACGTAACTTTTTTTAATTACGAATATATGATAATATAATACTATTTTATTTGTCTTAGAATGAAATACCAAATTAATCTCAACTAAATTTCAAAAATAATTTATTATTACTTTTGTGGTATTATTAACCCTTTGAGTAAATATATATTTTTAGTCGAATTTGATCATTTCCAATAAATGTAATTAAAAACAATTGTTAATTTACCAAAAGATCGTAATTCGATTTTATTTATCTGTCAAAGGGTTAAAAATATAGGTTAACATCCATAGACATTCTAAATATGTATAACGAATGTATACACAGTTTTATATAGATGTGAGCAGTAACAAAAGTCAACAATAATAATCTACAAGCTTCGTAATTATGGAATGGAAATGCGTAAAAATAAACTATATTTTTGTCTACTAAATATCCTCATAATTAATTTTGTTCAACGGCGTAACGAAAACGAAGAGTGGGGGGAAATGAGCTGCTAGCGGGGTACAGGAACCGATAATTGGCTGGCGGGTACCCGCCCCTTTCTGTTTAGTGTTTACTTGGTTGCGAATGTTTACCCATCAAGTTTCACTCCAGACGCGTGGATTTACACGCGCCCAGTTTTTTTTTTTAAATTTTGGTTTCGCATTTTGGAAGCAATTTATTTCTTTCCCAATTATGTTGTTGACTTCATTTCTACTGGCACCGATAAAATAGTATACAAAACAAAATATTTTTAATATTCAACAAAATATAAACCCAAATTTCAAAATTGGAACAAAACTTTAAGATACTAAAGGCCGGTTTATCGTACATTTTAATCACGATGTTTTCTTAATCACACTGTTAAATGACGCGTTGCTATGGTAACGAAACGCAGTAACCAATGAACACGTATCTGTCAAAATTTAACAGTGTGATTAAAAAAAACATCGTGATTAAAATGTACGATAAACCGACCATAATTGTGACGGTGTAACGATTAATATTACGTCTTCTTAACAATTAACATAGGATTTACTATAATTAAAAAACATTTTAACATAATCAGGGGGCAACTGACATACATTTCGTGATTAATGATGATAATTTGTAATTTGTATTCTATTTCAATGAAAGAACTCTACTCTTTCAATAAAATAAAAATAGTTCTGTAAATATTATTTTTAATTTATATTAATCTATTCAGTCATATTTTTTGAATTTATATTTAAAATGTTTATCTATGAGTAAAATATGCAAAAAAGTATTTTCTATATAAAAAAATGTCCGGTAAATGCTAATAATGTCTTTAATCTATTTAAAAATTCCATTAGAGTAAATTTGAGCATTTAAATTATTTTTAAACTAAATAAATAGCTTTCTTAAATTATTGTTTATTCTGTAGTCGTACAAGCAAATAAATTTCTATTTAAAACGGGTTTTAGAAAACCATGTTTTTGCTACTTCAATTAGTTCACGTCAAATATTGGAGAACAGTCAGAAAGAAGTTTTACTGATCGCAAGCCCACCTTAAATAATGTGTTACAACTTACAAGGGGATAAAACTGGCGACTGCAAACGAGGGTGGCAATCACCCGAGTCGCAATCGCTAACTCACCCGAGTAACACACAGTACTTTTTTGTAATAAGTGCATTTGAAAGAATAACATTAAATACTTACAAAAACACCGTAAATTATTTATTGTAGGTTAGGCGAACTGTCAGAAATAGTTTCCAATCAATGCGTAGGATGACGCCACTTTCGACCGACAAGAATTTCCCAAGGGACGAAAACACTTTATTTTTATTTTATGTCATTGGCATGAAAAAGTCAACTTTCATCCCCAAAAATAAATACGTCATGCACGTAATACATGTTTTTGTTTACTTCAGTTAGTTCACGTCAAATTGGAGAAAAGTCAGATAGAAGTTTTACTGATTGCAGGCCACCTTAAAAGAAATTTTATTTGCTCTTATTATCGAATAAACCCAATTTTTATTGCTGCACTGTATAACTATCATAATAACGTAATGATTTGTTGCATACTTTTAAAAAATAGATATTCTATTTTCAGTTAACGTCTAACTAGGTGGTTATTTTTTTTTAGTTTTTCGATATTTATTCTATATTTCCTAAATCCCTATTTACAAAATTTTGTTTTCGTGCGGGTTCACATCAAACTGTAATGACGTATGCATCCATATACAGTGAATAATTTATTTTATTGTTCGTTGGTTTTTTGAAATTTATAAATAGAGATTTATATTTTTACTCGTAATTTTGATCCTATACTTTTTATATTTAAAAGTAAAGTTATTCTTTATATTACTAGAGCTGTCATGAAACATAATGTAATTAACATATTATAATGTAGGAAACATTTAAGCAATGGCTGCCGTTAGTTTTAAATTACGAAACAATAAAAATTATTGATAATTTTGTTATTTATTTCATTTTAAATTCGTTTTTTTTTCATTATAATATCACCGATGCTTCAAAAGTGATGTTTGCAATATTTTAAGATGTGATTAGAAACTTATGGACTTAATAAACTTAATTCTTAACAAATCAATTTTTCAGATTAGTTCTTGGAATCTTACAAATCGATGGGACTGCAGGCTACTCAGTTATTGTCCCGAAAAATATACCATTATGTTTTGTCATTTATTGTAAATATTTTCAAAAAAGGCGATTTTTTAAAATTTCGACAAGCCACTTGTTATTTTTAGATATCAAAAAAAGTTTTTTTTTTGTATAAGAATAACATTTGTTATTCATTTCGTTCAATAGATTTTAAATTGATACAAAATTAACCTTGAAATCCCACCGAAATTAAGATACTACCTCAATTTTAAATTAGATTTTAGGTACTACGGTAAACAACAATATAGATAAAAAAATTGATGATAACAATAATGTTTATGGAAGAACAAGATTCTATTAATATAGTTTCATAGTATATTCTTATTGAATATCGGTTATTTAATAACTAATTAATTCTAGAGTCCCTCAAGCAAGAGAAAAACGGCGACCGCCATTGATAGGGAAAGTGGATGGCATTTTTGACGTAGGTCTACGTCTATGTTTTTGGGTATACGCCACCCACTTCGACTTACTCATGTTATGCTTTTTGTGAAACAGGCAGACTCGCTATATTAATTGTAATTATGACGGTGTTGACAAAAACATCGATCACCATTCATAGTTTAATTATTATAAATGGATTTAATAATGCATTTTATTAATACAAAATCGAGTTAATTACCTAATGATTATGTAACAATATTAAAATTTTCAAATTAATTATACTGTAATTCGATTTTTCCATCGTTGTTTGCCCATTAAATATGGCGAACTAATTTTTTATTATTTATTGTAAATTATAGACGCGTCGACAGCTTAGGTCATTAGCATCTTGATTACATTAAGTAACAACTCACTTAAAACTAAATTACATGAGCGGAGGCGGGATTCGAACCCACGACAGTCTGATCCAGAGGCCGCGACGCTAACAACTGGACCACACTGTCCTATATGGCGGACCAAATGCACCGAATGTCACCCGATGTCCAATTCCTTACTTGAGTAACTCTAATAATTTTCTAGCATACTTTATTATTGTGCTTAATATTTTATCAGTTATAATATATTTATTTAAAACGTAATTTTATTATTTCAAAATACAACAATATTTTTCTTAATATCACATTAGTATTGTAACGTAAATTATATACCTCGTACTTATTTCAAAATAATAATAAAAAACTAATTGTTATTTATTTGCAAAAACTTAATTCTTTTAATTATATTTCCCCTAAAAATATCCCATTTTCTAATGTGACATTCCGTGGTGTTTTCTACTTAATAAAACAACTCATAAATCTTATAGCAAAACGAAGGTTTAAATAATTCTTAGAAATTATTAAACTTCGAATAGTGACGTCATAGGCCCCCAATTTATGAATAGCGTTGGATGCAACTACGAGCTGCTACCTCAATTGAATCGATGAGTGGAAGAAGAGTTTATGTCTAAAAATATGGAAATTTAAACTGAGATATCCACAAAAATAAAGATAGTTACTTCTTACCACAACAGTTTTATTGATGGATGTACATTTCGAAAGCTATGCTTTCATCTTCAGCAAACACTATACATCAATATAATATATATATAGGTATATAGTGTTTGCTGAAGATGAAAGCATAGCTTTCGAAATGTACATCCATCAATAAAACTGTTGTGGTAAGAAGTAACTATCTTTATTTTTGTTTTTATTCCAACCACAGTGCTCATATATTTTTATTGAGATATCCAGATACCTAAAAACATAGAGATCTATCCATTGAACGAAAGAACAGTTCAATTTTTGCAAACAGTAAGCATACAGAGTGGTCTAAATATAAGTGATGAGTGAAAGAACAGTTCATGTACTGAACTTAAATTGTTCATCCACTCATCGTATACATTTTGTCCTTCAAGACAACTACAGCTGAAGACTGTGCTTGATCATATCTAATATTAAATCAAATAATATTGTAAAAGTGTGATAAAAAATATTTTTTTTTAAAATTCAACTGAGTGAAAGAAGAGTTCAAGTCCTGTTCAGTTTTGTGACTTCATGTGTTGTTAACACGACGCGTTTCAGCAACGAGTTGCCATCTTCAAGTGTGGTTAATTAAATAAAAAAAAAATTAACCACACCTGAAGATGGCAACTCGTTGCTGAAACGCGTCGTGTTAACAACACATGAAGTCACAAGTCGGACACAAGGTATTTCTAATACTTCTTATTATTCATATAGTGACTTGGAGACTAATACTCTAAAAATGTATCTTAATGCTAAAAATATCCCTTATTTGTAATTTTTGAGTACATTTGCTACCAAAATAGTAAGTCCCAAAACTAGCTCTCAACCAGGGGTGTTACGAATATTCGCATCCGCATCCGTAAATGCGGAATATTCGCATTAATTCAGACATCTGCATCCGCATTCACATCCGCATCAATCAATGCGGAGTTTTTACGGATGCAAATTCACATCAACAAGTAACTACATGTAAAGAAAGTGGCCGGAGCCAGAGTGGCACGTGCTAAAGATATGATTAAATAAATAAAAAGTTAAAATTAAATTGATTTTCAGTTATTTATGCACTTAAAATTTAAATAATTATCCTTTTAAAATCCCAAAATCCGCATCCGCATCCGCGGATGTGAACTTCTAATAATCCGCATCCGCATCTGCATCCGCGGATGTCTAAATTTTTGCATCCGTAACAACCCTGCTCTCAACAACTTTCCTGTAGATAATAATTCTCTAATATCTTCACAGAAAAATTTATACAGTTTTTTTCATCTCCTGAAAATATTGTTCAACTCACTTCATCGATTCAATTATATACAGCGCATTCACGAATAAAGGATTAGGAGTTCTTACAAGGATTAGGAGTTCCTACTATTCGAAGTCTAAATAATCACAAAATAGTTCAATAATAGTATACATTAACTCACTGGTATAGTTGAAATAGGTATTCAAAATGGAATTAAAAAACTTTTAGAAAAAACTAATAACTCCAAAAAATTACTACAATATTAATATCAAAAATATTACCATTTCGCGGAAATGAAATTGGTAAATGGAATGTTTTTAATTTTTAAAAGTTGTTAACTGCGGCATATATATTTTTAAATTTGATTTGAGACTGGGGCAACTGTCCAGGGACTTCAACAAAAAGAGGGAGAGGGCCCACAAAACAGTTCATATTTAACATTACTCTTAAGAGTCTCAGTCCAAGGGTCTGCGCATTCCTAAATGCGGCACTGGATCGCGATCGAATTTATGATTCGAAATCGGATAATATGATAATTTAGCGCTCGAATTTCAATTTTGAAAATAATAAAATCAGAATTTTTTCTATAAAAAATATCTTTTTAATTAAGAAAAGGAACGAGTAGGTCGTGACTTGTTTTCATAAAAAAAATGTGACCGCGTTGGAAAAAAAGTAACTCGCCCCTGCTTTATATCTTTAAACGAATATTAAATCAGTTATTAGAAGAAAAATGTTATTAAATTTTGTAATTTTCATTCGTTTTTAATTTTACGAATTTTAAAAAACTGGAAAAAACTAGGTATAATATTATGAATTCTAATTTACATATGAACAGAGAGACTCAAACGCTTGGTAAGTAAAGAAACCCTATTTTTACCAAATCAAACAATTTGACATTTAAAAAAATGTGCCAACAGTTGCTGAGGAAAATATTGTTAAATGTTTTAGTCATAACTCATATATGAAAATACTAATATTAATTGGTAAATAGAAAAATTATACATTTGTAAAAATATTTAATGTATAGAGAGTATGATTTTAATATCGCAAAAAATGGAATGAAAACAAAAGAATATTTAACACAATAAAAATGCTTTAAAGGGAGTTCAATAGTATAGTATTTTGAGAATAAAATGCAATTCGTAAGTACAGAAGCACAAATAATATGCTATTGTGAACTTAATTAAACATTATTTTTTTTCGAAAACGTAGATACCGCCAATATTTTTTTAGTTGTTAATAACTTCAACAACTTTTTTATAAAGTAAAAAAAGTAGGTAAACCATTTTTGTATATCTTAAATCATATTTCAAATTATTATCAAATACCAACTAAGACGCCTGTCATGATATTTCAGAACCAAAAATATACAGAGGTGTTGCATGACGTACTGTACAATTACAAACTTACTTAAGGAGCATATTCCTGAGGTCATTTGAAGCAAAAAATGCTTTATGAACAAATGTCTAAATTCGCCATGATTACCGAACTACAGACGTTCAAAGATTAAGATACAAGCTTTAATATTGTATTAATGAATGTACATTTCAAGAGCTATGCTCCCATCTTCAGCAAATACTAAACTACTAAAAGTATTTTCTGAAGATGGGAGCATAGCTCTTGAAATGTACATTCATTAATAAAATTATTGTGGTTAGACGTGACTAAACTCTTTATTATTAAATTAAACCACAGTGCTCTTAATTATTGTTAGTGCTTTATTACAAAAAAAAAAAAACAAAGTAACGACAAAAGAAAAACAAAAGCAACAGAACTATATTCAAAATGACCACCTTCAGCACTAACTGTACATCGCGATCAAAAAGTAGACCGGGTGTACGTCTGTAGCTCTAATCGTGGCGAATTGGACATTTTTTCATAGGACATTTTTTGCTTGAAATGACCTCAGGAATATTCTCCTTAAGTTTGTACAGTACTACATGCAACACCCTGTATAATTCAAGAGTATAATAATATTGTTTGTTTCAGTGATTTCAAATTCTTCTTACAAAAAGTTTAAAAGCTGAGAAACAGTAGCTCTATTTGACGTACTTGTAGAACTATCCGTGAAAAAAAATGGTTTATTAATGTATTGATGTCATCAAAGACCAATCCATTGGTTCCAATGTAGGATGGACCAATGGAAAGGCATCTTAATGACATCATTGGAACATTTTTTACTCAATTCTAGGGTACATATGTCATCAAAAAAAGAACTCTGGTATATTTATTTTAGAACTGTCAAAATACAAAAAAATATTTCATTGCTTCAGCATCATGATATCATTAAAATATCAAACAGATCCATCTATTGTTGACGTTTGAATTAAGATATACAATGAGTTGTAAAAGGAAAAAAATATTATATTATATTAATATACATATAAATACCCAAGGTAAATGTGAAATTGTTTTACAGTAAAATCGTCCTCCTTAAAATCCTGTACCAGACGAAAAAGAACCCGTCTGTCCTTTTTCAGGATGGCTTATGGTATTACAATTATTATTATCGTAGTACAGGGACACGACACTATGTTTCTTACAAAAAGCCCACCACCATCGAAAACCGGACAGACCAGTGAACATAAATTCAGGGTCGCGTCTACGCCTTATTTTCTCAACAAACATTAAAACCGAAGCCAAAGATTTTTTGGTACGTCTGTTGTAGGGTGAAGTTGAAACGTCGCAGCAAAATTCCAGTACGGCACTTTCTTCATCTGACGTCAAGCCGGCTTCTTCAAGTACGACCATACGTTTCGATTTACCCAAAATGTTATCGTACAATGTTCCTTTTGGTATGCCGTAGCGCGCTGACGCTTGTGTAAAACGCATTTTTTGTGTAACGACAGCGTCAATAGCTTCTTTCAACTGATTTTGTGTCCATGTCGGAGCTTTTAATTTCAAAAGACTCGGATATTCTATAATGGTGGATGAAACAAAAACAAAATAATTCAAATAAAAAAGAAACATATCGATAAAACAAAAGAAAATTAAAATCAAACAAAATGAACGGCATTCCCAAAGCAGTTCAGATCTTCTGTGAAGTAATATATTTAGTGATTAAAGAAAACAAGAGGTGCGTTCTACATGGCGCCCGCAACGCTCGCGCCAACGATCACACATTTTGCACTAGCTTACAAACGTAATGGAGAAAGACTTGTAAGCGACAACAAGCATGGCTACCATTATCGCGTCAAAAAAACAGAACAGTCTGCAGCAAAGTCTGTTATGACATAATTTCGAGAAACGGACGTTAAACGCATTATTATTATTGAGAAGGAAGAATTCCTTAAGAATTTTGCATCCACAAGCACCCTAAACTTCAGGTTCGTCACCGTCACACAAGGGATATTTGCGGAGCAAGGTGAAACTATAACCGCGTCTCAAACCATGAAATGGGCGATTACAGTGTGTTTGGGTCGTGCGCACGAAGTACACGGAGCGACCCAATAAGCACAGCCTTTTGCATGCGGCAGACTAGTGACTCAGCATTACGCTGACATGCCGGGATAGCTTTTATATTTGCCAACAGTGACGGTTTGGTTCCACCAAGAACACCAATTATAAGGACAATTAATTTAACAGAATAGTCTGGGTACTGCTTCCTGAGCTCAAAGAGAAGATCTTGATATTATTATTATTATTATTATTAGGTATTATTATTAATATTGTAAATTATAGCAAATTCGGATGTCATCCCTGTAACATAAAAAATGCGCGGGAAAATAGTTAACAACCGCGCCGACTCACAGACAAAAGCGGGCTTCTTGGGCTCGATGCGCGCGCCACTCATGACGTTATGCATCACGTTTTTGTCGCGACCAAAGCGACCGCGGTCGTTACGTGGAACGACACAGAGGTCCGTTGTGAGCGTTACGGGCACCAAATGGAACGCACCCAATGTGTTTACCTATAATATAATAATTTATAGGGAAATATGTTTTCTTTTAATTTCATTTGTTATTTTAAGATGGATCCTGACTGCTGTGGAAATTCCAATAAAATAGTCAATGGAAAAACTTCTCATAAACAGAAATAATTTTGGAATTTTTGGTAATGTAACAAAACTAATTGAAAAATCAGCGAATGTCAACACAATGATTAATAAAAAACGCGCGTTAGATTAGCGATTTTTTAAACTTTGGTGTGTTGATGTTTCGAAGATTATTCTTAGTTTTGTTATGAGTAACAAAAGGAAAATAATATCAACTAAAAATAGGGGAGGGGAGAATTTAATAAAAATTATATAAAAACACGATTAAAAAACGAAAATAGATATATATTATATTGTCATAATCACTCCAATACAAAAAATATTAAAATTTAAATGTCAATTTTTAAGTACTTTTACACTTATTTTTACGTAGTACTTACATTTTTACATACATTTCTAAAAACTATAAACTGTACACACAAGTATAGTTTTCTTAACTACATGCAGAAGGCGTTGTAAAAATAGATTATTCCAAATTTAATTATTTTGAGATACTAAATTAGAGTTAAAACGTAAAAAATAATTAGTAGCAAAATTTTAATAAGTTAACAGCTATATAAAATATGCTTAAAATAATAACGATTAACCGCAAGAAACTATCAATAACAATTTTCATAAAATATCCGTTCCTTAAAGTCTCCAATTTCTGAAAGTCTAAAACAATATCATGTTTTTACCTAATCATAATACTTATAGACTATGTGCAGGGGGCGAAGTTATAATAATATCGACGCGAGCGCGCGTTGTGAGATCCATTGTAAACTCGGAACTCTATAGTTTTCCGTAATTGTTAGTGAGCATTGTTGTTTAAAAAGTCAAGTAAGTAAAACCATGATTTTACTTCTAACTTATTATAATAAATTATTACTATAAATCTGATAAATTTGACACTGTACCCGGTCCGCAAGCATACAGGCGTCATGGTTTTAGGTTATGCTGTCGTCTGTCAAAATAAACCATAGACATAGATGTAGGTACACCTCCATGTCTGATATAAATTTATTAGTTATTTTTTATTATACGTCAAAATTGAAGAAGAAAATAATTTTTATGTACCTTTTATGCTATGCTATTTATATCTACTATATGCGCGCAGCGAAATTAAATGGTATTCGTTTATTAAAAAAATTCGCGGTCTAAAACAACAATAAAAATGAGTTCAATCGTTCACTATTGCCCGCTAGCGGCGCTAGTATGCTTCGTGCTCACAATCTATAGGAAAATCTATAACATAAAATTGATATTTATCTTTTTAGGGTTCCGTACATTCGAAAGGAACCCTATTGTCCGTTCGTCTGTCACAGGGCTCTATTTCAAAAAAAGGTATGTTTTATACTTTTCCAAAAGTATAGGCTAGGCTCCGGTAACGAGAACTGAAAAGGGTGTAGTTTCGATATCGACAAGATATCCTTAGACAAATTCGTCCCTTTTTCGCACACCCTTATTTTAAATTTTCTCAACCGTTCTTGTACTGATTACCGAAAATTATTATGATTAGGTATTTAAAAACATCTTATCTCGAATAAACTTTGATTAACGGATAAAGTATTGTTTTCTTTTTTTTTTAATTTTACTGGTATTAGTAATTAACTCCACTTGTATTTTATTGCTCAAACATACATATCTCTAAAATATGTTTAACAATATTTGTAAGTACAAATACAACGAGAGTAAAAAATCATGATTGAAATAATCTCTATAAAAATTAATAAAAAGTTTCTTAATTTTTACTTTTTAGTCGCTTTACAATACGTAGTTTAGTCGCTTGCCAATAGATTCACTTCTACTACTATCTTTTTTAACCGACTTCTTAAGCTATGTGTCAAAAAGTGACATTTACCTTAAAGGAATCACACGCCTTTACGCACTTTTATTAAAATCAGACGAACTACTGAGCCGATTTAAGTAAAATTTATATGGGACCAACTTCGAGGTATACCCTATCCAATAAAATAAGAATCATCAAAATCGGACTATTCTGTAAAAAGATATGCGTGGCAATACATAAGACTTGAAAACTTCCTTTTTTTGAAGTCGGTTAAAAATGAAACATTTCGTTCTGGGAGTTATAAATAAAAAATATGACTATCGTATTATAAAAATTTACAACAAAATATGCGTTCAACATCAATCTTATACTCATTCCCACCAACAGATATAGTCATTGCAATTGAAAATTTTTGTTGGAAAGCAGCCAATTATATAATTGATTCCAAACATATCGGAAAAAATCATTTTACCAACCATAGTCACAGTCAGGATTCTAACCTGAACCTTTCCACTTTCGCGGCGGAATGAGCTTACAATTACTCAACCGTGACATGATTACTAATCTAACATTCTCCTTATATGCTACGGAATCAATTGATTTTCACTACATACGAGTGTTAATTCATTATAGCTAAGTTGTAGATGTGAATCTTCGTAATAGCGAGAGCTCATCATGAAAGTGTATAAAATCTATTAAGTAATTGCAATATTCTTGGACAAGAATAGATGATCTATTCACGTATCAAGGTACATTAGATTCTCTATTCCTGTCCACGAATATAGCAATAACTATATCTGTTGGTGGGAAAGAGTATAGAAGTAGTCTTGGAACGCATGGCTATTGTAATACAAATTAATCTCAAATCGACAAAAACACGTTATGAATACCATTGACATAGAGAATTGATTGTGCATTCCCATTAGTAATGTAGGTACATACCGAAAATATGCAGTGTTATAAAATGACCGGGTTAGAATAAAGTAGCTGCCAATCCTCGTGAAACTAGTTTGGTTCAAGTCTGAATCTATGTGAACGCTATTGATCCGAATCTGAATTTCTAGGAACGCTACTGGTCCAAGTCTGAATCTCTAACGGCCGTATTCATAGTTAACCCTTAAGTAGTAAGGGACACTTACTCATACCCTCAAATCGAATATGCGTTTCATAGTCAAAATTGACGCTTGTAAGGGCCCTTATATCACCCTCATCTTAAGGGTGGATAGTATGTCCATTAAGTGTCGAAAAAGTAAAAACAGTAAAACACATGAAAAACACGCATTTATATCAAAAATGACAACTAAACACAATCGGTCTGCAGTATGACCAACTGTTCTAAAGGAAAAAATCATGGAGGTTTACTGTAATTCTTCCCTCACTCAAGGAAATGACTATGAAACGCTCCTTTGAATAAGGTGCACTCAGCACTTAAGTGGCCCTCAGCGAAGGGGGCCCTTATCACTTACCTTAAGGGTTAACTATGAATATGGGCATAAGAGCTATTGGTTCGCATTTGAATTTCTATTAATGGTCAGGGTCTGAATTTCACTGAAAGCTAATCGTTCGGGTCTGAATCTCTAAGAACGCTATTCGTTCGACTTTGAATTTCTCTGAAAGCTATTAGATCGGGTCTGAATCTCAAGGAACGGCTATTGGTCCGAATCTGAATTTTTATTAAAGCTATTGGCTCGATACTAAATTTCTGTAAACCCGAGGAGTCCGAATCTCTGTGAAAGCTATTTGTTCCAGACCGATTAGAAAAGAACACGAAGAGGCAGCCACCACAACCTATCTCTTTCCATTGAGCGCCATTTTTTCTGATTGCGCAATCCGTTTCTCCGTGTCAGTGACTAATATTAAGCCGGGATTACATCTGACAAACGTTTCCACTCGTTCGAATTCGTTTGCGCTGCTATACAGGGTGTCCAAGACTTTGCGTTGTCGGCTGTATAAATGAAAATATTTTTAGGTTATACACCATTAAAATTTATACAACTTTTTGTATTTAAACTTTTTTTCTATCTTCACCCAAAATCAATATTTTGGGTGAAGATAGAAAAAAAGTTTAAATACAAAAGTTGTATAAATGTTAATGGTGTATAACCTAAAAATATTTTCATTTATACAGCCTGTCCCATTTAAGCGTGGCAGATCAAAGTTATGTTTTTTTAACTTAGCACACCCTGTTTTTATTTGTTTTTTCAATTCTGCACCTAAATGTGAATAGAAATTCTAAGGGAAGCCATGCTCGAAAATTCAGTAATTTTTGAGTTATTCAAGTTTTTTGAAAATTTTGACACGTGCAGACCTTTACCTAAAATTCGACATAGCCGAAACAGAACCTTTATCAAACTGAAATGTTGAGGATCACTAGATAATGAACGGACAAATTAATGTCTATCCTAAAAAAATGAATTTATTATACAGAGTGTTCAAAATAATGTACTTCTTTTACCTAACTTCAATCACATGTAACTTTTGATTGTTAAATACAACGAGGTTATTTTATTGCTGGAATTGTATTCTTTAGGATATTTACAAACACTTTTATTAAGGGTTCTCCATACCTAAACCTAATATTTTCGTATTAAAATATTAGGTTTAGGTATGGAGAATCCTTAATAAAAAAAAAATAAAATATTTAAAAATTATAATTAACCGAATAAAATTCATTAACTGAATACAAACAAGAATTAATTAGTAGAGTATTTAGCTCTCTTTTAAATTTAGGGAAGGGAAGTGACTTCAGCTCAGCAGGAAGACTATTGTAAAATTTCAAAGCTGAATATTCTGGGCTATTGCAGTAGAGACTTAAGTTCGGTTTAGGGAATAAAATCAAGTTGTTATTACGTGTTTGATAACTATGCAGTGTACTGTGAGTGGAGTACTTTCCAAAATATTTCCGAATGTGACAAAGCGAGTAAAAAATGTAGATAAACGGAACAGTTAAAATTTTATGTCTTATAAAATAATTGTTGCAGCTGTCACGATCTCCAAGATTGAAAATAATTCTTCTTCTGCATTAAGAAGACTCTGTGGATTTCCGATATACTACAACCCCAAAACATTATCCCATATTTAATATGCTGGTAGAAGTATGCATAATAAGTTGTAAGGCTTAAATTAGAATCATAGCAGCTGTGTTGAATTTTCTTCAACGCAAATAAAAATTGTGAAATAAATAAACCTTTGACAACGCGAGCGAATGGCAACGTTTGTCAGATGTATTCCCGGCTTTATAGAACAAACAGAATTAGAAACAATCCGGCATGTCAACTGGTTCCAATTTAATTTGCGCTTCATCGATATTAAATTCAGTATTGAAATCATAAATAGGTTTGTACGCATGAATATCGGTCGACGCGTTGTTTCCAGACGTTGAGTTCTGTCGCGATGATCCAGCGTTATTACAGGTGAACGCTCTACTGCTTATGACGCCGAGAGCTCTTGTGCGACGCCAGAGCGTCATTACTGGGATATTGCAACGTTCAGCCGCCGGCTTTATTGGGATACCGCTTTTCACCAGTTTAATAGCTTCTATTAGATTATCTCTTGTCCATTTTGACGCTGTACTTTTTGACATTTGTAAAGCTTTAGAAATACGATTGTCCATTGATTCCCAGTTATTGTAGTCAACTGAGGGACTTGATGAAAAATTATTGTCTGAAATCAACATCTTCAAGTCATACATACAAGTTCCGTGATTATATGTTTCACTCGCGCCATTATTCGATTTAATATACTCACAAAACCATGCAACATCGATAGCTATTATACGATTTAGATTTTCCTGGTTCTAGAAAATTACAGTCATGTCGTTAGTAAATTTTTGGGTTGGTTACTAAAATGGTAACAAACGGAAACAGTTTATCGTCCGTCACAGCATGTAAGGTAAGATATTGTATATTATAGACGCTCGACAGACACAAACTTCTAAACGGTTAATTATATAATAAGTTGAAAGGAATGCAGATAAAGTGGAGTGTTCTGCAAGCCGTCGTTATAGCAAAAAAAAATGCGTCTATTCTGATGTCTATAAAGTGAAAATCAAAAAAATACATTTTATAAATTAAAAAAAACACTTTTTTCAATTTAGCAAGTAGCAAAAAGTGTTCCCCCTTTCCTCCAAAAGTATTGGATAATCCAGGTGTGCAAGCTTTCACGGCCGGCATTGTTCCAAGTCTTCATGGTTTCCGGGCTTGTAGGCCGTGGTCCGGTGGTATTTCTACCTGACGTTTCGTCTACAACTGCGGTAGACATTCTCAAAGGCGATGTGGCAGCGGTCGAAGTGTCCTCCTTGGTGGCTCACAGGTCAGTGTGTCACAGGTCAGTGTGACTGACCTGTGAGCCGCCAAGGAGGACACTTCGACCGCTGCCACATCGCCTTTGAGAATGTCTACCGCAGTTGTAGACGAAACATCAGGTAGAAATACTACCGGACCACGGCCTACAAGCCCGGAAACCATGAAAACTTGGAAGTATTGGATAAGTCTAAAATTTTGAAAAAAAATCTGACATTAGAGGCTGGTATAAAGATTGCAAAAAAATTAAAAACGTTAGTGAATGCAGAATAAAAATATTCGTGTCTAACCGATATGTCTTTTTCCGAAAATCCTATATAAAATATCTAGAACGAAGAACCAGGAAAAACTCTATTTTTCAGACTGAAAACTGAAACACTGAAACTGTGCCATTAAGTATGTGCAACACATTGACCATCACACTGCGCATGCTTGTAGATCGTTATGGCGGGAACATGGCGGTACCGCGGTTAATAATTAATATCTTCCACACCACACAATCATGTCGTTATAAAATCGTAGCCATTTCACGTAAGTTGTTTTTTCAAGGCCATACCACACGTCGTACTTCTATTGTTTCTGTTTTGTTTTACAGCAGTAAATAAAGCACTTCACAACACTCACATTAATTACTAAATGTTCAAACCTGTTACACATAAAATTGAAGTATTGCCGTTTATAATTTGAACTGACACAACATTTTATAATCATACTGTAGTCAAGTAGTGCCGTATCTAGGAATCCTGGCGCCTCTGGCGAAGGAAATACTTGACGTCCCTGGCGAAAAGAGAATTTGGCGCCCCTAGTGAAAGACAAACGACTAGGCCCTGCAGTCAGGCTCCATTCTGATTGGTCGAATACCCTATCTTGATGTCGTTTGACACTGCACGCACACACACCTAAACGAACGTAATAACTAACTAGTTGAACTCTGTATACTAATATGGATAGTTGATAGCGATTAAAAAATGGGTTTTGTTGTGGAGAATGTTCAAATACATATTCTTCAAGACATGCATTAATGTTCACAAAATTAGAATGAAAACTTCAGGTAAGGCTTGTAATCTAATTCTATCTATAAAAGTCGATCAATTTTTTGACATTTCAAAATAAAACCTAATTTAATATTATTTGAGATATTATAGGATGTCCAAAATTTATACAGTAACAGTGTTCTTGAGAACTTGGAATGGAAAAATAAATTTTAATTAAGTTTTATTTTGAAATGTCAGAAAATTGATCGACTTTTATAGAAAGAATTAGATAACAAGCCTTACCTAAAATTTTCATTCTAATTTTGTGAACATTAATGCATTGTCTTGAAGAATATGTGTTTGAACATTCTCCACATACAAAACCCATTTTTTAATCGCTATCAACTATCCATATTAGTATACAGAGTTCACTAGTTAGTTGTTACGTTCGTGAGATGTGTGTCACTGTGTGCGTGTATCAAACGACATTAAGATGGGATTTCGATCAATCAGAATGAACCCTGACTGTAGTGAAAGGACATGGCGCCTTCTCGTATCATAAAATTCACACAAAGCAAAACTAGGACCCGAACTATTAAAAAAAAGACAAAACGTAATTTTTACAAAATGCCTTGAAGTGTTTATAGTTCAGTTCGGAAATTGTAGGCAGATACTAATACTTATAGTTTCGCAATGCAATATAAGCGGATACACTTTTGAAGTATCTTCGGCAGCTCTGATGGCTGTAAGTATGAAAATGTTAAAGCCAGTTCAGTTTATAGACAGCAACAGTAATAAAATACTAATTTTCAATCAAATACTTGTATATACACAGAGTGCGGTTATGCATAAAGTGACCAAATCCTGAATATCAAAAAGCGGGACAAGATCTATAAAAACCCGGCGCAGGCAACCGTTGTGTTCCACGCCCAAAAAAGCCTTAAACGCGCTAGATACCCCCAAAAACTCGCTAGAAACCTCCAAAAACTCGCTAGAAGCCCCCAAAAGCTCGCTAGATACCCTCAAAAACTCGCTAGAAACCCCAAAAACTCGCTAGAAATCCCCAAAAACTCGCTAGAAATCCCCAAAAACTCACTAGAAACCCCTAAAAACTCGCTAGAAACCTCCAAAAACTCGCTAGAAGCCCCCAAAAGCTCGCTAGATACCCTCAAAAACTCGCTAGAAACCCCAAAAACTCGCTAGAAATCCCCAAAAACTCGCTAGAAATCCCCAAAAACTCACTAGAAACCCCTAAAAACTCGCTAGAAACCCCCAAAAACTTGCCAGAAACTCCCAAAAACTCGCTAGAAACCCCCAAAAACTCGCTAGAAATCCCCAAAAACTCGCTAGATACCCCCAAAAACTCGCTAGAAAGCCCCAAAAACTCGCTAATATTTTTATTTTAAATATTATTTATTTTTTAAGGTAGGTATCAATTATATAATTATTGATAAATAAAATACTTTGAGTGGGTAAAAATATCTACCTAATGACAAAAAATAAACATTCTTAATGCACGTGATTTAATGAAAACGGGACAAAAGCGGGACGCTTGTTGAATCGGGACTCGTGGCTCAAAATCGGGACTGTCCCGCCTAAATCGGGACGGATGGTCACTTTAGTTATGCATGCAAACAAATTCGGCTATTGTCCAATAATTATAAAATAGGACAGGGATGGCGAACCTATGACAAGCACGTGCCATAGGTGGCAATAACAAGAACTATTTCTAGTTCTATACTTATACGTTTCCTGTTAAGTGACCCATTACAGGCCGGTAAAGCAGCTATTTTATAGTGGGTATGGCAAAAAAAATATTGCAAATTGAATTTTCAATTAAAGTTTGATTTTAGAAAACAATGTATGAAAGACACTTTTAATAAGTGAATAGAAAAAAAACGAAATAAAAATTAAGTGGTATACATGATGCTACAACTAATGCATTTGAAAATTGTGTTGATTTAAATTTAATGGCCAATCACGCACCCTGTATATATAAAGTACAATACAACGATAAAATTTAATTAAAAAAGCCATTCCGTCTACATTTAATTTCATTAATGCAAAAGAACTCACGTAAGGTAAATGTTATAGTTCAAGTCAGAATTATTCTCGTTTGTAATTAATAAATATAATGCATATTTATTACAGAAAAATTTTAAATTGAACTTTTAAAACAGAAAAAAATTCTTAAAATGAAAATACCTATTACATGTTCTAAAACGTAAGAACCTAAAAAATATAAAACTATATCCAAAAAGAAGTGGCATATAGCTATGAACATGGATGTTTGACAGTGCGTTCCCTATAATCCTGCTAATGCTTACTATATTGGCACAAAAATGAGAGAAAGAGATAGCTACTGTAGACGACTACCATTATCTCTTTCCAGAATTTTGATTGGTTCTTCGTCTCCATATTTATATTGTATCAAACCCCAAGATGTTACGCCACTGCCTCCAATAGAAACCACGAGAAAGAAAGGTCACAGTAGTAAAGTGTGGAATATGGTATCGAAGATTCTAGACAACGCTAGAAAATACGAGGACGCACTGAGCGTACACCGCACACAGGTATATAAACGGCGAGTGTGTCGTGTTGGGGCAATCAGTGAATGGTGAGTCTGCCATCAAGCGAAGCAGTGATATAAATATTGATCAGTCAACGGGAATCAGTCAGTGTAGATTGCACTGTGACAGTGTTGAACAGCGAAATAAATCTGATATAAATATATAGTGACATAAATAATTACAAATAAATAATCCTTGTATATATAGTGATTTGTTAAGTGTTATTTAAGTGGCTCGTTTAGTTCAATAATTACCGTTAAAGTTTTTTTTATTGTTAGAATTGACTTTTCGTTGTTGCATTTATTGTTATTGTCTTTTTAATTATTGTAAATAAATATTTATTCCGCCAACTCAGAAAACAGTTTTGTAACAATATTTTATAATTTTTATTTTATCATATTATTTGATAATTAAATATTCATATATTTATAGCAACCATAATATATGTTACGGCGAAGAACTAATCACAATTCTAGAAAGAGAGAATGATAGTCGTCTACAATAGCTACCCCTTTCTCTAATTTCTGTGTCAATATTATAGGGGAGCGCTCTGTCCAATGGCTATGAACTATTAGAGTGAAACACTAAACAAAACACTAATTTGTTGCTAGTGAAACCGACAATAAAAATTGAATCAGAAAGATCCAAATCCGCGCTGTTGGTTTTCGACCATATTATGGTGGATAAATTTATTGGATAATAGTATGTGAGCCCACGACACTTAAAGCGTCATAAAACTGAGGCTCATTTGACGTGTCAAGGACCAATTCGATCTCGACCGAACCCGAAATGTCCTAGTCAGTTTTATGATAGATTGTGGATTATAGACGCTCAACAGCTGAGGTCATCAGCGTCTATCAGCTTCTGATAAATTGGTAGAATTTCTCAAGTATCCCGCTTCTGAAACATCGGTAAAGTTTATCTAGTATCCCACTTCTGATAGATAGATTGTTGATTTTAGACGCTCAACAGCTGAGGTCATCAGCGTCTATGTCAGTTTTATGACGGAGACTTTGAGTGTCATGGGTTCTTGATAATCATAATCCGTAATCATGGGTTATTCGGTAAATCTTTCGAGTAAGTTAAATTTGTTATATTAACCATGTTCGAAATATTCAACTAAAAGGGTTCGAGTTAATTTGTTTTGAAAGCAAATATTTTTAGGACAGGGGTGCCCAACCTTTTTATGCTTGAGATCACCTTAATAGAATCTATAACTTGCCTGAAGATCGACTGTTTAACTGTTGGTGAAACCCAATTAGTACATTTTTAATACTGCCAAAAAAGAACTAACCTTTTACAATAAATTGTTGAAATTTGGTAGGTCTATCAAATTTATGAACATTTAGTTCACTTAAATGATGTTTACTCTAAGGACAGATGTATAAAAAACCTGCCTTAATTACCGTCTGGATAAAAAAAACTTTTTCGAAAACAAATAAAGATCGACATAAAATGTTGGTTGGGCACTCCTGATGTTCAGTTTGGTTGAAATCTTTTATAAGATTAATTGACTTCAACACACCCAGTCATAGATAAGCATTTCGGATGTTCAATTTGCTATTTTCACAATTCTTTCTTTAAGAATTTTACTTATAATAATCGGCAAATAAAAAAACAAATATGGCGTAGCTTATTTAACTAGAATTAATATAAAAACACGCAGGTAAAAATTCAAAATACATCAAAATATTCAAGCAAAAAAAAAACAACAACATTAAAATAAATGTTACACATTCATTATAATATACTATAGTCAATAGTAATTAGTAGTTGATTTAGAACAGGATAATGGGTATGATAAAAAGGAGTTTATATGAATCATTAATTAGCATTGGTACATTTACGTGAAATGTAAAAATGTGGGCAGTATTATTAATATAATTAAAGAATAAATTATAAATTAGCCTATAATCTACAAATTAAATCAATTAGAACGTTTATAACTTACCGGCGATACTTGAAGTAGAGGCTCCGAGCCAAGCATGTGATGATTCGAGGAGCTTGGCCTGCAACAAAAAAAATATTATTAATATTAATAATTAAATGAATGCATAATGACTGCAAACAGTATATGAAACACCTGAGTAAGAACAATGACGTAACACAATGCTGTAATCAGGAAAAATTCATTAATTCAAACCTATGTCACCGTAGGGATCTTAACCCTAAACTTTCCACTATCGCGGCGGACTGAGTTGAATATTAATTTTTCATTAAGTATGAAGTTAGTACGGCTGGGTAAAGGGCTTGAGAATGACCGAGCGTTTAGCAATGCTGTTCTTTACATCGCGTTGCTATATGGTTCCTCTATTACAAGTCCCCAGTTCCCGAGTTCTAGCCCGAGAGCTGGTAAAAGTGTCAATTGGATTTTCAATTTATTAGATATTAAAAAAAAAATAATGATTAGAAAATATGAATTGGTCTAGGCCCAAATAACCTTAGCTGTTGGTGGTCTTTAAAAACACACACGGCTGGGTAAATATACATAGAGCAATTTTATATTGGTTATGCAGCCATTAAATAATAGATTCTGCAGTATCAGAAAAAATAATTTTATCAACCATTGTCACAGTCGGGATTCAAACCCAAACTTTTCCACTATCGCGGCGGTAGTGGAAAAGTTAATTTTTAATAAGAACCATTAGCTTGGGAATTGGGATTGTTTTGCTCCTCTCCCCAAAAATTTCGCATCTACTTTTCGGACCAGTTTAGGCACCGTTAAGTTGACGAACGTTTTGAGCGACATAATTTCTTGAACACTTGTTAATAGTTTAATGTTATATATCAGTTTAAATATCCAGATAATTTTTTAATCTATTATGCATGCGTAGCACATAGAAGCTCCCGTATGTGTTGGTGCGCAGACGACAATCTACAATAATTGCATCATCATAATTAAAAGTAATTAACACAAATTGAATGATGATAGCACGAATTATGCACTTGATGCATTCGCTTTTTAATTATGCGGAAACAAATTTCACCGCTAATAATAAACATTTAAATTTACATGTGTAATGTACAGGTTGTAGCAAAAAACATTTTTTTGTGTTAATAAAATAAATAAAGCCTGTTTAAGGCCGGGCGCATACACACAATAATTGTTTCCACGACTAGCTGAGTTTTATGAAGTATTAGAAATACCTTGTATTATGTCCGTCTTGTGACTTGAGACTTCTTGTGATTTATCACTACGCGTTTCAGCAACGAGTTGCCATCGCGTAGTGATAAATCACAAGAAGTTACAAGACGGACATAATACAAGGTATTTCTAATACTTCATAATATTCATATAGTGACTTGGAGACCCAACACTAAAAATATATCACTAGTTGAGTTGTTTGTCGCGATTTCAACTCGACTAAACTGTTTAGTTGTTAGAGGTGCGCATACAATCAATCAGTTGTGCCATAATTTCACTATTTAGTCGGGCACTCGGGCGTATGCTAGCGTCAATATACACAGCTGTAGACATAAGCTGCCGACGGGCAACGATAGTTGTTCAGCAGAAAAGTAGATCGATGCGGTTTTATGATTTTTTTTTGTTGTACTAAGTACAACTATTGTGTCGATAGTATGGAGCAGCCTCATCTGCTCCCACAGCCTTTTGACAAACAACTAAACAGTTGTGCGATTAAGAAATGATTGTATGCACCGGCCCTTAAGGTACCTAGTTCACTCGGTACAATCAACGCTAAAGATACCCATCGCTCTCTTTGATCAGCTGTGAATTTGCAATTATGCGTCGAATGAAATTAGTCCGGAGTCGATATCATTATTTGTTCTCGAGATATGCGAGCGGAAAAAAGTTCACCAACGTACAAACTAACGAACGTACATACACAAGTGTATACACACACACGCACGCATGTACGCACGCAGACATCTCTCTAAAACAGTAGATTATAACTCTAGTGACCTCAAAACGTGCAGATATGTCCAAATTTTTCATTCGCAAAATCGGACCCATTACAATAACTTAATAAATTCGCAAAAAAACAGTGCGTAGGAGCTTGGAGACTATACAGGCATACAATTAATTACGTCATTGACTTAAATTACCATATAAAAATATGTATATATTATATCACTGTTAGAAAGAATTTAATGACAACCACGCGTCATTTTTACATATTATTACATATTAAAATATTTGTCATCATTGTATTCGTCGGCGCTATTACAATTTTACTTAACAGAAGGACAGTGTAGTCCAGTGATTAGTGTCGCGGCCTCTGGATCAGACTGTCGTGGGTTCGAATCCCGCCTTCGCTCATGGATGTTTTGTGATGTCATTTAATTTTAAGTTAATTGTTATTTAATGTAATCAAGACGGTAATAATCCCCTTGCAGAACGATATAAACACCTAGGCGAGCAAGTTTCCCTCTAAGACAGAGGGTTAATACCGACATCTTGTTCTGCAAATTGAAATATCTATATGCTAAAAACAGTCGTCGTAACAACATATGAAAATTTGAACCTTGAACTAATAATATAAATTTCGTCGGGTACATGAAACGTTTAGGGTGATCTGCCACCCCTTTAATACTGACCAATCGATCTGCAAATATTATAATGGCATTATTAGGTCACCGACAAGCTATACAATTTACAAACAATTTCAGCCTTGAAGCAATAATAATTGTGACCATTTCTTTTTTGCTACATGTTGGGGGCGGTCTGCATCCCTTCCATACCGCTATCCAGCAAAATCCCTTACTCAGGGCACTTTATATGCCTCCCTCAACATCTTCGCAAAAATAAGGCCTTGACTAAATAACACCAAAATATTGTCACTAACTCTCGGTCTATAACATTTTCATCTGAATTAACATTGAAAAAGACGCTAATGACCTAAGTTGTCGACGCGTCTATAATTTACAATAAATAAATTAAACATTGAAAAAATTTGCTTGGCCCGGCCATTGCGTCAAAAAGTGTACGAAACTTCTAAATACCGCGATCATAATCATGTCGACGACGCTTGCGCGTGAAAATGATGACGTTTTATCGACATAAATGATAATAGTGTCGATTTGATGCCACATCATTGTTACCCACGCGTTTGCGGATAGATATATGCCATTATCTGACCATAACGAATTTTATTTAAATGTCTTGTTATTTTTTAGTAAAAGTGGGTTGTTATAAAATGAACTCCATTTACGACAGGATATCCGTTAGAGTAAATGTTTGGATTATTATATCATTCACATAGGTACAATAAAATCTATATCTATTCGTGTACATCAAAACTAAGTATACAAAAGCAGCTCGTGAAAGAAACAATTTTAACACTTGCATAAATTAAAACTGTTTATTGTTTTTAGATAATTAGTTTTGAATGAAATTGTATTTAACCTATTTACTACCACACCTTCTTAAATTACATATTAAAAACTGATTTAAAACACAGTTTTGAAGAAGAACATACCTATATATAGTTTATACACAGACAACCACCAAACCGTGTAACATATACGTGACATGTGCATAGTTCTTGACTTTTCTTGACAATTGCACAAAATGCATTTTTCATAAGCTGAACGATTCCATACTCGTCTATTATGCACATACATTGTTCCCTATATTCCACACGTATTGTAAAATGGATGACTTATTACTGTGTCAAACCTATTTATTATCAAACAGGTAAAATGTTGGACAGGGACGTACCGTCAAAATTGTGCTTCAAACACCACAAACTGAATGAAGATAAATAATACAAGTACATTATTGATGTGCAAACATCTTTATATACGTTCCCTCCCCAAAACAGGCTGGGGCGAATCTCTAAGATCTTACATGAAACGCGAAACGCATCTGCCGTCTGTGATAATTAGTATGAACTATAAAATGATCAATGACTTGTAATAAAATAAAATCTAATTTGTTGTCTTGTTACAAATGCAATGTGTTTTTATTTACACACATAAGATATTTACACTATGATGAGTACTAACTGAACTCACTTTAAAATTGAGACGACCTAATTTATATGATAGATAGAATGTAGATCATAGACGCTCGACAGCTAAGATTAATGGTTCTTGATTAATGGTTCTTGATTGATTCAAAGAGTGAGGATTTTTGTGTTTCCTCTTTTACTGGATCTAGACAGCAAATAGTCTGGATCTTCTTATGAGCTTCAGAAGATTGGCCACTAGATTATCCTGTGGAATAATTCCGTCCTCATCTATGTAACCAAAGATGGTTGTCCTTCTGTAGGCTAGTGCTTCACATTCGAGCACGATATTGGTGGCTGTTTAATCCTCCATTTCGCAAAATCTACAGTGTTGATTTATGTCGTATCCTCATCAGTCATCACATGTAGGTGTTTTCTCAGAGAAGTGTGACCGGTCAGAAGCCCAACCAAACCTTCCTGAGTGTCGGCCTACTGAGTCTGATTATGTCCCCGCAGTGAGCCTAGGGGAAAGACCTACAATCATTTTCTTCCCATGTTTGTTACCTGAAACCAGGTTCCATTCAGAGAGATGTTTGCAGGTCCATCTCCTCGCTCGACAGCTAAGGTCATCAGCGTCTAGTGTTGCCGTCTAGACAAGACAAGACTTTCAAAGTCTTGTCTTGTCTTGAAATATCACTTAAGTCTTGTCTTGAAATATCAAGACTTCACTAAGTGTAAGTCTAGATTAACAAACTCTTGTCTTGTCTAATATCAAGACTCTAGATTATTTTCAAGAGTCTAGATTAGTAGTAGTAGGTAAAGTAAACCTTTACATACTACTACTTAGTTTATTTAGACTCTTGAAAATTGTCTAGAGTTTTGGCAAGAGTTTTGATCTAGATAAAGCAAGTCTTGTCTTGAAAATTTCTAGACAAGACTTTTGTAAGTCTTGTCTAGAAAATCTAGACAAGACAAGACAAGAGTCTAGAAAGTCTAGATCTAGACGGCAAGACTATCAGCGTCTATGCGATTTATATTGCATTTCTATCGTCTATTACAAACCCTTAATTTCCAGGTTCCAATCCAAAAAATTGTTAAAGTAGTTAACAGTTATGTTACCAAGTTATGATGAACAATAATAATAAACTAAAAATATGAAATTGCACTATAGTCAACAGGACAATATTCTGGCTATAGGAATGCACAAAGTATCTGATTGGTTGTTCTGCTGTGTTGGGTTTGAAGCGACCAATCAGATGTTGATCACGCAGATTTATTGCTATATCAGTTCATGGGATACTTCAGGATTCCGTTAGATTCAAAACCTGACCGGCGAACCATGATAGTGTGAAAGGACCTTATCTGATTGGTTGTTCTGCTGTTTTGAGTTTCAAGCGACCAATCAGATGTTGATCACGCAGTTTTATTTCTATATCGGTTCATGGGGTAGAGTATAGTATATGCCCAGATAATCTTGACAGTAGGTGGGACTTTTAACATATTGAGCCGAAACAAATGTAAAAATATTGTGACGGCAGATTGGGTCAATAAAATACTTGCAGATTTCACGTAAACTAAAAATAATTCTTTTAAGTGCGGTCCTGATATCACGTTGTCAAAAGACGTTTACATTAATAAGAAGTTTTTATTTGTGTTTCTATCATACAAGCAAGTATACAAAATAAAAAATGCATGATAATTAGATATACCCAGTGCATTTTACATATGTCAACGATATTAATTATGTATCAAATAATTAACCAACCATAGTGAACAATCTCTTTTTTTTAAATACATAATGATGACAAATATATATCCACCTAAAAACTTTTCTGGTCGTAGTTATTATAAAATTGTGTTTTAAAGACCACCAACAGCCAAGGTTATTTGGGCCTAGCACCAATTCATATTTTCAATTCATTTTTTTTTTTAATAATAAATTGCAAATCCAATTGACAGCTCTCGGGCTAGAACCCGGGAAATGGGGACTTGTAATAGAGGAACCACAGCAACGCAATGTAAACAACAGCATTGCTACGCTCTCGACTATTCTCAAGCCCTCTCATATTATATTATATGATGTTCAATCCAAACTATAAACTCGGTTCTGATATAATATATAGTTTATGTCTAAGATAATTTTTATATAATAATGCAGCAATAACAGATTAGCAATGTATTTATAAATTATTGAGTAAAAGAAGTACCTATGCGTGCCTCTAATGACTTATGAGAAAGTGCATCTTATACGATCGTAATACATACAACGGACGACGTCCCCCTCACTGCTTTTATATTATAATTTTATTAAATGCTATTGCTATATATATATATTAAATGATAAATTGACCAAAGCATAATTTCTGTTGTTATGTACAAGCTATTTTAAAATTACAGTGAATACACGAGAAAATCTAGGTAGATATTGGGATGTGTTAGATGGGAGGGGCTTTAAAAACATGGCGTTAAGGAAAAATTTCAAATACGGGGTATAGTTTTGCGTGTAATGTAGTGATTTTCAAAATGATAAGAAATGATAAATACAAGTGCAATTTGTGATTGGGCCGGTACGAATCCTAAACAAAAAAATTTCGTTGAAGGAGAATGGATTCTCAAAGTCAGACGTATTATAAAATGTGGGGAAAATAAAGAGTAAAATGAGCTCTCAAAAGTAGTGATCTTTAGGTCATATTGTTTAAAAACATAAAAATTAAAAAAACATCCCCACGAAATTAATCATCTTTTAGTGTATGCAATGATACAATCTTTGGTGTTAAGTTTGTCAGTCATTAATATAAAATATTTTTTTAATTCATAATAGTTATTTTCGATACGTGTGCGTAAAGTGAGGTATTCTAGTAGGCTTAAATTAAGACACGAGCTAAGGGACTGACGCATACACAACGAGATCTCGTTGTGTATGCGTCAGTCCCTTTAGCGAGTGCCTCAATTTAAGCCTACTAGATATCTCACTTTAAGCGGACGGTATCGAACATAATTTTTTATAACGACTGCTTCTAAAGTTTAATAGAAAGAAAAAAAATTATGAAAACGGAAAATTCGCTCTTCTAGTCCTTAGAACTTTACAATTACAGACTAAGTTACGATTTAGTTTATTTTTATTAAAGTTATTAACTTCTGTATAAATCATTAAAAACATGACTCTCTCATGATGTAGACTTTGTACGCGCGATACTATATATAGGATTGATAGCCAGTAAGTGCTTGTATTGTACAAAGTGCGGAAATTTCGAATTTATAAGATGTAGAGATTGTACTTTCACGCACGCTATGGTTGTAAAGTAAGTTTTACACGGCAATAACTGATAGTGTTTTGCATGGTTAACAATTTTAAAATATTAAACTTCACCACAAATTTAATCAAAAACTGTATGTCAAGCCAAAGTATACTTGATTTGAGGCTATAGTTTCTAAGTAAAATCCTAAAAACAAATACGAAACAAGCCGTGAGGTGAGTCGTTTATTAGGACTAAAGTGCGACCCTTGAGGTCCACACGACGAACTTCCCAGTTTGATAAATATTTAATAATAATAATTAAATTACATATTATAACACAGAAAAGTAATCATTTTAATCATTAAAACATAATTATTATTTATTTTTAACAATAATTTAAAAAAAACGGCTGAACCGATTTTTATAAAATTTATGTTGGATCAAAATGACGTTAACACGCCTCGATTGACACCCTTACGAAGACGATATAATTTTTTATTCGCGAGATATTGTGTAAAATCTACTTTTTTGGAGTCTATTTGGTTAAGAAAAAAGAACGGCTGAACCGATTTTGAAAAAATTTCTTTCAGATCATATTTACGTTAATACGCGTCGATTGGCACCCTAACGTAGTCGATATCATTTTTCATTCTCGAGATTTCGTCTTAGAAAGAAATGGACACATACGTACGTACGTACATACGTACACACACACACACACAGAGACAGAGAGACATCTTTCTAAAAATAGTGTAAAAATAGTGTAGTGACCTTGAAACAAAAATTTGTTATACATTTTGATTTCGATGGGAAGTTAAAGAATACATTGAAAATCCTTGTCGTTTCTCTTTGTATCGAGATTTTCGCAAAATACGTTTACCGTACCAACATCTCTATACGGCCGTTATTTTTTTCAACGATGAGTTGCGTCAGTCGCGTGTTTTTTATTAACGAGCCAGTGGTCCGGCATACGTTGTTATACAATGTATAATATTATGTGCGTATGTGGGTACGCAGTGACTTCCCTTACTCAATACCCCAGTGACTAAGGTCTGGATCTGGACTCGCCCTTAGCCCGAGGGATATCGTCTACGCATGTATACAAATACATGCAGTTTTTAGTATCGCATCAATGAATTTCACATATTTATTTCAAACCTATTATTACCAGATCGTACAATTGTCTTTTTTTCTTTTTTTATTATAATTGGTAGAGGGTCTTGTGAAAGAAAAAAGTGAAAAAAATTGTTAAAAACATTAACAAGTTAAATACAACAATGAGTTAAGTTAATGTGGTTATAATATAATAATTATTAAATAGACAGTAGCCATTCCACAAGCAAATACTTTTCTTAACGTAATCAGTCGGCAACCTGCCATCGTGATATGTTAAACGTCAAACAATTAAAATATACAAGGAAATAATCAGAAGCCACTGTCAGGACTTGAACCTGAAATTCCCAGTTTCCGGCTATTTGAGTTACCACTTACTCACACAGTGCCCCGAGAGTGGGATCTGTTCCTTTCCCACTCTCGGGGCACTGTGTGAGTAAATGGTAACTCAACCAGCCGGAAACTGGGAATGTATTTAGAAAGAAAAAAAAGGCCAAAAAAAGGCTTGGTGTGTGGATAAAACTACAACGCTAAGTTCCCATTGAGTTCCCTTAGAGATTATAGAGATCAGTCTACCGTAGATAAACATTTTACAACAATTTTACAGTAGTTTTTTTGTTATTAAAAAAAACCGCTAATTGAAATTTCCTGCAAACCTAATCAGGTGTTCATTTTTAATTACGTGTCGAATGAATTATTGGCGCGGAGTCGATATCATAATTTATTTTGTTCTTGAGATACGCCAGCCGAAAAAAAGTTCGCTAACATACGAACAAACGATCATACCTACGTACGTACACACAGAGAGAGACAGTAGATTCGGACTCAAGGGACCTCAAAACGTGCAGATATGTCCAAATTTTTCATTCGCAAAATCGGACCCTTTAAAAATCGGTACCTATAAGCGATTTTGTATAATGTATAGGAGAGATTACAATAATTAAGCTATTTGAAGTCACAGTATAAAAAATTATTCAATTATCTTTTTCGAATCGAGCTTTAGAATAAAATATAGAAGTATTACAAAACATGTTTTGGTGGTGTTTTGAATGCATGTGAATCAACCAAAAAAACAAAATGCAATTTTATATTGTGTTGCAGTTAACACTTCAAACACGAAATTTCATTACAAATATTCAGAAATTCTGAAAATTACAAAGATACGGGTTAGGCCAAAACATTATTATTTTAAAGATTTTTTCGTTGGAGAGCAGCCAACGAAAAAATCTTTCAATTGCATACAGCCGTATAAAAAAAACTATTATTATTATTATTTTAGCTATAGTTAAACCATCCAATCTAATGCCGGGTTTCTGACATGATTTTTAGCTTTAAATGTAGTTTTAATAATGTCATTTGTTTTTAACCCCCGACAAAAAAGGGGTGTTATATATGTAACTATACATTTTATTTTGTAATTTTTACACACTTTATAGGAATATTACACAAATTATGTAATTTTAATTTACTTTATGTAAAAATCACAAATTTGTTTAACTTTACAGTAAAAGTCCAAGTTTTTATGAAGTTTTCTATGTGTAAAAATAAATAATAATGTAAAATCAATTAGAAAATCGAGCGAATTCTACCTTAACTTTCAAAGTATTTTTACATCCATTTTTTACAGTGATAATAACACTTCCGTTGCATTCCCGGCATTTAGTCATCAGATCGGCGAGCTAGTGCTATATTACTTAAGAAGTTTTACTTAAAAAAATTCAAATTTCTTATCTCGACACAGCGTCGTAGTTAGGATAATCGGCACCCAGGGCAAGATTCTGATTCCGCGCTCTTTGCTTGAAAATAATCATATTCGCATTGCTGATTGCGCCCTATTCGGGGTTAGCGCCCTCTTCGGGGTTAGCGCCCTCTCCGGGGTTAGCGTTCCTGGCGCGGGTCCCGGTTGCCAGGCCCTAGCTATACGACGCTGTCTCGATAATTTAATCTCGACCTCATCTCGAAAATACGAGACGAAAAAATCACGTGTTCAAATTTCTAGTCACGGCGGTAACACTATAAATTCGAAAGTTTCGATGTGCCATCCGATACACCAAACCGTGTATCGGATAGTTTAACAATATACGCAACATCATCGGTGACACCGGAGAGTCAAATGTCCGCGTGTCACAGTAGCTCGCCGACATGTGTCAGCGTCGGGACGCTGCCGCCCCTCTCACCCCACCTCCCTACACATACACAAAACTAGCGACACTTCTGTTTGTTGTTTTATACATACGGCGACATAATATTATATACATAGAGAGATGTAACATGTATCACGTTTTGTCAGGACTGTAATTGAGATAGAAATGTCTTTTTATTTATTGTAAATTATAGACGCGTCGACAACATAGGTCATTAGCGTCTTGATAACATTAAATAACAAGATATTAGTAATTTGATGGGAAAGATGGACAATTATTATTCGTATGTAAAACTTTTTTATTTATCGCCAACGTTTCGTCAACATTGCTGACTTCCTCAGGGCTCAAAATTGGACGTTTTACATATTAGTCAATGTCAAATATGTAAAACGTCCAATTTTGAGCCCTGAGGAAGTCAGCAATGTTGACGAAACGTTGGCGATAAATAAAAAAGTGTTACATACGAATAATTGTCCATCTTTCCCATCAAATTACTAATATTAAATTACAATGGACTCAAACATTAATATTAAAAAACTCGGGTCGCAGTGCCAAAACCCTGCCGACAATATAGTGTATTTGCTAATACTGGCATTGTGGCTTTATTATGTAAACTTAAGTTTGTTTTTGAACAAAATAAAAAATTTAACCCCTTAATACATCCCTTAAAATAATATTTTTTTTCTTAATTTCAATATTTTTATCAATGCAACCTCGGTACCAAATTAAATACACCCTTCAGTAAGTAAAGCACTATCCGCAAACTAGTGTTTTCATAAAATTTGTAAGTCCGGTCCTGTCGGGCCGATTTTATTAAAATTTTGGCATCACATTTTAATCGTTACTAAAAGGTTAAATTTCAATTTTGAAACGATTTTGAGAATTTTTTCGGCATTTTTGGGCCCAAAAACATTTTTCAACCCCTAAAAACTACCCTTAAAATGGTCCGATTGAGCCCATTTTAAATAGGCTTCGTGCGGTCATGGATTTCAACGTGCCTACCAAATTTCGTCAAAATCAATTAACTCTTTCGAAAGTTATTGCCCGCACACATATATATATATATATACATATATAAATAGACATTTCCAAAAATGGTGCCAAAATGTTCAGGAGGCTATGAAACGTCGAGAAATTTTGGTCCGACCCCTAGGTCCCGCCATCCGACCGACGCCAATAGTGTATGTGCCATATGGCAAATACACTAATAACAACACATTTAAAACTAAATGACATCACAAAACATCCATGAGCGGAGACGGGATTCGAACCCACGACAGTCTGATCCAGAGACCGCGACGCTAACCACTGGACCACACTGTCGATAGAAATGTCAAACTGAACTGTAGCATATACTTGACTACTGATTCCATCTTCGTCCAGGAGTTTTATAGAAAACACGGATTTATTTGCAATGTTACAGTTTGTTCCTTCCCCCCCCCATCCTTCCCTACATGCAAATGAAGCTGACGAGGATATTACTTAGGGTTATTTTAGTTACAGCTACAGTCGACTCTTGTTAATTCAAACCTGCGATAATTCGAACCTCTCTATAATTCAAAGTTATCACGAGTTCCCTACAAAATCTCTTTATATTTGGAACGAAATCAATACATTTTTATGCACTTGGTAATTCGTACGAAAAAATCATTGCTATATAACAAAACGACGCGTTAATTCGAACTCATCGACGTCCAACACTCGACAATTCAAAGTTGCAGAGAGAAAGAGGCGGAAAGATTGTAAGTACATACATACATACATTTTGCGACAAGTTCAAACTTGTATCAACGTTTGTTTGTTGAAGCAAGATCCTCGAACCATTTGATATTTCAAACACTCGATTATTCGTAATATTTTAAGAGTCCCTCGAGTTTCGAATTAACGAGAATCAACTGTATTATCAGTTCTCGAAATCTTCACACAATTTCTTCAAAATTTATAAATATACTAGCCACCAGGTCCAACTTCGCCCGGGTGCTACGAATTTATTATTTATTAATGCATTAATCATACGCTTCGCTCGTTCGCTCCAGTAACTATAACCTATGTCACAAAACAAAGTATCACCTGACACCTACTGAACAATGAAAAAAAAATTGAAATCAGTAATTTCTGAGATTTTTCCCAATTTTCATCCGGCCGAAGGCGGACCGGTCAGTTATTTTAGCCTTTGTCCTAGAGCAAAGTATCACTTATCGAACAGTGAAATTTTTGTTGAAATCGGCCTTCTGAAATTTTCACCCGGGCGATCCGGACCGGTCAGTGTCAATGGTTTTATTTCGAGCATTTTCCTCGAGATCAGTTACTTGATAGATAAGCCTTCTGCTTGACTTGTTGTCACAGTGTTTAAATCGTGTAAAAAACGACATCTATGGTTCGTCTTTACACTATCCTCCTTCTAGCTAGTTCTCCATTACGGTTTCCTGTGCGACGCGTTAAACAGTGTTTTTACTTGTCGGATACTAATTTCAGAATGGGAAAAAGAAAAGCGGAAGAAAAAGTAAAGAAATTGAAAAAGAAGTTGAAGAAATACAAAAAAGGAGAAAATTGGTAAATTTTTATTTATTATACGATTTACTTCAGTAAAAAAGTTCAACATAACCTCTGAGTGACGTATATCCTATTGTAGGATTCTATAATATTATAATGTTATGCATAATGCATATTGGTAAACCAAAGTTAGGTTATAAATATAGAGATGTCAGATTAAAATTAGAATTGTATTGGGAATCTTGAGATATAAATATTAAAGTACGATACACCTATGAGGTCTAAATAGAGAGGAGGAACCAAGTACTGTCAAACAGTACGTTGCGCCAAGACACCAAGGAATCAATCTATCTAATCGTGAAAACCGGAACAAAATCCGTTTAGTAGTTACAGAAAAATCGGTCCTTCCGACATTAGCCCCGATTTTCACCCGGCCAGTTTCAATTATACATTTAAACCTTCCTCGTGATTCAATCTATCTAATTGTAAAAACCGGTGATGATGATAAAAGTGGATGTATTTCTTTCGATGACAACGAATACAATTATTTGTGTTTATTAACGGTATTCCCGTCATCTGGCTATACCCGCGATCAAGGCCGGCGTCAGGGAGGTGTAATCGGGGTAAAGGTACCCCGGATCCTGGCCTCCGAAGGGGGCAGGGGACCCGCCGGTCCGAGACTTACCTATTATATGTGAGCATTAAAACATTTTCCCAACAAAAGAGACGTTATTTGATATTTTGCATTAAAATTTTTTGACTATTTTGAAAAAAAAAAAAACAAATTTTGGAGTAAATTTTTTTTTGAGGGGACAGCGGCGTGAGAGCGCTTACCCGGGGCCCGAAAATCCTAGCGCCGGCCCTGCCCGCGATACCCATTTTTTTTAGTCCGGTCCGCGTAAATCGACAAATAACGAACAATGAAACACTGTTCTAAACCACGGCTTATTTACCAGTAACTAACCGGTATCAATATAATAGTTAATTTGTAAATAGTTCGGCGATGGGAAAATCGTGTTTATCCGTGGTTTATTCTTCTATCAATGTTGAACAGATTATTGGTTGCCGATATAATTGATTCATGATGCATGATTGTAATGCATTTCAAAAAAGAGAGTACTTTTTTACATCGGTTTTTCGGTCGTCAGCTCTATTATATTTTGCGGTAGATCAACAAACACATATAAAAGAAGCTGTAAACTGGGACAAACAGAAAAATCTGCCATAGCCGAACACACTTTGACTCTGGACAATCATAAGATCCGCTTTGAAGAAACCCGAGAACGTTGAGTTATTACCCACGAAGATACAGAGAAGCCATAGAAATACAAAAACACACACAGAATTTCAACCGAAAAGATGAAGGCCTCAATCTCAGTAAAACCCGGACACCAGCACTCCGAAATACAAAACCAATGACCAATCGGAATACGACCGAGTAGAGAACTCACCCCTACCACTATACACTACACAATTGACCAATTACGGAGAGACGGTCTACGACCGAACAGAGAACACACTGGTACTGAGCATAAAAGAAGGGAGGACACCAGTCACTGACACACTGACCTGTGAGTCGCCAAGGAGGACACTTCGACCGCTAGAACACTAAAACTTAATACGCTTGATCATTTAAAGTGTATACAAAATTATCGAATCCTCCATGAATTTTAGCTGAACAGCGCAGCTGTCAAAATCCAGTTCAAAGATTAAACATTATTATCAGGTATTATATTAATTAAATTTAATTGTATAGGCCGATTTTAATATATTTATGATTAAACTGTGATTAAAAAATTATATATATTTTAAAATTAGAAAATCTGAAGTTTTCACTTCTGTCGTATGGTCATGAGCACACACCCACTTTTTTAAACCTAAAAATTAAGGTTATTTATCGAAAATTGTTTGCGTGTGTAATTTATTTATTTTATTTCTTTGTGAATTGAACATTATAGATTACAAGCCGCGAAAGTACACATTCGTGTTTGTAAGTTATCGACGAAATTTAATATAAAATAATAAAAATATGTATGCACATTAAATTGCCATAATTATAGTATATTCACGGTTCCAGCCGCATGTAAAATAAACTTTAAAAATAGAAAAACAGTTCAAGCTCTGACCTTACAAAAGTCTACTTTTTTATTATAAGTAGTATCTCGAATACGGCTCAACACTACTTGATGAAATTTATACAGATTATAGATAAATTATTTACACCAACGAGATGTGTCCTGTCATGGTCGCCAATTGTAACGTTTCTCCATCATCACGTCGGAGCCATGAAAATATTGTATTGTCATCGGAACTACGTATGTGTGCAAAGTTTCAAGTCGATCGGTAGATCTACTGTTCACTAACGAGAGATGTCCTGTTACGGTCACCAATTGTAACGTTTCTCCATCATCAGGTCGGAGACATGAAAAGTTTTAAGTCGATTGGATATGTGGAAGCGGGTCAAAATTGGATTACAAGATTTGACTAGGGATGCGCGATACGGATCGATCTTTTAGTGTATCAATACTTTATTTCGATACTCGATATTTTGTATCGATTTTTTTAATGCGATACATAATGAGTATCGATTCATTTTGAGCCGTATCGATACATTGTCTAGTCTAGTTCTTAGAATGGTTATTAGCCGTAATACAGGTTGTTATTTTTTTTGCTCGTTAGTATGTTCTGGGATACTGGATCGATAATCTATCGATAGTTATTAGCCGGATTAAAGGTTGTTTTTTTTGCTCGTTAGTATGTTCTGGTATATTGGATCGATAATGTATCGATATATTGAGTATTGATCTTTTATAATACGATTTTACACTGTATATCGATACTTTATAATACGATTCAGATCGATACTTTTTGGTGGATCGGAACAACCCTAGATTTGACCCCAACTAACAAGCGAAGTTAATAAAAAGCTTGATCTATAATAATAATAATATATTGGCATGCAGTTTGCAGAGAAAAATTTACAAATTCCAACAATTTTTTTAAAAGTGCTAATTACAGAGATCGACATACTAAGTTAATGAAAGGATTGAAGAATAAATAAACAAATAATTTTACATCATAATGACAAAGTATCAAGAATATTTGAATGGCATTTTCATGTAATATGTAGGTACTTATATAAAAAATAATTTATTCTAATTGAAACTATTTCTTATTGAAATGTAGGTTTGTAAATAATTTATAAAAGCTATTTTATACCTGTAATGTACTATAATACAGGACATTAGGGCTTTGTAAAATTTTTGTCATTTATTTATATAAGTAGGTACTGTGAGTTCCATATCTGTGAACTGATATATATAATACTCTATACAGGTTAGTGACTTGAGCGGAGAAGGGCTTGAGAATAGCCGAGCGTTTAGCAATGCTGTTGTTTACATGGCGTTGCGGTGGTTCCTCTATTACAAGTCCCCAGTTTCCGGTAAAAGTGTCAATTAGATTTTCAATTTATTATTAAAAAAAGGGTGTGGGTCTTGGAACCCCCGACAGATGTGAAACATCAAAGAAAACGTTATTGAACTCGGTGGTATTCTCTATGTAGTAGTATATATTTTTTCAAAAGCAGCAACTAACTGTTATGCTGACATAATCCTATATACTGCACTGTAACACCGCGTGTGTTACAGTGCACGCCTGAGCCAAGAGAGAGAGAGAGTGCCGCAGTGGTGGGGAGAACAGCAGCGAAGGAGCGGACCAAACATTTCGTTGCATATTTCCCCTCACGCGGCTGTTCACAAAATTCACAAAATATGAGTTGGTGCTAGGTCCAAATAACCTTAGCTGTTGGTGGTCTTTAAAACACATTTTTTTTTAATTAGCTATCCTATTAATTATGCTAGAACTAAAAGGTATATATTTAAGTTTTGTAGACAAAAAAATACTGCATCTGTACAATTTTTCATTCTTTCGGAAACATAAAATCGACGAATATACGACGATATACGTATATGGTATTTTTTGCCATATACCTACTATAAATCAGCTGCTTTTCACTTCATTTTCAGTATTTTCAAAATTTTTCGGCAGGTCATTTTGTGTCTCAAACTTCACGTCTATAGTAGGCCAAGAGTAGCTGTCAGTAGGTAATGGCGGGCGGATCAGAGCGAATAAACATAAATCACTATGGAAATGGTTTGCTTTCCTACACTAGTACGGGAAAGATACGTTTCCGCACGCCGGCCTGTCAAAAGTCACTTTACAAGCATACACACATGCATTTTGTAGCTATTTTGTAGTGGGTATGGCAAAAATTATATGTCCATGGCGTCATCGATTTTTGCAAAAAATACTGTGTCTCTACCATAAATCGATCAAGCGAGCTAAAGCACGGGTAAAAGTTAGTAAAAAATACCTAAGCTAATATGTCGGTTCAGTTGATACGTTACAAACAATTGAAGCACTTATTTCAAAATTATAACATGAATAATAATTCATTATTCATTCATAAAATGGACTTATTATATAGAATTATTTTATGTTTATTTCAGTTGTTGAGTTCTGTTTATGAATTCTATATTAGTTCACTATGTCTTTATTAAATATTTAAAATAAATACTTTGTACGAATGAATTATTGAATAATTTGAATCAAAGAACTTTCAGTTTAATTCATAAAAATTTAATCGTATCAGACTGTTTTTAATTTTTTGTGGTAAAGTAGTCAACTAAAGTGTTTAAATATTCAAAGTTACAGTTAAAACTGTCTTGTCTATAAAAATTTAAACAAAACTTTAACTCGAATAGATCTCAAAAACGCAGTAATATCAATAGTTCACTGTAGGGTTTTATAGACGAGCTAGTGACAATTTTTTGGTGTTATTTATTCAAGGCCTTATTTTTGTGAAGATGTTGAGCGAGGCATATTAAAGTGTCCTGAGTAAGGGATTTTTCTAGATAGCGGTATGGGAGGGATGCAGACCGCCCCCAACATGTAACAAAAAAAATGGTCACAATTATTATTGCCTCGAGGCTGAAATTGTTTGTATAGCTTGTCGGTGACCCAATAATGCTATTATAATATTTGCAGATCGATTGGTCAGTATTAAAGGGGTGGTAGATTACCCTAAACGTGTCATGTTCCCGGCGAAATTTATGTTATTAGTTCAAGGTTCAAATTTTAATATGTTGTTACGGCGACTGTTTTAAACATATAAACATCTTCACAAAAATAAGACCCTGAATAAATAACACCAAAAAATTGTCACTATAGCTCTCGTCCTATTATTCTCGTATCGCCTTCATCCAAAACAGATGTCAAACTTAGACGTTCGGTCAAATTAGTTTTATAAAAGTATTATTACAACTCGCAGTTGAATATAATTTATAAAATCGATTAAACATTTCTTTGCACCTGCAAAAATAACATAAATCCCATATGACACTTTAACACATATAAATGTCAAACAAATATTCGCCATGCGGTACGCACATGCACTGTACAGGGAGTTGTGATGTCATAAGTGCGGAAAATTTGAAGTTCTTCAGCTGATACAATTTCAAATATTATCTTTAAGTACCTACCTTACATTCAATAATGCGAATCTTTTAAAAATATCAATTTTTTTCCCAGAATTTTGTTACGTAGATTTTTTGAAAACCGATTCCCCCGCCTCCATTTTCCAAAACTAGTACAGCTAAATTTTCGAAAAAAAAACTAGTGGCGTTAGAGGTATATTTACGTATACTTTGCGGAAAAACTATAACAATGCTTTTAACAGCCAGAGTTCTCGAAATTTAAATGCAAATAATGATGGTACGAAAACCCTCGGCGCACGAGTTAAACTCGCACTTGTCCGGGTTTTAACAAGCTTATATTAGCTTCACTTGCAGTATGTTGTATGTATGTAAGTTGTGTGTAACTCGATTTTCACCCTGTTTATTTGACGTGAAATTTTGCAATCGTATGTAGTTTTGATGACAATACAATATTCTGATGTTTTGGCTATAATAATATTTACATACAAGTTAGGTACCTACTAATAAAAAACATATCGTGGAAGTGACGGTGTTGGTGATGGGAAAACGTGTTTCAAGTTGTCTAAAATTTAAATATCTAAAAATTTGAAAAAAAAATGTATTTTTAAACAAAATTTATAGTTTCAAAAAAATCTAAAAAACACGCTTACCTATTATCAACGCACTAAAAAATAAAAAATAAATTTATTTCTCTTCTTTAATATTTAAACACTCACTTCAATTAATTTATCCAGTGCCCCACGCTTTTAAAATTTATAAAAGAGAAGAAATTTATTTTATTTATTTATTTATTGTAGATTATAGACGCGTCGACAACTTAGGTCATTAGCGTCTTAATTACATTAAATAACAAGCCGTGAGGTGGGTCGTTTGTTAGGACTAAAGTGCGACCCTTGAGGTCCACACGACGAACTTCCCAGTTTGATAAATATTTAATAATAATAATTAAATTAGATATTACACAGAAAAGTAATCATTTTAATCATTAAAACATAATTATTATTTATTTTTAACAATAATTAAAAAAAAAAAAAAAAAAAAAAACGGCTGAACCGATTTTTATAAAATTTATGTCGGATCAAAATGACGTTAACACGCCTCGATTCACACCCTTACGAAGTCGATATAATTTTTTATTCGCGAGATATTGTATAAAATCTACTTTTTTGGAGGTTATTTGGTTAAGAAAAAAGAACGGCTGAACCGATTTTGAAAAAATTTCTTTCAGATCATATTTACGTTAATACGCGTCGATTGGCACCTCAACGTAGTCGATATCATTTTTCATTCTCGAGATTTCGTCTTAGAAAGAAATGGACACATACGTACGTACGTACGTACACACACACACACACACAGACATCTTTCTAAAAGTAGTGTAAAAATAGTGTAGTGACCTTGAAATATAAAAAATTTTTTTCCTTTTTGATTTCGATTTTCGGACCCATTACAATAACTTCCAATGGGAAGTTAATAACAACTTACTTAAAACTAAATGACATCACAAAACATCCATGAGCGGAGGTGGGAATCGAACCCACGACAGTGTGATCCAAAGGCCGCTACGCCAACCGTTACACCATACTGTCCTCCGAGAAGAAATTTGTTTTCTACTTTTTAGTGCGTTGATATAAGTGCGTTTCTTAGATTTTTTTATGATTAATTAAAATATAGATGTGCATATTATTTCAATAAAACAATAACAAAACCACAACGCCGAGTGTGACTTGTGGAAACAATTTGTTAACAGGCTATTTTTTTCGAAAGATTTATTTCGGGCGATGATAAAAACATCGCATTTGCATGTTTAACATAAAAATAATTAAATTACACCGTTTTACATTTTTTTCTAAATGATTAATGATGTAGATATTGTTTGTTTATGTGTGGACTGATGTATATAATCTATTATATGTACCTACATATACATAAAATTAGGTACAATATTGTACATATTATACGAAAACATTATACCGGGTGTACAGGTAGCAACGTCGGACAAACAAAAATCTGAGTACACGGTATTTCACAATCAAGTTCTTTGCCACACATTCGGCTCGGGTGGCCCAAGGTGGCCGTTCAAGTATTACGTAACGCAGTTTGGGGGAGGGGGTCTTGTGAAACGTTACGGTGCGTTACAATGGGTGGAGGGGGTTCAAGCAGCGCGTTACGTAACGGTATGAATTCGTATTACGCAATTACTGCACAATCGACCATCGACTCGACCACGCAGTTGTTGAGTGACGACAGTGTACGATTCAGTACCTACTATGCGACTCGGTCTCGGTGAATTATGAAACAACAACAATCAAGTCCAAGTGACAACCATCCAGAGTCATCGAGATGTTTGAACAATCGAGACAATCGACTGGAACATCTCGTATCGCGCATCACTAATAGATAGATATTATGTAGATATTGTAAATTAAAGACGCTCAACAACAGAGGTCAAGGCGTCTTAAATATCACTCGTTTCGCTCGTTCAATCTAGCTAGAATTTTCCGGTATTTTGCGCGACATAATTGACATTTTTAGGTAAAAATGGTCACTTGAGTGTTACGTAACGTTTGGGGGGGGGGGGAAGCAAAACGTTTGGCGCCAAATGAACGACCAAGTATCACACTATACAGATCCTACAGGCGAATTTTTTGAAAAAAAGTTTTGGTTACGTGTAAAAAATTACGTAATTTTCTTAAAAGTTGTAAGTTTTTCCAGGAAAATGTTTTTCAATTTTTCGCCTGCAGGATCTCTAGTGTGATTCTTGCTCCTTCATTTGGCGTTTACTCGAAACTTTTAGCTTTAAAAATATAGTGTCGGTAAAGCGGTAACCGTTTATAGGCGAGGGGAAAGGATTTGAGATGAATAGTGGAGGGGGTAACTTCCGGTAGAGAATACTCAGTCTTAAGTACCTCACTTTTGTAGTTTGGTTCCCGACCCCTGATCTAGATGGCAGGGACACATTGTATTAAACAAATGTAACATATTTTAAATGAACAAAAGAGATTATTATCTCCTCCATATAAACGTCCTGCGTATACCTAGGTGTGCTTACATTTATATTCGAACACTAAACATACAAAGTAATATAGATCTTCATCTGTTTTATTTTAATTATTTCTCGTTAATGCAATTGGCTACAATTATTCTTTGTTGTACATAATATAGTATTTATAATGCTTTACTTGATAAAAAACAACACAAATAATAATTAATTAAAGCAATATTTTGAGTTAGTTGTGGTCTGTGGACAATAATATAATAATTATTAAATCAAACAATGATACCTTACTAACTATTTCGGGTTCAAGTCCCGACAGTGGCTTCTGATTTTTTCCTGTATATAGCCTAACATGATGGCATAATCTGTTGATTAATAATAGCTATGTTCCAACCTGCTATAAATGGATCGTTTTGAAACGGTAACGAAACTGTTTTTATCGGTTTTGTGCGCATGCGTCAACCTTGCACAGTTCTGTGACGGTACAAACGTAGACATTGGTTGGAACGCTTTTGTGACCGTTTTGTAAAATTATTCACTACCTATGGGTTACGTGAATGTAGTATGGAAAGGGATCATTATTTGTTTGATTTAATAATTATAAATTATTAATTTAGTTTAACAATATAAGTGACAATTTTGAATTTATTAGTGTATTTGCCATATGGCACATACACTATTGGCGTCGATCGAATGGCGGAACCTTTATCTGTAATTTCGTTTCGATACGGGTTTTTGGGGCTTTTAGGCATTTTGTATAACACCTAGACGAGAAAAAAACGTGTTTCCACATTATTTCTGTTCATTTGTTCGTATCAGCATCATTGAACATCGGCAGGGCTGATTTTGATGAAACTTGGTATAAAATCTACCGGCAGGCAACATTTAAATATATTCGCGTACGACTGCGGGTGGTACCGCAGTTTGGAAGTCACTGGTTTCGAGATTTAATTTACTTTTTTCTTCGATACACATTTTATGATATCTGATGAAAATTAAATATTCCATTATAGCTATTAATAATGTATAACCTCCAATAGTCTAACTCTAGTATTTTATCAATAAAATATTTCTTCTAGTGTGTGTGTGTGTGGCCTGTGATATACTTATTGAATGTCACGATAAAATTAAATAATAATATGATTTTTAAATATACTTTCAATTGTTTTATATGAAAAGTTTTAATTACTATGCGGGAAACTATAAGTGCTCCATGTAAAATATATTTTTATAAGTTTTTTAAGACAGTAAAGTCCCGATTATACGACTCTCTAACATCGGATATTCCAGTTTTATTCGATATATTTATTCGTCTAGCCACACTGTAAGAAATGAGAAGGCCGATTACATTGCAGATTATCGATGGTCCATTTGTAGTCAGCGATTAATCTGGTAATAGGCACACAAAGAGACAATGGCGTCGCAACGCCTGCACATCGCGTAGATTCCATAAAAACACATTGCGCATGCGTGGTTACTAATTTTACATTAATTTGTTTTGTATTCATCCATTTTATATATGTAACTATACATTTTATTTTGTAATTTTTACACACTTTATTGGAACATTACACAAATTATGTAATTTTAATTTACTTTATGTAAAAATCACAAATTTGTTTAACTTTACAGTAAAAGTCCAAGTTTTCTGTGTAAAAATAAATAATAATGTAAAATCACATAGAAAATCGAGCGAATTCTACCTTAACTTTCAAAGTATTTTTACATCCATTTTTTACAGTGCAGTGGTCACTAAGGATCGCGGTACGCATATCCGGACCGCAGATACATTTTGTAAGGATCTCGACGAAATAGTAAACGATGTATTTTTTTCAGATTGATAAACATAAATAAAATTATAGGTATGTTTTGATTTGTAATATTCTTAAGTTTTTAAGAAAGCAGAATAAAAAAGTGTTTTAAAACTTCAGTGGTTTGGGTTCTAGGTGCGATCACAGAATTGAAAATCCAATTGACACTTTTACCAGCTCTCGGGTTAGAACTGGGGACTTGTAATAGAGGAACTTGCATAGCAACGCCATGTAAACAACAACACTGCTACACGCTCGGCCATTCTCAAGCCCAAATGTTATTGGTTCACCTTCAGATCACCATACCCAACGCTGACCTACCCTAACAAAAAACCCTAGCGCCGCTACTGCTTTTTTAGTATTTTCGAACAATCATATATCCGACATGTCGCAGATTATAATCGGAACTCCACTGTACTTCAAGATGTATAATTAACAATTGATTACCACAATATTTCATTAAATTATTCAGACACACCTTAAAAGCTTAAAATTTGAAAAAGTAAAAAATATTAAGTAATTTCATATTAAAATAGTATAGTAACAAGTGTTACTACTATTTTATTCAACACTAGCGGCCTCGTCCGGCTTCGCCCGGGTGCTAAGAAAGCCCGGGTGCAATACACTACTCACTCGCTTCGCTCGTTCGCTTGAATATTATAATTACGTTACTCACTCGCTTCGCTCGTTCGATGAGCGCAGACTAAACTAAAAAAATTATAATTATTGTCAAAGAAACAATATAACAAAAATAAAAATATATAAATAAATATCATGTAGAATTTAGAAAAAAAGCCAAAAATTCTACGATGCCATCAGTTTTCGAACCCGGGTCCCTGTGATTAGAGCGCTGCGATGTAACCTCTGCGCTACGAGTGGAACAGTTGAGTATGGTCGTTTTTATGATATATAAGTATGTTACGGTCGGGTTACGAACTTAATTAATTAATTATTATTATTTATTAATTATGCTATATATATAAACCTTCCGTGAAAAATTATCTAACTGATGGTGAAAACTGTATCAAAATCCGTTGCCACTGCCTCCAATATAAACCACGAGAAAGAAAGGTCACAGTAGTAAAGCGTGGAATGGTATCGAAGATTCCAGACAACGCTAGAGGATACGAGGACGCACTGAGCGTACACCGCACGCAGGTATATAAACAGGAGTGTGTCGTGTTGAATCAGTCAGTGTAGATTGTACTGTGACAGTGTTGAACAGCGAAATAAATCTGACATAAATAATTACAAATAAATAATCCTTGTATATATAGTTATTTGTTAAGTGTTATTTAAGTGGCTCGTTTAGTTCAATAATTACCGTTTAAGTTTTTTACTTCCCACCTCTACTATGGTAGGGAAGTAATGGATTTAGTCCGAAAAAAATATTTCGAGATTTTAACAGATCTTCCCGTTTTGAGACCCTAGCAATCGTTTAAGATCATTTTCTGACTGATGTCTGTATGTGTGTGTATGTGGTCAATTTTTCGCCTTCGATATCTTAAGAACGGAACAACATACGGCATTGCAGATTGTTCTGTTGTGTTTATCAGCCTTTAACTTAGATCTGATTAGATTTTGAGTCAAATCGGTTCAGTGCATCCTGAGATATTACAAAAAACGTTCTCAATGTCACGTATTAACATAGGTAAAAAAAATATAAATGAATTCTAGATGTTATAATATGAAAAAAATGTAAATATTTTTTTCTCTAAAATGTACAGTTTTCGAGAAAAAAAATATTTTACTAAAAAAAAAATAAAAATTGTACGTAAATTAAGGTAACCATGATTTTTGCTATATTAAGCTAGCCATCAGTAGATCACTAAACGAAAAAGAGGGCCATGTTTTCAAAGAATAAAAAAAGAGTGTTTATTTTTTGCAAACATTTACTAGGTGGGAAGTATAGGACTGGTCATCAGTCGATTTTTTTATTGTTAGAATTGACTTTTCGTTGTTGTATTTATTGTTATTGTATTTTTAATTATTGTAAATAAATATTTAATCCGCCAACTCAGAAAACAGTTTTGTAACAATATTATAAAGTATAGTTAACATAATATAATTTATCCTGTATCGTTTTAAACTATCTAAAGTCTAAACAACAACGTTGAAAACTTAAAACGTTTCACATAGCTTTACTATATCGAACTTAGAACGTCTGTGTTGCAGCAGCGGCAGTTCGCTAGACCCGTTCATTATGTATTTATGTTGTCGCTTATAATTACTGTTTATTATCTTAATTACGCGTTCACGATTGTAATTGGCCGGTCGAGATACCACGTGAGCCTGATATATTTGTGTGCCGAACATACAACACGCTCCGGCGGTCTGTTCGCCGTGCACACAGCGCCCCATACTCCCCTACTATTTGTAGAATACACACGTATATATAGGTACATAATATATGTGTTGTGGTACCACCTTGGTCGATCGTTGATTGCAGGAGTTCCTGAAGAGCATTGGATACCTACAAATACTTCCTGCACTCTTAATCTCAAATCCTTTCCCCACGCCTAAAAACGGTTATGCAGGCTCTTCCGACGCTATATTTAAAGCTAAAGGGTTTGGGTAAAAGCTAAATGAAGGACTAACAATCAGATCAGATCCTATAGGCGATTTTTTTGAAAAAAAGTGTTGGCAAAAGATTACGTGTTTTTTTTTTAAATTGAAATGAAGATTGCAGGGGGTATCCAATGTTTTGAAGAACTGGACAGTTTCGGACATGTATCTATCACCTCTTTTCAAATATAATAAAATTATTCCATCAACATATTATAATAACGGTGTGAATCAATTTAGAAGTGACAATATTTTAAAGCATCCCTCTCCATTTGTCTTCCATGGGTATACTTCGGCCGTTTAGAAGCGCCAATATTTGAATCAAAAGTTCACGTCATAAACTGTAGTAACTAAAATCATGTTATACAGATAGTCATAATGGAGCGGTTTAGAAGCGACAATATTTGAATAGATCCGTCTCCAGTTGTGTTCCACGGGTATACAATTAAAATCCAGCTTTTCAGATGCGACAAAATTTGAAGTCAAACTTCGCTTCTTCCCTTTATCACTGATCTAGTAATAATGAAGCGGTTTAGGAACGACAATATTTGAATAGACCCAGCTCCAGACTGTTGTATTTCACGGGTATACAATTAAAATCCAGCTTTTCAGATGCGACAAAATTTGAATTCAAACTTCGTTTCTTCCCTTTATCACTGATCTAGTAATAATGAAGCGGTTTAGGAACGACAATATTTGAATAGACCCATCTCCAGTTGTGTTCCACGGGTATACAATAAAAATCCAGCTTTTCAGATGCGACAAAATTTGAATTCAAACTTCGCTTCTTCCCTCTATCACAAAATACTGATCTAGTAATAATGAAGCGGTTTAGGAACGACAATATTTGAAAACACCCATCTCCAGTTGTGTTCCACGGGTATGCAATTAAAATCCAGCTTTTTAGATGCGACAAAATTTGAATTCAAACTTCGCTTCTTCCCTCTATCACATAATACTGATCTGGTCATAATGAAGCGGTTTAGAAGCGACAATATCTACAAAATCAACATCTCACCTCTTCCCAAAGCCATAAGTCGTATGTATTGTGTATAGATATCTGTTTTACCGACGTATAGGTTTTAAACACACACACACTCACAGAAACAGTTTCGTAGTAGTCATCTCTATAGGTACAGCACGTTTATCCCAAAGGATAATTCTGACGGAATAATTATTTTCAAACACATATATAATAACTCTTAAATGATAAATGTTCAGACTGGAGATGTTAATTTCAGTCTAGATGTTGACCATAAATAATTACAGGAAATTATATTCGTACTTTCAGACGTTACCTCCATCATAATAATCATTTGTACACTCCTCTATTTTCTTTTACTTCATCATATAAAACATTACCCTACCTTACCTTACCTGTGATATACATATACGTACATCATAGATAGGATACCGACTTCATTATGCGTTCACTATATAATAGGTTTTGATTTTCTTATTCAAACTAATTAATAAAATTCAAAATAGAAACGGGATACCTGTCTGTATTTTTAACCGACTTCAAAAAAAGGAGGTGGTTCTCAATTCGGTTGTATTTTTACTTCCCACCTCTACTATGGTAGGGAAGTAATGGATTTAGTCCGAAAAAAATATTTCGAGATTTTAACAGATTTTCACGTTTTGAGACCCTAGCAATCGTTTAAGATCATTTTCTGACTGATGTCTGTGTGTGTGTGTGTATGTGTGTGTAGTCAATTTTTCGCCTTCGATATCTTAAGAACGGAACAACATACGGGCATGCCGATTGTTCTATTGTGTTTATCAGCCTTTAACTTAGATCTGATTAGATTTTGAGTCAAATCGGTTCAGTGGATCCTGAGATATTCAAAAAAACGTCCTCAATGTCACGTATTAACATAGGTAAAAAAAAATATAAATGAATTCTAGATGTTATAATATGAAAAAAATGTAAATATTTTTTTTCTCTAAAATGTATAGTTTTCGAGAAAAAAAATATTTTACTAAAAAAAATAAAAATTGTACGTAAATCAAGGTAACCATGATTTTTGCTATATTAAGTTAGCCATCAGTAGATCACCAAACAAAAAAGAGGGCTATGCTTTTTTCAAAGAATAAAAATTAAATTGTGTTTTAAAGACCACCAACAGCTAAGGTTATTTGGGCCTAGTCAAAGAATAAAAAAATTCGACTGATGACCAGTCCTATACTTCCCACCTAGTAAATATTTGCAAAAAATAAACACTCTTTTTTTTTTTATTCTTTGACTAGGCCCAAATAACCTTAGCTGTTGGTGGTCTTTAAAACACAATTTAATTTTTATTCTTTGAAAAAAGCATGGCCCTCTTTTTTGTTTGGTGATCTTAACTTAATATAGCAAAAATCATGGTTACCTTGATTTACGTACAGTTTTTATTTTTTTTAGTAAAATATTTTTTTTCTCGAAAACTATACATTTTAGAGAAAAAAAATATTTACATTTTTTTCATATTATAACATCTAGAATTCATTTATATTTTTTTTTACCTATGTTAATACGTGACATTGAGGACGTTTTTTTGAATATCTCAGGATCCACTGAACCGATTTGACTCAAAATCTAATCAGATCTAAGTTAAAGGCTGATAAACACAATAGAACACTCGGCATGCCCGTATGTTGTTCCGTTCTTAAGATATCGAAGGCGAAAAATTGACCACATACACACATACACACACACACACACACACACACACACACACATACAGACATCAGTCAGAAAATGATCTTAAACGATTACTAGGGTCTCAAAACGTGAAAATCTGTTAAAATCTCGAAATATTGTTTTCGGACTGAATCCATTACTTCCCTACCATAGTAGAGGTGGGAAGTAAAAAAGAGTGTTTATTTTTTGCAAATATTTACTAGGTAGGAAGTATAGGACTGGTCATCAGTCGAATTTTTTTTCTTAAAAACGACTAACGATTTTGATGAAATGGAAACTTTAAGTACTATTTTTTTTTAACTCATCCGAGCAAAGCTCGGTCATCTAGATATTTTTATATTAAGTCGGACTGGTTTCGGTTTTTAAACTGTGTTTCTTAAAGAACTTGACCTGTTATATTTCTCATTAAAATTTTTAGTGTATTTGCCATATGGCACATACACTATTGGCGTCGGTCGGATGGCGGGACCTAGGGGTCGGACCAAAATTTCTCGACGTTTCATAGCCTCCTGAACACTTTGGCACCATTTTTGGAAATGTCTATTTATATATGTATATATATATATTATATATATATATATATATATATATATATATATATATATATATATATATATATATATATATGTGTGTGTGTGTGTGTGTGTGTGTGTGTACGGGCAATAACTTTCGAAAGAGTTAATTGATTTTGATGAAATTTGGTAGGCACGTTGAAATCCATCACCGCAAGAAGCCTATTTAAAATGGGCCCAATCGGACCATTTTAAGGGTGGTTTTTAGGGGTTGAAAAATGTTTTTGGGGCCAAAAATGCCGAAAAAATTCTCAGAATCGTTTCAAAATTGAAATTTAACCCTTTAGTAACGATTAAAATGTGCTGCTAAAATTTTAATAAAATCGGCCTGACAGGACCGGACTTACAAATTTTATGAAAACACTAGTTTGCGGATAGTGCTTTACTTACTGAAGGGTGTATTTAATTTGGCACCGAGGTTGCATTGATAAAAATATTAAAATTAAGAAAAAAAATATTATTTTAAGGGATGTATTAAGGGGTTAAATTTTTTATTTTATTCATAAACAACCTTAAGTTCACATAATAAAGCCACAATTCCAGTATTAGCAAATACACTATATTGTCGGCAGGGTTTTGGCACTGCGACCCGAGTTTTTTTGTTCTTTGCTGTATAATAAAAATACCTAAGCGCCACAACTAAACGGTGTACGAGTTGTACATTAAGATGCATTTAGCGATATGAAAAGTGTTTAAGGTAATCGTTCAGTTTACACAGACTGACTGACATTTAAAATAAATTACTTTTATATACTCGTTATTTATTTAGGCGCAGTCATTTACGTTACATAAGTGACGTTATATTTTATACATTTCGAGTTAAGTTTGCCTCTGACCTATCAAGATTATGAAGAATTTTAATTAATCAAACAATTATTTTAATTGTTATGCCGCCATATTGGTTTCAAATGCATACCTACTGATTATTTAATTCCACGGAGGCCATTTCAATTTCGATGATTGCCGAATGATAAGAAAATACTTAATCAATATATTATCTTAGTTATGTCGCCTTATTGTTTTTTTGATTCATAATGACGATATAGTTATTTTATTATTGATAAGACCTTTTTTAGATTGCACAAAGAGTAAAAATAATTTCAAAATTAAAAAAAAATGCTGTAAAATTAACTGCCGTATTTTTTAATTTTTTAATCAAAAAATCAACGTAATAAATTAGTTCATTATACCTAATTAAAAGTAATTTTCAAATTATTTTTACTGTCTATAAGTATTTTTATTTTAAATCTAATTTTAAATTCGTACAAGAAATTCAGCATAGAAAATAAAATCGTTTTAAATAATTTTTTTTTAATTAATTTTATTAGTAGCTATCGTTGATTTGTTTACCACAATCTATCTAGGTTGATGAGGCCAATCTACTTATTTACATATCTTTGATATAGAACAAAACGTCTACATACATAAGTAATATAGATATTTTAATACGAAACTAATAGCCGTTTAAATAATATATTATTATTTATTGAAACATTTAAACACAATTTTTTCAGCATGTTTACGACCATATATAAGTTTTATATTATAATATACAGGGTGCTGAATTGCTTTGCGGCTAATATGGATTTAACCCGTAAAATCAAACTTTTGCGATTTCCTGCTTCCCTAATTATTTTAGGAAAAATATCTTCGAATAAAAGTTTTGGAACATAAAATTCTGCATCTGAATCATTAAACAAAATTAATTTTGCGTGCTTTGTAACGGCAGAAATTTGATATGAAAATGTCAAAATTACTTCAAAAACAGGTAGCGATAGCCATGGAAGTGGAACATGAACAAAATGATGACGTTTTAGCTGTCAGAATAATTTCTTATCATTTTGTTCAAGTTCCATGGCTACCGCTATCTGTTTTTGAGGTACCTAATTTTGACATTTTCATATCAATATTTCTGCCGTTACAAAGCATGCAAAATTAATTTTGTTTAATGATTTAGATGCAGAATTTTATGTTCTAAAACTATTATTCGAAGATATTTTTCCTAAAATAATTAGGGAAGCAGGAAATCGCGAAAGTTTGATTTTACGGGTTAAATCCCTATGTGCAGCAGTCACGGTCACCACCCTGTATAAGTTTTGTATTATAATATAATATCTGGATAACCGAGCTTTGCTCGGATGAGTTCAAAAAAAATAGTACCTACTTAAAGTTCCCTTTTCATCAAAATCGTTAGTCGTTTTTAAGAAAAAAAATTACATACCTATAAGTAGATAAAGATTGACTGTCAGAGTAATTTGACATAAATAATGAAAATAGTTTGTTTTTTCCAAAGCCTACTCACCATACGACACTGTTTTATAACGTTAAAAAAATTGTTTTTTAAAATGATAAAATCGATAAGAAAACGAATTTTTCCAGGGATGAGACCTAGCTAAATCGATTTTTTGCCCCCCGAAACCCCTTTTCGGTAAATTTGATCAAAATCGTTAGAGCCGTTTTCGAGAAAATATTTATATTATAGGTACATAGATACATAGGTACATAGAAACATAGGTACATAATATATACAAGATTTGCTCGTTTAATAATATAGGGATATTATACAGAATGTACCAGCGAATTACCAACACTATAAAAATATACGTACATGCGCACTAACTAACTAATGATTTCATGGACATTTGAAAATGACCGTTTAAGAGGGTGTTGCGTTACGCCTTGCATTAGTAAAGTAGCACACTAATATTAATAAAAACAGAGTGGAAAGAAAATGCATACCGTATTCGTAAGTTATTTCAAAAATAATTACTTATACAAATGTCGTGGTTAATAAATTGGCGGTTGGCGAGACTTGAGCATTTCAGGGTGACCTGGTGATTGAAAAGAATTTAATGACTTGAAGGTGTGCGAACGCTAAGATATCTCTATAACAACGAACAAAAATAAAATTTGGGTATCAGGTCTACAGAAATATTTTCCTATAAATCTACAATTATTGTAGATTTACAGCAAAATATTTCTGTAGACCTGATACCCAAATTTTATTTTGCTATAAATCTACAATTATTGTAGATTTATAGCAAAATATTTCTGTAGACCTGATATCCAAATTTTATTTTTGTTAATAATCAATTATATATTAATTATCAGACGCTCGTTTTTGATCGTATTTGGGTATCATGTCTACAGAAATATTTTGCTATAAATTTAATTGACCCAAACTACTTCCTGAAACATCAAGATTATTATAATAGTAGATTTTATATCTAGTTGCGTAATGGCGTATATTACTGGCGAGTAAAACGTAATTTGACCCAGCGATGTAATTTAGTGGTACAGCACTAGACTCGTATTGGGAAGGTACTGGGTTCGAATCCCGGCAGGGACAAATGTGTGTGTATGTGTGGTCAATTTTTCGCCTTCGATATCGTAAAAACGGAACAACATACGGCCATGCCGATTGTTCTATTGTGTTTATCAGCCTTTAACTTAGATCTGATTAGATTTTGAGTCAAATCGGTTCAGTGGATCCTGAGATATTAAAAAAAACGTTCTCAATGTCACGTATTAACATTGGTAAAAAAGATATAAATGAATTCTAGATGTTATAATATGAAAAAAATGTAAATATTTTTTTTCTCTAAAATGTAGTTTTCAAGAAAAAAAATATTTTACTAAAAAAAATAAAAATTGTACGTAAACAAAAAAGAGGGTCATGCTTTTTTTTCAAAGAATAAAAAAAGAGTGTTTATTTTTTGCAAATATTTACTAGGTGGGAAGTATAGGACTGGTCATCAATTGATTTTTTTTCGTTTACTCAACACCCTGTAAACAAATGCATATAAATGTATTTACTACAATAATAATAATATATGGACGATTTTCTATGTGCTATTAGAATATTAGCATTTAACGATAGCTCAATAAAATACAATCTGACGTTGTCATAGACAATATATATAATTAATTTAATAGGTACTTACACAACTACATATATATAATATGCTCATCGTATGTGTGTATCGTGTTTGGGATTATTTCTGTGGCGAAAAGACAAAATTGCCTATGTCGAAGTTTCCATACTTTTGAAGCCAAACTTCTAAAGCAGGAATCACACTACCGGCTGCCAGCCGTACGATTCTCAATCAACTGTAGTTTGGTGCGGAACGACTGCTTATCCCCCACCAAAGAAGTTGTTTACAAACATTGACGAGATAAATGTTAAAATGTTTTTTTACCTATTTTTATTTTCTAGTTTTTAGTTTTATTTCTGGCCCGTATATCATTATATGCAAACTCCTCATCCTTTCAACTGTCCACCTCCTGATTTCATCATCAGACCCTCGTTACCACGTTGAAATTATCATAATATTGTATTGTCACGGGAACTCAATGTGTGTGCAAAGTTTCATAAGAATCGGTTAAGTAGAAGTAGTTGAAAAAACTGTTCCAAGATTTGAAACAAAGATAGTAACAAACAAACAATCAAACAAATATATATATATATATAGTCTGTAGATATACATTCGAACGGCAGTTGTGACGATTATTATTGGTCGAACATCCAGCTCCGCCTACCGGTATATATATATACCCTGAAACAGCCATTGGCAACTCATTCGACATCGACTTCGCACGATACCTTTCGTTCACACGAAAGTCGTGAACGGCGATCGAATGAAATTCATTAATAAAAAAATGAGACTTGGATCACTCATAGAACTTAATAATTACCACAAAGTCGACATAACTGATGTTGCATTTTGGTCATAGATTTGTTTTGGTAATAGTTGAAGTACTAAATCTTTGTGACTTATTCCCAAATATTCGACTTACATGTTTGTTGAAATTTATGACGCTCCTCAAGTAAATTGAACGTTCACCTTTTCAAAACATGATTAATTCAACGCGGAAATTGTTTGCTATATTATAAACCAATCCTTGTTTACAGAAAGAAATTATGCGTTGCGTCCCACGGATTTACTAGGAAATATCTGGATTTTTATTTAAATTGATTTTCTATAAAAGGCACAATTAAACTACTTACGTCACTTAGATTCTATAGAACAGGGATGGCAAACCTTTTCACATCTACGTGCCAATTTTTTTCAAAAAATGTTTAATGTGGCCATGACGTGTCAACAAGCACTTCAAGAAATTTATTGGTTTAAAAAATTATTCAAACAGAGATGAAAAGAATTATTTCGATTATGCATTGACTTCGTCGTGTCGATCTCGACATAATATTATGTTATTTGAATTTTTTCGACAGCATTTACAATATTTTTAATTATTTCGATTGCGTGTAACCTCAATCAATGGCGTGCCGACAATATTCCGTCGCGTGCCATAGGTTCGCCATCCCTGCTATAGAGAATGCTTTGACAACTAACGAAAAGTTTAATGATTCATCAAGCAATCGACGTCATTACATAATTCTAATTATGATGTGTATTTTGAAGGCATTTTTTTGTAAATAAATGAATGCATGCCGTATGCATAAGTATATATGAAACACCCATTAGACAATGACGTAACATAATGCTGTAGTCAGGGAAAATCCATTTTTTTCAAACCTGTGTCACCGTAGGGATTCTAACCTTAAATTTTCCACTATCGCGGCTGCAGATTGAGTTATATATGTATTTTTTTTTTGTATTAAAATAAAAAGCAAAAATGGGTCGGCTATGTCGTCTATACGGCCGCGTAGCAGATGTTTTGTGCGTGACAACGTCTGCCTGAGATGGAAAGAAAAAATACATTTTGGAAAGACATATTTTTAAACAAAATTTATTATACTTAGTTTTAACTCACCCAACCCGAAAAATGCACTTTAAAGATTGAGCTTACCTGAAACAAAGAAAAAAAAACAAATTAAAAATAAATTACATTTATAAATTGCACAACATGACAAAATAATTAGGTATTTAAATAATTATTTATGAAGTGGTAAAATTTAAAGAAAGACTTAAAAACTTTTGGAATGTTGTGCAACAGTAAGTGCACAACTAAGTTATGACAATGTTAGGTTATTGTTTAATTAAAAAATATATGTAATCACAAATACTTATTCTTTACTCAAATCATTTATTTTCGTGACAAAGGAATGTTTCTCCGGCTCTAGTTAAAAAAATTTGCTATAAAAGATCTTTATACTTAGATATTAATAATTTTATAACTTTCAAATATTAGTCTGTATTTTTACTTCCCACCTCTACTATGGTAGGGAAGTAATGGATTTAGTCCGAAAAAAATATTTCGAGATTTTAACAGATCTTCACGTTTTGAGACCCTAGCAATCGTTTAAGATCATTTTCTGACTGATGTCTGTATGTGTGTGTGTGTGTATGTGGTCAATTTTTCGCCTTCGATATCTTAAGAACGGAACAACATACGGGCATGCCGATTGTTCTATTGTGTTTATCAGCCTTTAACTTAGATCTGATTAGATTTTGAGTCAAATCGGTTCAGTGGATCCTGAAATATTCAAAAAAACGTTCTCAATGTCACGTATTAACATAGGTAAAAAAAAATATAAATGAATTCTAGATGTTATAATATGAAAAAAATGTAAATATTTTTTTTCTCTAAAATGTATAGTTTTCGAGAAAATAAATATTTTACTAAAAAAAATAAAAATTGTACGTAAATCAAGGTAACCATGATTTTTGCTATATTAAGCTAGCCATCAGTAGATCACCAAACAAAAAAGAGGGCCATGCTTTTTTCAAAGAATAAAAATTAAATTGTGTTTTAAAGACCACCAACAGCTAAGGTTTTGGGCCTAGTCAAAGAATAAAAAAAAAAAATGTGTTTATTTTTTGCAAATATTTACTAGGTGGGAAGTATAGGACTGGTCATCAGTCGAATTTTTTTTTTAAATTTGTATGATACCAGACAGGTATTACTATTATCCAGCAATGTATGGGATTGAGAAGTTTGCTGTCGCATTGTTACATTGCTTTTCCGTTCCATTAACCCTTGTCACGAACATGCATGACTCACTATCTTAAATTTTGAAACTTGACTATAATTATGCAGGAAAGCAGCTTCAAAAAAAAATCTCCCAATGTTACTTCATCCCAATGGATCGTTATACCTACTGTATATTTGATCTGATTTAAAATATTCATAAAATACATATTATTAGATAGTAATAATAGAGTGATACAAATTCAAACGCTTTCTTTACAGCATCAAACATAAATCGCTCTAAAAGAAATGACACACGATTCTATTAATAAGATCACTGATTCATTACACAAAGATCGTGCAGGCTGTTAAAAAAGTAAAGCTTCAATTGCACGCATCTCTGATTTCGTACAGTTGTGACTTGTAGTACCTACCACGAAATTATTTCGCTAACCGATTTGAAAATGCATTTTAAATTTCAGCCCACCGATGGTGTGTCGACTTTACATGAAACAGAAGAGAAAGATAAGTAAGGACATTTACTAGCTTTTACCCACGACGGCGTGAGGGTACCAGTTCAATAGCGTACTAAGTCTCATCAGAATCGGTTCAATCAAGTGATATGCCGGTACAAACCAACAAATGACAGCCAGACGGATAAAACTTACAAGAAATCTCTAGAGGACAGTGTGGTGTAACGATTAGCGTAGCCGACCTTTGAATCACACTCCGCACATGGATGTTTTGTGATGTCATTTAGTTTTAAAGAAGTTGATATTTAATGTAATTAAGACGCTAATGACATAAGTTGTCGACGCGTCTATAATCTACAATAAATAAATAAAAATACAAGAAATCTAAAAACACGTTCACTCGTCTATATAGTCGAGTTCCAAAATTTAAGATAGTGAGTCATGCACTTATACTTCACTATTTATATAAGCGGCACAGTTTTTATGCATGAGACGCGTATATGCTTGTACATTGTTTCATTGGTGTTCCGCTCTATTAACATTGTTACGAGCATATGACTATAGACCTGACTATATACATCTATAACCGCATGGCAAAACCATGGGTAAATTGACATATCTGCACAGTTGGTCGTCGATCGTTGTAGCGTAAACATTTAGTGTTTTCAGTGATAAAAATTAGTTTTTTGAACTTAAAATGGTGAATTATGCCATAATAACGAGTAAGAACAGAAGTGCGAACGTTTCTAAGTGTAATAGTTGTATTAGTTTTAATTTGTAAGTAGGTAGTACTACATACTTTTTACCAATGTTCCCTCTACGCTGCGCAGGTAATTTTTCAAAAGTTGCGCAGCCGTTTTTGTATTCTGCGCACAATTGTTCACCATTTTTTAAATTTAATTTATAGAAGAATTGCATCTAAAAATGGCAAAAATCCAAATTTTACAAAAAAAGTAAAATTTAGAGTGTCCAAATTTTTTTTGAAACGGCCTTTGACATTTAAACGTCAAACGAAATCTCTTTGTTGTGTGAGTTTTGCATGCAGTACAGCGTGCGTGGTTGCAGTATTTATTAAAAAAAAATTTGATTTCAAACACAGGCACAGGACACCCCCTCCCTACTTGCACATTTGAACATTTTTGCTTCCATATACTTTTGTACCGCGCAGTCAGCGAAAAAATTAGAGGGAACATTGATTTTCACTATCTTAAATTTTGATACTAGCCTATAAGATATCACAAAAAATATTTGAAAACCCCGTAAGAAAACGAAATTGCAAACTGGAGCTCGTTACTATTTTACATATAAGTGTTAATTAATTATTATCTAAGAACTTCAGAATTCCCACCTGTTTTTAAATTGTAAATTCTGCGCAAGTCGATTAGTGCGCGCGCAGCTTTAGTATACGAGTAAAACAATTTGTTGTTATAAATACGCCACCTGACTATTCGTTCGTATTATTATTATAAAACTTCGTAATGTGGCGGTCAGGTGATTTGTGTACGCCGCAGTCTGTTTATATTCTATGTCTAAAAGATGACTAATATTCAAATATTATTGTTACACAAATACAGTTTCTCGAATACAGCACATTAGTATTTTTACCCGACTACGAAAAAAAGGAGGGTTATTGTGTTTTAAAGACCACCAACAGCTAAGGTTATTTGGGTCTAGCACCAATTCATATTTTCAATTTATTATTTTTTTTTTAATAATAAATTGAAAATCCAATTGACACGTTTAACTCTCGGGTTAGAACCCGGAAAACTGGGGACTTGTAATAGAGGAACCATAGCAACGCCATGTAAACAACAGCATTGCTACACGTTCGGCCATATTCAAGCCCAAGGAGGGTTATGTTATATATTGATATTAATAATTAATAACAAAAAGGATATTGTTATGGAATGTTATTATGATATTTAGTCATGTCGATTTAATAGTCGAAAATAATTATCGGACCATGAATAATTATCGGATATTCGGTAATTAACACGGTTAACAGGTAAAACCCCGTATTCTATTCCGTAATCCGATTTCACGCACTACTGACTTTCTGATATCCTGATTCTTGGATGCCTACTTAACGTTCATCGATAAAAATACCAAAAAAAAAAACGATATTTCTCAGAATTTAAAAAACTAACTGAGAAATTTAACGAGCATATGCCCTTAACTGTAGATATACAAGACTTAAAATGTCTTCTATTATTTATCCTAACTTTCTTCCACTTCCATTTGTCAAAATTGATGAAATCGCGTCCTCGATATATTTTTATAATTAGTTCAATCGAAATGTCACCAAAAATGACGTTTTCCTTCATTTTTATCGCAATCGCTGATTTTTTCGCCAGCTTTTATCTCTGTTTCCAATATACGATCTTCCATTTAAAACAATACATTTGTTTTTTTTTCAGTATTTCTGCTTTCATCTAGCATCTCCGCTTACGGCTACCTAAACACCAGGAGTTGTTTAGCATTTTTGTAATGATCTCAAGCCTTCAGACAGTAAAAGCAAACCTCAATATGTTCTGAGACCATGAATCCAGGATTTATTCGAGGGGCGCAAAACTATCCGAATCAGTCTGACCTAAATAAATCAAGAGGCTTATACTTGACACCGGCGACATTAAAACTTGAGAATGGCCGAGTGTGTAGCAATGCTGTTGTTTACATGGCGTTGCTATGGTTCCTCTATTACAAGTCCTCAGTTCCCGGGTTCTAGCCCGAGAGCTTGTAAAAGTGTCAATTGGATTTTCAATTTATTAATAAAAAAAAAAAAATAAAGAATTGAAAATATGAATTGGTGCTAGGTCCAAATGATCTTAGCTGTTGGTGATCTTTAAAACACAATTTCAATTTCCGGCGACATTAGCATTACCCGATGTGCAGGACCCGCCGGGAAGTTGCGCGCTCGGATTTTGAGAAGGGGCAAATTAAGAACTTATGTGTGTTTTTTCTAGTTGAGGGGGACTCGCGCCCCCCGCGCACATCACTTAGATTCGTCCTTGTCTGAGACAGTTATAACCTTGATCAGAAAGAAAACATAGCGTTACCCGATGTGCAGGGCCCGCCGGGAAGTTGCGCGCTCGGATTTTGAGAAGGGGCAAATTAAGAACTTATGTGTGTTTTTTCTAGTTGAGGGGGACTCGCGCCCCCCGCGCACATCACTTAGATTCGTCCTTGTCTGAGACAGTTATAACCTTGATCAGAAAGAAAACATAGCGTTACCCGATGTGCAGGGCCCGCCGGGAAGTTGCGCGCTCGGATTTTGAGAAGGGGCAAATTAAGAACTTATGTGTGTTTTTTCTAGTTGAGGGGACTCGCGCCCCCCGCGCACATCACTTGGATTCGCCCTAACCTTGATCAGAAAGAATATAGCGTAACCTGATGTGCAGGGCACCGCGGGGTAGTTGCGCGCTCGGATTTTGGAAAGGGCCGATTTAAGAACTTACGTGTGTTTTCTAGTTGAGGGGGACCCGCGCCCCCCGCGCCTTACACCTGGATTCGGCCTTGTCTGAGAAAGTATATAACCTTGGTCCGAAGGAATAAAACATCAAAACAAAATATCTTACGTGGCTAAATATTGTCGGACTTTACAAAGCTTCATGTGTTTAACAAACTCTTGTTATTATATAAAGTCCATATACGTGCGAAGTTGATATTGTTAAAGATTTATGCATAAAGAATGACCAGCAGTAGCCTCAAGTTCAACATTTTATAATAGCGTTGGTGCATTCAAATTGATATTCAATACCGTCGTTCGATTAAAGGGTCACGCCTTTGTTTTAACTCCTATTAAAACAACTTGTTTTCAATAATAGCCGAGCCCGTAACACCGTTTTTGTCATACGATTTTACAATTTATTATATACAGGGTGGCACATCTTAAACAATACCATAAACCATAAAAAAATGTTTTATACAAAAGTTATAGAGTGTCAAGGGGGACAGAAGACTGTGATATCAGATTTAACATAGGTGGTGCTGTGAAGGTCAGGCGAAGGTCAGCTTCGATTTTTTAATTGTAACAGTGCATTTTCATTCCAGAATACGATACAGTATTTAATAGTGAACAGTAAATTATTAAGGTACATATCAGCTAAATTTAATAAATATTGAGATATCTATATATTTAAAACACAAGCCCTATTTCTCTAGACAATCCGCCAGCAACCCCTGCTCCACCGATTGACATAATTTTTTTTTTAAACTGAGGCCTTTAGTCCACAGATATGTTATCGCTATTTTTTTTTGGTGAAATTTCTTTAAAAGGGGTGATTTCAAGCGATAATAGTAAAAATGACGAGGGGGGCAGTGGGGTGAAGAGAAACGTAAACAGAGAAAATCCATCGGCGTTCACGATACATGAGTGTGAGAGAAATGCAAATATGTACGCATGTCGTGGATAGGCTATGCAAACAATAAACAATGAAACATCTTGACAGTTGTACATTTTAATTTTTAGAGCCCAGATTTTAATAGGGTTATATTGACAAAATTTCCAAAAGTATTTAAAATTAAATAATAAAGATGTATATGTACGTGCAAATTTTTTTTCTCTTTTAAATATAGTACTTAGTTTCTCAAATACCGACAAACTCATCGATTTTTTTCTGAAGATCATTCGTACGTAAGTATTACACTGATAGATACGTTCTATAGCTTCTAAAAAACTATTATTTTACGTACACTTTAAAGTTATGTTTGAATCAAAAATATTTATCAAAAATTATATTAAAAACATATCGTTAAAAGCTAGGTTATGTGTTTTACTCACGCGTTCGTATACACAATGATATTGAGAAAGCTTGAAATATATATTTCTTATTGTTTTCTTAATAAAGTGATTCATATTACATATAAAAAAGGTTTGTGTTGGCAAACATTTTTTTTTGGCGACAGCCTTTACGAAACCATTGTTCTTTGAAGACAGTGCTAAGTCGTCGCAAAAAAGTTTTGCACGGGTACACTAGTTTAGAAATTAAATAACAAATTTAATTTGTCAATTCGGTTCTTTTATGAATTCGAGTCGATTGTGGACTCGATTGTTATTATGAACGATTGCAATTGTTTTGATTGTAAAAACATCTAGTAATCGCCAATCACTAGTAGTTGTGTCTCCCTATCAATTATTATTATCCAACCCACTAAACTAAAAAGGCAAAACAATTAAATGCATGGAAAGTTTCGGGAGATGATTCCTTGTCGAGCAGTTTGGAAAAAAACGGCATGCCCTGAATGATATTATCGTGCATTATATAATTTATCCATCCCTGAGTAAAATCAAATATTCAATATAGCTGTGTACACATTAATACTATAATGAATTATTGAAGTTATAAGAGGAGGGCATGTCCTATTATTCACACACAGACACACACACACACACACACACACGCGCAAAACATCTATTGCTCTGAGCTCATGTTATTACAGAAACCTTTATTAATAATATGCATGTATGCAACTATACATAAATAGAACTGTACATATATCTATGTATAATTTATAATACTAGTTTTCCGGCCCAGCTTCGTCCGGGGAGCTTTTGGTTTGGCAACTAAATAATCAAGAGCTACCAATCTCCTTCCCCCAGGGGGAACATTGTAGTTGTTCTCGCAATTGCATTCCGATGTTCTTTGGGAATTGGCGTTTCCCGTAACCCGAGCTCGTACCAGTCGGTTTGTGTATGCCGGCTGGCAGATTCTAATATACAAATGGATTATTAGATTGTTGTGTTGAAGACGCTAATGACTTGAGTTGTCGACGCGTCTATAATCTACACTAATAATAACAAATCTCCCATAAATCATTTAGAGAGGAGGAAGGGAGGGGAGTCGTTCTGTATGTCTATTTATTTATTTATTTTAATTTATTTATTTATTTATTGTGGATTATAGACGCGTCGTCTGTATTTCTACATGGTGTTACATGGAGAGGGGAGATTAAAAAAACGCAAGAAAAAAATTACGTAGTTTAAGGACAGGTCCTAACGTGTGCTGGTGGTGGTGCTCGCAGCATAAATACCATAAATAAGTGTTTGGAGACACTGCATTAACTGATCGCTAGTTCTGACGACGCCCAAACAATCTCGGCTATTCACAAACTCATCGTTTTTAGGGTTCCGTACCTCCGAACGGAACCCTATTATTACTCAATAGCTGAGGCCTCTATATATGCTGATCGTTCCAAAACATCTCTCTATACTAACTGCAATTATGCAGCATATTTGTGGCTGAACCAAGGATTTGATGATTGTGCACATTCTCCATGTGTATTATTACGTACGAATGTACTGTTGATGTACCTACTGTATATCTATTATCTATGGCCAAAAAACAAAACATTTTATGTCGAATTTCTTCGAGAGATAAGAATTTATGATTTATTACGCCCCCCATTCGCGAGAAATCTCCCCTGCAAAGATAATAAATGAAAGAATTTTTAAAATCGGTTCAGTAGTTCCAGAGATAAGAATTTATGATTTATACCCCCCTTGTGAAAATATTGAAACAGCAATACAAAGATATTTACACACACACACGTAACATATAGCGTTTGTGCGGGAAAGACGCGACGTAACTATACATGCGTTCTGAACGACGTCCCACTCAAACGATTTTACACCCGTGCCTAAAGATGTTTCACATAAAAAAATGTGGGTGTGTGCTTATGACCACACGACAGAAGTGAAAACTTGATTATATGCAAAACATAGGTACCTACATAATATTATTTTATTATTATAATACGTAATAATAAAAACGTAATTCTTGAAACGATGCACTCCTTGTTAGACAGTAAACGTGGTCACCGACCCGAACGCGCTTGATGTCGAGTGGAGCCGAGTAAACCCGATTCAGTGTCACTGACCCGAGCGTGACGGTTCACTTTCGTTCACTATTCAGAAAGAACGCAAAGTACGCCTAAAGAAGTTTTCACTTCAAAAAAACAAAAATACAACATAGGCGGTTTTGTTTACAGGTCATAGATATACTCACAAGCGTATACATTGTCAACATTATAAATGCAGGACCAATAATATGCACATTATTTGCGTCTAGGACATACGAGGGCATTCGACTATTCCACTATAAAATAATAGATACAAGAGATATGCATACAACAAAACATTTTAAATAGGTTCAATTTATAAAATGAATGATAAATATTATTTATTATTAAAAAAATTTTAGCCAGTGGCGGATTTACCAGCAGGCTGAGTAGGTAAGCTGGAGCCTAGGGCGGCAAATTTGGGGCCGAAAATTTAAAAAAAAATTTTTTAGTGCAAAAATCATAAAGTTACAATTTCATTGACAAAAAATTTTTAATTAATATGATTGTGAAGTAGGGTATCGAATTGTAGAGGTCGGTAGGGGCGGCAAAATTTGAATAGTCTACTGGCGGCAAATGTGTAAATTCGCTACTGATTTTAGGTAAGAAGCAGTGAAAGTTAGGTATTGTAGGTAGGTACTAATATGTAAAGAATATTGTCTTAAAAATTTTTATGCGATTTTTCACGTTATAAGAAAATCGATTATTTTATCTAATTTTCAAGGTAAAATACTTACATTTATACTAATATATTAGAGTCAATGTCGTAGCTAGGATCATCGGCGCCCCTGGCAAGATTCTGATTTAGCGCCTGATTTCGAGCTCTTTGCTTGAAAATAATCATGTTCGCTTCGCTGATTTCGCTGATTGCGCCTTCTCCGGGGTTAGCGCCCCCGGGGCGGGTCCCGGTTGCCAGGCTCTAGCTACGACGCTGTTATTGTGACATTTTCTGAATAAAGTTATATTATTATTATTATATTATTATTATTATTATTAGAGGTTCGTTTGTCCACGTAAGAATTAGATTATTTTTATAAAAGCATCAACTTTTTAAACTTTACTTTGAAAATTTTAACTGGATGAAAATGATTTCATATTACGTAGGTAAATAAAAATTAGTAGCAAAATTTTTTTCAACAAAATCTTAAACTATCGTCACTATTTAACCAGCCCTAGTAGAATATAATACACATTATTACTATACGATTCCTCCTATCAGTTTCCCTGTTGATATTTCCACACATATTATGTACAAGTATATATACAGGGTGTTGGAGTAAACTTTCACATTAGAAATTTAAAGAGAAACAGTTAAATACAAAATTATCCCTATAAAATATTTGTAATTCATCAAGTTCATTGTTAGGCCCAAAAACACCGAAAAAAGTATCGGATTTGTTCCAAAATTGAAATTTAACCCTTTAATAATAATTAAAAAAAATTTATTAAAAAAACAAAAAACCCGACTGCGAAGGTATTCACACACACATATCTGACAGGCGTTTGTCGCATTTAACAGGCATTTTAGGGTCTAGACAGGCGTGCGGCCGGCACTGGTCAGAGACAGGCATTTTAAAATTTCGCGCCCTTTAGTGATTTCGTCATTACTCACCTACAGCTTTTTTATTTTAGACAGGCATTTTTCTGAAAAATCAGGCACCCTAGACAGGCATCCCTCCGGTTATGTATGGTAACCCTACACACGTAACATAGCGGTAATAGTGTAGGTACTTCAGTAGGTGGTCAGACGCGACGTGCGTTCTGAGCGACGTAACATTATTTTTTACACCCGCGCCATAAGATGTTTCACATCAAAATATTGTTTCCTTACAGCACGTTACATATTTTGTAAACGGAAATGCCAAAATCGCACCCTGTATTTGTATACATGTATGTATGTATGTATGTTATATGCACTCGTATCAACGTGAACTTCACATTTCGCAATATATGCGTTTATTATTGGCATCATTGGCGCATCAACGATGGGGCCTGCCACATGCATATGTGTATGTACCTATGTATTAATACGGGAGTCTCATCTAAAACTTAAAATATACTATATTCGACCAGCCAAACAATCGTTAAACGTTCGAATGCTGTTCGCTTTTTATTCGTTGTCGCGTTCTTCAGCAATCTAACACAGTACTGGACATAACATTAGTATAGGGTTGCCAGATAAGTTTCTTAGGGGCCATTCAAGTATTACGTAAGCATTACAGGGGGGGCGGGGGTCTTTGCTTTGCTTATTTTTGATGACATGGGGGATGGGGGGGGTCTGGATGGTGATTACGTCAACAGTATTTATTTTTTTACTTTTTCGGATTTTTTACAAAATTTACTCGATTTTGGTTTGAACACATATGGCAACCCTACTTGTTTATGCTTGAAAACGAAACGCATTTTCAGGGATTCCCGAAAATAATGGATACGTTTACTCGCTTAGAATCGAGTAGGGGAATTACCGCGCGCTATTCATTAAGCAGCAAACATCCAATGCCATCGAAGACTTAGAGTCATGGATTCGTGTGTCATGGACTGAGGACTGTTAATTTGAATTAATATACCAACATTTTAAAAGAAGGTTGTTTTGTTCGTTAATATATTAAGATTATAATAACTGAATACCATGTCAATAAAATTTGCTTAAATAAATATTATGTGCGTTAAAGTCCTCTATTCCAAGCCTATTCCTTATTTCTAGACTTATAACTGCTGCTCTTGAATCAATAAATAAACCAGAACACATTGAAAAATGCATGTACCAATGTTTACGTAAGCATGGGAGGGGGGGGGTAAGAACTTTGCTTACTTTTGCTGACGAGGGGGAGGGGGGTTAATAATTGCAAAAAATCTGCTTACGTAATACTTGAACAAGCAAACCTTTAAAAAGTGAGAAAATAATTAATATCTACTATGTTTGGCCCGATGTACTCTCTATTTCTTCGTTTAAATAAAATATTTTCATAAATACGTCGGGGACCGCTTAAACATTGGTATTTTTGTCATTTTACAATGGTCTCCAACGAATTTATGATTTAAATATTTCATCTAAACGATGAAATAGACGGTACATCGGGCCAGATATACCTAGTAGATATTATTAATTTATTATTTTCTCACTTTTTAAAGATTTGCTTTTTTGCGCCTGGGTTTTTTAATTTTTTTTTATTTTTTTATGCGAATCTGCGAATGGGTACGTATAATATCATTTCGGACGCTTCATAGTCCGGGTATTTTTTTATTTTTCACCGGAACAAGACATTCGAATAGCGGACTATTCGGGTGAATACTGGACATCTGGAAACCTTGCGGAGGTGACATAATCTAACACGTTAACCAAACAAAATGGCCATTTCAAAATACAGTTTCATTAAGTCACTACACGGCTATGAATGAATGATTGCAAAGAGGATACTTTTTTACTCGGCTACAGTTGATAGGGCCAAAACCAACGTTAACGCGAATTAATCTGCTGGAAAAATCCACGTTGACGCGAGGTAGCTGCGAGCAAAATTTAGTATGAAAATATTACAAAAACTGACGACAAAAGTGAAAAATTGAAGCGAACATATTTACATATCTAATGGCAAACATGTATAGAGTTGAAGTTACAATGAATGCAAAGCAACGAGAAATGTGGAATAAAGGTTCGTTTTAAAGTACAAAACATACACATAATAATATCCCATGTAATATGGAAATGCCTTACAAATAATCATATACTTTACATAGACGTCATAATATCACTCACTCTGATATTATGTGGTATTCTTTGGCGATCCATAAACCGTGTGCCAATGATTTTTGAAAGCAAAACCGCTTATTTAACGATTTTTTACCCGACTACTACGTAGTCAAAAAGGAAGAGTTATGATTACACACACACCTCGGCGGCTCCGCTATCAGGTAGGTGTCGCACGGCGAAGCGGGTGGAAGAGGGTACGGCGTGGCGGCAATGGCGCGACGTGTGACGGTTGTTTGGCGTGAATTGAAATGTGTAGAAGTTGGCATGTATCTATTGGTAATTTCGTGAATTAAAAATAATACCCGTAACACTACTTTTATTATTATTATTATTTTGTTGCCTATAGCTGTCGAGACGTCTCAATGCATTGAGACTCGTTAAAGTACGGGCAGTACGCAGCTGGGATTGTAGATGGTAGCATATACTGGTAGATGGTTGCTGAAATTATAAGAGCTTATAGGTTTGCACAACGAAGCTTTGATACAAGCTTAAGTCGCGTTTGAAATGTCAGATAGCGAAGATGAATATTTGTGTTCTTCTGCTACAAACTGGTATATTTTAAATATAAATTTGGGTAGGAGCTATCATGTCCACCCTATTAATAGAAAACGATCTAAACATGGCGAATTTCATCATTTATACCAAGAATTAAAATTTTACCCAAACCGGTTTTTTGAATATTTACGGGAACCTAACACTTTTAAATACGTCTTAGAAAAAACTCAAAACAAATTAAATAAAAACTGGCAAAATTTCACTTATTAAACTAGTCACATCCATTGCGAAACTTGTAACGGCCATTTGACAATTGTCACACGTTGATTGTAGTAGTCAGCGCGCTGAAAGAATGGTGAGATACATTCTTGTATCTACCAGCTCTTGTAACAGCGCTTATACCTGCTACACTCACTGCTTCGTTGTGTACGCTCGCATATATAACATTTAACAATGCATTAATTTAAGCAAGCCCTGCTATGATCTACGCTACCATCTAGAATCCCAGCTCCATACTGCACGTACCTTTACTCGTGTCAACTCGTGCCCTTGCAATGGCATGAGTAACATAGACTATACGATTCAGAAATAGAGATGGAAAAAACGTGGGTATAATGAAGTCTAAGAAAACACGTTAGCATGGTTTAAAAATTAATTTTATATTATTTTAAAATATAAATAAAAATTTTGGAGGATACAAGTAATTCAAGAATTACAAGGCGCGATATTCATGTAGGTACTGTGTGTAAACGGTTTTATCGAACATAGGGAAAATAACACTGAGAAGATTTATAATTTTGTAGTAGGCTATGAGCCATAAGACCTAATATAAATATGTATTGGATTACATAGAAAAACTAGTAGGTACAGTGAATTTTTTAAACAATTTTCCATAGCAACGGTTAACTATTAAGCGTTACTCGGAACCGGCTAAATAAAAAAGTCATGATGTGTCGTAAGACACCCGACAGAAGCTATGCTTCTTACGAATTGTATATAAAACCGAATTTATCAAAGATATAAATAATACAATTAAAAAGTTATTATTTGATCGCCATTTTGAAATCTGACGCCATTTTAATTTTTTGTGTCTTATTAAATTCTCAAATATCAATTTTCAAAAGGATCGGATAATTTCTACAAAGAAATATATACCTATTATAAAGATCTTTTTTACTTGATTTAATGTTATCGTAGATACTTATATAAAATTAATAATAAATAAATAAAACACAGCAAAAATTGATTTAATCAAGATGAGTCTAAAATAGGTCTGATCACAACGAAATTATAATTTTGAATTACTTGTTTGTTTCAAAAGCGTAGCTAACAGAAACTGCCAAACAAAACAATGTTGTGTCGACAATGTAGAGTATTATGTTGACTCAAAAAGACACAACATAATGACCGCCATTTTTAAATATGACATCATTTTACTTTTTTGCGTCCTATAAAACTCGCAAATATTAATTTTCAAAAAGATCGGATAATTTTTCAAAAAAGTTCATACGGGCGCCATTTTGAAATCTGAAGTAATTTTTTGTGTCCTGTAAAACTCTCAAATATCAATTTTCAAAAGGATCGGATAATTTTAGCAAAAAAGTACCTACATATGGCCGCCATTTTAAAATATGACGTCATTTTATTTTTTTTGTGTCCTATGAAACTCCAAATACCGATTTTCAAAAAGATCAGATCATTTTTGCAAAAAAGTAAATATGGCCGCCATTTTGAAATCTGACGTCATTTTATTTTTTTGTGTTCTATAAAATTCTCAAATATCAATTTTCAAAAGTATCGGATAATTTTTACAGAAAAGTGCATACGGCCGCCATTTTTAAATCTTACATCATTTTATTTTTTTGTCTCCTATGAAACTTTCAAATATCAATTTTCAAAAGGAACGGATAATTTTTACAAAAAAGTACCTACGGCCGCCATTTTAAAATCTGACATCATTTTATTTTTTTGTGTCCTATGAAACTTTCAAATACCGATTTTCAAAAGGATCGGATAATTTTTACAAAAAAGTATATATGGCCGCTATTTTGAAATCTGACGTCATTTTATTTTTTTGTGACCTATGAAACTCTCAAATATCAATTTTCAAAAGAATCGGATAATTTTTACAAAAATGTACATACGGCCGCCATTTTGAAATCTGACGTCATTTTATTTTTTTGTGTCTTATGAAACTCTCAAATATCAATTTTCAAAAGGATCGTATAATTTTTAGAAAGGAGTTCTACATATTTCCGCCATTTTGAAATCTGACGTCATTTTATTTTTTTGTGTCCTATAAAACTCGCAAATATGAATTTTCAAAAGGATCGGATAATTTTTACAAAAAAGTATATATAATGGCCGCTATTTTGAAATCTGACGTCATTTCATTTTTTTGTGTTCTATGAAACTCTCAAATATCAATTTTCAAAATGATCTGATAATTCTTACAAAAAAGTACATATGGCCGCCATTTTGAAATCTGACACCATTTAATTTTTTTGTGTCCTATAAAACTCTCAAATATTAATTTTCAAAAGATTCGGATAATGTTTACGAAAAAGTACATATGGACGCCATTTTGAAATCTGACGCCATTTTATTTTTTTGTGTCCTATAAAACTCTCAAATATTAATTTTCAAAAGGATCGGATAATTTTTACAAAAGTGACGTTACACTACTTCGTGACGTGACTTTTCAATTGTTTAGTGTGCTTTATTTCCTTAGTCTGATTTTATTACATTTATCCGAAACGTTACCGGAGAAAGACCTTTTGCCTGTGAAAATTCAAAAGTACGATTTGCACCCGGACGAAAGCCGGGCCGGTCAGCTAGTTACCATAATAATGTATTGTCACCGGAACTACACATGTGTGCAAAATTTCAACTCAATCGGATCACGGGAAGTGGGTGAAAATTTAAAAGTACGAATTACACTCGGACGAAAGCCGGGCCGGTCAGCTAGTTACCATAATATTGTATTGTCACCGGAGCTACACATGTGTGCAAAATTTCAACTCAATCGGATCACGGGAAGTGGGTGAAAATTCAAAAGTACGATTTACACCCGGACGAAAGCCGGGCCGGTCAGCTAGTTACCATAATATTGTATTGTCACCGGAGCTACACATGTGTGCAAAATTTCAACTCAATCGGATCACGGGAAGTGGGTGAAAATTCAAAAGTACGATTTACACCCGGACGAAAGCCGGGCCGGTCAGCTAGTTACCATAATATTGTATTGTCACCGGAGCTACACATGTGTGCAAAATTTCAACTCATTCGGATCACGGGAAGTGGGTGAAAATTCAAAAGTACGATTTACACCCGGACGAAAGCCGGGGTATGAACGTCGAGAAATTTTGGTCCGATCCGATCGACGTCAATAAATTAGTTACACGTCATTTTAACTCAGTAGGCCAGGGTTTTTAAACTTAAATTCAAACATCAGCAGTCAAAAAATTGAATAACTATATTTAAATAATGCAATATAAGACAGAGCATACGTTATCTTCCAATATCCATATCACACTGTGCAACAGACAAGGACAACCGAAACAAGTTCGCGATTTATTAGATAAAGTCGCATTTATTTCGTTTAATAATCATATAAATCTGTATAAAAAACAGTTTTGACACAATATTATACATGAAATCTATCTAAAATTTTCTGCTCTTTCGTTTAAGACAGGTTTCGAATCGATCTGACTTAAATTGAGCAAACTATAAGCAAAAAACACCGTTTTTTCTGATTTGCTCCCCTCTGGGGCCAAAATTCAAAAATCGGGCGACGTTAGGATCAAATAGACCCCGAGAGGAATTGAACAAAAAAAAGTTTTTTAAAATCGGTTAACCCGTTTGGGCTGTACGACTGATACAAAAAATCCGTTACAGATTCACAGATTCACAGATTCACAGACGTACAGACAAAGCGAGTGTATATAGGCGCTTCTAGCTTCGCTAAGATCGCGCCTAAAAAAACCCGGAACCACCCCCATCTCGACGCTTATGAAAACTGTATCGGTAACAGAAATGGTTTTATTTATTATTTCTAAATTAAAAATTATGTAATTGTGTAATTTCTGCTTCATAAATTCCAGGTACAAAGTAATCGAAGTGTGACTATGTAATAAGCATTTCTAATTTTATTGTTCAAACGCGAGAAAATAAAAATTGAAATACTGAGAAAAATTACACTCAGTCATGATCTGCACAACACGAAATAAATTAAAAGCGATTTATTGCTGTTTATTATCGAAAATCCGAGTTGAAAACATTTTCCAAACTCTGAGCAACTTTGTATTTTTATCTTTAGTTGTATTATATTTCAAAACCAACGCAAAATTTAAAAAAAAGTAATACGCAATGACATGTACTTACATAAAACTTTGGAAACTTTATTAAACAATGGAGGAATTCACAAATTTATAAACTCACTAATGTTGCACAGTTTTATTAAAAGGGATATACCTCCCGGGAAAACGGTTAGCATAACGTTTGCGTGATTCTCTAGAAATGACATGTACTTACACAAAACTTTGGAAACTTTATTAAACAATGGAATTCACAAATTTACAAACTCACAAATTCACTAATGTTGCACAGTTTTATTAAAATGGATAAACCTCCCGGGAAAACGGTTAGCATAACGTTTGCGTGATTCTCCAGAAATGACATGTACTTACACAAAACTTTGGAAACTTTATTAAACAGTGGAATTCACAAATTTACAAACTCACAAATTCACTAGTGTTGCACAGTTTTATTAAAAGGGATACACCGCCCGGGAAAACGGTTAGCATAACGTTTGCGTGATTCTCCAGAAATGACATGTACTTACACAAAACTTTGGAAACTTTATTAAACAGTGGAATTCACAAATTTACAAACTCACAAATTCACTAGTGTTGCACAGTTTTATTAAAAGGGATACACCGCCCGGGAAAACGGTTAGCATAACGTCTGCGTCAGCTTCAACGTATGCCAGTTTTTTTTTCAATATTCGTAAAATATGCCATACTGTTTTATGACTATCACGGCAGAGCAACCGGTAACAACTGATTACAAAATTATGACTTTATCCAAATTTTATAGGTGTTACATAATCAGTAATACAGGTTTGTATTTAGTTAGTCGAACTATGCATACTATGAAATTGAATACGTCAGTGGCGGGTACAATTTCTCTAATAAAACTTTTTCATTTTTCTCTCGAAAATAAACCAGCCGATTTCTTTAATATTTTAGGATAGTGATTATTTATGCTTATTTGATTTGTGGAATTGTTTTCCGCGTCTATTTCTGAATCACCCTCTAGATAATATTTTAAAAATCAACATAGCGGCCAGCGCGACCGTAATAAAAAAAATTCTTAACTTTCATTACAATATGTATAATTAAATTTTACCCGACTGATTCTGAAATATATTTTTCTGTACCACTAAAAATGTTAACTAATAATTATAAGTACCTTTGTTAGTTTTTACGAATCAAAATATGAAATAGTATTTTTTTATTATCATCAGTAGTTAGGGACTATTTTTTGCTTCGGCTCCCGACAAGGTCCCCGACTACTGATAAATTACAAAAACAAACTGTGAATTAATTTAAATATCAAAATGGGCGATTCAAATGCGACGTTTTATGTTATTCGGGACAGACGTCTGCTATACATTTTTCTACTTTAATTTAATTGTTATTGGGCATGTTCCAGTATTGCCAACGTCCTAGCTGAATGGACCGTACCTATCGTTATTTGTATTTTTTTTAAATATCAGACAATAAAATTAGTTTTTTTCTATTTTATAATGAAAATATAAACTCGCCATATTGCAGGAAATTAAAAGGAAGCTACTTTTTCTATTCTCTAGATTACAATGGGCTCTAGTTTAATGCTCACTCGTTCCATTCGGCGCGGGGTACTGGGAGTTCTGTCCGCCGTAGCAGTATCGTATATCGACGACTACCTACTGAAACCATAGACATAGAAATCTAGGGACGTAGTACAAGCGAGTGGGGTGGTTGCTGTTAAAGGGGGTGGTGGTGAGGAAGCAAGTGTGCCCGCATTCTATCGGTCGCTTTAATTGCGCATGCGCTGTAGGTACGAGTAATTGAGCATGCGCGAAGACGCGGACGATTGCATCTAGCGCAATTCAACATGCGCAAAGACGCGGCCAATAGAAGTTGGGCACATGCATACATAAGACAGGCGCATGCACCCTCTCCTGAATGGTGTCCCACCCTCGTCTAAAGTGGCAATTTTTTCTACATCCCCAGAATATCTGTATCTATCTATGACTGAAACGCAAGACCAACATTCTCTCTCTTTGGCTCTTCTACGTCATTCAACTAATTTGGTGCAAGAAATATTCACTTCAGCCTTATGTTACTTTTTTTTATTAAATAGCGTATCAGGCTACCAGCGACTAGGCTTATTTCGCACGAAACCAGTCCAGTCCAGTCAAGTTTTGTCCAGTCAAGTCACGTCAATATTTCCTTTTGCACTGAATACGTCGCGTCAGCCGTCCCGCAACTTCCGATCGAAGTTCGCGACAGTAACGATGCGGTCGCCGCGGCACAGTTTTGTGAGGAATTTTGTGTCAAGATGGACGTACTTCTCCAAGGCATAATTTTACGTCGGCTACACAGAAGAAGAAGAAGGATGAAGAAACGAAGAAATCTATTTTGGGTTCATCCCATGCATACCAGGACATACTACCATACCATACCAGGACTTACTAAATTACCCTCTTTTGCTTGCAATAATAAAATTAAGGTTTCTACGTCCATTCTGAGTCTCAAGACTGGGCAGACTGGCATTAAAAATTCAACCGGCTGAGTCGCAATCAGTCTTGACAAGTCTTGACTAGGGCATCGAGAATCGGCCATATTTGAGAACCGGTTCTTTCGGTTCTGAACTTATACCAGAACCGGGTACCCGGTTCTTTCGGTTTTATTGGTTCTTAGCTATAAAACAGTAAGCAGATTATTTTTAATATTATTTATTTTAGAGTTTTGTTCATTACGAACATGATACAAGGGAAAGATCGTAAATTAAACAATAAATTCCATATCAAAGAATTATTTATTTTAAGAACAATAGTCTTTTTAAGTATTTTAACTACATACTTATCAAATAATCAGTTTTTTGCAAGAACCGTAAGAACCGAATTACCCGGGCTTTTATATTTAGGAACCGGTTTTTATTTTGCTTCTTGGAACCGGGAAAAACCGGTTCTTTTGGAACCGGGAAAAACCGGGTTCGATGCCCTAGTCTTGACGCGATCGGACTGGACGTGACGCACTTAGTATGAAACCAAATTTACACATTGTCTTTATTTCAACGATAAGTTAATATGTCCAATCCAGTAGCGTCCGACTTGACTGGACTGGTTTGGTGCGAAATGAGCCTTAGGCTGTATGTTAGTATTTCTTTAACGGAATTGGACAATGTGCACGCGTTAATTGTTGGAATCATTCCGCGGGAGAGAAACCAGGTCTGACTGTACATTTTTTATTACTGCGCGCAGTTCGTACAAGCCGGCGAATAACATTATATTTATAAGCAACGAATATTATAAAAATTAATAAAGCAATATTTATGTTGGCAATTTTAAGCATACATATAATATGAAACAGTGTAATATTTCTGTCGTTTATTTTAGATTAAAACAATTTATTTTAGATATAATGGCGAGAGCAGTATATGGTTCATAATGCAACGGATCGTTGAAAATACTAAAAAAAGCCTTCCTCACTATCTCCGTCTCGTTCTAGTCAACGTATGCACGCTAAAAAGCGACATGAATAAGCAAATTTATTGTTTTAATAACTATAAATCGTGACACTTAGACTATATACGTATGGCCTCGTCCTCCCTACAATGTTTTGTCGCGGCGCAATAAGGAGTATGGACGACAGAGAGACCGTTATATTTGAAACTAATAACCAGCCTAAAACTATCAACGCGTCACAAAGCATAAAAAAATATGTCTTAAAGTTGAAGAATAGCCGAGCACCAGGTATTTGATAACTGCACGTTAAGTAGGCACCCAAGAATCAAGAGTTGTGTGTCAACTTTTGATTTTGTATTGATTTTGCTTTGGTTTTATTGTTTTTGCTTTTCTTTTGTTTACTTTTTTATTTTTAGACGCTAATGACCACTGTTGTCGAACGTCTATAATCTACAATTCAATTCAAAGAATCAGGATATCAGAAATATAAGTCAGTAGTGCGTGGCATCGGATTACCGAATCGAATACGGGGTTTTACCTGTTATAACCGTTAATTACCGTATATCCGATAATTATTCATGGCCCGATAATTATTTTCGACTATTAAATCATGACTAAATATCATAACATAACATTCCATAACAATATCCTTTTTGTTATTAATTATTAATATACCAATATATAACACAATAACCCTCCTTGGGCTTGAGTATGGTCGAACGAGTAGCAATGCTGTTGTTTACATGGCGTTGCTATGGTTCCTCTATTACAAGTCACCAGTTCCCGAGTTCTAGCCCGAGAGTTGGTAAGAGTGTCAATTGGATTTTCAATTTATTATTAAAAAATAATGAATTGAAAATATGAATTGGTGCTAAGCCCAAATAACCTTAGCTGTTGGTGGTCTTTAAAACACAATTTAAATTTAATTTAATACAAAATTGTCATTTTAATGTTCCAAATAATTATCTCTTTGTTCACATCGCTCCTCTACGTTTTATAAAGAAAGAACTCGTAGTTTTTTGGGTTCTTTTAGAATTAGGTAACATCATGTTGCAAATTGGTAAAAACTTTAACTGAGTTAAAGTCACCTTCATATTTCGTACTGATTTATTCATTTTACTAACTAGTAATAATGACTAACAAAATTTTAAATTAAAAAAATTGATGTAGGTATTTAATTTTCTTAAATTAAAATATAGAGAGTGATGTACTTATGTTTTTGTTCAGCGGATGTTGAATTTTAAGTAAAACGATTTTTTTTAATTTATACTAATATTATAAAGCTGAAGAGTTTGTTTGTTTGTTTGGTTGAACGCGCTAATCTCAGGAACTACTGGTTCGAATTGAAAAATTATTTTTGTGTTAGATAGCCTATTTATCGAGGAATAGTCCAGTAATTTTAGATTTCTACTGCAGAAAAATTCCCAGTTAGCTGATTTTTTTTTATTTACCTTCGCTATGGTGTTTTAAAAAACGTGTAAAAAGTCCCCATCGATATCGTGCCGGCGTTGCCAGATATTTGAGGTTCAAGTTCACGATAGACGGTTTTTAGTGAATTTCTCGGTTCCGTTCCATTTTTTGTAAAAAATAGTTATTATCAATCTTGTAGAGGACGAAATTATCTACAACTTTTGTATAAATATTTTTTGTCTACGATTTATAGTTTTTCTTATTAAAGTACCCGCGGCTTCCTCCCCCTCGATTTTACATAACGGGATTATGCTGCTTGCCGAGGGCCTAACATAATGATTTGTACCATTATTTTAAGTTGAACTTAAAGCTAACGATTAATTATAATTTTATCGAAATTAATACAGTAGCTCTCTACTTATGAGCAACCAAACATACAAATCGACAGCGCTCAAACAGACATACAGACAAACAATTTTTTTTCGAAAATACGATATTTATACTTGACATCAATTATAAAGACCATTGGTAAAGTAATTTTGTAAAAAAAATTTACAAGGGTTGAGAGAGTGCCGATTAAGTACGAGTATGCATTTGCATACCGTATAACGCACTCTAGTAATAGTAGCCACATTTTTAATTTTTTTTACTAAATTTCTTTACGAATAGTCTTTATAACAATTATAATGAGTATTCGTAAAGGAATTTTGAAAAAAAAAATTAAAAGTATGGCTACTCTGAGCTATTCTTAGTAGAGTGCGTTATACGGTATGCAAATGTATACTCGTACTTAATCCGCACTCTCTCAACCCTTGTAAATTTTTTTTACAAAATTACTTTACGAATGGTCTTTATAATTGATGTCAAGTATAAATATCGTATTTTCGAAAAAAATTGTTTGTCTGTCTGTCTGTTTGAGCGCTGTCGATTTGTATGTTTGGTTGCTTATAAGTAGAGAACTACTGCATTAATTTCGATAAAATTATAATTAATCGTTAGCTTTAAGTAAAATTAAGCAAAATCGCAGGATAGTGGACAAAATAATTTGATTTATTAAATTAAATGTACGACGTTTCGTCTATAGATTTAGACTTTTTCAAGTACAATCATAAAAATAACAATAATTTATAAATATTGTTATTTTTATGATTGTACTTGAAAAAGTCTAAATCTATAGACGAAACGTCGTACATTTAATTTAATAAATCAAATTATTTTGTCCACTATCCTGCGATTTTGCTTAATTTTATTATAATCACGATGGACACGATTTCTAATATAAAGTTAGCTTTAAGTTCAACTTAAAATAATGATACAAATTATTATGTTAGGCCCTCGGGAAGCAGCATAATCCCGTTATGTAAAATCGAGGGGGAGGAAGCCGCGGGTACTTTAATAAGAAAAACTATAAATCGTAGACAAAAAATGTTTATACAAAAGTTGTAGATAATTTCGTCCTCTACAAGATTGATAATAACTATTTTTTACAAAAAATGGAACGGAACCGAGAAATTCACTAAAAACCGTCTATCGTGAACTTGAACCTCGAATATCTGGCAACGCCGGCACGATATCGATGGGGACTTTTTACACGTTTTTTAAAACACCATAACGAAGGTAAATTAAAAAAAATCAGCTAACTGGGAATTTTTCTGCAGGTGGGTCATTTCAATATCTAAAATTACTGGAGTAGAAGGCTATTGGGATCCGTCAAATGGGTGGAACTTAAAAAAACATGGCGCAAAAGGGGGGAAATTTTATATACGGGGTATAGTTTTGCGTGTAATTTTGTGATTTTCAAAGTGATAAGAAATAATAAATATAAGTGCAATTTGCGATTGGGCCGGTACGAATCCTAAACAAAGGAATTTCATTGAAGGAGAACGGATTCTCAAATGTGAGAAAAAAACAAAATAACTGAGCTGTCAAAAGTAGTAATCTTTACGGCATATTGCTTAAAAACACCAAAATGAGAAGAAAATCTCCACGAAATTAATCATCCGTTCAATGCTTCTTTAAGGCAGGGTTAGGTGAATAAATGTAAACACATAACTGCAACATAATATGTTATATACCTATTGTAATAAGTAGGTAAGTTAGAATTTTAATTTTTCGGCATATAGGTATATTAATTGTATCTGCAGTCTGCACACTACACTATGAGGGTTAGATATGTTTATAGAGTTGCAAAAAGGATATGAATGAGTGCAATAAGTAATGACTTATTGCACTCATTCATATCCTTTTTTTAGTGTCTTGCTTTACTGTTTTGAAGGTTAAGATTCAAAGGACACCACACTATATAGTTTTTTATTCATAAAAATATAGCTATAATAAAATGGACTATGTTTTAAAATTGCGTATTTTTTCATTATCCTTGACGGTTCGTCAAATTTTTTTAGTGAACCTAACTCTCGAAATCTAGTGCCGCACGGTAAAAATTGCTTAAAATACGCTGTTTCTGCATCAATGTTTTCCATAACTTGCCAGGTAGAGTGCCCGCGGTGAGAGATGAAGCCAGGCACGTCATCAATAATATGCTAGTGAACGCCTGCTTGCCCGCAGACAGTGCCGTGTACACAAAACTGCACATTGGGTTTTATGACGAATTTTGGCAAACTGCTATTCATGACAATAAACAGCCAATAGCAAGCTAGAAGGCGGGCGTAATGCATTCACGTTACTATGACGCGGTGGCTTCATCTTTCGCCGCGCGAGGTCTAAACAAAACATGCCTGTGTTGCGTCTTAAATGAAATTCACTGTATTCGTGTAAGTTCACAATAACGCCTTTCCTCACAACGTTTTCTTATATAATTTCTGGAAGCTAAATAACGTTAATTTTTAATGTACATTGCCAATAAAATCCAACTGCATTGCATTTATGTTCCTCTATCTCAGAGGTTCCTTCACATAAATAGTACATTTTTTATCAATGTCAGAAAATACATCAATACATACATACACACATATATAAATTACTTTATTTAAAATTCCAGCGGAATATAATAGCGTCGTTCATACAACATAAAAGTTACATTAAAAAATTACGTTAAAATAATATACGCAGTGTAACAAAACAATCTATAATAAAGTTACGTAAACTTTTAAAATAACTAAATAGGTTAGAGTAGTTTGGTGGAGCTCGCACAAATAAAACAGTGATCATAAAATACGTTATACCCTGGAACTATTAAAACGTTATCTAAAGACGACCTACAAGTTTAATCTAGGTATACATTATATTTTACACATGGTTTGTCAATAAAAAATTAAATTACAAAATTTTAAAGTAAAAAATTCCAAAATGTTAACATTATAAAAAAAAATCACGTATCGTCAATTGGATTTGAACTCGGTTCTTCGTGGTGACATGCGAACGCCTTACCATTACTCTACGCGATCCTGTTATAGCACTGCAAAAACAATACTTGATACATTTGGTACAGCTCTAAGTATTCAATTTATATTATAGTACTAAGTACACAGTACAGAAATGTGTTAAAAATTAATTGATTATTCAATTTTAATTATTATTTGCTAGGATTCATGTCACAACAACACACAATCGGTGAAAATTTTAACTAGATACCTCTTTCCGTTTGTGAGATCGAGCCCTGATACACACGGACGGATGGACGGACAGATATAGACAGATATCGTACGCAGGGTACCTAATAGGGTTCCACACGGAGGTACGAAATTCTAAAAATCAAAAAACCCGACTGCGTTAAAAGCGAACTAAAAAGATGGAAACAAAATCGAATGTTAACATGAAGTCGGAGGCAACTGCAGATATTTCTGTTCAACTTGTTACTACATGTACGCCTCCGACTGCATGTTTATCATTTGATCTTGTTTCCATCTTTTTAGTTCGTTTTTTACTACGCAGTCGGCTATTTCGATTTATTTAATTTAATTTTTTATTTACGTATTTTTGGTTTTTTTAAACCTTCTCAACGAGTCTAGCGTCCGCCACATTATCCCAATATATCAATTTCGGGATTTTGACGCATCTAATGACACCTCATTTATAAAAATCCATCCAGCCGTTTGGACGCTACGAGGGAATAAAGAATCTCACATACATACTTACATACCGACAAAGAGAACTCTGCCTTTGCTGTCACGCAGTCGGGTAAAAATACTTTGAATGTCGATTTAGCGTACCATGTGACGGACGATAGTGTTATTTTTTGATAACAGATGTTATTGAAACTGCTATTTGAAAATAACATGTTATTATAAGTGTAACTGCTGCAGATACTTTCTAAAAGTACGTGCAGTATGGAGCTGGGATTCTAGATGGTAGCGTAGATCATGCAGGGCTTGCTTAAATTAATGCATTGTCATATATGCGAGCGTACACAACGAAGCAGTGAGTGTAGTGTATAAGCGCTGTCACAAGAGCTGGTAGGTACAAGAATGTATCTCACCATTCTTTCAGCGCGCTGACTACTACAATCAACGTGTGACACCTGTCAAATGGCCGTTACAAGTTTCGCAATGGATGTGACTAGTTTAATAAATGAAATTTTGCCAGTTTTTATTTAATTTGTTTTGAGTTTTTTCTAAGACGTATTTAAAAGTGTTAGGTTCCATACGTAAATATTCAAAAAACCGGTTTGGGTAAAATTTTAATTCTTGGTATAAATGATGAAATTCGCCATGTTTAGATCGTTTTCTATTAATAGGGTGGACATGATAGTTCCTACCCAAATTTGTATTTAAAATATACCACTTTGTAGCAGAAGAACACAAATATTCGTCTTAACTATCTGACATTTCAAACGCGACTTAAGCTTGTATCAAAGCTTCGTTGTGCAAACATATAAGCGCTTATAATTTCAGCCACCATCTTACCATACATGCTACCATCTAGAATCCCAGCTGCGTACTGCACGTACCTTTAAGGAACATGGAAGTTTAATAGATTTTGTGTTTTGGTGATTTTAGTCCCATATTTATCTGTACAAACAGAGCTGTACCAGAAGAAATTGAACGATTATATGTTATCTATTTCTATCGGACCAATAAACATGTCACCTAGTTTGACACATCGAATAGTACGATGATAATTCTGATAACAATGTGCGATCTATTTGTTCCGTCACCATAGTCAGAGGAACTCTAGTAGCACATGTTCAACCTGGGCTTTAGTCTGCCGACCGCCTCCCCTACACTTAATTCTATTACATTAGAGTTTACTGCAGTGGGGCCTCTAATACAATATATATATATATATATTATATATTCTCTCTTCTACATCAGGAGTCCCCAATCTTTTTCACTTCAGAGTATTCTCCACCATCTGCATTCAAATAACCTTAGCTGTTGGTGGTCTTTAAAAAAAAAACTCAAATCTTTTGATCTCGCCTAAAAACGGTTACAGCTCTCTCGACGCTATTTTTAAAACTAAAGGGTTCGGGTAAACGCAAAATGACGGACCAAGAATATTGTTTTCTAGGTAGCGTAAATGTCTCAGCTGCTGTCAGTGCAAAAAAGTGAAACGCGCAATATTTTTTCTCACGTTTCCAAAGTTTTCAAAAGTACGCGCGTATTTTCACTACATTTCCTTCCATTGTTTTGGCTAAATATGGCGTCTTTGTCCTAACTCTATAAATAGTAGAATGCGAGTAAATTATTAACGCTGTCCGGCAAACAGTGATACACAATAATTCTTGCAACGCGAGTCTGAGGGTGCGTAAAGGCATGCAGTTTGACAGGTAATATACAGGGTGTCCCAAAGTTGCTGGGACACAGAGCTACCACGTGTAGTAGAGGTCAAAATAAGTCGATTGGACCCAATTTATTTATATACCAAAATGTACCGTTTGCCCGTGAGAAGAGTTCAAAGTTTACATAAAATTTTGTATTACAATTTTATTAAACTTGTAGGTACTAGGAATATCTGTTAGCATTATTTAAGAAAACATTTTTTTCCTTCGGAACTATGCGTAATACGAAATTTTTACAAGAGTAACAAAATGAAGATAATTAATCAGTCTTCTCGCTAAAAAAAATTTAAGAACCGTATTACCACCCCGAAGAAAGTTCTAAAAAAATGTCAAGAGTGAGAGTGGTTTTAACCCTTCTACAATTTCTCTTGGGTTTCTTTGATTACTGAAAGGAGAGTAATCCTGTAAAATGCACTTTTGTCAAATTTCATTCAATTTGTTTCACTCATTTCTGAACAGTGTACAAAAATGTGTTTTTTTATGTAAACTTTGAATTCTTCTCACGGGCAAACGGTACATTTTGGTATATAAATAAATTGGGTCCAATCGACCTCTACTACACGTGGTAGCTCTGTGTCCCAGTAATTTTGGGACACCCTGTATATGACCAACATTGTAGATTATAAATATCTGTTGAAGACGATGCCTTCAGTGGCTGAAGATATCGTCTTCAACAAATATTCTAGTATCGCCTTGTCTACTTTTGAAAAGCAGATTTCAATATTAATTCTAAATTATTGACGCTCGACAAGAGACGTCATAAGCGTCTTAGCAACCAACAATAAGTTTATCTTACTACGAACTTTTGCAGCACACTTCTGACAATTTGCGACATACCGGTTGGGAATCCCTGTCCTACATTCTACATCAGAGGTATCAGCTATACCTACAGAGTCAGAGAGGCAGGAGAACAGCCGCCTGACCGATCGATAACGTACATAATTAACAATGTAATATCGACCAGACCATAGAGAGGGCCGTGAAGGCGCGAGCGTCCGGGGATGGAGAAACCCTACGGCCCCTCACAATTCGCCAATGGCTACTGTATAGACTAGTAGAGGTACCTCTCTCCTATATACCTACTATCCGATCGCTTCACCAACCTACTTGATCTGAACGCGTATTCACAACGCGCCCGACACATACAAAAATCATGTCCCAAGTCTTCATGGTTTCCGGGCGGCTCACAGGTCAGTGTGTCAGTGACTGGTGTCCTCCCTTCTTTTATGCCTAGTACCGTGTGCAAAGTTTGATTACTAACTTAAGTTAAGTGATTTTAGTTAGTATAAGTAATAAGTTAAGTGTGAGAAGGGCCTAAGTATTTATTTAAGATAAATGTGTTGTGTTTCGTAAAATCCACTTTTGGCAGTCTTTTTCTTTAAACAAAAAAACGGTTGGGCCGATTTTGATAAAATTTCTTTCGGATCAAAATGACGTTAACGCGTCTCGATTGACACCCTTACGAAGTCGATAAGTATAATTTTTTATTCGCGAGATATTGTGTAAAATCTACTTTTTGGAGTCTATTTAGTTAAAAAAAAAGAACGGCTGGACCGATTTTGAAAAAATTTCTTTCAGATCATATTTACGTAGTCGATATAATTTTTCACTCTCGAAATTTTGCCTTAGAAAGAAATGGCCACATACGTACGTACACATACACACAGACATCTTTTCAAAAATAGTGTAGTGACCTTGAAACATACAAATTTGTTATACATTTTGATTTCGATTTTCGGACCCATTACAATAACTTCCCAATGTACTGGGAAGTTAAAAAAGCTTTTGTATTTGGTCTAAGTTATTTATTTATAGAAAAATTTTTGTAGACCAAATCCAAAATTAAGTATATATTTATTTCATAACGATCGTTTCGATTTTTTTAAAATCATCATCAGAAGTAGAACTATTGTCTAATCGGACACATCATAATCAAAAATGAAAAGTTTTTTTAAAAACATTCCCAAGAATTATTAAACTGGAACTATCAACCAACAACGGCGAAAAAACCCGGGAATCGACCAACACAGAATATAGGTCGCCATTTTTATTTATCTTTAAATAAAAACGGTCTAGAATAAGGAACGATCTCGATATTTATCTGGAATGAATGAGGGAAAATTCAACAAGATAGAAGAATTACAGTTAATCTGCGCGATTCAAAATAAGCATCCTGGCGTGCACGAACGAAAATAAGAATAAGCATCCGGGGTCAAACTAGAGTTTACAACGCGACAAGAGTAGAGAACTGTGTGCAATACATGTGCCGGGTTCAGACCATCCGACTGGCTAATGAAGCTCGCGCAGATGGCTAATGCCTGATTGAGATGAGATTCAGTTCAGCTGTATGATGGCCACTGTTTGATTAGCATTGTCAGATGCAATGCGCCCTCAACATTTACCACCCCATCATACATCACCGCCATCGCCACCCTCCCGATGCATACATAGATGGTATAGAATCTATATTATATGCATCGCACAACGGTGAAAAATAATATCTAGTTATACCTAATACAACTTCGCAGTCTCAAATACACGTATCGTGTGTGTTGTGTTTTTTTAAGACCACCAACAGCTAAGGTTATTTGGGCCTAGCACCAATTCATATTTTCAATTCAATTATTTTTTTTTAATAATAAATTGAAAATTCAATTGATACTTTTACAAGCTCTCGGGCTAGAACCCGGGAACTGAGGACTTGTAATAGAGGAACCATAGCAACGCCATGTAAACAACAGCACTGCTACACGCTCGGCTATTCTCAAGCCCAATAGACGTATCAAAATTAATATAGAAAATGGGGTCGTTCTTCCACATTTTTTACTTTTGACGGTTAAAACACTAAAACAACAAAAACACGTATATAATATAAACAAGTGTATCCGAAACCGAAAAATAAGAAAGCATTCTTTGTTTCAATAGTGATTTATAAAAGAAACATAAATATTTACCGCAGAGTACATTTTTAAAGATAATCATAAAAAAAATAAAAACAAAATATCAAATATAATATAAATATTGATATCGCGGTCCGCTATTAGATGTTACAGAGGCGTAGAAAATAATAATAATAATTAGTAGTGTATTTTTACAGTGCCGTAGATATGGTTTACACAACGCAAATATAAAGACAGAGCCGGAGGGGGTCAACTATTATAATAATACTTGGAAACTAAAAGCTATTTCTGTGTTTTGATGTATACTTCGTCCAAACTATACTGTCTATATCTGTTGGTGAGGAAGACTAAAGTTAAGTACTTTACTATTACGAGATGTACCTTCCTATAGATGAATGATTGTAAATTATAGACGCTCGACAGAAATGTAAACAAGCCGTGAGGTGGGTCGTTTATTAGGACTAAAGTGCGACCCTTGAAGTCCACACGACGAACATCCCAGTTTGATAAATATTTAATAATAATAATTAAATTAGATATTATACAGAAAAGTAATCATTTTAATCATTAAAACATAAGTAATTATTATTTATTTTTAACAATTAAAAAAAAAAGTCCTTTGACACCCGTAGGGGTTGAATTTAGAAAAATCCTTTCTTTGTGGATGCTTACGTCAGAAAAGGAAGCAACTGTCCAAATTTCAAGTTTCTAGCTTCAGCGATTTGGCGTGGGCGTTGATTAGTCAAAAAAAACCCTACATCCTCGTTTGAACCCCTTAGGGGTTGAATTTATTTCTAAAAACGATTTATTCATGTATTGTCATCGGGAATACATATATGTACAAAATTTCAAATTGATCGGATACGTGGAAGTCGTTCAAAATTGACTTGCAAACACACAAACTAACATACATTGCAAGTTAAATAAAAGCTTGTAAAAAGTCCCTCTGATTGGCCAATTTAAACAAGCGCCGATTCGCGACTATGCGCATGATCCCGCCTGTACGAAATCTCACTTCTGAAGTTCTGCTACCTCAAACAGTTAAGCGAAATTATTCCGTTACGCGGTATTGCAGATGGTCGTTGTGCGGTAGGTATAGCAGAGTGTGGTTCAGCAGTATCGCCGTTGATTTGTCAGTAACACCTTTTTCAAGAAAGTTAAAAATAGGTAGAGTGCCCGCGGTGAGAGAAGAAGCCAGGCACGTCATCAATAATATGCTAGTGAACGCCTTATTGTTTAAAATTCCACCTATCGACGCTCATGGATCTCCAAAACAGCCAATAGCAAGCTAGAAGGCGGGCACAATACATTCACGTTACTATGACGCGGTGGCTTCATCTTTCGCCGCGCGAGGTCTATATCTAACTATATAAACTTTTTATTTTAATTTTAATATTTCACTTTATATTTTCATAATGGCATACGGTTTTATTATTTACAAAAAAAAAAAACTTTTACGAGAAAATAACAATGACGTACTATATTTTAACGACCAATCCCTATATAATATTCAATGCGCTAATAATAATCACCTCCGCAGCGACATTATATGGCCGTTGCATAAATGGCTTAATAATATAGAAGCTCATAGAGTTTCTGAATCCATTTGTAATTAGCAGAGAGAAGGTATATTACACAGTATACACCGTATAACAAACATCTATATATATAATATAGGCTCGTCCAAAAATGAGATCATGGAGGTCGGGTCACATGGCGCGTGATTGCTCGTCAAGCCATCAAAGCCACGACAAGCGTTAAAGGTACGTGCAGTATGGAGCTGGGATTTTAGATGGAGCGTAGATCATAGCAGGGCTTGCTTAAATTAAATGCATTGTTATATATGCAAGCGTACACAACGAAGCAGTGAGTGTAGCAGGTATAAGCGCTGTTACAAGAGCTGGTAGATTCAAAAATGTATCTCACCATTCTTTCAGCGCGCTGACTACTACAATCAACGTGTGACAACTGTCAAATGGCCGTTACAAGTTTCGCAATGGATGTGACTAGTTTAATAAGTGAAATTTTGCCAGTTTTAATTTAATTTGTTTTGAGTTTTTTCTAAGACGTATTTAAAATTGTTAGGTTCCATACGTAACTCGCTGGATCGCCTCGAAGGGTTTTATGAATTTTAAATTATAGACGCTCGACAACAGAGGTCATTAGCGGGTTTTATGATGACTCATAATATAATAATATGATAACGTATGATAATATAAAATATTGACCCTACCTCCACGGGTCATCTAGAATCACGAGCCGCGCCAAGACGAGCCACGAGCCATCACAAGTCACGCGCTGTGTGACCCGGCCTTGAGAAATGACCTTGTAATGTATTTTCAAATTCAAATTTATTCCTCAGTAAAAAAAATATACAAAATATACAACTGTTTTACAAAAAGAGGATTTTCTGCCCAACTTGGAAGACCAGTGCTAGGACAGGAGTCCAGAAATACCATTTCATGAGTTTGTCAGGTGTGTGTGTGTGTGTATGTACGTGTGTGCGTTATTCAGTTGCTCATAATATAAGCTTGTGCCAAAAGTCTAGTCTATATTCAATACATTTTTAAAATTTAGTGACTTTGGACGCCATTTTATATGAAATCGAAATCCGAACTTATACACATTCATTCCTACAAATATTTAAAGTTTCGGGAAAATTGAGTCAGAAATAAAAAAAAACGTTTGTGAGTTTAAATAGGTAGTGGTAATTGCATACCTCTTAAATAAAATGTCCGCAACTATTGCAACTATAAAAACACCCCTTGCGTCTTTTGTAAGATCTTACGGATTCACTCCAGCGTAATATGTTTGAGGGGGGGGGGTACACGTAGAGAAGTTTACACATCAAAAATATTGTTACAATTGCAATCGAATTTCAGTCCGTAATAGTAGATTGTATTTCTAGTGTCGTAATGGAGTTTATTACTGACGAGTGATAACAGGACGTAAAAACGATAGCGACGTTTTACAGTCACACGAGTCATAATACCATTACGCACTAGTGCGGTAAGTAAAACACTTTTGGCACGCCTGCCTGTTAAATGATCCATTACTGCAGGCCAGCATACATGTATCGAAAGTAGCTATTTTGTAGTGGGTATGACAAAAAAAAAACTTTCCGTTAAAAATCACTTAGATATTTAAAATAGTTTCGAGTTTTCTGGTTAATAAATAATAGCAAATTTGTTAGTAATAAATTCAGTATTGAAAACGGATTACTTTTGAACCAGCCTGTATTCCGTATTTCTACACGAATACCGCAAGGCGCGGCGCTAGGCCCTTCGTTATTCTCCACACAGTAACATATGAATATACGTATATTATATACACAATGTGCAATGAAAACATGATTATAACTGCACGCATGTACAGAGTGTTCATAAATGACTGGACTTTACAATGGCCGAGCGCTTATAGCGATGCCGTTATTTATATGGCGTTATGGCTCGTTGATAATCGTGGGGGACATTTTTGTCAGTCTGCAGTGCCACATCACTCGGAAACTACTGAACGGATTTAAATGGAACTTGGCATATTGGTAGCTTATGTCCTGGGTCAATATATATGATACTTTTTATCCCGGCAAAAAAAGAAGTTCCCGCTAGGCAGTCAAAAAACTATAAATCTCTATTCTCCGGATGGCTCGTGGAATAAAAATAAACCTTCATGTTTCTGTTAACTCACCAATATTATTATGTGGTAAACAATAATATTTCTGCAGCTACTCACCAATAGGTATATTTCTGCTACTCACCAATAGGTGTCGCCACTAGTATTTCATAACGGGCGTAACGATGTAGTTCACCCATGAAACACTTTTCTTAGGAATTTGACCAAATTTGAATACCTTCTAGAAAACAGTCATATCCTAACAGCTGTGTTAAAATTTCAAAGAGTTTGCACGTGCCGTCGAATTGCAAAACGCCGGGAGAACGAAGGCGCGGGTACAGCTAGTAATTTATATTATTCGCATAATATCAACGGGACATACTGTACATAAAAATGTGTGTGTTTGTGTGGGTACACCAAGTGTTAAAGGCACCGTACTGAAGAACAAACATCCTGTTAAACTTCAAAAACACTGCAGCACAAGTCTTTATACATTAACGCACATCACAGTGAGCTATTTAACACTAAGCTCAAACGATTTCTGTTATGTTATTTACATCTATGCACACACATCCACGTTTGTTTTATGTATAATATAATCGTAATAATGTTTTACAACGCGCGCGTGAAAGAAATATACATCGTTTGTAAAAATAATGCAATACACATAAATTTTATGCAAGTGCTGGAACGCGCCTACCTCTATGGATTCGGCGTTATAATATTAACTACAGACTGCGGTAGGGTGAGATAAACCATAGAGCTATCTATATAATAAAACTGTTGTTCTATGTATGTCAGTTGCAAGCAAAAAACTACTAACCCGATTTTGATCGAATTTTCATTGATTGAAATCACCCGCTCGGCTTTTTGTAACCTTGGTAACCAATGTGTAACATGTGTATTTTCAAATTAAAGTTCGATGTAGAACAAAATAAATAAAACTATTGAAAAGAACATTACATTTTAACCATTGGTTACCAAGGTTACAAAAAGCCGAGCGGGTGATTTTCAAGAAGCTGCAGCGCGCTTACCATTAGTACCACAGAAAATTTGTGGGAATGAAAATTGTAGGAAATGTAATCCTCTTTAAAACATTACATAATGAAAGAATTGCTTAAGTCGACCGTTTCTGAAAAATTTCGAAAAAAGCAAAAAAGGTGATAAAATTTCGTGGTTTTTCGGCTCTCCCACGTTAGCACAGGGTCCTCGAGGTTGAAAACTCAGATTCTACTCCACAGAGTACCACCCACAAACAACATACCAAAATATCATTAACTTCGGAATACTTTCCAGGTAAAAAGTACCTGACTGCTGGACTATTAAGTTATACCACTAAAATGACACGATACTAATGGGGAATAAATAATGTTTGTACCTACCACAAGTGCTGCCTCTCGTGGATAATTGAAAGTACTCTCAGGAAAATGGCTCATTAAAGTCAAATAAATAATTTTACATCCAAATCACTCTTGTTACATACAATATTAATAATTTATATGTAAATTCAAATATCTTGTTTATATTAATACGCTATTACAAAAGGGGGATGATCAGCGAGCGAAAATAGTTACTTTAGTAGTTCTATTAAAATATGACGTGTTATTACTATGGAAACAGATATTAAAGTGATCGAATCGACGAGTAAAGGCCATGCGTAGACAATTATTTCCTGAGAAAAAGAAAATGTAAAATACGTTTAATTACTAATCTCTTTATGGATAGCGAATGCCGGTTATTGTATGTAATCAACCTGTACGTCATATATTCATATACCTATGTCCTATGGGTGACTTTTTTTGGCGGGCTGTTTGAAAATTTTTCAAACGATATAGGTAACAATTTAATATCAATATTTCGAGGACAGTGTGGTCCAGTGGTTAGCGTCGCGGCCTCTGGATCAGACTGTCGTGGGTTCGAATCCCGCCTCCGCTCATGGATGTTTTGTGATGTAATTTAATTTTAAGTGAGTTGATATTTAATGTAATCAAGACGCTAATGACTTAAGTTGTCGACGCGTCTATAATAAATAAATAAATAAATATCAATATTCCATGGGTATCCATTGAAAAAAGGATGTAAATAAAATTTTTATGTCTTTTTCTTTACAACTTACCACTTCCAGAAATATGTAAGAATAGTGCGCTTACCTGTAACAAAAAAAATGTATATTAGTTTCAAATAGTCAATATTCTAAAAAAGTGAAAATATATTTTTATTTACATGCGCAGTGCACACTGCACACGTATCTAAGATTTTTCTCCATCAAACGCTAATCAAAGATGTCTTCGTCTCATACCAATTTATACAGTGTGTGTCTTAGAAAAGGTAAAATAGGGAAAATAACATAACCTATAGACTGTGTGCAGGGGGGCAGAGTTATAATAAATCGACCCGAGCACTCGTTGTGTGATCCATTGTAAACTCGGAACAAATTTTCCGTAATTGTCAGTGAGCATTGTTGTTTAAAAAGTCAAGTAAGTAAAACCATGATTTTACTTCTAACTTATTTGGAAATTATTACTATAAATTTGACACTTTTAAACCCGGTCCGCAAGATTACAGGCGCCATGGTTTGAGGTTATATGCTGTCGTCTGTCAATATAAACCATAGACATAGATGTAGGTACACCTCCATGTCTGATATAAATTAATTAGTTATTTTTTATTATACGTCAAAATTGAAGAAGAAAAAAACTTAAAATAAATAATTCTAATGTACCTTTTATGCTATGCTATTTATACTATATGCACGCAGCGAAATTAAATGGTATTCGTTTATTAAAAAATTAAAACAACAATAAAAGTGAGTTCAATCGCGCACTATTGCCCGCTAGCGGCGCTAGTAGGCTTCGTGCACACAACCTATAAGATCTAATGTAAATACGTAGTGGATTACGTCATAGAGAAAATAGTACAGTGAATGTTTTAAACAATTTTCCATAGTAACCGTTGACTATCAGAGTAACCTGCTAAATAAAAAAAAAACAAAGCGTCTACTACATAATATTTACTTACATTTAAGATATATAGTCCGTAGCCTACAATAAATTATTGTAAATGTTCTCAATGTTATTCTCCCTACGTTCGAAAAATTAAATTGTGTTTTAAAGACCACCAACAGCTAAGGTTATTTCGACCTAGCACCAATTCATATTTTCAATTCATTATTTTTTTTTTAATAATAAATTGAAAATCCAATTGACACTTTTACCAGCTCTCGGGCTAGAACCCGAGAACTGGGGACTTGTAATAGAGGAACCATAGCAACGTCATGTAAACAACAGTATTGCTACACGCTCAGCTATTCTCAAGGCCTCCCTACGTTCGAGTTAACCGTTTAGACACTATCATATTTTACTATGTGTTTTGTCTTACTACATATCGGTTTAATTAGGGTTCCGTACCTCCAAACGGAACCCTATTACAGACACTGAGCCTACGATGTCAGTCCGTCCGTCTGTCACAAGGCTCAATCTTACAAACGGTAACACGTAGTTAGTTATATAATATTTATTTGACATAATGTCGAGAAACGGACGTTAAACGCATTATTATTATTATTATTATTATATAATATTTATTCCGATTTGAAGAAAAGGTAAACCGAGTTCGTTGGTCTTCTATTTAATCGCATTTCTCTATGTTTCGGTTGCAAATCGCACAACGAGAATTATTTTGTGGATTCGGCAAGGCGTCGAAAGCTTTCTCGTCTGTCACTCAATACTTCACTAAAGGTGCACGAAGAAACACTACTTACACTGCACTGTTGTAGGTACTTTTTAATGAACGTCTATAAAGCATGGGTGGCACACAAACAGGGGGTACTGACTTTTTTTAACTAGTTAAAGAAGTCATTTATTTTTCAGGAGATGCTTTTGGGAATTTTTTTATTATAGAAACAGATTCAGAACAATTCCCAAAAAAAAAGTTTCATAGTTTAGAAAAAGTCACTAAAAAGAGGAAAATAATAAAATTTTGAAGTCGGCGCCAATTTAATAAAATATAAAGTCGGTTAAAAAGTACCAATTATTAACCGACTTCATATTTTTTTAAATTGGCGCCGACCGCTAAATTTTATTATTTTCCTCTTTTTAGTGGCTTTTTTAATGGCGGTCTTCTTTTGTTAAATTTTTTTATATTATTTACTTTTTAGTGGTCTACAATACGTAGTTCGCACGTTATTAACCGAATTTTGTCTTGACATTTGATTACTTACGCTGTGTCAAAACTGACATTTACCTTAACGGTATTACAGTCCGTTACTCACTTTTTATTAAAGTCAGTCGAAACTACTGAACCGATTTAAGTAAAATTTATATGGGACCACCCCGGAGGTATGTGCCCTATTAAATAAAACTATAATCATCAAGGGCTTGAGAATGGCCGAGCGTTTAGCGATGCTGTTGCTTACAGGCGTTGCTATGATTCCTCTATTACAAGTCCCCAGTTCCCGAGTTCTAACCCGAGAGCTGGTAAAAGTGTCAATTGCAGAAATTTCAATTTATTATTAAAAAAATTCACAGATTTCGCAATCCTTGCAACCATCGAGGACATTGGAAATGATAACAGCATATAGGAAACATAATTAACTGTTTATTATACACACAATATTTATCAATGCACTGTTTAGTTTTGTCAGGAATAACCCTATTATTCTTCTGTTATATACGCGTTCACTTTTGCTTGATTACTTAACTTTTAAATGGATTTTTCTACAGTATTTATTAACATTTGCTCAAAAATAACACCGCAGATCGTCGCAAATACCTCTCAATTAACTAGACATGATATAAAACACATTTCGAAAAAATTGCACTTGTTCAATTTTGCATGATTGCTCCTCACTTGATCGCGACACCGTTGTCTTTTGGCCTTGAACGAAAACTCGTAACTCTGCCCCCATATACGAACATAAACATTTCCAATGTTAAAAAATAATAATGAATTGAAAATATGAATTGGTGCTAGGCCCAAATAACCTTAGCTGTTGGTGGTCTTTAAAACACACAATAATCATCAAAATCAGGAGAAATCGGTGAACATAGGTTCCGAATATAGAACCTTCTCCTTTTTTGAAGTTGGTTAAAAAAACAATTCTTTGCTGTGGAACTAGGTTCATCATAATACATTTATAATGTATGATAACACCAAAAAAAAAATGTGGGACAAAACAATTCTATTGTTAACTGAATCATACAAGTACATAAATAAACGGTCATTAATGATAAAAATAAAACACTCGGGAACTATACATAGATATTATTTTAATAAATTTCAATATTGTAATTTTAGATTATATCCCCGAGACGCAAAGCTGTAATTTATTTAACCAATGTAATTCCCAGCCCATAGGGGAATAGTTACGCTACTGTTAACGAGCTATCTGCAGCATATACACTTGTTTTTATTAAAAAACAACAAAACACTCGGCGGCGCGAATTATGAAAGGAAATGGCGGCAGTTAATTTAGTTTACGCAGAAAATTAGTCAAAGAGGTTCGTTAATATGCCATTTTAATGACATTGTGCAAGATATGTTCTGCGCAAGGCAAATGGATCTAAAAATAACTATAGAAATAAAATAAAATATAATTTATAAATAATAATGATTAGTTATACTTGTACACGTGCGCTTCTCGCTTTGTTATCTAAGCTTTAATTAAATATGTCTTGAAATATTGCTGTTCTATTTCGAAAATAAATTACACGTTTATACGACCATTTAAATTAGAAAAATACATTTGGCATTAAATTTGGGCCAATGTTAAACACGTCTGGTTTTATGAACTATACCAGGGGTTCCCAATCTTTTCCTTACTGCGACTCCCTTTAAAGGTTGCAATTTTTTGCGACGGCCTTCCAAAAGAAGATAGCTGATTGGTGTAGCTCTAGCAGACAATAAAATTACTTTATTATTCAAAGAAAACTTTACAGAATATAGAATCTTAATTATTATTTATTAGATTCCAATTCTAGTAATTAGAAAACATAAAAAACTACAAACAATACAATTAATGAGCAGGATGAGCTTGCTTTTCTGAGCATAACTCAATTTAGGTCTGAAGTTCTGAAATTGCGACGCACAGTTAGTCCATGTTCCGTAAGGTAATGGATTTTTAACGCTACTGCTGGGTTCCTGATACGACTTTGTTTTAAATCTAGACTTAATAGCGTTTTCAGCTGGTTTACATTTTGTTACACTAAGCCGCACTAGTGTAAATTTTCACCAAGAACCGTGTTCGACTGGTCAGTGTAGAGAGCAATGCTACAGTGTATCGTGTTCGGCTGGGCGGCGGTGGGATGCTAGTGTAACCTCCGCAGTGTTACACTTATACCACCGTCGCTGCAGGGAGGTCGTGTAAATAAAGTGCAACATGACAGCGGTAATGGCCTACACGAAGAGCGTGTACACTACTCAACACTGACACAGTGCTAGTATTACACTCGTGCAAAACTATGCCTTACTAGTGTCAAAAAGTGGATACCAGTTGAAAACGCCATTAGAATGTTATAGGCTCGAGTAGTGTGGTTTGCTGTCGAGCGGGGCACAGCCCCGCGAGACAAGAGGTGGAGCCAAAGGCTCCATAATAGAAAGCGAAGTTTTCTCCGAGAACCGAAGGTCCTCCAAAATTTGGCGGGAACGACATATTAGTATCAAGTCCAGTTTCTGGGAATCCATACGGAGAATCGTGGGGGTTGCTTCCACGGAGGTAAGCACTCTCTGTCTACTACGGCATGTTTTATTCTTGCATGCAATATGGCATTTTACTTTGGGGTAACTCATCTAATTCCATAATTATTTTTCGTTAACAGAAAATGGCCATTAGAGTTATTGCAAATGCAAAATTTCGGGAACCATGCCGTCCTTTATTTAAAAAATTTAAAATATGAACTCTGCCATGTGCCTATATAATATACAACTGTGTAATATATATACATTCGCACAAAAAAAGTTTTGAAAGTCATGCTGACTGTCATCATTATTATACCAGAGACAGAAATAAATTTCGTCTTCCGGACCACCGATTGGCGAGATCACGCACCGCCCCGGACTATTATGCCTTAAAACTATATAACAAACTACCATTTTTAATAAAAGAATATAATTTACAAAAATTTAAAAGTTATGTTAAAAAATTGCTGATTGATAATTGCTTCTATTCTGTGGAAGAATTTTTATTCATACATTTTAATTGTATATTTTGTATTGACTTGCAGCTATTGTACTAACTGTACCAAATGTTGTTAAATATATATCTATCTATCTATCTATATCTATCTATCTATCTATATCTATCTATCTATCTATCAAGGCATATGGTAGAATACATTTCTAGGAAATTCACTAAAAAACAAAAAAAAAAAATACGCAGAGTATAGTTAAAGACCATCCACCTCCTGTGATTCACAAACTGCATTAAATATTATTTTTAGTAAATATAATATTTACATAAAATATATTAGTATTACTAACTGTAAATTGGAAACATCCTGCGAAAATAACGAAAATTTGTAATAAAAATAATGTTGTTATTTTTTTTTTTAATCTGCGAAAAATATTTTTACGAGCTAGTTAATCGCTTCTAAACATAAACATGACTTGTTTAGTTAGTTTTTAAGTGTGGTAGCTTGTGTAGATTATTTCTATAGTATATTTATGATTTTGAACTATACAGATAATTAAATTTAATTTTCTATATAAATCATAGTCCAATACCTACTAATTATAGTACGCGGCCACTATTTATACGAAGCGTACCAAAATCATTCAGGCTTGAGAAATGTCAGTACGGATCGTAGGGGTTATTGTTTATATAGCGGGCGTTTCCATGGCTTATCTGTTACAAACCCCCGTTTCCAAATTCCTGGTTCTAATCTGAGAACTATATGTGAAAGTATTATAAGCCCAATTCGCACTATAGATCAAGTCACGGTCTGATCAAGGCCAAGTCACGGTTTGATCAAGGTCAAGTCACGGTCTGATCAAGGTCAAGTCAAGGTCTGATCAAGTTAAAGTTACGGTCTGATCAAGGTCAAGTCAAGGTCTGATCAAGTTAAAGTTACGGTCTGATCAAGGTCCGGTCACGGTCTGATCAAAATCAAGTCACGGTTTGATCAAGATCGAGTCTATGAATGGGTACAAGACCGAGATAACTTTAGCTGCTAGCAGTTAGTAAACTTAAATAATTAAAAAAAATATCTACTGTTTTTTTTATTGTTTAATTTTCTTGTCTGAGCTTTATTTGCAAATTTCGTAATCAATTGCGAAGACGTTAAATTTTGTATCCAGAAATTCACATTTCTTTACGTTTTAGAGTCAAATTAAAGGTAAAAATGCATCTGGCCAAGATAACAGTTTTACAGTATTTATGTTAGGAATTATCCCATTCAACTCGGCTACTCATATGAAGGTTGGTATAGGTAGTGGGTTATTGGCCCAGGCTCTATATGTACACAACGCATGTGCATATTACAGAAAGCAGTTACATAATACAGACAGTATTTGCATCCTCCGTTTCAGTACGCAAATGAATAATGCAAGCTTACTGTGCTACAAACGCAATGAATCTCTCCCGACGGATGGCACTTAGTTCAAACCCCGACCATCACAGACACCGCAACACATCATCCTATGCTATATTGTGCCGCCGCGCCGTCCGAGCCGAGTCGCACTATGCTAGTTAGCTACCGTTGCAACTATCATGTCATTCAGATGTCAACGTCAAATATTCCCATGCCGCCTCTTGTAAATTGCCTACTACAACACGGACAGGTCTCACTCAAGATATACCTAATATAAGGTACGTGGTTATGGATCTGAAACAATTATCGTATAATATAATATAACCTACTACCGTATAGAGCAGTGTTTCCCGAAGTGGACGCGACCCCCACCGGGGGGAGGGGGGCTAGGGCAATCTAGAGGGAAGGTAGTACACCCGGAATGAATTGGGGAGCGCCGAATAAACATAAGGGGGTGGTAGAAGCTTAATTATTCGTCTTTCAAGACGCCCTCTCCCAGGGGGAACATTGGAATGTACTTGTTCTCGCAATTGCATTCCAATGTTCTTTGGGTATTGGCGTTCCCAGGAGCCCGAGCTCGTACCAGTCGGTTTGTGTATGCCGGCTGGCAGATTCTAATACACAAATGGATTATTAATTGTTGTGTTGAATAATCTGAGTTGTCGACGCGTCTATAATCTACAATAATAATAATAATTCAAGGCGCTGACAGATTGAACTAAGTATTTGAGTACCAAGTAGGGATATTTTAGTACGCGAACTAAACATTCAAGTATGTTTACAGTGTATAAACGTAATTATGTTGTGACTATTATAAGCTTTAGCGCCAGTGGTGTCTATAGGCATGCTTTGGGCAGACCTGTATTCTCTACTAACTTTACACTAAACATTTTTCATATATTGAAAGTTTAAAAAACCATTCATCAACAGAATATGTTACAAAATTTTATGAAATATGGTTTTATATCAAAAAGAGAATTTTAGAAAATATGAAAACTTTAGTTTCAAATTTAATACATGTATATAAAAATATATTATTAAAATATAATACTTAATAGGTAGTAAATTTGTGTTACAAGAGCGGAAAATTGGTGATTGCGTACGAGGGTAATTACCCGAGTCGTAATCGCTAATTTCGCCGAGTACAACACATAATACTTTTTGTATCTAATATGTTTATTAGTTTAATAGTTAATCTATTGCCTGATCGAAGTTTTTTTTTTTTGAAAATAAACAAAACTAGTGTACCCGTGCAAAACTTTTTTGCGACGACTTAACACTGTCTTCAAAGAACAATGGTTTAGTAAAGGCTATCGCCAAAAAAAATGTTTGCCAACACAAACCTTTTTTATATGTAATATGAATCACTTTATTAAGAAAACAATAAGAAATATATATTTCAAGTTTTCTCAATATCATTGTGTATACGAACGCGTGAGTAAAACACATAACCTAGCTTTTAACGATATGTTTTTAATATAATTTTTGATAAATATTTTTGATTCAAACATAACTTTAAAGTACGTAAAATAGTAATTTTTTAGAAGAACGTATCTATCAGTGTAATACTTACGTACGAATGATCATCCGGAAAAAAATCGATGAGTGTCGGTATTTGAGAAACTAAGTACTATATTTAAACGAGAAAAAAAATTTGCACGTACATATACATCTTTATTGTTTAATTTTAAATACTTTTGGAAATTTTGTCAATATAACCCTATTAAAATCTGGGCTCTAAAAATTAAAATGTACAACTGTCAAGATGTTTCATTGTTTATTGTTTGCATAGCCTCTCCACGACATGCGTACATATTTGCATTTCTCTCACACTCATGTATCGTGAACGCCAATGGATTTTCTCTGTTTACGTTTCTCTTCACCCCACTGCCCCCTCGTCATTTTTACTATTATCGCTTGAAATCACCCCTTTTAAAGAAATTTCACCAAAAAAAAAAATAGCGATAACATATCTGTGGACTAAAGGCCTCAGTTTAAAAAAAAAATTATGTCAATCGGTTGAGCAGGGGTTGCTGGCGGATTGTCTAGAGAAATAGGGCTTGTGTTTTAAATATGTAGATGGCCTCTGATAATTTTTTCGCGGATTTTTAAGGAAAAAAGCAAGGCCAAAAGCTCGGTACGCCCATGTATGATACTCTTTAGTCTGTGAGATTTCGGTCAAAACTTATTTCCTAAACGATTCCTTTAGGCTTTTGACCCGATACAAACACGATTTAAAACAGATGTTGAACCGTAGCCATCATAAACATTGACATTAATTTTTATTTTTGTGTATACAATTTATTAGCTTGTCTTATATATACCGCATATTATAATACAGTAATAATATAATTATTTATGATATTCCAATATATAAATTTTATATCAATTAACATTAATTAGTGTCTGCATCCGTTACAATAAAAATAACACCACTAACAAGTCTTCAGATATCTTTATACAAATCTTGTATACCAGAATATTATTTTTTTTGCAACATGGCCTCAAATCGATATTAGTTGATTGCAGTAGAATCTCACAAATCCGGCCGTTCAGTAATCCGGCACTGTCAATAATCCGGCAGTGTCAGCAATCCGGTAGTGCCAGTAATCCGGCGGTGACAGTAATCCGGTAGTGCCAGTAATCCGGCAGTGCCAGTAATCCGGCGTTTTTCTAACTGTCTTCCGTATCGGTCGCACATTTCGAAAAGCTACCTTATTAGCGTCAATTCACAACTTCGCGTATCACTTGTCACACGTGCTTCTATAATGATCTATAATAGGACGCGTATGGCCGGCAAACCGGCCGAGACACGTCCGACCGGTCGGAATCTCAACCGGCGCGCGGATCAGTACAGCTTAGACAGCGTCGACAGTCGACACTCGTAGATGTGAAAAGGGCTTTTCTAGGGATTGCATTTAGTTTGAAAATACTATACCTATATAGGTACTTTGTATCTACTTATTCCACCAGTCTAAGTTCGTATATCTAGCATATTTTTAAAACCCTCTTCTTCACATGAATATGTATGCATGAAAAAGGTCATGCTTTATCTTTGTTCATTATTAATTGGGTCAAGCCTTCACTTGCATTAGTTTGGTGCATGCAAAAAGTTTCTTTGGTAGACTGCCATCACTGTACAGAACTTACAGTCAGAATACAGGCTAATCAAAAGAAATGTTTTCGCATAGTCTAGATCAGCCATACTCAAAGTGTGTTCCGCGGAACCCTAGGGTTCCGCGATACTTCTGTAGGGGTTCCGCAAGAATTTAGAAAAAAAATTAAAACACACCTCTCCCTGGTCGACCGTTCTGACTTTTGACGAGGCGTAGCACGATTCACGAGGCGCAGTCGAACTTATTATATAAGATGATGTATTTGAAGAATTGGTCAAATATCTCACTTCGATGCGCGCATCTTTTGAGAAGTATTTTCCAGAAGAAAAGAATACAAAAATGAAACTGAATTCATGGATTCATAATCCTTTTTTACCCAACTTACAAAAACCCGAAAGATTCATATATCTCGTTTGACATATATGTCAAACGAGATATATGAATCTCTTTTAGAAATGTCATCAGACACAAGTATGGAGTCACTGTTTAAAACGACGCCTCTTAACGATTTTTAGTGCAGAATCCGTGATGAATATCCAATGATTGCCAAAATGGCTCTGAATATTCTTATCCCGTTCCCAACAACATATTTGTGCGAAACAGGATTCTCAACCTATGCAGCCACGAAAACAAAATACCGCAATAGACTGGACGCTGAACCTGATATGAGACTTCAACTGTCCTCTATCAAACCTGATATCAACCAATTGATGAAAAATAAAAAACAGTTTCATACCTCCCATTAGTTAGATTTTTTTCTTTTTTAATATCTTCTATTATTATACTTGTTATGTAAGTAAGTAATAAGTAACTGTTACATTGTACTTTTATTATGCTTATTAATAAAGAATACACTTTTAAAAACTATTGTTTTATTGTAGGGTTCCGTCAAGTCTTTCGCTTTCCAAAAGGGTTCCGTCACCAAAAAAGATTGAGAACCGCTGGTCTAGATATTTATTTAGCCAGTCGAGATATGCAAAAAAAATTCGACTGATGACCAGTCCTATACTTCCCACCTAGTAAATATTTGCAAAAAATAAACACTCTTTTATTCTTTGAAAAAAAGCATGGCCCTTTTTTGTTTGGTGATCTACTGATGACTAGCTTAATATAGCAAAAATCATGGTTACTTTGATTTACATATAATTTTTATTTTTTTTAGTAAAATATTTTTTTCTCGAAAACTATACATTTTAGAGAAAAAAAATATTTACATTTTTTTCATATTATAACATTTAGAATTCATTTATATTTTTTTTTACCTATGTTAATACGTGACATTGAGAACGTTTTTTTGAATATCTCAGGATCCACTGAACCGATTTGATTCAAAATCTAATCAGATCTAAGTTAAAGGCTGATAAACACAATAGAACAATCGGCATGGCCGTATGTTGTTCCGTTCTTAAGATATCGAAGGCGAAAAATTGACCACATACACACACACACACACACACACACACACACACACACACATACAGACATCAGTCAGAAAATGATCTTAAACGATTGCTAGGGTCTCAAAACGTGAAGATCTGTTAAAATCTCGAAATATTTTTTTCGGACTAAATCCATTACTTCCCTACCATAGTAGAGGTGGGAAGTAAAAATTATTTTATTTATTGTAGATTAAAGACGTGTCGACAACTTCGGTCATGTACCCGACGAAATGTATATTATTAGTTCAAGGTTCAAATTTTAATATGTTGTTACGACGACTGTTTTAAGCATATATTTCAATTTGCAGAACAAAATGTCGTTATTAACCCCCTTGCAGAACGATATAAACACCTAGGCGAGCAAGTTTCCCTCTAAGCGAGGTGGTTAATACCGACATTTTGTTCTGCAAATTGAAATATATGCTTAAAACAGTCGCCGTAACAACAAATTAAAATTTGAACCTTGAACTAACAATATAAACTTCGTCGAGTACATGACACGTTTAGGGTGATCTGCCACCCCTTTAATACTGACCAATCGATCTGCAAATATTATAATGGCATTATTAGGTCACCGACAAGCTATACAGACAATTTCATCCTTGACGCAATAATAATTGTGAGCATTTTTTTTTGTTACATGTTGAGGGCGGTCTGCATCCTTCCCATACCGCTATCTAGCAAAATCCCTTACTCAGGGCACTTTAATATGCCTCCCTCAACATTTTCACAAAAATAAGGCCTTGAATAAATAACACCAAAAAATTGTCACTAGCTCTCGGTCTATAATCAATGCGATTGTACGCGTGTAAAACTGATCGAGGTATATTTACAAATAATTAAATTTTGAAAAGTTGCCAATAAATAATAATATTAATTTAAATACGGCGAGATTAAATATGCGCCATAATAAAACAATTTTATTAGAGAAATGCAATGATACGGATTTAAATTATTAAATGTATCTACGCGTTTGAAACTAGAATTGAAATTTAAACGACATTATTAATCGATAAATTGAAATTACGTGTGGTTAAAGTTCGGTCATATTATAGGTGTTGAATATAAACGCCTTCAATATATACCGGGTGTCCAAGCCAAGCGTAAAATGCATTAGGATTTCCTAAACGGTAAGAGATAGAGATTTGGTTACATGTGAAAAATGTGCAGAATCTCCAGTACTACAGTTATCTAGCGTTGTCAAACTTTCCATATTTTGGTTGGCTTGCGACAGACAGTTGAAAAACGAGACTTTCCCATTTTCGTTTTTTGAAGTGAAAACTTCCTTAGGCGCGTTAGGCACTCTTTGCCTGGGTACTGAAATAACGTGAAGCGTCCGAACTACTTCCGTAAGAATTCGCAATCCTACCGTAAGAGTTTGCAACATACTTATATCATAAAAGCGGCCGTCTAAATTACTTTGGCTCATAGCGCAGTGGTTACGTCTTTGCGTTCTATGCATAGGAACCTGTGTTCGAGACCTGATGGCAGCGTAGAATTTTTGGCGTTTTTTTTTCTAAATTCTACGATATTTATTTATATATTTTTTTATTTTTGTTATATTCTTTCTTTGACAATAATTATAATTTTTTTGAAAGCAAGGTAGAATTAATTAAAAATACAATTTTAGTATTTTAGTAATAAATTATTTTTAGTTCATAAATGTGCAATAATAGATGACACCAAAAATTAGAAAATCTGAAGTTTTCTCTTCTGTCAGTGTCGTGTGGTCATAAGCACACACCCATTTTTTTATTTATAACTCGCTTTTAAGTTAGAAAAAAATATTTTCATTTTATTAAGGCACTTTTTATGAAGATTTCAAATCTCTGCACATTTTTTCTCATTTAACCAAATCTCTATCTCTATTAACATTTAGGAAAAAAATATTTTTTCGTAAGTTTGAGAGACCCAAAGGCCAAAACAATCTTTGTATTCGGTGACTCGGTCATTTGAAAGTCGACTTTTATATATACCCACGATTGACGATTTTGACCTAATATTAATTTATTAGTTTGTACAAAAAGTTCCTTCGCGTCATTGAAATTTCTATCCCGTTATTCCCACCATAAATGTCCCGTTTCTCTCGCCATGTGAAATACAATATTTTCAGGTCTCTACCTTTAAAAAAAAGCGTCGAAAACAAAACGTCTTTTAGACATTGTCTAATATAATGCGTTGTCTGCAACAACTTAAAAAATCAAAATGGCATTCTGCACTTTGAACAGTACACTTATTGATTTTATACAAGTGTACCAATTACAAAAACGAAAAAGAGTAAGAATTTATCTCGAAAAACAACGCTTTTGAACATAATATGTATAGCACAATTATTTATGTGTATCACTGCGAAATATAACGCGTAATTTCACAATGTGTAGCTGCAGTCAGTCTCGGACTGGGGTTAATTTTGACCACAGCAGCGTTGGTACTTCTATATATACCGCTGTTTATATGTTTTATTTATTTTTTGTAGATTATAGACGCGTCGACATCTCAGGTCATTAGCGTCTTTCAACTACACTAAATAACAACTTTCTTAAAAACTAAATGACATCACAAAATATCCATGAGCGCAGATGGGATTCGAATCCACGACCGTCTGATCTAGAGGCTGACATGCTAGCCACTAGACCACACGGCCCTCTCGCTGTTTATATGGCATTTCCATTACTTCTCTATTACAAGCTCCCAGTTTACAAATTTTAATCTGAGAACTGGTAAAGTATCAATCCATGTTTTTTTACGTGGACTTCTCGAGATTTGGAGCCCCCCCCCAGGATCAGAGGCCCGAGGCGAGCCGCCCCCTCCGCCCCCATTAGTCCGCTAGTGCGGCTGCTCGAAAAATAATTGATCGATTGAAACGATATTTTTTTAAAACTGTGTATACATCTATTTAACATAGTGTTTTGTACAATTTCCACTTCGAAACAACATTTTTCTATGCATTTTGATCAAAATTTAGCTTGATAGGCGATTTTTTTCTATGTACTGGGATCCGTCAAATGGGTGGAGCTTAAAAAACATGGCGCAAAGGGGGGAAATTTTATATACGGGGTATACTTTTGCGTGTAATTTTGTGATTTTCAAAGTGATAAATAATAAATATAAGTGCAATTTGCAACTGGGCCGGTACGAATCCTATTTTCTATTTTTGGGGCTCGAGGTATTACAGGATTAGGTACTACGGGCCTGAAATACTGCTATAATATAAAAACGGGAATGATTTATATGTTATTATTTTAAAACTTTTGCAAAGAATATACCTAAAAGTTTTACACAATAATAATAATACACACTCCACTACATTGTACAGTAAAAACACGCTCTACATTATATAAGACTGTATTACAAGATAACAAAACAAAATTTATATCAGTGTTTATTAACTATAGCCTGTTCAAAAAACAAATCTAAATAATATAACCAAAGGCAAAATTGTTTGAGTTGATTGTTTGGTAATTTTTTTAATCTCAGATAAATTTTTTAAAATTTCATTTATTTTGCGTTATATAAGTACCCAGTTTCATCAAAATCGGAACAGCCGTTTTCGAGACAGACAAAAATTTTGGAAACACGTTTCTCGTCTACTGCTTCGTTGTGTACGCTCGCATATATAACAATGCATTAATTTAAGCAAGCCCTGCTATGATCTACGCTACCATCTAGAATCCCAGCTCCATACTGCACGTACCTTTAGGTGGCTATATATCTGCTGCCATCTATATTACGTTTCTCATGTACCCGTCTCCATCAATTTTTCGTAGTGTCAGTACTTTATTTTTCAGTCAGTGACGATGTTCAAACACCGCGCAACTTTAAAACAAGGCCATGTTCAACAATTGTTCAGAAAAGAATGTGTTAAGTTCGCAGTTGTATTAAAATTCAACGAACGTGTACATTCAGTCGAAATAGGAATAGCAAGAGACATCCCTTCAGATCCTGAAGTGATTATAGCACTGAATTCCCGGGAGAGACTCCGACACAACATGTACTTTAAACATAATGGTTATTGTTATTTTTATTGTTATTATTATTATTCGTGGCGAGTTTTATTATTATTGTTATTATATATAGTACCTACTATATATATATAAATAAATTAAACGTACGGCCATTGTACAATATATTATACAATTATATTTGTACAATAAGTAATAAACATATTATAAAGAACTATAGATTGCCCTAGTCGAAAATCAACAGAGTAAGGAAATATTTGGAAAAATATCTAAGAAATAATTGTTTGAGTTCATACATTTAGAGAAAACTTAACCGCCTCATGCGCAGAAACCAGATTTGGTTCGGACTGGTCTATTCTATTTTTGAAGGGGTGCGCCAGTTTATGTGTACATGTCAGTGCACTATTTATGTCATTCAGTGTTCACTGTTTAACTTTAGGTTATATTACCTACATGCTGTTAAAAATCAAGTATTGAATTGTGTTTGAATATACCAATTAACACTATTAATCACATTTGCGCAAACGTTTGCTTAAAGACAGAAAATCAAGGTTAGTTTTCCGTCAAGCATTTGCACAAGCCGTCAATCACTCCCATAGACACGCAAAGTATTTGCGCAAGCATCGTTTATCAAGCATGCTTGATAGCCTATGGGGGCTTTAAAGCAAGTTCAAATCCTGTTCTTCGAGAAAGCTTGAAGACAGAAAATTAAGTTTAATATTCCGTCAAAAATTTGCACAAAATGTCAATCACTCCCACAGACACATAAAATACTTGCGCAAGCAGTATGCTTGATAGTCTAAGATAGGCATTAAAAACAATTTTAAATCCTCTTCTTCGAGGATGCTTGACGACAGAAAATCAAGTTTAATTTTCGGGCAATTGTTTGCACAAACCGTCAATCACTCCCAAAGAGACTCAAAGTGTTTGCGCAAGCACTATGCTTGTCTATGGGGGCTTTATTTTTAAATCAAGCTGAAATTATGTTTTTCGAGAATGCTTGAAGACAGAAAATCAAGTTTAATATACCGTCATTTATTTGCACAATAACTCCCAAAGAGACTCAAAATGTTTGCGCAAGCATCACGTTTGTCAAGCATGGCAGCTTTCAAGCAAGTTCAAATCCTGTTCTTCAAGAAAAACACTTTTCGATTCGACTCTCTGGTCGTAAACCATCACACTAATACCTGCAATAATTCATACAGCTTATTATTATTAGTTATTACTTACTTTAATAGTTATTGCACATTAAACAATCAATTATGTTTCTTTCAATCACGACTGCGCAGTGCACACATGAAAAGTCTTCTCATAACATTTCAATGTCGTTTTATTTTATTGCTATTCAGTTTATCGATGTGTGGTCTTCTGGTCTCCTATATAACTATATTGTCTAGGAATCAAACCATGAGGAGCCTCGAACAAGCACGAAGTACCTTTTGCTTGACACTGTACAAGTTCACATGAATATAGTAGGTTCTTGTTATACCATAAAAACAGCTTTTTACTTCCCACCTCTACTATGGTAGGGAAGTAATGGATTTAGCCCGAAAAAAATATTTCGAGATTTTAACAGATCTTCACGTTTTGAGACCCTAGCAATCGTTTAAGATCATTTTCTGACTGATGTCTGTATGTGTGTGTGTGTGTGTGTGTGTGTGTGTGTGTGTGTGTGTGTGGTCAATTTTTCGCCTTCGATATCGTAAAAACGGAACAACATACGGCCATGCCGATTGTTCTTTAACTTAGATCTGATTAGATTTTGAGTCAAATCGGTTCAGTGGATCCTGAGATATTAAAAAAAACGTTCTCAGTGTCACGTATTAACATATATAGGTAAAAAAAAATATAAATGAATTCTAGATGTTATAATATGAAAAAAATGTAAATATGTTTTTCTCTAAAATGTATAGTTTTCGAGAAAAAAAATATTTTACTAAAAAAAGAAAATTGTACGTAAATCAAGGTAACCATGATTTTTGCTATATTACTAGCAATCAGTAGATCACCAAACAAAAAAGAGGGCCATGCTTTTTTTCAAAGAATAAAAAAGAGTGTTTATTTTTTGCAAATATTTACTAGGTGGGAAGTATAGGACTGGTCATCAGTCGAATTTTTTTACGTAATATTACGCTGTTTACACAGAGAACGCAGGTTAGGTTAGCAGAATAATAATAATTATTACCTATGTCTATTTGCGTCTTTGTCTAAATAAAAACGCACATACTTTTTCGACACTTAAGGGACATACTATCCACCCTTAAGGTGAGGGTCCTTATAGACATCAATTTTGACTATGAAACGCATATTCGATTTGTTGGCAGAGTTAAGTGTCTCTTACTACTTAAGGGTTAACTATGAATACGGCCGTAAGCTACCTCATTTATAGTGAGACAACCTGTAGATTTTAAACTCGCGAACTTGCGTTCCGCTATAAAAGATTTACCCAAACAATAAATACTAATAATAATTGCATATCAAAAAAAGACGGACGTGTCTGTGTATTTATAAAAAAATAAAACGACAGTAATAAGGCATTTAAAATATTCGTCACGCCTATAAAAACAAAAGAATACCGTTTTCTCATCGAAACTAAAGTGTAAAGAAAACATATACAGGGTGCTGAATTGCTTTGCGGGTAATAGGGATTTAACCGGTAAAATCAAACTTTTGCGAGTTCCTGCTTCCCTAATTATTTTAAGCAAAATATCTTCGAATAGTTTTAGAACACAAAATTCTGCATCTAAATCATTAAACAAAATTAATTTTGCATGGTTCGTAACGGCAGAAATTTGATATGAAAATGTCAAAATTACTTCAAAAACGATAGCGATAGCCATGGAACTTGAACAAAATGATGACGTTTTAGCTGTCAGAATAATTTCTAATCATTTTGAAGTTCCATGGCTATCGCTATCTGTTTTTGAAATAATTTTGACATTTTCATATCAAATTTCTGCCGTTACAAAGCATGCAAAATTAATGATTTAGATGCAGAATTTTGTGTTCTAAAACTTTTATTCGAAGATATATTTCCTAAAATAATTAGGGAAGCAGGAAATCGCGAAAGTTTGATTATACGGGTTAAATCTCCATTACCCGCAAAGCAATTCAGTACCCTGTATATATATATAACAATTAGAAAGGATTGCGGGCGGTCGGTCGCGGACGCGATTAAAAAGAGAGAAAGAATCTTTATTGAAGAAGAAACAGATCTGAAATATCCAACGATCCATCATATTTTCACTGATATAAATCTCAAGCGTCGGTAACACCGTAATACAACAGTTGCTGACAAATGCCGCGAGCGTACAGCATGAAAACAGTTGAAGGTATAATACAGCAATAACATATTCCGACTGCATAAAATTAATACATAATTCTATTCCATTATAATATGATAAGAAATGGCCGGAAGTTATAAAACAAATTTTTAATAACATATTTAAGCGGGTATTTAAAATGTATAAAACAATAGCTTCTGAGGTTAACTGTTTGTTTTCTTTAGATTTTTTTTTGTTTTTAGAAAGGAGATATTATTATAAGTATATACTGGGTGTCCAGATAAGCGTGAAATGCACGGAGAAATAGTGTTTTAAAGATCATCAACAGCTAAGGTTATTTGGGTTTAGCACCAATTCATATTTTCAATTCATCATTTTTTAATAATAAATTGAAAATCCAAATGACACTTTTACCAGCTCTCGGGCTAGAACCCGGGAACTGGGGATTTGTAATAGAAGAACCATAGCAATGCCGCATGTAAACAACAGCATTGTTACACGCTCGGCTATTCTCAAGCCAAATGCACGGAGATTAATTGAAAGAAAATGTGCAGAATCTCCAATACTTACTACTACCCTGTGCAGTCAAACTTTCCATATTTTGCTCGGCTTGCGACAGATAGTTGAAAAACGAGATTTTTCCATTTTCGTTTTTGCGGCATTTGGTGGGACTAATTTTGTGAATGCGACGGAAATGTGTAACAGGAAGTAAGGAGAAGCGCGCGCTATTCAATTTAAATAGGTAATTTAAATTTATAATATGATTCTGCGGTACAGCCTACAGTTGGCGCTTGTGCTGCAGCGTGTCAGCTAGCGCACACATTTTCATAGCGAGAAAAAGAGTTAGAAAAAATATTTTCACTTTATTGAGGCACTTTTTTACGAAGATTTCAAATCTGTTATTTAATATTCAAATTTTATTTAATGTCTATCACTTACCGTTTAGGAAATCCCCAGGCATTTCGCGCTTATCTTGGACACCCAGTATGTGGTATATTAAGTATAAATAATATGTAAAACTTTTATGTTTTTACCTGTACGTGTTCATATAATAAGAGGGGTCATTTCAATTTTCTAGACTGTTAATTTATTAAACGTTTCTTTCTGATATTATTATGCATGTGCAGTACAATAAGGATGGCGTAATTAAACAAGTTAACGATTTGTTAAAATCACACGATGGATGCATAAGGCCAGAGAAGGGCACCAGATATTCGCATAGTTATCAATACAGATAAATAAAACTTTTCAACAAAATAAATCTCCTTCAAAAAAGTCACTAAAAAAGAGGCAAATAATAAAATTTTGAAGTAAGCGCCAATTTAATTACTAAAACTTTTATATACTTATATCTACTTTTATTTTATTAAATTGGCGCCGACCTCAAAATTTTAATAATAATAATAATAATAAATAAATTTATTCCAAAATATACACAATACACATTTTATTTATACAAAATTCTTTGGAATTGAACCTACCCAACTTGGCAATGCTTTTTTGAAGTTTTTTTTTTGTTAAAGTTTTGTTTTTTAACACGCTTATATTACTTTTTAGATGGCCTCGTTATTAACTGACTTCTGTCTTGATATTTGATTACTAAACTAAAAAAAGAAAACCATTGAACCGATTTTACTAACATTTATGTAGAACCACCCTGAAGGTATACCCTATTAAATAAAATAATAATCACCAAAATCGGTTTACAAATGCAATATATAGACATCGGTGTACATAAAAAAACGAAATTGATAAATAAAGTTAGGCAAAAGTTCTTTAATTAAATATGCACTGTATGCACACCTTATTTAGATTTTTATTTTGAATAATAGCCTGCCTATGCAAATCCAAATGTCCACGCGAACGAAGTCGTAGGCACAGCTAGTATTGAATAATGTAATTTGTAAATTATTGTAATTAACACTTATTCCCACAAAATACTTCTTTTACTTCTATATTCCATAAGGAAATGGAAGATCAAAATGTACTACCCTGAAAACCTAAAGAAAAGTAATTTTCCGCATGGTGGCTGTGTGTATGTGCCTGTATAGATACAAGTGAAGTAACTTCTAAAAAAATTCACCGGTTTGAACGATTAATATATTTAATTGTTTCAAATGTTTGTCTCAGTAAGGACCCAGGCCTATTGATTTTTGATGCCAATCGGATCAGTAAAGTTTTGAATTATGCGCAATTCTGTGCCTATTTTGTCCAAGTATCGTATAAAAATTTTCTGAAAAATTCCACTGACATTTTTTAGTTTGGACTCTAGGTGCGAATACAGACAGCCCCAACAGACTTTTTTTTGGGTTCTTGAAAATGAATTGAGCAAAAATCGATTTTATTGCACGATGAAAAAATTTTCCCTGTGTGAGAAAATACAGTTTTTTTTGCAACACTTGCATCAAAAGTACAATTTTAGATGGCTGTCTACCGTTTGAAAAGTGATTCTTTATGGAAGCTTCTGATGCGTTCGAACGGTAGTGTTTAAAGTAAATTTTAGCGCACTCCGTTCTATAAAGTAATACTGTTTTGTTTTACTTTAAAACACACGCGCGTAATAAAGTATTTTATAGATTACTTTGCTATAATGTCACTAATAAAATATTTATCTAAATTGTGTTTTATTTGCTTAAAATTGAACTTCTGAAGCAGTTGTTACAAAAAATGTTGTATGTAACGCGTGTCTAAAGTGACGAATCTGACAGTCGCGATTTTACTATTATACTTTCTTAAGGTTAAGTTGCATTTATACCAGAACTCGTGTGATTACTCGCCTAACATAACCTTAAAAACTCGCATCGCAAAATCACGATTGTCGTTAAATCCGTCACTTAAGTCACTAGTTGCATAAATTAATATTATGCGTGTTCTTTTGATGTTTGCCCATCCTTATACACGGGTGTACAAGAAAGTACAATTAATATATGTATTGTTGTACTATGCAGTTTAACATATAGATCTGTTTGAAAATAACGCGTATTTAACACAATTTACAGTTATATATTATAAGAATTGTGAAAACATTTATTACTCTGTTTTTTTACGTGCTCCTAAGTAAAAACTGTTTGTGAATATTTATTGCTTATCATTAATATTAATCAGTAGATAATGTTTTATAACCGTTATTGTTCAAAACATTTCTCTTTATGAATTTAACATTTGCGGAAATTAAAACCTATTATCAGACCTACATAATACATTATTCACTACTAACTTACGAAACAAAAAAAAACATAATACTTTAATAAATAAAACACAAAAATTGGTTATAGCTGTCCAACTTTATTTTTAAGTACTATACGTTTCGGTCTGTTATAACTAAGCACTCTACAAACCAAGTAAACAATGACAGCTCGTCTACCCACCCCGGTCAAAGGTAGAATAGACGGGTCTGAACACAAATTCGTCGGTGCGCATGATGACGTCGGTGTGTTATCTGAATGTAAGCACTCTACAAACAGAAATTCTGTTATTATAAAAATTACTGTTTAGAGTTAGATTTTTATCTTTTATCCGAATCAATTGTATTGCATTTATAACTAATAACTAGGTACAGGATAGGTTATTTTTTTCAAATATTATTGCGATGTGTAATAATAATAGAGAATTCCGTTTGCTTGAAGAAACACAAACGATTAAACAATAAATTTCCTTTGTTTTAAAATTAAAAACACGTTATTATGGGATTGTTATAGCTACTTATTATAAAAGTAGGATATATGCTAATAAATCTTTGTCACTACAATTGTTTTGCAGTATTTGAATTGAAAACAATATTATATAGTATAATATGAATTAATGCACGGTGAGTACTTCAAATAATGAGCTATTTTTAAGTCTTCAAAAAATAAATCGTTAAATTATATACTTGTCTTATTCCGGTCCTGGTTTCAACTAAACGAAATGGTACAAAAAATAACTTAAACAATTTTAACTGACTTAAAAAAGGGTATGTCTGTATCATGAATACAAACAGATGACGTGAATATCGTTAAACACAAATAATTGAATTCGTTGTCATGGAAATGAATACATCCACTTTTATCCAGGTGTACAAGCTTTCACGGCCGGCATTGTTTAAAGTTTTCATGGTTTTCGGGCTTGTAGGCCGTGGTCCGGTATTGTATTTACAAAAACACACACAGAATTTCAACCGAAAAAATGAAGGCCTCAATCTCAGTAAAACCTGGACACCAGCACTCCGACATACAAAACCAATGACCAATCATACAAGGACGGAATACGACCGAGTAGAGAACTCACCCCCACCACTACACACTGCGCAGTTGACCAATTACAGAGAGACGGACTACGACCGAACAGAGAACACACTGGTACTAGGCATAAAAGAAGGTAGGACACCAGTCACTGATACACTGACCTGTGAGCCGCCAAGGAGGACACTTCGACCGCTGCCACATCGCCTTTGAGAATGTCTACCGCAGTTGTAGACGAAACGTCAGGTAGAAATACCACCGGATCACGGCCTACTAGCCCGGAAACCATGAAGACTTGGAACATTCACTTTTATTTACTTATCTTATAAAATCAAATGTTCGTAAAATAGGTATAGTAAATAAAATAATTGTAATTTTATTTCTTTATATTTTAAATTATTATCTAATACCTATATTATATTTTCATTATTAAAAAAAAATATTAAAGGTCTTCGGGGTTTGTACCTGTCGGTAGACTCGTATTTTTCCACACGGCCTCCTGGATTACTATGTCTGAGGTCTTAATATAGTTGTATATTATATACTGTTTTGTTTCACATGTCAACCACTTCAGACTATTTCTAAAACGCCACTCCAGTTACCACAATGAGACACCAGACATCAGACGTTATTCACGTCAAAAAGGAAATAGCAGGGCAAAACTAGTGTAAAACCTCATAGTTAAACGCTTTGTTAACATTTTGTCCGAATGAAATAGAGAGATATTTTTATTTCAACGTTTTGTCCGGACGGAACGCGCTTATATGAACGACACAATCTCGAAAAAAAGACGCAGATATTATATTTTTGAAGTGAAAACTTCCTTAGGCGCACTTTGCGTTTTTTACTTCCCACCTCTACTATGGTAGGGAAGTAATGGATTTAGCCCAAAATATTTCGAGATTTTAACAGATTTCACGTTTTGAGACCCTAGCAATCGTTTAAGATCATTTTCTGACTGATGTCTGTATGTGTGTGTGGTCAATTTTTCGCCTTCGATATCTTAAGAACGGAACAACATACGGGCATGCCGATTGTGTTTATCAGCCTTTAACTTAGATCTGATTAGATTTTGAGTCAAATCGGTTCAGTGGATCCTGAGATATTCAAAAAAACGTTCTCAATGTCACGTATTAACATAGGTAAAAAAAATATAAATGAATTCTAGATGTTATAATATGAAAAAAATGTAAATATTTTTTTTCTCTAAAATGTATAGTTTTCGAGAAAAAAATATTTTACTAAAAAAAATAAAAATTGTACGTAAATCAAGGTAACCATGATTTTTGCTATATTAAGCTAGCCATCAGTAGATCACCGCAAACAAAAAAAGGGCCATGCTTTTTTCAAAGAATAAAAATTAAATTGTGTTTTAAAGACCACCAACAGCTAAGGTTATTTGGGCCTAGTCAAAGAATAAAAAAAAAGAGTGTTTATTTTTTGCAAATATTTACTAGGTGGGAAGTATAGGACTGGTCATCAGTCGAATTTTTCTGAATAGTCTTACAGCAATATTCCCTGACATTTTCCTGACTATTAAAATGCCTCGACTTTTCCAGGTGTTCCCGAAAGTGGTGACCCTGATAAATGAAAAATCCATAAGCTGAAAAATGGTTATAGAATCTGTGTCAACTTTCGACACATTTTGAAAAATGAAGGAAAACATGCGACAATGGAAAAGTTATTTGTGTGTATATGATTAAAACAAAGTAAGTTCTGTTCTCAATAATATACTCATACTCATCAATCACAAATTATAAAAATAAGATATTCAAGTATGACAGAAAAATTGTTCCATTATATTATATATGACAGGTGGTAAATAATGGGTGAATAACAAGAGAAAAATAACGCTTTTAATAATAAAATAAATTATACCCGTCTACTTTGTGTATAGGGTTTTAACAACTAATTTTTCATCTAGTAAGAAATTACGACCTTCAGCACCTTTCAATCAAGCTCTATATTTAGAAGTAACAATTTTTACTTCCCACCTCTACTATGGTAGGGTTAAGTAATGGATTTAGTCCGAAAAAAATATTTCGAGATTTTAACAGATCTTCACGTTTTGAGACCCTAGCAATTGTTTAAAATCATTTTCTGACTGATGTCTGTGTGTGTGTGTGTATGTGGTCAATTTTTCGACTTCGATATCGTAAAAACGGAACAACATACGGCCATGCCGATTGTTCTATTGTGTTTATCAGCCTTTAACTTAGATCTGATTAGATTTTGAGTCAAATCGGTTCAGTGGATCCTGAGATATTAAAAAAAACGTTGTCAATGTCACGTATTAACATAGGTAAAAAAAATATAAATGAATTCTAGATGTTATAATATGAAAAAAATGTAAATATTTTTTTTCTCTAAAATGTATAGTTTTCGAGAAAAAAAATATTTTACTAAAAAAGAAAATTGTACGTAAATCAAGGTAACCATGATTTTTGCTATATTAAGCTAGCCATCAGTAGATCACTAAACAAAAAAGAGGACCATGCTTTTTTTCAAAGAATAAAAAAAGAGTGTTTATTTTTTGCAAATATTTACTAGGTGGGAAGTATAGGACTGGTCATCAGCTGAATTTTTTATTAATAAGTTTGATATCAAATTTATTGAAAAATGATTTTTTATGTTTTACGAGAGCATCAGAAAATGTTAGGGATTCTATGCCTTACATCATGCTGATGTTTTTTAGGGTTCCGTACCAAAAAGGAATTCTATTGTTGTGCCAAAGATGTCTGTCTGTCTGTCTGTTACACGCCTCTAACTTCTAAACGAAATGAGATTTTGAAATTCGCACATAATACCTATGTATTACCGCGGCCCAAAGACGGAGAGAATAACAAAATATGAAAATTAGGTTTATTTAAGGGATGTACCCATACATGCAAATGGGGGTGTAAATTGACAAAAAAAAAACGCACAAGGTAAATTCGGGTTTAAAAAGGAAATTTTTAGAACCAGCCCTCCCTTGGGAAGTTTGAAGAAAAAAGGTCGGCAGCACTGGCCAGATTTGCTTCTAAACACCTTGGCACCCTGGACTTTTTTTTGTTCAAAATTTATATTTACATACAATATAAAAATATTATGGTAATGTAAATAAAATAAATAAATTTATACACGTGTGTGTATATTTTACTAGTCATTCATAAAAATAGATTTGTATGAAATTCGAGAGAGAGTGAGATAGTGAAAGGCATTTTACATAATAGATATAAATCAACGCCATTTGAATGATAAATCACATAGCACTAATATTGTCAACACTTGAAAAATTCACTTTCTGTACAAATCGGATTAGCCCTATATGACCCGATTAGAACACATGCATGCAAGGGTCAGGGACGTACTCAGTGTATATTTTGAGCCCAATATTATTTTAACCCTGTTAACGAGTGATTAAGATCGTTGTTTGATTTATATTTATTTACCAAATTTATTATTGTTTAAAAATATACATAAACTGTGGATTAAGTACAAAAATAAAGATAGTTACTTCTTACCACAACAGTTTTATTGATGGATGTACATTTCGAAAGCTATGCTTTCATCTTCAGCAAACGCTATATACAGGGTGGGTTCGACCACCCGTATCAGTCGTTTTTTTCGAAAACGGTTAGTCGTAGAGAGTTGTGTCAAAAATTTGTATTATAAAACCCCTAATAAAGTATCAAATGGCGATAATTTTTTTTTCCGGGCAGGTCGGCTTCCTTATTAGTTTGCTCCAGAATGTCCAGAACTCCGGAATTATAAATGTAACGATAGGTCGAAAGTGGTATTGTTGAAAAGATCTTTAAAAAATAAGCAAGTTTTGTAGGAAAATTTTTTTTATTACTGCCACCCCTGTAAAGTTCTATAAGTATAAATATAAATTATTATATGTTCAAAATTCCGGAATTTTAGAAAGCACGATGGGTTGAAAGTGGTGCTGTTGAAAAGCTCTTTAAAAAATAGGCAAGTTTTGTAGGAAAAATTATTTAATTACTGCCACCCCTGTTAAGTAACAACCGTTTGAAATTATTAAATCAAAATTTCATAATAACGATCGAAGTCGGCATTAAAAATCTAGCAACCTTAGACATTGTCACAAGTGTTCAAACTGTCTTCCATTTACTCTTTAATACATACTACTGAGCTCTTCTGGTTATACTGTGAGTGTACTTCTTCAGTGTTTAATGGTCGATAGATAGGTAACTAGATTTTAAATGCGGACTTTTAAAAAGTTAGTTAATATGACATTTTAATTTAGTAATTTCAAACAAATATTATTTAACAGGGGTGGCAGTCCAAGTGTGCAAGCTTTCACGGCCGGCATTGTTCCAAATCTTCATGGTTTCCGGGCTTGTAGGCCGTGGTCCGGTGGTATTTCTACCTGACGTTTCGTCTACAACTGCGGTAGACATTCTCAAAGGCGATGTGGCAGCGGTCGAAGTGTCCTCCTTGGCGGCTCACAGATGAGTGTGTCGGTGACTGGTGTTCTCCCTTCTTTTATACCTAGTGCCAGTGTGTTCTCTGTTCGGTCGTAGTCCGTCTCTCTGCCATTGGTCAAATGCGCAGTGTGTAGTGGTGGTGAGTTCTCTACTCGGTCGTATCCCGTCCTTGTACGATTGGTCATTGGTTTTGTATGTCGGAGTGCTGGTGTCCAGGTTTTACTGAGATTGAGGCCTTCATCTTTTCGGTTGAAATTCTGTGTGTGTTTATGTATTTCTATGGCCTCTCTGTATATTCTTGGGTAATAGCTCAACGTTCTGTCTATGGCTTGGGTTTCTTCGAAGAGGATCTTATGATTGTCCAGAGTCAGAGTGTGTTCGGCTATGGCAGATTTTTCCGTTTGTCCCAGTTTACAGCTTCTCTTGTGCTCTGCTATCCGTGTGTTGATGCTTCGTTTCGTTGTCCCAATATATACTGATCCACAGCTGCAAGGGATGCGGTATACTCCTGGTGTTGCCAGTGGGTCTCTTGTGTCCTTGGCCGATCTTAGACATTCCTGAATTTTTCTCGTTGGTTTGTAGATTGTCCTCACTTTGTACTTTTCCAGAAGTTTGCCGATGCGGTCCGTTATGTTCCTGATGTATGGTAGATACGCTGTACCATTTTTCACTTCTTGTTCCTCGTTTTCCGGGATGGCTGCTCTTCTAAGAAGAGCAGCCATCCCGGAAAACGAGGAACAAGAAGTGAAAAATGGTACAGCGTATCTACCATACATCAGGAACATAACGGACCGCATCGGCAAACTTCTGGAAAAGTACAAAGTGAGGACAATCTACAAACCAACGAGAAAAATTCAGGAATGTCTAAGATCGGCCAAGGACACAAGAGACCCACTGGCAACACCAGGAGTATACCGCATCCCTTGCAGCTGTGGATCAGTATATATTGGGACAACGAAACGAAGCATCAACACACGGATAGCAGAGCACAAGAGAAGCTGTAAACTGGGACAAACGGAAAAATCTGCCATAGCCGAACACACTCTGACTCTGGACAATCATAAGATCCTCTTCGAAGAAACCCAAGCCATAGACAGAACGTTGAGCTATTACCCAAGAATATACAGAGAGGCCATAGAAATACATAAACACACACAGAATTTCAACCGAAAAGATGAAGGCCTCAATCTCAGTAAAACCTGGACACCAGCACTCCGACATACAAAACCAATGACCAATCGTACAAGGACGGGATACGACCGAGTAGAGAACTCACCACCACTACACACTGCGCATTTGACCAATGGCAGAGAGACGGACTACGACCGAACAGAGAACACACTGGCACTAGGTATAAAAGAAGGGAGAACACCAGTCACCGACACACTCATCTGTGAGCCGCCAAGGAGGACACTTCGACCGCTGCCACATCGCCTTTGAGAATGTCTACCGCAGTTGTAGACGAAACGTCAGGTAGAAATACCACCGGACCACGGCCTACAAGCCCGGAAACCATGAAGATTTGGAGGGGTGGCAGTAATAAAAAAAATTTTCCTACAAAACTTGCTTATTTTTTAAAGATCTTTTCAACAATACCACTTTCGACCTATCGTTACATTTATAATTCCGGAGTTCTGGACATTCTGGAGCAAACTAATAGGGAAGCCGACCTTCCCGGAAAAAAAATTTATCACTATTCGATTCTTTATTAGGGCTTTTATAATACAAATTTTTGACACAACTCTCTACGACTAACAGTTTTCGAAAAAAACGACTGATACGGGTGGTCGAACTCACCCTGTATATAGCGTTTGCTGAAGATGAAAGCATAGCTTTCGAAATGTACATCCATCAATAAAACTGTTGTGGTAAGAAGTAACTATCTTTATTTTTGTTTTTATTCCAACCACAGTGCTCATATATTTTTATGTGGATTAAGTATTTAAAAGCTTTCATATGCAATCTGAGTTTGAGTTCCCCCCTCTCCCCTTAAAATCAATGTTGTTTCTGTTGTTAGTCACGCCCAGACTATTGAACCGATTTGAAAAATTCTTTCGCTGTTTCCCGGGATGCCATCATCAATATGTATTTATTTTTAACATGTAAGAAATTCTGCGCTTTCTCCCTTGATAACTCTCTTTCTTTCCCCTCTTTGGGGTACTTTGCTCAGTTTGCACATTAATATGGAATAGAATGAGGTATTACTTACACTGACTCAAAAAAGCACGCTGCATCAAATTAGTGATGAGCAAAATTGGTCTTGATCTTGCGAAAAAACAAGACCAAGACTATCATTAGACTAGCAAGACCAAGACCAAGACCGACTGAACAAGACCAATACCAAGACCGAATATGCAAGACCAAGACGAAATACACAAGACTAACCTAAATATTCTTGCTTCAGAAATAATGAGCAAAATGAGCAAGACCAAGACTTGATACGCAAGACTAAGACCAGACATATTTGAGCAAGACCAAGACTGTCCAAGTCTTGGTCTTGGTCTTGCTTTGCTCATCATTACATCAAATCCCTTCTCGACCTCGCCTAAAAACGGTTCCAGATCTCCCGACGCTATTTTTAAAACGAAATAATAATAATAATAAAACTACTTTATTTTAAGGTTAAAAAAATAGTATAAATGGCGTCAATATAAGGTTGACGTATCAGCTGATCAAATATTCCCTAATAGTTCGAGTAAACGCCAGATGAAGGACCAAGAATCACACTACAGATCTGACATAAGTAAATTTTTTGAAAAAGTTTTGGCTACGTGTGAAAGATTAAGTACGTAACTTTTAAGAAGTTGTAAGTTTTTCCTGGATTTTTTTTTTCAATTTTTCGCCTGAATGATCTGTAGTGTAAATTCTTGATCTTTCATTTCGCGTTTACTTGAAACCTTTAACTTCAAAAATAGCGTCGAGAGAGCTATAACCGTTTTTAGACGAGGTGAAAGGATTTGAGATAAAGAGTGCAGGGGGTAACTTCCGGTAGAGAATACTTTTAAAGCGTAATTAATTAATTTTTTTCACACTTACAATGAAAATTAGAAAGAAATTATCAAACTCTTGATGAATTTTTCATAAACACAATATTTTTCTTTCAATGAATTATTAACTTCCCACGTTGGAACTTATTGTAATGGGTCCGAAAATCGAAATCAAAATGTATAACAAATTTTTGTTTCAAGGTCACTACACTATTTTTAGAAAGATGTCTGTGTGTGTGTACGTATGTACGTACGTACGTACGTATGTGTCCATTTCTTTCTAAGACGAAATCTCGAGAATGAAAAATGATATCGACTACGTTGTTAGGGTGCCAATCGAAGCGTATTAACGTAAATATGATCTGAAAGAAATTTTTTCAAAATCGGTTCAGCCGTTCTTTTTTCTTAACCAAATAGACTCCAAAAAGTAGATTTTACACAATATCTCGCGAATAAAAAATTATATCGACTTCGTAAGGGTGTCAATCGAGGCGTGTTAACGTCATTTTGATCCGACATAAATTTTATAAAAATCGGTTCAGCCATTTTTTTTTTTTAATTATTGTTAAAAATAAATAATAATTATTATGTTTTAATGATTAAAATGATTACTTTTCTGTGTAATATCTAATTTAATTATTATTATTAAATATTTATCAAACTGGGAAGTTCGTCGTGTGGACCTCAAGAATCGCACTTTAGTCCTAATAAACGACCCACCACACGGCTTGTTGTTTTTACAATTATTCCGTTACGGTCCTGTACAGGTCAACACGTTAGATATGACCATCAGTTGGCAGGACTGGTGTAAATGTTTGTCAACTGTCATAACGCCATTGGTACGGATCGTAGCGACTGTTATGTGTGGCGTTGTTGTCGTTGTTATATAATATATTACGTATAGAGAGCTATGCTACGATATTACGTAGATCGTATGTATATAATGCGGAATGCACAAAATACATGCCTACATTAACTACAGTGCTGTACAAAACAAACGGCCGTTCCTCTAGGGTAGTCAACGCCTGTGTGCAAGATTGCAATTGCCCCCTCCCCCCTCCTTCAGTCCAGATAATTTCTATTATAAGTAAATAGCGGCCCGGTTCGGTTCGCCCGGACGCCATGAATTTATAATTTATTGATGCATTGATTTATTTTAAATCATCAGTTGTACCAAAAACTAGAAAATAATTAGGACACAAACCAAGGTGTATTTTGTGTAGCTGCGTCAGCGGAATAAGTAATAAAAACGTGGGGCGCATAAAAATCTGTATAACGACTGTATAATTATTAAATAAGAACGACTTGTCTAGAAAAATGTGTTTCCAAGCCCACCAACAGAAATATTTCAAATGCGCCCCACGTTTTTATTACTTATTCCGCTGACGCAGCGACACAAAGTGCCCCTTGGTTTGTGTCCTAATTATTTTCTAGTGTTTGGTACAGCTGATGATTTAAAATAAAACCGCTTAACTTAAAAGTTTTTTTGTAGACTTTTCTCGTTATCGGAACTAGTTCCGGAATTTCGTAACTGAATCGAAACCAATTCCGGAATTGAGGATGATCCGAATTAGGAGGTCTTATATTCACGATAGTGTACTTACACAATATTATAATATTATAGGATGTATTGTGTTGACATGTTCATAATATATCAACTAGTACACACTTCCTGAAAGGGCGGTTCTCCTTTATTGACATGGCTTCATTCGGCACGAATGGCCAAACGTACCTCGACTTCAGTATTTCAGTGGTCATATTAAAAAACACGTAAAAAGTACCCAAAAAGCGATATGACATATCAAAATATTAAAAATAAAGTAAATAAAATATCTAATCAGAACAAAAATAATAAATTTCTGCCATTTTTTTGAATTGTTATTTAGATTCACAAATGTTTCATGTTCATCAACTATTATTACTGTTGAAAATTTTTCGTTGGAAAGCAGCCAATTATATATAATTGATTCGAAACATATTGGAAAAAATCATTTTACCAACCATAGTCACAGTCAGGATTCTAACCTGAACCTTTCCACTTTCGCGGCGGAATGAGCTTACAGTAATCAACCGTGACATGATTACCAAACTAATATTTTCCTTATATGCTTCGGAATCATGTAGTGAAAATCTATTGATTCCTTTGAAAAATAAGGTTTATGATTTATATTGTTCACACAATTTCAAAACACACTTTTCACGTTGCTATTTTTAAATTCAATACAATCATTGAATGATTACCATTTTAACTTTATAGCACCCCCGATTTACGCTATCACTCACCAGAAGGCAGGACCGGTCGTGCTCACAGCGAATAGTAAATTCGTACCTACATAATAGTATTTTCATTTATTGTAGATTATAGACGCGTCGACAACTTAGGTCATTAGCGTCTTAAATTATACATTAAATAACAACTAACTTAAAACTAAATAGCATCACAAAACATCCATGAGCGCATGTGGGATCCGAACCCACGACAGTCTAGTTTAGAGGCTGGTACCAAGTACGCTATCCACTAGGCTACACTGCCCTCCATAATAGTAGTTTGTGTATCTAGGGCGTATAATGAAATATTTTGGACGAGATATGATCTGTTAAACGAGGGTCAACGAGTTTAACAGTCACACGATAAAATTCCCGTTTTAAAACCGGCACGCGAGTGAATCTAATTCAACGTTCACGCGAGCGAAGTCGCGCGCAAGAGCTGGTTAAATATATATCGATAAATTAGACCCAACCCTGGATGTATGTTGGTTTATGTGTATTTACTGCAAAATACACATTTATTAATCATGCCGTATCGGCATATTAATTAATTATCTGGATTGATATCCGCTCTATTGATAATATATTTAATAGATAGGGAATATTATTTAAAGCTGTATTAATAACATATTAGAGATACGCATTAGCTCAAGCAAATAGCGAAAATACATTTGTAATAACTCGAATCCCGATAGAGTTAGAGAGAGGGAGGGAGCAAGAGAGAAAAAGGAAGAGAGAGATAGGGAGGAAGGGGAGAGGGAGAGAGAGGAGAGAGCGGGGCGGATGGAGAGGGGCGGAGAGGGGAAGAAGGAGGAAGAGAGATTGCAGATTATTATAGACGTTCGTTAAAGATAGAGGTAGAGAGAGAGAGAGAGAGCGAGAGAGAGAAAGTACGAGGGAGGTAGGGAGAAGGACGGGGGAGGGAGAGAGGAGAGGGCGGGCGGATGGATAGGGAGGGAGAGGGGAAGAAGGAGGAAGAAAGATTGCAGATTATTATAGACGTTCGTTAAAGATAGAGGTAGAGAAAGGGAGTGAGAGAGAGAGAAAGTACGAGGGAGATAGGGAGAAGGATGGGGGAGATATAGAGAGAGAGGAGAGAGCGGGGCGGATGGAGAGGGGAAGAAGGAGGAAGAGAGACTGCAGATTATTATAGACGTTCGTTAAAGATAGAGGTAGAGAGAGAGAGAGAGCGAGAGAGAGAAAGTACGAGGGAGGTAGGGAGAAGGAGGGAGGAGAGAGGAGAGGGCGGGCGGATGGATAGGGAGGGAGAGGGGAAGAAGGAGGAAGAAAGATTGCAGATTATTATAGACGTTCGTTAAAGATAGAGGTAGAGAAAGGGAGTGAGAGAGAGAAAGTACGAGGGAGATAGGGAAAAGGATGGGGGAGATATAGAGAGAGAGGAGAGAGCGGGGCGGATGGAGAGGGGAAGAAGGAGGAAGAGAGATTGCGCAGATTATTATAGACGTTCATTAAAGATAGAGGTAGAGAGAGGAAGCGAGACAGAGAGAGAGAGAGGACGAGGGAGATAGAGAAAAGGAAGGGGGAGAGGGAGAGAGAGAGTGTAGAGAGCGGGGCGGATGGAGAGGGGAAGAAGGAGGAAGAGAGATTGCAGATTATTATAGACGTTCGTTAAAGATAGAGGTAGAGAGAGAGAGAGCGAGAGAGAGAAAGTACGAGGGAGGTTGGGAGAAGGACGGGGGAGGGAGAGAGGAGAGGGCGGGCGGATGGATAGGGAGGGAGAGGAGAAGAAGGAGGAAGAAAGATTGCAGATTATTATAGACGTTCGTTAAAGATAGAGGTAGAGAAAGGGAGTGAGAGAGAGAAAGTACGAGGGAGATAGGGAAAAGGATGGGGGAGATATAGAGAGAGAGGAGAGAGCGGGGCGGATGGAGAGGGGAAGAAGGAGGAAGAGAGATTGCGCAGATTATTATAGACGTTCATTAAAGATAGAGGTAGAGAGAGGGAGCGAGACAGAGAGAGAGAGAGGACGAGGGAGATAGAGAAAAGGAAGGGGGAGAAGGAGAGAGAGAGTAGAGAGCGGGGCGGATGGAGAGGGGAAGAAGGAGGAAGAGAGATTGCAGATTATTATCTTATAAGCGTTCATTAAAGATGGAATTAGTAGATGTGACTATATACGATTGTTTTCTGTCAGGAAAACGTACCTGATTCCAGCACCGGTCATTTTATTGAGGTTTTCAGTGAAAGCGCATCATTACATACTTGTTTTCGGGGACGAAAGTTGGCATTTGCATGCCGATGGCGTAAAATAAAAGTGGCGCACTAACGCAGATCAAAAGTAAAGTGGTTTCGTCCCTTGGGAAATTGTTTTCGGGACGAAGGTAAGCGAAAGTAGCGCCATTCTACGCGATTATTGTAAACTAGGTATATCTGACAGTTCGCCTAGCCTATACAATATCCATTTACGGTATTTTTTGTTAGTATTTAATGTTGTTCTTTCAATACGCCTTATATTACAAAAAGTACTGTGCGCTTACTCGGGCGGAAAGTTGGCGTTTGCGAGTTGCAACTCTTGTGATTGTCACACGAGCGAAGCGAGGGTGCCAAACTTAACACTCGTCGCAAAATGAGATCGATAAACATTTGTAAACAATTTCATTTTGATCATATTTTTTCCAAGTGACTGATTTATTATTTAGGTTAATAATAAAAACAAAACATAAAAGATAAATTATATCGATTTGTAAAATTTCAAATCAAATATTTAAAATCATTGTAGTTATTAAAAGGAAGATAGAACTTCCGCAACAAGAAATATATCAAGTCACCACTGGAAGTAATAATTTGTGTAAATGATAAATCTATCATTCTTGACAGTAAAACTGTAATTTACAGTTGTAAGTAAGATAAAAATCTCTACAACAGTTGCATGTGTTGCAGTTTAAAATATTAATAGTTTTGTTTTATCATTTAGATTTTAAAGTAATGGCTATACCATTTATTTATTATACATATTATGTTTATATCTAGCTAATAAAAAAGGCATCTAAAAAAAAATTAAATATTTCATATTTTCCTAACTGTGGGCGCGAACCCTGATACCTTGTACAGTTCATATTATGGGTTGACGCGTTTAACCCGTGTAGTTACTGACTGTCTTGTGACAAACAGCTAAGGCTAAGGCTAGCGACCAAGACAGAAGGACAAAATTAAAAAAATTCAATTTCAATAAAAACACTCTAAAAACGCCATGTAAACAACAGCATTTAGTATGGTGTTAATTTATTATCCCTCCGCGAGAGAAATTCTCCCCCTGCGAAGTGAGTTATGATTTACTATCCTCCCTGCGATAATCTCTCCCCCTTCGAAGCGAAGTCGAGCATAAAATCACTTGGAAATAGTTTGCATTAACGGTGTCACAAAAATAAACAGTCAACCCAACCTATTTATATGTTTAACCCTACGTTTTGACTTTTGCATTAACGGAGTCACAACACGCACTTTAAAACTGACATATCTTTTATATTTGTCAACCGATTTAAATGAAACCGATTAAACAGTTTATTATGTTTAACAGTTTTGACATTTACATTAACGGTGGCACATACAGAAACACTCGCATTTTAAAATTGACATATCTTTTTTATTTGTCAACCGATTTAAATGAAACAAACACTAAATGTTAGCTCAAGCTTATCTCAACACGTCACTATGAAAACCACATCCAAATTGGTTCAGCCATTGGGGAGATTAGCGTGAACACGCAGATAAACAGACAAAAAAAGTGTTTTTATTAGATGTATAGAACTATAATATTTTACGAAATGCTTTGGAGAGCCGTGGGTAGGAAGCAAAATTGAAATTGTGTTTTAAAGACCACCAACAGCTAAGGTTATTTGGACCTAGCAACAATTCATATTTTCAATTCATTTATTTTTTTTAATAATATGTAAATTGAAAATCCAATTGACACTTTTACCAGCTCTCGGGCTAGAGCCCGGGAACTGGGGACTTGTAACAGAGAAACCATAGCAATTAACGCCATGTAAACAACAGCACTGCTACACGCTCGGCTATTCTCAACCCCCGTGGGTAGGAAGCAAAAGACAGGTGAGAACATTTCACTCTTATTTTTCCTTATCACGTCGAAGTTAACAACAAATTAGTTTAAGAGCGTTAATCGTTACGTTTTAATCGGGCTTTAATATGTGGCGTAAACAGTGTTACATAATATTTAAAGGTCGGTTATATAAATAAGTGAAAAATTAAATAGCGCTCTTTTAACACGGGTTATTTAAATACGCACCGCAATTCCAACGCCAGTAGCGAATCACACAAAACATTCACCAGCAATTTAAACTGCATCTATACAAGCTGTAGATTAACGCATGGGAGCCAATATTCAATAATGCCTAACTATATATAAATCATATACCGGAGTATGTAATAATAATAATAATAAATTTGAAGTTGCTATAATTAAATAGAGCAATGTGATCCTTGAAAACAGTGTAGAAATTGTCGGAAGTGAGCACTTCCTTGGCACATAGGATCAATAAAAGCAATACTGATTAATTCAAAATTTGCATTTAATAACTAACGTTTCGGTATTCTTCATACCATCTTCAGAGTCTACAAGAAAAATTATAATGTTGATACAATGGTTGTGTGTAAACCACGGGTGAGAATATTTATATGGTGAAAAAAAAATTGTTTTTCACCATATAAAAAATATAAAATATAGAAATAAAATATAAAATATATAAAAAATATAACATATTCACAATTATTATAAAAGCGGGGGTTTTAATCTCTATGATAGTTTATTAGTTGCAACACCCGCTTTTATAATAATTATGAACCAAAATTATTAAATATTATTTTTTACTTTTTAGTCTACATTTCAATAAAACTTTGTCTCTAAAAAGTTTTTTTTACTAATATTCTATTTTGTTGATTTGAGTCTTTCTAAATTTTACTCCCCTTTGACACCCGTAGGGGTTGAATTTCGAGAAATCCTTTCTTAGTGGATGCTTACGTCAGAAAAGGAACCAACTGTCCAAATTGCAAGTTTCTAACTCAGCGATTTGGCCTGGGCGTTGATAAGTCAAAAAAACCCTACATCCCCGTTTGAACCAGCTACGTTTTTTCTCTTTTCTATCTTTATTTTAATTAATCACATTTTAATCCAATAACTTTTTTGGCACGTTGGCACGTTACCAATGGTAAAACGTCAAAGTTACCAAAATTGAAATCATGCAAGTCACCGACTGTTAATGTCGTTATTGTTTGTTAAAACAATAAATATAAATATCTGGCTGCCGAGCTTTGCTCGGATGAGTTCAATAAAAATAGTAGGTACTTGTATGCTGTGAGATATTATTTTCTCAGAATATTATTCCGAAACGATTTATTTCTGAAACATAATTTAAAATAATTGTTTCTGTTAAATATTTTAACTACCTATGTGTATTTTTAAGCGTAAAAACTAAGTATCAACTTGAGTCAAGCATTTTTTCCTGTAAATATTATTTAGGTCGCCATTTTCAAATCTACCGCCGTTATTGTTTTGTTGACTGAAGAACTCGCAAAAACCGATTTTCATAGATTGAATATCTTGTAAAAATGTTCGAATCAGATGAAATTTTGCTCGCCCGTTGCCATTTTAACAATCCAATTTTAAGCATTGATACCAAATATCAACTTTATCGAAGTACTTTTTCTCTGTGATGTCATCTTAACAACTTCCAGTAAATTTCAAATATTTTTTTTGCGTAGGTACCTACTGAAAAACTCACAAAAATCGATTCTTTTAATAACAAACGTTATTATTTACATATTGTGCAAGACACTTCTTATATTAGTGTTCAATTACAATTTTAACACTTGTGATATATTATATAAAATCTATGTAGAAATAGACTTCGAATCAATCTGACTTTAATTGAGCGAGTTATAATAAATAAAAAACACCTTTTTTTTAATTGCTCCCCTCTGGAACCAAAATTCCTACCTAGATCGATTTCTCGCCCCGAAAAATCCCCATTCTGTAAATTTCATCAGAATCGTTAGTCGTTTTTGAGAAAAAAAGGTCTACATTATACGTCATACCACATTTAACGTACTTACCTATACATATTTTATATAGGTAATATAAAAATAAGATACCTATTTATTTAAATTTTATCTAAAACTACTTACATAATTATGTTTAGATTTTATTGTTGCTATTTTTTTACTTTTCAAATAATTACTGATTATTTTAATAAGATAAAGATTGACTGTCAGAGTAATTTTGACATAAATAATGAAAACAGTTTGTTTTTTCCAAAGCCTACTCACAATACGACACTGTTTTATGACGTTAAAAAAACTGTTTTTTAAAATGATAAAATCGATAAGAAAACGAATTTTTCCAGGGATGAGACCTAGCTAAATCGATTTTTTGCCCCCCGAAACCCCTTTTCGGTAAATTTGATCAAAATCGTTAGAGCCGTTTTCAAGAAAATATTTATATAGGTACATAGAAACATATATACAAGTTTTACTCGTTTAATAATATAGGGGGATATTTCGATTCAATGTGACCCACGCGAACAATTACATTTCTATATGGGATGCCAAAAATGGTTCTACAGCCTGTATACTGCACTGCACACGTATTGTGTGTTATACAGCTGTACTATTTATTGGCCAGCCAGAGTACGATGCAATTTTCACCTGAGCTCTCAAATTTCATTAGATTTACCAATTAAAACTGCATCAGTTGCATTTTGTACTGGCATCACCGACCGCCGCCTAACGGATTCGCTCCCGTTGCAACAGGCTACGAGGGACGACCATTCCTCACATTTTATTGAAGTTTTTTATTGCCAAAACGAACTACAGGAACACTATAATTATAGACTTACGCAAGGGGACAGGGAGGGGGCAGCTGCCTTCTCTGGGCAGGGCCGTGTCTAGGATTAAAATAATCATTAATCGAATATCATTACAGAGAAAACATTTAAATACGAATTTATTTGAATGAGGCCCGTATTCACCAAACACTGTTAAAGATAGAAGTTACTAACCTTAGAATAAATTTATTCCTTGGAATAAAATAAACTTTCTATTCACCAAGCAATTCATTCGATAGAATAGTAACTGCAGGTAAAAATTTACTATATACTATACGCCTTGCAGATTTTGTCAAATAAAGCACGTTTACCAAAGATCCGACCGATGGCGCATCTATCGAAAATGTAAAATGGTGAATATTGACATATTTTACTGACAAAAACCTTTACCTGTAAGATATGAAATTAATATTTACCTGAAAAGGTCGCCAGGCCATAAAGTAATTAATGCATTTCGTGCACACCCTATTTAACTATGCGAATAAATATTTATACCCTTGAAATTGGACAGAATAACTATTCTTACGATTTATACCTGCAGTAAACTTAACTATGTTTGGTAATTTGAATTATCACTATTTATTCCGTGTGATAGTTACCAGGGGAATAAATCAACGGAATAAATAACTAACTAGGCTCGGTGAATACGGGCCTTGTCATTTTCCTGAGAGTAGTTCCTTCAATTATCCACAAGAGGCAGCACTTGTGGTAGGTACAAACATTATTTATTCCCTATTAGTGTCGTGTCATTTTAGTGGTATATCTTAATTATTAAATTATTATTATTATTAAATTAATTAAATAATTAAGTTATACCACTAAAATGACACTACACTAATGGGGAATAAAAATAATGATTGTACCTACCACAAGTGCTGCCTCTCGTGGATAATTGAAAGAACTACTCTCAGGAAAATGGTTCATTCAAAAGAAAAGCTTTTTATTTATTTATTTTTAATTACGTAAAGATCAAAGATAATATTAAATATATCTACAAAAAAAAGGTGTGTGCTTATGACCACACGACAGAAGTGAAAACTTATATACATATATATTTTAAAATTAGAATAACATATGCTTAGTATTATATTAAAGTACTATCAAAAGTTTTAGTGTCATCTACTAGCGCACTTACGAACTACAAATAACTTATTATCAACATACTACAAATACCTTTTCAATTAAGTTTTAGTGTCATCTATTAGCGCACTTGTGAACTAGAAATAACTTATCACCAACATTACCACAAATACCTTTTCAATTAAGTTTTAGTGTCATCTATTAGCGCACTTATGAACTACAAAAAACTTATTACCAGCATACTGCAAATACCTTTTCGTGTTTGAGCCGAGTAAACCCGATTCAGCGTCACTGACCCGAAGCGTGACGGTTCACTTTCGTTCACTACTCAGACAAAGTGCGCCTAAGGCCTTTCACTTCAAAAAGATAATTATAATTAAAAAAATTATCCTTGCAACCATCGAGGACATTGGAAATGATAACAGCATATATGAAACATAATTAACTGTTTATTATACACACAATATTTATCAATGCACTGTTTAGTTTTGTCAGGAATAACCCTATTATTCTTCTGTTATATACGCGTTCACTTTTGCTTGATTACTTAACTTTTAAATGGATTTTTCTACAGTATTTATTAACATTTGCTCAAAAATAACACCGCAGATCGTCGCAAATACCTCTCAATTAACTAGACATGATATAATAAACATTTCGAAAAAATTGCACTTGTTCAATTTTGCATGATTGCTCCTCACTTGATCGCGACACCGTTGTCTTTTGGCCTTGAACGAAAACTCGTAACTCTGCCCCCATATACGAACATAAACATTTCCAATGTTAAAAAATGTACATGTCGAATTGATAATCTCTGTTTTTAGTGTATTTGCCATATGGCACATACACTATTGGCGTCGGTCGGATGGCGGGACCTAGGGGTCGGACCAAAATTTCTCGACGTTTCATAGCCTCCTGAACACTTTGGCACCATTTTTGGAAATGTTTATATATATATATATATATATATATATATATATATATATATATATATATATATATATATATATATATATATATAAATATATATATATATATATGTGTGTTCGCGGCATAACTCTCGAAAGACTTAATTGATTTGAACGAAATTTGGTAGACACGCTGGCATCCATCACCGCACGGAACCTATTTAAAATGGGCCCAATCGGACCATTTTAAGGGTAGTTTTTAGGGGTTGAAAAAAGTTTTTGGGCCCAAAAATACCGAAAAAAATCTCAGAATTGTTTCAAAATTGGAATTTAACCCTTTAGTAGAGATTAAAATATGTTGCTAAAATTTTAACAAAATCGGTACGACAGGACCGGACTTACAAATTTTATGAAAAAGTGAGTTTACGGATAGTGATTTATTTGCTGACGGGTGTATTTAATTTGGTACAGAGGTTGCATTGATAATAATATTGAAAAGGGAAAAAAATATTATTTTAAGGGATGTATTAAGGGGTTAAATTTTTCATTTTGTCCAAAAACAAACTTAAGTTCACATAATAAAACCACAAGGCCTGTATTAGCAAATACACTATATTGTCGGCAGGGTTTTGGCACTGCGACCCGAGTTTTTTTTTTTGAAGTCGGTTAAAAAACAAATGCTTGAAAGCACCTCGCGCGGTGACAATTGCAACTATATATTATCGTGTCCTGATGCGTGTGAGTAGTTGGTGGTGTTTGGGTTATACCGCTACATTAGCCGCGGACCTTGCGGCGTTATATATAAAATGCCTCTCCTGCATACATTCGTCCCGCTCCTATCTGACCCAGTCGGAAATGTGTTTTTTAATAACGCGCCTTGTGAACAGCTTGTTACCGGACAAATCGTGTATGTCTTAACTGCAAACTCTCTTGAGAGCATTGGATACTTACAAATATCCCGAGGGCAGTGTAGCCTAGTGGATAGCGTACTTGGTACCAGTATCTAGACTAGACTGTCGTGGGTTCGAATCTTAACTGCGCTCATGAATGTTTTGTGATGTTATTTAGTTTTAAGTTACTTGTTATTTAATGTAGTTTAAGACGCTAATGACCTAAAGGTACGTGCAGTACGCAGCTGTGATTCTAGATGGTCATGGTGGCTGAAATTACATATAAGCGCTTATAGGTTTGCACAACGAAGCTTTGATACTAGCATTGATACAAGCTTAAGTCGCGTTTGAAATGTCAGATAGCGAAGACGAATATTTGTGTTCTGCTACAAAGTGGTATATTTTAAAAACAAATTTGGGTAGGAGCTATCATGTCCACCCTATTAATAGAAAACGATCTAAACATGGCGAATTTCATCATTTATACCAAGAATTAAAATTTTACCCAAACCGGTTTTTCGAATATTTACGTATGGAACCTAACACTTTTAAATACGTCTTAGAAAAAACTCAAAACAAATTAAATAAAAGCTGGCAAAATTTCACTTTTTAAACTAGTCACATCCATTGCGAAACTTGTAACGGCCATTTGACAGTTGTCACACGTTGATTGTAGTAGTCAGCGCGCTGAAAGAATGGTGAGATGCGTTCTTGTATCTACCAGCTCTTGTAACAACGCTTATACCTGCTACACTCACTGCTTCGTTGTGTACGCTCGCATATATAACAATGCATTAATTTAAGCAAGCCCTGCTATGATCTACGCTACCATCTAGAATTCACGTACCTTAAGTTATCGACGCGTCTATAATCTACAATAAATAAATAAATAAAAATTTAAAATATAAATATTCCCTGAACCCTTCATCTCAAGTCCTTTATTATATTCATTTGCTAAATTCTTAAATGGCCAATGTTTAACTATCTATATTTGTGCTATTTTTTTAAGGTCCTGAAGAAGACAATTTAGTTGTGATTGCCTTTAAGAGAATTGGATACTTACAAGTACCCCCTGCACTAGGTTCATCTCAAATCCTTTCCCCTTGCCCAAAAACTGTTACAGTTCTCCCGACGCTATTTTTAAAGCCAAACGGTTCAGGTAAAAGCCAAATGAAGGACCAAGAATTACACTACAGATCCTGTACAGGCAAAAACAGAGAAAACTAGTTTTGCGCATTTTTTTAGGCATTGCCCGAATTCGAGTATTGAGTGTAACATATATAAAAACTTAAGAGAAAATTCAGGCTAATAAAATATAATACAGAAAACGAAATAAACAAGTCAGACTATTTTTTCTTCAAACAAAAGCCAATCAGCATGTCATGTTATGAATTACATATACATAAATATACGTGGCGCAATGACAAAACCGTTTAGGTAAAATTTTTCGTTATTTTTTTGTATCTTATAGATTTTTTTTAATTGTAACATTGTGTAATGCTTGTAAACGTCTCAAAATTAAAATGGCTATATCTCCAAAACTGAAAGAGATACAAAAGCCCCGCGGTTGGAATCGATTCAGCGTGATTTTTCCATAAGTATATACAGACGGATCTGACAGATTTCATTTTTATAAAATAAAGCAATTTTTTGTAAGTTGCAGGGTGCTGTCTGCTCTCATTTTTAAGAAACGTCAAAAAATCTCTCAGATACTGCTTAAATATAATTTGCAAATGAAATATTCTTATAGAAAAAATCACGCTGAATCGATTCCAACCACTTGCACCTCTGTATATCTTTTATTGTAAATTATAGACGCGTCGACAACGTAGATCATCAACGTCTTGATCATTTGATGACATTAAATAACAACACACTTAAAACTGACATCACAAAACATTCATGAGCGGATCAGGCGGGATTCGAACCAACGACAGTCTGATCCAGAGGTCGCGACGCTAACCACTGGTCCAAACTGTCCTCATATCTCTTTTAGAAGTAAACTAAAAGAGCTAAGAGGTGCGAATGGCCGGAATTGATTCAGTGTAATTTCTACGAATACGGTCATGTCCCCACGTCCTGTAGCAGGCACCCGCAGGACATAATCTTAAGGCGGGTCCCCAGGGCACGATCTTTAGCGGACCCTTCTACCTACTGATTCGATTTTTGTATTCTAAATCATCTCTTAGTTGGCCAACTAGCTACAGCGGGCTCCTCCTAATCCCGAGCCCCCGGACTAGAGCCCTGTCATCTCCGCCTTTTGGGGGCCTTGACGGAACCCTAAAACTTATAAAAACTCGACATAAGCGATTTTTCTTAGCGACCATCGATATGTATGTGAATAATAGAGGAATGTATTTTATATAAGTTAAAGAATATGAAATGAAGAACAGAAATACAAGAAAAACAAACACTATATATACACAGATATATGTGATGCATAATAAATATAAAATAACGCTCTATATTCCTAAAAACAACCGTACAACGACGTCAATTAGATGCTACAATGTTTCTTTCTAAAGGACAATCCACACGAACCTAATTTATCTGGATATTTGCATGGATTTGCATGGATTGCATATCACATATGGAGAAACCTGTACCGATCCATGGGCGCCGCCACAAAATATCTTCAGGGAAAAAATATGTTGAACTATTATATTTAAAACACAAGCAAGATGTCTCTACTCAACCGGGCTTGAGAATGGTCGAGCGTGTAGCGGTGCTGTTGTTTACATGGCGTTGCTATGGTTCCTCTTTTACAAGCCCCCAGTTCCCGGGTTCTAGCCCGAGAGCTGGTAAAAGTGTCAATTGGAAAAAAAAAATAATGAATTGAAAATATGAATTGCTGCTAGGCCCAAATAACCTTACCTGTTGGTGGTCTTTAAAACACAATTTAATTTTCTCTACTCAACCGATTTACATTTTTTATGTGAAACATCTTCAGTCACGGATGTAAAATCGTTTGATTGGAACGTCGTTCACAACGCGGGTAGTTACGTCGCGTCTTCCCGCACTATACTGTTACACAGTCGCTATGTTACGTTCGTGTGTGTAAATATCTGTGTATTGCTGTTTCAATACTTTCACAGAGTGAGAGTTTCTCGATGGGCGGGGGGGGGGGGGTTAATAAATCATAAATTCTTATCTCTGGAACTACTGAACCGATTCTAAAAATTCTTTCACTAATTATCTTCGCAGGGGGAGAATTTTTCGCGGAGGGGGCGTAATAAATCATAAATTCTTATCTCTGGAACTACTGAACCCATTCTAAAAAATCTTTCACTAATATCTTCGCAGGGGAAGAATTTCTCGCGGGGGGGGGGGGCTATAAATCATAAATTCTTATCTTTGGAACTACTGAACTGATTCTAAAAATTCTTTCACTAATTATCTTCGCAGGGGGAGAATTTTTCGCGGAAGAGGGCGTAATAAATCATAAATTCTTATCTCTGGAACAACTGAAACGATTCTAAAAGAGAGAGATAGAGAGAAAGAGAGACATAAGCTATAATAGCTGGCCGACCTGGCTTCGCCCGGGTGAAATCCGGGGGTAATATATAAAAAAACAATAATCTGATTGCTCCTTTTAACATGCTTGTGTATGAATCGTGTTTCATCAAAACTGCTCGGAGAAGCAAGATGTTAAAAAGGAGCGTTTAGAATTGTTCCTTCATAATAATATAAACATCGCGTCGTTACGGTATGAACGACGACGTGCGAATTAGGCGTTCGTTTGTTCGTCAGATTACGTAACGTTTAACGCACGTTTTAAGTGCGCTATTATTACTGACGACTTTGTTAAATTACTACGTTTTGTCACAAAGAGTTCGGCGAACATATCCCTTTTACAATATTCTAGGTTGGGTATCAGAGCTCTGATGATGCTATAAAAAAATGAAGGACACTGTCAGTCGACCGTTTCTGGTCCAATCTTAAACGCATGCGCAAACCTGCACGTCTGCAATCCTTTCTTATAGTACTCTGTCGTCTAACCAATTTCAATATTTTATATTTAGATATATATGTGCACGGAGGCTTTTGTGTTGGCCTCCAATTTAAATAATTGAATATATGAATTCTTGATAGGCCAACAAATACATAGATTCATGAAGTAAATTTGATAAAAAATGAAAATATAAATACATACATATGTATTAGGTTTCTTGATAAGTCATTCATGCATAAGCATTACTGTAAGCGCGTTAAGATCATAATTATTGATAAAACGCAAAAATCTCTCGCAAACGTTTCAAAATAACTGATATTGTATATAGAAAACAAATAATTAAAAAAAATTTTAACTGACTTAAAATATTATATTGTGTAACAAGTGTGCTAAATACATCGCGAGCCGAATACGAGTGCTGAAGGCATTGCGCCTGACGAATAAAGATTTAGCACACACGTTGTACACTATACTTTATTCAACACATGCATGGTTTCAGACTTTAATTGAATTAATTTCAGACAACTTAGATTTGATTAGAAGTTATGAACTGCCCACAGATCGAGGATGATACATAGCTGGCGCCTCTAGCGGTCAAGTTTGGCACTTGGCAGTGTCCATCCCCTGCATTAGAAATGAAGAGAAATATTATTTTATTTTTTTAGAGACGTTCTGAAGTTGGTTTTGAAATTTTGAAATTATTTTTCTTTCACACTTTTTAGTGTTCTTGCATTTTATTTTATTCAGGGTCGCTTGTAGTAAACTGCCGCCATTTTGAAAAAATATGGCGAAGATCAAATCCTTAGGGTAAAGTAATATTCATGTCAAAACTCAAATAGGGCTTTTTTTAAATTGTATTTTTAAAGACCGCCAACAGCTAAGGTTATTTGGGCCTAGCACCAATTCATATTTTCAATTCATTATTTTTTTTTTTTTAATAATAAATTGAAAATCCAATTGACACTTTTACCAGCTCTCGGGCTAGAACTCGGGAACTGGGGACTTGTAATAGAGGAACCATAGCAACGCCATGTAAACAACAGCGCCGCTACACTCTCGGCTATTCTCAAGCCCAGGGCTTTTTTTAAGTAGTGTAAAAAGAAACGCTGATACTAACCCAAAAACCAACCAAATTCTAAATGAAGCAAAATGTAAAATCCGAAAAAAAAGCTTTATTTTTGCCAGTAGTTTTCTTGCGCTCTTTGTCCTTTGTCTATGCATAAATGGCTTTATAGTTTGAGTAGTCGACAGAGTATCGTTCATGTTTAAAATATAAATTTGGATAAAGTAGAAGGAATAAAAGAATAAGAAGAAATTGTCTAATATACAATATTAAAAATATACATATTTATGCTTACCTATATTTATATACAAAATAAAATAATGAATAAATATTTTGATTTTTTCATTCAGAAATTTCCAGATTTATTATTCCAATTTCTGAGAAATACGTTTAAGAAAATATAACAACCATTTCTGAGAAAAATATTAAAATCAAATAATATAAGTTTTCATAGGATTGTGGACGATAATAATAATTAAACAACATTACATTAATTTAAATAATAGTTTTATACGGCTGAAATGCAATTGAAAAATTTTTTTTCGTCGGAGAGCAGCCAATTATATAATTGTTTCGAAACATATTGGAAAAAATTATTTTACCAACCAGTGGTCACAGTCAGGATTCTAACCTGAACCTTTCCACTTTCGCGGCGGAATGAGCTTACAATACTCAACCGTTTCAAGATTGCTAAATTTTGTCACGGTTGAGTATTGTAAGCTCATTCCGCCGCGAAAGTGGGAAGGTTCAGGTTAGAATCCTGACTGTGACCACTGGTTGGTAAATGATTTTTTTCAATATGTTTCGAAACAATTATATAATTGGCTGCTCTCCAACGAAAAATTTTTTTCAATTACATTAATTGTTTCGAACGACGCTTCGTATTTTGGAACGTCGTTCTAAACAATTATGTAATGTTATATTGTTCACAATCCTATGAAAATTTATATTATTAATAGCACAGATGACATATAATTAGGGCATGCAATTCGAATATTCGAATATTCGAATATAGCGAATATTCGGCTGCATTTATTATTCGAATAGTAATTCCTATTATTCGAATATACTCGAATTATTTGTTAAGAATTAAAATTGTTTAAAAACGGTTTACGGCGGCGCTAAAACATCTTACAAACGCTACACTAGCTCCAAGTTCGCGCTAGGGCGTGGAAGGGGAATCGAAACGGGGCGAGGAAAGTTTTTTTTTGTTAATTATTGCATGTTTATTTGATACAACTATTTACTTACGTTACGTTACGTACGTGTACTTAATTGCTTGATTTGCTCTTCGCACGTGCTAATAGACGTATTATTTATTTGTGAAGTATTTTTTTATAGGGGAGCAATATCCCATACTTTTGTGGTATCTACTAATTAATAAAAATGCGTCTTAGATGCTCATTTAATATTTTTGATTGAATAGGAAAAACAGAAAGAAAGATTTTGAATTTTTTTGATTACTTAAATATGTTCATTTGATCTATGGTTTTTGGAAGCTATGTGCGCTCTAATATTTAGTTGATTTGATCTGAATTTTTACGTAACTAAGTAAAGTAAAAATGATTATTTGATCTCTTTTTAATTAGAAGTAAGCTGCTTTTGTTGTTAAAATATTGATTGGATTTATGGACGTGCAGTAGGCGTGTTGATTTTAAATAATTAAAAGTCATTTATTGAAGTTCCGCAGTGTTTTTATTATTTTTACCAATTATTCGAATATATTCGAATATATTCGAATATTGGCTAAAATTTGAGCGAATATTCGAATACCTGAAATATCCGAATATTTGCATGCCCTACATATAATAAGTTGTGGCCGTGCTAACGAGCGACCCACCTTTTGAAGGCCAGATTTGACCGTCGCATCTGCTAGCAGAATTCAAAAGCTTGAAATAAGTATGTGTGAGTTATAGTTGATTCAAAACATAAGAGTGGTTCTGATCTCAATTCTATTAAGATGTATATGTCGCTTTAGTCGCGAGATAATATTTATATAATAATGTATTCTTTTGCTGGCATTTATGAAACATTTCCCCTAATTTAAACTTCACTGAATTATAGAACGAGAAAAAATTACCATGCCTATTATAATTACTTATAAGTATAAAAAATTTTGTTGACGCATCATTTTATTAGTTACCATTTTTGCCACTATATAGGTGCCAGGAATGGATATTATCTATAAATACCAAAGGTTTAGTACTTTATTAACTTCCCATTGGAAGTTATTGTAAATCGAAATCAAAATGTATAACAAATTTTTATGTTTCAAAGTCTCTACACTATTTTTAGAAAGATGTCTCTCTCTGTGTGTGTACGTACGTACGTACGTATGTGTCCATTTCTTTCTAAGACGAAATCTCGAGAATGAAAAATGATATCGACTACGTTATGAAATGCCAATCGACGCGTATTAACGTAAATATAATCTGAAAGAAATTTTTTGAAAATCGGTACAGTCGTTCTTTTTTCTTAACCAAATAGTCTCCAAAAAAGTAGATATTACACAATATCTCGCGAATAAAAAATTATATCGACTTCATAAGGGTGTCAATCGAGACGTGTTAACGTCATTTCGATCCGACATAAATTTTATAAAAATCGGTTCAGCCGTTTTTTTTTTTTAATTATTGTTAAAAATAAATAATAATTATGTTTTAATGATTACTTTTCTGTGTAATATCTAATTTAATTATTATTATTAAATATTTATCAAACTGGGAAGTTCGTCGTGTGGACCTAAAGGGTCGCACTTTAGTCCTAATAAACGACCCACCTCACGGCTTGTTTTGTTTATGTTTTTAGTTCCATAAAATGACACAAATCATTCAATAAAGGCGCTCATAAGACGGTCGTTTTCTTCCGTAAGGCAAGACCCCTCCTTGTTAATAGGTATATAAACATGGACGTGAACCAACATAGTATTAAAATCAAATTTTATCCACAAACAGATTAATTGCGTTCGTAAAAAAATACTTACTTTTTAAACAGACAAAGACATGATTAATTCAATTATTATATCTACAATTATTGTACACTCTGAAATCAATAATATGGAATTTATTTTAAAAACAACATATTTTTCAAATAAATCAACTTTTTAAGTTGGAGTAGAGTTTTTGAGTTATTAACTTCGGTAATAAATATTGGTTGACAAGCAAATGAATATCAATAATTATTATTATACCTATACAAAGGTATAGGTACTATGATTTACACATTTCGACCCTTTTTATGAATATAAAATGCCTAATTATTATGACTTGTAATTATTGTATAAAAAATGTATCCAAATAAAACAATATGAGTCTTCTCTATTTAAGTATTTGTAGTTTATACACTGAGGCTACGATCATTCAAGAATTCTAACGTGTCACCGACGACAAAAATACGAAATGTAATCTGTTTTAGAAGTGAAATTTCTTTAGAGACATAGTAGGAAGCGTGACGGAAATAGTGCTGGCGGTAATAGTACCTATTTGGTTAACAATTGAATGAAAAAGCTGAAGCTAGAAACTTGAAATTTGGACAGTTGGTTCCTTTTCTGACGTAAACATACACTAAGAAAGGATTTCTCGAAATTCAACCCCTACGGATGTCAAAAGGGGTTAAAATTTTGAAAGACTAAAATGAACAAAATAAATATTAGTAAAAAAACTTTTTAGAGACAAGCTTTTATTTAAATGCACTAAAAAGGAAAAAAAATATTTTTAATAATTTAGGTTCATAATTATAAAAGCGTGGGTCGTGACAAATAAACTATCATAGATTTGACGACCCACGCTCTTATAATTATGAACCTAAATTATTAAAAATTATTTTTTCCTTTTTAGTGCATTTAAATAAAAGCTTGTTTCTAAAAATTTTTGTTACTAATATTTATTTAATAAATCGCACAAAAAATAATTTTCAGCTCTTCACGGAAATAATTTCTAACACTTCAAGAATCTCAAAAAATGGGATTGCAGCCTTAAAATTTAGATTAAAACGACAGCTGTGTATTACCAATGCATGAGTAATTTGAGTAATTATAGGTAATAATTAGTACCTACGTAGAGAAAAAAAAACTATTTTAGATTTAATGTTCACATATTTTATATGAATGTAAAATACTAATCGTTTATAATTATTAGTTTCGTCCAAGTTATCGACATTATTTATGAGCTATGAATTTTTTTTCTGTATTATTAATAATACACTATTTTTTAAAGAAACAACCCAATTTTAAACACAGAAAGAAGGAAACAATAAAATAAAACTTCTTGAAGGGGTTTTAATTTTTTATGTAGTTCCACATATAAATTTTTGTTATACTAATTTTTTAAACGAATAGAATACGTTCACCCATCTCATAGAAAAATAGAGAGGATTGGATCCTGATATCGAGGACAGTGTGGTCCAGTGGTTAGCGTCGCGGCCTCTGAATCAGATTGGTTTGAATCCCGCCTCCGCTTATGGATGTTTTGTGATGTCATTTAGTTTTAAGTTAATTGTTTGTTGTAAATAAAATAAGGAACAAAAAAAGGTTTTAACGTGTCATGTACCTGACGAAATTTATATTATTAGTTCAAGGTTCAAATTTTAATATGTTGTTACGACGACTGTTTTAAGCATATATTTCAATTTACAGACTTCTGCAAGGGGGTTAATACCGACATTTTATTCTGCAAATTGAAATATATGCTTAAAACAGTCGTCGTAACAACATATTAAAATCTGAACCTTGAACTAATAATATAAATTTCGTCGGGTACATGACACGTTTAGGGTGATCTGCCACCTCTTTAATACTGACCAATCGATCTGCAAATATTATAATGGCATTATTGGGTTACCGACAAGCTATACAAACAATGTCAGCCTTGAAGCAATAATAATTGTGACCATTTTTTTTTGTTACATGTTGGGGGTGGTCTGCATCCCTCCCATACCGCTATATAACTATCTATCTATCTATCTATCTATAGCAAAATCCCTTACTCAGGGCACTTTATATGCCTCCATCAACATCTTCACAAAAATAAGGGCTTGAATAAATAACACCAAAAAATTGTCACTAGCTCTCGGTCTATAGACGAAAAAGTTTAGGAAACGCTACCACACTGGATGGTCGAATATTAGAAAAAAATCTCAATTTTTAATTAGAGACGTATCGATAAAATTATCCAACGCAAAAACGATGCAAAGTGCATGCAGTAAAACTTGCAGAATAAAATGATAAAACGCAACGAGTGTGAGGATATCAATATGTCCAGTGTTTTGGTCTCTATATAATACTCCGCAGCATTGTGTGTTAAAGCGAGGGTGTTAACGTCAAGACATAACACCGGTTCACGTTACGACCAGAGCCGGACTTTCATTATTAAAAAAAAAAGAGTGTGTGTGTACTTATGTACGCACGTCAGAAGTTATACTTCTTTGGCGTAGCAGAACAAAAATAAATCCAAACATTTTATCCCGCGTGTCAGTACTAAACGTTTGTAAAAAAGACGATAAAATAATGAAATAAAGATATTAAATCAATTAATTTAATTTAATAAATTATTAATTTATTATATTTATATCTAATTATTTATTAAAAAAAAAGCATGTTTGTGTTGAGATTCGAACCCGGGACCTATTGCGTATGACGCGGGGGTGCTATCCATTACGCTACGTACATCTTACTTAGCAGTGCTATATAATAGGGTATTATAATCATGAACTTCCGACTAACTTCATGGTGTTAAATTTTCGTGACGCGATGCGCGCGCATCGTAAAAATTCACTCTCATAATTTTTCCATAACGCGCCAAAAGAAGTATAACTTCAAAAATTAAATTTTAATTTACCGAAAACTCGGGAAAGAATATGGTAAATTCTACAGAATGGGCACACGATTTTTATTGAATTTTTTGACGCGGGCCGAGTGGAGTTTCTCACAGGGTGAGGTTCTCGCGAGAGAGGGGATGCAATACCGTTTTTCACGGGGTGAAATGGGGGTGGGATGGGGTGTGGAGTTCTTTAAAAATCGTATGTGATCAATCTGTACAACAATATATCGTATATATTGTTTCCAATCTGTAGAATGTTACCAAGAATTATATTGTAACACTAACAACCCCAAAAAATATTTGTCACTTACCCCCTTCCAAAAATTCTTACGAAGTATAAAAATGTGCTTACCTGAAACAGAAAGAAAAATATTTTAAAAATTATTTTAGAAAAAATACATAAAAATATTTTTTGCCAAATAGGTACCCACTACAAAATAGCTACTTTCGATGTATGTATAGCGGCATTTAATGAGTCATTTAACAGGCAGGTGTGCGGAAAGTGTTTTTTCTCCTACCTAGGCCGAAAGTTCGTACTTTCGTCCCTGCCAAGCGGGAACAAAGTCGCTCTTTATTCCCGTGGTACGGACAAGTGCGCGTGCGCAATAGTACTTATGCCGGCTCTCACGCACCTACTTCTGTCTCCTACACATTAAAATTATTTTCTTTAAAATTATTTTTTAATAATTTTAACAATAAAATAAAATAAAAATAATAATTTTAATGATTTTTTTTTTCAATTTTGCGAACTTTCGGCCTGGCAGGAGAAAAAATAGTATGCGCAACACGGGACGAAATGTAGCACTTTCCTCCCTTGTGGCACAATGTACTATACTTTACTCATCACTCGTCGTAATATTGTCCATTACACATCAAGATATACAATCTACTATAATAATTAATCTTTCATTTAGTTGTGGAACATACAAAAGTTTGTTGTTACACTTATAAAATTTTGAAGCAACTCGACCTATATTCACATGTGATTTTTAATCACAATGACCTTCTCAACAGGCGCTGCAACCTCTAGACTGGACTGCCGTGGGTTCGAATCCCACCTGCGCTCATGGATGTTTTGTGATGTTATTTAGTTTTAAGTTAGTTGTTATTTAGTGTTAGTTGAAAAGACGCTAATGACCTTAGATGTCGACGCGTCTATAATCTACAATAAATAAAATAAGACCTTCTCAACAATTATCAAAATTTCAATGGAATTGAAATCATACTTTCCAAAATAATGGAGTAAAAATTTGGATTTTGTACCGATCTCAGAACATACGTTCATATGAACTTTTTTTCTTAAATTGCAGTCGGAGGTTCAATTTGTTACTACTATGCCTCGGATTGCTTGTTACCATTTGATTCCATCTTTTATGTTCGATTTTTACGCAGTCGGGTTTTTTGTTTTTTTAATAAATTTTTTATTTCCTTCCTTTTTGTTGAATCTACTCATCAAGTCTTTTCATTTGATACCCCATACACAAGGTTTTACCGATTTTTTGCGTACTGACAAAATGGCGTCTAGCGCCCGCCATATTGAATTTTCCGTGACGTCATGTACCCTATTTGAAATGTCAACGAAACCTTTCTTTTGTTTTGATTTTGGTACCTATATCAATGTATTTAGAAGGAAAATTACTTTTGCATTCTGACCGATCTGACAAAATGGTGTGTAGCGTCCGCCATATTGAATTTTCCGTGACGTCATATACCCTATGTCACTCTGGGGATTTAGACGAATCTAATGACACCTCATTTTTCAAAATCCGTCAAGCCGTTTAGGCTACAGAGGAATCACCCTGTGGATTTTTAGGAAATCGGCATTACTTAGGAAACAAGCTATATACCTATTCCAGGAATTTCCATTCCTATAGCCCCGAGTCGTGCAGCTACTATACCAACTCTACTATAATACGATAACGGATATTTTTAAGGCGAAGTCTGGCATCAATTCATTTTTAATATTTTCAATTTGCAAAAAGAGGAAATAAGAGCTATTTTTATATGAGTGTGGGCGTGTACAATGTAGGAAACTAAGTACTTAGTTTGTTTAGAATTTTAAATTGATTTAAAATTTCATCCAAATAGCGCGCGTTTTGCATAAAGCCTTCCTTTTCCAACTCTCGTTTCTGGAGGAAAATTCAGTTCGCAGTAGACGGAATCATAATGACCTCTGTTGTCGAGCGTCTATAATCTACAATTCATTACCATCCGGCAACACTACAACGGATAAACGTAGGTAGTATTATAATAAACAAAACTAATTTCCATCTTTAACGAATCCGATCCTGCTAAATGAGTTTTAACCCTTTTCAGAGGAGAGAGCATCGCATTCAGACAATAATCACGGCGGTAGCCGGTGCGACGGTGCATTTCAACAAGCGGGTAACTTGGCGCGCGCCCTGCTCTCTGGCGGTATAAAACAGAAGCCACAATTGCACTAGATGGTACTAGGTAGTGTATAGTCAGTTACTCGTGTTAAAGGTACAATGTTAGTGTACGTATACAATGTAATATCAGCGTCATATTATTATGCAGCGTGCTCCTTCGGCCAAAGCTGGTTCTCTCATCTCTGTCCACCAATACGAGGGCTGATCCTAATATAAACTGACTGTGTTTTTTAGCTGAAGCCAAATTTTGGCTTTTTGATGTGAAACATCTTATGTCGGGCTGTGAACAGCCGCGTGAGGGGAAATATGCAACGAAATTTATGGTCCGCTCCTTCGCTGCTGTTCTCCCCACCACTGCGGCACTCTCTCTCTCTCTCTCTCGGCTTCCGCGCGCTCGGGTACGGGAAGACAACCGCGTGTGTTACAGTGCAGTATATAGGATTGCGTCAGCATAACAGTTAGTTGCTGCTTTTGAAAAAATATATACTACTACATAGAGAATACCACCGAGTTCAATAACGTTTTCTTTGATGTTTCAGATCTGTCGGGGGTCCCGAGACCCACACTCTTTTTTGCTCATCTTCGGCCGAAGCCCTTCGGCTGAAGCCGAAGGTATATGCTAAAAAAGCGAGGGAAAAATAAATATTTTAAACAAAAATTATTTTTGTAACTACATTTAATTGACAGTTAAATTTATGTATTTCATAATTAACTTTTACTAGCCAACTTGTGGAAATTTTATATTCCATTCAGTCATTTTATTCTTTTAATTTTATCAGTTCATTACCTCTTCGTACTTTTTCTTTTCGCTTTGTTGTTAAAGTTCAAAAACACTTTTATTTCCAAGAATAAGAGAAATTCTTAAAATAATAACATTATATTTTTAGCAAGAAAAAGCGATCTAAATTATTAACCAGTACTATAGTCTTTCCCACCAACAGATACAGTTATCACGTGAACAGCACATGCTCTGTTAGTTGCAGCTGCTGTCTAGCTAGGGATGCACAAAGTATCTAATTCATTGAAAATCAAGTAGGTGTGAGGTAATGTTTCCTCTAATCGGTTGTTCGGTTGTACACAAAGCAAACAGAAGGTTTAAAGTTTTATTTTAGTCTATAGTTATCACGTGAACAGCACATGCTCTGTTACTTGCAGCTGCTGTCTAGCTAGGGATGCATTAATCTGATTGTTTGAAAATCAATTTAGTGTGATGTCTTGTTATCTCAAAGCAAACAGAAGATTTCAAAGTTTTATGTAGTCTGTTATATACAAAGCGATCAAACGGAACGTTCAAGCACGTACCATTTGAAATTAAAAACGTTTTAGTACATCCCTGCACTGTCTTCTGCTGTGTTGAGTTTCAAGCGACCAATCAGATGCTGATTAAGCAGTTTTATTGCTATAACGGTTCGTGGAATAGACTATATAGTTCAAAATGCTGTGTGTGTGTGTGTGCAGTTAGTCTTCTTCTAGGATTGAATAAACTGATCAGCCCTCGAGAGTGCAGGCAAAGAGAGTGAGTGAGAGAGTGGTGTGGCGGCGAACGTGGCCTATCGATCGCGGCCAGACGCGTCAAGAGAGCGCCGGTGGGGGTGGAGATGCAGGAGGCATAGGCCGGCCTAACCTACGGGTAGATGTCCACCCATACCACATACCCGGGCGTCCGCCGTCGTCGCCTACTGCACGTCATACGTATACCCTCTATGTACTCACGCTCCTCCGTACAACATTAGCTATCTCTGTCTTTAGTTCTCTCCCGATCGCCCTTCTCTCGTCACCCACAAGGCCCTTGAACTCGCTATACGATAACATGTACGGTCTCAGGAGTGGATCTCACTTTATTCGAATTTTATTAGAGATTTTGTTCGTGGTACCGCTCGCGTGAACGTCGACCGAGATTCACTCGGCTTTGACGGGAACCCAAGAGTACCTTATACCTACAGACCGACTACAAGTTTCGGTACAAGTTTTTAAAAAAGTCAAGAGGTGTCATGGGACACCCGACAGAAGTTATGCTTTTTACGCATTGTATATAAAACATTAGTTTGCGGATACGGATTTTCTTACTGAAGGGTGTATTTAATTTGGTGCAGATGCTGTATTGATAACAATATTGCAATTAAGAAAAAAATTATTATTATTAAGGGGTTAAATTTTTCATTTTGTACAAAAACAAACTTAAGTTCACATAATAAAGCCACAATGCCTGTACTAGCAAATACACTATATTGTCGGCAGGGTTTGGCACTGCGACCCGAGTTTTTTGTTCTTGAGATATGCGAGCGGAAAAAAGTACGTACGAACGAACGAACGTACGTACACACACATCTCTCTCTAAAAATAGTTGATTCGGACTGTAGGGACCTCAAAACGTGCAGATGTATGTCCAAATTTTTCATTCGCAAAATCGGACCCATTACACCAATTTTCAATGGGAAGTTAATAATGGCAAATCCGGGCCTGTACTGAAATACGTATGTTGAATTAGCCGAGACTCGTAGCACATGCCCTAGCGTCGCTACGGTTCGCGTACTTCGTAGCATTCGCACTTCGTCTGACCAGAAAGCGAGGGCTACAAATTATATAGCCTGGAAAATTGATGTCCACGGGATTTCATTTTCAGTCAATTTCACATTTACATTGAAATGTGTCTAGAATAATTGAACAGCGCGAGGAAAATCAAATTTAGAAGATTAGTTGTCCATTTCAGTAGGTGTGTATGTATGTATTTTACAATCTATATATGTGGAATGGTCGGTACAAAAGGCAGCATAGATCAAATATATAGATATTGGATTTAATTTAATCTCGATACCGCAAGTTCACCTCCGTATTGGTTTCATGTTAAACTCAAAATAATTATTATTGGTTATCTGGCCTTTATTTATTAAATTACAATATTCCTCTTGGAGATAAATTATGTCAATTTCAATATCATATCTTCTGTGGATTATTTATATATAATATGTGAATCTAAATTAACCCTTTGTCAGTTGACACAAATCTCTTAAGCTCAATTAAATACAATTAATATATTATCTACATGGAGCTGTACAATTATTAAATTACTGTTGATTTCAATTTGTAAGTTTTTTCCACGTCGAAGAAGCAAGTTTTTAAAAATATAATTTAAAAAAACTAAAAAACACGCTTTAATGAACTAAAAAGTAAAAAATAATTAATTTTATTGTAAAAAAGCGTGGGGTGTTTTGTATCATATTTTCATACTACCCCACGCTTTTTTACAATAAAATTAATTATTTTTTACTTTTTAGTTCATTAAAGCGTGTTTTTTAGTTTTTTTAAATTATAATTTATTTTTGATTTTTAGTCCTGGAGATCCTGGTCAGGATAATGGGACAAACTTATGGAATTATTGTATTGTAATCGGTCCTTGATAAGTGTGCAAAGTTTCAGTTCAATCTGAAGTCCTGGAGATCCTGGTCAGGATAATGGGACAAACTTATGGAATTATTGTATTGTCATCGGTCCTTGATAAGTGTGCAAAGTTTCAGTTCAATCTGAAGTTTTTTGCTTTTTTTTTTAGTCCTGGAGATCCTGGTCAGGATAATGGGACAAACTTATTGAATTATTGTATTGTCATCGGTCCTTGATAAGTGTGCAAAGTTTCAGTTCAATCTGAAGTTTTTTGCTTTTTTTTTTTAGTCCTGGAGATCCTGGTCAGGATAATGGGACAAACTTATTGAATTATTGTATTGTCGTCGGTCCTTGATAAGTCGACAACGTTTAAACTAAATCTGACCGTTCAAAGCTGGTCAAAATCAAGTTCCAAGAAGTCGGTTACAAACTGACAAACAAGCAAGCAGCAAACATACAAGTGAAGCTAATAAAAGCGTGTTAAAAACACATAAGTGATTATAACTTTTGCTTTAAATCTTATAGTCTTTTCTCATTCCATCACGCTTCAGATGAAACATTTGATGTGAAGACACTGACTATTAAAAATAACCACAAAACACTAACACTTTTCTCTGGACGTACGTTTCGCTAACAATGAGCATTATCAGGATATGATATCATCTCCTGATGATGTGTACAGAAAGTTTAAGTGTTTATTTTTAATATTCAATAGATATCCTTTTAATAACGGTTTATTATTATTATTATTATTTTCCCATGAAAGTTTTGTAAAAAAAATGTTTTTCTAAATATTATAGTTGCGTAAATATTTTGAAAATACAAAAATCAGCTGTTTTTTTGTTCTGAAGTAATTTATCTGTCAAAAAGAAATGAGTTATCTGACAGGCATGCTTAGGTTAATTTTTATGTGTGAAAGCATATGAAACTATGGAAACAAAAAGCAAAATATAATATAAATATTTAATACTAGCCGTTACCCGCGTCATCGCACACGTTAACAGAAATTTTATTTTATTTATTATAATATTAAGCCAAATATCAGTATTTTTGAAGTTGGCATGGTCCCGCGTCCAATTGGCTGGAATTTTTTGTTTATAATGACGAAAAAACTACTGTAAAATGTTTCTCGTCTCGTATATCTCGAGAACAAAGAATGATATCGACTCCGGACCAATTTTATTCGAAGCATAATTACATAATGAACACCTGATTAGGTTTGCAGGAAATTTCAATAAGCGGTTTTTTGTTTATGACAAAAAAAACTACTGCAAAATTACAACAATGAGTTAAGTTTTTTGTGGTTATAATATAATAATTATATTAAATAGACAGTAGCCATTCCACAAGCAAATACTTTTTCTTAACGTAAGCAGTCGGCAACCTGCCATCGTGATGTTAAACGTCAAACAATTAAGATATACAAGGAAAAAATCAGAAGCCACTGTCAGGACTTGAACCCAAAATTCCCAGTTTCCGGCTGGTTGAGTTACCACTTATAATTTTATCGAAATTAATGCAGTAGTTCTCTACTTATAAGCAACAAATCGACAGCGCTCAAACAGACAGACAGACAGACAATTTTTTTTCGAAAATACAATATTTATACTTGACATCAATTATAAAGACCATTCGTAAAATAATTTTGTAAAAAAAATTTACAAGGGTTGAGAGAGTGCGGATTAAGTATACGAGAATGCATTTGCATACCGTATAACGCACTCTAGTAATAGAAGCCACATTTTAAATTTTTTTTTACAAAAATCCTTTACAATTAGTCTTTATAACAATTATAATGAGTATTCGTAAAGGAATTTTAAAAAAAAATTAAAAGTATGGCTACTCCGAGCTATTCTTAGTAGAGTGCGTTATACGGTATGCAAATGCATTCTCGTACTTAATTCACACTCTCTCAACCCTTGTAAATTTTTTTTACAAAATTACTTTACGAATGGTCTTTATAATTGATGTCAAGTGTAAATATCATATTTTCGAAAAAAAATTGTCTGTCTATCTGTCTGTTTGAGCGCTGTCGATTTGTATGTTTGGTTGCTTATAAGTAGAGAACTACTGCATTAATTTCGATAAAATTATAATTAATCGTTAGCTTTAAGTTCAACTTAAAATAATCATCCCTCGGGATGCAGCATAATCCCGTTATGTAAAATCGAGGCGGAGAAGACGCGGGTACTTTAATAAGAAAAACTATAAATCGTAGACAAAAAATGTTTATACAAAAGTTGTAGATAATTTCGTCCTCTACAAGATTGGTAATAACCATTTTTTACAAAAAATGGAACGGAACCGAGAAATTCACTAAAAACCGTCTATCATGAACTTGAACCTCGAATATCTGGCAACACCGGCACGATATCGATGGGGACTTTTTACACGTTTTTTAAAACACCATAACGAAGATAAATAAAAAAAATCAGCTAACTGGGAATTTTTCTGCAGTGGAAATCTAAAATTACTGGACTATTTCTCGTCTCGTATAAAATATTGATTTTGTTCGACAATCCATCCCTGTGCATTTATCGTTAGAACACGTTTTAGTCTTGGATTATATTCTGAAATTAATTTGCAGAGAAACGCTCGGTCTATTATAATATAGAACATTTTATATACATATACTATATTATAAATTAAATTATATATTAAATTTTCCATCTGTATAATACATATATAAAGTTACGGAACTGAATTTCTTAATGGCAGTAGACTGAATAATCCGATTTATACTTCAGTGTAATATTAAAACTGATATAAAATTTCTGCTGTGTACTTAAATTACATCAAGAAATTCAAATGTTTAATTCATTTGGTTGGATGTACTTGTACGTACACACATACATTTATACTAACTTTATGATTGTATATTCATTTTAATCAAAAATGTTAAATCTCCAGTCTTTTTCATTATATTTCAACTTTTCTATCAATATATTTATACAAATATAATGGTCAAAAAACCGGCCAAGTGCGAGTCGAGGGTTCCGTACAATAATAAAAATAAAGAGTTAGGTAGGGGTAAAAAATTAACAGATTAATTTATTTAAGCTTGCAGTTTTTAAAAAGTTTTTTTTTACTTATTTTTTTTTTAGTGTTTCAACATTTTTCCGTATCAAATTTAATCAAATTAATTTTTAAAGTAAAAAAAATATATTAACAGAATATTTCATGAATAAAAAAACAAGAATATTGCGATCTGAAACCCGGGATCGAACCACGAACCTTTAGATCTTCAATCTAACGCTCTACCAACTGAACCAATCGAATGATGATGTTACAGGCTCTATAGTACAGTACAGAAGTACGATTGGAGTCAGTATTGTAGTAAAATAAAAAAAGATTAATTTATAAAAATTAATTGATTATCTAATTGGAATTATTATTTGCCAGGATTCATGCCCCAACACACAATCTTCCAAATCTTCATGGTTTCCGGGCTTGTAGGTCGTGGTCCGGTGGTATTTCTACCTGACGTTTCGTCTACAACTGCGGTAGACATTCTCAAAGGCGATGTGGCAGCTGCCACATCGCCTTTGAGAATGGAACAATGCCGGCCGTGAAAGCTTGCACACTTGAACACACAATCTGTGAAAATTTCAACTACCTACCTCTTGCCGTTTGTGATATAATAGAGCCTTGTGGCAGACAGACGGACAGACATCGTAGGTTGGAGTTTCATGCTTTCACGGCCGGTAGACATCTTGGTAGCAAGTGTTTCCGGGCTAGGTAGCCGTGGTCCAGTGGGCGAAACGTACGGAGTATAACTCCGTACGTTTCGCCCAAAGCTCCGTTGGGCATCTTCAGCGGCGATTGGCAATACGATATGATCTTCTTACGGTCGACTGGTGACTGAGGCACTGTTTGCGATGTCTGTATTTATAAGATGCCGCATACCTACCAGCCACCCCTTATAAATACAGACACCGCAAACAGTGCCTCAGTCACCAGTCGACCGGCAAGAAGATCACATCGTATTGCCAATCGCCGCTGAAGATGCCTAACGGAACTTTGGGCGAAACGTACGGAGTAAAATCCACTGGACCACGGCTACCTAGCCCGGAAACACTTGCTACCAAAACATCGTAGGGTTCCGTTCGGAGATAATGGAAGTGGGACACTAAAAAGTCCGTCAAAATTTTGAATTCGCTATTACAAGACTTTTTTTAACTTCTACAGTTGTTCGAAAGTAAAAATACAAAATTACTTTTTGTTTTACATCAAAACGTCTGTCTGCTTCCAAATAATTTACGTGTTTTCAAATGCAGCAATTCCTACACGACGCGGCAGCAGCTTGAAGCGACAAAATTCAACGCTTCGGAGAGCCACGTACTGCCATGTCGCGTTTCTATATATAAGAATCGAGTGTGTCGCCTTCTGACAATTATTTAGTTGTGACATTTTTAGGGTTCCGTACGTTAGAATGAAAAAACGAAACCCTTATTTCACTTGATTGTATACAGATAAAAACAGCCTGTATATCCCGTGGGACACCCGGTATAGGCATTTATTTAGACAAACACAATGTAGAATATATGTGTCGGTACATTTCTATACATAGTTGATGCCGTCATAATATATGCAAAGGAACGATGTAACCTTACGTGTGTAACCTACCTACAAAGAGTAGGCAAGGGCATGGCAACATTAAGGAACGTGTAAACATGATATGTCTACTGGTTATACTTTTTATAACTTTCCCATCGGTCATATTTTATATTATCTTAATAATAATTATACATTAATCAGCGAAATAATAATTAAAAAAACGATATTCCATTCCATTTGTTAGATATTTTAAAATTTAGCAAATCATTTTATTGTGCATAGTTAAAATTATGAATAATAACTATAATCAGCACTGTTATACAATAATATTCCTTATGCTAGCATTATTTGTACAAGATTTAGAGCGATGACTGGTTAGCATGCTTGGCGCTGCAACCTCTAAACTGAACTGCCGTGGATGTTTTGTGATGCTATTTAGTTTTAAGTTAGTTGTTATTTAGTGTAGTTGAAAGACGCTAATGACCTTAGATGTCGACGCGTCTATAATCTACAATAAATAAAATAGAGCGATGACACACACACAGCGGTGTCAACTCGGCAGTCAGGCGTTTCTTGTGGAAAACGATGTGTCGAGGCGGCTGAGAGTCGACTTTCAGTCGGCAGGCAATTCTCGCCGCTGTGTGTGTTTTGCAACACTGAAAAACATTAACATACGTGCCGACTCGGCACCCGCCTCGGCACAAACCGCTGTGTGTGTCATCGCTCTTAAACTACTTATTTTATTTTTTTTAGATTTATTATTGAACGAGCGGTCCCGTCCGGCTTCGTCCGGCTGCTTTATGATTATTTACATGTTTTTAACTTAAGAAATTTCAGAGATACAGCGCGTCCTTAGGATACGGATTTCAATAATTTGTCGAAAACCGATCTCTTCGATTTTAACAAAGAATACTCAAGTCAAATTTCGTGTTTTTAACTTTTTTAATTCGAGCAGTTTTTGAAAAAGATAATTCCCCTTTTCACCCCCTTAAGGGTTAATGAAAAAAAAACGATCGAACATGTGTTTCCTTATTTTTAATGAACAGTTCGTTGAAAACATAAAGTTATACATAATATTAGACATGTGTATGAACTATGAATGTTTGCCGAACAAAGCCGATAGCTTATTTCAGAACGGTTACAATATATACATACACATATCTAAATTTGACAGTTTCAAAAATGTTAAAAAAACAAATATAATTTATAAGTTTCCAATATAATAATCAAAATTTTCTTACGTAACTTTGTGTATTTGAATAACTCTTTGAGTTCTACAAAATGTCATTAATTGCATGCTGTCATGTCATGAGGAAAGAGAATTATGAGCTAATGAAGTATGCGTATTTTGCACCGGAAGTGGGCCCCTCCCGGCCGTCGCATCAGGATTTGACGAGGCAACCCTAGCGCCTTTTCTTTGTCATACTAAATACTACCTTCCCTGAAAATTTCATCCTGTCAGAAATGGGCTTAGTATATTTACGCCTGGCTCTCAACCTATAACGATTTTTGAGATATGAACAATTTGTCAAAAAACAATACATCCCCTTAAACGCCTATAATTTATTTAAATATATTAAAAGAACCCTAACACATCAAAAACAAATGTAACTCTTGACTGGACCTGACGGGAAATCTACTACCTTCCCTGAAAATTTCATTCTGTCAGAAATGGGCTTAGTATATTTACGCCTGGCTCTCAACCTATAACGATTTTTGAGATATGAACAATTTGTCAAAAAACAATACATCCCCTTAAACGCCTATAATTTATTTAAATATATTAAAAGAAAACCTAACACATCAAAAAACAAATTTAAGTCTTGACTGGACCTGACGGGAAATCTACAAGCACGCGATATTTATTCCTTACACAGTATATAGCTAGACGCACAATACATTATTAATAAGATATGAAATATGAATCAAAGCAGCTTCTTGTGAATACTCTTGCACCGTTTGTATACTCTACGTATGAATACATATAGCACAACTAAACAACTGAATAACGTCATGTCACGTGTGTTGGGCTGTCATATTATAACGGAAAAATCAGTAGGTCGTGTGTAAGTTGCCGCTTTCCATTAAAAAAAATAAACGACCCGACAAGCTCGGACCAACGTTATACAGTGTACATATTTTATTTTCACACCACAGCCTACAGTTTTCCTCCTTTCCTAGGAGGAACTAGTCGTGCCATTCTCATACTGGTGAGAATTCGTGATTAAAATTTAATCACAATTGAGAATTTTTGGAGAGAAAAAAAAGTAGGTGTGTGCTTATGACCACACGACAGAAGTGAAAACTATATATATATATATATTTTAAAATTAGAAAATCAGAAGTTTTCACTTCTGTCGTGTGGTCATAAGCACACACCTACTTTTTTGGTGTCATCTATTAGCGCATTTATGAACTAAAAATAATTTATTACTAAAATACTAAAATTATATTTTTAATTTATTCCACCTTGCAAAAATTAAAAAATATGTAAATAAATATCATGTAGAATTTAGAAAAAAAAATGATATAGAAGTTTCAAAATGACTTTTTTATTTAAGTCGATAGTTGGTGAGATATGCGCTTCTAAAGTCGTATAAACTATGGGGTGGAAAATTCTGAAAAAATTTAAGGTGGTAGAACTTAAAAAACCTTTCCAACGAAAATTGGTTTGAATAAGATATGTTGTGTAGTTTTTGAGATATGGAATATTTTCGGTTAGGTACACGCTATTTTTTTGAGTTTAGCGACCGCAGAATTAACTTTGTTTTTCACAGTGTCTTTGAGAAATACTAGGAAAAACAAACATATTTTTGGAAAATTATGTTCAACTTAAAATAAAAGACTATAAATTATTATTACATTTATTATTAACTATGAATTTTAACCGTTCTTCCCGACTACGGAACCCTTCACTGCGCGTGGTTCGACACGCACTTGGCCGCTTTTTTGGAATTAGGGAACTTATCAACGTGTAAATTCACCAATATAATTCGTATATGGAAAAATAAACATTTTAAAATTATACAGGGTGTTTCATAATATATGCGCAGGACTTCAGGATGTGATAGCTCGTCCAAAAATATGAAAAAAAGTTTCTATTAACTTACCCTCTAAAATGCACCATTTTAGAGATACAGGGTGTTGAAATTGAAAAAAAAATTTCGTTTTTTGCGAATATCTCCGGAACCGTTTATCGTACAGAAAACAGCTTTTGTAAGCATTTTCTACTCATAATAAGCTATGTTTTGTGCGGAATTTTTTTTTTAAGTCATAATTGGTAAAGGTTTTGAAGGGGTAGTGGGTGTTTTTCTCCCTAACTTCTACGCTACTGGAAAAAGTACGGTTTTGAGACGCCCATTTGAACCGTCAATGTTTTCTACACAAAAAAGGTAATCTTGGTCATAAGCTCTAAAGTCGATCGTTTTCGAGAAAAATCAACTTTTATGTTGAAAAACATGGTCAATTTTTTTAAATAAAATTTTTTTCTTACTAATTAAACAAAATTTATTTAAACGTTAGAACAAGTAACAAAACCAAACGTTAACTTCATAATTGCAAAATTAAAAAAAAATGAAAAAATGATACAAAAGTTGTCTTTTCAAAATTTTATTTAAAAAATTGACCAGTTCTCAGAGTAAAACCTAGGGGTTTGTAAAAGAAGAGCCATATAAGCATGAATGGCAACCCTATGATCTCGGCTATTATAAGCTCCTGCCCTAGCACTGGTTCGCCAAGTTGGGCAGGAAATTAAGCGTTCAAAAGATATTTATCATCAAACTTTCATGTGTACTGATTAATATCTTTTGATCGCTTAATTTAATCGCCAAAACATAAGAGACCATTTTTATAGAGCAGTTAATTTCCTAAAAAAAATTGTATTGCGCATTTTATAATAGTCATTTATTGTCGAGTTATAAAATTCATAAACAAAAATGAAAATTGTCTTAAAATAATCAAACTTAAATCTTCAATATCTTTCAAATGGTGAGGTTTACGGAAAAAATATAAGATACCTTTTTTGTAGGGCATTAAATTTCCTACACAATTCTCATAAAACATTTTTCTGTAAAATCAATTAATGATGAGGTATGAATTTTTTTCTATTGGACTGAGAAAAAAATAAAAAACTGTGATGCGGAGGATCTTCCTATTAAAATTAAGAGCTCATATTTGGTGAGAATTTTTTTAAGGTGTCTAGCAACCTATTTTTCCGTGTCACTTGTAAAAAAAAAATAATTGATATTTTTGACCCACCCTACTGTATATTATTCTCTTCTTCTTCTTACATATAAAATTAATGAGTCAATGAATTACAAACAATTCATTGGAATGAACTGAACAAACATGGCGACTGGATTCACTTTTGAACGCTTGTAAAGCGTTCCTATTTAACGTCTTAACGCAGTGAATCAGAAGATAAAACAAAATCAAAAATTCGACATAAGACGTTTTGCCTTTTGGCCACAGATAAACTTTCGTTGAACACTCGCACTACGTTTGAACACTACACTACAAAATTTATTGAAACAGTTTTAGACTACTTTTATTTCCAAAAACTTTTTGAGTGATTTTTATATAAAAGATTTTTAATTTTTCTCGATATAAATCAAATTATTATTAGTCAATGGCAGCCACAATACGAAACGATTTGATAAAAATTATTCTGTTACCACGTTTAAACCGATTACATAATTTTTATTTTTCAAATTATTCGTGTAGATTTCAACCAAGGTCATGCCGCTATAATCGTACGTACACGGTGTTCGGAAATTATACACGTTATGTATTTAGTTTTCATAGAAAGATATATTGTAAATAATTATAGACGCTGGACAGTTCAATTTATTCATTGCAGATTATAGACGCGTCGACAACTCAAGTCATTAGCGTCTTAATTACGTCAAATAACATATATCACTCAAAACTAAACGACATCACAAAACATCCATGAGCGAGGTAGAAATCGAACCCAAGACAGCTTGCTCCAGAGGCAAGCACGCTGACCATTACACCAAGCTGTCCTCTTGACAGCTCAAGTTATTAGTATCTAATTGAATTTTTAACCGACTTCAAAAAAAGGAGGTGGTTCTCAATTCGGTTGTATTTTTTTTTATGTTTGTTACCTCAGAACTCCGTCATTTATAAACCGATTTGGAATTTTTTTTTTTATTTGAAAGGATATACTTTCAGATTGGTCCCATAGAAATTTCATCAAAATCGGTTCAGTAGTTCGGCTGATTTTAATAAAAGTTAGTAACGGCGTGGGATTTCTTAAGGTAAATGTCACTTTTTGACACATCAGACAGCGTAAGAAAGTCGGTTTAATAAAAGTGAGTAACGGCGTGTGATTCCTTTAAGGTGAATGTCACTTTTTGACACTAAAAAGTAGCAGACCTCAAAATTTCATTATTTTCCTCTTTTTAGTGGCTTTTTGAAGGAGGTTTTTTTTTGTTAAAAAGCTTTTACAATCAGATTTTAACAGCGACCTGAATTTTACTTTGTTGTGTGTGATAGAAGTAAATCCAAAAAATAAGTACCCTAAAGTAATTTTTTGTTCATTTCTTATATCCGTCACCCTCACGATTCCGACAACAACTTACGGATAATCTATAGGTTCCACTGTACTTGCATAACTGCAGTACAGTCGACTCTCACTATACGAATGTCGACTCGGGACTGAAATTAATTAATTATAAATCAAAGGGAAATTTATAGAAATCAATAGATTCAATAAATAAATAATCACTATGCAGATTACAAGAGATATAAAACGGTTATGCTCCGTCTGTGTGCATAAGCTATCGGTAAGCTTTGTGCCGTTCGTTCAGCTGTAGAGATACAAATATATACAGTGTTTCAAGAATGCCGGAAGATATCACTGATCTTTATACTTACTAAAGGTACGTGCAGTACGCAGCTGGGATTCTAGATGGTAGCGTAGATCATAGCAGGGCTTGCTTAAATTAATGCATTGTTATATATGCGAGCGTACACAACGAAGCAGTGAGTGTAGCAGGTATAAGCGCTGTTATAAGAGCTGCTAGATACAAGAATGTATCTCACCATTCTTTCAGCGCGCTGACTACTACAATCAACGTGGGACAACTGTCAAATGGCCGTTACAAGTTTCGCAATGGATGTGACTAGTTTAATAAGTGAAATTTTGCCAGTTTTTATTTAATTTGTTTTGAGTTTTTTCTAAAACGTATTTAAAAGTGTTAGGTTCCATACGTAAATATTCAAAAAACCGGTTTGGGTAAAATTCTAATTCTTGGTATAAATGATGAAATTCGCCATGTTTAGATCGTTTTCTATTAATAGGGTGGACATGATAGCTCCTACCCAAATTTGTATTTAAAATATACCACTTTGTAGCAGAACAACACAAATATTCGTCTTCGCTATTTGACATTTCAAACGCGACTTAAGCTTGCTATCAAAGCTTCGTTGTGCAAACCTATAAGCGCTTATAATTTCAGCCACCATCTACCATACATGCTACCATCTAGAATCCCAGCTGCGTACTGCATGTACCTTAAGGAAGTTTTCACTTCAAAAATAACGTCGAGAACCGTTTTTAGGCGAGAGGAAAGGCTTTGAGATGAAGAGTGCAGGGGGGTAACTTCCGGTAGAGAATACTTGGACACCTTGTATACGTTTCCAATGAATTGTGTGTATATGCGACACACAGAAATACACGGTAGTCGTTCGGCCTGAATATGATCAAATGCTCCAAAAGCGACGTTGGAGTGTTTATATCGACGTCAGGCGTACCGACGCGGGTAGGATAAAAGAGACGGCGATTGCAAGCGAGGCCTGTGCTCCGTCACGGCGCCTTGGGATAGGTCACGATCTGCGTTAAAGCACCCGGTTCACTTTATAGATGTGTGCGTGTGTCTGTATAATGTTTGGTATGCGACTATATATAGACAAACGTGTTTACTGTAAATGCTGCAATCTCCTAATAATACGTTCTTATTACGCGACGAGAAAAGATCAAAATAAACTCTTCAATTTTATTTCAATGTTCCGTAAAGAAATTGTTGAATAATCGGGTCTGAAATAAAGTCAGATTTACATTATTTATTTATTGTAAATTATAGACGCGTCGACAACTTAGGTCATTAAGCGTCTTGATTACATCAAATAACAATTAACTTAAAACTATAAAAGACATCACAGAATATCCATGAGCGGAAGTGGAATTCGAACCCACGACAGTCTGATCTAGAGGCCGCGACGCTAACCACTGAACCACACTGTCCTCGATCTAGACGGCAACACTACCTGAAGGGGTAACAAACAGACAGACAGATACACTTTCGTATTTATAATATTAGTTTGGATATAAAAAAAAACTAAATTTGATGTTTTAACGCCAAATTTATAAAAGGCTTTGTACCTCACCCTTCCACTAGTTTGAAACTATGAATTGGTACTCGTACAGATAACCTTGACACGTTTAAAAAATATAAACGGATTATGTGACGATTATTAGGCCTCCAACAATGATAATATGTTCCAAGTCTTCATGGTTTCCGGGCTTGTAGGCCGTGGTCCGGTAGTATTTCTACCTGACGTTTCGTCTACAACTGCGGTAGACATTCTCAAAGGCGATATGTGGCAGCGGTCGAAGTGTCCTCCTTGGCGGCTCACAGGTCAGTGTGTCAGTGACTCGTGTCCTCCCTTCTTTTATGCCTAGTACCAGTGTGTTCTCTGTTCGGTCGTAGTCCGTCTCTCTGTAATTGGTCAACTGCGCAGTGTGTATTGGTGGGGGTGAGTTCTCTACTCGGTCGTATTCCGTCCTTGCACGATTGGTCATTGGTTTTGTATGTCGGAGGATAATATGCACGCAAAAAACGTATTTCTTTTGCACAGTACTGTGAATCTGTCATTAAAACCTGATACACCAATCAAAGTTAAAATTAAACTGATTAAGCATAAATTTTCATTAGCAAACGTATAAAATTCCAATTGTTTAATGCGACATAAATCAAGTTCTAATGATTTAAAAATTCATTATAATTAAGAATACGTGTGCATTTTAAATGTTTATATCAATTCAAGCATATATGACTGTGAATAAACAGCAAGATTATTAAATAATATAAAGAATGCAACAGAACAATGGAAAAAAATAATTCCGTATAATGAGGATAGACAAATTACAGACGCTCGATAACGTTCAATTAATCAAATTATTATTGGCGTTACGTCATGGAAATCCTACATAAAATGAATAAAACATACACGAAATTATTGTGCTACAAAAAAAAATTAACATCTTAAAAATTGCTATTATAAATGTTCTTCCTTTTGTACGAACAATTTAATAACAAACAAAAATAAAGACTTTGGGAACGAAATAAGATCTGTTGGAGGAAATAAACGATTAAAGTTATTTCTCTAATTCTGCCAATTATTTTAATGTTCTTAAATTATGATCATTAATTTCGTGTAAATTGGAACGAATTACTTAAGCAAGTATAAAATTTAAACGTACGTTGCGAGTTCCCGATGTTTGTCCTATTTAGAGAAAACTTTAAAGATTCTTATACATATAACTAATTAAAATTTACGTCCTTATATTTATTTATCACTCTATACTTAAAACTGAATGATTCGACTAAATGACTCACTCATCTATCAAAAAAAAAATTATTAAAAAACAAAAAACCCGACTGCGTAAAAATCGAACTTAAAAGATGGAAACAAGATCAAATGATAACATGCAGTCGGAGGCATAGTAGTAACAAATTGAACAGAAATACCTCCGACTGCATGTTATCATTTGATCTTGTTTCCATCTTTTAAGTTCGATTTTTACGCAGTCGGGTTTTTTGTTTTTTAATAAATTTTTTATTTCAAATGTTTTTAGTTAAAAATAAATCGATATAGATCCTAAACGGTCAGTCGAATCGAAAAATGTTGAGGGAAAACTAAAAATGATTTTTTGAATACCTATTCAACGATACCCCACTTGACATAGTTTGTTGATTTTCATTTTTTTCATTTTCACAATATGGCGTCCTATAGTCGCCATATTGAATTTTCACTTACGTCATGTCTTTAGTGACACTCGCCGGACTAAGGGGAATCGATTGACGTGTGAATCATAAAAATCAGCCCAGGCGTTTGGTCTGTATAGTGCTTAAAAGGAACATACATACTTACATACATACATACATTCATACATACATAGACTGTTAAACACATTACCACTCCTTTGCTTCGCAGTCGGGTAAATACTGACTTATTTTCAACATAAATTTTCGCTCCAGTCGGAAGGTTTTTAAGTATCACGAACGAGCAAAGCGAGTGTGGTCCTGTTTTAATTACACCGAACGAGCGAGGTGAGTGATGTCCCATATTAACTCGATTGAAAGATTGAAGTGTATCGATTCATTGAATGTTCTATTTTCCTTTCTGTATTATTTACTGCAGGTCGTATTTCCATGGCGTTGCTCCGAAATGATGCTTCTTTGTTATGATAATAGCGTGATGAGACGCAGCCTAAATTTTCACTCCAGTCGGAAGATTTTTATCACGAATATCAACTGAACGAGCAAAGCGAGTGTGGTCCTGTTTTAATTCAATCGAACGAGCGGATTAACTCGATTGAAGGATCGAAGTGAATGAGAACTCGGATAATAGACACTAATTTAAACATAATGTAGTTGCCTGATAGCTCTAAATTTTCACTCCAGTTATAAGTTGAGTTTTATATCATGATTATATTATATAAAATGACAAAATTCCGTCCAACTGGAGCGAACAAATATAAATTAAGTAGAAAAAATCCCGTCCGATGTCGCTAGTCGCCATTTTCGCTCCAGTTGGAAGGTTTATATCACAAATAAGCATAAATCGACTGAACGAGTAAAGCTAGTGAGATTATGTTTTAATTCGAACGAGCGAAACGAGTGAGATCCCGTATTAACTCGATCAAAGCAAATGAAAACCACCAAAAGGCACTTATTTATAGACAGATGTGAGATGCTAAACCAAAATCTACACTTATGAATCCCGGGCGGAAAAATAGTAGTAAAGTTTAAGGAATATCAAGCAGAAGTAATAAATTCTTTGTGAACTCTGACGTTTCGAAGTTTATTCCTAAAAATGAGGTTATAAATTTTGAAACGTCGATGTTAAAATATAATTTTCTCGGAGAAATTGATACTTTATAGCTTGTTATCTCACGGATTTTATCTAATTTAGGCCCGTATTCACCGAGCCTAGTTAGTTATTTATTCCCCTGGTAACTGTTACTCGGAATAAATAGCGATAATTCAATTCATCAAACGTAGTTAAGTTTACTGCAGGTATAAATCGTAAGAATAACTATTCTGTTCAATTTCAAGGGTATAAATATTTATTCGCCTAGTTACCTAGTAAAATAGGATGGGCACGAAATGCACAAATTACTTTATGACTTGGCGACCTGTTCAGATAAATATTAATTCCATACGAGTTCCATATCTTTCATGTAAAGGCTTTTGTAGTAAAATAAAAAAAATTTACATTTTCGATCGATGCGCCATCGGTCGGAGCTTTGGTAAACGTGCTTTAGAATCAAAATATTTGACAAAATGTCCAAGGTGTATGGTATAAAGTAAATTTGTACCTGAAGTTACTATTCTATCGAATGAATTGCTTGGTGAATTGAAAGTTAATTTTATTCCAAGGAATAAATTTATTCTAAGATTAACTACTATCTTTAACAGTGTTTGGTGAATACGGGCCTTAAGTTTATAAATAACAAGTACCTGCACAAAACTTGTACAAAATAAGTTCAAATATATTACATTTACAAATAAAAAAATATAAATTATGTTTAAAACTAGACGATTTATTTTCCTGAAAAGAATTAATTTAAATTAGCGAGTTTGCGACATAATATATAGCTCTTACAGGTAATATTTCTAAGTACCTACTATTTATTTAAGATATTGTGCTTGTGTGAATGTATTCAATGCAGATAGCTGAGGCACAGAAAATAATTTACAGAAGAGTCAGTTGCCGGACTATATTTGTATGCGCATGATCAAGTCCGCCATGTTGATTATAGTTTTTACTGCCAATCAGTCTATAAACGATATTTTTAAATCATTGGAATGAGCTCTCCGTCTAGCACTTGAAACGACAATAAGTTTTTGTTCTCGAGCGTCTATAATCTACAATCTTCTTCAAAAACAAGTTTAAAAAAAACATGACATCTATTTTTCCCTTTGGAATGGCAGACGTCACTAACGCCTACGCGCTTACAATAACACGACGCACTACACTACAGTCACGTGATCGGCGTTAGTGACGTAAGCAGTTATTAAAATTTAAAAATTCGTATCTCCACATTGAAATATACTAATAAACGCCATTGTGTTTGTGGTACTGATTTCTAATATTTTTGAAGTTATACTTCTTTTAACGCGTTATGGAAAAATGATGAGAGTAAATTTTTACGTTTTAACACCATGAAGTTAATCGAAAGTAACACCATGAAGTTAGTCGGAAGTTCATGATTATAATACTCTATTATCACCTGTAGTCACAATGTGACAAGAGCGTTTTCATTTTTTAGCTTTATTCAGACTTCAGAGAGTATAGGTACAAGCAGTTACCTGGAATTTCAGAGTGGGGCGGTATTGCACTATCACTGACGATATACACGATCAACGGAATGGAAGTGGGCACTGCCAAACTTGACCGCCAGAGGCGCCAGCTAAGTAACCACCTCGGTCTGTGGGCAATTCATAGTAGGTATAGTGTGTGCTGTGTTTACCAATTTTCAAATCATAGAGGTTTTGTATTTCCAAAGGATCTGGGGAACTGAAAAAAGTGGTTGCATGCTATCAGAAGGGAAAACACTTGATTTCTCGCGCGTTTTTCTATATGAAAACCAATGATAACTAAAGGTACGTGCAGTATGGAGCTGGGATTCTAGATGGTAGCGTAGATCACAGCAGGGCTTGCTTAAATTAATGCATTGTTATATATCCGAGCGTACACAACGAGGCAGTGAGTGTAGCAGGTATAAGCGCTGTTACAAGATCTGGTAGATTCAAGAATGTATCTCACCATTCTTTCAGCGCGCTGACTACTACAATCAACGTGTGACAACTGTCAAATGGCCGTTACAAGTTTCGCAATGAATGTGACTAGTTTAATAAGTGAAATTTTGCCAGTTTTTAATTAATTTGTTTTGAGTTTTTTCTAAGACGTATTGAAAAGTGTTAGGTTCCATACGTAAATATTCAAAAAATCGGTTTGGGTAAAATTTTAATTCTTGGTATAAATGATGAAATTTGCCATGTTTAGATCGTTTTCTATTAATAGGGTGGACATGATAGCTCCTACCCAAATTTGTATTTAAAATATACCACTTTGTAGCAGAAGAGAACAAAATATTCGTCTTCGCTATCTGACATTTCAAACGCGCTTAAGCTTGTATCAATGCTAGTATCAAAGTTTCGTTGTGCAAACCTATAAGCGCTTATAATTTCAGCCACCATCTACCATACATGCTACCATCTAGAATCCCAGCTGCGTACTGCACGTACCTTTAGGTGGCTATAACCCTGCTGCCATCTACATTACGTTTCTTCTGTGCCCATCTCCACTGACAGTGAGTGTCGCTTCTGGAATCCTCTTTTGTGAGACAGAGGTATTGTGAAGGTTAAGCGAAGTATAATATAGCACGAGGCATTGTCTGTATAGGGTAGATCGGGGAAGTACCGCTGTCGGATGCAGCGGGCAGTGCATACAGTCAACACAGAGAGCGGTGCAAGAGTTTCATGCATCATGTATAATTAAACGAGATGCATAGATCTGTGTTCAGGTTCTCTTTATCTCAATGAAAGAAGTCAAGTAGCGTTCCACACATACAGACAGACATACTCGTAGAAGTATATGCTGTACTCACTCGCTCTCACTTTCTGGATATTATGTATCTACGTCATCAAGTAGCACATGCGGTGTGGTCTGATGAAAACTCGTGCCGACAGTTTAGACGAATTCAAAATTTCAACCGTTCGAGCAGTCATCAAGCGCTTGCTTTTAATTCAAAATCAAACGTATTAATAATGTGAAGTTTTCGTTCACATTTGTGCGTCTCATCGAATATTACATATTATACGGTGTGGTTTGATTGAAAGTGATACCTATAAAAAGATAGATGAACGTGAGACTCGAATCGCTTGAGCAGTAATCAAGCGCTTTCTTTAAAATCATACGTATTTACGTGAAGTTTTTGTTCTCATTTGTGCGACATCTAATAACGTGTACGGTACGGTTGTTTAAGACTCGAATTGCTTGAGCAGTAATCAAGCGCTTTCTTTAAATTCATACATGTTTACGTCAAGTTTTCGTTCTCATTGGTGCGTCTCATCAAATATAACATATACGGTGTGGTTTGATGAAAAGTGATATAAAAAGTTTAAGGCTGAAATTTCTTGAGCAATTATCAAGCGCTTTCTTTGTATTCATACGTATTTACGTGAAGTTTTCGTTGTCATTGGCGCGTCTTCAAATATAACATATATACGGTGCGGTTTGATGAAAAGTGAAGTTTAGACGAACGGGAGACTCGAATCGCTCGAGCAGTAATCAAGCGCTTTCATTACATTTTTGTAAAAGTTACACTGCTCAGTTGTTTTCATTTTACATGTACAAGAGGAGATGAGAACTCATTCGGTTAAGCAGTAATCAAGCGCTTTCATTCATGAATGTTTTATTTATAGCCTGCAGATTAGAAGTAGTGTAGAGAGTTTCAACAAATGTAAGACTCAAACAGCGTAAGCAATAAATCGAGCGCTTTTTCGTATGTACACTAAAACACACTTTGTAGTATACTGTAAAAAGAATTTAGATGAATTTATGACTCAAACCGCTTAAGCAGAGATCAAGTGCTTTTCTACGTGGAAATATAGTTTACACACACTTCCTGAGTACGTATTAGTTATCAAGCAGCACGCAATATAGCCTGATAAAAACTCATAATTCCCGTTTGGATAAAAAATATATTATCAAAAGATAAACTGGATTTTTAGTAAATTATAAAACAGTACAGACAATACACACATTCCACAAATTCACTTCCACACCACCCGCAAGGTCTTCAGAATGGCCGAGCGATTAGCAATGCTGTTGTTTACATGGCGTTGTTATGGTTCCTCTATTACAAGTCCCCAGTTTCCGGGTTCTAGCCCGAGAGCTGGTAAAAGTGTCAATTGGATTTTCAATTTATTATTAAAAAAAAAAAAAAAAAAAAAATTATGAATTGAAAATATGAATTGGTGCTAGGCCCAAATAACCTTAGCTGTTGGTGGTCTTTAAAATACAATTACAATTCTAGCCCGAGAGCTGGTAAAAGTGTCAATTGGATTTTCAATTTATTATTAAAAAAAATAATGAATTGGAAATATGAATTGGTGCTAGGCCCAGATAACCTAAGCTGTTGGTGGTCTTTAAAACACAATTTCACGCAACTAGATATAATCTATTTTTTGTAGCAAAAAACTTGTTTTTAGATTATATACGTTGAAATTGCAAAAATACGAGAATATCTGAAACTTGGTTATCAATTTTTATAAAAATTAAATTTCGGCATATTTCGTAATAATTTACATGAAACAATCAGTATCAAATTACGGATATCATTTACGATGTAGAATTTTTTTTATAATTATGTTCAGTAATGGTATTACGTAACTTTATATGCATGCCTATTTAATTAGGTTTTCAACAATGAACATAATAATATGCATAATATACATAGATTTATACAGGGTGTAACAAAAACGTTGCCAACTTTTTTCGAAAGTCAAACTTTTTTATACCGTCAATTGTCAGAGTTCTTTTAATTCCATTTATTATTAATTTTAATGTCTAAATTAACAAGCCGTGAGGTGGGTCGTTTATTAGGACTAAAGTGCGACCCTTGAGGTCCACACGACGAACTTCCCAGTTTGATAAATATTTAATAATAATGATAATTAAATTAGATATTACACAGAAAAGTAATCATTTTAATCATTAAAACATAATTATTGTTTATTTTTAACAATAATTAAAAAAAAAAAAAACGGCTGAACCGATTTTTATAAAATTTCTGTCGGATCAAAATGACGTTAACACGCCTCGATTGACACCCTTACGAAGTCGATATAATTTTTTATTCGCGAGATATTGTGTAAAATCTACTTTTTTGGAGTCTATTTAGTTAAGAAAAAAGAACGGCTGAACCGATTTTGAAAAAATTTCTTTCAGATCATATTTACGTTAATACGCGTCGATTGGCACCCTATAACGTAGTCGATATCATTTTTCATTCTCGAGATTTCGTCTTAGAAAGAAATGGACACATTACATACGTACACACACACACACAGAGAGAGAGAGAGAGAGAGAGAGACATCTTTCTAAAAATAGTGTAGTGACCTTGAAACATAAAAATTTGTTTTACATTTTGGATTCGATTTTCGGACTCTTTACAATAACTTCCAATGGGAAGTTAAAAATTCAATAATTGATACTTCCACCAGTCCTCGGATTAGAGAGTTTGTAAAAGACGAGCGTTGAAACACCATAGAAATAACGGTATCTCGCCTATTCTCAAACCCAGAATTTTTGAAATAATTTTTTATAATGTTAACAGCTGCTATATGTTTGAGATAATTTTCTGGCAGAAACTTTATCATAACCCAATCAAAGTCTATACTTTACGTTTTGGTAATAGTAGATAGCATACCAAGTTTCATTTAAAATCGGTTCAGCCGTTCTCAAGTGAACAGAAAAACAGACAGACAGATATTAGGGATTGACAGATCTATAAGGTATGGACAGCGTTGCCAGATTGCTTTCACAAAAAGTAACAAATCCGTGTTTAAAAAAAGGTAATAGTTTTTAACTTCCCACTGGAAGTTATTGTAATGGGTCCGAAAATCGAAATCAAAAAGGAAAAAAAATTTTTATGTTTCAAGGTCACTACACTATTTTTACACTACTTTTAGAAAGATGTCTGTGTGTGTGTGTGTGTACGTACGTACGTATGTGTCCATTTCTTTCTAAGACGAAATCTCGAGAACGAAAAATGATATCGACTACGTTGGGGTGCCAATCGACGCGTATTAACGTAAATATGATCTGAAAGGAATTTTTTTAAAATCGGTTCAGCCGTTCTTTTTTCTTAACCAAATAACCTCCAAAAAAGTAGATTTTACACAATATCTCGCGAATAAAAAATTATATCGACTTCGTAAGGGTGTCAATCGAGGCGTGTTAACGTCATTTCGATCCGACATAAATTTTATAAAAATCGGTTCAGCCGTTTTTTTTTTTTTTTTTTTTTTTTAATTATTGATGTTTTAATGATTGAAATGATTACTTTTCTGTGTAATATCTAATTTAATTATTATTATTAAATATTTATCAAACTGGGAAGTTCGTCGTGTGGACCTCAAGGGTCGCACTTTAGTCCTAATAAACGACCACCTCACGGCTTGTTTTAAAAAGGTAATGAACCTCTCTAAAAAGTTATAGATCTCTTATAATAATTGTAATAGGCTGGCAACATTGGAAATTGCATTTTTGATACAGCCTTTATTTTATGCATACATGAATAGGTATGTATTTACAAAATATTGATTTCTGTACCTACAATAATTAGATTACAATAGCTCTGTTTCACTTGATAATTTATGGGCACCAGAAACCGTCTTTAAAATTTTTTTAAATTAAAATCGTACTAACAAGCTTAATATGCGATATAGAAATTATTCATACCTGTTCATTTTTCAATTATTTTTCCCAGTTAAACGCATAATAAAAAAATCGATTTATTAATGGTATGAAAATACACAATAGATTTATCAAGAGGAAATAATCTCCCAATAGGACACAGATTTACAATAATTATAGACACATAAAATAAGTTTGTGCGAAAAAATCAAAAGAAGCTGATAATACATAATAATCAATATTAAGAGAAACTGTAAACAGTAAACTGGGACACAAAAATCTGCTATAGCTGAACACACATTGACCCTGGACAATCACAAGATCCTTTTCGAAAAACAAGCTGTAGACAGAACACTGAGTTACTACACATGCCTTAGAAAGAATTCCAACCGAAAAGATGAAGGCCTGAATCTTAATAAAACACCAGCACTACGCCATACAAAACCAATGACCAATCGCAAAATGACGGAATACGACCGAGCAGAGAACTCACGCACACTACTGTACAAAACACGATTGACCAATCACTGCAGAAGGACATAAATTTTATAAAAATCGGTTCGTTTTTTTTTTTAATCGTTAAAAATAAATAATAATTATGTTTTAATGATTAAAATGATTACTTTTCTGTGTAATTACTAATTTAATTATTTTTATTAAATATTTATCAAACTGGGAAGTTCGTCGTGTGGACCTCAAGGGTCGCACTTTAGTCCTAATAAACGACCCACCTCACGGCTTGTTTATTCTGTATAATTGCAAATAGAGCAATAAAACAAATATGCTTGGTTTTCAAAACCGGAGATTGCTTGAATCACCACCTTTTCGCCCCACACTCTCCCTAATGTGGTACTCATCATCATCGCAGTTGTCTGTGTACAGATCAAATGTATGTAACTTCACGTCAGTCATTCCGGTCGGTAAGTGTGCACTCTCTATATTTACATGTAAAGTATAAAACTCTTCTATACTCCTTTCCTGTCTGCACAAGCCTGCACTACTGCAATCATCCCTTAATCATCGCATATGGATATGGAAAAAACGGAAACGATTTTGTTGATGCTTTGTATTTTATTTCTACACGAATAATATACAGTTGTCCATCCGTAAACGTTACATAGTACACATTGTGCCAGTCTGAGGAGTGAGGACTACGAATTCTTACAATCAATAAAAAGAGTCTTCGGCTTGGGTAAAACCACACTGCTAACTTCCCATTGGGTGTCCTAAAGGTACGTGCAGTACGCAGCTGGGATACTAGATGGTAGCATGTATGGTAGATGGTGGCTGAAATTATAAGCGCTTATAGGTTTGCACTACGAACCTTTGATACAAGCTTAAATCGCGTTTGAAATGTCAGATAGCGAAGACGAATATTTGTGTTCTTCTGCTACAAAGTGGTATATTTTAAATGCAAATTTGGGTAGGAGTTATATCATGTCCACCCTATTAATAGAAAACGATCTAAACATGGCGAATTTCATCATTTATACCAAGAATTAAAATTTTACCCAAACTGGTTTTTTGAATATTTACGTATGGAACCTAACACTTTTAAATACGTCTTAGAAAAAACTCAAAACAAATTAAATAAAAACTGGCAAAATTTCACTTATTAAACTAGTCACATTCATTGCGAAACTTGTAACAGCCATTTGACAGTTGTCACACGTTGATTGTAGTAGTCAGCGCGCTGAGATACATTCTTGAATCTACCAGCTCTTGTAACAGCGCTTATACCTGCTACACTCACTGCTTCGTTGTGTACGCTCGCATATATTATAACAATGCATTAATTTAAGCAAGCCCTGCTAGGATCTACGCTACCATCTAGAATCCCAGCTGCGTACTGCACGTACCTTTAGAGATTAGAGACCAGTCTACCGCAGAGAAACTATTTGCAATACAGGTTAATATTTTACAACCATTTTACAGTAGCTTTTTTGTTATAAAAAAACCGCCATTTCGAATTTTTTGCTAGGTGTTTAATTTGTAATTATATGCGTCGAATAAAATTGGTCCGCGGTCGATATCATTATTTCTTCTTGAGATATGCGAGCCGAAAAAAGAAAAAAAAGTTCACCAACGTACGATCGAACGTACGTACACACACGCACACACATTTCTCTAAAAAACAGTAGATTCGGACTCTAAGCACCTCAAAACGTGCAGAAATGTCCAAATTTTTCATTCGCAAAATCGAACCCATTACAACTTCCAATGGAAAGTTAATAATAAGTTACAAAATTTAAGATGGCGAGTCATGCATCGTTTCTCAAAATATAAGCAAAACCTGCATTGCTCTGTTGTGAACCTATCAGTTTTAGGCAATAAAAATTTCAACAAAAATAGGTACTTTACTTATTCTCTACAAGTAAGCCCCGTCCCACTTCAGTTGGCCCACTTACCAAAAAATTCAATTATCAGTCCTCAATTAACAGAAATCGAAACAATAGTGAAATATAGGTATTTTTTATTTTGTACCAAACATTTTACAGACTTTTTGTCAAAACCTAAGCCTACTAAGATAATGTATTCCTATACAAAGATAATAAATTAAATAGAAAAACGAAAAAAATATGCTATCAGAGAAACTAAAACTCCAAACATATTTCAAAAGTTACCATTGGGTAACATCACCTTTATTGGTTATAACGTCCATTATTCTTCGAGGCATAGTATTAACTAAGTTGAAATATACGTTTCGAGTTTAAGTTTCTCCGATAGTAACATTTTTTTCGTTTTTCTATTTCATATATAGCTAAAACAAATTTATTAAATTTTACGACAATAACTCGGAAATAAGAAAGAAAACATAAAAATTCTAGTACCTCTACTATATTCCCACAAATTTTCAAGTAAATCCGTTCAGTAGTTAGGGCACTGATTGAGCAACACACATACTTTACGCTATGTGTTTCATCCTCCATTTAACAGATCTTTTTTTTTCAATTTCAAAAATAATTTTTTTTTTAATTAAAGAAGATAGTTACTTAATTCCATTCAACTTTACTATACAATTGAATATAATTTATTTATAAAAATAGCGCAATTATTATTAGTATATAAAAATGGTTTTAAATTATTACGGTAGTAAACGTACCTACATCATATGCGTTGCATTAATTTATCATAATATAAAACTGTACAAGATAATTTCATATTAAAACATGATTTATGTATTAAAAATAGCAAGATAAATACTATCCCAGCAATATAATATTTTATTCTTGGACATTAAAAATACAGGTTAGTTTTTGAAATAAGATTAGTTGAATAATTACACTAATTCAAGAAAGCCGCATCTTCCAAATATGTATTACGAATGTATGTATTTATATGAATATACTACAGTTGAATTCCGACTTTATATCTTATGATAAAAAGTTACAAATAAACACAAATAAAAATATTGGAAATTATACAATACTAGCAACCGCTTCGCCCGAGTGCTAAGAAAGCCGGATACAATACACTACTCACTCGCTTCGCTCATTCGCTTTCTCACTCGCTACGCTCGTTCGCTATATATATAAACCTTCCGTGAAAAATTATCTAACTGATGGTGAAAACCGCATCAAAATCCGTTGCGTGGTTTAGGAGTTAGCGGTTAAACAGATAGACACGAAAAGCGACTTCAATTTATACTATGTAGAGAAGATGATATCCACTGGACCGTTTAATAATTAATTTGTAACAAAAAGATCAGTAACATATAACCTTCACCATTCAACTTCTATGACTCAGTCTGCCCGTTAAAGCAGCGGTACGTATCATCCACTCTACTCCAGAGGCCTAGTACCCCGAGAGGACTGCGTCATCACCTCTTATTTTAATATGACTGGCTCAGCTATGCCTCGCATGGTACGTATGCAGTACGCACACACATATATGCATCTTACACTTACTTCAAATAGACGGAGAGCTAGTAACATTTGAAATCACCTGATTTTATCAAGGGGAACCGTGAACGCATCCCCTCTCCTTCAAGAATCTTATGGTCTAAAGTCACAAGCTGACTGACGAGATACATATTTTTGCCTTTGATTATACGTGTCATACATCTTTAAAACACAAAGATTAAAAAAAACATTTCAAATAGGATAGTTAAAATTTACTATTTAAATTTTAAAATATCAGATACCGAATAAAAACAGTTGACAGAGAAATATGCTGCAGAAAATTGAGCATGACATCACTTAAATTTCATGAGAAACGTTACGTAATAATGAAACGGTCCTAAAATATGTAGAAAATAATATGAAGGTGGGAAATGGAAGATAGCAATGGTGCGAGTGACGTCTGTTATAATGCCGACAAACGGACGTTAAATACATTATTAAAAATTTTGAAGGAATTATTTCAAATTAAAAAAACTACGTACTTATATGGATATTCTGTTATTTCTTGAAACACGTGATACCAAATAACGGAATTTTTCTGTACAACTAGGTGTATACTGTATATAAAATGTACAATATTTATTATGAACATGCGCGGGAGGTCCGCGGGTACAGAAAATAATGTAGCTATTATAAAGAAAAAAACATTATTAAAGTTCTATGTACGTTAGATGCGTTTTAAATTATTATTTAATATCTTTGTTTATATATACCCACGTATGCATTTGTTTTACCTATACTCCCGTCATTAATATTAATATATGATTATAATAATGTTTGAATCAATGACTAAAATTTGGTTTGAATAATAAAAAAAACCCATTTCATTTAATTCAATATTTTTTGTTGACTCATCGATTTTTCTCCATATAACGGTTTTAAGGCGGTGTTTCGGTTAGCGTTTTCAGCTGGTTACAATTTGTTACACTAGATCGCACTAGTGTAAACTTTCACCAAGAACCGTGTTTGTCTGATCAGTGTAGAGCGCAATGCTACAGTGTATCGTGTTCGGCTGGGCGACGGCGGTGACCTTCATTGTTATACTTTTACCACCGTGGCAAGGAGGCCGTGTAAAGAAAGTGCAACATGGCAGCGGTAATGACAGAGTTCCAAGAACCGTGTTCGACTGGTCAGTGTAGAACGCAATGCTACAGTGTATCGTGTTCGGCTGGGCGACGGCGGTGACCTTCAGTGTTACACTTTTACCACCGTCGCAGGGAAGTCGTGTAAAGAAAGTGCAACATGACAACGGTAATTACAGAGTAATAGCCCACACTATACTCAGCACTGACACGGTGCTAGTGTTACACACGTGCAAAACTAAGCGCCACAAGTGACAAAAAATGCATACCTACTAGCTGAAAACGCTAGATAGGTGAATTTCCCTGATATGTGAATAGGCCTAAACAGTTCCTATATCGTTATCCCCACAACTTAGATCTGATTAGATTTTGAGCCAAATCAGTTCAGTGGTTCCTGGGATATTAAAAAAAATGTTCTCAGTGTTACGTATTAACACAATAAAAATAATGCATTCTATAGATGTTAAAATATAAATAAAATGTGTTTTTTTTTTTAATGTAATTTCGAGAAAAAAAAAATTCTAAAAAAAATTGCGCGGAAATATTTTTTTCAGAGCGATTTTGTTGGAGCGACTGTTTACTAGGAGTGAAGTATATAGGACAAGCTATCCAGTCAAATTTTTTTCAGATACTTACTTCTTATATCTATGTAAATTTTGATGTCATCACTTTAGCGGATAAAAATAAAAATTACATTGTCATTTTAAAAATAGAAATAGCCCGTCTGTATATTTCTTTAGGATATTATTATATTGTCATATATTATTATTTTGTTTTCTGGCACTGAAATAAATTCAAAAGTAAATGATTCATAAAATATATTAATCACAGGCCGAACTCATTCTTTCAGCCGAGGTTAAATTTATAGCTGATGTTCAAACGAAAAACATTGTATATTCTATTTTACCATAATATTTTTAAAGATTACTACAGAATTAGATACACTATAGTCCATTCTGAACTGGTGTAGAGTATCAATAAATCATTTTGGTCTGAAATTTTTGACAGATTCCAGTAATACCATAGAGTATGTACCTAGCCTTCTTTTAAATCATATCCAAATTCATGCAAATATTTAATAACTAATAAACTTTTATATTTAATATAATGTAATCCTCTTTAAAACATTACATAGTGAAAGAATCGCTAAGTCAACCGTTTCTGCGAGATATTTCGGAAAAAAGCAAAAACAGTGGTTTTTCGGACGGCAAAAGTTGTACCGGGGTCGACCATGTTGGATAAATTGGTTTTTTCATGTTGACACCAATATATACAAATACAAATTAAAAAAATCTTCTACTTCAGTATAGTAGTCAAGAATTGCTGAAGCAAAGTTCAAACAGCTCCAAGAATCCGTCAGAGTTCTGTATTGCCAACACACGCTTTATTAGTTCAGAACTTGCTCGGGTGACTCGGAGGTTATTGAACAGCGGTGTATGAGCGCGCATCGGCTTCGTTCCAAAACAAAACTGCAATCCTTGCAAAGTTCCACCCAGAAAGATTAGAGAGATAAGTCTTTTTTGGTTCCATTAGAATGCTCGGGTGACTCGGAGGTTATTGAACAGCGGTGTATGAGCGCGCATCGGCTTCGTTCCAAAACAAAACTGCAATCCTTGCAAAGTTCCACCCAGGAAGACCAGAGAGATGTCTTTTTTGGTTCCAATAAAGAGCTCGGGTGACTCGGAGGTTATTGAACAGCGGTGTATGAGCGCGCATCGGCTTCGTTCCAAAACAAAACTGCAATCCTTGCAAAGTTCCACCCAGAAAGATTAGAGAGATAAGTCTTTTTTGGTTCCATTAGAATGCTCGGGTGACTCGGAGGTTATTGAACAGCGGTGTAAGAGCGCGTATCGGGTTCGTTCCAAAGCTAAAATACAATCCTTGTAAAGTTCCACCCAGGAAGACTAGAGAGATGTCTTTTTGGTTCCACCAAAAGAGGTTACTGAACAAACCTCAGCAGTGTAAGAGCGCGTATCGGGTTCGTTCCAAAACAAAACTACAATCCTTGCAAACTTCCACCCAGGAAGACTGGAGAGATGTCTTTTTTGGTTCCACTAGAAAGCTCGGTTGACTCGGAGGTTATTGAACAGCGGTGTAAGAGCGCGTATCGGGTTCGTTCCAAAACAAAACTACAATCCTTGCAAACTTCCACCCAGGGAGACTGGAGGGATAAGTCTTTTTTGGTTCCACTAGAAAGCTCGGTTGACTCGGAGGTTATTGAACAGCGGTGTAAGAGCGCGTATCGGGTTCGTTCCAGAGCTAAATTACAATCCTTGCAAAGTTCCACCCAGGAAGACACTAGAGAGATAAGTCTTTTTGGTTCCACCAGAAGGCGCGAGTGACTCGGATGTTACTGAACAAACCTAAGCGGTGTGAAAGCGCATGTATCGCGTTCGTTCCAGAGCACGCATCGCTCTACACTCTTCGTACCCAGTTCCAACATCTTTGTGTGTGAATAGATCGGGCGCGTATGGCAGGGCACATATAAGCTGTAAGCCTACTAAATAATGTACACAGTTGGTTTACATCCATGCATGTTGTATTAGTACGCAGATAGATGTATGTATAATATATAATGCCTAGAGTGTGTGTGCATATATAGACCAATATGGCGACTGTGTGCACACCCACTGCCGCCTGTCGGGGGATGAAGGAACTAACACTATACACTGACACGTGTACCACCTCTAACATTGCGAATTCATTGCGTATACATGCTTGAATAAAACCCGTAAGTGATATTTACGCCGAAAGAAACGGGTGGAACATTTATCTTCCAAGGTTACGACTCTGAAATTATACAAATTGTCGAAATGCACAGCTAGTTTTCCGAAATGAAGGTGAATAGCTCGTCGCCGATACCGACATCGCGGCAGGTGAGGATCCAGGGGGAACAATGAGGGCAATTTCTCCCTTCCTCCTCCCGAGCCATAGCTACCCAATTTTTTGTTTCGTACACACAAATCACAGACTAGGATACTATTTGGGAGTGCAGGCAGCCAAAAAACTAAAAAATCAAAAGTCAAAGTAGTTATCTACCCTAAATACCGTGGCGTTTACAAAAATTCCCCAGATGTGGACTGGATCCAGTGTAATTTTTGTACGGTAGGTATATGCAGGACTTGGACTATTCAAGTGCGAGCTTTGTGATGACAATATGGAAGAAAATTAAATTTGTGACCCATTCTTACACTTGACAATTTCTGCGTACTCTTAGCTGCTGCAGTGCGTACTCTTTCCCAGCATAGTGGTTAAGAGTACGCACGAGCAACTATTTCAGAATTATTTTTTTTCTTCTTTAATTTAAGGAGATATAATTATTTTGTTTTACATAAACATAGCTGATAGATCATTCATTGATTAAAATCTGAAGTAATCAAATTAGTTGCTAAGTTTTTTGTTAATGAATTCCTGGTAAGTGAGAACTCTTACCCTCCTTTCCCCTATCGAAATAATTTTGCCCATCACTAGAAAAACGGTCTTTGACAACAAGCGTCTGTACTAGGTGTCGTATGTCAGACGTCGGTACACATCCCTGTTCCAGCAGAATAAACAAACACTCGTCCACCGACATTTCCCATAAAGGGATGTAAACAGCATGTGTATAAAGAAGGGTACGGGGTATCTTCTACCTTACACGTCCACTTGAGATCTATGCTATACACAATTCGGACGGTATATTCTCCTTTTTAGAACGGAATTATGTTACCTACCTCAATCGGCTTCTTAGAGATCACGTTGGGTAAAGTATGACTATTGCGGATGAAAAATTCTTGTTACTACTAGCCCCTAGCTCCCTTACGTATAAAAAACGCAGTAGAGTTAATTTAATATAAACGAATGTATGACATGTTTGAGAGTATAATTTAAAATAATTATTTTTAAATGTTGAAACTAAAAGGTCATTAGATATGGCGGCGAAAGAACCTATACTGGTCAACGGCGGCTCTCAGGTCTTCCAAGAAATTCAAGACCTTGGTGTCACACGACTGGTGCCATTGTGTTCTCTGTTCGGTCGCACTAAGACGGACTACGACCGAGCAGAGAACTGACACACAACACAATTATTGACCAATCACAGAGGGACGGACTACGACCGAACAGAGAACACACTGGCACTTAGCATAAAAGAAGGAAGGACACCAGTCGTTTGACACTCTAGGAGGACACTACGACCGCTCCCACATCGCCTTTGAGAATATCTACCGCAGTTGTGGGCGAAACATCAGGTAGAAATACCATCGGACCACGACCTACAAGCCCGGAAACCATTAAGACTTGGGACAACACTGGCCGTGAAAACTTACACACTTGGATAGAATATTAATAAAGCATAAATTCATAGCGCCCGGGCGAAGCCGCATCGGGCCACTTTTAGTTACAGATATGTAGTTACTTAGATTTTTGTGTTCGGGATTCAGGATTTATCAATAATACAACAATAAAAACTCGGGTCGCAGTGCCAAACCCTGCCGACAATATAGTGTATTTGCTAATACAGGCCTTGTGGCTTTAATACATGAACTTAGGTTTGTTTTTGGACAAAATAAAAAATTTAACCCCTTAATACATCCCTTAAAATAATATTTTTTTTCTTAATTTCAATATTATTATCAATGCAACCTCTGTACCAAATTAAATACACCCTTCAGTAAGTAAATCACTATCCGCAAACTAGTGTTTTCATAAAATTTGTAAGTCCGGTCCTGTCGGGCCGATTTTATTAAAATTTTAGCAGCACATTTTGATCTTTACTAAAAGGTTAAATTTCAATTTTGAAACAATTCTGAAATTTTTTTCGGTATTTTCGGGCCCAAAAACTTTTTTCAACCCCTAAAAACAACCCTTAAAATAGTCCGATTGGGTCCATTTTAAATAGGTTCCGTGCGGTGATGGATTCCAATGTGTGTACCAAATTTCGTTTAAATCAATTAAGTCTTTCGAGAGTTATGCCGCGAACACACACACACACATATATATATATATATAAACATTTCCAAAAATGGTGCCAAATTGTTCAGGAGGCTATGAAACGTCGAGAAATTTTGGTCCGACCCCTGGGTGCCGCCATCCGACCGACGCCAATAGTGTATGTTCCATATGGCAAATACACTAATAAAGCTCAAATTATCTAATGTCAGGTGTTTTTAACGTAGGTATAAGCGCGTATGTTTTGTTGTTAACATATTTTCCATCCCCCCTGAGTGAGTCTTGTCTACTTACATAATGTATTATGTATGTATGTTCCTATACATACGCAATGATTAATATATCCAAAATACAGTGACGGAAGTTCTTTCAGTCGTAATTCTTTTTTTTTTTCTTTTTTAAGTTGAAAGTAACTACATTATTAACCGAAACCGTTAAAACCGTTTCATTTTAGTAACCGCGAAACCACTATTTTAGCAGAAAAAAACGGAACAAAAACCGATTGTAGGAACCGGTTAAAATCGGTTTCCATGAAAACCGAAACCACTATTTTATCAGAAAAAAACCGAAATTAAAACCGATAATATAACAATTTTTTCTCCTACCTAATAGTCAGTCTACTAATGTAGCACAATAAATTATTTCCAGTAAAACAGTTAACGTACGCCACTGTGCACATCTAAACACAATAATACATAACTCTTATAAATATATAATGGGTATACTTATAAATGTATGAGATACGTGTACAAAATAACACACTGTATAAACTAAGACGCGATATTTGGAATAGAAAGGCGTCATTTTGTGTTTTAAAGTTATAACGAATAATTTTCGACGCACACTGTTTACTCAAGTTTTAAGTTTTAGCTATACCTACTGGCTCAACACGCAAAACTTTTATGAAAAATATTTATTCAGTTTTATTTGATAAAATGGCGAAAAATGAGAAGCAAATTTTAGACAAAAATAAACTCTTAATCAAAATTAACGTATCACTCGATTTTTCTGCCGTATTTTTAGGGCCAACGCACATATGTTACTTTTTGTCGTACGATTTTGCGATTAAGTCAGAGATCGCCAGATGTAGTCTCCAATTATAGCGGTACCTATCTACGAAAAATTTCAAAAAATCTTTTTAATAAAAAAAAAACCTTCAAAAAATCACCAAAAAGAGGAAAATAATAAAATTTTGATAATATTAATTTTAATAAAATATGAAGTCGGTTAAAAAGTATAATATAGTGATTACTGATTAATATCGTTCTTTTTAACGGACTTCATATTTTTTTAAAATGGCGCAGACCTCAAAATTTCATTATTTTCCTCTTTTTGGTGGCTTTTTTAAGATTTTTTTTTTGTTAAAAAGTTTTTTATTTTTTACTTTTTAGTGGCTTTACAATACGTAGTTTAGTCGCTTGCCAATAGAGTCACTTAAGGTGCATTTTCATGTGACGCTAGACGCTGGCGTCTAGCGTCAAATGTGGTCACGTGACATAAACACCATATTGAAAAACTGTAGCGTCAAAGCTGAACATTGTTTAGCTTTTACGCTGGCGTCATTAGTGATGCGAGTTTTCTACAGCTAGGTACAGATTAGTGCATCAAGTATCAATAGTTTTATTATAAAAAGTGCAGTTTAAATAATGGATGAACCCAAAAACGTTTTTTCTGATATATTTTTTTTATTCCGTTTAGCAAATTCATTAAGTACAAGAGTAGCTATAACCCTATTTCATCTAAGTCTTTTAATTTGCGTTTGCCAAATTATTTTTTTACACTCATATATCCATTTTTGATAATCGTATTCAGACATTGTCTTTTCTGTTAATAAACTTACAAAGAGCTTATTTATTAATTATTATAACAAATTCACCAGGGTTTTGATTTATGGTTGTCTTTATTTGACGCTCGCTTTACAAGTTTACAACTGTCAAAACCTTGCTGTCTGCTGACGCTAAAATTTGACGCTGGAACTTGACGCTACAGTTTTTCAAGATAGTGTTTATGTCACGTGACCACATTTGACGTTAGACGCCAGCGTCTAGCGTCACATGAAAATGCACCTTTACTTAACTGACTTCTTTCGCTGTGTGATATGTCAAAAAGTGACATTTACCTTAAAGTATCACACGCCGTTACTCACTTTTATTAAACCGACTTTCTTATCATCTTATTAGGTGTGATGTGTCAAAAAGTGACATTTACCTTAAGGAATCGCACGCCGTTACTCACTTTTATTAAAAATCACGTAGTTTCCTTGCTATATCGGTTCATGAGATATTCAGGATTCCGTTAGATTCAAAACTTGACCGACGAACCATGAAAGGACTCATATCTGATTGGTTGTTGCTGATGTGTTGAGTTTCAAGCAATATCACTCAGATGTTGATCACGCAGTTTTATTGCTGTATCGGTTCATATGGGACGGAGTAAAGTGTTTTAAAATCAAACTTCTATAACTTTCTACATTGCAATCTTACCGATAACACGTATGCATTAATATGTATTCGTATGCATGTATATTTGTAAGGTTATAGACGTTAAAACTCGACAGTGGAGAGTAAAACAATATAACTATCAAACATCTAACATGCACACAAAAGCAGAGGATCGAGCTTTAATATAAAGTTTGAATGCAATTTAACATTCTCGATGACTCTATAGTAGGTAGGTACATGACTATCTACAACAAAGTAAATGCAGAACTATTCTAATTCTAAACACCGCGCCGCGGCACAACGCCCTACATATTACTACTATGATAGTCAAAAATCCTAAAACTTTTATTTTATTGACTGTAAATTATAGACGCGTCGACAACTTAGGTAATTAGCGTCTTGATTACATCAAATAACAATCAACTTAAAACTAAATGACATCACAAAACAGCCATGAGCGGAGGTTGGATTCGAACCCACGACAATCTGATCCAGAGGCCACGACGCTAACTACTGGACCACACTGTCCTCAGTCCTAATCCTAACTAATATTATAATTAATGCTAAAGTGAGTTTGTTTGTTCGTTCGTTCCCTTTTCATGCCTCAACTACTCAACCAATCTCTGTGAAATTTTGCACACGGGTAGCTTCCGCAATGCCAATGGAAACGAACATATATAGGCTATAATAACTAGTCGGCCCGGGTTCGCTCGGGTGAAAATCGGAGGTAACCTCAGAAGACCGATTTCTCCTATTGAACGGATTTTGTTCCGTTTTTCACAATTACTTCGACAGATTGATTCGCGAGGAAGATTTAGATGTATAAATGAAACTGGCCGGCCCGGATTCACCCGGGTGAAAATCGGAAATAACCTCAAAAGACCGATTTTTCCTAACTATTGAACGGATTTTGTTCCGGTCTTCACGATCACTTCGATAGATTGATTCGCCGGGAATGTTTAGATGTATAAATGAAACTGGCCGGCCAGGATTCGCCCGGGTGAAAATCGGAGGTAACCTCAGAAGACCGATTTCTCCTAACTATTGAACGGATTTTGTTCCGGTCTTCACGATTGCTTCGATAGACTCATTCGCGAGGAAGGTTTAGATGTATAAATGAAACTGGCCGACCCGGTTCGCCCGGGTGAAGTTCGAAGGTAACCTCAAAAGACCAATTTCTCCCAACTATTGAACGGACCGATTTCGATTTTTTTCACCGTTCGATGATACTTTGCTTTAAGGACATACGCTATAATAACTGGTCGGCCCAGTTTCGCCCGGGTGAAAAATTACTGAACCGATTTCAATTTTTTCCGCTGTTCGATAGGTGATACTTTGGTTTAAGACGTAGGCTATAATAACTGGAGCGAACGAGCGAAACGAGTGAGTATAATGTATTAATAAATCATAAATTCATTGCATTTCTTGACAAACATCCCGATTTCCTTCTTCGTTTAGAATAAGACATTCCTGTAAAGTCTGAGACAGACATAGCACAGTTCTTCACCTAACTAAGCATGATATGATGGTTTCTGTTATACCGACGTGTCGGTTATTCCCCCATTCTCTAGTGACGAGTTGGCGCTAGGCGGCGCACTGTGCTAGCTGATGCTAGTTGCGGTTGAGTTACACTACATGCAAACTTATAATTAATGTATCAAATAACGCATATATATAATAAATATATACTATATATTATATAATATGGTTCAATATACAGGGAAACTAATCCAATGTAATTTTCGCTTTAAATTATAAATCGTATTCATGTGAACAGTGGTTTTTCGAGTCGAGCCGAGGATAAGCGAGTAGTCGAATCGAGTAGTGTGGACACTGAAAATTGTTAAAAATCTTTTTCAATATTAAATGTTCCCCACGTAGGTACTTGACTCTAAATATGAACTGTTTTTAGACCTTAAAGAAAAAAATTCGCAGATTTCGCAATCCTTGCAACCATCGAGGACATTGAAAATGATAACAGCATATATGAAACATAATTAACTGTTTATTAAGTATACACACAATATTTATCAATCCACTGTTTAGTTTTGTCAGGAATAAGTAATCCTATTATTCTTCTGTTATAAACGCGTTCACTTTTGCTTGATTACTTAACTTTTAAATGGATTTTTCTACAGTATTTATTAACATTTGCTCAAAAATAACACCGCAGATCGTCGCAAATACCTGTCAATTAACTAGACATGATATAAAACACATTTAGAAAAAATTGCACTTGTTCAATTTTGCACGATTGCTCCTCACTTGATCGCGACACCGTTGTATTTTGGCCTTGAACGAAAACTCGTAACTCCGATGCTGGATGTAGATTAGATTCTACATCCAGCATCGGAGATGGAAGGACCTCTGAAGAAGCTCGCCACTCGTTCTAGCGAAACGTTAGGAAGCAATTCCAACCAACGAACGGCCTATAGACCCGAATCAGGACAATACCAGCTCATCAACTGGCCGCGAATGCCTCAACCAATTTGTCAAAATACGTTATATTCATTGGACACACACGTAGCTCTATCTTTTTTATTTTAGAACAAATAGGCGTTTTAAGTTTTTTTCAGAAATCAATATCCATAGCAGAACAAAATGTCGGTATTAACCCCTCTCTTAGAGGAAGACTTGCTCGCCTAGGTGTTTATATCGTTCTGCAAGGGGGTTAATACCAACATTTTGTTCTGCAAATTGAACTATATGTTTAAAACAGTCGTCATAACAACATATTAAAATTTGAACCTTGAACTAATAATATAAATTTCGTCGGGTACATGACACGTTTATGTTGATCTGCCACCCCTTTAATACTGACCAATCGATCTGCAAATATTATAATGACATTATTGGGTCACCGACAAGCTATACAAACAATTTCAGCCTTGAGGCAACAATAATTGTGATCATTATTTTTGTTACATGTTGGGGGCGGTCTGCATCCCTCCCATACCGCTATCTAGCAAAATCCCTTACTCAGGGCACTTTAATATGCCTCCCTCAACATCTTCACAAAAATAAGGCCTTGAATAAATAACACCAAAAAATGGTCACTAGTTCTCGGTCTATTTATTTTAACCCCTAGAAAAGTAACAAGTTTTACTAATTTTCTTGTTTTTCATTTCAGCGGAATAAAGTGTTCTACGCGAACGGATTGTTTTCCAAGTACAAACTACATATAATATATAAATAGCGCACATAAATCTTGCTGGAACCCTGAACTACGCAAGTGCAAGAGGTAAACACTATAACAATCAAATTGTGATAGTTTGATGTAAATAGTTTAATGGTTTAAATTGCATTTTCACATTTATACACTAGTCGAATAATGTACTTAAATTGCTGTTATAAATTGTAGGTATATACGAAAGGCACTCGATATTATGATACATCGCACTGTCATGAAGTCATGTTTAAATAAAATTGAGGCCACTTATCAGCATACAATCAATTTTTAATCGCTCAACTGTTTAGTTGTTTGTCAAAAGGCTATTAGAGCGAGAGCTAGTGACAATTTTTTGGTGTTATTTATTCAAGGCCTTATTTTTGTGAAGATGTTGAGGGAGGCATATTAATGTGTCCTGAGTAAGGGATTTTGCTAGATAGCGGTATGGGAGGGATGCAGACCGCCCCCAACATGTAACAAAAAAAATTGTCACAATTATTATTGTTTCAAGGCTGAAATTGTTTGTATAGCTTGTCGGTAACCCAATAATGCCATTATAATATTGGCTGATCGATTGGTCAGTATTAAAGTGGTGGCAGATCACCCTAAACGTGTCATGTACCCGACGAAATTTATATTATTAGTTCAAGGTTCAATTTAATATGTTGTTACGGTGACTGTTTTAAGCATATATTTCAAATTGCAGAACAAAATGTCGGTGTTAAATAACACCAAAAAATTGTCACTAGCTCTCGGTCTATATGGGATCAGAAGGGACTGCGCCTACTATCGACACTGTAGTTGTACGACAAAAAAATTAAAAGACCGCATCGGACCGTCTTTTGACTTTTCCGTTGAACAACTATCGTCGGCAGCTTATGTCCACAGCTGTGTATTGACGCTAGCTAACGCTCGACTAAATAGTTGTTCGGCGACCTATTAGTTTAATAGAGTGAAATTATGGCACAAATGATTGATTTTATGCGCACCTCTAAAAACTAAACAGTTTAGTCGAGTTGAAATTGCGACACGTACACAACTCGACTATAAACTGTTTAGTCGTGGAAACAATTGTGTGTATGCGCCTGTCCTAAAGCAAAGTATCACTAATTATCGAAAAGTGAAAAAAGACAATACTTTTAGGTGTGCAAGCTTTCACGGCCGGCATTGTTCCAAGTCTTTATGGTTTCCGTGCTTGTAGGCCGTGGTCCGGTGGTATTTCTACCTGACGTTTCGTCTACAACTGCGGTAGACATTTTCAATCGTACAAGGACGGAATACGACCGAGTAGAGAACTCACCCCCACCACTACACACTGCGCAGTTGACTAATTACAGAGAGACGGACTACGACCGAACAGAGAACACACTGGCACCAGGCATAAAAGAAGGGAGGACACCAGTTTCTGACACACTGACCTGTGAGCCGCCAAGGAGGACACTTCGACCGCTGCCACATCGCCTTTGAGAATGTCTACCGCAGTTGTAGACGAAACGTCAGGTAGAAATACCACCGGACCACGGCCTACAAGCCCGGAAACCATGAAGACTTGGAGACAATACTTTTATTTGATTGCATAAGTATAGGTACCTATAACTATTTTGAAAAATTCAACCGAATGAATTATTGTGATATAAACAAACTTCAAGCATATTAAAAATTAAAAATGTATCGACTATATACAAACAAAAACTCATTTCCCTTAGAGTGGCGGAATTCATGCGTTTATTATTACATGTTTTTAAAAAAAAACTATGTTGGAAAATAAACATAAAAAAATATTTACATCAATGCTAAAAGTAAATTAACTGAAAATATAATTATGTTAACATGTTCGCAATACAGTTTTTTTCTGCATTTTTATTTTAATGGCATTTAAATCAAATTATCCACCTGAATACTCCGACATTAAAAACATAACCAATATATGTGATGGATGGAAAAGTTAATTGTAAAATTTTAAAAGTTAATGAAAATTTTAATGAAAAAGTCATTGGAAATTTTTAATATACATGAAGGCAACTAAACGTTACATGTATGGAGAGATATGGAGAACTGGTTGCTTACCTATATGATATAATTGTTCATGCAAAAAATAAAAGTGTTCCGAACAGCTTTGTCATGACGTATTTATTTAAACACAGGTATGCATATTTGCCCAAATATTGTCCCAGAGCCGACCGTGTGAAACTCCCCGGTATAAAATAATAAGATGAGTGTCATATCAGATGAAAGAGGGTCAAAATCTTTACACAAAAAGTACAATTAGGTATTTAAGTAAAAAAAAAATTATTAATTTTTAATTTTTTCTAATAATTTAACATAAATAATATTGAATATCGAAAAGAAAAAAGTTTTTAAAGCTATAGATAAATTACTAAAAATTAATTAAAATGTATAACAATTTAAAAAATATCACGTGACTTGAAAACGCGCCAGGAATGTTTGTGACGTCGTTATGTTAAAATGTGTCTGCATTTGTTGGTATTTGTGTATATGTATTACACATACTATCAAAAATAATAAATTTTTAACTTGGTAACCATGGATACAAAGACCACAGATAACATAATGACGTCACACGCGTTCGGATTCTTTCGGCGCGTTATCGGAACTGAGTTTAAAAATTAATTGTTATTTAAATATAACTTTTTAATTAGTAAGCAAAAAAAATAAAAAAAAAAGTTTTGCTATAAAACTTGTATGTGGTCCTTCCATTTAAGTAAAAAAAAAATTCATTTAAAAACCCAATTTGCCACCCGTCTTCCTGGCCGCCCCTTTTTGCCGCCATAATTACTCGGCCCTGTGACGTCAAACCTGGCTTCAAGTTCATCCCGCTTAAAATATTGCCCACACTGTAAGAAATAAGAAGGCCGATTACATAGATATGGTCCATTTGAACCCAGCGATTAATCTGGTAATAGGCACACAAAGAGACAATGCGGCGTCGCAAACAGGTATCGCCTGCACATCGCGTAGATTCCATAAAAACACATTGCGCATGCGTGGTTACTAATTTTACATTAATTTGTTTTGTATTCATCCATTTTATATATGTAACTATACATTTTATTTTGTAATTTTTACACACTTTATTGGAATATTACACATGTAATTTTAATTTACTTTATGTAAAAATCACAAATTTGTTTAACTTTACAGTAAAAGTCCAAGTTTTTATGAAGTTTTCTATGTAAAAATAAATAAAAATGTAAAATCACTTAAAAAATCGGGCGAATTCTACCTTAACTTTCAAAATATTTTTACATCCATTTTTTACAGTGCATGCTGCCACCTATGTTTAATTCAATTGCCAATAGCTGTTTGGAACACAAGTATGTGCTGCCATCATGTAGGTACATCTAACATGAATTTAGCCATAACCTCTATTTTATAGCAGAATTCAATCACCGAATGTCATAATAGACCCGTAATTGGCAATCAATATGTAGATATTAACATGTAGAGATACAAACAAGTAATTCATTTCACCTACAGATACCGAACGATCTTTATTATTATAATAATGCTCGGTTGCAGAAAGGATTGTCAGAAAATCTGATTTGACAATGATCTTAGATTGTGACTATACTATTACCCCATTAGAAATGCATTGCGTAAAATTTTTAATCGATTTTGCTCGAAAAATAATTGATCGATTGAAACGATATTTTTTTTTTAACCGTTTATACTTACAGCTATTAATTAAAATGTCAGTGTATGTTACGAGACCACTAATGTGACCTTTTTAAGTGCAGAAATAGAGTTCTGAAAAAACGGTCATATGGCTTAAAGATGTAAAAACAGATGAAGAGGAAGGCAGTTGCAATATATCTGAAATGTATCGACGTGAAAATTGAAGCAGCTCAACTTTATTTTATTAAATAAATGCTTTTTCTAGTCTAAGGCCCGTATTCACCGAGCCTAGTTAGTTATTTATTCCGTTGATTTATTCCCCTGGTAACTATTACTCGGAATAAATAGCGATAATTCAATTCACCAAACGTAGTTAAGTTTACTGCAGTCTGCACTCTGCAGGTATAAATCGTAAGAATAACTATATTTTCCAATTTCAAGGTCAAGGGTATAAATATTTATTCGCCTAGTAAAATAGGATAGGCACGAAATGCCAAATTACTTTATGACTTGGCGACCTTTTCAGGTAAATATTAATTCCATATCTTTCAGGTAAAGGAATAAATAGCGATAATTCAATTCACCAAACGTAGTTAAGTTTACTGCAGTCTGCAGGTATAAATCGTGAGAATAACTATATTTTCCAATTTCAAGGCTATAAATATTTATTCGCCTAGTAAAATAGGATGGGCACGAAATGTACAAATTACTTTATGACTTGGCGACCTTTTCAGGTAAATATTAATTCCATATCTTTCAGGTAAAGGCTTTTGTAGCAAAATAAAATAAATTTACATTTTCGATCGATGCGCCATCGGATCTTTGGTAAACGTGCTTTAGAATCAAAATATTTGACAAAATGTCCAAGGTGTATTGTATAAATTAAATTTGTACCTGAAGTTACTATTCTATCGAATGAATTGCTTGGTGAATTGAAAGTTAATTTTATTCCAAGGAACAAATTTATTCTAAGATTAATAACTTCTATCTTTAACAGTGTTTGGTGACTACCATACACCTTGGACATTTTGTCAAATATTTTGATTCTAAAGCACGTTTTGGTAAACGTGCTTTAGAATCAGAATATTTGACAAAATGTCCAAGGTGTATGGTATAAAGTAAATTTGTACCTGAAGTTACTATTCTATCGAATGAATTGCTTGGTGAATTGAAAGTTAATTTTATTCCAAGGAACAAATTTATTCTAAGATTAGTAACTTCTATCTTTAACATTGTTTGGTGAATACGGTTAATTGTTTTATTTTATTCCTGACAACCTCGATCAACACCGCAACGTCCAACGTAATCTACAACAATATACTAAATATACGTGAGCGGAGCTACGGGTGACCGCTATAGTAATATAATAATATAGGTACAAATCACATACATACCAATTTATATACAAAGTAGTACACAATGTGTTAATACAATCAACGATATAACAGCGATGTGAGCAAAACCCACAAAATCGCTTCAATCACTCGACATAATACAATCATTCAGTGTTAATTATAAAATAGTATTGTAAAGTGTTGGCCGACACTACGCACACAAAACTATAGTTCGATATTTATTATATAACCGGTACACAACGCGGTCGAGTTTTGCACCAAGACAGTGTCGTACAGACCGAATATTATACCTCTAGAATCACACACTATAAGAGCGAAATTTTTTGAGGACAGTGTGGTCCAGTGCTTAGCGTCGCGGCCTCTGGATCAGACTGTCGTGGGTTCGAATTCCGCCTCCGCTCATGGTTGTTTTGTGATGTCATTTAGTTTTAAGTTAATTGCTATTTAATGTAATCAAGACGCTAATGACCTAAGCTGTCGACGCGTCTATAATTTACAATAAATAAATAAAAGATTCCCGTTGACTGATCAATATTTATATCACTGATCCACTTGATGGCACGACTCACCATTCAATGAAGAGCGCAATTACACGAGCGGATTTTCCGTGGCGTGTTTCTCGCGACGAGTTTTTCGTTGAATTTTAAGTATATAAAAAAAGAAAGCGTTTTTTTCCGTCGAGTATATTTACGCAAAACAATAAAACCTTTTGCTAGTTACAAAATGGCCGCACTGTGTTAGGTTGCGCTGCTGTTCTACGAGCAAATTTATTTTTAAAGAACAAGGAAAAAACGACGGTGGGTTCATCCAACATTAAAAGACAGACTATCAACAGGGTATTTCTGCACAACTGTTTTACCCAGTCCGTGATCCGTCGCCTCGTCTATTGACATTTTTACCAGCTCTCGGGCTAGAACCCGGGAACTGGGGACTTGTAATAGAGGAACTATACCAACGCCATGCAAACAACAGCATTGCTACACTCTCGGCCATTCTCAAGCCCAACAAACAAATGGGTATAGGTACCTACTACAAATAAACACAGCACATTGTAAAATTTATTTCTTTCTATAAAGATCTTTTTGACGTGGTTTAATAATATCTTTATATAAAATTAATAATAAATAAATAAAACACAATAAAATTTGATTTAATCAAGACGAGTCTAAAATAGGTCTGATCACAACGAAATTATAATTTTTAATTACTTATGTGTTTCAAAAGCGTAGCTCATAGAAACTCCAAAACAAAACAATGTTGTGGTCGACAATGTAAGAGTATTAATGCTGACTCAAAAAGACACATTTCATTCCAGGCAGACGTTGTCCCGCCCATAACATGCGGCCATATAGACAATACAGTCTACGCGGTACGCCGCAGTTTAAATGTTAGCTCTCTCGCGTGATTAACGAAGTTCCCACCACGTCACTGGTGTTAAGCACTGCTAGAGTGCATGTGTGATGTGCACATGTTTTCCACAACACAGCTGATGTCCGCGACACGTCGACAGCACGCGACACGACCACTCACTGTCTGCGCCCGCCATCGGTCACTAAACGCTAAAAATGTCTTCCATTTATTATATTGCTACGAAAATAAATCAGTTTTGGGCATCCGAGGATCTTTTACTAACATCGAGAAATAATTAAAAATGTCGCGCATGCAATTCAACAAAGTAAATAATTGTAGTTATTATAGGTATATAAAGTCTTCTTTTCGCATGTGTGTGCCTGTATGTATGTTCGCGATAAACTTGGAAACTGCTGGACCGATTTCAATTTGGATTTCACGGCTATATAAAGCATTATGCTCGGAATGCTTTAGGGCCTTTAGGCTATATGCTTGAAAAAATCGCTACCAAATAAGAAATGGGCTCGTCGCACGTATTATAACATACATACCTTTATCTATATAATAAAAATCAATTGCTGTTCAGTCTTGCTAAAACTCAAAAACGGCTTGACCGATTTGAATAATTTTTTTTGTTTTGTTCGCTCTAATACAGGGGTGATTTTAAAAAAAAAATAGGGAAAACCCAAAAGAACGTTAGCTGAAAAATCGAAAAATTCAAAATTAGTAATTTTGTATGGGAATTGCCCCTTCGGATTTTTGTATGAATTCAAGACTAAGTATAATTCATCTTTTTTCAAGTGAGTAATGTATTCGAATGAACGAGCGAAGCGAGTGAGTAGTGTATTAATAAAATTCGAGCGAACGAACGTAGCGAGTGAGAAATGTGGGTATTAATAATATTTGAGCGAACGAGCGAAGCGAGTGAGTAATGTATTTATAATATTCAAGCGAACGAGCGAAGCGAGTGAGTAGTGTATTAATAAAATTCGAGCGAACGAGCGTAGCGAGTGAAAATGTATTAATAATATTCGAGCGAACGAGCGAAGCGAGTGAGTAATGTATTAATAATATTCAAGCGAAGCGAGTGAGTAATGTATTAATAATATTCAAGCGAAGCGAGTGAGTAATGTATTAATAATATTCAAGCGAAGCGAGTGAGTAATGTATTCATAAATTCATAGCACCCGAACGAAGCTGTACCGGGCCGCTAGTTTAAAATAAATATATTTCGTACAACGTGACGTCAGAAGGTACAAATTAATAAAGTGTGTAGTTTTTTGATTTATCAGAACCTGAGGATGTCTACAAGTTGGGGGAAACGTCGATATAATTAATATAAATATTTCCCATGTAACTTTAAAGTGACGACGCTAATGACCTCAGTTCTCGAGCGTCTAAAATCTCCCTCACTCAAAGTGCAATTTGTGAAATCAATGGAATTTATTTATTGTTGATTATAGACGCGTCGACAACTTAGGTCATTAGCATCTTGATTACATTAAATAACAACACACTTAAAATCAAATGACATCACAAAACATTCATGAGCGGAGGCAGGATTCGAATCCACGACAGTCTGATCTAGAGGCCGCGACGCTAACCACTGGACCACACTGTCCTCTAAAATCAGTGGAAGTTTTTGGAAGTTTAATCTGAAAATTGAGACAAGATCAGCTTTTATGAGTCAATAATTGAACAATTTGACTGTTGAAGTACACGAATGTCTATGATTTCCGGTAGATAATAATTTTAATATAGGTATAGGTATGTTGGCATAGACCCGCTATAACACAATTTCAGATACATGATATATACAAGTGTCATTTTATAACACGAAACTGCACATTCACAGTTTTGTATACCGGGTGTTTCAACAAAATGAAACATTTCTTAGATACAAACCAGGGTGTTTCAACACAATGCAAAATTTTGCGTCGGGGGTTAAAAACTGAATGATAGTACCTATATACTGTTACGGATCACCCTGTATGTAAACGTCAGGCAAGAATTCTGAGAAGCGGTGTTTGCTTGCTGAACAACGAGTAACTACGCGAAGTGTCTAGAGAACGCGAGAAGCACTGGGCTTCAGCCACGCAGCGTATATAAACGAGTGAGTGAAGCGATCAGTCAGTTAGTCGACGGTGTCACGCAATCAAGCAGTCAATGGGTGAGTCGTGCAACCAATCGGATCAGTGATATTAATATTAGTCAATCAACGGTCGAATCAGTCAGTACAGTGATATAAATAGTGGAGTGGATATAAATAAATAGTACTGAAATAACTGAGTAAATGACCGACATAAATAAACGTTAGAAATAAATCTGATATAAATACAGTGATATAAATAGTTCCGTGATATAAATTCACCTGATAAAATAAATATTAGTGTAGTCAATTGTATATAGCTAAGTGTTAATTACTTGTGTTGATTGTTAGCACTGACTTTTGGGTGTTGTATTTATTATTGTTGTGTTTTTAAATATTGTAAATAAATATTTATTCCGCCAACTCAGAAAACAGTTTTGTAATAATACGAAATGTGAAGACACGCGGTATGCGCTATGTGACAGGCGATGCACAATTGCAGAGCGGGCCCCGGTGGCGAAGCGCCGCGCCGTGTAGCGAGGTGGCGGCGTCAAGCGTCAACCGGGACTGTTTAGTCCGACTCGTGTGCGCGATATGATTGTAACGTGTGTACCTTTTTATTAGCGACATTATGTGTAAACTGTTGTTGTTTTTACTCATTATAATAGTTGCTCATTGGCCAGTCACAATGTCACAATAGAATGCAGTTTTATCGAATAAATACATTTGTGGATTTATTATGTTTGTAAAAGGATTGACGTTTTAATAATGCTCTTTTGTACGTCAATTATACGGAATGGGTCACAATTTCACGACAAGTAGGGTAACTCCGAGATTGGCTCAACCACTTCTTTTTTAACGACGTTTGGAAAACTGAAAACCCTCAATAGATACTGTATTGTAAAATAAAGTAATGCAGAATACTTATAAAAAAATAAAATAAAAAAAATTATAGGAAATTATTATAAACGCACTTGCAGGCAACATTAAAAATATTCTTATACATATAAACAAAAGATTTAAAATTGTTGAGTGGGCGGCCGTACGAAAAAGTACGAGTCTATACCGACAGGTACAAACGCCAAGCCCGGGTTCGAATCCTGAAGGCTTTTAATATATATATTTTTTTAAAAATGAAAATATATCTTAGGTAGATATTGTATAACAATTTAAAATATAAAAAAATAAAATTACAATGATTTTATTTATTAGATAATATATTTTACTAACATGATTTTATAAAATAAATGAAAATGGATTTATTCCTTTCCATGACAACCAGGCCCGAACTCAGAGACCCAGGGCCCTTAGGCACTTGACAGTTGGGGGGGGGGGCTAAGTCAAAAAAAATGTGAAAAGAATGAAAAAAATTAACTAGAACATGTTTGGACTTTTTTTTATAATTTTCATCCGCTCTAGCCGGGGCCCCCTCGGCGACTGGGCCCCTAGGCCGGTGCTTTGTTGGCCTAGGCAGAAATTCGGGCCTAATGACAACGAATACAATTATTTGTGATTAACGGTATTCATTCATCTATCTATACTTGCGAGACAGACATACCTACCTGTTTTCTTTACTACAGGTAATTACTATTTTTGAAACAGCCTGTACATATTCTATTGTTCAATAGTTAAATTGAACATACATATCTAGATAAATGAGGAACGTGATGAAAAGTAAACACGCAAAACTAAGCATTATTGGAATAATTTATAATATAATTTCACAACAGAAAAAAGGCGGATGTGTAATTGCTTTTTAGAGAGGTCTTGTATCAGCAAAACATTATTTTGAAAAATGATTTTGGAACATGCATGCTTCTCAAATTTCCACAGCGATTTTTTCTACCGAAAATAAAATGTATAAATAATCATCCTCATGATTCATTAATGAAATCATTTATTTTTGGAAAGTTCTACGCTTTTAGTTTTCATTTACAGTAAACATAAAAAGGATTTATTCTTATTTCGTTTGATGTTTGCAAGCTAAGTGCGTCAAATCAAGTTTAAAATATTAAACCTTTCAATCATAATAAATGGGGTCGTCCAGCATTTGATTTTAGAATTGGAATCTACTGTAACAAAACTGTTTTCTTACGTGGGTGGAATAAATTATTTATTTACAACAATTAAAAATGTAACAAGAATAGATAACTATAAGATGTAACAATTATATCTCTATTCTAACAGTCAACACTGTTTATATAATAATAACACGAACAGTAATTCTTAAGCGCTTTAATTTATATGCTGTATTTATTTAAACTGTCACTCGACTCTCGTTGTTGTTTTCCGGTGACTGTTTTTGTTTATATAGAGCTAGCAGCTTGACCCCCACCACGCTCGCGCGCTTTCCAGATCATTCTGGTGATTACCTGTGTCTTCGATATCATATGCCACGCCTCACCATTGTTACTTGTTCTGGATGATTCTATTGTCGCCAGCGGCGTATCTCTGGGGTTTTGCTACACATTGTTACTAATTGTTCTCGATGCTTCTATTGTCGCCAGCGGCGTATCATCTGGGGTTTTGCTACACTACATTAATAATAATAATAATATGTACTTATTGTCAAATGTCAGAAAAATACAGGGTTGACTTGTCAGTTGTCATTGCATTACAATATAATACAAAATTTAAATTTAAATACTTATTTAAATAATAAATTCACTTATTTTATAAAAACATTTCTCTGCCAAAAACTTCTTTAATGTGTTTTTAAAACTATTGAACCGGTCTACATATTTTTTTAAATGTATTGGCAAATAGATATAATATAACAATTTTTTTGACAATTTTTCGGAAGCTTTTTCTACAAGAAAAAAATTTCTAAAAATGTATATTTTCCAATGTAATTTAAAACATAGAATTATACCGCTCGGAATACGTCATTCACAGCCAGCCTTCTCTGATTGACTACTGTAATTGAATCACGCCCACTGATCCATAGATAAAGAGAGAATATGGTATACAGATATGTACAGTTGACAGGCCGGCAGCTAGAACTTAGGTTAGGTTCTTCACGAGTTGCGACTGACGAGGAAGCATTCCTCTGTTTCCATAGACATCTCTTTATCTATGCGTGGACGTGTGCCTGGCGTCATTGCCCTGGCTTTTACGACATCATATTATCGCTAATGACCTCTGTTGTCGAGCGTCTATAATCTACGACATCATATTATGGCGGCTATAAGCTCATCCGTTTGAAATGAACACATTTTTTAAATTATTGTTTGCAATTAAGTGGAAGGATATAAGAAGTTAAGAACGAAAAAGTTGGTTTACATTATTTGTTTATGTATGAGGAATAACATACACCAGCGGTTTCCAACCCATGCGGGGCTTAAGAATATCCGAGCGTGTAGCAATGCTGTTGTTTTCATGGCATTGCTATGCTTCCTCTATTACAAGTCCCCAGTTCCCGGGTTCTAGCCCGAGAGCTGGTAAAAGTGTAAATTTATTATTAAAAATAATGAATTGAAAATATGAATTGGTGCTAGGCCCAAATAACTTTAGCTGTTGGTGGTCTTTAAAACACAATTCCAACCCATGGGCCGCGACCTACTTGTGGCCACGGGCAACGTGGTACTGGCCCGTGGACGCTGGTCGAGAGTCTAATGCCCATATTCATAGTTAACCCTTAAGGTAAGTGATAAGGGTCCTTTCGCTGAGGGCACCTTATTCAAAAGAGCGTTTCATAGTCATTTCCTCGAGTGAGGGAAGAATTATAGTAAACCTCCATGATTTTTTCCTTTAGAACGCAGTTGGTCATACTGCAGACCGATTGTGTTTAGTTGTCATTTTTGATATAAATGCGTGTTTTACTGTTTTTACTTTTTCGACACTTAAGGGACATACTACCCACCCTTAAGGTGAGGGTGATGTAAGGGCCCTTACAGGCGTCAATTAATTCGAATATTCGATTTGAGTGTATGAATAAGTGTCCCTTACTACTTAAGGGTTAACTATGAATACGGCCGTAAGTCAAGATAAATATTATTAAGCTTCACGGGCAGAGATGGGAACAATCGAGTGTGTGTGCAGTTTATAGTTTAGTTAGTGGGTTTCAAATTTATTTTACAAAATTTACTGGTCCTCACAACAAAAAAGGTTGGGAACCGCTGACATACACCGTTCAAAATTATCAAGTTTTGATATACGTGGGACGACCCTATTTCCAGGCAAAATACATTTATATAAATTTATCATTAGGCTGATTAATTTTTATGTAAATTTTAAATGTACAGAAATTAAATTTGTATTTGCGCGTAGACAGAAGTAATAAATATAAACAATGAAAACATTTCACACTAGTTTTATCTTTCATCGCCTGTGAATTAAAATGCTTTTCACGGCTGTATGAAGTGATAAAAAAAACTGAACATATGTGTATTTCTGCATGCATGAATTTATTTATCTGAATATAGAGAAAATTATTTTGAGAAATAACAAAATTATTGTCCCACACACATGCTGCACTTCAAATGTCTCCATTTCAGTTGTTGAGCGTCTACAATCTCTCTCTCTCTCCCCCTCCCTATCTCCCCCTCTCTCTCCCTCCCTATCTCCTCCTCTCTCTCCCTCCCTATCTCCCCCTCTCTCTCCCTCCCTATCTCCCGCTCTCTCTCCCTCCCTATCTCCCCCTCTTTCCCCCTCCCTAATCCCTCCCAACGTTCACCAACGTACGAACGAACGCACGTACACACAGAGAGAGAGACATATCTCTCAAAATAGTATAGATTCAGACTCTAGGGACCTCAAAACGTGCAGATATGTCAAAATTTTTCATTCGCAAAATCCCATTACATTAACTTCCAATGGGATAGGGCCTGAGAATGGCCGAGAGTGTAGTAATGCTGTTGTTTACACGGCGTTGCTATGGTTCCTCTATTTCAAGTCCCCAGTTCCCGGGTTCTAGCCCGAGAGCTGGTAAAAGTGTCAATTGGATTTTCAATTTAATATTAAAAAAGAAATAATGAATTGAAAATATGAATTGGTGCTAGGCCCAAATAACCTTAGCTGTTGGTAGTCTTTAAAACACATACACAATCCAATGGGATAAGTTAAAAATTGGCACATAGATATGAAAAGGTTCGCCATCCCTGCACTTTAGCTACTAAACATATGGCCGGCGGCAATTTAACACTTCATGAAAATCGACTGCACAGATGTAGTAAGCTTTTTGAGGTTTTTTCGGTGGTCGCGTGAATGAGTCAGATGAATGAAGGTATATCGCTTGTAATGCGAGACCACACACACATTATGCGAGAGCAAAAGAAACAACATACATACGTAGACTGTATGAGAAAAAAAGAGATATAAAGAGGATGGGTCGGCTTTCTCTATACATATATTTATTTTCTGTGTTAACGCGTTTTAACATAGCAATTTGTGTTTGCGTCGGTATGGGTAAGCGGTTGGTTTTTTTCCCTCGTTTAGCTTTCAGAATTATTTTTATAATACGGTGTAGACACTTTATTATATGTTATATTTGAAATGTAACCTTTTTTTAATCGTTTATCCATAAAAAATAATATAAAAGTAATAAATATTAAAGAAGAGCAAATATGTTTAAATGGCGAAAATTTTAAATAAAATTGTTTTTGATCGTTTAATTTATACATATTTACTTTTACAGAATACGAATTTAATATGATTTATGTATTTATGTGGTCGAAATAAAAAATAAATGTTTTATAAAAATATACACAATATTAAAAATAATACAGTTAAATGTTCGCACGATCAAAGTATTCGAATTTTATTAAATACAAATAAATGCTTTAGTTAGCATTACTGTACCTTCGTCTGGTCCCTAGAGCCGGATCAAGTAGTAATTGACATTTTGCAACTGGAATCTTTTATACTCTTAAATGTTCACATGATCAAGTATTCACAACTACTAAATACAAATAAATGCTTTAAATAATTACGCAATATTTTTGAGTTAGTAGTTGTGGACAACAATATAATAATTTTTACATCAAACAATGATCCTTTTCCACTATACTTACATTTACGTAACCCATAGGTAGTGAATAATTTTATTTTTTAACAATATCAATCAACAGATTATGCCATCATGATATGTTTATTAGGCTATACAGGAAAAAATCAGAAGCCACTGTCGGGACTTAAACCCGAAACTCCCAGTCTCCGGCTATAGGTAGGAAATGAACAGAATCTACTTTCGGGCACTGTGTGAGTAATTGGAAACTCAACCTAGCCGGAGACTGGGAGTTTCGGGTTCAAGTCCCGACAGTGGCTTCTAATTTTTTCCTGTATAGGCCTAGGGTTGCCATAATTTGTTAGAGTTAAGTCCAGACGGTCCAGCAGATCTGGGGATAAATCGCGGCGACCGTGAAGCGCGAGCCGCGAAAATTTTTTTGGTATTTTAATTCAAATGTCGGTTGTAGAAATTGGGAAAATTAAGAGTAAAACTACTGAAGAGTGTACAGAAGAGGTGAGGTAGGTGGATATTAGTAATTAAAAAATTTAAAATCAACATAATATGTATTTATTTAATTATTTAAATTTAAAACATACAATTATGTTGTACTTATTATTATACTGACTCGGTCCTTCTTCATCCCTAGCTTCATTATCATGTCTTCGTTTGGCTACTTCTGATTCTGAGTACCATTCGTAGGTACTTTTCAGACGTAAGGGCTTTCTTTAATAAACTTTGTTTGTTTAATAAAACTTTGTTTGTTTTTATTTATTGAAAATTCGGACGTAATTACGAGTCCAGACAAAAGTCCTGACATATTTACCAAATCCGGACTAAATCCGGACGTATGGAAAGTCTATGTATAGCCTAACAAACATATCAATTATCATGATGGCATAATCTGTTGAATGATATTGTTAAAAAATAAAATTATTCACTACCTATGGGTTACGTGAATGTATTGTGGAAAGGGATGATTGTTTGATTTAATAATTATTAAATGCTTTAGTTACTGTACCTTCGACTGGTCCCTAGAGCCGGATCAAGTAGTAATTGACATTTTGCGACTGAATACACAATATTATGATGATTAAAACTTTGTAAACACCGATCTGAAGATGACTACATTAAGTCGAAAGCGCTCATTATTTTTTTAATAGCTTTGGAAGTGTTTTTCTTATTTACAAGTGACAGAAGAATTTACTTTATCAACCATCACAGTTGACGGGACACAACTGTTTATTTTCCACACTAGTGGGTTTTGAAAACACTTTCAATACACCTGCCTGTTAACTGACCCATTCGATGTATACATACACGTATGTAAAGTAGCTATTTCATAGTGGGTATGGCAAAATGTATTCTGTAATTATTATTAATTTCAGAAGTTTTTAAAGTGTATAATATCTATATTTCACTCACGTTGTATATATTTTGTTTTTGACTGGCGATTTTCCGTTTCTACAATTCACAAATACAATTAAAATTTTTAATTCTGAAAGCTTACAATTAGCATGAAAAAATTAACACGTACGATTAAATATTCATTTTTTCATTTAATAATAAAAGCCACGTCAAAATACAACGCAAATGTTACAATATGGATGGCTCGTGTTATTCATTATAGGTCGGTATATACCAAAAATATCTACATACCACGTGTCCCCGGAACGAGTTGCCAATAGGAAAAACTTTTTTATTATTGTTACAAAACTGTTTTCTGAGTTGGCGGAATAAATATTTATTTACAATAATTCGTAACAATTAACTATATACAATAATTGCAACAACGAAGAGTCAATTCTAACAATAAAAGACTTAAACGGTAATTATTGAACTAAACGAGTCACTTAACTGACAACAAATAACTATATAAACAAGGATTATTTATTTGTAATTATTTATGTCAGGTTTATTTATATCAGACGCACTATTCGTCGCTCAGTACTTGACTTCGTATTCAACACGACACTGATTGCCCCAACACGACACACTCGCCGTTTAACCTGCGTGCGGTGTACCCTCAGTGCGTCCTCATACTCTCTAGCGTTGTCTGGAATCTTCGATACCATTCCACGCTTTACTACTGTGACCTTTCTTTCTCGTGGTTTCTATTGGAGGCAGTGTCGTAACATCTTGGGGTTTGCTACATTATGTTTTACGAAAAAAATTCATTCTTCATAAAAACTTTTGCTTGTTTAAAAAATGAGATTCGCATAAAAAAATTTTGAATCAAATGTATAGGGTGCTTAGAAATTAAAAAACCATAAAATTTCTTCATGAGAAAATAATAAAAAAGTTTTTCCTATAGACTGTGTGCAGGGGGGCGGAGTTAAAATAATATCGACGGGAGCGCTCGTTGTGAGATTCATTGTAAACTCGGAACTCTAATTTTCCGTAATTGTAAGTGAGCATTGTTGTTTAAAAAGTCAAGTAAATAAAACCATGATTTATACTTCTAACTTATTCGGACATTATTGAATTGAAAATATGAATTGGTGCTAGGCCCAAATAACCTTAGCTGTTGGTGGTCTTTAAAATACAATTACGGAAATTATTACTATAAATCTGACACTTTTAAATCCGGTCCGCAAGATTACAGGCGCCATGGTTTGAGGTTATGCTGTCTCCTGTCAATATAAACCTAGCTAGATGTAGGTACACCTCCATGTCTGATATAAATTAATTAGTTATTTTTTATTATACGTCAAAATTGAAGAAGTAAAAATAATTTTCACGTAGCTTTTACGCTATGCTATTTATACTATATGCACGCAGCGAAATTAAATGGTATTCGTTTATAAAAAAATTTCGCGGTCTAAAACAACAATAAAAATGAGTTCAATCGTGCACTATTGCCCGCTAGCGGCGCTAGTAGGCTTCGTGCACACGACCTATTGGCAACCCGATCCGGGGACACTTGGTACATAGGTAGTTAATTCTTTCACAACCGTTATTTTATTACTGTGGGGTTTTTATATGGCCAACATTTTACTAATGAAAAGAAGAATAATTAATTAATATTTTTTTTGTTAAAATTAAGTCTAACACAATTTCATGTTACAAAAAAAATATATAGATATTATATAACGGCAGGTTTCTCCTTTTTGCTCATTTATTAAGGCCGTTCTATATCATAAACTATATACAGAGGTAAAATTTTGTCAAAGCATTAATTATGAAAAAATTTTTTTTAGAAGTTATAACTCTTCATGCGACTCCGAGCGAGTTTACGCAAAGCGTTAAACGATGCGCGCGCCTCACTGCAGGTAGTACTAAAAACTTTAGAAAAATTCCGTTAGATGTCACACCAAGAACTGAACTTTGTACATCGTATCATAGATGTCATTGTCGGACCAGTCGCGGGGTATTTTATTTATTATTGTTTTTTTGTTTATTATTTTATTATTAACACTATTGATCTACTTGATTAATAAAATTATTATTACATGTTAAAGAGTATAACTTCCGCCGTGTGTAAAACACACACATGCCCTTTTTATTATTTAGGGTCACATGGCAAATTTTAATATCTACGTATAGCTAAACTTAATAAAACTGGAAACTTGCCGTGTAAAAGCATGAATTGAGGTTATGTTCCAAATTTCATTTTTCAAGTTTGGATTTAGAATATGGAACTTGGCACCGTTTAAGATTTCTTTTCTTTTGGCGGCCGAGTTTCTACGGTAGAAGTGGACTTGGCTCATTTTTTTCACATTAATGTTTTTGATAGGATAAACTATTTATGGACCAGCCTGTACAATACGTATACATCAAAGAATAATAATATAAAACATTCAGTAAAGCAGCATTAAACATCAGTATACATCGGCATGAATTTGATTAAAAAAATTGCAATTTCACATTTGAAGAAACTATCGTTATTACATCTCATTGTTACTGGAATAGGCAAATATAGACGATTTGAAAATATTTAAAATTCCGAATATTATATCAATAATTAGTACTACAGTATTCAAAATTCAGCATTAGAAAAAATTGACTTTATCTAAAAATTCCTTCAAGAGTCAAGACTCGAGATAAAAAATGAAGTAATACCTTGTAATTAATGATTTTGGACTCTGAGTCTTCAATAAAAAACTTTTTAACAAAAAAAAAAACCTCCTTCAAAAAAGCACTAAAAAGACGAAAATAATGAAATATTGAAGTCTGTGCCAATTAAAATATGAAGTTGGTTAAAAAGAAGAACCGACTTCATATTTTAATTGGCACAGACCTCAAAATTTTATTATTTTCCTCTTCTTAGTGCCTTTTTGAAGGTTTTTTTTTGTTAAAAAGTTTTTTATTTTTTACATTTTAGTGTCAAAAAGTAACATTTACCTTAAAGAATCACACGCCGTTACTTACTTTTACTAAAATCAGCCGAACTACTGAACCGATTTTGATGAAATTTCTATGGGACCAATCTGAAAGTATACCCTTTCAAATAAAATTTTTTTTTCAAAATCGGTTCATAAACGACGAAGTTATCCGCGAACACACATAAAACATAAAAAATATATACGGTCGAATTGAGAAACCTCCTTTTTTTGAAGTCGGTTAAAAAGGTATCCTAAACAACTACTACTATATGGAACTTCAACATTAGAAAGAACTGACTTTATTTCAAAATATTTCAAGATGCAGAGGATACAAAATAAACTAATGTTTGAGGAATTATTCGGTTATGTTTGACGCTGAGAACGGTACACCAAATAGAATTTCTACTACAGCACTTCAACATTACAGAGAATCGAGTTTATTTTCAAAATTTCTTCAACAACTAGCCAATACCAATTCTGACAGAGGATGTACAACACTAGTCCCAATTTTGTACAATGCGGTTCTCCAATATGTACACACACACATCTACAATATGACTAGAGCATCTGTATTCGTGAGAACACCGCCAAACACAGAGAGAAAAAAAAAACATCCACAATGCGAAATAAAAATATATTTTAATTAAAAATGCCAATTTCATTGTGAGCAAACCCTGACATGAACGGGGGTAAAAATAATAATAATAAAAGTGTTCGCTACCAGAGTCTCTCTCCATTTCACCTCTATATAACATAATTGTATTTTTCCAAGCGATATAGCACGTATAGAGACAGTGACAAACAGTGCACATGTACGAATTAATATCCGTCATCTCCTTCCCACCCTCTAGTTTTCTCTCTCTTTCGCACTCCTTGTGTCTCACTCTGACCAGCACTCATCTGTGTTGACATCGACTTTTCTACTGGCGATTTTACAGGAACATTTACATATTATTGTTAATGTATAACCTGATCGGAAAATAATCGATCCTGTAAGTCAAGATTTTACGGAAATCCTATCACAATCCGAGCGTAGCCGGGTAAAAATTGCGTTATACTTTGAATTTAAAAACCGACTGATGGTGTATCAAGTTTCATTAAAATCGGTCCAGGATTTTTTCGTAGCTGCGAGGTCACATACAGAGAGAATGTCAAAGACAGGGTCTTGATTTTTATTAACTTCCCATTGGAAGTTATTGTAATGGGTCCGAAAATCGAAATCAAAATGTTTAACAAATTTTTATGTTTCAAGGTCACTACACTATTTTTAGAAAGATGTCTGTGTGTGTACGTATGTACGTACGTACGTATGTGTCCATTTCTTCCTAAGACGAAATCTCGAGAATGAAAAATGATATCGACTACGTTAGGGTGCCAATCGACGCGTATGAACGTAAATATGATCTGAAAGAAATTTTTTCAAAATCGGTTCAGCCGTTCTTTTTTCTTAACCAAATAGACTCCAAAAAAGTAGATTTTACACAATATCTCGCGAATAAAAAATTATATCAACTTCGTAAGGGTGTCAATCGAGGCGTGTTAACGTCATTTTGATCCGACATAAATTTTATAAAAATCGATTCAGCCGTTTTTTTTGTTTTTTTTAAATTATTGTTAAAAATAAACAATAATTATTTTTTAATGATTAAAATAATTACTTTTCTGTGTAATATCTAATTTAATTATTATTATTAAATATTTATCAAACTGGGAAGTTCGTCGTGTGGACCTCAAGGGTCGCACTTTAGTCCTAATAAACGACCCACCTCACGGCTTGTTTATTATAGGATATGTCAGATTCACTCGTGATATTAGCTCTCACATGTGTACCTAAGTTAAAATCATCTCTATTATATTTCAGTCACAAATTGCTTCATAAAGAAAAAATTGATTGTTTAAAAACGTATCACTGTAGAGTAATTGTTAACTCAGCCACCGCGAATGTGGAAGTTTCGGATTAGAGTCCAGACATAGGTTTGAAAAATGAATTTTTCCAGTGTTGCATACAAAAAAATAGGTAAAAAAACTTTTAAGTTTAACGGTTTTATTTTAAATCATCAGCTGTACCAAAAACTAGAAAAAAGTTAGGACACAAACCAAAGGGCACTATGTGTCGCTGCGTCAGCGGAATAAGTAATAAAAACGTGGGGCGCATTTGAAATATTTCTGTTGGTGGGTTTGGAAACACATTTTTCTAGACCAGCCGTTCTTATTTAATAATTATACAGTCGTTATACACATTTCTATGCGCCCCACGTTTTAATTACTTATTCCGCTGACGCAGCGACACAAAGTTCCCCTTGGTCTGTGTCCTAATTATTTTCTAGTTTTTAGTTTGATTTCTGGCCCATATCATTATGCAAACTCCTCATTTTTTCAACTGTCCAGTGGTCCACCTCCTGATTCCATCATCAGACCCTCGTTACCAAGTTGAAATTATCATAATATTGTATTGTCACGGGAACTCAATGTGTATGCAAAGTTTCATATGAATCGGTTAAGTAGAAGTAGTTGAAAAAGCTGTCGCAAGATTTGAAACAAACATAGTAACAAACAAACAAATATATGGGGTCAAGCTAAATAAAACCGTTTAAAAACGAAAAATTAGGCATAGAGCTGTATTATTGTACGGAACCCTCGATGCGCGAGTCCAACACGCACTTAACCGTTTTTTTTTTAATATTGAGAAGTTTCTTCTGGTCAACGAATAAATAGGTAATAAAGGTCCGATGTCCACCCTGTGTAGTGTATTTTTGCCGTTAAACATTCGCGTATATAAAATGCGACTGAGCTTTGTAAATTGGCAGCGTTTGTTTACAAGACGCGGCGTATTTATTTATGATATTTCATGTTTTTAATTCGAACTGCACACATTCTAACCCATCTACATATTGTGTATCATCGACACATATACAGGGTGTCCCAAAAAGAATGGGACATAAAGTAACAGCTGATTCCTTACAAAAAAATATTGCGATAGACCCCAACTTGTCTATTCCGAAAGTTGATATGAAAAAAGATACAGGATGTCAAAGTTTATTTTTATTTTCTTAAATAACTTTTAAAATAATTGGCATTTTAATGAAATTTAGTATATGAGGATTTTTTGACATGAGAAATTCAAATCTGACCTTGGTATGGCTCTTACTTGTAAGAGGCGCCACTTACACACCTTTTCACTCATTCAAATAGTCATAACTTTTTTGTACGCACTCGTATTATTTTTTTGAATTAAAAAATTGATTTTTCCGTCATTTTTACGTAAAAAAGGTATACTTTGTAAAAGTGACTAGGAGTATCCTTTTTCAAGATATTTGCACTTAAAGTAATCGATGCAATGTGGTTTCTTTTGCTGGCATTTATAAAACATTCCCCTAATTTAAACTTCACTGAATTATAGAACGAGAAAAAATTACCATGCCTATTATAATTACTTATATTAAAAAATTTTGTTGACGCATCATTTTATTAGTTACCATTTTTGCCACTAGGTGCCTGAAATGGATATTATCTATAAATACCAAAGGTTTAGTACTTTATTTTGTTTATGTTTTTAGTTCCATAAAATGACACAAATGATTCATTAAAGGCGCTCATAAGACGGTCGGTTTCTCCCGTAAGGCAAAACGCCCCCTGACCATGTATAGAAATTCAGTGCTGGGTAAAAAATGTTAAATGAACTACTGTCCTATTTGTCGTGGTTTATTAAATATGGGTCAGCAAACTAGTATCCTATTTTTTTATTTATTTATTGTAGATTATAGACGCGTCGACATCTTAGGTCATTAGCGTCTTATTAACATTAAATAACAAATTACTTAAAACTAAATGACATTACATAACATCCATGAGCGGAAGTGGGATTCGAATCCACGACAGTCTGATGTAAAGGCCTGCTACGCTAACCATTAGACCACACTGTCCTCAGTGTCCTATTTTATGTGGTTTAGAAGATATGCGTCAGCAAAATATGCCAACTAGTGTCCCATTTGCTGTAGCTTAAAAGTAAAGTATGCCTTGAATTTAAGATGAATTGATAGAACGGATTATTACCACAAGACAAAATCTTCATAGATTGTGTTTAATATTGCGTCTGTATTAATCCATTTTGTTCAAAAAAGTTAAATCCATGGCACCCTTTGCTAACACATATTTTCTAAACCACAGCAAATAGAATATTATAATTGGCATTACTTTGCTGACAAATATCTTCCAGACCAGAGCAAATAGGACACTAGTTCTTTAAATATTTTTTACTCAACTTTGAATTTTCTATGTCAGTTAATTTTAAGAAAGCTGTTATTTAGTGTAGTTGAAAGACGCTAATGACCTGAGATGTCGACGCGTCTATAATCTACAATAAATAAATAAATCAAATTGAACAATGGGAAATTGAACTTACCAAACTATTTGCAGTAGGAATTAGACAGTTGAAATTCACTTACCTGAAACAAATAAAAACTTAACATTAATAACGTAAATTATGGCAAATTACAAATAAGTGGCAATAAAAATTATCGTATGATCACCAACGAGAGGTGTCCTGTCACGGTCGCCAATTGTAACGTTTCTCCATCATCAGGTCGGAAACATGAACATATTGCATTGTCATCGGAACTACACAAGTGTGCAAAATTTCAACTCATTCAGTGCATGAAACTAAATAAAATCGTTGAAAAATAATGCCATGCAAAAAAACTGTTCAGCTTATATAAATATTAAATAGTAAAGTATAAGTGCATGACTCGCTCTTTATTATTTTCGAAGCGTATACTATACAAACAAAAAAAAAATATATCAGAGCTATTTAAAAAAAAACGACGTGTGCAAAATCAAAATGACAAGTCGTACAAATGTAATACAGAAAGATTTTAAATAACACGACAATTCAAATAGAACTAAGTGCATAATCACGCAAGAGATCACAATACAAAAGCCTTATTAACACGCACGAGAGCTGCACGGCGGCATTTGTTTTCAACGTGAACGTGAATACACGTCACGCGGTTACAGAGAAGAGGAGAGGGTGTAGAACAGTAGCGTTAGTCTCGAGAGAGACTTTTTTACCGCTGACACGGAGACAAATTGGACGACAGGCTGAATTAATCTCGAGTTAAGGTGAATACATACAAGTGACCCAATGATCTGATGCGGCTGTATAACACATACTGGCACTCCATCACGGCCGGCGTCGCGACGCTGAAAGAGCGACGACATCATTAGCGTCGAGCGCTGGGTTCACAAACGATTTTACACACTTCTGTTAGCCGACAGACGATCTAAGAATATATCGGGAGAAAATACAGATTTCCTCGCTATAACGCGGTTTGTTTAGCGCTGTTTTGCTATAGCGCGGTTGATTTAATCCGTAAGGGCCAGCGCACACATGCTATTTTGAAGTGAGAACTTCCTTAGGCGCGTTATAGGCACTTTTTGTCTGGGTACTGAAATAACGTGAAGCGCTCGCAAATAACCGTAAGAATTCGCAATCTGACCGTTCGCAATCTGACCGTAAGAATTCGCAACATACTTATATCACAAAAACGGCCGTCTACACAGTTCCACTCATAGCGCAGTTGGTTACGTTTTAGCGTTCTATGCATAGAAACCTGGGTTCGAGACCTGATGGCAGAGTAGAATTTTTGGCGTTTTTTTTTCTAAATTCTACATGATATTTATTTATATATTTTTTTATTTTTGTTATATTCTTTCTTTGACAATAATTATAATTTTTTTGAAACCCAAGGTGGCATTAATTAAAAATACAATTTTAGTATTTTAGTAATAAATTATTTTTATGCGTAGTGAGTTTAGTACGGCTGAGGATATTATAGGATTTTTTGGAAGTTTTTTTGCAGTTAATTTATTTATATTGAAAAAGTTTTATTTATACTAAACGTTTCGCCTTTTTAGGCATCATCAGTAATATTATTTTATAGTGAAATTATGATTTATGAACATTATTTGAACGATGTTGTTATATAAAATGAAAGAAAGTTATAACTTTCTTTCATTTTAAAAATAGAAACAGTTGTCTAAAATCCACCCTGCGAGAAATAAAATATAGCCTATACCGGGATAGTGTAGCTTTCTATTAGTGAAAGAATTTTTAGAATCGGTTCAGATAGTTCCAGAGATAAGAATTTGTGATTTATTACCACCCACCCTCCGCGTGAAATTCTCCCCCAGCGAATGTATTAAAACAGCTCGGAACGACGCTCCGCTCGTTTAAATTCGTTCCAATACACAGATATTCACGAGTATAGTGCCGACACACTAACACGCACGTAAAGTAGCGAATGTGTAGTGCGTAGCACAGTATGAAGCGCGTTGCAAAGAGCCAACGAGACGCGCGTCTTGCACGACGCGACGTGCCATCAAAACGTCTTCACTCCCGTCGAAGCGCGCAATGTTTCACATCAAAAATATAGACATTGTTGAAGATTATGGTGAAAGTGACGTGGACCTGCTGATATTCTTAGCTCAGAGTCATGTAAACACGCTATATACACGAGCAGTCTACTAGCGATAGCACGACAGCAGGCTGTGACGATGCACGGTGGAGGCGGCGTGACGAGAGACGGTGGAGGTGACGGGACACATTCACTCTTTGTATCGGCGGTGCGGCGCTTGCATGCCAGTGGTGGGTCGAACGTTGTGTTCATTATTGCACGCTTATATTGTAGCCCATTCAAACGACTACTTAAACACCAATGCTTCTGTACTATTGCCGCTTTTACCGCGGCTGTTTTACTTTGTAAACGTTAAAGAGATGTCGACACTTTAAAAATTATTAAGCAATGTTGCCGTTCTTCCAATAATTTATGGCACGGTTCGAAAATAATAGTCAGTGATTCGTACACTTATACTTCACAATGTAATATAAGCGGAACACATTTTATGCATGGGACGGGTATGCTTTACATTGTTTCACTCCTTTCCCACTTCATTAAGCTTCACTGTCTATTATTTTCGAACTGAGCTATACTTATATTGTTTAATTTTAATAGATTTTTGCAGTTCAATTAATAAATAAATAATGATATTTTGTTTTGATAAAAATTAAAAATTGTGTTTTAAAGACCACCAACAGCGAAGGTTATTTGGGCCTAGCACCAATTAATATTTTCAATTCATTATTTTTTTTTAAATAATAAATTGAAAATCCAATTGACACTTTTACCAGCTCTCGAGCTAGAACCCGGAAACTGGGGACTTGTAATAGAGGAACCATAGCAACGAACAACAGCACCGCTACACGCTCGACCATTCTCAAGCCCGATTTTGTTTTGAATTTTGTCGCGTTTTACCTATTTATTTTATACAAAGCTAATTAAGAATACTTATGCTGGGTTTATCGTACACTTTTAATTTTTAATCACGCTGTTAAATGACGGTTGCTATGGTAATGATCAACAAGTTGTCAAAATGAATTTTATTTATTTATTGTAGATTATAGACGCGTCGACATCTCAGGTCAGTAGCGTCTTTCAACTACACTAAATAACAACTTTCTTTAAACTAAAAAACATCACAAAACATCCATGAGCGCAGGTGGGATTCGAACCCACGACAGTCTGATGTAAAGGCCTGCTACGCTAACCATTAGACCACACTGTCCTATTTTATGTGGCTTAGAAGATATGCGTCAGCAAAATATGCCAACTAGTGTCCAATTTGATGTGGCCTAGAAGATACAGGTCAGCAAAGTATGCCTTGACAGTCTAGTCTATAGAGGTCGCGGTACCAAGTACGTTATCCACTAGGCCACACTGCCCTCTCCAGGTCGCTCAGGAAGTGTCTACGCCACTGTTTGTTCCACGACGTCAAACGTCAACGACATTCTAGTTGGCGGGAAAACATCATAATTCTCAATTCAACACCTCGGAGGGTACTTTTCTCCCTCCACACACATCCACGCACAACGACCGACACACAGTCTGCGCGTATTATATTATACACGGTGGCAGCAGTGTGCAAGCGCTACACGACGCCCACCACTCAAACAAAACACTGTACAGTAACAAAACACAAAAGCCACAACCGCCTCCGATTCGTACCTCGCGGCCAAAAACCAAAAGCGTACACGGTTCATTTCAATGAAGATCAATTCGATACACTCTCTCTCTCTCTCTCTCTTCTCTGTGTGTTGTTGGTTTTTTCCTCACGCCGATGTGTTTTTGTTTTGTTAAGGCAAGCGCGTGATTTCGTTATCAACTCGCACATAAATAAAAAAACATGTGAAAAGAGCGATAAACGTTCTCATTTGTTTTATTGCTTTATGTATAACGAAATTAGATACAATAATATGGAGCTAACATCTCAAATCATTTTCACACGTTGGTATGCTTTTGTTTTACGCGTGATTTGTTTGAAATGTTTTGTTGAAATGTACAATATTTCGTGCCTCTAGTCGTCTGCTTAAAATAATATAATATCGCACGCAATTAATCCAAGAGTCGCAACAGTCGCTGTAAACAAGTCATTAAAATTAAATAGTGTATTATTAATGGCGTCGGGCAGGGCGTCGTGTAGAGGATGGCGGCGGAAGAGCAAGCCAACGGCGTCATCCTAAGGCCCAGTTAGCCAGAGGTCTCACTGCCTTGGCGTCAGATGGTAACCGGCCGTAAAACTATAAGGCAAGTAAACGGCGTCAGGCAGGGCGTCGTGTAGAGAATGGCGGCGGAAGAGCAAGCCAACGGCGTCATCCTAAGGCCCAGTTAGCCAGAGGTCTCACTGCCTTGGCGTCAGATGGTAACCGGCCGTAAAACTATAAGGCAAGTAAACGGCGTCAGGCAGGGCGTCGTGTAGAGAATGGCGGCGGAAGAGCAAGCCAACGGCGTCATCCTAAGGCCCAGTTAGCCAGAGGTCTCACTGCCTTGGCGTCAGATGGTAACCGGCCGTAAAACTATAAGGAAAGTAAACGGCGTCAGGCAGGGCGTCGTTTAAGAGGATGGCGGCGGAAGAGCAAGCCAAAGGCGACTTCCTAAGCCCCAGTTAGCAAGAGGGCTCACTGCCTTGACGTCAGGTGGCAGCCGACCGTAAAACTATAAGACAAGTAAACGGCGTCAGGCAGGGCGTCGTGTAGAGAATGGCGACGGAAGAGCAAGCCAAAGCGTTTTCATAGCTCGTTTATTATAAACCCCCTGCAGTTTCCAGGTTCTAATCCGAGAACGGATGAAAATATCAACTGAATTTTCTATTTATCGTTAAAAATAATAAATTAAAAAAAATGAGTTGAAACTAAAAAATTATAGTAGGTACCTACCTATCTATATACTTTCCGAAAATATAATTTGAAAACATGATTGGTAAACATAGCACATCAGCATTGTCAATGATTATTTTAAATAAACTTATTCTGTACACACTATACTATGAACTGCCCACAGACCGAGGTGGTTATATAGCTGGCGCCCCTAGCGGTCAAATTTGGCAGTGCCCAGCTCCATTCAAATGACCTAGATACAGTTCACCCATTTCCGGCCATGAACGAGCTGTATACATTTATTACCTGTGCATATACACATGGAATACTTTCTAAGTGTTTTTACCTTCTCACTTTTGCATATCGTCGAAGTTTCGTATCGTTTTTTTAGAGAGAAAACTATGAGATCGTTTTATTTCTTTCGCGAAGTAACTTTTATTCTCGTACTATATATTGTGGATGGTTGCACATTCGTTGTTGAACTTTTCCAAGTTGTACGGCGCAAATAAATAATAGACCGCGAGCTAGTGACAATTGTTTGGTGTAATTTATTTAAGGCCTTATTTTTGTGAAGATGACCGCCCCCAAAATGTAACAAAATGTAACAAAAAAATGATCACAATTATTATTACTTCAAGGCTGAAATTGTTTGTATAGCTTATCGGTGACCCAATAATGCCATTATAATATTTGCAGATCGATTGGTCAGTATTAAAGGGGTGGCCCTAAACGTGTCATGTACCCGACGAAATTTATATTATTAGTTTAAGGTCCAAATTTTAATATGTTGTTACGGCGACTGTTTTAAGCGTATATTTCAATTTGCAGAACAAAATGTCGCTATTAACCACCTCTCTTAGAGGGAAACTTGCTCGCCCAGGATGTGCAAGGAGGTTAATACCGACATTTTATTCTGCAAATTGAAATATATGCTTAAAACAGTAGCCGTAACAACATATTAAAATTTGAACCTTGAACTAACAATATAAATTTCGTCGGGTACATGACACGTTTAGGGTGATCTACCACCCCTTTAATACTGACCAATCGATCTGCAAATATTATAATGCCATTATTGGGTCACCGACAAGCTATACAAACAATTTCAGCTTTGAAGCAATAATAATTGACACCATTTTTTTTGTACATGTTGGGGGCGGTCTGCATTCCTCCCATACCGCTATCCAGCAAAATCCCTTACTCAGAACACTTTAATATGCCCCTTCACAAAAATAAGCCCTTGAATAAATAACACCAAAAAATTATCACTAGCTCTCGGTCTATAAACATAGATAGTGCAATTTCATTATCATTTCCATTTTTTTATGGATCAAAGAAATTACTTGTTATAGTAGTGATTTCTTGAACACCAAGATTTTTTTATGTAAGGCCCTTCTCACACGAAGCTAGTCAAATGAAACTAAACTTATTACTAAGTAAAATCACTAACTAGTTAGTAACCAAACTTTGCACACGATGCTAATCAAATCGAACATCTGTTTTAAGTGCTTTAAGAAAAATGGTTTAAGCATTATAATTTACAAGTGCTTAAAACTTTATTCTAAGCACTGCCCAGGTATGGCTGCGGATATATCTACATATGTTGAATACTTTTTAAGAAAAAAGTAATTATACGATTAATAAGGTACTAAATATAAGCTTCGGTCTATTGGAATTACTGTAGCTCTCTGTGTATATTCTTCAGCACTCAACATCTACAAAAACACACACATTCATAAAGTACTATATTTTTATTGCAGATCGTTTTATTCTTTATATATATTTATACAGCGAATAATAAATTTCTGTTCGGGAAAAACATTATGTAATGTATAAAAGTTACGTATAGTTTGAAGGGGCGGAGGGGATCGAGCAGAAAGTGGTACAGGTCCGCGAAAAAACTTTTCAATTTTTTCAGATTTTTTTTCTGAAGGGGTTACTAGACATTCAAATCGGTGATAAAAAATTCGACCAGTCTATACTTCCCACCTAGTAAATATTTGCAAAAAATAAACACTTTTTTTTATTCTTTGAACAAACGCCTGACCATCTTTTTTGTTTGGTGGTCTACTGATGGCTAGCTTAATATAGCAAAAATCATGGTTACCTTGATTTACGTACAATTTTTATTTTTTTTAGTAAAATATTTTTTTTCTCGAAAACTACATTTTAGAGAAAAAAATATTTACATTTTATAACATCTAGAATTCATTTATATTTTTTTTACCTATATGTTAATACGCGACATTGAGAACGTTTTTTTTTAATATCTCAGGATCCACTGAACCGATTTGACTCAAAATCTAATCAGATCTAAGTTAAAGGCTGATAAACACAATAGAACAATCGGCATGGCCGTATGTTGTTCCGTTTTTACGATATCGAAGGCGAAAAATTGACCACATACACATACACACACGCACACACTAATTTGAATTTGTCCGCTAAAATCAACCGTTTTCGAAATATTTCAAAAAACCCGAAAAAAGTGCAAACATTTTGGGGTTTTTCGCCCTCCAAAATTCCACAGGGTTTTTTTTGTTGGATAAATTGGGTGTAGCACTAGTGGACACCCACAAACAAAATTCCAATGTTTCATTATAAGTTCGGAATTTTTCGAAGATATCCACCGATTTGATTCTCTGACGATTGGACTAAAAACCCTATATTTCTGTCAAAGAAATTGCTTAGAAAAATATTTTTTAAACATCAATATTAAACGATCCGATATTTATTTAGTGGAACGGTTTTTTCTCGAACTGACTATATAACATTGGTGCACAGAAAACCAATATAATTTTCTTACTTTCATATTATATCTAGAATAAATTTTTTATCGATTTCTCACACACATTTACGCCATGAAAATGTACATAAAATCATACAACATATGTGTTTCTTTTTTTAGTATACGATCAAATATTTTTTATCAAGGTTGTTCACTGCGGAAATAGATATATAATATTTACAATAAATACATCAATAACAGACGTAAAAACTGCGTTGTTTGAAGAAATATAACCATATAAAATATAATATATTATAGATTAAGTTCAATTCTATACAGTGCTGTACGGCTACTAACTACAATATGAACAAGTATAACTTTTGTGCGAGTAGTGGATTTTCTTTTTTGTAAACACATATTTGAAATGTATCAAATTTCGTGCCTGTAGCCGGCTAATAATATATCTATATAATAGAAAATGACCAAAATAACAGACAATTGTATAATTAATAAGAAATATAATTGTGAATACGACGTTTCGGCCTTTTTCAAGTATAAAAAATAATATAATAATCTGAAAGAAATAAGTAAAAAGAAAAAAATAAAGTTAATAATTATTAAAAAAAACAAAAATAAGACTGAGAAAAGAAAAATAGAATAATAAAACAAACCTATGAATATAATAATAATATATACAGGGTGTTTAATAATATATGCGCAGGACTTCTGGTTTTGTTGGGACAATTTTCAGTTACGAACGATTGTTTACTACAACGGTTCCCAACCTTTTTAACACGCTTATATTAGCTTCACCTGTATGTTTGTTTGCGGGCTTGTGTGCTTGCTTGTTTGTCAGTTTGTAACCGACTTCTTTGAACTTGATTTTGACCAACTTTGAACGGTCAGATTTAGTTTAAACTTTGCACACTTATCAAGGACCGACGACAATACAATAATTCCATAACTTTGTCCCATTATCCTGACCAGGATCTCCAGGACTAAAAAGCAAAAATAAATTATAATTTAAAAAAACTAAAAAACACGCTTTAATGAACTAAAAAGTAAAAAATAATTAATTTTATTGTAAAAAAGCGTGGGGTGCTTTGTATCATATTTTCATACTACCCCACGCTTTTTTACAATAAAATTAATTCTTATTTACTTTTTAGTTCATTAAAGCGTGTTTTTTAGTTTTTTTAAATTATAATTTTTAGTTGTGCGGACTACCAATTTTGTAAAAAAAAATTTGAGGCTTACTAACTACATTTACCAATAAAAACCCCTGAACAACAAATCAATCGAATAATTCGATTGTTGCTAACAATCGAATGACTCGATTGTTTTCGCTCGATTGTTCCCATATGTACCCCTGAAGCTCCGATAATATTTATCTCGACCAGCGTCCATGGCCCAGTACCACGCTGCCCGCGGCCCATGGATTGGGAACCGCTGGTTTACTAGATGTAACATAGGTATAGGACAGGCTATCCAGTCGAATTTTTTTTCCTATATCGATGTCGACAAGTTTAATGAATATAAAATATGAATAAAAGTTAGAAAACAGTCATAAAAAATATTGAAAAAGTTTTATATTGAAAACAAAGATATTTAAATACGTAAACATTGTTTATATTTTAGAATTGGTAAAATCGTCAACGGGAAAAGGAAATTATAAAGATTATGTAGATTGAAGAATATAGCTACAGATATAATATTTATATAATATTTTTTTTTACTTTTTATACCAGCATAAATTTCAAGTATGTAATCTAATAAAATATTTAAAATCAATCGCTTTAACCTTCGCGTGTTCGGTAGTTTGAAAAGAAATAACCGCAATAAAATTCAAAATTTTACTTTATATTATATGTGTACACGTTTAGTTTTTTTCTGCTTATATTCACATATACCGTACCTATACGCAACTTTTACTGAATACCTATGCATAAAAATGCTTCGAACGAGACAGGTCCGTAATAGCATGTCCACAACAAGCCGTGAGGTGGGTCTTTTATTAGGACTAAAGTGCGACTCTTGAGGTCCACACGACGAACTTCCCAGTTTGATAAATATGTAATAATAATAATTAAATTAGATATTTCACAGAAAAGTAATCATTAAAACATAATTATTATTTATTTTTAACAATAATTAAAAAACAAGCCGTGAGGTGGGTCGTTTATTAGGACTAAAGTGCGACCCTTGAGGTCCACACGACGAACTTCCCAGTTTGATAAATATTTAATAATAATAATTAAATTAGATATTACACAGAAAAGTAATCATTAAAACATAATTATTATTTATTTTTAACAATAATTAAAAAAAAAAAAACGGCTGAACCGACGTTTTTTTTTTAATTATTGTTAAAAATAAATAATAATTATGTTTTAATGATTAAAATGATTACTTTTCTGTGTAATATCTAATTTAATTATTATTATTAAATATTTATCAAACTGGGAAGTTCGTCGTGTGGACCTCAAGGGTCGCACTTTAGTCCTAACAAACGACCCACCTCACGGCTTGTTTATTTTTAACAATAATTAAAAAAAAAAAAAACGCTGAACCGATTTTTATAAAATTTATGTCGGATCAAAATGACGTTAACACGCCTTGATTGACACCCTTATGAAGTCGATATAATTTTTTATTCGCGAGATATTGTGTAAAATATACTTTTTTGGAGTCTATTTCGTTAAGAAAAAATAACGGCTGAACCGATTATGAAAAAATTTCTTTCAGATCATATTTACGTTAATACGCGTCGATTGGCACCCTAACGTAGTTGATATAATTTTTCATTCTCGAGATTTCGTCTTAGAAAGAAATGGACACATATACTTACGTACATACATACACACTAGGGAATGCAATCTCGATTTCGTGAGATCTCGAGTCATTTTTCGAGATTTAATCTCGTGGGCAGGCAATCTCGTTTTTGAAATCTCGTTCGAGATCTCGACCCGATATGGTCGATATCTCGAACGAGATTTCAAGAACGAACGCGCTTGAAAAAAAACTTATAACTTATACGTAATAGTTTTTGACAGTCTCGTTAATTGATTCTGTTTGTTTCTCTGCATATATTGTTTTAATTATTGTTTTCTTGAGTGAAATTGACAGTTAATTAACTTATAACAAGCATTAGAGGCTACAAATTACAAAGTTAAGTGAATACTGAATATATCTAAGAACAATTCAAACCAAATGTTCGTGAACGTTACTAATTGTAACTTACCCTATGCTTCCTAACTCCTAAGAAGTTATTTCCAAAATAATTAATTGACATATAGTGTGCTGTGTGAGTTGGGGAATTGCTGTTATATTTTGAAAACAAGCCGTGAGGTGGGTCGTTTATTAGGACTAAAGTGCGACCCTTGAGGTCCACACGACGAACTTCCCAGTTTGATAAATATTTAATAATAATAATTAAATTAGATATTACACAGAAAAGTAATCATTTCAATCATTAAAACATCAATAATTTAAAAAAAAAAAAACGGCTGAACCGATTTTTATAAAATTTATGTCGGATCAAAATGACGTTAACACGCCTCGATTGACACCCTTACGAAGTCGATATAATTTTTTATTCGCGAGATATTGTGTAAAATCTACTTTTTTGGAGGTTATTTGGTTGAGAAAAAAGAACGGCTGAACCGATTTTGAAAAAATTTCTTTCAGATCATATTTACGTTAATACGCGTCGACTGGCACCCTAACGTAGTCGATATCATTTTTCGTTCTCGAGATTTCGTCTTTGAAAGAAATGTACACATACGTACGTACGTACGTACACACACACACACACACACACACACAGACATCTTTCTAAAAGTAGTGTAAAAATAGTTTAGTGACCTTGAAACATAAAAATTTTTTTTCCTTTTTGATTTCGATTTTCGGACCCATTACAATAACTTCCAGTGGGAAGTTAATAAAACAAAACATTAATTGAATTTTGAAACAAAAAAATCAACGTTTATTTAAGGAAAGTAATGAATAATAATCATCTACACAGTGCACTACGCAATAAATCACACACGTACACAGTGACAGAGTCACACTGTCCCAAGTAAGTAGTTTTCATTTTTAAGTATTTTAGATACAAAATAATACGTTCTTTTCAAAAGTAGGCGAAATCTCGATATTGTCGAGATTAATCGAGATCTCGCCAGACAATCTCGCGAGATCTCAAACCCAAACTAATCTCGCGAGATCTCGAATTGCCAATCTCGGCTCGAGATTGCATTCCAGCTAGTACACCACACACACACACACATACATCTGTCTAAAAATAGTGTAGTGACCTTGAAACATAAAAATTTGTTATACATTTTGATTTCGATTTTCGGACCCATTACATTAACTTCCAATGGGAAGTTAAAAATAAAAAAAGGCGCAGTTACAGTCCTGCAAGCGGAACTAAAATATTCCTATCGCGATTTTACGATATTCGTTCCGGCGAAACGGCGAATATATGAACAGTTCTCTCTTTACATCACAGCCTTTATATTACATCGTTTCTTTGACTGATGGCCTATCTATGCATAGAACATAACCTGAATTATAAAAAATACTCGCTCGTTGCCATTCGACAGCCTCTTCAAGTGACGTAAAATTGAAGGACCCTTCTCTATTGCTTTATAGCCTATAGGTATAGGCTATGCATTATTCATTTGTTGGCGTATGCATATTTATAATTAATGATTTATAATGAGACAATTTTCTAATCCTCTTATGGAATATGCAACGGTCGAGTTTACTGACATCGTTACACGTCTCTACAGAACAAAGGCCAATACAATCTACAGGGTACTGAATCGTTTTGTGGGTAATAGGGATTTAATCCGTAAAATCAAACTTTTGCGATTTCCTGCTTCCCTAATTATTTTAGGAAAAATATCTTCGAATAAAAGTTTTAGAACATAAAATTCTGCATCTAAGTCGTTAAACAAAATTAATTTTGCATGCTTTGTAACGGCATAAATTTGATATGAAAATGTCAAAATTACCTCAAAAACAGAAAGCGATAGCCATGGAACTTGAACAAAATGATGACGTTTTAGCTGTCAGAATAATTTCTAATCATTAATTTGTTCAAATTCCATGGCTATCGCTATCTGTTTTTAAGGTAATTTTGACATTTTCATATCAAATTTCTGCCGTCACAAAGCATGCAAAATTAATTTTGTTTAATGATTTAGATGCAGAATTTTATGTTCTAAAACTTTTATTCGAAGATATTTTTCCTAAAATAATTAGAGAAGCAAGAAATCGCAAAAATTTGATTTTACGGGTTAAATCCCTATTACCTGCAAAACGATTCAGTACCCTGTATAATAAAAAAAAGTCTCATTTCAATACTACTACTATGGGATGACCACATACGGCACAGGATAAAAATTAAGGTTCTTTATAAACAAATAAAAAATAAACAACTTTTTTTTATCTTTCGATGTAGGTAATTTTTTTGTTACAAATGTTATTAAAAATTAAGTAGTTAATATACGCCATTTATACTATTGATCAAAATGTAGAAGTATTATTATGATGGTCCCTTGCCCCGTGCCGGGCGCCAATTCGACGCTCCGAGCTGGGCGACAATTTGACGCCCCGAGTCGGGCGACAATTCGACGACCCGACCCGGGTGACAATATGACGCCTCGAGCAAGGGCGACAATTTGAAGCCCCGAGTCGGGCGACAATTCGACGTCCCGAGTCGAGCGACAGTTTGAAGCCCCGAGTCGGGCGACAATTCGACGTCCCGAACCGGGCGACAATTTGACGCCCCGAGTCGGGCAACAAATCGACGCCCCGAACTGGGCGACAATTTGACGCCCCGAGTCGGGCGACAATTTGACGCCCCGTGTCGGGCGACAATTCGACGCCCCGAGCCGGGCGACAATTCGACTCTCCGAATCGGGCGACAATTCGACGCCCCGATCCGGGAGACAATTTGACGCCCCGAGCAAGGGCGACAATTTGAAGCCCCGAGTCGGGCGACAATTTGAAGCCCCGAGTCGGGCGACAATTCGACGTCCCGAGTCGGGCGACAATTTGACGCCCCGAGTCGGGCAACAAATCGACGCCCCGAACTGGGCGACAATTTGACGCCCCTAATCGGGCAACAAATCGACGCCCCGAACTGGGCGACAATTTGACACCCCGAGTCGGGCGACAATTTGACGCCCCGTGTCGGGCGACAATTCGACGCCCCGAGCCGGGCGACAATTCGACTCTCCGAATCGGGCGACAATTCGACGCCCCGATCCGGGAGACAATTTGACGCCACGGCAGGCCTGCAGATTTAAATGAAACTTGGTATGAATTGGTACTCAAACTTAAAGTTTAATACTTGTTACTTTTTATTCAGCTACAATCGGGTTAACACAATATGTTTGAAAACCTTCAACAATAAAGCACGTGATTCGTAAAAAGTTTATCTGCAAACACAAAAAAGTAACAGTTGAGCAGTGAAAAGCTCGAAAGTAGTGTTGTTCATGAGAAAGAGAGTTACAGACGACGTGTTGATCTGTGTTAGAGCTCTTTTGATAGCCAATGAAGATCTCTCAAATGGTGCTTGCCTCGTAATACTATCACTTCCATGAAGTCGTGAGATATCCACTTTAAATTTTACTACCGGTTCTACTATGGACAATAGACTATGTAATCTTTATAGACCGTACACGTACTCATCTTTCCTTTCTAAGTGATACTTCCATAATAGAATATAATATGCTACCATAAGGGTTGAATGAATGAATTTATGAATGAATGAATGAATGACAGAATAAATGAATGAATGACTGAATGAATAAATGAATGAATGACTGGATGAATGAATGAATGAATGAATGAATGAATGACTGGATGAATGAATGACTGGATGAATGAATGAATGAATGACTGGATGAATGAATGAATGAATGAATGAATGAATGACTGGATGAATGAATGACTGGATGAATGAATGAATGACTGGATGAATGAATGAATGAATGAATGACTGGATGAATGAATGAATGACTGACTGGATGAATGAATGACTGAATGAATAAATTAATGACTGGATGAATGTATGAATGAATGACTGGATGAATGAATGACTGAATGAATAAATGAATGCATGCATGAATGAATGATTTAATGAATGAATGAATAAATGAATGAATGACTGAATGAATGAATGAATGAATGACGGATGAAAATTAATGAATTGGTTAAGAGTGGTCCTAAATCAGTCCAATAATGCACGTCATCCTATAAGGATTTTTGTGCTCCCCCTTATCCTGGATCTAGTCCTCCAACAATCGGTACCTTGTCATGGGCTCCAGAAGATTGGCGATTAGATTTTCCTGCGGAATTACTCCGTCCTTATGATTTATATAAAAAAAGATGGTTGTTCTCCTATAGGCTGGGTTGAATAAATGAATGTATGAATGAATGACTGGATGAATGAATGACTGAATGAATGATGAATGAAAATTAATGAATTGGTTAAGAGTGGTCCTAAATCAGTTCAATAATGCACGTCATCCTATAAGGATTTTTGTGCTCCCCCTTATCCTGAATCTAGTCCTCCAATAATCGGTATCTTGTCATGGGCTCCAGAAGATTGGCGATTAGATTTTCCTGCGGAATTACTCCGTCCTTATGATTTATATATCCAAAGATGGTTGTTCTCCTACAGGAGAACAACTATCTTTGGCGAGACCTTAGCCTACAGGCTAAGGCCTCGCATTCTAACAAGAAATGGGTGGCAGTTTCGTCCTCCATTTCGCAGAGTCTACACAGTGTTGATTCCTGTACCATAAGGGTTAAAAACATTGATAAGTTTTGACATAAAGGACCGTTAAAAGACGAAAAATTTAAATCAGCTTCTATCGATCTACAGTTAGTGAAACAGACAATAACATCAAAGACAGAGACAGCTAATATATATATACAGTCAGTGAAACAAACAAAGACATCAAAGACAATGACAGAAAATATGTATTTGTTTGTTTCACTGACTGTATCAGTGAAACGAACAAATACATCAAAGAAAGAGACAGCAAACACAGTGCGATAGAAAATTTAGATTTTTCAGAAATAGAGATTCGGCGTTATGGACGTTCCGATCGTATTTTTGAAGCTAGGAGGTTCGGGTAAACGCCAAATGGAAGACAAAGAATCCGACTACAGATCCCACAGGCGAATTTTTTAAAAAAAATTTACCTACGTATGAAAGATAACGTAATTTACTTATTTTTTGTTTTAGTTTTAAGTTATTCTAGGAAAATGTTATTCAATTTTTCGTCTGAGGGATATGTAGTGTAATTGGTCTTTTATTTGGCGTTTACCCGAGCCATCTAGCTTTAAAAATAGCGTCGGGAGAGCCAAAACCATTTTTAGGCGACAGGAAAGGATTTGAGATGAAGAGTGCAGGAGGAAATGTTCGGTATCGAATAGGTATCTACTCTTAAGCGCGGCTAGGGAATGCAATCTCGATCTCGCGAGATCTCGAACCATTTTTCGAGATTTAATCTTGTGGGCAGGCAATCTCGTTTTTGAAATCTCGTTCGAGATCTCGACCTGATATGGTTGAGATCTCGAACGAGACTTCAAGAACGAACGGGCTTGAAAAAAAACTTATAGTAATAGTGTTTGACAGTCGCGCTAATTGGTTCTGTTTGTTTCTCTGCGCATATACTGTTTTAATTATTGTTTTCTTGAGTAAAATGGACAGTTATTTAACTTATAACAAGCATTAGATGGCTAATAAAATTTCAAAGTTAAGTGAATCATGAATATGTCTAAGAACAATTCAAACCAAATGTTCGTGAACGTTACTAATAGTAACTTACCCTTATGCTTCATAACTTCTAAGAAGTTATTTCCAAAATAATTAATTGACATATAGTGTGCTGTGTGAGTTGGGGTATTGCTGTTATATTTTGAAAATAAAACACAGTGACACAGTCACACTGTCCCAAGTAAGTAGTTTTCATTAAGTTTAAGTATTTTAGATACAAAATAATACGTTCTTTTTAAAAGTAGGCGAAATCTCCATATTGTCGAGATTTATCGAGATCTTGCCACACAATCTCGAACTCAGACTGATCTTGCGAGATCTCGAATCGCCAATTTCGGCTCGAGTTTGCATTCCCTAAGCGCGGCAGGTACGCATGATTGTAATAATAATATTATAGATTTAAGAAATTGTTCTATTAATAGTCCAGAAATATTGTTATCAATTTTCTAAGACGCGAACTACAAAGGAAGTCGCAACTCGCAGCGCGTGTTAAATATTTAAATAGCAATACGTCTATTTGTACAGCTACATATTACATAATACGGGTAGTAGGGTACACAATATATGTGCGCGGGGTATATGTATAATGCATAGTTCACAGCAACAAATGGGTTTCGACAACAAAAGCTCAATATTGCAGCAGCGGTGAATAATTTAGCACTGCAGGAAGTGGATCATTTTATCGTGTAACTTACAATATTATTAATCGATTCGAATTAGGAAATTGCTTGCTTCTTTAAAAATGATAATCGTATAAAAAGGGAATTTTCTACTATAGATTCTAAAGAACAAGTTTAACGGGTTTTTAGAGCTAATAGACCGAGAGCTAGTGACAATTTTTTGGTGTTATTTATTCAAGGTCTTATTTTTGTGAAGATGTTGAGGGAGGCATATTAAAGTATGTACAGCCGTTCTTTTTTCTTAACCAAATAGACTCCAAAAAAGTAGATTTTACACAATATCTCGCGAATAAAAAATTATATCGACTTCGTAAAGGTGTCAATCGAGGCGTGTTAACGTCATTTTGATCCTACATAAATTTTATAAAAATCGGTTCAGTCGTTTTTTTTAAATTATTGTTGAAAATAAATAATAATTATGTTTTAATGATTAAAATGATTACTTTTCTGTGTAATATCTAATTTAATTATTATTATTATTAAATATTTATCAAACTGGGAAGTTCGTCGTGTGGACCTCAAGGGTCGCACTTTAGTCCTAATAAACGACCCACCTCACGGTTGTTTTTTTTTTAATAATAAATTGAAAATCCAATTGACACTTTCACCAGCTCTCGGGCTTGAACCCGGGATTTGTAATAGAGAAACCATAGCAACGCCATGTAATCAGCATAGAATAAAAGGTATATAGTAAGGCTTGTGACAGACGGACGAACGGACACCATAGACTCAGTAATAAGGTTCCGTTCGAACAAACAATCGGGTGTCTCCGTAAGAGAGAAAATCACGATCTACTTAAAACGCGATAAATGTTCAAAAGTAAAAAAAAAGAGTCGCAGAAAAGGTTTGTGTAGTAAAGTGAAGACGAGGCAAGCCAAAGCCGTACGAATGTCATCTCGAGTTTATACAACGGGGTAGAGAGAGAGAGAGCGAGGTAGGTATCGGGCGGGCACGGCGGCGCACGACATGTGGGTAGCTGGGCGGCGGGGCGCGGCACGGAACAAGTGTGCTCGCATTACAAGTTTCCAACAAGTGTCTTCCTCAGTTCCTTATCCCCAAAGTCTGTCACCAGGTCGCCGTCATCGTTGTCGCTTTTATGGGTACACAATACGCGTTGTACCTCTCCGTTATTATATGTATGTATGTATGTAGTAGATACGTATCTATCGTATAGCCAAATATAAATGCATAATATCTGTGTTAAAGCATTACGTAAGTAGGTTGTTTATCCTTTAGCTTAGACGCTAATGACCTCAGTTGTCGAGCGTCTATAATTTACAATTCAATTCAATTCTATCCTTTAGTGATGTCAATATTTTAAGTAACCGTTACTCAATAATTAGACCGAGAGCTAGTGACAATTTTTTGGTGTTATTTATTCAAGGTTTTATTTTTGTGAAGATGTTGAGGGAGGCATATTAAAGTGCCCCGAGTAAAGGATTTTGCTAGATAGCGGTATGGGAGGGGTGCAGACCGCCCTCAACATGTTTAGTTTCTTTTGAATAGCTCCGTGTGAGAAGGGCCTTACATAAAAAAATTTTGGTGTTCAAGAAACCACTACTATAACAAGTAATTTCTTTGATCCATAAAAAAATGGAAATGATAATGAAATTGCACTATTTATGCTTATAGACCGAGAGCTAGTGATAATTTTTTGGTGTTATTTATTCAAGGTCTTATTTTTGTGAAGATGTTGAGGGAGGCATATTAAAGTGCCCTGAGTAAGGGATTTTGCTAGATAGCGGTATGGGAGGGATGCAGACCGTCCCCAACATGTAACAAAAAAAATGGTCACAATTATTTTTGCGTCAAGGCTGAAATTGTTTGTATAACTTGTCGGTGACCCAATAATGCCATTATAATAATTGCAGATCGATTGGTCTGTATTAAAGAGGTGGCAGATCACTCTAAACGTGTCATGTACCCGACGAAATTTATATTATTAGTTCAAGGTTGAAATTTTAATATGTCGTTACGGCGACTGTTTTAAGCATATATTTCAATTTGTAGAAAAAAAATGTCGGTATTGCAGAACGATATAAACAAGTTTCCCTCTAAGAGAGGGGGTTATTACCGACATTTTATTCTGCAAACTGAAATATATGCTTAAAACAGTCGCCGTAACAACATATTAAAATTTGCGATAAGTGGATTTTAAGGGTTAAAAATTTGAATTTCTAAAAATCGATATTTAAACTTACAAAATAGATGATATATTATATAAGCTGACTTTGGAAAAAAACTTAACAAACAATTTACATTACCTACTCCAAAATAATGACAGTTCACTTTTAGTTATCTTTTATTTACTTATTGTGGATTATAGACGCGTCGACAACTTAGGTCATTAGCGTCTTAACTTTTAGTTATCAAATTATTTGAATACAAAGGGGAAAAATTTGCTCGATTTTATAGAGCAACAGGACGGCTATAGTTGTTTATATTAAAGTTCCTCGATCGGTACTGTACTTCTTACGCCATTTTTAAATTTGATTCCGCAAACCTTTCCTTTGTATGCTAGTTGCTATAAACTATTCCCGCCGAAATTTAAACAAAATCCGAACAAGAGCCTTAGGCAGCAGTCCCATGTACACGCAAAACGCACGGAAGACGGAACTCGGAAATGCAAATGTCGGAGGTTGACCAATCAGATTCTTTCCGTAATATTCAAACATTACGGAAAGAATCTGATTGGTCAACCTCCGCCATTTGCATTTCCGAGTTCCGTCTTCCGTGCGTTTTCCGTGTACATGGAACTGCTGCCTTACTTGATCGGAAAAGATCTGAAGAAACACTTGAATCAACAGCCAATACGATAGTGTGTCTTATTCGCGATGCACGGAAGACGGAACTCGGAAATGCAAATGTCGGAGGTTGACCAATCAGATTCTTTCCGTAATATTCAAACTTTACGGAAAGAATCTGATTGGTCAACCTCCGCCATTTGCATTTCCGAGTTCCGTCTTCCGTGCGTTTTCCGTGTACATGGGACTGATGCCTTACTTGATCGGAAAAGATCTGAAGAAACACTTGAATCAACAGCCAATAAGATAGCGTGTCTTATTCGCACGAGTGTAATCTGTTGGACAAACAGTTTCGGGCTGTGTAGGATCAGACAAAGAAGGAAGCGGGAAACAGAATAGCAGCGGCGACAGTGAGGAGTATAAAAAATAGAGCAGACCAAATCGAACAGAAGACGGTGTAGAAACAAATGAAACATTACACAGGCAATAATAGTGGGTATGATATAATATGTGTTTGGCGTGCCACAGAGTTTAGTGTCGGGTCTGGAACATGTTTAAAGTCTTACCGATGTATGCGTGTCGGATTAAACTGAACAGAAATGTATCGACGCATGTTTGATATTATACATATTGCCGAGAGGGTGAAATTTGAAAGTTATATTGGGCAGCGTTTCTCAAACTTTTTCTATATGACTTCACAAATTCCGAAATTTTAACGGAACACCTTGGTTATTTTATAGTAGACCGAGAGCTAGTGACAATTTTTTGGTGTTATTTATTCAAGGCCTTATTTTTATGAAGATGTTGAGGGAGGCATATTAAAATGCCCTGTGTAATGGATTTTGCTACATAGCGGTATGGGAGAGGGGTGTAGACCGCCCCCAACATGTAACAAAAAAATGGTCACAATTATTATTGCTTCAAGGCTGAAATTGTTTGTATATAGCTTGTTGGTGACCCAATAATGCCATTATAATATTTGCAGATCGATTGGTCAGTATTAAAGGGGTGGCCGATCACCCTAAACGTGTCATTAATTACCCGACGAAATTTATATAATTAGTTCAAGGTTCAAATTTTAATATGTTGTTACGGCGACTGTTTTAAGCATACATTTCAATTTGCAGAACAAAATGTCGGAATTAACCTCCTCTCTTAGAGGGAAACTTGCTCACCTAGGTGTTTATATATCGTGCTGCAAGGGGGTTAATACCGACATTTTGTTCTGCAAATTGAAATGTATGCTTAAAACAGTCGCCGTAACAACATATTAAAATTTGAACCTTGAACTAATAATATCGGGTACATGACACGTTTAGAGTGATCTGCCACCCCTTTAATACTGGTCGATCGATCTACAAATATAATGGCATTATTGGGTCACCAACAAGCTATACAAACAATTTCAGCCTTGAAGCAATAATATTTGTGAACATGTTGGGAGCGGTCTGTATCCCTCCTATACCGCTACCTAGCAAAATCCCTTACACAGGGCACTTTGATATGCCTCCCTCAACATCTGCACGAAAATAAGGCCTTGAATAAATAACGCCAAAAAACTGTCACTAGCTCTCGGTCTATAGGGTATAGGTTTCAAATATATTTTAACATAGAACAGCATTCAAAAACATGCATGGCTCATATTATTAATTTTCATAATTATTCACGGAACACTATATAATTGGGTTTTTAAATGATTTTTTTTTACTTCCCACCTCTACTATGGTAGGGAAGTAATGGATTTAGTCCGAAAAAAATATTTCGAGATTTTAACAAATCTTCACGTTTTGAGACCCTAGCCATCGTTTAAGATCATTTTCAGACTGATGTCTGTATGTGTGTGTGTGTGTGTGTGTGTGTGTGTGTGTGTGTATGTGTGTATGTGTGTGTGTATGTGGTCAATTTTTCGCCTTCGATATCTTACGAACGGAACAACATACGGGCATGCCGATTGTTCTATTGTGTTTATCAGCCTTTAACTTAGATCTGATTAGATTTTGAGTCAAATCGGTTCAGTGGATCCTGAGATATTCAAAAAAACGTTCTCAATGTCACGTATTAACATAGGTAAAAAAAAATATAAATGAATTCTAGATGTTATAATATGAAAAAAATGTAAATATTTTTTTTCTCTAAAATGTATAGTTTTCGAGAAAAAAAATATTTTACTAAAAAAAGAAAATTGTACGTAAATCAAGGTAACCATGATTTTTGCTATATTAAGCTAGCCATCGCAGTAGATCACTAAACAAAAACGAGGGCCATGCTTTTTTCAAAGAATAAAAATTAAATTGTGTTTTAAAGACCACCAACAGCTAAGGTTATTTAGGCCTAGTCAAAGAATAAAAAAAAAAGAGTATTTATTTTTTGAAAATATTTACTAGGTGGGAAGTATAGGACTGGTCATCAGTCGAATTTTTTTTACTTAAATGGAAGGACCACATACAAGTTTTATAGCAAAACTGTTTTTATTTAATTTTTTTGCTTACTAATTAAAAAGTTATATTTAAATAAAAATTAATTTTTAAACTCAGTTCCGATAACGCGCCGAAAGAATCCGAACGCGTGTGACGTCATTATGTTATCTATGGTCTTTGTATCCATGGTTACCAAGTTAAAAATTTATTATTTTTGATAGTATGTGTAATACATATACACAAATACCAACAAATGCAGACACATTTTAACATAACGACGTCACAAACATTCCTGGCGCGTTTTGAAGTCACGTGATATTTTTTAAATTTTTATACATTTTAATTAATTTTTAGTAATTTATCTATAGCTTTAAAAAAAAATTTCTTTTCGATTTTCAATATTATTTATGTTAAATTATTAGAAAAAATTAATAATTTTTTTTAGACTTAAATACCTAATTGGCTTTCCACGATACACCAGTGTTCCGCGGAACATAGTTTGAGAAACGCTGAATTATAGGGTAATGGAACCGGTTACCGACCGTCCACTTTCATATTACAAAGTTGACAGAACAGATTATTACATAACATGGATGTAATAAAGCAAATTGTAATATTATTCGAAATCCCTATATATAGGTACCAGTTACGTACTTCATCGATAATATACAGTAATATATCCCGAAGTTATGCGAGACGCTAATGACCTCTGATGTCGAGCGTCTATAATTCACAATTCATTCATTTCGAAGTTATGCGATAGATGGGGTCGACAAAGATCGCGTACCACGTAAAATTTTACGATTTTTGTCTGTCTGTCTGTGCACGCATCACGCGGAAAATGCTGAACGGATTTAAATGAAATTTGGCATGTTGGTAGACTATGTCCTCGGTCAATATATAGGATACTTTTTATCCCGGTAAAAAAGAGTTCCAGCGGGGTAGTCAAAAAACTATATCTCCGGATGAGTCAATAGAATAAAATAAAACCCCGCACCCCATCCCTTTTTCACTTCGCAAAAAACGCCATCGCACCAGCGCCTCCCACCCCCGCAGGAAACTCTCCTCCTGCAATCGATGCAAAGCCAAAAGTGCACACTTCGCTAAGTTTGAATAATAATTATTATTTGCCGATGTTTTCTAGAAGATTTTCTGATTCTTTTCGAAAATATGAACAAATTTTACAATAATTGTAATTTGCTACAATTGCGTTTTATAACAAGATAAAAAAATGAGTACTTATGCCAATATAATTAATTTTAAGAATTGTTGGAAATGAGCACTTCCGTGGCACAAAGGATCAATAAAAAGCAATACTGATTTTTTTAAATTTGCATTTTAAAACTGTTTTCAAGGATCAAATTGCTCTATTTAAATATAGCAACTTCGAATTCAATATAATTAATGATACGAGATAAATGCGAAAATGCAAGTTTTGTTTAATATGAACAAATTTAATATAATTGTATTTTGCTAAAATTAAAGTCATGAGATGTCGTGGGACACCCGACAGAAGCTATGCTTCTAGCGCATTGTATATATCGAATTTATCTACATATAAAAGCTATGGAAACTACAGCGACAATACGCGCTGCCCAGCCAATGAGATGTGTTGCGTCGCCGCGTTCGTGACGTTTTTTTATATTTTAGATCCCCACGCCAAACGTACGTTAAGAAACACATGTCTTCAGTAATAAAATGCCATTACAAATGATATGATGTATTTATATGCAAATTTTGTTCAGTTTCCTAATAGACAGTATGGCTCAGTTGGTAGCGTCGCGGCCTCTGAATCAGACTGTCGTGGGTTCGAATCCCACCTCTGCTCATGGATGTTTTGTGATGTTATTTAGTTTTAAGTGATATATGATATTTGTTGTATTTAAGACGCTAATGACCGAAGTTGTCGACGTGTCTATAGTCCACAATAAATAAAATAAATCCTAATAGATAATATTTTTACAAGCAGTATAAATTATTATGAAAATACAATAAAATATGTTTAATGATACAAATAATTCCCAAACAAAAGTCGTATTGAATTATTAACAAAAGATTGTGCATCCGAGCGTTATTTTAAATGATAAGAAACAAAAAGGTCAATTTTCTTTAAAAATATAGGTATATTTCAGCAATTTCTTTTATATAAAGAAAAAAAAAGGAAAATGTAGCAGAAATTCAGAAAAAAGCATTTACGAAATAAATAAGAAAACATAAATAATAGATTCCGAAAGTACTTATGTATAAGTAAAAAAAAACTTATTTCATAAAATATATTGAAGAAAAAGAAAAAATGTACAGTGTAATAATTTTATGATAAAGAACAACAGAAAAGAAAAGGAGAAAAAATAAATATATTATATACAATACAACGCTCCGATCGAAGATTTTCATTTAAGTTAAAAAATATAATATAAAAATATATATTATATACAGAGTATACTATACAGTACGTCAAATGGGATAAGGATTACGCTATACTAAAGATTATTCGATTATCGGTATTCCTGTATAATATATTTTCAAGCAAGCACTGAAATATCGAACTGATTAATTTCAATATTTGTGCTGGGTTCCAGAAATCATTGTTAAAAAAATTGAAAATTCGTTTTTATACGGTCGACAATTGAAGCAAATAGCTTATACTGGGTTGCAGAAAGCGTTGTTGTGACAATGACCATAGATTGTGATAATTATAATTAGTTTTTTATACACGCAGGAGCAGTCTAATGTCGTTGTGAAACTCCCAGTCGTGCAGAACATTCGATTATATACTGTAAAAAATGGAATTTTCCGACTCATTTCAAAGTAGGTTAGAATTCTGCTTTATATTCATTGCAAAATTGCAGTTCCATGCCGTGATTAGAGGTTAATAGCATTTTTAAGAATTGTTGGAAATGAGCACTTCCGTGGCACAAAGGATCAATAAAAAGTTTACTGATTTTTTTAAATTTGCATTTTACTAATTTTATTGATCCTTTGTGCCACGGAGCTGCTCATTTCCAACAATTCTTAAAACTGTTTTCAAGGATGAAATTGCTCTATTTAAATATAGCAACTTCGAAGCTAATAGCATTAGTTTTCAAGCGTCTATAATCCACAATAATCTAACTGCACCGCGGGCATATTATGATCTCGCTTTTTTATAACCGTTATAACCCCTTATAATAGAAAAAACAACGTTATAGCACATATCTCTTCTGCGCATGCACCGATTTTCCCCAAAAACAATAGAACTCTTCCTTTTTCCATGTCAAACATCCTACCAAAATTTGGTTTCGATCCGCTCATCCGTTTGATTTGTATCGTGCTCACAGACTAACAGACTTTTCCAAAAATATGTTCTTTGGCTTCGGAGAACCTCAAAACGGAAAATAATGTTAAATTTTTAAATGTGAATTTTGACCCAACTTTGACCCACTTGTGGAGTTGGAATGGTAAAATTAATCACAAATGTCCACTCTGTTTATTTAATTTATTGTGGATTATAGACGCGTCGACAGCTTAGGTCATTAGCGTCTTAAATACAACAAATATCATAATAATATTAATAATAATAAATTCTCGGGAACTTGGATAAAAATAAGTTGATGCTAAATTTTTAAAATTTGCAACGTTTCGTTGGTTTATTTTCCAACTTCTTCAGGCAATATTTGAGGTAAGTTCCCGAGAATTTATTATTATTAATATTAAATCAACATGGATGCGACTCAACACATGGATTTATCATAATAATATATCACTTAAAAACTAAATAACATCACAAAACATCCATGAGCAGAGGTGGTATTCGAACCCACGACAGTCTGATTCAGAGGCCGCGACGCTACCAACTGAGCCATACTGTCCTCAAATGTCCACTCTGGTTGATGCTAATGATCTCAGATGTCGAGCGTCTATAATCTATAATTTTCTTTCTTTTTCTCTCTCGCTGTCTCTGTGCCGCAAGAATTTTTCAACAATTCTCCGGTCAACACCTTGTATATCTGAATAATAAAACATGAATTGTGTTACACAGAACAATTCCCGGATATATAATAAAAAAAGAAATAAAAAACAGCATTAAGTATATTCGCAGACGTATTTCAATTTATTCTAATTCGTCGCAAATGAAGAAAAAGTATTTACGAGATATTATATTCACAAGGAAAGACGACGACGATGGCAGTACGATGGTGGTGGAAGAAAACGGTCTGTAGATGTCGGTTATGGTGGTGGTGGTGGAAGCGACGGGCAGAGCTGGTCGGGCTGGGCACTCGAGTCTAGAGTCCCGTCTGCATAATACTATATGTCGACACCAGTACTACACACAATCAAGCGCCTTGTGCCATTCGAAAACTAGCACGAGTTGCAGTTTATGAGATTTCTATTTCGCAAAAACACATTCAGTTATGTATTTTGCATGCGTTTGTGGCAAAACGATTGATTTGTCAGTATAACTGCAAATATTTAAAGGAAACAAGCCGCGAGGTGGGTCGTTTATTAGGACTAAAGTGCGACCTTGAGGTCCACACGACGAACTTCCCAGTTTGATAAATATTTAATAATAATAATTAAATTAGATATTACACAGAAAAGTAATCATTTTTATCATTAAAACATAATATATTATTTATTTTTAACAATAATAAAAAAAAAAAAACGGCTGAATCGATTTTTATAAAATTTATGTCGGATCAAAATGACGTTAACACACCTCGATTGACACCTTTATGAAGTCGATATAAATTTTTCATTCTCGAGATTTCGTCTTAGAAAGAAATGGACACATACGTACACACACAGACATCTTTCTAAAAATAGTGTAGTGACCTTGAAACATAAAAATTTGTTATACATTTTGATTTCGATTTTCGGACCCATTGCAATAACTTCCAATGGGAAGTTAAAAAAAAAAACAGGAGTGTACAGTACGCTCAAGAACTGTGTAAGCGTTTCGATTCGAATACGATGACAGCTACACATAACCTCAAAAATGTTTGACAGATGAACAAGGAGGATAGAATACAGCTGACAGTGTAGCTTTGAGTCAAGTTATGTGTCCATTTCTTTCTAAGACGAAATATCGAGAATGAAAAATCATATCGACTACGTTAGGATGCCAATCGACGCGTATTAACGTCAATATGATCTGAAAGAATTTTTTTCAAAATCGGTTCAGCTGTTCTTTTTTCTTAACCAAATAGACTCCAGAAATGTAGATTTTACACAATATCTCGAAAATAAAAAATTATATCGACTTCGTAAAGGTGTCAATCGAGGCGTGTTAACGTCATTTTGATCCGACATAAATTTTATAAAAACCGGTTCAGCCGTTTTTTTTTTTTAATTATTGTTAAAAATAAATAATAATTATGTTTTAATGATTAAAATGATTACTTTTCTGTGTAATATCTAATTTAATTATTGTTATTAAATATTTATCAAACTGGGAAGTTCGTCGTGTAGACTTCAAGGGTCGCACTTTAGTCCTAATAAACGACCCACCTCACGGCTTGTTTCATTGCTTTTCAGCCCCATTAAGCTCATCAGTAACTATGTATGAATCACTGACTTGAATTTTTAAACTAGACTATAGTCATTGTAAATTTTTAAGATTCCGTACCTTGGAAAGAAAAAACGGAATCCTTCTACTTTCTTGTCCGTCTGTTTCTCTGTGTGTCTGTCTGTTTGTCTGTCTGTCTGTTTGTCTGTCTGTCTGTCTGTCTGTTTGTTTGTCTGTCATACTGTCGATTCACTTCCTTCACCAAACACCCGTTATTAATTTATGAACATTGGCAGTGGCGACGACATTCGGTATACAACGTCTAAAAATCAGTTTTATTTATATCAACCACAAATATACTAATCCGACAGCGCTTTAAGTCGTTCCAGCAATAACTTATAAAAACCCAAACAGAGCACCGAAAATTACATAGGTTCAGCACTGCACTGTACCACATTACACACACACACACACATACAAGGCCTGCCTATAGGCTTTTTGATTTAATTTAATCAGCGGAGAAATATTAGTTTTCTTGGAAAGCTTTTCTTCGTTTGAAAGAAATGGAACGAGGCTGGCCGGGACGACGGTTTGGTGGGCCAATGGCGGTCGTTCTGCTTCTTCTTCTTCTCGGTGGAATGCTGCAACCGAGGACCGGATAACCTACTGTAATATTTATGGCTCTAACTAAAGCATTAGACCTAATATATTTATATTGTTATTTATCGTATTACGTGCAAGTCTTACGTAACTATGTGCGTGTGTGCGTTAAAACACCGCCATATGTACACACAATGGGTGCATTCCACTTGGCGATCGCAACGCTTACAACGACCAAACGTAATGAACGCGGCCATAAGGCGCGAGCGTAGTGGGCGAAATGGTCGCCAAGTGGAATGCACCCAATATCTACAGGGTTGTCCATTAAACACACGTAACACCACCGAGCATCCCTGTAGAGTCACAAGCAAAATCTGCCTTGGTCTCGTGAATGACCATTGCGTTTCATTAATTTTTGAGTCGAGGCAGGGCCGTAGCTAGAGCTGAATTCAAGATAGGGCACTGAAAGTTTAAAGTAGGGCTGAAGCAAAAGACTACAATTTATTAATTGGATTGCCCACCTCATCTGGTGATATCAAATTACAAAAGCAAAAAAACGATGAATTACAATTTAATCAAAAAAAAATTCAGAACTTGCTATGTTATCAAATTTCCGAAGAACTTCATTTAGATCCAACGAATTTAATCTTGTTTTTCCAAATGTCAGATAGATCAAGTCTGTCATTCTGTCGTGACAGTCTTTACGGCTTATTTATAATTCCTTAAAGTAGGGCACTGGATGTTTTAAGGTAAGACATTGCCCCTTAATGCCCCCCCCCCCCTAGCTACGGCCCTGAGTCGAGGTCACCGTATAACTTCAATATACGATGGGTCAACGTTAAATTTGTATAACATAAAAAAGTATTACGTTTGAAAATTAAATTCTAAAAAAAACGGCACGGAAGCATCCAAGATCAATTTGTATCAAACATCAACATATATAATAAACACATATAAAATAAAAACAAGAACACATGTTCATAATATTCGGCTGAGAAGAAAGTGTAGGTAGAGCATTAATAATTTTTCTGTCAACGAAACAAAAAAAAAAAAAAGAAAGAAAAATCTGTAGAACATGAGATCTGGTGTTTTCTTAATACTGTAATACCGAACTCCAGCTCACACTGCAAAACGTACAGTCTGCATGACGATACAAATTACAATGGATATGTTTTCACAAGCTTTTATTTAACTTGCAAATGTTTGTGTGTTTGTTTGTTTAGGTCAATTTTGAACGACTTCCACGCATCAAATCGATTTAAAATTTTGTACACATATGTATTCCCGATGACAATACATGAATAAATCGTTTTTAGAATTAAATTCAACCTCTAAGGGGTTCAAACGGGTATGTAGGTTTTTTTTTACTAATCAACGCCCAGGCCAAATCGCTGAAGCTAGAAACTTGAAATTTGGACAGTTGGTTCCTTTTCTGACGTAAGCATCCACTAAGAAAGAATTTTTCTAAATTCAACCTCTACGGGTGTCGAAGGGGGGTAAAATTTTGAAAGACTAAAATGAACAAAATAAAATATTAGTAAAAAAATCTTTTTAGAGACAAGCTTTTATTTAAATGCACTAAAAAGGAAAAAATAATATTTAATAATTTAGGTTCATAATTAATAAAATCGTGGGTCGTGACTAATAAACTATCATAGAGTTCACGACCCACGCTTTTATTAATTATGAACCTAAATTATTAAAAATTATTTTTTTCTTTTTAGTGTACCTATTTAAATAAAAGCTTTTTAAAAAAATTAAGTAAAAAAAACTTTTCTAGAGACAAGCTTTTATTTAAATGCACTAAAAAGGAAAAAATAATATTTAATAATTTAGGTTCATAATTAATAAAATCGTGGGTCGTGACTAATAAACTATCATAGAGTTCACGACCCACGCTTTTATTAATTATAAACCTAAATTATTAAAAAATATTTTTTTTTTTAGTGCATTTAAATAAAAGCTTGTTAAAAAAATATAAGTAAAAAAAACTTTCTAGACACAAGCTTTTATTTAAATGCACTAAAAAGGAAAAAATAATATTTAATAATTTAGGTTCATAATTAATAAAATCGTGGGTCGTGACTAATAAACTATCATAGCGTTCACGACCAACGCTTTTATTAATTATGAACCTAAATTATTAAAAATTATGTTTTCCTTTTTAGTGCATTTAAATATAAAAGCTTGTCTCTAGAAAGTTTTTTTTACTTATATTTTTTTTAAATCCGTTCAAAGTAGTACCGACTTGAACGGTGATGCCGACGAAGAGAGAGGAAGAGGAGGGGGGAGAATGAGTGTGAAACAGTGCAAACGTGCCACACGACACAACACACAACACTTCTCTCTCCAGGAAGAGTTATTTTAAAACTTCTATACGATATTATATAAAAAATAAAAAAACATTTTTTTCTCGAGCAGGAGAAAGCCGAGTCGCGGAAGAGAAAGGGGTGTCGGGAGGGGGGTATGGGAAAGCTAGGCCTCTCGTCTGCGTCATATCATCGATTTTTCATTTCTTTAAAATATGTAGATTCATCGCAAGCGCAGCATATAGTGAAGAACAGTAGCGTCTCAAGGTGGCGGCCATTATTTTAATTACTATATTTTTTATATGATATATAATACCCACTACAAAATAGCTACTTTCGATGTATGCATAGTGGCCTTTAACAGGCAGGTGTGCGCACTAGCCATAGCAACTTCTGTTTATTCGCTCTATATACGCCTGTCATACTTGCACGAACTTCGCGGCACACTGTGGAAGGAAAGATGGCAACGCAAATGAACTGTCAAAATTTTCCAAAAATGACGTGAAAAGTAGGTATTTTGAAGTGGGGATGGCAAAAAATACGATATATGTCTCGTACGTAATTGTATTACGGCTCGTGTGACTGTAAAAACTCGCTATCGCTCGTTTTTACATACTGCCATCACTCGCCGTAATATGCCCCATTATCAATATATCTATCTATCTATCTATCTCTACGTATCTAGACATACAGTCTACTATTTTTGCACTGACTTTTTATCGTAAAATTATATATTTACAGTATATGTAAAAGGCTTGAGAATAGCCGAGAGTGTAGCGACGCTGTTGCTATGGTTCCTCTATTACAAGTCCCCAGTTCCCGGGTTTCTAGCTCGAGAGCTGGTAAAAGTGTCAATTGGATTTTCAATTTATTATTAAAAAAAAATAATGAATTGAAAATATGAATTGGTGCTAGGCCCAAATAACCTTAGCTGTTGGTGGTCTTTAAAACACAATTAGTATATGTAAAACAGGTAAGGTATAGGAAGTTTAGTATTGGGGAAAAATTATGGATTAGAATGAGTCACGACTCATAATGTACGTATTTATATAGGGTTGTTATGGTAATTTTAGTGATTCTATTTTAATTTGAATTGCTTTTATTTTACTTGCGGTTATTATTGAAAATAATATTTATTTGATAAATTTGTGTTTTAATGAAAAACAGGTGCCCTGTTGTGTGCCTGGATGGTCCAATAAAGGTTCTAATATTTGTAAAATGCCACCCAAGTATGGGACAGACGTTATTCACGTCAAAACACGAATTTTAATTTACGACGACTGCCTCATTATAGAGCGGACGTATTGTGCCTACCTACGCCACTGGAGAAGGGTAAACACATCGCGTACACCAGACGAAGGAACGAAAATTTTAAGTATAACTCATTGCGAAAAGCCATTTCATAAATGGGTTATACATTTTTATGTTTTTTCGTTAAAAAAAAAGAAGAAAACTTTTGGAACGAGCAGAACGAAAACAAAATACTATATATATACAAATATCTATATAGCGGAACAACGAATTTACATATTTAGGGAATGGAAATTACCAGAGAAAAGAAATATAAACGCTGTACAGAATGCTGTAGTATATGCATATAATATAAAAATATAATATACATACTATATTATACAACGAATATACGTTACGAGAAAAAAGAATACAATATTATACAAAGCACAATCACTGGGTCCCCTTGCATGACAATTAGTCGTGACGGTTGTCTGTCTGTTTGAAGCCCTGGTTAGTCAGACGATACAGGGCTGTCTTGTCGTTGTTCATTTGTTAACAAGTGATAGAGAGTACACAGTCGGTTTTAATTCTATGGCTTGGAACTAAAAGGGCCAATGTCAAATTTGCCAAAGTTTACACTAACCTTTCCAGCTTTAAAAATATATTGATTAATAGTGATGTAGCAACATTCGCCTCCATTCCATTATGGACCGAGAGGTAGTGACCATTTTTAGGTGTTATTTATTCAAGGCTTTATTTTTGTGCAGAAGTTGAGGGAGGTATATTAAAGTGCCCTGAGTAAGGAATTTTGCTAGATAGCGGTATAGGAGGGATGCAGACCGCCTCCAACATGTAATTAAAAAAATGGTCACAACTATTATTGCTTCAAGGCTGAAATTGTTTGTATGGCTTGTCGGTGAACCCAATAATGCTTTTATAATATTTACAGATCGATTGGTCAGTATTAAAGGGATGGCAGATCACCCTAAACGTGTCATGTACCTACAAAATTTTTATGAATAGTTCGAGATTCAAATTTTAATATGTTGTTACGGCGACTGTTTTAAGGATATATTTCAATTTGTAAAACAAAATGTCGATATTAACCCCCTCTTTTAGAGGGAAACTTGGTCGCCTAGGTGTTTATATCGTTCTGCAACGGGGGTTAATAGTTAATAACGACATTTTGTTCTGCAAATTGAAATATATGCTTAAAACAGTCGCCGTAACAACATATTAAAATTTGATATTTGAACTAATAATATAAAATATCTGGGTGGCCGAGCTTTGCTCGGATGAGTTCAATAAAAACAGTACTTAATATGCTGTGAGATATTATTTTCTCAGAAAATTATTCCGAAACGAATTTATTTCTGTAACATAATTTAAAATAATTGTTTCTGATATTTTAACTACCTATGTGTATTTTTAAGTGTAAAAACTAAGTATCAACTTGAATCAAGCATTTTTTCCTGTAAATATTATTTAGGTCGCCATTTTCAAATCTACCGCCGTTATTGTTTTGTTGACTGAAGAACTCGCAAAAACCGATTTTCATAGATTGAATATCTTGTAAAAATGTTCGAATCAGATGAAATTTTGCTCGCCCGTTACCATTTTAACAATCCAATTTTAAGCATTAATACCAAATATCAACTTTATCGAAGTACTTTTTCTCTGTGATGTCATCTTAACAACTTCCAGTAAATTTCAAATACTTTTTTTTGCATAGGTATACCTACTGAAAAACTCACAAAAATCGATTCTTTTAATAACAAACGTCAGACTAACCTGCGCAAAACTTTTTTTGCATGTATCTTCACCATAGTTTTTAAAAATCGATGTGTTTTGATACACATGCCTGCGGCGCTAGAAGTACGCGGCCCTTTGGGCCGCCGTGCCAATTTTTAGATACGCAAAACTTTTTTGTACGTATCTTAACAATAGTTTTTAAAAATCGATGTTTTTTTACACAGACCCGCGGCGCCAGAAGTGCGGCCCTTTGGGCCGCCGTTTTGTCATTATTTACATATTGTGCAAGACACTTCTTATATTAGTGTTCATTTACAATTTTAACACTTGTGATATATTATATAAAATCTATGTAGAAATAGACTTCGAATCAATCTGACTTTAATTGAGCGAGTTATAATAAATAAAAAAACACCTTTTTTTTAATTGCTCCCCTCTGGAACCAAAATTCCTACCTAGATCAATTTCTCGCCCCGAAAAATCCTCATTCTGTACATTTCATCAAAATCGTTAGTCGTTTTTGAGAAAAAAAGGTCTAGGGAAGATTATACGTCATACTACATTTAACGTACCTACCTATACTACATATTTTATATAAGTAATATAAAAATAACATACCTATTTATTTAAATATTAGCTAAAACTACTTACATAATTATGTTTAGATTTTATTGTTGTTATTTTTTTACTTTTCAAATAATTACTGATTATTTTAATAAGTTAAAGATTGACTGTCAGAGTAATTTTGACATAAATAATGAAAATAGTTTGTTTTTTCCTAAGCCTACTCACAATACGACACTGTTTTATGACGTTAAAAAACTGTTTTTTAAAATGATAAAATCGATAGGAAAACGAATTTTTCCAGGGATGAGACCTAGCTAGATCGATTTTTTGCCCCCCGAAACCCCTTTTCGGTAAATTTGATCAAAATCGTTAGAGCCGTTTTCGAGAAAATATTTATATAGGTACATAGAAACATATATACAAGATTTACTCGTTTAATAATATAGGGATTTCATTGGGTACATGACACGTTTAGAGTGATCTGCTACCCCTTTAATAGTAATACTGACCAATCGATCTGCAAATATTATGGCATTATTGGGTCACCGACAAGCTATAGATACAAACAATTTCAGCCTTGAAGCAATAATAATTGTGACCATGTTTTTGTTACATGTTGGGGGCGGTCTGCATCCCTCCCATACCGCTATCTAGCAAAATCCCTTACTCAGGACACTTTAATATGCCTCCCTCAACATCTTCACAAAAATAAGGCCTTGAATAAATAACACCAAAAAATTGTCACTAGCTCTCGGTCTATAAGTTTAGTATCTATCATTTCTCAATCGTGGAGTCGGAATGATAAAAGTGTTTTTATTTCTTTAAATTACGCGAATAACAAAAATATATCAATTCAGTTAAATAAAAAGATCTAATTGTCACATACATAATATTATGCACCCACGAATGTTTTTCCTGTAACATATGTACAAAGTTTTCGATATTTTCCAACCAGTTTCCTTCCTTGTATAAAGTGAATACATATATTATATTGAGAAAATAATATTATAAAGAGCTATAGTTTCGCAACGTTGCATTGTCGAGCGAACTTTTCAAATAAATTATTAATATAAGAAACATAATATGCGCTGTGTGAAATATCTCTATAATATATACAATACATATATATATTTTATACAGTGAACCCTCTCAAAAACGAATTTTGCAAAATATATTTAATTAGGACGAGTGAAGCAATCGTTTACATTTTGTTACACCTTTTATAAAAAAAATACTACTGAAAGTTCAAACTCTTATTTAAAGTAAGCGGCACAAACGAACGACTTGTAGCTTAATTCAGACAAATGTGTTAAAACGCTCGTGTCTGATTGTGAACACCTTCTTCGCCTATCCCCTTCCGCATCGACGTTCTTTTCTTGGTCGGACAGTACACTTTTCCAAAATATAATATTTATTAATTTTATAATTTGCTAGCGCATCAGTGGTCGTTTTTTGGTACAAATTGATTACGTTTGGTAGCCTATTTGGTAGCCCATTGATTTGGTAGCCTATTGAAATAATACTTCTTAAAGGTACGTAAGGAGCTGGGATTCTAGATGGTATAGCGTAGATCATAGCAAGGCTTGCTTAAATTAATGCATTGTTATATATGCGAGCGTACACAACGAAGCAGTGAGTGTAGCAGGAACAAGCGCTGTTACAAGAGCTGGTAGATACAAGAATGTATCTCACCATTCTTTCAGCGCGCTGACTACTAAAATCAACGTGTGACAACTGTCAAATGGCCATTACAAGTTTCGGAATGGATGTGACTAGTTTAATAAGTGAAATTTTGCCAGTTTTTATTTAATTTGTTTTGAGTTGAGACGTATTTAAAAGTGTTAGGTTCCATACATAAATATTCAAAAAACCGGTTTGGGTAAAATTTTAATTCTTGGTATAAATGATGAAATTCGTCATGTTTAGACCGTTTTCTATTAATAGGGTGGACACGATAGCTCCTACCCAAATTTGTATTTAAAATATACCACTTTGTAGCAGAAGAACACAAATATTCGTCTTCGCTATCTGACATTTCAAACGCGATTTAAGCTTGTATCAAAGCTTCGTTGTGCAAACCTATAAGCGCTTATAATTTCAGCCACCATCTACCATACATGCTACCATCTAGAATCTCAGCTGCGTACTGCTGCACGTACATTTAGACACGATAGATAGGAGTTATTCCGATGGAAAAAGCGTATTAAAACAACTAAAATTATTTGCGAACCCTGTCTCCATTGACAGATGTAAAATTTAAAATTTTACAATAGCGAGCGTTATTTGATCGAAACTACCATACGAAATCTTTGGAAGATTAAATTTGTTTCAGCCAACTTACGAGTTTAACAGGTATTCATTTCCAAAACGTTTCACTATACTAAAATATTATATTTTATATTATATAGACATATGTGTGTGAGTTTATGTCGATGTGTGTGTATTATTCCTGTATAAAGAAAACTTGAGAATTGTTATTTTGGCGATGGGCGTTATATTATATTCCTTACATCACGCCATGGATGACTATATGTACAGGTTGTCTCACATCGACAGTTACATCTATGACATCATGACGACCCTATGAATAATACTGCTTTCCAAACTTCGTACTTTTGAATACCAATTTTTCGGAATCTTGATTCGCCGATGTACCATCGAAGTAAAAATATTTCGATCTATTTTGATTCAACTTTCGTTCAAGAAAACAAAAATTAAATTCCAGCTGAATCAAAGACTATATAGAGTACTTGAAAGCAATTTTTTTTCTGTATTAAGTATCCTGGATGATTTATTAGCTCACCGACAAACTGTTACAGATAACACTAATCTAATTTTAAGAAAAAAATTGTATATGAAAAAATGTCCCATTTCACTTATTTGAGGATTTAAACAAATAAGTAAACATTCGTTGTTTTAATTAGATGAGCATTAGCTAATAAATAACAGGGCAGTAAATTCTGAACATACTTGACACTTCATTTTGATATCTTAATAAGCTCAAAAATAAATAAAATAGGTATACTTATATATCTTTAACTTTAGTGTTTGAATTTAGATCTGACTTTTTTAGAAATTTTAATTGCAAATTCAGCAACTATTTCTTTTGTAAATATTTTTTGTAACAGTTCTCGATTTCAATGTTTAATTTTTGTTGAATATTTTATAAAAGAATCATGCAATTTAAAATACTGAAAATAATCAAACAATAAAACGCATCATTAACTAGAATTCAATTAAAATAAACATTTTTCTATCAGAAAATAGTAACAATATTAACATTTATAATATTTTTTTTATTTATAAACAAATTTCCAGGTGCACTTTATCACTAATAGTGACTAACAGTTTCTTCACACAAAGAAATATTAACATTAATCGCCATTTTGTTTTACAAACATTCATAAAAAAATTCCGTAATGACGAATGATGGATTTCGCAACATATTTTTACCACATAATTGATACTGTAAATTATAGACGCTCGACAATATTGTCCAACCATGCCGAACTTCAACATTGGTCGCCAACATTGGCATACGTTGTCCATGCCGTCTGGAGTCGTCTTGGAGACGTATTGAAGAAGAGAGGGGATCTTTGGGTGACAACTGTCGCGGGAAATTTGAATTATGATGTATATATTGCTAACGGAAGCAAATGCTTTATAGACCGTGAGCTAGTGACAATATTTTGGTGTTATTTATTCAAGGCCTTATTTTTGTGAAGATGTTGAGGGAGGCATATTAAAATGCCTTGAGTAAGAGATTTTGCTAGATAGCTGTATGGGAGGGATGCAGACCGCCCCCAACATGTAACAAAAAAAAAATGGTCACAATTATTATTACTTCAAGGCTGAATTTGTTTGTATATCTTGTCGGTGACCCATAAATGCTATTATTTGCAGATCGATTGGTCAGTATTAAAGGGGTGGCAGATCACCCTAAACGTGTCATGTACCCGACGAAATTTATATTATTAGTTCAACGTTCAAATTTTAATATGTCGTTACGGCGACTGTTTTAAGCATATATTTCAATTTGCAGAAAAAAATGTCGGTATTAACACCCTTGCAGAACGATATAAACATCTAGGCGAGCAAGTTTCCCTCTAAGAGAGGGGGTTAATACCGACATATTGTTCTGCAAATACCTATATTATAAGGTCACAAAATGGCCGCTGATCTGAGAGTCAGCGATGGAAATTTTTCGAGCGTTTGGTAAATGTCGTGCTGATCTATGTGAGGCTTTTGCCATTGTAGAATTTGGATTTGAACACCTGTATAGGTGTGTAACTAAGTGACTATGAAGAAATATAATTTTAATGAAATAAATGCTGCATTATTTACGAGATGCACAATGCAGAAGTTAATATTATAAACTTAGTTTTGTAACTGCATGTTTGTGTGTGTGTTCCTTACTTATAGCAAAACTGTAGGTAAACATTATTCTACAGGAAGGAACAAATTTGCATTGTTAATTTTGAAAAAGAATAGCATAAATTTTGGAACCTATAGAGGTGAATTTATTTATTTATTGTAAAATATAGACGCGTCGACAACTTAGGTCATTAGCGTCTTGATTACATCAAATAACAAGTAACTTAAAACTATAAAAGATGTCACAAAACGTCCATGAGCGGAGGCAGGATTTTCAACTTCGAGATAAAATAGTAGATGACATAACAGCTAAGGTTATCAACGACATTATATATGAATATTCTAGTTACAATATTTTGTTATAGCCTATACTCATATAGTATTATATAAAAATATCTAGTACGACTCACTTGTCTTAAAATTTAGAGCAAAATAATCAATCCAAGTCTTCATGGTTTCCGGGCTTGTAGGCCGTGGTCCGGTGGTATTTCTACCTGACGTTTCGTCTACAACTGCGGTAGACATTCTTAAAGGCGATGTGGCGGCGGTCGAAGTGTCCTCCTTGGCGGCTCACAGGTCAGTGTGTCAGTGACTGGTGTCCTTCCCTTCACTGACACACTGACCTGTGAGCCGCCAAGGAGGACACTTCGACCGCTGCCACATCGCCTTTGAGAATGTCTACCGCAGTTGTAGACGAAACGTCAGGTAGAAATACCACCGGACCACGGCCTACAAGCCCGGAAATCATGAAGACTTGGAACAATGCCGGCCGTGAAAGCTTGCACACCTGGACAAAATAATCATACATTTTCAGTTTTGGGACACAGTTTTTGTGACTATAATCTCCAAAATATTTTAACATATCTTAACAAAAAACTTTCAAAAAAGGAGAGAAACTTTCAAAAAAGGGGATAAACTTTCCCAGTTGATGCGAATCCGATGACAACTAAATATATAACCTCAAAACATTTTGACAGCTGACTAAGGAGCGTTTAGGTTTCCTCCATGAAATTTCACCGAGTCACTGTAACAGAAATTGGGGTGGGGGTTCAAAAAAGATGTTTGGACATAAAAAGTGTAGTCATAGTCCGTAGATTTGTCTATCGAATGCGACGAGGTTTGTAATAATTTAATTTAAGGAGCTGCGAGTGTACTATCTAAGGACCAGCGCACACTGCATGTTACATTTTGTATCACGATTGTGCGATTAAACTCCTATTGTCCAATATACTACAACAGAATACCATGCTTCATAAAAAATAAAGTGTATCTTTTAAAGACTTGTGACTTTGTTTCATGCTCAGTGGAGCTTTCATGAAAAAAATCTATTCTGTATTCTGAATAGGGAACTAATACATCGATCGCTAGAGCGAGCGCATGTTGTTGTCGAAAACGCGCGATCGACCGAGAAATTTCGAGTAGCTGAGTAACAGTCAAATCGCGATGCGGTTACTAAATCGCGCGTTTTCGATACAAAAAGCAGCATGATTAAAGAATTTATCGCGATTTAATTTCTACTTGCCGTGTAAAAGCACAAACTACTCAATTATCCACGGGCATATCTACATATACAGGGTGTCCAAATAGTGCGTTCTCGGCCGATATATTGATTTTGGGTGAAGATAGAAAAAAAATTTAAATACAAAACTTGTATGAATTTTAATGGTGTATAACCTAAAAATATTTTTGTTTATGCAGTATATTTCAGAGAAAAGTGGTGTTGTGTACAACTTCGGTATTTTAATTGGAAAACCCTGTGTTTAATTATTTAATTTTTGGATTGTATTGATAAATTTACATATCTTTTATACACCATTATATACGCCTAAACCTACAGTTTTTCAGATACTTATACTACCTATTTGTCGTTTTATCTCAAAAATTACATTTTCAGGTATTGTTACACCTAGTTATAAAAAAATTATGTAAACTTATCAATACAATCCAAAAATTAAACAAGCCGTGAGGTGGGTCGTTTATTAGGACTAAAGTGCGACCCTTGAGGTCCACACGACGAACTTCTCAGTTTGATAAATATTTAATAATAATAATTAAATTAGATATTACACAGAAAAGTAATCATTTTAATCATTAAAACATAATTATTATTCATTTTTAACAATAATTAAAAAAAAAAAAAACGGCTGAACCGATTTTTATAAAATTTATGTCGAATCAAAATGACGTTAACACGCCTCGATTGACACCCTTACGAAGTCGATAGATATAATTTTTTATTCGCGAGATATTGTGTAAAATCTACTTTTTTGGAGTCTATTTGGTTAAGAAAAAAGAACGGCTGAACCGATTTTGAAAAAATTTCTTTCAGATCATATTTACGTTAATACGCGTCGATTGGCACCCTAACGTAGTCGATACCATTTTTCATTCTCGAGATTTCGACTTAGAAAGAAATGGACACATACGTACGTACGTACATACGTACACACACACACACACATACACACAGACATCTTTCTAAAAATAGTGTAAAAATAGTGTAGTGACTTTGAAACATAAACATTTGTTATACATTTTGATTTCGATTTTCGGACCCAATGGGAAGTTAATAATATGCAGGGTGTTCCATCAGTTAAAATAACACAGTCGTAAACAACACCACTTTTCTGGAACACACTGTATAAACAAAAATGTGTTTAGGTTATACACCATTGAAATTCATACAATCGGCAGAGAACGCACTATTTGAACAGCCTGTATATAATATAATACTGCAAATTAGAACAAAGCTATTAAAGTTTGCATTAACGTATATTATGTATAAGGTATAAGCCGTATCGATTAGTAATATTTTATAATGCAATTTCGTATAATTAGCAAAATTTATTAAACTATTAGACGAGGATATACATTCAAAGTCGACTCACTCTATTCTCAGCATACAATATTGATAAAATAACTTGCATAGTCTACTTCTTTACATAACTACCAACACACGAAAAATAAATAATATAGCTTGTCGGTGACCCAATAATGCCATTATAATATTTGCAGAAAGATTGGTCAGTATTAAAGGGGTGGCATATCACCTTAAACGTGTCATGTACGCGATGAAATTTATATTATTAGTTCAAGGTTCAAATTTATACCTCGCCGTGAGACGCACTGTATAAAAAACTGTTTTTTGAGACTACATTTTAATTTTAATTATTTTTTAATTCCCACCTCCGCTATGATAGGGAAGTAATGGATTTAGTCCGAAAAAAATATTTCGAGATTTTAACAGATTTTCACGTTTTGAGACCCTAGCAATCGTTTAAGATCATTTTCAGACTGATGTCTGTATGAATAATGTGTGTATGTGTGTGTGTGTGTGTGTGTGGTCAATTTTTCGCCTTCGATATCGTAAAAACGGAACAAAATACGGCCATGCCGATTGTTCTATTGTGTTTATCAGCCTTTAACTTAGATCTGATTAGATTTTGAGTCAAATTGGTTCAGTGGATCCTGAGATATTAAAAAAAACGTTCTCAATGTCACGTATTAACATAGGTAAAAAAAAAAATATAAATGAATTCTAGATGTTATAATATGAAAAAAATGTAAATATTTTTTTTCTCTAAAATGTATAGTTTTCGAGAAAAAAAATATTTTACTAAAAAAAATAAAAGTTGTACGTAAATCAAGGTAACCATGATTTTTGCTATATTAAGCTAGCCATCAGTAGATCACTAAACAAAAAAAAAGGGCCATGTTTTACGATAATTGATAGGTACTTACGATGCATTACTGGATGAATATTTAAATAAAAATCGAATTACATACCTGGAACAAAAGAGAAAAATATATATTACTATAAAATACAATTGTGTATTCTTAGAAATTTTATAAAATCACCGGACGTCATCACTCATAAGAACAAAAGGTAAAATATACTAGTAATAACTAATAAGAACAAAGTTAGTCCTAAAAATTAACGGAATGTTAAAAATCAACAAAGAGTTCAGATAGCCTGCATGACCGCCATGTCTTTAGTTTCTTTTAAGGCGTACTATATTACATATTTTGCCAACTTTAGCGCACTTGTGAACTACAAATGACTTTTTACTGGTATTAAGTTTTTAGTGTCATCTATTAGCACACTTATGAACTACACACTATTACCAGCATATCTTGCAAATACGTGTTCGTGTTTGAGCCGAGTAGCTCCGATTGTCACCGTCGGGTGCGTTTCACATCACTGTTGTTAACAGCCCAGGCAAAGCGCGCCTAAGGGAGTTTTCACTTCAAAAATGATTTTGAAACGTGGAAGTCATTGATGTTTTTGATGTGAAACATCTTATGTCGGGCTGTGAACAGCCGCGTGAGGGGAAATATGCAAAAAATGTTTGGTCCGCTCCTTCGCTGCTATTGTCCCCACCACTATGGCACTCTCTCTCTCTCTCTCTCTCTTGGCTTAGGCGTGCACTGTAACACACGCGGGGTGCATTCCACGTGGCGATCGCAACGCTTACAACGACCAAACGTAATGAACGCGACCATAAGGCGCGAGCGTAGTGGGCGAAATGGTCGCCAAGTGGAATGCACCCCTTGTGTTACAGTGCAGTATATAGGATTACGTCAGCATAACAGTTAGTTGCTGCTTTTGAAAAAATATATACTACTACATATATAGAGAATACCACCGAGTTCAATAACGTTTTCTTTGATGTTTCACATCTGTCGGGGGTCCCGAGACCCACATTCTTTTTTTCATATCGACATTTTTCAAAAAACATTCAGCTAACGTTCATAGGCTGAATATTTGTTTTCAGGATACGACGCAGTTATCCTTGCATGTATGAAATGTAACATTTTTTCGGGTCATTTAATTACCATATAAAACTACTAACAAAGATCTATAGATATAATATTATAGAACAAGCATTAATCCAAATAGGCAATAACGAAAAGTGGGCATATATTACAGAAACGTCGAGTTTGGAATGTGTTATTTATAACGCCGTCATAGTTAATAACATACATTAATGTTATTATCACTCGGCCATTTTGCGTGTCTTTTCGTAGTCCCTCTAAATATCTACGACCACGCGGCAAAACGGCTTATTTCGAACTTTTGATGCGTCTGTAATCCACAATTCATTCGAACTTTTGATATTTTTTTAAGATCTTCAAATATTTTGTGACGTATAGAAGTACATAGGGGGTAAAATGATGCGTTACAAAAAACGTGTGACGCGAATTACCATAGTTAAGTCATAGTTTGTGTTTTGTATCATATATATGTCATGTTATTGTTACGGATCGCCCTGTATATAAACGTCAGGCAAGAATTCTGAGAAGCGGTGTCTGACGTTGAATACACTCGTGCCTACGCGAAGATTCTAGACAACGCTAGAGAATACGAGGACGCACTGAGCGTACACCGCGTGCCAGTATATATAAGCAGCGAGTCAACGGGAATCAGTCAGTGTAGATTATACTGTGACAATGTTGAACAGCGAAATAATTTTCATTATAACTGCAGTCAAGTACAAGACACCATCCCATAACAAATTGCTTTAATTATTAACGACGACGTGTTTAAAAAAACGAGGTTATGTCAGTAGAATGAATGAAATTTGACAGTTGTGTCGTGTCAATGGGTGAACGTACGTTTAACGCAGATTCTAGTTAGAAGCAAACAGTTGCGACTCCGCCACGCCTTTCTTTCCTAATCTATTGCTACTTTTACGAGTTCTCGAATTAAAACCATGCGAAACTGGGGGCTTGTAATAGAGGAGCTATGGAAACGTCATATAAACAACGGCCTCGCTATACACGCTCGGCTATTGTCAAGCTCAAAACTGCAAATTCGAAATGAGCGGTTTTGCCATTTTGCCACAAATATTATGTTTGTTCCATTGGCTTATCTCAAATAGGCATTCTAAATATCCACCCATATAATAAAGAAAACATATGTATAAATAAACGCACACCATACAAACATTATTTAAGCGATGAAATGTACTACGCTATCGACTTATTTTTAACCATTTGATGTTTATACAAATCAACCCTTCCATCTATAATATCATTATAATTCAAATTTGCTATAGAGTAGAGGGAATGAAAGTTTTAATTTAAAATTTAATGGTACCTAACTTCTAAAAATAGCTACAATTATATTAGAATAGCCGAGCTCGTAGAGGTGCCGTTTTTTATACTTTACCAGCGGCCCGACCCGGCTACGGCCGGGCGGTATGAAATTATGATTTAATAGCGGTTTTTGATTATCTCTAAAGATTTGGCCAGCGTTAGCCATGTAAACGTACGAAAACAGTTTTTTTTTTGACAAAACACCGCTAATAGTTCAACCATTTTGTACAAAATATTTACAAATTATACAGGGTGTCCCAAAAAGAATGGGACATAAAGTAACAGCTGATTCCTTACAAAAAAATATTGCGATAGACTCCAACTCGTACTATTTTTTTGAATCAAAAAATTGATTTTTCCGTCATTTTTACGTAAAAAAGGTATACTTTGTAAAAGTGGCTAGGAATAACCTTTTTCAAGATATTTGCACTTAAAGTAATCGATGCAATGTGGTTTTAAATGGCAAATTTTGAAAATGAACATAGGTGGCTTTGAAAAATGTGTTGAAGTTCATGGTTATCATTTTGAAAACCTTCTACATAAAAATAATTGTTTTTGATTCGCTATTAAAAATAAAATATTAATTAAAATAAGAAGTATTATTATTTAACTAAAATTTGCCATTACATCGATTACTTTAAGTGCAAATATCTTGAAAAAGGTTACTCCTAGCCACTTTTACAAAGTATGCCTTTTTTACGTAAAAATGACGGAAAAATCAATTTTTTGATTGAAAAAAATAGTACGAGTGCGTACAAAAAAGTTATGACTATTTAACGATCCGAGCCGAAGTTGTTCCCGATTAGAACCGAGCTGCGATCTCGATTTGAGTCAAGCTATGATCATGGTACCGATCAGAGCCGATCTGATTCCAATCCGAGATGAGCTGATTCCGATTTATGTCGAGCTGATTTAGATTCAAATAGAGTTGATCCTTGTACTACCATGCTATATTTTTTTAATGTGTATTTTTCACTGTATATAAATTCAAATACGCCACCCGTCGCTACATCACAATCAGGTAAATAATACAGCCAAACAAACAAATATTCATTAACAATACAGTATATTGATATTGATAATAACAACACTAGTATTAACTGACCGATTGTACAAATATATATATACAAATATGTGTAACTTAGCTGATACGGTGCTGAAATAGTCTTTGCTTCAATTGAAACAAATTCGAAACTGAACAATAAAAATATGACTGTGACGTCAAAGTGCCCTGGCCAACGCATGCGCATTCCACAGTATTTAATAGCGCAAATTAAATAATATTTTAAGAATTAAATCGATTAGGTATTATTATTTCTGCATACACAAGAATGTAAGTTTAACGGAAGTCAGATTCAACTGCAATAATTAAACAACAAAACACTAATTTAACCAAACAGACAACGTTTGATAGCTGGTTTTAAACAATTATGGCGGGATTTACTGTATCAATGAATTCGGCGCTGAGGTTTGAGAATTATAGCCAAGTTGGTATAGGGTTGACATTTTTCATACGATGTTTTCAGTCGTTCATCTATTACAAACCCCCAGTTCTCAAATTATAATCTGAGAACTGGTGAAAGTGTCAATTGAAACTGGGTCCAGATAACTCTGACAGTTGGTGACTAAAAAACTAAACAAAGCCGCGAGGCAGTGTGATGTCACAAGAACCTTCGTTTTGAACTTTTCAAAGTTACCTACACAATGTAAGGAAATAAAAAAAATTAGTGTTGCCGTCTAGACAAGACAAGACAAGACTTTCAAAATCTTGTCTTGTCTTGAAATATCAAGACAAGACTTCACTAAGTCTAAGTCTAGATTAACAAACTCTTGTCTTGTCTAATATCAAGACTCTAGATTATTTTCAAGAGTCTAGATTAACCGAGTGGTTTACTTTATCTACTACTACTTAGTTTATCTAGACTCTTGAAAATTGTCTCGAGTTTTGGCAAGATTCTTGATCTAGATAAAGCAAGTCTTGTCTTGAAAATTTCTAGACAAGACTTTTGCAAATCTTGTCTTGAAAATCTAGACAAGACAAGAGTCTAGAAAGTCTAGATCTAGACGGCAACACTAAAAAAAATCTTATTTTTTTATGAAATATCAGATCCTGCAATTAAAAAAAATATGCACGACGATCCCCCATAATTTTCAACTTGGGCAAATGAAAGTTTCACATCATAATATTCAGCAAAATATAACTCATGACGTATGTGTGTTGAGTTTGTAGATTTGTAGGTGAGGGGGGCAGAGCGCGGGGAGACGGCGGCAGTATAGAATGAGTTGTGCTATCGCGAATCCCTATCGAAGTGCTTTCATTATTCCTCTCCTCATTAATCAAACAGCGGGAATGGGTGATGGTCGCGCCCTTTCCGACTCTAGCGGTCACGTACTGTACTATAGATAGGTATACATATTATAAACCCATCCCAACGTCTATTCCAACCCTCCGACAGCACAACTATATGTATTACTTGTACACCCCCTGACATTGTACATCCCTCATTCACTAATACCGTATTTGTAATATAGCTTTACAATATCTATTAAATGAATACTCGATGTTCACTAAATAATACATTAAGCTTCTCTAAAAAGTTTTTTTTACTAATATTTATTTTGTTCATTTTAGTCTTTCAAAATTTTACATCCCTTTGACACCCTTAGGGATTGAATCTCAAAAAATCCTTTCTTAGTGGATGCTTGCATTAGAAAAGGAACCAACTGTCCAAATTTCAAGTTTCTAGCTACAGCGATTTGGCCTTGGCGTTGATTAGTCAAAAAAAACTACATCCCCGTTTGAACCCCTTAGGGGTTGAATTTATTTCTAAAAACGATTTATTTATGTATTGTCATCGGGAATACATATGTGAACAAAATTTCAAATCGATCGGATATGTGGAAGAAAATTGAGAGTGACTAATGCATAGTTCATAACAAGGTTAATTGAGCGGCAAACAATGAAACAATGTAAGAATTCACGTCAACTTACGTGTCCTATGCATAAAAACTGTGCCGCTTTTATAAATAGTAAAGTATAAGTGACATAGTGTAAATATCGTATGACTTTCTAGCAAATTTCTGAGAAATTTTGCATATTAAAAATTATTTTGAAAAATTATTCAAGAACATGGCAGTCATATTATCAATTTTTCTTCTATAAATGCTAATTTTAGGCTATACGATATGCAACGTTGAGTCAATTATGGATCCTCTTTAATTTTAGATCTAATCTAACCCTTTACATTGTGTAGTTAATAGTTATGTATTTTGGGGCACAGCTGTCAACGTCGTTTAGTCGTGAATTTATATTCACTGACGAAACTTAAATGAAACTAAATGCAGTTTTTTATATACAAACAGTGAATTCTCCAGTTGGTACAATCAGTAAAGCTTTCTATATATTAATGACGATAATTTATTATAGAAAACATAACAACTAACTGGAAAAATGCATGAAAACACGATATTTAATCGATTTGTAATGTATACAGTGTCTCAAAAAATAATTGATTACACAAATCAAAATTAAAGTATATTTACTGAAAACATTACATATAAAATTTTTAGGAGGGCCTAGTGCAGAAGTTCCCAATCTTTTTCTTTACTGCGACTCCCTTTACAGGTTGCAATTTTTTGCGACGCCCTTCTAACAGAAGATAGGTAACTGTGTGTAGCTCTAGCAGACAATAAAATTACTTTGTTATTCAAAGAAAACTCCAAAGAAAAAAGAATACCTATAGAATCTTAATTATTATTTATTAGATTCTAATTCTAATAATTAGAAAACATAAAAAAAAAATTTAACAAAAAAAAACCTCATTCAAAAAACCACTAAAAAGAGGAAAATAATGAAATTTTGAGGTCTGTGCCAATTTAATAAAATATGAAATCGGTTAAAAAGTATAGTACCTATAGTGATTAATATCTTCTTTTTAACCAACTTCATATTTTATTAAATTGAGAAATATGAGAAAATATGAGAAGGATGAGCTTGCTTTTCTGAGCATAACTTTTCAAATCAAGAATGAAGTTCTGAAATTGCCCCAGGGCGTCGCGATGTACAGTTAGAGAATCTCTGGCCTAATGGATAGCGTACTTGGTACCGCAGCCTCTAGGATAGACTGTCGTGGGTTTTAATCCCACCTGCGCTCATGGATGTTTTGTGAAAGTTGTTATTTAGTGTAGTTGAAAGACGCTATAATGACATGAGTTGTCGACGCGTTTATAATCTACAATAAATTAGATAAATTAAATATGTATTTCCAGATCATAAATTATAGACGCTCGAGAGTTACATGTTTTTGTAACAATCATTTATTTAAATAAACGCCATAATTTTTTTTCATATTCATTGCTTCATCGATTTTGAAAAAAACGAAAAAATGTCAGGGTGTTTTGACATACAAACGAATAACTTGAACCATGACTTGCCACAAAAAAATCGAGTTATCAAGACTTCGAGTTATCAAGACTTCGAGTTATCAAGACTTCGAGTTATCAATAATATTAATTTTCACGATAAATAATAGTTTTATACGGCTGAAAAGCAATTGAAAAATTTTTTCGTTAGAGAGCAGCCGCAATTATATAATTGTTTCGAAACATATTGGAAAAAATCATTTTATCAACCAGTGGTCACAGTCAGGATTCTAACCTGAACCTTTCTCCTTTCGCGGCGGAATGAGCTTACAATACTCAACCGTGACATGATTGCTAAATTAACATTCTCCTTATATGCTTCGCATGTAGTAAAAATCTATTGATTCTGAAGCATATAAGGAGAATATTAATTTAGCAATCATGTCGCGGTTGAGTATTGTAAGCTCATTCCGCCGCGAAAGTGGAAAGGTTCAGGTTAGAATCCTGACTGTGACCACTGGTTGGTAAAATGATTTTTTCCAATATGTTTCGAAACAATTATATTAATTGGCTGCTCTCCAACGAAAAAATGTTTCTACTAATTTTCACTCTTGACGCTACTGCCAACCAATTTTGTTCGAGTTATCGAAGTTCGACTATATTTGCCTGTACACTAATAGATATGATTCATATAGAAAATCCAAGACAAGTAAATAATTTTCCAAAGCACCGTATTATTTGCATATATTTATTTTCTAAGTATATTTTGTTAATTTATAGCAAAGTTCATATTTTATATAATAAATAGCAACTTATATAGGTATATATGTATTATTCAGGCAATATGCTTCGTTACAACAACCGAGGTAATCTAATATACAACATGTAAGCAAGTAGATGATTGTTAATGCTCAATGTAATTTATTTTAAAATAAATAACTCTGACGTCAATAACATTAAAACATTTACAAGTGTATATCGTGTGTAATGTATATATTCAGATAATTTACATGTTCTATAAGTTCGCTAGGGTTCTCACTTATAGTTGCACGGAAAATTCTCTTAAGAAAACGCACCCTCAAAATAGAGATTGCCCTCAAAACTATCTGCACGAGAGACACTTAAACGCCCCCATATAGTGACAATTTTTTGGTGTTATTTATTCAAGGCCTTATTTTTGTGAAGATGTTGAGCGAGGCATATTAAAGTGCCCTGAGTAAGGGATTTTGCTAGATAGCGGTATGGGAGGGATGCAGACCGCCCCAAACATGTAACAAAAAAATGGTCACAATTATTTTTGCTTCAAGGCTGAAATTGTTTGTATAGCTTATCGGTGACCCAATAATGCCATTATAATATTTGCAGATCGATTGGTCGGTATTAAAGGGGTGGCAGATCACCCTAAACGTGACATGTACGACGAAATTTATATTGTTAGTTCAAGGTTCAAATTTTAACATGTTATTACGGCGACTGTTTTAAGCATATATTTCAATTTGCAGAACAAAATGTCGGCAGGGGATAACTTCCGGTAGAGAAAACTCTTCAGTCAAAAGGTTTAAAAGTAAGGAAACTTGCAAGTCGCGAACCCTACCTGTGAGCCATCACTCGCGTTATAATAATATACATGATATTTATTATAATGTATCTAATACATATACGTCGATTTACAGTTTACCATTTTATCGTGTACACTATTGCGATTTGTCGAATTCGTTATTATACTGTCAAATTAAACAACGTCACTGCTAATAATAATAATTAAACTACTTTTTATTCATTTTAGAATTTTTTGGGATAAAATTCCGGGGCATTTTTTTTGGGATAAAATTCCGGGACATTTTTTTTGGGATAAAATTATGGAGCATTTTTTTTGGGATAAAATTCCGGGGCATTTTTTTTGGGATAAAATTCCGGGGCATTTTTTTGGGATAAATTCCGGGGCATTTTTTTTTTGATAAAATTCCGAGGCATTTTTTTTGGGATAAAATTCCAGGGCATTTTTTTGGGATAAAATGCCCCGGAATTTTATCCCAAAAAAAATGCCCCGGAATTTTGACTTTTTGTATGTCATATTGACGTTTTAGAGTATTAAATCGCTCTATCTCTCTTTTAACAACGTTAAAAAACAGAGAAAACCGACAACTGAAAATGTTCATCTTTAGGGTTGAAACTCTTTCAACCCGCTAAACCGAAAATCGAATGTTCAACAGCGGCGTTGTGAAATAGTATATTGCATTACAAGGTAAGAAACTTGGCGTTTGCAACCAGTGTGAAGTTTGCTGCCCGAGGTACGAGGGCATGCAACCACACGTGTTGCAAACGCCAAGTTTCGTACCGAACAATTGCATATTATTTTTCAAAACAACTCTATTGACAATTCGACTTGAGGTACCTACAATTTGGCCGTGCAAAAAAGTCGCAAAAATATTAGATCTGTCAGATTTAAGTGGGGTTATGTCTGTCATTTTGACGTTTATGAATATTATATGCGGATTCAATATCGCTCTATCTCCTTCTTAATTTGACGTTTTCGAAAATTATATGCGCACTGTTAAAATGGATGTAAAAATACTTTGAAAGTTAAGGTAGAATTCGCTCGATTTTCTAAGTGATTTTATATTATTATTTATTTTTACACAGAAAACTTCATAAAAACTTGGACTTTTGCTGTAAAGTTAAGCAAATTTGTGATTTTTACATAAAGTAAATTAAAATTACATAATTTGTGTAATATTCCAATAAAGTGTGTAAAAATTACAAAATAAAATGTATAGTTACATATATAAAATGGATGAACACAAAACAAATTAATGTAAAATTAGTAAGCACGCATGCGCAATGTGTTTTTATGGAATCTACACGATGTGCAGGCGATACCTGTTTGCGACGCCATTGTCTCTTTGTGTTTCTATTACCAGATTAATCGCTGGCTACAAATGGACCATCGATAATCTATGTAATCGGCCTTCTCATTTCTTACAGTGTGGAGTTCCGAGTTTTAAATAGTGTACACTATCACTGTATAGTACCATTTGTGCGATTTGCATTGCATCAAGCTGACAGTTCCGTCAGTAGACTATATTTACATTATGAATGTTTATTTATAAATTATGTTAAATTCTCTCGAATTTAAACTTTAGTACCTATCTACCTCCTTTATTTTCCCCTCCTATTATGTATTTTAATATTATTAGAGTAAATAATGTATGCATTCAAAACAGTTTCCTATACAATGTTCAATCTAGCGGAGAAATTGCGATGTAAACGAGTCTTTATAAAACAAACAATAAACAAACTGTATGAAGAAATGATTTTTACTTCTCACCTCTACTATGGTAGGGAAGTAATGGATTTAGTCCGAAAAAAATATTTCGAGATTTTAACAGATCTTCACGTTTTGAGACCCTAGCAATCGTTTAAAATCATTTTCTGACTGATGTCTGTATGTGTGTGTGTATGTGGTCAATTTTTCGCCTTCGATATCATAAAAACGGAACAATAAACGGGCATGCCGATTGTTCTATTGTGTTTATCAGCCTTTAACTTAGATCTGATTAGATTTTGAGTCAAATCGGTTCAGTGGATTCTGAGATCCAACACACTACAAAAAGCAATTAAGTTTAGTGTCATCTATTAGCGCACTTATGAACTACAAAAAACTTATTAACAGCATACTACAAATACGTTTTCGTGTTTGAGCCGAGTAAACTCGATTCAGCGTCACCGACCCGAAACGTGACGGTTCACTTTCGTTCACTACTCAGGCAAAGCGCGCCTAAGGAAGTTTTCACTTCAAAAATTGATTTAGTCTGCCGCCGATTTGATGTTTTTCAGAATATAATCTGTTAAATTCAATAATAAAATTTTAGTAGTGTTGTTCAGTAGACTTTTGTATGGTCACTGGTCAGAGCTTGGACTGGTGCCCCCCTTTTTCTTTTTCTTAGTAGATTATATAATATACTGTACCGACACAAAAGTATACGAGAATCATAATAAACAGCTGTCACAATATTTTATGCTTTGAAAGTAAATTGAGTCCAATAACCATTATTATTACGTGATACATTATACATAAAGAAAAAAAATGTTGCTATAGGATTATTGGTTTGCATGAAAAACGTCCATAATAATGATGAAGATAATTAATATTTACAGCCGCTGGTATTAATTTATATTTGTGGAACAATGGAAAAATATGAAGTGATACTATTAAAGCACTTTTATATTGGTTTACTCAAAGGTTGGTTTTTTAGCGTCGTTAAGTTTTTTTTTGATTTTTTTTAAATTTAGGGTCCCCAAATGTACTGTACTAGTATACTAAGTCATATTTTAAAATTAATATTTTTAATAATAAATTAAACATCTACTTGATACTTTCACCAGTTTTCAAATTGGGGTTATGTATGGAAACGTCATAAAAAGTTCGATAGCCCATACGATCTCGGTTGATCCCAAAGTTCAACTCAAAAAAAATCTGTCTTATTTAATAATAAATCAAAGAATTTGTATCAAAAAACTGTAAGGAACTTCATGTTAGTTCTGTATATTCAATTTTTTTCATACCCTAAAAAAGAATTTCAGCCAATAAATTAAAAAAAAAATGCACTCGTCAGTCTTAATGAGCAGGGTGCGATGGAAGAAATACATTGTTTATGAAAAAATTACTGAAAAAGAAAACTTTCATTGTAACAAAGAGGTTCAGTAGTTCCTAAGAAATTCGTGGCAATAGATACATAATATATTACACATACAAACATTCACGACGAATTGATAACCTCCTTTTTTAATTTTTTAAGTTGGAAAAATCAATTTCGTTGTAAGTATAAAAAAGTCGTGGCTGATGAAGTATGTATCAATATTTTCGTAAATACCGTGTACTTTTTTGGTTCAGTGGCCTATTTTGTTTATAAAATTAATGCCAGTATCTATTATTAAAAGAAAAAACAAATAAAAATAAGAAGTTTTGTCTGGTGTATTAAAAAATACGGTTTGGTATTTATTATATTTAAAAAAAGTTTAAAACAAATTATTGAACAAATTTAAAATTCTGAGGTCAATAAGAAAAAGTGCAATCAAATAAAAAGCTTGAAATGCAATTTGCAAATAAAAAGTTCGCATAAAAAAAAAACTTTTCATAATTTTTAAAATATAAAATAGTATACGCAAACAAACTCGAATACGAGAATTCAAGTTGTTTTCAATGAAATATTTGGAGTGTTTAAAATTTCTTTTATATTCAACGCTCCACAGTATAAAAAAATCACCCTTTTCAACTATAAAACATGTAGGTTTAATATTTTCCAACATATTATACGCGTATATACTCTTGTACATCAGGGAGGGATGTCCATTTACCGATATTTAATTTTATAAATTTCTAAATAAATAGGTAGGGAAGATGATTGTAAAATGAAGGGAAAAATTATTTTATCCTTTTTTGAAGTCCGTTCAATTTTTTTAAAACTATTTTTATTTCACACTTTTCAGTGTATTTCATTTTGTTCCGAGTCGTCCGGATAGATCCGGATAATGCAACTATTCTAAGGACCTTCCTCACACATTCCTAAACAATCTCGTAAAAGTTTCATTCAAATCGGTCCAGCAGGCCATATATATATACAATCATTATATCGACATTTTTTACATTTTACGCCCACTGCTCATCCCCTTATTGCCGTTAAAAGCAGTCACACAATTTTTAAGTAGTAAAGCCGGGGTCCCACGGCGTCTGGCTTAGTGAGTCTGATCTGACGTTTGCCATACCTTGCGCCGTGGGAACGTGAAGACTCGTTATTGCTCGAGGTGACTCGGAGTGGCTCGGCCTTTCCCGTGAAATGTCGAGGTAAATACTCAGACATCAAAGGCTTGCGAATCGAAGGATGACAATTCTTCTGTACGGCTCGTGCACTGTTCCCACATTCTGTTCTGCTCTGTTGTAGATTAAAATTAAAGTACAACGCAACAAATGAAACTGGAAATGTTCGGGTCCACTCGAGATTTGCCACGCGCCGTGGGAATGATGCGAGGTCGGAATTCGACCAACCGCAAGTTGTAACAACTCGGGTCGCAGTGCCAAAACCCTGCCGACAATATAGTGTATTTGCTAATACTGGCATTGTGGCTTTATTATGTTTGTTTTTGGACAAAATAAAAAATTTAACCTCTTAATACATCCCTTAAAATAATATTTTTTTTCTTAATTTCAATATTTTTATCAATGCAACCTCGGTACCAAATTAAATACACCCTTCAGTGAGTAAAGCACTATCCGCAAACTAGTGTTTTCATAAAATTTGTAAGTCCGGTCCTGTCGGGCCGATTTTATTAAAATTTTAGCAGTACATTTCAATCGTTACTAAAGTGTTAAATTTCAATTTTGAAACGATTCTGAGAATTTTTTCGGCATATTTGGGCCCAAAAACATTTTTCAACCCCTAAAAACCACCCTTAAAATGGACCGATTGGGCCCATTTTAAATAGGCTTCATGCGGTGATAGATTTCAACGTGCCTACCAAATTTCGTCAAAATCAATTAACTCTTTCGAAAATTATAGCCCGCACACATATATATATATATATCCAAATATATATATATATATATATATATATATATATATATATATATATATATATATATATATATATATATTATATATATATATACACACATATATAAACAGACATTTCCAAAAATGGTGCCAAAGTGTTCAGGAGGCTATGAAACGTCGAGAAATTTTGGTCCGACCCCTAGGTCCCGCCATCCGACCGACGCCAATAGGTTTATGTGCCATATGGCAAATACACTAACAACCTTACTTTGTGTCGTACTGTTGACAGGCTTAGCCTTAATATCAAGTGACGGCTTATTCTTACTTTATGAAAATTGAATTTACTGTTTAATTATTTATTTCAACCGTATCCCTGGCAGGATCGCCAACTGTAACAACAATTGGTTATCCTTATTTAGGAAACGTTAATTTTTACTATCAAAATCCTGGCAAGGTCGCCAACTGTAACAACTTTACTTTGTGTCGTATTGTCGACAGGCTTTGCCTTAATGTAAAGTGACGGCTTATTCTTACTTTATGAAAATTGAATTTACTGTTTAATTATTTATTTCAACCGTATCCTGGCAGGATCGCCAACTGTAACAACAATACGACACAAAGTATGGTTGTTACAAAGTCCACAAGTACGAACCTCGAGCAACTCGAAGTTTACCAAGTCACACGTCGTGGGACTTCGGCTTAACGATATGAAAACTATGCGCTGACATTTTTCTAGTCTTCGCCTGTGTCTATACGATTGATTTCAGAACGGATTGATTAATTTCCCAGATATCTAGCGGGCACCCCTGGTAATATGTACACGAATACATATTTAATACCATATACATTTATAATACTTACTGCAAACACTTATTTTGTATTAAAGCAAAACATAATCTGATGTCTATACTATATAATATAGGCCGATCAATGACGCCATTGTCTTAAAATGTTTACCGTTGTGATTTGCGAAGTATTTAATATCCAATATATAAGGTGTACAACACTACATTTACTATACAAAACCCTATATAAGTACATCTATTATATTGTCAGTGCACTTTCACAGACGCATCTTAAAAAAAGTATGTACACCCATATTTACTTTAAAATAGACCGAGAGCTGGTGACCATTTTTGATGTGAAACATCTTATGTCGGGCTGTGAACAGCCGCGTGAGGGGAAATATGCAACGAAATTTATGGTCCGCTCCTTCGCTGCTGTTCTCCCCACCACTGCGACACTCTCTCTCTCGGCTTCCGCGCGCTCGGGCACGGGAAGACAACCGCGCATGATACAGTGCAGTATATAGGATTACGTCAGCATAACAGTTAGTTGCTGCTTTTGAAAAAATATATACTACTACATAGAGAATACCACCGAGTTCAATAACGTTTTCTTTGATGTTTCACATCTGTCGGGGGTCCCGAGACCCACACCCTTTTTTTTTTGGTGTTATTTATTTAAAGCCTTATTTTTGTGAAGATGTTGAGGGAGGCATATTAAAGTGCCCTGAGTAAGGGATTTTGCTAGATAGCGGTATGGGAGGGATGCAGACCACCCCCAAGATGTAACAAAAATAATGGTCACAATTATTATTGCCTCAAGGTTGAAATTGTTTGTATAGCTTGTCGGTGACCTAATAATGCCATTATATTTGCAGATCGATTGGTAAGTATTAAAGGAGTGGCAGATTACCCATAACGTGTCATGTACCCGACGAAATTTATATTATTAGTTCAAGGTTTAAATTTTAATTTTAAGCATACATTTCAATTTGCAGAACAAAATGTCGCTATCTGCCGCTATCTAACAAAATCCTTACTCGGGGCACTTTAATATGCCTCCGTCAACATCTTCACAAAAATACGGCCTTGAATAAATAACACTAAAAAATTGTCACCAGCTCTCGGTCTATTACTCACTGAAGTTACAATGAGCGGAGAATGTAACACCATGCACAGATAATATATCTGCATTTTACATCTAATGAAATATACATATCTATGAAGTTCTATATCTGTAACCCAGAAGCAAACTATGTCCAAAATGTTAAATTTTCAGGAGAGCGTTATAAAGTTTTTTTACAACAGTTTTAGCGATAGCTCCATGACTTAAAACATGATAGATCATTGATTCCTGAGCATAGATATTGAAATCTGGGGATGTAGTATAAAGTGCCACTTTAGACGAGGGGGGAAATAACATCACAAAACATCCATGAGCGCAAGTGGGATTCTAACCCACGGCAGTCCAGTCCAGAGGTTGCGGCACTAAGCACGCTAACCACTAGGCTATACTGCCCTCCATTTTGTATTAAGATAAAACCCTTCGTTGTACGCCGACAGAATAAAAAGAACAATATTATAATATATCTGTCTCAAGTTGTAGCTTACAGATTCAGTAAAATTACACCGTATGTTACACAACACACTTGGATTTGCAGTGTATCTACTCAAGGGGGTTGAGCAGTAAGCAAAAAAACGGACGTTAAAGCGAACGAAGCCGCAGGTAAAGGCCTTCTAAAAAAATTCGACTGATGACCAGTCCTATACTTCCCACCTAGTAAATATTTGCAAAAAATAAACACTCTTTTTTTTATTCTTTGACTAGGCCCAAATAACCTTAGCTGTTGGTGGTCTTTAAAACACAATTTAATTTTTATTCTTTGAAAAAAGCATGGCCCTCTTTTTTGTTTGGTGATCTATTGATGGCTAGCTTAATATAGCAAAAATCATGGTTACCTTGATTTACGTACAATTTTTATTTTTTTTAGTAAAATATTTTTTTTCTCGAAAACTATACATTTTAGAGAAAAAAAATATTTACATTTTTTTCATATTATAACATCTAGAATTCATTTATATTTTTTTTTACCTATGTTAATACGTGACATTGAGGACGTTTTTTTGAATATCTCAGGATCCACTGAACCGATTTGACTCAAAATCTAATCAGATCTAAGTTAAAGGCTGATAAACACAATAGAACAATCGGCATGCCCGTATGTTGTTCCGTTCTTAAGATATCGAAGGCGAAAAATTGACCACATACACACACACACACATACACACATACACACACACATACAGACATCAGTCAGAAAATGATCTTAAACGATTGCTAGGGTCTCAAAACGTGAAAATCTTTTAAAATCTCGAAATATTGTTTTCGGACTGAATCCATTACTTCCCTACCATAGTAGAGGTGGGAAGTAAAAATATACAATACAGAATTATTAATTATCGAAAAGTTAATAAAATCTAACACAGGAATAAAATAATCTCTATAAAATTAGTTTACTGCAGTAAAGATGAAAAGTTGAAAGCCCTGTATCTGAACTACCCAGTTTATTTATAAGAACTTATACAAGTAATATAATACATGCGTAGAGAAGTACTAATTAGTTATTTCATAAAATATATATGTGTATATTAAAGATATTATGGCGGCCATTTTACATATATCACACGCAATACTTCTTATGCACTACCAACATAAAGACGAGAAATGCACTCATGCTTGGCACAGTATACGTTTATAAGCAGATTATGGAAATTTTATACATGACTGGTAAGTTATTTTCTCAAAACTAAAATAAATACAATAATTATTAAAAGGCATAGCCTTAGGTGGCAAATTGCATTGTCGTTTTCAAGAATCGATTGGAACAATTTTTAGATTGATTCGAGGTCATAAATAAAATATTTGTTGTCACACTGAAATTTTCAAAATGTGCCAAAATGATTTTTTGATGTGCAAATATCGTTACTGACTGACACCCCACCCCCTAATTTTATCTATAGAGTGACTGAGTGAAATGTCGAATCCATTTTTTCCCCCAATTTTTAAATTATAACTTAGGAATTGTAGGTTTGTAATTGGTGAGCCATGAACGAAATTTGGAAAACTTAGTTTTTCCAAAATAATAAGGTATCGGACTTAAAGACCCAGGGCCCCTAGGCACTTGGCATTTGGGGCCCCCCCATCTCAAAGCCATTTTGGCAATTTAGCGAATTAAATGCACTAGTACAGAATATATAATTTTTAATCGACTTTAATTAAACAAATCAAAATACAGATCTGTAAGGTAGTTTACGGTATTATTATAATTAACCAAGAAATTATTAGTCCTATCCGTAAATATTTTCGATGAAGCTTTTTGATAAGGCAAGCCAAGCTTTTGAGCTTATATATGAAGGTTCCGCCACTGGGGCCCCTAGGCCGGGGCCTTGTGGGCCTAAGCGGAAATCCGGCACTGCCTACTTGCATTAAATGTATTTTTTTATTTATTGTAAATTATAGACGCGTCGACAACTTAAGTCATTAGCGTCTTGATTACATTACATAACAACACACTTAAAACTAAATGACATCACAAAACTCATGAGCGGAGGCGGGATTCGAATCTACGACAGTCTGATCCAGAGGCTGCGATGCGAACCACTGGACCACACTGTACTCGCATTAAATGTATAGGTATCTAATCAGTATCGTGTGTGTGTTTTTAAAGACCAACAACAGCTAAGGTTATTTGGGCCTAGCACCAATTCATATTTTCTAATCAGTATCTATATTATTTGTAGCACAATATAAAGTTGAATTAAGTAAACAATGTAGCTTTCTATTATTTTATCTATCCTTCGTTCCTATCGGTTTTTTATTTGCCCCTATTTCATTTCGTGAGGACTGCGATATAATGTTAATCAGAATAAAAATAATATAATAACACAACGTAAAAAATTTTCACGAAATATAATAAACGTCTGAATACTAAGTTATTATTTTATAAAATATTATATAATATACGATGTGACTCATTTCAACCAGTACATACGTACACACATACACACACACAGACATCTTTCTAAAAATAGTGTAGTGACCTTGAAACATAAAAATTTGTTATACATTTTGATTTCGATTTTCGGATCCATTACAATAACTTCCAATGGAAAGTTAATTATATAAATATTGTAGCAAAACCCCAGATGTTACGCCGCTGGCGACAATAGAACCATCGAGAACAAGTAACAATGGTGAGGCGTGGCATGATAATGATATCGAAGACACGAATAACCACCAGAATATTCTGGAAAGCGCGCGGGCGTGCGGGGTCAAGCTGCTAGTTTTATATAAGCAGGGGCAGTCACCGTAGTGAGAGAGTCGTGAGACAGTGTCGATTTGAAATAAATACAGCATATAAATTGTTCAGTGCTTCAGTTCGTTTAAGAATTACTGTTCGTTATTATTATCGTTTGATTGTTAGCATTGACATACAGTTATAGTATTTGAATTGTCGTTACTTTTTAATTATTGTAAATAAATAATTTATTCCATCCACGTAAGAAAACAGTTTTGTTACAATATGGACACGAAATTTACTAAATAATATGAGCAATTATAGTAAAAATCTATGCTTAAAATTAAGTCGTTTCTACGGACTACGGTTTTTTTTTTTTAAGAAAATGTTTATAAATCTTATGTTTGACACATTTGGCGACTTTTTCCTGTAAAATGGAGACTTTCAAGCCATTTTTTGACTTTTAACACTACCAAATTGGCAACACTGATCCTCAACCAAACTTCGTTCAATCTGTATTTTATTTTATTAACCGACTTCAAAAAAAACAGGTTACTCAATTCGACCGTATATATTTTTTATGTGGTTATGTTTTATGTATGTTCGCGGATAACTTCGTCGTTTATGAACCGATTTTCAAATTATTTTTTTTATTTGAAAGGATATACTTTCAGATTGGTCCCATAGAAATTGCATCAAAATCGGTTCAGTAGTTCGGCTGTGTTTTTAATAAAAGTAAGAAACGGCGTGTGATTCTTTAAGGTAAATGTTACTTTTTGACAGTAAAAAGTAAAAAATAAAAAACTTTTTAACAAAAAAAAAAAACCTCCTTCAAAAAGGCACTAAAAAGAGGAAAATAGTGAAATTTTGAGTTCTGTGCCAATTAAAATATGAAGTCGGTTAAAAAGTATAGTAAAGGGTTTTTCAATAAGGACATAACAATTTTGTATTTAAATAAAACACAGAATAATTGAGGCATCGGGCTGAAATTTATTCCAGGTGTAGTACACATGTTACAATTATGTATGGAATTCGAAGTCGTTCATATGACCACCACGAGCACGACGGCAGCGATCGATTCTTTGGATCCAATTTTCAATCACTCTTTCACACATATCAGCTGGAATGTTGCCAATGTCGCGTTCGATATTGTTCCTGAGCTCTTCTAACGTTGTTGGAATGTTGGCATAAACCTTCGACTTAAGGTAACCCCATAAGAAAAAATCCAACGGCGTCAATTCGCATGAGCGAGGTGGCCATTCGACTGGACCATTTCTCGAGATTAAACGATTACCAAAGTTGTGACTACCGACTCAGAAATTCGGTAGTAAGTTTTAACGATTTCCAAACGTTGCTCGTCCGTGAACTTCACCATGATAAAAATGTAAGCCTTGACTGACGTTTTGAATTTGACAAATCATAAAAAAGTTTGTAGGTTATGTTCCGTATTATAAAATAAAATTGTTATGTCCCTATTGAAAAACCCTTTATAGTGATTAATATCTTCTTTTTAACCAATTTCATATTTTAATTGGCACAGACCTCAAAATTTCATTATTTTCCTCTTTTTAGTGCCTTTTTGAAGGAGGTTTTTTTTTTTGTTAAAAAGTTTTTTATTTTTTTTTTGTTTCACTTTGTACTGTCGCATGAAAACTGGCTTTTATAAAGTGGAGTAATTAAGACAAATTAGACTAATGTTATTAATGATTCAGTTGTACCAAATGTAAGATTTCAAATATTTACCAAAGCATAATACATGCATACATACATAGAGAGCGGGTCAAGCGTGATATAAATATTAAAATAAGTCGCCGGGTCGTCCAAAATTCAACCTAATTTGCATAGTAAATGAAAAAGCTTTTGTTATAATTACAGTATAGAGTATTTATAACGTCACCCTTTCAAGAAAAACTAAAACGAATGTCTTTTTCTCATAACTTATAATATTATTTCTCTCATAATTATACGTGTATTTTATACATTTTTACAGACAATTGACGCAGTTCGTATGTTATTAAGTGATACACGATATTTTAAGTCTCTCTCCAAATTTGAATGGAACAACATTTCCTTGCATTTCTTCACAAAACAGTTAAAAATATGTTAATTATATATTCGAAACGATTGTTTATTGAAAAAGATATTTTGTAACAGACTGCTTTTGAATCGATTGTATACAAAAAAAAATTAAAAATTACCAACTGTTTCCTGCAAACGAACTAATTAAGTAATATTTGTAAACCATATTTATACAGGGTGGACCAAGTTATAGTAGCAATAATTCACCATTCGATGGTCCATCGAAAAATAAGTAGACATGCATAATTTTATTTTTTTCCAAAACGCTTCCTAAGGGAGATACAGCCCTTCAAAGTCCAGTTTTAAAAATCAATACTGACAAGTGTCATATATTATCTCAAAATCAAGTATCGCCTACTTTGTTGGTTATTTTCATAAGTTATTTATTTGTTGTTTTTAATTTAATTAATGAATTATTTCTTTAAATTCGTCAAACAGTAAAAAGTTTATAATTGTTGTACAAGATTCCAGACCTATTATTTTCATAGGTGGCTATTTTAGAAGTGTTGTAAACTTTCAACTCTAATTATCTCGTAAACGAAGCCTCAAATCGAAATGTTGCAAGAGTGACTCTTTTTTTCTAAATTGAACAGGGAATTTGAAAAAAATGTTATTCTTTAAAAATATCAAGTGGCGCAGAAAATAGGGCGGGAAAAGTGAAACAACCCCCCTGTATCTACGCCACTTGACAATTTTGACAAAAGTTACTTACGTCAAGTAATGAGTATCTATTGCATAAATACTTGTACCAAATTTGGTCAAAAACGTATTAATGACCTGATAGTTAGGACAAAAAAAAGAATTTTAAAACTGAACTTTGAAGGGGTGTATCTCCCTTAGGAAGCGTTTCGGAAAAAAATAAAATTATGCATGTCGACTTATTTTTCGATGGACCATCGAATGGTGAATTATAGCTACTATAACCTGGTCCACCTGTATAGACTTTTATCCGCGCTTTCACTTGCATCAGCGTCACTGGTGGGTGAATCACGAGTGTGATTCAGATTTCGTGGTACGCTCTTTTTCCACGATTAGTGCAAATAGATTTTCGTACAACTCGTTCCTCATCTCACGTAATAAAGTAACTGATAAAAACAGAAAAAAGTGGGATACGCCACTGAATAACTGCCCTTATAAGCAGTGGCTGTCAGAATAATTTCGAATCATTTTGTTCAAGTTCCATGGCTATAGCTATCTGTTTTTGAGGTAATTTTGACATTTTCATATCAAATTTATGCCGTTACAAAACATGCAAAATTAATTTTGTTTAATGATTTAGATGCAAAATTTTATGTTCTAAAACTTTTATTCGAAGATATTTTTCCTAAAATAATTAGGGGAGCAGGAAATCGCAAAAATTTGATTTTACGGATTAAATCCCTATTACCCGCAAAACGATTCAGCACCCTGTATAATTACGAAAAACGTACACATATCATTATTTTAGGTTACTATAGGTAATACAAAGTTTCACCCTAATAAATAGTTATATTTTTTTTTTCTTTTCTTAATTTTTGTGTTCTTAAGCTGTATATTTATTTATAAATTTTAGTAGTTTGTGTACATAATACTACACGATTAATACTAAATAATTCAATAACAAATTAATATAAAAGTTGGATCTAATAAGCTAAAAACTTAAAAGTTTCCCAAATATAATTTATAAACATTATATGTACATTATATTTAAGAAAGCGACATACTTGCTAGTTGTCACAAAGTTGTGAGAAACAATTTGTAAATCGCATATACAAAGTGTAACAAAAAAAAGAACTTGATCGGTTTCGTAGTTAAGAAGATCTCGCACATCGATGAATTCTACACAGCGACAACGGACAGACACCGTACAGATCGAAAAAATCTATCGCAAAATGTTTTTTAGAGTCTAAATAGTCAAGATTGATCAAAATCTGAATTTCGATTTTTTGCACGATTACATTACTTTTCTTTCACCGAAGGTGATGAAAAGTACAAAAACTAGAAAATCAGCATAGCACAAAAAAATGGGTAGGTATGTCTGTATCACCGGTACAGACATATCACGTGAATACCATTAAACACATAATAATTGTATAAATACATCAACTTTTATTTATCTTATAAAATCAAATGTTCGTAAAATATACTAAATATAATAATTGTAGGCAATTTTATTTATTTTTTTATATTTTGAATTCTTATCCAATACCTATATATTTTCATTATTAAAAATAAATAAATAAAATATTAAAAGCCTTCAGGATTTTACCTGGGCTTGACGTTCGTACCTGTCGGTATAAACTCGTACTTTTCCGCACGACCACCATGGCTTACGGTGTCTGAGACCTTAACATATACATTAGTTTTGTCTCACATATCAACCACTTCCGACTATTTCCGTTACATCTAATATTTGATATTTCTAAAATTCTACCCCAGCTATGAGACATTAAGGTCGATTTATATTATCCGGTCAGACACGTTGCGGGAACGTAGCGTTTACGGCAAGACAAACACTTTTACATGCATTTCAAATTTTTATATTTTATTGTAGATTATAGACGCGTCGACATCTCAGATCATTAGCGTCTTTCAACTACACTAAATAACAACTATCTTAAAACTAAATAACATCACAAAACATCCACGAGCGAAGGTGGGATTCGAACCCACGGCAGTCCAGTCCAGAGGTTGCGGCACTAAGCACGCTAACCACTAGGCTATACTGTCCTCACATGCATTTCAATATCAATACTCGTATTTGAAATGCATGTAAAAATGTTTGTCTTGCCGGAAACGCTACGTTCCCGCGCCGTGTCTGATCGGATAATATAAATCGAGCTTTAGATGTTATTCACGTCAAAATCCTTTTTTTGTATTACACGGTATTTCACTCTCTTAACAAAGTAATCTAGTTTTTTTATGCCATGTAGGAATTGTTTTAGTCGGTATTTTGTATATTATACTTATTATTTTTTCCGTTTTACTTTATTTTTATAGACGTCATAATGATACAATCATATATATCGGAAGTTGACTGATGTAAAGCAACAAACTAACATAAACAAGCCGTGAGGTGGGTCGTTTATTAGGACTAAAGTGCGACCCTTGAGGTCCGTCACGACGAACTTCTCAGTTTGATAAATATTTAATAATAATAATTAAATTAGATATCACACAGAAAAGTAATCATTTTAATCATTAAAACATAATTATTATTTATTTTTAACAATAAAAAAAAAAAAACGGCTGGACCGATTTTTATAAAATTTATGTAAATGACGTTAACACGCCTCGATTGACACCTTTACGAAGTCGATATAATTTTTTATTCGCGAGATATTGTGTAAAATCTACTTTTTTGGAGTCTATTTGGTTAAGAAAAAAGAACGGCTGAACCGATTTTGAAAAAATTTCTTTCAGATCATATTTACGTTAATACGCGTCGGTTGGCACCCTATAGAACGTAGTCGATATCATTTTTCATTCTCGAGATTTCGTCTTAGAAAGAAATGGACACATACGTACGTATACGTACACACACACAGACATCTTTCTAAAAATAGTGTAGTGACCTTGAAACATAAAAATTTGTTATACATTTTGATTTCGATTTTCGGACCCATTACAATAATTTCCAATGGGAAGTTAATAAACAAGAGGCTTGGTGTGTGGGTAAAACCACACTGCAAACTTCCCATTAGGTGCCCTTAGAGATTAGAAAAAAGTCTACCGTAGAGAAACTATTCTATTTGCAATACAGGTTAAGATGTTTTTTTGTTACTTATAAAAAAAAACCGCCAATTCAAATTTTTTGCAAACCTTATCTGCGGGTGTTCATTATGCAATTATGTGCGTCGAATGAAATTGGTCCGGAGTCGATATCATTCTTTGTTCTCGAGATATGCGAGACGAGAAACATTTTACAACAATTTTAGAGTAGTTTTTTTGTTATAAACAAAAAACTGATAATTGAAATTTCCTGCAAACCTAATCAGGTGTTTATTATGTAATTATGTATCGAACAAAATTAGTCCGGAGTCGATATCATTCTTTGTTCTCGAGATATGCGAGACGAGAAACATTTTACAACAATTTTAGACTAGTTTTTTTGTTATAAACAAAAAACTGATAATTGAAATTTCCTGCAAACCTAATCAGGTGTTTATTATGTAATTATGTATCGAACAAAATTAGTCCGGAGTCGATATCATTCTTTGTTCTCGAGATATGCGAGACGAGAAACATTTTACAACAATTTTAGAGTAGTTTTTTTGTTATAAACAAAAAACTGATAATTGAAATTTCCTGCAAACCTAATCAGGTGTTTATTATGTAATTATGTATCGAACAAAATTAGTCCGGAGTCGATATCATTCTTTGTTCTCGAGATATGCGAGACGAGAAACATTTTACAACAATTTTAGAGTAGTTTTTTTGTTATAAACAAAAAACTGATAATTGAAATTTCCTGCAAACCTAATCAGGTGTTTATTATGTAATTATGTATCGAACAAAATTAGTCCGGAGTCGATATCATTCTTTGTTCTCGAGATATGCGAGACGAGAAACATTTTACAACAATTTTAGAGTAGTTTTTTTTATAAAAAAAAACCGCTAATTGGAATTTCCTGCAAACCTCATCAGGTGTTTATTGTGTAATTATGTGTCGAATGAAATTGGTCCGGAGTCGATATCATTCTTTGTTCTTGAGATATGCTAGCCGAAAAACAGTTCACCGACGTAAGAACGAACGAACGTTCGTACGTATGTATACGTACTACATTCACACACACATACATATCTCTAAAAACAGTAGATTTGGACTCTAGGGATCTCAAGACGCGCAGATGTATCCAAATTTTTCATTCACAAAATCGGATCCATTACAACTTCCAATGGGAAGTTAAAAATTAAACCAGAACAATTAATTAGTTAGACAATTATTATTAATTGAATATTAAATTAATACTATTATTCAAAAATTTATGAATCAATAATGTTAATATTTACTAGCTTCCCGGTCCGGCTTCGCCCGGGTAGATTTTGGTTTGGCAACGAAATAATCAAAAACAACAAATTTTTTTATATAGATAGATATATCACTTTAGCGTATCTCTTTTGTACTTTTATAGTACATTTTTATTTGAAAAAAAATATGTAAAGCAACTCCCGCACGCGATTTCTGACCTAAACTATTGATGTTAGTAATCAATAATTTAGGTCAGAAATCGCGTGCGGGAGTTGCTTTATATATTTTTTTTCAATGCTGTCAAAATAACAGCAATGCAACTCTGAAGATGGCATGAAGTACGTCGAAAATTTAATTTTGAAATGTTATGTCGCTATTCTGTACGATCAATATTTCTGTCTCACTTTACCTTATGTCAGGTCAAATTTGTTAGGAAGTGACAAAAATTGCACTTTAATTTTTAACACGTTGACTCTACAGAATAGTGCCACTACTTTGTCACATTACAGCGGTCAATACTTGGTATAAAACAAAACACACATATTATTATATTTAATATTATAGGTTGCTTTTAAAACAAACGACAAATTAATACCTTACACTGTTATATGTACATATTCTGATAGCTTCATATAGAAACCACCATACAGATGTACAGAATGTAACACAAATCTCAAAATTACTTTTTCAAACTTAATTTTTAATTAACCCAATTCATGGAGAGGAATTTCTGAACTGGGTTCATCATAAATTAGTTTTGAAATCGCGTGTGGGTTCCATTAACTACGTATTGTAAAGCCACTAAAAAGTAAAAAATTAAAAACTTTTTAACAAAAAAAAAATATGAAGTCGGTTAATAAGAAAATCTAGTTAGGTACTAGTCGGTAGGGTACTGCTGACCATGAGCTCTTGGACTAAAGAGGACAGTGTGGTCCAGTGGTTAGCGTCGCGGCCTCTGGATAAGACTGTCGTTGATTCGAATCCCGCCTCCGCTCATGGATGCTTTGTGATGTCATTTAGTTTTAAGTTAATTGTTATTTTAATGTAATCAAGACGCTAATGACTTAAACTGTCGACGCGTCTATAATTTACAATAAATAAATAAATCTTGAACTAAATATGGTATATAGGTAGAGATATTTTCAAAAGTTCTACAGGCGATGAACTGCCCCGTCAATTTGGACCAAAGAAGTCTGCACAAGCGGCACACAACATTATGCTAATAAATATCTCGAACCCAGTTTTTATTCAATATGCATAACGATTAATGCGTATTTACATAAATGTACGTAATAATTGTACATCGATCGTAATAACACATTGTAAAACATTGTATTACAAAAGTCTGGCTCTGATAATGATCTTGTCTACAAACAATATTCTGGTGTCTATAATGTCTCCGAGTTCGGTAATGATAAAACGGCCAATTTTTACGTTCCACCTCTACTATGGCACCAATAAGAAAATAGTATGGGCGTGCCTGAACGCTCTGCAAGCTAACACAATCTGCGCAGCTCGTCTGACTGATTTAGGCACTAACGGTAGAGTGCTTACTGGCTATTCTCTGTACTGTGACTATGGTAGCGAAGTAATGGAATCGGTCCGAAATATTTCTTTCGGGATTTTAATAGATCTTCACTTTTTATTAAAAAAAAAAACCGGCCAAGTGCGAGTCAGACTCGCGCACCGAGGGTTTCGTACAATAATAAAAATAAGGCGTTGACAGAGGTAAAAAATTAATAGATTTATTTATTTAAGCTTGTTTTCAAAAAGTTTTTTTTACTTAGAGTAAAGTGCCCTAATATCGGACATTTGGCTAATTTGGGATACCGCTGTTACAGAAGTTCTAAAAGGCAGATGTCGCAAACAACCATTTAAGGTGTATCCAGCAGTCAAACCTTTACTATAGAATAATCCTTTATTATCATCACTTGCACACAGATGTCATTATCGGCATTTGAAGAAAAATCGAACATCCGAAAAATTGACGTCTTACTTTGAAGTGCGTATACATTTTCACAGATGAGTCATTTAATTACAAATTTTAGCTTAAGTTAACCTGCAGAAAGTGTAGTTTGATTACTACTATTCAATTTTTTTAAATTACCTTATCAGTATTATATTCCAGTTTTTAACCTAGAAATAAACTAATTGCGCAATATCGGACGGTAATGACGTCGTAATATCGGGTATCGCAATCGCCAATTTTCTGCCATTGTAACACAATGTATACTATCTTTTTATCGATAGAAAAACTGAAAATTAAGTATATGTCATCTGTGGTATGACTAAAATATTAAAATCGGCTGTAGGTATAAGACTATATACTATAGAAATTGGCTTACTTAAGGCTTTGACCTCTTTCCAATTGAGTAGAAATTGCATTTCCTTTCTGAAAGTATTTCATCTCTTGGTGCAATATGCTAAATTCATTACTGAATGATTTCTAATATAATTGCATTATGAATGCAGCTACAGAAAATAAATTTGTAAGTCGTGATATTTATGGAATAGTGGAAATACTGTCAGTCGGTAAATCCGTAATTTTGTGCATTATAAAAAATAAACAGCATTTAAAATGGCGAAATGAACACGATATTATAAATAATACATAATCATTCCATTATTTTCATTTTACGTTAAATATATTTTTAAATGGTGAAACCAACAGAAAATAAAAACAATCAAATCATGAGCTTCTGATAAATTATTACTTATACAAATTAGATCATAATAAATACAAATTTCTACAATTTACTGAACCGATTTGAAACTCATTATCTAAAAGCTTTATTAACTTCCCATTGGAAGTTATTGTAATGGGTCCGAAAATCGAAATCAAAATGTATAACAAATTTTTATGTTTCAAGGTCACTACACTATTTTTAGAAAGATGTCTCTGTGTGTGTATGTGTATGTACGTATGTGTCCATTTCTTTCTAAGACGAAATCTCGAGAATGAAAAATGATACCGACTACGTTAGGGTGCCAATCGACGCGTATTAACGTAAATATGATCTGAAAGAAATTTTTTCAAAATCGGTTCAGCCGTTCTTTTTTCTTAACCAAATAGACTCCAAAAAAGTAGATTTTACACAATATCTCGCGAATAAAAAATTATATCGACTTCGTAAGGGTGTCAATCGAGGCGTGTTCACGTCATTTTGATCCGACATAAATTTTATAAAAATCAGTTCAACCGTTTTTTTTTTTTTAATTATTGTTAAAAATAAATAATAATTATGTTTTAATGATTAAAATGATTACTTTTCTGTGTAATATCTGATTTAATTATTATTATTAATAGGTCGTGTAGACCTCAAGTGTCGCACTTTAGTCCTAATAAACGACCCACAACTCACGGCTTATTCTTTCTTCTTTTGGCCCTAACTTTAGCCTTCAACCAATATTCGAACTTATAGGCTTGGAATTTAATATTAGGTAGTTAATAAAAGTAGATACTTAAACTTTATTTCCTAGTTCAAACTACACGCCAACTGTGAAATTTAACTTACTGCAGTCTCACAACGGCATGCAGGGGTGAGGAGTGGTTGAAAACATTAAGGCGCACGAGGGGAACGGCTAGACGCGTTGACTTTTCGAGAAACTATACTCTAATATGCGTTATAAAAAATTAATAGCACAGTAATTATTTTTGCTTGCAAAATCCCAGCGCAAAGTACCCACGCATAGGTACATAAATACAATGAAAAACTTTAATGACAAGTGTTTTATATTATTTCAATATGGCGAAGGAATAAAAAAAATACATAATTATTAAGTACATGCATATTCTTGTAAATATACTTTGAATTTTATAATACTATTTCTCTGATTGTTTTGTGTATAGAATTATTATTGTAGCTCATGCAATGTATCAATTTGAATATTAAATAGTGTGTTACTTACAAATCTTGTATTAATGCAGTTTTGATGCAATTTTATTATCCTTCGAAAGATAATTTTCAAATAGCAGGTGAAGCAAAATTATTACAAAACAACGTTCTTTTTTTTCAAATCTGAATAATGTTATTACTAAATTATGACGAGTTTACATTGGTATATATTTTTATTAGATAAATAAAAGTGGATGTTATTCTTTTGCATGACTACGAACACAATAGGGCTGTCCTATATTTTTACTTCCCACCTCTACTATGGTAGGGAAGTAATGGATTCAGTCCGAAAACAATATTTCGAGATTTTAACAGATTTTCACGTTTTGAGACCCTAGCAATCGTTTAAGATCATTTTCTGACTGATGTCTGTATGTGTGTGTGTATGTGTGTATGTGTGTGTGTGTGTATGTGGTCAATTTTTCGCCTTCGATATCTTAAGAACGGAACAACATACGGGCATGCCGATTGTTCTATTGTGTTTATCAGCCTTTAACTTAGATCTGATTAGATTTTGAGTCAAATCGGTTCAGTGGATCCTGAGATATTCAAAAAAACGTCCTCAATGTCACGTATTAACATAGGTAAAAAAAAATATAAATGAATTCTAGATGTTATAATATGAAAAAAATGTAAATATTTTTTTTCTCTAAAATGTATAGTTTTCGAGAAAAAAAATATTTTACTAAAAAAAATAAAAATTGTACGTAAATCAAGGTAACCATGATTTTTGCTATATTAAGCTAGCCATCAATAGATCACCAAACAAAAAAGAGGGCCATGCTTTTTTCAAAGAATAAAAATTAAATTGTGTTTTAAAGACCACCAACAGCTAAGGTTATTTGGGCCTAGTCAAAGAATAAAAAAAAGAGTGTTTATTTTTTGCAAATATTTACTAGGTGGGAAGTATAGGACTGGTCATCAGTCGAATTTTTTAGGGTTGGAAACAAATGGATAATAAAACAATTTTTTTGCGAAATTTCCAGAAGCTTTTTCTACAAGAAAAATGCCCAAAAGTGTATATTTTTCAATGTAATTTTAAACATAGAATTATACCGCTATGGATTACGTCATTTAAAGCCAGTCTTTCCTGATTGGCTACTGTAGTTAAATTACGCCCACTGATCTCTAGATAAAAAGAGAATAGTACACCGACTTGTTTATGTATACCTAGTTAACAGGCCGGCAAATAGAACTTAGGTTAGGTTCTTCACGAGTTTCGACTGACGAGGAAGTATTTTCCTCTTTTTCATAGACATACCTCTCTTTATCTATGCGTGGACGTATGTCTGGCTTCATTGGTCTGGCTTTTACGTCATCATATTATGGCGGCTAAGCTCAGCCGTTTGAAATGAACACATTTTTTAAATTCTTGTTTGCAATTAAGAGGAAGGATATAAGAAGTTTAAGAACTAAAAAATTGGTTTACATTGTTTGTTTATGTATGAGGAATACTTTAAAATAATCAAAATTATTATTTGTGTTTAACGGTATTAATTACATCTGTCTGTACCCGCGATACAGACATATCCATTTTTTTTTGGTGTCTAATAAAGTCAACGTGACAAATAATACTTGGGTAATATTTATTTATTGTAGAATATAGATGCGTCGACAACTTAGGTCATTAGCGTCTTAAATTACATTAAATAACAACTAATTTAAAACTAAATAACAACACAAAACATCCATGAGCGCAGGCGGGACTCGAATCCACGACAGTCTAGTCTAGAGGCTGGTATCAAGTACGCTATCCACTAGGCTACACTGCCCTTACAAATAATTATAATACATCAGTTATGTATACGTGTAGAAAGAGTAGATACTAAAATCAACTACAAAAATTTCATCAGCACTGAAATAAAAACGATATTAATATTCATAATTTCAATCTGCTGAAATATGAAAGATGACATTGCTGTTGTCTGGAAATAATTCAAAACCCCCACCGCTTCTCTGACATAAAAAAATGCGCTTGGAAATTAATGCAGGGGTTCCAAACTCTGTATTTACAAAGTAATGCAGGATTGTATTAGATAATAGGGTACTTGCATGACAATTTTTTTTTGCAATTTTTTCATGCATGAACGAAAATAAAAGTCAATTTGAATTAAACTCTAAAATCTGAGAAATATTGAACGAATCGGTAAAACGCAATTTAAAACACAAGCCGTTTTATTTCGACAGTCCCTGCTCAACCGATTTACATATTATAGATTTTTTTTAAATGAAGCTTATCGTCCACAGATGTATCATCAATATTTTTCTTAATAGTATTTATTATTATATTATTTAAAACTATTATAATGTATTAATTTTAACTAATATTAATGAAAGTTATTATATTTTTTTTTTTTTGAAAAAAAAACTGACCTTATACAAGTTTTTTCTAGGACGTTAGTATCCCAGCAGACTGCAGTCAAAATCACTGAAATTGTTTTGTTTTTTTTTTTTTTGTAAAATAGTCACTAATTAATAAAATAGTCACTAATTAAAACAATTCCACAATTAATTTATTTACAAATAAGGAACTTAGTTTAATTCACAAGAAACTATCACAAAACACTAAAAATTTTTAACATGCGATTATATTACGCAACTAACTAATAAAGTCCGAATATTACGATGTTCACTGTACAACATTACTTCTAAAATTAAAAAACTATACAAAAAATATTATGTGCAGGTATATAATAATAATCATTGCACCAAAATTATGCATCAGGTCAAATCAAACTTACGTAATATAATTAATATATTTTATAGTCATCCAATACAGAAAACCTGTTAGTTGGTCTACTGTTTAACTAATTCTGTCGAAACTTGTAATATTTTTCTACCCGCCGAAATAATTTAGAAATGTATAATTAAAAAAAACAAAAATTAACAGCCTTCTTGTTGGTTTTAAACTTAGTTTTTGAGAGAATATAGGTTATAGACGCACGACAATTATTTGTTTCTCATTTTTAAAAACCCTAAATGTTCCTTTTGTTGGTTTTTGTTTATTTATTTAATTTATTTAAAAACTATGTGATTGACTGAGGTTGACTCCGGTGTTTTTTATTATGGTTTTTGAGTGCAAAATTCAACCCTGCACGTAGAAAAAAAATAAATATGAATTTATACAGTACACTGCATATTATAAAAACTAATTACTGCTCGAATTGCGTGAAGTAAATAATAGATAGAAATGAAGCTGGACATTTTTATGGGTTCAAATTAACAGCGTGTAGCAACACAGCTTTTTAGATTACAATTTGAAGATCGTGTCGTTGCGAAAATTAGTAAATAATTCAACAGCTTTATGTAATATTGTTCGTAGACAGTCATTTTATTTGAACAAATCAATATAGAGAATGACTTTTTGACAATAACGTTTAATGTCTCGTACTGGAATGACATTTTAGAAATATTAGCTGTCACGGAAACAGGGGAATGGTCACAGTTTTTAATGTATAGACGAAATTCCGTAGCATCCGTATATATAGTTACCGGCATCAAAAAATCCACACTAAGCGACCGCCCGCTTACTAATAACCGCGTCTATATATTGAATTTATTTATTTATTGTAAATTATAGACGCGTCGATAACTCAGGTCATTAGCGTCTTCAACACAACAATTAATAATCCATTTGTATATTAGAATTTGCCATCCGGCATACACAAACTGACTGGTACGAGCTCGGGTTTCTGGGAACGTCAATTTCCCAAGAACATTGGAATGCAATTGCGAGAACAACTACATTCCAATGTTCCCCCTGGGGGATTTAAAGCCTACTTCTTAATGAGTATCAAGTAACATATAGGCTATAAATTATTACGTTACGACAAAAGTGGGATGAGCAGTGAGCGAAAGTAGTGATTTGCACTCGGGCGAGGCCGGACTGAGTGCAATACAAAACATTTTTTTAAACCTCCCCTTGGCTTGGATATTCGTTAGGAGTGTTAGGATGGATACCGGAAAATACAGTAAGTTAATTGTGGAAAAATACTCAGTAATAAATACTCAGTAAGCTTAGAAAAATGTACTCGTGATTTTGAAGCTTGCCCTGCAGGTTTCTACAGAAAACAAAATATATTTCCATTTTCCAGTCGAACAATTCGTTCGAATCAGGAGGTAGTCCACTGTTTGAGAGCCGTCGAAATACACAATAAAAGTCATTTTGAGTACTGCAAAAAAATGCCACATTCCGTTATATAAAAAAAGCTTTGGTGAAGGTTTGCGAAGCTAGTAAGCACTGTAACTTAACATACAAACGTAAGTTGGCAATGTATAAAAAACAACGTCGGAAAAGAGAGAAAGTTAAACTTTATTATTACATTTTATGACTACCCTTTACGGCCACTATAATATTATTTTCTTGGAAATAAAAACATGTTAACTATGTATTTATCTTGGATCCGAAATGAAATTTAACTTGTGCTTATATAGAACAAGGAAAAACATCATATTATATACTTCATAACATGCACTTCTTGTTTTTTAGGGTTCCGCACTTCTGTATGCAGTAGCGGAATAAAGGAGGGAAGGGCGGAGGGGACGGCTCGCCTCGGACCTCTGATCCTGGGAGGCCTCCAAATCTCGAGAAGTCAAATCTCAAAAAAGGCCAAAATATGTTTAGGTTAAAAAATTAAATTGTGTTTTAAAGACCACCAACAGCTAAGGTTATTTGGGCCTAGCACCAATTCATATTTTCAATTCATTATAATTTTTTTTTAATAATAAATTGACAATCCAATTGACGCTTTTACCAGCTCTCGGACTAGAATCCGGGAACTGGAGACTTGTAATAGAGGAACCATAGCAACGCCATGTAAACAACAGCATCGCTACACTCTCGGCTATTCTCAAGCCCAATATGTTTAGGTAGTAAGATTATACCTAAATATTTGATTTTTTTGTCAGCCATTACATCTATATTATTCATTTTTTACGAAATTTACACTACAAATACATCAATTTCTATATGCAGACCGGGGGTCTCATTTACTTCTGCCGCCCCAGGCCTCCGACGGGCTTAGTTCGCCACTGTCCGTATAGAACCCTATTACCTTGCCTATGATGTCCGCCCGTCTGTCTGTCACAGGGCTCTATATATCTCACAATTTACGGTAAGATATGGCTATACTTGAAAGTCCCAGAGATTGTGCTAAAAAAATTGTGTTTTAAAGACCACCAACAGCTAAGGTTATTTGGGCCTAGCACCAATTCATATTTTCAATTCATTATAATTTTTTTTTAATAATAAATTGAAAATCCAATTGACACTTGTACCAGCTCTCGGGCTAGAACCCGGGAACTTGTAATAGAGGAACCATAGCAACGCCATGTAAACAACAACATTGCTTAACGCTCGGCTATTCTCAAGCCCCCCAGAGATTGTGTGTTATTATTGCATGAATCCTGACAAATAATTATTATAATTAAATAATCAATAAATTTTAATAAATTAATGTTTTTTTTATACTGACAAGTGGAAATGGCGCTTATTAATTGATGACGTTATTTGATGTATTTTAGAAGCTAAGGACCTAAGTTGCCGAGCGTTTATAATCTACAGTAAATAAATAAAATAAATCGCGCGTTTTCGATACGAAAAGTAGCGTGTGTGCGCTGGCCCTTATAGCAGTTCTTTTTTATTTCTATTTCTTATTCAGTTCATTGTGTAATGACCCTAATGGTTGCAACAAGAAAAGCGAGGTGAATAATATGTGGTATATTATATGGCGGAACAAGTCATAAACCCTATTATGCAGTTTGATATAGTAAAATAACTGCTGAATTTTATACCAGTGGGTAATGATGTCGATGTCTATTGTCTATACCTGATACATATAGTCAGTGCCGTGCGAAAGGGGCCTAGGCCTCGAGCGCCGGCTCTAGGCGGGCGCCAGAAGCTACTTAACAAGACATACCTACCTCCACCGGAGATGGGCACATGTAGATGGCAGCAGGTTTATAGCCACCTAAGTTAGCATTGGTTTTCATAAAAAAAAACGTGCGAGAAACCAAGTTTTTAACTTCCCATTGGAAGTTATTGTAATGATTCCGAAAATCGAAATCAAAATGTATAACAAATTTTTATGTTTCAAGGTCACTACACTATTTTTACACTATTTTTAGAAAGATGTCTGTGTGTGTGTGTGTGTACGTACGTATGTGTCCATTTCTTTCTAAGACGAAATCTCGAGAATGAAAAATGATATCGACTATACGTTAGGGTGCCAATCGACGCGTATTAACGTAAATATGATCTAAAAGAAACGTTTTCAAAATCGGTTCAGCCGTTCTTTTTTCTTTACCAAATAGACTCCAAAAAAGTAGATTTTACACAATATCTCGCGAATAAAAAATTATATCGACTTCGTAAGGGTGTCAATCGAGGCGTGTTAACGTCATTTTGATCAGACATAAATTTTATAAAAATCGGTTCAGCCTTTTTTTTTTAATTATTGTTAAAAATAAATAATAATTATGTTTTAATGATTAAAATGATTACTTTTCTGTGTAATATCTAATTTAATTATTATTATTAAATATTTATCAAACTGGGAAGTTCGTCGTGTGGACCTCAAGGGTCGCACTTTAGTCCTAATAAACGACCCACCTCACGGCTTGTTATTTAGTGTAGTTGAAAGACGCTAATAACTTGAGATGTCGACGCGTCTATAATCTACAATAAATAAAAACACTAAAATCCTATATGGTGCAGGCAGCTTGCATGTTCATATTAAAATTATATATAGTATGTTTGAAATTTTTATATCGCATTAAAAATAATAATATTTCAAGCCATGAAATTAACAATTTCATGGCACAGAGTCTAAAAGGGTTTGGCAACCGTTTCTTATTAAGCTTGTTACAACTTTTATTTTATTAGCGTGAAAAAAGTGCAATACAACATTGCGTTATTAAACTTTGATTTTATGTTCAAATTAGAAATCAAAGATTATTCAATATATTTTTTTGTCACATGAACACTATATAAATCACAGTATTTTATAACAAAGACAACTTTGTAAAGGATTTTATTTCGTTTTAGCAACTCGGTTTTATTATAAAATCCAAGGTTTGATTTAAATCTAAACTAAAAACACGAATTTTGTATTAAAAACCTAATTGAATTGCTGCTAGGCCCCAATAACCTTAGCTGTTGGTGGCCTACAAGACTCGTTTCATTCCTATGGATCAAGTATCAACTATATCAGTTATATAAACTTTGACCATAAAATTCGCTGGTTTAATCATAAAAAAATATATCCTGGTGGAAAAAAAATTAGTAGGTATGTCGCGGGTATATAGACAGATGACGTCAATACCGTTAAACACAAATAATTGCATTCATTGTCATGGAAAGGAATATATCCACTTTTATTTATCTTATAATATCAAATACCAAAATATTGTAGCAAACCCCAAGAGTTACGCCACTGCCTCCAATAGAGAAACCGAGAAGCGGTGTCTGCTTGTGGAACAACGAGTACCTGTCGGAATGTTCTGGAGAGCGCGAGAACGTACTAGGCGGGGTTGCGCGACCTATAGATATAAGCGAAGTACGAGTGCGTCAGGGATCAGTCGACGGTATCATGCAATGAAATAAATATTGATCAGTCAACGGTAATCAGTCAGTGTTGAACAAATAAATAAATCTGATATAAATACAGTGACAAATATAATTACGAATTATTGTATATATAGTTGTTGCGTTCATTGTTATGTATTTTTAATTATTGTAAATAAATATTTATTCCGCCAACTCAGAAAAAACAGTTTTGTAACAATATATTTTCACTATTTCAAAAAAAAAGATTAAAAAAAAGATAAAAAAAAATTGACCCTGGACTTGGCGTTTCAATTTGACGGTAGTCTAGTACTTTACCACACAGCCACCTGGTTTATGTCAACATAGACCTTAACATAGACATATGTGTTTTATTTCACATGTCAATCACTTCCGACTATTTCCGTTTCATCTAATATTTCTAAAATATAACTTCAGTATGAGACATTAGACGTTATTCACATCAAAAAAGAGGGCACTATAGCCTAGTGGTTAGCGTGCTTAGTGCCGCAACCTCTGGACTGTACTGCCGTGGGTTCGAATCCCACCTGCGCTCATGGGTGTTTTGTGATGTTATTTAGTTTTAAGATAGTTGTTATTTAGTGTAGTTGAAAGACGCTAATGACCTGAGATGTCGACGCGTCTAGAATCTATACAATAAATAAATAAATAAACACATCAAAAAAATCAAATCTAACCCTGTACTTAATGCGACCCTGAAAACGACATAACACAATTACGTTGAGCAGACTAAATATATATTGCAAAACACATTATACTATTAATAAAACAAATTTTATCTCGAATATAAAAATTAAACTAGCTTAAAGACTTATTTTAATTACAAAAGATTGGAGCGGCTATAGAATATTTCACTGCTATAAATGAGTAGGTATACACAGTGCATGTGATGAAAGGTAGTAACTGCACGTTCTCCGTACACCCCGCCACTTCCCCGAACCGCCGCGACGCCGTCTTACACATATGATATAGTGAGCAAGTACCTCCGCCGAGCGTCTAGCCTCATGTAAATTACTATAGACAAATAGATTCGTACAGAAAGGCGCTCTTAAAAAGTAAACCGTCGTCGTAAAAAAAAACTTTACAAAAAAGGGTGTGGGTCTCGGGACCCCCGATAGATGTGAAACATCAAAGAAAACGTTATTGAACTCGGTGGTATTCTCTATGTAGTAGTATATATTTTTTCAAAAGCAGCAACTAACTGTTATGCTGACGTAATCCTATATACTGCACTGTAACACACGCGGTTGTCTTCCCGTGCCCGAGCGCGCGGAAGCCGAGAGAGAGAGAGAGAGAGAGAGAGTGCCGCAGTGGTGGGGAGAACAGCAGCGAAGGAGCGGACCATAAATTTCGTTGCATATTTCCCCTCACGCGGCTGTTCACAGCCCGACATAAGATGTTTCACATCAAAAATAGTATTAAAATTCCAAATCTTCGTGGTTTCCGGGCTTGTGGGTCGTGGTTCGATGGTATTTCTACCTGACGTTTCGTCTACAACTGCAGTAGACACTTTCAAAGGCGATGTGGCAGCGGTCGAAGTGCCCTCCTTGACGGCTCAATGGTAAGTGTGTCAACGACTGGTGTCTTCTCATCTCTTACGCTAAGAGCCAGTGTGTTCTCTGTTCGGTCGTCAGTGTGTTCTCTCTTCGGTCGTATTCCGTCCTTCTGATGTGATTGGTCGATTGTGTTGTATGTGGTAGTGTGCGTGAGTTCTTCGCTCGGTCGTAATCCGTTCTTTTGTGATGATGATTTGGAACAACGCCAGCCGTGAAAGCTTACACACTTGACTATTAAAATTGTTCACCGAGCAAGTCCTAGTTTTTAGAGGCTAATGACCTTAGTTGTCGAGCGTCTATAATCCACAATCTCTCTCTCTCTCTCTCTCTCTCTCTCGAGTTTTAACTCGACTGTTTGTAATTTCGTTATCTTTGTCTGGCTCTTTGTTTCCAGAAGCAATTTAAATAAAATTTGACAGGGACTTTTTAGAACCTAGGACGAACGACGTATAGGAAAATATGGTTTGGGGTGGTTCAACGTTCCATAGACGCAGAAAATGATGAGCAAGCAATCAAATAGTATTTGGGAGTTTTGATGTAACTAAACAACTTTACTGACTCCCCACCTCAAATTCCAGCTAAATATCACGGAAGTGACGCTCGTGGTGGACAGTCTGGACAGCTCTACAGGCTCTATCGTAGAGCTTGAATGCATGCTATATTCTACCCTCTTCGGTTAGCTGTCGAATTTTTTTAAGGTTATATTTAGCTGTCATCATATTCGAATGTGAATCTCTTGAGAGTAGGTACCGGGGACACATTTTTTTTTCAATTTTGAGTCAATAACTGGAATAATAAGTAGAAAAAAAACGTTGCAACTCCAAACCTCTTCCGAGAACTGGGAGCGTGCCATTTATTTATGTGGCCAAAAAGGAATGCCAATTTATGTGACATGTTTGTGAAACGACGAACAGTCAAGAACCTTTGTGTAGCACATCTGAAGGAATTCAAAATGGCGAGTAATTTATTTTTCTAAATATTATTATTTAACATTTTTTTTAATAAAAAAAATTATTTTTCTATAGTCGTTAGCATACGTAAAGCCTGTTGTAAATGCAAATATCTGTACAGTGAATAATTCTTCACTTAAACTCGTAGGTACAATGTGTGTCGTTTTCTTCTTGTAGATAAACTATTATAAATAATACGGTTTGAATGTATATATGCTACACAGAGAGGCGGTCGGCAACTAACATGCAAATTAGCGCTGCCCACAGAAGTCCACAAACATTTTACACCATCAACGAGTCAATAAAAATACCGGTGTTCTAAATAAAAACCGAACACAGTGACCGTAGCGAATATCTACAAACATCAACGAGATTAGCCGAATGTGTCACATAATAATTAATCAGAATGTTCGCTGGATCATTCAAAGAACTCTTAGTCTCTGACAACGGCGACAAGGTATCTAATTGGATGAATATATGATAAAAGTGAGTTATTCAGAATGTTCGTTTGATGAGCAATGATCATTCGCTTTGTTTGCCATCAAGCGAACATTATAAACAGCGCAATTGCAAAATCGTAACCAAAGCATCAACAAAATGCCAACGAGATGTTGCTGAATGTGTGTCATGTGAGAATAGAGATTTGTTCAGAATGTTCGTTGAATGGCGAACAAAGCGAACAACTTAAGATACTTGTCAGAACAAGAAGGTCAACAAATATAAACGAGATATATTTAATTACTGGAATGTGTCACATACAAAAAAATGAACTGTTCAGAATGTTCGCTGGATAGCGAACAAGCTAAATACTTGTCAAAAATAAACAAGAATATCAAAAAATACAAACGAAATAGGTATATAACTGGTTAGATGTGACATACGCGAACAGTGAACTGTTCAGAATGTTCGTTGGATGGCGAACAAGCTAAATTATGTCTGTCAAAAACAAGATCAAATAGGTATGTAATTGGTTGAAGATCACATACAACACACTATTCAGAATGTGTCATTCTACTTGTTCAGAGTGTTCGTTTGATTGCGAACAAGCTAAATTATACCTGTCAAAAAGAAGATCAAATATGTGATTGGCTGAATGATCAGATGCAATAACACGCTACCTCTATTCAGAATGTGTCTTTCTACTTGTTCAGAATGTTCGTTGGATGGCGAACAAGTTAAATTATAACCTGTCAAAAACAAGATCACATATGTGTAATTGGTTGAACATCACATACAACACACTTGTACAGAATGTTCGTTGCATGGCGAACAAATTAAATTATAACCTGTCAAAAATAAGATCAAATATTTAATAATTTGAATAATCACATACAACCCACAATTCAGGATATGTCTTTCTACTTATTCAGAATGTTCGTTGAATGGCGAACAAGTTAAATTATACCTGTCAAAAAGAAGATCAAATATGTGATTGGCTGAATGATCAGATGCAATAACACACTACCTCTATTCAGAATGTGTCTTTCTACTTATTCAGAATGTTCGTTGGATGGCGAACAAGTTAAATTATAACCTGTCAAAAACAAGATCAAATATGTGTAATTGGTTGAATGATCACATACAACACACTATTCAGAATGTGTCTTTCTACTTGTTCAGAATGTTCGTTAGATGGCGAACAAGTTAAATTATGCCTGTCAAAAATAAGATAAAATATGTAATAATTTGAATGACATACAACCCACAATTCAGAATATGTCTTTCTACTTGTTCAGAATGTTCGTTGGATGGCGAACAAGCTAAATTATACCTGTCAAAAAGAAGATCAAATATGTGATTGGCTGAATGATCAGATGCAATAACACACTACCTCTATTCAGAATGTGTCTTTCTACTGTGTGGACCTAAAAGACGGAAAGTTTAAGTACTTCTGCAACACGTTTACACTACTATAACACTGTTACATTTTGTTTTAACACATTATATCTAAACTGTGTGTAGCACGTATTTATGTGTTAATATATCACTTATAATTACTACTTTGTTGCTGTGAGAACGGCGCTATAATATTATTTAGATTTAACGTAGGTACAGCAGACTTTATTATATCAAACTATATATTTATACCTAACTGTGTATGTAAAATGGCGAACTTACTATTACCCCTTCCCTTTAAATTACTCCATTCCGCCCACGATATCTAAGATGAGCTTCACGTTTTATATAATATAACTACTCCTATAAAATGATAACTACTTAGATTTTAGAGCGTCTGATTATTCTTGTTATAACAATGTTAAACACCTAATCGAATTTATTCCTTAAGGTAGCCTTTTTGCGGACCGTGACGGGAGACACCGACACAGCTACAGAGACAAGTCTCAAAAGCACCGATTAAATGGACTTGCGCATGAATCAGGTCGAGGTAAGCGACCTTGTCACGAGACACATCGACGCCTGTGTCTCTGTCGAAAAGACATCGCGTCACTGTACTCTTAGCCAGCAAACACCAATTTAGTTCAGAGATTGCGTATACTCGATCTTCCTTTGCATTTTCACTCACTGCGCATCCCTTTTTTGCCGTAGCGTAACAATATAAGACTATTATGTTACTCGGGAAGACTTCCCAGTTTGATAAATATTTAATAATAATAATTAAATTAGATATTACACAGAAAAGTAATCATTTTAATTATTAAAACATAATTATTATTTATTTTTAACAATAATTAAAAAAAAAAAAACGGCTGAACCGATTTTTATAAAATTTATGTCGGATCAAAATGACGTTAACACGCCTCGATTGACACTCTTACGAAGTCGATATAATTTTTTATTCGCGAGATATTGTGTAAAATCTACTTTTTTGGAGGTTATTTAGTTAAGAAAAAAGAACGGCTGAACCGATTTTGAAAAAATTGGCACCCTAACGTAGTCGATATCATTTTTCATTCTCGAGATTTCGTCTTAGAAAGAAATGGACACATACATACGTACGTACGTACGTACATACGTACACACACACACACACACATACACACACACAGACATCTTTCTAAAAGTAGTGTAAAAATAGTGTAGTGACCTTGAAACATAAAACATTTTTTTTCCTTTTTGATTTCGATTTTCGGACCCATTACAATAACTTCCAATGGGAAGTTAATAACTTGGGTTACCAGTCACAAATTCTACCTAAAGAAAGTACAAGTTAAAAACTGGGCACCCCTGTCGTAGAAAATTCGCCACGGAACCGAATACATATATAATATAATTAATAAATATCATAAAACACGTAGCGTTGACTGTATGTATAGTAGATCATACTTTGTTCCCTTTATAAACCATAAAAATCATTAAATGACATCATCGATGTATATTGGAATGAGAGAACATGCAAATGTCACAGCAATAGAACAATACACCGCCGCGGCACTAATAAAAAAAATAACATTCCGTTCTGTTACAGACATAAAACACTGCCGCCAGTGGCGCCTCCAACGCCGAGAAATGTAACCTGACATCATCGCCATATTAACTAATCATATAAAAGCATATCCAGCAGCCCTTATAGCCAACACTCACAAATCGCAATTACCACTGACGCCGAGGATTTTGAGAGCGTATTATTATAGCTTGTGAAATTCTGAATCGAAAAGCCCTTTAACGTTTTTTTGATGTGTAACATCTTAGCTCTCGGTATGCGGCATTTGGCGGGACTAATTTGGTGAATGCGACGGAAATGTGGTAACAGGAAGTAAAAAAAAGCGCGCGCTATTCAATTTTATATAATATGATTGTGCGGTGCGGCCTACAGTTGGCGCTTGTGCTGCAGCGTGTCAGCGAGCGCACACAGAGTGTTTGAAAAGAGAGAGGGAGATAATGAGAGAGGGGGAGAGAGAGATAATGGGAGAGGGGGGAGAGAGAGATAGAAAGAAAGAGAGAGAGGGTATAGAGGAAGAGAGGGAGTATAGAGGGGGGGAGAGAGAGAGAGAGAAAGAGAGTGAGAGGGAGTATAGAGGGGGGAGAGGGAGAGAAGAGGAGAGGGAGAGAAATAGAGAGAGAGGGGATTTAGTGCTTATTTAGTTAGCCATTATTAAGGAATAAATACTAATTAAATAAATACATAAACAATTGAATGCAGATACTTTACTCGCTAGTGGCGCCATCAGGTGGGCGAAAAACATATCCAGGGCTCACATCTTTTGTGTGAGATCAAAGTGACGTATACCTTACTTGCCAGTGGCGCTATCAGGTGGTAAAAAAAGCCTGATAGCCTTCATTGTAACGAAAAAAAATTTTAAGAGAAAATTAGTTTAGATCCGAATAACAAGCTTTTGAGGGTAAAAAGCAGTTACGTGAACGAAAACATTGACGTTTAGAATTGTAAAACGGTGCCAATTGTGTTTTAAAGACCACCAACAGCTAAGGTTATTTGGGCCCAGCACCAATTCATATTTTCAATTCATTATTTTTTTTTTAATAATAAATTGAAAATCCAATTGACACTTTTATACCAGCTCTCGGGCTAGAACCCGGGAACTTATAATACAGGAACCATAGCAACGCCATGTAAAACGGTGCCGCCACTGTCCGAATGGAAGTGTGTTATACATCTGAAACAAAACTCAATTATTGTAAAAATTTCTGAACAAAATATAATAAATTACGAGCCAATATCGAGATTGCAGACAAAGAGCAATTTCGACGTTTTAAATACAACGGTGAAAACTGGCACCAGAGAGAGTAGGTATATGGCTGACGGGACTTTCCCGACCGGCTCATGGTACAACGCATCAGGGCAGACAACATTCATAAATTGAACAATTCATGCACAACCAATATACACATCGTTATATAACCATATCTATTATATTGATTTACCTAAATAGAGGAAGAGTGTAAAAGGGTAGTTTCGCGAATAATACTATTTTCTCTTTCTAATGGTTTACCCTACATATTTAAAAATCATCTGCAGATTCATTTAAAAGCGATATGAACGCCAGTGAAGCCGCGGGTATAGGCTAGTAAAACAATTTAACGTTCGAAAAGGCCATCCGATAAAACCTATTTAAAATATGTACACATACATAGCTATATATCAGATGTGTAAATCATAATATTCAGTTTTGCATCGTTTGATATAAATAAAATCGGCTGTCATTAATTCACAAAATGCACGCAAAGTGACAAAGTAAAAAAACTCGGGTCGCAGTGCCAAACCCTGCCGACAATATAGTGTATTTGCTAATACAGGCCTTGTGGCTTTAATACGTGAACTTAAGTTTGTTTTTGGACAAAATAAAAAATTTAACCCCTTAATACATCCCTTAAAATAATATTTTTTTCTTAATTTCAATATTATTATCAATGCAACCTCTGTACCACATTAAATGCACCCTTCCATAAGTAAATCCGTATCAACAAACTAGTGTTTTCATAAAATTTGAAAGTCCGGTCCTGTCGGGCCGATTTTATTAAAATTTTAGCAGCACGTTTTAATCTTTACTAAAGAGTTAAATTTCAATTTTGAAACGATTCTGACAAATTTTTCGGTATTTTTGGGCCCAAAAACTTTTTGGAACCCCTAAATACAACCCTGAAAATGGTCCGATCGGGCCCATTTTAAATAGGCTTCTTGCGGTGATGGGTTCCAATGTGTGTACCAAATTTCGTTTCAATCGATTAAGTCTGTCGAGAGTTATCGTGTACACACATATATATATAAATATATATATATATATATATAAATATATATAAATATATACATACATATATATATAAACATTTTCAAAAATGGTGCCAAATTGTTCAGGAGGCTATGAAACGTCGAGAAATTTTGGTCCGACCCCTAGGTCCCGCCATCCGACCGACGCCAATAGTGTATGTGCCATATTATGGCAAATACACTAACAATCAACATTGTTTTTCTGCACTGCTCTTTGCTATATCGAAACCGATTTGTTTGAAAATAACTTTATCTATATATTATTATTTTAAAATTGATGCATTGAATATTTAAATAGGTTTTACAATTGAAAACACCAAATAATAGATTGCTTTGGTCACACATGATAATATAATCAATGCAATTTTTTTTATAGCATCATCAGTCACAGAACTCATATCCAGACTAGAATATTTGCAAAAGTTTTGACGTGAATAACGTCTCATACTGGGGTGACATTTGAGAAATATTGGATGTTACGGAAATAGGAGGAAGTAACTGTTTTAAAGAACTCTATGATATAGAGAAAATTTCTCTATATCATAGAGTTCTTTAAAACAGTTAGAACTCTATGATATAGAGAAATTTTCTCTATATCATAGAGTTCTTTAAAACAGTTACTTCCTCCTATTTCCGTAACATCCAATATTTCTCAAATATACGGATCACCATTTAATGGTGATCCGTAGATGATGTAGAAATTAGGAGAGAAAAACTCAGTGGCAAAAGGATTAAATAAAATTTGCAATACTGATGATTAAATTTGCATTTATAAGCTTACGTTTCGGTGCTCATTGCACCATCCTCAGAGCATCAATGCTGTCAAAAATTCAGTATATTGTACACTGTATAATTTATAATTAAACATCATGAAATTTTTGTGATTTTTTTAAAAAAAGATATAAAATCACAAAAATTTTATGATGTTAAACATAATCAGTGAACGTCTTTGATTCACGTTTTACCGTGAGGACTTCGTAATACCGCTATTGGCTGCACTGCTCGAATCAAATTACGTTACAACTGTCAAAAGTTACTCTTTGAAATAAACATATAAACATAACCTCACATAAAAATGCGTTTTTTTGCCCCTCTCTCTCTCTCTCTGAAGCTATTCGTTGGGTGCAGAGTATATGGTGGGGACAACCGAATCGACTGCAGCGTACGCTATGGACAAAATAAGCGTTAAATCACACTCACGTTGTGAATAAATAAATGAAGTTATTTAAAAAAATGTTGCATAATAGTTGTTGTGAAGGATTTGGAGAAATACAGGCAGAAATAGTAATTGCAAATTTTAAATTATGATTATTTTAGCTCTAAAGCTATTATAACTAATATTATTATTAAACTTACTCCATTTTATGTTTATAAATAAAAAAAATTTTGATTGCTAAAAACATAAGTGCAATACCACATGTAATAAACACATTTATTGATTTGATCTATAAAACATTTATTAAGAAAATAACTATAAACTAAGAACAATAATTTACAACATCGAATATTATTTGACAGCATTACGTTCCTACAGTCTGTTCATATTAAGTTCCCACTGCCATCTAGTGGACAGTGGACATAGATACATAACACATTCGAAATAAAATGTATTTTATATTTATTAAAATTTTTTATACTTACTTTTTTTCAACACAATACGTAATATTTATTAGCCCCTTTCAGATGTGGTATTGCACTTATATTTTTTAGCGATCTGAAATTTTTTATTTATAAAAATTTGTCATTCCGTCAACGGATATAGAGTGTGATTTAGTTCGGCTATCAGATGTCGTATTCGTCGCGCACCTAGCCAATCATCGTCGGAGATTCGGTATAATATATTCTTAAAACAAAAATACCAGTAAGTGCATTTTTTGTATATGTTAGCCTATATTTTCATTAATCAACGAGACGTTGAAAATTAATGAATTGCACATTTTATTTGAACCAATTTAATAAATGTATAAAACAGAAAATTTTGACGCTTACCAAGATACAAAATCTATACAATATTAAACGCAACAGTTCGCAAATCGCACAATATTTTAATTCTCTGTTCAAGGCACAATATTAATTATTTTAAATTAACAATTATTAAGTGTAACTGACGCCAACACTCCTTGGAGAAAAACAGAAATGTCAAATTAATAATTAGCAAAAATAAATTGCTCATAAATAACAATTTAGAATAACTATAAAACTGGGGTATCAATTTAAGTCCTATAAATAATTTTAATATTTTTTAAAAATAAATCTATTTTTACATTTTACAAAAATTAAAACATATAGGTACCTATTTTCATTATAAAAAATAATTAAATGCCTTCGGGATTCGAACTTGTACCTGTCGTCAGACTCGTACTTTACCATGTAGCCACACTGGCTTACTACATCTGACACTTTTTACATGTTACATAGTTTCATGTCAACTACTTCCCCTGTTTTCGTTACATCTGATATTTCTAATATGCCATCCCAGTATGAGACATTAGACGTTATTCACGTCAAAAAAAAAACAGTTTGCGAAGCTCTGGTGTGACGTGTTCCCTTGCATATCGTGTACAGGTATTGTCGCCATGTCATACATGCTTTAGGTACACACAAGGCAATACACAAGTTTGTTCACAAACAGTTAGCAAATTGTTTGCTTCCCCAAGTTGCCAACCTACATCGTTGGCAACGTAAATACAAATTAGTATGCGCATGTATGTTTGCGGCGTTATATCGACGCATGCATGTCGTCATATCGACACATTAAACACTGGTTCTAATCAGACAGATCGCGTCTATAAGCTGCTGTTAAAACAGCGCTTCCCAAATCAAGGAGATTTGGAGCAATTACAGACGTCATCCTATGTTAGTACCATATATGTAATACTCCTATATTGCTTGCGCCCGTAAGTGGAAGTATCAGGCCGCGGCAAGTGAGACAGCAAATGACTGTTTCTATCTTTGTCGAGAAATCCATCTCGTTGTGCGCAAGCGCGTTGCAGCTCTCGTGGGGGAATTGGCAAGTATGGTGGGGAAAGCCTCCTCTTCTCGAAGCTTAAAGCCTAGTTATAGTAAACATTCTCGGACATGCGCATAAGACTCGACGTCTTGCGAGAGAGACAGATATATATATGTTTGCACCGTAGGCTTTCGTCCGGCTAGCAATATAGGAGTATTACATATATGGTTAGAACCATAGTTAATCATCGCGGCGGCAGCATCGTCCGCGTCGTGTTGTCCTGGACCAAAATTTCTCGAGACGACACGACGGGGAAGGAACAAATCCGTGCCGAGTCGATGGATTCGACACGGCATCCTATGCTATAGAGCTACAGTAAATTATCGCGGCGACAGCATCGTCCTCGTCGTATCTTCCTGAACCAAATAGTATAAAACAAAGTCGCTGTCTGCCTCTGTCTGTTTCTCCGCTTACTTCTTCTAAACCACGCAACGGATTTTGAAACGGTCTTCACTAATAGAAAGAGCGATAAACGAGGAAGGTTTGTGTATATAATTTGTAAATATTTTGTACAAAATGGCTGAACTATGACGGTGTTTTGTCAAAAAAAAAAATTGTTTTCGTACGCTTAATAATAATTTCATGCCTGCCGGGCGTAGCCGAGACGGGCCGCTAGTTATTTATTAAAATAGAAACGCAACAAAAGTTGGAAATAGGAACAACGATTTCGATGTGAGGCTCGGTAAGAAACGTAATCCCTATCCCGAAGTCCGGTTCCCTATCCCGAAGTACAGTTCCCTATCCCGAAGTACGGTTAGTACGGTTAACATCAATCGGGATCCTGAAAGTTCGGGATTGGAAGAACTATACTCTTAAGGGAATGACTATAATTTGACAAGCACTGGTTTAGTGACAATAGCTAGCAATGTACCTACCTATCACATATTCATATCAATATCGAAATTCGAAATGTTAATTTGAAACTTTGGTATAACTAATGGTCAACTATAGAATATCGGACTTGTGTAAACACATACACGAAAACGTGTGTATAGGTATGTGTGTTGCATATCTACATAAGTCATTGGATGTTGTTCAGTGGTATGCACTATGCACCATTGACTCAAGCCGTGGATTGATCATTCCCCAATCGAAATTGCTGTGTGCAGAGCGAGATGCAATAAGGTGGCTGCCAATCTCTGTATCTTTCTAAGAATGATGTTGCGGTTGTTTTCATATAGACGTTTTTGACTTTCAATATTTAGGAGAAAAGTTTCCTCTGAACGCAATGGTCATAAGGTAACCTCCAAATATCACTCTATCGGTATTTTTTTTTAACTTTTATTTAACTGGGTCAGCTGTCACCAGCTATGCACAGCGTAGGTATCAATAAAATTATATACATAATGACATTAGATAAGAACTAAAGGTAAGTATCAACCTTAATTAATTAATATTACTGCGGACTTGTATTTCGAAGTATTGTTATATTATTATGTTGTCTTGGGGAAGTCTTCTCTTGAATCGTGGATTAGCGGCTTTCGTGCCTAAATGGAAGTGCTGGGCGCTTGGACAGTTTGTAATTCTGGAGAGAAATTTCCTAGTGGTAGCTTCAATAAAATCTCTGATGTTAGGGATTCTATCGGTATTTATGAAGTAGTAAGAAGTTCCGACTGGACGTGGGACGTATACGCCGCGTCTGCAGGCCGGAACGTCCCTATGATGCGTTACCACCCACGTAAGACGACGTTTAATCCGACTATAATTAAAAAAAGACGTGAAGATGTCAACCACCACTGGCTATATCTCCTTTTTTCGATTGATACTTTTTATGTCCCGTTTCGCAATCCATTCTCTAAAGTCAATGGGGATGTATAACGGCGGTATGTACTCTATATGCAGGTATGTGTAGTAGAAGAGCAGAGGTATACATCTACTATTGTCATTACACTAATTGTAGTTATTGGTTGGAACGCCATCGCAATTTACAATGATATGTGGTCGCTACTGGAGTTACCGACATATAAAGTCACCACTGCCTTTGCAATACCGTGTCAGAATTAAGGCAATGAGGGCTATCTAACTTTTTTCTACCTCTTTATAGCGCCACTGGCGAGTAAGGTACGTCACTTTGATGTCATTCGGATATCAGTACTGATTATATTTTATCCGTCCATCTGTCCAAGTGAAGTATCTCCTGCATTTAATCATTTAACGGCTAAATCGCAGTTTTGTATTTATTTAATTATTCTTTAATAATGGTTAAATGAAGAATCACTAAACACAAACAGTTAATCTCTAAACGTTTGACATACTTTACTATCTGACGAATATAAATTGTAAGCGTTTGGCGCTTACCTTACTTGCCACTAGCGCCATCTAACGATTAAAAAATCAATTAGCTTTTGACGTATTCCTAACTCGCCACTAGCGCTATCTGGTGTTGCCGTCTAGACAAGACAAGACTTTCAAAGTCTTGTCTTGAAATATCAAGACTTCACTAAGTCTAAATCTAGATTAAAAAACTCTTGTCTTGTCTAATATCAAGACTCTAGATTATTTTCAAGAGTCTAGATTAACCGAGTGGTTTACTTTACCTTCTACTACTACTTAGTTTATCTAGACTCTTGAAAATTGTCTAGAGTTTTGGCAAGAGTCTTGATCTAGATAACGCAAGTCTTGTCTTGAAAATTTCTAGACAAGACTTTTGCAAGTCTTGTCTTGAAAATCTAGACAAGACAAGAGTCTAGAAAGTCTAGATCTAGACGGCAACACTAGCGCTATCTGACGAATAAAAATATGGAAACCCTCATTCCGACCTCATTGACTTGCAAAATCCTCATGGACCTATCTGGCAATCTGATTTAGTGACATCTGTGATTTAAATGTTGCAAATTGCTTTTTTAGGGTTCCGTACCTCTAAATGAAAAAAAAAAAAACGGAACGGAAAATATATACGTTTACGTATGTATAATGAAATAATTATTTAGATCACTATAACTACCGATTTCGGAAAAGCTCGTTGAAATTTTTCGATCTCACATTATTTACGATCCTGTTGTTAAGGATGCAATATATTCCGCCGTCATCCAATAATTTTCGGATGCATAACACAGCTTTGTTTGTATTTGCATTGTATGAATAGACGTTACAAACATAATCCTGAACACATACGAGGTGCACACCAAAATTTAACGAAATCCGAAACTGAAGGTTTTTTAGAGTTCCGTACCAAATGACAAAAAAACGGAACTCTTGCGATGAAACTTAGTTATCTGTAGACGCGTTACAAACATGATCCTGAATCCTTAAATTGTGTTTTAAAGACCACCAACAGCTAAGGTTATTTGGGCTTAGCACCAATTCATATTTTCAATTCATAATTTTTTTTAATAATAAATTGAAAATCCAATTGACACTTTTACCAGCTCTCGGGCTAGAACCCGGGAACTGGGGACTTGTAATAGAGGAACCATAGCAACGCCATGTAAACAACAGCATTGCTACACGCTCGGCCATTCTCAAGGCCAATCCTGAATCCTGAAAACATATAAGGTGCACCTCAAAGTTAACGAAATCCGAATTTTTTTAAGTTTCCGTATCATCAAATTATAAAAAACAAAGATGGTGAGATTTCGCGTTGTCTGTCTCTCTGTCTAACTCCTAAACTTAGAAACAATTGACATGAAATACTTATATAACTAATTATTTAGGTCCGCAGGTTTCTCGACTGCCACATTTAAAAAATCGGGGTAGACTGTGTCATCTGTAACATGGCCGTGGGTGTTTTGGGCGTGACAACGTCTGCCTGGGATGATAGAAATAAATAGTAGATTGTATAAATCTAGTGTTGTTTTGTCATACCTCCTTTAAATACCTACTTTTTACTTAATTTTCAATATTTTCAAAATGTTTGACATTTCACATGTATAGCAAACTTCACTTCTAATGTAGGTTATAGTTAGTTAGTTAGTTAGTTTATTAATTCTCCAGAGACAATACAAACATTGTATGGATTTGTCAGATATAAAATTACAATAAATCTAATATTATAATACATTTAAAAATTACAATAAAACTTATGCAAAAAATTCATTGATATATCATAATAGGTAGTCGCCAGTCTGTAGGCATTGTATAATGTATAGTGCAGATATCTGCTAAGCGCTGACGTTCAACTAGCTGGGTGCCCGAGCGGTTACACGCAATACGCTATCCTCTACAAGATCCGAGGTTCGAGCCCGGCTTGGAGCAATATGAAATTTATTGATTTTTTTTTCTTTTGTAGAAAGGACATGAAGTAACGTATATTTAAAATCTTATCAGTAAAGTCACAAAAAGTGATATAATGTGGACAGTACCTCGTAAATGCTCGTACATAGTCGGAAGGGCACACGACACCTGTATGTATTATGTAAGTGAGTGGGTCGTACAGCATGTCAGGTGGGATGTAGGCGGTTTGGGTCGAGACGTAAACACTAATGGCACGTTCATAGATACCTAGACACATAATCTATACTGAATGTCTAGTCATAATATTACCAAACAACAAAATCTTGTCTTCATGGTTTCCGGGCTTGTAGGCCGTGGTCCGGTGGTATTTCTACCTGACGTTTCGTCTACAACTGCGGTAGACATTCTCAAAGGCGATGTGGCAGCGGTCGCAGTTGTAGACGAAACGTCAGGTAGAAATACCACTGGACCACGCAGTTGTAGACAAAACGTCAGGTAGAAATACCACCGGACCACGGCCTACAAGCCCGGAAACCATGAAGACTTGGAACTATGCCGGCCGTGAAAGCTTGCACACTTGAACAAAATTTTGTCTTGAAAACAAGCTTCGACTGGTGCATTGTGTAAAATTATTGGTTATCGTTTAGAGCAGAGGTTCCCTAGCTGTGCGTCGCGACGCCCTGGGGCGTCGCGGCGCTATCCTAGAGAAGTCGCAATTTCCAGAACTTCAGTCCCCATTTGAAAAGTTATGCTCAGAAAAGCAAGCTCATCCTTCTCATTATGTATTGTTTGTAGTTTTTTATATTTTCTAATTATTAGAATTTAATATTATTATTTGAGATATTATAGGATTTCCAAAATTTATACAGTAACAGTGTTTTTGAGAATTTGGAATGGAAAAATAAATTTAATTAAGTTTTATTTTGAAATGTCAGAAAATTGATCGACTTTTATAAAAAGAATTATATTACAAGCCTTATCTGAAGTTTTCATTCTAATTTTGTGAACATTAATGCCTGTCTTGAAGAATATGTATTTGAACATTCTCCACATAGTTTAGGTGTGTGTGTCAAACGACATTAAGATGAGATAATAATAGTTTTTTTATACGGCCGTATGCAATTGAAAGATTTTTTCGTTGAAGAGCAGCCAATTATATAATTGTTTCGAAACATATAGGAAAACATCATTTTACCAACCAGTGGTTACAGTCAGGATTCTAACCTGAACCTTTCCAATTTCGTATATATCATAGCTATTGAATTAGCAGATATGAATTGACACTCGCATGTAGTGAAAATCTATTGATTCTGAAGCATATAAGGAGAATGTTAATTTAGCAATCATGTCACAGTTGAGTATTGTAAGCTCATTCCGACGCGAAATTGGAAAGGTTCAGGTTAGAATCCTGACTGTGACCACTGGTTGGTAAAATGATTTTTTCCTATATATTTCGAAACAATTATATAATTGGCTGCTCTCCAACGAAAAAAATCTTTTAAGATGAGATATTCAACCAATCAGAATGGACCCTGATTGCAGGGTCTAGTCACTTGTGTGCAATTTAGGGTTTTATTTTCGCGTCGGGATTGATTTTTTGTGTCGAGGTCATTCCGAGTCACTGGTCCCGCAAAAGAAGTTTCATTTCAAAAATTAATTTATTTTTTCGAAGCTCCTATACCGTTTTTGTACATCCTGTATGTGACATATTATATATAACACTACATACATTTAAGTCTTGTATACGTGATACAGTTTAATCTGTCACATATCACACAGACTCCTGGGTGGCGTTGATTAACGTCGAGTTGATGCGACCGAACCAGCCCCTAGAGTCGCGGCTTCCACAACAACGGTATACACCCCTAGAGTCGCGCTCCGTCTCCTCCGCCCCTATATGCATTAAACGCCGAACAGTTATTAAGGTATATATATGAACTAAACTACTAGACAACTATTATAGAGATATTTCTTTAAAATATTCTAGCCGTCAACATGACGCTGATGTAGGTAAGGCGCTCTGCTACCCCCTGAAGACTTACGTATGCACTCCTCCTTTCAGGGGGTCGGTAATTAAGGTCACGGTTTTTAGCTATGAAGCTACAATTTTTGCAAAAAAAATTAGTTCAACGTTTTTTTGAGTAGAATATTACAAGCGACTAGTCTAGAAATAAAGACACCGTGATTAAAAATCAAAATTTTGGCTTAATGGCAGGTTTCATCAAAAAATTCTATGGACAAAAAATGTTAGGCAACAATTTTATGACAAATATTTTTTGTTTGAAAGATTTTTTTAATAACGTTGGTAATTTTCGAGATAATTGTGAAAAATTTGATTTCAGCACAACTATTTTTCGAGAACTTTTGGTAGACGCCGATGACCTCAGCTGTTAAGCTGACATAAGATGAAATTTATATTATTAGTTCTTAAGGTTCAAATTTTAATATGTTGTTACGGCGACTGTTTTAAGCATATATTTCAATTTGCAGAAATGTCGGTATTAACCCACTTGCAGAACGATATGAACACCTAGGCGAGCAAGTTTCCCTCTACGAGAGGGGGTTAATACCGACATTTTGTTCTGCAAATTTAAATACATATATGTTTAAAACAGTCGCCGTAACAACATATTAAACTTTGAACCTTGAACTAATAATATAAATTTCGTGGGGTACATGACACGTTTAGAATGATGTGGCACCCCTTTAATACGGACCAATCGATGGCATTATCGGGTAACCGATAAGCTATAAAAATAATTTCAACCTTGAAGCAATAATATTGTGACCATTTTTTTTTTGTTACATGTTGGGGGCGGTCTGCATCCCTCCCATACCGCTATCTAGCAAAATCCCTTACTCAGGGCACTTTAATATGCCTCCCTCAACATCTTCGCAAAAATAAAGCCTTGAATAAATAACATCAAAAAAATTGTCACTAGCTCTCGGTCTATGTATTTTGTTGTTAATTTTTTTATTAATAAGTAATAGGTGGCACTGGCAGAGAACATCGATCAGAGCGATGTTTATAAACATCGATCTTCAAATCGTCGATGTATCGATGTTTTTCAAAGCGACGTTTGTATCCTTATGTAGAATACATACCTATATAGACGTTCAGACAGTATAGAATAGAACTGACAGACAGGTATAGAGAAGATTTCTCAGATATACAGAAATTGCAGTAGATATAAAGATTGACAGGCACGCCGGTATATTATAGACGACAGCGTGCGTCGCACGATGGCCGTGTCCCATCGACGCGGGTGGCACTGGTACGGTGGTGTCAAGAGAAACGCGTCGTACAGTCACGCACGGAACCGGCGGCGTCCTGTCGACTTGTGTGTACCGGAAGTCAAAGCCCGTCGCTGTTCTGTCGTCACCCGCTGCCCGCTTTTATTGAGTGCGTCGGCCTAACTTCAAAATCGCGAACTTTCGCCGTCGCACGAGTGTTACATAACTTGTCGCGTTTGTAATAACGAACGCTGGATCGCTGTTTCTTTTTAACACGCTTTTATTAGCTTCACTTGTATGTTTGCTTGTCAGTTTGTAACCGACTTCTTTGAACTTGATTTTGACCAACTTTGAACGGTCAGATTTAGTTTAAACGTTGTCGACTTATCAAGGACCGACGACAATACAATAATTCAATAAGTTTGTCCCATTATCCTGACCAGAATCTCCAGGACTAAAAAAAAAGCAAAAAACTTCAGATTGAACTGAAACTTTGCACACTTATCAAGGACCGATGACAATACAATAATTCAATAAGTTTGTCCCTTTATCCTGACCAGGATCTCCAGGAATAAAAAAAAGAGCAAAAAACTTCAGATTGAACTGAAATTTTGCACACTTATCAAGGACCGATGACAATACAATAATTCCATAAGTTTGTCCATTATCCTGACCAGGATCTCCAGGACTAAAAAGCAAAAATAAATTATAATTTAAAAAAACTAGAAAACATGCTTTAATGAACTAAAAAGTAAAAAATAATTAATTTTATTGTAAAAAAGCGTGGGGTGCTTTGTATCATATTTTCATACTACCCCACGCTTTTTTACAATAAAATTAATTAATTTTACTTTTTAGTTCATTAAAGCGTGTTTTTTTAACACTTCGAGATATTCACATCTCTGTAGATTGGAAGCATCCTAACTATGCGATAGTGAGTTTGTTTGCTTGTTTCGCTTTCACGCTTCAACTACTCAACCAATCTCTGTGAAATTTTGCATACGGGTAGCTCCCGCAATGGGGATGAACATAGGCTATATTAACTAGCCGGACCGGCTTCGCCGGGTGAAAATCGAAGGTAATCTCAGAAGATCGATTTCTTCGTAACTACTAACTACTGAACGGATTTTGTTCCGGTTTTCACGATTAGACAGTGTGAGAAAGACACGTTCTCACACACCTGCCTGTTAAGTGATTCATTACAGGCCGGTATACATGCATGTAAAGCAGCTATTTTATAGTGGGTATGGAAAAAAAGTATTTTCCTGTATATACTAAATATCTTAGGAAAAGCAATGAAGAGGCTTGTAGCTAGGGTACTATCTCAGGGATTCACATAAAAGACAATAGGATTATAATAATATATTAATGTATTCATTATATAAAAACAATGTCACCATGTCAAAGTCAATGAATATAATTATATTTACATTATTTGTATAACATATGAGAATAGATTATGTACACATTCAAGTCTGTAATAATGTAATAAGTGCGTTCAGAATGACTGTCTGACATCCGGGAAAATATAAAAATGTTAGCTAAAATTTAGAGTTGGTCGTAGTAAGAACTGGGAAAATTAATTTTAAAATATTTGACTCATTTCTTAAGGCATCAGGTAATTAAATTACTCAATAATCTATCGTTAAAAATATTGACCTGACGGTGATGACGCCATTTGAAGAACACCATAAAAAATAAAGTGACACTTATGGTCCTAGCATGACGTCTTGCGGCACTCCTAAACTGAAGTTACTTTAGATCTAAATGCCATTTAATCTACAATCTAATCTATTTATTTAATGTGGATTATAGACGCGTCGACAACTTAGATCATTAGCGTCTTAATTACATTAAATAACAAATCACTTAAATCTAAATGACATCACAAAACATCCATGAGCGCAGGTGGGATTCGAACCCACGACAGTGTGATCCAAAGGCCGCTATACAATCAAATTAATCTGAAGTTCCTGTAAAGTTATACGTTCTTACGTCGAACGTTCATTGTGAACGTATCAACCTCGTATGCATGGTCCTAATACGACGTCTTGCGGCACTCCTACACTTGTTCATGCAGTTATTTACATTGTAAAAACGTTTCGAATCGCATCTTCTCCGCAAACAAATATATGTATTAAATAAACAAAATATTATACATATTATTATATGACATTAAAGTAAGCGGAAATAAATAATTTTATTAATAATAAATATTAACGGCATGCACAAGTATTTACATTTGTTGTTGGAGTTATAGTATTTATATGTGACAATGATATGTGTTTTTTATAGTTATTCATGTATTGTAACGGACAATTTAGTACGCGGTTCAAACAAGGATCAAAACGGCACACACTCTCGCCCGTATTAAGCTATTTATGGAATTTTTACCATTCAATGGAATCAATTACGAAAAAAAAACGTCAAATGTTGAATGATTTCATGAGAACGTTTTTGCCATACAGACTATAAAATTTGCTGCTTTACATATGCATGTATTTATGTATGTAAAGTGACTTTTAACAGGTCGGTGTGCGGGAACCAGTGGCGGATTAAGAGGGGGGGGAGCTCGCCCCGGGCCTCTGATCTTGGGGAGCCTCCAAGTTTCGAGAAGTCCTTCTTAATCAAATCTCAAACAAGGCCAAAATATGTTTAGTAAGTAAGAGGCAGTTTGGAGTTGAAGTCCCCGTACGTATACAAAATATAAATGTAGGTACTTAGGTCGTTTATTATAAATATTTGATTTTTTTTACAGCTATTACATCTATATTATTCATTTTTTACGAAATTTACACTACAAATACATCAATTTCTAAGTAGACCGGGGGCCTCATTTAGTTCTACTGCCCCGGGCCTCCGACGGGCTTAGTCCGCCACTGGCGGGAACATATCTTTCCCACACTAGTGTGGGAAAGCAAATCATTTCCATAGTGATTTATGTTTATTCGTCCTGATCCGCACGCTATTTACCTACTCTTGGCTTACTATAGAGTGAAGTTGGCGACACAAAATGAACTGTCAAACAATTTTGAAAATACTGAATATGAAGTGAAAAGCAGCTATTTTATAGTGGGTATGGCAAACAATACCACATTATTCTGACTCGTGTGACTGTTACTACTCGTCAGTAATATGTCTCATTACGCAACTAGATATAGGTACAATCTACTATTAATTTTTATATAAGAAAATGTTTAAAAACGCTGATTTGTGTTTTTAATGTAATTTTGTGTAATATTATACACGATTATTTGAAAATATGTGAACCATAAAAATAATTATCGTAAATTATTATTATTTATATAATAAAATGTAATTATCTGTAATATAAAATATATTATGATAAATATTTTTTGTCTACGTTTTACTGCGCAAGATGGATTATAAAAAATGAAAAACTAATTTAAAAAAATAATTAAAATAATGTTCGTATCTACAGAGGTATAATATTTTATTATTTATGAATTTTATTACGTATTGTGGAAAACCTAATAGCATTATAAATTTTAAAAGCAAGCAAAAAAATATGTTTTTAATGTTTAAATTTTAATTTATTGTTTTTTACTGTTATTAACATATACAAATATATAATTTATCAGATTTAAATTATTGGTTTCTGCAAAAATATTGTTGATACATAAACAGTAAAGAAGAAAAGTTATATTAAAGACTAGCTGCCCGGTCCGGCTTCGCCCGGGTGCTATATGAACGTATTAAAAATGCAATAATCTGTTTTCCAATATACACAAATGCATTATGCGTCGCTATGGAAACGTAGAATGCATCATTAATTCATGACCTCCTGTCTTTCCAACACCATAGGAATTGTGTTTTAATGACCACCAACAGCTAAGGTTATCCAGGTGTACAAGCTTTCACGGCCGGCATTGTTCCAAGTCTTCATGGTTTCCGGGCTTGTAGGCCGTGGTCCGGTGGTATTTCTATACCTGACGTTTCGTCTACAACTGCGGTAGACATTCTCAAAGACGATGTTCTCTACTCGGTCGTATTCCATCTAATCGTACAAGAACGGAATACGACCGAGTAGAGAACTCACCCCCACCACTACACACTGCGCAGTTGACCAATTACAGAGAGACGGACTACGATCGAACAGAGAACACACTGGTACTAGGCATAAAAGAAGGGAGGATACCAGTCACTGACACACTAACCTGTGAGTCGCCAAGGCGGACACTTCGACCGCTGCCACATCGCCTTTGAGAATGTCTACCGCAGTTGTAGACGAAACGTCAGGTAGAAATACCACCGGACCAAAGTCTACAAGCCCGGAAACCATGAAGACTTGGAACAGCTAAGGTTATTTGGGCCTAGCACTGATTCATATTTTTAATTCATTATTTTTTTTTAATAATAAATTGAAAATCCAATTGACACTTTTACCAGCTCTCGGGCTAGAACCCGTGAACTTGTAATAGAGGAACCATAGCAACGCTGTGTAAACAACAGCATTGCTACACGCTCGGCTATTCTCAAGCCCATTTCCCCTACATACTCCGCATATGGGAAAGTAATAAAAAAATAGAACAATATGAAATTAATACGGGTATAAAATTTCAATCGTCAAAAATGTTTTCAAACAACGGCCTTGAAATTAATAAGATAATATTCTCGTAGTCGGACCGCAATAACTAGTTCCTTGAGTACACAAATGTTTATTCCATAAATTAATTTTATTATAATAAATAACAAAAGTAAATGTTAAAATACATTTTACAATAGCGTCCATTAAATTGGCCTTCATGAATTATAATTGGCAAATTGTCAAAATACATAATATTTAATCACGTGTCAAGGACAGCACATTTAAATATCAAATAGCAATTTAAATAAATATATTATAATGTACATACATGCATATAATAAAGGTAGGTGTGTTTGTCAATTGCGACCGATCGCGTATGATGCCGTTTCTCTTTCAATTAAAGTGGACGATTTTTTCCAACCTTCTATGCAATTATTTCACGTAACTTAACAATACACAGGACAATTTTACATAATAACTTACAAAATATGTGCTAGTAAAGTTTTTCTTGTGTGTAAACGATACATCAATATGCGGAATTTCGACAGAGATGTAGTGTGTAGGACGAATAAGTCATTTAAAAAAATGTTTTGTCTGTTTGTTTTTTTGTTCCGGGTTAACTCAAAAACTACTGTACCGATTTGACTTTCACTTTAGAGTTTGTTAGTACAGGATATCCCCAGGCCTGTATCTCGATTATTTTTGAAGACAACCCTACCGAAGCCTATGTATTCGTAAATGGGATAAAATTCTCTACAAAATGGCGGAAAAATAATCGACGATAACTCTGTATAGACCAGAGAGGCAACAGACAATTATTTTTATTAAATAGAACCATAGGTATTTTATTAGCTATTTTGATCGAGCATTTAAATCTCTTTTCAACCATGTAAAAAAATATCAGTGTTGCATTATAAAATTTTCGAAATACCTAAATGCAATTAAACGTTACAAAACACTAATATAGGTACAGTCGCGAACTTAAAAAAGTTTACACCTGTATCATCTAGTTACCGTTTTTTTTTAATTTTTGCATATTGTAATTTGGCTTTTGATAGTAATGTATCAATTACTAAGTTTACATCCTAAAAATTCAATAAGACATTATTATCAAAACACCTCAATTGTTTATTATACAATCCAAATTACTCAATATTATTCAATTAAAACATAAAAAGATTCGATAATATTTGCTACTAGCAAATTCCTTCCTCTAATCTTCTAATAATTCTTCTTTTTTGGTCATCGTTTTAATAATTTCTCGGCATTTAAACGACAATTATTTCTTTTAATTTTTGACATTTACATTTACCTATTAAAAACTAAATTTGTTGCTAAGCTACTGACTTTTTGTAAACTTACACTGAAAAACTCAAGTGTAAACTTTATTAAGTCCGCGACTGTACCTACGTACTTACTCGATATTAAAATCAAGTAGTCATGTACAGTCGCGGACTTAATAAAATTTACAGTTGAGTTTTTCAGTGTAAGTTCACAAAAAGTCAGTAGCTTAGCAACAAATTTAGTTTTTAATAGATAAATGTCAAAAATGTCAAAAATTAAAAGAAATAATTGTCGTTTAAATGCCTATAGAAATTATTAAAATGATGACCAAAAAAGAAAAATTATTGCAAGATTGGAGGAAGGAATTTGCTAGTATCAAATATTATCAAATCTTATTTTAATTGAATAATATTGAGTAATTTGGATTGTATAATAAACAACAGAGGTGTTTTGAAAATAATTTTTTATTGAAATTTTAGGATTTAACCTTATAGTAATTGATACATTACTATCAAAAGCCAAATTACAATATGCAAAAATTAAAAAAACCGGTAACTAGATGATACAGGTGTAAACTTTTTTAAGTCCGCGACTGTACCTATATGTCTTGTAAATTGTAAATTATTAAAGCTTAATTGCGTTCATCTCGAAAATTTTAAAACAAATAACTAGGTCAAAGGTCGCGGAAAACAGCGTGTCATAGCTTATTAATTATAATAGTAAAAAAATCTTATCTGAATTTACTTACTTTGTTCTTCATTTTTTTTGGGGACCATAATATTATAATCGAAATATCAAAAAAGTTCAGAAGTACGCTTACCTGAAACAAAAAGAGAAAAAACATGTTAAAAATAGCTAAATATTTTACTTATTGTCGTAATATTTTTAACGCCTCTTGAAATGTGTGTTTTTAAGACCACCAACAGCTAAGGTTATTTGGGCCTAGCACCAATTCATATTTTTTAATAATAAATTTAAAATCCAATTGACACTTTTACCAGCTCTCGGGTTAGAACCCGGGAACTGGGGACTTGTAATAGAGGAACCATAGCAACAACATGTAAACAACAGCACAGCTACACGCTCGGCTATTCTCAAGCCCTTAACGCCTCTTGAAAATAACTAAATATTCGTATGTAATATTCTAATTTTTTTGGAGAAATAACGTCGCGTTGTACATCGCTATACTTATTATGTGAGAGTTATTATCCTTTATACTTATTACTGAATACTTATAATACCTTAACGATATAATAATGTTTAACCTTTGAATTGGATTTTGACAGCTGCGCTGTTCAAGTAAAATTCATGAAGGATTCGATAATTTTGTATACACTTTAAATACGCATAATAAGTTTAGTATCATCTATTAGAGCACTTATGAACACTAAAATTAAAATATATATATAAGTTTTAGTGTCATCTGTTAGCGCACTTGTGAACTACTTAATACTCGTATTAAATTTTTAGTGTCATCTATTAGCACACTTATAAACTACAAATTTTTACCAGCATATTGGAAATACGTGTTCGTGTTTGAGCCGAGTAACCCCGATCGTCATCGTCGGGTGTGAATCACATCACTGTAGTTCATTGCCCAGGTAAAGCGCGCCTAAGGAAGTTTTCACTTCAAAAATCCATGCAACTAACCTACGCCATCGCTACTGAAAATGAAAAAAAAAAACTAATTTGTTGGACGATGCTATTGGAAAAGAAAAACCTCGATTTTCTACTAAATGAATAATTAATCAACACACAAACCAATGCATATACAAGCAATATGAGAAATGAAAAAAAAAAACGAACTTTTTATACCATGATATGCCATTCCTTATACTGTTTTAGTCTCAATAATATAAAAATATAAATAAAATAAAAACAATCTAGTTCAGCATATTTCCCCCTGAATGAATACTCGTGCTCGCAAACAATTGAGTAAAAAAGGTCGCAGAACAAATGATTTTTTTAACAAATGTTCACATTTAAATTCACATATACATATATATTATGTCTGTACAGTTTTACAAAGGTACATAAACATTATACATACTGGAAGATGTCAGGTCTGATATAAAACTATACTGAAATCCATCAATTGGTAGTAATATTGGGATTAAAAATAGCACAATTAATAGTAATCTATGCAACTAGTGTCTTAAGTGACGGATTATATGATTTTGCGATACGAGCCTATAAGGTTATGTTGCATTTATACCAGAATGAGTGCGTGTTTACTGCGTCAACTAATCAACAAAGATCTTTTGATCAACATACTCCCATTTAACCATCAATGCTCTAATGTGGACAGTAGATATTTCAGAATCGAGCGAGGAATACCAGTGTTTCTTAATTAAAAATCCTCTACGCAAACAGTATTTATAAGTAATCCATTTGTCAACTAATCAACAAAGATCTTTTGATCAACAAACCCCCATTCAACCATCAATGCTCTAATGTGGACAGTAAATATTTCAGAATCGAGCGAGGAATTCGAATGTTTCTTAATTAAAAATCCTCTACGGAAACAGTATTTATAAGTAATCCATTTGTCAACTAATCAACAGAGATCATTTGATCAACATACCTCCATTCAACCATGCTCAATGTGGACAGTGGATATTTCAGAATCGGTCGAGGAATACCTGCAGTATTTACTAGTAGGTATTCCGTTCGTCAACTTAATCAACAAAGATCTTTTGATCAACATACCCCCATTCAACCGTCAATGCTCTAATGTGGACAGTAGATATTTCAGAATCGAGCGAGAAATACCAGTGTTTCTTAAAAATCCTCTACGCAAACAGTATTTATAAGTATTCCATTCGTCAACTAACCAATCTATTGATCAACATACCCCCATTCAACCATGCTCAAATGTGGACAGTGAATATTTCAGAATCGGTCGAGGAATACCATTTTTAGAAGTAGGTATTCCGTTCGACAACTTAATAAACAAAGATCTTTTGATCAACATACCCCCATTCAACCATCAATGCTCTAATGTGGACAGTAGATATTTCAGAATTGAGCGACGAATACCAGTGTTTCTTAAAAATCCTCAACGCAAACAGTATTTATAAGTATTCCATTCGTCAACTAATCAATCTATTGATCAACATACCCCCATTCAACCATCAATGCTCAAATGTGGATAGTGAATATTTCAGAATCGGTCGAGGAATATCAGCATTTACAAGCATTCCATTCGTCAACTAATCAACAAAGATCTTTTGATCAACATACCCTATTCAACCGTCATTCGTCAATGCTGAAATTTGGACAGTGAATATTTAAGAATCGGGCAAGGAATACCAGTATGTTTCTTACAAAACCTTAACACAATCATTATTTACATATCCTCCATTCGTCAACTAGTTAAGAAAGATCTTTTGATGTGAGAGACATTTGATGATGTTATGAAAAATAACCGTTTTGTCGACAGACGAGCGCCGCCACGACCGTACAATCATAAATCTTCTAAGAAATTGAATTTAACGTAAATTTTGCACATTTGGCGTCCGAACATGTAAAAGTTAAAGAATTTTTAAGTAAATAATCATTTGCTCTTTAATATATATCTATGAAGTTATTTTAAATTGTTTACATAGGCGTTTCGAAAAAAATATCATTTCAAATAAAATAAATAAAAGTTATTTCAAACGAAACAACTAATATGTATCGTTAATAATCTAAGAGAATATTGTTATTATTATTACAACTGGAGAACTACATATAGTTCAAAAAACGAGTTATTTTTATTTCATAAATAAATATATGAATGGAAACTTCACTTTGGAAAGCAAATACAATACGCGCGTCATATTTTTTGGAGAATGAAAAACATACAATTAATAAATTAATATAAAACTAGTATATCGCCTGTGGTCGAAATTCGACCAATTGTGTCTGTAAAGTAAATCCACATTTGTTTGTCTCATAACCTATTAAACACAGATTCAACATAACTGTATCGATATATTAAATAGATTTATACGGCTATTTTGCAATTGAACATTTTTATTGGAAGAGCAGTCAATTACATACCTAATTGATTCTTGCAAATATCGGAAAAAATCATTTTGACAACCATAGTCACAGTCAGGACTCTAACCTGAACCTTTCCACTATCGCGGCGGAATGAGCTTACACTACTCACCCGTGACAAGATTACCAATCTTGGGTATTTGAAATAATTTTCACCTACATGAATAGTTCTCGCTATTACGATGATTCTCATCTACAACCTAGCTATAATTAATAACACTCGCATGTAGTGGAAATCTATTGATTCCTTTGCATATATGGAGAATGTTAGATTGGTAATCATGTCACAGTTGACTAATGTAAACTCATTCCGCCGCGATAGTGGAAAGGTTCAGGTTAGAGTCCTGACTGTGACTAATGACTATGGTTGTCAAAATGATTTTTCCGATATTTGCAGGAATTAATTATGTAATTGGCTGCTCTTCCAATAATTATTGGTGAATTAAGTAGGTAGTTTAAAAATAAAATCGGTACTTTTTACTTAAAGAAAGATATTTACACAAATATATTGTTCATAGATAATAAACAAAGAGATCTATATATTATTATATTTTTCCTCGATAACAAATCTTGAGTGTACATTGTGCATCGATTCTTGTCAATATTTATTTATTAAAAAAGTAATAATATTTGATTAGGAGACATATGTTATACGTATATTATTAAACTACAAATATACGTAATGTTTATGTATTCCATATTTAATTATCAAATAATAAGATAAATATTATATTTTTTCAGACAAGTACTTCAATTTTTACAACAAAATCTACTTTATATTTATAGATTTAGAATCTAAGATCTCGAGTACATTTTTCTAAGCTTACTGAGTATTTTTCCACAATTAACTTACTGTATTTTCCGGTATCCATCCTAACACTCCTAACGAATATCCAAGCCAAGAGGTCATTAGCGTCTTCAACACAACAAATAATCCATTTGTGTATTAAAATCCGCCAGCCGGCATACACAAACCGACTGGTACGAGCTCGGGTTCCTGGGAGCGCCAATTCCCAAAGAACATTTTGCGATAGCAACCACATTCCAATGTCCCCCCTGGGGGGTATTCTAAACGTTAGCTACACACTGTATATAATATAGGCAAATGCACTAATAAAAACATGCGTTGATAAGATATATTTAATTGCGATCCGATATGTTTTGAACGCATTGTAAAAGTATATTCATCTTATGATGAGTTATTTTAATCTCTTTATATTTATTTAAACGGGTTTTCTATTTGGACGTATCTAAAGTTTAAAAGAATTTTATGCTTTATATTTATTCATTATGGAGCATACACAAACACACTGCATAGTTTATTTATTTTTATTAATTTATTCCATATATTTTATTTGCGTCTGCAACGGGTTTTTTATTTCATCCGCAGTAAATTACATTAAAAACATATGTACCCTGCATCTCCAGGTTGGTATCAGATAAATCATCATTCTAATGCTCGGCTGTCAGAAAATCCGATTTCACAATGACCTTAGATTTAGACTTGCCTTACGTCCGGATTTAGTTCGGATTTGGTAACCATGTCCCGGACTTTTGTCCGGACTCGTAATTAAGTCCGGATTTTTAATAAATAAAAACAAAGTTTTATTAAAAAAATCTCTTACGTCTGAAAAGTACCTACGAATGGCAACCTGAATTATAGATTGCTTATCGGGTGGATTTTCTGTTTTTTATGTGTAAAAATCATTACTTCTCCTCTCCCAAATTTTTGCTATAAAGTGAATCTGTGAAATGTCACCACAGTCAGCTGTGTATCAAGAACTCAGTGTTTGTTTTATTTTATTCTAGGGATAATATTCAATAGATTAACTTATTGATAGACTATTATATATGTACCTTTTGTTTTTTCCTATATCGTCCACGAAATAAAAAAATATAACGAAAATCCATCTCTGGAATAAAACACATGCGGTGTATCTTATAGTTTTGTTTATATATTTTATTTATAAAAATTACGAGCAGATATAATATTCAACCAAGGTAAAGTATTTTTGACGTCATAATTCATTTTATATACGAGTAGATATAATTAATAATTATTATGTATACTACGTAAACGAATTATTCAGTTTCATTAACTGACTCATTAATTCACAAAATGTTCAGCTTATACCTTGATTATTTCTCGTGTAAACTGTAAAGCCTCACAAAAAAACGATAGAGGTATCCCACTTCTGCATATGTCTTAGTACTCAGAAGTGGGATTTTACATGCATTCTCGTGTAAACTGTAAAGCTACACAAAAAAACGATAGAGGTATCCCACTTCTGCATATGTCTTAGTACTCAGAAATGGGATTTTACATGCATTCTCGTGTAAACTGTAAAGCCACACAAAAAAACGATAGAGGTATCCCACTTCTGCATATGTCTTAGTACTCAGAAGTAGGATTTTACATGCACTCGCCTGAAAATTCGTACAACTTAGGTTGAGGCTACACCAATCAGAAGTAACGACCGGAATTCCAGAATTTGTGTTTATTTTCTGAACGGAAATTCGAATTAAATACGAAATGCGTTTTTAAAATCAATGGTATTGAAAATTGAATAAAAGGGAGACAATTAAATTAAAATAGTTCTGCCCGTTTGGATTTTTCTATTTCACCTTGCATTATAATTTTCAAACTGCAATTGTCGACAGACAATTTAAAATCGTTTAATTTTTGCTTGCAGTTTTCCGCACAAACGCCCAGTTTTATATACATAATTAATAATTATTATACATATATGTATGTGTTTGTGAGTGTATATGTGTAACGAACGTATTTTATTAATATCACATGTGCAGATCATGTGATTTCAATTATTTATATTTAAATTCATGATCATATTTTTAATTACATATTATAATATGTGTATACACAGATATAAGAATATATTATATTACCGTCGCGAATTTAATATGTGTATTTAATTTATAATTTGTTGAATTATTAGTGTATTTGCCTATACATAGTATACAGGCACGTACACTATTGGCATTTAGTTGGATTACGGGACTTTTCACATTTCGAGACATGCTCAATTTCTATAATAATAATAATAATAAGATCTTTATTTAGGAACAGACAAAAGCCTTTAGCAGGCTGTCAAACGTCTGCCCTTTTCAATTTCAAATATCATAGTTCCCTTGCCAATTCAGTGTTAAAATACTTTCAAATGTCGTAAACCGGGTGTTAGTAGATTCCAAGTTTTATGTTGGGTAATTTAAACAAAAATCGTTCAAACCGGGCCGAATTAAAAAAAATATGAATATGTGAAAATAATTAAACAATTTCTTGCCACACCCACTACAAAATAGCTACTTTCCATGCATGTAGACCGGCCTGTATTGGGTCATTTAACAGGCAGGAGTGACGAAAGTGTTTTCATAACATAACTAGTGCGGTAATGTAAACGATTGCCATAGTAACTTATGTTTATTCGCTCTATCCGCCTGCTATTGCATACTCACGGCCTGCTGTAAATGTAAAGATGGCGACGCAAATCAACTGTCAATTTTTTTTTGAAAATACTGAAAATGAAGTGAAAAGTAGGTATTTTGTAGTGGGGATGGCAAAAAATACCATATATTATTTCTCGTGCGTAATGGTATTATGACTCGTGTGACTGTACAAACACGCTATCGCTCGTTTTTACATACTGTCACTACTCGTCAGTAATATACTCCATTACACATCTAGACACACAAACAAACTCAGTCAAACAGGAGACCGATTTTATAAAATATGAATATGTGTTATAAGAGGATTATCAAAGGGCTTAAAATGTGTTGATCTTAACGAGCCATTTTCCTGAGAGTAGTTCTTTCAATTATCCACGAGAGGCAGCACTTGTGGTAGGTACAAACATTATTTATTCCCCACAGTGTCAGATATCATTTTAGTGGTATAACTTAATTATTAAATTATTTTTATCATTAAATTAATTAAATAATTAAGTTATACCACTAAAATGCCACGACATTAATGGGGAATAAATAATGTTTGTACATAATACAAGTGCTGCATCTCGTGGATAATTGAAAGAACTATTCTCAGGAAAATGGCTCATTAATGTAAGTATTACAGTATATTTAAATGTACCATAATGCGTTTATTAGCAAAGACAGTATTTTATCAGGGTTTTGCACTGCTACCTGTTTTTTTGTTATAATTAAAAATGTAAATGTATATTATTTCTATTATACAATACTTCATAAACAACATTTTCAATACAACAAAAATTAAAAGTACTTTCAGACTAAACAATAACTTTTAGGAACTAATAATTAATTATCATAAAATTTATTTTGATATTTATTAAAAAACATAAGTAGATTAATTTCTCTATATTACTGTTTTCTACTTCACAGAGAATAAATCTTGTACGAGAAAATCATGTAACTCAATTCTGATTCGTTTTTATTTCAATAATTATAGCCAAAATCACCCGGAGTGGCCCGGGAATTCCTCTGTCATAATAGCGTAATAAGAGTTAAAAATCAGTATCGCTTTTTACTGATTCTTAAGCCACGAAGACACCATCTGCTTCATTTCCATCATCAACGACAAATAATATTTGCACCAGGTATTTAACTTTTTTAAATAAATTTTATAATTAATTACTTTTTAGTGTCAAAAAGTGACATTTACCTTAAAGAATCACGCGTCGTTACTCACTTTTATTAAAATCAGCCGAACTACTGAATCGATTTTGATGAAATTTCTATGGGACCAATCTGAAAGTATATCCTTTCAAATAAAAAAAAAATTTCAAAATCGGTTTGTAAATGACTGAGTTATGAGGTAACAAACATAAAAAAAAAAAATACAACCGAATTGAGAACCACCTCCTTTTTTTGAAGTCGGTTAAAATTCAAAAATGTTTATTACCTTTTTCCAATATGAGACTACAACTGAGGTCATTGGCGACTTTACGCTAAACTGATCGTTTCCTACGAAAGCATATGTTCAAGAATACGTGTCTGTTTACAAGGTCCTCTGTAAGTTGAAGTGTCCGATTTTTTTCTCTATTATCCAACCAAATCCTCCGACATACGTAAAGAACAACTAGGCATATATATAAATTGTATTGCGAAGCCCACAAAAACATTGTTGGCCGAACAAGTGGACAAGGGCAACGCTCTTCCCCCCACACAAGAGAGGCGCACGCGAGCCGCGTACGGTGTGCCGCAAAACCTCAAATAGCTTTGTGTGGACGCAGAGGATACCCGACGCCGGCGTCGTTCTGATATACACACGAATCGCGCACAACATGAGGCACAATTTTATAATAACATACATACAACGTGTTTAAACAGTTCTGTGGCCACAAATTACTATATATTTAGTTTATTTTAATTTTCTCGAAACACCTTGTATTTATTATGGCTATTTTAGGACAGCGTTTTCAAATCTTTTTCGCCCACACGGACTCCTTAGAGATCAGCAAAACTGTCGCGATTCCAATTAATACAAAACGCGGAGTAATTTATTTTTTTAATTTTTTCTAAGTGAAAATGTCAAATTAATTAATTGTAGATTATAGACGCGTCGACAAATCAGGTCATTAGCGTCTTCAACACAAATAATAATCCATTTGTGTATTAGAATCCGCCAGTCGGCATACACAAACCGACTGGTGCGAGCTCAGGTCCCTGGGAGCGCTAATTCCCAAAGAACATTATGCGATAGCAACCACATTCCAATGTCCCCCCTGGGAGTGAAAATGTCAATTTATAACATTTAGATGTAGATTTTCAGTAAGTAAATTTCACTTCTGTAGTGTGTAGTATAAACAACATATCACTGTTTGACACGACGGTCGAACTGTATACTGTATAGCTTTGTCCACTTCGAAACTTGCATTCCAGATCGCTGACTATTATAAAATCACTATGTTTACCGGACGGCGTTTATACAGTTCGTCCGTCGCCGGTCGAACTGTATAGCTTTGCCAACTTACACCAGAGATGAGTCCACGGAACCCAGTTTAGGAAACACTACTTTAAAAAAAATGGGATACAAGGTAAAGATTAACTATATATTTATTTGATTATCTCTTTAATGACCAACGTGTAGCTTCATTATAATTAAATATTATAAAATTATTGCGTTCAACAAAGGCACTAATAATTAATAACAAGTTATTCGGTTTATTGTACAGGATAGAATAATTTTTAATACGATAATATTTCAATACTTTTGTTTCATTTGATAACGTTATGCAATTAGATATTAGATTATTCAATATAAAAAATTATATAAATTTATTATTTGCTTTGTTTACATTGGTTGAAGTCGTTAAAAACGTTTTGGCACAAAGTGTATTTTCTATCGGAAGTCATCCAAATCCTTTCCCCTCGCCTAAAAACGGTTACCTCTCTCCCGATGCTATTTTTAAAGCTAAAGGGTTCGGGTAAACGCCAAATGAAGGACCAATAATCACACTACAGATCCTACAAGCGAAAAATTGAAAAACATTTTCCTGGGAAAACTTGCAATTTTTTAAAAATTACGTAATCTTTTACAAGTATCCAAAACTTAAAAAAAAATCGCCTCTAGGATCTGTAGTGTTCTTCATTCGGCGTTTACTCGAACCTTTTAGCTTTAAAAATAGCGTCGGGAGAGCGGTAACCGTTTTTAGATGAGAGTAAGTAAAGTAGAGAATACTCTTAAAAATTTGCAAATTAGGGTCGAAACGTTGATCATTAATATGAGTTTAGCAAATAAATATTGTTTTTCTTTTTCTCCTAAAATAACCTAGTTTATGTCGAAATGTTGATACTTTTTTATACCTACAGAGAGATTCCTTTTGGAAGAAGGTTAAAAAATATTACGACAATTTGTTAACAATGTCTCTAGCTAGGTATAGCATATAGTGAGTTTATTTATTTACGGAAAATGATTAAAAATTTATTTCATCGTTTTAAATTAAGACATATATTTAAAGACGGTGCAAACATTTTTTTTTTTAATTATTTTTAACGACGAATGATAATCCAATCACGCATTGCAATTTAAATTCAAAACCTCGTATTTTTATTTTAATTTATTCTTATTATTATTATTTATATTATTATTAATATTACGATGATGATTTAATATACCTAATAAGCGATTAATACTACCGAAGCACGGTCAATTAAAGATCACCCTATATTATAAATGTCACTGCTTCTATTGAATAAATAGGAGGAGAGAAGATAGACGAAGAACAATGATTTTCGAACTCCAAGAGTTTGAAGCAAATTTAACCGCCACCTTAAATGAATGTTGTGGCAAAACTGCATTTATAACTAAAAACATAATTTAACAAATTTAGATGAAATGGGTAGTTGAAGAGAGTTAGAATAGCAACTACCGAAACAACACGATACAAATATCGCATCATAACTACTCTGTAACTGTTGAATTAACATCACAAGTTTCTGACAATCAAGTTGGCGGTGTACGAATAACCCCTCGCTTATATAACGGGTATTCACCGACAGTTCAAACACAACAGTTGAATTAAAAACACCAGTACTTCGTTTACAATTCAATTACAAAACGTTCTCCAGTTGGGAATAGTTGAAGAGGTAGTTGACCGGGTATTGTGACTCACGTTTATCGATTGATCGATAAATGTAACGATTGAAATTGATTGGTAATCAACGGAGGCTGTGATCGTTCTCGTGGCGAACTGTGACAATGTTGCAGTAGACAGTTGAAGTTAGCAGCGAGAGAGATAGAGTGAATGAGTGAGAGGTAAAGCATAAAGCGCCAAAAGCTTGGAAACCACAAATTGGTATAATCTAACTAAGAGATTCACTCACGCTGTATCCGAGTCATTTGAAAAGTCGATGCTTTTCTCTGCATCAGTTCACGTGGTTTGCTATTTTAAACACGGGCGGCGCTGTACAACGCATGAAGAAAGAAACATATTTAAACAAGCCGTGAGGTGGCCGGGTCGTTTATTAGGACTAAAGTGCGACCCTTGAGGTCCACATGACGAACTTCCCAGTTTGATAAATATTTAATAATAATAATTAAATTAGATATTACACAGAAAAGTAATCATTTTAATCATTAAACCATTATTGTTATTTATTTTTAACAATAATTATAAAAAAAAAACGGCTGAACCGATTGACACCCTTACGACGTCGATATAATTTTTTATTCGCGAGATATTGTGTAAAATCTACTTTTTTGGAGTCTATTTGGTTAAGAAAAAAGAACGGCTGAACCGATTTTGAAAAAATTTCTTTCAGATCATATTTACGTTAATACGCGTCGATTGGCACCCTAACGTAGTCGATATCATTTTTCATTCTCGAGATTTCGTCTTAGAAAGAAATGGACACATACGTACGTACACACACAGAGACATCGTTCTAAAAATAGTGTGGTGACCTTGAAACATAATAAAAATTTGTTATACATTTTGATTTCGATTTTCGGACCCATTACAATAACTTCCAATGAGAAGTTAAAAAATATTAGTAAAAAAAACTTTTTAGAAACAAGCTTTTATTGAAAGGTACTAAAAAGGAAAAAATAATATTTAATAATTTTGGTTCATAATTATTATAAAAGCGGGGGTTGTAATCTCTATGATAGTTTATTAGTCGCAATCCTCGCTTTTATAATAATAATTTATGAACCTAAATTATTAAATATTATTTTTTCCTTTTTAGTACATTTCAATAAAAGTTTGTCTCTAAAAAGTTTTTTTACTAATATTTTATTTTGTTCATTTTAGTCTTTCAAAATTTTACACCCCTTTGACACCCGTATAGGGGTTGAATTTCGAAAAGTCCTTTCTTAGTGGATGCTTACGTCGGAAAAGGAACCAACTGTCCAAATTTCAAGTTTCTAGCTTCAGCGATTTGGCCTGGGCGTTGATTAGTCAAAAAAAAACTACATCCTTGTTTAAACCCTTTAGGGGTTGAATTTATTTCTAAAAACAATTTATTCATGTATTGTCATCGGAAATACATGTGTGTACAAAATTTCAAATCGATCGGATACGTGAAAGTCGTTCAAAATTGACTTGCAAGATTTGACCTAAACAAACCCACAAACAAACTAAAATAGGTACATTGCAAGTTAAATAAAAGCTTGAAAAAAGCGGCCAAGTGCGTGTCACAGTGAATGGTTCCGTAGTCGGGAAGAACGTTCACGGTTAAAATTCAAAATTAATAATAAATTTAATAATAATGTATAAAATGTAATAAAATAAGATTGTATTTCTCAGACACTGTGAAAAACAAAGTTATTTCTGCGGTCGCTAAACTCAAAAAAAAAAAAAAATAGCGTGTAATTGAAAATATCCCATATCTCAAAACTACACAACATTTATTCTAATTTAACACAAAAAATAATTAATTTATTTTAGACGATAAAGCGTTTCAGAAGCGCCACAATATGCGAAAAACGAAACCACCATCAGCCACGTCGTTCTCAACGCCATTGCATAAAATTAATCAACATGGCGCCGACGAGTTATAAGTCAAGCTATGGTTCAAACTTATTAACACCTTCAACAACCCCCAAAATCATATTGCTCAAGGGTGGCGAAGTAGCTTACGAAGGGCGCAGAGGCAAAGAGGAAGTGCCGGTGACGCAGATTTACCAAACGCACCAACCCTAAAAGACTCCTGGAGGAAGATCACGGCATTTACCCGTTGGTAGATATATTTAAATTCTCTCCCTCCGGTATAATCTCTAGGATGGTACATTTCTTGTCAAATCGTTTTCAACTGGTGATTGGGAGAGATTTAGCGTCAAGCCTTGCGGATGTTTCAGTAAATTTAATTTCACAACCTTCTTATATATCAACCGGCTTCTGCCTGTATAGTGTACATGTTTTCAAACATATTATAAACTTGCTTGTGTTATAATATAACACGCTTTGCGCATGTCAGAAACATTTGAACTGAAATAACGAAATCAGAAGTCTTAAATTTATTTAAGGCGTTACTTTAAGGGCACTATTACATATTTAGTATTTATTATTATCTATTATAAATTAATAGATTTATACGGCTGATACGCAATTGAAAATATTTGTTGGAAAGTGCAGCCAATTATATAATTGATTCCAAACATATCGGAAAAAATCACTTTACCAACAATAGTCACAGTCAGGATTCTAACCTGAATATCTCCACTTTCGCGGCAGAATGAGCTTACAATTATTCAACCGTGACATGATTACTAATCTAATATTCTCCTTATATGCTTCGGAACCAACTGATTTTCACTACATGTGAGTGTTAATTCATTATAGCTAGGTTATAGAAGTGAACCTTCGTACTAGCGAGAGGTCATCGTGAAAGTGAAAATTATTTCAACCTATTTATTATGTAGTCCGCTTTACGTTTAATAATGAACTAGCGACTCGGTTTCGCAAAAGTAACTTACGATAAATATTTTAATTTCTTCAAATCAAATATCGTATTTGTCCAAATATAATATGGGTTCCAATTTTAAGCGACCCATTTATTTTTCATCAGGGATTTTAACAAAAAAGTAAAACATTTTAAAAAAATCCATTGTCTCAAAATATTGTTTTATTAGTTCTCGATATAACCCTAGTCTTTATTATATAGTACCTACATTAAAACATTTTTATAATTATTTAAATAAACTTTTACCTACTGTTCACCATTGAAAGATTCCGATAGGTATCCGCTCTCCTGACTCCATAGGAACTACGTATGTGTGCAAAATTTCAAGTCGATCGATAGATCCACTGTTTACTAACGAGAGGTGTCCTGTCACGGTCGCCAATTGTAACGTTTCTCCATCATAAAGTCGAAGACATAAAAATATAGTATTGCCATCGGAACTACGTAACTATACGTGCAAAGTTTCAAGCCGATCGGAAATTTGGAAGTGATTCAAAATTAGAATGTAACAAGATTTGATCCTAAAACTAACAAATGCAGTTAATAGAAAGCTTTTAAAAAAAATGATCGAAAAACTAACATGGTAATATGGTAACGTGCCGTTGGCTCTGACCACGAATTTTCGCTAACTATATATATCTAACAAAAAAAGTCACTAAAAAATTAAAATCGTCCGATTATCGTACCTAGTTTTGTCACAGTCTGTACTTATATTGTGTATGATTATATGATAGCAACGGTAGAGTATGGTGTAGGTAGCAATGGTAGCAAAGCGTATGATTGTAAGAGCCAACCATTTGCGCTTCTACCATCATTCGTCCAGGAAAACAACTACATTAGAGACAATTTGACAATAAATTAATCGAATTACATACATTAAACAAGGGGGGTTGTCTGACTGGAAGTATCACTTATACAGGCTGTTTCAAAATTCAAAGGTATATGAATTTCACGTCTTTTGGTAAAACATTAGTTTTATCAAGAACTAGCAGTTGTACCAAACTTCAGCCAGGTACTTATTCTAAACAGTGCACTGTGGGTCAATTTAAGTAATTTCTGGTCAAAAGTAAGAATGATCGGATTTTTACGACTTCCAGGAAATAGGTAAATTACTGGGATCATAATCCCTACACCTGACCCATTTTCACTTTGCAGCCCTTATAGAACCTTGACATGTTTAGGTGTATATAGCTTAGGGTATCGCTTATTCTAAACAGTGCAGTGATAGTATATCGAAAAACCCACTCCCACGCCGTTTTATGGTTAGTCTATTATAAATTCCAAGTTCCCAGTAAACTTGGGTAGTTCTGGACAAGTAGCTTGACCAGGAGCCATGTCAGCTCTGCCGGAGATGTTTCCTATCTTTCCTTAGAACACATCTTACTGAATATTTATTATATGTACCTACTTATGTATGACAATCCAAACATCCTTGTAGATTTTTTGGAAATAAATGATTATTATTATTATTAACATGTCCGTACTCCATCATAGTTCAATCTCATCATATGAGTATTCGTTCGTTTCCGAATGAGAGTGCATATGTACGATATCGAATGTTTGGCATGTTTGGGTAGGCTCGGGGTTTTACATACTACGAAGCATATCCTTTTTATATATATTTTTGTAAATAAATAAGTTGTGCAATATTAGGAAAATAAATAAATAAATATTGTTGCCCGTGTTAGACTTTAGAACTATGGAACGAGATCGGTCCGTAATCCGCGGGCACTCATAACATAATATCAATTTTTTTCTTCAACGCAATGGTGCCAGTGATTTAGTGGCACGAGATCGTTCTTCGGACATGTCCGCTCAAAGTTCCATGTTCGTTCCGAACTGTTTTTCGCAAGTCTAGTTACCAGGATCTAATCTGAGAATTAGTGAAAGTATCAACAATTGGATTTTCAATTTATTAAAATTAATTTTTAAAAAACTGAAAATATTAATCGGTACAGATAATTATTCTGGTCGTCTATGTTAATATTATCATGGTAAAAATAATAAATTTGTCCCACTAAATTTTGTAACTGAATTTTCGATCACATTTACGTAGAAGTGTATAGAGAGAAGGTTACGCGAGGTAGGAAGTCAAGAGTGCCACGGGGGTCAGGAACAAGGGGGGGATTGTAAACACTCTAATTCTGGGATAAAATAAAAAAAAATGTTTGAAAGTACTATATTCTACATGTGGGTACAAATTACAGTGACGGTAAAAAATCACTAGTAAAAAAATATTATATTGACTTTTCTAATGAATGAAAACATCTTTCCTGTAACAAATATATACCTAGTACAAATAAAATCGCAGATTTTACAACGTTAGCGTTTCATTTTTTCCTATTGAAAATCTGGCTGGATCTTTTTTTGTGCACGTTTGTTTTTCTGAAATTCTGTTTTTTATTTATTGTAGATTATAGACGCGTCGACATCTCAGGTCATTAGCGTCTTTCCACTACACTAAATAACAACTATCTTAAAACTAAATAACATCACAAAACATCCATGAGCGCAGGTGGGATTCGAACCCACGGCAGTCCAGTCAAGAGAAACGCCTGTTTCACACACCGAGATGATTCCGTAAGTGTTCCATTTTACCAATTTTGTAATTGGGCCAACACTTCCAACTATGCCAAATTTCAACTTTCTACGTCAAATAGACTGAGAGAAACGCCTGCTGAAACACACAGCAGACATACACCGAGGTGATTCCATAAGTGTTCCATTTTACCAATTTTGGTCGGAAATACTAAAAAAATGACAAGAAGCTTACACTATTCCTATGTATACAAAAATTGAATCTGAAATCATGTCCTACAGCGTAGAATAAATGAGGTGAATAAAAAGAACAATGCGACGATTTACAAAAAGCAAACCGAAACTATTCATTCTAAAAACAAAGTCTACACAACAAGAAGAAAGAATAGGGAAACAGAAAAGAACAACGTCAACAAATTGTCCGACACTGTTACACAACCTGTTTGTGTACTTTTGGGGTGGTGGTGGTGGGGTATACCTACTACCTGCCTACGGTTAGAGTTGGAACACAGACCGTTTCTGCGCAACAGGATATGGATGCATTTCCGTTCTCAAAGGGGTTTGTAATTATGGTCGCTAATGTGATTACTTCATTTCTAGAGCGGTCCGGGAGTCCATTAAAGCCTTGTGTCACGCTGTACCTCTACGGTCCTCTGATTCTCTGTCTGACTCTACCCCACTACGATATTATATATCTATCTATTCTCCCATGTCTACAGTCAGACAAACACAGGATGTTCATATGCCTTGTTTCCTGATTTTAGAACCCTGTTTTTAGAATTTTTTTTCATCTTTCATTCTCTCTTTGATTCTTCCCCCACCACGATATCTAGCTAACGATCCTCCCGTCTGTAGAGTGAGACAAACACGAGGTGTCCATGTGCTTTGTTTCCTGATTTTAGCCTTTTTCTGGTGACCCTGTTCGGATTTTTTGAACTTGTGCAGTATGCTCTTCAGGGATTCTCTGTCTAACTCTATCCCACCACGATATCTATTTATCCTATAATCCTTCCGTTTGAAAAACATAGGTTATGGTGAATGTTTTTATACTCTTCCCTCATTGATTTCAAGGAATTAATCACAATGTTCTAGACACAAAATTAACGTAGTTCACATGCCTTAATTGTTTCCTGATTTTAGACTTCTTCTAGTGATCCTGTTTTTAGAGTTATTTCATGCTTCAAGTTAAAACAAAATATATAGCTGAATTAATATCCTTCAATACGATGAGGTAATTTCCTGAGAAAAAAGTGTACAGAAGAATTCTGATTTCCTGAAATCCGAAGAATTCTCGGGACTTCTGAAAAATATCTAAAAATGGTCTGGGAAAAAACTTCGAAAGAAAAACGGTATTTACATTTGTTAGGCAAAAACGGTCGAAGAATTCCCAAGTATTCCAAAAATTCCCATTAAAAATGTGTACAGCTTTCCCGGGGAATTCTTTCAAGATATAAACTGAAAATTTATTTCATATAATAATCAACACAAGAAGAAGCGAAAGTATCTTTTCTAATTTTAATTTAATTTAATAAAGATAGTTCAAGGAATCTTAGTTGGACAAAAATCCTTCCTCCTCACTTCCCAGTTATTTTAATGCATTAATATTTTTACAAAGAAGTATAGATTTACAGTGCGGCACAAATGTCTCCTAGTTTATAAATTACAATAGGCTTGTCCCTCAAAAATTCATAAACCCAACTATAACTCAAACTAGCGGCCCGTTCCGGCTACGCCCGGGTGGTATGTTGCATGTAAGCGTACGAAAACAGTTTTTTTGACAAAACACAGTCATAGTTCAGCATTTTGTACCAAATATTTACAAATTATATACACAAACCTTCCTCGTTTATCGCTCTTTCTATTAGTGAAAACCGTTTCAAAATCCGTTGCGTGGTTTAGAAAAAGTAAGCGGAGAAACAGACAGAGGCAGACAGCGACTTTGTTTTATACTATTTAGAGATTAGAGATACATTAGTGTATACATCGATTCTATTGAGACATAAATATTTCTGAACGAGTTTTGAAGAAGTGAGATGTATCGTTGAATTTATTAAGATATTCACACAAACGTTATTAAGTAGCGCTTAAGGGTTTTTAAAATTATTTTCAAAATATAAATTAAAACCTGGAAATGAATTTTTACGATTTTTCATTAGTTTTTTATAATTTTCTCATCAAATACAGTTTACAAGTAATTAACTCTTGTTTATCAAATTAAACTTCAAAACCTTTGATATTTCATTTCGCAATTTCTATATATAAAAGTATCAACTCAATTATGTTCTACCATTTTATTATCTGGAGTTATTTTTAGGTGCGAAAAAAGTATATTATTACGTAGGTATGACATTAATCGGTATAGACTAAATGATACTTTTGTATTGACAAATACTAGCTACCGCCCGCGTTACTCCATAAATTGTAATGAAAATGAAAAATACAGGTATTCTATTGAGAATAGAATATAGTAGATTGTATGTCTAGATGCGTAATGGGGCTTACGTACGAGACATATTAGCTATGTTCCAACCTGCTATAAATGGATCGTTTTGAAACGGTAACGAAACTGTTTTTATCGGTTTTGTGCGCATGCGTCAACTTTGCACAGTCCTGTGACGGTACAAACGTAGACATTGGTTGGAACGCTTTTGTGATCGTTTTGTGCATCAAATCATGGTCTCCATGACCATATGATCAAAATATATCTATTGTCATTTGTCAAATGTAAATTCTATTTCAGGCTTTTTTTGTTGTTAAAAACATTTTGAAAATGAATAACTTATTTGATAGCTAGTCGTAAGAATAATATAAATAAATAAACGTACTAAATGTTTTAACTGTTAAAAACATTTTTTGGTAAAATCTAGCTACATTTTTTTGGAAATAAAAAATATGCAAATTATTAATTTGTTGTCGTGATGTTTTTGAGCGTTTGTTAAAAATTGTATTGTTCGTCTAACATTTACTTATTTAAAATTTATAGAATTACCTTATCAGATACTTAGACGATATTGTTAGACAGCTGAAACGATTTAACATAAATGTTTTCGGAAACAACAATAAATGTTTTGTTTTTCACGTAAAAAAAGGATCAGTATGTGTGATTTACGAAAACCAATTAAATAAATAAATCCTTTTTCAAAGTAAATATATACTATCAATTTACAATTAAAACAGATTTACATTTAAAAGCGATTGGTTCAATTCTTTCATTATATCTACAGTGAAAATGCAAAATGGCCTATTTCGAATTTAATCTCCTAGTTCATTTAGTGATCCAGTAAAATTGTGTTTTAAAGACCACCCACAGCTAAGGTTATTCGGGCCTAGCACCAATTCATATTTTAAATTCATTATTTTTTTTATAATAATAAATTGAAAATCCAATTGACATTTTTACCAGCTCTCGGGCTAGAACCCGGGAACTGGGGACCTGTAATAGAGGAACCATAGCAACGCCATGTAAACAACAGCACCGCTACACGCTTGATCATTCTCAAGCCCTAGTGATCCAGTAGGATAAGATCGTGGTGAGACCACTGGATTCACATTCGGAAGGTACTGGGTTCAAATCCCGGTGGGAGCAGATAGGTATGAATAGAACATTTTCCTACCCTCTTTCGCCAAGAAACGTTAAAAATCCTGCACCGGCCATCTTGTTGACTTCAGACCACAAAACGCCCTTCTTAATATTAGATGGTTTTACGTCAGCTCTACTAAAAAAGATTATTTCGCCATACCCACTATAAAATAGCTGCTTTACATGCATGTATGTAAAGTGACTTTTGGCAGGTCGGTGTACGTATCTTTCACACACTAGTGTGGGAAAGCAAGCAATTTCCGTAGTGATTTTAGTTTAGTCGCCCTGATCCCCCGCTATTAAACCTACCGACAGCTACACAAAACGAACTGTCAAATTTTTTTGAAAATACTGAAAATGAAGTGAAAATTAGCTATTTTATAGTGGGTATGGTAAAAAATCTCGTGCGTAATGATATTATGACTTGTTTAACTGTTAAAACCGGCAAGACAAACATTTTTACATGCATTTCAAATTAGTATTGATACGTGCCTAAACGGACGGGATCCGCTAAGTATAAATATTCGTATTTGAAATGCATGTAAAAATGTTTGTCTTGCCGGAAACGCTACGTTCCCGCGCCGTGTCTGACCGGATAATATAAATCGACCTTTAGTTGTACTAATGCACTCTACTAAAACACTAATACAGTGTAAAAGAACGAAAAAATTCGCATACGTGGTTTTGTTTTTTCGGCCTCAGTTACCACTGTCTGCTTCTCTTTTGCCTCGCGGCTAATGTTTATCCATTTAGTAATTTGATTGGCATTGACGGGTTCTTTTCAGTGGTCAAACCAAGCTGTGACAATACTTAATGTAAAGTAAATGGCTTTTGAACACTCTGTGTTACTAATTGACATTTCATTCACAAATTTAAGTGGAAAATATAATTTATTGAGAGATATTCATAATGGACTCGGTGACTGTGTATAATTATTGTACTGAAATGGACATACAATTTTATTTTCTAATTTACCGCATTTATCCGCATTATATTTATAAAGTCTGTCAAAATTTGGCATTTGATTTTGAAATTATTAACTGCTAGAACAGTATCTCGATTGATGACGTTTCGAAGTTTTTTTAAATATTTCTCGATTTATAAAATACAATTTAAAGTTCCAGTTTACAAAAAAAGGGTGTGGGTCTCGGAACCCCCGACAGATGTGAAACATAAAAAAAAAACGTTATTGAACTCGGTGGTATTCTCTACGTAGTAGTATATATTTTTTCAAAAGCAGCAACTAACTGTTACGCTGATGTAATCCTATATACTGCACTGTAACACACGCGGTTGTCTTCCCGTGCCCGAGCGCGCGGAAGTCGAGAGAGAGAGAGAGTGCCGCAGTGGTGGGGAGAACAGCAGCGAAGGAGCGGACCATAAATTTCGTTGCATATTTCCCCTCACGCGGCTGTTCACAGCCCGACATAAGATGTTTCACATAAAAAAAAATAAAAAATTGGGTACGTCTGTATCGCGGGTACAGACAGATGACGTAAATACCGTTAAACAACACAACTGAGGTCATAAGCGTCTAAATTTTCAATATACACGTATTGCAAACAACTTTATTATATTAAAGAAAAAAAAACCTTTCAAAATAATCGATCTATTAAATTATTTTCTAAAAAATAAAATAAATAGTAGTTCATGAAAATACAATGTTAAGCCGATATGTTTACATGAAAACAGAATGCAATTACATATATTATTCAAATTACAGAAAAGAAATTACTTATAAATAATAAAATATATAATTTCAGAACAAACAACTATTATATAGAAATTACCACGCCATACCTATATAAAAATAACAAAATGAAAATAACTTCTTCATTCATATTTACGTCAATATTTCTATTAAATCTTTGACACAGGGTGCGAACTTTTCAATCGTAGGCAAAATCAACATGTTGAAGTTATCTACATATTAATACGTGAACATCGAACATGTACCTTTTTACTTCCCACCTCTACTATGGTAGGGAAGTAATGGATTTAGTCCGAAAAAAATATTTCGAGATTTTAACAGATCTTCACGTTTTGAGACACTAGCAATCGTTTCAGATCATTTTCTGACTGATGTCTGTGTGTGTGTGTGTGGTCAATTTTTCGCCTTCGATATCGTAAAAACGGAACAACATACGGCCATGTCGATTGTTCTATTGTGTTTATCAGCCTTTAACTTAGATCTTATGAGATTTTGAGTCAAATCGGTTCAGTGGATCCTGAGATATTAAAAAAAACGTTCTCAATGTCACGTATTAACATAGATAAAAAAAATATAAATGAATTCTAGATGTTATAATATGAAAAAAATGTAAATATTTTTTTCTCTAAAATGTATAGTTTTCGAGAAAAAAAATATTTTACTAAAAAAAGAAAATTGTACGTAAATCAAGGTAACCATGATTTTTGCTATATTACTAGCCATCCGTAGATCACCAAACAAAAAAGAGGGCCATGCTTTTTTCAAAGAATAAAAAAGAGTGTTTATTTTTTGCAAATATTTACTAGGTGGGAAGTATAGGACTGGTCATCAGTCGAATTTTTTACTATTTATTATGAAAGGAGGGGAATGAAACTTATATCATTCGAAAGGTACTGTGCCATAGATGTGTTAGGTTTATATGGGAAAGTAAAAATGAGATAAATTACTAAAAGTTAACTGCTTCGTTACAATACAGGCTGTTTGTGTTTTTAAAGTGTTGGACCATCACCATCACTATTTATCAAAACGGGTTCGTTGGGTTTTTAGGTAAACATACAATATATTTACATGTACACACACATTATGAATATTATGATGCATTAACATTGTGACTGTATGGGTGTACTACAGTCGCGTCTACACTAAAGCTCACTCCGACCAAAATATTTTGATTTGAAATGCACTCACATTTTAAATAAAGTATCACCTGTCACTATTCAGAAAGAACGCAAAGTGCGCCTAAAGAAGTTTTCACTTCAACAAGAAATATAACTGAAAGAATTCTTTCGTAACTGTATTTTGGATATATTAATCATTGCGTAACATACATAATACATTATGTCGAGTGGAGCCGAGTAAATCCGATTCAGTGTCACCGACCCGAGAGTGACGGTTCACTATTCAGAAAGAACGCAAAGTGCGCCTAAAGTTTTCACTTCAAAAATGTCGAGTTTTGGTGTAAATCCGTATTAATATACAGAGAGGCGCGGTAAAAAGTTATACACATAAACTCCCGCCTGTCCCCTACACCGCTGCAATTAAATATATGAATATGTAAAAAAAGTTTTTATGTGTTTACGTATTTCCGACGAAATGGGTGTGTTTTTTAACACAATGAACAGAGAGATAACTCCCTTTAGATTAAAATAATATATAAAAATATGTTTTGTGTGTAAATATTGTACGACAGTATTAAAAATATGTGGTCAATAAATGAGACCCGAGCATATTAAACTTGTTTATTATATCTGTTTTTATATTATGTATAATAGATTATGTATTTAATACATACACGCATAATATTCTGTATTTGTGTCCGTTCGAAAGCGACAAATAAGCTCAATTTTGTAAGTAAAAGACTTTTTATAACTCCTGCTTCTAAAGTTCAATATTCGAGCACTGTGAGGCGGGCGTGAAGAGCCGTATTTTAGTCACCGTGCGTGAAAGTCTAAAGCGTGCGTAAAAGTACCGTCACAGTGCGAAAAAGTCCAAAGCGTGCGTAAAAGTACAATCTCTACATATTATAAATTCGAAATCTCCGCACTTTGTACAATACAAGCAGTTACTGGTTATCGATCGATGTGCTCCTATATATAGTATCGCGCGTACAAAGTCCACATCATGAGAGAATCATGTTTTTAATGATTTATACAGAAGTTAATAACTTTAATAAAAATAAACTAAATCGTAACTTAGTCTGTAATTGTAAAGTTCTAAGGACTCGAAGAGCGAATTTTCCGTTTTCATAATTTTTTTTTCTCTCTATTAAACTTTAGAAGCAGTCGTTATAAAAAATTATTTTCGATACGTCCGCTTAAAGTGAGATATCTAGTAGGCTTAAATTGAGGAACTCGCTAAAGGGACTGACGCATACACAACGAGATCTCGTTGTGTATGCGTCAGTCCCTTAGCTCGTGTCTCAATTTAAGCCTACTAGAATACCTCACTTCACGCACACGTATCGAAAATAACTATTTTAATTCGAATTATCCCATCAGTACTTATAATATTACTTCTTTTCTTCAACGCAAACGTGCCAGTGAAACGAGATCGTTCCGCGGACATGTTTCACGTAAACATGTCCGCTCAACAAAGAAAACATTCCACGTTCGTTCAACGAAGGAAATGCTCCACGTCCGTCCGATTTTCGGAACTGTTTTGTGTAAGCCTAGTTGCCAAGAGATGAAAATATAGGCAAGAGCCCGATTAAGGATATTGGAATTTGGAAGTAATTGCATTCCAATGTTCTTTGGGAATTGGCGTTCCCAGGAACCTGAGCTCGTACCAGTCGGTTTGTGTATGCCGGCTGGCAGATTCTAATACACAAATGGATCATTAATTGTTGTGTTGAAGACGCTCATGACCTGAGTTGTCGACGCGTCTATAATCTACAATAATAATAAACTGATACAGCAGTATAACTTAACAAAATATAGGTCTATTAAAATTTCAGTATTGCGCAACCCTAGCATTTTCTTACTTATTGAGCGGAATATGTAACACAAAAAGATGGACACTCTACAGTACATATTATATGAGCTTTGTAATTTTATATAAAAGTATATTTCTGTTATACTTTTTGTCCCTGATGACATATTTTTATATTTGATGAAATTTTGTTTGTCAGTAAATATTTACTTAATATGAAAAAATTATCAGATATTTTTTAACATAACTCATGTAATTACGTCATCATGGAATTTCGTAAAAGGGTCTTAAAATATTAAAAACCAATTAATCACAATAAGAAATAATCGAAATAAAGACGCAATCAATTACAAAAAAAAAAAACCAATCCCTCTATTTTTCAGTTATCGCCTCCAAAAACCCCAGTACAGAGAATATAAAACATTGACACGCGTTTCGCTAATAAAATTGGCAACTGAAAATTTTTCGTTGGTTGGAAAGCAGCCAATTATATAATTGATTCCAAACATATTGGAAGAAAATCTTTTTACCAAAATGATTTTTTCCAATATGTTTGGAATCAATTATATAATTGGCTGCTTTCCAACGAAAAATTTTCAATTGCAATTCAGCCGTATAAATCTATTAATTTATCTAAAATTAGCAACGTTTGGACATAATTATTACGATTATTTTTAACATAATAAAGAAAATGGAAATCGTCTTCTATCCTCAAAACGTAAAGAACAACTTTTACAAAAATATACCGATTTGAAAAGAGAAGTATTTATTTTAGTGCCAATCGGATCAGTAGTTTTGGAAATATACGAAAAATTATACATATTTTGTACACTCATATAAAAATATCGCCTAAACGCATAAATCTTTTCTGACCAATTCCACTGAAATTTTTCATTTAAAAATTTCTAGGATCATGGAATTCTGAAAGTCATATTGTATGGTTCAGTACACCGCACCGTACAATATATTTTTTAGACACATTGTATATTTTGATAAAATAATAAACAAACCAATTTTTCTGTTGAATTGATTTCTTATACAAAAATACATGCTATAGGTACTGTTAAACGTAAGCAAGAGCTGAATTATTTTGAATATATTTAAATAAACCATTAGTTCAAATGTTGGTCTACATAAAAAAGGAACCAATATTATTGATTAATAATCAAAAATATATTATTTACTTTATTCCATGATGATAGAGCAATTTTGATTTATATATCAGAGCAATTTTTTCTATATTATTTTTATTTTTTATTATTGGTATTACTGGGTGCACTTTTACGAAGACCAAGGGGGGAAATAGGACTGAACACTTTTGATTTCCTGCTCTGGTAAAATTGATTTTTTTTGTATAAATTGTCTACGCATCCGTAACGCTAACGAATTTTTATTTCAAGGATTTTATTAATATAATATACTAATATATAAAATTTTACCAGACTCTTGTGTGTGAAATTTCGTTTTTTTGGGGGTTTTTACAGTATTTTGCACGATAACTAAATAGAAGAATGTATTTCCAGAATTAGGATGGCGCCACTTTCGCTTACTTTCGACCCGAAATGAATTTCCCCAGGGACGAAAACACTGTACTTTTGATTTGTGCATGCGTCACTTTTATTTTTCGTCACTGGCATGAAAAAGTCAACTTTCGTTTCCGAAAACAAGTATGCAATGTTGCACGTTCAACGCATGTATTACAAAAAAAAGCATTTATAAATAAAACCTAGGGTTTTGAATTTAAATAAAGTAAACAAAAATTACGAATACTTTTGTACTTACAGCTTTGCAGGTGCAGAAATGACGGTAGAAAATACGAATGATAACTTACCTGAAACAAAAAAAAAAAAATATATAGAAAATTCATTAGAAATACACAAAATTACAAAATTTTCTAATTTATAAAGTGTATAGAGTGCGTATCAACGTTGCCAGATTGCTTTCTCAAAAAGTAACAAATCCCTGTTTAAAATGGTAATAGATTTTCAAAAAACGTAATATTTTTACTGAATCCAAAATTAATAAAAAAGGAGCACGTTTGTAAGTTTAATTGATAATAGTAGATTGTATGTCTAGATACGTAATGGGGCATATTACGGCGAGTGATGACAGTATGTAAAAACGAGTAATAGCAATATATTAATATAAATGTATTGTAAATTCGTAGGTATGTTTACCAAAGGTACTTTTGGTAAACTATTACATCTGTCTTATTATTTTTTGTCTACATAGGTACCTATGAATTTGCAAAACATTTAATTGATAAAAAAAATAGAAGATTTAAAAAGAAGTTTTAATGTACTAGAGCAGGAGTCGGCAACCTTTTGATACGGAAGAGCCAAAAGTTACAATTTACAAAATTTACCAGTTTTTAAAGAGCCACTAACATTTTTATTTCAATATTATGGTATTTGATTAGGATTAGGACCGTTGACGACACAGTGCACCAATAACTAAACAAACAGAACAGTGTTAATGCCACCTTTAAAAAATGTCAGCTGTCCGTATACTCTCTACTCCATCTCTCACTGTTCTCTGTTGAGTGTTTTTATCCTGTTTAAAGTTTTTTTGCAGTATAATATTTTTTATGAGTTTTGAAAATAAAATAATATAATTATTAACATTTGCGAATGAAACTGGAGAGCCGCATCTTGACATCATAAGAGCCGCATGCGGCTCGCGAGCCGCAGGTTGCCGACCCCTAGTACTAGAGTAATGTAAATCGTAAATCGCAACGTCATACTCATATACGATGTACAATAATTGTACATGTGCCTGGCCCTGGAAGCCGGGCGGACGATGTTCTTAATGTATCAGCATATACGTTTACTACGTAAGCTTTTTGCAATTTTTTTTTACAAAAGATAATAGATTTTTTAAAAAGGTAACAAGGTAATAAACCTCTCTTTAAAGTAATACAATAAATTTTAATAGACTGGCAACACTGGAAAGTATACGACACACTGCATGATCTCATTATGGTGGAAGTGACGGGTACCTATTTACACACATTTTAAAATTACTGCGTTATATATTTAACAAAGTCAAAGGAGCGATGTAGCTTAGTGGTACAGCACTAGACTTGCATTCGGAAGGTACTGGGTTCGAATCCCGGCGGAGGCAGATTTGGCTAGGACTTTTTCCTACTGCCTCACGCCGAGAGACGGTAATTCCTGTACCGGCCATCCTGTTTGAGGTTTTCCATGGTTTCCCACAATAATTCCAGATGAATATCGAAATGGTTCCTTATTCAAGGCCATTGGCCGATTACCTCTGTCAAACTCCTATATGCTCGCAAAGTTGCATCATTTTACCGCCTATACACCGCCGGGAAAGACGTAATTCTACGTCAAAAAATTACAAGTTTTTCATGTAAAACAAAAAAGTTCCAAGTCTTCATGGTTTCCGGGCTTGTAAGCCGTGGTCCGGTAGTATTTCTACCTGACCACCTGTGACCTGTGAGCCGCCAAGGAGGACACTTCGACCGCTGCCACATCGCCTTTGAGAATGTCTACCGCAGTTGTAGACGAAACGTCAGGTAGAAATACTACTGGACCACGGCCTACAAGCCCGGAAACCATGAAGACTTGGAACAATGCCGGCCGTGAAAGCTTGCACACCTAGATAAAATCGACAAGATTTTTTGTGTTGGCAAGAGCTAGACGTTCGAACAGTTTTGCGGGGGCGGAGGGTGCCAACGTGGTGTTGAATGATAGCAATATGGTCTTATCAGTAGGTACTGAATTGCAATACACGAAATATATGCTAACAAAGTTAATATAGACAAACAAACGTATATAATCTACTTTATAATCTTTATGTATAAAAGAAGAATAATGGCCTTATAACAATAGCATGCAATCTTTATAAATCAATGTCTAAATAATGGACATCAAACTTGGTTGTGTATATTGTATACTATATAATATACAGGGTGTAGCCGAATGTGGTTCAGACCATAATATAAAGGGTGTAACCGAAAATGATTGTTTCTGCAAAAACTTTCGCTGACCTTGAAAACAGCATTAATAAAGTTTTATCTGAATTCTCACAGTGGTGTTTTAGAAACAGTTTAGTCTTAAATGTGGATAAAACGGTATGTTTACTTTTTACTTCCCACCTCTACTATGGTAGGGAAGTAATGGATTCAGTCCGAAAACAATATTTCGAGATTTTAACAGATTTTCACGTTTTGAGACCCTAGCAATCGTTTAAGATCATTTTCTGACTGATGTCTGTATGTGTGTGTGTGTGTGTGTGTGTGTGTGTATGTGGTCAATTTTTCGCCTTCGATATCTTAAGAACGGAACAACATACGGGCATGCCGATTGTTCTATTGTGTTTATCAGCCTTTAACTTAGATCTGATTAGATTTTGAGTCAAATCGGTTCAGTGGATCCTGAGATATTCAAAAAAACGTCCTCAATGTCACGTATTAACATAGGTAAATAAAAATATAAATGAATTCTAGATGTTATAATATGAAAAAAATGTAAATATTTTTTTTCTCTAAAATGTATAGTTTTCGAGAAAAAAAATAAAAATTGTACGTAAATCAAGGTAACCATGATTTTTGCTATATTAAGCTAGCCATCAGTAGATCACCAAACAAAAAAGAGGGCCATGCTTTTTTCAAAGAATAAAAATTAAATTGTGTTTTAAAGACCACCAACAGCTAAGGTTGTTTGGGCCTAGTCAAAGAATAAAAAAAAAGTGTTTATTTTTTGCAAATATTTACTAGGTGGGAAGTATAGGACTGGTCATCAGTCGAATTTTTTATAAAAGGAAAATATTTCCTCAAATAAAATGCATATTAAATGGTTCAAAAATGGAAGTGGCTACGAGTTGCGCCTTTTTAGGGATTGTCTTGGACAGTCAATTAAGTTGGTCATTCCATATAGACCGTGTATGTAAAAAATTGAACAGTGCATACTTTACGATTAGAAACCTAAAACAGTCGATGACTACGGAGCAATTATTGAAACTCTATTACGCGCTTGTTTATTCACACTTAAGCTGTAACATAATCGTATGGGGACAGTGTGGGGACCTCCAGAGAGTATTCGTTCTTCAAAAACGTATTTTGCGCCTTATTTTTAACTTAAAAAACCTTGAAAGTTGCAGAACTACATTTGTGAATAATAATATACTTACCTGTATTTATCTTTATAAGATTTTGGTAAATGTTAAAAAGAGTAGAGACGAGTATACGGATAACTCTATGATTCATGATCATAACACGAGACAAGCATTGCAAATTCATATCTACAAATATAAATCGAAATTCTATTCAAAGTCCCCGAAATGTGCCGGACCTACTCTTTTTAACAATTTGCCAAGTAGATTGCAAGAAATTACAGACTTAAAGCTATTTTGCAAACATTTGAAATTATACCTATAATTAAAAACTGCTTCTATGACATCCCTGAATATTTAAATATGTACCTAACCAATTATATTTTTCCATTGACTGTTCATATCTGTATTTTTCAGTTTTTATGAATTAATGAAAAATTGTTATTATTATTTATTATTATTAATCATGATTCAGACTAGGGCTCGGAATTTTTCAAATTAAAGAATTCGAATATTCGTTCAAACTTGTATTTGAATATTCGAATGGGAAGTTAGCGCATCAGTGTGGTTTTATTCAAATCGATGTAATTAGACGCCAATGACCTTAGTTGTCGAGCGTCTATAATCTACAATAAATAAGATCTTTCAATCAGTTTGTGCAACATTTTCTAGCCCAACCCCGTGTAAAATAAATATTATAAATGTGAATAGATAGGCAGATTTATATGTGTGCGGTACATACATCGACAAAGCCGTAACAAAACTATACCACGTCTAAACTGATTTCACCGCTAAGAAAACGTAATTTTAAATTTTTGTAGCAATTTTTCGACAGAATAAGATTCACTGTGTAAATTTCGGAATATCTTGTTTCGATTTTTGAATAACGATTTTTTGACACATCGAACGAAATTATAGATACTAACCTCCTGGATTTCTGTGAATAAATCGGCAGAAATTCCAAAATATATCTTGATAAAACTACTAATCTGTAATTTCAAGCAACATTAATCTATATATATTTATAAGTAAATCAGATGGCGTTTTTTGTCCGAGAGATTTCAACAGCTCCCACACCGATTTTGATAAAAAAAAATGTAATTAACCTTGTAACTGTGCAAAGTTGCCAGGTCGTTTGTTTATATTATTGCTACAGCTATTGGAAAATCATTCTTTCACGGAAGTCCACTAGCAATAATTAAATCACATTCGAAATGAGTTATTCCGACAAGTCAATAAAAACAGTAAATTAAAAAAATACACAAAAATCACAATATTCTTTCACTTCTGCAAGCAAGAAAAATAACACTTTTCTTGTAACATTATCTTCATGCTTTTTAATTTTTTTAATAAATTTACGACCAATGAGCCATTTTCCTGAGAGTAGTTCCTTCAATTATTCACGAGAGGCAACACTCATGGTAGGTACAAACGTTATTTATTCCCCATCAATATCGTGTAATTTTAGTGGTATAACTTAATTATTTAATTAATTTCATAATAATAATAATTTAATAATTAAGTTTCACCACTAAAATGACACGACACTAATGGGGATTAAATAATGTTTGTACCTACCACAAGTGCTGCCTCTAGTGGATAGCTCCCCCAGGGGGGACATTGGGATGCAGTTGTTATCGCAATTGTATTCCAATGTTCTTTGGGAATTAGCGCTCCCAGGGACTCGAGCTCGTACCAGTCGGTTTGTGTATGCCGGCTGGCTGATTTATACACAAATATGTTATATTTTGTTGTGTTAAAGACGCTAATGACCTGAGTTGTCGACGCGTCTATAATCTACAATAAATAAATTAAATAAATAAATTTAGTGGATAGGTAATTGAAAGAACTACTCTCAGGAAAATGGCTCATTCGACAGACAAATAATTAATTATAATTCAAAAAAATTCGACGTTTCTATAAAACATATCTTCGTGCTAAGCAGTTTGGTGAATTTTTGTTCGTTCTAAAGAAAAATAACATTTTATTTTTTTTTAAATTTAAATTCGATTTGTATTGAATTCATGTGAGTTTTATATCAAAAGATGTACGTATAAAATAAAATATGTATACATATACAAGTAATATCTGTCCATACAGAGATGCGCGTAACAGAGAAAGAAAGAGAATTTCACACACACACACACACACTTATGTATAAAAAACATTTCATCACGTCGACAAAACAACGAATCCATATTTCAAAATCAAATTTAAACGAGATAGCAACTTATTACAAATACAAAAACAAGAGAAAAATTATATTTACGATGAAATTATTTGAGTATTGTATGGTTTATTTATTGCATTACGTTTCACAATGCATCGGGGAATTGTAGGTAGGTACGGTCGGTATGCAGTGCACTGTATAACCGACCGTGTGCCGATTCTAGTGCGTCCGAGCGTACACGAAGCACTCCCGAATAGATACGCCTCGTGATCAAATACATGGATAACTCGATTATATTTTCACATATAATTTTTTGCAATAAAATTGTAACAGAAATTGGATTACATATTTTTATGCTACAGTACTGAAATTTGATTAAAGATAATTTCTGTTGTAGACGAGTTGCATTTTAACGAATCATGTCGACGTAACTAAAATTAACCGTCGCATATGCCCAAAAACAAAAATCAAACGTTGCCGTCTGTAGGTAGGTAAACGTGTTCTTTGCAGGGCCGGATTAACCATGTCGGGACCCCTATAGGCAATGCAATACTTGGAGCCCCTTTTCGACGCATGCTGTCAGTTGATGAAATACTTCATACTTACAGAACAGAACCATCTATTATCGAGTAGTAGAACTAATAATATGGATACGTTAAGTATGATTCATACAATACGCTACATAACGCATCCATATTATTAGTTCTACTACTCGATACTAGATGGTTCTGTTCTGTAAGTATGAAGTATTTCATCAACTGACAGCATGCGTTGAAAAAAAGCAATAATACTTATTGTCATAGATGGTTTACACATTTTCCAATTAAATTTTCACTCTATGAAACATTTTCAATTTCTTTTGTGCGCGCCCGGGGCCTCTAGCCGATGTGGGGCCTCTAGGCAGTTGCCTACTCTGCCTAATGGTTAATGCGGCCCTGGTTCTTTGTTTGTTATATGGAATTGTAAAAAATCTCTAGTAAATTACAATAGTAGATTGTATATCTAGATGTGTAATGGACTATATTACGACAGTATGTAAAAACGAGCGACAGCGAGTTTTTACTGTCACACGAGTCGTAATACCTTTACGCACGAGATATATATGGTATTTTTTGCCATACCCGCTGCAAAATACCTACTTTTCAAAAAAATCTTTGAACGCTCACAGCTTATTACTTAAAAATACTGAACAGAAGTTTTCGTCTGCTTATTGAAATCAGTCTTTTTGTACGAAGAAAAAGATTTAAAACAATTTGTTTTTGAAGTTATACTTTTTTTGGCGCGTTAATATGGAAAAATGATGAGAATGAATTTTTACGATGCGCGCGCATCGCGTCACGAAAATTAACACCATGAAGTTAGTCGTAAGTAACACCATGAAGTTAGTCGGAAGTTCATGATTATAATACCCTATTATATAGCATTGCTAAGTAAGATGTACGTAGCGTAATGGATAGCACCGCCGCGTCATACGCAATAAGTCCCGGGTTTGAATCTCAAAACAAACATGTTTTTTTTTAATAAATAATTAGTTATAAATATAATAAATAAATATATTTAATAAATTAACAATTTATTAAATTAAATTAATTTATTTAATATCTTTATTTTATTATTTTATCGTCTTTTTTACAAATGTTTAGTTATACTGGCACGCAGGATAAAATTTTTGGAGTTATTGTTACGCCAAAGTATAACTTCTGACGTGCGTGCATAAGTACACACACACTCTTTTTTTCCGAATCTTAGAAGTCAATTTTTATATACATCCTGTATCTCTCTCTCTGTTCAATCTCGACTATCCTTCCGCAGTTAGTATATTAATAATGTGGATATTCCCGATAAGTTTTATTGAGAACGAAACTTCAGTAGAGCGTACAATGTTAATTGAATTTAATTATTTAATTTAATTAATTATTAAGTTTATTAATGCAATAAACAATTGGGGCTCCGGCTATTATGTTTCTTCACAATATACTGACATAACAAGGACGTCGCGCGTGTGCGGTAATTATTTCAAATTTATAGCCAATATCAAAGGGGATTCATTTGTAAATACAGTGGAACAACGAAATTAAGTTCATATTCTCTGAAAATTCGTGTGGCTAAATATGTTCCGTACTATTAAGATAAGATAAGATATTGTTAAAAAACTGCTTTCTGAGTTGGCGGAATAAATATTTATTTACAATAATTAAAAAACACAATAATAATGAATGCAACAACGAAAAGTCAGTTCTAACAATTAACACAAGTAAACAATAACTAAACAGTAATTACAAATCAAAACAAAAAACTATTTACAATAACTCGTAATTATTACCACTACACTAGTATTTATTTTATCAATCTAGTTATTTATTTCACGGCACTATTTATATCACTGATCCACCGTGGACTTGACTGCGTGACTCACCGTTGACTGATTCCCACTCACTCGTACTGCTGTTTATAAAGGCTGCGTAGCATAAGCCTAGTGTGTTCTCGCTTTCTCTAGAACTTTCGTGCAGGTACCAGTTGTTACAGTAAGCGGACCCAGTTTCTCAGAACTCTTGCCTGCCGGTTATATACAGGATGATCCGTAACAATATTATTATGGTAGAGTAGCATAAAGATTACGTACCTAAGTGTATATCAAACAATACTAACCTAATAATATGTACTACCTGCTGGCTGCTACTATAGTACCTAGTCCAAGCTTCCACCGTACAAAAGTCTACTGGACATCACTTCAAAAATGTTTTAATTGAATTTAAAAGATAATAAAGTGATGAAAAACATCAAATCGGTGGCACATTGATTAAACTTTTTTTTCATCATTTTTTATTAGATATTTCGTATACTACGGCTAAACACTATAGATCAGAGGTTTCCTAACTGTACCTCGCGACGCCCTGGGGCGTCGTGGCTCTATCCTAGAGGAGTCGCGAGACGACACGCACAGGTCATCTGCACGCGACGTAATGAGCGAGTTATGCTCAGAATAATTCAGAAAAGCAAACTCATCCTTCTCATTAATTGTATTGTTTGTAGTTTTTTATGTTTTCTAATAAATAAAAATTAAGATTTTATATTCTTTGGAGTTTTCTTTGAATAATAAAGTAATTTTAATGTCTGCTAGAGCTACACGTACAGGCATTTTCTTTTATAAAGGCGTCGCAAAAAATTACAAAGGTAGTCTCAGTAAAAAAAGATTGAGAACCCCTGCTATAGATGATGAAATTGATACAGATTATAAATAACAATCAATTATTTACTATTATCATTGTCTGCCTTGTAAATTTTTTTTGCATACATGGCAGACTTCTCTCGAATTGGATAAAATATTGTAGCAAACCCCAAGATGTTACGCCACTGTCTCCAATAGAAACCACGAGAAAGACAGGTCACAGCAGTAAAGCGTGGAATGGTATCGAGTATACTGAACAACGAGTACCTGCCGGAATGTTCTAGAGAACGCAAGAACGTACTAGGCTGGGCTGCGCGACCTATATAAGCGAAGTACGAGTGAGTCAGGCAATCAGTCGACGGTATCACGCAAACGGGAATCAGTCAGTACAGTGAAATAAATATTGATAAGTCAACGGGAATCAGTCAGTGTAGTGTTGACAGCGAAATAAATCTGATATAAATACCGTAATATAAATTCACCTGATAAAATAAATATTAGTGTAGTCAATTGTATATGGTTAAGTGTTATTTAAGTGGCTCGTTTAGTTCAATAATTACCGTTTAAGTTTTTTTATTGTTAGAATTGACTTTTCGTTGTTGCATTTATTGTTATCGTATTTTTAATTATTGTAAATAAATATTTATTTCGCCAACTCGGAAAGCAGTTTTGTAACAATATGTTCAATATGAGGTCTGCCAGGTATGCAAAAAAAAATTTGCAAGGCAGACAATGATAATTGTAAATAATCGACACTTCTCTATAATCTGTATAAATTTCATCAAGTAGTATTGAACCGTATTCGAGACACCTACTAACAACAAAAAAATGATGGAAAAAAATTGATGTCTTTCATCATATTCTCTGTTAAATCCAATAATAAAATTTTAATAGTGTTGTCCAGTAGACATTTGTATGGTGGTAGCTTGAACTATAGGTAGGTATTATGTAATGCACATAGGATGCGTAGTACATTAGAAGGAGATAGGTACCTGCTACTATATGTAATTTGATGAAATTCGATTATTACAGATCGGTCGACATTAATGGCTTTGAATTTCAATTAAAACTAATTACCGAAAGCCGGCAGACCAATCAATTGATTAATCATTTCATTAATTAACTAATTAACACAGTAATGTAAGTAATGCGCACTATGTTTTAGTGTAATTAAAGTTATAACTCAAGAGTTTGTTGTGAAGTAGTTATACCTATCTACTACAACATAAAATATATTATACCTATCTATATACAGTATACATTAACGCTGGGTTGCAGAAAGCATTGTCAAAAAACTGATTTGACAATGACCACACATATTTCTCCATAAGAATAGCATTGTAGAATTATTTTAAATCGATTCTGATCGAAAAATAATTGAACGATTGAAACGATATTTTTTTAAAACTGAGTATAACTATTTAACAGTTTTTTTGTACAATTTCCACTTCGAAACAACATTTTTCTACGCATTTTGATCAAAATTAAGCTTGGAAAGCGATCTTTTTCTATGTAGATCAATTATTTGTTTTTGTGTGAGTACAATCTAATGTTCTAGATGACTGAGAATTTCACAACGACATTAGACTGTTCTTACATAAATATAAAACGTGATTATATGATCACTATCTAAGGTCGTCAAATCAAATTTTTTGACAATGCTTTCTGCTACCTAGCATAAGCTATTTGATTCAACTGTGGACCGTATAATAATGAAAACTATAGATATACTAGGTCAGGGGTCGGCAACCTTTTCAGACGGAAGAACCAAACGTTACAATTTACAAAATTTCCCAGTTTTTAAAGTCACTAACATTTTTATTTCAATATTATGGTATTTGATTAGGATTAGGTATATAAATTTGATTTTTGATTTAAAATGAAACAAACAGAATATAACGTACAGTATAACTATGAAAATATTTACTTTTTGATCGGAAAAAGTTCTGACTGCGACCATTGACGACACAGTGCACCAATAACTAAACAAACAGAACAGTGTTGCCACATTTAAAAAATGTCAGCTGTCCGTATACTTTCTACTCCACCTATTCTCACTGTCCTCTGTTGAGTGTTTTTATCCTGTTTAAAGTTTTTTTTGCAGTATAATATTTTTTGAGTTTTGAAAATAAAATAATATAATTATTAATATTTGCGCATGGAACTGGAGAGCCGCATCTTGACATCATAAGAGCCGCATGCGCCTCGCGAGCCGCAGGTTGCCGACCCCTATACTAGGTGCTCTGTTAAATATACCTTACACTCTCTACAGACGTATTCTACTTTAGAGCTAGACACGATTAGCCTTGGATACATATTGACGTATTGAACCCGATTATTTTGGTAGTACAAATAAACGACTCTATCTATTTATCTATCTATCCATAAACATAAGAAATAGGGGCGCAAAAAGCGTAAATAACTAATTATAGCTAATATCTAGATATTTTTATACTTCCCAGTTCCCACCTATACTATGGTAGGAAGTTTCGGAATCAGTCTGAAAAAATGATTTCAGGATATTATCTTCACGTTTTGATATCCTAGGAATCGCTTGAGATCATTTTTTAATGAATGCGTGTGTATGTAATATATATGTGTGTAAAATCTGTCTCCTTCGATATCGTAAAAATGGAAGAACGTAAGATCATGCGGTTTTTTCATTTTGTTATGTCTGTCAGCATTTAACTTTGATCTGATAAGATTTTTAAAAGTATTTAACGTGGGTAAAAAAATGTATATATATGTAGTCTAAATGATAAAAAATGAAAAAAATCTTAAAAATATTTTTTCTAAAATGTCGATTTCCAAAAAAAATATTTTCTAAAAAAATATGCAAGTAAATCATTTTTTATTTGCCTAATCAAGATATCTCCGACATGTCAGTTCGAAATCGACGCGAGCGGAGTCGCGGGTACAACTAGTTGCTTTATTATAAATTATTGTTGTTGGGCTTGAAAATTACCGAGCGTGTAGCAATGCTGTTGTTTACATGGCGTTGCTATGGTTCCTCTATTACAAGTCCCCAGTTCCCGGGTTTTAGCCCGAGAGCTGGTAAAAGTGATAACTGGATTTTTAATTTATTATTAAAAAAAAATAAAAATAATGAATTAAAAATATGAACTGGTGCTAGGCCCAAATAACCTTAGCTATTGGTGGTCTTTAAAACACAATTTAAATTTTTATAATTGTTTTTAACAATCGTAATATTTTTGAGGTTTGATCAAAACAGTTGAGTTATAGAGCCCCAAACATGTCACAAACATCACACTCGATTATTTCATAACAACTTTTTGTTATATCATAGTAACGATAGGTCTCTATAAACGTAAGCCAATCATGGTTGAAACAATATTTTGAATATGATATACACAATATTAAATTTTAATTAGCTTTATTTCAATTCAATTATTTTATTCATCAATTAAATAAACCAGATTCATTACAAAGTCTGTCTCTCATTGCATTGGGACTGTGTATAATATAATGCGATAAATAAACATAGATAATGCAATATGTATGTATATGCATTGTAAAGGCCACACAATACACCTGTGCATGTGTGTGTTCTATGATGTCCAGTACAAAACAACACAACAACGGGGTACGTTGTTCGACACTATCGTCAATACGGTGCGGCAAGTTCCGCTAAATGAGCGCGAATTTTATAAGTCACGAGAAAATTAATATAGAACGTATATTGTCCAGTACCAAATGGTAAACATAACACAACAATCAATACGGAGCGGCAAGTTCCGCTAAACGGCCGCGAATTATATATAAGAGTCACGACGAGAATATTACTGTAGAACATTTTATATTGTCCAGTACAAAACAACACAACAACGGGGTACGTTATTCGACACTATCGTCAATACGGTGCGGCAAGTTCCGCTAAATTAGCGTGAATTTTATAAGTCACGAGAAAATTACTATAGAACGTATATTGTCCACGTACCAAATTGTATCAACATAACACAACAATCAATACGGAGCGGCAAGTTCCGCTAAACGGCCGCGAATTATATATGTCACGATGAGAAAATTACTGTAGAATTTTATATTGTCCAGTACAACACATAACACAACAACGGGGTACGATGTTCGACACTCTCACCAAAGCGCGGCAAGTTCCACTAAATGACCGCGGATTACACATATTAAATGTTAAGAGTGACGAGGAGAAAATTACTGCAGAACATTTATATAAATGTTAAAAGAGAAAACTATTTGTTCTCGGCAAGTTCTGTGAAGAGATAGCATATAATCACGAAAATACTACTAAACTCAACGACTGCCGATAGTCGATTGAGAGAGGTATATGATTCATCATTAATAGCATGGCGGCAAGTTCTGCAAAACTATCGTGAAATATTCAAAAAAATCAAGTCACGGCAAAAAAATTATTGCAGAATATAGGTATGTTCAAACAGTGAATTATTTGCACGACGGCAAGTTCTGACAAACAATATTTAAAGAATGAGACCAAACAAAGCAGAACATATTTTATACTAATGCAAAAAAATAGTGAAATTGTTTGTTTCGCAAAGGCGACGGCCAGTTCTGCTGCATATCATTTAAAGAGCTACAAACTGCCCGTTAGAAGAAACAAATCAGTAGTTCTCTCGTAAGAGTACGGCGACAAAGTCTGCTTAACGATTGTAAATTATCACAGTTCGCATTGTTCGTTCTAAACAGCGCATAGCGGCAAGTTCTGTAGAATTATCGTGAAGTTCTCTTATAAGAAGCAAAATACTTTGTTGAATTGCTATTAGAAGAGAGGGGTGATTTGTTCGTATGTCGGCAAGTTCTGCCAAGCGATCATGAAGCAGTTTTTAAAAAAACAGTGTACTATAATATAGAAAGTCACAAGATACATTAATAATGGAAAAACTGTTTTTACATTCCTAGCAATATGGCGGCCAGTTCTACTTACCTACTTAACGAATTGGAATAACTACTTAGTTATTCCAATTCCCACATTTTGATTTATGACAGTTGTCAGTTAAGCAGTAAACGCATAAATGAATTCATAAATCAAAATGTGAGATTTATCCATCGAAAATAAACGGACTAGAAAAAATGCTAATGAATTGTGGATACAAAATTATACGAAACTAACCTAAAAATAAAACGACACAAAAGTTTTGTGAAGCGCATGAAATGTTATTATTTAGAGACAACGCGACCAAAAAGTCAAAACGGGATGCAGAACACCCCAAATCAACCATCACAAGCCATGAATAGAAAGTTAATAATTAATTAATCGATTAGTAGTAGGTATCGAATTTAATCAAATTGTGTAACCCGCTAATCAGTTAAAACAAATAGATACAGAAACAATCATAATTCATGCAACTGTAAAGGATAGTGAGAATGGGGTTTGTTTAGTTTTAGTATACATTGTACTTTACTGCATATATTATAACATATAAACTGGGAAACCTAATCAATACAAAGATACAGCACAGGCCTTCTGCGTGTAATCAAACATTAGTAAATATAACAATACTAGCGGCCCGGTCCGGCTTCGCCCGGGTGCTATGAATTTATGATTCATTATCCCCCCAGCGAGAAATGTTTCCCCTGCGAAGCGAAGTCGGGCTGGTGGTGTTTCAAATATTACTAGAATTCCGTCTATATACAGGGTGCTGAATCGTTTTGCGGGTAATAAGGATTTAACCCGTAAAATCAAACTTTTGCGATTTCCTGCTTCCCTAATTATTTTAGGAAAAATATCTTCGAATAAAAGTTTTAGAACGTAAAATTCTGCATCTAAATCGTTAAACAAAATTAATTTTGCATGCTTTGTGACGGCAGAAATTTGATATGAAAATGTCAAAATTACCTCAAAAACAGATAGCGATAGCCATGGAACTTGAACAAAATGATTAGAAGTTATTCTGACAGCTAAAATGTCATCATTTTGTTCAAGTTGCATGGCTATATCTATCTGTTTTTGAGGTAATTTTGACATTTTCATATCAAATTTCTGCCGTTACAAAGCATGCCAAATTAATTTTGTTTAATGATTTAGATGCAGAATTTTATGTTCTAAAACTTTTATTCGAAGATATTTTTCCTAAAATAATTAGGGAAGCAGGAAATCGCAAAAGTTTGATTTTACGGGTTAAATCCCTATTACTCGCAAAACGATTCAGCACCCTGTATACGCTAAAATGCAAATGAACTATACATTTTTCCGGGATAAAAAGTACCCTATGTGCTTATCGAGGACCTAAAGTTACTACATATCAAATTTCATGAAAATCCGTTCAGCCGCTACGCAGCAGAGTGGTAACAAACATACACACACACACAAACTTTCGCATTTATAATATTAGTAGAGATAAACTGGGAAGACTAATCAATACAAAGAGACAAGGCTTTCTGCATGTATTCAAACATTAGTAAATTATAACAATATAGTGTGTATGGAAGTGTATTAATTAACATGCATACGCGAAATTGTTACGTTGATTAGGCAAATAATAAACAGCAATGGTTTGTGCTTGAAGATTCGCACTCGTGGTGGTTTTATAAACCGTCCGGATCAGTAGCGGAACGAACTAGAGAGCTATGTCAACATTCGAAAAAAAAAACCGGTCAAGTACGAGCTCGACTCGCGCGCTGAGAGTACTAAGAAAGGAACAAGCCGTGAGGTGGGTCGTTTATTAGGACTAAAGTGCGACCCTTGAGGTCCACACGACGAACTTCCCAGTTTGATAAATATTTAATAATAACAATTAAATTAGATATTACACAGAAAAGTAATCATTTTAATCATTAAAACATAATTATTATTTATTTTTAATAATAATAAAAAAAAAACGGCTGAACCGATTTTTATAAAATTTATGTTAAAGTACACCGGGCCCTTTGTAAGCCTAAGTGCAGGGAAATTTTTTCTACCCCCTACCACCATCTTTATCCATAAAAAATAGTAATTATAGACGCTCAACAGCGCACAGAAAACGTAATAAACTGAAACAAGATAGTGGAACTATCGCCATTTATCAATGGCTAAAATAACACTATGACGTCAGGTACAAATAAAAACTGCTATAATGCAGGTGAATATAGCTGCAGACGATATTGTGACGTAAACGTGTCCATTGTTCACAAGGCATTGTGATCGGCCTCGACTGTTGGCCGTAGATTACATAACAATGCAACAATGATCAATAAATTAAGCGACTAGCTGTATTTATTGTTCTCAAAAATTTAGTTTGACTGAAAACCGGTTAATGAAATAATTAGTCAGTTATTTTTAATATATCAATAGAAATGGAGGTTAATCCAGATTTGAAATTTTGTACACATATGTATTCCCGATGACAATACATGAATAAATCGTTTTTAGAAATAAATTCAACCCTTAAGGGGTTTAAACGGGGATGTAAGGTTTTTTTGACTAATCAATGTCCAGACCAAATCACTGAAGCTAGAAACTTGAAATTTGGACAGTTGGTTCCTTTTCTGACGTAAGCATCCACTAAGAAAGAATTTTTCGAAATTCAACTCCTACGGGTGTCAAAGGGGGGATAAAATTTTGAAAGACTAAAATGAACAAAATAAAATATTAGTAAAAAAACTTTTTACAGACAAGCTTTTATTTAAATGCACTAAAAAGGAAAAAATAATTTTTAATAATATAGGTTGATAATTAATAAAAGCGTGGGTCGTGACTAATAAACTATCATAGAGTTCACGACACACGCTTTTATTAATTTTGAACCTAAATTATTAAAAATTATTTTTTCTTTTTTAGTGCATTTAAATAAAAGCTTGTCACTAAAAAGTTTTTTTTTTACTAATATTTTATATTCTACCCATTTAAAGGTAATTAAAAATCCAAGTTAACATCAAAGAGACCAGTCGAAATGACGGCTTCTATAGAACTTGTCTACTCTTTGGTCTTGAGTATACAAGACACAAGATAAATGCATGTCGATTGAGCAAAGTGCTTGCCTCAACGCCTATAGAAGGCAATTGGGGATACGTCATACAGGTTGAGGTTGTGCTATTTTTTATACACTTTGATTTGAAGGTAGTCTGTTTCATATTTCAGTTAGGCTGTCAATCGACGTCCGGGTCATCAAATAAGTGACCGGATTGGATGAGAGGGCTTTTCAACCCCTAACACATGTATCTACCATATACCTACGTTCACATTCCCTACTGGGCTAATGAGACTAGGTTCTGTTGCAGTGCACGGCTTTTTTACAAGCTTTTATTTAACTTGCAATGTATGTTAGTTAGTTAGTTTGTGTGTTTGTTTAGGTCAAAACTTGCAAGTCAATTTTGAACGACTTCCACGTATCCGATCGATTTGAAATTTTGTACACATATATGTATTCCCGATGACAATACATGAATAAATCGTTTTTAGAAATAAATTCAACCCCTAAGGGGTTCAAACGGGGATGTGGGGTAATTTTGACTAATTAACGCCCAGGCCAAATCACTGAAGCTAGAAACTTGAAATTTCGATAGTTGATTCCTTTTCTGACGTAAGCATCCACTAAGAAAGGTTTTCCCGAAATTCAACCCCTACGGGTGTCAAAGGGGGGTGAAATTTGGAAGACTAAAATGAACAAAATAAATATTAGTAAAAAAACTTTTTAGTGACAAGCTTTTATTTAAATGCACTAAAAAGGAAAAAATAATTTTTAATAATTTAGGTTCATAATTATAATAGCGTGGGTCGTGAACTCTATGATAGTTTATTAGTCACGACCCACGCTTTTATATAATTATGAACCTAAATTATTAAAAATTATTTTTTCCTTTTTAGTGCATTTAAATAAAAGCTTGTCTCTAAAAAGTTTTTTTACTAATATTTATTTTGTTCATTTTAGTCTTTCAAAATTTTACCCCCCTTTGACACCCGTAGGGGTTTAATTTCGAGAAATCCTTTCTTAGTGGATTCAAGCGAGAACATAGTCCTATGACGACATGCGGGTAACAATTTTCAACTTTATTATTTTCGTTTATGTCTTTCCGAGTCTCTAAAAATTCCGAAAAAACATTCAATTACATTCAAAAACACTACCGATAAATAAAATACATGGGTCATCGCCATTGACATTAAGAATACCTATGTGATTTCAACAAGTTTTTGCTCATTTTGTATAATTAGCGAGACAACTACCTTAAAATATATTTGACGATACTGGTAAGATTCTCGATCGATGAAAATTGACAACGCAATTACATCTTGGGTTATCCAGTATCCTGTTTCAATAAACACAACGCAACCATTTCAGGGAAGGCACATAAACCAATACATACGTACGTAGAGAGGGAAGAGAAGTGCCGGCGACGGGGTCAAAAATGGGCAGTAGACGGTGTGAGGATCCGCAAACAGTTCAATATTTCATGACCGTTCATTAATATTTCAAAATAAAAAAAGCTTTGGATTTTTTACTGCTAGATGCGAGTGCCACAGAAGCGCGATTCCGATTGGTTCGACCAGGTTGGTTCAACATTCATTTTCTCAATCAATCACAAATGCATCTCCCTATAAATTTAAATTATTTTCTTGCAATATTTGCCTAGGTATACATTTGTAGGGGTGTACAAGTATTCGATTGTGAATAGAAAAAAATATTTTCAAATAAATGGAGAAATAAGTTTTAGTCTTGAGTGACTACGCCGCTCTGAGCAAAACTTGGAGAACCTTCGGTTCTCGGAGGAAGCTTAATTTGCTCTCTATTGTGGAGACTTCGTCTCCACCTGGCACCTTACTACAGTCTTGCCGAACGGGGCGACGGCTCTAGGCCAAACCTTGGAGAACCTTCTCGGAGGAAGCTTCGCTTCCTATTATGGAACTTTCGACTCCACCTCATTACAGTCTTGTCAAGTGGGGTGGCCGCTCTAGGCCAAAAACTAGGCGAGCCTCCGGTTCTTGGAAGAAGCTTCGCTTCCTATTGTGGAACCTTCGGCTCCACCGTAATACAGTTTTGTCAAGCGGGGTGGTCGCTCTAGGCCAAAACCTGGAGAACATTCGATTCTCGGAGGAAGTTATGCTTCCTATTGTGGAACCTTTGACTTCATCTTATTACAGTCTTGCCGAGCAGGGCAACCGCTCTAGGCCAAAACTTGAACCTTTGCTTCATTACATATTACAGTCTTGTCGAGAGGGGCGGCCGCTCTAGGCCAAAACTTGGAGAACTTTCGATTCTTCCTAGATTGTGGAGCCTTTGGCTTCACCTTATTAGTCTTGCTGAGCGGGGCGGCCGCTCTGGGACAAAACTGGGAGAGCCTTCGGTATTGTGGAGACTTCGCCCCGCTCGGCAGCAAACGACAATAGCAGAGCCCGATTTACAGCTTTAAGTTTTTATGCTCTTAAAGGGTATATAGCCAAGACGACTAGAACATATAATTATATTTCCTCGTACATTTGTATATGCTTTCTATATTTGGTCACGATTAGAAAAATAACACAATAGAATATGGTTTAAATAACGAAGCATTGAATTGATTAATTTTAGAACAATAATGTTTTGATTTGCGTGAATTTTATGGGCAGTAGTTAAAATTTTTAAACTTATAGAATCAATAATTTATTTGTGCATGGAACGTATTATAAAAATTATTTGAAAATTAATTACTTCAAGGTGAAAACATCTTATCAAATCAATAAGTTCTACATTTTAAAATTTTCAATCATTTAAGGTAGGTAGGCACAATATGGCTATTGTTAACATCCATTATATCGAACCACCACCAGTGAGCCATTTTAAAAAAATAAAATATTGAACTTAAAAAACTTTGAATTAAACTTTTTTTTGATCCCGCATCTTTTTGTAGCATCATTAGACAGCTCATAACCAACCTATATAGTCAAGTTCCAAAATTTAAGATAGTGAGTCATGCACTTATATTTTACTAATTTTTTATGCATGGGACGCGCACGCTTAGGTGCTTTTCGCTCCATTAACCTTGTTACGAACTATGCATGACTCACTATCTTAAATTTTGGAACTTGACTATAGAATAAGTATTGTAAAAGTTATACGCTCGCCGAACTCTTAATTTGCGAGAAAACGTAATTCAAAGTCGTCAATAATAATAGCGCACTTAAAACGCGCATTAAATTTAACGTAATCTGACGAACAAACGAGCATCTGGTTTGTACGTTATTCATTGGTTCATATTTTACCGTGATATGACGTAACTGGCGGAATCAGAAAGCCCCACGTCGGGCGCCAAAATTTACTGTTTGAAATAAACATGTACTTTTAATCTCTCATAAAAATTGTGATTTTCTTCTGCCTAATTTTTATGTACTTATATTTAACTGTATATAGGCTAAGAGCTAGTGATTTACTATAAGGTAAATGCCCCACGTCGGGCGCCAAAATTTACTGTTTGAAATAAACATGTACTTTTAGTTTCACATAAAAATTGTGATTTTCATCTGCCTAATTCTTATCACGTATGTTTAACTGTATATAGACTAAGAGCTAGTGATTTACTATAAGTAAATGCCCCACGTCGGGCGCCAAAATTTACTGTTTGAAATAAACATGTACTTTTAGTCTCACATAAAAATAGTGATTTTCTTCTGCCTAATTCTTATGTAGTTATATTTAAATGTATATAGGCTAAGAGCTAGTGATTTACTATAAGGTAAATCCGTCGCTATAGCTCTTTCTTTGTACTAGATGTAGTATCTTAGTCTTAAGTAAGTAAGTAACATGAGAAATGTAAATTTGACTTTAGCATGACGGGGCTAAATTAGAAAAAGTTGGACAGACCTAACACGAAAGAGTCGTGTGGGTGTACCTACGTGACTGCGTGGGGCCAAATTTAATTCAATTGATATATCTGAAAGCGGCTAGCGTTGCATTGGTAGTATTGGTACGAGCCAAGGGTAGTTTTAGTTACCTACAGTGGATTCGTTTTCACAACAGAAACGCGTTATATAAAAATAGTAACGCTGAACTTAATAAAAGATAATTAAATATTTAGGATGGTCGTAAAACCTTATCGTAAAGTAATTGAATATACTTTTTATTTTTCCTTATTATTAAACAAACAAAAACATGTTAAACTTTCAAAGCAAAACTTAAATCGATTTACCGGTTTGGATAAATAAAAAATTTGCAATCTTCTTATTGAAGCTATGCTTCTATAGGCGCGTTAGACGATTTCTGGGAGGGGAAAAACTTATGGGTTCGCGTCACGTCACCGACGCGCTCATGTTAAAAGTATATCTATAGTACTCATAGCTATAGATATACTTTATACGTATTGCACTTGGCCAGCTGTGAAAGTAATATACTGGCGCACGCGCAGTGGCCTATGTACACGTATATGCACCAACACAAAGATAACGTGTTGTACAACATTAGTACTGTGTGTATCTATACAAGTAATTTTAAATAATATAAGTATGTTAATTCTTATTTCAATAAAAAATGGTGGAACCTTTGGTGTAAAGATACGAAATGTTACAATTACCACAAAACACCAAACCATAACAAACACTCTCGACGTACGTTTCGCCAACCAAGTTGGCATCATCAGGAGATGCTGTCATTTTGATATCAAAAATTGCAATAAATGCCAGGGTTTAAACGAATTTAACACAAACTGGAAACAAATTAAATGAATGAAAATAACTAATCCCATTAATAAAAATAAAAATGCAATTTTATAGTTGAACGGTACAAAGGCAAAAACAGCGCATGCGATTTTTTGTGGATTAAAGTTAAGTCTAAATGCAAATACGTATATAAATTGACAACAGAAGATTATATTTTATTTCACAAATTTCAATTTATCAAAAGATAAAAAGATCAATGCAATTAATTTGAAAAGCATGAAAAGATCAATTAAAAATTTGAACTTTTTTTCAAGACGAGATTTTTTTATTCTGAGTAATATTAGACCGAGAGCTATAGTGACAATTTTTTGGATTCAAGGCCTTATTTTTGTGAAGATGTTGAGGGAGGCATATTAAAGTATCCTGAGTAAGAGATTTTGCTAGATAGCGGTATGGGAGGTATGCAGACCGCCCCCAACATGTAACAAAAAAAATTGCCACAATTATTATTGCCTCAAGGCTGAAATTGTTTGTATAGCTTGTCGGTGACCCAATAATGCCATTATAATATTTGCAGATCGATTGGTCAGTATTAAAGGTGTGGCAGATCACCATTTAACGTGTCATGTTGGCTACGAAATTTGTATTATAAATTCAAGGTCCAAATTTTAATATGTCTAGGGATTTTATCCTCAATCTGGCAACACTGGTGGTAATTAGTACAAATGTGATGCCTTGTACTCAGTGACAGAAAGAGAGAGAGAAAGAGAACGAAAGACTAGCGTGACAGGTGTGTAGTATATTACTTATGTCAGAGTAAAATAGGATGTCATAAAAAAACATATTTATATCATTTTAAAATTTTTCATATTAATAAATATAATAACGCCACTATATTTTTCTATAAACACTATCTAATGCAATATGCTAAGTAATCAAAATGTGACGTCATCAAGTGATACATTAAAAAGGCAATTAAGAACTATTTTTAAAGGAAATTAAGGCTAATTATCTGTTTACTTTAAAACGTTTGTGCAACATGTCACCTTTATATTATTTTAAATATAATACAAACTGTTCCTCAATTCCAAGTCTTCATGGTTTCCGGGCTTGTAGGCCGTGGTCCGGTGGTATTTCTACCTGAGATTTCGTCTACAACTGCGGTAGACATTCTCAAAGGCGATGTAGCAGAGGTCGAAGTGTCCTCCTTGGCGGCTCACAGAGCTGTGAGACGCCAAGGAGGACACTTCGACACTGTAGACGAAACGTTAGGTAGAAATACCACCGGACCACGGCCTACAAGCCCGGAAACCATGAAGACTTGGAACAATGCCGGCCGTGAAAGCTTGCTAGTCAGGTATTTCAGAGTTCAGAGACATTCGGTATATTAAAATGATTCTTAACATTTACAGTCGAGGCTCGATTATGTGACATAAAAAAAACCGAGAGACGGTCGGATAAGCGTAAATGTCCAACAATACGGAAAGTAAATTGAATGGAAGTTGCACGACAAAACCTTGTTCATAGCAACAATGCGAAGCATTTTTGGAAACAGATATTCTAAACCAAAAGAGATCCGACGTTGATGACCTCAGTTGTTGAGCGTCTATAATTTACAAGCTATCTATCTATCTATCTATCTTAAAAGAGATCCAGAAGTAAGCATGTCCTCATTGGATTCAGCTGGTCTTTTTCTACAAGTATTGTGAGTTTGAAAAAGTTCTGAGATTTCGAATTTTATCAAAAGTCCCATTTTTTTAATAGACTGCATGAATTGTAAATTATAGACGCTCGACAACTGAGGTCATTAGCGTCAAGACCGGTTTCCTTTAAAAATCGAAACAGCAGATCGACATTGTCAGGATCATTTCCTAAAACAACCGACAGATCACCTGACAATCCGATCTGCTGTGTTGTGTCCCTAAACTGGACACACTCTATTAAAATATGCGAAACGGTAACACGAGTGTCACACGTCTCACAAAGGGGCGGTTCCTCACGAGCCATTAAAAAACTATGACTTAATATACAGTGACCGATGCGTAGCTGTGTATGAACCTTTTCCTTTTTTAATAGATATCTATTATCTACCTAATTACCAACGCATTAAAAAAATAACAAAAACCGAAATCTTTCATATATTTTTCAAAATGACGACCTTTAGAAAAAAAATATGCTAATTCCATTGAGCACAAGCAAATTTCTTTATCTTTTTTTGGTTCGGAAGCTAATTCGAAGATATTTTGTGAATTTTAAAAAATTTTCAATGGATTATAGGTACGATTTTTAAACCAGAAGAGATACAGACGTTTGCTTGTGCTGACTGCAATCAGCTTTTTTTTTTGTTCAAGCATTTTGACAAAGTTTTGGGAGATTTCTAATTTTATTTAATGTTTAGTAGACAAAATAAAAATTTCACCATATCTAGGGAGTTATTAATAATGAAACTAATTATAAAATTATAAGATTACTGCAAACGGGACACCCATGTACCCTGGCACGTGATGAGTCATCGATACTTACAATTACTTAAAAAATTATAACTTCAGGATATTTCGTCATATTTTATTTTTAAACGTAAACATTTTATTCAATTTGTTGTAAACAAATATTTAAAATAAATTATCATGAAACATCTATCGAACTTGTGTAATATTTTAAATAAATAAATCAAGGTACAAAAAATTTGTTTTTTCCTCAGAGTACTTTGGTCATTTGGGCATATTTTTAAAAATTTTCAGATGAGATTTCAAAAATTTAAGGCTGGTAATATTGGGATCTGATATATGTCTCGAGGACAGTATGGCTCAGTTGGTAGCGTCGCGGCCTCTGAATAAGACTGTCGTGGGTTCGAATCCCACCTCTGCTCATGGATATTTTGTGATGTTATTTAGTTTTAAGTGATATATGATATTTGTTGTATTTAAGACGCTAATGACCTAAGTTGTCGACGCGTCTATAATCCACAATAAATAAATAAAAAAAGATATATGTCTCTACGGCATCTGGTGACATTAGAACTTCGGTAAAGGGACATATTTTTAACCGTGGCAGATTCTGAACGCTTCTTTTTAACATGCTTGGCTGCTTGCTTCTGGCGTCGCCAAGTGGTTAGATGAAACCCAATTCATACATCTTGTATATTATTCAGTGGCTAATGGGCTTCCACGAATCCGGTAGAATAATAATAAAATATCTAAAGACCTAAAAATAGTGTAGGTAAAATAGATTATTGTATTCAAATAAACTGCAATGAGCTATTAAATAATTAAATTAAATGCGATGAAAATAATTTAATATAATATGCTAATATGAACTGACAAGTTAATAGACCGAGAGCAAGTGACCATTTTTTGGTGTTATTTATTCAAGGCCTTATTTTTGTGAAGATGTTGAGGGAGGCATATTTAAGTGTCTTGAGTAAGGGATTTTGCTAGATAGCGGTATGGGAGGGATGCAGACCGTCCCCAACATGTAACAAAAAAAATGGTCACAATTATTATTGCTTCAAGGCTGAAATTGTTTATATAGCTTGTTGGTGACCCAATAATGCCATTATAATATTTGCAGATCGATTGGTCAGTTTTAAAGGGGCCCCAAATCACATGTACCCGACGAATTTTATATTATTATTTGAAGGTTCAAATTTTAATATGTTGTTACGGCGACTGTTTTAAGCATATATTTTAATTTGCAGAACAAAATGTCGGTATTAACCCCCTTGCAGAACGATATAATTAACACCTAGGTGAGCAAGTTTCCCTCTAAGAGAGGGGGTTAATACCGACATTTTGTTCGGCAAATTGAAATATATGCTTAAAACAGTCGCCGTAACAACATATTAAAATTTGAACCTTCAAATAATAATATAAAATTCGTCGGGTACATGTGATCTGCCACCCCTTTAATACCGACCAATCGATCTGCAAATATTATAATGGCATTATTAGGTCACCGACAAGCTATACAAACAATTTCAGCCTTGAAGCAATAATAATTGTGACCATTTTTTGTTACATGTTGGGGGCGGTCTGCATCCCTCCCATACCGCTATCTAGCAAAATCCCTTACTCAGGGCACTTTAATACGCCTCCCTCAACTTCTTCACAAAAATAAGGCCTTGAATAAATAACACCAAAAAATTGTCACTAGCTCTCGGTCTATAAGTGTCATTAAATAAAACTGCAAATGATAAAATATCCACGTTTAGTTTAAATGTAATTTTTTACTTTTGCATTTTTAATAAACGTCGGTATTTGATTTACATTATGTAAATACAACATAAATATAAAATCGTCACAGAATTCTAATTGAATCTGTCAAATTGATTTTCTATAAAAATACTAAAATTGTTGTAAAATATGTAAAAATGCACTGATTTATTAATTCGTGCTGAGGTCCAAAAAATCTCAGCGCCAATGTTTTAAAAAGCTGCTTAAGTTTTGTATCAATAAAATAATTATTTTTTTTAAATATTATTCATGTGCATGTATTTTCTATAATTATTATATTTCGGAAAAACCAAATCTTTTACAACATTCCAACAACAACACTAATTATTGTAAATTTATTAATTAAGATATTCGTTATCTTACAATGTAAACATGTATTTATTCCACAAATATTTCTTATCATTATTTAATATTATGAATTAATTAATATAATAATAAACATTAACAAGCCGTGAGGTGGGTCGTTTATTAGAACTAAAGTGCGACCCTTGAGGTCCACACGACGAACTTCCCAGTTTGATAAATATTTAATAATAATAATTAAATTAGATATTACACAGAAAAGTAATCCTTTCAATCATTAAAACATCAATAATTAAAAAAAAAAAAAAAAAAAAAAAAAAAAAAAAAACGGCTGAACCGATTTTTATAAAATTTATGTCGGATCAAAATGACGTTAACGCGCCTCGATTGACACCCTTACGAAGTCGATATAATTTTTTATTCGCGAGATATTGTGTAAAATCTACTTTTTTGGAGGTTATTTGGTTAAGAAAAAAGAACCGCTGAACCGATTTTAAAAAAATTCCTTTCAGATCATATTTACGTTAATACGCGTCGATTGGCACCCCAACGTAGTCGATATCATTTTTCGTTCTCGAGATTTCGTCTTAGAAAGAAATGGACACATACGTACGTACGTACGTACACACACACACACACACACACACAGACATCTTTCTAAAAGTAGTTTAAAAATAGTGTAGTGACCTTGAAACATAAAAATTTTTTTTCCTTTTTGATTTCGATTTTCGGACCCATTACAATAACTTCCAGTGGGAAGTTAAAAAAACGATAAGAAAATATTCTAATTATTAATAGTTGAATATTATAGGTAAAATTTATGAATAATATTAATATTAAGAAGGTTCACGCGTATCGAAAATTTCAAATTTGAGGCTTGAAATATTACAATATAATTGAAAATATTACCATACATCTATCCTCCGAATTATTTTTGGATATTATTGAGAAAAAAATTTATGAAAATCACATTTTTTAAATCTTTATACATAGGCTCTTATGGCAGAAATACTCCATTGGCGACTATTTGTATTTTTTTATTAAGATTGATCTTTCCCACTTTGAATAACCAAAAACGAATCTAAGAAAATAGAATGTTCATAGAGCACAATGATTTACAAACCCTTGTTTTGTGATGCGCGAATACGAGATGATTTTACAATCGAAACAATTGTTATCGTTCATAAGAACTATCGAGTCCACAATCGATTCAGAGTTTGACTGTTTGAACGTGTAGCAATGCTGTTGTTTACATGGCGTTGCTATGGTTCCTCTATTACAAGTTCCCGGGTTCTAGCCCGAGAGCTGATAAAAGTGCCAATTGGATTTTCAATTTATTATTAAAAAAAAAAAATAATGAATTGAAAATATGAATTGGTGCTAGGCGCAAATAACCTTAGCAGTTGGTGGTCTTTAAAACGCAATTTTTTAAAAGTCATCGCTACAAACAGGTCAAAGAATTGTAAATTATGAACGCTTGACAACTGCGATCGTAAGAGATCAGGTGAAATTTCTGCTTTAGCATATCCCTATATTATTAAACAAGCAAATCTTGTATATATGTACCTATGTGTTTACATGGCGTTGCTATGGTTCCTCTATTACAATCCCCAGTTCCCGAGTTCTAGCCCGAGAGCTGGTAAAAGTGTCAATTGGATTTTCAATTTATTATTAAAAAAAAAAAAAAATAATGAATTGAAAATATGAATTGGTGCTAGGCCCAAATAATCTTAGCTGTTGGTGGTCTTTAAAATACAATTATATGTACCTATGTACCTATATAAATATTTTCTCGAAAACGGCCCTAACGATTTGGATGAAATTTACTGAAAAGGGGTTTTGGGGGGCAACAAATCGATAGCTAGGTCTCATCCCTGGAAAAATTCGTTTTCTTATCGATTTTATCATTTTAAAAAACAGTTTTTTTAACGTTATAAAACAGTGTCGTATGGTGAGTAGGCTTTGGAAAAAACAAACTATTTTCATTATTTATGTCAAATTACTCTGACAGTCAATCTTTAACTTATTAAAATAATCAGTAATTATTTGAAAATATGTAGGTACATACGTTATGTAGTATGACGTATACTGACGTATAATAATATTATCTACTTATATAGGTATGTAATTTTTTTTCTTAAAAACGACTAACGATTTTGACGAAATGGGAACTTTAAGTACTATTTTTTTTGAACTCATCCGAGCTTACATCTGAGCAAAGCTCGGTCATCCAGATATTAGTTATATAAAATGAAAATAAATTAATTTTTCCTCTGGAAAACTGTCAGTGATTTGATGAGAAAACTTTTTGTTAAATGTAATGCAATGCATATCTATAATATCACATATATTAACAGTAAACAGTTGAAATGACGCTAATTATTTTCAATGACATATACATACAATAATATAAGCATACACAATACGTTATACTCTGTACTTGTAAACAGGGTTGGCGTTCACTGACTCGTCACAAGCCAGAGGATAAGTAAATCACAAAATATTATTACATCGCACCAAAAATTTTTTTACCATCGAATGTTTATGTGAAAAAAAAAATAATTAAGATATTAGTTGAGTTATTATTTCGGCATATACTTGTGATTTAGAGTCTATTTAAGTAGTTTAAGCTCAAAAGAAACGCATGGAATGTACGCGACTGTTCATAAATTCATTCACCATCTCTTCCGTTCAAATGGGATAGACGGTGAACCATATGTACGGTAGAGATGGTGAGTACATAATGTGAATGCGAAACAGTAACCACTAGTTTTAGCACACAGGTCATCATGCCAAAGTTTTTTACAAGGAGCGGTTGGAGTCTGGACAGAGGAAGCATTGAAAAATGCAGCGAAAGCCATTGAAAATGAAAGTATGAGTTTGCATCAGGCATCAAAATTGTTTGGAGTGCCGTGTTCAACACTGAAGCGACGAATTACAAACAAATGCCTGAAAAAAATCCTCTTGGTCCGTTATCAGTGTTAGGCATCGAAAACGAGAAAAAACTTGTGTTGCATATTAAGAATTACCATTCACCAACTAACCCATAGTGATATGGGTGAGATGGCGAATCATACATTTTTTTGTAAATGTAATATTCAGTTTGTTTAAAAAAGATTTTGTTTTTCCAAGTTCAAATTCGTTGGTCTTATTCATATAGAAGACCATGTAACATTTATTTTGCTTTAATTAAATTTCGACAAGAAACTACAGTCACTTAAAGTTTTATTCACCATCTCCCCCCAATTTACTATACAGGGTGAGTTCGACCACCCGTATCAGTCGTTTTTTTCGAAAACGGTTAGTCGTAGAGAGTTGTGTCAAAAATTTGTATTATAAAAGCCCTAATAAAGAATCGAATGGTGATAATTTTTTTTCCCGGGAAGGTCGGCTTCCCTATTAGTTTGCTCCAGAATGTCCAGAACTCCGGAATTATAAATGTAACGATAGGTCAAAAGTGGTATTGTTGTAAAGATCTTTAAAAAATTAGCAAGTTGTGTACGGATTTTTTTTTATTACTGCCACCCCTGTTAAGTAATATTTGTTTGAAATTGCTAAATTAAAATGTCATAATAACGAACTTTTTAAAAGTCCGCATTTAAAATCTAGTTACCTATCTATCGATCATTAAACACTGAAGAAGTACACTCACAGTATAACCAGAAGAGCTCAGTAGTATGTATTAAAGAGTAAATGGAAGACAGTTTGAACACTTGTGAGTTGTGACAATGTCTAAGGTTGCTAGATTTTTAATGCCGACTTCGATCGTTATTATGAAATTTTGATTTAATAATTTCAAACGATTGTTACTTAACAGGGGTGGCAGTAATTAAATAATTTTTCCTACAAAACTTGCCTATTTTTAAAGAGCTTTTCAACAGCACCACTTTCAACCTATCGTGCTTTCTAAAATTCCGGAGTTTTGAACATATAATAATTTATATTTATACTTACCTATAGAAATTTACAGGGGTGGCAGTAATAAAAAAAATGTTCCTACAAAACTTGCTTATTTTTTAAAGATCTTTTCAACAATACTACTTTCGACCTATCGTTACATTTATAATTCCGGAGTTCTGGACATTCTGGAGCAAACTAATAGGGGAGCCGACCTTCCCGGAAAAAAAAATTATCACCATTCGATTCTTTATTAGGGCTTTTATAATACAAATTTTTGACACAACTCTCTACGACTAACCGTTTTCGAAAAAAACGACTGATACGGGTGGTCGAACTCACCCTGTATATACAAAATTATCGAATCCTCCATGAATTTTAGTTGAACAGCGCAACTGTCAAAATCCAATTCACAGGTTAAACATTACAGATTATCGTTAAGGATTATATTCATTAAATTTAATTGTAAAGGCCGATTTTAATATATTTATGATTAAACTGTGTGATTAAAAAATTATATATATATTTTAAAATTAGAAAATTCGAAGTTTTCACTTCTGTCGTGTGTGTGTTTTAAAGACCACCAACAGCTAAGGTTATTTGGGCCTAGCACCAATTCATATTTTCAATTCATTATTTTTTAATAATAAATTGAAAATCCAATTGACACTTTTACCAGCTCTCGGGTTAGAACCCGGGAACAGGGGATTTGTAACAGAGGAACCATAGCAACGCCATGTAAACAATAGCACCGCTACACTCTCGACCCATTCTCAAGCCCTTCACTTCTGTCGTGCGGTCATAAGCACACACCCATTTTTTTTTCATGTTACTTGAAGAAAAGAACTCGTAAAAAAGGAAAATTCAAGCATTGTACTTGCATCGTGCAAGCAAAAAATTACAAACACAAATATGTATATTATGCACAGAGCACAGTAAAGGTATACCTACCTACATAAGCGTATTCAAATACAGAAAAAATATTAAATACCATATATCACAAAGTGTGCATATTTGTGTTAAATAAAAAGTATTTCACATTTGTATTTTTAAATATCTATGTACATATATTACATACGCAAATAAATACTCCTCACTTATATATTATACCACCCCTGCAAACGGGGGCTGGATTTTTATTTATGTAAGTCAGGTGCGTACCAGAGAAGTCATTAAAAGCATTATAGGCCTGGCGCATATAAACAATTTTTAATCGCTCAACTGTTTAGTTGTTTATCAAAGGGCTATGGCAAGGTTATTAGAGTACAGGTTGCCTCGTTCCATCTGACCAATCAGCGTAAGCACGGGAATGACGTCAGCTGGAATTTAGTTTAAATCAAGTAAAAAAATTCACAGATTTCGCAATCCTTGCAACCATCGAGGACATTGGAAATGATAACAGCATATATGAAACATAATTAACTGTTTATTATACACACAATATTTATCAATGCACTGTTTAGTTTTGTCAGGAATAACCCTATTATTCTTCTGTTATATACGCGTTCACTTTTGCTTGATTACTTAACTTTTAAATGGATTTTTCTACAGTATTTATTAACATTTGCTCAAAAATAACACCGCAGATCGTCGCAAATACCTCTCAATTAACTAGACATGATATAAAACACATTTCGAAAAAATTGCACTTGTTCAATTTTGCATGATTGCTCCTCACTTGATCGCGACACCGTTGTCTTTTGGCCTTGAACGAAAACTCGTAACTCTGCCCCCATATACGAACATAAACGAACATAAACATTTCCAATGTTAAAATTGTTGAAGATTATGCTTATTTATATTAGGTGCTTCGTTCAGATTTTTTCTTAAAATTGGCAGGAGACAATAAATAGAAGAATAGATGTTAAAAAATAGGATAATTTTTATTTTTATTACAAAATTTAGGTTTTAATGTCTATAATATAAACAAACAAAAAATTAAATAATGCTTAAGAAATGGCAGGCCTTGTTAATTATCTATTTGTTTAAATTTAAGAAACGAATAGAATTAACTAACACATTGATAAATTATTATTTTATCTTTTATATTCACAAAATATTAAAAATAACCACAAAACACCATCATAACACTTAACAGCTATCGCAATATTGACAACTTGTTATTAATAATTGTAAATAAATATTTATTCCGCCAACTCAGAAAACAGTTTTGTAACAGTAATTTTAATTAAGTGGGATGCCAATACGTGATTAATGGCACGTAGAAGTAGATATATAATTCTTGGAATTGCTTCCTTATATTTATATATCCGAAATTTAAAGTACTCAAGACTACCGTTTTTAGGCGAGAGCAAAAGGGTTTGATTTATTTTATAGTAAATTATAGACGCGTCGACAGCTTAGGTTATTAGCGTCTTGATTACATCAAATAACAATTAACTTAAAACTAAATGACATCACAAAACATCCATGAGCGGAGGCGGGATTCGAATCCACGACAGTCTGATCCAGAGGCCGCGACGCTAACCACTGGACCACACTGTCATCGGAAAGCATTTTAGATGAAGAGGGCACGGTGTAACATTCGGTAGAAAATACTCTTACAAATTTTTTTTAAAGTTCGGTCCTGTGAACGATATACAATATTTATAGTGCACGCATTTTAATTATTTTGAATATGCATATATCTAAAAAACGAAACACACGCACTCTGTGCGAAATAAAAATAAAGTAAATATGCAACCGGAAACACACGAAAAGTGCAACGAGACTATGTCGAAGAACCACGAATGATCCTTTGTCTCAGAAACGCGAAATTTGCATCAGCCAGGCCCGGATTTAAAGACCCAGGGCTCCTAGGCATTTGACAGTTGGGCCCCCCAAGCCCAAAAATAAGAGAGGGAAATGGGGAATTGGATGAAAATTTAGCAAAAAAAATCACTTAGACAATCGAGTGAATTCTACCTTAACTTTCAAAGTATTTTTACATCCATTTTTAGTGTGATGTAAGTATTAAGATATTGACAAACATTCATAACTATAGGTAATTATGGCCTATGGGGCCCATAGCTTTGCAGGGCTCCGGGAATCAAGCATGTTCACTGTCCAGCCTGTCATTATAGTTACATCAACTTAAACCACTGGAAGATTAGATTTATTAGAAACCAGATATTATGTCCAACGACCCATAGTCAAGTTCCAAAATTTAAGATATAGTGAGTCATGAATAGTTCGTAACAAGGTTAATGGAACAGAAAAGCAATGAAAGAGAGAGAGAGAGAGGAAGATAAAGAGAAAGGGGGACGAAGAGAGAGAATGTGTAGTTTATAGACGCTCAATCTACAATTTCCCTCTACCCTTTCTCTCTCTCGACTGGCGTTCTTTCGTTGGTCAAATTATATAAGCATACGCGTCCCATGCATAAAAGAGAGCCGCTTATATAAATAGTGAAGTATAAGTGCATGACTCACTATTTTAAATTTTAGAACTTGACTACCTATATATAAATAGTACGGCTAAATCTTGTACCTCTCAATGAATTAAAATCAGTTTACCGTAACATATATATTTGTACATGAAGCATGCACTCGCAAAAGTGTAAAAAAAAACATTACTCATACTCTGCCTCAACACCAAACATTCCCTTGTACTCGTATTTTTTTATATCTCTATTCTCTCACAGTTTATGTCTGTTTCTTTTTAACACATTATCTAAACTCAGTGTGTTTATATTCTCATTTCTTTTCAATGCACTCTTCGATAATCAGTGAAGTGCAAATGTTTATAGTTACAAAAAAGTTGTATTTCAAATTATTTCAAAAATCTCAATGTGGTTAAAACATTAGTATATTCTAATATTTACTTAAAAAAACCCGTCAGATGCGAGCAGAACTCGTGTCACGAGGGTTCCGTACCGTTACAACAATTTAATTGGTTTAAACTAGTGTAAGCTCGAATTGGATTTTCAATCTATATCTATATATATAACCGATTTTCATGATCTTTGATTTTTTGGATTTGTCTCCGCCCTGGTTAACAGAATAACTATTAAAACATCGGAAAAATTCACCAGGGAGCGAACGAGCGAAGCGAGTGAGTAATGTAGTTATAATATTCAAGCGAACGAGCGAAGCGAGTGAGTAATGTAATTATATTATTTAAGCGAACGATCGAACCGAGTGAATAGCGTATTGCAGTCTGAACGAAGCCGGACGGGGCCGCTAGTTTATTATTAAAAAAAAATAATGAATTGAAAATATGAGTTGGTGCTAAGCCCAAATAACCTTAGCTGTTGGTGGTCTTTAAAACACAATTTATCATTTTTTTGACGCCACTTACACTAATGTCAGTATAAAAAACATTAATAATTTACAAAAAATAATTGGATATTTAATTCTATTATTTGCCTATAACCTTAAACGGGCTATCTAAGTAACAAAACATTTTTTTTTCAAATCGGATTGGGTAGTTCCTGAGATTAGCGCGTGCAAACACAAACAAACTCTTCAGCTTTATTATATTAGTAGAGATTAGATAGACGATGGATAACTAGTGTCCATATTCATAGTTAAGCCTTAAGGTAAGTGATAAGGGTCCCTTCGCTGAGGGTCACTTAAGTCCTGAGGGCATCTTAATCAAAGGAGCATTTCATAGTCATTTCCTTGAGTGAGGAAAGAACTATAGGAAACCTCCATGATTTTTTCCTTTAGAACAGTTGGTCATACTGCAGACCGATTGTGTTTAGTTGTCATTTTTGATATAAATGCGTATTTTTCATGTGTTTTACTGTTTTTACTTTTTCGACACTTAAGGGATATACTATCCACCCTTAAGGTGAGGGTGATGTAAGGGCCCTTACAGACGTCAATTTTGACTATGAAACGCATATATTCGATTTGAGGGTATAAGTAAGTGTCCCTTACTACTTAAGGGTTAACTATGAATACGGCCGTAAGTCTCACTATATTTTGATACGGAACTTTGCATTTAAAATCTAGTTACCTATCTATCGATCATTAAACACTGAAGAAGTACACTCACAGTATAACCAGAAGAGCTCAGTAGTATGTATTAAAGAATAAATGGAAGACAGTTTGAACATTTGTGACAATGTCTAAGGTTGCTAGATTTTTAATGCCGACTTCGATCGTTATTATGAAATTTTGATTTAATAATTTCAAACGATTGTTACTTAACAGGGGTGGCAGTAATTAAATAATTTTTCTTACAAAACTTGCCTATTTTTTAAAGAGCTTTTCAACAGCACCACTCTCAACCTATCGTGCTTTCTAAAATTCCGGAGTTTTGAACATATAATAATTTATATTTATACTTATAGAAATTTACAGGGGTGGCAGTAATAAAAAAAATTTTCCTACAAAACTTGCTTATTTTTTAAAGATCTTTTCAACAATACCATTTTCGACCTATCGTTACATTTATAATTCCGGAGTTCTGGACATTCTGGAGCAAACTAATAGAGAAGCCGACCTTCCCGGAAAAAAAAATTATCACCATTCAATTCTTTATTAGGGCTTTTATAATACAAATTTTTGACACAATTCTCTACGACTAACCGTTTTCGAAAAAAACGACTGATACGGGTGGTCGAACTCACCCTGTATATAACCGATTTTCATGATCTTTGATTTTTTGGATTTGTCTCCGCCCTGGTTAACAGAATAACTATTAAAACATCGGAAAAATTCACCAGGGAGCGAACGAGCGAAGCGAGTGAGTAATGTAGTTATAATATTCAAGCGAACGAGCGAAGCGAGTGAGTAATGTAATTATATTATTTAAGCGAACGATCGAACCGAGTGAATAGCGTATTGCAGTCTGAACGAAGCCGGACGGGGCCGCTAGTTTATTATTAAAAAAAAATAATGAATTGAAAATATGAGTTGGTGCTAAGCCCAAATAACCTTAGCTGTTGGTGGTCTTTAAAACACAATTTATCATTTTTTTGACGCCACTTACACTAATGTCAGTATAAAAAACATTAATAATTTACAAAAAATAATTGGATATTTAATTCTATTATTTGCCTATAACCTTAAACGGGCTATCTAAGTAACAAAACATTTTTTTTTCAAATCGGATTGGGTAGTTCCTGAGATTAGCGCGTGCAAACACAAACAAACTCTTCAGCTTTATTATATTAGTAGAGATTAGATAGACGATGGATAACTAGTGTCCATATTCATAGTTAAGCCTTAAGGTAAGTGATAAGGGTCCCTTCGCTGAGGGTCACTTAAGTCCTGAGGGCATCTTAATCAAAGGAGCATTTCATAGTCATTTCCTTGAGTGAGGAAAGAACTATAGGAAACCTCCATGATTTTTTCCTTTAGAACAGTTGGTCATACTGCAGACCGATTGTGTTTAGTTGTCATTTTTGATATAAATGCGTATTTTTCATGTGTTTTACTGTTTTTACTTTTTCGACACTTAAGGGATATACTATCCACCCTTAAGGTGAGGGTGATGTAAGGGCCCTTACAGACGTCAATTTTGACTATGAAACGCATATATTCGATTTGAGGGTATAAGTAAGTGTCCCTTACTACTTAAGGGTTAACTATGAATACGGCCGTAAGTCTCACTATATTTTGATACGGAACTTTGCAAATTATAATTTTATTTAACAAATGTATAAAAACAATACCTAAAATACGGGAATTTATAAATATTTACGAACGATCAAATTAAATAAGGTCATACGTCACAGTTTTGTCTGGTTTTCTTCAATATAAATAATAGTTGTTAACAAATCAATACATAGTGAATTGCAATTTTTTACACTTTAAATATTCATTCTAGTTTTGTATTCATAAATAATGTAAAAACAATAAGGTCAAGGTGTGTGTAATTTGAATCAATTTTAATGTATTTTGCCACTATTTAACAATTATAAAAATATTTATATTGCTTGTATTTCGTAGTTTCGTACACCAGTATTACAATTAATAAAACATTCAAAGAAATTAATAATTAAGTTATTTATTCTCGCTTAAGTACAGGCGGTTATAATTAAGATTCAGATTTTAAAAAAATCTCGCCCATTCGAATAACTCAGTTTTGAGACCCTTTAATAAGAGACTCGACACGACCTATGTATCCGCCATTTTTATTGATTTATTAACCGACTTTAAAAAAGGAGGTGGTTCTCAATTCGGTTGTATTTTTTTATGTTTGTTACCTCAGAACTCCGTCATTTATAAACCGATTTGGAAAATTCTTTTTTTATTTGATAGGGTATACCTCGAAGTTGGTCCCATATAAATTTTACTTAAATCGGTTCAGTAGTTCGGCTGATTTTTTTTAATACAAACAGTTACGAAAATTAACCAATTGATGGTAATAATTGCAAGAAGCAAAAAACAAAAACAACAAAAAAGAAAGAAAATACACAACATTCTACAAAAACAAAATGCCAGAACAGTGACACAAACAGTTTTGACCTCTCTTTTTGATGCAGAGCGAACCAACCACAGCTTACTATGATTTATCTATCTCTAGCTTTGATGCAAAGTGGACAAATTAATTTTGATATTTAATTTTAATTCACAGGGCAGTTTATAGAGACCTTTTAATAAGAGAATTGGACACGATCAATATCCGCCATTTTTCTGAAAGATGCTAAAAAAGAGACAAATATTTTTAATCTATCTCTCTCTTTGAAGCAGAGTGAACCAATCACCCAGCTTACTTGGATACCTCTATCTTTATCTTTGATGCAGATCAGATCAATCGAGTTATTTTGAAGAATAATGGCGGGCCAATCACAAGTTATTATCTAGTCTCTAACTTAGCGCTAACCGGGAGGTTGGTTATAAGTATCCCGCTTCTGAAAAAGTATAGTATAATGTGAGGCCATTCACTGCTATGAACATAGTTAAAAATATCAGTTTTTGACAAGCTATTTAAAAAAACTCGACTGATGACCAGCCCTATACTTTCCACCTAGTAAACATTTTCAAAAAATAAACACTCTTTTTTTATTCTTTGATAATTAAATGCTTAAACTAACTTAGTTTCTAGCTTTAAGCATTTAATTATCAATCAGTCAACTGGCAAAAAATTTCCACAATAAAAAATTAAATTGAAATTCTATAATTCTTTTTGGATCCTTAAGCCACTTTAAAGCCGTTTTCTTTCATTATCATCAGGATCACCACTTTTCTGTTTTTAATCAAAACAGATTGTTCACATCTATATTAATAATATTTCTTTATTAAAACGTAATATGCGTTATAAAGACACATTTTATGTGTGGGGAAACTTTTAAACCAGCATGTATTGTGATGATCTCATACCATAATTTCGAATAAAAATTAATGTGCTAAATTAATATAATGTTTTAGGGCTTACAATAAAACAATTGCAGCTCTATTTCTCAGTACATGCAGCAGTTGATCGTCAACCAAGTGTTAATAATTACATAAATACCAGCTATTTACTTTTGCATAGTGCAGTTTCGGTGTATATACAAGATGTTCTCAGATTTGCAACAGTTCGATTAACGAATAAAACATTTTTTGAGGTGTGCGAGTTCATCGAGTCGAGTAGAAAAAACACTCGAAAAAAATCGGGATGAATAGTAATAGTAGGTAAGTACATTGTGTTACTAACGCAGAAAATTGGCGATTGTGAACGAGGGTGGCGTTTGCTCGCCAGAACGCAGCGAAGGCGGCAATCACACTCGAGTCGCAAACGCCAACTTTCTGCCCGAGTAACAAACAATACTTTTCGGAATAAGTACATCGAAAGAACAATATTAAAAACTGAAGGACAACAGCGTAAATTCATATTTTAGGTTAGGAGAACTGTCAGATATAGTTCACAGCCATCGCTTTCGCTTACTTTCGACCCGAAAAGAAGAAAAAAAGGTATGTGGCGCGGTACACACGACCGTAGTAAGACTTCTTATATGTGTGAATAATATAAAATTGTCGAGGCAACGTCGCCTATAAGAAGTTTTGCTTCAAAAACCAAACAAAAATGCATAGAAAATGTAGTTATTTTAACGCATCTACGCCACTGGAACACCATTGCACTCTTTCATCCCCTGAACGGAACATACATGTATATACTTTTTTACGGGCTAATAATATGTTGTGTGTGCATATTTACATAAAGGGGTGACTTACTGCGAATTCTTCGTATTTATTATTGTGAGCGCAGTAATGACGTGGCGTTTTGTATTAAACAAAAATATACTAAATTAACATTTAATTATTTAACAATCCTGATCAATATCAAATACAACTTTTATAATAACAAACAACATTATTTACTAATAGACTACGCAGAAGTAGGCGGTCCTAATTTGAGCGCGAAATTTAAAGTGGAGTCGATTGGCGTTCAAAAATGTATGGGGTTTAACGGAATATTCGATTTACCTACTATATTCTCTTAAAACACACTTCTTACCCTTCAGCTTTAAAAATAGTGTCGGGAGAGCTGTAACCGTTTTTAGGCGAGGAGAAAAGATTTGAGATGAAGAGTGCAAGGGGGTAACTTTCGGTAGAAAATACTCTTAAGCTTGTTAGTATTTCCGACTTGAACTATAGATAAGATGATATTCCTTAAAAAAAAGTTCGACTGATGACCTGTCCTATACTTCTCACCTAGTAAATATTTGCTAAAAATAAACACTCTTTTTTTATTCTTTGAAAAAAAGCATGGACCTCTTTTTTGTTTAGTGATCTACTGATGGCTAGCTTAATATAGCAAAAATCATGGTTACCTTGTTTTACGTATAATTTTTATTTTTTTTTTAGTAAAATATTTTTTTTCTCGAAAACTGTACATTTTAGAAAAAAAAAATATTTACATTTTTTTCATATTATAACATCTAGAATTCATTTATATTTTTTTACCTATGTTAACACGTGACATTGAGAACGTTTTTTTGAATATCTCAGGATCCACTGAACCGATTTGACTCAAAATCTAATCAGATCTAAATTAAAGGCTGATAAACACAATAGAACAATCGGCATGGCCGTATGTTGTTCCGTTCTTAAGATATCGAAGGCGAAAAATTGACCACATACACACACACACACATACAGACATCAGTCAGAAAATGATCTTAAACGATTGCTAGGGTCTCAAAACGTGAAGATCTGTTAAAATCTCGAAAATTTTTTTAGGACTAAATCCATCACTTCCCTACCATAGTAGAGGTGGGAAGTAAAAAAGTAATTTACAGGAAAACCTCCCTTTACTATATTAACAGATCTTATAGAGTCATCACAAATTCGTAGAATCCACAGCATTCAAAAGAAGAGACTCCTGGCAATTCATTCATCCGCAACCAATCAGCTTACGTATTTCGTAGTCACGTGTGTGTGATATTGTGGGCAAGGTCAAATACAGAGAGACAAGGGTACAAGAGTCGCGCACACACGTGCAGTCAGTAACGGCGGTCGTGTGCCCGCAGTTTCTACTATCCGTAGTCGTGTGCGTGAAGTAGGTATGTGTCTGGGTCTGGGCTTCTGTCTCGCTAGGCTAACTAGACACTGCAGACAGGTGATGTTATGACGGTTTGAACCCGTGTTCACACACACAACCACCTACACTGCACATCATGTACGATGTGTCGAAAGAAAAATGGAGAACAGTTCGGTGTAACGGTTGGCCGTACTGGCTTTGGCCGTAGTGATGGGAGTATTCGAATGCTAGAATCGAGAAGTATCCGATTCTCATAAGTTCTCGGTGTTCTCGAATACTTTTTTGAAAGTATTCGAATACCGAGTTCTCGTAAGAAGAATTGCAAATAAACTGCAATCGAAGATTCGGCGTTCTCGGTTCTCGATTCCGGTACCCATCCAGTCAAAGTCAAACTATATCCCACACATAGTGTAGCACAACTCACTCTGAATCGAGGGCAATCGGTACTAATCGGTAGAGTCCGTACAGACTATGGTATTATAACATTGTCGCGGTGCAAAGAAATAAGAATATCACAATATGAGAAGCGAGAACCGAGAATATTATGGAATAATATAGGTATTATATTATTCATAATATTCTCGGTTCTCGAATACTCATTCGATTCTTAAAAGTATTCGAATACCGGGTTTTCGATTCTTAAAAGAATTCGATTCTGCCCATCACTAGCCTTAGGATCGAAACCCACCTCCGCTCATGGATTTTTGTGATGTCGTTTAAATTTGATGATTATCGACGCTTATGACCTTTCAAGTGGCCATTCAAGTATTACGTAAGCACTACAGGGGGACGGGGGTCTTTGCTTTGTTTATTTTTGATGACATGGGGGATGGGGGGGTCTTGATGGTGATTACGTCAGCTGTATTTGATTTTTTTTCGGATTTTCAACAAAATTAATTGCAAAAAATCTGCTTACGTAATACTTGAACGGCCCCTTAGTTGTCGAACGTCCATAATCTACAATTTAAAAAAATTAACCGACGAGGGTGGTGCACTACAGGTTTGTAGTCAGAAAGTCCGGGCCATGATTTATGGCACACTACCTCGATTAAGTTTTTTTTCAAGTGCTATATACTACCTTTGCTGAGGGTTTTTGTTTATTTATTGTAAATTATAGACGCGTCGACAACTAGGTCATTAGCGTCTTGATTACATTAAATAACAACACACTTAAAACTAAATGACATCACAAAACATCCATGAGCGGAGGCGGGATTCGAACCAACGACAGTTTGATCCAGAGACCGCGAAGCTAAGCACTGGACTACACTGTCCTCTAGGGTTCTTATGGTTTTGCTTAAGTGGTACCATGCTAAGTTTGAATCGGAAGGTACGAACTCTAAACCCCTCGGTCGATTATTTTAGCTGAGCGTTTTTTATGGTTTTAATCAAGTGATATCATGCTAGGTTTGAATAGGAAGGTACGGACTATAAACCCCCTCGGCTAAACTATCCTTTCTGAGGGTTCTTATGGTTTTGCTGAAGTGGTACCATGTTAGGTTTGAATCGGAACGTACTGACTCTACAACCCCATGGCTGAACTAAGTTAGCTGAGGGTTATTCTTATAATCAAGTTGTACTACTACCTTTATAGGTTTGTAATCGGAAGGCTGCTACACGCTTTAAGGTACGTGCAGTATGGAGCTGGGATTCTAGATGGTAGTGTAGATCATAGCAGGGCTTGCTTAAATTAATGCATTGTTATATATGCGAGCGTACACAACAAAGCAGTGAGTGTAGCAGGTATAAGCGCTGTTACAAGAGCTGCTAGATACAAGAATGCATCTCACCATTCTTTCAGCGCGCTGACCACTACAATCAACGTGTGACAACTGTCAAATGGCCGTTACAAGTTTCGCAATGGATGTGACTAGTTTAATAAGTGAAATTTTGCTAGTTTTTATTTAATTTGTTTTGAGTTTTTTCTAAGACGTATTTTAAAGTATAAGTGTATGACTCACTATCTAAAATTAAATGTGTAGGTATTATGCAAATTGAAACGTGTTTTAATGGACACCCTGTATAGTGCGAGACAAATAATTAGCATTTTTATGTGCAACTATACAGCTCTTAAAGTATTCAGGTACATGTGTTTCTTGTTTGTAAACAAACAGCGACGAGGCAAACAGCGACGAGGACGCGAGCTGAAAGGTCGATTTATATTATCTGGTCAGACACGGCGCGGGAACGTTATTAAATTGGTGCCGACCTCAAAATTTTATTATTTTTCTCTTTTTTTGTTAAAAAGTTTTTTATTTTTTACATTTTAGTGACTATACAATACGTAGTTTGCACGTTATTAACCGACTTCTGTCTTGATATATTTGATTACTTACGCTGTGTCAAAACTGACATTTACCTTAACGTTATTACAGTCCGTTACTCACTTTTTATTACTACTGAACCGATTTAAGTAAATTTTATATGGGACCACCTCGGAGGTATGCCCTAATAAATAAAACAATGATCATCAAAATCGGTTCACAAATACAGGAGATATCAGTAAGAAAAAAAATTCGACTGATGACCAGTCCTATACTTCCCACCTAGTAAATATTTGCAAAAAATAAACACTCTTTTTTTTATTCTTTGACTAGGCCCAAATAACCTTAGCTGTTGGTGGTCTTTAAAACACAATTTAATTTTTATTCTTTGAAAAAAGCATGGCCCTCTTTTTTGTTTGGTGATCTACTGATGGCTAACTTAATATAGCAACAAGCCGTGAGGTGGGTCGTTTATTAGGACTAAAGTGCGACCCTTGAGGTCCACACGACGAACTTCCCAGTTTGATAAATATTTAATAATAATAATTAAATTAGATATTACACAGAAAAGTAATCATTTTAATCATTAAAACATCAATAATTAAAAAAAAAAAAAAAAAAAAAAAAAACGGCTGAACCGATTTTTATAAAATTTATGTCGGATCAAAATGACGTTAACACGCCTCGATTGACACCCTTACAAAGTCGATATAATTTTTTATTCGCGAGATATTGTGTAAAATCTACTTTTTTGGAGGTTATTTGGTTAAGAAAAAAGAACGGCTGAACCGATTTTAAAAAAATTCCTTTCAGATCATAATTACGTTAATACGCGACGATTGGCACCCCAACGTAGTCGATATCATTTTTCGTTCTCGAGATTTCGTCTTAGAAAGAAATGGACACATACATACGTACGTACGTACGTACATACGTACACACACACACAGACAGACATCTTTCTAAAAGTAGTGTAAAAATAGTATAGTGACCTTGAAACATAAACATTTTTTTTCCTTTTTGATTTCGATTTTCGGACCCATTACAATAACTTCCAATGGGAAGTTAAAAATCATGGTTACCTTGATTTACGTACAATTTTTATTTTTTTTAGTAAAATATTTTTTTTCTCGAAAACTATACATTTTAGAGAAAAAAAATATTTACATTTTTTTCATATTATAACATCTAGAATTCATTTATATTTTTTTTTACCTATGTTAATACGTGACATTGAGGACGTTTTTTTGAATATCTCAGGATCCACTGAACCGATTTGACTCAAAATCTAATCAGATCTAAGTTAAAGGCTGATAAACACAATAGAACAATCGGCATGCCCGTATGTTGTTCCGTTCTTAAGATATCGAAGGCGAAAAATTGACCACATACACACACACACACATACACACACACACACACACACACACACACACACACACATACAGACATCAGTCAGAAAATGATCTTAAACGATCGCTAGGGTCTCAAAACGTGAAAATCTGTTAAAATCTCGAAATATTTTTTTCGGACTGAATCCATTACTTCCCTACCATAGTAGAGGTGGGAAGTAAAAAAAACGTACGTCCTGAATACATCGTAGTACTTCGTCCTCTTTTGAAGTCGGTTAAAAAAATATAGCCAGTCCGAGCCTGGAAAGCGCTACTCAAATTAACGGTTGAAGGCTTAAAAAAATATTAAGCACGTTAAATAATATATGATTAATTGAAAAGTAATGTTATATAGAATGAATAATTTAGTAATAAATTCGAAAAGGAATTATTATTTTAATTATTACGAATAAAACAATGCCAATGTTACGGGCTACAAAATCAACTAATAAAATACTATTTTTTTAATTTGTGTATCAATTACGCAAAATGTAGGTACCTACTCGTACAATTGTACATAGGTATAATAAGATAAAAAAACTCGGGTCTCAGTGCCAAAACCCTGCCGACAATATAGTGTATTTGCTAATACTGGCATTGTGGCTTTATTATGTGAACTTAAGTTTGTTTTTGAACAAAATAAAAAATTTAACCCCTTAATACATCCCTTAAAATAATTTTTTCGGCATTTTCGGGCCCAAAAACATTTTTCAACCCCTAAAAACCACCCTTAAAATGGTCCGATTGGGCCCATTTTAAATAGGCTTCGTGCGGTGACGGATTTCAACGTGCCTACCAAATTTCGTCAAAATCAATTAACTCTTTCGAAAGTTATTGCCCGCACACACACACACACACACACACATATATAAATAGACATTTCCAAAAATGGTGCCAAAATGTTCAGGAGGCTATGAAACGTCGAGAAATTTTGGTCCGACCCCTAGGTCCCGCCATCCGACCGACGCCAATAGTGTATGTGCCATATGGCAAATACACTAAAAACTCGGGTAGCAGTGCCAAACCTTGTTGACAAAATAAAGCATTTGCTCATACATGCATTATGTGAACTTGAATTTGTTTTTAATAATAATAATAATTAATTTGTGGTGCCATTGTGGATACAAATTGTCAAGTCGTGGGGCCATCAAGGACAGTAGTAGGTCCATCAAGGACACACTCATTCATAATAGAAAATCATCTAATTTATAGAAACAGTTTGCTAGCAAAAATTCTTTGAAATATGAGTTTTAGGCAGTTCACCACATTTTTTAATATTTTGAGGTAGGTTATTAAAAACTATTTGGAGATTTTTAGGAGAGATAAAATAAAAAATATAATCCTTTAATTTATATTATTAGAAATCGTGTCCATCGTTATTATAATAAAATTAAGAAAAATCGCAGGATAGTGGACAAAATATTTTATTTATTAAATTAAATGTACATTTAATTTAATAAATAAAATATTTTGTCCGCTATCCTGCGATTTTTCTTAATTTTATTATAATCCTTTAATATATACGTCATTTAAAATAATTGATTTTTTTTTTAATTTTCAGTATTCGGCATTCCTTTTATCATTTCATCTGCACCAAATTATATACCTACAGTAAGTACCTAACCTACACTATCTGCAAATGTGTTTTCTTAAAATTTGTAAGTTCCGTCCTGTTTGACTGATCTTTTTAATCTTTATAAAATTTTAGACGCTTATGTTAGTCTTTACCATAAAAGTTTAAATTTCGATTTTTAAACAATTCCGTTAATTTTTTCGGTGTTTTTGGACCCAAAAACATTTTTCCGTTCGGCTTTTCGTCACATCAATTTTCTGAGATTACGGTTGTATAATTTGGGCGGGGGCGAGCTTAGATATTTACACATCAACTAGCTAATAGTACCTATTTGTAAAATATAATTACAAACACTTGAAAAATTCTACACATTAATTATTAATTTCAACAATCGTTTCGGGTGGTTTCTAGTCCATCATCAGGAGATTTCAAAATAAAACCTCTACTGATGATGGGCTAGAACCCGAAACGATCGTTGAGATTAATAAATGTGTAGAATTTTTCAAGTGTTTGTGTATTTATTTTATTCAATCATGTTCTACCAAGTGCCTAGCGATTATTCTATCGAAATCGTACCTATTTGTTTTTTTGAAGAGATCAATTTCATTAATCAATAATCGTGCTAAATCAATACTAACAAATATTCTTAGCGTTAAAAAATTCAAAAAAAATAATGGACTGCTTAGTAACTGCGCTGTTAAATTTAACCGTCCAGTCAAATAATTGCATATTTGTCCGGCAAAGTTTTATATACATTTTTATGTCAAAAAACTGACTACACACAATTTAATAATTAATTTTAATTGACTATACCATACTTTTATTTGAATTATTAATTAAGGCCCGCGAATTTGTACATACAATACATATGTATATGAATATTAAATATATTTTTATGGGCAAAAAGGGTTGTGAACCTTTCTGATATAACAAATTTTAAATTGAACAGATGTAAAGTAATACGCACTCGACCAACACGGCAAATATTAATATGAAACCAACGCATGTATAACTTTAATAAAAAACCATAATAATACAGAATGGAATATTTGTTTTTTACAATTCTCCCCCTTCATCACCCTTCTGTCACTTCTGGGATACGTTTATATGATTACAGAGTGTAACAAAAAACTTTTTAACAAAAAAAAAACCTCCTTCAAAAAGGCACTAAAAAGAGGAAAATAATGAAATTTTGAGGTCTGTGCCAATTAAAATATGAAGTTGGTTAAAAAGAAGATATTAATCACTATACTATACTTTTTAACCGACTTCATATTTTAATTGGCACAGACCTCAAATTTCATTATTTTCCTCTTTTTAGTGCCTTTTTGAAGGAGGTTTTTTTTTTGTTTAAAAGTTTTTTATTTTTTACTTTTTAGTGTCAAAATGTAACATTTACCTTAAAGAATCACACGCCGTTACTTACTTTTTTTATTAAAATCAGCCGAACTACTGAACCGATTTTGATGAAATTTCTATGGGACTATTCTGAAAGTATATCCTTTCAATTTTCAAAATCGGTTCATAAACGACGAAGTTATCCGCGAACATAAAAAATATATACGGTCGAATTGAGAAACCTCCTTTTTTTGAAGTCGGTTAAAAATAGTAGTTTATACATCTCTAGTAGTGATGGGCGATACGAGATGTTTTTACAATCGAAACAATTGTAATCGTTCATAATAACAATCGAGTCCACAATCGACTCGGAGTTTGATTTTACAATCAAAATGTTCGATTGTTTAAGTCGCTTATTTGCCATATAGGTTATAGCAATAGCAGCGAATGAGAACAGGTACATATAATCGCGATTCAAGGTTATATGCTAGTCGATTGACGTTCACAAATTTGGATTTTTTCATGATGAGCTCTCGCTAGTACGAAGATTCGTATCTACAACCTAGCTATAATGAATTCACACTCGCATGTAGTGCAAATCAATTGATTCAGAAGCATATAAGGAGAATGTTAGATTAGTAATCATGTCACGGCGGAGTATTTGTAAGCTCATTCCGCCGCGAAAGTGGAAAGGTTCAAGTTAGAATTCTGACTGTGACTATGGGTTGGTAAAATGATTTTTTCCAATATGTTTGGAATCAATTATATAATTGGCTGCTTTCCAACAAACATTTTCAATTGCAAATCAGCCGTTAATCAACTGATTCAGAAGCATATGAGGAGAATGTTAGATTAGTAATCATGTCACGGGTGAGTAACTGTAAGTTCATTCCGCCGCGAAAGTGGAAAGGTTCAGGTTAGAATCCTGACTGTGACTATGGTTGGTAAAATGATTTTTTCCGATATGTTTGGAATCAATTATATAATTGGCTGCTTTCCAACAAAAATTTTCAATTACAAATCAGCCGTATAAATCTATTAATTTATCTTGCAAAACTTATCTTACCAACAACGCCCCGTTGGTTCGCTTTGTATAAAATAATATACATGATACAAATACATAATATATTTTTTATATTTATTATGTACTTATGTAAGTATTAAATAATGCATATGAATACGTTATGTATATTTTTAATGATTATATTTTACCACCCTTCATTTAAACATTTTATAACCCTGTATTGAAAATTAAAAGTTGATATTCATGTTTAATTTCGATAAAAATACAAAAAAATGTTTTATCTCTCAAAATTCTTTCTACTATTAAAACTAACCTACAAAATGATCACTCATTGAAAAATATTTCAGATTTGAAGTAGGCACATTTCAGTGACTTAAAATTACCCTCATTTCTTTTTCTAATATTATTTTTCATAAATTTCCATACCCTTATTTATTTTTCTAATTTTTTTGACATCTCTTGGCGCAGCCAAATCGTTTTTGAAAAATGTTGGTTAGGTACAAAAATAAAGACAGTTACTTCTTACCACAACAGTTTTATTGATGGATGTACATTTCGAAAGCTATGCTTTCATCTTCAGCAAGCACTATACTATAGTGTTTGCTGAAGATGAAAGCATGATAGCTTTCGAAATGTACATCCATCAATAAAACTGTTGTGGTAAGAAGTAACTATCTTTATTTTTGTTTTTATTCCAACCACAGTGCTCATATATTTTTATTTTTATGTTGGTTAGGTACCTTACTTTATCTTTCATGTTTTTCCAACAGTGTCAGTTACCTACAGCCACACAATAAATAAATAAATAAATACAGTCCAGTACGTTAGCAAAATTTGAAATTTTCTCAATCGACCAATCACAACTCAAGAAACAAAGGGACACGTGCTGATCACGCACAGTATGTCACTCTATCTTGAAAATGAATAGACCATAAGCCATTTAAATCGATTATCGTCAAAAATTATAGATCCTAAAAAAGAAGGAACAGGCTCAAAATTTGCAGAAAGTATCGAGGAGTGTTCCAGGCATAAATTAATATCAATTATTGGATGTTTTTATTGACGAAACTCTCAACAAAAACTTTATTTTTTACACATAATATAGGCCCTATTCCAATATTTAGATCACGGGTACTTAATTCCTCAAACCTGGCCAACCCTGATCAAAAACAGGTAATTTATTTCGCGTAATTCTGAAGTTTTCATGTTTCAGTTTTGACAGTTGAGTGATTTTTTCCTCCTTATAATTACAATAACAAAATTGCAAATGCACTTTCCGTACATAAAATATTAATATATGCCGATGTTTAAGCCCTGTCTCCTCTATAATATATGTATGCATATATATATCAGCTACAGATCAATATAATGCATATATACATGTAAAATATAAAAAACAACCCTTCCGTTAAGGGTGGGTGGGTTGAAAGCGGGTGAGATGGTGCGACTAGGTCTAGGAATGAGCGGTTACGGTACATGTAGCAGTTGCGGCCCCCCTCTCAGTGGGGGCGCCGGCCCTTTGGTTGTTGCACACCGCACCACTCGTATACTGCTTGTGACAAATAGCCACTGTAAATCCGATACAAATCTGCCTTCATCTACGCCCAAATTTAAACAATACATAAATAGAGAAATGAAAACCTACTATTTATCTTATACACTGTCAGCGTGTTGATTTGATTATTTTTTGACCATATATCTAATAGTTCCTATACGGCTCATTCGACACAATGCACTGAATTAGTGATGCGCGATACGAGATGTTTTAGTCGACTGTCTCGATTGTTCAAACATCTCGATTGTTGTCACTTGGACTCGATTGTTGTTGTTTCATAGTTCACCGAGACCGAGTAGCATAGTACTGAATCGTATACTGTCGAGAGCCACATAATATACAATCGTTCATCACTCAACAACTGCGTGGTCAAGTCGGATGGTCGATTGTGCAGTAATCGCGTAATACGAATTCAATAGTGAAGAAATCACAGAGTAGTGAGTACCGACTGAACAGTGTGAACAATGAACAATCAACGAGTCGCGTGAACACGTCAGTCGACTAGCATATAACCTTGAATCGCGATTATATTTATTCTCATTCGCTGCTATTGCTATAACCTATGTGGCAAATAATCGACTTGAACAGTCGAACATTTCGATTGTAAAATCAAACTCCGAGTCGGTTGTGGACTCGATTGTTATTATGAACGATTACAATTGTTTCGGTTGTAAAATTATCTCGTAATCGCCCATAACTACACTGAATCTGTAGTCAACAATTTGAGACGAAGATATACAGCGTCGTGGCTAGGGTCCCGCCCCAGGGGCGCTAACCCCGAAGAAGGCGAAATCAGCGACGCGAAAATGATTATTTTCAAGCAAAGAGCGCGAAATCAGATTCTTGCCTTGGTCGCCGATGATCCTAGCTACGACCCTGCGGAGATATATATTTTTTATTTTTATCTGCGATATCATTTTTAGCGCAAAACAAAGAAATTAATTATCAATTTAAAATTAAAATTTGATATTTTTGAAAAGAGCAGGTAACTGGTACAAAATAAAAAATATGGTACGAAAATGTTAAAAATTTCAAATATTTTCAAGAAAATTCATTAGAATGTTTGCGTGTTTTACATTATTCGAATTATATTTTGTTTACAAAAAAAAAATACAAAGTTAACGAAAAAGCATATTTTTTGTAAAATAATACGAGGCCGACCAAAAATAAATTTTCAAAATTCATTTTATTTTTTTTATCACTTACCATCAGTTTAGTACACGTACGGTAATGGAAAGACAATCAGAAAATTTGCATCACTTACCTGAAACAAAAGAGATAGTATATATATTACAAAAATGCATAAAATAAAATTACTAAATGTTTACTTATCGGCAATTATTTTCATTTGGGTTTGATAATAGTCGGGCTTATACGTCATTTCTATGACTTATCTATTGCAAACCCCAAGTTCCTGATGTTCTATTTATTTATTATTATATAGACACGTCGACAACTTACTGGCCATAACTTTTTACTTCCCACCTCTACTATGGTAGGGAAGTAATGGATTCAGTCCGAAAACAATATTTCGAGATTTTAACAGATTTTCACGTTTTGAGACCCTAGCAATCGTTTAAGATCATTTTCTGACTAATGTCTGTGTGTGTGTATGTGGTCAATTTTTCGCCTTCGATATCGTAAAAACGGAATAACATACGGCCATGCCGATTGTTCTGTTGTATTTATCAGCCTTTAATTTAGATCTGATTAGATTTTGAGTCAAATCGGTTCTCAATGTCACGTATTAACATAGGTAAAAAAAATATAAATGAATTCTAGATGTTATAATATGAAAAAAATGTAAATATTTTTTTTCTCTAAAATGTATTCGAGAAAAAAAATATTTTACTAAAAAAAATAAAAATTGTACGTAAATCAAGGTAACCATGATTTTTGCTATATTAAGCTAGCCATCAGTAGATCACTAAACAAAAAAGAGGACCATGCTTTTTTTCAAAGAATAAAAAAAGAGTGTTTATTTTTTGCAAATATTTACTAGGTGGGAAGTATAAGACTGGTCATCAGTCGAATTTTTTTTCCAGTCGTCAATTGTTTTTAACGTCTCTCAACTGAATCGAACATTTTGACCGGCCCCCGCGATACACACATAGCAGTTATTCCCAGGTGTGGCCTACTGACCACAGCATTATCATGACGTATATCAATCAACGGCACCGCCATCAGTAACAGTAACAGCAAAAAATAATATTCCCCCAAAAATTGGATGATGTTAACCATAACGAAATCTGGCACACACACCCCACACACATACAACTCTCATAGACAGGTATGGATGGATTAAGCCTAAATATAGCGGTACTCAAACTGAAACAGAAATGTTCCAAGTAACGGAAACCAACAACCCTGTATCTCATCAAAAACAATTCTTGTAAAAATAAAGCCAAGTCTCGCGATCGCGTAGCAGTAAAAAGTTGTGAGATCTAATAAAGCCAAGTCCAATTAACTGTAAGTGAAGAGTATAGTGAAATCTAAAACTTGGCTAGTTTCAAAGATCCACTGCAAGGCTTAGCGCATTAAGTTACGCGCAGTATGGAGCTGGGATTCTAGATGGTAGCAGGGCTTGCTTAAATTAATGCATTGTTATATATGCGAGCGTACACAATGAAGCAGTGAGTGTAGCAGGTATAAACGCTGTTACAAGAGCTGGTAGATTCAAGAATGTATCTCACCATTCTTTCAGCGCGCTGACTACTACAATCAACGTGTGACAACTGCCAAATGGCCGTTATTCGCAATTGATGTGACTAGTTTAATAAGTGAAATTTTGCCAGTTTTTATATAATTTGTTTCGAGCTTTTTCAGACGTATTTAAAAGTGTTAGGTTCCATACGTAAATATTCAAAAAACTGGTTTGGGTAAAATTTTAATTCTTGGTATAAATGATGAAATTCGCCATCTTTAGATCGTTTTCTATTAATAGGGTGGAAATAATAGCTCCTACCCAAATTTGTATTTAAAATATGCCACTTTATAGCAGAAGAACACAAATATTCGTCTTCACTGACATTGAAACGCGACTTAAGCTTGTATCAAAGCTTCGTTGTGCAAACCTATAAGCTCTTATAATTTCAGCCATCATCTACCATACATGCTACCATCTAGAATCCCAGCTGCGTACTGCAGGTACCTTAAGTCATTCGTATTTTATTCTCTTAGCGAACTTTGAAGCTATAGCCAAGTTTTAAATTTCACTACTTTTCTCTTACAAATATATGGACTTGGCTTTATAAAATCTCATAACTTTTCACTGCTACGAGATCGTCAGACTTGGCCTTATTTTTACAAGTATTGTTTTTGATGGGATTTCAATTCTTTTTGTAGACTGTTGTCTGCACCAACCCCTTTTAGGGGTGAATTTCATTAATGAAGCATTTATAGTTTACAAGGTTGACAGACGGACAGGCAAACAGATAGTGAGTGTGCACCCTTTCGGTACAGAACCCTAAAAAAGAGTAAAGTTTGCAAACTTCTGGAATGCGTGTATATGCGTAGGTATGTGTACATCCATACCAATACACAAAAAATATGTACATTTTTCCATTTTAAATTATGCGCATAAATTTAAAGAAAAAAATTAAAAACGAAATCACATTTGCGAAAGTGTGTATTTGAAATGAATTACCTCTAACAAATTCGCGACAAAAAAAACTGATTAAAATACGAAATATTCGCAGCTGACTGCAGTAATCCTTAACAGTATTATTATTGGCTATTTTATGTTAAACAAAATATAACAGTAAAGGCTCTTCAGCAAATAATAAATCCATTAGAAATAAAATTATTTTATATCGATAGACCTATGAATTTAAATGAAATCTTTGGGTCTTAGCTACGGGGATGTAGGAAAATAGTTCCGAGAATCTTAAAATCCCACTTCTGCATAGATTTAAGAGTCGAGATACGCTTTCCCTATCAATTTATAAGAAGTCTTTTGAGTTTTAGTCATGCTTAGGTAGAGAAATAGTTCCGAAAATCTTAAAATCCCACTTCTGCGTAAATTTAAGAGTCGAGATATGCTTTCCCTATCAATTTAAATAAAATCTGGGTTTTAGCAATGTTGAGGTAGTGATTTAGTTCCGAAAATCATAAAATTCCACTTCTGCGCAAATCTAGAAATGTCGAGCTACGTTTTTTGAGTCGCCGCGAAGTTGTGTTAAATAACTTTGCAAAAATGCACCAATTTAAATGATTTTCTTTCATCCAATCTCATAATGACTTCGTTTGAAAAGACCTTGTTTGGAGTTCATTTCCTTTAGGAGAACGGGATACAAGGCAAAAGAATAACGGCTAACGTGTCAACAGCCTATTGATTTTGGGTGTCAATCAGATCAGTGAAAATTACATGCAACAGTTATATAATATAATGTCTTTCTGTAAAATTCGATTGAAATTTTTCATATTGAAAATTACTTTGAAAACATGAAAGCCATACCATTTTTTTCTCCGGTTGACCGATTACCCTTTTACAAAAACCCTACGACACCCTAATTGCTAGCGGACAGACTGACCGAAATGTGAATCAACTAGTTCTTAAGATAAAATTTTCATTCAAATTTTCGCTCCCCGACCTGTAGGTCAGCCGAAACTTCATACAAACATTCCGTTCTCTCAAGTTCGGTTGAACTATCATCAAGATGAGAGACGCGGAGGTGTTGAAATGAAATCGCACTATACACCTGTACGCATCTCTCTCTCTCTGTACAATTTGTAGATGTGTGTGTGTATGTACAGTGGGTGTACCAACACACATACAGGTAGATGTTATAATATATTTGCTGCCATCCATCAGCGATTATAAATTGCTGTATTTGCATGAGTATTGAGCAGGCCCTGCCCTACCCTGCTACCGCGCCGCCATCCATATCCTACCTACACAACAGTATTTCTGTATACATCACAACCTAGTGTCTCACCCTCGACTCACTCAGAATCAACGAGTTCAACTATAATTCAAACAAGCCGTGAGGTGGGGTCGTTTATTAGGACTAAAGTGCGACCCTTGAGGTCCACACGACGAACTTCCCAGTTTGATAAATATTTAATAATAATAATTACACAGAAAAGTAATCATTTTAATCATTAAAACATAATTATTATTAATATATACAAATAAATTCGTGTGTTTAAAACACCCATCGAAAATGACGTAACAATATAATGCAACAATGGAAAAATTCATTTTTCAAACCTATGTCACCGTCGGGACTCTAACCCGAAACTTCCACTTTCGAGCCACCGCGAAAGTGGTCGAAATTAAGTTTGTTTGAGTTTTATTGCGTGTATTATTGAAAAAAGTGGAAAAAGTTTTGTATTTCAAACTTTCGTCTACACTGCACAGACTTGAAAAAAACTATGAAAGGGGCGTACGCAATTTACGTAACGCAATTCGAGGGGGGGGCAGGCCAGACGTTACGGTCCTGGTACGTGGGGAGAAGAGTGTCAAAGTTTATGTTACGTCACGATTTTAGAACTGTCAGAAATAGCAAAATTTCTGCATGTTCAAGTTTTGAACATCTTTTGAAATTGTTTGTCAAAAAGTGAAATTTATTGCGAACTAAAAAATCTTTCTTTCCTGAATATAAGTACAAAAATTTTCACAAAGCACCCGTTACGTAACGGAATGAAGGCGGGGGGGGGGGGAGCGGTCCGGCCACGCGTTATGGTCCTGCAGGTACGTGGGTGAGGAGGGGTCGAAAATTGCTATACGTAATTTGCGTACGTCCCCCCAAACAGGACCGGACTTAAAGACCCAGGGCCCCTAGGCACTTGACAGTTGGGCCCCCAAACCCAAAAAAGGAGGAAAAATGAAAAAATGGAATTGGATGAAAATTTAGCAAAAAGAAATGTCGCCAATTGGGTAATATCTTACATAATTTTTGGGCTATTTTTTCTTTAATTTCTATCTCCGCCCTGGCCGGGGCCCTCTCGGCAGCTGGGCCCCTAGGCCGGTGCCTTGTTGGCCTAGGCAGAAATCCGGGCCTGCCCCCAAACACTATAATAGTGAAGCGTTTCTCTAGCGGTGTGAAAATGTAGCTCCATGAACATACTAGTAGGTTTCCTACCCTCAATTTCCTCTCCTCGACTAACACGGGGAGATGCGTAATAGCTATGCGTTATTTGCACTGGAAATATTCCATAATGAAAATATATTTCTCTATCAGAAAAATCGTCATTACTCGTTTGACAGACCAATTCGTTTTAACGAGAAACAAATACTAAATATTGGTTCTATTAGAGGAAATTAATACATGCAAAAAACTAAAAAATGATATATGAATCTCAGTTATCGATACTGCATACAGATATTACATATCAAACCGTATACAACATTTACATTTCATATTTTACGATGTGAATAACGTCTAACGTCTCATACTGTGGAGGCATTTTAAAAATATTAGATGTAACGGAAACAGAGGAAGTGGTTGACATGCGAAAACAGCATGTATTAGTATATTGCATTACAAGCATGTATACAGTCGCGGACTTAATAAAGTTTACACTTGTTTTTCATTGTAAGTTCACAAAAAGTCAGTAGCTTAGCAACAAATTTAGTTTTTAATAGGTAAATGCGTGGTGTGATTATAGCATGGTGTGCTCTTGCGCAGCGAGTGAGTGAGATACGTCCGTCTCGCTCTTGCCGTGTGACGTCACGTAGGGAACAGTACCTAGTAATTATTTGTTATTTTTGGCGTTTTTTGGGAAAAAATAATGGGAATTTCGACAAAATTTGTTTACTAATTGTTTTTAAAGGCTTATGAGAAGTTGGTATAGAAGTATTGTATATCCATTTTCAATATTCATGTTTTTAACAGGCCTGCAACATACCCCTTAAAAGTCTTTTAGAAATCTAGTGACTGGTAACTTCGAGATAACCGTTCTTTCGCAAAATTATCGAAAGTGTATCAAGTCAGGATACTCTGGACCAAAATTACTCAAAATTACTGCGGTAGAACCTCCCAAAATAGCGTTCTCAATTGTTAAAAATGTGTTTTTTCTACTCTCACTCAAATTTGTGTGAGAATCATGCTAGATAGGACAAAACTGCATACTAATAATTTTGTAGAGTATAAAATTTCTTACAAAAAAGTCCAAGACGGCATATGTCTAAAGTTAATAGTTTAGAAATACTGGGCGTTCCAAATTTTTGTCAATTCGGTACTGCAACAGTTTGTGATATTTTTTGCAAAATTAATAAAAGTATATTCAAAAAGGATACTCTGGACATAAATTCCCCAAAACTTTCGATAATTTTGCGAAATGGCAACATTTTTGTCAAAAAATACGTTTATAAATGAAATTAATATTCAATTGTTTGTATTTTGTATACGTTTACTGACATTCACCCGCCAACTAAGTTCAAATTTGCTCCCTACGTGACGTCACTGCGCAAAGCAGTCGAAAACTGATACCCTAGGTAGCACACCATGCTATATTCACACCACGGGTAAATGTAAATGTCAAAAATTAAAAGAAAGAATTGTCGTTTAAATGCCTCGAAATTATTAAAACTATGAACAAAAAAGTAGAATTATTGCAAGATTGGAGGAAGGAATTTGCTAGCATCAAATATCAAATCTTTTTGTACATATGAAACCTGTACTGCTGATAGATTAAAAATCGTGAAGCCTACATAGGTGCAGCTATATATTTCTGTCTTTTTTTTCTGCGGGCTGATTTCTGATTGGCTACTGTCATTGATAAAGACATTTTGTCCGAATGAAATAGAGAGATATCTTTGATTTCAATATTTTGTTAAGATGGAACGCCCGCGTACATCGACCAATGACATCATCGGAATAAATGCGGAATTACTTCGTCAAAAGAGACGCAGATATATTTTTGCTCTCTTTGTTGACTTCACTCACCGCATATTGAGTAAATAGACAAAGCTTGGTATATATTTTAAAAGTACTTATATGATTACAAGGGACTAGGGAATCACACCATTTTTGCGGAACCAGTAATGCGGGACTACACATGCGGGATCCGCGGGATATCTGGGACTGAAAAAAATGGAATTCGAAGAAAAATGGGCGCAGACGTCTTTCTAAATATTTATTCGTCCCGGCCCGCCCTCATTACCAGGTGATTAAACAATTTTCTCCATGGAACTCATGATTTTGTCTCCCTATATACTAATTAAGTAGGTAGGTACTAACTAACTGAGCCGATAAAATGATTGACTTTGTATGGAAAATCGTTTTTTTTAGTTTTCGGAAATACTATCAAAAAAAATTCACCTAATTAAAAAAACATTATGTTTAACTAATTATGAATAAAAAAGTATAATTTTTAAATCTGTCTTTTATTTCATATAACACTTCATAAATTCATGAACATAACTATTTAGAACAAAAAGTATGATTTTTTTTGAAGTCCCGCAAATCCCTTGGATCCGCGGGATTGATGACCTCGATCCAGCAGGCTTGCGGGATTGAGATTTTGATGCGGGATTGGATTCCCTACAAGGGAGAAAACCACAGCGTTTGCAACTAGTGTAAAATTTGCTTCCCGAGGAACGAGAGCTGGATTCATTGTTTAGTAAACCATTTTATTTTTCGGTTAACTTTTTATAGTTTAAACAAAATAAAAATTATAAAAGCTTATTTTCATTTTTCGATATTAAATTACACAAAACAATAAAAGTATGAAAATATTAAATTAATGTATTGTTTATTATTTCAATTTCAATACACTCGTACACTTTCCTTTAAATAAAAAAAATGTAATATGCTTCTTGCAGCAATAAAGTTTTTACGACTTCGATATTTAAAACAGAAGGTTTGTATTATTTGGGTTCAGAATTCAATTGTGTAAAATACACAGCACATTTCTCGATGTATATTTTACATATTAACAAAACATCCCCGATGTTTTTCAGTAGATTGAAAACAATATTTTGAAAGTAATATTGTACAAGCAAAATACATAAGACTTAAAATATATCACTATAAACATCACAACTCACTGATTTACTAATTGACTTTTTATGGTGTTTAAAGAATATTTTTCATATAGTAGGTATACTTATAGATAGTGATGTGCAAGTATTCACTTCACTGCTACTTTTTCACAGATATCAATTTTTCACAGCGACCTTAAAAGATATCACTTAAAAGTAGCTGCTACCAATTTCACTCTTAACGTTTACACATCCAACTAGTATGGTCTGCACACTGCTACCTGCATACTGTGAAATGTGAATAGTTCACAGTTCGCTAGCATTTCACAGTTTACAATTACGTTCACAGATGTGTACCTGCTACCTACCTATTGTACCCAACAGTGAAAAATTTAAAATATGGTTTATCAGGTAGGTAGGAACCTATCGTATTTACGTATATCATTATCTATTGGCACAAGATATTGATTTGTTTTAATAACTTGAACAGTGTACGTTATTTAAGTGTAAAAAATTAGGAAGTATAAGAAAAGTAAATGCGAAATAAAAGCAAAAAAATATATTTGCTTTGTTAATGTTTCTTGACGCGGATTGTCCAAAAGTGTTTCGAATAATTTTTTCTATTAATTCAAATTTAGACAATGTTAATTAACGCATCAAAAAATACATGGACAAAAAAAATATAGGTACCCATTTTTCACAGTGACCTTCATGCAAAATACAAATCTGCTTTACATTACATCCGGTCAAATCTTTTGTTATGCCTAATAGGTAATAATAGTGACTGTGAAACGCATTTTTTCATAATTCATTTCACCGCTGCTATATTATATCCTAACAACTAACCCAGTTTGCTGCACAGTGCACAATGCATATGCCACACTGCGCATTGAAAGGATTTTACCAGTTTACCTGAGATATTTTAACTGTGAAATTTTTCACTGCTAAAAGTAGCAGTGAATAAAAAGTAGCATTCACAGTTTTCACTGCTACTGAAAATTCACTGATATGCCCATCTCTACTTATAGACCGAGAGCTAATGAGAATTTTTTGGTGTTATCTATTCAAGGCCTTATTTTTGTGAAGATGTTGAGGGAGGCATATTAAAGTGCGCTGAGTAAGAAATTTTGCTAGATAGCGGTATGGGAGGGATGCAGACCGCCCCCAAGATGTAACAAAAAATATGGTCACAATTATTATTGCTTCAAGGCTGAAATTATTCGTATAGCTTGTCGGTAATGCAATAATGCCATTATAACATTTGCAGATCGATTGGTCAGTATTAAAGAGGTGGCAGATCACCCTAAACGTGTCATGTATACCCAACGAAATTTATATTATTAGTTCAAGATTCAAATTTTAATATGTTGTTACGGCGACTGTTTTAAGCATACATTTCAATTTGCAGAACAAAATGTCACTATTAACCCCCTCTCCTAGAGGGAAACTTGCATGCCTAGGTGTTTATATCGTTCTGCAAGGGGGTTTATAATACCAACATTTTGTTCTGCAAATTGAAATATATGCTTAAAACAGTCGCCGTAACAACTGACAATTATTAGCCTAAGCCCTATAAAGCATTCCCAGGATTACCTATAATGCTCTGCGGAAACTAAATTAAAATCGGTCAAACGGTTTTCAAGTTTATTTATTATTCAAAATGACAATATGCAAATACTGAGTGAAGATACTATACGCTCACATAACCTGGAAGTCATGGTTCGAATTTTTTTTAATTTCCCATTGGAAGTTATTGTAATGGGTCCGAAAATCGAAATCAAAATGTATAATAAATTTTTATGTTTCAAGGTCACTACACTATTTTTACATTATTTTTAGAAACATGTCTGTATATATGTGTGTGTGTGTGTACGTATGTGCCCATTTCTTTCTAAGACGAAATCTCGAGAATGAAAAACGATATCGACTACGTTAGGGTACCAATCGACGCGTATTAACGTAAATATGATCTGAAAGAAATTTTTTTCAAAATCGGTTCAGCCGTTATTTTCTCTTAATCAAATAGACTCCAAAAAAAGTAGATTTTACTCAATATCTCGCGAATAAAAAATTATATCGACTTCGTAAGGGTGTCAACCGAGGCGTGTTAACGTCATTTTGATCCGACACAAATTTTATAAAAACCGGTTCAGCCGTTTTTTTTTAATTATTGTTAAAAATAAATAATAATTATGTTTTAATGATTAAAATGATTACTTTTCTGTGTAATATCTAATTTAATTATTATTATTAAATATTTATCAAACTGGGAAGTTCGTCGTGTGGACCTCAAGGGTCGCACTTTAATCCTAATAAACGACCCACCTCACGGCTTGTTTTTTTTTTTCAAAATCAGGCTGGCAACGTGCAAGCACAAACAGCTCTGCATGCATGTATTTTTCTATATAAATGTATTGGCCTACAAATACACATAATATTGTTAATACAATTATCGTTCACATTTCCGTAGTAGATGCGTTGTTGTTAATTTAAAACTAATATTATATTTGTAAACATGACAGGTTAGTGATCCCGAAATAGCTGTCAATGCACCTGAAACTGTAAACAGACGAACGCTATACGTTATTTTTTTGTTTGATTTAGACATTTTACTTGGTTACAACAAAACAATTTATATATTCATATTATAATAATATGTATACCTATAGCCTATAACATGTTCATAAAATATGTATAAGCTGATTAATTCAAAGTATTCCTATACAATATTATTATTACTTCCCACCTCTACTATGGTAGGGAAGTAATGGATTCAGTCCGAAAACAATATTTCGAGATTTTAACAGATTTTCACGTTTTGAGACCCTAGCAATCGTTTAAGATCATTTTCTGACTGATGTCTGTATGTGTGTGTGTATGTGTGTATGTGTGTATGTGTGTGTGTGTGTATGTGGTCAATTTTTCGCCTTCGATATCTTAAGAACGGAACAACATACGGGCATGCCGATTGTTCTATTGTGTTTATCAGCCTTTAACTTAGATCTGATTAGATTTTGAGCCAAATCGGTTCAGTGGATCCTGAGATATTCAAAAAAACGTCCTCAATGTCACGTATTAACATAGGTAAAAAAAAATATAAATGAATTCTAGATGTTATAATATGAAAAAAATGTAAATATTTTTTTTCTCTAAAATGTATAGTTTTCGAGAAAAAAAATATTTTACTAAAAAAAATAAAAATTGTACGTAAATCAAGGTAACCATGATTTTTGCTATATTAAGCTAGCCATCAATAGATCACCAAACAAAAAAGAGGGCCATGCTTTTTTCAAAGAATAAAAATTAAATTGTGTTTTAAAGACCACCAACAGCTAAGGTTATTTGGGCCTAGTCAAAGAATAAAAAAAAGAGTGTTTATTTTTTGCAAATATTTACTAGGTGGGAAGTATAGGACTGGTCATCAGTCGAATTTTTATTGATTCGTAAGCACTGCACCTTAGCCGTTACCTACATGTTATTAACATCACTTTATTTTAATAACATAATATTTAAAAAAAATTTCCTCGTAAGTCTAAAGTAACGGTCGTATTCATAGTTAACCTTTAAGTAGTAAGGGACACTTACTCATAGTTATTATCATCACTTTATTTTAATAACATAATATTTAAAAAAAATTTCCTCGTAAGACGTAACTAACGGTCGTATTCATAGTTACCTTGATATTACGTACAATTTTATCATTTTTTTTAGTAAAATATTTATTTCCTCGTAAAACTATACGGTCGTATTCATAGTTAACAAATAAGATATTTACATTTATTTCATATTATTAACATCAGAATTCATTTATATTTTTTTTTACCTCGTAATACGTGACACTAACGGCCGTATTCATAGTTAACCCTTAAGTAGCTAAGGGACCACTTACTCATAGTTATTATCATCACTTTATTTTAATAACATAATATTTAAAGGCGAAAATTTCCTCGTAAGACGTAACTAACGGCTGCCCGTATGTCATAGTTAACCGCTTAAGTAGTCGAAGGCGACACTTGACTCATAGTTATTATCATCACATTTATTTACATAACATACATATTTAAACACACAACAGATATCCGTCGTAAGATGTAACTAACGGCCGTATTGCATAGGGTCTCAACCCGTTAAGTAGTAAGGGACACTCTACTCATAGTTATTCGGACTGCATCACTTTATTTTAATAACATAGTAGTGTTGGAAGAAAAAATTTCCTCGTAAGACGTAACTAACGGCCGTATTCATAGTTAACCCTTAAGTAGTAAGGGACACTTACTCATAGTTATTATCATCATTTTATTTTAATAACATAATATTTAAAAAAAAATTTCCTCGTAAGTCGTAACTAACGGCCGTATTCATAGTTAACCCTTAAGTAGTAAGGGACACTTACTCATAGTTATTATCATCACTTTATTTTAATAACATAATATTTAAAAAAAAATTTCCTCGTAAGACGTAACTAACGGCCGTATTCATAGTTAACCCTTAAGTAGTAAGGGACACTTACTCATAGTTATTATCATCAATTTATTTTAATAATATTATATTTAAAAAACATTTCCTCGTAAGTCGTAACTAACGGCCGTATTCATAGTTAACCCTTAAGTAGTAAGGGACACTTACTCATAGTTATTATCATCATTTTATTTTAATAACATAATATTTAAAAAAAAAATGTCCTCGTAAGTCGTAACTAACGGCCGTATTCATAGTTAACCCTTAAGTAGTAAGGGACACTTACTCATAGTTATTATCATCATTTTATTTTAATAACATAATATTTAAAAAAAATTCCACTGAGCTCCGTGCACCCATAACTGGAATGTCAGAGAAGCTGCGACAGGGTTAACTATGAATATGAGCATAAGAAATACATATTGGTTGCATATCTATTTAAAAGGGACCTGTACCTACTTTAAGTTAGCGTTAAAAACCTTTAGAGGCGCTGTCGTCGTTTTAAATGTAATATTATTTTTAACAGTTAAATTTTTTTTAAATATTTTGAATAGTTCAACTACTAGCATATGGAGGACTATGAACGAACAATAAGCCAATGCACGTCTGACGTCACCCCACGCTTACACTTTACCGTATCGACTTTACAGCATCGATGCTTGAAACACAATCAATCACAAAACCTTTGAAAAACACGAACTGAACACGAAATTCAAAAATGACATTTATATATCGATGTAAACAAAACGACAGTAGGCCCCTCTCTTATTGTGTGGTCGCAATTTAAGGTCATTAGATTTTTTGACAATGCTTTCTGCAACCCGGCAACTATCTGTAAGCAACAATTTTTGAAGGAGATTGCTCATAGGGCGGCGGAACGACTTTTTTGTGAGGGGGGGGGGGCTATTTTATATTTATCAGCCGTCTTGCTAGTAGGATGAAATTTAGGATAGTTTATAATATTAAACGTAAAAAAATAATGATCAAACCTGTATAAACCAAAATGTTAATTTTATTTTTTTAATTTATTATTATGAAAGTAATAATAAGTAAATAAATAGTTTATTGTGGAAGAAGAAAGTTGAAAAAACAAATTAGACAATGTTTAAAAATTCTTCATTTTGTAAAATAAATACGTTCTGAAATAATTTCAAACGATTCATATTCAAACATTAAAAATTCTTCCGAAATGTTTTAATAAAAAGTCCAGCCTAAATAAATATTACTACATAAAATTATCACAAAACCTTAATTGTCTGTAATTTCGTTTTCTTGTGAGTTTATCAGATATGTTGTACGATTGTACAGACGTTTCCAGAATTTTTGTCTGTTTACTTAAAACAATTGAACCAATTTTGATCACACTATCAATTGGTAGGTCGCACCGCAGAATCATAGGTATTACATTAAATTGAATTTCGAAAAATCCATTCATATAGTGGGTGCTTACGTCACAAAAGAAACCTACTGTCCAAATTTCAAGTTTATAGCTTTAGCGGTTTGTCTTAGGCGTTGAATAGTCAAAAAATCCTACTCCCTCGTTTGACCCCCTTAGGGATTAAATTTAATTCTAAAAACGATTGATTCATGTATTGTCATCGGGAATGCATATGTGTACCAAATTTTAAATCGATCGGATACGTAGAAGTCGTTCAAAATTGACTTGCAAGATTTGACCTAAACAAACAAACTAACATACAAACATATTGCAAGTCAAATAAAAGCTTGTAAAAATCCAAAGGATCCAAATTTAATAAACGTATCATGAATCAGACATATTGTAGATTATAGACGCTCAACAGTTGAAGTCATAAGCGTCTTATCACGAATCATCCGTTCACAATCGATATTGACGCTTTTATATGCTTATTACTTTTCATTAAAAGTAATTTTATAAATTATAAAAAAATATCAGTATTTAAATCAATAAGGCTATTTCTGATAATAATATGTATTATGGAAAAATATTTCTAGACATTTTTTTCAGCATTAATAAAATTTTCCATTACAAAAACAAACCATTTCTTGTTTTATAGCTGTGTTTTATTACAATCCCGCATTTAATAAATTAGAAAAAAGATCCATTATTTTTCCTAATATACAGGGTGAGTTCGACCACCCGTATCAGTCGTTTTTTTCGAAAACGGTTAGTCATAGAGAGTTGTGTCAAAAATTTGTATTATAAAAGCCCTAATAAAGAATCGAATGGTGATAATTTTTTTTTTTCGGGAAGGTCGGCTTCCCTATTAGTTTGCTCCAGAATGTCCAGAACTCCGAAATTATAAATGTAACGATAGGTCGAAAGTGGTATTGTTGAAAAGATCTTTAAAAAATAAGCAAGTTTTGTAGGAACATTTTTTTTATTACTGCCACCCCTGTTAAGTAATATTTGTTTAAAATTACTAAATTAAAATGTCATAATAACGAACTTCTTAAAAGTCCGCATTTAAAATCTAGTTACCTATCTATCGATCCTTAAACACTGAAGAAGTACACTCACAGTATAACCAGAAGAACTCAGTAGTATGTATTAAAGAGTAAATGGAAGACAGTTTGAACACTTGTAACAATGTCTAAGGTTGCTAGATTTTTAATGCCGACTTCGATCGTTATTATGAAATTTTGGTTAAATAATTTCAAACGATTGTTACTTAACAGGGGTGGCAGTAATTAAATAATTTTTCCTACAAAACTTGCCTATTTTTTAAAGAGCTTTTCAACAGCACCACTTTCAACCTATCGTGCTTTCTAAAATTCCGGAGTTTTGAACACATAATAATTTATATTTATACTTATAGAAATTTACAGGGGTGGCAGTAATAAAAAAAATGTTCCTACAAAACTTGCTTATTTTTTAAAGATCTTTTCAACAATACCACTTTCGACCTATCGTTACATTTATAATTTCGGAGTTCTGGACATTCTGGAGCAAACTAATAGGGAAGCCGACCTTCCCGGAAAAAAAAATTATCACCATTCGATTCTTTATTAGGGCTTTTATAATACAAATTTTTGACACAACTCTCTACGACTAACCGTTTTCGAAAAAAACGACTGATACGGGTGGTCGAACTCACCCTGTATAAAACAAATAAAAATAATTAATTCATCACAAAACAAACAAAATAACGAATATAGTGATATCAAACACTCGTACAGATTCTTTAAATTTAATTACAACCCAGCAGTTCTCGAGTTCAGGGCCGGATTAACCATTAGGCAGAGTAGGCAACTGCCTAGGGGCCTCGCATCGGTTAGGGGCTCCGCGCGCGCACAAAAGAAATTGAATATGTTTCATAGAGTGAAAATTTAATTGGAAAATTTGTATCCTCAATGACAATAGGTATTATTGCTTTTTTTCGACGCATGCTGTCAGTTGATGTTGATGAAATACTTCATACTTACAGAACAGAACCATCTAGTATCGAGTAGTAGAACTAATAATATGGTGTAAGTATGAAGTAATTCATCAACTGACAGCATGCGTCGAAATACAGTATGATAAACAAAAGTTTTGAAATGCTTGATCATCTTCAAACGGCTGAAAAGGGACCCTGAGAATTGCATTGCCTAGGGGCCCCGACATGGTTAATCCGGCCCTGCTCGAGTTCTCCGTTGAAAAAAAAAATAGGTAGTACGTTTTTTGAAGAAACGTAAGTTCTGTTAGATATTTTTTAAATTAATAATGATTAAGGACATGGGCACATTAGAAACGTACTATAGATGGCAGCAGGTATATAGCCACCTAAGTTATAATTGGTTTTCATCGAAAACCGCGCAAGAAATCAAGTTTTTTTCCTTCCTATGGCATACAACCACTTTTCTTTCAGTTCTGGATTCTTTAGAAATACAAAACCTCTATGATTTGAACATTGATAAACAGAGCACATCGGCATCGTCAATGATTTATTTTTATTACAAGCTTTTATTTAACTTGCAATACCTATATGTTTGTTTGTGTTTGTTTAGGTCAAATCTTGCAAGTCAATTTTGAACGACTTCCACGTATCCGATCGATTTGAAATTTTGTACACATATATATTCCCGATGACAATACATGAATAAATCGTTTTTAGAAATAAATTCAACCCCTAAGGGGTTCAAACGGGGATGTAGGGTTTTTTTGACTATTCAACGCCCAGGCCAAATCGTTAAAGCTAGAAACTTGAAATTTGGACAGGTGGTTCCTTTTCTGACGTAAACATCCACTAAGAAAGGATTTTTCGAAATTCAACCCCTACGGGTGTCAATGGCGGTAAAATTTTGAAAGACTAAAATGAACAAAATAAATATTAGTAAAAAAAACTTTTTAGAGACAAGCTAAAAAGGACAAAATAATTTAGGTTCATAATTATAAAAGCGTGGGTCGTGACTAATAAACTACCATAGAGTTCACGACCCACGCTTTTATAATTATGAATCTAAATTATGTTTTCCTCTTTAGTGCATTTAAATAAAAGCTTGTCTCTAAAAAGTTTTTTTTACTAATATTTATTTAAAATAAACTTATTCTGTACACACTACTATATGAACTGCCCACAGACCGAGGTGGTTATATAGCTGGCGTCCCTAGCGATCAAGTTTAGCAGTACTGCCAATCCGCAGTAGATTTTCAAAAATTCCAGGCGATCAGTGAACAGATTTTAATACAAGTTGGGGGACGAAATAATATAAAATGTCATTTGGTATGCACAAATATTACACAGCACAAATCATAAACGAACATTATAATAAGTCGACACGCAGCTTCCAAGAAATTTTTGTAACAAAAAAAAAATATTATAATAAAAAATAATTACATATAATAACAATAAAAATCTACGTCTTCGCTGCCAGATATAATAATAACCATTAAAAACTTTGTCATAATAACACTAACCATGGCTATAAACATAACAATAATAGTGTTGTATTGTACGAAGGGACGCGAGAGTGTGGAGTAACGTTGCTGGAAAGGCAGTGACTGGGAGCCCGTAGCAGACTAGCAGTGTGTATAGCAGTTATAGCAGCACAGGCCGAGAACCCACCCCATCTCAATGACAAGTGCACTGCATTGCGAAGATTAAATAATATTGTTACAGTGTTGCAAAACTACAGCCAAATTACTCATTAGTATCCCAGGAGTAACTGCACAGAAATTACTCAGTACTATGCAAGAGAGAAATTACTCCTTACTATCCAGGAGTAACTGCACAGAAATTACTCAGTACTATCCAAGCGAGAAATTAGGTACTCATTACTATCCAGTAGTAACTGCACAGAAATTACACAGTAGTATCCCGGAGTATCTAATCTGCACAGAAATTACTGAGTACTATTCAAGAGAGAAATTAGGTACTCATTAATATCCAGGAGTAACTGCACAGAAATTACTCAGTAGTATCCAGGAGTATCTGCACTGAAATTACTCAGTACTATCCAAGAGAGAAATTAGGTATTCATTAATATCCAGGAGTAACTGCACAGAAGTGACTCAGTACTATCCCAGAGAGAAATTACTTAGTAGTATCCAGGAGTATCTGCACAGAAATTACTCAGTACTATCCAAGAGAGAAATTACTTATTACTATCCAGGAGTAACTGCACAGAAATTACTCAGTAGTATCCAGGAGTATCTGCACAGAAATTACTCTGTACTATTTAAGAGACAAATTAAGTACTCATTAATATCCAGGAGTAACTGCACAGAAATTACTCAGTAGTATCCAGGAATATCTGCAGAAAATTATTCAGTATTATCCAGGAATATCTGCACAGAAATTACTCAGTACTATGCAAGAGAGAAATTACTCATTACTATCCAGGAGTAACTGCACAGAAATTACTCAGTAGTATTCAGGAGTAACTGCACAGAAATTACTCATTACTATCTAGGAGTAACTGCACAGAAATTACTCAGTAATATCCAAGAGATAAATTGCTCATTACTATCCAGAGTAACTGCACAGAAATTACTCAGTAGTATCCAGAAGTATCTGCACAGAAATTACTCAGTACTATCCAAGAGAGAAATTAGGAACTCATTAATATCCAGGAGTAACATTTTTTTGCAATACCCACTTTAAAATAACTACCTACTTTCCATGCATGTATAGCCGAGCGTGTAGCAATGCTGTTGTTAACTTCCCATTGGAAGTTATTGTAATGGGTCCGAAAATCGAAATCAAAAAGGAAAAAAAAATTTTATGTTTCAAGGTCACTACACTATTTTTACACTACTTTTAGAAAGATGTCTGTGTGTGTGTGTGTGTGTGTGTGTACGTACGTACGTACGTATGTGTCCATTTCTTTCTAAGACGAAATCTCGAGAACGAAAAATGATATCGACTACGTTGGGGTGCCAATCGACGCGTATTAACGTAAATATGATCTGAAAGGAATTTTTTTTAAATCGGTTCAGCCGTTCTTTTTTCTTAACCAAATAACCTCCAAAAAAGTAGATTTTACACAATATCTCGCGAATAAAAAATTATATCGACTTCGTAAGGGTGTCAATCGAGGCGTGTTAACGTCATTTTGATCCGACATAAATTTTATAAAAATCGGTTCAGCGGTTTTTTTTTTTTTTTTTTTCTTAATTATTGATGTTTTAATGATTAAAATGATTACTTTTCTGTGTAATATCTAATTTAATTATTATTATTAAATATTTATCAAACTGGGAAGTTCGTCGTGTGGACCTCAAGGGTCGCACTTAAGTCCTAATACACGACCCACCTCACGGCTTGTTTACGTGGCGTTGCTATCGTTCCTCTATTACAAGTCCCCAGTTCCCGGGTTCTAGCCCGAGAGCTGGTAAAAGTGTCAATTGGATTTTCAATTTATTATTAAAAAATAATGAATTGAAAATATGAATTGGTGCTAGCCCAAATAACCTTAGCTGTTGGTGGTCTTTAAAACACAATTTTTTCCATGCATGTATACCGGCCTGTAATAGATCATTTAACAAGCAGGCGTGGTGAAAGTGTTTTCAAAGACACTAGTGTGGTAAATAAAATTCAAAATTCATATTTTAATTTAATGTAAATTCAATAGTAATTTAATGTTTTTCAATTTATTATGTCTAATAAAAATTAAAGAAAAAGTCAAATATTTCATATTTTCCCAGCTATACGGTCTCGAACCTCCGTACCTTGCCGAGTTAATATGGCTTGACGCCTTTATTCACACGGCTACTAACGGCCTTGTAACAAATAGCTTAGCAGTCACTATACAGTATTCATGGCAAATGCTAGCGACGACTACATATATTTACATGGCCTTGCTATGGTTCCTCTATTACAAGTTCCCAGGTTTTAGCCCGAGAGCTGGTAAAAGTGTCAATTGGATTTTCAATTTATTATTAAAAAAAAATAATGAATTGAAAATATGAATTGGTGCTAGGCCCAAATAACCTTAGCTGTTGGTGGTCTTTAAAACACAACTTAACGACTACATAGACATTATACGTGCCTATAACAAGTGAAGTTTTCTATTGTGTGATGTGATTATGAACTGTCAAAAAACCAGCTATTTTATAGTGAGTATGGCAAAAAATACCAAATAATCTCGTGCGTAATGGTATCATGGACTCGTTTGACTGACTCGCTGTGCTCGTTTTAACATAATGTCACTAACTCGTCAGTAATATAACCCATTACGTATCTAGATATACAACCTACTATTTGAGAGGAAGGCGACCTTATAGATGTTTATTGTTTACACATCAAAAATTGGTCGAAATTATCCGAAACCTTTCAGCTCCGATCTTCCCTTGTCAGTTTACATTATTACATAAGATGATAAAATGTACAACGAGGACACTTCAAATCTGTTTTGAATGAAAATAAAAATTATTGACGTTTCAATGCAAATTAACAGGACATTTTAATGAAAACAGACATGGCGACACAACAAAACAAACAATAACTTTTAAATAAAAACAAAAAAGAAAACATGCCACACGAATATTTTTCAGTCGGCTATAACAAAAGTGAAGCGGGTGGAAAATAACTTTATTTGTTCACAAAGTGAGACGATTCCCGTTTGCCGTTATTTTGCGTTATCTCTTTTCCTCCGCCATGCCGATTGCTTCCACCATACTCTATGTACGGTACATTCTCACTTTTGTTAAAGAAATTTAATCAAATATGTCAACGCTCATCCCACATTCCGACCAAACGGAGCAATATGGGTTCGTTTTTATTTTATCAGACCGCCTGGTTCCGAATAGTGACGTGACAAAAAACTACTAAAATTACGGGGAAAAAGACGGATCATTTACGACCTGTTAAAAAGTACTACATTTTTCAAATTAATCTTTTTTCTATGTCTCCTCTCACCATCGAGAGATTCCAATTGGTACCCGCTCTCTTTGACTTCATCATCCGGTCAAAAAATCCATAATATGTAAATAATAATTTGTAAACACCTCGATCAAATTAATCTTTTTTTCTATGCCTCCTCTCATCATCGAGAGATTCCAATTGGTACCCGCTTCATCATCAGGTCAAAAAATCCATAATATGCAAATAATTGTAAACTCCTCGATCAAATTAATCTTTTTTTCTATGCCTCCTCTCATCATAGATAGATTCCAATTGGTACCCGCTCTCTTTGACTTCATCATCAGGTCAAAAAATCCAATATGTGGAAAAGGATCAAAATTGGATTACAAGATTTGACCCGATAACTATAGTATATCTGGTCTGTAGATAATTTTTGTAACTTTTCTTCTGACAATAAATTTTGGGCGAGGTCGAGTTATCCGTAATTGACGATTTTTTTCTAATCCATAGAATATGCGAATTCATGCTGTCTTCATCATTTTTTTGAAGTTCGCCTTACAAGGTTATAGATGCGTCGACAACTCAGGTCATTAGCGTATTTAACACAACAATTAATAATCTATTTGTTGTTTAGAATCTGCCAGCCGGCATACACAAATCGACTGGTACGAGTTCAGACTCCTGGGAAATGTTCCCTCTAAGCTGCGCTGCCGCGCACTAATTTTTTTAAAGTTGCGCAGCCGTTTTTGTATTCTGCGCACAATGGGCTTGTTCACCATTTTTTTTAATTTCATTTTATAGAAGAATTGCATCTAAAAATGGCAAAAAATGTACAGTCGCGGACTTAATAAAGTTTACACTTGAGTTTTTCAGTGTAAGTTCACAAAAAGTCAGTAGCTTAGCAACAAATTTAGTTTTTAAAAGGTAAATGTAAATGTCAAAAATTAAAAGAAATAAATTATTGTCGTTTAAATGCCTCGAAATAGTTAAAACGATGAACAAAAAAGAAGAATTATTGCAAGATTGGATGAAGGAATTTGCTAGTATCAAATATTATCAAATCTTTTTATGTTTTAATTGAATAATATTGAGTAATTTGGATTGTATAATAAACAACTGAGGTATTTTGATAATAATTTTTTATTGAATTTTTAGGATGTAACCTTAGTAATTGCTACATTACTATCAAAAGCCAAATTACAATATGCAAAAAATTAAAACACTCTCAAAAGCAGCAACTAATTGTTATGCTGACGTAATCCTATATACTGCACTGTAACACCGCGTGTGTTATACTGCACTGTAACACCGCGTGTGCTACAGTGCATGCCTGAGCCAGTGCCGCAGTGGTGGAGAGAACAGCAGCGACGGAGCGAACCAAACATTTCGTTGCATATTTCCCCTCACGCAGCTGTTCACAGCCCGACATAAGATGTTTCACATCAAAAACCGGTAACTAGATGATATAGATGTAAACTTTTTTAAGTCCGCGACTGTACATGCCTACTTGGGAGACAACTCGACTTTATCCTAAATTTCGGTTCACACTGTATATTCGAGGTCCTACAAACGGACAGTGTTAACGCAGCCTACGTTGGCATCAGTTTTCCGTTTTACCAGGCAAGTTTCATTCACTACGTTCGCTTAACTGTCCTCGCGTGACTCAAATTATAAAAAAATGTAAATCAGGAGCAACTAAAGTAACTGTTATATGTCAACGCTTACTCAACTTTTCATATTTATTCCACTATACAAGTATATAATGTAGATGTTAGAATTTGTGAATATATTAAATTTTGTGCATATATATTTATTACGTCAAAGTACTGTTAATGAATACTGTTGGAAGTTTTTCGCGATAAATAACGGTATTTTAAAAACAGATTTCGATACCAAAAGGCATTATTAATTACAAATTACACTAAAATAGAGGTATTGATGTCAAAAGAGGTGCATTCTTGATTTTCAGATTTGATACAAATTAATAGTTGAAGTTTCTTTTCATTTATATTTATACAACCAGGCCTTTACTTGCGGCTTCGCTCGTATTTGTTTAACCACCAACAGTTAAAGACCGAGAGCTAGTGACAAATTTTTGGTGTTATTTATTCAAGGCATTATTTTTGTGACGATGTTGAGGGAAGCATATTAAAGTGCCCTGAGTAAGGGATTTTGCTAGATAGCGGTATGGGAGGGATGCAGATCGCCCCCAACATGTAACAAGAGACATGGTCACAATTATTATTGCTTCAAAACTAAAATTGTTTGTATAGCTTATCGGTGACCCAATAATGCCATGATAATATTTGCAGATCGATTGGACAGTATTAAAGGGGTGGCAGATCACCCTAAACGTGTCACGTACCCGACGAAATTTATAAGTATTATTAGTTCAAGGTTCAAATTTTAATATATTGTTACGGCGACTGTTTTAAGCATATATTCCAATTTGCAGAACAAAATGTCGGTATTAACCCCCTCTCTTAGAGGGAAACTTGCTCGCCTAGGTGATTATATCGTTCTGCAAGGGGATTAATACCGACATTTTGTTCTGCAAATTGAAATATATGCTGAAAACAGTCGCCGTAACAACATATTAAAATTTGAACCTTGAACGAATAATATAAATTTCGTCGGGTACGTGACACGTTTAGGGTGATCTGCCACCCCTTTAATACTGACCAATTGAACTGCAAATATTATAATGGCATTATTGGGTCACCGACAAGCTATACAAACAATTTCAGCCTTGAAGCAATAATAATTGTGACCATATTTTTTGTTACATGTTGGGGGCGGTCTGCATCCCTCCCATACCGCTATCTAGCAAAATCCCTTACTCAGGGCACTTTAATATGCCTCCCTCAACATCTTCACAAAAATAAGGCCTTGAATAAATAACACCAAAAAATTGTCACTAGCTCTCGGTCTATTAGGGTTATTTGGGCCTAGAACCAAATCGAAAATCTAACTGATATACCTTCTTTTACCAGTTCTATAGGATTAGAACCTGGGAACTTGTAACAGAGGAATCTTAGAAATATCAGTTTTACACAGATGTGTAATCGGACAGCTTGGAACATTTTTAATTTGTTTTAAAAGAAAATATCGACCGTCTCTGAATCAAACGAATCGGCACCCCATTTGTGTTACATGTGTAAAAGTAATAAGGTTAATATATGAAAGTATAATAATATATACTTTATAAAAGAAACAAATTTAAGATTTTACGATATTCGTCCAGATATTATATACAAATGTTTTTAAAATAATATTATTGTTCCCATGTTTTTGTTCAGTTTTCAACACGAAGATATATAAAATAATATAAATATTTTATTCCAGTTAAAGAATACTGCTTTTACTAATCTGACACAGAACTATTCTAGTTCAAAATTGCATTGGGTTACTGGGTCCCTTGGAGTCAATGACGGATGTATTTGGAGACCTCGACAAAGCAGCAAACAAAGAAGCTCTAGGTCATACTCGTATCTATCCTTGCCGGAAAACGAAAGGCATTACTTATTCCGCTGACGCAGCGACACGAAGTGCCCCTTGGTTTGTGCTCTAATTATTTTCTAGTTTTTGGTACAGCTGATGATTTAAAATAAAACCGTTTGACTTAGAAGTTTTTTACCTATTTTTATTTTCTAGTTTTTAGTTTGATTTCTGACCCGTATCATTATGCAAACTCCTTCACGTGGGGCGCATTTGAAATATTTCTGTTGGTGGGCTTGGAAACACATTTTTCTAGACAAGCCGTTCTTATTTATTAATTATACAGTCGTTATATACAGATTTTTATGCGCCCCACGTTTTTATTACTTATTCCGCTGACGCAGCGACACAAAGTGCCCCTTGGTTTGTGTCCTAATTATTTTCTAGTTTTTGGTACAGCTGATGATTTAAAATAAAACCGTTTGACTTAGAAGTTTTTTTACTTATTTTTATTTTGTAGTTTTTAGTTTGATTTCTGGCCCGTATCATCCTCATCCTTTCAACTGTCCACCTCCTGATTCCATAATCAGACCCTCGTTACCAAGTTGAAATTATCATAATATTATATTGTCACTGGAACTCAATGTGTGTGCAAAGTTTCATAATAATCGGTTAAGTAGAAGTTATCGTTGAAAAAGCTGTCGCAAGATTTGAAACAAAGATAGTAATAAACAAATATACGGGGTCAAGCTAAATAAAAGCGTTTAATAATATTTTTTTTTCAATTAGTTGCAGAAATTTACTCCGACTGCCAGACGATTTTATCCGAACCTGGACACGACGAAGCGGTAAACTCCTGCTTTTACTATCTCGGCCAATTTGCATCTCAGGTTAGTTAGGAATCAAACCAAAAACAGCAGACGTATCCACTAAGTATAACACAGGGATCGATCGTGTTGTTTTATTATAAATACAAAACGAATGTATCATAAAACATTCAACTACCTCAAACAATAATATTTTTATCGTATTTAATATATCTAAAATATGAATAATATATTAAGTACACGCATGCAAACAAAAAAAAAAAAACAGTCAAATGAATATTTATAATAGTTGATGTAAGTGGGTATACCTAATAATATTATATTGTATTATTATACATATTATGCGTATAACGCAATATAAAATGAACTGTGGGTGACCAATTGAAAAAACTTCATGCCGCTGCTTTTACGCTTGCGCAAAACAGTTTCAAAGATCCAGGTGTGCAAACTTTCACGGCCGGCATTGTTCCAAGTCTTCATGGTTTCCGGGCTTGTAGGCCGTGGTCCGGTGGTATTTCTACCTGACGTTTCGTCTACAACTGCGGTAGACATTCTCAAAGGCGATGTGGCAGCGGTCGCAGTTGACCAATTACAGAGAGACGGACTACGACCGAACAGAGAACACACTGGTACTAGGCATAAAAGAAGGGAGGACACCAGTCACTGACAAACTGACCTGTGGCGCAGTTGACCAATTACAGAGAGACGGACTACGACCGAACAGAGAACACACTGGTACTAGGCATAAAAGAAGGGAGGACATCAGTCACTGACACACTGACCTGTGGCGCAGTTGACCAATTACAGAGAGATGGACTACGACCGAACAGAGAACACACTGGTACTAGGCATAAAAGAAGGGAGGACACCAGTCACTGACACACTGACCTGTGAGCCGCCAAGGAGGACACTTCGACCGCTGCCACATCGCCTTTGAGAATGTCTACCGCAGTTGTAGACGAAACGTCAGGTAGAAATACCACCGGACCACGGCCTACAAGCCCCGAAACCATGATGACTTGGAGTTTCAAAGATGTTTCCGTTGTTGTGTAGAATTAGCTCGCGGAAACCCAAGCCTAGTTCCTTATTGTAAAATTTGACTTATATATAGCGCGTTTACACATTTTCGCCTCGTCACAACGCGCCGAGTGTTCAGACTGGATGCTTCGGGTTTCAAATAGCAGGTTCACCTGCATGGTAGATGTCTAAGAATTCTAGTACTTGTCTATTACTCCACTCCATTTTTCAACTATACGAAAAAACACGTGTTAAAAGTAAACGCACTCGTTACGAACTGGACCCTTCGACTAAAATGTGGTGCTAAAATTTTAATAAAATCGGCCTGGCAGGACCGGATTTACAAATTTTATGAAAACACTATAGTAGCGGATACGGATTTATTTACTGAAGGGTGTATTTAATTTGATGCAAATGTCAGGAATGATAATAATATTTCAATTAAGAAAAAATTTATTATTTTAAGGGATGTACTAAGGGGTTAAATTTTTTATTTTGTCCAAAAACAAACTTAAGTTCACATAATAAAGCCACAATGCCAGTATTAGCAAATACACTATATTGTTGGCAGGGTTTGGCACTGCGACCCGAGTTTTTTTTTTGATTTAGCGACGGACGAAATCCGTCCGGATTTCGTAATAAGATTGAATACTATTTTAGTGGGCTACCCTGACAGACATTTCATCGCCAGAAACAGTAGGTATGGAGAATCGGTGGTCATCACAATCGTCGGCGTCAACCAAGGGGGATATATTTTATAAGTATAGTAATAGTTGTGGACAGACAGAACTCTGACTGCTGAGTATCCCACTTTATATACAATGCTGTCATAATAATCCAACTAGGTGAAAGAACCAGAACAATATTGGTATACATGATAAATTTTGCGCGAAAGCAAAGACAGGGGAATATGTTTTTCGCGCTATCTATATATGTATGTAAGTATAAGTAGACAGGGTGGTGACCGTGACTGCTGCGCATAGGGATTTAACCCGTAAAATCAAACTTTCGCGATTTCCTGTTTCCCTAATTATTTTAGGAAAAATATCTTCAAATAAATAGTTTTAGAACATAAAATTCTGCATCTAAATCATTAAACAAAATTAATTTTGCATGCTTTGTAACGGCAGAAATTTGATATGAAAATGTCAAAATTACCTCAAAAACAGATAGCGATAGCCATGGAACTTGAACAAAATGATTAGAAATTATTCTGACAGCTAAAACGTCATCATTTTGTTCAAGTTCCATGGCTATCGCTATCTGTTTTTGAGGTAATTTTGACATTTTCATATCAAATTTCTGCCGTTACAAAGCATGCAAAATTAATTTTGTTTAATGATTTAGATGCAGAATTTTATGTTCTAAAACTATTATTTCAAGATATTTTTCCTAAAATAATTAGGGAAGCAGGCAATCGCGAAAGTTTGATTTTACGGGTTAAATCCCTATGTGCAGCAGTCACTAACACCTCCCTGTATGTATGTGGGATTCTTTATTCCGTCGTAGCATCCAAACGGCTGGATGGATTTTTATAAATGAAATGTTTTTAGATTCGTCTTGATTTCGAGAATGACATATAAGCCCTTTCGAATTAACACAGCAGTATAGATGTGAATATCGGATTATCGCAACTGCAATGTATCCAAACGAATGTTATGATTTTTTATAGATTTTGACGTCAAATATTTTTACGCGCGCATGAAGGAGGTTGCATTATCACGACTGCCCTGTACATTAAAACGCATACGGTATACAAAAATGTGTGTGGTTTTTATATAGATGTGGATGTCAGATATATTTCTGTTTCTGTTCAACACACACAAACGTAGATATTATAAACTTTATAACGTATTATTTACTTTTTATTGCTTATATCCGAGTGATAAAACACCTCACCTGTGAAACAATATAATACACACACACAACCAAACACATTTATATGTACGCATAAACTCTAGCGGATAAAATGTATACTAATATAAAAAAAGTTTTAATGAACAATGCCTTTTTTTACATAAATCAGCAGTTTTCAAACTGCGTTCATCCAAAGGATATTTTAATTCCGTTATGAATTTGTGGCGCGCTAAAAATATAGTTCGAGCAGCGATACTTCAAGCTAATTCGGCTAATGACCTCAGTTGTCGAGCGTCTATAATTTACAATTCATTCATTAGCGTCTTTCAACTACACTAAATAACAGCTATCGTAAAACTAAATCACATGTATTATATACAGACAACTATTGCCCATATTCATAGTTAACCCTTAAGGTAAGTGATAAGGGTCCCTTCGCTGAGGGTCACTTAAGTGCTGAGGGCACCTTATTCAAAGGAGCGTTTCATAGTCATTTCCTTGAGTGAGGGAAGAATTACAGTAAACCTCCATGATTTTTTCCTTTAGAACAGTTGGTCATACTGCAGACCGATTGCGTTTAGTTGTCATTTTTTATATAAATGCGTGTTTTTCATGTGTTTTACTGTTTTTACTTTTTCGACACTTAAGGGACATACTATCCACCCTTAAGGTTAGGGTGATGTAAGGGCCCTTACAGACGTCAATTTTGACTATGAAACGCATATTCGATTTGAGGGTATGAGTAAGTGTCCCTTACTACTTAAGGGTTAACTATGAATACGGCCGTATGCTATACCAGAAAATGGCCCCTTATGGCTTATAGTTGCTTCAAAGTCGAAAATTCTAGTGAATATATATTTAAACCCACTGGATTATTATTTATAATATATACCTCCAAAATAATAAAACGCCAATTTATTATACCAGCGGCTAGGTCTATTTCAAGAAATAAAAAAATACGAAATGCATATAGGTACCTAATGTAAATGTATATACCTACGTGTGTATAATTAACGATATTTATTTTAAATGTGTTTTGTTCTATAAAATATTATAGTTTTTTTAAGGTGTTGAAGATATGGATCGTTAAAAAGTCTTCATATATAATAATAATTACTCAGAACAAAGATATTTAACTATTACATAAGAATTTGTAACAACTGTATCTTTAACAAAAATCTAATTTAGAACCAGTATATTTTATTGTGTATAATTGCAACAATAACAACCAAAACAATGGTCATTTTTATAGTTATCTAAACATTTACAAATTTTTTGAAATGCATTAATTTTTATTTTATTGTTACACGCAGAATATAACGGGTGTTTTAAAAAGATTATTTAAAGATATATATATACCGGGTGCTGATTTGATTTATGCGGTAATAGAAATTTTACATGTGAAATCATGTTTATGAACTTTCCTGCTTCCCTATATATTTTGGTGAAAAAAAACAAATACAAAATTTGTTCATAATTAAAAACTATCTGACACGTATCCACTGAAAAAGGATTTTTCGAAATTCAATCCCTAAGGGTGTCAAAGGGGGGTAAAATTTTAAAAGACTAAAATGAACAAAATAAATATTAGTAAAAAAAACTTTTTACAGACAAGCTTTTATTTAAATGCACTAAAAAGGAAAAAATAATTTTTAATAATTTAGGTTCATAATTATAAAAGCGTGGGTCGTGACTAATAAACCATCATAGAATAACTATTCTATTACGCACATAAATTTGGAATAATCAAGATAAAAATAAAAATAGGAAGAAATCCTTTCCAAAAATTTTAATTAATCACTACAATTTATAAAAATTTTGTTTCCTCAAGGACAATAGAGGTTACATCTAGTTTTATTATTTTTTATTAATTTTTGTCAGTCAGTTCATTGAGGGCAGCAAGCCTGATATTTACTCGCTATAATATTATTTTTTAAAAAATTTTGTTTTAATTTGTGATTATTTTCGAGATTTTTAATATAAAAAATCTTGTTATTCTGAAGATGGACTAAGTTCCGAAAGCGCTTAATAAATGATTTAAAAAAAAAAAAAAAAAAATTTTTGGAAAGGATTTCTTCCTATTTTTATTTTTAACCATCATAGAGTTCACGATCCACACTTTTATAATAATGAACCTATAAATTATTAAAAATTATTTTTTCCTTTTTAGTGCATTTAAATAAAAGCTTGTCTCTAAAAAGTTTTTTTTACTAATATTTTTTTATGATCAAAAAGTATCGGTACCTACCTACGTAATATGAAACCGAAACGCTTTTAAAACAAGGTTGACCGTGTCACATAAAATTATAATTTAATACATTTATTTGTATTATAATGGCTTCGACTGTCATAAACACAAAGTAGTTTGTAATTATTAAGTAAATAAATAAAATTATTTAAATCTTGATGACCTATTTAAGTAATAAACTTTAATTAATTTTTGTATCACAACCGAATTATATACGATAGTGAGGTTAAGTTTCACAGTCTGGCACTGAATCATACTGGTTTCTTACTTTGTGACGGCATAAAACCTTGTTTTTTTTTTAAGAGAAGCTTAACGCACGTTCAGGATGGAGACCTAACACACAAAAACTGAAACGTCACGATTCATGAACGAACGCGGCGATGCAACACACCTCATTGGCTGGGCAGAGCGTATTATTGCCAGGCAATTGTAATCTATACCAATATTATAAAAACAAAATAAAATATAGTTACTTCTTACCACAACAGTTTTATTGATGGATGTACATTTCGAAAGCTAAGCTTTCATCTTTAGCGAACACTATACATGAATGAAAATGATTTTCATTCATGTATAGTGTTCGCTGAAGATGAAAGCTTAGCTTTCGAAATGTACATCCATCAATAAAACTGTTGTGGTAAGAAGTAACTATATTTTATTTTGTTTTTATTCCAACCACAGTGCTCATATATATTTTTATTTTCAATATTATAAAGCTGAAGAGTTTGTTTGTTTGGTTAAACGCGCTAATCTCAGGAACTACCAGTACGATTTGAAATTTTTTTTTGGTTAGATAGCCCATTTATTGAGGAAGGCTATAGGCTATAATAATATCACGCTACGACCAATACGAGCGGAGCATCAATAAAAAATGTTGCAAAAACGGGAAAAAATATTCCTTTTGAGAGCTTCCGCTGCGTAAACGGTTAAAGTTACGCAAAAATCATGTATGACGGAATTGTTCCCCTTTAAAAGTTCTAAAAAAAGTCCACTATAGCATATGTCTATCTTTTAAGGTTGACTCACTATAACTTTTTTTATGGTAATCAAATTTGTTCGTAATTATAATATTCAAGCGAACGAGCGAAGCGAGTGCGTAGTGTATTTATAATATTCAAGCGAACTAGCGAAGCGAGTGAGTAGTGTATTGCACCCGGGCTTTCTTAGCACCCTGGCGAAGCCGGACGGGGCCGCTAGTATTTATAATAAAACAAAAAATAAATCTCGTTATATACAATGCGTAAGAAGTTTCACTTCTGTCGAGTATGCCACGACACCTCATGACTTTTTTTAAATTTTAAGTTTTTAAGTGTTAAATGAATTTAAATAGTTATAAACGCTTTTTTTTCGTAAAAAACATTCAACGGTACATATTCTCCATTATAATAGCTTAATAGTATATTACATTAAAAAATTAGCTATGCGTATCTCCCTATCAATAATATTGTAATAAATATATAATTTATGATGACGGTTTTGCGCCTCGAGCAACGAACGACACTGACGTGACCACACATGGAAATACAGAATTAGTATTAAATAATTACAGATAGATTCCCCATATGGTGCTGTTATGGTTCAATTAACCGATTTCAAACCGGAAATATTTTCCAATATTTTTAAATTTTAACCATTTCTTTAACTTTTTGATAAATAAATTTGGAAATTAAGTAATTCAATTAAGTTTAGTATAATTTAAGATGTGACCGAGAGGACAGTGTGGTGTAACGGTTAGCGTAGCCGACCTTTGGATCACACTGTCGTGGGTTCGAATCCCACCTCCTCTCATGGATGTTTTGTGATGTCATTTAGTTTTAAGGAAGTTGTTATTTAATATAATTAAGACGCTAATGATCTCAGTTGTCGACGCGCCTATAATCTACAATAAATAAAAGATGTGATCGAATAACGATTTACACATAATATGACGATTATAAATTTGTAACATCAATCTGCAGATGCACTAGTCGAAAGCGCTCATATTTTTTTAATAAAATTTAATAACATTGGAAGTGTTTTTCTTATTTACAAGTGACCACTGTTAAATTTTTTTTAACAGAGCTGTTAAAATACAAAACTGAATATTAAAGTCAGACTCCATCGTGTTTTAACCCTCGCATTTTTCTCTGACCACATCATAATGGTCTTTAAACGCCCAACAGACATCAAAACCAGACAGATGATAATTTTATATATTATTTTAATAATAAAGTAACTAACGAATAAGTTCATGGCCGTTGTAGTTATAAATTTTATTTTATTTCGTTTCTTGGTACATAATAATAATAATATATATTTTATTACTTGTAATATTATTATAAATATGAGGTATTTCGCAATTATAGCGCTATGCGTTGCTGGAGCTGTCGGCGTAATCGTCGATATAGAAGACAGCGTGTCATTATGTACCAACCAACGACTGATATCGTGGACGCAGGAAGTTCCCAACAACGAATTATTAGTTGGTTGGTTTATCAGCATCACACATTGGGAGAAAAATAAATATTCGTAAAAAAAACTTTTTAGAGACAAGCTTTTATTTAAATGCACTAAAAAGAAAAGAATATTTTTTAACAATTTAGGTTCATAATTATTATAAAAGCGTGGGTCGTGAACTCTATGATAGTTTATTAGTCACGACCCACGCTTTTATAATTATGAACCTAAATTTTAAAAAATATGTTTTCCTTTTTAGTGCATTTAAATAAAAGCTTGTCTCTAAAAAGTTTTTTTTACTATAGATACCTAATATTTATTTTGTTCATTTTAGTAATTCAAAATTTTACCTCTCTTTGACACCCGTAGGGGTTGAATTTCGAAAAATCCTTTCTTAGTGAATGCTTACGTCAGAAAAGGAACCAACTGTCCAAATTTCAAGTTTCTAGCTTCAGCGATTTGGCCTGGGCGTTGATTAGTCAAAAAAACCCTACATCCCTTCTCGGCTCTAATGTTGGATCGTGGAATGAATGAAGTAGACAGAGTTAAGTTGACGATGATTGTTGCCCCATATAAATTGGAGCGTAGTTCGTTAGCTTCCACACACCACTTTCGTAGATCTCATTCCGACGCAATCCGAAGTGACGCTGACCCAAAGCCCGCCGGGCACCGCAGAATTGCGTCACAATTTTCATGCATGTCCATCCAGTATTATACCGATTTTAAAGAAATATTCACATCAAAAAGTTCTATTGAATATAGGGTAGGGAAGATGATTGTAAAACAAAGGGAAATATTTTGTCGGTTCAATTTTTTTTATACTTTTAGTGCCCTTGTATTTTCTTTCGAGTAGCCCGGATAAAGGAGAAAAAATTCCTTCCTCATACATTAAGTCGGTTAAAAATTGTTAATCTTGTTTCGGTGGAAACACCGCGCGGTCAAAACCTTTTTTTTCTGGCATCCCTACATTGGAAGATTGGAGGAACTATAATAGCCACACACACGATTCTCCGCTTTCTATAAATGGACTACGCAACTATACACAATATTATAATATTCTCATAATTATAATTCGAACGCTGCTATTACGGCCGAGATTATTCTTATTTATATTATTACATTGATAATAACATTATATATAATATTAATATTATAAAAAATTATGTACATAAATATATTTTAATACCTTATCCTAAAACCTGCCAGATTATTTTTCGAAGCAATTTAAGTTTGATGTACGTTATTATTTGCATTATATCTATACTTATATTTTTTAATCCCCAATTAAAATAATTAACTTTAAAATTATTTTCTATTCGTTATTTAATTCAAGGTAAAATAAAATATATGTGTTAAAATTTTATGAGGTATTTATTAAAAACTGCACGCTAAAATAAGAAAAATTTAAACGCCACAATTATTCAATAAATATAAAAATCGTTTTAAGTTTTTAATACTCCGGCTAAAATTGTTAGAATGTGTATAAAAATGATAAATTAAAGTGCGTTTAATAACATTTTTTTTATTTTTGGGCCGAATTAAACATGGGTAAACCAAATCTTAATATATACTTAAGCGAAATCTGACTCACTCACTCCTGATTGACTGACTGACTGACTCATTCATCACGAAATCTCAGGAACCATAAAACCTACAAACATGAAATTTGGCAAATATTCATATGTGATTATGATTTCGAACTACCCGTCCTTAATTCTATCTTGTCTAACCATTATGTTGTTGTGTCTTTTTGAGTCAACATAATACTCTACATTGTCGACACAACAATGTTTTGTTTTGGCAGTTTCTATTAGCTACGGCCTACGCTTTTGAAACAAACAAGTAATTCAAAATTGTAATCTCGTTGTGATCAGACCTATTTTAGACTCATCTTGATTAAATCAAATTTTGTTGTGTTTTATTTATTTATTTATAATTTTATATAAGGATCTACGATATTAATAAATCAGATCAAAAAGATCTTTATAATGTAATAACATTATTTAATATTAAGTCCGAAGGGATCATCTAATGTTTTGTTGTTTAACTGAACCTTTCTAAATAATAAAATTGTTTATTAGGTATTTTATTTATTCGTTCTTTTCAAAATATTTGGAATGTGGCTCTGACTGAGGAACCACTCTGAAAATATTAATTATCAAATATATGGGCCCACTATTACCATCTCCGCAGTCAGAACATAAAGACTGCAAACATTTTCTGCGTACTTTTCTCAAATAAATTACAGGCAAAATTGACTATGGCTGAACGCTCTACTGCCGCACTTCAATATACAATATATATAAATAAACATTTCCAAAAATGGTGCCGAAGTGTTCAGGAGGCTATGAAACGTCGAGAAATTTTGGTCCGATCCCTAGGTCCCACCATCCGACCGACGCCAATAGTGTATGTGCCATATATGGCAAATACACTAATAAAGGACAAATAGCGATCAAACGTGAAATTACAAAGGACATCTAGGTATCAAACAGAGAACTATTGATAGGTCTCGCATGCAGCCACTACATATCTAGCCATTGTATAAATTGTCCAAACGGTATTGTGTTGTAAAATCAGTGACATTATTATTACTAGCTATTGACTTGGCGCTATTCGTTATTGTTTCTGTTATTATATTGTTGTATATTCCCCAATGCAATCGTCCGTCCAGTTGGCCATTGTATTCGGTTTCTATGTAGACGACGTCGAACGGAAAGAGGCGGGCATGGGATGTTATTGCAATGGAAACTGTGGACATCGACGGGCACCCGCCACAACGATCCACCTGCTAGGGTTGATGCCACCGATCTCTAAGTATAGAGATAGAGATACAATTTATTCAGAGAAGGCCGAAGCCATTGAATATGTCATACATAAAAAAGCAAGGTAAATTAATTATTTCAGACGCTAATGACCTCTGTTGTCGAGCGTCTATAATTTACAATTCATTCATTCATAAAAAAACTTTTTAACAAAAAAAAAACCTCCTTTAAAAAGCCATTAAAAAGAGGAAAATAATGAAATATTGAGGTCTGCGCCAATTTAATAAAATATGAAGTCGATTAAAAAGTATAGTAAAGTGATTAATAGCTTCTTTTTAACCAACTTCATATTTTATTAAATTGGCGCAGACCTCAAAATTTCATTATTTTCCTCTTTTTGGTGGCTTTTTGAAGGAGGTTTTTTTTTTGTTAAAAAGTTTTTTATTTTTTACTTTTTAGTGTCAAAAAGTGGCATTTACCTTAAAGGAATCACACGCCGTTACTCACTTTTATTAAACCGACTTTCTTACGCTGTCTGATGTGTCAAAAAGTGACATTTACCTTAATGAATCACACGCCGTTACTAACTTTTATTAAAATCAGCCGAACTACTGAACTGATTTTGATGAAATTTCTATGGGACCAATCTGAAAGTATATCCTTTCAAATAAAAAAAAAAATTCCAAATCGGTTTATAAATGACGGAGTTCTGAGGTAACAAACATAAAAAAAAATACAACCGAATTAAGAACCACCTCCTTTTTTTGAAGTCGGTTAAAAATACATAAAATTGTACATCTTAATAAAACTTAGAGATTAAAATAGTATTATTTTAATATTTATGTTTGGGTTGAGAAGTGAAGTCACTGACGTAAAAGCAACTATTGACTAGATGTTGATAAAGCACTGTTTTATATCTTTTAAGCTCAAGGCTTTTTATATCCGTTGGTACGTTATTATAAACATTTATTAAATTGTTAATGACACTGTAGGGCATGTTAGCTCCAGGATACAAATCTGTTTTGTGACGTGTTTGGTAGCTATGCCCGTTCATATGTGGTAGGAAGTAACTGATATGGATAGTCGACTGGTTTCTACCTAACGCCCAACGATCCACCTGCAAGGGTTGATGCCACTGATCTCGAAGTCTATGGATAGTGGGCTAGTTAACTTTCCATTGGAAGTTGTAATAGGTCCGATTTTGCGAATGAAAAATTCGGACATAGGTATCTGTCTGTTTTGAGGTCCCTACAGTCCGAATCTACTGTTTTGTGTTTGTACGTACGTACGTTGGTGAACTTTTTTCCGCTCGCATGTCTCAAGAATAAATAATGATATCGTCTCCGAACAAATTTCATTACACACAAAATTACATAATGAACATCTGATTAAATTTGCAGGAAATTTCAAATAGCGGTTTTTTAACTTAAAAAAATCTTGTTTTGTGCACTGCGAAATTAAAATTAATATTATTACAAAATATCCATGAGCGGAGGTGGGATTCGAATCCGTGACAGTCTGATCCAAAGATGAGCACGCTAACCATTACACCAAGCAATCCCCATTTTTTTTTTTGATCAATAGTTCCTGACTTTCACTGATTCATTAAATGTTACATAACTTTTCCAGACGTTTATAACCACCCTGATTTAAGCTTCTTGATCAAAGAAATTGAAAGACATTGTGTTTTAAAGACCACCAACAGCTAAGGTTATTTGGGCCTAGCACCAATTCATTATTTTTTTTTTTTTAATAATAAATTGACAATCCAATTGACACTTTTACCAGCTCTCGGGCTAGAACCCGGGAACTGGGGACTTGTAATAGAGGAACCATAGCAACGCCATGTAATTCTTGATCAAAGAGTACGAACACACTGTACCAGTGAAGTGCGCGCTGCAGCATTGCACGAGTGGGAAGACGAGCAAAGTATGACAACAGAGTATGTCCGCATGTATAATGTAAAATGACTAACGGACGGTCAAGTTTTATAATTGGACAATAGAGATCATCCTGCGCCTGACCTCAATCAAACATACCGTATATCTACCGTTGCACTCCGCATGCGGACACCACTGGCGCATCCGCAAGGGGGGCGCCTCTCTGCCGTCTCTTTCTTTTATAGGGGCGCCGGAAAATTTTCAGAAATTTACAATACACATCGCAGAAGGATATACGAATAAAGCGTTCTCTGTGTTAAAAAGTCAAGAGGTGTCGTGGGACACCCGCATTGTATAATATAATATAAAATCGAATATATTTACATATTATAAAAGCTATAGAAACCAGATTGGTTGCGATACGCATTGTCCGTTTAAAGGGTTCTCGCATCTATACGTTTCATGAAATGATACGCCAGACAGTCATTTCGTAAAATGTACAATTACATATAGACAATGCATCATGGAAGTGACACAGGCAACTTGTTCCACAACAATTGGGATTTTTTTAAGTACTTACTGGGAACGCTACTGACAAAAATATATGACCATATCTAGTCAGTTCCTCCAGTTTAAACCCCATATGTATTTATATTATCTATATATCAGGAGTGTTAAACATTTTTATATGGGCTCACAACTGCTAAAGTCATAATAAGCCTGGTGGCACGCAAATTTGAATGACCCTTCACGGTCGATTTCGAGTTAAAGAATTGTCTCAACTTTTGTTCGGAATTATTGAGGAAAAGCATGAAAAAATCTCAGACGAAATTCGGACTTTCCGACTACAAACTTAAAGCGCCATACCTCTTTGACTGCATCTCAGACAAATTAGTATATTATATGGAAATAAATGCTGCATTAAAGAGCTGTTAAATTTTTATCACTTTGTAATTAGTTCACTACAAAAATTTAGCACCGTTCTTAATGTTATTTCCATGTTCCATAATGAAATGGAAGTATGGTGACAAGGTCGCAAAATCTCGTCCGAGACAAGGTCAGCTTCTAATTGAACTATACCTTCAAAACGGAAAGAAAAGTGCGTATACGTGTCGATATTTTTATCCGACTTCAAAAAAGGAGGACGTTCGATATTCGGGACTATATTTTTTACTTCCCACCTCTACTATGGTAGGGAAGTAATGGATTTAGTCCGAAAAAAATATTTTAACAGATCTTCACGTTTTGAGACACTAGCAATCGTTCAAGAACATTTTCTGACTGATGCCTGTATGTATATGTGTGTGAGTATGTGGTCAATTTTTCGCCTTCGATATCGTAAAAACGGAACAACATACGGCCATGCCGATTGTTCTATTGTGTTTATCAGCCTTTAACTTAGATCTAATTAGATTTTGAGTCAAATCGGTTCAGTGGATCCTGAGATATTAAAAAAACGTTCTCAATGTCACGTATTAACATAGGTAAAAAAAATATAAATGAATTCTAGATGTTATAATATGAAAAAAATGTAAATATTTTTTTTCTCTAAAATGTATAGTTTTCGACAAAAAAAATATTTTACTAAAAAAAGAAAATTGTACGTAAATCAAGGTAACCATAATTTTTGCTATATTAAGCTAGCCATCAGTAGATCACCAAACAAAAAAGAAGGCCATGCTTTTTTCAAAGAATAAAAATTAAATTGTGTTTTAAAGACCACCAACAGCTAAGGTTATTTGGGTCTAGTCAAAGAATAAAAAAAAAAAAGTGTTTATTTTTTGCAAATATTTACTAGGTGGGAAGTATAGGACTGGTCATCAGTCGAATTTTTTTTTAATGTATTGTTCACCGATTATTCCTGCAGGTATTTGTGAACGGATTTTTATGAGAATTGTTTTATTTAATAGGGTAATAGGGGTAATTGGTTCAGTAGTTCGACTGACTTTAATAAAAAAGTTAATAGCGGAGGGTAATACCACTAAGGTAAATGTCAGTTTTATAGTTATTTAGTAATTAAATATCGGTTAATAACGTGCAAACTACGTATTGTAAAACCACTAAAAAGTAAAAAACTTTTTAACATAAAGAAACCTCCTTCAATAAAGCCACTGAAAAGAGGAAAATAATAAAATTTTGAGTTTGGCGCCAATTTAATAAAATAGGTATGAAGTCGGTTAAAAAGCAGATATTAATTAAATTGGCGCTTTTTTACTGACTGTATATTTTATTAAATTGGCACCGACCTCAAAATTTTATTATTTTCCTCTTTTTAGTGGCTTTTTTGAAGGAGGTTTTTTTTCGTCAAAAAGTTTTTTTATATTGTAGATTATAGACGCTCGATAACTTAGGTCATTAGGGTATAAATAAAGAACATAATCAAACTAAACGACAACACAAAACATCCATGAGCGAGGTGGGTTTCGAAGTCACGACAGCCGACCGGCCGCCGCTGATCATTACACCAAGCTATCCTTGGATAATACGCGTCTGTAGAATTGTCTAATGCTTCCGAATTACCGAAAAATGCCCTGATTTGAACGATTTTTCGTTAAATGTTTAACTTGGACTCCAAGTCTATATTAGTGATGAGCAAAATTAGTCTTGGTCTTGCGAAAAAGCAAGACCAAGACCAAGACTATCATTAGACTAACAAGACCAAGTCCAAGACCGAATGAACAAGAACAAGACAAATACCAAGACCGAATATGCAAGACCAAGACCAAATAAAAAGTAAAAAACTAAAAAAAAGACAGATAAAATGAGTAAGACCAATACTTGATACGCAAGACTAAGTCCAGACTGTCCAAGTCTTGGTCTTGCTTTGCTCATCACTAGTCTATATTGATTTTAGTGTCAATTGCGTCAGTGATTTTGGAAATATATGCAATTTTATACAATATCGTATAAGAACTTTCTGGCAAATTCCATTAAATTTTTCAGATAAAAAATTACTTTCAAAACTATATTTTGGAACACGGAAGCTATGTATGATTCCCCAATCCCCATACCGTTTTTCTACTTGACATAGAATACCACCATAAATCAAACAGTGTTTTTAAATACTAAGTGTTTACTACAGACATGAAATTTTGATTCCGTTACACGAAATCATCACCGAGTTAATTTATTGAAACAATTCACGTCCTTGGTGACCGGTTATTGTGAGTTTGACACCCCCGATCTATATAGTATATTATTACTGATATACTGGACAGTGTAAATGATGGCCACTAAGTAAACATTATTATTAAAAGCCCACATAAAAATTATATTCACTTTAAATTTTCTTTTCAATGTCAAATTGTGTCCAAGGTTGGCTTCGCGTACGTTCTGCAATATATTTATTAATAAACATTTTATAACTGTATTGTACTGGCCGCATATAAATGTAGTGAAATTAATTGATTATCGTTAAAACAAAAATAGATACTAATTAAACTAATTATTATATGATCAGATGTTGTTATATAATGTTCAAAATTAAGCGTCGCCTTCTCGTCTTTGCAAAACACTGCCAATTTCGTTCTCGTCTCGAATTTTGACAGGAAGAGTTTTACGATTTTCATGTTATTTTATTGTCTCGACAGCGAGAATTCTCGAAAATTAAGTGTGTGTGTTTTAAAGACCACCAACAGCTAAGGTTATTTGGGCCTAGTTTCAATTCATTATTATTTTTTTTTAATAATAAATTGAAAATCCAATTGACACGTTTACCAGCTCTCGGGCTAGAACCTGGGAACTTCTAATAGAGGAACCATAGCAACGCCATGTAAATAACAGCATTGCTACACGCTCGGCCATTCTCAAGCCCTCGAAAATTAAGTAATAAATTAATTCGATGATACTAAATTGACAAATCCAACTTCTGACATTGTTATAACACGATCATGTCAAGCTTTCTTATAACTGTAAACATGAAACTAGAGTTCATACATTTAGAGAAAAGCAAATCCTAACGGAAACCTGCGCACAAAAACTGGTGGGAGAGGTAGTCAGTGGCGTACGCAAAACAGATTCTGGCGCACGGACGTAGGTGCGGGGGGCTCAATTAAGTCCGATTTTTACATTAATTTAATAAATGGAATTAATAAAATCTTTTAAAATCATTCAAACTTAACTGATAATGCACTTCAAACACAATTCAATACTCTATTTTTAACAGCATGCAGGCAATATTATAACCTAAACAGTGAACACACGCTAATGACCTCAGTTGTCGAGCGTCTATAATTTACAACAGTGAATACTGAATGACAAGTAAATAGTGCACTGACATGTACACATAAACTGGCGCACCCCTTCAAAAATAAAATAGACCAGCTCGAACCAAATCTGGTTTCTGCGCACGTGGCGGTTAAGTTTTCTCTAAATGTATGAACTCTACCAATCTCTGTATTTTTTTACCACGATGCAGAGCTTTCGTCGCCTGACATAGATACGCAATATAGGCCATTTAAACAAAATGGCGCCCGAAATTTGGCGAGTTATCACACTAGGGACTTTTGAACCGACAATATTAAAACAATAATATGCAATTTATTTTACAGAGTGCCCGGTGTCCCCTTTGCATCGTCGTATATGCAATATATATGTTTGTATTGTTGCTTATGTAACCGTTCCCGGATATCTGATATAATCGTCAAACAGTAGTAGTTGCAGATAATTCATTTCTATTAGTAATTTTTTGCATGCTTAATATAGGAAGAAGTTATAATACTCGCGAATTAAATATAAACAGGATACACGCCGTGCACTTATTGTGTGGGACCCGGTGTTGAACTATGTTCGTACAACGCTAATCAATTCGGTATTGTCCCATGTTTCACTGATTATTAACTTCCCATTGGAAGTTATTGTAATGGGTCCGAAAATCGAAATCAAAATGTATAACAAATTTTTATGTTTCAAGGTCACTACACTATTTTTAGAAAGATGTCTGTGTGTGTATGTACGTATATGTATCCATTTCTTTGTAAGACGAAATCTCGAGAATGAAAAATGATATCGACTACGTTAGGGTGCCAATCGACGCGTATTAACGTAAATATGATCTGAAAGAAATTTTTCAAAATCGGTTCAGCCGTTCTTTTTTCTTAGCCAAATAGACTCCAAAAAAGTAGATTTTATACAATATCTCGCGAATAAAAAATTATATCGACTTCGTAAGGGTGTCAATCGAGTCGTGTTAACGTCATTTTGATCCGACATAAATTTTATAAAAATCGGTTCGGCGTTTTTTTTTTTAATTATTGTTAAAAATAAATAATAATTATGTTTTAATGATTAAAATGATTATTTTTCTGTGTAATATCTAATTTAATTATTATTATTAAATATTGATCAAACTGGGAAGTTCGTCGTGTGGACCTCAAGGGTCGCACTTTAGTCCTAATAAACGACCCACCTCACGGCTTGTTGAAGTAGATTAATGAGGGGAAAATTTCGCCCGTATTTTCTCGTTTTTAAAAATATCAATAGGTATATAAGAAAGTTATAGTTAAGGTAGTTGTCCAGTGACCGTCTGATACCAAAGTATAGCTTAATGCATTACGAATATAAAATAACCGAAGCGGTTAGTACTTAGTCGTCTATCGCCAGTTCAGAACTTTTGTGAACGTACAGTCTCACTGCTCTCATGCACGACCAAATAGCATCAGTACGTATTTGTACACACACATCCTAAGTAATCGAAAAATGATCGTGGCAACAACGCTGACTGCGTTCAGTAGCATTTTATTATTATTATCGCCGTACTAATGTATGGCTATATGCATTCGCATACCGTATAACGCATTATACTAATGCATAGCCATATTTTCTCCGCGTTCTCTAAAACCCCTGTAATTTTTTGTGATAATAATATTTTGTAATTATTTTTTTAATCATTTTTTATAAAATCGTTTTGACACAGAACAGTTCTGAATCAAACCACAGTAAGCATACATGGGGCAGAAGTATTGTAATTTAAAATGAGTGAAAATGATATCAGCACCAGTTAAAATAGCCGTAAGGAATTTAATGCTATAATTCATGTAGGTACTTCTCTATGTAATAACATCCTTATTCTGAAGAACCCTTTTTATTCGTGACAATTTGCCATTTCTAAACTGCTTTCAAATTTTACGATTATATTCAAAAACTTCACACTTATACGACAGATTTTTCCATTTTTACGCAAATATTTCATATTTAATTTATATTAAGGTCTTTTAATGCTTACGACGTCAGTAAAAATTCTAACTATATCAAATAATTTTTATGGTTTTATATTAACTTTTTACTCGCGGCTTCGCTTGCGTTAATGGCGGTTTTTTGGCTACTGCTCAGCCCCCTCTACTTGAAGCACGATCATATATACACTGTAAAAAATGGATGTAAAAATACTTTGAAAGTTAAGGTAGAATTCGTTCGATTTTCTAAGTGATTTTACATTATTATTTATTTTTACACAGAAAACTTCATAAAAACTTGGACTTTTACTGTAAAGTTAAACAAATTTGTGATTTTTACATAAAGTAAATTGAAAGTACATAATTTGTATAATTGTTTAAAAATTACAAAATAAAATGTATAGTTACATATATAAAATGGATGAATACAAAACAAATTAATGTAAAATTAGTAACCAAGCGCAATGTGTTTTTATGGAATCTACGCGATGTGCAGGCGATAGACGCCATTGTCTCTTTGTGTGTCTATTACCAGATTAATCGCTGGCTACAAATGGACCATCGATAATCTATGTAATCGGCCTTCTCATTTCTTACAATGTACACTGAAAAAGTCAAGTGTAAACTATATTAACTTATTAAGTCCGCGACTGTACAATGTACATACAAAATATTCGAAATACCTTGCAAGCAAACGAATCGTTACCATTTTAAACATTAGTGTGGTATAATTAATTAAAAAATAAAATAGAAATACTATAAAGATTAATTCATTTTTTTATATCATTAATAAACGTACCCGTGCGTATTGATTACAACTAAATTCAAAATATATCCGAACAATCAGTAAATATCTACCCTATAGCTGTTTGAATACATTTTAGTATAGTTTACGAATCATCAAATGTCAAATAACTTCATAGGTACATGAATCAGAGTGAATTCATTACAAGGATGGACAGACATCTGTCCACAACCACAAATTAGTAACGTTATTGTTATTGATAACAGGACGTGCTACATATTGTTTTTCCATAAGAAAAAAGTTTGGTCACAAGTAGGCTTTGGCAAATAAGAATATCATTGCTTTTTCTGATCCATTCATTTTGTCCCAATGCTAAATTCCCTATATGCAGACCCGGATTTCTGCCTAGGCCAACAAGGCACCGGCCTAAGGGTCCAGCCGTCGAGGAGACTGCGGCCAGGGCGGAGATGGAAATTAAAGAAAAAAAAACCCAAACATTTTGCGTAAGATAATCCAATTGGCGACTTTTTTTTTGCTAAATTTCCATCCAATCCTATTTTTCCCCTTTTTTGGGCTTGGGGGGTCCAACTGTCAAGTGCCTAGGGAAAAAAAGCCCAAAAATTTTGTAAGACAACCCAATTGGCGACTTTTTTTTGCTAAATTTCCATCCAATTCCATTTTTTCCCCTTTTTTGGGCATGGGGGGTCCAAGTGCCTAGGGAAAAAAAGCCCAAAAATTTTGTAAGATAACCCAATTGGCGACATTTTTTTGCTAAATTTCTACTCAATTCCATTTTTTCCCCTTTCTTTGGGCATCAGGGGCCCAAGTGCCTAGGGAAAAAAAAGCCCGAAAATTTTGTAAGATAACCCAATTGGCGACTTTTTTTTTTGCTAAATTTCCATCCAATTCCATTTTTTCCCCTTTTTTTGGGCTTGGGGGGCCCAACTGTCAAGTGCCTACGGGAAAAAAAAGCTCAAAAATTTTGTAAGATAACCCAATTGGCGACTTTTTTTTTGCTATATTTCCATCCAATTCCATTTTTTTCATTTTTTTTCAGGCTTGGGGGGTCCAACTGTCAAGTGCCTAGGGGCCCTGAGTCTTTAAGTCCAGGCCTGCCTATATGTATAAATCAATCTGGGACACGGTGTATATAGCTCCAAAATGATGAAAGTGAATTGCAATTAGGATTTTAAAATTGTGTCGACGAAAATGGAACAGTGCAGTTAAAATTAAAATGTTCAGTATATCTACAGCTCCCTCGGCCCTAAACACACAATTTTACAGGTTTAATAAAACGCATCATGGCCTGGACACACATTAGATTATACACGGCCTGCAACTGGTGCAACATTTTAGTTACATCAAAAACTGTTTAATGCCCGTGCGGTCGAGGATTTTAGTATTGAGCCTCGGAACATTCTAGTTAGAAATTAGGAAAAAAACTCAGTGGCAAAAGGATCAAATAAAATTTGCAATACTGATGATTAAATTTCCATTTATAAGCTTACGTTTCGGTGCTCATTGCGCCATCCTCAGAGGATCTACAATTAAGTTTGATTTAATCTGTTTAAAATTGTAAGAATTTCACATTAAAAAAACAAAACATAGCAAGCGAAAAAAACTTACCAATGCTGTCAAAAAATTAGTATATTGTATATCAATCAGTATACTGATTTTTTGACAGCATTGGTAAGTTTTTTTGCTTGCTTTGTTTTGTTTTTTTAATGTGAAATTCTTACAATTTTAAACAGATTAAATCAAACTTAATTTTAGATGCTCTGAGGATGGTGCAATGAGCACCGAAACGTAAGCTTATAAATGCAAATTTAATCATCAGTATTGCAAATTTTATCCTTTTGTCACTTAGTGATCCTTTTGTCACTTAGTTTTTCTCCTAATTTCTACACCATTTGCGGATCACCATCTCTCTATATCATAGAGTTCTTCAACACCATTCTAGTTAGACTTAGAGTCGAGCCACACGGCATAAAATTAATTTTAAAAAAGAAGCTTCGTGTATGGGTAACACCACACTGCTAACTTCTCATTGGACGCCCTGTTTTTTTTTATAAAAAAAAATTCTAAATCTAATCAGCTGTGTTCATTATGTAATTATGTGTCGAATGAAATTGGTACGAAGTCGATATCACTATTTGTTCTCGAGATATGCGAGTCTAAAAAAAGTTCATCAGCGTACGAACGAACGTACGTACAACACACACGGAGACATCTCTAAAAACAGTAGTTTCGAACTCTATATAGGGTTCTCAAAACGTCTAGATAATTCAAAATGTTTCATTCGCAAAATCGGACCCATTACAATAACTTCCAATGGGAAGTTAAAAAACAATTTAAAATATAAACAAATAAAATTACAATTATTATATTTATTATTTATTATATTTTATGAACATTTGATTTTTAAGATAAAAAAAGTGGATGTACTTATATCTCTTTGTGTTTAACGGTGTTCATGTCATCTGTCTGTACCCGCCATACAGACATAGATATCGATTTTTTTTGTATTTTTTTGTGTAAACGAGCAATGCCTGCAGAATAAAGAAACAGTATATTAAAGCGTAGGATACTTTTCCGTGGTTGCGCTTGCGTGATGCAGGCGCGGATCCAGCCTTTAAAAAAGGTGTTGGTCACGGCCACCTGAAAATCGGCCAAGTGCGAGTCGAACTACGGACTCGCTCATGAAACATCAAACAGTACAAACTACTAGACTAGTAGCCAAAATAAAAAAGTCACTCGCGTTTTTACCCGCACGGTTCGTTTTTTTTTTTTAAATTTTATTAAGGCATTGCAGATATAACATCAGCCTATCGACCTCAATTAGGGTTGTGGGCATGCCCACCGTGCCCACAACGGTGGATCCGCGCTTGGCGTGATGTTGGCTTTCCCGTCAAATCCGACATTTACGCGAGTAAATCTGCAGACAAAATCGACGTTCACGCGAGTAAAAGCTAGTATACTTAATTAGAAAATGCATCGTCTCGCACAATACTGGCTGTACGCGTCCATTATACATTCACTGATAGGGTTTGATAATAAAACCACACATGGTTTAATACAGGGTTATTTCGTATCGAACCATTTAGACATAAAACCGCGCATACACTCTAATGAGGTCGGACAATGGACTGACCATTGTTTCTATTAGCTAAAGTCACCCATAAACACTCAAAATTCAAATGGCAGTAATCTAATATGAGACATCTCTTTGAACATAATGGACTGTTCATTGTTTCTATTAGCTAAAGTCATCCCATAATACACTCAAAATTCAAATGGCAGTAATCTAATATGAGACATCTCTTTGAACATAATGGACTGTTCATTGTTTCTATTAGCTAAAGTCATCCCATAATACACTCTAAATTCAAATGGCAGTGATCTAATATGAGACATCTCTTTGAACATAATGGACGTTTCATTGTTTCTATTAGCTAAAGTCATCCCATAATACACTCTAAATTCAAATGGCAGTAATCTAATATGAGACATCTCGATGAACATAATGGACGTTTCATTGTTTCTATTAGCTAAAGTCATCCCATAATACACTCTAAATTCAAATGGCAGTAATCTAATATGAGACATCTCTTTGAACATAATGGACTGTTCATTGTTTCTATTAGCTAAAGTCATCCCATAATACACTCTAAATTCAAATGGCAGTAATCTAATATAAGACATCTCTTTGAAGTACCTAGAAAAAAATTACCAACTACGACCACGAGGCTTGTTTCAAGTACCTCATCATGATACGTCATATATGGAGAAATTTCTCCGGTAACAAGAATGTCAATTTTAGGGAATAACCTTGACCCGAATATTTTTACAACTTCGATTGCCATATATTTAAAAGATAGGTATGCTAAAAATGTGTACCTTAAAGACTTTTCCTAGATTAATTTATATAAAAATATTAGAATATGACAACACTCAGGGCCGTAGCTAGAGCTGAATTCAAGATAGGGCACTGAAAGTTTAAAGTAGGGCTGAAGCAAAAGACTACAATTTATTAATTGGATTGCCCACCTCATCTGGTGATATCAAATTACGCAAAGCAAAAAAACGGTGAATGACAATTTAATCAAAAAAAAAAATACAGAACTTGCCATGTTATCAAATTTCCGAAGAACTTCATTTATATCCAACGAATTTAATCTTGTTTTTCCAAATGTCAGATAGATCAAGTCTGTCATTCTGTCGTGACAGTCTGCGGCTTATTTATAATTCCTTAAAGTAGGGCACTGGATGTTTTAAGGTAGGGCATTGCCCCTTAATGCCCCCCCTAGCTACGACCCTGACAACACTTTTTAAGACATTTTCATTTAATTACATTACAATGTATTACTTTCTATCGCCATTTGTAAAATGTATAATAAGGGGTTTATGTCTGTTGATTCTTTAAATAATAATAATAATTTAAATTGAAATAAAAGAATACATTTGAAGTTGCTATAGTCTTTCCCACCAACATATTATAGGTATAGTTATCACGTGAACATGAACAATACACTTTTGGTTAAACGCGTTTTCAGGTGGTTACACTTTGTTACACTAGGCCGCACTAGTGTAAACTTACACCAAAAACCGTGTTCGATTGCAGGGCGTTGGTGGGATGCTAGTGTGACCTTTAGTGTTACACTTTTACCACCGTCGCAGTGAGATCGTGTAAATAAAGTGCAACATGATAATGACAGAGTAATGGCCTACACAAAAAGCGTATACACTACTCAACACTGACACGGTGCTAGTGTTACACTCGTGCAAAACTACGCGCCATTGGTGTTAAAAAATGCATACCAGCCGAAAACGCTATATAAGATGCACAAAGTATCTGATTGGTTGTTCTGCTATGTGTTGAGTTTCAATCGACCAATCAGATGCTGATCACGCAGTTTTATTGCTAAATTAATTAATTTAAATTATAGACGCGTCGACAACTCATGGGTCATTAGCGTCTTCAACACAACAAATAATCCATTTGTGTATTAGAATCCGCCAGCCGGCATACACAAACCGACTGGTACGAGCTCGGGTCCCTGGCAGCGCTAATTCCCAAAGAACATTGGAGTGCAATTTGCGACAGCAACCACATACCAATATTTTTGCTATATCGGTTCATGGGATGGAGTATAGTTACTTTATCTTGCAGCTAAAATCAGAACTAACAAAATCGGGTCAGTTGTCAAAAAAAACGTTACACCTTTCGTGTGCAGTTCTGCTCCTTAAATTTGGAAAGATCTTGATCCAGGTTAGTTTTTCCACCACCGCGCGTTCTAATAAAAATCAATTTTCATATTAAACTGTTTTTGAGCGCAAGGTTGGAAAATTTAATGGGAGGTCGTCACTCGCCAACAGAGCTGTCCTAAGATATTTGGCGCTTGTGGGTTACTAACAATAATGCGCCCCCCTTTTCATAAGAAAACACACGCGTTGGGTATTTGGAGGCATAATCATGAGAGTGTCCTCAAATCTTGCAAATTAATATCTAAATCAGATAATAGCTTTAAAATGCAATCGCTCATTTCTGCACTCTTATACGACCAATATTTTCTAAAACCTTTCCACGGGGCCAGGACACCAGTCGTTGAGGGCAGTATATAGCCTAGTGGTTAGCGTGCTTAGTGCCGCAACCTCTGGACTGGACTGCCGTGGGTTCGAATCCTACCTGCGCTCATGGAGGTTTTGTGATGTTATTTAGTTTTAAGATAGTTGTTATTTAGTATAGTTGAAAGACGCTAATGACCTGAGATGTCGACGCGTCTATAATCTACAATAAATAAAATAAATAAAAAGACACCAGTCGTTAAGCCTTTGACGAGGGTCGTCATTGTCAAACTGATTTGAATGGAAGCAAAATTGCCGCCCCGAAAGGATAGCCCATTTAGTCCCGTAGCTATGGTGACCCTGGTGGTACAAAATATTTTCGTCTTGTTTCTGCGTCAGAAAAGGTTGCACGGAACCACTTGTATAGATGTTATTGTGCTTATATGTTTTGTCTGCGTTCAAATCCAGTTTGAAATCTAACCTTATATAATAGTAACATTGACTTAGAAAATAGACTGTGCATCTCCTATAATCTATATCACAAACTGTTGGGTATAAATGAGATAAAACAACACCTTTAGGCGGTGTTGGATAAAATACTAGGTTGCTGCAAACGGTCTCTTTCATTATATAGATGTGTCCTGCCTAAAACGTTAATACACGCTCCCGATCGAATTTTTGATGTGAAACATCTTATGTCGGGCTGTGAACAGCCGCGTGAGGGGAAATATGCAACGAAATGTTTGGTTCGCTCCTTCGCTGCTGTTCTCCCCACCACTGCGGCACTGGCTCAGGCATGCACTGTAGCACACGCGGTGTTACAGTGCAGTATAGCACACGCGGTGTTACAGTGCAGTATATAGAATTACGTTAGCATAACAATTAGTTGCTGCTTTTGAGAGTGCGTATAAATATGACACGAGGCGAGGCTCTGTCTTAATTTTTCCGAGGATAGATTTTTTGCGTCAAGTTAAAGCTAATGATTCCCTCATTAAATGGTCATAACATAACTTTCGAATCACTGTATCTGTTGCGGGTGATTCGAAATTATAGATATGTAAACCCTCACTGGTTTTTGGACATATGCTGTTATAGGTATACTTAGAGCACAATTATGAGTGTTTAAGTCTGCCTTCGCCAGACGCAATATCGAAATCCAAGAAACCAAAATGTGTTTGATATCTTAGAAGGGAAAGCAGAAATGTATTAAAAAACAACAAATGATTCACAACAATTACAACACACATTTGTGCTTGTGAAATATTAACGTGTTTTTTTTCGACCCCCCTCCCCCTATTTGTCCCCTGGGAGATCGAAATTCCGGCTCCGGTAGGCTCTGTCTCATGACCTTTACTATAACTTATAAGTGCGCAAAGTTTCAGCTTTCTAGATCAATCGGAGGCCTTCTAGTGGGCATGGAAATTATATAACATACCTATGATTAGTCAAGTTCCAAAATTTAAGATAGTGAGTCACGCATAGTTCATATAACAAGGTTAATGGAGCGGAAAACCTATGAAACAATGTAAGCATATACGCGTCCCATGCATAAAAACGGTGCCGCTTATGCATGACTTACTATATGCATGACTTACTATATCTTCAATTTTGGAACTAATTAATTGTAGATTATAGACGCGTCGACAACTCAGATCATTAGCGCTTCAATACAACAAATAATCCATTTTTGTATTAGAATCCGCCAGTCGCCATACACAAACCGACTGATACGAGCTCGGGTCCCTGGGAGCGCTATTTCCCAAAGAACATTGGAATGCAATTTGGCGATAGCAACCACGCAATATCCCCCCTGCTGGGGGTTCAATTTTGAAACTTGACTATAGATTATACGAGTATATAGGTACCTTAATCTGACTTTGATAAAAAAAAACGTGATTAAAGTAAGCACCCACTGCCTCTGCTTTATTTTACCAACACTTTTGTTGCGCAATCCATTAACTAAGTCAATGGTTCGTGCACAGGGTAAAATGTTATGGCGATATATTCCAATAGGTTTTCTGTGTGTCGCGACAATACAGCACTGGGAAGTGAGCAACAGGTTCGTGAGATCAGTTTTATGATATTATTACTCACACACGAACGAGACGAGACACATGGAACCTTCTCGCTGTCACAGTACATTTCATAACACGACACAGCGTGGACTGCAATGCGCTGACAAAAATTTTATATTAAGAGTATTCGATAGCGGAAGTCACCCCCTGCACTCTTTATCACAAATCCTTTCCCCTCACCTATAAAACAATTCCCGCTCTCCCTACGCTATTTTTAAAGCTCGAACACAGTGTATTTTTTCCAATTAACATACGCAATGGAAGTATACCCCTTGAACTCTTCATCTAAAATCCTTTCCCCTCGCCTAAAAACGGTTATAGCTCTCCCGACGCTATTTTTAAAGCTAAAGGGTCCAAGTAAATGAGAATCACACTACAGATCCTAGCGGCGAATTTTTTGAAAAAAAGTTTTGGATACGTGTGAAAGATTGGTCCTTCATTTAGCGTCGGGAGAGCGGGAACCGTTTTATATGCGAGGGGAAAGGATTTGAGGTGCAGGGGGGTAACTTCTGCTACCGAACGCTCTTAACAAGCTAAATGGGTGTTTAAATTATTCACCTAACCCAGCCAAATAAGCTTTGAACGGATGATTATTTTCGTAAAGATTTTCTTTTAATTTTGATGTTTTTAAACAATATGCCGTAAAGCTCACTACTTTTGACAGCTCATTTTTCTCGTTATTTTTTCCACATGTTATAATATTGTTACGGATCATCCTGTATATTAACGGCAAACAAAGAGTTCCGAGAAACGGGGTCTGCATACTGAACAACGAGTACCTGCCCGAATGTTTTAGAGAACGCGCGACTTCATATTAAATAATTTTGCCGTCTAGATCTAGACTTTCTAGACTCTTGTCTTGTCTAGATTTTCAAGACAAGACTTGCAAAAGTCTTGTCTAGAAATTTTCAAGACAAGACAAGAGTTTCTTAATCTAGACTTAGACTTAGTGAAGTCTTGATATTTCAAGACAAGACAAGACTTTGAAAGTCTTGTCTAGACGGCAACACTAATTTAGAAGGAAAATTACTTTTGCATTCTGCGAAAATGGCGTCTAGAGTCCGCCATATTGAATTTACCAATATCAATGTATTTAGATTATAGTGTTGCCGTCTAGATCTAGACTTTCTAGACTCTTGTCTTGTCTAGATTTTCAAGACAAGACTTGCAAAAGTCTTGTCTAGAAATTTTCAAGACAAGACAAGAGTTTTTTAATCTAGACTTAGACTTAGTGAAGTCTTGCTATTTCAAGACAAGACAAGACTTTGAAAGTCTTGTCTAGACGGCAACACTAATATTAAATATTAAATTGGCGCAGATCTCAAAATTTCATTATTTTCCCCTTTTTAGCGGCTTTTTTGTAGAAGGATTTTTTTTTGTTAAAAAGCTTTTTCGTTGGGAATATAAGATTAAAAACCTTGGTACAACAATCGTGCATGATTTACCGTGTGAACCTGTGTCTCAAATCCTTCGGGACTGTCGTAATTTCCCTGTAAATCAACACGACGTCATTTTATTGTTATCTAGCTTGGACTGTGGAAATTGCAAGGCCGTCGTTTTATTCTCAGTGTCTACACGTGCTGCGAAACTAAAGAACAAACTAGTGTAGGGTGGAAACATAAAAATCAATATCAAATTATAATTGTGCGCGATGCAGGGTGTCTGTATTATAATAGGCGGGGTGCAGTGCGGGTACAAGGGGGGACAGCAGGAGGAAACAATACCAACATGCATATAATACTGTATACAGAGAAGCTTGTGTGTTGAGCCGTCAGACAATTGCCTAGGTCTCGCAGCGATTCTCAACTTTTCTTCAATCACGAATTTATATAGGCCTTCCAATCCCGCGATATCTCAGATTTCCCAAATATTGGAATCCCAAAATCTCACGATTTCAAGTTCTGTAATACCGAAACTCATATCGGGATCGGCATTCGTAAATACGTATATAATAATCGTATTTGAATTTACCGCTCTGTAATTTATGACGACTAAACTTACTTAGTTTCTATTTCCAAAAAAAAATAATTTTTGTTGTGTTTCTATTTTATTAATTAAACAATATTTTATTCAATAATCAATAATGATCAGTTAAAAACGTTGTCTTGTCCATTGCAAAGATATCGCTTTCATAGAAAGATAATTATAAATTTGAGTGAAGAAGCGCTTCGCTTGCTCGCTTAAATTACTGGCTTTGCTCGTTCTCTCGAATTCGTAATTAATTATAATACGTTACAAAGTAGGCTAGTTATAAATAATAAATAAATAATAATTATAAATTTGAGCGAACAAGCGCTTCGCTCGTTCGCTCAAATCACTGGCTTTGCTCGTTCTCTCGAATTCGTAATTAATTATAATAGGTACGTTACAAACTAGGCTAGTTATAAATAATAAATAATAATTATAAATTTGAGCGAACAAACGCTTCGCTCGTTCGCTCAACAAATCACTGGCTTTGCTCGTTCTCTCGAATTCGTAATTAATTATAATACGTTACAAACTAGGCTAGTTATAAATAATAATTATAAATTTGAGCGAACAAGCGCTTCGCTCGTTCGCTCAAATCACAGGCATTGCTCGTTCTCTCGAATTCGTAATTAATTATAATACGTTACGAACGAGCGAGCAAAGCCAGTGGATTGAGCGAACCAGTGAAACGCTTGTTCGCTCAAATTTATAATTATTATTTATTTATTATTTATAACTAGCCTAGTTTGTAATTCGAGAGAACAAGCGAAGCCAGTGACTAACGTATTAATTATAAATTCGAACAAACGATCGAGGCGAGTGAGTATAAGCGTATTAATTAATTATAAATTCGAGCGAACAAACGAAGCGAGTGTCACGTATTAATTGATTATAAATTCGAGCGAACGAGCAAAGCGAGTGTATCAGGGCAAAGCCGAACGGGGTATTTATAGTTATTCAATTTTATTTAATCTATGCAGGGGTTCCACAGTGACCGAGTTAGTTTGGAAACCACTGTTGTAGGGCATATAATTACTTTAAACCAATCTAAAAACTTTTCCAATACACGTACCGTGAAGGGGATGGCGGTATAACATCATGTTGTAATATAATGATGTGAACTAGGATTAATAACAAATCCATAGCAAATAGTGTTATCATTCGAAAACATACCTGATCGGTAGCATCATTGTCATCTAGAAAACAACCTTGTACTAGATCAATATCGAAGCGTTAATTTATGCCTGACATCTAGCAGCCACTATTACTTTACTTCAATCAATGGCTGCTCGTGGTTTCGATTGCATTACTGCCGGTTTTAACAAAAAAAAAAATTTAATCCGATCGTAGCCGGCGATAAAAAGTACTTTCAAATTATTTGGGTATTCGCTAGATACATGGGAGGGATTTCAGAGTGAGTGTTAGCGCTCAACAACGGATAAATAGAGAAACATGCGGTGGTTACCCAAGGTTAGTAGAGTATAGGTTGCCTCGTTCCGATAGATAGTAGTGGGGGGGATATACCATGCTTGCTCACTTCAATAGAAAAGATCAGATCCATGGTCTGATCTTTTTGGAAATAAAAATCACAGTAACCATGGTAGTGTGATATGTTTTTTCAATACCTAATAGAAACATGATTCTTCTGCTAGTGAAAAAAATATGATAAGTTGTCAATTTTGCGATAGCTGTTAAGTGTTATGGTGTTTTGTGGTTATTTTTAATATTTTGTGAATATAAAATTAAAAGTAGATTTATGATTTATATTGTTCACAGAATTTCATAAAACACTCTTTTCACGTTGCCATTTTTGAATTCAACAGAATCATTGAATGATAAAATTGTAACTTTAGCACCGTCGATTTACGCTATCGATCACCAGACGGCATCTGCTCACAGCGAATACTACCAGTAGATTGTGTACCAAGTTTCATCAAAATCGGTTCAGCCGTTCTCAAAAAAAATTTAAAAAAAGTTCCAAGAAAACAAAACTGCAGACACGTTTTAAAAATACGTCTTAAAAATTTATCAAAAAAATCGAAATATAAGCGCTTTTGCCTCGCGGTCACGGATATAAAAACAGTTGAAACAAATACACTGTAATTTATCTATGTTAATGATAGTGGACATTAAAAATTATGAATAATAATTTTTGTTTTTTTGTTATTAATACAACGTTGCCACCTGTCTGTACTTTATTATTATATTATATGGAGGCTGCATACGTAGTACAAACAATACCACCTAATAATTAAAATCGAAAAAAAGACAAAACTCTAAATATCCAGAATAACAATCATAAAAAGTTTTAAAAAAATGGACATAAAAATGATTTCAAGAATCCAATATAATTTTGACCACCAGCAACCAGAAAAAGTATCAATTGGATTTTAAAATAATAAATTGAAAAATATGAACTGGTACTAGACCCAAATAATTCAAACATAAAAAAAATCTGAAAACGCCTTGCGCCAACCAGAATTATACTAGTCCTTTTACTAATAAATTGGTAGACTTAAGACATGTTACCTTTCGGCTTCCAAAAAATTTTGAGTAAGTTTATGAACACAATTTTTGAAGTTAAACTTCTTTTGACGCGTTATGGAAAAATGATGAGTGAATTTTTACGATGCGCGCGCATCGCGTCACGAAAATTTAACACCATGAAGTTAGCTGGAAGTTCATGATTATACTACCCCATTTACTATTATATAGCACTGCTAAGTAAGATGTCCGTAGCGTAACAGATAGCACCGCCGCGTCTTACGCAATAGGTCTCGGGTTAGAATCTCAACACAAACATTTTTTTTAATAAATAATTAGATATAAATATAATATTTAATAAATTAATAATTTATTAAATTAAATTAATTTATTTAATATCTTTATTTTATTATTTTATCGTCTTTTTTACAAACGTTTAGTACTGGCAGCGGGATAAAATTTTTGGAGTTATTTTTGTTTTGCTACGCCAAAGAAGTATTTCTGACGTGCGTACATAAGCACACATACTCTTTTTCTTATGTGGAGACAACTATACATGTCCTAATATTATAAAATATTAAATAACACATTTTATATACAGAAATTAAACATTAATATGAACGTCACACAGGATAACATGTCATTTCGTGAGTGATAAAATCTATTCATACAGACAGACGTAGGTAGTACAAAAACTTGATCAAAAATTAATCATAATGTTTATATTTTAATGTTCGTTTAACAGTATTATTACCCCGCCCGGCTCCCCCCGACTCCCTTTAAATAAGTTAATTGCGGGATCTCACTCACTTCGTTCGTTCAGTCGCATTAATACCGTACCCATTCGCTTCGCTCGTTCGCTCAAAATTTTAAGTAAGTAATTAATTATACCGTTTTTTCAAATTTTCTCTCCTCTGGGACTGAAATTCAAAAATCAAAAAACCCCGAGAGAAATCGAACAAAAAAGTTTTTTTAAATCGGTTAAGCCGTTTGGGTTGTATATATATACGCGTGATAACAGATTCACAGACAAAGTGAGTGTACCTAATTTATATAGGCGAGTTTTTTGAGAAAAAAGTTTGGCTACGTGTGAAAGATTACGTAATTTTTAAAAAGTTGTAAGGGGTGCAACGGAGGGGGGGGGGTGTTGAAGTTTGTATGGGAAAAAACTATATAAACGGGATCTAATGTTAAACTGGGCATAAAAAAATCGAAATATATGTGAGCGCAGGCCGGAGCCACGGGTAACCGCTACTTTATAATAATAGACGAAATGATAGCCTTGGTTATTTATGCTTTATTAGGTCGCGCCTAAAAAAGGTATTCTATTCATTTTTCTCGGCAGCTAACTGTTCCGTTTGACGCCCTACACCAATATGAAAAGTCATAGATATGATGAAAAACCATTTTTCCTCCTTCGACCCTCGCATCGCTCCCTATTTTTTTAAAATGAAGGGCGCAATTCAACTCTATCCTTTTTCACTCGCGTTGGGGAGGGTAATTCGCATTTGTTTTAGATTTCAGGTCATAGTATTGGGCCTTTTTATTGAGTCAACATTAATACCCTACATTGTCGACCACAGAATTGTTTTGTACGGCTTATGAAATAAACAAGTGAAATTTTAAATTTAAAATTTCGTTCTGATCAGATATACTTTTTTTCTACTAACAAAAATGCGAGGGGAGAAAGCAACTGTGTCACGTGTGTCCAGGGCACTAAAATAACTAAGCACAACCCTGCGTTCTATAAATCAAACGGTATATATACGTCATTTTAGTTTATTTAGTTTTATTGTCAAAGTAAACTATCTGCTATTATAATTTCTGCTTTTAATCTAAAACAGCGCTTCTCAAACTATGTGTCGAAAGTATAGTTGCCAGGTTTGTCTCAGGAAATTAATATTAACCCTGCTTTTGGGTTGCAGAACGCATTAACTCAAGTTCTCGCCTCACAAATCTCCCGGAAATCTTGGTCTTGGCTCTGGCAACCCTACCTACTCGGTACTCGTACCTACCGCGCCTAAAGGTACGTGCAGTACGCAGCTGGGATTCTAGATGGTAGCATGTATGGTAGATGGTGGCTGAAATTATAAGCGCTTAAGGTTTGCACAACGAAGCTTTGATACTAGCATTGATACAAGCTTAAATCGCGTTTGAAATGTCAGATAGCGGAGACGAATATTTGTGTTCTTCTGCTACAAAGTGGTATATTTTAAATACAAATTTGGGTAGGAGCTATCATGTCCACCCTATTAATAGAAAACGATCTAAACATGGCGAATTTCATTATTTATACCAAGAATTATAATTTTATCCAAACCGGTTTTTTGAATATTTACGTATGGAACCTAACACTTTTAAATACGTCTTAGAAAAAACTCAAAACAAATTAAATAAAAACTGGCAAAATTTCACTTATTAAATTGGTCACATTCATTGCGAAACTTGTAACGGCCATTTGACAGTTGTCACACGTTGATCGTAGTAGTCAGCGCGCTGAAAGAATGGTGGGATACATTCTTGAATCTACCAACTCTTGTAACAGCGCTTATACCTGCTACACTCACTGCTTTGTTGTGTACGCTCGCATATATAACAATGCATTAATTTAAGCAAGCCCAGCTATGATCTACGCTACCATCTAGAATCCCAGCTCCATACTGCACGTACCTTTATAGAGAAGTTTCACTTCAAAAATATTGAGAAGAGCTGATTTAAAATATGAATATAACAACTAGGTAAATTATTTGTTTGCTTAAGCGACACGTAAAGCATTTTTCAATATAATGGAGATGTTATTATAGTAATATAATATTCTGTATAATATTAATATATCTAACATGGAAAACAATTACCGCAGGTCCTTTTTTATAGACTACAAACAATTCGATTGGTTATTATGATAGTTGTAGGGGTAATTACCGTTTTATTACGCAGCGGCAGTGCGCTGAACAAACATTTTTTTGTGGCAAACTTCAGTCAAAAAGGGTTGGATGTATTTTTTATGATCACAAAAGTAGTTCTATTTATTTTTTTTATTGAAATAAATTACGAAATGCATGAAGAAATATTATATTATAGTGCCCTTGAAAAAGACATCTAATAATGGGTTATTAGCTTATGATGGCGCGATTCGATAAGTTTTTTTAGGGAACTGGACGACGTATACTTATAAATAAGTTATCTTAGATTATCCCTGATTTGAATTTACAAATAATTATTCATTCACTTTTCCAGGCTCAAATGAAACATTGAAAAAAATGCAGTTATACTAAAAAATATATTTTTCCATACCCACTACAAAATAGCTACTTTCCATGCATGTATACCGGCCTGTATTCGGTCACATTTTAACAGGCAGGCGTGCCGAAAGTTTTTTCATATATAGGACCTATACAAGGCTACAATCTATTCTATCAAAGCAGAAAACATAATATAAAAAAAAATCTCAACTTTATCGAAACAACTTATAACACGAAGTTTGTCAATGTTTACAGCATGAGCGTCGGTAGAAACTTTTCTCAAGAGACGCAAATATTAGAACATTTCAAACTCAAATTTTTTTGCAGTCTTGCACGAATTTATTCTTTCATTGTTGACCGAGGGTTGTACAATGTCTTATATTATGAGACTGGGTAATTCTAAAAATTAAAAAAAAAAGTAACTCAAATATACTAGGGCATCTTCCCGGGTTCTAGCCCGAGAGCTGGTAAAAGTGTCAATTGGATTTTCAATTTATTATAAAAAAAAAAATGAATTGAAAATATGAATTGGTGCTAGGCCCAAATAACCTTAGCTGTTGGTGGTCTAAGGTCTTTAAAACACAATTTCGACTAGGGTACCTAAGGGCTAATATTTTGATGAAAATTCAACTGTATAAGTAATTTTATTTCCGCTGCGTCTTTAAATATTTTACAAAAAGCTACATTTTTTAAATTGTCCCCGTATCCCATTTATTTTTAAAGTTATCGAAAAAGTTTTAAAACATTTTCCGTTCTAAATTTTATGTAGAATTCAACAATGCTTTTAGTTATTCTCTCTTTGACAAAATGACCTACGAAGCAAGACAAATATACAAGTGGCGCAGCCAAAAATTTAGGTGCAACAATTGCAATTTGTTGCTACATCTATTAAGTACTGTCATAGTTAAACTTCATTTACTTCATCAACGACGTAAACACAAACTGTCTACTCGTTTATTCCATTAACGGAGCTGTGGAATATCTTGTAACTATAAAAATACTGTTTTGTATCTTAGATACTTTTTATTGTAAGTACCTGTATCCAAAAATAAGGATATACCTACCTACACATCTCAAAAGTATCTGACGCTAATGACCTCTGTTGTCGAGCGTCTATAATCTACAATTCAATTCAATTCAAAAGTATCTGGTATTTAAAAGAGGCCTGCACTTCACCCATTTCAAAAGATGGCACCACCGTATGTAATTTAACCTAATCTTTCTCAGAACATAGCAGCTTTTATATTGAAAGTACAGTCAATTTGTGTGATCAGCAAGATTCTATAGATGATATTCTTGGTATTAAATATTTTTGGGTTCGTGTTTTGAAATTAATAAAAGTAGGAATTGAAACAGAATTTGAAATATTTTTTTCAATGAAGAGGCATTTTGAGGCATTTAATACCTAAATTGAAAGACATAAATGGATATGCTGAATGTTTTCAATAAAGAGGCATTTTGACGCATTTAATACCTAAATTGGAAGACAACAAATGGATATGCTGAATTTCACGACGAAATTGTTAATAATAACAGCAGAATGTTGATTACTAATAATAAGTCGCTCATGACAGATTGAGATACTGTAACAGTGGCTGCTATCGAATTGAATTGTGAATTATAGACGCTCGACAACAGAGGTCATTAGCGTCTGTTGGCTGCTATCAATAACTGAAAAAGTGTAGCTATTGTCTAAGAGAAAGCGCTACTTTCGTTTTGTTTACATCGGTATAAATGTCTGTTTTGAATTTCGTGTTTAGTTTGTGTTTTTTTTTAAGTCTTGTGATTAATTGTGTTTCAAGCATCGATGCTGTAAAGTTGATGCGGTAAAGTGTATAAGCGTGGTGTGTCGTCAGACGTGCATTGGCTTAATGTTCGTTCAAAGTCCTCTATATGTGGTAGTCAAATTAGGTAGGTACTCAAAACATTTAAAAAAAATAAACTGTCAAGAATAATATTACAATTGACGACAGCACCTCTAAAGGTTTTTAACGGCAACTCTTGAAGTGCAAGCCGCTTTTAAGATACTTTTAAAGTATTTCCTCTGTGTTTCGCTAAACAAAATTTAAACATTTTTTGGCAATAAAATTACACATATTCTTCGACCGTCTATTAAAAAAAGCAAATATACTTTTGCTCTCTTTGTCTGATTTACAGTTAACTAGAAATAATGACAAGTAAATATAATACTTTGGTAAAATTACTCAAAGGTCAACTAAACTGGACTTTACGACTTTTACTAATATAGTGTAGAATGACAAACGAAGATTGTAAATTATAGACGCTCGTCAGGTTAAGACATTAGCGGAATGTCTTAGGTCCACGGAGATGTTAAAATGCACCCCTATAGCAGTTTGCACCCTTTAAGCTACGCCACTGATTTATATTATAAGAAATTTTGTGACTTACCCGTTCCTCCTCTCTAATCATCTCTGCAATACCAGGTTTGATTTCCATATCATCTGCTGGATGGCTGGTGAGATGTGTCATAGCCGGTACATGCGGCATCGGGGGCGGCGGTGGTGGCAGCGGCAGACTCATCGTCGGCATTCCCTGATCGGGTCCGCCTCCGATATTATTTGTCTGCACCGGCGGCATCGGCGATTGTTGCGATACCGCTGGTTGTGCGCTGCCGCCTTCTCTCTGCTGCGATTGATTCTGCTGCTGCTGCTGTTGCTGTTGCGGCGACGCTTGCTGCTGCGATGGGGGCTGAGGAGTTTGTTGACGCGGTACTGGCGTGGGTGGCGGTGCCGGAGACAAATCTGCCGGCGTCGCTTCGTGCGGTTCGGCGACCAGACTATCGGCCGGACTCGACATGCTGCTACTTCTTTCGCCGGATAAACGACGTCGTTTTTTCAATCTGTGCGTCGACACCATCAGCGAAGGCGACATGCCGTCTTCGCTGAGATCGGCACGCGTCGTCGCTTCCCATTCTCTTGGCGGTCTCATGGAAGGCGGAGCGCACGCTGTCGCCTTCGGTATATCGACTGGCGGACCTGCTGACAAGTCCTGTTCGCCGTTGACGTCGGCGAGACCGCGTATTTTCAACGTTTCGGCCACTTTCAACAAGGGCCCGATCTGTTCTTGAGATACATTGATCTCTCCTTTGTACATGAATTCGACGGCAGCTTTCAACTCCGGCCATTTAATATCTCGCATTATGACTATCGGATGTTGGCAAGGATTGTCGAAGAACAACGATTGGAAGTAAGGACTGCACGCCGACAGAACCATCTTGTGCGCTTTGACGGAATGTCCGTCACATGCGAGCGTCACGTCAACAAACGATTCGCTTTGAAGAAGTTGATCGAATACGCTCGTCAAATTTGTTTGGTAGTTGTTCCATCTGAGGCAGAATTGTTGTGGCGGACTCGTAGTATGCTGCATTTTGTGGCCGGTGTACGTTTGTTCGATTGCAGGCGGTCTTTTTTTTTGGTGTCTTATTAAGCCCGTGGAGGTGGTGCAACACTCACCTGTAAATTAACACAGAACAAAAACACTATAGTATTGTATTTGCAAAGAAATCATAACACGTCAATGCAAAATATGTCTCCATCTTATTCACAGTACATAAATCCATAACACGCGCGCGGCAATTGTTTTTGAAAAACACGTGACTGTCTTATCCCTCAGCACCCCTTGTTTTTATACACAGTGATCATGTGCGTACGTAACACTTATAAATATAGTTTATTATTTGGCAGGTATAAAGAATACGGGCCCACAAAAACAATTATAATCAACTCAACTGACAGCTGTGATTTGTTGCAGCTGCACTCTTATTACAAAATATAAATCAAAAATGTTTCTTTTTTGTTTTCTTCAATATTGTTAAACGATTTAAAACAAAATGATATATGCAGTTCTGTGATTTATTTTGTAATTAATATTTAATTAGTCCAAGTCGAAAAACTATACTCTTACAGACTTGTCATTTACAATAATTTATTATATTTGGCCTACAGTGAATAATATTTTGATAACATTATATTCTTTTTATTACACGAATGTAATTTTACACTCGGTGCGCTGTATTTAATTAATATTAACTATTTAATTAATTTATAAATGTTTCCAAGAAAAATTATTTACATGCGGTTTTCGGTTTCGAAATTAAAAACAAACGCATGTCAGTCCACGTGTCTATCACTTAAACGTTCATTTTTTCTTTTTAAAAAAAGTTAATACGTTTTCGTTCGAATCTTTCAAATTTTTAATGAATCATTTAATTAATACATGAGAACAGCTGTTTACGCAAATTTCACGGGATATGCGTTGCACATATAAAATTATTTACTGACGCACAATTTTTTCACGCATTGTCACGTGTTGTCTATTTTTTTTTAAACAAACTGTCAATCACGCAAATTTTTTTAATAGAATAATACTGTCACAATCCACGTGTGCGTCAATCACAATTTACGCAAACTGAAAAATTCACAAGATGTTTATCGTATTTTGCGATCATAGAATAATCGTTTAGTTTTCGATACGATAAATCGATCCGACGATTATTTCACATCACAATTTTTCTCGGCAACAAAATAGTCTATCGACATCGAAATAATTTTACACGTAAAGATTAAACGCGGTAATCTAACGATATTTCGCGACGACGAAAATTTTTTCCGACAACGATTTATTTTTGTATTTTCCCGACAACGATTTATTTATGTATCGTTTAAGTAAAACGCGATCAAGTTTCCTCGACTAATTTTTTTTATCGTGCGCGGCGGCTGCGGACAACGCGATCTCAACGACTACATCGACGATATTATGAGAGAACGACGTTAATGTAACGTTGCTTCTTCGACGACGGATCGCACGATACTGTATGCCAGAAGTCCGCGCGGTCGGTACCGCGGAGGGCGGCACGGTTAGGGACGGCCCACAGAGCGCGCGATGCCATTCCGCGCACCACATGTTCGCCGCCCCCCACCTTCGGGGGGCGGCCGACCCCACCGTCCACCGGACAGGCGACGACCCACACCTAGTGCTTTCAGTAACAAAATAGTAACACAGTTGATATGATATGTATTAAGGTGTATGTATTGGGAGTCACCTATATGCGATATACCTGTATAGACGTGCGATATGTTATAGGGTTGGACGAGAAAACCTATTTAGAGTCGAAGCTGTCAGATTACACATACTCAATGTGAGGTTTGCACAGACATAACCTACAACGCGCGCTTGTAACCTCAAAATATTTAATTTATTTTTGAAGTTTTGTTAAACACCGACGTGCGACGATGTTAGGATTGAATGTAAAAGCGTTTCAGAGTTGAAGCTGTCAGATTACACAAACTCTAAGCTAAATGTGAGATTTGTAGCCATAGGCATAGATACCTACAGTGCGCGCTTGGAACCTCAATTTTTTTATTTTTACAAGTTTCGGATACGTGGATGTCGTTCAAAATTGACTTTCAAGATTTGACCTAAACAAACAAACTAACATACAAACATTGTGAGTTAAATAAAAGCTTGTAAAAACTAACATACAAACATTGCAAGTTAAATAAAAGCTTGTATAAAAAGTTCAAATGTCGATCAATACAAGCAATTAAAAAACCGAAATCTCGTTTAGAATACAATTTTTTATAATCGCTATTATAAAATCATGGGTATACACAGGTTGGAATGAATTAATCTCGACACAAAAAAATTGTTAAAAAATGTAAATATTTGTTACCCCAACCCTAAATGATAACCGAGTAAGAAATAGGTAATTCTCTTTTCTTTTTTAGTTGGTCATTTGTATTTTTGTGTATAATTTTTTCATACTTCATCACTTTTTAGTTAAATAGCGTATAAACCGATAACTAATAATCATTACTTAATTATATTATGAAATAGTAACGGGATTTCTGTCTGTAATTTAATATTTTAGCGGGTTAGATCCCTGTATTATTAAACGAGCAAATCTTGTATATATGTACCTATATAAATATTTTCTCGAAAACGGTTCTAACGATTTTGATCAAATTTACCGAAAAGGGGTTTCGTTGGCAAAAAATCGATATAGCTAGGTCTCATCCCTGGAAAAATTCGTTTTATTATCGATTTTATCATTTTAAAAAACAGTTTTTAACGTTATAAAACAGTGTCGTATGGTGAGCAGGCTTTGGAAAAAAACAAACTATTTTCATTATTTATGTCAAATTACTCTGACAGTCAATCTTTATCTACTTACATAGGTATGTAATTTTTTTTCTTAAAAACGACTAACGATTTTGATGAAATGGGAACTTTAAGTACTTACTATTTTTTTTGAACTCATCCGAGCAAAGCTCGGTCATCCAGATATTATTTATGAAACTGCAAACGTTTTTATAAAACGAGCGTGTAAAATTGTGTTTTTACATGGTTATGGACCGTGCGTAAGCAGTCGCATTATAAGTGTAGGATACAAAATCCTTTTGACACACGGGTTTTTCTTTTTTCTCCTAGCTAGGCCGAAAGTTCGTACTTTCGTCCCTGCCAAGCGGGAACAAAGTCGCTCTTTATTCCCGTGGTACGGACAAGTGCGCGTGCGCAATAGTACTTATGCCGGCTCTCACGCACCTACTTCTATCTCCTACACATTAAAATTATTTCCTCCCGCGTATTTGCCACCCTCGCCTTCGGCTCGGGTGGCAGTTTTATACGCGGGAGGAGATGTAAAAATTTCCTCCCGTGTTGCGCATACTATTTTTTCTCCTGCCAGGCCGAAAGTTCGCAAAATTGAAAAAAAATTATTAAAATTATTATTTTTATTTTGATTATTAAAATTATTAAAAAATAATTTTAAAGGAAATAATTTTAATAAAATTGGTGCCAAATTGTTCAGAAGGCTATAAAACGTCGAGAAATTTTGGTCCGACCCCTAGGTCCCGCCATCCGACCGACGCCAATAGTGTATGTGCCATATGGCAAATACACTAAATAAGACAACCAAGTTGATCGTCTGTATGGCGCTAAGAGTAATTATATGAGACTTCGACCATCCTTACCGATTTTACTTCTAGGTGTAGTTGGTGTATTATTGTTTCTACAATTTCCATATGCACACAAAACACACACACAGACACAAATACACAATTCTATATTAACTATATTATATCGTATTATGTTTGTTTTACAGTATGTTCTGACAACCAATAGCAAGACATTTCTTTGTAAATTTCCATATCAAAAGGATACGCGTATTAAAATTTTTATACTCATAAATAAATAACAATAGCCTGTTTTTATTATTAAACTGAAAGTACTTATTCATATTGTGATACTGCTGAATAAATGTAATTTATATTTTCGATTGCAATTTCTGATTTAAGTATTGCATATATAGCTACTATAAATCATTAATTTTCTATCATAAAAAAATCATTATAGTTCTGTAATGAGAAATTACTCAATATCAAAAACACAATAAATTCTTGGTTGACTTTAATTTTCCATAATAGTTTGCAGTCTGTCTTATGCTCTTTGAATTTGTGTAACGAAACTGTCTCTCCAGACAGCGCTGTTAAAATAATTTCCTGTTCTCTAAGAGAGAACAGGATCAAATTCTTACAGTAAAGAAATTAGACGACGAAAGTTCTAAAAATGTATATTTATTTTGATAAAATTTCAGACACTTGAATTAAATACTTTTCTCACTTCACCGGTGGAATCGACTTGCTGGTCAATACGTCTTAAATCACTTGGATATTTTTGTAAACTTGGTGCGTTAATAAAAAAAATTCACAGATTTCGCAATCCTTGCAACCATCGAGGACATTGTAAATGATAACAGCATATATGAAACATAATTAACTGTTTATTATACACGCAATATTTATCAATGCACTGTTTAGTTTTGTCAGGAATAACCCTATTATTCTTCTGTTATATACGCGTTCACTTTTGCTTGATTACTTAACTTTTAAATGGATTTTTCTACAGTATTTATTAACATTTGCTCAAAAATAACACCGCAGATCGTCGCAAATACCTCTCAATTAACTAGACATGATATAAAACACATTTCGAAAAAATTGCACTTGTTCAATTTTGCATGATTGCTCCTCACTTGATCGCGACACCGTTGTCTTTTGGCCTTGAACGAAAACTCGTAACTCTGCACCCATATTCGAACATAAACATTTCCAATGTTAAAAAAAAATTACTGCTCTCTTGCGATGAAAACTTATGATAATTGCGGAAAATATTGGGCCAAGGCCTCGACGCAATCTAAGCTCGCCGTTGAGAGATGCCAATATTGTTAAAAGAATATTATCTTTATGTGTTGACGCGTTGAAATTAAAAATGGAACTCTCCAGAATATTATATTTTAACAAAAATTCTAAATGCATTTTTGATAAAATGACAACGTATTGGTCAATGACAAATGAGGTTTAATTATTCAACTTGATTAATTATTATATAATTACTGAATCAAGTTGTATTCTTGAACTAATTCTTGAGATTCAAAAATGTATTTCAGATAATATAAATCAATAATTATTTAAATCAAATCGTGACATACGTTAGTTATGTTATATTTGTAATATGAATCAACTGATGGTACCAGATTAACATAACCTCAAATAAATAAATAACAACACTGAAATTATTATTATATAAATTGTTCCAACAAATTAAAAAGAAAGATAGGTGTGCGGTTTTAAATATTGTGCCAAAAAAATTTGTAATTACAAAATATTCAAATTATCAAAATTATGTAGAAGCCCAGGAAAATTAAACTTTGACTTCGAAAAAATTTCAACCAAGCTGAATTTTTGTGGAGACCTTTATTTTGATGGCTTAAGCATATCCTGAAAAGTATACCCTTATAATTTGAACCGTGGGTTTTTAGGAGATGAAAAGAGATAAATTCTAGTTTTTCGCAAATATCTCGAAAATTATCGCTATATTATTAAAAATTCGACTGATGACCAGTCCTATACTTCCCACCTAGTAAATATTTGCAAAAAATAAACTCTTTTTTTATTCTTTGAAAAAAAGCATGGCCAACTTTTTTGTTTGGTGATCTACTGATGGCTAGTAATAATATAGCAAAAATCATGTTTTGATTTACGTGCAATTTTCTTTTTTTAGTAAAATGTTTTTTTCTCGAAAACTATACATTTTAGAGAAAAAAAATATTTACATTTTTTTCATATTATAACATCTAGAATTCATTTATATATTTGTTTTACCTATGTTAATACGTGACATTGATCCACTGAACCGATTTGACTCTAAATCTAATCAGATCTAAGTCAAAGGCTGATAAACACAATAGAACAATCGGCATGGCCGTATGTTGTTCCGTTTTTACGATATCGAAGGCGAAAAATTGAACACATACACACACACACACATACAGACATCAGTCAGAAAATGATCTTAAACGATTGCCAAGGTCTCAAAACGTGAAGATCTGTTAAAATCTAGAAATATTTTTTTTGGACTAAATTCATTACTTCCCTACCATAGTGGAGGTGGGAAGTAAAAAATGTTTCAAACAAAAAATGTTTGCCTTAAAATTGTCCACATTTTTGGTCCCAAATATTTTTTGATAAAATGTGCCGTTAATTAAGCCAGAAATTATATTTCTTAGAGCGATGACACCCACGGCGATGTCCAGTTGGCGGCTAGGCGGTTCTTATGGAGAACAATTTGTCGCGGTGGCGCTCAGTCGGCAGGCAAATTCTCGACGTTGTGTGTTTTGCACCATTGAAAAACACTAACATTTCTGCCGACTCGGCAAACGCCTCGGCACAAACCGCTGTGTGTGTCATCGACCTTATTGTTGAAAATATTCTCAGTTACAATTAAGTAACACTTTTTAAAATTTTGGACATGAACGCAAAGTATTCTTGTAAGAATTCAAGAAATATTATATCCCCATACAAGGGTTATAGACCTATTCACGGGCTATCGAACTGCATCGAAAAATTTAGAAAATGTGGAAACGATTTAAGTAAAAATTATATGGGACCATTCCGCCATCTTCTTGAACACAACAGCGTCAAAATTATTCAAATCGGTTAACCTCTCGAGAAGTTAAAACTGAACAAACATTTACATAAATCTACACGTCGAATTGATAATCTCCTTTTTTTCAATTCTGTTAAAAATTACGTACTAGATTTAAAACTGGAGTAAACTGCTCTTACAAAACAAAACTATGTTGGGACGATATTAATGATGAACTGATTATCTGAGACTCAAAAATTTAGCTCAAGACTTTCAACAACAAAAAAAGACTCTCGACTTACTTGAACCTTATAAATAAGTAAGTATCTACACAAAGTTAGAACTTAATAAACTTGTAAATAAATTTTTTATTTCAAACAGAATGAATGTATAGTTATTTTCCCTGCCACTTTAAATACAAACTAATCTATTTCTTCCTGCACAAGATGCATTGCTGAATTATTCATCGGTATATATTCCCCCTTTTCACTCTCGGTTCACGATCAACCATGCAAACTTTATAACAATGGCTTAATCTCTACATTTTGTACTTGCGCCTAATTTATAATTTAATGTGACTAGATGGAAGTTGACTATACCACAATTATTATTATCTAAAGAAGCAGGAAAACGCTCGCCGCAATTTATTAATATCCGAAAACGCACGAAAATCTTCTTATGTATCATTTATAAAATTAAAGTACGACGTTATAAAATAAACGGTCCGACACAACTCGGACTAATGCGTTTATAACACTACACGTTTTTCAGGCATCCTGACTCCTGAGTGATTTAGGATTCTTATTTAGGATTAATACATTCAGGAAAGTAGGAAGGAAGTTAGGATGGTCCCGATCTCACTGACTCGTTTAACTAGAGAAGGATACTGAATTCAGTGTACACTGTAAGAAATGAGAATGCCGATTACACAGATTATCGATGGTCCATTTGTAGCCACAGATTAATCTGGTAATAGGCACACAAAGAGACAATGGCGTCGCAAACAGGTATCGCCTGCACATCACGTAGATTCCATGAAAACACATTGCGCATGCGTGGTTATTAATTTTACATTAATTTGTTTTGTATTCATTCATTTTATATATGTAACTATATATTTTATTTTGTAATTTTTACACACTTTATTGGAATATTACACAAATCATGTAATTTTAATTTACTTTATGTAAAATTCACAAATTTGTTTAAGTTTACAGTAAAAGTCCAAGTTTTTATGAAGTTTTCTGTGTAAAAATTATTAATAATGTCACTTAGAAAATCGAGCGAATTCTACCTTAACTTTCAAAGCATTTTTACATCCATTTTTTACAGTGTAGTGTAATCAAAAGCTTCCTTACTACCACTTTCTAATTAGAATCCTTAAAATCGTATACCTAGTGTAATAAGCCCTTAACTTTTCCATGCATAAGGAATCCTAATTAAGAAGTGGTAGTGGGGGCAAATAAGAAAGCATTTGAATTCAGCAAGAGAACAGTGTGGTGTAACGGTTAGCATAGCGGCCTTTGGATCACACTGTCGTGGGTTCGAATCCCACCTCCGCTCATGGATGTTTTGTGATGTCATTTAGATTTAAGTGATTTGTTATTTAATGTAATTAAGACACTAATGACCTAAGTTGTCGACGCGTCTATAATCCACAATAAATAAATAAAATAAAATTGAATTCAGCATCCTGTTATATTACATGAGTCAGTAAGGTTAAGACCATTCTAACTTCCTAATTAAGTATAGGAAACTATACCTTCCTGAATGCATTTATAGTATTCTGAATAAGGATCCTAAATCACTCAGGATTCCTGAAAAACGTGTATATAGTGTATAATAAACGCTTAAGACTACTTTTCACAATGCAATATAAGCGGCACAGTTTTTATGCATGGGAAAATCTAAGAACGGGTATGCTTTAAATTGTTTCATTGTTTTTCCGCTCCATTCTAAGCTTGTTAGTATACCTAAGTATTAGTCACTAGCTATAGACAAAAACGCTATAATATTGTAGCAAACCCCAAGATGTTACGCCACTGCCTACAATAGAAGCGTCGAGAAGGAAAGATCACAGTGGTGAGGCGTGGAATGGTATCGAAGGTACGAGTACCCGCCGGAATGTTCTGGAGAGCGCGCGAGCGTGCTGGGCCAGGTTGCTCGACCTATATAAGCGAAATACTGGTCAGTCACCGTAGGCAGTCAGTCGTGAGTCAGTGTCGTGTTGAACTGCGAATATAAATACAGTACTGATATATAAATATAGTCATTTATTCAGTGTTATTTAAGTGTTTCACTTTGTTTAAGAATTACTGTTTCGTTATTATTATTGTGTTGATTGTTAGAATTGACATATAGTTGTTGCGTTTATTGTTATTGAATTGTTAATTATATTAAATAAATATTTATTCCGCCAACTCAAAAAGCAGTTTTGTTACAATATAATGTTTGGTTCAACTGTTAAAAACAAATGAATTAAGAGATTTTTTCTAAAATCAAGAAGAGCAACTGTTTCAGAGTCTATCGTGCAGCGATCGCTTTCTATGCTACACCTGCATCAATTACCGCGGTGCGCTCTCTTAGTAAAGGAATGGGGACGAGCCACCGACTGGACAGGAACACTGACACATATACAAGGATGAGAACAGCTGGGAACAAGCGCCGTGACGGTGCTGTGTCGACGTCGACACGCTACGGCGTTCGCTCAAGAGTGACGCGCAAATCTAAAGTAATGTGTACAACGCAATCTTACGACTTAAATAGTACTAGCGGCCCGGCTACGCCCGGGTGGTATGTACCATGTAATTGTACGAAAACAGTTTTTTTTTTGACAAAACACCGTCATATTTTGTACAAAATATTTACAAATTATACATACACAAACCTTCCTTGTTTATCGCTCTTTCTATTAGTGAAAACCGTTTTAAAATCCGTTGCGTGGTTTAGAAGAAGTAAGCGGAAAAATAGACAGACGGGTTTGTGTATGCCGGCTGGCGGATTCTAATTACACAAATGAATTATTTGTTGTGTTGAAGACGCTATAATGACCTGAGTTGTCGACGCGTCTATAATCTTTTTTATTTATTGTAAATTATAGACGCATTGACAACTATTAGGTCATTAGTGTCTTGCTTGCATTAAATAACAACACACAATTAAAACTAAATGACATCACAAAACATCCACGAGCGGAGGCGGGATTCGAACCCACGACAGTCTGATCCAGAGGCCGCGACGCTAACCACTGGACCACACTGTTCTCTGCGTCTATAATCTACAATTAATTACAAACATACAATTATTGTATGAATCGAATTTCATCATTACACTTTCCACTGATATTGTTCGCCACTATATCATTATCAAAATCATTCGGTAATCATCGTAAAAAGGACGTATCTGCTGTCTTATCTTCATGGTACGAACTTGTTCGCCATTATCATTACCGAATCCACTCGGTAAGTATTGTAAAGCAAAGAGCGCACCTATTGCCTTAGCAGCTCACGGCACAGGCTTGTTCAGTACCCTTTATCTCGCCTCTATCATTTATTTATATAAAATGTACATGTAATACGGGGGTGTGAATTGTTGAGAGTGAGCGAATGCGGGGAGGGGGACGCGCGTTGAGCGCGAAGGAGGAGGGGAGGGTGAAGAACGCGGTACAGCCAGAGCATACATAATGCAACGTATACTCTCTCCTTATTCAATGGTGTATTTGTGTTCTTCTAGTCTATATTATCTAGCCGGTGTTATACTACGTGGATATAGATGCTCTAGGTGTTATCTAGGAACACGAGGACTATTGATTTATAGATGACAGTATTCTAGATAGATGTAATATGCATATAACAAACCTTGAATATATGATGCAGACGCATGATGCATGACTTTAAACGGATTTATCACTTATCACTGTGCAGTGCGCGCATCCTCGGATGGAGAAACACCAGTAGTGGAAGTTACGGAGCGAGTTAAGTGACGGGAAAAACTATTATTTTTTACCTACCTCAAAAAAAAGAGGAATGTTCTCAATTAGACTGTATTTTTTGTCACCCCATATCTCCTGCATTTGTGAACCGATTTTGATGATTCTTGTTTTATTTAATAGGGCAGACCTTCAGGGTGGTTCCACATAAATTTTACTAAAATCGGTTCAATTGTTTTTAAGATTTTTAACTTCCCATTGGAAGTTATTGTAATGGGTCAGAAAATCGAAATCAAAATGTATAACACATTTTTATGTTTCAAGGTGACTACACTATTTTTAGAAAGATGTCTTTCTCTCTCTCTCTCTCTCTCTCTCTCTGTGTGTGTATGTGTGTGCGTACGTACGTACGTACGTACGTATGCGTCCATTTCTTTCTAAGACGAAATCTCGAGAATGAAAAATGATATCGACTACGTTAGGGTGCCAATCAACGCGTATTAACGTAAATATGATCTGAAAGAAATTTTTTCAAAATCGGTTCAGCCGCTATTTTTTCTTAACCAAATAGACTCCAAAAAAGTAGATTTTACACAATATCTCGCGAAAAAAATAAATTATATCGACTTCGTAAGGGTGTCAATCGAGGCGTGTTAACGTAATTTTGATCCGACATAAATTTTATAAAAATCGGTTCAGCATATCAGTTTTTCTTTTTTTTTAATTATTGTTAAAAATAAATATAAATTATGTTTTAATGATTAAAATGATTACTTTTCTATGTAATATCTAATATAATTATTATTATTAAATATTTATCAAACTGGGAAGTTCGTCGTGTGGACCTCAAGAGTCAAGGGTCGCACTTTAGTCCTAATAAACGACCCACCTCAGGGCTTGTTTGATGTTGCTTTTATAGGGCACTCGGTCTGAAGGTCATCTCAGGTAGGTACCTATACGGACATTCTTTGTCTATTCTACGCTATATTTTTGGATGTTTCTTTTAGTTTCGAAATTATAAGACGAAACATTATCACCCACTTTTTGTGACGCTCGACTTTTTGTGTATGCCCCTGGGTACTACTGTTCCGATTTTAAACACACGTATAATCACGTCAAAATAAGAACGTAATTTAAATATAATAAACAACAGAAATCGTTTAAAAATTCCTAGTAGGTAGGTATGATTGGAATGACCATATTTATTTATTTACTGAATATTTGAATATTGATATCTTAGGACAACAATGACAACTTTATTTCTATTAAAATAAAAACAACAACAGCTGTTTTATAAACATTTCAAAACAATATTATCATTTTATTGTTTTTCTTCTTGTTTTTAACAGTTGAGGAAAACTAGTTTATAAAAACGTATGTGAAATGAAATTCAGAAAAACATGTACAAAGTATCTTCGTAGAGTTCGCAGAGATGTCGCTGTTTAAGTATCTATCAATATATTTATGATTAAACTGTGTGATTAAAAAATACATTTTTAATCACACAGTTTAATCATAAATATATTAAAATCGGCCTAAATTTAATGAATATAATACCAATTAACGATAATTATCTAAACGAATTGTTTAGTGTCAGCTATTAGCGAAATCATAAACTACAACTAAGTGTTTATCAAAAAAGGTTTTTTGGTGTCATCTATTAGCGCATTTATGAACTAAAAATAATTTATTACTAAAATTATCTTTTTAATTTATTCAAAAAAATTATAATTATTGTCAAAGAAAGAATACAACAAAGATAAAAAAATATATAAATAAATACCATGTAGAATTTAGAAAAAAAATACATCCAAAATTCTACGGTGCCATCAGGTTTCGAACCGAGGTTCCTATGCATACAACGCAAAGACGCTACCTACATCGCTATAGGTGCAACTGTGTAGCGCGCCGTTTTTATGATACAAGTATGTCAGCCGGGCACAATTATAAGAGAGTGACCAGTCTGCAGTACCCAGACGTGTATTAACAGCATACTGCAAATACGTGTTCGTGTTTGAGCCGAGTAACCCCGATTCAGCGAATCTCGCACCGTCGGGTTGCGAACGGTTCACTTTCGTTCACTAACCAGGCAAAGCGCGCCTAAGGAAGTTTTCACTTCAATAAAAACAGATGACAGTTTTCTTATTTTCACTCTACCGAAGTACGCCACTGTATAATTTTCAGTAAAGAGATTTCCACTGCAATAAATTTCTATAACAGCAAGAAAACTCAATCCAAATAGCATATGAATGCCCTATTATGTATATTTTATATTCTTTTAGCCTATACCACACACACAGTAAATATTTATATACATCAAAAAGAAAATAATAAAGAATAAATACATATTTAAATGAAATGAGATAAAAATAATAAAAACACTTATCTGTACACATCGACATTCCCTCTACTCTACTCACTTATGCTTATGTACCTACTTCGTCTTGCTGAAACTGGCATTGCTAGTCGTAAATCCATTATTAAGGAATAGGTAATTAATAAAACAAGCCGTGAGGTGGGTCGTGTATTAGGACTAAAGTGCGACCCTTGAGGTCCACACGACGAACTTCCCAATTTGATAAATATTTAATAATAATAAATACAACGCTCGCGAAACTAAAGCGACCAATAGAATGCGGGCACACTTGCTTCCTGACCGCTCCTCTCTCAACAGCAACCACTCCACTCGCTTGTACTACATCCCCAGATTTCTATATCTATGATTAGAATATTATGAAGTATTAGAAATACCTTGTATTGACTTCTTGTGATTTAACACTACGCATTTCAGCAACGAGTTGCCATCGTCAGGTATGGTTAATTATTTTTTTAAAAACACACATTGAGTATTCGTAACACTATATAATATTATGATGCTAAGCACTGTGTATTATGTCGTGGTTTGTGAAGTACTGATTTCAATTTCGAGATTTTATGATTTGTGAGATAGCTATGATTAGAGATCATTGATAGATCTAAGGTCGTCAATTTCAAATTGAACATACAATAAACACACAAAGGTGGATGGATCTGATGTAGTATTACAGCAACTCGGCAAGCAAGCATTCGGTGAACGACCCCCAAAGCGTGAATGCAGAAGCACCATGAGCTATTATAATTTATATATGAAACAACAAACATCAACAAATAGTGTGCTCTCTTCACATTTTCTTTTTAATAAATAAAATATTTGTTTTCTGTTCCATTATGAATAACTCTCATAAATATATCTATATGTAGTTTTACATGTTGTAATCCTTAATAGGATTTTTATTTGTATTCACGACTGCGTAATTAGCAGCGTAGACAGAACCGTCTTCCAGAATTTTCAGTTTATTGGCGCTAATTACATCGCATTATTACAAGCTTTTATTTAACATGCAATGTTTGTATGTTTGTTTGTTTAGATCAAATCTTGCAGAGGACAGAGTGGTGTAGCGGTTAGCGTAGCGGCCTTTGGATCACACTGTCGTGGGTTCGAATCCCGCCTCCGCTCATGGATGTTTTGTGATGTCATTTAGTTTTAAGTGAGTTGTTATTTGATGTAAACAAGAAGCGAATGACCTGAGTAGTCGACGCGTCTATAATTTACAATAAATAAAATAAATCAAATCTTGCAAGTCAATTTTGAGCGACTTCCACGTATCCGATCGATTTAAAATTTGGTACACATAATATGTATTCCTGATGACAATACAATATAGCATCGAAAACAATACACAAGAGTTTTAGTCCAAGAGGTCGCGATCAAAAATTGTAAGAATTTTGTAAAGGCTAATATTTTTATATTAGCTAGTATTTATATAGGGTGTAAATAAATAGACTGCAGTCAACAAGTCAGCAGTGGGACACCCGGCGAAGGGGCGCTCAAAAGATGTAAAAAAACTATTGTTTTGTAAAAGCTAAAATTTGGCAAAGGGCTTATTTATTGAATATAATTTATGAAAAAAAACTGACTTCATTTTGATAAAACCGACCTATAGTCCAGCAGTCAGGTACTTTTTACCTGGAAAGTATTCCAAAGTTAATGATATTTTGGTATGTTGTTTGCGGGCACTCTGTGGAGTAGAATCTGAGTTTTCGACCTCGAGGACCCTGTGCTAACGCGGGGGGAGCCGAAAAACCACGAAATTTTACCACCTTTTTTGCTTTTTTCGAAATCTCTCAGAAACGGTCGACTTAAGCAATTCTTTCATTATGTAATGTTTTAAAGAGGATTACATTTCCTACAATTTTCATTCCCACAACTTTTCTAACTTTACTAATGGTAAGCGCGCTGCAGCTTCTTAAAAATCACCCTCTCCGCTTTTTGTAACCTTGGTAATCATTGGTTAAAATGTAATGTTCTTTTCAATAGTTTTATTTATTTTCTTCTTCATCGAACTTTAAATTGAAAATACACATGTAGACCAGGGTCGATAATTTTTTAAACCAAAAAAAATTATAGTAGGATGAAACCCATTGGAAAAGGAAGAGAATAGAACAAAAATGAAAGGAAAAATAATTTACGGGCGATCTGAGGCCGGGAAGTGGTAGGGGGTGGGTTTTTAAGGGTAAAAAACGGTTTATCTCGATTTCCGGCAAAACTACAACTCCTATGGAAAAAAGTTTAATCGCAAAGTTGTAGGTAATAAAAAGATCTACAACTTTTGTATCACACTTTTTTCACATAACCTCAAAATTTATGTAAAAATTCAAATAACCAAGTTTTTGGTTTTTTATTTTTATCTTTTACAAAAAACATTTTTTTTTCACGAAATTTGGTGAAAACTTACCTTTTTATGTCTTAAACACACTGTAATTTTTTTGATTTAAAATATTTATTTTTTCACCTTATTTTGACTTAATATCGAAAAAGCACCCTAATTTTCAATCGAAAATTCTCACGTCAAAATATCTGCTTTTTTAAAAAAGTCGGTGAGCTTTTTGTTCGTTGAAATATCTACTTTATGATGGTGTAAAAAAAATATACATTACTACGGTAAATGTTCTCAGAAAATGCAAATAAACGAGTAATTAAAGTGTAAATTTTAATAAATACCTCAAAATTGTACATAATGATTAAAAAAAAAATTTCGGATACGAGTTTTTTTCTCGTTTCTTTGCATTTTCTGAGAACATTTACCGTAGTAATGTATATTTTTTTTACACCATCATAAAGTAGATATTTCAACGAACAAAAAGCCCACCGACTTTTTTAAAAAAGCAGATATTTTGACGTGAGAATTTTCGAGCGAAAATTAGGGTGCTTTTTCGATATTAAGTCAAAATAAGGTGAAAAAATAAATATTTTAAATCAAAAAAATTACAGTGTGTTTAAGACATAAAAAGGTAAGTTTTCACCAAATTTCGTGAAAAAAAAATGTTTTTTGTAAAAGATAAAAATAAAAAACCAAAAACTTGGTTATTTAAATTTTTTACATAAATTTTGAGGTTATGTGAAAAAAGTGTGGTACAAAAGTTGTAGATCTTTTTATTACCTACAACTTTGCGATTAAACTTTTTTCCATAGGAGTTGTAGTTTTGCCGGAAATCGAGATAAACCGTTTTTTACCCTTAAAAACCCACCCCCTACCACTTCCCGGCCTCAGATCGCCCGTAAATTATTTTTCCTTTCATTTTTATTCTATTCTCTTCCTTTTCCAATGGGTTTCATCCTACTATAATTTTTTTTCAATTTTTACCATTTTCAAAGGCTTCAGCTCTAGTCTAATGTTACACATTGGTTACCAAGCTTACAAAAAGCGGAGCGGGTGATTTTCAAGAAGCTGCAGCGCGCTTACCATTAGTACCACAGAAAAATTGTGGGAATGAAAATTGTAGGAAATGTAATCCTCTTTAAAACATTACATAATGAAAGAATTGCTTAAGTCGACCGTTTCTGAGAGATTTCGAAAAAAGCAAAAAAGGTGGTAAAATTTCATGGTTTTTCGGCTCCCCCCATGTTAGCACAGGGTCCTTAAGGTCGAAAACTCAGATTCTACACCACAGAGTGTTCGCAAACAACACACCAAAATATCATTAACTTCGGAATACTTTCCCGGTAACCCCCTTCATTTATTACCTGCCGCTTGGACAACTAGTCAGCAGAAGTTCCAAACTTTTACCGATCAATCAATTAACACTCTGCCAAATTCCAGCTTTTACAAAAACACTAGTTTTTTTACATCTTTTAAAGCGCACCGATGCCAGGTGTCCCGATCGCTGACTTACTGACTGCAGTCTTTTTATTTTACACCCTATAAATACTAGCTAATATCAAAATATTAACCTTTAAAAAATTCATACAATTTTTGACAGCGACCTCTTGGACTAATTTGATATCAAAAGAATAAAAGTTGAACGACGTTATAGTGAAGACAGTTAGTCATCATTGTAACATATGTTTTAAAAAATCTAATTAAAACAATGTGTTGCCAAGAATTAATAAATATAAATAATAACCCAGACACAATATTATATTTAATTATTTGTGATCTTTTCTCGTTACAGCTGCGTGATGAATAACTTTTGGCAAGAAACTAGACACGGCGTCCATTCTTCATACCGCCAGCTTTACTTATTATGTCATTAAAATGCTTCCACGGCCTTCTATATAATATTATGCATTAATATTTAACTAGTTTCGCCTGTGGTCTAAATTCGACCAATTGCAGTGTCTGTAAAGTAACAAAATTCTAATTGAAAATTATAACATCAACATAACTGTACCGACAACGAATAAATCCGACAAAACGATACCCTCTACATATTAATAGTTCATAGAATCTCCGTGGTGTGCCACCTTCTCTCTCTCTACCGTCTCTGTCTCTCCGTTCTCTCTCTCTCTCTCTCTCTCTCTCTCCTTTCTCTCGCTTTCTCCCTTCTCTCTCTCTCTTCTCTCTATCTCTCCCTTCCCTCTCTTTTTCCCTTCTCTCTATCTCTCCCTTTTCTCTCTTTCTCCCTTCTCTCTCTATCTCTCCCTTCTCTCTCTATCTTTCCCTTCTCTCTCTATCTCTTCCCTCTATGTATCCCTTCTCTCTCTCCCTTCCCTCTCTTTCTCCCTTCTCTCTATCTCTCCCTTACTCTATTTCTCCCTTCTCTCTCTATCTCTCCCTTCTCTCTCTGTCTCCCTTCTCTCTCTCTCTCCCTTCTCTATCTCGCTCTCTCTTGACCACAGCATATAGCTGTTGTTTACATAAATCCTCGATAAATGATAAAATGTGCCATATCAAGTATGCCTTGGTCACACCCACACCCAATGTGAAATGCATTGGAGCTGGCTTGATGGCTCACTGGTGTAATTCATTATATTACATTAAATTATATGAGTCAGATCGTGCCCTATTATTATTATTATTGGATTTCATTACTGACTAATTTTGTGGCAAGGCCTTTTACACAGATTGGAACAAAATAGTACCACCGTCAAATATTCAGAAAACCGAATACTAGTACCTATGCTATATAATAATTGTAATTTATCTTTGTAAATTCCAATAAAGTTCACCAGCACTATTTTCCATTTACATGACTCTCAGTGACTCTGAAGCAGACTTGGGTAGTTCCGGGCATATTGTATAGCTCCAGGAACCATGTATCTGTCAGAGATGCTTCCATCTTTCTTTAGAACGCATCTTGAATGAATTGTGGATTATAGACACTCGACAACAGAGGTCATTAACGTCTGAGAACGCATCTTAACATGTGTTTGGTCGATCGCTTCTATTGGACGTGACGTGACGCTCGTTAGGTATGCTTAACCGAACGGAAAAAACGAGGCTAAAAAATTTTCACTCAAGTGATTTTTTGCGACATAGATCTCAAGAAAAAGGAATTTCGATGCAGTCTTAAGGTCTCTTGCAAAATAAACGTACTATTTTCGAATATAAGGTGTTGTATGTTTTGCTGCTTTTCCATGTTATAAAGGATAAACGATAAACTTATACTAAAGTTTAGTGATTTAATTTCTGATAATATGCATATAGTATAGAATTGAGATATTGCAGCTTTCTCTGCTAGTGTACCTATACTAACAGTAATTATTATACATACACACTATGATAAATAAGAGTAAGAAAATACTAGCGCTTCCAATATCCACCAATAGGGTATTTAACTAAAAATTTTTAACATTGGAAATGTTTATGTTCGTATATTATGGGGGCAGAGTTACGAGTTTTCGTTCAAGGCCAAAAGACAACGGTGTCGCGATCAAGTGAGGAGCAATCATGCAAAATTGAACAAGTGCAATTTTTTCGAAATGTGTTTTATATCATGTCTAGTTAATTGAGAGGTATTTGCGACGATCTGCGGTGTTATTTTTGAGCAAATGTTAATAATACTGTAGAAAAATCCATTTAAAAGTTAAGTAATCAAGCAAAAGTGAACGCGTATATAACAGAAGAATAATAGGGTTATTCCTGATAAAACTAAACAGTGCATTGATAAATATTGTGTGTATAATAAACAGTTAATTATGTTTCATATATGCTGTTATCATTTCCAATGTCCTCGATGGTTGCAAGGATTGCGAAATCTGTGAATTTTTTTTGTGTTATTTTAATAGATCAGTAAATTCTGAACAAAATGACACCTAAATCACTTCATTCTGATTTCAAATTAGCTCAAAAATAATTTTTGAAATATTTATATTAGTCTCGCCCGCTAATAATCGTTTTTGCTCTACGAACCTATTACGTCATATTTTTATGAATTTACGTTTATATCTACTAACTCGATGCTAATTATATCAGAAACAGAGTGTTGAAAAATACCGTTTTATACCTATGTGAACATGATGTAAACAATCTAAACTCCGTTGCTATGGATACATTCATTTTTTACTTAAAATTGACGTCACACGTTCTCACACGGTGTTTGAAGTCACGTGACACATAGATTAAAAATTCTTTTTCATTCTCGAGATTTCGTCTTGGAAAGAAATGGACACATACGTACGTACGTGCATACACACACACACACAGAGACATCTTTCTAAAAATACTTAGTGTAAAAATAGAGTAGTGCCCTTGAAACATGAAAATTTGTTATACATTTTGATTTCGATTTTCGGACTCATTACAATAACTTCCAATGGGAAGTTAATAATTGCTAAATAAATTAAATACAATAAATTCGAACAATGCAAGTTGAGCGGCACTAGTATTCGAACATATAACATACTTACATACCTACTGTATGTATATACAGATATATTATGAACAAACTTCCCTACACTAGTTTAGTAATTGAAATAGATTGAATTAATAATATATAAATTATAATAGTCTGGGACATAATATAATATAGCACTATAACATGCCATGGCAGACACTACTAGACTGTCTGGGTCGGGCGTTGTGCATGTTTTTTATTAAATTTAATTTATTTAATAACATTTCATTCGTTAATAAAATTAAGCAAATTTCATTCGTTCGAATAATAATAATCAATTTATTTCCAGAACAATATTACAATAATGTAGGCATGGAAACAGTCGTAATATGAAAATAATGTAAATATTTTTTTTCTCTAAAATGTATAGTCTTCGAGAAAAAAAATATTTTACTAAAAAAAATAAAAATTGTACGTAAATCAAGGTAACCATGATTTTTGCTATATTAAGTTAGCCATCAGTAGATCACCAAACAGAAAAGAGGGCCATCCTTTTTTTAAAGAATAAAAATTAAATTGTGTTTTAAAGACCACCAACAGCTAAGGTTATTTGGGCCTAGTCAAAGAATAAAAAAAAAGAGTGTTTATTTTTTGCAAATATTTACTAGGTGGGAAGTATAGGACTGGTCATCAGTCGAATTTTTTTCTTAGTTGTGACTTGAACTTTCTTATGGAATTAATTTGTTTGATGGTATCTGGTATAATTTGGGTTTTTAAATGAATTTTTTTTACTTAAATGGAAGGACCACATACAAGTTTTATAGCAAAACTTTTTTTTTTATTTTTTTTGCTTACTAATTAAAAAGTTATATTTAAATAAAAATTAATTTTTAAACTCAGTTCCGATAACGCGCCGAAAGAATCCGAACGCGTGTGACGTCATTATGTTATCTGTATGGTCTTTGTATCCATGGTTACCAAGTTAAATATTTATTATTTTTGATAGTATGTGTAATACATATACACAAATACCAACAAATGCAGACACATTTTAACATAACGACGTCACAAACATTCCTGGCGCGTTTTGAAGTCACGTGATATTTTTTAAATTTTTATACATTTTAATTAATTTTTAGTAATTTATCTATAGCTTTAAAAACTTTTTTCTTTTCGATTTTCAATATTATTTATGTTAAATTATTAGAAAAAATTAAAAAATTAATAATTTTTTTTAAACTTAAATACCTAATTGTAGCATTTTTTTCTTAGTTGTGACTTGAACTTTCTTATGGAATTAATTTGTTTGATGGTATCTGGTATAATTTGGGTTTTTAAATGAATTTTTTTTACTTAAATGGAAAGATCACATATGTTTTATAGTAAAACTGTTTTTATTTATTTTTTTTACTTAATAATTAAAAAGTTATACTTAAATAAAAATTAATTTTTAAACTAAGTTCCGACTTCCGATGACGCGTTGAAAGAAGCCGAACGTGTGTGACGTCGCAATGTTCTGTATGGTCTCTGTATCCATGGTTACCAAGTTAAAATTTTTTTATTTTTGATAGTATATGTGTAATACACATACACAAATACCAACACACAAATTTTAACATAACGACGTTATAAACATTCCTGGCGCGTCTTGAAGTCACGTGATATTTTTTAAATTTTTATACATTTTAATTAATTTTTAGTAAATTATTATCTATTGGCTTTAAAAAAATGTCTTTTCGTTTTTCAATATTATTTGTGTTACTATTAAAAAAAAATAATTTTTTTAAATTTAAATACTACCCAATTGGAAAATCAAGTGTTTAAAAATGAACTGGGCCCCCTAATGTTGTCTTTATCAATTTATATTTAACCAATGTTGTCTTGATCAAAATATATATGAAGCACTTTATTCAAAGCTGGTTTACTATGTAATCATAGTTTTAGCTGGCTTTAGGACTGGCTAAGACCCCCAGCTTTGGGGTTCTGGGGCACTACTCTTTGACCTACGGTAGCTACGCCACTGATTGACACTCGGATTGAAATCCTAATTAGTAGGTAATTATAAAATCGTATTAACTTTATTCGCGAAAACTTATACATTAACAATTCACTCGGTTCATATCCATTTTTAATAAATTCAATACGGTTCATGGGTTCTTGGATTAAAATAGATTGATAGATAGATATTTATTTGTTTGAGCACCACAGCTACGTGGCATAACATCGTCAAATAATAACAAGTTTAAGACATTACATAAACGAAAAATCTTCCACTTTATAAAGACCAGCCTCAGTCAACCGTCTTCTCACAAGATTTCTGAACTGACTTAGAGGAAGGTTTTGAACAGCTGTGGGCAATTTATTAAATAAAGTAATTGACATGCAGACAAAACTGCTGTGTGTTTTTTGTAATCTATGAGGTGGTAATCTAAGATTATCTTTGTATCTTACATTATAAGAGTGGACGTTAGAGCTACAGCTAAAGTTCAACATATTCTGTTTGACATACAATAATGCGTGAAAAATAAACAATGATGGCAGAATTAGTATTTTGTAATTAATAAAAATTGGTTTACAATGCTCTTTAGCTGAGACTCTAGCCATATCCCTAACGGCTCTCTTTTGAAGTACAAAGACTCTGTTCGCATTAGTGGAGTTTCCCCATAGCAATACACCATAGCTAATTAAACACTCAAATAACCCGAAATATACTGTATACTGTATAAATTGTTATTGATTGATAACTCTTTTATTTATCTTCGTACGACGTTTCGTCTCTTTCGAAACGTCGTACGAAGATAAATAAAAGAGTTATTAATCAATAACAATTTATTTTTATCCAAGAACCCATGAACCGTATTGAACTTATACATTAAGATTTTTGACATCCGTCTTTTTAAACAACCTATTTGTAAACAGCTCTGACGTCGCACAATGTGCAATGTTACGAAAATAAAGACATAACAGAACAAGAAATAATACCAAGTCGGAATGAAATGGTGTGAATGTATGTGTGAAAACAGCACGCGGACATCGTATCTGTTCAAAAGCCCAAAATCAGCGACAATCGAGTCCTTGGTTCAGCACCACAAACACTGCAGTTATGCCTAGATAGGGTGCAGAAAGCATTGTCAAAAAATCTGATTTGATAATGACCTTAGATTATGATCATATATATACAGTTTTTAACCGACTTCAAAAAAAAGAGGAGGTTTTCAGCTCGACTGTATTTTTTTTGTATGTATGTTACGCGATTTCTCCTGCATTTGTGAACCGATTTTGACGATTATTGTTTTATTTAATAGGGTATAACGAGGGCAGTATAGCCTCGTGGTTAGCATGCTTGGCGCCGGAGCCTCTAGACTGGACTCATGGGTTCGAATCCCACCTGCGCTCATGGATGTTTTGTGAAGTTAGTTGTTATTTAGTGTACCTAGTTGAAAGACGCTAATGACCTTAGATGTCGACGCGTCTATAATTTACAATAAATAACTAAATAAATAGGGCATACCTCCGGGGTGGTCCCATATAAATTTTACATAAATCGGTTGAGTAGTTCGACTGATTTTAATAAAAAGTGAGTAACGGGATGTAACACCGTTAAAGTAAATGTCAAATATCAAGACAGAAGTCGGTTAATAACGTGCAAACTATACTACGTATTGTAAAGCCACTAAAAAAAAATAAAAAAAACTTTTTAACAAAAAAAAACCTCCTTCAAAAAAGCCACTAAAAAGAGAATAAAATTTTGAGGTCGGCGCCAATTTAATGAAATATAAAGTCAGTAAAAAAGTATATCTACTTTTTAAATGACTTCATATTTTATTAAATTGACGTCGACCTCAAAATTTTATTATTTTCTCTTCTTAGTGACTTTTTTGAAGGAGGTTTGGGCTTGAGAATAGCCGAGAGTGTAGCAATGCTGTTGTTTACATGGCGTTGCTATGGTTCCTCTATTACAAGTCCCCAGTTCCCGGGTTCTAGCCCGAGAGCTGGTAAAAGTGTCAATTGAATTTTCAATTTATTATTAAAAAATAAATAATGAATTGAAAATATGAATTGGTGCTAGGCCCAAATAACCTTAGCTGTTGTGTGGTCTTTAAAACACAATTTTTTGAAGGTTTTTTTTTAAATGTACGATTTCCTATAATGCAATAATGATTTCCATAGTTATCATATAAATAAATATTGTCTATATTGAACCTTAAAATAAATTCGCTGTATGTTATGTTACTCATTAAAGAAAACATTTTCTCTTATGACGTGTTGTTCTGAGCTTACCTTATGAGAATATTTGCACACCTTGGCGATATGTGACGTAATATACATAACCATATTTACGATAAAACTAGGTATGGCAACACAAAATAAGTATGGTAGTAGGTAGGTACCTCTACAAGTTACAACGTACGTGGAATACATAGGTATAGACAGACAGACAGAGGCAGTTACAATGAGTACAAACTGTTACACACTCGATTTTCAGAAAAGCTATGGACACTCGTTGCTTCCTAACTCGAAACGAACAGTCAAGAAGTACACTCAATTCTGTTGTTAACCCGCACGTTGTTCCGTCAGTATTATATTGAGCTTGAAACACGCTTCAAGGTCGTCCCGTATTTTGACGTGATAACGTCTCATTCCGTAGGCCTGTAGCATTTACTAAAAGTTTGTGTTGCGAAAATTACCTTGTCTATCGTCTTATAACATTATATAGCTTAAGACCACAGCTAAATTCGCCTACTATAAGTTTTCTGGAGATTTATATTATTAGTTCAAGGTTCAAATTTTAATATGTTGTTGCGGCGACTGTTTTAAGCATATATTTCAATTTGCAGAACAAAATGTCGGTATTATCCTCCTCTCTTAGGTGTTTATATCGTTCTGCAAGGGGGTTAATATCGACATTTTGTTCTGCAAATTGAAATATATGCTTAAAACAGTCGCCGTAACAACATATTAAAATTTTAACCTTGAACTAATAACATAAATTTCGTCGGGTACATGACACGTTTAAGGTGATCTTCCACTCTTTTAATTCTGACCAATCGATCTGCAAATATTATAATGGCATTATTGGGTCACCGACAAGCTATAGAAACAATGTTGGATGCGGTCTGCATCCCTCCCATACCGTTATCTAGCAAAATCCCTTACTCAGGGCACTTTAATATGCCTTCCTCAACATCTTCACAAAAATAAGGCCTTGAATAAATAGCACCAAAAAATTGTCACTAGCTCTCGATCTATTAGTATTATAGGTCCAAATAGCTTGGTGATCTTTTTAAAAAAAAATCAAAAAGTCTTTTTAGTCTTCGCTTCCGTGCTGCAAATTTGAACAAGGATAAATGAAGCACTAGATCAACGCCTCAATTTTCAAATTCAACACGACCAGTACACTTGATTCTATAGTTACTGCAGTGGCACTCCGTCCTCACAGGGCTGCGAGCCCTCTCCCTCCTCCCCCACAGACCCACCTGCTCCCGTCATCCGCCCTCTATAGTCCTCATCTCAGAGCAGAAAACAATTCAATTATTTACAAAACGGATTGCCATAGACTATGTACGACCAAGGCTGAGCAAACCAGACGCACTTCTCTCTGACAGTTTAGCTTAGGACTCCGCGACTAGATCTATGAATCCTGGTCATCCGTTCAAAAGTGCAACCAGGTTGAGGTCCAATTAAAAAATTAACAACCGAATTATCAACGAAACTATTCAACACGAACTCGGATTTTTCCAGCTTCAAGAATAATTTCTTATTATTCAATTGGTTTTTTATCTATTATTGATATTAAGTATGTCTGATTTTAGTAAGAGCTGTGCGTAAAAGTACAGTTTCCGTGCGTAAAAGTCCAAAGCGTGCGCAAAAGTGCCGTCACCGTACGTAAAAGTCCAAAGCTTGCATAAAAGTACAATCTCTACATCATATAAATTCGAAATTTCCTCACTTTGTACAATACAAGCACTATTTACTGGCTATCGATCGATGTGTTACTATATATAGTGACGCGTCTACAAAGTCCACATCATGAGAGAGTCATGTTTTTAATGATTTCTACAGAAGTTAATAACTTTAATAAAAATAAACTAAATCGAAACTTAGTCTGTAATTGTAAAGTTTTAACGACTCGAAGAGCGAATTTTCCGTTTTCATAATTTTTTCTTCTCTCTATTAAACTTTAGAAGCAGTCGTTATAAAAAATTATGTTCGATACGTCCACTTAAAGTGAGATATCTAGTAGGCTTAAATTGAGGCACTCGCTAAAAGGACTGACGCATACACAACGAGATCTCGTTGTGTATGCGTCAGTCCCTTAGCTCGTCCCTCAATTCAAGCCTACTAGATATCTCACTTTAAGCGGACGTATCGAACATAATTTTTGAGGCATTCGCTAAAGAGACTGACGCATACACAACGAGATCTCGTTGTGTATGCGTCAGTCCCTTAGCTCGTGCCTCAATTTAAGCCTACTAGAATACCTCACTTCACGCACACGTGTCGAAAATAACTATTTTAGTTCAGCGCAGTTTTCAATAATTTTATTTGTACACAATTTTTTCTTCTAATTATTTTAGAAAACGCTCTCACCTTCCTTTTACAGTGAATCTACATAATCTTCGATCTAATACAGTGGATAATTCATTCATCCTTGCGACATCAAGGTATGTTATAGTACAGCATCATACTATGTGTGTTGTTTGCATGAAGCAGTTGGGTACCTCTTCTCTTTCTAGAGTACTGTTTGTCAATGTGTGTGTGTGAAACACACAACATACATACAGAACGTGCAAGAGAGACAGCTATATAGACATACTATAGTATAGAGGTATATATAAGGCCCGGAGAGTTTCTATTCAAATTGCGTCGTGAATTTTACATAAATGAACGCAAATAATTCATAACTCACTGTACTTGCGAACGCTTACGTTTATTTACAATGCATAGAGAAATATTGATGAACTGTTATGCGACACTGGATGTCTGATATGGCAGGATTAGGCTTCTGCACAGCAGCACTACGCATATACGACATGCAGAAGTTCTGTCAACCAGTATTACGAGGTGCCCGTCTGTTCTATGGACTAGCGAAGAACAACAGAGACCAAGGATACTTGATATTATAGGATTAGACTACTAGCAGAGGATAACTGGATGTCTGATATGACAGGCTGGCTGCATGCTAGCTAGAAGTTCTGTCAACCAAGTATTACGGGGTTCCGTCTGTTCTATGGACTAGCGGAGGACAACAGAGACCAAAGATATTTGACATGACAGGATTATACGCCATGCCAGCCAGAAGTTCTATCAACCAAGTATTATGGAGTTCCGTCTGTTCTATGGACTAGCGGAGGACAACAGAGACCTGCATGGATGCTTGATAAGATAGTTAGGCTATACCCCACACCAGCCAGAAGTTCTGTCAACCAAGTATTACGGAGTGCCGTCTGTTCTATGGACTAGCGAAGAACAACAGAGACCAAGGATACCTACCTGATATTATAGGATTAGACTGCTAGCAAAGGATAGCTGGATGTCTGATATGACAGACTGGCTGCATGCTAGCTAGAAGTTCTGTCAACCAAGTATTACGGAGTTCCGTCTGTTCTATGGATCAGCGGAGGATAGCTAGACCCATGGATATACAACTAGGCTATAACGGGATGCCAGCTAATAGTTCTGTCAACCAAGTATTACGGGGTTCCGTCTGTTCTATGGACTAGCGGAGGACAACAGAGACCATGGATGTTTGATATGACAGTTAGGCTATACGCCATGCCAGCCAGAAGTTCTATCAACCAAGTATTATGGAGTGCCGTCTGTTCTATGGACTAGCGAAGAACAACAGAGACCAATGATACTTGATATTATAGGATTAAACTACTAGCAGAGGATAGCTGGATGTCTGATATGACAGGCTGGCTGCATGCTAGCTAGAAGTTCTGTCAACCAAGTATTACGGAGTTCCGTATTAGTCCAGCAGTCAGATACTTTTTACCTGGAAAGTATTCCGAAGTTAATGATATTTTGGTATGTTGTTTGTGGGTACTCTGTGGAGTAGAGTCTGAGTTTTCGACCTCGAGGACCCTGTGCTAACGTGGGGGGAGCCGAAAAACTACGAAATGTTATCACCTTTTTTGCTTTTTTTGAAATCTCTCAGAAACGGTCGACTTAAGCAATTCTTTCATTATGTAATGTTTTAAAGAGGATTACATTTCCTACAATTTTCATTCCCACAATTTTTCTGTGGTACTAATGGTAAGCGCGCTGCACCTTCTTGAAAATCACCCGCTCCGCTTTTTGTAACCTTAATAACCTATGGTTAAAATGTAATGTTCTTTTCAACAGTTTTATTTATTTTCTTCTTCATCGAACTTTAAATTGAAAATACACATGTTACACATAGGTTACCAAGGTTACAAAAAGCGGAGCGGGTGATTTTCAAGAAACTGCAGCGCGCTTACCATTAGTACTACAGAAAAGCTGTGGGAATGAAAATTGTAGGAAATGTAATCCTCTTTAAAACATTACATAATGAAAGAATTGCTTAACTCGACCGTTTCTGAGAGATATCGAAAAAAGCAAAAAAGGTGGTAAAATTTCGTGGTTTTTCGGCTCCCTCCACGTTAGCACAGGGTCCTCGAGGTCGAAAACTCAGATTCTACTCCAGAGTACCCGTAAACAACACAGCAAAATATCATTAACTTCGGAATACTTTCCAGGTAACCTCCTTCATTTATTACCTACCGTTTGGACTATATGTTCTATGACTATAGCGGAGGACAACAGAGACCATACAGATGTTTGATATGACAGTAAGGCTATACGCCATGGTAGCCAGAAGTTCTGTCAATCAAGTAATACGGGGTTCCGTCTGTCCTAGATATGAACTACTGACGGGAGATAGCTAGATCATGGATGTCTGTAATTTCATTACGACTGCATCAAAGCGTTCGATCGATGGATGCAACCTCAATTATTATTAACGGAATAATATTATTACGATAAACTAACAATCTTATAACAACAATAGAACTTCATAGCTCCATTCTCTTCAAAGCCATGTATCCTATATCTTATTTAGGCAAGAGAGAGAGTATCTAAAGTAAGAAGTATAAAAGAAGGATAATATTAGAAATATAATACTATTAAGATGAATGAAAAATAATATAAGTTTTGTTTAAAACGTTTGTCGTAAGTCCAGGAATCTCATGTTAAAAAGAGATGCCTTACAAAGATATTTGAAGTGAATGACACCCTCATCCATCCTTCTTTCAAAAATAATAAAAAAAACAGGAAATTTATTTTAGCAACATTAAAATCACAATTATAAATATGTATACAGACTATACGAATACCTAATTTCAAGGTCATGTTTGAGTACATACTTTTAAATTATAATAATTATTGTCTCACGGCCAAATTCAAATTGCGAATTTAATAATAAACAATTAAACTGATTATAATAAATATAAATAATAATAGTACTCAACAAACTTTATTTTGCATTAACAAATAAGAAACATTTTCAGATATTAGTGCCAAAATTATTTATTTTAGCTTTTTTTGTTTAAAAGATATTTCACAGACCAACGCAGGACTACGGGAGCGAGACGGGATCAAATTATATGGCGAGATATGTTACGTTACACTCAAGCGATATCCCGCCATATAATTTACTTACTTGCACGAACTTCGCGGCACACTGTGGAAGGAAAGATGGCGACGCAAATGAACTGTCAGAATTTTTTGAAAATTACTTGAAAAGTATAGGTATTTTGTAGTGGGTATGGCAAAAAATACCATATAATTACGTAATATGCCCCATTACGTATCTAAACATACAATCTACCATTATAAAACTTATATATCGTCCGGGTGGCTCGGGGTTCTCAAATATGTCGCCTCACGCAAGCTGGTGTTAAGAGCCGGCCCTGGATGTGCCACGTGTTGACATTGAGCATTAGTAAAAATCGAATTATGTAACCAGTCTGATATTAATGCAAATATATTAAAATATTTGCTATAATTTACGATAAGTGTATATATTCTACAAAAATGGTATGACTAATAATCAGAATAATGTTTTTTTTTAAACTTTCGTAATTAATAACTTAGCAAATACACATCGGGAACAAAAACGGTAAAGAACTTTTCGATTCGAAATTTCACAAAATAATTTTCTTAAAATCACAGACATCTTGATTAATTCGCAAGATAAACAATGATTTCCGGGCAATTTTTTTAGATAACATTTTTTTCTCGAAATCGGTACATTTCATAAAAGAATATAATAAAGATTTTATTTATATTGTAGCAAACCCCAAGATGTTACGCCACTGCCTCCAATAGAAACCACGAGAAAGAAAGGTCACAGTAGTAAAGCGTGGAATGGTATCGAAGATTCCAGACAACGCTAGAGGATACGAGGACGCACTGAGCGTACACCGCACGCAGGTATATAAACAGGAGTGTGTCGTGTTGAATCGGTCAGTGAATGGTGAGTCGTGCCATCAGTCAGTACATTGAAATAAATATTGATCAATCAACGGGAATCAGTCAGTGTAGATTGTACTGAGACAGTGTTGAACAGCGAAATAAATCTGATATAAATACAGTGAAATAAATAATTACAAATAAATATTCCTTTTATATATAGTTAATTGTTAAGTGTTATTTAAGTGGCTCGTTTAGTTCAATAATTACCGTTTAAGTTTTATTATTGTTAGAATTGACTTTTCGTTGTTGCATTTATTGTTATTGTATTTTTAATTATTGTAAATAAATATTTATTACGCCAACTCAGAAAACAGTTTTGTAACAATATTTTTATTCATTTATATTTTTTACCTATGTTTATACGTAGTATTTTTTTTTATCTCTCAGGATCTGCTAAACCGATTTTTTTCCAAATCTAATTAGATCTAAGTTATATACAGGGTGAGTTACTAAGAATGTCCTTTTTTTTCTAAAGCTCATACTAAATGAGATATCGCCAGATACATTCTTAGTAACTCACCCTGTATACTGACAAATATTATAACAACAACAGATCGCACGACCACATGTTCCCTTTTCATGATATCGAAGGGGGGAAATTTTACCACACACACACACACATACACATACAGACAGACAGACAGACAGACATCAATCAGAAAATGGTCTCAAACGATTCCTAGGATATCAAAACGTGAAAATCTATTAAAATCCCGAACTGATTCCAACGCAGCTAGCAACGCTTCCCTACCATAAGAGGTGGGAAGTAACAATATATTTGCGTTTATACAAATGTTTCATACTAATAAATAATATATTATTTCCAGTTTATCATTTTTTCTTGCCAGTTTGTCGTATAAACAATTTCTTAATATTATATTTATGCCTATTATTTCATAATATTTAATTTAATAAGCGAGTAATGAAAGAGGAAATTTCCGAAGGAACTTTTACGACCGATGTTTGTCTTGTCTGAAAACGAGCGAAGAACAATAATATTTTTTCTGTGGAGAAAGTCGAGAACGATCTTAACACACCGCCAAACCTGTGGCTGTCACATACCTGGTCTATAACTCTCCTATAACCCGAATTGAAACGTAGATAAATAACTCACTTTAATTTCTATGACTATACTCTAGGCCAAACATACCAAAAATTTCAAAAGCATTTTGATTCTTAAATGATTCTCAAGCTCTTAAAGGACTTTCAAAACTAATAAAGAAGTGTCTACTTATATACTGCTCCTTCCCTATATATTATACCTCTATTTCAATACTAAATCACATCTCATGCGAGAGCCGATTTATTTTTTAAGTTACAATCATAACTTAAATAGTAATAACTCAAATGACCCAAACAAGCGGCCTTGTTCGGGTCATTTGAGTTATGATTGTAACTTAAAAAATAAATCGGATCTCGCATGAGATGTGATTTAGTATTGAAATAGGTATATATAGGGAAGGAGCAGATTTCACTTTCGGAGCAATGTGTAAGTGGCAATTCAATCAGCCGGAAACTGGGAATTTCGGGTTCAAGTCCCGACAGTGGCTTCTGATTTTTTCCTTGTATATCTTAGAACAATCGTTTGACGTTTAACAATCATGATGGCATAATCTGCTGATTGATAATGTTAAGAAATACTATTCACTACCTACGGGTTAAGTGAATCATAACGTGAATGCTTTGTGGATTGAATTCATTGTTGAATTAACTAATAATTATTACATATTTTTTTACTATTTTCTATTTTTTTAAATCAAAAACACAATGTGGATCCGATTTTGGGTACTTTCCTCTATTATTTTGTCTTACGTAGAAAAAACGTCGCCAGCTCTCCGTCTAAAATACAAATTAACAAGCAGCAGAAAAAGGATAATACCTTGAACCCTGGGTTCAATATAGTTCAGCATCAATCTGAAAATACGTACGTTAGACGTATATAAATACTATACACAAGTCCGTATATAAGAAAAAATAATATATATTTTATTTTCGCAACATGTCAATAAAACATGAACAAAAAAGAAGAAAAAAAAGTAAAAAGAAAAGAAAGAAAACTTGCGAAGTTCCGTAACAACGCCTTGTGTGTGCGTTGTTGCCGCCGCGCCGCCATCGAGTGCAACTCAAATCCCCAAAGCAAAATAATACACGACCGGAAAAAACTTACGGATATTCGATTACACTGACAAAAGGAAGTTGGTATGACTGAAAGGTTAACAAAAAAAATTGAAAGCTGTATTTAGGGTTGCCATAATAATATTGTTACAAAACTGTTTTCTGAGTTGGCGGAATAAATATTTATTTACAATAATTAAAAACAATTAACTATATACAATAATTGCAACAACGAAAAGTCAATTCTAACAATAAAAAACTTAAACGGTAATTATTGAACTAAAGGAGCCACTTAACTAACACTTAACAAATAACTATATATACAAGGATCATTTATTTGTAATTATTTATGTCAAATTTATTTATACCAGACGCACTATTCGTCGCTCAGTACTTGACTTCGTATTCAACACGACACTGATTCCCGATTGCGTGACACCGTCGACTGACTGACTGACTCACTCGTACTTCGCTTATATAGGTCGCGCAGCCCAGCCTAGTACGTTCTCGCGTTCTCTAGAACATTCCGGCAGGTACTCGTTGTTCAGTATCTTCGATACCATTCCACGCTTTACTACCGTGACATTTCTTTCTACTGGTTTCTATTGGAGGCAGTGGCGTAACATCTTGAGGTTTGCTACAATATTTTCAAAACTAGAACTTACAGCTCAAAATCCACGCCAGACGTTGCTTTCACTTCTGTAATTTGTAGTGTGAACGACTGTTTGCCAGACGGCGTTCATAGTTCGGCCGGCAATGTATAATTTTGCCTATACTCACAAACTGATATTCCAGATCGCTGACTCTATAGAATCGCTGTCTGGCGGACGGCATTCATACAGTTCGGCCGTCGTTTGTTTGTTTGTGGGCAGAGTTATACAGTTCGGCCAACGACGGCCGAATGTATAACTCTGCCCCCAAACAAACAAACAAAGTTGTTTCACTCGGTTGCAACCCTTGCTGTGTTCCTGTGACGATGTCGCGGTCCACGAAGATGCATCAAACAGATAAAAATTGCTTAGCGACGAATTAGCGCCAATTGCTAAAACATCTCCGCATCGTTAATTTACATTTACAAGGTTGGTAATTCAATAAAGGAAATTCATTTCTGAAATGTCATTTTCATTTTTTTATTTTTTCATTAGCTGATTTTTTTATTAGTAGGTACAGTCGCAGCCGTTTGATCACGCCGGATCGAGTCATGGGCGTCCATAGAAAACTTTTCAAGGGGGGAGGGACCAAAATAATAAACATGGTTGCCAAATGTTATTAAAATATATGCGAATTGTTAGATTAATTTAAAAAAATAAAATAAATATATTTCCAATAATTTATCATGATTATTGATTCCAAATATATTTCGGTAATTTTTCAGAGTGAGGCAACTGCTCCATCTTCAGCACCACCCCCCCACCCCCGCGACATCTATGTCGGATGTGTTACCTAATCTCTGCGAGAGCAACATGTTTGTAACAAACATGAAAAATAATTTTGTTTAATATCTCAACTTACCCATTGATAAATTGGGTTCAATTGGTCTAATATTAATATTGTTACAAAACTGTTTTCTGAGTTGGCGGAATAATTATTTATTTACAATAATTAAAAATACAATAACAATAAATTCAACAACGAAAAGTCAATTCTAACAATAAAAAAACTTAACGGTAATTATTGAACTAAACGAGCCACTTAAATAACACTTAACAAATAACTATATATACAAGGATTATCTATTTGTAATTATTTATGTCACTGTATTTATATCAGATATATTTCGCTGTTCAACACTGTCACAGTACAATCTACACTGACTGATTCCCGTTGACTGATCAATATTTATATCACTAATCCGCTTGATGGCACTACTCACCATTCACTCATTTCCCCAACACGACACACTCGCCGTTTATATACCTGCGTGCGGTGTACGCTCAGTGCGTCCTCGTATTCTCTAGCGTTGTCTAGAATCTTCGATACCATTCCACGCTTTACTACCGTGACCTTTCTTTCTCGTGGTTTCTATTGGAGGCAGTGCGTAATATCTTGGGGTTTGTTACAATATGGTTGATAATGAAAATCTACACAAGATAAACTGTTGAAGAATAAATTTATTCAACTAGCGACATGTTTCAACATTTTAATGTCATCCTCAGGCTATATGAAAGTTACCAATTACCATATTAATTTCATACACAAGTAGATTATAGAAGTATCTATTCATTATGATCTAATATTGCCCCACGAGTCTACATTAAAACATTGTCAGCCGTTTTTTACAAACACTCTGTATAACTAAAACTAAAACAAATTAAAATAAAATTGTCGCATTTATAACTTTTTTCCAGTCCTATATTATATAAATGTACATTATAGGTAAGATATACGTAAGTATGCTGTGATTAAAAAAAAGTTCTTTTTTTACATCAAATTAAAGTTGTGGAGGTTACACATTGTTTCTTTTTATTTTTCATTTTGACATCCGTTATAAATAATTACTAATAAATCACTAAACACAATAAATTGATTCGTAAACGTTGATTAGCAAGATAAAAAAAACTCAGATCGCAGTGTCAAACCCTTCAGCCAACAAAATATAGTGTATTTGCTTTTATTATAATATGTATTGTGAATTTATTATGTGAACTTAAGTTTGTCTTTGGACAAAATACAAAATTTAACCCCTTAATACAACCCTTAAAATAATTAAATTTCAATATTCGACATGGGTTTTACCAATACAAGTAACATATCTGCACCAAATTATAAGTAATTCACTATCTACAAACTTAAAGTGTTTTCATAAAATTTGTAATTTTGAAACAATTCCAAAAACATTCGGGCCCAAAAATACTTTTCAACCTCTAAAAGCAACCATTAAATTGGTCCGCTTGGGCCCATTTTAAATAGACTTCGTGCCGTAATGGATTCCAGCGTGCGCATATCAAATTTCGCTAAAATCAATTTTTGAGCCCAAAAATACTTTACAAACCCCTAAAAAAAACCGATTGGGCCCATTTTAAAGCGTGTTTAACAAATTTTGCGATTGAGTCTCCGCATATGTTGTTTACAAATCGCGCGACCGAACGGGGAATTTCGTGCACTGGATGTAAAAATACTTTGAAAGTTAAGGTAGAATCCGCTCGATTTTTTAAGTGATTTTACATTATTATTTATTTTTACACAGAAAACTTCATAAAAACTTGGACTTTTACTGTAAAGTTAAACAAATTTGTGATTTTTACATAAAGTAAATTAAAATTACATAATTTGTGTAATATTCCATTAAAGTGTGTAAAAATTACAAAATAAAATGTATAGTTACATATATAAAATGGATGAATACAAAACAAATTAATGTAAAATTAGTAACTGCTCGCATGCGCAATGTGTTTTTACGGAATCTACGCGATGTGGCGATACCTGTTTGCGACGGCATTGTTTCTTTGTGTGCCTATTACCAGATTAATCGCTAGCTACAAATGCAGAACCATCAATAATCTATGTAATCGGCCTTCTCATTTCTTACAGTGTGTAGCTGAGCAATCGTCAAATCGCGATGCAGTTACTAAATCGCCCGTTTTCGCTTCAAAAAGTAGCATATTTGCGCTGGCTTTTATAATTAATCTGCAATCTGGCAATATTTTTGTTTCGTCCTTTTTTTGAATCATAGTGTATATATATATATAGCATATACAGAAATAAGCAAGTAGTCTTTTAACCGAAAAAATAATACTGAGTACACACGAGAGCTGGAGGAAATTGTTATTTTCTGGCGACATTCTTCTAAATAAGAAATGAGCCTCCGATTGAAGTCTTACATTATAAAACTGGATTACTATTATTACAACCGCACATATACACACAGATATATATCTGCAGCACAAGGTAGAATGGCTTATGACATTAATACTAAAACGCAAAATTAATAATGCATCACCCTTCTCCAGATCGGCTCTTAGACGGTACGGGTCCACCATCTTGGAAAAAGCCTTGAAACTCATTAAATTAAACTATTGCAGTTTTCTGTATTTAATGTGTAATTTTCTAGTACACTGTAAGAAATGAGAAGGTCGATTACATAAATTATCGATGGTCCGTTTGAAGCCAGCGATTAATCGGGTAATAGGCACACAAAGAGACAATGGCGTCGCAAACAGGTATCGCCACATCGCGTAGATTCCATAAAAACACATTGCGCATGCGTGCTTACTAATTTTACATTAATTTGTTTTGTATTCATCCATTTTATATATGTAACTATACATTTTATTCTGTAATTTTTACACACTTTATTGGAATATTACGCAAATTTTGTAATTTTAATTTACTTTATGTAAAAATCACAAATTTGTTTAACTTTACAGTGAAAGTCCAAGTTTTTATGAAGTTTTCTGTGTAAAAATAAATAATAATGTAAAATCACTTAGAAAATCGAGCGAATTCTACCTTAACTTTTGAAGTATTTTTACATCCATTTTTTACAGTGTAGTATGTGAAATTACAGTGTACCATATCCTGTGCGAATGTTAGGTCCTGGATCGCAGAAGACACGCAATTTATAGACAATCAAAGATGGATCCAAAAATCTGTGTCAAACCAACCAGTTCATGATTTTTGCGAGCTAGTATACAAGGAACGAAAATACTGGATAGGATGCTACAAAAGATTGGGAGATATACGCACAATAATCCCAAAAGGCCGCCTCAGACGCTATTAACCTCTGTTGTCGAGCATCTATAATTTACAATTCATTCATTCCAAAAGGCTGCAGTGTTTCCGGCGAAAGGACGGCTCCCAAACAAAAAAAAAAATTGTGCAATTTGAGAAAGCATTTGGGACGCTAATGACCTCAATTGTCGAGCGTCTATAATCTAATCTCGAGAAAATTCGTCATGTAGGGATGCCTTCTTTCTATAGCGAGCCCATTACAAATCTCCAGTTTCCCGTTTTTAATCTGAGAGATTCGAGTTTAGATTATTGACGAATTTGTGGAACTAAATTTTCCATTTGTTATTACAAGAATAATAATAAACCTAAAATATTTTTACTTCCCACCTCTACTATGGTAGGGAAGTAATGGATTTAGTCCGAAAAAAATATTTCGAGATTTTAACAGATTTTCACGTTTTGAGACCCTAGCAATCGTTTAAGATCATTTTCTGACTGATGTCTGTATGTATGTGTGTGTGTGGTCAATTTTTCGCCTTCGATATCTTAAGAACGGAACAACATACGGGCATGCCGATTGTTCTATTGTGTTTATCAGCCTTTAACTTAGATCTGATTAGATTTTGAGTCAAATCGGTTCAGTGCATCCTGAGATATTCAAAAAAACGTCCTCAATGTCACGTATTAACATAGGTAAAAAAAAATATAAATGAATTCTAGATGTTATAATATGAAAAAAATGTAAATATTTTATTCTCTAAAATGTATAGTTTTCGAGAAAAAAAATATTTTACTAAAAAAAATAAAAATTGTACGTAAATCAAGGTAACCATGATTTTTGCTATATTAAGTTAGCCATCAGTAGATCACCAAACAAAAAAGAGGGCCATGCTTTTTTCAAAGAATAAAAATTAAATTGTGTTTTAAAGACCACCAACAGCTAAGGTTATTTGGGCCTAGTCAAAGAATAAAAAAAAGTGTTTATTTTTTGCAAATATTTACTAGGTGGGAAGTATAGGACTGGTCATCAGTCGAATTTTTTAATTAGCCCTAGGCCCACGCAATCTTGACAGTTGGCTTAAAAAAACGTAAATAATATAATAGAACAGGCAATTCTGCGTTCGGCTTACAATAATAATTATTTAACCTCACTTTTTTAGCTTTATGAAATGTCTTCAGCTTCGGCGTTGAGAAAAAAGCCCAAGTTCGGCTTCGGTCAAAAAAAAAATTGCCTTCGGAGGATTTCGACGTAAGTCACTCTGTCTTGCGGTCACAGATCTATATATATATATGTATAGACGAAGCCTTTACACTTGATCAATAAACCTGAAAAGTGAGCACACTGGAGAGGCACGCTTGCGACTTGGGAGGTAGGCAAGTGGGCCGCGGTGGTTTGTTCTCTGTCTGTTGGATACTACGTGAGCCCACCGAGTGAACGGCATCGGCGGCGCTAAAGAGACGTACACCGACGCTGTGTAAACATTACAATGACAGCCGTTGTGTGTGGCTGAAGTGGCGGGTCGACATGGTGGAAGAGAAGAGACGATTTTTTTTTAAATAATTGCATAACAGTTACGTTTATAAAAAACGAACCGTGCAGTTTCCATTGAATTATGCAGTGAGTGTAGCAGGTATAAGCGCTGTTACAAGAGCTGCTAGATACAAGAATGTATCTCACTATTCTTTCAGCGCGCTGACTACTACTATCAACGTGTGACAACTGTCAAATGGCCGTTACAAGTTTCGCAATGGATGTGACTAGTTTAATAAGTGAAATTTTGCTAGTTTTTATTTAATTTGTTTTGAGTTTTTGCTAAAACATATTTAAAAGTTTTCCATACGTAAATATTCAAGTATCCGATTTGGGTAAAATTTTAATTTCTGGTATAAATGATGAAATTCACCATGTTTAGATCGTTTTCTATTAATAGGGTGGACATGATAGCTCCTACCCAAATTTGTATTTAAAATATTCTACTTTGTAGCAGAAGAACACAAATATTCGTCTTCGCTATCTGCCATTTCAAACGCGATTTAAGCTTGTATCAATGCTAGTATCAAAGCTTCGTTGTGCAAACCTATAAGCGCTTATAATTTCAGCCACCATCTATCATACATGCTACCATCTAGAATCCCAGCTGCGTACTGCACGTACCTTAAGGAAGTTTTCACTTAAAAAAAAAAAAATGTGAGACGAGCCAATTCTTGGAAGAAGACAAGTGTTTCAGAAGTGCCAACATTCACAAACAGTGACTAGACCATACCTCTACACACATAGGTACCGGCAGGAGAGACTCGACCTATAAGGAGGCAGGCAGGCAGGCTGGATATAGAGGAAGAGGCAGTGTGCTCTGTTGTTATATGCTGCCAATTCCCGTTTCCTCCTGTATAATTCATTTCCATTACTTATGTAAACTTTAAAACCTTTCACTTATATATTATTAAACATACCTACATGTTCCGTCTCCGACACAATTGCAATAGAACATGTACATATGTATACACGTGTTCATACAAAGAGGTGAGCGTAGCCGTCCTCCGTTTTGTCCTCTTGATGACGTCACTCGATATTATTACTCAATAAATTAACTATTGTAAGTTCATTCAGCACTTTTTAAAAATATTTTTAAGATCGTCAAATTCACAAAGTTATTTTTGTCTAGAACCGACAAACATAGTTGCTAATATTTTTTTATTTTATTGTAGATTATAGACGCGTCGACATCTCAGATCATTAGCAACTATATACTAAAAATAAATTGTATTTTAAAGACCACCAACAGCTAAGGTTATTTGGGCCTAGCACCAATTCATATTTTCAATTCATTATTTTTTTTTTTTTTTTTAATAATAAATTGAAAATCCAATTGACACTTTTACTAGCTCTCGGGCTAGAACTCGGGAACTGGGGACTTGTAATAGAGGAACCATAGCAACGCCATGTAAACAACAGCGCCGCTACACTCTCAAGCCCAACTATATACTAAATAACAACTTTCTTAAAACTAAATATCATCACAAAACATTCATGAGAACAGGTGGGATTCGAACCAACAACAGTCTAGTTTACAGGTTGCGGTACCAAGTACGCCAGACGCTAATGACCTCTGTTGTCGAGCGTCTATAATCCACAATTCATTCATTCACCAAGTACGCTATTCACTAGGCTACACTGCCCTCCATAATTGCTATTAATAACAACTATATAGTCAGGTTCCAAAACTTAAGACAGTGAGTCATGCACTTATACTTCACTATTTATATAAGCGGCACAGTTTTTATGCATAGGACGCGTATGCCTACAGTGTTTCATTGCTTTTCCGCTTCAATAACCGTGTTACGAACTATGCATGACTCACTATCTTACATTTTGGAATTTGACTATATAATTGCAAATATTAACAAGTAGGTACCACATAAACAAAACTTGCCTATATGTTGCGTTAAGTGAAATTCTCTGTATATTCTCGAACCTTGGCGGGCTTGAGAATGGCCGAGTGCGTAGCAATGCTGTTGTTTACATGGCGTTGCTATGGTTCCTCTATTACAAGTCCCCAGTTTCCCGGGTTCTAGCCCGAGAGCTGGTAAAAGCGTCAATTGGATTTTCAATTTATTATTATAAAAAAAAAAATAATGAATTGAAAATATGAATTGGTGCTAGGCCCAAATAACCTTAGCTGTTGGTGGTCTTTAAAACACATTTTTTTCGAACCTTGGCCCTGTCCTTATACGTCCATAATGCTATAAGTAGGTATATAAAATACTCAAAAACCCCGACAAGCTAAATTAGTCTTGTCACTATTTTATGTATTAGAATATTGATTCTGCTTTGCAAACCCTGCATGCATAGGGATAATGGATAACCCTGCGAGCACTTTTTTTATTCAATTTTCTGCTGCACCAAAAGACAATGAAAACGTATTTTATCCTTAGTTAATTATTTAAAATGAAAGCCGGTTTCATAAAGGAAGCACTTATTATTTGTCATAACAAAAGAGACGTTTTTTAAAATTTATTTTATACAAGAAAAGCCATTTTACAATAATTAACAGCAGGCAAAAATATAAAATTAAAAATTAACACATTTTCTACATTATATAAATGCGTCGTCAAAAATTTTTTTTTAAATGAAGATAATTTTCGTTCCTGTCATCATTATGTACATTAATCTACAGTATATAAACGAAAAGCAGTAAAAATAACTTTAAATTCATTAAATTTTTTAAGGCGTGCGTGCAATGTAGACCGCGCTCCGGTCTCTCAGCGTGAATTGACAGCACGTTCACAGGTAGTGATAGAATAAAATGTAGTGGCGCTTCGGTCAGGGTGACGACTATAATTTGTACTACTGATCCAGAAAGCCGAGTCGCACGCCGGGTTCGAGACATGCCTATAAAAGTGCGAGTTGTTGGAGTCGATTCAGCGTTATTTTTTCTATAAATAGACTTAATATCAAACGAATCCGGTCGAATTTATTTTTCAAAAATTTTGCAAATTTGTACAAAGAGGGGGGTCTTCTTACTTTTGGCATTTTTAAGAAAACTCAAAAGTCTCCCAGATGCTGTTTATATCTTTGAAACTAAGAGTGCGGGTTGTTGGAGTCGATTCAGCGCTATTTTTTCTATAAATTGACTTAATATCAAACGAATCGGGTCGAATTTATTTTTCAAAAATTTTTCAAATTTGTACAAAGTGGGGGGTCTTCTTACTTTTGGAATTTTTAAGAAAACTCAAAAATCTCTCAGATGCTGTTTATATCTTTGAAACTAAAAGTGCGAGGTGTTGGAGTCGATTCAGCGTTATTTTTTCTATAAATAGACTTAATATCAAACGAATCCGGTCGAATTTATTTTTCAAAAATTTTGCAAATTTGTACAAAGAGGGGGGGGTCTTCTTACTTTTGGCATTTTTAAGAAAACTCAAAAGTCTCTCAGATGCTGTTTATATCTTTGAAACTAAGAGTGCGAGTTGTTGGAGTCGATTCAGTGCTATTTTTTCTATAAATTGACTTAATATCAAACGAATCGCGTCTCTAGAGCAATCTCACCAATCAGCGTTCGCCGTGCTGTGTGTGTTCCAGCTATCGCCGCCAGAGCACAGTTCCGCCGCTAGAATAGTACATACCCCTTGTTGCAATGTCAATAGTTCTACGCCAATGTACCTAACATTGCTTAAATTAATGCATTGTTATATATGCGAGCGTACACAACGAAGCAGTGAGTGTAGCAGGTATAAGCGCTGTTACAAGAGCTGCTAGATACAAGAATGTATCTCACCATTCTTTCAGCGCGCTGACTACTACAATCAACGTGTGACAACTGTCAAATGGCCGTTACAAGTTTCGCAGTGGATGTGACTAGTTTAATAAGTGAAATTTTGCCAGTTTTTATTTAATTTGTTTTGAGTTTTTTCTAAGACGTATTTAATAGTTTTAGGTTCCATACGTAAATATTAAAAAAACCGGTTTGGGTAAAATTTTAATTCTTGGTATAAATGATGAAATTCGCCATGTTTAGATCGTTTTCTATTAATAGGGTGGACATGATAGCTCCTACCCAAATTTGTATTTAAAATATACCACTTTGTAGCAGAAGAACACAAATATTCGTCTTCGCTATCTGACATTTCAAACGCGATTTAAGCTTGTATCAAAGCTTCGTTGTGTAAACCTATAAGCTCTTATAATTTCAGCCACCATCTACCATACATGCTACCGTCTAGAATCTCAGCTGCGTACTGCACGTACCTTTAAGCGAGATATATTTATTTGGCTTCGACAGACGGCGAAATGTTTGAGAAAATAAGCCATAAAACGTATGTGATGAAGTATTTCCGAGTTCATTTCAACTTTTAAACCAGCCATAACATTAAAATAACAGTAAAATAAAGTTGTCATTCACTTAGTAAACGAGCCGTAATCTGTAGTCGATTTCACATACTCCGGGTAAAATTACTTTTTAATGAAGAAAAATAAACTAGACGCGGGAAATTCCATCACGAATGTAAACTTAATATATATTATATATAGCTATATATATATATAATATTATATATAAACATTATATAATTATTAAATATACATATACTATATATAGTAGTAGTCGTCGTCGGCACACCCTTCCATACCCTCGAGTGAAGCTGGAATGGAACCGACCCTATGCAATTTTAACGAGTTCCACTGTATATTTAATTATTGTAATATTTATAAAAGCGAGCTGGGTAGGCACTATGGAAAGGGGTTGGATGGAGCGCTCATGGTGCAGAGGGTGGTTCTGTGGTAGGTACTTGTGAACAGGGTGGTGATATACTAGAGAACTGCTTTTTGATAGCGGTGTGGGGACTCCGGAGAAACTACCATAGAGCAGCAATAAAAGTAATACCTATATAATATTCCTACAGCCTACTTGTTTACATGAAGATTGGATTGGAAAAACGCATTTTCATTAATTTCACAGGGTGTCCCAAAATGGCTGGGACACAGAGCTACCACGTATAGTAGAGGTCAAAATAAGTCGATTGGACCCAATTTATTTATATACCAAAATGTACCGTTTGCCCGTGAGAAGAGTTCAAAGTTTACATAAAAAACACATTTTTGTACGCTGTTCAGAAATGAGTGAAACAAATTGAATGAAATTTGACAAAAGTGCATTTTAGACGACAACTCTCCTCTCGGCAATCAAAGAAACCCAAAAGAAATTGTAGAAGGGTTAAAATCACCCTCACCCCTTGACATTTTTTTCAGAACTTTCTTAGGGGTGGTAATACGGTTCTCAAATTTTTTTAGCGAGAAGACTGATTAATTATCTTCATTTTGTTACTCTTGTAAACATTTCGTATTCCGCATAGTTCCGAAGGAAAAAAATGTTTTCTTAAATAATGCTAACAGATATTCCTAGTACAAGTTTAATAAAATTGTAATACAAAATTTTATATACAAAATTTTATGTAAACTTTGAACTCTTCTCACGGGCAAACGATACATTTCGGTAGGTATATAAATGAATTGGGTCCAATCGACTTATTTTGACCTCTACTACACGTGGTAGCTCTGTGTCCCAGCAATTTTGGGACACCCTGTATTAATATACAGTGAATTTCACTTAAGACGCAACATAGCCGAGGTTTGTTTACGTTGTAGTTATGGAACAGTATATTGCATTACAAGCTAAGAAACTTGGCGTTTGCAACCAGTGTAAAGATTGCTGCCAGAGGTACGAGCTTTATTTTTTCTGCAATTTATAACACGTATATAAGTATAAATCATTTAAAATTCGCGGACTATATAGTCTATACTCTATAATATAGTTCATTGAAAGGGCCTAAGCGTTTCAAGGTCACTTGAACTATAATAGGTAAATAAGAACAGTTTAGCCGCAGCCGAAAACTAGTACGCCATGATATAAGAAACAAGAAACATGGCTTTGTAACTAAATAGCTCTCTACACTGCATTATTACAGCTCATTGAACTGCATCAACGAAAGTTGTGTATAAGCTTTCATTCGAATACCACTTGAAAATCATATACAGACATATATATAGTATATTAATATTATATGTGCATAAGTATTGTACATATGCATTAGAGTATTACATCAATACCACCACATGTGTACACCGCACATAATACAGTTGAACGATAGGCCCATCCGAGACTCACTGATGCACTCACCCATTCATGAGACAAAATTGCAACTAACACACACATGGAGGGCAGTATAGCCTAGATGTTAGCGTGCTTGGCGCCGCAACCTCTAGACTGGACTGCCGTGGGTTCGAATCCCACCTGCGCTCATGGATGTTTTGTGATGTTATTTAGTTTTAAGTTAGTTGTTATTTAGTGTAGTTGAAAGAGGCTAATGACCTTAGATGTCGACGCGTCTATAATCTACAATAAATAAAATAAACTAACACACACATCAGAACTGTATCCGCAACGTATCTGTTTAGCATTCGTAATGTCTTTGACGCTTAATGTTCACATACGATCTTGAAAAATTCTCCTGGCACAGTTGCATTTCATTCCACAAACATTTTACATTTAGCACCCCCTTGAAATTAATCCTGCCAGGGACATAGAACAGAGAAAAACTTGCCCGCCTAGGTGTTTATATCATTCTGCAAGGGGGTTAATATAGACATTTTGTTCTGCAAATTGAAATATATGCTAAAAACAGTCGCCGTAATAACATATTAAAATTTGAACCTTGAACTAATAACATACATTTCGTCGGGTACATGACACGTTTAGGGTGATCTGCCACCCCTTTAATACTGACCAATCGATCTGCAAATATTATAATGGCATTACTGGGTCACTGACAAGCTATACAAACAATTTCAGCCTTGAAGCAATAATAATTGTGACCATTTTTTTTGTTACATATTGGAGGCGGTCTGCATCCCATTCCCTCCCATACCGCTATCTAGCAAAATCCCTTACTCAGGACACTTTATAATATGCCTCCCTCAACATATTCACAAAAATAAGGCCTTGAATAAATAACACCAAAAAATTGTCACTAGCTCTCGGTCTATATCTAGGTAAATGATTATGTGACAAGCATAAATAGTTAAACAAAAAATAAGAAAAAATAGCAGTTACGTCCTAAGTATAAAATGTTCGCACGTATAAATTTAACCAGCACAAAAATTACACAAAAGAAAGTTATACGAAAAGCAAATAAAACAATCGTAAAATGTAAGTGGAATCCATGTGGCGCAGATAATTTATTTTGTCATTTAAAAAATCCGAAAACGAAAAAGAAAGCAGATATTTTAATATTTAAAACAAATTAGTATGCGCTTGCTGACAGCGCCATTTTCATAATGTACGATATCAATATGTTTCAAGTGAAAAAAAGAACTTGTAATATACATCATGGATATTTTATAGTTTTCATTAAACGTATTTGTTCGTCCGAAGTTGCCTATAAACTTTAACAACAGTAGAGGCACCTTTGCGAGCGACATGGATGCAAGAAACATCGTAATAACGATAATTTTGTTTTTTTTTTAACTTTCGCTAACGTAGTAATGTCGTAACCGAATAAAATATTAGTAAAAAAAAACTTTTTAAAGACAAGCTTTTATTGAAATGTACAAAAAATAATCTATACTAATATTATAAAGCTGAAGAGTTTGTTTGTTTGTTTGGTTGAACGCGCTAATTTCAGGAACTACCATGGTCCGATTTAAAAAAATGTTTTTTTGTTAGATAGCCCGTTTATTGAGAAAAACTATAGGTTATATAATATCACGCCACGACCAATAGGAGCGGAGCATCAATGAAAAATGTTTGCAAAAACGGGAAAAATTATTCTTTTTGAGAGCTTCCGTTGCGTGCACTGCGTAAATGGTTAAAGTTACGCAAAAATCATGTATGACGGAACTATTCCCCTTTAAAAGTTCTAAAAAAAAGTCCGCGACAGCATATGTCTATCTTTTAAGGTTGACTCACTTTTTATGGTAATCAAATTTGTTCGTAATTATAATATTCAAGCGAACGAGCGAAGCGATTGAGAAAGCGAACGAGCGAAGTGAGTGAGTAATATACTCGTATATACTAACGGATGAATTTAAATAAAAGTTTGTAAAAAAGTGCTTCATCAAAATCGGTCCAGACGGTCTCGAGTAATATTAATACAAAGTGATGCCGGTACAGACAGCCGGACAAAAAATCTGAAAACATGTTTTCCTGTCCAGACGATATAAAATACTCGTAAACTCAGAAACAGAGCAAAACGCCTTTTCATTTATTTTTACTGCCAAATGTTAGCGAGTTAACTAATTCCTCTATACTAGTACCGCGGTTGTATTCTATTCTCCTTACCACTACTTATTCGTCACGCTTTTTCCATATACGATCGAAATCACTCGTACCTACCACGCGCCTAAAGTTTCCCTTCAGAGTATTCTCTACCGGAAGTTAACCTCTGCACTCTTAATTTCAAATCCTTTCCCCTCGCCTAAAAACGGTTACAGCTCTCTCGACGCTATTTTTAAAAATAAACGCCAAATGAAGGAGCTACAGATCCTACAGGCGAATTTTTTGAAAAATGTTTTTGCTACGTGTGAAAGATTAAGTACGTAATTTTTAAAAAATTGTCAGTTTTTCCAATAAATGTTTTTCAATTTTTTGCCTGAAGGATGTGTAGTTGTGATTCTCGGTCCTTCATTTGGCGTTTACCCGAACTATTTAGCTTTTAAAAATAGCGTCGGGAGAGCTGTAACCGTTTTTGGGCTAGTGGAAAGGATTTGAGATGAAGAGGAGTGGAAAGGATTTGAGATGAAAAGTGTAGACTCTACACTCTTCATCTCAAATCCTTTCCACTCGCCCAAAAACGGTTACAGCTCTCCCGACGCTATTTTTAAAAGCTAAAGAGTAAACCGGAAGTTATCCTCTATCCTCTACCCTGTAGAGGATAACTTCCGGTATAGAGAATACTCTTCAAAAAGACTGTCAAAAGTGAGAATAGATTAAATTACACACCAGATATTCCTTTATCGAAGGTATTTCAAGTTGATGAAAAAAGAACACAGTGAAAAGAGGAAAGTCGTTGCAAATTCCACCTTTTTAAAACTACCACATAGGGGCGAGAATATTAAATACACATTTCGAAAATGCCCGCGCTTTGCTTTTTTCTTTATTAGTTATCATAAATTTCATAGTGTAATATTGTAACTGCGGCCCGCTCGGAACTTATACATGCAAGAGTTTGGGTGGCGGTCGGTTAAAAAAAAAACATTTGTTTTTACTTCTCTCATTTCAAATAAAAAAGGACAGATGTTATTCTCTTGCGCCGTGCTAGCAGCAGCAGCAGCCGAGTGCTGAGAGAGTGATGTATATTTTAATTTTAAAACTAATGACTTTTTCTCGATATAAATTTAAAATATACATTTAAGGAATTCGTAGCTTTCTCTTTCTCTTTCACACACCGTTCTCTTTCTTTCTTGATGTCCTGAGTCGTAGAGGGAAAAAAAACGCGCAGCGGCAAACGAAAAAAAAAATATATAACCGCTTTTATTTATTTTGTGAAATTAGCATTTGCATGAGAAATTATACAGCCGCTGGGCAGAAAAGGAAAAAGATGAATGCGATCAATACTGACAAAAATAATTTTAACAAAGGAAAATTAAAAAAATATGTACCTCGAGAAAAGAAAATGCACACACACATACATACATACGTAATGCTAATTTCTTATTTTGTACAGCTTGTATCGTTAAACGAAGTTTGAAGATTGCAGGTTCGGGTTCTGTCACGATCGCCAATTGTGACATGCATTTTTTTCACATGCCGTCACAAATACAGTCCGTATTCGAAATTTAAAAAAATATGTACCTCAAGAAAAGAAAATGCACACGCACACATGTGTAATGCAAATTTCTTATTTTGTACAGCTTGTACCGTTAAACGAAGTTCGAAGATTGCAGGTCCGGGTTCTGTCACGGTCGCCAATTTGTGACGTACATTTTTTTTTTGTCACAAATTCCATTTCTAGCATCAATAATATTTAAGCTAATCTTCAATTACACCATTTAGTATATAGCAGTACGTAATGTGCAATATTACCCCGCAGCAACAAAAAATCGTTTTTTTTTACAGAATTATCAAATTAGACATAACTATCGACTTTAGATATGTGCCAGTGCGGACTTTTTTTTTGTACGGCATTTCATATTCTATTCAAAACTGTTAAAATGCAATTTCTCACACCATTTAGAGTGAAATATATATTTTTAACCGACTTCAAAAAAAGGAGGTGGTTCTCAATTCAGTTGTTTTTTATGTTTGTTTCCTCATAATTCAGTAGTTCGGCTGATTTTAATAAAAGTTAGGAACGGCGTGTGATTCCTTAAGGTAAATGTCACTTTTTGACACATCAGACAGTGTAAGAAAGTCGGTTTAATAAAAGTGAGTAGCGGCGTGTGATTCCTTTAAGGTAAATGTCACTTTTTGACACTAAAAAGTAAAAAATAAAAAACTTTTTAACAAAAAAAAACCTCCTTCAAAAAACCACTAAAAAGAGGAAAATAATGAAATTTTGAGGTCTGTGCCAATTTAATAAAATATGAGGTTCGTTAAAAAGAAGATATTAATCACTATACTATACTTTTTAACCGACTTCATATTTTATTAAATTGGCGCAGACCTCAAAATTTCATTATTTTCCTCTTTTTAGTGGTTTTTCGAAGGATGTTTTTTTTTTTGTTATTCACCTTAAAGAAGCATTTTTGATGTTCCGTCGCAAATATTTTTGGCAATTTTGGTTCAGACATAATATGCTTTCGATTATTCTGCGAAAGAACGAAAAGTATATCTAGAGCACTTTCTGTGAAAAAAATTGCTGCTTGTCTACTGCATACATTATTTTGTTCCTAAATTAGTAATATACAAGGCTTAAGATATTTAACACAAATATTAGTAGATATATTTCATCACATTCCGCAAAAACATAAATAAATTATTAATTGCCATTTTTCGTCAACTCACGATTTCCGGCTTTTTTATACAATTTCAAATGGTCATAAATTTGACATTAATTATAATATGTTTTTTGATATATTATTATAATCATTATTAATATATTCCTACTTTACATTATGTATTGAAATTTTTGAGTGATATTAATAAATTATAAATAGGTAGAAGTAATTCTTACCTTGACCCATATTCAGGACCGAACTGGTAAAAAAATGGGTATGTCTGTATCACGGGTACAGACAGATGACGTGGTGAATTTCGTTCAATACAAATAATAATAATAAAATAAAACTCGGGTCGCAGTGCCATAACCCTGCCGACAATATAGTGTATTTGCTAATACTGGCATTTTGGCTTTATTATGTGAACTTAAATTTGTTTTTGGACAAAACAAAAAATTTAACCCTTACTACATCCCTTAAAATAATATTTTTTTCTTAATTTCAATATTTTTATCAATGCAACCTCGGTACCAAATTAAATACACCCTTCAGTAAGTAAAGCACTATCCCCAAACTAGTGTTTTCATAAAATTTGTAAGTCCGGTCCTGTCGGGCCGATTTTATTAAAATTTTAGCAGTACATTTTAATCGTTACTAAAGGGTTAAATTTCAATTTTGAAACGATTCTGAGAATTTTTTCAGCATTTTTGGGCCTAAAAACATTTTTCAACCCCTAAAAACCACCCTTCGCGGTGATGGATTTCAACGTGCCTACCAAATTTCGTCAAAATCAATTAACTCTTTCAAAAGTTATAGCCCGTACACACACACACACATATATATATATATCTAAATATATACATATATAAACAGACATTTCCAAAAATGGTGCCAAACTGTTCAGGAGGGTATGAAACGTCGAGAAATTTTGGTCCGACCCTAGGTCCCACCATCCGACCGACGCCAATAGTGTATGTGCCATATGGCAAATACACTAATTAAGAAAAATCGCAGGATAGTGGACAAAATATTTGATTTATTTAATTAAATGTACGACGTTTCGTCTATATATGTATTTAGACTTTTTCAAGTAGGTAGTACTTGAAAAAGTCTAAATATATATATATTTAATTAAATAAATCAAATATTTTGTCCACTATCCTGCGATTTTTCTTAATATTATTATAATCACGATGGACACGATTTCTAATATAAACAAATAATAATTGTATTCGTTGCCATGGAAATGAAAACATCGACTTTTATTTATCTTATAAAATCAAATGCTCGTAAAAATAAAATAATAATTATTGTACGATTATTTTTTTATATTTTAAGTTGTTATTCAATACCTGCCTACCTATATATTTTCACTAAAAAAATATATAATATATATATATTAAAAGCCTTCGGGATTCGAACCTGGGCTGTCGGCAGACTCGTACTTTACCATATAGCCACACTGGCTTACTACATTTGACACATTGACTAATAACGTTTTCAGCTAGTTACACTAGTGTCACTAACTTTCATCAAAAACCGTGTTCAACTGGTCAGTGTAGAGAGGAGTGCGTGTATCGTGTTTCGGCTGGGCATCAGTGGGATGCTAGTGATCTTCAGTGTTACACTTTTACCACCGTCTCAGGGAGGTCGTGTAAAGAAAGTGCAATATGACAACGATAATGGCAGAGTAATGGCCTACACGAAGAGCTTGTACACTACTCAGCACTGACACGGTGCTAGTGTTACACTCGTGCAAAACTACGCGCCACTATAGTGTCAAAAAGTGCATACCAGCTGAAAACGCTAATAGTTATACATATCAACCAGTTCCGACTATTTCCGTTGCATCTAATATTTCTAAAATGCCGCCCCAGTATGAGATATTAGATGTTATTCAAGTCAAATTTGTCCCGGGATTTTAGGGCATGCACCGGTCGCCCAAATGTCGTGTGTATAGGCAAACGAGATTGCAACTTCTCCCAGGGGGAGCATTGGAATGTAGTTGTTCTCGCAATTGCATTCCAATGTTCTTTGGGAATTGACGTTCGAGCCCGAGCTCGTACCAGTCGGTTTGTGTATGCCGGCTAGCAGATTATAATACACAAATGGATTATTATTTGTTGTGTTGAAGACCTGAGTTGTCGACGCGCCTATAATCTATAATAATAATAATAATAAAAAAACTCTCCTGATGATGGGTTAGAAACCCGAAACGATCGTTGAGATTAATAAATGTGTAGAATTTAAGTATCTAATCGTTACTAAAGGGTTAAATTTCAATTTTGAAACGATTCTGAGAATTTTTTCAGCATTTTTGGGCCTAAAAACATTTTTCAACCCCTAAAAACCACCCTTCGCGGTGATGGATTTCAACGTGCCTACCAAATTTCGTCAAAATCAATTAACTCTTTCAAAAGTTATAGCCCGTACACACACACACACATATATATATATATCTAAATATATACATATATAAACAGACATTTCCAAAAATGGTGCCAAACTGTTCAGGAGGGTATGAAACGTCGAGAAATTTTGGTCCGACCCTAGGTCCCACCATCCGACCGACGCCAATAGTGTATGTGCCATATGGCAAATACACTAATTAAGAAAAATCGCAGGATAGTGGACAAAATATTTGATTTATTTAATTAAATGTACGACGTTTCGTCTATATATGTATTTAGACTTTTTCAAGTAGGTAGTACTTGAAAAAGTCTAAATATATATATATTTAATTAAATAAATCAAATATTTTGTCCACTATCCTGCGATTTTTCTTAATATTATTATAATCACGATGGACACGATTTCTAATATAAACAAATAATAATTGTATTCGTTGCCATGGAAATGAAAACATCGACTTTTATTTATCTTATAAAATCAAATGCTCGTAAAAATAAAATAATAATTATTGTACGATTATTTTTTTATATTTTAAGTTGTTATTCAATACCTGCCTACCTATATATTTTCACTAAAAAAATATATAATATATATATATTAAAAGCCTTCGGGATTCGAACCTGGGCTGTCGGCAGACTCGTACTTTACCATATAGCCACACTGGCTTACTACATTTGACACATTGACTAATAACGTTTTCAGCTAGTTACACTAGTGTCACTAACTTTCATCAAAAACCGTGTTCAACTGGTCAGTGTAGAGAGGAGTGCGTGTATCGTGTTTCGGCTGGGCATCAGTGGGATGCTAGTGATCTTCAGTGTTACACTTTTACCACCGTCTCAGGGAGGTCGTGTAAAGAAAGTGCAATATGACAACGATAATGGCAGAGTAATGGCCTACACGAAGAGCTTGTACACTACTCAGCACTGACACGGTGCTAGTGTTACACTCGTGCAAAACTACGCGCCACTATAGTGTCAAAAAGTGCATACCAGCTGAAAACGCTAATAGTTATACATATCAACCAGTTCCGACTATTTCCGTTGCATCTAATATTTCTAAAATGCCGCCCCAGTATGAGATATTAGATGTTATTCAAGTCAAATTTGTCCCGGGATTTTAGGGCATGCACCGGTCGCCCAAATGTCGTGTGTATAGGCAAACGAGATTGCAACTTCTCCCAGGGGGAGCATTGGAATGTAGTTGTTCTCGCAATTGCATTCCAATGTTCTTTGGGAATTGACGTTCGAGCCCGAGCTCGTACCAGTCGGTTTGTGTATGCCGGCTAGCAGATTATAATACACAAATGGATTATTATTTGTTGTGTTGAAGACCTGAGTTGTCGACGCGCCTATAATCTATAATAATAATAATAATAAAAAAACTCTCCTGATGATGGGTTAGAAACCCGAAACGATCGTTGAGATTAATAAATGTGTAGAATTTAAGTATTTGTGTTTTACACTTTCAAAATGTTTCTAGTTCTTTGAAATTCCTTTCATCTGACATGTTAAAACGGAAAGTTAGTAAGTTAATAATTTTTTATCAAAATATTTATGAAATTAATTAAAATAAATAAATCAAGATTAATTAAATGAATTCATCTTCAGAAAGAAATATGGAGAAAAATATTTTTAATACCAAATTTTTTTTTCAATATCTGCGTTTTTATTTGTTTACTTTCTCGTTTTTAACGCTCTTGTTTTGTTGACTTTATGAAATAAATAAATTTATATACTTACAACGAAATATGCATATACAAAACATTGAAAGTTAAACATCTGACGCAATTCCGACCAACGATAATTTTATATAAAAACATAAAAAAATAATTCTGGGCAATAATTCATCAATGAAAATATTTATGCTGCGAGTTAAACAAAGAAATTGACATTTATTTTCCTCCTAAATTATGTCTTGGTCACTAACCAATTTTTTGCACAAAAACGTTTAAACCTTAACGTCTTCGGACATCAAAATAGGATCAAAATAAAAAAATAAAAACTATTTGCGAATTTCGGATTTTAGTTGAAAATTTCCTGAAAAAAAAATTCGTCTTTCCCAAGCGAATTGATGTGCTGACTGCACATCTATGTAGGATAGCTTCTACAAAAGTGACGACGGGTACCCATCATTTTTTAGCAACCCGCCACACGGAACAAGTGAAACTCTCACTCACTTACCGGCATACATTGGCGCCCTCTCCCGATCACATAGACTAAAATTTTAAATAAGCGTCAACCATGGCAATTTATACTGGAACTGAGAAAACGCCTTTTCATTTATTTTTTACTGACATTTTTTACTGCTATAAGTATAGTAATACCGCGGTTGTATTCATTTCTCACTACCTCTAGACGCTAATGACCCCTGTTGTCGAGCGTCTATAATCTACAATTCATTCATTCTCACTACCTCCACCACAACTTCCGTCACGCTTTATCCATATCCGATTGGAATCACTCTTACCTACCACGCCTATAAATAAGTTTCACTTTATTTTATCAGTTTGTTTCAGTTGTTGTAATGTGTCCGATTTTGGGAATGAAAAATTTGGACATATTATTTGCACGTTTTGAGGTCCCTAGAGACCGCGAATCTACTTTTTTTAGAGAGATGCCTATGTGTGTGTACGCACGTACGTTCGTTATCGTCCGTTCGTTTGTACGTAAGTACGTTGGTGAACTTTTTTCGGCTCGCATATCTCAAGAACAAATAATGATATCGACTCTGGACCAATTCCATTCGACACATAATGACACATTAAAAACACCTGATTGGTTTGCAGGAAATTTCAATTAGCGGTTTCTTGTTCATAACAAAAGAAACTACTGTAAAATTATTGTAAAATGTTTTTCGTCTTGCATATTTCGAGAACAAAGAATGATATCGACTCCGGACCAATTTTATTCAACGCATAATTGCATATTGAACACCTGACAAAGTTTGCAAAAAATTTGAATTGGGGGTTTTTTTTATAAGAAAAAAGAACACGTTAATCTGTAATGCAAATAGTTTCTCTACGGTAGACTGGTCTCTAATCTCTAAGGGAAGTTAGCAGTGTGGTTTTACCCACACACCCAACCTCTTTTTAACTTCTCATTGGAAGTTATTGTAATGGGTTCGAAAATAGAAATCAAAATTTTTAACAAATTTTTATGTTTCAAGGCCACTACACTATTTTTAAACTATTTTTGAAAAGATGTCTGTGTGTGTGTACGTACGTACGTATGTGTCCATTTCTTTCTACGACAAAATCTCGAGAATGAAAAATGATATCGACTACGTTAGGTTGCCAATCGACGCGTATTAACGTAAATATGATCTGAAAGAAATTTTTTCAAAATCGGTTCAGCCGTTCTTTTTTCTTAACCAAAAAAATTCCAAAAAAGTAGATTTTACACAATATCTCGCGAATAAAAAATTATATCGACTTCGTAAGGGTGTCAATCGAGGCGTGTTAAGTTAACACGCCTCGATTGACACCCTTACGAAGTCGGATCAAAATGACGTTAACACTGTTAACGTCATTTTGATCCGACATAAATTTTATAAAAATCGGTTCAGCTATTTTTTTTTTTTTAATTATTGTTAAAAATAAATAATAATTATGTTTTAATGAGTAAAATGATTACTTTTCTGTGTAATATCTAATTTAATTATTATTATTAAATATTTATCAAACTGGGAAGTTCGTCGTGTGGACCTCAAGGGTCACACTTTAGTCCTAATAAACGACCCACCTCACGGCTTGTTTCAACTATTTTTTAACATCCTGTATAATAACGTCCAACGGGTAAAAACCGAATAAAACGACCTGGTCCAGCGTCGTCTTCAATACGACCAGGTACCGCACGGCACAGATAGGTCTTGTATAGCGTTATATAATATACATTGGTTCCCTCAGACACTATGAATAATAGATATTATTATTTCAGGTACTTCTACATACATTCTTCATACGCGCACATACACACACACACAGCATACAAGCTGCCCGATGAAATTAAAGCGCGCGCTTTACACAACTGTCATGCGCTGTCGACACTCGACAGCCAACTCGGCCTCGAGCTTTGAACGAATCGTTTCGGGCGTCCGATGATAGCCAGAAGCGTCGAAATAAATTATTTTATTAATGAAACAGAAATAACAATCTTTGTGAGAAGCAGTGTAACGTTCCCGGTTTGTCATATTTACAAAAAAAAATATTTTTGTTTTTGACATTTTCATTACCTCATTTTAATAAAAGATTACTTTAATAAATAAAACACACACAAACTGGCCATAGCTGTCCAACTTTATTTTTAAATACTACGTTTCGGTCTGTTATAAGAGACCGAAACGTAGTATTTAAAAATAAAGTTGGACAGCTATAGATGCTCAAGATGCTTAAAGTAACAAAGAACTTATTTGTACGCAATTTTCAATTATTGTAAAATTTTGTTTTTTAAATTGACCTGATGATGAGAGCTTAAGCTCTCGAAACATGTCGTCAATCTCTTTTGATTAAATAAAGAGTTTTATATCTTGTTCTGGAAGCAAATTTAGTGTTTTACTATTTTCATTCTACTATCTAAAATAGCTGTTTTGTAGTGGGTATGGCAAAAAAAAAATATTTAGTTCAGCTTTGATAAACGTTTACCGATTCAATACAATTATTGAAGATTAAAAAAACATTCTGTATCTAAGAAACGAGGCAAGGAGGCATTTGTGTTTAAAAACCATTAAAGGTTATTCGAAATTAAACATTTAACATCATTTATAATTAAAATAACGACATAAGACTGTGAAGGGGTTGGAGAAATACGAAAGTAGACGAACGATGCAGCGCGCTACTGCAGGGTTGTGTACAAAAAATATGCACGGATTTTATATAATCAAGGTCAAATTATATAAAAGTTAAAACTATAATACGTTTAAGGCCGGGCGCATAAATACAATCAATCAGTTGTGCCATAATTTAAACTAATGGGTCGCCGAACAACTATTTAGTCGAGCTCAGACGTATATACTTTGTTATTTACAATAAAATAATCTAGTAAGGTTTCACTGGTAGCAGTTATTCGAGTTGGTTGTAAATTGTTTAGTATTTCAAAATTATGAGCACCTAGAATACCATGTAGGTCCCTTTTTAAACAATTTTCATTTAGTATATTTACATTAAAATCATCGCAAAGTATTAAATTATTTCTTTCAGATCTAATTTGGTTTAGTAAACGGTCCAGATATTCAGTAAATTTGTCAAATTCTCCACTTGGCGCTCTATAAATTGTTATTAAATAGCATTTAAACCCTTTACTAGATATATGTCAACACCCGCAATTTCAAAATGTTTTTCTGAACTGTACTTTTTGAGGTTCATTTCTTTAATGGTTAAGTTAAAATTATGGCGCTGTACCTATATTTCTTATGTCTATTTCTGACGTTTTCTTGTTGGGTCTTTACCATAGCTACGCATTGAGTTAGAATTTGCTCCAACGTTAGAGTGCCCGCGGTGAGAGATGAAGCCAGGCACGTCATCAATAATATGCTAGTGAACGCCTGCTTGCCCGCAGACAGTGCCGTGTACACAAAACTGCACATTGGGTTTTATGACGTTAGGTACAATTTTGGCAAATTGCTATTCATGACAATAAACAGCCAATAGCAAGCTAGAAGGCGGGCGCAATTCATTCACGTTACTATGACGCGGTGGCTTCATCTTTCGCCGCGCGAGGTCTATCTCTCTCTCTTTTTGCATATTTGCCTCGCGCAGCTCAGACTAGAAGTCCAGTTTTCTATGTCGATGAGTTGAATAGTTCAAATTTGACATCATTATAGTCATATGTCATGACCTGACAACAATATAGAAAGGCTTTTGAACTGTTCAATACTAATTTCCATCTTTTGTGCGTGACCAGATGAAAGTATATACCAAGTATAATAAAGAAAAATATATATAATATAAAATTTAATTACCTTCCCGGACTAACAGACGCTTTATGTGAAGAGGTAGTCAGCTTTTGTCGTTTCTGAAATTAAAATTTAATATTTAATTAATAAATTAATATAAATTATTAATTAGTGAAGGAAACAAATCAATAAAATGAACTGAATAAAAACAAAATAATTACTATATGTATACCTTAATGTATTAAATATAAAATATTAATGGTGAACAGTTAATGGTTTTATAAGTACGGAGGCAAAATCAATGAAGACACGACAAAAATAATACAGTATCTACAGTGTTCCCCTCAGTAGAAAATAAACATTAAAAAAACTCGGGTCGCAGTGCCAAAACCCTGCCGACAATATAGTGTATTTGCTAATACTGGCATTGTGGCTTTATTATGTAAACTTAAGTTTGTTTTTGAACAAAATAAAAAATTTAACCCCTTAATACATCCCTTAAAATAATATTTTTTTTCTTAATTTCAATATTTTTATCAATGCAACCTCGGTACCAAATTAAATACACCCTTCAGTAAGTAAAGCACTATCCGCAAACTAGTGTTTTCATAAAATTTGTAAGTCCGGTCCTGTCGGGCCGATTTTATTAAAATTTTGGCAGCACATTTTAATCGTTACTAAAAGGTTAAATTTCAATTTTGAAACGATTTTGAGAATTTTTTCGGCATTTTTGGGCCCAAAAACATTTTTCAACCCCTAAAAACTACCCTTAAAATGGTCCGATTGAGCCCATTTTAAATAGGCTTTGTGCAGTGATGGATTTCAACGTGCCTACCAAATTTCGTCAAAATCAATTAACTCTTTCGAAAGTTATTGCCCGCACACATATATATATATATATAAATATATATATATATATATATACATATATAAATAGACATTTCCAAAAATGGTGCCAAAATGTTCAGGAGGCTATGAAACGTCGAGAAATTTTGGTCCGACCCCTAGGTCCCGCCATCCGACCGACGCCAATAGTGTATGTGCCATATGGCAAATACACTAATAAATAAACATGTTTATTTATTCGCATTGTTTTTGTACAAATACAAATGCAACATCCATAATAATTGTGACGTATCTTAATTTTGTAGTAGGTACATTTTATACAATGTACACTTATTATTATTAAAATAATTACAAGATGTAGCGTCAAGAGAAAGACTAAATAGCCATTTTGCAAACAAGCATTCGACACGGACGAACACTGACCACGTTAAGTAGTGCGAGCAACGTGTGGTGTAAGCAAAGAGTACATCAGTTCTATAAGAGATGCGAGCAGTCCTTTTTAACACGCTTATATTAGCTTCACTTGTATGTTAAAACGCTTATATTAGCTTCACCTGTATGTTTGCGGGCTTGTCAGTTTGTAACCGACTTCTTTGAACTTGATTTTGACCAACTTTGAACGGTCAGATTTAGTTTAAACTTTGCACACTTATCAAGGACCGACGACAATACAATAATTCAACAAGCCGTGAGGTGGGTCGTTTATTAGGACTAAAGTGCGACCCTTGAGGTCCACACGACGAACTTCCCAGTTTGATAAATATTTAATAATAATAATTAAATTAGATATTACACAGAAAAGTAATCATTTTAATCATTAAAACATCAATAATTAAAAAAAAAAAAAAAAAAACTGCTGAACCGATTTTTATAAAATTTATGTCGGATCAAAATGACGTTAACACGCCTCGATTGACACCCTTACGAAGTCGATATAATTTTTTATTCGCGAGATATTGTGTAAAATCTACTTTTTTAGAGGTTATTTGGTTAAGAAAAAAGAACGGCTGAACCGATTTTAAAAAAATTCCTTTCAGATCATATTTACGTTAATACGCGTCGATTGGCACCCCAACGTAGTCGATATCATTTTTCGTTCTCGAGATTTCGTCTTAGAAAGAAATGGACACATACGTACGCACGTACGTACGTACGTACACACACACACACACACACACACACACACACAGACATCTTTCTAAAAGTAGTGTAAAAATAGTGTAGTGACCTTGAAATATAAAAATTTTTTTTCCTTTTTGATTTCGATTTTCGGACCCATTACAATAACTTCCAGTGGGAAGTTAATAAGTTTGTCCCATTATCCTGACCAGGATCTCCAGGACTAAAAAAAAAAAGCAAAAAACTTCACATTGAACTGAAACTTTGCACACTTATCAAGGACCGATGACAATACAATAATTCCATAAGTTTGTCCATTATCCTGACCAGGATCTCCAGGACTAAAAAAAAAAGCAAAAAACTTCAGATTGAACTGAAACTTTGCACACTTATCAAGGACCGATGACAATACAATAATTCCATAAGTTTGTCCCATTATCCTGACCAGGATCTGCAGGACTAAAAAGCAAAAATAAATTATAATTTAAAAAAACTAAAAAACACGCTTTAATGAACTAAAAAGTAAAAAATAATTAATTTTATTGTAAAAAAGCGTGGGGTGCTTTGTATCATATTTTCATACTACCCCACGCTTTTTTACAATAAAATTAATTATTTTTTTACTTTTTAGTTCATTAAAGCGTGTTTTCTAGTTTTTTTAAATTATAATTTTTATAAGCTTTTATTTAACTTGCAATGTATGTTAGTTTGTTTGTATAGGTCAAAACTTGCTAGTCAATTTTGAACGGCTTCCACGTAGGTATCCGATCGATTTGAAATTTTGTACACATATGTATTCCCGACGACAATACATGAATAAACCGTTTTTAGAATTAAATTCAACCCCTAAGAGGTTCAAACGGGGATGTAGGGTTTTTTTGACTAATCAACACTCAGGCCAAATCGCTGAAGCTAGAAACTTGAAATTTGGATAGTTGGTTCCATCCACTAAGAAAGGATTTCTCGAAATTCAACCCCTACGGATGTCAAAGGGGGGTAAAATTTTTAGAGACTAAAATGAACAAAATAAAATATTAGTAAAAAAACTTTTTAGAGACAAGCTTTTATTGAAATGTACTAAAAAGGAAAAAATAATATTTATTAATTTAGGTTCATAATTATTACAAAAGCAGGGGTTGCGACTAATAAACTATCATAGAGTTTACAACCCACGCTTTTATAATAATTATGAACCTAAATTATTAAATATTATTTTTCCTTTTTAGTACATTTCAATAAAAGCTTGTCACTAAAAAGTTTTTTTTACTAATATTTTATTTAACGGGTACCTAGGTCATAAAGCGCGCGAAGTTATGTCACGATAAAGGAATAAAATACAGGATTATTCAGTTTTAACATTGACTATTTTGACAAAATATTCTCCTCGTCGTTTTGATTTTGAAAAACAATAAAAATCCTGTCATTCGTTTTGGAGATAAATCATTTTATCAGACTCCTTGATCGAGTGTCGCGTCTTACAGAAATAGCCGAGTCTTTGGTAAAACTAAGACTTGTACAAAGGAAGGACGTGGGTGCGATGCAGTGTTCGTGTCGGAGCCACTCAAGGCTCACCCACCCGGCTCACTCACCTCCTACCCTTCTAGCCAGAAGGCAGACCAACCCTCGGTTTTATTATTGAAATAATCTATATTCATTCTAACAGTAATTAGAATAATGGTATATTATGATGTATTTGAAATATGTTCGAATATCGTGCAACTACGATGAAAACAATAATATGAAACGTGACTTTGATTTATGAAAAACTATCGATCTGACCGCATTTGCGGCGTTAATAACTGCAGTTTAAAATTTATATTTACTAATGTATATCATAGAAAATATACAGCCGACCTCAAGGAGTCAAATATTTTTTTATGCTATTATTTCTGTCTCTTTCGGACTCACGCGTATAGTAAACAATTAAAAAGCAGATGTAAGAAGGGCTTGAGAATGGCCGAGTATGTAGCAATGCTGTTGTTTACATGGCGTTGCTATGGTTCCTCTATTACAAGTCCCCAGTTCCCGGGTTCAAACCCGAGAGCTGGTAAAAGTCTCAATTGGATTTTTAATTTATTATTAAAAAAAAATAATGAATTGAAAATATGAACTAGTGCTAGGCCCAAATAACCTTAGATGTTGATGATCTTTAAAACACAAGTTCAGAAGTAAAAGAAGTTAATTAAACATACTAATTTAAAGAGGATGTGAAAAATTATATTTAATAAAAAATCCCGGATTTTTAATATTATGCTTTCGAAGGGTTGAAAATAGGCAAATCGACATTCATAAAAAAAATTATTCTATACGAAAAACATATGTTTTTAATTGTTTAAATAATTTCCATTTAAACATTAGTTGATCAGATTTGGGGTTCGCAACATGCAATTTCGAAGCTTGACAGGATTTTATAAAAAAAAATAAAAAATTCGAAAAGTTTTTATAATTCATGCACCGACACGGCCTGCACTATTTAGGTGCTATTTTGTTCGGAATTTAGTGCTCCAAATAGCATAAAAAAATTTCATGAAACTCCTTATTAACAGAATGCTTTTTTCTGGGGGATTTTTGGTTAAGTTTTACTGAAATTAAAAAAAACTAAATTTCAAAAACAATGAGCCGTCAGAATATTCAAGTATTCAAAAAAGTTCGGGTCCAGGGGAAATCACCCTATCGAATGACCAAAAGTCAGCACCTATCCGCGTGGAGATTGCTCAAGAATTTAAAAGGATGCCACGATCCTAGATTCTATAGCGGCGAGGAGACGATAAGAACATTTTTAAGCAGAATACAAATATTAAAGATAAAGATATTTTCTTCCTCTAATTATAGTAATTACATATGTGAACAATAATTATCGACTATGTAGTTTATTTAAATTGTATGACTGGTTTTGATAAATGACTTGTAATTCAAATGTAGGTAAATATTGGTAGTTTCATTAATTTGGAAATGATTTCAAGTAAAATAGGTATACAAACGCGTAGTATACTTATATTTAAATTAGTTATAAGTTTGTCAAAGTGAAGGATCTAAAATAAAGATATATACATAAATATATTTGTACTTTACATGTACCTTTTTTGTAAACAAAGTGTTTGTGAGCTCGGCACAATGGTGTATTTTAATTTTTACTTTTTCAAACAGGATGTCCCAGACATGACTCCCCAGGAATGCGAGGAAGTCAGCAGTCAATGGTGAGTCGTGCAACCAAGCGGATCAGTGATATAAATATTAGTCAATCAACGGTCGAATCAGTCAGTACAGTGATATAAATAGTGGAGTGGATATAAATAAATAGTACTGAAGTAACTGAGTAAATGACCGACATAAATAAACGTTAGAAATAAATCTCGATATAAATACAGTGATATAAATATTTCCGTGATATAAATACACCTGATAAAATAAATATTAGTGTAGTCAATTGTATATAGTTAAGTGTTAATTACTTGTGTTGATTGTTAGAACTGACTTTTGGTTGTTGTATTTATTATTGTTGTGTTTTTAATTATTGTAAATAAATATTTATTCCCCCAACTCAGAAAACAGTTTTGTAACAATATTTTTTTTATAAACAAAACCAAAAATGCACATCCCGCTAAGTTTTTCACTGTATGATAAAGATAATAAAAAAAATATTAGGTAAATAAAGCATTAACAAATTTAAAGAAATTGAAAAAAATTTAAAAAAATATGAATAAATATCAGGTGAAATAATAGACGTAAAAATAAAAAAAAAAATAAGATGTTGGTCGGAATCGAACTGGCGAACTTGCCCGTACAATGCAAGAGCTTTGACCACTATGAACGAATAGATACTTTTATGGTATAGCAGTAGCACTTAATTTTTGTACGATATTATTATTATGCTGTAGGTACAATATTATATTATAAGCTGTCAAAAATAATAAAATAAAATTGTTTATAAAAATTAAACTAGTGAACGCATTTAAGTAAATTTAAATAGGGTTCTAGTCTGATAGTAAACAAAGCGAATAAAATATAAACCAAAGCCATTCGTCAAGAATTGCGATCTGTAGAGCTCGGACGTACGTACGTACAGACCAACCGACAACTGCTGTTCGCGATTTTCAGTTTCAATTTTAGAAGTAATTATGAACTCGGATCAATCTAAAAATGGTTCCATTTTGTAGAACGGAATCTCCCCTTTTCAAAAAGCTACAATTTGAATGGATTTCGTGCGAAATTAACCAAGATATAACTTCTTGTATGAACGAAGTTCCGCTCTGACGCGCTAAGCGATAATAGAGCACATCCGCTAGACGTAGTGTAGCGGCATGTGCAGCAAAATAAAATGTTACCGATTATTTGAAAAAATCGGATTATCGATTATTTTTAACCTTTTCCCTGCGCATTTATTTTACGAGAGTGCATGCTGTGTGCGCAATTTTTTCGGCCGTTCCGTATAGATACGTCTGGAGCAGTCCAACGTTGTTATCAGTGGGGTAAAATAATGAAGCTAAATCCCGTCAAATCATATCTAATTGTTTTTTTGCCTTTTTTGTTCAAAACATATATTTTTATCAAAAACAGAACAGTCAGTGCATGTATACACGTGTAAAACACGTGTACATACGCATTGACTTTAAAAGACAAAAAACGACAACAAAGTTCAGAATTGGTGTTCTAATAGGCGTTGTGCGTCTATATACGGCGGTAGCAGTTTATCGCTGTAAAAATTTTTTGCGATAAATCGCAAAAAACTTCCGGATTGGCCAGTATGATCAAACTATACAGCTGAATATTATTTACACTTAGAATATTATATTTCCGTGAGATCATTAATTTGAATAAAGGCGGTTTTAATGTGTATCTGACAGTGTGTTTAGCTGTATATTGCGTATAGAAATGAGTGTAGGTACACTAATTTGTTTGCACTGTTCTATCTTTTAATTGATTCAACAACATTAATCAATTTCAAAGTACAATATTCTTATTATTATATATAAAATGATTTATTAGTTAATAAACAACTTTTTTGTGGACAGAATTTTGATTATTTATACATTTTATATGTTTTGTTACTATAAGAGTAATTTATTGCTGACTTAACATCTAGATATACAAAACTGTTGAAATATTTTTATTAAACGGTTTTTTTTTTTTTTTTTTTTATTTAAATCAAAAAATACAAAACAAACAAAACAAACAAAAACAAATTGTGCATCAACTCATTGAGTTATTGGCACTGTATTACAATACTAATTCTAACAATATTAATTAAGAATCGTGGATAATAAAATTAGTTAATTAAATGGACGGTTTTGAAATGGATATTGGAGCGAATTGTGTAAGGAGGACTCTGGTAAGTAATAAGGTGAGTAATTATATTTTGTGTATTATGTTGGTTGCGTTTAAAAATCTGAATAATTTAACTATGTTTGTTTCAGTATAGTCTAGAATGTCCTCTATGTTGGTGGCGAGATCTATGGTTAGCCTGTGAGGATCGTGTAATGGACAGTCGACCAGAAGGTGTTGAATGGTGAGACGACAGTTGCAGATGACGCACATCGGAGGATCTTCCTTCTTTAAAAGGTGAGAGTGAGTCAGGGCCGTGTGACCGGCGCGTAGTCGTGTAAGTATTACTTCCTGTTTTCTTGTGAGGTGGATAGCGTTCGACTGTTTTTTAACTTCCGGCTTGATTACTCTTAATTTGTTGTTTATTTCATTATTCCAGGATGACTGCCAGTTTTGTTTGATACGTAGAGAGATGTAAGTTTTGTAGTCATTGGTGGTTATATGTGCTGGATGAATTATTGTTATTTGCTGTGCTGTGCTTTATCAGCTTTTTCATTCCCGTCGATATCAATGTGTGATGGGATCCAAACAAATTGAACGGATATGTTAATTTTCTTCAGTTCTTGTAGAGTATTACGGATTTCTTGAATCATTGGATTTGACGGGAAAACTTCTTGTAAAGCAGTTAATGAACTTAGTGAGTCGGAGAGAATGACAATTTTATTACTGGGGCGGTGGTTTAGGACGTGTAGAAGGGCTAATGTGATTGCATATAGTTCTGCCGTAAAAATAGAACACAGTGGATGTAATTTAAAATTACAGAAGCTTTCATTAATTATAAAAGCGCAAGTGGTTCCGCTTTGTTCTTTGGATCCATCCGTGTAGATTTGTAATGCGTTTGGAAAGTCATGTAAGATTCTTTTTAATTCTGTTTTGAAGATATTTGGGTGAGTGGTTTCCTTCTTCCAGTAGCTGAGTTCCAGATTTACATGTGGAGGTAAATTTAGCCATGGAATCAAATTGTCTAGATTATTTGTTTTTATTTCAGCCGATTCGATGTTATATTTGGTGAGTAGATCTTGAACACGGAGAGGTAGAGGTCTTTTCAAACTATTATTGTTGTAGGTTTCTATCAGGTACGGTTGGGTTATTAGATTGAAGTTTATGTGTGATCTGTTTGGTAGTATTTTTGCGTAGTAGTGCAGGCATTGTTGGTCCCTCTTCATATTGGGTGGTAATTCTCCGGTATCACAGTATAGACTGAGCACCGGGGTTGTTCTGTATGCTCCAGTAGCGATTCTTAGTCCGCTGTTGTAGACAGAATTTATGGTGTTCAGTATATTTTTGTTTGCTGTAGAGTAGATAATGCTTGCATAGTCAATTTGCGACTTGATCAGGGCATGGAACACTTGTAATAGGGTGTTACGGTCGCTTCCCCATTGGTGATGTGAGATCACTTTTAGTATGTCAATGCTCTTTTTGCATTTACTTTTGAGGAGTTTTAAGTATGGTACCCAAGAGAGTTTATGGTCGAGAATGATGCCCAAGTATGCGAATTCTTTGACAAATTGTAGGTCTTGATTATTTAATTTCAATTTGGGGGAATAGTTTAAACGTCTTCTTTTAGTGAAAAGTATACATTTTGATTTGTTAACAGAGATCGTATATCCCGTTTCTTGTGTCCATTGATCTATATTTTGGAGTGTTCTTTGTACACAATTTTCAATATGTTTAATATTCTTATTACTGCTGTATAAGACAATGTCGTCGGCGTATATACCAATTTTGACCGGATAAAGAACCCTACTGCATAAGTTGTTTATAGAAATCAGAAATAGTGATACACTTAAGACAGATCCTTGGGGAATCCCATTTTCTTGAGGGAATTCATTGGACAACTGGTTATTTAGTTTGACCTTAAATTTTCTTTCAGATAAAAGGTTATTGATAAATAAAGCTAGGTTACCTTTAATATTCCATTGGCTTAGAGTGTGTAGAATGTTTCTTTTCCACGTTCTTTCGTATGCCTTTTCCAAGTCAAGAAAAACAGCAATCGTATGTTCTCTTGTTGCAAATGCATTCAGTATGTTGCTTTCTAGGTTGACAATCAAGTCCATTGTTGAGTGGTTTTTACGAAATCCACATTGCTGTTTTTCCAGGAGGTTTTTTCTTTCTAGTGTCAATACGAGTCTGTTGTTAACCATTTTTTCCATTTGTTTGCACAGACAGTTTGTGAGTGAAATAGGTCTATAACTGTTAAGGTCCGTTTTATTTTTGTTGGGTTTCAATAAGGGGAGTATCAGCGATTGTTGCCATTGTGATGGAAATAGGTTGCGGGTCCATATATGATTGAAAAGTTTCAGGATCGTTATTTTGCTTGAAGGAGGTAATTGTTTGATAAAAATATTGGGGATGTTGTCTGGACCTGGTGCAGTATTTTGACAATTTGAGAGGACTGATTCGAGCTCTTCTAAACAAAATATGCTATTAAAATTTTCTTTATTTTCTGACAATAGGTTGAGAGGATCTTGTTCTTTTTGGATTTTGTGGTTTATAAAGCGCTTATCGTATTTCTCTGAACTAGAATTCTTACTAAAGTGGCGGCCGAAGCTATTAACTATGTCTGTTGTTGAAGTAATTATTTTATGCCCTACCTTTAGGGCTGGTATGTTAAATCCATTGTCCGTTCCCTTGATACTTTTAATTTTATTCCACATTTATTAAACGGTTTTATTTAGCTTGACCCCGTATATTTGTTACTATCTTTGTTTCAAATCTTGCGACAGCTTTTTCAACTACTTCTACTTAACCGATTCTTATGACACTTTGCACACACATTGAGTTCTCGTGACAATATTATGATAATTTCAACTTGGTAACGAGGATCTGATGATGGAATCAGGAGGTGGACAGTTGAAAGGATGAGGATGATACGGACCAGAAATCAAACTAAAAACTAGAAAATAAAAATAGGTAAAAAAACTTCTAAGTCAAACGGTTTTATTTTAAATCATCAGCTGTACCAAAAACTAGAAAATAATTAGGACACAAACCAAGGGGCACTTTGTGTCGCTGTGTCAGCGGAATAAGTATTAAAAACGTGGGGCGCATAAAAATCTGCATAACGACTGTATAATTATTAAATAAGAACGTTTTTATTATTACTAATTATTCCGCTGACGCAGCGGCACTAAGCGCCCCTTGGTTTGTGTCCTAATTATTTTCTAGTTTTTGGTACAGCTGATGATTTAAAAGAAAACCGTTTAAAGTTTTTTTACCTATTTTTATTAACATTCAAAGACGAGACTTATTATTATGTCATTCAATTTCTCTGCAAATTTCAGCAGAAATTTAAAAAAAATCATAACACATTTTATGTAATAGAACCATTAAGTTATCAGGTGAATGGAATACAATATAGTTCAATAAAAGTTATAAAAAGCATATATTATATAGCATAGTAACACAAAAGGCGGGTTGTAGGGCATGGGGGATGAATGTGGTTGAAAGTGCGGGGGGCCTCTGCGCTATTGTTAACGTAATTGTAAACAAAGACAGAAGATGATTAATCATAAAATAACCCTTCTGAATCTTTTGTAAGACGCACCTACAATAAACCATACCTTAAAGCAGTGGTTCTCAAGCATTTTCATCGCAGGCACCAACGAAAATTCATATTTTTACAAGCTTTTATTTAACTTGCAACGTATGTTAGTTAGTTTGTGTATTTGCTTGCTTATTCTTTGTTTAGGTCAAAACTTGCAAGTCAATTTTGAACGACTTCCACGTATCCGATCGATTAGAAATTTTGTGGACATATGTATTCCCGATGACAATACATGAATAAATCGTTTTTAGAATTAAATTCAACCCCTAAGGGGTTCAAACGGGGATGTAGGGTTTTTTTGATTAATCAACGCCCAGGCCAAATCGCTGAAGCTAGAAACTTGAAATTTAGACAGTTGGTTCCTTTTCTGACGTAGGTAAGCATCCACTAAGAAAGGACTTCTCGAAATTCAACCCATACGGATGTCAAAGGGGTGTAAAATTTTGAAAGATTAAAATGAACAAAATAAAATATTAGTAAAAAAAACTTTTTCGAGACAAGCTTTTATTGAAATGTACCAAAAAGGAAAAAATAATATTTAATAAATTTGGTTCATAATTATTATAAAAGCGCGGGTTGCGACTATTAAACTATCATAGAGATTACAATCCCCGCTTTTAGAATAATTATGAACGAAAATTATTAAATATTATTTTTTCCTTTTTAGTACATTTCAACAAAAGCTTGTCTCTAAAAAGTTCTTTTTTTACTAATATTTATTTCAAACATGTTTCATAAAATGTTTCTTTTAAATTTGAGTTTTTTTTTTGTTTTCTTGCAGATCCAAGACAATAGATTTTATTCTTTTATCCATTTATATAGAAAACTTTATTTTCACTCTATTCATCAAAAATTAAAAAAATAAGGTTGTCACCTAAATTAAATAAGTCTCGGCTTTGTTCACATTAATGTCGGTTTTAGCTGGAGAATTCAAGTTTGGATACCAAATTTTATTAAAATCGGTCCATGAGCTGATGCTGGTACAAACAGACACACAGGAACGACGTTTTCCCGTCTGGATGTCATAGTTCGGAAAACACTGAAAATCGATTTTCGATGTGTCACTGTTTTAGTACCGCTGACTCAACGTATACTTGTGTAAGTGATTTGGTAATTAAATTATAGGTAATGTATTCACTCCCGTAAAATAAAACTTCACGATTTTAATTCGAAGTCTACAATGTAAGATCATTTCTTTAAAAACATTTTTAATAACTTTTACAAACGTACAGTTGCAGTCTGGCCCGCCCGGGTGCAAATCGCTATTTTCGCTCACTGCTCAACCCCCTTTTGTTGTAGTGTAATAATATATAGCATATTATATTATTCCCTTTCACGAATCTCTTGAAGAAATGAACATTTAGACGAAATATTAAAAATATAACCACAAAACACTAACGGCCGTATTCATAGTTAACCCTTAAGTAGTAAGGGACACTTACCTATACCCTCAAATCGAATATACGTTTCATATTCAAAATTGACGCCTGTAAGGGCCCTTACATCACCCTCACCTTAAGGGTGGATAGTATGTTCCTTAGTGTCGAAAAAGTAAAAACAGTAAAACACATGAAAAACACGCATTTATATCAAAAATGACAACTAAACACAATCGGTCTGCAATATGACCGACTGTTCTAAAGGAAAAAATCATGGAGGATTACTATAATTCTTCCCTCACTCAAGGAAATGACTATGAAACGCTCCTTTGAATAAGGTGCCCTCAGCACTTAAATGACCCTCAGCGAAAGGACCTTTATCACTTACCTTAAGGGTTAACTATGAATATGGGCATAAACCTCTTAAGAATTTCTGCTCGATGTACAGCTGGAGTAAGACCATAGACATTACAAAGGAGGCTTCTCTAGCGGCGATAACTAAGAACTACACACACACACACATTGGCGGCTCAGAGCAGGCTGGTTCGCGCGGTGAAGCGGGTGGAAAAGGGTAATGGCGATGGCGCGCGTGTGACGTTTGTTGGAGTGAATTGAAATTGTATAGAAGTAGCTTATATTAAGTAATTTTGAGAATAGAAATAATTTCCGTAACAATATAATACACATGCACTCTCATTCGGGAACGAGCGAACGAACAGTGACCGTTGTTGAACTTGACGCATATTTCGTGATGAAATCGGACTATATGCCGGGGAGTGGACATGCTGAGATGCATTCTAAGGAAATATAGGAAAAATTTCCGACAAAGGTCATAGTTCCCGTAACAATATAATACATATGCACTCTCATTCGGGGACGAGCGAACGAACAGTGACCGTTGTTGAACTTGACGCATATTTCGTGATGAAATCGGACTATATGCCGGGGAGTGGATATGTTGAGGATGCATTCTAAGGAAATATAGGAAAAATTTCCGACAGAGGTCATAGTTTCCGTAACAATGTAATACATATGCACTCTCATTCGGGAACGAGCGAACGAACAGTGACCGTTGTTGAACTTGACGCATATCTCGTGATGAAATCGGACTATATGCCGGGGAGTGGACATGCTGAGATGCATTCTAAGGAAATATAGGAAAAATTTCCGACAGAGGTCATAGTTCCCGAAGTCTAGTTGACTGTGGCTCACCTTACATAATTGAAAAGTAAATTGTATTATTTGATGTTGAAAAAATCCAATACAAAAAAAAATAATTTCATATTGGTCGCTTATAAAATAAACCAATAAAAGTGAATACACAATGGGAAGAGAAAAACGGAAACAAAGATATATTGAGAAAGAAAAGAAATAGAAGACGTTTACTCATACACGTCCACACTTGCATGCATTCAAGTGTGTGTGTGTAAGTATAGCAAATACGTATACATGTAAAGAGAAAGAAGTTGTGCATCTCTCTCGTTCTCTCTCTCTCAAGCGGCCATCCGACTGTTCGAATTAATTATTAACACCGCTTACAAATTTATAACTCAGGTGCGCACTGTATTAAAATTAATTATTTAATATTAAACTTGGTAATTTTTTCACTGGTTGTTGTTACAGAGACTCAGGGCGAGCTTCTAGTCCCCGTATAGAGAGAGCTACTCTACCTTATTATACAGGTTGTCACAAAAAGACCTCTAGCTGGAGAACAGACGAGCTCGTAGGGATGTCGTAGTTCTTGGGGGGCTTTCTTAAGATTCGATTCAAACCTCCAGTTGCGTTGATCTAATTTGAGAACTTAAGGATGTATGACACTTATCTCGAATCACCGAGAAATGAATGAAATTTTGTAATAATTATTAATTAATTCAACAATGAAATTTTAATCCACTATAGGTAGTGAATAGTATTTCTTAACATATCAGTCAGCATATTATGCCATCATGATTGTCAAACGTCAAACGATTGTTATAAGATATATAAGAAAAAAATCAGAAGCCACTGTCGGGACTTGAACCCGAAATTCCCAGTTTCCGGCTGGTTGAGTTGCCACTTACTCGCACAGTGCCCCGAAAGTGAAATCTGTTCCTTATATATGGGGAAGGAACAGATTTCACTTTCGGGGCACTGTGCGAGTAGGTGGCAACTCAACCAGCCGGAAACTGGGAATTTCGGGTTCAAGTCCCGACAGTGGCTTCTGATTTTTACCTTCTCAAATTAATTCCACAAATAATTCCAACAATTCCACTGATAATACCCCCCAGGGAGGACATTGGAATGTGGTTGCTATCGCAAATTGCAATCCAACGTTCTTTGGGAATTAGCGCTCCCAGGGACCCGAGCTCGTACCAGTCGGTTTGTGTATACCGGTTGGCGGATTCTAATACACAGATGGATTATTTGTTGTGTTGAAGACGCTAATGAGCTGAGTTGTCGATGCGTCTATAATCTACAATTAATTAATTAATCCACTGATAATAACTACAACCAACAAGCAAAATAAATTTCAAGGCCACCGTGCTCAAAATTAACCTCACAAAACGGAACCGTCATGATTTCAGACGCGTTTTCTTGCATCGCGCCGTTTTGTGACACCGTGTATACGCACACATACACGCGCACACTTATATGTTATGCATGTTATATTGAATTAAATTATTTAGCGTTTTTTATATGTCTGAGTATAATAAAATTGTGGAATAATGTATAAACTTCATATACCCAACCTGCACGTAGGAAGTTTTAACGGATTTGTAATGTTACCATGTCAGGTATGCCAACCTAAGAGCGCGAACTGTTCCTGTGTTCATTATTAATCGCGTTAATCGCAATTTTATATGTAAAATAGATACACGCTTACCAGGTTTTCCTTTCTCAACGAAAATGGTTATTTATAGTTAATAGACACGTGAGATTTCCTCATATTCTACAAAGTCCTATATATATGGTTAGGATTACCAACTGTTAAAATGTAATCATAATTTTATTGGTCCAATAGGTTATATGTACGAAGCCTACTAGCGCCGCTAGCGGACAAAAGTACACTATTGAACTCATTTTTTATTATTGTTTTAGACCGCGAATTTTTTTAATAAACGAATAACATTTAATTTAGCTGCGTGCATATAGTATAAATAGCATAGCATAGCATAGCATAAAAGGTACATGAAAATTATTTATTTTAAGTTTTTTTCTTCTTCAATTTTATTTTATTTATTTATTGTGGATTATAGATGCGTCGACAACTTAGGTCATTAGCGTCTTAAATACAACAAATATCATAATATATCACTTAAAAACTAAATAACATCACAAAACATCCATGAGCAGAGGTGGGACTCGAACCCACGACAGTCTGATTCAGAGGCCGCGACGCTACCAACTGAGCCAAACTGTCCTCTTCTTCAATTTTGACGTACAATAAAAAAATAGCTGATTAATTTATATCAGACAGGTTACTATACTACCTGTTGATGAGAAAGACTATAGCAATACTATAGTTAGTTGTAAGGCGCCAAATTCCAAAAACACACTCACGATTCACTGTCACATGGAAATTTGACATAAGTAATATACAAATTCCAAGTCATTTTAACTCAGTAGGCCATGGTTGTTAAACATAAAATTCACACATCAGCAGTCAAAAAATTGAATGACTATATTAGAATAATATTTTTTGAATTTGCATATAAATGTGTATAAAAAAATTGTTTTGACACAATATTATACATAAAATCTATCTAGAATTTTCTCCTCTTTCGATTAAGACAGGTTTCGAATCGATCTGACTTGAATTGAGCGAATTATAAGCAAAATAACGCAAAAACGTAACGCTTTAGTTAACGCTTGTATAAATTTTACTCCACATAAAACCGGGGTCCTTATATGAAAATCGATTCTTAAGGAGTAAACTCCAAAAAGTAATATTTCAGTCCTCATAAAGTAGTTACTCTAAATTAGGCTGTCTTACGTAATGTCTTTCAGAAATTAGTAAGTTCAGAGGGGAAGGTATTTGACGCGCACAGTAGGTATATTATAATTCTAATGTGTTTCTCATTTATCAATTCATCAAATAAATGAATAATTAATGCTAGCTATAGTTGGTTATTATGTAATACCGCACATATATATTCAAGAAGATTAATTAAATGATATTAAAAGTAGTTTTTTTTATAAAATTTGAATTACGTTTGAAAAGTAATGATGGAAAAATTATGAATGAATTATTAAGACGTATCAATTCAGTGGTAGTAATTATTTTTAATTTAAACAAATGCGTATCAAAATTACATATTCTTCATAGATACTAAAAAGTGTGAAATAGGTAAAATAATTTAAAAATTGAACCAACTGAAAAAAAAATCGGAATTTAAAAAGGATAAAATAATTTTCGTTCAACACCCGCATGAAATATGTAATTTCGTGAGGGTGAGCGAAATAATGAATTCCCTGACTGTTGACATACAGAGTGGCCCACGCTCATTTCACCTACTAGTGGGCGAAATCAGAAATGCCATTTTGCCCACGCTCATTTCGGAAAGCTTATACGCAAGTGTTAGAGATATTACGACCCAAAAATCACTGTTTTACACTGTTTTGCGGTATTTGAACAAAATATTATGTGCGACTATATTGGTCAAAAGAGAAGATTCCACTCGCGTGTTACCACACTCGCTACTCTCGTGCGGCAAACTCCACGCTCGAGGAATCTTCTCTTTCTCCTACTAGTCGCACAATATACTATTACATTCGATTTATACCTACAGTCAATTAGAAATCGGCATAAAAACAGCGTTTTTTATATCAATTTATTATCTCTATATACTGAAGTATTTACAAGTACCTAATATTTGTTATTTTATTAACATAAAGTTTATAAGCCCCCAGTCCGTAGGTTCTAATCTGACAACTGATAAAAGCATCAATTTTGCCTGGCCTTGTCGGTCAACCAGAGGTAGGTGTCGTTGGCTTTACCCTATTCAAAAAAAAGAGTGTGTATGTACTTATGTTACTATGTACGCACGTCAGAAGTTATACTCCTTTGGCGTAACAAAACAACAATAACTCAAAAAATTTTATCCCGCGTGCCAGTACTAAACGTTTGTAAAAAAGACGATAAAATAATAAAATAAAGATATTAAATAAATTAATTTATAAATATATTAATTTATTCTATTTATTAAAAAAAAAAGCATGTTTTGTATTGAGATTCGAACCCGAGACCTATTGCGTATGACGCGGCGGTGCTAACCGTTTCGCTACGTATATCTTACTTAGCAGTGCTATTAGGGTATTATAATCATGAACTATAACCGACTAACTTCATGGTGTTAAATTTTCGTGACGCGATGCGCGCGCATCGTAAAAATTCACTCTCATCATTATTCCATAACGCGCCAAAAGAAGTATAACTTCAAAAAAGAAAGAATAATTCAAACGACAATTTGAAAACTAACATTTTTAGAAATGATCTACATGATAATTAATAAATTAAAAAAAAAATAATTTTTATTAATTATGCAAAATAATAATTATAACATGCTTATCCCATTAGTGATTACAATTAATCATTACAATTATGTTGATTACAGGGTATAAAACACATGTAGGTATATGATGTATAAATAAAATAATAAAATTGTGGCGCCTGTTAGTGTAAACAAACACCCACTACTGAGTAAAGCTGATGTAACACAACATTGTTTTTACCTATTTGAGCGCACGTAGTGGAGGTAAAAGAAATTACTACGAAAGTACTATTTTGGTTATTTGAACTAAACGTCAAAATTTGTTGTAGACTCCGACACAATCTCGTTTTTATTAACAAGCTGAGGATCAATTTCTCAAAAGTTTGTATTGCACTAGATCCTAAAAAATATTCATAAATTAGCGTTCACTGATAAAAATTCATGGTGTTTATGAAAAGTTCATTGAAAGAGAGAGAGATTTTGTAGATTCTATAGGGTTATATCGATTTGACATACAGGGTGCATTACAGAAAACCGAACATAGGAAAAAGTACACAGTACAAATTAGTTAGGATTAGAAATTGCTTTTTGCCCTCTATTCATGTAAAAAACCATGATAATTAATTTAGTTAAGTTAGCCATGTGTATTCTATCTTTGTCATTTTGCTTATGTTTTCCTTGTTGCACTCATTAGCATTACTTTTCTATATATTCAATCCTATGATACACCCTGTATATATGATCAAAATCGCAACTTTCAATTTTCGTTCATCATTTCGGGGAGTAAGGGAAACAGTCTGGATTATATTGACCTAGAACCAATTTGTATTTTAAATTTATTATTTTTTAACAATAAATTGAAAATTCAATTCATACTTTTACCAGTTCCCAGATTAGAGCCTGTGAACTGGGGGCTTGTAATAGAGGAAGTAATGGAAACGCCATATAAACAACGTCTTCGCTACCCGCTTGGCTATTGTCAAGTCCTGTTTTCCAGATGTGGGTAGTCTTTTAGCACCCTGTATCTGGAAAACATATGAAGGTTTTGTCTTAGATTAATTCCTTAAAGTTTGTGCACATAGTTAATTAACACCCTGTATAATGCAAGTGCAATGCTTATTACGATGATTATCAATATGCAGTAATAATAGTGCAATGTATATTTAAAGTCTAGCAAGAACATCGAGCAAGCGATTATTAAATTCAAGTTTATAAACAAAGGGTACTCATTACAAATGTATAATATAATAAATGATTCATATTTTAATATCGAGAGGTCACATAATGCGTTCCAAGGTTTCGTTCTGCAATGACGTAACGAGAGCTCTAAGGGCCAAGACAGACGCGGCGGTTTTAACCGAAGCGTTTACCGAGTCGGTATCCAAGTCGATACGTCGTGTAATATAGCATAATAGTGTAAAACACACACACACAGTTGTGCCGTTCGGTGAGTTTCGTGCGGCAGTTTTGAACAGCCGTGTGCATGCTTTAACACTATTTGAAAAATATTTGAAAAATAAACACTTTTGGGATCTTTTAATTATAGAAAAAGCTTCCGAAAATTTTTTAAAAAAATTGTCCATAATGTAGATTCCAACAAAAAAAAATGTGGGACGACCCTATTCCTATGTTCTACTCCGTGAACTAATAAAATTTATCAGTTGGATTTATTATCTCAGTCAGTTCGGAGTTTGATCGTTGGATTCGGCGTGATGTTTTCTATAAGCGTACTAAATAATATCAAACTGATCTGAGGGATTTTATTTTTGAAAAATTACGCAATTTTTTCATCAGCAAATCTCAAACGTATCGAAGGTCAAAAACAGTCAAAGTTCTGCAAAATGTTGTATAATTTAAAAGAAGCTATTTTTTTGGAAAAATAAAAATCCCTCAGGAAAATAATAATAGCTCTTGCAATTTGCCTCATCAAATAAATACAAATTCATGAATTAATATTATACATATAGTCCCATCTCTTTTTTATCTGCATTATGTAGGTACTTGAAATCATACAAAGCAAGATTTTATAAAATTCTGCATTCACCATCGCTACAAAATATTATTGTGAAGATAGGATGTATAAATAAAACAAAAGTTCGGTCAATTTCAAAATTGAAATGTGAAAAAAAATTCATAAAAATAAGTATATTCGCATTCGTAGTGTGCCTATAGTTTTTCACAAAATATAAGATTTGGTTTAAAATTACAACAAAATTACATTTTCGTGAATAGTGAAAAGATATTTAAAAATAAAGGAGCCTCATCATTATGTCATTACCGTCTTTATATGTCTACAATAATCTCTTATATGTCAAAAATAACCTGAATTCCTTTCAGACAGTTGATGAAATACACTCCTATAGTACCCGAGGCAATACAGATATTAGGGTGTCTCTCTATAAAATCGGCAAACTAACTAATGGACCTAATTATTGGGCATTAAAATTCTATAATATTTTACCAAATAATATAAAAGAAATGAATAATTATAACTGCTTATAAAAAAACAATTAAAGATCCTTTACGTGACAAAGACTTTTGCTAGCAAATATTTTCCCAATAGATAATTGCAGTATTTTATATTATTTTCTTGTTTGTTGACGATTATTGTATACTTTTTTTAGTTTCACAATAAATTATCTATTTACCTATCTATCTATCATCCACATAAACTCACAGGGGAAGTGAAAACTTCATTAGAATATTTTTTAGAAAAATTATACAAATATTTGCTGTTTATATATAAATTAAAATGTGAAAATATGTAGGTTACCTAGGTGATACCAATTTCTCCAGTGTTGGGCGTGGTGATCTGAAGGTGGACCATTAACATGTATTCCCAAAATTTCAGTGCTCGATAAAATTTTAACCCAGGGTTATAGAATTTACAAGAAAAATTGTTGAAATTTCGAGGGTTAAAAACGTATTTTAAAAGATAACCTATAGAGATTGGGGATTATGCGAGGGTGGGCCAAGGGGTGGTCCATGGCCCATCCTCTGGCGCCGCCACTGTCTCTGCTAGGAAACCATTCGCTGTTCTGGCAAGACATGTGTTTCAATGCCCGCACAGACTTGTACAGACATTGCAGGCAGCAAATCTTTCTCCAGGTGTATTACTTAGTAAATATGATAGCCAATAATGTGTCATAAGCGATTTGGTCCTTTCGCCACAGTTGTATCGAAAATATGATTCGAGTGAACTGTAAACGCTCGACAACTAAGGTCATTAGCGTATCCAAAAGAAGAGCACGTTATGTGAATGACTATATATGACATTATGATATAATAATGTCGCATATGAGTGCAATGTTAGGAGGCATACATAAAATACGTACATCGGACAAGTTTCAGAGTTCGTTATAAAAGTGCAAATATTGTATAGGCACAATGTATGTTATAATATGGATATACAGTATACAGGGTGAACTACACCCAAACGCCAATGCTGTTGTTTACATGGCGTTGCTATGGTACCTCTATTACAAGTTCCCGGGTTTTTATAGCCCGCGAGCTGGTAAAAGTGTCAATTGGATTTTCAATTTATTATTAAAAAAAAAATAATGAATTGAAAATATGAATACACTACTCACTCGCTTCGCTCGTTCGCTTGAATATTATAATTGCATTACTCACTCGCTTCGCTCGTTCTCTTGAATATTATAAATACACTACTCACTCGCATCGCTCGTTCGCTTGAATATTATAATTACGAACAAATTTGATTACCATAAAAAAAGTTATAGTGAGTCAACCTTAAAAAATAGACATATGCTGTCGCGGACTTTTTTTTAGAACTTTTAAAGGGGAACAATTCCGTCATACATGATTTTTGCGTAACTTTAACCGTTTACGCAGCGGAAGCTCTCAAAAGGAATAATTTTTCCCGTTTTTGCAACATTTTTCATTGATGCTCCGCTCCTATTGGTCGTAGCGTGATATTATATAGCCTATTATATAGCCTTCCTCAATAAATGGGCTATCTAACAAAAAAAATTTTCAAATCGGACTGGTAGTTCCTGACATTAGCGCGTTCAACCAAACAAATAGATATAGATAGATTGAAATTTGAAAAACAGGAAAAAATTATGAAAAAGGAAAATTCGCTCTTCTAGTCCTTAGAACTTAACAATTACAAACTAAGTTACGATTTAGTTTATTTTTATTAAAGTTATTAACTTCTGCATAAATCATTAAAAACATGACTCTCTCATGATGTGGACTTTGTAGGCGCGTTACTATATATACGAACACATCGATCGATACTCAGTAGTGCTTCTATTGTACAAAGTGCAGAATTTACCAAACAAACAAACTCTTCGGCTTTATAATATTAGTATAGACGAGAGACGAATTGAAAGACAAATTTTTGACAGTGTTATAGATTGGGTATTTTATTGAACGAAACAGTCTGTATATAAATCACATATAATATTGTAGAGAGCTACGTTACAACGTCTCTAATATCCGCCACTATATCATATTCATTTCCTGTTTTACTTTCCGGCATAGACGGGCAATTATGAAATACCGAACAATGCATTAAAAAACGAATAATTGCAATTTTGACTTATGGTTCCGTCGAACATACATTGAAATGAAAAAAAATAATAATAATTGATAGCTTGTACCTATACACTTCTGATTACATATTGAAAAAAATTAATAACCAGCTATTTAAAAAATAAAATAAATAAAAATACTCTATATAATTGTTGCATTCGAACGATGAATAACTATAGTATAATTGTGCGACTAGTGGGAAAAAGAGGAGATTCCACGAGTGTGGATTTTACCGCACGAGCGTAGCGAGTGCGGTTAAACACACGAGTGGAATCTCCTCTTTCGACCAATAGTCGCACACAATATTTTGTTCAACTACCGCAAGAAATATGTCATTTCGTGGCTCTGCTGAGCGTGGGCGAAATAATGGGCGACCTGATTAATTGACGAAACTATCAACACTTGCGTAAACGTTCCCCGTAATGAGCGTGGGCGAAATGCTATTTCGCTCACTCTCTACGTCCACAGGAGCGTGGGCAAAATGCTATTTCGCCCACTAGTGGGCGAAATGGTTTTTCGCCCACTCTGTACGTCTACAGTCAGAGAATTCATTATATCGCCCACTCTCAGTAGAGCCACGAAATTACATATTTCTTGCGGGTGTTGAACAAACAATATTGTTCTGTTTCAAAAATCATCGCTATGAGCTTTAACATTGCTATCTATAAGTAAATTTACATTGGTGGTTCAGCCAAATTCGACGCGGCCTCTGGATCAGACTGTCATGGGTTCGAATCCCGCCTCCGCTCATGGATGTTTTGTGATGTCTTTTAGTTTTAAGTTAATTGTTATTTAATGTAATCAAGACGGTAATGACCTAAGCTGTCGACGCGTCTATAATTTACAATAAATAAAATAAATTCAGTCAAATTACATAATGGATTCTACACTATTAGAAAAAGTCATTTTTATCAACCGTTGTCACGCAGTTGGGATTTAAACCCGAACTTTTCCACTTTGAATCCCGACTGTGACAACGGTTGATAAAAATGATTGTTTCTAATAGTGCAGAATCGATTATGTAATTTGGCTGAACCACCAATATAAACTTACTTATATATTTCACAGTCGTACTAACTTTACTCTTTAATTGTTATCTATATAATTTTATTAATCTTGAAAAATCGGAGAAGAAGTTGCAATAAAGCAACGAAACGTTCAACAAGTTCGGTGTTAATTCTTCTTTTCTGAATTTCCTGTCCAATAGACTACAGAAGTAGGCGATCCTAATTTGAGCGCGAAATTTAAAGTGGAGTTGATTGGCGTTCAAAAATGTATGGGGAGATTGTAGATTACAGATGACCGATAACAAAGAATTATTTATACTGTAAGTTTCTGTTCCGCGTTAAGTGGACTAACGTAAGTCCGATTAAAATCCGATCTTGCTGTAATACTGAAATTCGATCGGTAACATTGCAAATAAATTATTGAAATGACATTCTCATAAACAATAAAATATAATATTAAAAAATACGAACTGCATTCAGGCGTGCGTAAATGCAAGAGACAGGCTATCAAGCATGCGCCCGTTTATTTTTTACGATCGAGTATTTGCCTAAACGTCACGTTGGCTGTTACAGTTAAGATGCAGTTACATAAATACTTATAGACCGAGAGCTAGTGACAATTTTTTGGTGCTATTTATTCAAGGCCTTATTTTTGTGAAAATGTTGAGGGAGGCATATTAAAGTGCCCTGAGTAAGGGATTTTGCTAGACAGCGGTATGGGAGGGATGCAGACCGCCCCCAACATGTAACAAAAAAAAATGGTCACAATTATTATTGATTCAAGGCTGAAATGGTTTGTATAGCTTGTCGGTGACCCAATAATGCCATTATAATATTTGCAGATCGATTGGTCAATATTAAAAGGGTGGCAGATCACCCTAAACGTGTCATGTACCTGACGAAGTTTATATTATTAGTTCAAGGTTCAAATTTTGACATGTTGTTACGGCGACTGTTTTAAACATATATTTCAATTTGCAGAATAAAATGTCGGTATTAACTCCTTTGCAGAACGATATAAACACCTAGGCGAAACAGTTTTCCTCTAAGAGAGGTAGTTAATACCGACATGTTGTTCTGCAAATTGAAATATATGCTTAAAACAGTCGCCGTAACAACATTGAACTAATAATATAAATTTCGTCGGGTACATGACACGTTTAGGGTGATCTGCCAATTGCCATCCCTTTAATACTGACCAATCGATCTGCAAATATTATAATGGCATTATTGGGTCACCGATAAGCTATACAAACAATTTCAGTCTTGAAGCAATAATAATTGTGACCATTTTTTTTGTTACATGTTGGGGGCGGTCTGCATCCCTCCCATACCGCTATCTAGAAAAATCCCTTACTCAGGGCACTTTAATATGCCTCCCTCAACAACTTCACAAAAATAAGGTCTTGAATAAATAACGTCAAAAAATTGTCACTAGCTCTCGGTCTATTCCTTGTGTTCAACATTCTAATAAAATTCACATAAAACATTTTCATATTGCGCTTACATTAAATTATAAACTCTTCATAAGCCGACAGAAGTACATAAATATCTTAAGTCCAATTTACACGATGTTTTCTTTAATTAATAACTGTACAGTAGACTCCCGTATGTGCGCAACTAGCGGGCTCTATAAGATACTTTCTTATTTATTAATGATAGTTACTATTTATTTTTATTTTTTTTGAAAAAAAAAAGAAACTGACCTTATACATTTTTTTCTAGGACGTTAGTATCCCAGCAGACTCCAGTCAAACCACTGAAATTGTTTTGTTTTTTTTTTGTAAAATAGTCACTAATTAAAACAATTCCACAATTAATTTATTTACAAATAAGGAACTTAGTTTAATTCACAAGAAACTATCACAAAACACTAAAAATTTTCAAAATGCGATTATATTATGCAATTAACTAATAAAGTCCGAATATTGCGATGTTCACTGTACAACATTACTTCTAAAACTAAAAAACTATCCAAAAATATTATGTGCAGGTATATAATAATAGTCATTGCACCGAAATTATGCACCAGGTCAAATCAAACTTACGTAATATAATTAATATATTTTATAGTCATCCAATACACTAAACCTGTAGTTGGTCTACTGTTTAACAAATTCTGTCGTAACTTGTAATAATTTAGAAATGTATAATTTAAAAAAATACAAACTCAAAACAGTTTTCTTGTTGGTTTTAAACTTAGTTGAAATTGCACCTTTAAGAGAATATAGATTATAGACGCACGACAATTGAGATGATTAGCGTCTCTTTTTTTATAATAACTACTAGCGGCCCGGTCCGGCTTTGCCCGGATGCTATGAATTTATGACTTATTATCCCCCCGCGAGAAGTTTTCCTCCTGCGAAGCGAAGCCGGGCTGGTGGTGTTTATTCGTTCGAATTTTAATAATACAATAATCACTCGCTTCGCTCGTTCGCTCGAATTTTATTAATACAATAATCACTCGCTTCGCTCGTATTTTATTAATACATTACTCACTTGCTTCGCTCGTTCGCTCGAATATTATTACTACATATAAAAAATCCTTAAATTCGCAATAAAAAATATTGAGGGTCACTTATCGGGATAAGGCCACTAACAGCTAGGGTTATTTGAGTCTAGTGCTAATTCATATTTTCTATTTATTGTATTCCGTACCTCAGAATGAAAAAACGAAAACCTTGTAGGACCACTTTGTTTTCCGTCTGTCTGTCTGTCGGTCTGTTCGTCAAGATCCTGTTTTAAGAAAGGCTAGACGTATCAAGTTGAAATTAATATCAAATTCTAAATTCTACAACCTCATAATCCTGTAAAAAATACAAGCTACTAACTCAATGAAAAAAATTCTATGTGGAATTATTACGTGACACACTAAATTTTTAGGGTTCCGTTAAGATCCTTTTTCTCAGGAACGGCTAGAGGTATATCAAGTTGAAATTAATATTGTTACGGATCACCCTGTATATGAACGGCGGGCAACAATTCTGAGAAGCGGTGTCTGACGTTGTACACACTGGTGCTTACGCGAAGATTCTAGACAACGCTAGAGAATACGAGGACGCACTGAGCGTACACCGCACGCAGGTATATAAACAGCGAGTGTGTCGTGTTGAATCAATCAGTGAATGGTGAGTCGTGCCAACAAGCGGATCAGTGATATAAATATTAATCAGTCACCGGAGATCAGTCAGTCAGTGAAGTACTGGGCGTTTACAAGTACTGAAGTAACTGAATAAATGACCGACATAAATAAACGTTAGAAATAAATCTGATATAAATACAGTGACATAAATAATTACAAATAAATAATCCTTGTATATACTTATAGTTATTTGTTAAGTGTTATTTAAGTGACTCGTTTAGTTCAATAATTACCGTTTAAGTTTATTGTTAAAATTGACTTTTCGTTGTTGCATTTATTGTTATTGTGTTTTTAATTATTGTAAATAAATATTTATTCCGCCAACTCAGAAAACAGTTTTGTAACAATATCAAATACTAAGGTCTTCAACCCCATAGTCCTGTAAAAAATTCAGTCTTCTAACTAAATGCAATAAAAAGATATTGCCTTTAAAAAATCACGTATTTTGATACTAACTGTACACTTATCAAAACCTATAGTGTCGAAAGTAAGCGAAAGTGTCGCCATCCTACGCGACAATTGTAAACTATATTGAATTGTTATAACGCTACGAAACCTTCATCGCGTGAGTTTCACTCGCATTTGTCCGTCTTTTTTAACCGACTTCAAAAAAAAGAGGTTTCTCAATTCGACCGTATATATTTTTTGTGGTTATGTTTTATGTGTGTTCGCGGATAACTTCGTCGTTTATGAACCGATTTTGAAATTTTTTTTTTATTAGAAAGGATACACTTTCATAGTGGTCCCATAGAAATTTCATCAAAATCGGTTCAGTAGTTCGGCTGATTTTAATAAAAGTAAGTAACGGCGTGTGATTCTTTAAGGTAAATGTTACTTTTTGACACTAAAAAGTATAAAATAAAAAACTTTTTAACAAAAAAAAAACCTCCTTCAGAAAGGCACTAAAAAGAGGAAAATAATGAAATTTTGAGGTCTGTGCCAATTAAAATATGAAGTCGGATAAAAAGTATAGTATAGTGATTAATATCTTCTTTTTTTTAACCAACTTCATATTTTAATTGGTACAAACCTCAAAATTTCATTATTTTCCTCTTTTTAGTGCCTTTTTGAAGGAGTTTTTTTAAAAAGTTTTTTATTAAAAATAAACTGAAAATCTAATTACATTTTTTACCGGTCCTCGGACTCTCACCTGCGAACTAGGGGCTTGTAATAGAGGGGCCACGAAAACGCCATATTATAAACTAAAACAACAGCATGATTATCGTGTTCTGCCATTAAAAAATCCCACTTCTGAATCGTTTGGTCAATTAGGTATTTTTAATTCGACAAACAGCTAAAAAGTTATCATAGATATTTTACATTTTAATTTATAATTTATTTTAGTTTCAAGAATGAGTTAACAAATAAAAGAACATTTAAATGCACTTAAAAATTAAATATTTCTTGCAATTAAATATTACTCGCAATTAGCAAAAATAAATGCTTGAATGGATTCTCCTGTTCTTTCATATATTATTAAAATATCAGCAAAAGTTAAAATCGTTCTTTCTAATGTTGAATTATATATTATTTTCTTTCTCAAATGTCTATTCTTGTGTCCCTCAGATCTTTTTATAATATTCCATAGCTTTACTTACTTTAACTAATATTCTATTATATTATTGATAGATTGTAAATTATAGTAGTGATGGTTTAGTCGATTGTCTCGATTGCTCAAACATCTCAATGACTCTCGATGGTTGTCACTTGGATTCGATTGTCGTTGTTTCATAGTTCGCCGAGACCGAGTCGCATAGTACTAAATCGTACACTGTCGAGAGCCACATAATATATACAATCGTTCATCACTCAACAACTGTGGTCGAGTCGATGGTCGATTATGCAGTAATCGCCTAATATGAATTCAATAGTGAAGAGATCACAGAGTACCTGACCGAACAGTGAACAATCAACGAGTCGCGTGAACGTCAGTCGACTAGCATATAACTTTGAATCGTGATTATATGTATTCTCATTCGCAGCTATTGCTATAACCTATGTGGCAAATAATCGACTTGAACAATTGAACATTTCGATTGTAAAATCAAACTCCGAGTCGATTGTGGACTCGATTGTTATTATGAACGATTACAATATTGTTTCGATTGTAAAAATATCTCGTAATCGCCCATCACTAAATTATAGACGCTCAACAGCTGAGGTCAATAGCGTCTAATATTCTATTATCACTATTCACTCGATAAAGCATATCGAGTGAATAGCCCAGCTGGGTCCGGTCCCAACGGGGCCAGATGTAACTAAGACTTCTTCTTACTACATCTCGCCAAGAAACGGTCGTTCCTGTACCTGTCATCTTGATTAGGCTTTCCATGATTTGAGGTTTCCCTCAATAATTCCACACAAATATCGAGACGGTTCCTTATTCAAGGCCATGGTCGATTACCTGTCCAACTCCTATGCTCACTAAGTTGCCTACCTTATCTGAATTTCCAGTAACAATTCCACTGTGGCTATTAACTATATCAAAGTTCAAAAATCTAGAAAACAACGAGAAAGTGGTAAATAAAAGATAGTGATGGTGCGAGTGCAGTCTGTTATGACACCGAGAAACGGACGTCTATTTGGAATTTTATAACTTAATTTTCACTTAGAAAAATAGCTTAAAATATGCACCTTCCTATTTAGGGACTAAGTTTCAAATTATTTGATCTAAGTAGGAAGTTATAACAAGCCTGATTATTTTTAAGCACTTATGTCGGGTTTTATTTTTATTAACACGCAGGGCCGGAACGTGCGCCTGGTCGGACAGGCGATCGCCTTACGCCGCCATATTTTTAGGGCGGCATATTTTTGTAGCAGCGAATTTTTCGTGCGGTATTCTACTTTTTAAAAATGAATATATTGTTCAAGTTTTCACCGATTCTTAGTTGTACCTTCTACTACTAGATAAAAGATGTCACATGTCGCCCAGCCGCTTTTATTTGTTAAGTAAGTAAATAAAATATATCATCGGTTTATTAATTTTTTTAATATGTGGGGGGGGCGGCAAAAGTTGTATTCGCCTTAGGCGGCATATTTTGACGCGCCGGCCCTGTTAACACGCTTATATTATTTCCACCTGTATGTATGTATGTATGTAAGTAACGGATTCTTTGAACGCGATTTTCACCCACTTGAAAACTTTTGAACTGAAACTTTGCACACTTATCAAGGACCGATGACAATACAATAATTCAATAAGTTTGTCCCATTATCCTGACCAGGATCTCCAGGACTAAAAAAAGCAAAAAACTTCAGATTGAACTGAAACTTTGCACACTTATCAAGGACCGATGACAATACAATAATTCAATAAGTTTGTCCCATTATCCTGACCAGGATCTCCAGGACTAAAAAGCAAAAATAAATTATAATTTAAAAAAACTCAACAACACGCTTTAATGGTAAACTGAACTAAAAAGTAAAAAATAATTTTTATTGTAAAAAAGCGTGGGGTGCTTTGTACCATATTTTCATACTTTATAACAACTGATATCGAACACCCCACGTTTTTTAACAATAAAAATTATTTTTTACTTTTTAGTTCAGTTTACCATTAAAGCGTGTTTTTTAGTTTTTTAAATTATAATTTATTTTTTAAATGTTAACGAACGTGAACTGACATAGCCTGTGCAGTGAAAATTACTTTACTAAAAGTAATTTATATGTGCAATTATTAAGCCAGCTCCGTAAATGTCCCGAAGGGATGTCCAATCGAGAAGTTATTTTTTGTATCATACGATTGTCTGCAATCATAATATAAAATAAAAATGTGAATACATATAGCAAGGCCGTTATTCAAAGATCTTAAAAATATGTTATTTTTTTTTGTTGAATATTATAGGGTCATAAATTCAATAGTGCATTCCTGCTCTAAAAATACGTCGAAAATGTCTAAAAAAACTTTTTTTTTTGCAGTGTCCATCCTCATCGCAGAAATATCTGAGTAAAATTTTCACTAATTCGATTTTATTTATTATAAATTATAGACGCGTCTTGATTACATTAAATAAGAATTCACTTAAAACTAAATGACATCACAAAACGTCCATGAGCGGAGGCGACATTCGAACCCGCGACAGTCTGATCCAGAGACCGCGACGCTAACCACTGAACCACACTGTCCTCGACTAATTCGAACCACAGAATAACGATCGTGCTATGAAATAGAAATATCGTAGGACGTATAGACAATAACCGTTTGTGGTCAGAAAAGAAAATACATTACTTTGTAAAAATATGCATAATACAAGCCAATCTGTAACAAATGGTAGAGATACAAGCAAATTCGATTCCAGAATTCAAAACTTACCGACGTTTTTTCTATTATTTATTGTAAAATGTAAAACAGAAATGAAGAAAATGTAGTTTTTATTAGATTACATCAAACAACTCGCATATTACCGTTTTTAGTTGTTTAGTTTGTTTAACGTTTTCCAATATATACAGGCTGTACCAAAAAAGGGTGTGGGTCTCGAGACCCCCGACAAAGGTGAAACATCAAAGAAAACGTTATTGAACTCGGTGGTATTCTCTATGTAGTAGTATATATTTTTTCAAAAGCAGCAACTAACTGTTATGCTGACGTAATCCTATATACTGCACTGTAACACCGCGTGTGTTACAGTGCACGCCTGAGCCAAGAGAGAGAAAGAGTGCCGCAGTGGTGGGGAGAACAGCAGCGAAGGAGCGGACCAAACATTTCGTTGCATATTTCCACTCACGCGGCTGTTCACAGCCCGACATATACGATGTTTCACATTAAAAATGAATGTGCTCAAGATCACAAGGTAAAAGTGAAACTCTCCCCCCCCAGGGGGGACATTGGAATGGATTCACCCTTGATATAGGCCTTTCAATGTAAAAGGAAGTAACTTTAACAATTAATATCTTTTTTTCCACTCAGTGAAAAAATTCCAAATTTTGCAGGTGTTTGCATAGTGTCTTTGGGAACCACTCCTAAAAATATGAATTTTTAACGTCAAGTGGGGTCATGGAAGTACTACCTTTAAAAGTATCGTTTGTGTCGTTTCACGCCGAACCCAGTCGATTAATTACGCGTCTACTGTAACATTATTGTGAACCAAGAATAATTGTAAATCACTAGATTTAGATAATATATCTACTATAACTCATACTAGCGGCCGGTTCCGGCTACGCCCGAGTGGTATGAAGTTATGATTTAATAGCGGTTTTTAAGACCTACAATTTTTTCGTACATTGTTTTGATGTATCTCTAAAGATTTGGCCAGCGTTAGCCATGTAAGCGTACGAAAACAGTTTTTTTTGACAAAACACCGTCATAGTTCAGCCATTTTGTACAAAATATTTACAAATTATATACACAAACCGTCCTCGTTTATCGCTCTTTCTATATTAGCGAAAACCGTTTCAAAATCCGTTGCAAGGTTTAGAAGAAGTAAGCGGAGAAACAGACAGAGGCGGACAGCGACTTTGTTTTATACTGTAACAAAACTGTTTTCTTACGTGGGTGGAATAAATTATTTATTTACAATAATTAAAAATGTAACAACAATTGATAACAATAAAATGTAACAATTATATCTCAATTCTAACAGTCAACACTGTTAATATAATAATAACACGAACAGTAAACCTTTAACGAACTGAAGCGCTTTAGCCTTTAAAATCACTGAACAATTTATATGCTGTATTTATTTCAAATCGACACTGTCACACGACTCTCGTTGTTGTTCTCTCCGGTGACTGCTCCCGCTTATATAGAACTAGCAGCTTGACCCCTTCACGCTCGCGCGCTTTCCAGAACAGTCCTGTGTCTTCGATATCATGCCACGCCTCACCATTGTTACTTGTTCTCGATGATTCTATCGCCGCCAGCGGCGTAACATCTGGGGTTTTGCTACAATACTATATCTCATATTATAAAAAAAATTCACAGATTTCGCAATCCTTGCAACCATCGAGGACATTGGAAATGATAACAGCATATATGAAACATAATTAACTGTTTATTATACACACAATATTTATCAATGCACTGTTTAGTTTTGTCAGGAATAACCCTATTATTCTTCTGTTATATACGCGTTCACTTTTGCTTGATTACTTAACTTTCAAATGGATTTTTCTACAGTATTTATTAACATTTGCTCAAAAATAACACCGCTGATCGTCGCAAATACCTCGCAATTAACTAGACATGATATAAAACACATTTCGAAAAAATTGCACTTGTTCAATTTTGCATGATTGCTCCTCACTTGATCGCGACACCGTTGTCTTTTGGCCTTGAACGAAAACTCGTAACTCTGCCCCCATATACGAACATAAACATTTCCAATGTTAAAATAACGGCATTATATAAAGTTATACGATGTGACAGTTGTATAGAAAAACTTCTGATCAAAATCAAACGTACAGAAAACATACAAAGAACACGGCAAAAAGTTAATAAATTTCAAACGAGTGCAAAAGAAGAATATTTGATATAAATTAATTTTTATTTCAAGTCAACTCAACTGACCAGATGGAGGAAATGATGCACCGTAAATGTTACGTGGTCGAGGGATGGACGAAGGTGGGTTGTTCATGTACAGTACGTGCGTTTATTGTTGACTGTACACCGTTATTAATCAGTTATAGACCGAGAGCTAGAGATAATTTTTTGGTGTTATTTATTCAAGGCCTTATTAGTGTATTTGCCATATGGCACATACACTATTGGCGTCGGTCGGATGGCGGGACCTAGGGGTCGGACCAAAATTTCTCGACGTTTCATAGCCTCCTGAACATTTTGGCACCATTTTTGGAAATATCTATTTATATATGTATATATATATATATATATATATATATATATATATATATATATATGTATATATATATATATTTATATATTTATATATATATGTGTACGGGCTATAACTTTTGAAAGAGTTAATTGATTTTGACGAAATTGGGTAGGCACGTTGCCATCCATAACCGCACGAAGCCTATTTAAAATGGGCCCAATCGAACCATTTTAAGGGTGGTTTTTAGGGGTTGAAAAATGTTTTTGGGCCCAAAAATACCGAAAAAATTCTCAGAATTGTTTCAAAATTGAAATTTAACCCTTTAGTGAAGATTAAAATGTGCTGCTAAAATTTTAATAAAATCGCCCCGACAGGTCCGGACTTACAAATTTTATGAAAACACTAATTTGCGGATAGTGATTTACTTACTGAAGGGTGTATTTAATTTGGTACAGAGGTTGCATTGATAATAATATTGAAATTAAGAAAAAAAATATTATTTTAAGGGATGTATTAAGGGGTTAAATTTTTTATTTTGTCCAAAAACCAACTTATGTTCACATAATAACAGCACAATGCCTGTATTAGCAAATACACTATATTGTCGGCAGGGTTTTGGCACTGCGACCCGAGTTTTTTTGTGTGAAGACGTTGAGGGAGGCATATTAATAGTAGGTAATAATAATAATATATTCTTTATTTGTAATACTGGACTACAGTTTAAATGGCGTCAGAAAAATACACATTAAAAATTTATAAAACTTACTTTGAATAAGACATTTCAGGTTTTAATATTACTTTTTAAAATCAATTTAAAAAAAATCTTCTGTTTTATACAAACATTCTTTTAAGAGAATTCCTTTTATGGCCTTCTTGAAAGTGTCAATATTGAGATTTTTTATATGATGGTTAAAGTGCCTTGAGTAATGGATTTTGCTATATAGCGATATGGGAGGGATGCAGACCGCCCCCAACATGTAACAAAAAAAATGGTCACAATTATTATTGCTTCAAGGCTGAAATTGTTTGTATAGCTTGTCGGTGACCCAATAATACCATTATAATATTTGCAGATCGATTTGTCAGTATTAAACGTGTCGTGTACCAGACGAAATTTATATTATTAGTTCAAGGTTCAAATTTTAATATGTTGTTACGGCGACTTTTTTAGGCATATATTTCAATTTGCAGAACAAAATGTCGGTATTAACGCCCTTGTAGAACGATATAAACACCTATAGGCGAGCAAGTTTCCCTCTAAGAGAGGGGGTTAATACCGTCATTAGTAATAGGTGTGCAAGCAAAACCAATGACCAATACGACCGAGTAGAGAACTCACCCCCACCACTACACACTACACACTGCGCAGTTGACCAATTACAGAGAGACGGACTACGACCCAACAGAGAACACACTGGTACTAGGCATAAAAGAAGGGAGGACACCAATCACTGACACACTGATCTGTGAGCCGCTAAAGAGGACACTTCGACCGTTGCCACATCGCCTTTGAGAATGTCTACCGCAGTTGTAGACGAAACGTCAGGTAAAAATACCACCGGACCACGGCCTACAAGCCCGGAAGCCATGAAGACTTGGAATTAGTAATAGGGTTCCAGTACGTAACCCTAAAAATATCCTGAACATCCACTGTCCTTTAAGTTTCAGATTTATAATGCGCGAACTGTAGCGAAACTTATGTTCTACATCTCTTATACGTTGATGGAAATTCTAAAACAAATTATTATGTCATGACAAAAGCAAATGTGACATAAATGTACTTTGTGCGGTCACTTTTGTATATCATAAAAGTAAAAATCCGTCGTCTATCCATATCTGCAGTTTGCTACGTTCAAACTTAGGGCTGGGCAATTATTCACTGTAAGAAATGAGAAGGCCGATTACACAGATTATCGATGGTCCATTTGTAGCCAGAGATTAATCTGGTAATAGGCACACAAAGAGTCAATGCGGCGTCGCAAACAGGTATCGCCATATCGGGTAGATTCCATAAAAACACATTGCGCATGTGTGGTTACTAATTTTACATTAATTTGTTTTCATCCATTTTATATATGTAACTATACATTTTATTTTGTAATTTTTACACACTTTTTTGGAATATTACACAAATTATGTAATTTTAATTTACTTTATGTAAAAATCACAAATTTATTTAATTTTACAGTAAAAGTCCAAGTTTTTATGAAGTTTTCTGTGTAAAAATAAATAATAATGTAAAATCACTTAGAAAATCGACCGAATTCTACCTTTACTTTCAAAGTATTTTTACATCCATTTTTTACAGTGTTGTATCCAATCGACAATTCTCGGATTAGAACCTCAGAAAAGGGGGTTTGTAATAGACGAGCCATATGGAAACGTCAAATAAACGACGGCATCCCTAGAAACTCGACTATTCTCAAACAAATTTCTCACGTTTAGAGTTCGGCTATTCTCAAGCACTCAATAATTACGTACTTACATTAAAAATTAAATATTTTCATCGTTTTTAGCGTTGTTGAGAAATATTTTTGGATACATGTTGAGCTTTTTCTTTTATTTTTATTACCCGACTACGAAAAAAAGGAGGGTTATCACGATTATATCCTGTACCTACCGGCCGAACATAAGACTTTAACATGTAAAATCAAACTTTCGTAATTTCCTGCTTCCCTAATTATTTTAGGCAAAAAATCTTCAAATAAAAAATTTTAGAACATGAAATTCTGCATCTAAATCAGTAAACAAAATTAATTTTCCATGCTTTGTAACGGCAGAAATTTGATATGAAAATGTCGAAAATGACTTCAAAAATAGATAGCGATAGCTATAATGCATACTTTATGCGTACAATGGTCAAAACGTCATCATTTTGTTTAAGTTCCATGGCTATTGCCATCTATTTCTGAGGTAATTTCTGTCGTTATTGCATGCGTTGGCTACCAGTGTGAAGTTACGAGGGCAGCAATCGCACGCGTTGCAAACACAATGTTTCGTTCCGAGTAATTGCATATTATTTTTCACAACAGCTCTATTGACAATTCGATTTGAGTTACCTGCAATTTGGGCGCGCAAAAAAGCCGCAAAAATATTAGATCCGTCACATCCATGTGGGGTTATGTCTGTCATTTTGACGTTTTCGAATATTACATACGAATTGAGCGACTCAATCGCTCTATCGCCCTCTCAGCAACGTTAAAAAACAGAGGAAACCGACAACTGAAAATTTTCATCCTTAGGGTTGAAACTCAGTTAAACAGTTAAACAGGTACCGCAAATCGAATTTGTGAAAAATAAATTTTGTTTATTGATTTAGATGTAGAATTTCATGTTCTAAAATAATTAGGGAAACAAGAAATTACGAAAGCTTGATTTTACATATTAAAGTTCTATATGTTTGGAAGTCACGGTCACCACCCGGTATATCTAATTCATTTTCTATTAAAATTCAAAACTAACAAATTATTTTTCATGAGCCTGATGCAAATTTGCAAAAATAAATCTTTCTCTTGACCTCGTTACGAAAATGAAAATGTTCAGTCATTACCGGTGAACGAATAAAAAAAATAAAATGCCATTATTGTAGCGCTAAAATATTAATTGAATTGAAACGAAAAACAATGTCGCCTCAGGATTATGATATATATTATCACCGATCCATCCTTGATTTAAGCGAACCCTTTTACACCGCGGCTCGTATTTAATCTAAATTTTACAGAGAGACATACACTGGGATCAAGCAGGCGAACGAGTGAGAGGAATGAGAGAGACCCTCTTCATTTATAATTACTTTTATATGTCTGCATCTTTTTTTAACTATACTATATACACTTTATACATACACTAAGTACACGCACACTAATACACTGTCTCACATATAAACGCACCTAACCACAGGTCACACACCGTGCGGTGACAAAATTTTGTGCTCGTCCCTTCTACGAAAAAAAATTTAAGATTTTGAAGCAGCGATCAAAAAAAAAACTGTTTTCACCTGTGTTCAATTTTTTGAAATTGTCAGCCATTTTGGAACCGCCATTTTGAATTCTAATTTCCAATTTAGAATCGACGACCCAAAAAAACCTATACGAATCCGCGGTAACATCGAAATAAAACTTCCAAAACTACTTGTGCCAGAAATTTAATATAGCGACCCAATCCTTGAGAATTTATACAGGGTGTTTCAAAACGATCGCCAACGAATACAGACAGTACAGTGAAATAGAGAAAATCGTTCTGAGCAGAAAAGTCTCTAGACATTTTTTTATTCGACGTAGGTACCGTTAATGAGATATCACCAATAAATTGAGGAGAATACACAAGAATATTAATAAACCAAGGCCTACTCTCCCACTTATTGGTGACAATTAATTAATTAAAATCTCATTAACGGTACATCGGATCAAAAAAATTATATTTCACTGTGTCCGCGGACGGTCGACCTGAGATACTCTATACAGCGTGTCCACGAAAGTTCTTTACAAATGGAATTTTTTTATTAATTATTGGAGCAAAAATTTTTTTCTGTGGAAAAGTTTTGCTTCGTCCAAAACCTCTAAAACACCAAAGAAAATTTTTTTCGACCTAAAGTTATACGAGGGAAATCAAAAAGTTTTATTTTACTAAAAATAAAAAATATCTGTGATATTCAAGATTTTCGCAAAATTAATTACATAATCAAATTTAATTCAAAATTATAACATAACTAACTTCTAAGTAATTATTTATTCAGAATTATAAATCAGAATTCAACATGTCCCATATCTCTCTCCATACAAAGAACAGTTCTCCTTCCAAAATTTTCTTTGGTGTTTTAAAGGTTTTGGATGAAGCAGAACTTTTCCACAGAAAAAAATTTTTGCTCCAATAATTAATAAAAAAAAATTCCATTTGTAAAGAACTTTCGTGGATACGCTGTAGGTATATACGGGAGTCAAAATTTTGCCAAATATTTTCTTAAATTAAGTAGGTATTTTGCAGTACATTCCGAGGACAGTGTAGTGTACCGATTAGCGTAGCCGACCTTTGGATCACACTGTCGTGGGTTCGAATCCCACCTCCGCTTGTGGATGTTTTGTAATGTAATTTAGTTTTACGGAAGTTGTTATTTAATGTAATTAAGATGCTAAAAACCTAAGTTGTCGACGCGTCTATAATCTACAATAAATAAATGCAGTACATTCCAGTCATGACATAATATGTCAAGATTTAATCCAGCGATATAGCTTAGTGGTACAGCACTAGACTCGCATTGGGAAGGTACTGGGTTCGAATCCCGGCGGGGGCAGATGTGGCTGGGACTTTTTCCTACTGCCTCACGCCGAGAAACGGTAATTCCTGTACCGGCATTCTTGTTTGAGGTTTTCCATGGTTTCCCTCAATAATTCCAGATGAATATCGAGTTGGTTCCTTATTCAAGGCCATGGCCGATTACCTGTCAAATCCTTATGCTCCCAAAGTTTCCTACCTTATCCTAATGTCCTATAATTCCTCCATTCGCACATTGCTATTAATTAAATTGAAGTATAAAACGGGAAGTGGTAAAAATGGAAAATAGTAATGGTGCGAATGGCGTCTGTTATGACATAATGTCGAGAAACGGACGTTAAACGCATTATTATTATATGTCAAGATTTATTGTCAGGACTGTGCGCCAAAAGACAGACAACGAGCACAAAGTCTGGATGATTTAAATTATAAAACGTTTGTCATTTTACGCTCATATTTTTAATACTCAGACTATAAAAAATGAATTTTGTAATTGTAAATTCTACTGCAGTTTTAATTTGTCGCTGAGATGTTTTATTTTTTAATACACCAAAATATTATACAGTCTATGGAAGCGTGGGCTTTTTTATTTCGCGATAAAACTTCTTAACATATAAATTAAAAATGTGTGTTTAAAAATGACAGAAGGTAAATAATTTAAAAATAAAAATAAACAACTTTATCTTTATAAAGTGGTGGGTCTTTGGCTGTTGCTTATTATATCAACATAATATAACATAATTTGCAAAATTGTATTGCGTAATAAGGCACTTGGGAGGTGCAAGGGTTCAATATGAAAACGATACATTATAGTGTCGCTATGCAACATTTATAAACGTGACTAAAAACTATGCTAACGAATGTCAGAATCCAGAACTATTAGTTACTAAGTTTTTGATATTGCAATATTTTTTAACTACCAATTCATATTTTGTTTTATAATTTTTTATAATAAATTGAAATTCAAATAGATTAGGAAAGGAAAGCATGTCTCCTTCTAACTAGAATCTGCGTTAAACGTACGTTCACACATTGACATGACACAACTGTCAAATTTCATTCATTCTACTGACATAACCTCGTTTTATAAACACGTTGTCGTTAATAATTAAAGCAATTTGTTATGGGATGGTGTTTTGTACCTGGACGCAGTTATAATGAAAATTATGACTGCAAAAAGTTTAAATTTCCGACTGAGGCAAAAGCTAAAATAATACCAAGATATCTAATACCTAATTGATGAAAACATTTTTTGCCCTCCCTTGATCTAGCGTAGCTCAGACGACTTCAGAACACTTTTTCAACTTCAAATGGAAAGAACAAACTCAATTTCTAATTATAATTTATTGCTTAAATTGTACCTCGACAAACGTCAACAAGGTTAAGTTAGGTTAGAATAAACGTCACTGGTTGAATCAAGTTAGGACAGTCATTTTTCATAAATTTTTTTTGGCACGTCATTAAACATTTTTTGAAAAAAATTGGCACGTAGATGTGAAAAGGTTCGCCATCCCTTTTCTATAGCATTTCACAGAAAATCAAGCTTTAACATCAATCCTAAGTTCTTTTGCAAACAAAACTAATTAGGTGTCGAAGTTTTTAAGCTTTCACAGCCGGCATTTTTCCAAATCTTGATGGTTTTAGGACTTGTATAGGTCGTGGTCCGATGGTATTTCTACCTGACGTTACGTCTACGACTGCGGTAGACATTTTCAAAGGCGATGTGGCATTGGTGGCAGCGGTCGGATTGTCCTCCTTACGCTTATCTGTGAATCGCCAACAGAAGGTTCAAATCTTGATAGTTTCCGGGCTTGTAGGCCGTGGTCCGTCTACAACTGCGATAAACATTTTCAAAGACTGCCACATCGCCTTTGCAGTTGTAGACAAAACGCGAGGTATAGAAATAAGATCGGACAATGGCCCACAAGCCAACCATTAAGATTTGGAAAACTTAGGTAAGTGTAGGTATAATACATGGGTGATCGTGGGAGTTCCATACTAATATTAGCTGCAATGCATTATCGATATACACTGAACCATAATATACAATTATCGTGTGCATACCTAATAACGAATCCGATATCGAGAACTCATAAACTTGTAATCATTGTTTACATAGATTATAACGAACAAATCAAGCTGCGAGAGAAAGCTTAATTGTTTTTAATTCAGCATAACTTCGTTATGTAATAGTACATTGCATTACAAGGGTCGAAACATAGCGTTTGCAACCAGGGTGAAGTTTGCTGCCCGAAAAATTTTGAAAATACCGAAAATGAAGTGAAACGTAGCTATTTTATAGGGGGTATGGCAAAAAATACCATATATAATATATATCTTGTGCATAATGATATTATGACTCGTGCAATGCCGGATTTAGAGGTCTGGAGGCCACGGGGCAACAAAGGAGTGGAGGCCTCCTGGCCCCAAATTATTTTCCAAATACTCATCGAAATGCCAAAACCACGTAATTATTGTGCAGTGGAAGTCAAAAAACATTTCCTCATGATTACTTATTAAAATTATTAACGCGATTTAGCATATTTTCAACGACAAAATTTAATAACCGAGAATTCAGAGAATTTTTTTCCGAAGTCTCTATTGTGGAGGCTCCTCTTTTGTGGAGGCCCCGGGGCTGTAGCCCCGGTTTCCCTCCCCTAAATCCGGCCCTGGACTCGTGTCACTACTCGTCTGTAATATACCTTATTACGCCACTAGATATACAATAGAGAATAGACTATTATGACATACATCTGTATTTGCTCTCCTATATATAAATCCAACAAAATACAAACTGATTATTGTGGGTGTTTTTATTGTTTGAAACGTTATTTGCATTATAATAATGAATGTATGACATAAAATACCATACGATGCAATTTTAATTGAAAACGTTAATAACATATTTTATTTTTTTATACACTATGAACTTGATTTGCACAGATAAAATTGCAACAAACAAGCCGTGAGGTGGGTCGTTTATTAGGACTAAAGTGCGACCCTTGAGGTCCACACGACGAACTTCCCAGTTTGATAAATATTTAATAATAATAATTAAATTAGATATTACACAGAAAAGTAATCATTTTAATCATCAAAACATCAATAATTAAAAAAAAAAAAAAAAAAAAAACGGCTGAACCGATTTTTATAAAATTTATGTCGAATCAAAATGACGTTAACACGCCTCGATTGACACCCTTACGAAGTCGATATAATTTTTTATTCGCGAGATATTGTGTAAAATCTACTTTTTTGGAGGTTATTTGGTTAAGAAAAAAGAACGGCTGAACCGATTTTAAAAAAATTCCTTTCAGATCATATATACGTTAATACGCGTCGATTGGCACCCCAACGTAGTCGATATCATTTTTCGTTCTCGAGATTTCGTCTTAGAAAGAAATTGACACATACATACGTACGTACGTACGTACGTACATACGTACACACACACACACACACACACACACACAGACATCTTTCTAAAAGTAGTGTAAAAATAGTGTAGTGACCTTGAAACATAAAAATTTTTTTCCTTTTTAATTTCGATTTTCGGACCCATTACAATAACTTCCAATGGGAAGTTAATAAGTTACATTGGCTTATTGTAACCTATAGCCGGATACAGACCAAAGGCCCAACGCAACCGGAGAGACATGTGCCCGAATATTCGAAACAGCTGTTGCGTTCGGTCACTGTGCAGCGTCACCAAAAGTAACCGAATGCATTTCAACACAATAGTTGGGATTTTACATTTGCTATACTTTCATTTTCTGCCACCGATGACAACGTCAAATCCCAATGAGTCCTGTCATCAGGAAGTAGAAGTCCAATAATATTAATATCCCACTTCTGCGCGAAGTCCTACAGCGATATGAGTGGTTTTTTTTAAGACTTCAAAAAATTACCCTAAACAAACTCCATGAATTTGAACAATGGAGACATGCAATTGATGAAGATTCAATTTCGAAGGGGTGTGGTTACTGAAAAGAAGACATGGACTTCGCCGGTTAATTTGCTTCTTTCAGGAGTAGCCATGTTATGAGGGTAAATATTCATTCATTAAATGCCAAAATTGACGTTGAATAAGTTCTTAATTTTTTTAGTCATTTGACACCGACATAAAAAAATAGCTCTGCAAATGTATCCAGGGACAAACCACAGAGGTTAGGGCTCTGATTAAGACCTCTCCAACACACATATATTACGCGCTCTTTGTGTATGAATGTATATGTTTAATGGCTACTTAGGCGTAACGGGCTGTCTACAAATTTCCATTACCAATCCTTGAAAAGCCGACACTAAATATATATTACTCTATTTCACACACTCTTTGTCGAAGAAAATCCTAACTTTTTTCGGTTCTAATTTTTTTTTAACTTCCCATTGGAAGTTACTGTAATGGGTCCGAAAATCGAAATCAAAATGTATAACAAATTTTTGTTTCAAGGTCACTACACTATTTTTAGAAAGATGTCTGTGTGTGTGTGTGTGTACGTACGTACGTATATGTGTCCATTTCTTTCTAAGACGAAATCTCGAGAATGAAAAATGATATCGACTACGTTAGGGTGCCAATCGACGCGTATTAACGTAAATATGATCTGAAAGAAATTTTTTCAAAATCGGTTTTTAATTATTGTTAAAAATAAATAATAATTATGTTTTAATGATTAAAATGATTACTTTTCTGTTGTAACATACCTCTAATTGAATGCAGTGGAAGCTAAGAATGTTAAATGAAAATGCTAGGCGCGAATAAAGAGGTATGTACACAGTAATTAAAAACAGAAATAAGTTAACTAAGTTATGAAATGTGAAAAAAAATAAAAGTAAGTAATATCAATTTTTACTGCAGTATCTATTTATTTAACAAACAGAAAGAACGTGAAATAGAAATATATAATATACAGTACCCCAGAATAGAAACGTAAGTTTAAAATGCGCAAATAACAATAACAGTAACAAATATAACAAAGAATAAAAATATATACAAACACACCAAACACAAAATAACAAATTAAAAGGATAACGAATAATCAAAAGATAACAAAACAGCCAACAAAATTAAAAGTGGAAGTTATTTCCACCAATTTTGTGGTCTTTACTTCGTTCCGGACGCCAACTGAATGACATCTATTTTAAAAATTTTAAAATGAATTCTTATCAAAGTTTTTCTAGAATATTTTGCAGGTAGGGCAGACGTAACATAAGCCATAAGGTTAAAAAGAACATTATGTAAAATGATAAAAACTGAAATTAAAATGATGATTAAAAACGGTTGCCTATTTGCAGGTAATTAACAGAAACTAACAAAAAATGACATATGACGGCATTATGTTACATCCACCCACACTACACAAAAAAAAACCCTTTTTTTGTTTTTTTTTTTTAAAGAAAATTTTAGCGCCGCGATCTTCAGCAGAAGGACAAATGAAGTCATCAGTCAGTAGGTTCTTCATCCCGAGTGTGGTATGGCCGCAACTGTTCAATGTGGGTCCTGTGTGTCCGTCGAGTGCGTTCATCACGAAGAAGAACGGATACTGGAGAGGTAAAACGAACGATTTTTCTCGGTCCAGCCCATCGATTGACAAGTTTCTTGCTTGGATCCCCAGGCTTCGAAGGAGCTAAAATGCGCTGAAGTACTAGCTGTCCAACTTGAAAGTTATGACCTGGAGGACGCCGCCGGTCATAATACTTCTTGCGACGCGCCAAACTTGTACTTAAGGCCTGAGAGACCTCTTCCGCCGTAGGAACCCTGTTGCCGGAGACAAGAGTTGATATATCCCACAGGTTGTCTAAGGGACGATTTAGATCACGCCCAAGAAAAATTAACGCCGGAGATGACTGCGTGACTTCGCTGACGGCATTGTTGTACGAAAAACGGATCCACTTGATAAGAGTATCCCATTTTTGGTGACGTTCTGCGCACTGCTTGAGCAAAATAGATAAGCTGGCGACGATGTTACGGTTGACCCTCTCTGACGCGTTAGCCGCAGGATGATATGGCGACGTAAAAATCTGGCGAATGCCAAATTTCAGACAATGACTTCTGAATGCGTTGCTCGTGAAGCTCTTTGCGTTGTCGCTGACTATCTTCTTCGGAGGACCGTACCGACACCAGAGATCTTCCAGGACCTTGATAGTTGCCTCCGAGGTTCCTCTAGTGAGCGGAAAAATCTCTACCCACTTGCTGTAGGCGTCGACAAGTACCAAAATGAAACGATGACGGTTGGACATGGTGAGTGGACCCACATGGTCAATATAAACTTTGTCCCAGATGGCAAGAGGTACATCAGCCTGCATTGGTGCGCCGCGAGGTAGATTTGAGGCTTTGCACTTCTGACAAAGTGCACAGGAACGAACGTACTCCTTGACATCTTGATACAGACCAGGCCACCAGAAGCGTCTTGCCACGTCTCTATACGTTTTCGTTATGCCGGGATGTGCGCTAAAATTAATATCGTGAAAATAAAAGAGTATCATTTTTCTTATTGTTGGCGGTACCATGAGACGACACAGCCTATTTCTACCGACACGTCGAATCAAAACTCCGTCCTTCATATCAAAGTTTTCTACATTCTCTCCAGCTTGAAGACGCTGACGAATGCCTTGACAGAATGGATCAGACGCTTGATGATCTTTTATCGATACAAAAGACTGTGGTACGTTGGTCAACACATTGAGTGAGTTGTTTGGTTGATTAAATTTTATGTTGTCATAATCGGGAATATTTTCGGTGTCATCATCAGTCTCAGCAAACAGACGAGACAAGCCATCAGCTACGTTATTGACGCTTCCAGGTATGTGTGAAATTTCAAAATCAAATCTTGAGACTTCAAGAAGCCAACGACCAACGACGTTAAGTTGACTTTTATGACTGGCCAACCAGGATAAAGCGCCGTTGTCGGTCTGAAGTAGGAACTTGCGGCCCAATAAATAATCTTGGAATTTTCTCAAGCCGAACACCATTGCAAGACACTCACGCTGATATGTGGTGTAGCGAGTTTCAGACGGTAAAAGTTTGCGACTTGCATACTGGATTGCATGCAGACCGTCAGGATGTTCTTGCAGGAGAACGGCGCCGATAGCGATGTTGCTAGCGTCAGTTCGCAGAATGAATTTTGTCTCAAAATCTGGATACTTGAGAACTGGAGCGGTTGTTAATTTGTTCTTTAATTTATTGAAAGCTTCGTGCTGATCTTGGTCAAATTTGAATTTAACTCCTTTTTTCTTTAGGTGATTCAACGGAGCAGCGATGGCGGCGTAATCAGGAATAAATTTTGCAAAGAAGCCGGTCATCCCCAAAAAAGATCTAAGTTGTTTCAGATTGCGTGGTGGATCGATTTGTTGAATAGCCTGAATCTTTTCGGGATCCACATGTATGCCATGTTGACTGATAATGTGACCCAGGAAACGAAGTCGAGCCATAGCGAATTGGGATTTCTTTGGATTGACCGTCAATCCTGCTCTTCTTAGCCTGCGCAATACGGTAGACAGATGTTCGGCGTGTTCTTCAAAATTAGCGCTATGTATTAGAATGTCGTCAAAATACGGTACGACAAACTTATAACGCAAATCACCAAACATGTTGACGATGACTCTGTTCAACGCACTTGGAGAAATAGCCAACCCAAACGGACAGTGCGTAAATCTAAATTGGCCGTGCGGAGTGACGAAGGCTGTTATGTCACGTGATTTCTCTGTAAGTGGTATTTGATAGAATGCGCTGGTTAAATCTAAAGACGTGAATATGGTAGATCCGCTTAGCGTCATGAACATGTCTTCCATGCGAGGTGTTGGAAAGGCGTCAAAGATAACCTTTTTATTTAGAAGCCTGTAGTCTACGCATAACCGATGAGAACCATCCTTCTTGCTTATGAGAAATGCTGGAGAAGCATACGGTGAGTTACATCGTTCGACAACACCACTGACGGTAAGTTTCTCTATGTGTTCTTGCATAGTGATGGCCTTTTCAGGAGTAAGAGGATACGGCGCTCTTCGAACAGGTATGTTATCTTTAAGTCGTATACTCATAGTAAACTCATTAGTATGGCCAATCTCTTCTGTGAGAACATCATAAAATTGTTCTTTTACTTCTTTCAGGTGTTGCTGTTGATCCGGTGTAAGCTGAAGAGGACATTCTACCAAAAGCGTCAGGCGATGAGCGTCTTGAACAGGAGGAAAGTAAAAAGGGACTTTAACTTGAGGAGCGGAGAAGCATAAAGAAGATTCGTTGAAATCAATTATAGCGTTCATATTATGTAAGGAGGAATTTCCAATAATCATGGGAACAGACAGGTTAGGAACTACAAGAAATTGAATTTTCCAAGTTAGCGAAGAAATCTTGATTATAACAGTGACTGCTTTTCTTATAGGAACGGTGTGGCCATTTGCCAAAGTTGCCAAAGAAAATATTTTTATAATTTGAATTTTCTTTGCTTTCTGAATTTGTCGAAATACAGAACCATCGATGTAATTTGCAGTGGCGCCGGTGTCCAGGAGACATTCAAATTTCAAATCATCAATGGAGACTGATATAAACGGTAACGATTTGTTGGATATATTCTTGAAATTATTTTGCTTGGTTATGAGGAAATACGGACGATCTTCAGGAGGAAACACTAATTTGTTCCCCCTTAAGCTTTCCAGTTTTTTGAATTCTTGAGGTTTGTATTTGCAGATGTGCGACTTGGTTCAGGTTTAGATATTGCAGACTGTGAAGATTCTTCTTCACGCAGCTTGGCCTCCTGTAGACGACTTTCAAAATCTTCGAGTCGATGTGCTATTTTTTTAAGGTCTTCAATAGACTCTGGCATAGGCGAATCTTTTAAGTTTAATAACGTGTTATAATTAACATTTGACCAGATTTGTAATACCAAATCTTCTTTGGCCATATTAACAGCAAGAGCTTTCGTTTTAGTCAAGATATCTTTAATGAAATTTTTAAATGATTCATCTTGTCTTTGTGATCTGCGCACAAGTTGATTTACTAATTGGTTCTTTGCGACAGGCGAGATAAACTCATTTAATAGAGACGTCTTCAGTTCGTTCCACGAATTAAAACGATGAACCGCAGCTGCCCACCAAGTTCTTAAATCGCCTTGGACTTTATTTAGCAAAGATCTCAACAGAATAGAATCCAATGCCAGTTGAAGATCTACGACTGATTGCACCTCTTCAATAAAATAAATCAATTGACGGTAATCGTCGCCAGAACAGCATGGAATATTTGACGTAATTTCTTTAGCATCAATCTTGAATTCGCAGATTGGTGGAAAAATCTTATTCGATAATTGAGCTGTCACTTGATTCAACTGATCAACTCTATCCATCAATGTCGCCGTCATTTGCATATGCGTGGCTGTTGCTCGAATCAACGGAGACGGCTGATCGTTTAGAAGCTGAGATTGAGGCTGATTAGATATTGGAGTCGCAGGTTCCGGTACAGCCTTGATTTGAGCTGTAGGAGCCGTATCCACACGAGTAGAAGCAGCACTAGTTGATGGTATGGCTGTATTTGAGGCTTCTGAAAGCGCATCCTCATAAGGTGGAGAGCCAACCTGGAGTTCTGTGCGTTTTCTCGATTCACTTCTCGTGCGAGCTTTGATGTCAGCGTTTGATGCCTCAGCCATTTTACAATAATTTATAAAATAAAAAAAATATATAAGTAAATTTCTTATTAACGAACACACAAAAAATCAAAAAATCTTACAAAGGTATCAAGGGTAACTGTAATGACTAATAGTTATGCAACGGAATACTTGATCAAACTACGCTTTGCTACCATTTATGTAACATACCTCTAATTGAATGCAGTGGAAGCTAAGAATGTTAAATGAAAATGCTAGGCGCGAATAAAGAGGTATGTACACAGTAATTAAAAACAGAAATAAGTTAACTAAGTTATGAAATGTAAAAAAAATAAAAGTAAGTAATATCAATTTTTACTGCAGTATCTATTTATTTAACAAACAGAAAGAACGTGAAATAGAAATATATAATATACAGTACCCCAGAATAGAAACGTAAGTTTAAAATGCGCAAATAACAATAACAGTAACAAATATAACAAAGAATAAAAATATATACAAACACACCAAACACAAAATAACAAATTAAAAGGATAACGAATAATCAAAAGATAACAAAACAGCCAACAAAATTAAAAGTGGAAGTTATTTCCACCAATTTTGTGGTCTTTACTTCGTTCCGGACGCCAACTGAATGAAATCTATTTTAAAAATTTTAAAATGAATTCTTATCAAAGTTTTTCTAGAATATTTTGCAGGTAGGGCAGACGTAACATAAGCCATAAGGTTAAAAAGAACATTATGTAAAATGATAAAAACTGAAATTAAAATGATGATTAAAAACGGTTGCCTATTTGCAGGTAATTAACAGAAACTAACAAAAAATGACATATGACGGCATTATGTTACACTGTGTAATATCTAATTTAATTATTGTTATTAAATATTTATCAAACTGGGAAGTTCGTCGTGTGGACCTCAAGGGTCGCACTTTAGTCCTAATAAACGACCCACCTCACGGCTTGTTTATTTCCTATTTATATTTATTATTTGTTACGCTTTGAGATATAGCTGAATTTTCACCAAGAAAAAAAAAAAACATTGATTGATTAATATTTTCATACGATGTAAACAAAGACAAAATGTAAAAGTTGGGTATATTTTTTGGTCATCGTGTGTTTCCTGTTTCTTTGAAAAAAAATTCTTTTAACATATAAGCACGTGTAAAATGTGGTACATGTAAAAATAATGCACCATATTTAAAATTCTTAGCTGCCACTTACCGATGCATGCCAATAATGCTTAAAATGTTATAAGCACATGCATTAAATGGAATTACACCACTTTAAAATACTTTCTGTAAAAATGTATTTGAATCGCTAGAATATGTGTAGTGAAAAACATTCTGTTCTTTTTTTCACGTAATTCTCTAGTCTATTCGTACCTTTTCCTGTAAGTTTGTAGTGAATTATTCGTCGAAACAAGTAAACTTACGTAGTCACCAACTGCTAGAATTATCTGGCCCTTGCACGAATTAATATTTTCATTTCATTAATACTTTTATAGGCTTCCGTACCTCAAAATGAGAAAACGGAACTCTTATAGGATCACTTTGTTGCCTGTCTATTTGTCCGTCAAGACCCTTTTTAGGGTTCCGTACTGGAATCCTATTACAAAGCCTACGCCGTCTGTCTGTTTTACCTTTTGAACCGTAACAGGTAGCTGGTTGAAATTTTCACAGAATATGTGTTATTATGGCGGATATCCTAATAAATAATAAAAAAAAAAACAAAAAGTAAAAGTTTAGAGGGGTCCCCAATCCCCATACAAAAAACGGAAAACCCTGTCTCTTTTGAACCGTAACAAGCAGCCGGTTGAAATTTTCACAGAATATGTGTTATTATGGCGGACATCCTTTAATAAATAATAAAAAAAAATTAATGACTATCTTGAAGAATATGTATTTGAACATTGTCCACATATAATCTCATTTTTTAATCGCTATCAACTATCATATTACTATATACAGAGTTCACTAGTTAGTTATTACGTTCGTTTAGGTGTGTGTGTGTGTCAAACGACATCAAGATGGGGTATTCGACCAATCAGAATAAACCCTGACTACAGGGCCTAGTCGCTTGTTTTCGATCCCTGGCTTTCAAGGCACCGAATATTTAAATTTTCCATCAAACTATGACAACTAACACGCGTGTCAATATAATTAATGTATCGATGTAAATTCTCGCTTAGAACTAACCAAACAAATACATACATTATTGGTCCGTACAGAATCCAATAACAAATGGGCAGTGAAATTGAAAAACAGGGTCAGCCTGTCAATCAGTTAGTACACAGAAATGTGTTAACAGTTTAACACGCGACACGACGGCGGACGCGAGGCGAGAGGTGATGATGGAAAATGATGACGGCTCGAATACGGGCGGTGAAACGCACACACAGATAAAAACTAAAACTATTTGCGGTAAATGGATAAAACGCATTGCGGCCTATAAATGCATCTGTCAAAATACGTGCCACGCGCCATAGACGTAGGTACCAACTGCATTACGATTCAGCAACTGGTGTGCACTATGCAGAGTGCAGACGCAGCAGTGATGCCATATTAAGGATTTTATCTCTATATAGATCCAGCAGGAACGTATAGCCAGCCTTTTTATTACAAGCTTTTATTTAACTTCACTTGTATGTATGTATGTATGTGCTGGAATTTTGTAATCAATATTTCACCCACCTCCACTAAAGCTATCGGGCTGAAATTTGGCACACACGTTTGGTTCTCGTGACAATGCACGATGAACATTTTGGGGGCAATTTAAGGGCATTTTGGGGACAATTTAAGGGCATTTTAGGGGCAATTTAAGGGCATGCTGGGTGTCGAAAGGGGGTAAAATTTTGAAAGACTAAAATGAACAAAATAAATATTAGTAAAAAAACTTTTTAGATACAAGCTTTTATTTAAATGCACTAAAAAGGAAAAAATAATTTTTAATAATTTAGGTTCATAATAATTATGAACCTAAATTATTAAAAATTATTTTTTCCTTTTTATAATTATTATAAAAGCGTGGGTCGTGAACTCTATGATAGTTTATTAGTCACGACCAACGCTTTTATAATTATAAACCTAAATTATTAAAAATTATTTTTTCCTTTTTAGTGCATTTAAATAAAAGCTTGTCTTTAAAAAGATTTTTTTTACTAATATTTATTAGGGTTCCGTACAAATGGCAAAAACGGAAAAAGTCGTAAAAAGTGTGTCCCCTCCCTCTAACTTTTCAACTATGGGGTGGAAAATTCTGAAAAAATTTAAAGTGGTAAAACTTAAAAAACACTTCCAGCAAAAATTGTTTCGAATAAGATATGTTGTATAGTTTTTTTAGATGTGGGATATTTTCGGTTACACGCTATTTTTTGATTTTAGCGACTGCAGAAATAACTTTGTTTTTCGCAGTGTATAAGACTATATTACTTTTTAATAAGAAAAACTCTTATAGGATCACTCGTTTGTCCGTCCGGCTGGCTGGCTGGGTGTCCGTCTGTCAAGACCCATTTTGTCAGGAACGGATAGAGATATGAATTTTTGCAGATCATTAAAATTCCCTTATACAGGATTCAGCAATCAGTACTGATGGTTTTAAACCACCTCGTATATGGTTATTGTTGAAACGTGAGAAATAACAACGACTTTATTTTTAATTTCGATATCTGCAATGTTTAAAGTTTAAACATTCTTGGCATCTTTCTAGAAAGTTTTCCACTACTCTACGTAATAAATCAGGTCCAATATTTCTAATTTCATCTCGAATTGCGTTTCAGATCTTGAAGTGTGTGTGGACGCTACCATGCACTCGAAACTGACCCACCCAATTCAAAATTGTGTCCCGTTTTGGTATTCCTCCGTGCCTGGAAACTTCAAATTCACGTCTAAAATTGAATTTGCACAATGCTCTGTGTTCAAATAAAATTTTCAACAACGAAAGCACGCTTATTTACTGGACAAACTGTATGAAATAAGTTTAACAATTACGGGCAACTGACAGTCGTACGTCAATCATTTTTCATTTCATAGGCTGCTCAAATCTACCAGTACTGATTGCCTGACCCTTTATATGGTCCGTATATGGGAATAAGTAAAAAATGACAGCACGCTTATGCGTGTATCAAAATATACCCGGAGTATGTATGGATGTGTGTGCGTGTGTACGGATTTAATCGGCTATAAATACAGGCGAGTTCAATGTATGCATCAGGTAGGTACCATATAATAGGTCATATATTCCCATGTGCACTTAATTGCATTATATTATGCACTTTTGTAGCATGGAAACAGTTAATCAGTTCTCTATTTTTATAAAACTGTATTTAAAAAAAAATCGCAAAATATCTGTTTACAAAGCCGAACATCATAATTTATTTTTTGCCATACCCACTACAAAATAGCTACTTTCGATGCATGTATACCGGCCTGTAATATGGGTCATTTAACTGGTAGGCGTGGGGAAAGTGTTTTACTTACTGCATACCGCACTAGTGCGGTAAGTGAACGGTTGCCATAGCAACTTCTGTTTATTCGCTCTATCCGCCTACTTTTACTTAGGTAGTCACGACTTTCACGGCATACTGTAAAAGTAAAGATGGCGATGCAAATGAACTGTCGAAATTTTTTGAAAATGAAGTGAAAAGTAGGTATTTTGTAGCAAAAGAAAACTTCATGAACCGATGCAAAATTGGCCGATTTCATGCACGTTTTTGAAGTGAAAACTTCTTTAGCGACGTATCTATTTGAAATCTTATGTAACGATAAGGAGAAATGCTTGAATAGAGGGGAAATTTGTCTCACCTAGGTAACCTACCAATTTTGAAATTTTAATTTATATAAACAGCAGATAAAGGGAAAATGCTTCAAAAGAGGGGAAATTTGTATCACCTAGGTAGCCTACCCATTTTGACATTTTAATTTATATAAACAGCACATAAAGGGGAAATGCTTCAATAGAGGGAAAATTTGTATCATTTAGGTAACCTACCCATTTTGAAATTTTAATTTATATAAACAGCCGATAAAGGGGAAATGCTTCAATAGAGGGGACATTTGTATCGCCTAGGTAACCTACCCATTTTGACATTTTAATTTATATAAACAGCAGATAAAGGGAAAATGCTTCAATAGAGGGAAAATTTGTATCACCTAGGTAACCTACCCATTTTGACATTATTTTTAATTTATATAAACAGCACATAAAGGGGAAATGCTTCAATAGAGGGGAAATTTGTATCATTTAGGTAACCTACCCATTTTGAAATTTTAATTTATATAAACAGCCGATAAAGGGGAAATGCTTCAATAGAGGGGAAATTTGTATCGCCTAGGTAACCTACCCATTTTGACATTTTAATTTATATAAACAGCAGATAAAGGGGAAATGCTTCAATAGAGGGGAAAATTGTATCACCTAGGTAACCTACCCATTTTGACATTTTAATTTATATACACAGCAGATAAAGGGGAAATGCTTCAATAGAGGGGAAATTTGTATCATTTAGGTAACCTACCCATTTTGACATTTTAATTTATATAAACAGCAGATAAAGGGGATATGCTTCAATAGAGGGGAAATTTGTATCACCTAGGTAGCCTACCCATTTTGACATTTTAATTTATATAAACAGCAGATAAAGGGGAAAGGCTTCAAAAGAGGGGAAATTTGTATCACCTAGGTAACCTACCCATTTTGACATTTTAATTTATATACACAGCGGATAAAGGGGAAATGCTTCAATAGAGGGGAAATTTGTATCACCTTGGTAACCTATTCATTTTGACATTTTAATTTATATAAACAGCAGATAAAGGAGAAATGCTTCAATTATAGCCACTTAGGTAACCTACCTATTTTGACATTTTTATTTTTTCATTATTATCGGATAGTTCGATCGGCCCGTTGATTTATCATTCATGCGAGAGATTTTTTAAAGCACTGAGCAAGTACTATTAGTTTAGAGGTAGTAGGTGCAGAGTGTACACAGTATCGGTAGTACCTTGTATATCGGTTTGGTAATCACTAATCAGTGATTGATACGTGCAACCGATCCACCACCAACAAACCACCACCACACTGCATGTCGATGTGCAACATCCACCCTCCTTCCTCGATCCGCGAGTGCATATGGCATATGGATGCACGAACTAACACCAGCCGTGTCCAACTCTACACAGATGTGAACCCCGAGGACAGTATGGTGTAACGGTTAGCGTAGCGGCCTTTGGATTTTATTTATTTATTGTAGATTATATAGACACGTCGACAACTTAGGTCATTAGCGTCTTAAATACATTAAATAATAATTCTCTTAAAACTAAATGACATTACAAAACATCCATGAGCGGAGGTGGGATTCGAACCCACGACAGTGTGATTCAAAGGCCGCTACGCTAACCGTTACACCACCACTGTCCTCGCGGCCTTTGGATCACACTGTCGTGAGTTCGAATCCCACCTCCGCTCATGGATGTTTTGTGATGTCATTTAGCTTTAAGTGAGTTGTTATTTAATGTAATTAAGACGCTAATGACCTAAGTTGTCGACACGTCTATAATCTATAATAAATAAAAAAGATGTGAACCCGTTTTGCTTCAAACTTTATTGACTGTAAACTTCAAAAAACTACAATTATCCACACTAGTAGCTTTGTGAATAATAGACCTCGCTCCCCACATATTTTAAGATATAGGGAATTTTATCTTAGCGGAATTCATTAGACCTATTCACCAACATGTCACACAAACTGGCATCTATTTGAATCTGGGGGAGCGGATTCCAGTCATCTGTCTGATCAATTTTTGTTGAGAATACCTTATCTCGTAAAAAACTCGACATTATTTTTTTAATAATCCTTATTTCTAGGGAGGCAGACGATACTCTGGGAGGGGTCGTGCCCACCTGGCCCCTCTTTAGTTACGCCTATCACATTTTGGTTACATCGAAAAGTATTCCAATCAAAGGGTACGGAGCATTGGTGGAGGCTCGGTACTTCGAGTCTAACTTTGACGTTTCTGTTAAATGATTATTCTAATTCTTGGAATAAAATGACATATTTAAGGATAAGTATCTGCTTGTTTTTTTCACATTTTTAGATTTCAAAACTATTTCTACGGGTCATACGGTCTAACTTCAAAGTACGTCCTTGCAAAATTTCGTTATAATTGTTCCACGTTTTTGACCGCACTCGCAAAACCAAGAGGCATACAAACAGATTCACCAAATGGTCAAGCACAGTTTATAAATGCTAATATGTATAAAAAGACACAATATTATATCTTTTCTAAGAACAACTTTTTCACCAAAACTAAAATGTTTTGTCTAGGCCCAACTAAATCGTTGTTGTACAGACCTAGCAATATAGTTTATATTATGTGAATAGTCTACGCGGATCATCGCCTCAATCGCCGTAACGCCACCTATGATTATTATCGGATAAACATGTAAAACTGTTCCAGTTATATTTTTGTAAACTTTCAATAAATCTTTTATGTCATTTCAATTTTCCGAAAAATGAAACTATGTATCTGATAACGCTAATGGTTTATAAAATATAAAAATAATTGTAGTGTGGCCCTATTTTGTAATTTGTATGTGATAAATATTGGAATTTTTAAACTACAAATCAAGAATACGTATTACATAACTTTTATATATCTATGTTGCCTTTAAAACTCCCATTTTCTGAAATTCGCCACGTAGCCTAAGTTCTAAGTTGCATCGGCAAAAAGGTTTATTGTAGGTTTTGTAAAAATTGGTTCATCTGAAACATAAAATTACAATTTCATTTATGACCGGCAAAAAAATCGGCCACCCTGATTTTTTTTTTAAAGTTCCCCTAACCGCATATTTGATTTCCACAGAGGGAGTTCAGCTGTTTTTTTTCATTTCATAATATCTTTAGTTTAAATTTGAACAGGTTAAAATCATTTTCAACCATATTATTAACTCGATGTGACGAAGGCTCAAGGATGTAATTCGAGTTCGAGGAGGATATACGCGTTACTACTGGAGTATATTAAAAACAGTCCACCTTCTGCTGGCATTTATGAAACATTTCCCTAAATTTAAACTTTACTTATATATTATAGAACGAGAAAAAAATTCTATGCCTATTATAATTAGTTATACTTATAAAAAAAATTTTGATGACGCATCATTTTATTAGTTACCATTTTTGTCACTAGGTGCCAGGAATGGATATTATCTATAAATACCAAAGGTTTAGTACTTTATTTTGTTTATGTTTTTAATTCCATAAAATGACACAAATCATTCAATAAAGGCGCTCATAAGACGGTCGTTTTTTCCCGTAAGGCAACACCCCCTGGTTTTAACATTTATCGTCTTCTTTTGACCTGTGCTATCACCCATTAAAAATAAAATAAGTAGACCGAAATCACCTTGTATGTATGATCGATCAATCAGTAGAATTTAGCATTTTCTTCTAATATACAGGGTGAGTTCGACCACCCGTATCAGTCGTTTTTTTCGAAAACGGTTAGTCGTAGAGAGTTGTGTCAAAAATTTGTATTATAAAAGCCCTAATAAAGAATCGAATGGTGATAATTTTTTTTTCCGGGAAGGTTGGCTTCCCTATTAGTTTGCTCCAGAATGTCCAGAACTCCGGAATTATAAATGTAACGATAGGTCGAAAGTGGTATTGTTGAAAAGATCTTTAAAAAATCAGCAAGTTTTGTACGGATTTTTTTTTTTATTACTGCCACCCCTGTTAAGTAATATTTGTTTGAAATTACAAAATTAAAATGTCATCATAACGAACTTTTTAAAAGTCCGCATTTAAAATCTAGTTACTTATCTATCGATCATTAAACACTGAAGAAGTACACTCACAGTATAACCAGAAGAGCTCAGTACTATGTATTAAAGAGTAAATGGAAGACAGTTTGAACACTTGTGACAATGTCTAAGGTTGCTAGATTTTTAATGCCGACTTCGATCGTTATTATGAAATTTTGATTTAATAATTTTAAACGATTGTTACTTAACAGGGGTGGCAGTAATTAAATAATTTTTCCTACAAAACTGGTCTATTTTTTAAAGAGCTTTTCAACAGCACCACTTTCAACCTATCGTGCTTTCTAAAATTCCGGAGTTTTGAACATATAATAATTTATATTTATACTTATAGAAATTTACAGGGGTGGCAGTAATAAAAAAAATGTTCCTACAAAACTTGCTTATTTTTTAAAGAGTTTTTCAACAATACCACTTTCGACCTATCGTTACATTTATAATTCCGGAGTTCTGGACATTCTGGAGCAGACTAATAGGGAAGCCGACCTTCCCGGAAAAAAAAATTATCACCATTCGATTCTTTATTAGGGCTTTTATAATACAAATTTTTGACACAACTCTCTACGACTAACCGTTTTCGAAAAAAACGACTGATACGGGTGGTCGAACTCACCCTGTATATACATAAAAATAAACATATATCTGAACTTTTAAAGTTGACACATATTTTTCAGTAAGAAATCAACAACCAAACTTCTACCCTCCACGAAAATGCGAGAGTCCAGTCAGTGCGTACAAAATAGATCATTTCTGCCCTGCCCACTGGTCAATTTGCCCAAAGCTAGTTAGTTACATTACATGTAATTAGAGTGGGATGAGCTCACTTTTAGTGGATGACACGACTGTGAGTACCTGCAATATGCACCCACCATTCCCCAACAACGCGCATGGTTCACTTTTTCTTGGATTATTGTGACGTCACAAGTTGGTTTGTGACTAGGTCAAAGACCGTGGGATGCCGTTGAGCTACGTTTTTGGAGTTTACTCCTTAAGAATCGATTTTGATATAAGGACCCCGGTATGGGAATTTTATGAGGAGTAAAATTTATACAAGCGTTAACTAAAAAGCGTTACGTTTTTGCGTTATCTAAAAGGCGTTACGTTTTTGCGTTATTTTGCTTATAATTCGCTCAATTCAAGTCAGATCGATTCGAAATCTGTCTTAATCGAAAGAGGAGAAAATTCTAGATAGATTTTATGTATAATATTGTATCAAAACAGTTTTTTTATACACATTTATATGCAAATTCAAATATTATTCTAATAATAGTCATTCAATTTTTTGACTGCTGATGTTTGAATTTTATGTTTAGAAACAATGGCCTACTGAGTTAAAATGACTTGTAAGTAATTATTGATATCGGTCGGATTGGACCAAAATTTCTCGATGTTTCACTGAACAATTTGGCTTTCTCTGTCTGTATGTCCCTTTGTACGCTTATAACTCGAGAACTACTGATCCGATTTATGTGAATTTTTGAAGCTATGCTTCTATAGACGCGTTAGACGATTATCTTTTTGAAAATTGATATTTAAGTTTTATAGGACATAAAAAAAAAAATGACGTCAGATTTTAAAATGGCGGCCATATGTACCTACTTAAAGAGTAAACTCCAGTCGTGCGTCGGAGCTGACACACACACATTTTTATTTTTCGTCTATTGATCTCGTGACGAAATCGGACTATATGCCGGAGTATGGAAATGTTGAGATGCGTTCTAAGGAAAGGTAGGGAACATATCCGACAGATGACATGGTTCTTGGAGCTATACATGTCCGGTACTAGTCTAGTCTAGATTTATCCAATTTTCCCAGTATGATCACTCCGTACAGGTAAACAATAAAATACATTTTTTTGACGTTTGTATCCACGTTTCAATAAATTATTATTCAAATTATTTCAAAATTATTATTCTATAGCCAGCAAAAACTGGCCAAGTGCGACTCGGACTCGCGCACCGGGGGTTCCGTACAATAATAAAAATAAGGAGTTAAGTGAGGGTAAAAAATTAACAGATTTTTTTAAACTTGTTTTTAAAACATTGTTTGAAACGCTTAGATTTTTTATTCGTCAAATGACGCTAGTGGCAAGTAAGATATCTCAAACGTTTAGCTCGTTATCGTGTTTTAAATACCACCAACAGCTAAGGTTATTTGGGTCTAGCACCAATTCATATTTTCAATTCATTTTTTTTTTTAATAATAAATTGAAAATCCAATTGACCCGGGAACTGGGAGACTTGTAATAGAGGAACCATAGCAACGCCATGTAAACAACAGCACTGCTACTCGCTCGGCGATTCTCAAGCCCTCAAACGTTTAGAGATTAACGGTTTGTGTTTAGTGAATCTTCATTTATCCATTTTTAAGGAATAAATAATTGAATAAATACAAAACTGTCAGTGGCGCTATCAGGTGGCAGAAAAGGGTCTGGTAGCCCTCATTGATTAGAACTTTAGAGATTGTGGTTAGATTTTCGGTTGACGTTAAAATCGGTTCAGACGTCAACACAACAATCCTAGTAAAAACGCACTCGGAACACGTATGTTTATCACACACATTATGCGTTGCACTGATTTAACACCTGCATTAATTTACACGCCCCCAAATGCATTTATAATTAAAGACTGATTCACGTTAACGCGCGTCGCACTACGTGTTACCTACTTTTTAATTAATTTGCCCAGGTGACGTCACAATATCCTTGATTTCTTGCACTATCTACTGACACCACTACAAATTTATTCTACAAAGCTGGCGGATATTCTGCGGAAGCACATAGACGGTATGCTAACAGTTTTCCCGGTCATCGTGTGTGTCAACTGTTCAACATTAATGAGCCATTTTCCTGAGAGTAGTTCTTTCAATTATCCACGGAGGCAGCACATGCGGTAGGTAAAAATATAATTTTTTCCCCATTAGTGCCTTGCACTAACTACTGACATCACTACAAATTTATTATAGAAAGCTGGCGGATATTCTGCGGAAGCACATTGACGATATGCTAACAGTTTTCCCGGTCATCGTGTGTGTCAACTGTTCAACATTAATGCGTCATTTTCCAGAGAGTAGTTCTTTGAATTATCCACGGAGGCAGCACTTGTGGTAGGTAAAAATATTATTTTTTCCCCATTAGTGCCTTGAACTTATCTACTGACACCACTACGAATGAGCCATTTTCCTGAGAGTAGTTCCTTCAATTATCCACGGAGGCAGCACTTGTGGTACGTACAAACATTATTTATTCCCTATTGACGCTATTATGTTCTTTGGAATTTTTTTTTAAAATAAAGAATTATTATTATTAGTGTCGTGTCATTTTTGTGGTATAACTTAATTATTAAATTATTAAGTTATACCACTAAAATGACACGACACTAATGGGGAATAGATAATGTTTGTACCTACCACATGTGCTGCCTCTCATGGATAATTGAAGGAATTACTCTCAGGAAAATGGCCACCCTGCAGTACAGCGATAAAGTAAAATTGTAATGATTGAATGAGTATCCTTACTACTATAAAAATGTTTTATTAAAAAAAAAAAATAAAATTAATTCTTGTTACAACGAAAATCTCAACACAATGTCAATAGTTATAAAACAAATAATATTCATAACTGAAAAAATAATTTACTTTTCTGGAATAAAATATTGCTACCTAGTTCAAGACTCAGGTACAAATATAATATTCACAAATGACACAAAAAAAATAATAGTAATATAAAAATAAAATTATTGTCACAAAATTAAATTCTGCTAAGCCCGTCCTACACATGCAATCATGTTTGTATGTTTAGTTTGTGTTGACATGTTTGTACAAATATTGTAACTACACGTAGTGATTAGTTTGTACTGTCACGTTTGTACAAACTTGATGTTGCAACTAGGGATAAAACATGTTTACCATCAAGTAAACATGTTTTATCCCTAGACGCAACATCAAGTTTGTACAAACATGACAGTACAAAAAATCACAGGAAGTTGATTTAAAAAAATCAATGTTTCCATCCTTATGTTTGTACAAACTAAATGCTGCGACATTATGTCATTGCGTGTAATTGGTCTACATGTATGTGCATACAAAATTCCGAAAGTTTTGGTACAAAATTGTATGAACGTGTAGGGATGATTGTACATTTTGTATGTACATATACAAGCCGCACAAACATTCCGCTGCGTGCAGGGGACGCTTTACACACCACTCACCAGAATGTTTTCTAGTTACTTATAACTAGCAACAAGAATATCTATAATCTACAGAACAATAGATAATTATTAATTTCAAAAATAAATGAACATATTCAGAACAAAAAATAATATTTAGCTTTCAACAAAACAGAACAAATATTTACTTATTAAAAAGTTTTGCAGCCAATTTTTTTCCTCTTCCGGCTGCAAAAGTTGGCAGCGGATCAATGGATGAACTACTTTTGAGCGACGTCGACATATTTGCTTGAAAAAAAGGTCGTCTCAATGGTTTCGGAGATTCTCGAGAACTACCATAAACAGACGTAGCTCCCTCACAGCCACTCGAATAATTCACTTCTGAGTTGTCAGGTCCTGAAGCTTTATTGTAATCAAACAAGGATTCCTTATCAATCAAAATGGACGACCCAGTGTCGTTATTAATGGTTGAGAAGGACAATTCGGAGGCTCTATCATTTAAGATCAATTCGGAGGCTCTAGCATTCAAGGTAGATAATTCGGATTTGTCATCCGTGACAGCATCTTCGTAAATCGCTTCATCGACAAGGGTGACAGTTGATACTGAAGACATAATTGACGAAGTACTTCCACTTCGTACAAGAGAATGTTTTTGCGATTGGAGCAATTGTTGGAATGCCGTATATCCTCTTCCATTCCCGCGACCGTATGGTCGACCACTAGACGCCGCCGAAGAAGTGTTATCTGTCAAATCACTCCATGTCTTCGACTGTGATACAGTACTCATACTATCAAAATCATCTTCAGCAGCTGGTTGTATTGGAATTTTATTGGCGTTCGCCTTCATGGGAATGTGTTTTCCAGGAATTAGTTCAATAGCCAAATGTTGGCAACAGAAATCGGCTATCAAGTAAGCAAAACGTTTCACTTTTGAAAGGCTGCAATGGGCCACTGCATCGGTGGTTTTATGATACTCGCATGCGAGTTCTATATAGAAATCATAAACGTCTTTTGATAATTCAAATTCGGCAATAGTAACGGTGATGAAAGCTTTCTGACAAGCTGATTGTTCAGCACATAAATTAGCCATTTGAAAAAACAGTTCGTCCAAACTGTAAACTCTGAATTCTTCAGGATTCACGTCAAACATTTGGCAGATTTGTGAAATGACTCCTTCGACCTGTTCGATGTTCTTTGAGAGAGTGTAAAGAGATGGAGTGCCCTCCTCTTCGAGTACAAAAGTGAGAAGATCAGTGTATATTTTCATGAAATCAGTTTCACCAAGTGCGTCCGGAGGAAGTCTCAGTTGATGAGTCTCGTCTGATACAGCCATTGCTTCGCTTCTATAGCCTGTCGGTAGAAAACCTGGATCAATCAAAGTGTGATGCACTCTGTGTACGCCGTTGTTCAAATTAAAGCATGAAACGGCTAGTTCTGCCGGTACATACTCGCTCGAAGTTGAACAGAAAATATTTATATCAATTATGTAAAAGTCTTGTTCACCAAGCATACCATTTTCTTTGGCCTTTCTCAAAATCCTACCGATATCAAGTTTCATGGACGACAATTTCTCTTTTTTTTCTCTTTCTATATTGTCTAAAACGCTGAAAGGAACTCCCTCAGCTGTGTATCTCTCTCCACGATTGCTTTTAATTCCGCCTGCCATTTGGTTATATGGAGCACGTTGCTGGGCAGTCATACTCTGCCAAGACACGCCGGCTACTCGTGATGCTTCCGTCATGGTAATGTTCTTAGTTTCTTTTACCTCTATCATATAGTAGAAAAAACCATTACGTGAAGCCTTTTTAGGTGCCATCTAGAAATTAATAAATATATTTCACGTCAATATGACTCAAGTTGTATTTGCTTTAACTAACAATTTCTCAGGGTTATAAAAAAAATTTAGCACTCAAGTGAACTTCTATCTAATGAACAGATTGTTCGTGCCATGTAACACATATATGTATCGTTGCCAACTTTGCAATTCAACATTAAATATCTAAATGGTATTAGTAATTAGAGCAAAGATAGACACGGCGGTTTTAACCGAAGCGTTTACCGAGTCGGTTACCAAGTCGATAGGTCATTCAATATAGCATAATAGTGTAAAACTCACACAGCTGTGCAGTTCGGTGCGTTTCGTGCAGCGGTTTAGAAACAGCTGTATGTGTTTAACACTATTATGTTATATTAAACGACCTATCGACTTGGACCCCGACTCGGTAAACGCTTCGGTTAAAACCGCCGTGTCTGTCTTTGTCCTTATTCTGTATCGCATGCAATGTTGAAGTAGTATCGTTTAGAGAAGATAGTAAGGTCATTTCTGCGCACAAACGAGTTTTGGGTCGGACGGGTCTATGTTTTCTAACAATGGGTGGTCCTATGAATATGGTCATTCATGGAGACGCACCAATGACCACCCCTTATTTGAAAACATAGACCCTAAACTCGTTTGTGCGCAGAAACGATACTACTCTACAGCACTTTCACTTATGTAATTTTCAATTTGTTAGAATGTGACAAAAAATTAACATCACTGTAAATTCTTAGATTGACCATACAGAATAGCATCATAAAGTTAAATTAGAATAGAAAAATGTACATAAAATAGAATATTGATCTACTTATTTCAGTTTAAACAAGACAAATTGAAATTAGAATTTTTTAATAGTAATTATTTATAATAGTAATTATTTGCTTTAATTTGTTTTCTTGGTGATGACAACAGATCAAAATTTCCTAAGCACTTTCTTTTTAAATATCATTTTTTAGAAAGTCGAAATTACGTTATTTTTTAGACTCGTAATTTTCAAACATCAAATTGCAATGAAAGTGGCTAGAATTCTGACAAATATTATAAATGCGAAAGTGAAACCAATCTCTGTGAAATTTTGCACACAGGTAGCTTCCGCAATGGATATGAACATAGGCTATAATAACTGGCCGGCCCGACTTCGTCCGAGTGAAAATCGGGAGTAATCTTAGAAGCCCGATTTCTCCGTAACTACTGAACGGATTTGGTTCCGGTTTTCACGATAAGATAGATTGATTCAGGAGGAAGGTTTAGATGTATAATTGAAACTGGTCGGTCCGACTTTGCCAGGGTGAAAATCGGGGGTAATCTCAGAAGACCGAATTCAAAAAATTATTCACTGTTCGATAGGTGATACTTTGCTTTAGGACATAGGCCATAATAACTGGCCGGCCCGACTTCGTCCGAGTGAAAATCGGGAGTAATCTCAGAAAACCGATTTCAATAAATTTTTCACTGTTCGATAGGTGTTATTTTGCTTTAGGACACAGGCTATAATAACTGGCCGGCCCGACTTCGTCCGAGTAAAAATCGGAAGTAATCTCAGAAGACCGATTTCAATAAATTTTTTTCACTGTTCGATAGGTCACAGGTGATACTTTGCTTTAAGACATAGGCTATAATAACTGGAGCAAACGAGCGAAGCGAGTGAGTATTGTATAAATAAACCATAAATTCAGAATATCCGAGCGAGGCCGGAGCGGGCCGCTAGTTATTGAACGAATGTACAATTATTCCAGTGCACCCGCACTTTAAATTAAACACTAAAATGCATCGGAACAATTTTATTAACGTTTACTTTTCATTTTTGTCGATGATTTTTTTTTAAATGTCTTTTAATTGTAGATATTATGTTTATTTTGTTGGTTATATTGTTGCCGTTAAACTGAATGCAGTGGTTACACCCCCGCGCCTAAAACATTAAAACGAATGCATTATGTTTAACACGCGTACAGTGTTTGAAAGCGCATATGTCATATTAAAAACTGTCCCGTTCCACTGTCACAATGATTAGAGATGCACATCGCGCGTGGCATTTTCCGTGAAAAGGTCGGTCTCGGCATGACGCCGTGAGCATTTTTCAAAAACCGTTAATGACAAAGATACAAAGACAGCGAAAATGATTAATTTAATAAATAAACTTTATTTTTAAGTACTACTTTTCGGTCTGTTATAATTGAGACCCTTTTCAAGCAATAATGAAATGGGTCTCTTATAAGTATACACATTTTTCGTTTCATCGAGCTAGCCATTTTACCCTTCAAATCGTCGAGGCAGTGGCGCCTCATAAGGAATTTCAATTCAAAAACCTATTAAAAAACTTGGAGAAAATATATTTTTAGTATCTTTCAGGCATATTTTTTAACGACATGCCACATATCTATGCTAAATAATAGTATATTGTGTAACTAGTGTGCTAAATACATCTTTATACGTAAGGCGCAATATTTTCAGCACAAGTAGTAGGCGAGCACACACGAGCTTTGGCGAGTGTGCATCGCAAGCTGAATACGAGTGCTGAAAACATCGCGCCTGACGCATAGATCTAGCACACGCGTTGCACACTATACTTTATATAACACATGCATGGTTTTAGAATTTAATTGAATTAAAAAAACAGTTACATAATGGGTCATTATGTAACTAGTTACATAATGGTTAATTATGCAACTGTTTTTTCATTATAGCACTGAAAAGCGTTGCATAATGGTCACTAGTCAATAAACGGCTATTTAAGGTTCGCAAAACAGATACGAAAAAACACTAAAAGCGTGTATGTGTTATATAAAAAATACTATTTTGTTTTAAATAGCGGGGGGAGGGGAGCCAAACTTGAGCGTGATATAATGGCGGTCATAAGTAAAGGGCGTGAGTTGAATGGGATTTTCGGGTGATTGTGAACAAGAATACTATTGGTTGACCAACGAAAGAACACCGGTCAAGAAAGAGATATAGATGCTCAATCAACAATCTCTCTCTCTTAACCGGCACTCTTTCGTTGGTTAGCGTTTGCATCTCTAATAGTGATGTGATGTGCATCGCACAGAGTTAGTTCTATCAGTGGCCGGCGCATTCGTCCGTCCCATCCAAAAACGCACTGCTCGCGTGATTAATGCACCTTGTCAAAAACAAATTGCAGCGTGCACCTCGCATCGGGTAATATAACAATTAGCATCAAATTATTTTTGTACATATATATATGCAGTGTTACAGTGTATCCTGTTTAGAATAAGGCTGAGTTAACTAATCGGTAACTAAAAATTGCATCGGCATTAGTATAATTGACAGGCAAATTGCTTTTTTTTTTAACATTGGAAATGTTTATGTTCGTATATGGGGGCAGAGTTACGAGTTTTCGTTCAAGGCCAAAAGACAACGGTGTCGCGATCAAGTGAGGAGCAATCATGCAAAATTGAACAAGTGCAATTTTTTCGAAATGTGTTTTATATCATGATGAGTTAATTGAGAGGTATTTGCGACGATCTGCGGTGTTATTTTTGAGCAAATGTTAATAAATACTGTAGAAAAATCCATTTAAAAGTTAAGTAATCAAGCAAAAGTGAACGCGTATATAACATAAGAATAATAGGGTTATTCCTGACAAAACTAAACAGTGCATTGATAAATATTGTGTGTATAATAAACAGTTAATTATGTTTCATATATGCTGTTATCATTTCCAATGTCCTCGATGGTTGCAAGGATTGCGAAATCTGTGAATTTTTTTTAATTTGAAAACTAAACTGACCTCACAGAAATTCTGAACGCTCCTTTTTAACATGTTCGGTTCTTTAAAAAACTTAATTCTTCTATATTTCGGTCAAAATTTAATTCTTAATAAATACAAATTTTAACACGGACGTCGTGAACAAATACATAATTAAATGCACGCATAATGACTGCAAACAGTATATGAAACACTTGTTGTAAAGAAGGGAGAAAGTCGATCGTTTGAAAATGTGTCACTGTGTGAGTAATTCAGAGAAGTCATCCAGCACTGTTGCCAACTCTTGCAAACGGTAATACACCACTGAATTTTAATAGTGGAATAAAGGACTTGCCTTGACCACACACTCAAGTCGTATCTTGTCTAATTAGGCTAACCAGAAGGTCAGGATTTCCGGGAAAGTCCCGCAATTCGTCGGCTTGTCTAAAGTGTCTAGGAATTTAAGTCTGGATGACTTCAGAGAAGTCATCCAGCACTGTTGCCAACTCTTGCAAACGGTAATAACCCACTGATTTTTTATTGTGGAATAGGAATTGCCTTAGACCATACAATCTCGTCTAACAACTAGGCTAGCCAGAAGGTCGGGATTTGCGGGAAAGTCCTGCCATTCGTCGGTTTGTCCCGTGTATATAGGAATTTAAGTCTTCTGTCTCGGAAATGCAGAATTTTAACGAAATCATTAACACTGACCAAAATATAGAATTAAGTTTTTTTGAAATTTTACTTAGATATGTATTACGTAAGGTTAAAACCATCGCCTCAGATAATATGTCGATGAAATCTTGGTTTTCGATCAGTCAACCCTACGAGGCGAACACATCCTTGCTGAAAACAGCCACTGTATATATAGTTGAATCTGTTTAGTGTTAATGTTGATGGCATTTTACGCATTTCACTACAATGTCGTTTAAATTAATATCGATTGCCGTGCGCTCGGTCACCGAATTCATCCACATATCTATCCTAGCATTGTCACCCACCTCGCCCGCACCACTGACTCTACACGGAGTGTATCTATTACACCACACTGTGCCAGTGTAATACTACCAACACTACTTTATAGGTGATGCCGATTATACAATTAATTACTAGATTTGTGTATTGTGCAGTGCGTGCAATCAACGGACCAATTGCAACTGTGATTTATGTATTATCGATAACAGAACCGGTGTCGAAAGACCAAAAAACACACACTTCAACCTCATCATTTTGCACTAATGCAATCCAATTTGACTCAAACTACGAAATTAGTACCTACCTCAGAGTGAGACTGGCCTATGCAACTTTTTACTTCCCACCTCTACTATGGTAGGGAAGTAATGGATTTAGTCCGAAAAAAGTATTTCGAGATTTTAACAGATCTTCACGTTTTGAAGCTAACGTTTAAAATCATTTTTTGACTGATGTCTGTATGTGTGTGTGTGTATGTGGTCAATTTTTCGCCTTCGATATCTTAAGAACGGAACAACATACGGGCATGCCGATTGTTCTATTGTGTTTATCAGCCTTTAACTTAGATCTGATTAGATTTTGAGTCAAATCGGTTCAGTCCTGAGATATTAAAAAAAAAACGTTCTCAATGTCACGTATTAACATAGGTAAAAAAAAATATAAATGAATTCTAGATGTTATAATATGAAAAAAATGTAAATATTTTTTTTCTCTAAAATGTATAGTTTTCGAGAAAAAAAATATTTTACTAAAAAAAATAAAAATTATACGTAAATCAAGGTAACCATGATTTTTGCTATATTAAGCTAGCCATCACCAAACAAAAAAGAGAGCCATGCTTTTTTCAAAGAATAAAAAAAGAGTGTTTATTTTTTGCAAATATTTACTAGGTGGGAAGTATAGGACTGGTCATCAGTCGAATTTTTTCTTTTAGAAAATACTTTTTGAAGTGAGACTACTTTAAAACTAACATATTTCTCGCTAAGCACTTGGTAGAATACAGTCTTATAAACAAAGTGCATTTTTAGAGTGTTGGGTCTCCAAGTCACTATATGAATATTATGAAGTATTAGAAATGCCTTGTATTATGTCCGTCTTGTGACTTCTTGTGAATTTACACTTCGCGTTTCAGCAACGAGTTGCCATCTTCAGGTGTGGTTAATTATTTTTAAAAAACACACATTGAGTATTCGTAACACTATATAATATTATGATGCTAAGCACTGTGTATTATGTCGTGGTTTGTGAAGTACTGATTTAAATTTCGAGATTTTATGATTTATATAGTAGGTAGACGGACTGGAAATGTATGTGCGTGTATTTGTGTAGACGATTACTGAGTATTGGGTGTTTGTGTGTTGTTAATTATTGTATCGTATATTATGTTCGATTTTAGTGTTAGTTTGTCATTAAGAATGTTAGTATTGTTGAATTTTGTGGCTTTATATATTTCATATTCTTCTTGCGTTTAAAGTAGGAAGGTACCCATTCACACACTGCTACTGCAAATCATATAATTTTACGAATTGTTGTGTGAGAGATTTTTGAAAATTATTTAGTATTTTTCAGTAGCTTTTGTGACCTCCCACAAAAATATAATATTTTTTTTTCAATATTTCCGTTTGAAAAATTGTGTATCTCAAACTGAAATAATTTTACATTGATATGTATGTGTTAAATTCTATTATCAATAAATCATACAGGGAACAATTTTTAACTTTGACATATTTTCGGTAAACATATAAGTCATTTAGATTGGTACATATTATGTAATACACATATTTCATTTTTATTGGTTGGTAGAATTAAAAAAAAAGTATATATGTACACACATATCTATATACTGTATATACATATATAAAAATAAAACCAATACAAATTATTGACAACGCGGCATATTTGATTGTGTATCTTCATACTCACAGGTGATTGAAAAATAAATATCATTTAATTCAAGTGAAAAATAGCTTAGCTCAGAAAAGCACGGCCAATTAGGTTAATTGCGCGAATTTTCATATTTCTAAAAATCAAACAACAATCGAGTTCGCATCTACAGAGCACTAAAGTATATCAGTGTTGCCAATGAGAGATATCTGTCCAAAAAATACCTAGATTTTCACTTTCGTTGTTATAAAATAAAGTTCTTAAGTGTAAATAAATTAAAACTTTAATGTGCTTAATTTAATTTAAAATGTATGCGACACTAATTTATGTCAAGTAACGGTCGAATCATTTATAATATTGTAACAAAACTGTTTTTGAATTTGGCGGAATAAAATTATTTATTTCAATAATCAAAATATGTAAACGACAATATACAATAATTTAATAACAATGAATAATTATAAACTACACAAAACGAAAATGTCAATTCTTAACAATGACACACTTAACAATACGCAGAATATTTATTTTAACACAGGTATATGTTTATTTATCTGTTATTTATTTCCCGCGCTTCGTATGGCGCACCGATTACTCACTAAATCACAGGCTGATTGTAGACTGCCCTGATTGTCGATTCGTCTCCGCTTATATACCTAAAGAACGATGTCTCTCGATGTTTCTAGTATATTCTTTATTTTTCGCGCGATTACCAACAAACAAACACATTTCTCGGAATTCATTTGTTTCCAGTAAGTTCCGCCCAAGGCAGTGGCGTATCATCTGGATTTTTGTTACAATATTATGTTGATATTACCTACGCATTATTCATACAGTAAAATGTAACATAGGCGAGTTTTGTTTACCTGCGGTACCTTGTTATGGAAAACATTAAATGCATCAGAGAAAACCGTTTCACTCAAATTGCAACATCCACTGAACAAAAACATGCATCGCTATCAATATTTTAAAGCTTACAGCAAAAAAAATTTAAATTGAAATATTATTAGTAATTATTGTTTTTGTGCAGCGGATGTTGCATTTAAAGTGAACGATTTTCTCTAATGCATTAATGTTTTCCATATATCAGGTAAACAAAACCAGCCTATGTTGCGTCTTAAATGAAATTCACTCATATTGAAACGTTAGTGATTAACTACGACCGAGTTTATCAATACATGACGTATTTTTATCTCCATATAAAAAAAACCCAAAACTAGAACTTCGCCTGCCCACCCCAGCGATTGATAAGTAGTGTGAGTACGATGATCAGCGAGAGCACAGTCCATCTAACACCACCCCACCGGATCCCACTTGACCGCGCCCCATTGTTATTACAAAAAAAAAATAGATTCATTATTCATCAAAAATATAGAGAGAACACGCGGCAACAATCGGATGTGTCGTATTGCTCCTGTAGGAGAGGTGGAAATGGTATTAACGGTCATTCACGATCAAAAGTGTACAAGCGAATTAAAAAAACAGAGGTAATTTGAATTTTTTTTAATAGAAAAAGCTCGGTTTATGTTATTGAACTAAAAGCAAATCACAAATCTATACAGGGTGGCACATCTTAAACAATGCAGTGAAATATCTCGGAAACGGTACAAACCATAAAAAAATGTTTTATACAAAAGTTATAGAGTGTCAAGGGGGACAGAAGACTGTGATATCAGATTTAACATAGGTGGTGCTGTGAAGGTCAGGCGAAGGTCAGCTTCGATTTTTTAATTGCAACAGTGCATTTTTATTCCAAAATACGATACAGTATTTAATAGTGAACAGTAAATTATTAAGGTACATATTAGCTAAAGTTAATAAATATTGATAATAAATATTAATTTTTGCAAATTACCAACATATGCAGCTTTTAATTACAAAATAATTATTAAGAAGCTGTGATTAAGTTTAAATTAAAAATATTTTATCCGAATAGCCATGATTTTGTTTAAGTCATGGCCTTGAAGCAATAATAATTGTTACCGTTTTTTTTGTTACATGCTGGGGGCGATCTGCATCCCTCCCATACCGCTATCTAGCAAAATCCCTTACTCAAGGCATTTTAATATTCCTCCCTCAACATCTTTACAAAAATAGGGCCTTGAATAAATAACACCAAAAAATTGTCACTATCTTTCGGTCTATAACATGTCGGAGACCTCTGGGTCTACTGATACAATGAGACCCTCCCTCCCTAACAATATCACAAAAAAATTAGAAAGTACCAAAAATGTTATATTTTTTGAAATTTCAGAAAATAACAAAAATAAAAGATTTCTTTCCCGTTTCAGAAAATAACAAAAAAATTAAAGATTTCTTCGCAATATCAGAAAACAACAAAATTTTAAGATTTCTTCTTCGCACTGAAGTCATCCGAATATCACTTTCTATATTGCCATATAATGCTAATGATTATTACCGTATTCTTACCGTAATCCGAAATGAAATATGTATTCTTTTCAACAAGCAACAACACTACATCAATCGTAATGTACCTACCTACTAATTCGTCGAATTGAAACTTTTTTTTATTGAAATTAAAAAAAAACTTATGAAGCTCGAGGCCGAAAGGTGTTTGAGATCCCTGAGCTACATCACTTAAAGCCCATGCTATAATACGGCCCTGTGGACCAGCCTCTGAAAACTACAATAGACAAATCATAATGATTTTATCATAGAAAGATATTGTAAGTTACTAACCGCTCGACGTCGACATTATTTTGATTACGCAGAACTGTTTTATTTAAAAATCGACAAAATCAACTAACAATCACGTAATATAAGAAAGAGAAAAAAAGTAATTCATACGTGAATAAATCGTACATATACCTATTTATAATTTGAACATAGCAACCGACCATAGTGACAGTAAAAATACATATTCGCAACATATCCGAGTGTTGGTGACATTGGTGGACAGGCCAGAGGAGTGCGTCCACCTCCTGAACAGTAGGAGAGGTGTAACAGGAGTATAGTAGTAGTAGCAACAGCAGCGGCAACCGACCGGCACTCAGCTGCTTTAACAGGAGAGCAGCAGCAGCAGCACGAGTGGTGGAGGAGCTGCTCCTGGTGCGGTGGTTGTAGAGTGTAACAGGAGGCAAACGACATCCAGGACCAACAGCGATCGGCGTGCGGCAGGAACGTAATCAAAACAAATCACACTCGGCACAAACACACGCGCAAACAGACAAACGAGTGATCGCAACCCAAATCTCATTCCACTTCTGTCACCCTACTCCCTCTCATTACCTCAAACCAATTCGAAACACCCCACGGCTTTTTAATATAGATATATGCCATACAATTCGCATGACCATTCCATATATTGGCATCTGCGAATTTTATGTGTCCCAAATATCGAGGGGATGAATATTTTTTTTGACGGACTAACCTACCCGGAGTTCAATCGCGTTTTGTTGTTGTGCGTAGAGGCACCTATGTGCTGTACGTGTATATTAAAAACAATAAAATATTACACCATCAGAAAACTGTTTCAATTTTACGCTTCTACGAAATTGCTGAAAATGATATGCTGTACGCATACATGTACATCAAATACATATTACCAACCTTACATAAAAAATGTGTCGCTTTCAGAATAATAAAAAAAGCTTAATTAAAAACAATAATTTCAAGTAAGCAGTAAACCGAATTAACTTTGAAAATTATATTACCATTTTTAGATTAAAAAATATTTTCAATTGTTCAAAATATAGCTAAATTAAATAAATATAGTTGTGCCTACCCGTTGAAGCGACACGACGAGGCAAAGCAATGGAGTCAACAATTTGAAAAAAAAAAAATGGCAAAACAAAGTAGAACTGGTACCTCTACAGTTATATGATTAATTAAAAAAAATATCAAAATAAGGCAAGTGGAAGCCGCTGAAAATGCTCGGGTAAAAAAACGCCTTATATGTTTCAAGTCATAACTGAATTAACATCCAGCAAATTTGAAATTATTACAGTACTCTTTTATGAAAGAAAACAATATTCTAAACTGAATTATTAAATTAATGTTTTTTACTAAATGTAAATAGCCGATTGATTATCACAAGATTGTTTTATTCAAGTTTCTCGCGTGGCCATAAGGAAAATAATTTACGGCCGTATTCATAGTTTACCCTTAAGTATAGTAAGGGACACTTACTCATACCCTCAAATCAAATATGCGTTTCATAGTCAAAATTGACGTCTTACATCACCCTCACCTTAAGGGTGGATAGTATGTCCCTTAAGTGTCGAAAAAGTAAAAACAGTAAAACACGCATTTATATCAAAAATGACAACTAAACACAATCGGTTTGCAGTATGACCAACTGTTCTAAAGGAAAAAATCATGGAGGTCTCCTATAGTTCTTTCCTCACTCAAGGAAATGACTATGAAACGCTCCTGTGATTAAGGTGCCCTCAGCACTTAAGTAACTCTCAACGAATGGACCCTTATCACTTACCTTAAGGGTTAACTATGAATATGGACATAAAACTATAAAATCCTCCAACTATTTCCGTAAACATGTCCGTCACCTAAATTTCCCCCTAAAGTTCCACTGAATTTAGGTGGAAAATCCCCGTAATTCTGTCAACATTGCTATACATTCTATTAATACCAGAACTGGTCTAGTCGATGTATAAATAGACCCTCGACGCTTCAAATTCCCGCGAACTGGTATGCAGAATAGCCCGCATAAAATTTTTATTTGCCCGTTGCTAAAATTAGAAAAATCTTATCAACATGCATAAAGAACTGGTACCAAAAAAAGCTGCTGGAAAAATCACAGTTGCATTGTTTATAAAGCAGAGGTCCGTTATTGTCCTGGCTGTACAATATAAGCCGTGTAAATTATGTTTTTGAGTTATTAAAGACTGAATTTCCATTTTTTCGACTTTATGATCCACTTACTTAGTTACAGTATACCGCAATTTAAGAGCGTCACTTCATACTGTTATAAATAATAATGGTAACTATGACCATTAAAAACAAAAACACGGTATAGGCTCGCGATATGAAAATTGTGGTGCATTTTAAACGACATGTCCTTTGTACATATAAATATGGGCTTACATATACGCGTATAAGCCGTCGTTATACGCGTCTATATTCAGAATATCGTCGGCTACGAAACACGCTCCAATAAACTGTCCGACTGGCAGACCGTAGTTGTGTGCACGAAGCCTACTAGCGCCGCTAGCGGGCAATAGTGCACGATTGAACTCATTTTTACAAGCTTCTCTTAGTTTGTGTTTGTTTGTTTAGGTCAAAACTTGCAAGTCAATTTTGAACGACTTCCACGTATTCGACTGATTTGAAATTTTGTACACATATGTATTCCCGATGACAATACATGAATAAATCGTTTTTAGAAATAAATTCAACCTCTAAGGGATTCAAACGGGGATGCAGTAGGGTTTTTTTGACTAATCAACGCCCAGACCAAATCGCTGAAGCTAGAAACTTGATATTTGGACAGTTTGGTCCTTTCCTGACGTAAGCATCCACTAAGAAAGAATTTCTCGAAATTCAACCCCTATACGGGTGTCAAAGGAGGGTAAAATTTTGAAAGACTAAAATGAACAAAATAAATATTAGTAAAAAAAACTTTTTAGAGACAAGTTTTTATTTAAATGCACTAAAAAGGAAAAAATAATTTTTAATAATTTAGGTTAATAATTATAAAAGCGTGGGTCGTGACTAATAAACTATCATAGAGTTCACGACCCACGCTTTTATAATTATGAACCTAAATTATTAAAAATTATTTTTTCCTTTATAGTGCATTTAAATAAAAGCTTGTCTCTAGAAAGTTTTTTTTACTAATATTTATTATTGTTGTCTATACCGGGAAATTTTTTAATAAACGAATACCATTTTATCTAGCTGTGTGCAAATAGTATAAATAGCATAGCATAAAAGGTACGCAAAAATGCGGTCGCGTCTCGGTGAACTGTGGTTCCCGGGTTCTAGCCCGAGAGCTGGTAAAAGTGTCAATTGGATTTTCAATTTATTATTAAAAAAAAATAATGAATTGAAAATATGAATTGGTGCTAGGCCCAAATAACCTTAGCTGTTGGTGGTCTTTAAAGCACACACACACACACACAATTTCATTTACCGCTCTCGAGGCGATCCACCGAGTTACGAGCCACGAGCCACTGCGAGCCATTCATATCACACGACGCGTGCTCGTGGTGGCTCGACGAACTATCACGCGCCGTAATCTACAATATCTCTCGCTCACGACCGGCATTCTTCCGTTGGTAAAACAATATAGATAACTGATAAGGGACAATTTTTGACGGCCCTCGTAATATACACATAACCAATATAAAAACACAGCAAGGGTAAAAGTGAGAGTGAAAATGCAAATCACAGAACGTTCCTGATGAAACGGTTAGAGTGTATGGTAAATTTGAGCCGTAAAAATTCACACCCCCTTTTAATTATGCGTGTATTCGTACACACACACACACACACGTTATACATACAGAGAGAGGAGATGTGGGCAGTGTGGGTAGGCGGAAGGTGGAGGGGGCGGTCAGAACGCCGCGACGCCGGAAACGAAAACAAACAATTGTCTGATGAAGTGATGACACTACACTTTGACTATTCCCGGGTGTGACCGTGGTGGGCGTCGAGTCAATTATCTACTTCGTCTCAAATGCACAACAAAGAAATAAAAACATTGTAGCCTATAGTAGCTTGTTTTGTTTCCTTGCAAGCGCCATTTTTAAGTGCAGTGACCGAGCGATGTACCTTAGTAATTGTAATTGTGTTTTAAAGACCACGAACAGCTAAGGTTATTTGAGCCTATAGCACCATTCCATATTTTCAATTCATTATTTTTTTTTTTAATAATAAATTGAAAATCCCATTGACACTTTTAGCAGCTCTCGGGTTAGAACCCGGGAAGTGGGGACTTGTAATAGAGGAACAATAGCAACGCCATGTAAACAACAGCATTGCTACACGCTCGGCAAGCCCGATGTATCTTAGTGGTACAGCACTAGACTCGCATTCGGAAGATGCCCTATTTTAATGTCGTTTGACACAAACAGACACACCTAAACGAACGTAACAACTTACTAGTGAACTCTGTATATACTAAATGGATAGTTGATAGCGATAAAAATGGGTTTTGTATGTGGAGAATGTTTAAACACATATTCTTCAAGACAAGGCATTAATGTTCACAAAATTAGAATGAAAACTTCAGGGTATGGCTTGTAATCTAATTCTTTCTATAAAAGTCGATCATTTTTTTGACATTTCAAAATAAAACTTAATTAAAATTTATTTTTCGATTCCATTCTATTCTATTGCACGCATTAAAAGATAGTCAGAGAGTACATTTTGCAAGTTGCTATGACAACAGTTAACTTACGGCTCCTGTGCGGTAAGTTAAACATTTTCCGCACACCTGTCTGTTAAATGACTCATTAAAGGTCGCTATACATACATCGAAAGTAGCTATTTTGTAGTGGGTAAATGGCAAAATGTTTTTAACGCGTATGTAGTCTGCAAATGCATGATTTTCCATTAAAGTTTAAAAATTGGGAAATTTTCTCGAAAACGGTTAATACTATCAAAAATTACCAAGAGACACTTTTTGAGTATTTTAACCTGTCTTTAAATGTTTTAAATGTGTTCTACGGTACAAAAAAAATTGTGGAGCACTGTCTACTGTGACTGTACTAAACAATGACAAGATTAATCAGAAATTACACTGCTCAACTACCTTAACAAACGTCAACAAAATAATATTATGTTCACAATACGTCAAATCAACAATAAAACACAAATTCCCCGAAATACAACAACGAAGTAACTATTTTCTAACCGACTTCATTTTAAACATTATGATACTAATAACGGGAAGTCAAGTGGCTGAAAATCGAGTTGCAAGATTTTTTTACATACAAGTGCCTCTAAACATACATACATACGTCATACATACATACAAGTGAAGCTGCTAATATAATTAGTGTCTTAAAAAGTGCCTTGAACATTACATCAACTCAAAAAAATTCAGTAAACAGTTAATAGATCGCCTCCCTCTATATTGTATAGATAATTATAGGCCCTACCTCATTTTTTTCATACATAACAATTCTAAGCTAATAATAATATTATTAATCTTTTAAGATATAATTAGTAATTACAATATCTTTGTGAAGTCATCAACACCAGAAAGCAAATCACAAATAATTACAAAACTATTTTTTTTTACTTTTAGTAATGAAGTGTTGTCTCAACAATACAATATATAAATTTTCATATTGTTACACTAACAAATAACAATGAAGAAAACATTTTTAAACCAATTAGGTAACTATTAAAGAACTGATAGTGGTCACGTATTTATTTTGGCTGCAAAATAAAAAAAATTAATAAAAATAAAATGTACTTACTTTATTTGTAAATATTCCAAGTGAGGACACAAAACACAAAGAAATGAAACTATATATGTACCTACTTAATTTTAAGCACAAGTCACGACACACTAACAGCTAAATAAACACATACAGACTTGCCCGACTTCATCTACAGTAGGTTATATTATTATTATACAATAAAGTAACACAACTGCGATGTTATAAGGTACAGCAAGCGAATCGTCAACCGTGCGAGAGCTATCTTTTCTAAGCACTGACACTATTGTCTATTTTTGTTTGTTACATAATACATGCTTATTATTTTTTTTCTTTTGTATAAAAATATATAAATATTTAGGAGAGATAAGTTGAGTTAATTTAGCCAACAACAATATGTCAACTATTTTGACCACTAAGATAATTAACCATGTATTTGTTAACATTATACTAATATCGGGTTTATCGTACATTTAACAAGCTGTTTTGTTAATCACTGTCAAATTTTTACATTTTACATTATTTTAGCGTTAACCCGAAATCTTTATAGCTTTAACAAAATAACGTCGAAAGAATCATAACCGTTCATAGGCAAGGGGAAAGGATTTGAGATGAAGAGTGCAGGGGGTATTTGTATTTTGTAGGTATCGAATGATCTTAAGTTACGTTATTATGCACACATAGTGACATATTAAAAAAAAACTCGGGTCGCAGTGCCAAACCCTGCCGACAATGTGTATTTGCTTATACAGACCTTATGGCTTTAATACGTAAAACTTAGTTTGTTTTTGAACAAAATAAAAAATTTAACCCCTTAATACATCCCTTAAAATAATATTTTTTTTCTTAATTTCAATATTATTATCAATGCAACCTCTGTACCAAATTAAGTACACCCTTCAGTAATTAAATCACTATCCGCAAACTGGTGTTTTCATAAAATTTGTAAGTCCGGTCCTGTCCGGCCGATTTTAATAAAATTTTAGCAACACATTTTGATTTTTACTAAAAGGTTAAATTTCAATTTTGAAACAATTCTGAGAATTGTTTCGCTATTTTTGGGCCCAAAAACATTTTTCTACCCCTAAAAACCACCCTTAAAATGGTCCGATTGGGCCTATTTTAAATAGGCTTTGTGCGGTGATGGATTCCAACGTGCCTACCAAATTTCGTCAAAATCAATTAACTCTTTCGAAAGTTATAGCCCGTACACACACACACACACACATATATATACCGTGCGAGTTTTTTCAAGGCGTACATAGACTGTTTCACAATTTAAAATCGTGATATAGACATTGTTGGTATCTATCTGGTCTGCCTGCAAAACTGCACACTAAATAACGCAGAGACTTGCCGACAACTATTTCCACCAGAACACAAATTGTACATAAGAACCTTTTCTTCCACGGTGTACATTTTTTATAGAAAAAATATTAAATTAATCTCTGAACTTATAAAATTTATTATCACAACTCAATAATAATAAATTGTAAATAAAAACATTCGTTTCCATAGTTTCTAACAATTTCTATACCACAATTTATACCACGATTCAAATTGTGAAACAGCCTATGTACGTTTTGAAAAAACTCGCACGGTATATATAAATAGACATTTCCAAAAATGGTGCCAAATTGTTCAGGACGCTATGAAACGTCGAGAAATTTTGGTCCGACCGACGCCAATAGTGTATGTGCCATATGGCAAATACACTAAAAAGGAAATCAATTCCACTTCTAAGTTTTCCGTATTCCGCACTAATCATACATCATTGGTGTAGATGAAGGGGGTTATGGTTAGGCGACGCGGCGTGCGTATTGTGACGGAGAAGAGGTGAGGTAGAAAAGCAGGTAGGTACGTAACGTAACGTAACATTCGACCATTTTTAATGTTATACGCAATGTGGTGTGTGTGTTAAAATATTATTGACGCTTTTTCACAGTATACAACCTAACCGCCTCTACTCCACCCTCTTTACATCAACACATACAATATCTGTGGCCAGACGCCAAAATCGCTCATACGATTTTATAGCCTATATTATGTCCTAAGACCTAAACGAACAGTAAAAAATTTGTTGAAATCGGTCTTCTGCGATTTTCCTCTATTTTCACCCGGACGAAGTCGGGCCGGCCAGTTATTATAGCCTATGTCTTAAAGCAAAGTATCACCTATCGAACAGTGAAAAATTTCTTGAAATCGGTCTTCTGAGGTTTCCTCCGATTTTCACCCGGACGAAGTCGGGCCGACCAGTTATTATAGCCTATGTCCTAAAGCAAAGTATCATCTGTCGAACAGTGAAAAATTTCTTGAAATCGGTCTTCTGAGCTTTCTCCCTATTTTCACCCGGACGAAGTCGGGCCGACCAGTTATTATAGCCTATGTCCTAAAGCAAAGTATCATCTAGAGAACTGTGAAAAATTTATTGAAATCGGTCTTCTGAGATTACCCCCGATTTTCACTCGGCTGAAGCCGGGCCTACCATCTAAACCTCCCTCGTGAATGAATCTAATAGGTAGTGAAAACCGGAACAAAATCCGTTCATTACGGAGAAAATCGGGCATAGACAGACAGACGTGGCGGGGACTTTGTTTTATAATATGTATTGATAACTGATATTTTTTCTTTTCCCTCTCCCAGGCGCGTTTCTATTCTTCTCTTTGTCGTCTCTAAGCCAGAAGAGAGCAATCGCACCTCCCTCGCGGCGGCCATGTGTAGAACCTAGATAGATTGTAGATTATAGACGCTCAACAGCTGAGGTCATCAACGTCTCATCTGTAGAACCGAAGCATTTTGGACACAGCTGTTACACAAAATAAAATAAAAAATCTATCCGAAGAAATTCGACATGAGCAGTTTTGCATCTTGGTCACAGATCTGTAGGTAGAGATAGTCTGCATCAGCATAATATAGTGTATTTATCTTGAACCCTCGCATAAGTAAATGATAACGATAAGTTTATTCCCATTTTATTCTCACTGTATTATATTGCACATCAAACATATTATCTTAAAAAACTTAATGTTAGATTACTGGCGTCTGACACAAAATCGACTGCTACCAGTTACATTCGATCGAATACTGTAAACTGCACAGTGTGTCTCAAAAGTAAAAAATCCGAACATCGTGAGATATTTTATAAATAAATACATATTAGTAAAAAAAATTTTTTAGAGACAAGCTTTTATTTACACGCACTAAAAAGGAAAAAATAATTTTTAATAATTTAGGTTCATAATTATAAAAGCGTGGGTCGTGAACTCTATGATAGCTTATTAGTCACGACCCACGCTTTTATAATTATGAACCTAAATTTAATTGTATAGGCCGATTTTTATATATTTATGATTAAACTGTGTGATTAAAAAATTATATAAGTACATATTTTAAAATTAGAAAATCTGAAGTTTTCACTTCTGTCGTGACACCGTGTGGTCATAAGGACAGACCCATTTTTTTATTCATTTATACTTATTCAAGACTGCAAAGAATTAAATTTGTAGAGCCTTGAGAAAGTCTGAATTCATGGACGAAACGTCCGCAATTGAAAAATAGTCATTGTTGGTATTTTATTGTCCACATGCCCATTGCCCAATAACATTTTTATCAATATGAATAATGTTAAAGAACGGGACTGATCTTGTTGCCAAATTTTCTGTATCACTTTGTACAAACGTACAAATATTAAATTTCGATATTTATTTAAATTTTTACGTCGTGTCGTTTTTAGAGTAGTAAAAAATACGTACATACATATACCTTTAATGTTTTTCAATTAAAATTTATACTGATGTTTGGGGAGTTGATATCAGAATTAAAAATACATATATATATGCATGCAGGTATTGATGTATAGGTTTACTCACACTCATATAATATGTAATAAACACACAAACAAGTACAGTAGTACCGCAAGGTAATGCTTCAGGACCCGAGTTTTTTGTATCCAAGCGGACGTCAACGAATTTGTACATAAATATAGGGCTAAGTCTTTATAGTCACCAAGCTTTGTCCAAGCTCGCGCTGAAACTAATCCTGTATTACACCGTCTTTCGAAAAATTAAATTGTGTTTTAAAGACCACCAACAGCTAATTGGTTATTTGGACCTAGCACCAATTCATATTCATTATTTATTTTTTTTTTAATAATAAATTGAAAATCCAATTGACACTTTTACCAACTCTCGGGCTAGAGCCGGGGAACTGGGGACTTGTAATAGAGGAACCATGATAGCAATGCCATGTAAACAACAGCATTGCTACACGCTCGGCTATTCTCAAGCCACCGTCTTTCTTTCTGTGTGCCATCGTGGAACGCTTTTCAACTGAGGAAAAAAATAAGAGCCGATGACACTACCCGCCCAAAATCTACACCAAAACATTGCGTTGGTTCGTGATAGTGTCAATGTTAGTCCACTGAAATCGGTTCGACGTCGTTCCCAACAATTGGGCATAGGGTAGTTTTCATTGCGGCGAATTCTTGTGCGCGATCTTCATTACCACCTCTACAAAATTCAATTAACCCAGGAACTGAAAGTGTCCAATCACCAGAAGAGACAAGATTTTGTTGACTGGGTTCTGAGAAGACAGCAGGAGGACGACGGTTTTGCGAAGAAAATCATCTTCGGCGATGAGGCACACTTCCACTTAAATGGATTTGTCAATAAGCAAAATTGTCGTATTTGGGAATCAGAAAATCCTCATTCGAATCATGAAAGGGAAATGCATTCGGTTTGGTGTAGATTTTGGGCGAGTGGTGTCATCGGCCATTATTTTTTTGCTCAGTTGAAAAGCGCTCCATGATGGCACACAGAATGAAATCGGAATGTTAAAGATGTCAACTTTATACAAAACAGTGTTGCTAAGCAACAAACAACAAAATGGCGAGCGATTCAAAACCGGAGCGATTTTTGAATCACTCTTTATATTTAAATTAATATAGTGTAGCAAAACCCCAGATGATACGCCGCTGGTGACAATAGAAGCATCGAGAACAAGTAACAATGTGTAGCAAAATCCCAGATAATACGCCGCTGGCGACAATAGAATCATCCAGAACAAGTAACAATGGTGAGGCATGGCATGATATCGAAGACACAGGTAATCACCAGAAGGTTCTGGAAAGCGCGCGAGCGTGGTGGGGGTCAAGCTGCTAGCTCTATATAAGCAAGAACAGTCACCGGAAAACAACAACGAGTGTCGTGTGACAATGTCGATTTGAAATAAATACAGCACATACATTGTTCAGTGATATTAAAACGCTTCAGTTAGTTTAAGAATTACTGTTCGTGTTATTATTATATAAACAGTGTTGACTGTTAGAATAGAGATATAATTGTTACATCTTATTGTTATCTATTTTTGTTACATTTTTAATTGTTGTAAATAAATAATTTATTCCACCCACGTAAGAAAACAGTTTTGTTACAATAGGTACTATTCAGCGCCTCTAAAGATTTAAACGACAACTTTGAGGTGGAGGCCTCTTTTTAGATAGTTGTGACTTGTGATAATTAATTTATTAAATTTGTTTATTTTGAAAAGAATCACTCTTATATATACATGGCGCCTCCGTTATACCCACCGATTTTTTTTTATTTGAAATTAAAAAACGAAAAAAGGAAAAAAAATTAATCGCGTAGCATTTTCATTTTTTTCGTATTCATCAATTACAATTTCATACATATAAACTATAAAGGATTATTGGATATTTTATTTTGAGAGAGAATTTTTTGGTTTCAAAACAAGAGACGTTTTATACTTTTTTGGTGATTTACAAAAAATAAAAAAAGCTGGAGTCTGGACATTATACTGGAATTTTCTTTGTCAAATATATTTACGGGTTTCGGAAAAGTAAGTATAATTTATACATTATCTATCTATTAAACATACCATGTGTCTATCAAGTCTATCAAGAATATCTCGAAAACGGAACGCCAGATGGAAAAAATCTTTCGCACAATAGAAAGTATTATGCCAATATGGAATAACTAATTTTTTAATTAGGGGCTGTTTTTAAATAAAGTCAACCTTGGTTTTTACAGGCTTTTATTTATTCTTGCAATGTTTGTATGTTAGTTTGTTTGTTTAGGTTAAATCTTGCAAGTCAATTTTGAACGACTTCCGCGTATCCGATCGATTTAAAATTTGGTACACATATGCATTCCCGATGAAAACACATGAATCAATCGTTTTAAGAATTAAATTCAATCCCTAAGGGGGTCAAACGAGGAAGTAGGGTTTTTTGACTATTAACAACGTCTAGGCCAAACCGCTAAATCTAGAATTTGGACAGTGTTTCTTTTGTGACGTAAGCATTCATTATATGAAGGGATTTTTCGAAATTCAATTCCTTAGGGAGTCAAAAGGGGATAAACTTTTGAACGACTAAAAGGAACAAAATAAAATATTAGTGAGAAAAACTTTTTAATGACACGCTTTTATTTAAATGTACTAAAAAGGAAAAAAATAAGTTTTAATAATTTAGTTTCATAATTATTGTGGGTCGTGACTAATAAAATATTGTAGAGTTTACAACCCACGCTTTTATAATTATGAAACTAAATTATTAAAACTTATTTTTTTCCTTTTTAGTAGATACCTACATTTAAATAAAAGCGTGTCTTTAAAAAGTTTTTTTTACTAATATTTTATTTACAGATTCAGATGCGGAAATTACATTGCCTTCGTTATCTTAATGAATGAATGAATTGTAAATTATAGACGCCCGACAACTGAGGTCATTAGCGTCTAATCGTTACCTTAAAAACACTGATGAAGAGAAGTTTTTATTGTTACAAAACTATTAATTAATTAAAAGAAAAAATGAATTAAAAACAAAAGACCACCCACAAACTGGACATCTGACGGATTTCATCATCAATAATTATTGTGTATAGTTGCGAAAATATATATAAGGTGTACTTATATCGAAACTTAACGATAAAATCGATAATCTACTTAACGCGGTGTCAACTGTAGCAAATAAACCGCATGCCAACCTATTGTTTAATATCAATCTATTACGTTTCTTAACTTACTATGAAAATTACCAATTTACTGATCAAGATGTTGAACTATATAATATATCCTAAACTGGATGAATTTTATTTACTGTAGATTATAGACGTTCGACAACTATGGTCATTAGCGTCATTTTCAAATTAAAAAAAAATAAGTTGAAATTTTCCACCCCAACTTGGCTATTGCCAGTTCTAGGGTTGGACTTGAACAAGTTAAAAAAATTCGACTGATGACCAGTCCTATACTTCCCACCTAGTAAATATTTGCAAAAAATAAACACTCTTTTTTTTATTCTTTGACTAGGCCCAAATAACCTTAGCTGTTGGTGGTCTTTAAAACACAATTTAATTTTTATTCTTTGAAAAAAGCATGGCCCTCTTTTTTGTTTGGTGATCTATTGATGGCTAGCTTAATATAGCAAAAATCATGGTTACCTTGATTTACGTACAATTTTTATTTTTTTTAGTAAAATATTTTTTTTCTCGAAAACTATACATTTTAGAGAAAAAAAATATTTACATTTTTTTCATATTATAACATCTAGAATTCATTTATATTTTTTTTTACCTATGTTAATACGTGACATTGAGGACGTTTTTTTGAATATCTCAGGATCCACTGAACCGATTTGACTCAAAATCTAATCAGATCTAAGTTAAAGGCTGATAAACACAATAGAACAATCGGCATGCCCGTATGTTGTTCCGTTCTTAAGATATCGAAGGCGAAAAATTGACCACATACACACACACACACATACACACATACACACATACACACATACACACACACATACAGACATCAGTCAGAAAATGATCTTAAACGATTGCTAGGGTCTCAAAACGTGAAAATCTGTTAAAATCTCGAAATATTGTTTTCGGACTGAATCCATTACTTCCCTACCATAGTAGAGGTGGGAAGTAAAAATTCGACTGATGACCAGTCCTATAGATACTTCCCACCTAGTAAATATTTGCAAAAAATAAACACTCTTTTTTTATTCCTTGAAAAAAAGCATGGCCCTCTTTTTTATTTAGTGATCTACTGATGGCTAGCTTAATTTAGCAAAAATCATGGTTACCTTGATTTACGTACAATTTTTATTTTTTTTTTTTGTAAAATATATTTTTTCTCGAAAACTACATTTTAGAGAAAAAAAATATTTACACTTTTTTCATATTATAACATCTAGATTTCATTTATATTTTTTTTTTACCTATGTTAATACGTGACATTGAGAATGTTTTTTTTTTAATATCTCAGGATCCACTGAACCGATTTGACTCAAAATCTAATCAGATCTAAGTTAAAGGCTGATAAACACAATAGAACAATCGGCATGGCCGTATGTTGTTCCGTTTTTACGATATCGAAGGCGAAAAATTGCCCACACACACACACACACGCACGATTGCTAGGGTCTCAAAACGTGAAATCTGTTAAAATCTAGAAATATTTTTCGGACTAAATCCATTACTTCCCTACCATAGTAGAGGTGGGAAGTAAAAATATAATTATTATCTTAATCTTATGATTATATAAATGCGAAATACCCCTCACTGACTGACTGACTCACTGACTCATTCATCACGAAATCTCAGGAACTATAAAGCCTACAAACATGAAATTTGGCAGGTAGGTTTTCTTATAGAACGCAGGCCTAGGCATCCACTAAGAAAGGATTTTTCGAAATTCAACCGCTAAGGGGGTGTACTTATAGAGTTTTTTTACACAATGTTCATATATCACAAATCGTTACGGTGAGATATATTGAATTCAACATACCAATTCTTCTTTAAAAATAAGCAAACTCATATAAGTATTCGAGAATTTTTTTAAATTCAATCCCTAAGGAAGTAAAACGGGGGTGTAGGGTTTTTTGACTAATCAACGCCCAGGCCGCTTACAAACTTGAAATTTATACAGTAAGTTGGTTCCTTTTGTGACGCCACCCACTAAGAATGGATTTAGCAAAACTTCAATGTTTTGTTGGCAATTGTGGTTATTTAAAAACATTTTTTTTATTTGTTTAATAATTTTAAATAATTAAGTTATACCACATGGTACTAAATTGGGAATAAATAATGTTTGCACCTACCACAAGTGCTGCCTCTCGTGGCTAATTGAATGGACTACTCTCAGGAAAAAGGCTCATTTAAACAAAAGCTATGCGATCTTGCTACATCCAGTTCAATATCGCTGTTTATGAATGACATTAGCGATGGCAATTATAAATTCATTACGTTTTAAATTGAATGCGAGTCAGTTCTTTATCAAGCAAGCAAATTTATTCCGATTCCACTAAAAAATTTATTTTTATGAGTTTTTTTATGCTGCAAAACACAAGCCACGGTCCCACACTGTGCACGATTACAATGGGTTAAGATAATTTGATCTTTTTTTTTTTGACGCGTTATACCAACCCAATAAAAAAAACCCGGGTCGCAGTACAACACCCTGTTGACAAAATAGTGTATATTTGCCACTGAGTTAAAACCACATTTATTCAAGTTCATTCATTTGATATGTAAGAAGAAGAAAAAGAGAATAATATTCCCTAATCCATCCCGTGTTTGGTCGCCATGTTTGTTGTTACATCTGACGTCAAACCTGGCTTCGACTATTTGGATAAGCAGTTGTAAAACGGTATAGCGCCTCTATAACCCTTTTAACTCAGTGATATTTGCTAAACATACATTGTGGGCTGTGGCACTTAAATGCATTATTTTGTAAACTTAAATTTGTTTTTGGAAGAAATAATAGTAATTTATGCAACTAGTGGCTTAAGTGACGGATTATATGACAGTCGCGATGTTGCGATACGAGCCTAAGGTTATGTTGCACCAGAACTCGTGTGATTATCACACTCGCCTTCGGCTCGCGCGGTAAACACACACTCGTTCTGGTATAAATGCAACATAACCTTAAGAGAGTGTTGTGGAGGGCAGTATAGCCTAGTAGTTAGCGTGCTTAGTGCCGCAACCTGTGGACTGGACTGCCGTGGGTTCGAATCCCACCTGAGCTCATGGATGTTTTGTGATGTTACTTAGTTTTAAGATAGTTGTTATTTAGTGTAGTTGAAAGACGCTAATGACCTGAGATGTCGACGCGTCTATAATCTACAATAAATAAATAAAGAGAGTGTTGTAAAATCGCGACAGTCAGATTCGTCACTTTAGCCACGCGCTACATACAATTCTTTGCAACAACTGCTTCAAAAGTTCAATTTTAAACAATTAATAAAACAATTTGGATAAATATTTTATTAGCGACATTATAGCAAAGTAATCTATAAAGTACTTTATTACGCACGTGTGTTATAAAGTAAAACAAAACAGTATTTCTTTATAGAACGGAGTAAAATTTACTTTAAACACTACCGTTCGAACGCAGTAGAAGCTTCCATAAAGAATCACTTTTCAAACGGTACACAGTCATCTAAAATTGTACTTTTGGTCAATCCAACCTCGGCACAAAATTGTAAACAACTTTCAGTAAAGTAATTCACTATCCGCAAAGTAGCGACGACCGAACTCTATAAACAACGTTTGGCAAACAGTAATATGTTCTTAAGAAGAGAAACTTACACAAAACCTGCATCTAAATGTGACATAAATGGGGTTGACCCACGTACTTTCTTGGATGACGTCATTGGACTATCGACCAACGCCAATAGTACATCTGTCTATATACCGAAAAATAAACTAAAAAGAATTAAATTTGTGTTTTATCGCAAACACGATCGGCCTAGAGAATCTACAAATTTGTTAACAAATTATTTGTTGAATAATAAATTATAAAATCATAAACAAACCATCAATCAAAAATAAAACAGATTGATGAAACGGATGTTATAGCTGTTATTGTTATGCCACATTGTTACAATTTCTATTATTTCTGTTAATTTTGTATGGCACATAATATAATAATAACAAAATAAACGCGTATAATATCTACCTACCTATATAATATGTTATATCTAATTTATAAATTATAACAAATAACTCCGGATCTGCTATTCAATGGAAAAAAATGGATAAATGACAACTTATACGATAAATAATTGTACAAAATTAAATTCATTATTATGTACAATATGCAAAAAAAGTTCATTTTTTTATAGGATTAAATAAACGGTACGGTTCCGCCGCACTGACTTTATCGCTCAGTCGACTGCTGATTTTTGTTCGTCGCAGTAAAAATTAAAATATAGGTATAGGTACTCTTTCTGGATTTTTCTCAGACAATAATTAATGAATGGTGGCATATTGTAGGGTTATTATTGACATATCGAGTTATAAAACATGAACAAAATCGTTAGACCCGTACCTAGGGACGGATCTAGGCTTTTCGAGGCCTATATGGCATATTAAAGTCCAGTGGGGCCCCATTTTTTGTTGATTTAAGAATCTTTAAATTGGGGTTTAAAATTTATTATTATTTATATTAACTATTTTTTACTATATGATTAATGCTCATTGTTAATGAAAAAGTAAGTATTAAAAATTTATGATAATAATTCAATTTTTGTGGGCTCTTGCCACTTGGTGGTCCAAGGCTTAAGCTCTATATTAGTCCGCATAGCGGTTGCTAATCTTATTTTAAAAATTCGACTGATGGCCAGTCCTATACTTCCCACCTAGTAAATATTTGCAAAAAATAAACACTCTTTTTTTTTATTCTTTGACTAGGCCCAAATAACCTTAGCTGTTGGTGGTCTTTAAAACATAATTTAATTTTTATTCTTTGAAAAAAGCATGGCCCTCTTTTTTGTTTGGCGATCTACTGATGGCTAGCTTTAATATAGCAAAAATCATGGTTACCTTGATTTACGTACAATTTTCTTTTTTTAGTAAAATATTTTTTTTCTCAAAACTATACATTTTAGACAAAAAAAATATTTACATTTTTTTCATATTATAACATCTAGAATTCATTTATATTTTTTTTTACCTATGTTAATACGTGACATTGAGAACGTTTTTTTGAATATCTCAGGATCCACTGAACCGATTTGACTCAAAATCTAATCAGATCTAAGTTAAAGGCTGATAAACACAATAGAATAATCGACATGTCCGTATGTTGTTCCGTTCTTAAGATATCGAAGGCGAAAAATTGACCACATACACACACACACACATACAGACATCAGTCAGAAAATGATCTTAAACGATTGCTAGGGTCTCAAAACGTGAAAACCTGTTAAAATCTCGAAATATTTTTTTCGGACTAAATCCATTACTTCCCTACCATAGTAGAGGTGGGAAGTAAAAATACGGAGGTACGGAATCCTAAAAATGACCATAGTTGGGAGTGCATCGCTAAATATTTAGTTATTCAGTAATTATTTAATTCCATCATTCGATTCTTACATATATTCAGACTATAATTTCAGTTACCGCACGTCACTGACTAGTACAGAATTTAAACACAGAGGGACTTATGTTAAGCGAATTAAGCAATGCCATGTTCTCTTACGTAATACAGGTAATTGTAATGGATAGGGTGTCAATCTAGCAAAACGATATAATTAGAGACATTGACTATCTTCGAAATGGTGTTCAAGGTCGTTACAAGACAACCTGGGCCCTATAATCCATAATAATAATAATTACAAATAAACGCCCTTCACCCTACACAGACAGTACTATCTGTGCGTTGCAAAATCTCTTTGGATCAATACATCTATTATAATATTATACATGTCCACTCGATTAGTCATAGCATCATTGTATGTACAATATGTTCGCAATTTTCTTGGAAACCGCTCGATCTATTGCAATTCTGTTTTCACGGTTGTATAGAGCATCAAAAATACTTATTCAAGCGAACGAGCGAAGCGAGTGAGTAGTGTATTGCACCCGGGCGAAGCCAGGCGGGGCCGCTATAATTATTAATAATTAATTAATTTCGTAACCCGACCGTAAGAATTCGCAACATACTTATATCATAAAAACGACCGTGTTCAACTGTTCCACTCATAGCGCAGAGGTAACATCGCAGCGCGCTATGCACAGGGACCCGGGTTCGGAAACTGATGGCATCGTAGAATTTTTGGCTTTTTTTTCTAAATTCTACATGATATCTATTTATTTATATATTTTTTTATTTTTGTTATATTCTTTCTTTGACAATAACTATAATTTTTTTGGAAACTATAAATATAAAACGGATTTTGATGCGGTTTTCACCATCAGTTAGATAATTTTTCACGGAAGTTTTATATATATAGCGAACGAGCGAAGCGAGTGAGTAATGTAATTATAATATTCAAGCGAACGAGCGAAGCAAGTGAGTAGTGTATTTATAATATTCAAGCGAACGAGCGAAGCGAGTGAGTAGTGTATTAATAATATTCAAGCGAACGAGCGAAGCGAGTGAGTAGTGTATTGCACCCGGGAAATTCCTAGCACCCGGGCTTTCTTAGCATCCGGGCGAAGCCGAACCGGGTCCGCTAGTATACATATAATTGTAACGTCACCTCCATAATTTCGTTTTCTTATAATGGCATTATTGGGGTCACCGACAAGCTATACAAACAATTCCAGCCTTGAAGCAATAATAATTGTGACAATTTTTTTTGTTACATGTTGGGGGCGGTCTGCATCCCTCCCATACCGCTATCTAGCTAAAATCCCTTACTCAGGGCACTTTAATATGCCTCCCTCAACATTTTCACAAAAATAAGGCCTTGAATAAATAACACCAACAAATTGTCATTAGCTCTTGGTCTAGCTATTACTTGATCGCAATGATGACCTTAAAACTTTTAAGGTCATCAATGCGATCAAGTAAGATAAGGTTTCTGTTAAAAACAGACATTAACGCAAGCGGAGTCGCGGATAAAGGCTAACAGTATAATATTATAATAGTAAATAAAGTTTAACAAAACGAACATTATGACTATTACAATGATCTATACTTCACACACACACACACACACACACACATAATATATACGTATACCGGGTGATCGAAACAACAATAACCTGTAATAGGTTAGTTATGAACTTATGTTACGTTTAATTGTAGATAATTTAGATTAGCGGAATATATGTATTTATAGATAAGCAAAATAATCGTAACGCAAAAAATATGTTTGTTTTATATTTATTTTGAAGATAAACTTGCAGAGTTATCAAAATATAACCGAAATATATAAACATGGAGGCAATGAGATCTACTGTTCATAGGATTCGGTTCTAGTGCAATATTGTTCACCTAGTTTTTTTTTTCAGTGAAACATTCTTTGTCACGTAGTTCGTCTGCAGAGTTCATTTCTCCCACTCCTTACGGCGTTGTTTTTCGTTTCGAGGAAAATTAGCACTGATCTATGTACTTACTAGCCGGATAGCTATAATCCTGTAGTCCGCCATTGTCCCAATTTGAACGGGTAATCAGCGCCACACAATATCGGGCAAGTAACTAAAATGTACCTTATTACCATGGAGATCAGTGCTTATTGCGCACGCGCACGTAAATTCATTTTAGTTCTCGGCCCGATATTGTGTGGCGCTGGCTACCGCACATCAATTGATTCCATGTTTTTAATTTTTTTCCATAATACACCTACATTAGCTATCCAGTTAGTAAGTATGGAAATCGTTGAAAATTACTATCATGGCGGCTAAACAAGTCTCAATGAGCCATTTTCCTGAGAGTAGTTCCTTCAATTATCCACGAGAGGCAACAGAATTGTGGTAGGTACAAACATTATTTATTCCCCATTAGTGTCGTGTGATTTTAGTGGTATAACTTAATTATTTAATTTAATAATTACTAGCGGCCCGTCCCGGCTATGTCCGGATAGTATGAAATGATGAGCCAGCGCTAGCCATGTAAGCGTACGAAAACAGTTTTTTTTGACAAAACACCGTCATAGTTCAGCCATTTTGTACAAAATATTTACAAATTATATACACAAACCTTCCTCGTTTATCGCTCTTTCGATTAGCGAAAACCGTTTCAAAATCCGTTGCGTGGTTTAGAAGAAGTAAGCGGAGAAACAGACAGAGGCAGACAGCGACTTTGTTTTATACTATTTATAGATTAAATTATACCACTAAAATGACACAACATTAATGGGGAATAAATAATGTTTGTACCTACCACAAGTGCTGCCTCTCGTGGATAATTGAAAGAAAACTGGTTCATTCAAAGTTCAAAAACTATGTGGACAATTTAGTCGAGTTCAGTCGGTATTTAAACGCCCGTGCACATGTCAAATACGTCACAAAAGCAAATAATACTCATTTATAATGTATATAATATATGCAGGTATACTTAATTAAACACAATGTTTCCGCAATGAATATGTAATTAAATCAATAGTAAAAAAAAGCCTACATGGATATTGTCACTCACGTGATCGCGTGCGTGCGTGAATATCCTATACGATTTCCGTTCACTGTACAACGCGACGCTCTCTATACACATGTTTCACAAACCTGCCGCCGCGCCGCCTCCCGCGCCAGTTTGAGCTTGTTGCTTCCCTCTTTCTCGACTGCACTATTCGGACTGAATCGGATTTATTAAGAGTAGGTATATCATAAGGGTTAAAAACATCGATAAGTTTTGACAGTTTGACAGAAAGGACCGTTAAAAGACAAAAAATCTAAATCAACAGTGAAACAGGCAAAATAGCAAACATATTGTAGCAAACCCCAAGATGTTACGCCACTGCCTCCAATAGAAGCGACGAGAGGGAAAGGTCACCGTGGTGAGGCGTGGAATGGTATCGAAGATACGAGTACCTGCCGGAATGTTCTGGAGAACGCGAGAATGTACTAGGCTGGGCTGCGCGACCTATATAAGCGAAGTACGAGTGAGTCAGGGGGTCAGTCACCGGAGAACAGTCAACGGGAATCAGTTAGTGACAGTGTTGGACAGCGAAATAAATCCGATATAAATTCACCTGGTAAAATAAATATACAAGACAGTCAGATACTGTGATATAAATATTAGTGTAGTCAATTGTATATAGTCAAGTGTTATTTAAGTGGCTCGTTTAGTTAAATAATTACCGTTTAAGTTTTCTTTTTGTTAAAATTGACTTTTCGTTGTTGCATTTATTGTTATTGTATTTTTAATTATTGTAAATAAATATTTATTCCGTCAACTCAGAAAACAGTTTTGTAACAATATATATGGCGGTTTATCGTACATTTTAATCACGATGTTTTTTTAATCACACTGTTAAATGACGGTTGCTATGGTAACGAAACACAGTAACCTACAGTGTGAGTATTTTTGAAGCTAGGAGGCTCGGACGGACAGAAATGAAAGACAAATAATCAGACTACAGATCCCTCGGGCGAATTTTTTTTAATTAGGTATTTAAGTTTAAAAAAAATTATTAATTTTTTAATTTTTTCTAATAATTTAACATAAATAATATTGAAAATCGAAAAGAAAAAAGTTTTTAAAGCTATAGATAAATTACTAAAAATTAATTAAAATGTATAAAAATTTAAAAAATATCACGTGACTTCAAAACGCGCCAGGAATGTTTGTGACGTCGTTATGTTAAAATGTGTCTGCATTTGTTGGTATTTGTGTATATGTATTACACATACTATCAAAAATAATAAATTTTTAACTTGGTAACCATGGATACAAAGACCACAGATAACATAATGACGTCACACGCGTTCGGATTCTTTCGGCGCGTTATCGGAACTGAGTTTAAAAATTAATTTTTATTTAAATATAACTTTTTAATTAGTAAGCAAAAAAAAAAAAAAAAAAGTTTTGCTATAAAACTTGTATGTGGTCCTTCCATTTAAGTAAAAAAAAAAATTCATTTAAAAACCCAATTAAAGTTTTACCTAGGTGTGAAAGATTACGTAATTTTCTGGAACGCAAGTTTGTAAGTTGGCAAAGCTAATTCGCTATAGGTGCAGAGTATAATATATGGTTGGGACAACCGAATCGACTGCAGCGTACGCTCTGGACAAAATAAGCGTTAAATCACACTCACGTTGTGAATAAATAAATGAAGTTATTTAAAAAATGTTTCATTAAATAGTTGTTGTGTAGTTAATTGTAGAAATACAGGCAGAAATAGTATATAGCTGCAAATATTTTAAATTTTGATTATGTTAGCTTTAATGCTATTATAACTAACTAGCGGCCCTGTCCGGCTTCGCCCGGGTGCTAAGAAAGCCCGGTTTTTTTATTACGGGTTTTTTGATTTTTTTAATTTAATTTTTTTTTGATTACCATTATATATGTTATTATAACCATCTGTAATTGGAGCCTAGCTCTGTTGTTTGGTGAATAAATAAATAAATGATTCAAAAGTTTTGAATAAACTCCAAAAGCTCATTTCTCTACACGTAATTTCATAAGTCATCCCACCTACACGTATATCTATACAGTCCACGTGTATATGCATAGACGTGCATTATAGATGATTCACTTATGTATGCGTGAGTCCCATCTATCCAGATGACTTGTGACAACCTCACATACACACATGCATACGCAATGCATGCCGGTCGGCATGGGTGTTTATATGAGCAGTCTTCACATTATTCACAAGGCCCATAGCAGACGTGACGAACTGCGGCCACCATAGTAGTACCAAACAGGATAAACATAGAGTGCTTACATTCAAAAAAGCATACTGACGTCATCATGCGCACAGACGAATTTGTGTTCAGACCTGTCTATTCTACCTGAAAGGGGTGGGTAGACGAGCTGTCATTGTATCGTCAACCAGTAGAGTGCGCTCACATTCAGAGAAGGACACTGACGTCATCATATTGTGCACAGACGAATATGTGTTCAGACCCGTCTATTCTACCTGAAAGGGGTGGGTAGACGAGTTGTCATTGCATCGTAAACCAGTATTAGAGTGCTTACATTCAGAGAAGCATACTGACGTCATTATGCGCACAGACGAATTTCTGTTCAAATCTGTCTATTCTACCTGTGGAAGGGTGGGTAGACGAGCTGTCATTGTATCGTCAACCAGTAGAGTGCGCTCACATTCAGAGAAGGACACTGACGTCATCATATTGTGCACAGACGAATATGTGTGCAGATCCGTCTATTCTAGCTGAAAGCAGTGGGTAGACGAGCTGTAACTGCATCGTCAACCAGTAAAGAGTGCTTACATTCAGAGAAGCATACTGACGTCATTATGCGCACAGATGAATTTCTGTTCAGACCCGTCTATTCTACCTGTGGAGGGGTGGGTAGGCGTCAGGCGAGCGGTCATTGTATTGTCAACCGGTATAGAGTGCTTACATTCAGAGAAGCATACTGACGTCATTATGCGCACAGACGAATTTCTGTTCAGACCCGTCTATTCTACCTGTGGAGGGGTGGGTAGGCGTCAGGCGAGCGGTCATTGTATCGTCAACCGGTATAGAGTGCTTATACATTCAGAGAAGCATACTGACGTCATTATGCGCACAGACGAATTTCTGTTCAGACCCGTCTATTCTACCTGTGGAGGGGTGGGTAGGCGAGCGGTCATTGTATCGTCAACCGGTATAGAGTGCTTACATTCAGAGAAGCATACTGACGTCATTATGCGCACAGACGAATTTCTGTTCAGACCCGTCTATTCTACCTGTGAGGGGGTGGGTAGACGAACTGTCATTGTATCGTCAACCAGTAGAGTGCTTGCATTCAGAGAAGGACTCTGACGTCATCAAAAATTTAGCCAATATTCGAATATATTCGAATAATTGGTAAAAATAATAAAAACACTGGAACTTCAATAAATGACTTTTAATTATTTAAAATCAACACGCCTACTGCACGTCCATAAATCCAATCAATATTTTAACAACAAAAGCAGCTTACTTCTAATTAAAAAGAGATCAAATAATCATTTTTACTTTACTTAGTTACGTAAAAATTCAGATCAAATCAACTAAATATTAGAGCGCACATAGCTTACGAGAACCATAGATCAAATGAACATATTTAAGTAATCAAAAAAATTCAAAATTCTTTCTTTCTGTTTTTCCTATTCAAACAAAAATATTAAATGAGCATCTAAGACGAATTTTTATTAATTAGTACCACAAAAGTATGGGATATTGCTCCCCTATAAAAAAAATACTTCACAAATAAATAATACGTCTATTAGCACGTGCGAAGAGTAAATCAAGCATTTAAGTACACGTACGTAACGTAACGTAAGTAAGTAGTTATATCAAATAAACATGCAATAATTAATAAAAAAAAACTTTCCTCGCCCCGTTTCGATTCCCCTCCCACGCCCTAGCGCGAACTTAGAGCTAGTGTAGCGTTTGTAAGATGTTTTAGCGCCGTCGTAAACCGTTTTTAAACAATTTTAATTCTTAACAAATAATTCGAATATATTCGAATAATAGGAATTACTATTCAAATAATAAATGCAGCCGAATATTCGCTATATTCGAATATTCGAATTGCATGCCCTAGTTACGAACAGCAGCAGTAAAAACCAAGTTCGACAGTATTTCTACAGCCGGTACCAGACACATTTGTTGAACACACCCTGTACGCAGAGAGGTTACACGCAGAATCTGTATAATGACATTATTATTACATTTGATATGACTGCTTCCAACTGACGCTAATCTAGAATGCACGGTGTAGTTAAACGGGACTTAATAATCAAAACGCGTCTAAACACAGTCACATCACACGCAGAAATCGCCGTTCACAACAACGCACCGTTGCGTTAACTCAATGTTAACGCAGCTTTAAGAACGCAAGCTTCGACTCAAGTCCATATATGCGTAATAGTATTACATATTATTATATGCTCAAGTCCCACACAAGCAGCAATCGCCGTTCACAACAACGCACCGTTGCGTTAACTCAGTGTTAATGCAGCTTCAAGAACGCAAGCTTCGACTCAAGTCCATATGCGTAATAGTATTACATATTATTATATGCTCAAGTCCCACACAAGCAGCAATCGCCGTTCACAACAACGCACCGTTGCGTTAACTCAGTGTTAACGCAGCTTCAAGATTGCAAGCTTCGACTCAAGTCCATATATGCGTAATAGTATTACATATTATTATATGCTCAAGTCCCACACAAGCAGCAATCGCCGTTCACAACAACGCACCGTTGCGTTAACTCAGTGTTAACGCAGCTTCAAGATTGCAAGCTTCGACTCAAGTCCATATATGCGTAATAGTATTACATATTATTATATCTCAAGTCCCACACAAGCAGCAATCGCCGTTCACAACAACGCACCGTTGCGTTAACCCGGCGTTAACGCAGCTTCAAGAACTCAAGCTTCGACTCAATAGAGGTCAATTACGGTCCGCTTGACTAGTCCATAAAATACAGACATACAGTCAACGCTGTGATTTTACACGTTGTCAGATTACACATCAATGACCTTCACACTTTTCAAAAAGGAAACTATGCGTATCTAACTCGGGACTATTTTTTTTTCAGAATTTGTGCACTCATAACACACAACAATACGTTTTTGCAGGAATCTTTAATTTACCTACAAATAGTTCGCTATAATTAGCGAATTACTGTTAACAAACACCCACTGCTGTCATAACGTTACAATGTAATATCAAAAAATGTACACGTCACTGTCGAGGCACGAACCCGATAATTCCAGAATCGCGCTGGTTGAGTTATTAGAAAAATTTTGCAACGTGACATTGTAAGGGAAAAATGTCATTACTGTATCCACCGTACTTTCAAGGTTCAATTCTAAACATTACCATATTTAAAATCAGCTCTCGCATGTTGTGGAAAAAGCGTTTACAATATGCCTTTTACGTATACGAAACAAATGAACATAAACAATTTGTTTAGAAAATTTGTTGAGAAAAATATAATATATAAAATCACTTACCGTATACTGGTCAGGAAAATATTTATCCACGTTGTCCTGGGATCCTCTTGAGGCGGAAAACAAAACACTGAAACAATAAAAACAAAATTTTAGACATCTACAATAACAATTTATTATTTACTAGCCTTAAATCGCGGCTTCGCTCACGTCAATGTCGATTATTCGGTTTACATGCTGGATAAAAAATAAATATTTAAAATTTGATATCAATTGATATAGTATATCACGTTTCATACTAATCGGTTCAACCGTTTTGAGTGATGTCAGCACAAGCAGACAAACGTTGGATTCCCCGGGTTTTTTTAATAAAATTATAGTGTAATAATTTTGTAAAAAAAAATTGTGTCTAAAGTCTGAAGCGAGATAAACTTTTTTTGTATGTATGTCTCAATAAAAGAAAATAATAATAATAGTAAATTTATATTTTTGTTGTCGAACATAAGGTATTTTTTATAAAAAGTTAGAAATCAAATGAAAATTTATTTTTTATACTATTCTACAGAAATAGGCAATCGATTCATCTAAAAATTTACAAAAAAAAAAACTAAATGCCGTTTTATGAAGCCACAGTGCAAGTGAATTCAAATGATTTGTTGATCACTTTCAGTGACAGATAGATATTGTAAAATTTAGACGCTCGACAACAGAGGTCATAAGCGTCTTCCTTCAGTGACACCTTGTATATTGTTTATGTTATCTAGTATAGATATGAATACGGATTGCATTTCATAAGTAAAAAAAATAATATTGCAATTGTTGCTTTACACGCGGATGAATTCAGTGAAGTATGCACGAATAAAAAGTTTAATCTAGTAGATTGATTGCCGCGATCATTAATCAAAATGGAGCAGCAGTCGGTCACTTACGGCTCGCGGGCTAAATCTAGCCAGCGTCGAGGGCCTTCCGACACGCAGAAGGGTTGCGAAAAATTAATTATTTTAGCGTTGATTATTTATTATGCTTGTTGCGACTTTGCGTCCATTTATTGGTAGCTTTATTATATTTTTTTTCACAAGCACATAATTATCTGCGAACACATTTTTTCGAAAATAAAAAAGCAGACTGTCGAAAAAATAACACCGTAACACGGTTCTATAGCAGAGATGCATAACATATTGCCTGACAATGACGTATAGGAACAGTCTAAAGTCGTTGTCAAACTTTTTATTATGTAACCTTAGACTGTACTCATTAAAAATCAAAATATGAGTAATCTGAAAAGGTCGTTTTCAAAACGCCTCTGTTGAAACTTCGATTTTTGGTACCTGTTTAGTGGGTTGAAACTTTTCAGTTGTCGGTTTTCTCTGTTTTTTAACGTTGTTAAGAGAGAGACAGAGCGATTTCAGTTGCGCCAACTTCAATTCGCATAATATATACCTCTAGTAAACGTTACAATGACAGACATAACCCACATGTACATTTCACATGGATATTTTTTGACTTTTTTGCGCGCCCAAACTGCAGGTGCCTCAAATCGAAATGACATTAGAGTTGTGAAAAATAATATGCATTACTCGGAACGTTCCAGATTATTACTTATTCCGCTGACGCAGCGACACAAAGTGCCCCTTAGTTTGTGTCCTAATTATTTTCTAGTTTTTGGTACAGCTGATGATTTAAAATAAAACCGTTTAACTTAAAAGTTTTTTTACCTATTTTTATTTTCTAGTTACTTCCCACCTCTAGGTACTATGGTAGGGAAGTAATGGATTTAGTCCGAAAAAAATATTTCGAGATTTTAACAGATCTTCACGTTTTGAGACCCTAGCAATCGTTTAAGATCATTTTCTGACTGATGTCTGTATGTATGTGTGTGTGTGTGTGTGTGTGTGTGTGTATGTGGTCAATTTTTCGCCTTCGATATCGTAAAAACGGAACAACATACGGCCATGCCGATTGTTCTATTGTGTTTATCAGCCTTTAACTTAGATCTGATTAGATTTTGAGTAAAATCGGTTCAGTGGATCCTGAGATATTAAAAAAAACGTTCTCAATGTCACGTATTAACATAGGTAAAAAAAATATAAATGAATTCTAGATGTTATAATATGAAAAAAATGTAAATATTTTTTTTCTCTAAAATGTAGTTTTCGAGAAAAAAAATATTTTACTAAAAAAAATAAAAATTGTACGTAAATCAAGGTAACCATGATTTTTGCTATATTAAGCTGGCCATCAGTAGATCACTAAACAAAAAAGAGGGCCATGCTTTTTTTCAAAGAATAAAAAAAGAGTGTTTATTTTTTGCAAATATTTACTAGGTGGGAAGTATTAGGACTGGTCATCAGTAGAATTTTTAACTTCCCATTGGAAGTTATTGTAATGGGTCCGAAAATCGAAATCAAAAAGGAAAAAAAATTTTTATGTTTCAAGGTCACTACACTATTTTTACACTACTTTTAGAAAGATGTCTGTGTGTGTGTGTGTGTGTGTGTGTACGTATGTACGTACGTACGTACGTACGTACGTACGTATGTATGTGTCAATTTCTTTCTAAGACGAAATCTCGAGAACGAAAAATGATATCGACTACGTTGGGGTGCCAATCGACGCGTATTAACGTAAATATGATCTGAAAGGAATTTTTTTAAAATCGGTTCAGCCGTTCTTTTTTCTTAACCAAATAACCTCCAAAAAAGTAGATTTTACACAATATCTCGCGAATAAAAAATTATATCGACTTCGTAAGGGTGTCAATCGAGGCGTGTTAACGTCATTTTGATCCGACATAAATTTTATAAAAATCGGTTCAGCCGTTTTTTTTTTTTTTTTAACTTCCCACTGGAAGTTATTGTAATGGGTCCGAAAATCGAAATCAAAAAGGAAAAAAAATTTTTATGTTTCAAGGTCACTACACTATTTTTACACTACTTTTAGAAAGATGTCTGTGTGTGTGTGTGTGTGTGTGTGTGTGTACGTACGTACGTACGTACGTACGTACGTACGTATGTGTACATTTCTTTCAAAGACGAAATCTCGAGAACGAAAAATGATATCGACTACGTTAGGGTGCCAATCGACGCGTATTAACGTAAATATGATCTGAAAGAAATTTTTTCAAAATCGGTTCAGCCGTTCTTTTTTCTTAACCAAATAACCTCCAAAAAAGTAGATTTTACACAATATCTCGCGAATAAAAAATTATATCGACTTCGTAAGGGTGTCAATCGATGCGTGTTAACGCCATTTTGATCCGACATAAATTTTATAAAAATCGGTTCAGCCGTTTTTTTTTTTTTTTTTTTTTTTTTAAATTATTGATGTTTTAATGATTTAAAAGATTACTTTTCTGTGTAATATCTAATTTAATTATTATTATTAAATATTTATCAAACTGGGAAGTTCGTCGTGTGGACCTCAAGGGTCGCACTTTAGTCCTAATAAACGACCCACCTCACGGCTTGTTTTTTTTTTTAATTATTGATGTTTTAATGATTAAAATGATTACTTTTCTGTGTAATATCTAATTTAATTATTATTATTAAATATTTATCAAACTGGGAAGTTCGTCGTGTGGACCTCAAGGGTCGCACTTTAGTCCTAATAAACGACCCACCTCACGGCTTGTTTTTAGTTTGATTTCTGGCCCGTATCATTATGCAAACTCCTCATCCTTTTAATTGTCCACCTCCTGATTCCATCATCTGATCCTCGTTAGCAAGTTGAAATTATCATAATGTGTGTGCAAAGTTTCATAAGAATCGATTAAGTAGAAGTAGTTGAAAAAGCTGTCGCAAGATTTGAAACAAAGATAGTAACAAACAAATATACGGGGTCAAGCTAAATAAAACCGTTTAAAATAGAAACTGCCTACTTAGCCGATATTATATTATGGTGCGTCAGTCAAGTTGACTGGAATCGACTGTATTGCAATGTCGCATAATGTGAGACATTATTATAGATTCACAGGTTGTTTTAAAACGATGAAATATTTCTTCATACATGCATTTCAATTCGAATAAACATTCCTTTAAAACACAAAACTGGAACTACAAAGGGAAAGGTAATGTATACACACACGTACGAACCCCCTATATGCATATACAGTGGTACTAAAAATGTTGCCTGAGGACAGTGTGGTGTAACGGTTAGCGTAGCAGGCCTTTGGATCACACTATCGTGGGTTCGAATCCCACCTCCGCTCATGGATGTTTTGTGATGTCATTTAATTTTAAGTTATTTATTATTTGAATTGATGTAATTAAAAGACGCTAATGACCTAAGTTGTCGACGCGTCTATAATCTACAATAAATTAAATTAAAAATGTTGCCATACAATCGATTTGTGTCAAAGCACAAACTGCCACGGTTTTATAATCGAAACTGACCTTCGCCTGACCTTCACAGCACCACCTATGTTAAATCTGATATCACAAGTCTTCTATCCCCCTTGACACTCTATAACTTTTGTATTTAAAACATTTTTTTATGATTTGTACCGTTTACGAGATATTTCACTGCATTGTTTAAAATATGTGCCACCCTGTATATCTATTCTAAATCATTTACTCTTTAAGAAATAATTAAAAAAAAAACAGTCAAGTGCGAGTCGGACTCGCGTGGTGGGGGTTCCGCACTATATTCCGTTTCCCGCGGGGAATTTGAAGACTTACGATTTTCGTTTAGGTTTTCCTGTAAACTATGAGCGAGGCCCTATATTGAATATTCCCTATTTTTTTCAAAATTTTAAGCTTAGTAGTTTCGGAGATGCTCGATTTTCGTATATTTTCTTTAATATCTTTTAAACTATGCATTTTAAAATTATAAAAAAATATATTTGTATTTCTTATAACAAGACCTTTTATTTGATATGTCACATGATGCAATTGAAATTTGCCCCCAAAATAGACACGATTTTCGTTTAGGTTTTCCTGTCAAGTATGCGTGAGGCCCTATATTCCCTATTTTTTTTGATTTTCTACTTTTCCCACCAAAATAAACGGGGTTTTCGTTTAGGGTTTCCTGTGAACTATGCGTAAGGCCCTATATTACCCATTTTTTCAAAATTTTAGGCTGTTGTTTCGGAGATAAGGGGGGGAGATCGGGCGGACGGACGGACAGACAGACAGACACGAGAGTGATCCTATAAGGGTTCCGTTTTTTCATTCTGAGCTACGGAACCCTATGAAAAGCTTCCATATAATTACTTGAAAAAATTTACCTGTCCAATTTCTACCTGTCACCGAAAATACAAAGGAAAAAGGCTGCCAGATTTATGGATTCTCCAACTTATACATTGCGTAAAGAGTATTAAATATGCTATTTCAAAATGTATAAAATTTTGGGGGGCTAGACGTTATTTTTCAAAATACCCTATTGTCGACATTCTAGTCGCTATCAAGACGAGAAAAATTCCCTCATTAAAGTACCGAGACGAGAATTGTAAAATATCTCGTCACGACAATACGAGACGAAAAAATGATCATTTCTCGACGACGTAGCGGCATAACTATAGAAAAAATTCACAGATTTCGCAATCCTTGCAACCATCGAGGACATTGGAAATGATAACAGCATATATGAAACATAATACATATATTTATCAATGCACTGTTTAGTTTTGTCAGGAATAACCCTATTATTCTTCTGTTATATACGCGTTCACTTTTGCTTGATTACTTAACTTTTAAATGGATTTTTCTACAGTATTTATTAACATTTGCTCAAAAATAACACCGCAGATCCTCGCAAATACCTGTCAATTAACTAGACATGATATAAAACACATTTCGAAAAAATTGCACTTGTTCAATTTTGCATGATTGCTCCTCACTTGATCGCGACACCGTTGTCTTTTGGCCTTGAACGAAAACTCGTAACTCTGCTCCCATATACGAACATAAACATTTCCAATGTTAAAACTGTAAATGAATAACTTTTTCGGGGCACTGTATCACATAGTAATAACAATATACATGCATATTCCTATTTCAACTGAAGGTACATAAATATAAAATCAAAAATGTAAAACTACTGTAAATTGATATGCAAAATATTGATACGACGTGATATGAAGAAATAGTTCGCTACACGGTCGTGAATTTTTTTGCTTGATTTATTATTATGTACATAAAGAGGACACAAAAACAAAATCAACTGCAAGTTGCAACCGAGACGTCATCAATATGAATACGATATGACTATACAAATCGGAAAGTGGTGCCCCTAACCTTTTTAGGGTTCCGTACCATGAAACCCTATTACTATAAGCCTACGTCGTCTGTCCTACCTTTAAAAGGCTGTATCCTTTGAACCGTAACAGGTAGTCGGTTGAAATTTTCACAGAATATGTGTTATTATGGCGGATACCCAAACAAATAATAAAAAAAAGAAAAAGTAAAAATTAAGGGGAGTCTTCATACAAAAAACGGAGAAACCTTTAAAAGGTTGTATCGTTTGAACCGTAACAGGTATAGCCAGTTGAAATTTTCACAGAATATGTGTTATTATGCGGCGGTTATCCTAAAATAAATAAAAAAAAAACAAAATGTAAAAAATAAGAGGGGTCCTCATACAAAAAATGGAGAAACCTTTAAAAGGTTGTATCGTTTGAACCGTAACATGTAGCCGGTTGAAATTTTCAGAGAATGTGTTATAATGGCGGATATCCTAACAAATAATAAAAAAAAAACAAAAAGTAAAAATTTAGGGGGGTTCTCATACAAAAAACGGAAATAATTTTAATTTTTGTATTGAAAAGTCATCGCATTAACTATATTATTTCTTTTGGAATCAAACCAATATAACTAGTAGAGCCATCTTGCATCTAACCATGTAACTAGTAGCATCGTCTATTTTACACTACAACTAGCGGTCCCGTCCGGCTTCGCCCGGGTGCTATACACTACTCACTCGCTTCGCTTGTTCGCTTGAATATTATAAATACACTACTCACTCGCTTCGCTCGTTCGCCATATATGTATTTTTAAAGCAAAATAAAATAAAATCTGTGAATGGAACAGAATAATATAAAAATCGCGACTAAAAATCAGGGGTTGATCGTATAAGGGTGAAAATTTAGAATTGTATGTATTTTTCAATGCTGAATCATGAAAAAATAAAAACAAAAATATTTGTCCAAAAAATAAAAAAAAAATTTTTGGGGTGGACCACCCTTAACATTTAGGGGTATGAAAAATAGATGTTGGCCGATTCTCAGACCTACCCGATAAGCACACAAAATTTCATCAAAATCGGTCGAGCCGTTTCAGAGGAGTTCAATAACGTACACCGTGACACGAGAATTTTATATATTAGATTATTTATAACTGTCACCCGTGAGTTTTGAGGTTAAGCTATTTAATTAAACTGTTTTAACGGTACGGAACCCTCGTGGTGCGAGTTCTACACGCACTTGACAATTTTATGCACCCTACACAGGTCCGCCACTGTGAGCTGGCTTTCGGAAAATAAGGTCCGTTCGAGCAATAATTGACCTGACATCGGTTGACTAACATAATGCACAGTACATTACCAGTTGATGTATGGCTAAAGTGACCATCCGTCCCTATTTAGGCGGGACAGTCCCGGTTTTGAGTCACGAGTCCCGATTCAACAAGCGTCCCGCTTTTGTCCCGTTTTCATTAAATCACGTGCATTAAGAATGTTTATTTTTTGTCATTAGATATTTTTACCCACTCAAAGTATTTTGTTTATCAATAATTATATAATTGATACCTACCTTAAAAAATAAATAATATTTAAAATAAAAATATTAGCGAGTTTTTGGGGGTTTCTAGCAAATTTTTGGGTGTTTCTAGCGAGTTTTTGGGGATTTCTAGCGAGTTTTTGAGGGTTTCTAGCGAGTTTTTGGAGGTTTCTAGCGAGTTTTTGGGGGTTTCTATCGAGTTTTTGGGGGTTTCTAGCAAATTTTTGGGTGTTTCTAGCGAGTTTTTGGGGGTTTCTAGCGAGTTTTTGGGGGTTTCTAGCGAGTTTTTGGGGGTTTCTAGCGAGTTTTTGGAGGTTTCTAGCGATTTTTTGGGGTTTTCTAGCGAGTTTTTGGGGGTTTCTAGTGAGTTTTTGGGGGTTTCTAGCGATTTTTTGGGGATTTCTATCGAGTTTTTGGGAGTTTCTAGCGAGTTTTTGGGGATTTATAGCGAGTTTTTGGGGGTTTCTAGCGATTTTTTGGGAGCTCTAGCGAGTTTTTTGGAGTTTATAGCGATTTTTTGGGGATTTCTAGCGAGTTTTTGGGAGTTTCTAGCGAGTTTTTGGGGATTTCTAGCGAGTTTTTGGGGGTTTCTAGCGATTTTTTGGGGGCTCTAGCAAGTTTTTTGGGGTTTATAGCGAGTTTTTGGGGATTTCTAGCGAGTTTTTGGGGGTTTCTAGCGAGTTTTTGGGGGTTTCTAGCGAGTTTAAAGCTTTTTTGGGCGTGGATCCCAACGGTTGCCTGCGCCGGGTTTTTATAGACCTTGTCCCGCTTTTTGATATTCAAGATTTGGTCACTTTATGTATGGCATCAAAACAAAACAACAACGCAGTCTTCTATCCGTGTAATATTATAATATGTTATAGGTACCTATGTGTGCGTTATTATTATATTATTTTACCTACCCTAATATCATAGCGAGATCCCGAACTCAATCTGAACTGACAGACAATATATTTTAATATCTATAATTGCGTACGCCAAGGTAACTTATGGAATTTAATGATCGCGAGAGAGATCGCATTTACCCACGGATATTATTTATTCTAACCCTTCGACGAGCGCGTGGATTCCCCAAGTCCAACAGAATGACTGAATGAATAATTGTGAATTATAGACGCTCGACAACAGACGTCCAACAGAAAGAAACAGCACCGTTGGTTATACCTAAACCTTTGTCTATTGTTAAGCAAAGTGAAAAATTCTTCTGGACCGTGGTCACCTGGAGATTTTCTTCTTCCAGACGTTTCGTCCCTAACTGCGACACATCTTCAGTGGCACAGTCGTAACTGTGCCACTGAAGATGTCTGAAGAAAACCTCCAGTTGACCACGGCTCATCATCCCGGAAGAATTTTTCACCTTGCTTAACAATTGAAACCGGTCGTGAAAGCCTACACAGCTTTATGTCTATACCTAAATAATGAGGACATGCAATGGTCGGCGTGCTGGCCTTTGGAGCAATCTGTCGTGGGTTCGAATCCCACCTCGCTCATGGATGTTTTGTGATGTCATTTAATTTTAAGTGATGATGTTATATTTGATGTGATTAAGACGCTAATGACCTAAGCTACCAGGGCGAAGCTGGAGAGAAAAGCTAGTTTCCTCTATTACTTTGCATCTAATGATTGTCTCTGGATCTAATTGTTACATTAATATTAGAAGCAAATCTTGAGAAAAAGTTAATCTGTATTCATTGCTTAAGCAGTAAGCCAGCTTCGGAGGCTAGCCTGGAGGCATATGCAGCCGGGAGTAGGGATAAGTATAAAAAGTTAATCCGAATTTCGAGGCGATCTCCTAACGCTGCGTTAGCAGCATAACTAGGAAATTAGTAGAAGAAGATTAAATTTCGTAATTTTGTAAAATTATTAGCATATCTAAGGTTAATTTTCCTTTTTAATAAAAAAAATAACTGATAAAATATATTTGTGTCGAGACGTTGATCATTAAAGAGTTTAGCAAATAAGCAAAGTAATATTTGAGAATAAAATCGATAACAATTTTTTCCACAAACGTATTTCTACAATTTCTATAAAAGTTTTATCAACATCCAAATTATGTTTACAGTTTTTACTTTATCACAAATAGAAAAATCACGTACTATATTATATTATTATTATTATCAGCTACGACGAAATCGTGATCAAAATCAATATAATCAGAATATTGTTTGCCTTTTTTTTAATAATAATTTAAATTTCCAATACAATACAAATCTGAATGGATATAAATTAACATGAGGCATGGGTAATATCGGGACATTATAAAGGAATCCATAGCTACGTAATTTTATATACAACAAAATAAAATTATATCTCAGCATAATATATGAATAAATAATAAAACAAAAACAATGAATAACTTTAGTAAGTTTATAATTTGAGAAAGAGATAAACAGAATTGTAATTTAAAATTATCAGAGAGACGACTGCTTGATTATTATAATATTTGGTCATCCATCTCAATTTAACATGCATTCGATTTCAATCCAGTTCAGTGGTGTACCGTTAAAATTCAATCTCAAATACCAAATACGTGCAACTCTTGACAGTTCAGATACATTCCTAAAGCAGTCAAAAAACAGTGCCATCTATGGGCTTGTGGTGTAACTCTCATTGGCTACGTTATTTCTCTCTCTCTCTCTCTCTAATGTTAATATTGCCTAAACTGAGTTGATACACTTCCAGTGTCCTCTGAAGAAGAACACCATAGTTTTCCATCAAACTGACTTTTCGGCAAAAGAGAAAAATGTTGGAAGAACGGTGTCGCACCAACCATAATCAAATCAAAAGAACATCTGCAAACTTAGTTGATACACTTCCAGTCTCCTATGAAGACGAATGCCATATTTTCCAGTCAAACTGACTTATCAACTAAATGGAAAGGGTTGAAAGAGCAGGTGATTTGTGCAAACCATCATCAAATCAAAAGAACACCAGCAAACTGGGTTGGTTCACTTCTCTTATCCTCTGAAGATGAATGCCGTATTTCCCCATCAAACTGACTTAGGTATCGGCAATAGAGGAAAAATTAGAAAAATCTGGTGACTTGTCGCACCAACCATCATCAAAACAAAAGAACGCCAGCAAAATGAGTTTATCTACTTCTAGTCTCCTTTGAAGAAGAACGCCATGTTTTCCCACCAAACTGACATCGACAAACGTGAAAAAAGTTGGAAGAACAGGTGCCTTTGTCGCGCCAACCACACTCAAATCAAAAAAAAACACCTGGAAACTGAGTTTATCCACTTTCAGTCTCGTCTGGAGAAGAATGTCACATTTTCCCACGCGAGGCAACTAAATCCAAGTTTTCTCTGGAGAAAATGTTATTTTTTTTATTAAATTGACTTAATAGAGGAAAAATTAGAACGATCTGGTGACTTGTAACTTCAATCATAATCAAATCAAAGGACCACCAGCAAACTGAGTTTATCTACTTCTATAGTCTCCTTTGAAGAAGAACGCCATGTTTTCCCACCAATCTGACATCGACAAACGTGAAAAAAGTTGGAAGAACAGGTGCCTTTGTTGCGCCAACCACAATCAAATAAAAAAAAAACACCTGGAAACTGAGTTTATCCACTTTCAGTCTCGTCTGGAGAAGAATGTCACGTTTTCCCACGCGAGGCAACTAAATCCAAGTTTTCTCTGGAGAAAATGTTATATTTTTTTATTAAATTGACTTAATAGAGGAAAAATTAGAACGATCTGGTGACTTGTAACTTCAATCATAATCAAATCAAAGGACCGCCAGCAAACTGAGTTTATCCACTCAGTCTCCTCCGGAGAAGAATGCTACGTTTTCCCACGCGAGGCAACTAAATCCAACGAGGTACGTCACTGACACAATAGTATGATAATAATTCTTTTATTTGGTTTCGCGATGCGCATGTATGTATATAATAATATAATATTTTGTGTTGCATTAAAAAACGCATCGCGAGTAATTGCGTGTGCATCGTGATATAGACATACAGGTATCGGCGCAGGCGATGGTCATGGCCGGGGGAGAGATCGAAGGAAGGGGGACGGAGGCGGCGCAACGACGTTTGTGCCCTTAGCATAGCATAGCACAGTCTTATTGCATTTGCATTGTTCGTGTAAAAAGAATCAAGGATTATTACTATTCCAGTTGGCTCACCTACATAAGTTTTGGATGGTCTGACATCGCTTCGTCTACATATCGGTCGACCATTTATGTCTACCTATTGGATACTGGTACCTACGGATTCCCAAAACTTTCTAAGCCATCTCTCCTAAATCATTATATCACTCGTAAAAAGGATTATTTCAGCGATTACAAGTGACTTACCTATCTAAAGACGAGTTTTGGACGACTTACGAACGAATCTAGTTCCACCAATTATGTCCACCTATTAGAACCTTCGAATTCCCAAAACTTTCTGAGTCATCTCTCCTAACTCATTCTTCTCATATCACTCGTAAAAAGGATTATTTCAGCGATTACAAGTAACTTACCTATCTAAAGACGAGTTTTGGTCGATTTACGATCAAATATAGTTCCGCCAATTATGTCTACCTGTTGATACCTACACGTATTCTCAATACTTTCTGTTAAAACGTGACATTTCCACGTTTTTTAAAGTTTGTCGATTTTTTGTCAACCATATCGTCCCTCATCTCACCTAAAGACGTATCTTGCATTTTCATCATAATTACGCCACTTCATGAGAAGGTCAGGCTTAAGGGCGATTGTTCGGTGGCGTATCTCACTTTTTACCCGACTGCGCCAGAAGGAGGGTAATGTTTTTCGAGTGTATGTATGCATCTATGTATGTATATTTCTTTATCACGCTCTGTAGCCTAAACGGCTTGACGGATTTTGAAAAATGAGGTGTCATTAGATTCGTCTGAATCCCCGGAGTGACATAGGGTATATGACGTCACGGAAAATTCAATATGGCAGACGCTAGACGCCTTTTGTCAGAATGCAAAAGTAATTTTCCTTCTAAATACATTGATATAGGTACCAAAATCAAAACAAAAGAAAGGTTTCGTTGACATGACGTCACGGAAAATTCAATATGGCGGGCGCTAGACGCCATTTTGTCAGTACGCAAAAAATCGGTAAAACCTTGTGTGTGGGGTATCAAATGATGAGTAGATTCAACTAAAAAAAAAGGAAGGAAAAAAAATTTATTAAAAAAACAAAAAACCCGACTGCGTAAAAATCGAACATAAAAGATGGAAACAAGATCAAATGATAACATGCAGTCGGAGGTATTTCTGTTCAATTTGTTACTACTATGCCTTCGACTGCATGTTATCATTTGATCTTGTTTCCATCTTTTATGTTCGATTTTTACGCAGTCGGGTTTTTTGTTTTTCTAATAAATTTCTTTTTCAATTTTTGTCAGTTACTTCTTTACGTGAGATGAGGGACGTAATGCCGGATCCGATATTTAACATTGGAAATGCATTCCCGTATATAAGTGCGTTTAGTCTGTCGATTAAACTAGTTACTAGAATATTCCTTTCTTCTAAAAAACTGAAACTTGCATTTATAAATAATATAAAAAAAATTGTTTTTTACCCGAACCTCTCTACTATCGTATTTTCAAGAACTTTTTTTATATTCCTAATATTTAATTTTATGTCAGTGTATCTAGAATAATTTTTGTTTATAAAACATGCCGCAGGATATTTCATGAAAAATCAAAATTCCAATTTATTTGTGACAATTAACAAAATTACAACTAAACTGTACCTGTATAAGGTTGATTGAAAAACGAAAAAAAAATCTAATTGATAGGTACCTAATTGTTTGTTTTTTTCCTTTCAAAAACAATATTCGTTATAGAAACGAAAAATGTTTTTTTTTAATGAACTGAAAATTCGATTATAATCGATGTCAATAAAGAATGTTTATTTTAATATCAAAATTCATAACAATTTAACAGTACCTAATGGAGGACAGTGTAGCCTAGTGGATAGCGTAGGTACTTGGCACCAGCCTCTAGACTAGACTGTCGTGGGTTCGAATCCCACCTGCGCTCATGGATGTTTCGTGATGTTATTTAGTTTTAAGTTCGAATTGTTATTTAATGTAATTTAAGACGCTAATGACCTAAGTTGTCGAAGGGTCTATAATCTACAATAAACAGTAGATACCTATAATAATGGTTTGTATATCTAGATGTGTAATGTAGAATATTAAGACGAGTGATGACACAATGTAAAAACTCGCTATCGCTCGTTTTTACAGTCTCACAAGTCGTAATACCATTACGCACTAGATTTATATGGTATTTTTTGCCGAACTCACTACAAAATAGCTACTTTCCACTTCATTTTCAAAAAAATTTGACAGCTCATTTGCGTCGCCATCTTTACTTCTACAGTATGCCGTGAATTTCGGTAGTAAGTATAATAGCAGGCGCACGCAGGCGTATAGAGCGAACAAACAGAAGCTGCTATGGCAACCGTTTACTTACTGCTTGCCTTATTAATAAATACTTTTCCTAATTTTAATTGTTTTATTTAACACCTGACACCCCCAACAAAAAAACAACTACCCGAACTGGTGAACAGGCAGCTTTTCGAGTTCGCTGACATTTTAAACCACATACCGAGCAAAGCCGGGTACGCCGGCTAGTAAATAATAATAAAAAACTAAAAAATATAAAGTCATTAGCGACCAAAATGAGTAAACGAAATGAATAAACAATAAAAGCCATAAAAAATTAATTATGAAATAATGATGTCATTATTGAAATATTCATAAACAAAATAATAGAATGTTAAAAACAATAGCGCATACACACACACACACACAAATAATACACACAATGCTCTCGATTCCGTGTTTTACATGGCAATTGTTGAGCGACGACGCTAACTTAGGAGCTATATTCGAAAATAGCGAAAAAAATCAGCACGTTTATCGTGGCTACGTGAACAAAATAATAACAACTGAGTGTATCATTAGAAAATAATGTCCGTACGGGTCGTTCACGTACACATCTCTACATATAGTCCAAGCGACAGGTAATAAATGAAGGGGGTTACCTGGAAAGTATTCCGAAGTTAATGGTGTGTTGTTTGCGGGTACTCTATGGAGCAGAATCTGAGTTTTCGACCTCGAGGACCCTGTGCTAACGTGGGGGGAGCCGAAAAACCACGACATTTTACCACCTTTTTTGTTTTTTTCGAAATCTCTCAGAAACGGTCGACTTAAGCAATTCTTTCATTATGTAATGTTTTAAAGAGGATTACATTTCCTATAATTTTCATTCTCAACTTTTCTGTGGTACTAATGGTAAGCGCGCTGCAGCTTCTTGAAAACCACCCGCTCCGCTTTTTGTAACTTGGTAACCAATGTGTAACATGTGTATTTTCAATTTAAAGTTCGATGAAGAAGAAAATAAATAAAACTATTCAAAGAACATTACATTTTAACCATTGGTTACCAAGGTTACAAAAAGCGCTTACCATTAGTACTACCACAGAAAAGTTGTGGAAATGAAAATTGTAGGAAATGCGTCGACAACTCAGGTCATTAGCGTCTTCAACACAATTAATAATCCATTTGTGTATTAGAATCTGCCAGCCGACATACACAAACCGACTGGTACGAGCTCGGGCTCCTGGGATCGCCAATTCCCAAAGAACATTGGAATGCAAATGCGAGAACAACTACATTCCAATGTTCCCCCTGGGGGACGGCCGGTTAAAAGTCACTTTACAGTTTACATGCATACATATACATGCATGTAAAGTAGTTATTTTATAGTGGGTACGGCAAAAAAATACAGGTATTAAAATTTTCAGAGATGATGCCAACGTTAACATCTTTTTATCCGCGGACTATTGTTCATATTGGAAGCTTGTTTTGTACGTTTGTGCTTGCCATGGTCGGGTTTATTGTTATTTTTTTATAACGTGAACTATCCATAAACGATAAAAATTTTACCGTCTCCATGAAATCTCGTATAGTAAAGTTCTTAAATGCTATGTATGTGCATTATTTGTATAAATAATAATGCACAGTAGATTACAGTGGCGTTTTAGAAATGTTTATCGTATAACGGAATAATATTATCAGAGATTCGCTCTCAAACAACAGTAACAATTAGTTAAAGTCGAGTTCAAAAATTTAAGACAGGTTAATGGAGCGGCAAACCAATGAAACAATGTAAGCATACGCGTCGTATGCATAAAAACTGTGCCACTTATATAAATAGTGAAGTAGAAGGGAATGACTCACTATCTTAAATTATGGAACTTGACTATAGTCAGGATCAAATCTTGTAATACAATTTTGGTTCACTTCCACATAACCGATTGACTTGACACATACGTAGTTCCGATGACAATACAATATTTTCATGTCTCCGACCTGATGATGGAGAAACATTACAATTGGCGACCGTGACAGGACACCTCTCGTTGGTGAACAGTAGATCTACCGATCGACTTGAAACTTTGCACACATACGTAGTTCCCATGACAATACACTATTTGCATGTCTCCGACCCGATGATGGAGAAACGTTACAATTGGCGACCGTGACAGGACACCTCTCGTTGCTGAAAAGTAGATCTACCGATCGACTTGAAACTTTGCACACATATGTATAGTTCCGATTACAATACAATATTTTTGATGTCTTCAACCTGATGATGGAGAAACGTTACAATTGGCGACCGTGACAGGACACCTCTCGTTGGTGAACAGTAGATCTACCGATCGACTTGAAACTTTGCACACATGCGTAGGTCCCATGACAATACACTATTTGCATGTCTCCGACCCGATGATGGAGAAACGTTGCAATTGGCGACCGTGACAGGACACCTCTCGTTGGTGAACAGTAGATCTACCGATCGACTTGAAACTTTGCACACATATACGTATAGTTCCGATTACAATACAATATTTTTGATGTCTTCGACCCGATGATGGAGAAACGTTACAATTGGCGACCGTGACAGGACACCTCTTGTTGATGAAAAGTAGATCTACCGATCGACTTAAAACTTTGCAGACATGTATTTCCGATGACCATACCTACAATATTTTTGATGTCTTCGACCCGATGATGGAGAAACGTTACAATTGGCGACCATGACAGGACACCCTTGTTGATGAAAAATAGATCTACCGATTGACTTAAAATTTTGCACACATGTATTTCCGATGACCATACAATATTTTTGATGTCTTCGACCTGATGATGGAGAAACATTACAATCGGCGACCGTGACAGGACATCTCTTCTTGTTGAACAGTAGATTAGCCGATCGAGTTAAAACTTTGCATACATACGTAGATCCAATAACAATTTCATATTTTTCCTTCGTCATCGAAATTTCCATAACTATCCCGTCATTTCCACCATGAATATTCCGTTTCTCTCGCCATAAGAAATACAATATTGTCATGTCTCCGAAAAAAATTGACAATTTTTTTAACCAATTTTTTACGATGTAACGCTGTCACAACATAGGTCATAAGCGTTACCATAAACACGTGATTTTATACAGATCGGACGCTACTGTACTGTGTACACTGTACACATAACATTTACGATAATTTTTATTCATATTTGAAATAAAGCTGCTTGTGTATTGTTTTATTAATGCATACAGGTTTTCTGTAGACAACAGAAGTAGGTATACATACTATTATTGTCAGTAGTCAATATAGTAGAATAGGTAGGTTTTGTACGAGAGAAGACACACGGCGATCAAGCGGTGAATTGTTGAGAATTCAACACACGATCATCGGGTCGGGGGCTTCGTGAATTGCGCCAATATGAATAATGTAATGCACTCACAATTCCATTGCCGTTCCGTTTTCTATAATATATATTGCCAACCTGACGTATCTATAATATCATGTATATATACTCCAGTCGACGAATCTTTTGGGATCCGTTTAAGGTAGTTGCCTTGAAAATCTTGAAAAAAAATTCGACTGATGACAAGTCCTATACTTCCCACCTAGTAAATATTTGCAAAAAATAAACACTCTTTTTTTATTCTTTGAAAAAAAGCATGGCCCTCTTTTTTGTTTAGTGATCTACTGGTGGCTAGCTTAATATAGCAAAAATCATGGTTACCTTGATTTACGTACAATTTTTATTTTTTTTTAGTAAAATATTTTTTTTCTCGAAAACTGTACATTTTAGAAAAAAAAAATTTACATTTTTTTCATATTATAACATCTAGAATTCATTTATATTTTTTTTTACCTATGTCAATACGTGACATTGAGAACGTTTTTTTGAATATCTTAGGATCCACTGAACCGATTTGACTCAAAATCTAATCAGATCTAAGTTAAAGGCTGATAAACTCAACAGAACAATCGGCATGGCCGTATGTTGTTCCGTTTTTACGATATCGAAGGCGAAAAATTGACCACATACACACACACACATACAGACATCAGTCAGAAAATGATCTTAAACGATTGCTAGGGTCTCAAAACGTGAATATCTGTTAAAATCTCGAAATATTTTTTGCGGACTAAATCCATTACTTCCCTACCATAGTAGAGGTGGGAAGTAAAAATTATATGGCGCGTGGTGACCGTGTCAATCAAACTTTCTTAATTTCCTGCTTCCCTAATTATTTTAGGCAAAAAAATCTTCAAATAAAAGTTTTAGAACATGAAATTCTGCATCTGAATCAATAAACAAAATTAATTTTGCATGCTTTGTAACGGCAGGAATTTGAATGTCGAATTACCTCAGCATATAAAGCATGCATAGCTGCCTATATCGATATCTATTTCTAAGGTAATTTTCGACATTTTCATATCAAATTTCTGCCGTTACAAAGCATGCAAAATTAATTTTGCTTATTGATTTAGATGCAGAATTTCATATTCTAAAACTTTTATTTAAAGATTTTTTCCCTAAAATAATTAGGGAAGCAGAAAATTACGAAAGATTGATTTTACATGTTAAAGTCCTATGTTCGGCAGGATCGGTCACCACCCGGTATGTTAGGCGCCATACATTGACCACGTGACGCTCGTTACGGGGGACAGGGATCTATAAAACATCACCAGGCGTCACGCACGGGATTCGAGCGTCACGTGTTTGTTATGCACGCTGCAAAAATTATGATTTAATAGTCGACTCATCCTGTAAAAATGTCACTAAATTATAGCTAATAATGCCTTTTCTTCCTTTAAAGTTTCTAATGTGAAATTTTAATTTCGTTGTTACTTTCGTAAATTTTTAATTTCGTAAACTAACTGACAAATGTTTTCCACTATACCTACGTGCAAGAGCTATTCTATTAATGCTTAGATCTCAGAACAGAGATCACTATAGAAGTGGCATATCACAGCTTGCAGGTGTGTACAACTGAAGCCAGCCGAGACGTGCAGGGATCAATTGAAAATATAATAAAATATTTTTACATACCAACGATAAGATACACCTTGATTTTTCATAAGCGCTTAGCGAACCTTTATTGTAAAATCCAGGCACACAACACTACATAAAAAGTAATTAACACCACGGAATACAAGAAACGACTGATCATAATGTACCTGACAGGTCGTACTTTAGAGTGTATAGTTGAGGCTTCACATGCGACGTGATGATATGCGCTGTTTCTATATACCTATCGCTGTTCTGAGGCTTAGATTAAATTATGACTGTCGCGTTTCGTTGAATAGAGTTTAAGCGTGGTGTAATATATTACTATACTTCATATATTATAAACTAGATAAATGTAAATAGACATACACGTAAAATATGTTCGTTATTATTTCAACAATATTCATGTAAAAGAATCAAGTTGCATGGTGCTCCTTACACTGTGACCATGCCGTCATGTGACAGTATACATGATTCTGTCATACTGAAATGACAGCAATAAGAAACCATCGGAACAATTGATCTCTAATTATATGGACCGCGGATAGTCGGCTTGTCCCTATAGACTATGTACACAGGGAGAAATGTAAGAGTTGACCGAGAGCTAGTGACAAATTTTTGGTGTTATTTATTCAAGGCTTATTTTTGTGAAGATGTTGAGAGAGGCATATTAAAGTGCCCTGAGTAAGGGATTTTGCTAGATAGCGGTATGGGAGGGATGCAGACGGCCCCCAACATGTAATAAAAAAAATGGTCACAATTATTATTGCTTCAAGGCTGATATTGTTTGTATAGCTTGTCGGTGACCCAATAATGCCATTATAATATCTGCAGATCGATTGGTCAGTATTAAAGGGGTGGCAGATCACCCTAAACGTGTCATGTTCCCGACGATATTTATATTATTAGTTCAAGGTTCAAATTTTAATATGTTTTTACGGTGACTGTTTTAAGCATATATTTCAATTTGCCGAACAAAATGTCGGTATTAACCTCCTTGCAGAACGATATATAAATACCTAGGCAAGCAAGTTTTCCTCTAAGCGAGTGGGTTATTACCGACATTTTGTTCTGCAAATTGAAATATATGCTTAAAACAGTCGCCGCAACAACATATGAAAATTTGAACCTTGAACTAATAATACAAATTTCGTCGGGTACATGACACGTTTAGGGTGATCTGCCACCCCTTTAATACTGACCAATCTGCAAACATTATAATGGCATTATTGGGTCACCGACAAGCTATACGAACAATTTCAGCCTTGAAGCAATAATATTATTATGACCATTTTTTTTTGTTACATGTTGGGGGTGGTCTGCACTCCTCTCATACCGCTACCTAGCAAAATCCCTTACTCAGAGCACTTTAATATGCCTCCCTCAACATCTTCACAAAAATAAAGCCTTGAATAAATAACACCAAAAAATTGTCACTAGCTCTCGGTCTACAATCTCGTTGGTTATAGTTCAGTTCGAAACAAAGTAGGTAAGTTCAAAAATAAAAAAGCAAATAATAAGAAACGTGTTTAAATAAGCTAATAAACACACGAAAGCATAGTAAGTACCGCTTTTAATTAACATATTTCATTTATAAAACTAAAAAGCACCAAACGCGGTGACGTCAGCTTCTGTAGACACGGTTACCAACCCAACCAACAACAATTAGCGTATATCTACACTTTCGAACAAAGTGTCTTAAATTTGGTAAGTAAACAAGGTGCAGGGGTTATTTACAAGTTAAAACATATGTTTAAAGAGTATACACAACTCGATATTATAAGCGCCGGGGTGGTTGCCACCACAGCCGCCCGCGTGGCTTGACCGCAGCTTCACTTAAAGCTGCTGACACATTCTGAAAACCGAATATTTGTGCTTTAATTTCTGCGGTGGAATAGTATCGTTTAGAGAAGATAGTAGCGTCCGTCCTGCGCACAAGAGAGTTTCGGGTCAGACAGGTCTATGTTTTCTAATAAGGGGTGATCAATGGTTTTCAGTACATACTGCCAGGCAACTTTCAGCTACAAAGCCTCATGATATAGTTCTTCTTGATAAAACTATGCGATTTATGCGTATATGTCATCGAGTTCCCAGCTCCTGCTGAAACGAACATATAGTCGCGAAGGAGACTGAGAAGCGGACAAAATATCAAGACCTTCTTTTTGAGCTCAGGAAGCAGTACCCAGAGTATTGCAAAAGAAAGCAGTCAGAATATTAACTAAAGCGAAACATAATGCTCACTGTGTGTAGGTGAAAATTATTTCAAACTAATTTTCACCTCCATAAATAGCTCTCGTTATTGCGATGATTCACATCTACAATCTAGCTATAATTAATAACACTCGCATGTAGCGGATATCTATGAATTCCTTTCCTAAATAGCTCTCGTTATTGCGATGATTCACATCTACAATCTATAGCTATAATTAATAACACTCGCACGTAGCGGAAATCTATGGATTCCTTTGCATATATGGAGAATGTTAGATTGGTAATCATGTCACCGGTGAGTAATGTAAGCTCATTCCGCCGCGATAGTGGAAAGGTTCAGGTTAGAATCCTGACTGTGACTATGACTGTCAAAATGATTTTTTCCGATATTTGCAGGAATCAATTATGTGTAATTGGCTGCTCTTCCAATAAAAATGTTCAATTAGGTATTTAAGTTTAAAAAAAATTATTAATTTTTTAATTTTTTCTAATAATTTAACATAAATAATATTGAAAATCGAAAAGAAAATTTTTTTTAAAGCTATAGATAAATTACTAAAAATTAATTAAAATGTATAAAAATTTAAAAAATATCACGTGACTTCAAAACGCGCCAGGAATGTTTGTGACGTCGTTATGTTAAAATGTGTCTGCATTTGTTGGTATTTGTGTATATGTATTACACATACTATCAAAAATAATAAATTTTTAACTTGGTAACCATGGATACAAAGACCATAGATAACATAATGACGTCACACGCGTTCGGATTCTTTCGGCGCGTCATCGGAACTGAGTTTAAAAATTAATTTTTATTTAAATATAACTTTTTAATTAGTAAGCAAAAAAATTAAATAAAAACAGTTTTGCTATAAAACTTGATGTGGTCCTTCCATTTAAGTAAAAAAAAAAATTCGTTTAAAAACCCAATTGTAAAACAGCCGTATAAATCTATTTAATATATTATAACATGTTTGATGCAGCCCCGGATCTAGGGGGGGGGGCAAGCCAAGCCGGGGCCTATGCCCCGGGCGGCAAGTTCATCAATTACTTAACTTTGACCACAGAATAAATAATAGTACAAGTACAGACCGATACCCAGGGGTACAGCACACGGACCACGTGACCGGGCGCGGCGAGAGCGCGGAGTGAGACAAAGTGGGCGGGGGCGGCATTTTTCAGTTTTTGCCCCGCCTAAAAAAAATTGAAGATCCGGGGCTGGTTTGATGGCATGAAACAATTATAATTAAAATATCCTACTAGTTTAAAGACTATCTTGAACCCCTGTTGGACAAGAGGGTTAATTCTGCTAAGTCAAGTCACTGTCCTGGCGCCCAATAAATTAGTCGGTACTTGTCATATATTATCCAGCAGTCATTTATAAAACTAGCGGAGCTATTGTTAACTGAGAATGTGTTTTTTGTTTCATACGACGACTTAAATTATTATAGAATGTACGACCCTAGACCCAGCACCGACTAAGAGCAGCCGTGGCCTTGTATGATTAATTCTCTTTGAGCAATTAGTCGTTACAATATATATTGTTAATCTTGCGAGATCTCAAAATTGTCGAGTAAGTCGAGATCTCGAGAGATTAGGAAAATCAGTCTCGCGAGATCTCAACAATTTCGAGATCTCGCGAGACTTTCCTAATCTATCGAGATCTTGACTTACTCAAAAGCTCGCGAGATTGCATTCCCTAATCGTAACTCAAAATAGAAGCATGAAAGTGTGTTATAATGAAACAATTTCACCCTTAATTTTATATATCATCAATTTATAAAAAGCGTGTTGGGATCATACAATTATTTTAAGAACAAAAACAATACAACATTCACAAACATATATTATACACATATAAACACGTTCTGAAAATGAAATATTAAAATAAAAAAAATACGCGAAGTAATAAAATGATTAAAATGTGTTAAAAAATAATGTGATAATTATTTTTCGAGAGCAGAGCGTGTAAACGAACAAATACCGACATGGATATACGTACGTGTGTGTGTTACATGTGTGTAAGAAGCTTTATAAAGCTGACCGACCGCAACGTTTAACCGGAGTTACGCCAGGTACATAAGCTGGACAATTTACTTATGACGGGTTGGAATTAATCCGGGATGAGAAGGGTCAGTTTACTGTACACACACTTGTTCCGCCGGAAACAGGGTTGGACAAACTGTCACACCGAATCAAAAGGGAAGTCACGCGTTGTATAGCAATGGAAATGTTCATATAATTAGTGGAATCAAGGAGTCGGACGGATACCGAACATTTTGCTAGGTGCTCTTGTAACTCTAGCAAAATATTTGGATTTTTTAGAAATATTAGATGAAACGGAAATAGTCGAAAGTGGTTGCAACAAAAACACAACATGTATAACTATGTTAAGGTCTCAGACGCAGTTTATCAGGTGGCCGAGTGAAAAAGTACGAGTCCACCGACAGGTACAAACGCCAAATCCAGATTCGAATCCCGTGGGGGCTTTTAATATTTTTTATAGTTTAACAGCTCCAAGCTTGTGACAGACAGACTGAATAAACGGAACCGTAAAAACAGATCGTTTCAAAAACTGACCAAAACAAGCCGTGGGGTGGGTCCTTTATTAGGACTAAAGTGCGACCCTTGAGGTCCACACGACGAACTTCCCAGTTTGATAAATATTTAATAATAATAATTAAATTAGATATTACACAGAAAAGTAATCATTTTAATCATTAAAACATAATTATTATTTATTTTTAACAATAATTAAAAAAAAAAAAACGGCTGAACCGATTTTTATAAAATTTATGTCGGATCAAAATGACGTTAACACGCCTCGATTGACACCCTTATGAAGTCGATATAATTTTTTATTCGCGAGTTATTGTGTAAAATCTACTTTGTTGGAGTCTTTTTGGTTAAGAAAAAAGAACGGCTGAACCGATTTTGAAAAAAAAAATTTTCAGATCATAGTTACGTTAATACGCGTCGATTGGCACCCTAACGTAGTCGATATCATTTTTCATTCTCGAGATTTCGTCTTAGAAAGAAATGGACACATACGTACACACACACACAGACATCTTTCTAAAAATAGTGCAAAAATAGTGTAGTGACCTTGAAACATAAACATTTGTTATACATTTTGATTTCGATTTTCGAACCCATTACAATAGCTTCCAATGGCAAGTTAAAAAAAAACTCGGGTCGCAGTGCCAAAACCCTGCCGACAATATAGTGTATTTGCTAATATTGTGGCTTTATTATGTGAACTTAAGTTTGTTTTTGAACAAAATAAAAAATTTAACCCCTTAATACATCCCTTAAAATAATATTTTTTTTCTTAATTTCAATATTTTTATGAATGCAACCTCGGTACCAAATTAAATACACCCTTCAGTAAGTAAAGCACTATCCGCAAACTAGTGTTTTCATAACATTTGTAAGTCCGGTCCTGTCGGGCCGATTTTATTAAAATTTTGGCAGCACATTTTAATCGTTACTAAAAGGTTAAATTTCAATTTTGAAACGATTCTGAGAATTTTTCGGCATTTTCGGGCCCAAAAACATTTTTCAACCCCTAAAAACCACCCTTAAAATGGTCCGATTGGGCCCATTTTAAATAGGCTTCGTGCGGTGATGGATTTCAACGTGCCTACCAAATTTCGTCAAAATCAATTAACTCTTTCGAAAGTTATTGCCCGCGCACACACACACACACACACATATATAAATATATACATATATATACATAATATATAAATAAACATTTCCAAAAATGGTGCCAAATTGTTCAGGAGGCTATGAAACGTCGAGAAATTTTGGTCCGACCCCTAGGTCCCGCCATCCGACCGACGCCAATAGTGTATGTGCCATATTATGGCAAATACACTAAAAAGTGCAATATAATCATTTAACAGGGCATCCCTGTCTGACACGTAGCACTGAAACGGGTGGGTATACTTTCACTTGTGTATGTAAATATGTATACCTCTCTCTCTCTCTCTAGCTCTCTGTCTAACAGTCCTCATCCACAAACTGTGCAAATAACAAAACGTTCACTTATTCTATACACATTGTTCTACGTGTATGCAGGACTCAGGAGTCACAGGCTAGTCAGTATATGCTGCACATTTATTATCGTGTTGTTCTAGCCAAGATTGTGTGAAAATGAAATCCAATTACTACCACAAATACCTACTGTTTTGCTAGAAAATAACAAATTTTAATGGTTTAACAACGATTTGAAAGAAACCTATAAAATTTTTGATGTAAGTAATTTCCTTTAGACATTAAATATTTATAATTATGAAATAATTTGTCAAACGATTTTAACACGCTTATATTAGCTTCACCTGTATGTTTGCGTGCTTGCTTGTTTGTCAGTTTGTAACCGGCTTCTTTGAACTTGATTTTGACCAACTTTGAACGGCCAGATTTAGTTTAAACTTTGCACACTTATCAAGGACCGACGACAATACAATAATTTCATAAGTTTGTCCCATTATCCTGACCAGGATCTCCAGGACTAAAAAAAAAGCAAAAAACTTCAGATTGAACTGAAACTTTGCACACTTATCAAGGACCGATTACAATACAATAATTACATAAGTTTGTCCCATTATCCTGACCAGGATCTCCAGGACTAAAAAGCAAAAATAAATTATAATTTAAAAAAACTAAAAAAACACGCTTTAATGAACTAAAAAGTAAAAAATAATTAATTTTATTGTAAAAAAGCGTGGGGTGCTTTGTATCATATTTTCATACTACCTCACGCTTTTTTACAATAAAATTAATTATTTTTTACTTTTTAGTTCATTAAAGCGTGTTTTTTAGTTTTTTTAAATTATAATTTATTTATATATTCTTGTAGAAAGTTATAATCTGAAGATGCATATTATGTTATACAAAAGCGGCTTATTAATTAAAGATGGTTTTTAATTAATTTTTCATTTCATAAATCACTTATGTAAAATTTTGGAACGGGTCTTCACATCATAATTGATTTAAAATTTTAATTTTTTTTAAGTGAAATTTCTTACGCGGCGCCACTGCTTCGACGATTTGAAGGGTAAAACGCTGGCTCGATGAAACGAAAATGTGTATACAAAAATATGGTTCATCAAACTGAAATTTTGAGGATCGCTAGATAGTAGATGGACAAATCAATGTCTGTCCTAAAAAATGAATTTATTATACAGGATGTTCAAAATAATGTACTTCTTTTACCTAACTTCAATCACGTGTAACTTTTGATTGTTAAATACAACGAGGTTATTTTTTACTGGAATTGTATTCTTTAGGATATTTACTAACACTTTTATTAAGGGTTCTCCATATCTAAACCTAATATTTTCGTATTAAAATATTAGGTTTAGGTATGGAGAACCCTTATTAAAAGTGTTTGTAAATATCCTAAAGAATACAATTCCATCAAAAAAATAACCTCGTTGTATTTAACAATCAAAAGTTGCACGTGATAGAAGTTAGGTAAAAGAAGTACATTATTTTGAACACCCTGTATAATAAATTCATTTTTTAAGGACAGACATTTGTCCGTCCATTATCTAGTAATCATCAAAATTGCAGTTTGATAAAGGTTTCTATTTTGGCTATGTCGAATTTTAGGTAAAGGTTTGCACGTGTCAAAAATTTCTAAAAAACTTGAATAAGTCAAAAATTACTGAATTTTCGAGCATGGCTTCTCTTACAATTTCTATTCACATTTAGGTGCAGAATTGAAAAAACAAATAAAAACAGTGTGCTAGGTTAAAAAAAAACATAACTTTGATCTGCCACGCTTAAATGGGACAGGCTGTATAATTGAAAATATTTTTAGGTTATACACCATTAATATTTATACAACTTTTGTATTTAAACTTTTTTTCTATCTTCACCCAAAATCAATATATCGGCCGACAACGCAAGTCTTGGACACCCTGTATAAACCAAAATATCAAAATACACTGCAGCTCACTGATTATAAGAACTAGGAAACAATATTATCAGACGAACTTTCCTCCGATCGATTATCTCTTGCAGCTTCGTCACGAAATGTCATTTTTAATTTCATCCTTCGAATAAAAAAAACGTCCCTCTGCAGTCTTCAAGTACCCCACTAAATTATAGACGAAAATACACATCATCACAATTGCAACTATAGGTAATGTCTGTGCAAATCATTTTTACTAAAAGAAAATAAACAATAAGTCGTGAATCTCAACAAAAAGGAATTTACAAAATACACATCGAAGTTGGTATTTAAAATAATTACACTGGTTACAATCACTCAATACAGTGTTACCAACAATTACTTTACGTTTAAGCTTGTCGCCCACTTGTCCATCGCGGCCAGGCCCGGACTTAAAGACCCAGGGCCCCTAGACACTTGCGGGCCCCCCAAGCCCAAAAAAGGGAAAAAAATGTAATTGGAGGAGAAAAAAAGTCGCCAATTGGGTTATCTTACAAAATGTTTGTGCTTTTTTTCCTTAATTTCCATCTCCGCCCTGACCGGGCCCCCTCGGCGACTGGGTCCCTAGGCCGATGCCTTGTTGGCCTAGGCAGAAATCTGGGCCTGATCACGGCGTGGCACAGCGAAATTCGACAACAGGCCATTTATCCGGCGCTCATAATAAATGCCATGATATTAGGGATTTTCTACCTGAGATTAAAAGATTGAAACAAATATAGTGTAAATTCCAAAAACTTTGTGTTTTATTATTCAAAATGTTTAAATAAGGATAGTCCTATATGTGCTGGTGTTGTCCTGATTCGGGTCTATAGGCCGTCGTCGGTTGGAATTGCTTCCTAACGTTTCGCTAGCACGAGTGGCGAGCTTCCATCTCCGATGCTGGATGTAGAATGACAAATTCTCGGGCGCAGGTTGTATTTATACTTGTGGATAGGGGCGGAGATTGTTCCGCTTCAGTTGACCTCGTGATATCGGTCGGCATTACTCGGGAGTGCCAGAGTATCGGGTTCCAGATCTGGTTGAGCTTGAGGGTTTCCTTATCCCAATAATTTCAACAGAAAGGAGGAAACCCTCAAGTTCAACCAGATCTGGAACCCGATACTCAGGCACTCCCGAGTAATGCCGCCCGATATCACGAGGTCAACCGAAACGTTAGGAAGTAATTCCAACCAACGACGGCCTATAGATCCGAATCAGAAGAAAACCAGCTCATCAACTGGCCGCGAAAGCCTCAACCAATTTGTCAGTCCTATATGTCTCAAAAAGTGCACCACTTCCACATCCTATAAGGATTTTTGTGCTTCACCTTTTTAGGGTTTGCTACCTCCGAACAGAACCCTATTACTGAGCCTACGATGTCTGTCCATCCGTCTGTCTGTCACAAGGCTCTATCTCACAAACGGTAAGAGATAGTATAGCTATTTAAGATTTTATACCTTTAGCACTTGAACGCACTATGCTGTGACGCGCCGGCTTGGTATGCACATTTCCATTTAATTGCACGTATTCGATTCTATCCGCATTTCGCTGAGCTGTGTCGTTTCGCGATGGACAAGTGGGCGACAAGCTTTAGTTTTGTATCACTGTGTATGTAAGTTCATTTTATATTATAATTTATAATATAAAGCAATAATTTATACATAAGTCTGAAAACTCCACCCAGTTAATGATACATTCGTGTTTTTAGTATACATTTCATGTTAATAATCAATTCAACATATTAAATTTTGTTGGATGCATGTAATGTATAAAGATAATAGCCTGTACCAGTAACGTTATCACTTGCCACCGCGTATCATGGATTATGCCGATAAAGTTGTGATCCAATTTTTCTTCCATGTTCCGTAAGGAAATTAAACTATGGGTCTAAAAATCGTGTGCAAGATAAGGTCAGATTCTGATTGGTACATCCTCAAAACGTAATAGACGGGGAGCCAGTAACGAATGTATGAATGAACTACGTTCTGCTACGATTTTTTTCTTCAATGTTCCGTAAGCAAATGAAAGTATGGTGATTGGGTCATAAAATCGTGTCCGAGATAAGGTCAGATTCTGATTGTACAATCCTTAAAACGTAATAGACGGGGAGTTAGTAACGGATGTATGAATGAACTACGCTCTGCTACCATTTTTTCCTTCAATGTTCCGTAAAGGAATTAAAGTATGGTGATGGGGTCTAAAAATCGTGTTCGAGATAAGGTCAGATTCTGATTGTACAATCCTTAAAACGTAATAGACGGGGCGCTAGTAACGGATGTATGAATGAACTACGCTCTGCTACCATTTTTCCTTCAATGTTCCGTAAGGAAATGGAAGTATGGTGATTGGGTCATAAAATCGTGTCCGAGGTAAGGTCAGATTTTGATTGTACAATCCTCAAAACATAATAGACGGGGAGCTAGTAACGGATGTATGAATGAACTACGTTCTGCTACGATTTTTTCCTTAAATGTTCCGTAAGGAAATGGAAGTATGGTGATTGGGTTATAAAATCGTGTCCGAGATAAGGTCAGATTCTGATTATACAATCCTTAAAACGTAATAGACGGGGAGCTAGTAACGGATGTATGAATGAACTACGCTCTGCTACGATTTTTTTCTTTAATATTCCGTAAAGAAATGGAAGTATGGTGACTGGATCTAAAAATCGTGTCCAAGATAAGGTCAGATTTTGATTGTACAATCCTCAAAACATAATAAACATAAAAAATTTGTAGCAGAGCGTAGTTCATTCATACATCCGTTACTAGCTCCCCAGTAACGGATGTATGAATGAACTACGCTCTGCTACAAATTTTTTCTTCAATGTTCCGTAAGGAAATGAAAGTATGGCGATGAGATCGAAAAATTGTGCACAAGATTTAAGATCATATTCTAAACGCCCTAATCTCAAAATGTAATTTTCCGAATGACAACTGTGCTCTGATCCAACGAGAGAGGGAGTGACTTTCACCGTTTGTAGAACTATAATTTTCAAGTGTATTTTATTTTTTATTTCATCATGTTCTACCTGCAAGTGCCTATAGCGAGAAATCTGTTAACTTGAATCATTGTAAATTATAGACGCTCGGCAACTAAAGCTATAAGCGTCTGTAATGATCACAACTGCTAAATATCTCGATATATTTCATAATCAGTGGTCTTTTGAATTTATATAGTATGTTAATTTAATTCACTTAAATATTAAAATATATTACGTAATGAAACATTAATTACCTTAATGAACAATTTAATAATGTCTGTTTTATGTTTTGTTTTTAACCGACTTCAAAAAAGGAGGAGGTTCTATATTCGGGAATCGGGACCTGTTTTTTTTTATTTATGTATGAATGTATGTTCACCGATTTCTTCTCTATTTGTAAACCGAATTTGTTGATTACTGTTTTATTTAATAGGGCATACCTTCGGGGTGGTCCCATACAAATTTTACTTAAATCGGTTCAGTAGTTCGACTGATTTTAATAAAAAGTAAGCAACTGACTGTAATACCTTTAAGGTAATTGTCAGTTTTGATCAAATATCAAGGCAGAAGTCACTTAAGCTTTGTTCCAACCACTCTGAATACCGTAATATTACCGTCACGCTCATGCGCAGTGGATAGAACGCGTTCCAACCGAACTTGTGATCGTTTGTGCACGATTCTTAAAGCGTTCCAACCGAATTTGTGATCGTTTGTGAACGGTTTCCAAACGATCATTTCGGTACATGGTCTAGCCATGAAACCAAAATGAAACTGTAAAACTGACATGCGCATTAAGCACTTTATTACGTTTGTCTCTGTTCAAAACCAACTTGAGACAGTTGTTTATTCATTTGTAATTTGTTTTACTTTTGTTTTGTCTCGTCTCTGTTCAAATATCTCTTTATTTTTCATTTGAGATTTGTTTTGTTTTTGTTTGTTTTTGTTTGTTTTTGCAAAATTATTAATTTAAATATTTATATTTGAATTCTTAGTTAATAAAATTTAATTATATTTATATTCGTGTAATTATAAAAATTTAAAATAAATAAATGTTAGACGAACAATACAATTTTTAACAAACGCTCAAAAACATCACGACTACAAATTAATAATTTGCATATTTTTTATTTCCAAAAAAAAAAATGTAGCTAGCATATTTTGCCAACAAATGTTTTTAACAGTTAAAACATTTAGTACATTTATTTATTTATATTATTCTTACGACTAGCCATCAAATAAGTTATTCATTTTCAAAACGTTTTTAACAACAAAAAAAGCCTGAAATTAGGAATTTAAATTTGACAAATGACAATTGATATATTTTGATCGTATGCATGGTCATGGAGGCCATGCTCTGATGCATAAAACGGTCACAAAAGCGTTCCAACCAATGTCTACGTTTGTACCGTCCAGGACTGTGCAAGGTTCACGCATGCGCACAAAATCGATAATAACAGTTTCGTTACCGTTTCAAAAAGATCCATTTATAGTAGGTTGGAACATAGCTTTAATAATAATTATTTGCCAGGATTCATGCCAAACATACTATCTGTGACAATTTCAACTGTGTGAGATAGAGCCTTTTGACAGACGGACAGACATCGTAGGCTCAGTGATAGGATTCCGTTCGGAGGTACGGAACCCTAAAAAAGAAATAGAATCACAATATCTTCACACGATTTGCATAGCTGGAACAAATTACACTGTCTCTCTGTATGTAGCTACATTTTTTTTGATTAATTGAAAACAGTATTTCACATTAGCGAAACTAAACGAATCTCGCGCACGGCGTGTGGGCGCATGAGAAATGTGATGTATCGCAAAAATAATAAAACGAAACAATTCGAAAAAAAAGAACAGAATCAAATAAAAAATAAAATAAATATTTCAAAATCCAGAATTCCGTGCTCTCTGTCAATGCAGAGAAGGAATAGAAGAGAGACGGGACTAGTGGACAGAAAGAGACGAAATGTGTAAGTGGCGGCGGCGGCGGCGGTGGCAGATATGGTATGAGACGGTTTAAAAACGACAGGATATTTGTATATGAATGTATTTCGAATATGTACGATGTATTTTTATTTTTTAATTACAATTGAATTTTTGATCGAGAGTGCTCTGCCGGTTTGGAAATGTATACAGTAAAATTATTTTAAACTGAGGGAATTCAAACATAGAAATATCATATTGAAACTAATTCACAGGTATGTGGACAAGAACAATGAAAATAACAAATATTAAGTTATGTACAACGTTTCGCTGCTTGTTGGAGCTTCTTCAGGTACTGAAAAAATGAACATTTATTATTAAGGTGTGAAAATCTATAAAAGTGAAATTACAGTGAGTCATCAATTAATAATTTTTGAAAAATAATAACATTTCTTACCTCACTTTCTTTGTTATAAGTCAAATTGTGATTATATACATATTTAAATTTATGGTTCATCAAATTGGATAAAATTACCATAAGTTTTGAAAATCTAAATATACTGATTCAAACGCTTAGATATTTTAATATTAAACTACCAGAATAATTTGTTGAATAATTACTGTACGACCATTTTATAATTTGATGAACTATAAATTTAAATATGTATATAATCACAATTTGACAAATTCGACTCCTTGTAGTCTTTTGAACGAAATAAAATAATTTAATTCAATTCATTATTAGTGTATTTGCCATATGGCACATACACTATTGGTGTCGGTCGGATGGCGGGACCTAGGGGTCGGACCAAAATTTCTCGACGTTTCATAGCCTCCTGAACAATTTGGCACCATTTTTGGAAATGTATTTATATATATATGTGTGTGTGTGTGTGTGTGGGTGTGTACGGGCTATAACTTTCGAAGGAGTTAATTGATTTTGACGAAATTTGGTAGGCACGTTGGAATCCATCACCGCACGAAGCCTATTTAAAATGAGTCCGATCGAACCATTTTAGGGCTTGAGAATAGCCGAGAGTGTAGCGGCGCTGTTGTTTACATGGCGTTGCTATGGTTCCTCTATTACAAGTCCCCAGTTCCCGAGTTCTAGCCCGAGAGCTGGTAAAAGTGTCAATTAGATTTTCAATTTATTATTAAAAAAAAAAAAAAAAAATAATGAATTGAAAATATGAATTGGTGCTAGGCCCAAATAACCTTAGCTGTTGGTGGTCTTTAAAATACAATTTACAATTTACAATCGAACCATTTTAAGGGTTTTTTTAGGGTTAAAAAAATGTTTTCAGACCCAAAAATAGCGAAAAAATTCTCAGAATTGGTTCAAAATTGAAATTTAACCTTTTAGTAAAGAGCAAAATGTGCTGCTAAAATTTTAATAAAATCGGCCCGACAGGACCCGACTTACAAATTTTATGAAAACACTAGTTTGCGGATAGTGATTTACTTACTGCGAAGGATGTATTTAATTTGGTACAGAGGTTGCATTGATAATAATATTGAAATTAAGAAAAAAAAACATTATTTTAAGGGATGCATTAAGAGGTTAAATTTTTTATTTTGTCCAAAAACAAACTTAAGTTCACATAATAAAGCCACAATGCCAGTATTAGCAAATACACTATATTGTCGGCAGGGTTTTGGCACTGCGACCCGAGTTTTTTTTTTTAATAATACCCAATTTTTGGTTTCATATATACACACAAATCACAAAATCAGAACGAATCTCCTGCAAGGTGGGTACCTAACTCTCATAAAAATTGCCTCCCCTGAGTGTAAACCTGAATCCGCCTCTGAACCTAGGGTTGGGAAACTTGTAGCTAGGTACTGTGAGTTCCCTCATTAGTTGAAAAACTGTCTTACTTTAACACATGGTACTGAGTTTGGCTGAGTGTGATGCAGACACCGTTATGTGATAGAATTTTTAAGTAGCAAGAGTAAAATAAAAATACTGTTCTCCCTATCGAATATACATAATATGTCCGTATATTATGTATGTAGCTATATTAAACATACATAGGTAACTTTGATCAAGTACGAAAGGTTGGAATCAAAAAAAAGGACACTTTTATTTTTAGCTATTGGTTTATTGGTCAAATATGTCCGACCATAAGAGCGTTTCAGTGTTTAATTCATAGTCAATTTTTCAAACTAAATTTCCAGTTAACACTCACTTTAATATTGCATACTAATTATGCTACACATTCTCTGCGATCTGCCTGAAGCACTGAATTTTTATTTGTTTTTATTTGAGAAACTATTTTACTTGTGCAAGATTCTTCTTGCGATACGCTAATAGCCTCAGTTGTCGAGCGTCTATAATCCTTAATTTATTTATTTAAATTCAGAAATAACGACGGAACTGAAGTTCTTTTTCTCTTCTTGCAATATCTGCAAATGCGTCTATCCCAGGTATATACTGAACCATTAAGCTGTATCTAAATAGCTTATGTCTCATTCTTTGCAGCCGGGAAGGTATCTTAACTAGATCCTTCTTAAATACTGACTCTAATGGTCGGTTTGAATCGTAACCGTTCCTATCATAATGTTACGGATCACCCTGTATATAAACGTCAGGCAAGAATTCTGTGAAGCGGTGTCTGTTTGCTGAACAACGAGTAACTACGCGAAGTTTCTAGAGAACGCGAGAAGCACTGGGCTTCAGCCACGCACCGTATATAAACGAATGAGTGAAGCGATCAGTCAATCAGTCAATGGTGAGTCGTGCAATCAAGTGGATCAGTGATATAAATAGTTCCGCGATATAAATACACCTGATGAAATAAATATTAGTATAGTCAATTGTATATAATTAAGTGTTAATTACCGTTTAGTTATTTACTTGTGTTGATTGTTAGAACTGACTTTTCGTTGTTGCATTTATTGTTATTGTATTTTTAATTATTGTAAATAAATATTTATTCCGCCAACTCAGAAAACAGTTTTGTAACAATATATAAGGACAATTTACAATCTCTGAAATATTTGGAATAACCACAGGGACTCTAGATGTATTCACAACAGATATAATTCTATCGTATAACTCATTAAATATTTAAAGTTTTCACATAAAAAACTGCGATTTCTGATAACGTATACCTGTTCAATTTTAAAATCACGTACAGATTCCATTTTTATACACTGTCAATTTATTTTTACAAGCGCTAGTTTCATTAGCGTTTGTTTGCGTAAATCAAAAATCACCTGGCCATCTCTCACAAACCTTTATTTTCTATTTTACCGATCTAGCCTAATTGGCTTTTGCAAGTACTATTTGTTTTGTAATCATATTTTTTTTAATATTTTCCATAATATGTATATATGAATACAGTTTATTTATTGTAAATTATAGAAGCTCAAAAACTACGATCATTAGCGTCTAATTACATCATCAAATTAAATTAAACATCACAAACCATCCAAGAGCGGAGGTGTTATTCGAACCCACGGCAGTTTGATCCAAAGGCCAGCACACTAACCATTAAACCAAACATGAATACAATAATTATTAATATTGCCTGAAATATATTCGGATAATAATTTAACCTTTTATTGAAGTTAATATTTTTATGTTTGTAAATATACATCGCTTAGAGCTTACGGCAAAATTGACTGACTTACAGAGAAGTATTCATAGTCACGCGTCAAGACAGTGCTTAAGATGGTCTTAACAAAGATCGCCTTATTTGTTTAAAATCATCTTAAGACGTTTAGGCCCGCGAACAACGAAACGTTACCAACAAAATAAAAAAACAATAACACAGAAAAACGTATGGTTTGGAAGGAATCTTTAATGATATTTTTTTAATATTATATAACGTGCATTGTGCTGCCCTCAAATATTAACATAGATCGCTGAACATGCCGTCACAGAAAGCCTGCAGTGAACGATATAGAAAGATCGATCGTTTAAAGGAAATCTTCAACGATGCTCTGCTACCATAATATTAACATAGGTTGCTCTGAACATGTCGTCACAAAAAGTCAGTGAAATGGTACTTAGAAAATAAAAAATGAAGATATAGGAAGACCGATCGTTTAAAGGAAATCTTCAACGATGCTCTGCTACCCTAATATTAACATAGGTCGCTCTGAACATGTCGTCACAGAGAGTCAGTGAAATGGTACTTAAAAAATGAAGATATAGGAAGACCGATCGTTTAAATGAAATCTTCAACGATGCTCTGCTACCCTAATATTAACATAGGTCGCTGAACATGCAGCAACAGAAAGCCAGTGAAATGCTACCAAGAAAATAAGAACGAAAATCGATCGTTTGAAGGAAATCTTCAATGATGCTCTGCTACCCTAATATTAACATAGGTCGCTCTGAACATGTCTTCACAGAAAGCCATTGAAATTACTTAGAAAATAAAAAATGAAGATATAGGAAGATCGATCGTTTAAAGGAAATCTTCAATGATGCTCTGCTACCCTAATATTAACATAGGTCGCTGAACATGCAACACCAGAAAGCCAGTGAAATGATATCAAGAAAATAAGAACAAAGATCGATTGTTTGAAGGAAATCTCCAATGCTCTGCTACCCTAATATTAACATAAGTCGCTCTGAACATGTCACAGAAAGTCAGTGAAATGGTACTTAGAAAATAAAAAATAAAGATATAGGAAGATCGCTCGTCTAAAGGAAATCTTCAACAATGCTCTGCTACCCTAATATTAACATAGGTCGCTGAACATGCAGCAAAAGCCAGTGAAATTCTACCAAGAAAATAAGAACAAAGATTCATTGTTTGAAGGAAATCTTCAATGATGCTCTGCTACCCTAAATATCAACATAGGACATAGGTCGCTGAACATGAAGCAACAGAAAGCCAGTGAAACGCTACCAAGCAAATGAGAACAAAGATCCATCGTTTGAAGGAAATCTTCAACGATGCTCTGCTACCCTAATATTAACATAGGTCGCTCTGAACATGTCACAGAAAGTCAGTGAAATGGTACTTAGAAAATAAAAAATAAAGATATAGGAAGATCGATCGTCTAAAGGAAATCTTCAACAATGCTCTGCTACCCTAATATTAACATAGGTCGCTGAACATGCAGCAAAAGCCAGTGAAATTCTACCAAGAAAATAAGAACAAAGATTCATTGTTTGAAGGAAATCTTCAATGATGCTCTGCTACCCTAAATATCAACATAGGACATAGGTCGCTGAACATGAAGCAACAGAAAGCCAGTGAAACGCTACCAAGCAAATGAGAACAAAGATCCATCGTTTGAAGGAAATCTTCAACGATGCTCTGCTACCCTAATATTAACATAGGTCGCTCTGAACATGTCACAGAAAGTCAGTGAAATGGTACTTAGAAAATAAAAAATAAAGATATAGGAAGATCGATCGTCTAAAGGAAATCTTCAACAATGCTCTGCTACCCTAATATTAACATAGGTCGCTGAACATGCAGCAAAAGCCAGTGAAATTCTACCAAGAAAATAAGAACAAAGATTCATTGTTTGAAGGAAATCTTCAATGATGCTCTGCTACCCTAAATATCAACATAGGACATAGGTCGCTGAACATGAAGCAACAGAAAGCCAGTGAAACGCTACCAAGCAAATGAGAACAAAGACCCATCGTTTGAAGGAAATCTTCAACGATGCTCTGCTACCCTAATATTAACATAGGTCGCTCTGAACATGTCACAGAAAGTCAGTGAAATGGTACTTAGAAAATAAAAAATAAAGATATACGAAGATCGATCGTCTAAAGAAATCTTCAACAATGCTCTGCTACCCTAATATTAACATAGGTCGCTGAATATGCAGCAAAAGCCAGTGAAATTCTACCAAGAAAATAAGAACAAAGATTCATTGTTTGAAGGAAATCTTCAATGATGCTCTGCTACCCTAAATATCAACATAGGACATAGGTCGCTGAACATGAAGCAACAGAAAGCCAGTGAAACGCTACCAAGCAAATGAGAACAAAGCTCCATCGTTTGAAGGAAATCTTCAACGATGCTCTGCTACCCTAATATTAACATAGGTCGCTGAACATGCACAGAAAGCCAGTGAAATGCTACCAACACAATAAAAAACAAAGATAGAAAGATCGGTCGTTTGGATAATGGATTGATTCTTCAGTGATATTTAAACTTCTGTAAGAATGCAAAGAATAATAGCTACTTTTTTTGTCGAGAGATTATTGATTTCAACGAAGCATGTCGTGTAATTTTCACTAATACAAAATTGAATGTACATAGCAGACAATTACTAACTACATAAACATATAGAAACGCGCAGCCACACACTCTGAAATAAAATACAGAGTGACTCAGCTACACTGATCCATGTTTCTCTAAAATTAGGTTAGAGCACAATTTATTCAATTCGGACATTTAATTTTAACATCTCTGTAATTTTATTTTTTAAGGCCACCAACCGCGAGGGCTATCTGAGCTTAGTACAAGTTGATATTTAAATTTGTTTTTAAGTTTCCACATTAGAACCTAGAAAAAAAACCTCCTTCAAAAAAGCCACTAAAAAGAGGAAAATAATAAAATTTTGAGGACGGCGCCAATTTAATAAAATATGAAGTCGGTTGAAAAGTAGATATAAATTAAATCGACACTTTTTTAACAGACTTCATATTTTAATAAATTGGCGCCGTCCTCAAAATTTTATTATTTTCCTCTTTTTAGTGGCTTTTGTGAAGGAGGTTTTTTTTTTGTTAAAAAGTTTTTTATTTTTTACTTTTTAGTTAAAGGAATCACACGCCTTAACTCACTTTTATAGAACCGATTTCTTACGCTGTGTGATGTGTCAAAAAGTGACATTTATCTTAAAGGAATCACACGCCGCTACTCACTTTTATTAAAATCAGCCGAACTACTGAAGTTTGAACCGATTTAAGTAAAATTTATATGGGACCAACCTCGAGGTATACCTTATCCAATAAAAAAAGAATTTTCCAAATCGGTTTATAAATGACGGAGTTCTGAGGTAACAAACATAAAAAAAAATACAACCGAATTGAGAATCACCTCCTTTTTTGAAGTCGGTTAAAAACACTCCATATTATAGGACGTCTTGTAGAGTCTATAAGGCATCCTCAGCTCGATACGAAACAAATTAAAGTTTGAACGCAATAAAAATATCTATAAATTCACTTTACACATTATCAAACATATATCGAAATTAAGATTATTCAGTAGGTACCGAAAGTTGAAAAACGCATGCTGATTAAAAATCATTTCTTTTCTAGGTTAGGTATGAGCTCTCCGATGATGCTATAAAAAATTGCGGGACGATCTCATTAGCAACTAACATTTGCTGAATTTAGTGTTGCCGTCTAGACAAGACAAGAGTTTGTTAATCTAGACTTAGACTTAGTGAAGTCTTGATATTTCAAGACAAAACAAGACCTTGAAAGTCTTGTCTTGTCTAGAAATATCAAGACAAGACTTCACTTAAGACTTGTCTTGAAATATCAAGACTTCACTAAGTCTAAGTCTAGATTAACAAACTCTTGTCTTGTCTAATATCAAGACTCTAGATCATTTTCAAGAGTCTAGATTAGTAGTAGTAGGTAAAGTAAACCTCTACATACTACTACTTAGTTTATCTAGACTCATGAAAATTGTCTAGAGTTTTGGCAAGAGTCTTGATTTAGATAAAGCAAGTCTTGTCTTGTCTTGAAAATTTCTAGACAAGACTTTTGCAAATCTTGTCTTGAAAATCTAGACAAGACAAGACAAGAGTCTAGAAAGTCTAGATCTAGACGGCAACACTAGCTGAATTAGATCATCCTAAATCCAATTTCACGTCAATCAGTTTATGCCAACAAAAAAGATAGTATCAAGTCTGACATAGGTCAGTTCTCAACTAAGCTAACCATCCTGATACACGTATGTATATTATGTACGATTACAGCAATGAAACAATTCACGAATCATCGCTTATATTTAAATTTTTATTCGCCGTAATGGATAGTTACATAGCCGCCACTCTAGAATATATAATTTCACCTCGTTAACTATGTATTTATTTATGTATATATTTTGCTGGCTACTGGCGACTCACGAACTGCTATATCAAAACCGCCATCTTGAATTCGAAAACATTTTGATTCGAAATCAATATATCATTATATTAATTCTTTATAAATAAGTCAGTTATACGCGGGAAAGCAGTCTTTCATGCATCGCGAGCTTTCAACTAGTTTTCAACTAACATTTTTTTATGTGATCGTTTCGATGCAGTTATATACAGATGGTCGGCTTAAATAACGACCCGGAATCTAAAAAAACATCAAGTCTCAATCACAGTACAGTTATATAATAAAATAACGGTGTCTTAATTAAAAAAAAACACTTTAGCTGTAGTAAATTCTTTAGTTAAAAAAAAAAATTTTTTCAAGGCATTCTACCGAACGTAATAGACCGAGAGCTAGTGACAATCTTTTGGTGTTATTTATTCAAAGCCTTATTCTTATGAAGATGTTGAGGGAGGCATATTAAAGTGCCCTGAGTAAGGGATTTTGCTAGATAGCGGTGTGGGAGGGATGCAGACCGCACCCAACATGTAACAAAAAAATTGTCACAATTATTATTGCTTCAAGGCTGAAATTGTTTGTATAGCGTGTCGGTGACCCAATAATGCCATTATAATATTTGCAGATCGATTGGTCAGTATTAAAGGGGTGGCAGATCAACCTAAATGTCTTGTACCCGACGAAATTTATATTATTAATTCAAGGTTCAAATTTTAATATGTTGTTACGGCGACTGTTTTAAGCATATATTTCAATTAGCAGAACAAAATGTCGATATTAACTCCCTCTCTTAGAGGGAAACTTGCTCGCCTAGGTGTTTATATCGTTCTGCAAGGGGGTTAATACCGACATTTTGTTCTGCAAATTATATGTTTAAAACAGTCGGCGTAAAATTTGAACCTTTAACTAATGATATAAATTCTAAATTTTTTAAAGCAATAGTGTTTTTTTATGTATAGGTAGGTACTCGAAAAAAGTTGTAATAATTTATTTTTCCAAAGTAGGTATAGGCACTACAAAATTTAAAAAAAGTGACGCAAGTATAGAGCATTTACTACAAAAATATTATGAAAACAGAAAAAAACTCTTGAAATTGAAAATATTTTTTTTATACTGTTTGAGAAAAATATGGAAAAACAGTGAACATAAAATACGTTAAACTTTTGAGTCCAGTTGAAATCCATTATCGACACACAAAAAAACCGAAAAACAATATAAATATGTAAAAATATATACCGACACACAAACATAAAAATTAACACTTTTATGAACAGTAAAAAAAAGAATGGGAAGGATTGTGAATTTTTAGAAAAAAATCCACCGTAACAACATTTTATATACAATGTGTTTGATATCAGCAAAAATCATAGTCGAGAGAATTTTTAAACGAAATTGCAAATTGAAGAAGAATCAATAAAATTTAGAATTGTGTTTTAAAGACCACCAACAGCTAAGGTTATTTGGGCCTAGCACCAATTCATATTTTCAATTCATTATTTTTTTTAATAATAAATTGAAAATCCAATTGACACTTTTACCAGCTCTCGGGCTAGAATCCGGGAACTGGGGACTCGTAAGAGAGGAGCCATAGCAACGCCATGTAAACAACGGCATTGCTGCACGCTCGGCTATTCTCAAGCCCAATAAAACTTAGATTTTATAAAGTTGACTTCTATAAATTTAATCTAAACTAACTAAAATTTACCTGTCTACAAAGAGGTAAAGTTTGTTAATTTTTTCCATACCCACTATAAAATAGCTGCTTTACATGCATGTATACCGGCCTGTAATGGGGTCACTTAACAGGCTGGAGTGTGTGGAAACGTATATTCCACACTAGTGTGTTTTGTGAAACTCTGTGAATAATATAAATCATAATAGACCTTCTTTTTCATGATTAGCAAAGCAGTTTCGGTAAGTACCTACACTTTATCCGGGCTTGAGAATGGCCGAGCGTTTAGCATTGCTGTTGTTTACATGGCGTTGCTATATGGTTCCTCTATTACAAGTCCCCAGTTCCCGGGTTCTAGCCCGAGAGCTGGTAAAAGTGTCAATTTGGTTTTCAATTTATTATTAAAAAAAAATAATGAATTGAAAATATCAATTGGTGCTAGGCCCAAATAACCTTAGCTGTTGGTGGTCTTTAAAAACACACAATACACTTATCCAGTCAACGCGAAAAACCGAAATCTCAGCTGTCAAATTAGAGCATTAATGTCAAATATTAGTAGTTAAATTAGATCCAAAAAAATATTTTATGATTATTAAATAATTTAAAAAAATAATAACAAGTTAAGTTATAATAAATTTTAAAACAAATGAATTTGCATAGATATTATATTTTTTCTGCATAAAAATTCAAACTATATTTTAGTATAAGAAGTATCACTTTCACGGCCCATTTGATATTTTATTATTTGCTAAGTATGACGTATTTATGCTTAGCAGTTACCAGAGAGAAGGCAGTTAGGTACCCACCGCATGTTTCTTTATTTATCCGTTGTTGTGCGCTAACAGCCACTCTGCAATCCCCTCCATGCATTCGTTCACAGCGAATAGTTAAAACTATGTTAAATTTTGTGTAGTCGATCATTCAAAGAACAGCCTGTAGCCGCGCAACTGAATTGCGTAGAGGAAGACGGAATAATTTTATGCAAACACAAATTCAAGTGAAATTATCACTTTTATGAAAACCGAAAAAAAAAACTAACAAACAATTTTTAATACGTTAATTTCAATGTAAATTTTTAACTGTAGAAATGAGAAATCGACACAAGACGTGTGACCACTGACAAAGCTGAGTTTCGGTCTTTTTCGACCTTCGGCCGAAACCGAAATAAAACAATTAGGAGAAAACGCCTTTAGTTCAAGATAGTGTTTGATTTTAATATTTCACATTTTTTACCCGACTGCGTGACAGCAAAGGCGGGAGGGGTTATGCGCGTCGCCTTGGTCAGCTATGTGCGGAGAGTATGTATGTGGGATCCTTTATTCCCTTGTAGAATCCAAACGGCTGGATGGATTTTAATAAATGAGGTGTCATTAGATTCGTCTTAATCCCAAGAGTGACATAGGATATATGATGTCACGGAAAATTCAATATGTCGGACGCTAGCCACGATTTTGTCAGAATGTAAAAGTAATTTTCCTTCTAAATACATTGATATGTGTATCAAAAGAAAGAACTCGAGACGGTTTCAAAAAACTAAAAAGAGGTAATTTAAAAAAATCAAAAAACCCGACTGCGTCAAAAGCGACCTAAGAAGATGGAAACAAGATCAAATGATAACATGCAGTCAGAGGCAGAAAGAACTCGAGACGGTTTCAAAAAATTGAAAAGAAGTAATTTAAAAAAATCAAAAAACCCGACTGCGTCAAAAGCGACCTAAGAAGATGGAAACAAGATCAAATGATAGCATGCAGTCGGAAGCATACATGTAGTAGGTAACAAGTTGAACAAAAACATCTGATGCATCCGACGGCATTTTATCATTTGATCTTGTTTCCATCTTTTTAGTTCGTTTTTGACGAAATTCAAGCCCCAAGGAGATCAAAAGAGGGTGTATTGCAAAGCCTAAACCACTGAAGATATAAACATGAAATTTGGAAGTTACGTTCCTTACAGGATGTAGAGGTGCACTAAGAAAAGATTTTTCAGAAATCAAAAGCCCTAAGGGGGTGTAAATGTTTGTATAGAAAATCGTATTCCCTGCGGATATCAATTTGAAACTTAGCATAAATGTTCTTCAAAACAAATAATGAAACACGCATTTTATAGGTTTTTTTAAGACAACCCCTAAGGAGGGGTGCAACTGGGTGTTGTATATGGGAAGGCATAAAAAAATCTTAATATAAGTGAGCGAAGTCACGGGTAACTGCTAGTTCTATAATGTAGATACCTACATTATCGACGTTGGCTGTACAACGCGCTGATGAGATTTATAATGTTCAACGATTCGACCAAATAGTCGCCTGATTTAATTTGTTTGAACTAATAATATTATTGTGCCGTTGCGAATATTCGAGGCACCGGTATTTACGTGAAAAGGATTTAAAACTGGACATGTGTGAATATTTTATTCAATATTATATAAAGGACAACGCACACACATAACATCGAACGTCCTTTTTGGGATTATTTCCTTATGTTACATTAACCGCTTTGATGTTTATGCTAAACAAAATATTGAAAATGATTGGGGAAACAGAAAACGTGAAATGTTATCTATATATACATGTACCAGTTTTATATTTATATATCTATATCAATAATTTACTATATAATTGCCCAATTAGTCGCAGCATTTCTGAAGCGTTATAGTTTTTCGTCGTATATAGCTATATTATCAACTGAACGCATTTAAACAAATCGCTCGAACATCAAATGTTCGGTGACAGTGCAAAGTGGTTTAAGCATTTTTGATGTGGAACATCTAATGGCGCGCCTTGGGAGTAAAAGCGTTTGACGCAGTCAGACGATAAGACGGTCAGACGCTACTGCAGTAAGTAGTACATTGTTCACGTCTCTGTGTGTGTGAAATGTGAATATCTGTATATTGCTGTTTCAATACCTTAACAGGGTGAGATTTTCTCGCGGGGTGAGGGGTACACTGTTACACACTGCAGCCTACTACACGAGCGGCGTAAACGACAAGTCGAACAAAATTGATTCACCAACAGTGGCGATGTCAAGAAGTTTTTTAGAATATACTTTATTTTCATTTGATCGAAGGAACATTTTCAAAAACAGTTCAGGATTTAAGAGGCCTGTGACAGACAGTCGGACGAGAGGACAGACAACGAGATCTCACTATAACGACTTCTACAGACCAACACGGGACTGCGAAAGCGGGACGGAAACAGGAGGGGCGCGGGCTCAAATTATAGGGTGGGATACGCTAACATTTACACTCAAGCGTAATCCCGCCATATAGTTTGATCCCGCGTCCCTCCCGTTCCCGTCTCGCTCTCGCAGTCCCGCGTTGGTCTGCGGCATACAATTGTATCTGAAGGTTAACTTAGCAAAAAAAAATTACTTAGGCAATTTTGCTTTGCGGCCACAGAATTGTCGGTTGATTGTGAAGGAGGGTGGTAACTGGGAACAGATTATAGGGTTAGGAATAAAAGGACAGTGAATCAATGTTATTTGGCAGAGTGTATCAAGTAGCCAGAATAAAGGGCATATTTTGTACACATTTTGTAAGTTCTATAGCCATAAACCTTCACAAATTAATTTTAATATTGACAAAACTTAAGAGAATAGATCGATATCTACTAATAATAAAACTGTTAAAGGAGGTTTCCTTATAAGTTACTTAATTTAAAGAAATTTAATCTTTCTTAGGCATTTTACATGCAGACATTATACCAAGTAATTGATCATTTTCGGATTTTTGACGTAAATGTCTGATGTCTCATATTGGGATTGCATTTTAGAAATATTAGCTGTAACGGAAACATCAGGGGAAGTGGTTGACATGTGAAATATATATAACTACGCCAAGGTGTCATATATGTAGTAAGCCAGTGTGGTTATATGGTTAAGTACGAGTCTGCCGGCAGGTACAAACGCCAAGTCAAGGTTCGAATCCCAAAAGTTTTTATTATATATTTTTTTTATTTATCAATGAAAATATATAGATAGATTCAAGTCATCTATCTGTACCCGCGATACAGACATATAGATACCTATCCATTTTTTTCTGTCGGTGTGTGTTCCGCCAAAACTCTTAAACCCCTAGTCAGATTTCGGTAAAATTCGGTACACGTATAACGAGCTACTCCTTCAATGATAGTCTCAAAGAAACTAGTTATAATTAAAAAACTGAACTAGAAAAATGTCAAAAACCAAACATTTATTTTTTGAAACGTTGCGCCATGAAAAAAAAACATTTCGATTATTTTGTTAACGTTAAATTAATACTATTCTTTCATGGTTATTGTTGCCAACATTGTTTTGACAAAAATAAATTTCACTGCTTTTAGCTCGAGCTCCGCATGAATCATATTTTAACATTGTAATTGCATATTAGTTTTAGAGAACGTATATACATATATAATATAATAAAATATTTTCCTAACCACCCTCTTTGTTATGATAAAAGTGAAATGCATAGGAAAATATACAGTGTGTACATAAAAAAAGAGTGTGTGTGTAAGTACTTATGTACGCACGTCAAAAGTTATACTTCTTTGGCGTAACAAAACAAAAATAACTCCAAAAATTTTATCCCGCGTGCCAGTACTAAACGTTTGTAAAAATGATGAGAGTGAATTTTTACGATGTGCGCGCATCGCGTCACGAAAATTTAACACCATGAAGTTAGTAAATAGTTGATTATTATATTACCCTATTATTATAGCACTGCTAAGTAAGATGTACGTAGCGTAATGGATAGCACCGCCGCGTCATACGCAATAGGTCCCGGGTTCGAATCTCAACACGAACATGTTTTTTTTAATAAATAATTAGATATAAATATAATAAAATAAAGATATTAAATAAATTAATTTAATTTAATAAATTATTAATTTATTAAATATATTTATTTATTATATTTATATCTAATTATTTATTAAAAAAAACATGTTTGTGTTGAGATTCGAACCCGGGACCTATTGCGTATGACGCGGCGGTGCTATCCATTACGCTACGTACATCTTGCCAAGCAGTGCTATAATAATAGGGTAATATAATAATCAACTACTTACTAACTTCATGGTGTTAAATTTTCGTGACGCGATGCGCGCACATCGTAAAAATTCACTCTCATCATTTTTCCATAACGCGCCAAAAGGAGTATAACTTCAAAAATCGTGTGGATTCAGCTCTGTTTGTATCGCAGTCTTTTCCGTAGAACTAGGACTACGCATTTTGAGAAAAATATTTCAATGTATCTACCTATATACAGGGTGTAAACGGTTTTACTGAACATAGGGCAAATAACCATTGTGAACATTTACAATCTTGTAGTAGGCTATGGGCTATAACAGGGATGGCGAACCTATGGCACACGTAGCATTGATTGAGGTACTATTTTTTTTCTATGTATAATTTAATATTTACATTAGATCTTATGGCCCATAGCCTACTACAAAATTGTAAATGTTCTCAATGTTATTATCCCTATGTAGTGATGTAAAAATACGGTATTAAACTTTTTTGTGTATTAAACCCATGGTATAATACCGTATTTTTTCAGTATAAAACGGTTTTTTCTTTTTCACACTACCGCGTGTGCATTATTCAGTATTGTCAATTGCAAAATAGGAAAAGTTTCTGTTCTCATTTTGGTATTAAACCGTTTTAAACGGTATTAAACCGTTTTAAACGGTGTTAAACGTTTTATACGTGCTGTATAAAATAGTAAAATATGCAGTATTTATACCTAGTATAAAACTGAGGTATATTATTTTTTTTGAATAGGTACCGTATAATACTGTTTTATACAAACGTTTTATACCAGAGTATTATACGCATTTACATCACTATCCCAATGTTCGCTAAAACCGTTTACACACTGTATATATTTATCTAATATAGCGTACAGTGAACCCTATATTTTTATAATTATATTAAATAAAGCATAGCTGCATATACATTATTATATAAGCCGAACCATACATATTATATAAATAAAAGCTGAAAGACAAGGGGAGCGCAAAATAAATCAATTGATGCTTTAAAAGAAAACAATAATATAACTTTCAAATGCAGCAATCGAATGAAAATTCTCATTTCATACTTAACAAGAAAAACAATCTCAAAGAAATACGAGACGAAATACGATGGCGAAAACTTAGAAAGTCTATGCCATACAAATAACGATACAATAATGAATATATTTTATATTGGCTATCTATACATATACCTACCTAATAAAAAAATTCGACTGATGACCAGTCCTATACTTCCCACCTAGTAAATATTTGCAAAAAATAAACACTCTTTTTTTTATTCTTTGACTAGGCCCAAATAACCTTAGCTGTTGGTGGTCTTTAAAACACAATTTAATTTTTATTCTTTGAAAAAAGCATGGCCCTCTTTTTTGTTTGGTGATCTATTGATGGCTAGCTTAATATAGCAAAAATCATGGTTACCTTGATTTACGTACAATTTTTATTTTTTTTAGTAAAATATTTTTTTTCTCGAAAACTATACATTTTAGAGAAAAAAAATATTTACATTTTTTTCATATTATAACATCTAGAATTCATTTATATTTTTTTTTACCTATGTTAATACGTGACATTGAGGACGTTTTTTTGAATATCTCAGGATCCACTGAACCGATTTGACTCAAAATCTAATCAGATCTAAGTTAAAGGCTGATAAACACAATAGAACAATCGGCATGCCCGTATGTTGTTCCGTTCTTAAGATATCGAAGGCGAAAAATTGACCACATACACACACACACACATACACACATACACACATACACACACACATACAGACATCAGTCAGAAAATGATCTTAAACGATTGCTAGGGTCTCAAAACGTGAAAATCTGTTAAAATCTCGAAATATTGTTTTCGGACTGAATCCATTACTTCCCTACCATAGTAGAGGTGGGAAGTAATAACGATACAATAATGAATATTTATATTGGTTATCTATACATATACCTACCTAATAAAATTATAACTGGTACGTGTTGGTAGCGCATCACGCAAAAACCACTGCAGGACAGATTTTAAAGAAACTTTGCAGCGATCTATACCTTATAGGCTGGGTCTTTATATTTAATTAGAATTATCACGATATTTCTCATGGGGGATTAGTATTGAGTCAAAATAGTACTAGCGACATCAGACGGAATTTGATATAACTACAAAGTATCATTGAAAGTTAGTTTGGTACTATCGTTTTTTTCTTCAAGAAAACAAGTGATCTGTAGATATGCGAACTGTTAAAATTGTTGTGCATAATTATTATTTTACTACTAATTTGTTTAAAAAACGTTAACTATTGTGTTGAATTATTAAATAATACGTTTTTGTAATTTGTTAAAACTAACAGTTTTTGACATTGCGATAAAACGATAGTATTTTTAACCGACTTCAAAAAAAGGAGGTGGTTTTCAATTCGGTTGTATTTTTTTATGTTTGTTACCTCAGAACTCCATTATTTATAAACCGATTTTTAAAAAATTCTTTTTTTATTTGAAAGAATATACTTTCAGATAGGTCCCATAGAAATTTCATCAAAATCGGTTCAGTAGTTCAGCTAATTTTAATAAAAGTGAGTAACGGCGTGTGATTCCTTAAGGTAAATGTCACTTTTTGACACATCACACAGCGTAAGAAAGTCGGTATAATAAAAATGAGTAACGGCGTGTGATTCGTTTAAGGTAAATGACACTAAAAAGTAAAAAATAAAAAAAATTTTACTAAAAAGTAAAAAATAAAAAAAATTTTAAAAAAAACCTCCTTCAAAAAGCCACTAAAAAAAGGAAAATAATGAAATTTTGAGGTCTGCGCCAGTTTAATAAAATATGAAGTCGGTTAAAAAGAAGATATTAATCACTATACTATATTTTTTAGCAGACTTCACATTTTATTAAATTGGCGCAGATCTCAAAATTTCATTATTTTCCTTTTTTCAGTGGCTTTTTGAAGGAGGTTTTTTTTTTATTTATTTATTTATTTATTGTGGATTATAGACGCGTCGACAACTTAGGTCATTAGCGTCTTAAATACATCAAATATCATATTATATCACATAAAACTAATTAACATCACAAAACATCCATGAGCAGAGGTGGGGTTCGAACCCACGACAGTCTGATTCAGAGGCCGCGACGCTACCAACTGAGCCATACTGTCCTCGTTTTTTTTTTTCTTTTTGTTAAAAAGTTTTTTCTATAAATAATTCGAAAATACGTTTTTAGTGTTATTTGATTGTTATACGTACTTTACAGGGGTTGTCGTTCACGGGAAATTTTATAAATTATCATCCGGTATATTATATCAAAAATAACAGCACTACTTCGAAATGCACGTGCGCGGAGTCACGAGTACAATTAGTAGCAAATAAAAATCTTAGTATGTACAATTATAGGTACTTGTCCGGCTTCGCACAGGTAGATTTTGGTTTGGCAACAAAATAATCAAGATCGACAAATTTTTACTTGTATTTCATAGTATGTTTAGCCACTTAGATTTAAAATTTCTCTCAGCACAAGTCACAACAATGATAGGCTATAGCCGTCAAACAATGTTAGAAACCATCGGAAGAAATTTTACCAATTCGAGTTACAGATCCTATGCTGATATATAAATTCGACTTACAGATGTCATTACTTCGAGGTATAGATGTCGCAATGCCACATGCTACCAGTAGCTTAAGAGTTGTAAAGGTAAAATTCTACCGAAAAAGACGTCTAGGGAAGCAAATGAATATTTCGATATGGAAATGTCATGGCGCTTGAACCGACATTTTCTTCGACTTATTGAGGTTGTACTGTATTGATACGCAACCTATCAGTTTCGCGATTCATATAACGTCTGCCAATCTTCAACAAGAAGTTTTCCCTTTTCAAATAAATGATTCGGAAGCAATGAATCAAACCAGAGTCGCTAAAGCAGACACCTGCAGCGGCAATCAAATCGTTTGAGTTTAGATAATTGAAATATGACAATTTCGATTTGGAAATATTGAAATGTTCAAGCAAGTGTGTGCAAAATGCAATTGTGATTATAATACCTGACTGGTTTAAGTCGCCGGTTAAACATGACCTCGAGGATACACTTTTACTTTCATGTGTAAACTCACAGCTGCACACTATCAGATCGCAAATACTGTACACATGTACATAAGAAATCTGTACTGCTGATAGATCAAAAATCGTGAAGCCAACATACGTGCGGGTATATATTTCTGTCTTTTTTTATGGGAACCCAGCTGGCAGGTTCCTGATTGGCTACTTCCATAGACAAAGACAGAATTTTTAAAAGAGAGCAGGTATACTATTGACCACTGGGGCACTGAGGTTTTACGTCATTGGCATCCATGACATATTTCTTTGTCTTTATATTTTTAATATTATTATGCCCAAAAAGATCCGAAACCTGTGTTTGCTTCTTATATCATTATGAATTTCAAGGAATATGAGTAAAAAAACTGTTTTTAACAAAATTAAACTAGGTTACGTTATAATGACAACAGCTGTCAAGCGTTTTGTTTACATTTTGTTCGAAATGAAAGATATCTTTATTTCAACATTTTGTTCAGATGGAACGTTCGTACATCGACCAATGACATCATCGGAATAAATGCGGAATAACTTCGTCAAAAGAGACACAGATATATTTTTGCTCTCTTTGTGGACTTCACTCACCGCACATTGAATAAATGGACAATCCGCGGTATATAATTAAAGTATATGACTGTACAGTAAGCTTCCTTTAAGTCAACGTCTACGAGGCTGTTCGGGAAGAAAAACGCTAACTTATAACGAGAGCCATATCTCTTTATTTATTCATAGTCGCAAACTAAATATACTGTGATATATAGGTATCTAACTTACCGCAGTCTCATCACGGTTATAAACCGATGGCATGAGCAAATCATACCGATAGATGGCTTTGTTAGATTATCACTTGCCATGTTCCTTTTATATAAGACATTGTTTGTCAATTTGATGTATGTTGGAATTGATCAAAATGAACACACGTATTCGTTTGCTCAACTAGCGAACTGATAGACTTACGGCCATATTCATAGTTAACCCTTAAGTAGTAAGGGACACTTACTCATACCCTCAAATCGAATATGCGTTTCATAGTCAAAATTGACGTCTGTAAGGGCCCTTACATCACCCTCACCTTAAGGATGGATAGTGTGTTCCTTAAGTATCGAAAAAGTAAAAATAGTAAAACACATGAAAACACGCATTTATATCAAAAATGACAACTAAACACAATCGGTCTGCAGTATGACCATCTGTTCTAAAGGAAAAAATCATGGGGTTTACTATAATTCTTCAAGGAAATGACTATGAAACGCTCCTTTGAATAAGGTGCCCTCAGCACTTAAGTGACCCTCAGCGAAGGGACCCTTATCACTTACCTTAAAGGTTAACTATGAATATGGGCATAAGACTATGTCTTCGTAAATAATAATATGACACGTTGCTCCATTAAATTTCCAGAAGTGACCTGCACCCTGGAAACAATCTTTAACGGCATAGTTTTAGGTCATTGGTTATTTGCGTAGTGAGAGAAAGAATTTTGGCGAGCAAGAGTGGGGCTTTTAACGGTTGAAAACAGTAAGACAAAAGGTAAAGGACAGGCACCGTTGACTTAACGAAAAGCTATTTGCAATAATTAAAAGCGAATTTGGATGTCAGCAGTTCGGACGAAATTATGGTTTCAATGGTTTTGAAAGTAATTGACATTTTTAAGTGAGGTTAGATTTTTATGTCAATTCGTTTGATTGTTAATGTTTTGACAATCATTAGAAGTTAAAGCAGCAAGAATTATTATACTGTTACAAAACTGTTTTCTGAGTTGGCGGAATAAATATTTATTTACTTAAATTAAATGTTAACAAAAATAAAAAACAATAAATGCAACAACGAAAAGTCAATTCTAACAATAAAAAAAACTTAAACGGTAATTATCGAACTAAACGAGCCACTTAAATAACAATTTACTACATACAATTGACTACACTAATATTTATTTTATCAGGCGAATTTATATCAAGGTATTTATATCAGATTTATTTCGCTGTTTAACACTGTCACAGTACAATCTACACTGACTGACTCCCGTTGACTGATCAATATTTATTTCACTGTACAGACTGATGGCACGACTCACCATTCACTGATTGATTGAACACGACACGCTCCTGTTTATAAACCTGCGTGCGGTGTACGCTCAGTGCGTCCTCGTATCCTCTAGCGTTGTCTGGAATCTTCGATATCATTCCACGCTTTACTACTGTGACCTTTCTTTCTCGTGGTTTCTATTGGAGGCAGTGGCGTAACATCTTGGGGTTTGCTACAATACATTACATTACTACGACTTCGGATTCAGACACCAGATATGTCAGCCACTTTGCTTTTAATTGGGAATTGCATTAAAAATAGAAACTATTGAAAATCCTAAAACGTATTCGTTTAATTTTCAAATCCTAACATTTAATTGGCAACTAATTTTAACAATTTCAGTTATGTAACAATAATATAATTAGGTCGCATTCGGTTCCCCTATTTTAATACTAACAAACCTATTTTAGTTAAAATAACAACTGACTGTTTAATGGGCGTTTATATTGACTGTTTGGTTTTTGTTTATTTAAAACAGCCTACTTTGCATTTAAAACAGGGAGCTGAATGCAGCAACTCGTATCAATGAATTATTATTAATTTTATTAATTATAAAAAAACATTTTAAACATAAAAATAAAACCAGCTAACCCAAGTCTATGGTTCACCATCGAGAGGTTTTGGTAAGTACTCCATCATCAGGTCGGAGACAAAAATATTGTATTGTCGTCGGAACTACTGTTCAACCAATTAGGAAAGAACGTCGGCGCGGACGGGGATAGGCGGAGAAGGTGTTTACAATCAGACACGAGCGTTTTAACACATATTTGTCAGAATTAGGTACAAGTCGTTCATTTGTTTACATGCCGCTAAATAAGAGCCCCTATGCTGCTAAGCACATTCTTTTGACCAGCGTATACTTTCGCTGGTTAAACAGGACATTTTCAAGTTGAACGGATACGTGGAAGTGGGTCAAAATTGGATTACAAGATTTGACCGTACTACTGTTCACCGTCGAGAGGTGTCCTGTCACGGTCGCTAATTGTAACGCTTCTCCATCATCAGGTGGGAAACATGAAAATATTGTATTGCCATCGGAACTACGTATGTGTGCAAAGTTTTAAGTCGATTGGATACGTAGAAGCGTGTCAAAATTACAAGATTTGACCCTACTACTGTTCACCGTCGAGAGGTGTCCTGTCACGGTCGCCAATTGTAACGTTTCTCCAACATCAGGTCGGAGACATGAAAAATATTGTATTGTCATCGGAACTACGTATGTGTGCAAAGTTTCAAGTCGATCGGTAGATCTACTGTTCACCAACGAGAGGTGTCCTGTCACGGTCGCCAATTGTAACGTTTCTCTATCATCAGGTCGGAGACATGAAAATATTGTATTATCATCGGAACTATGTGTGTGTGCAAAGTTTCAAGACGATCGGTAGATCTACTGTTCACCAACGAGAGGTGTCCTGTCACGGTCGCCAATTGCAACGTTTCTCCATCATCAGGTCGGAGACATGAAAATATTGTATTGTCATCGGAACTACGTATGCGTGCAAAGTTTTAAGTCGATCGGATATGTGGAAGCGGGTCAAAATTTGATTACAAGATTTGACCCTAACTAACAAGTGAAGTTATATGAAAGCTTTGTTTCATTGAGGCCAAAAATTTTAATGAATGTCAAATTTAAATAATGATTATTATTTTTATAATCTTCATATTTTAATAAATTGAAGTTCGTCCGTTTTGGAGATGTTCAAATTCGAAAAACTAGTAACGCAAGGCACAGGTAAACTAAAAGCTTTGTATATTTTATTTACGAGAAATCACTACCCCATAGAAATTACAATACATTATACAAGTCAAAAAAGACTTGCAAATTTATAATATATTAACAAGATACACGAGTTTTTCAATTTGTTTTAAATAATTATTGAGACAAAAAAAAAACATTTCCATATCCACTGTTTCGCGTTGACTATTTAAGAGCAAGTTCGAATTTATTTTATGTCAACTAACGATTGACATTCTCTAGGTGTGTTGAGCGGAGTAAAGTTGGGCGAATTAGAATTTTTACCAATTATAAACACACTTGAAATTTTTTTTCAAATATGTTTATAATTTGTTATTTGATCGTGTTCTACCAAGTGCCGAGTAAAGAATCATTGAGAACTAAATTAGAAAAAAAAATTGTGTTTTAAAGACCACCAACAGCTAAGGTTATTTGGGCCTAGCACCAATTCATATTTTCAATTCATTATTATTTTTTTTTAATAATAAATTGAAAATCCAATTGACACTTTTATCAGCTCTCGGGGCTAGAACCGGGAATTGGGGACTTATAAATTATAAGAGTAACCATAGCAACGCCATATAAACAACAGCACTGCTACACGCTCGGCTATTCTCAAGCCGAACTAAATTAGAGTTTTCATAAATGTTTCGAAACAAGATTTAATTCCATTCTATTTTACACCAACGTGTTTCCATACTCGCTGATTCGTTCCTTTGGGGGCGAAAAACCTAAAAAGAGCCAAGAAAGTTATGACCACGAATGAGAAAGTTCCATCACTTCTTTTTTGGGGTTCTTGTGGGCCTCTTGAAGGTGTTTTTGGGTTTTTTGTATTTTCAGAATCATCGGTTCAAAATCTCGTTAACAACAAATAAATGATTCAAAAATAAATGTATGTAACTACCTAATATTACTTTTTAAATATGTAATAAAAAATAGCGAGCACATTTTATTCTTATATACTAGTTTAACGTCTTAATTAACTGGTTATTTAGTAGCAGATATTAGATAATTTTTAGAGCCAATTATCACTCAGGGATAGTGTATCTTTCTATTAGTGAAAAAATTTTTAGAATCGGTTTAGTAGTTCCAGAGATAAGAATTTATGATTTATTCCTCCTCCACGCGAGAATCTCTTCCCCTGCGAAGCGAAGTCGGGCTGGTGGTGTTTATAATAAGTATTAGGAGGATTCCGCCAATACGCTAAAATGCAAAAGAATTTCAGGTTACTATCCGACAAAATTATCACTTCCCCCACGACAAATTTATCAAAATAAAATATAGCCTATGTCACTCCTGACAATCTCCTATTCCTGTCTGTAAAGTCTCACCGAAATCGGTTCAGCCGTTTCGAAGATTAGCCCGTACAGACAGACAGACCTTCAATTTTATTTATATGTATAAATTGTAGATCATAGACGCTCGACAACTAAGCTCATTCTCGTTTTAATTACATCAAATTAAATTAAAAGGCGAAGCCGCGCCGGCAGCACGCCAACCGTTACACCAAGCTGTCCTCCATGATAGTTGGTCTTGAGAATGGCCGAGCGTGTAGCAATGCTGTTGTTTACATGGGTTGCTATGGTTCCTCTACTACAAGTCCCCAGTTCCCGGGTTCTAGCCCGAGAGCTGGTAAAAGTGTCAATTGGATTTTCAATTTATTATTAAAAAAAAAAAAAAATAATGAATTGAAAATATGAATTGGTGCTAGGGCCAAATAACCTTAGCTGCTGGTGGTCTTTAAAAACACACATTTATTTATTTATTTTATTTATTGTAGACGCGTCGACAACTTAGGTCATTAGCGCGTCTTAAATTACATTAAATAACAACTAACTTAAAACTAAATAACATCACAAAACATCCATGAGCGCAGGTGGGATTCGAACCCACGACAGTCTAGTCTAGAGGCTGGTACCAAATACGCTATACACTAGGCTACACTGCCCTCTAAAAACACACACACAATCCATTAGGGCTTGAGAATAGCCGAGAGTGTAGCGGCGCTGTTGTTTACATGGCGTTGCAATGGTTCCTCTATTACAAGTCCCCAGTTCTCGGGTTCTAGCCCGAGAGCTGGTAAAAGTGTCAATTGGATTTTCAATTTATTATTAAAAAAAAAATAATAATGAATTGAAAATATGAATTGGTGCTAGGCCCAAATAACCTTAGCTGTTGGTGGTCTTTAAAATACAATACAATACAATACAATACACAATCCATTATAGTTTTAAACTGTGACGTATATACGCGTCGGGCGAACTTTGATCCAACTTTACCTAACTTTCGCGTATTATACACACGCACACACAGACAACTGTACATTTTTAAACTGGAATATCTTCAGCGCTCAACCATGCGTTCTCTTTATCAAATAACACACAAAATGGAAATATACGCGTATTTTTATTTGCATATATCACACACTAGTGCGTTGGCGAGATTCAATCCCGCAACCACCCCGATCAATCGAGCCAGTGGGCTCGTCCAAATTTTTCAATCGCACCCCCTTCAGTTAATGTCACAGGGGTGATTTGACGTTGCCAGGGCCCTCTGGGATTTATCTGTACATACATACATACATACATGTTCCCAATATTATATTCGCTGTACAACATTGGTCAAAAGAAATGTTTAAATATTGTACAATTATATACATTATTAATGTCGGTCGAGCTAAAGATCCAACATTGCCGTGCCGCCGAGGCCCGTTTGTTTCGACGATCCGAGACGGCCACGACGGAGGTATGACAGCTGCGAATCGCCCAATAGAGGTTACCACAATAATTAACAGGCCGTGATTCAACTGTTTTACTGCCAACTCGCAGACGCAACACAAGAAAATAAACGAATCCTTATTAACTTCCCATTGGAAGTTGTGGTCCGATTTTGCATTTGAAAAAAATGGGTGTGTGCTTATGACCACACGACAAAAGTGAAAACTTCAGATTTTCTAATTTTAAAATACCTATATAGATAATTTTTTAATCAAACAATTTAATCATAAATATATTAAAATCGGCCTGTACAATTAAATTATAGCCGAGAGTGTAGCAATGCTGTTGTTTACATGGCGTTGCTATGGTTCCTCTATTACAAGTCCCCAGTTTCCGGGTTCTAGCCCGAGAGCTGGTAAAAGTGTCAATTGGATTTTCAATTTATTATTAAAAAAAAAATAATGAATTGAAAATATGAATAGGTGCTAGGCCCAAATAACCTCAGCTGTTGGTGGTCTTTAAAAACACACAAAAGACGGTCATTTTAACAGAGACAGATCATTCGATACAATCATTTGTTTTTTTACAAACTTTTAATGAAATGTACTAAAAAGGAAAAAATAATAAATATTGAACAATTTAGGTTCATAATTATAAAAATGTGGGTCGCGACTAATAAATTATCAGAGTTCACGACCCACGCTTTTATGATTATAAACCTAAATTATTAAACATTATTTGTTCCTTTTTAGTAGGTACTTAGGTACATTTAGATAAAAGCTTGTTTTTTATTTTTATTGAAGATTACATACGAGTCGACAATTACTCAGGTCATTAGCGTCTTCAACACAACAAATAACATATTTGTGTATTAAAATCCGCCAACCGGCATACACAAACCGACTGGCACGAGCTCGGGTCCCTGGGAGCCCTAATTCCCAAAGAACATTGGAATGCAATTGCGATAACAACTACATCCCAATGCCCCCCCTGGGGGGAAAAGCTTGTTTTTAAAAATATATAATAATAATAATATTTTATTCTATGCAGAATTATTTTATGCGCGTAAGGTATGGAGACTGTTTAAAGACCAAATAAAAATGAAGTCCCGAAGAGTTGCATGATTGGGCAATTGCTATTCGTCGACAAAAAAATAAGAGGAAAAAGTTTTGTTGACAGACATTAATATTTGTATGTACACGAGGCAATTTTGGAAAATAATAATTAGAGAAAAGGTATAAATATACCCGTCTATTTTTTTTTTGTAAATAATTTATTGAGCGACAGCAGATGGAATATTTTATTACAGCTGTATTACTGAAAGTTACAAACTTCAAACATTAATTTATTTTAGCTGATCAACAGCATCGACATGTACATATAAATGGTTATACAGTAAAATTTGTCGCCAATGGAATCTTCAACATGTCTGCATTTCACAGAAGTTGATCAGGTCAAAGCTTAATCTATTAATAAGTGAACACCGAAAGTTCTGGTACCTTTTTTTACTATTTATTATGAAAGGAGTGGAATGAAACTTCGAAAGATACTGTACCATAGATGTGCACAAAAAAAAATCATGTGTGAATGTTGAAGTAAAGGCAGGTAAAATAAAAAAATACTGCCTTCCCTACACGGGATTTTCCTGACTACAGCATTGTGTTACGTCATTGTTCTTACAACAGCTGTTTCATATACTGTTTGCAGTCATTATGCATTCATTTAATTATTTTTTACCATCTGATGGCACCACTAGTAAGTGAGGCATACGTCACTTTGATGTCATATTCTAATGTCAGTACTGTTTATATTTTCTGCCCATCTGATGGCGCCACTAGCAAGTTAAGTATCTGTCATTCAATTATTTAACGGGCATTTATTTAATTATTTATTCCTTAAAAATGGATAAATGAATAATAACTAAACACAAACAGTTAATCTCTAAACGTTTGACATATATTACTTGCCACTAGCGCCATCTGATGAATAAAAAATGTAGGTACAAAATTTCATTTACATGTAAAAAAACATCAGGTAGTTTTCGAACTGCATGACATTTTGCACTAAATACAATCATATCCTAACCTCAAATTTGTAGTCATAAAAGACTTCACTGTACCTATAATTTTTTCGTAACCGACCGATAGAAATATTAAAAAATATAATTAAAAAAAAAACGAACGGAAAAAAGAATGATTTTCGTCAAAGAGTGTACAAATGTATGTATGTATGTACGTTTGAATATAATTGTATTGTACGCTCCATATATATGGTGGGCACATGTACAGTATCCCCCACGATGCCAGGAGGAAGGGTGACAATATTTTTTTGTCATATTATTCGTGAATATTTTTGTTAAAACATAATGAAATAAAGCCATAATTAAAAGCCAATAGCAAAAAAAATTTTTTTTCCTCCTCGCGTAACATTTTTAGGGTACGACGATTATGTAAATACATTATAAAAATAACTATACAGTGCATTTTTTTGTCAATGTCTCATAGTGATTTACATGCTATAAACGTTATCTCGTGGTAATGGGTTTTCTACTGGAAATTTCACAAAATGATGGAACACTTATAGTTTACATTTTTTTTCTTGACGTGAATAACGTCTTATGTCTAATACTGGAGTTACATTTTAATAATATTAGATGAAACGGAAATAGTCGGAGTGACTGACATGTGAAACAAAACGTAGCATGTAAGGTATAACTATATAAAGGTCTCAGACAATAAGCCAGGTGGCCGTGTGGAAAAGGACAAGTCTACCGACAGGTACACACTCCAAGGCCAGGTGGGGGCAGTATAGCCTAGTGGTTAGCATGCTTGGCGCCGCAACCTCTAGACTGGACTGCCGTGGGTTCGAATCCCACCTGCGCTCAAGGATGTTTTGTGATGTTATTTAGTTTTAAGTTAGTTGTTATTTAGTGTAGTTGAAAGACGCTAATGACCTTAGATGTCGACGCGTCTATAATCTACAATACATAAATCCAAGGCCAGGTTCGATTCCCGAAGGCTTTTAATATATTTTTTTAACAATGAAAATATATAGGTATTGGATAACAATTTAAAATATAAAAAAAATAAAATTATTTACAGTTATTTTATTTAGTATATTTTACGAACATTTGATTTTATAAAATAAATAAAAGTCATGGATGTATGTATTTCTATTTTCTTTCCATGACAACGAATACAATTATTTGTGTTTAACGGTATTCACTTCATCTGTCTGTACCCGCAATATGAACATATCCGTTTTTTATGTACGAATTTGTGAAAAGGTTTTAAATAAAACGGAAAATAATTGGAAAATTTGAGATCAGTATCATATTATGGTGCATTAAAACTATGTTAACTAGTTATTCAATTGTTCAATTGGAGGGGAAATATCCCTAACTATTCTTTGTAACCAGTGTACAAAAAGTTTTTAAGGTGGTATCTATGCGATAGACAGTGCTGTCTCTGTTCATTGCAACTAAAAATGTAGACCTGGATCATCATTAATTTTATAGTACCGAAATATTTTTCTTATTAAACCAAAAATATGTTGTCATTTAAACTAAAAACTTTTTAATTAGCCAAATCAAAAATTTCTCTTATATAAAAAAAACAAACATTTGAAGCACGGTAATGGTTGTGGAAGATGCATCCATGTATGCGATAGACAGTTCTCTTTTTATTGCAACTAAAAATGGAGAACTGGATGACCAAATTATCATCAATTTTATTATATCGAAATGTTTTTCTTATGACCAAGAACATTATGTTGTTAATAAAACTAAAAACTTTTAAATTACCTAAATAAAAAATTTCTGTAATAGTTAAAAAAGAACATTTGTTGCACGATTATTAATTTCAATCATTTATGACACGAAAAATATCTGACACGCGCACGTTTTCTCAAAAGTGAAGATCGTCTGCATCAGAAGTGGGATACTTAAATTACCTAAATCAAAAATGTCTGTAATAGTTTAAAAAAAACATTTGATGCACGATTCATAAACCTAATTTCAATCATTTTATGACACGTAAATCAAACGACACACGAAAAATATCTGACACGCGCATGTTTTCTCAAAAGTGAAGATCGTCTGCATCAGAAGTGGGATACTTAAATTACCTAAATCAAAAATGTCTGCAATAGTTTAAAAAAAACGTTTGATGCACGATTCATAAACCTAATTTCAATCGTTTATGACGCGTAAATCAAACGACACACGAAAAAAATCTAACACTCGCACATTTTCTCAAAAGTGAGAATCGTCTGAATCAGAAGTGGGATACCTAGTTAATAATAACTCCGGTGATTTACGCAGTCGAACACTTTTTTTCCCAGACACTCGCATAAATGCGCTGACGTAAATGCGATCATATGGGGCGATTGCTTTGTTCGGTAATAAATTAAAAAAATAACAAATTCAAAATGGTTTCCAGCAGCGTTTTTGATTGCAGCGGCACTTGCCGATATATTTTTTGTAACAATATTTGGTATTTGTGTACGATGTAGGTACGTATGCGTGTTATATAATATATGTTGAAGGTGTGCGCTTGCAATCGGTAAGTTAACAACCTTCCAATGCGAAAAGTAGTCGGGTATAAATATTAGTAAAAAAAAACTTTTTAGAGACACTGTGCACAGATTGGAGAAGAGCCATGAATTTAACTGGAATGATGTTAAGATTTTAAATAAAGAAGAAAATTATTACAAAGAAACATCGCTGAGAATCATACATATAAAAAACTTTTTAACAAAAAAAAAACCTCCTTCAAAAAACCACTAAAAAGAGGAAAATAATGAAATTTTGAGGTCTGTGCCAATTTAATAAAATATGAAGTCGGTTAAAAAGTATAGTATAGTGATTAATATCTTCTTCATATTTTATTAAATTGGCACAGACCTCAAAATTTCATTATTTTCCTCTTTTTAGTGGTTTTTTTAAGGAGGTTTTTTTTTTTGTTAAAAAGATTTTTATTTTTTACTTTTTAGTGTCAAAAAGTGATATTTACCTTAAAAGAATCACACGCCGTTACTCACTTTTATTAAACCGACTTTCTTACGCTGTCTGATATTATGTCAAAAAGTGACAATTACCTTAAAGAATCACACGCCGTTACTCACTTTTATTAAAATCAGCCGAACTACTGAACCGATTTTGATGAAATTTCTATGGGATCAATCTGAAAGTATATCCTTTCAAATAAAATTTTTTTTTTCAAAATCGGTTTACAAATCACTGAGTTATGAGGTAACAAACATAAAAAAAAATACAACCGAATTGAGAACCACCTCCTCTTTTGAAGTCGGTTAAAAATTAAATAAGAATGCTATCAATAAGCACACTGACACTAAAAATTTGAATCCATTTACGAGAAAACCTTAAACATAATTAGTAAATAATCTCTCCTTGTTGATAACTCTATAGTTGGTATTTTATGATTGGTCTCACCTTATACTATACTCGTGTATACAAAATTCGTTAGAAAATTTGTGCATGAGTATCCTGAAGAGGACCTAATTAAGGTCGAAAGCTTGATTTTGTAGCATATTTGTAGTTTTTAAGTTAGTTATTAGTTTATTTTGTGTAGTTTATAAGTTAGTGTAAGTAAAATATGTTTTATAATTAGTGACTATTAAATACAATTCTAATCTTAACACCGGTGACCATTGTACTTTCATATTATTTTTTCCTTTTTAGTACCTACATTTCATTAAAAGCTTGTCTCTAAAAAGTTTTTTTTTACTAATATTTTTTATAAGATGCATATATTATAGATTGTGCGTATTTATGACAGGTGAGTGAGTCGCAAGTCGTTTTATTATAGAGAGACACACACACAGACACACATGCATACTGTGCGTACGGCGATACTGTCATCAGGTGCGTTCCGTACACAGAACCCTTTTTATCGATCATTGCTGGATATTTCGCAGGATTGATATTCATTATATAGGCCAATATGCGTAATAAACATTGTATACGAATTTAACTCATTTTTAAATCATATCCCATTGTGCTAAATAAGCTATTTGCCGCATCCGCCCCGCGCCGCCCCCGCCGCGCGATGTACTAACACTACACCGCAGACTTCACCGCACACTAAACACAAATCGTCTAAACGCGGGGCGGTCTTCAATCCGCGGCCCGCGCCGGCTCACAAAAAAAATAAAATTATTTCAAAAAAAAATCACAAATGCAGATTTATATTTTACATAATCGATACGTATTATGTATAGCTACAAATATTAACGATAAATATAAATAAACAAACATTGATATATCTAGGTACTTATTTAGTGTATTATCCCATTAGGGTGTTTGAAATAATTTTCACTTTCATGATGAGCTCTCGCTAGTACGAAGATTCACATCTACAACCTAGCTATAATGAATTAACACTCGCATGTACTGAAAATCAATTGATTCGGAAGCATAATATAAGGAGAAAGTTAGATTAGTAATCATGTCACGACTGAGCAATTGTAAGCTCATTCCACCGCGAAAGTGGTTCAGGTTAGAATCCTGACTGTGACTATGGTTGGTACTCTGATTTTTCCGATATGTTTGGAATCAATTATATTATAATTGGCTGCTTTCCAACAAAAATTTTCAATTAACGATAATTTTTTTCTCTAAAACATTTATCCTATTTATTGTGGCGTGATTGTCACTCAAAAATTAAATAAAGAAAATAAATAATATTATACTAAAGTCAACATGGCCAAACGGCAAAAGTGGGTCTGAGGACTATTTTGTGACTAAAATCAGAACTAATGAGGGCTACCAGAATTTTTTTTTACCACCCGATGGCACCACTAGCAAGTGAGATGTATGTCACATGTCAGCTTACTGTTTATAATTTCCGCCCTCTGATGACGCCACCAGCGCGTAAAGTATCTGCCTTTCAATCATTTAACGGCTAATTCGCAATTTTTTATTTATGTATTTATTCGTTATTAATGGATAAATGAAGAAAAACTAAATACAAATCGTCAATCTCTAAACGTTTTACACGTCTTATTTGCCACTAGCGCCATCTGACGAATAAAAAATGTACAAGTTTGACATTTTATTTATTGTAGATTATAGACGCGTCGACAACTTAGGTCATTGATTATATTAAATAACAATTAATTAATTATATTAAATAACAAATCACTTAAAACCAAATAACATCACAAAACATCCATGAGCAGAGGTATGATTCGAACCCACGACAGTGTGATCCAGAGGCAGCTACGCTAATCGTTACACCACACTGTCCTCTACAAGTTTGACATATACTTTACTTGCCACTAGCGCTATCTGACAAACAAAAAATGTAAACGTTTGACACACCTTACTTGCCACTAGCGCCATCTGACAAACAAAAAATGTAAGCGTTTGACGTACCTTACTTGCCACTAGCGCGATCTGACAAACAAAAAATGTAAACGTTTGACGTATACCTTATTTGCCACTAGCGCCATCTGACGAATAAAAATACGGTAGTCCTTATTCATTGTAATAATAATATAACTTACGAAAGTGTAGTTTGACAGTCAATACATACCTGCAACAAGAAAAAAGAAAAATAATTAGTTTGCGTTGTGATAAATAGTAATTTCGACTGCAATATAAATTGATAAGGTAGGTACTAGGGAAGAAAACAGTTCAAAAAGCTCCTTTCCGAAAAAAAACTGCCACGGTTTTCACTCTTTTCAGTGAATTAAGTGTAGTACTACTACACTAAATAGTTACATAATTAACGCATTGCATAATCAATGCTTGTTTTTATTTCTTTATTATGTAAATTCAGTTATTAAATGGTTCACTGTATTCTCTTTTTTTAAACTTTTAAAATCAATTGTTCATCTGTGATTAGCTAGTGACTCGTGTGTAGGGTTTGACGGTATTTCAAAGCCGGTTTTTAAAATAAATTTGTCACATTTGGAAACCGGTCTTTAAATTAAGAAAACCGGTTTAAAAGAATTCAAATTACTTATTATATAAAAATTAACGTAAAAATAATGTAAGTATTAAGGATGTTTCTAATTTCTGTTTGTATTTTCTAGTTTACATTTTAAAACTTTAATTTTATTATATAAATTTCTTGTCTCAAAAATTAATGTAAAATAAGAAAATTTATATTAGAAATCGTGTCCATCGTGATTTTAATAAAATTAAGAAAAATCGCAGGATAGTTTTTGTCTTATGTACCCTATCTTATGTTAATTGCTATGGTTAGTAATTAATATTAATTTTCATAAATATTGTTATTTTTATGTATGTACTTGAAAAAGTCTAAATCTATAGACGAAACGTTATACATTTAATAAATCAAATATTTTGTCCACTATCCTGCGATTTTTCTTAATTTTAGTAAAATAAGAAGTTCTGGCTTCTGTCTAATGGGATTTTAAATAAAACACAGGGTGTTAAAATAATCCATATTTTCTTTCACAACGTTTCGACATAAATTATGTCTTTATCAAAATTAGATTAAGAAGATGCGTGTTTTTTCAAAATTCCTAAAAAATGTGTACATTTCTTTAAATTACATTAATATTAATAGTTAAAACAATAAAATTGTAAAATAAACTTCAAAAATATTTATTTATTAATTTTAATTTCATTTTTAGATAAGTAATGTGTACTTAATCCTTAATTTTTTTTATATTTTGACTTTAAAATTGATTTCGTTTCTTGTTATTTTATATAAATTAAATAAAATATTTTTCGCTATTCTATTTTTTTGACAAAAATTGAAAAACCGGCTAAAACCGGTTTTTTGGAAATCTGGAATTCGAAAACCGGTTTTTCAAAGTCAGTTTTTGTATAAACCCTACTCGTGTGGTCAAAATTATCTTCATTACGCCCTTAGATACACAATCTACCATTTGGACATGAATATTGAATAATCTGGCGTTTATTTTATTTTGAATTGCAACTGAAGTCCATCAGGTTCAAGATTTTAAAATTTACTTTCAAATAATCGCTTTTTTTTAGAAGAATACCTACATTATATATGTTACACAAATTAAAAATATCCATCTTTATTAATTTGTAATCAAAATTGCTTGATGAAAATACTGCGAATTTTATTGTTGATTTTAATTTTTGTTTCTATCATAAAACAAAATAATAAAAAAAAACATTAATTAAAACTGATTTTTTCACGTGAACAAAAACAAAAATTCTAACGCAAACGTAATGTTTATATAAAATTAAAACGTTTTACAGATATCGGTTTATACGAAACTGATAACTGAAATGTGTTATTTAAGCCCCGAATATTAACGTATGCACAGGTGAATCTTAAGTTTTTTGAATTCGAAGTTGCTATATTTAAATAGAGCAATTTGATCCTTGAAAACAGTTTTAAGAATTGTTGGAAATGAGCACTTCCGTGGCACAAAGGATCAATAAAAAGCAATACTGATTTTTTTAAATTTGCATTTTACTAACGTTTCGGTATTCTTCATACTTTATCAACTTTATAATTATTTTGTAGACTCTGAAGATGGTATGAAGAATACCGAAATGTTAGTGAAATGCAAATTTAAAAAAATCAGTATTGCTTTTTATTGATCCTTTGTGCCACGGAAGTGCTCATTTCCAACAATTCTTAAAACTTAAGTTTTTTACTATAATTTCTGCTTTGAAACAAATTAAAACCAGGGATGTTGCATACGTCTGCATCCGCACTCGCAATCGCGGAGCATTCGCATAATTTTTTACATCTGCATTCGCATTCGAATCAGCAACATTAATCGTTGCGGAGCTTTAGCGGATGTGATGCAAGTCACGACAAGATCATCGAGGGAAAGCCCCGCACTTGACGCGTGCTCGAATTCTCTGGCTACTTGGCCAATAGGAATCGAGGATTCGGCTGTTCGTGCAAGTAATATAATTTACCAATTCTAAAATTTGATTATTAAGTAATGAAAATAATAACTTTCTTAATAAAAATAATAATAAAATACATTCTCTTTTAATTTCACGAAAATTTAATATTTACCAATCAGAAGTCACATTTATTCAAGTGTGCAAGCTTTCACGGCCGGCATTGTTCCAAGTCTTCATGATTTCCGAGCTTGTAGGCCGTGGTCCGGTGGTATTTCTACCTGACGTTTCGTCTACAACTGCGGTAGACATTCTCAAAGGCGATGTGGCAGCGGTCGAAGTGTCCTCCTTGGCGGCTCACAGGTCAGTGTGTCAGTGACTGGTGTCCTCCCTTTTATGCTTAGCGCCAGTGTGTTCTCTGTTCGGTCGTAGTCCGGACTACGACCGAACAGAGAACATACTGGTACTAGGCATAAAAGAAGGGAGGACACCAGTCACTGACACACTGACCTGTAAGCCGCCACAAGGAGGACACTTCGACCGCTGCCACATCGCCTTTGAGAATGTCTACCGCAGTTGTAGACGAAACGTCAGGTAGAAATACCACCGGACCACGGCCTACAAGCCTGGAAACTATGAAGACTTAGTCACATTTATTGTTAAAAATATTATTATTGCTATTATTATTTTGCATCTGCCTCTGCAAATGTGAACGTCAAAAAATCCACATCCGCATCTGCAAATGTCAGTAAAACCCACATCTTTAATTCCCTACCTTAAATCCTGTGCCAAATCCGTTTACCCCCCCGACAATACTCGTAGGTACGTCACTGACATAAAATAAAATCTTACTAACCCCAAACATTCATAAACACAGCGTATTCGAAGTAGCATTGTTGGGATAAAAGCAGAATACGTATTACGGTGGAGGTGCCGTGTCATTTTAAAAACTAGCGAAGTAGCAACTAGCGAAGTAACATCACATTTTTTCCAACTTAAAAAAATGTTAATCAGACTTATCATAATAGTGTCTAGTTAAATAAATGAAAAATGAAACTTTAATATAAATCTAACTGGCGTTATTTTAAGTGGTGGGCATGAAGGGTCGGAAATTATCTAAATCAGTGTTGTGGTGGAAGCGACGGCACACAGCACAGTATACACTGCCTGCATTTTAGGATTCCGTATCCAAGGGTGGATATAGATAAGGCATTGTAGATTATAGACGCTCGACAACAAATACCACAAGCGTCTATCCCAAAGATGGATCCGTACTATTCTATCTGTCTGTTCGTCTGGCACGACTTTCAATGCTCCTAAATAACACATATTACTAAGTAAGTTGATGGGGCATTTGTCCCGATTTTTGTGCTTATTAGAAATCAGCTAAGTGTCATTTTGTTCATAATTTACTGTTTTATTGAAATGAATACTTCCTATGCGACTCCGGACGCATTTAGCGAAGTGTCAAACGATGACACGCGCGCCCAAAGGCAGACGCGGGATACGGGGAGTTCTGTCCGACGTACCAGTATCGAGTATAGTGCAAATCAAGGTCACGCAACATCAACGCTCTCTCGCTCTTTTGCGTCATTCAACTGATTTGGTTGTAAGAAGTATTCACTTGAACCGTGTGTAGCACAAAAAGCATGCCACGCAAGTATCCCACTTCTGAATCGAGTCTCGCGGACATAAAAATATTACCATCGCGAAAATTAGTGACGAATTTCACAGTTTTCGCCGGAACGCTTTTAATCGTTACCCCAAATCCAATAAAATTCGATACACAAACATTTTATAACCAACCGTAGAAAAATAAATACGCATGTTTGTGTATATATATGCAAATCACTATCGCAAAAATATAAACCCCATCTACATATTATGTACATACCTCCACTGATAACATTTGTACATACCTATATTCAGGGCGCATGCGCTATTTATAAATAAACGAAAGTGAAAGTAGTTAGGTGTTACTAACACACACATACACACAATACACGTGTGTGTGCCGCTCAACTACACATAGCTATCGGTTTATACGGTTTAGAGTCGAGGTATGGGCATCAAAAATAATCAAAAAATGTTATTTTAACGAAATGAAAAAATGATGCCCATAAAAATTCGATCATCGTCACTACATATACAATACATTCATATAAAAATATACATACGTACCGTTCGTTCATATAATAAAGATTTACAGTCTTGTTTACGAGTACAGTACCTATACAGGTTGCTCAGAAAAGAATTGAAAAAAAAAATTTTTGATCAACTTTATTTTTTATACTGTTAAATGACCAAATAACACTTTTTTTTCTCTCGGCACAAATTTTCGCTGAGGACAGTGTGGTGTAACGGTTAGCGTAGCCGACCATTGGATCACACTGTCGTGGGTTCGAATCCCACATCCGCTCATGGATGTTTTGTGATGTCATTTAGTTTTAAATTATTTGTTATTTGATTTGATGTAATTAAAAGACGCTAATGACCTAAGTTGTCGACGCGTCTATAATCTACAATAAATAAATATATACACGGCCTCCCCGCGACGGTGGTAAAAGTGTAACACTGAAGGTCACACTAGTATCCCACCGACGCCCAGCCGAACGCGATACACTACATGTAGCTCTCTACACTGACCAGTCAAACACGGTCTAGTGTAACAAAGTGTAACCGCTGTAACTCAACGCAATAAAAAGACACGGCCTAAGGCCTTCCTGGGCTTGAGAATAGCCGAGCGTGTAGCAGTACTGTTGTTTACATGGCGTTGCTATGATTCCTCTATTACAAGTCCCCAGTTCCCGGGTTCTAGCCCGAGAGCTGGTAAAAGCGTCAATTGGATTTTCAATTTGTTATTAAAAAAAAATAATAAATTGAAAATATGAATTGGTGCTAGGCCCAAATAACCTTAGCTGTTGGTGGTCTTTAAAACTAGTGTTGTCGTCTAGACAAGACAAGACTTCACTTAAGTCTTGTCTTGAAATGTCAACACTTCACTAAGTCTAAGTCTAGATTAAAAAACTCTTGCCTTGTCTAATATCAAGACTCTAGAGTCTAGATTATTTTCAAGAGTCTAGATTAATCGAGTGGTTTACTTTATCTACTACTACCTGCTTAGTTTATCTAGACTCTTGAAAATTGTCTAGAGTTTTGGCAAGAGTCTTGTCTTATCTTGAAAATTTCTAGACAAGATTTTTGTAAGTCTTGTCTTGAAAATCTAGACAAGACAAGAGTTTCGGGTTCAAGTCCCGACAGTGGTCATTTGATTTTTTCTTAGATATAGCTCAAAAATCATGGCAGCCTAGCTGTCTGAGATATTTATTATTTTCACCTCTAATTGTTATGTGAATAATATGGTGTGGATTAAAGGGGTTTTAAATCGATTGATTTTATCATATACCAAGAGTCTAGAAAGTTTAGATCTAGACGGCAACATTATTTAAAACACAATCTAAGGCCTTCCTTTTTTTCTGACAGTACAGGAACTGGATCAGAATCCAAACAACAAGCTGTACATTGTGTCAGTGTGTCGCAAATAAAGAAGGGTGGATCCTTGTGGAACTCCATTATGCGTTATGTGTCGAATGCGAACCGGTGGACAGTCGGTAGCACCCCCTCCCCTCACCTATCGGTCGTCGATAATATAATCTGATTGCAAATCGATCGTCGATTGACACAACCTACTGCGAACGCGGCCATAGTATAATAAATAAACGCTTCTGAATGAAGAAAAAAACGGATTCGCTTATAGAATTATAACAAAACATTCAAACTTTATTTCAGGCAGATCTGTTTTTAACCGACTTATAAAAAAATGGAGGAAGATTCTCGATTCGACTGAATTTTTTTAATTTTTAATATACAGAGTGGCACATCTTAAACAATGCAGTGAAATATTTCGTAAACGGTACAAACCATAAAAAATGTTTTATACAAAAGTTATAGTGTCAAGGGGGACAGAAGACTGTGATATCAAAATTTACACATAGGTGATGTTGTGAAGGTCAACTTCGATTTTTTAATTGCAACAGTGCATTTTTATTCCAGAATACGATACAGTATTTAATAGTGAACAGTAAATTAAGGTACATATGAGGTAAAGTTAATAAATATTGAGATATTTACAAATAAAATAGCAAATTTAATTTGTCAATTCGGTTCTTTTGTGAATTGAATTCAAGCCAAGATGGCCGGTGCGTAATATTATCATGATTCATGGCTATCTGCTATGCCATAATTTATCTAATTATCGTTCATTTTGGCCGTTATTTAATTTCTACATATCTCAATATTTATTAACTTTAGCTGATATGTATATCTTAATAATTTACTGTTCACTATTAAATACTGTATCGTATTCTGGAATAAAAATGCACTGTTACAATTAAAAAATCGAAGCTGACCTTCGCCTGACCTTCATAGCACCGCCTATGTTAAATCTGATATCACAGTCTTCTGTCCCCCTTGACACTCTATAACTTTTGTATAAAACATTTTTTTATGGTTTGTACCGTTTACGAGATATTTCACTGCATTGTTTAAGATGTGCCACCCTGTATACTCAAAAAATAATTTCATTGCGTTTCCAGCTCTTGGGTATTTTAAAAACAAAAAAAAAGTTTAAATTTTTTATGTGATGTAAACAATCTATAAATTCGGCTCCATACAGTATTCTTGCGTTTGATTTATAAAATATCAGCTAAAACTACTTACTTAAATATTTTTTTCCTTTTTATTCAAATAATAATATTTAAAATTTATTTTGATAACATTACAGATTCACTATCATGTATTTTGACATATTGAAGTAATTTATATTTTTCAAAATTCCAATGCACAGTTATAAAATTACACTATTTTGAAACGTCAATTGATTTCTAAAATTATATAAAATTTTCTCCAATATCCGTACATCAAAATGTTGAATTGTTATAAATACCAAAATGTCCAAAACCTTACTCAAGAAATTCTTAACTTAAAAATCCATCGAGTAGTTTAGAAGCCTTAGCCGAATACACAAACAGACGCGGCCGGACGACTTTGTTTTAAAATATTTATTTAATTTATATATTTTATAGATTATTCTTTTAATTAATAAAAAATAAGCAAAACAAGGTCCGGAATTAAATCATTCATATTTTTAAATAATAAGATTCTAGTATAGAATAACAAAACCACAGATCAATATTCTCCTTTGAAAAAAAAAGTTTAATATTTAAATTTTACAAACCTCAAATTAAGCCGATTTTATACAGAAAAAAATACGATGAATGAAAAATTAATACGTATAAAATTCAGAGATTACAAATGTATTATATACATATGTTATTAAAAAGAATTAAATTGTAAATGTTAAAAAAATATATTTTCATAAAAAATAAATACCTACAATGTGTAAAATTCCCAAATCAAATAATCACCTACACAATAAACAAGATAAACGTAAATATCAGAAAGACAGCTACATATTAGATGGCGGGAGGGTGTCAGGTGGCGTTGAGGGACGTGAAATGGGAGTGTAATTTATAGTAGTGCACATAATGTAAGATATTGTAACAAAACTGTTTTTTGAGTTGGCGGAATAAATATTTATTTACAATTCGTAACAATTAACTATATACAATAATTGCAAAAACGAAAAGTCAAGTCTAACAATAAATAAAACTTAAACGGTAATTATTGAACTAAACAAGCCACTTAAATAACACTTAACAAATAACTATATATACAAGGATTATTTATTTGCAATTATTTTTGTCACTGTATTTATATCAGATTTATTTCGCTGTTCAACACTGTCACAGTATAATCTACACTGATAGATTCCCGTTGACTGATCAATATTTTTTTCATTGCGTGACACCGTCGACTGACCCTCTGACTCACTCGTACTTCGCTTATATAGGTTGCGCAGCCCAGCCTAGTACGTTCTCGCCCTCTCCAAAACATTCCGGCAGGTACTCGTTGTTCAGTATCTTCGATACCATTCCACACTTTACCACTGTGACCCCTCCTTCTCGTCGTTTCTATTGGAGGCAGTGGCGTAACATCTTGGGGTTTACAATATGTACGTTAGTACAATAAGTAGTACTCAAGTCAGGCTCCTCTTTTCCATTGGTCACTCTGCCCAAGTGCCCAGGGCCCCGCGATCGATGGGACCCCCTAATTCCTACCAGATCACGAACCAATAACCGATATTACCGATAAATATATTTATTTTGCGAAAATCAAACGATTTATAACAGATAATTACTGACCGTGATTGCAAAGAAATAAAAATAACGCAGTTGAATAAATCTAGAATTTTGCTTATCTACTCTTTTTGTCTGTTTAATAGTCCTCTGTCATAGAAATAGGGGCCCCATTATCCCAAAGTGCCCAGGGCCTTCAATAGGTTAAAGACGGTTCTGAATACTCATACCTACCTACTAAAAAAAGGCATATGTCGCGGCAAACACGACCGAAGTAAACTTATATTATTGGTATATTATAAATGAATAACCTCATTAATTATAGTAACAGTCAGTATATAAATTTCTAACCTCAACAAATATTTATGAATAATGTACTAGCGCTATCAGACCTTTTTTGGAGAAGGATTTTATTTCCATTGAAGATATTTGCACAATTGTATATTTTATAAATAAACTGTTAGAAAGCTAAATTTGAAAAAATTGAATTTCGCACCCTGGATATTTGGAGAACAATTCAAAAGATGGCACTGTCTGCATCGGAACTTAGTAACATGGAAGCTGCCTACTATCTATGTATGGGACGACATTGCATATGAAGTCAAAACTCATCATAACCTATCTTACAGACTGTGAACGACTGTACAGAGCGTCGAGTTTCAGAGAGCAGACAGGCAGAGATCTCTGAATCGTGTCTCCGACGTTTGACAGCATAACTCGTGTACTGATACATGTAATACGGGGGCGGCAAGCAATGCGATCGTCTCTCTATTGGTGGTGTTTGAGGGTTGCCGCGGGTTAACACCCTGTCGCGCCCCCGAAACCTTTTCTCTCTCCTCATTCTCCATGTATATACGCAGATCGTACGTACGTATAGAGAGTGCTCTTTGCGTGCGTACACACGTCGGGCCCGAACCGTGTCTACAACGCGAGGGCTGGCAAACACATTCGTACAGAAAAGATAAAAATGCCGCCGGCGCAAATTGTCATTCGAAAACGATCTTTTAATTTTAATTAAGTACCTATAACAAGGTTAAGGCACCGGTTCCCGTTCGCCTTTAATATTTATAGTTGACATAATAATAATAATTTGGCGTAAGAAATATTCATTTCAGCCGTGTGTAGCACAAAAACATGCCATGCAAGTATCCCACTTCTGACTCGAGTCTCGGACAGAAAAATATTAGCGACGAATTTCAATTTTCGCCGGAACGCTTTTAATCGTTACCCCAAATCCAATGAATTTCGATACACAATTTATTACGTAGCATATCATTATAATATTATGAAATAAAGATAAAAACTTTTTATAATAAAAATAAATTATTAAAAATAAAAACCCCGACTGCGTAAAAATCGACCTCAAAAGATAGAAACAAAATCGAATGATGCAGTCGGAGGCATCAGATATTTCTGTTCAACTCGTTACTACATGTATGCCGAGGACAGTGTGGTCCAGTGGTTAGCGTCGCGGCCTCTGTATCAGACTGTCGTGGGTTCGAATCCCGCCTCCGCTCATGGATGTTTTGTGATGTCATTTAATTTTAAGTGAGATGTTACTTAATGTAATCAAGACGCTAATGACCTAAGTTGTCGACGCGTCTATAATTTACAACAAAAATAAAAACATGTATGCCTTCGACTGTATATGATATCGCATTTGATCTTGTTTTCATCTTTTAAGTTCGATTTTCCCGCAGTCGGGTTTTTGTTGTTTTTTTTTTAATAAATTATTTATTTAGATGAATCTACCTACTCATCAAGCCTTTTCATTTGATATCCCACAAAAAAGATTTTACCAATTTTTTGCGTATTGACAAAATGGCGTCTAGCGTCCGCCATATTAAATTTTCCATGACGTCATGTACCCTATTTGAAATCTTCTCAACGAAACCTTTCTTTTGATACCCATATCAATATTTTTAGAAGGAAAATTACTTTTGCATTCTGACAAAAAGGCGTCTAGCGTCCGCCTTATTGAATTTTCCGTGACGTCGTATACCCAGTAGCACTCATGAGACTATGATGAATCTATAGACATTAGACACCTCATTTTTCAAAATCCGTCAAGCCGTTTAGGCTACAGAAGGCGCCGACCAAAATGCAAAAATCCATAGAATATAAGATACACATACATACATCCGAAAAACATTACTCTCTTTCAGCAGGCGTTCGATTAGAGTGAGATTTTACTGCATTAAAATTCATATCCCACAAAAAAACTCTAATATACAATCCGTCACACCTTTAATTTGTCGTAAACAAAAAAACAATGCAGAAATTACGTTTAAAAATTTAGTTTGAAAAGGATATTTTTGTAATTTTCCAACATAGCACTAAAAAGAAGGGATTTCAGACTGAAAATAATATGTATATGAAATTTTAATTATTTCCCAAATTTATTTTAAAAGCTTTTGTGGCAAACCCTTTAGCCTTTTATAAAACGGTGTTCCGTTCCTTAAAAAAACATGAATGATTCAACACACCAATTATAAAAATGTCCCATCCATTATTTATTCCTTCGGCTAATATATTAACCAATCGTGACAGAAGGATGTTATCCTCGTCATATACGAATCCTGGTGTCACAAGGCTAAACGGCTTATGTTAAATTTATGGTAAATCTAGCGGCCCGATTCAGATTCGCCCGGGTGTTATGAATTTATGATTTATTAATACATTACTCACTCGCCTCGCTCGTTCGCTCCAGTCTTAACGCAACGTATCACCTACCGAACAATGAAAAAAAATTGAAATCGGTTCAGTACTTTAATTCTTTAATTTCCATCTCCGCCCTGGCCGAGGCCCCCTCGGCGGCTGGGCCCCTAGGCCGGTGCCTTGTTGCCCTAGGCAGAAATCCGGACCTGACCCTAAGTGAAGATCTAGAAAACATGAACGACGTTGCCTTTTGAGCACCCAGTTTAGGACGGCATTAATTTTCAGCGTCCGTATGCAGTCGGGGTCAGCCCTGTTTATCGGGAGACAAACGGTGACAGCGTGAGTACGATGTCGGTATACGTAGTACACGAGTAGCATAGGTACACGTATTAAAGAAGAGAACGAAGAACGGACCGCGAGCGAGTCAGAGCGAGAGAAAGAAAGGCCGTGCAACAACCGTTCCGTTCGCCTTCTAATGAACAGCGCGCGAGTCGCGTCGCTTAGCACGAAGGGCACATCGGCGCCCTCACACCAAAACGAGCACGCACACACACACACAAACATACAATACAACTTCATAACAACGGACGATGCTCAAACAACGTCATAGATCGGACGATGCTGTTTTAAATGAGTCCTACCAGGCTTTTTTCTACCGCCTGATAGGGTCACTATATTTTATATTGCGCTAAGTGAATTATTATTATTAGGTATAGATTATAGACGCGTCGACAATTCAGGTCATTAGCGTCTTCAACACAACAATTACCAAGCCGTGAGGTGGGTCGTTTATTAGGACTAAAGTGCGACCCTTGAGGTCCACACGACGAATTTCCCAGTTTGATAAATATTTAATAATAATAATTAAATTAGATATTACACAGAAAAGTAATCATTAAAACATATTGTTATTATTTATTTACTTATAACAATTAAAAAAAAAAAACGGCTAAACCGATATTTATAAAATTTATGTCGGATCAAAATGACGTAAACGTGCACGCTTCGAAGTCGATATAATTTTTTATTCGCGAGATATTGTGTAAAATCTACTTTTTTGGAGTCTATTTGGTTAAGAAAAAAGAACGGCTGAACCGATTTTGAAAAAATTTCTTTTAGATCATATTTACGTTAATACGCGTCGATTGGCACTCTAACGTAGTCGATATCATTTTTCATTCTCGAGATTTCGTCTTAGAAAGAAATGGACACATACGTACGTACGTACATACGTACGCACACACACACACATACACAGACATCTTTCTAAAAATAGTGTAGTGACCTTGAAACATAAAAATTTGTTATACATTTTGATTTTGATTTTCGGACCCATTACAATAACTTCCAATGGGAAGTTAAAAATTCGATGAAAAAACCCTATTGTGGTTATAGCCGGTCTAGACAGTCGTTCACAAATCGACGGTCCGTCGGTGGCAGTACGCCGTGCGAGGACGAGGGGCGGGTGGAAGCATGTTCGGGTACGCCGCCACCGCTGCCGCCACCGTTGCCGCCGGTACGAGATTTCGAGCTTATTCGCACCTCATTTCACACGTAATCGTTGTGTTAAAGAGGGTTGTTCCCGACTCTGTAAGCATGTTGTATTATAAGTAACATTGATATGACAGATAGGTATATATACACATTATCTGCGGTCACGAGGCAAAATCGCTAACGTCGAATTTCGGGTGATTTTTTTTCTATAAGTACCTACACATCCTATTATCGAGACAAATCTTTCATTTTGTGTTTGACATTGTGTAAAGACGGTTCAACTCTACATATTAAGGTTTTGGTATTTTTAAACGGTTTTATTTAGTTTGACACCGTATATTTGTTTGTTACTATCTTTGTTTCAAATCTTGCGACAGCTTTTTCTTCAACTACTTCTACTTAACCGATTCTTATGAAACTTTGCACACACATTGAGTTCCCGTGACAATACACTATTATGATACTTTCAACTTTGTAACGAGGATCTGATGATGGAATCAGGAGGTAGACAGTTGAAAGGATGAGGAGTTTGCATAATGATACAGGCCAGAAATCAAACTAAAAACTAGAAAATAAAAATAGGTAAAAAAACTTTTAAGTTAAACGGTTTTATTTTAAATCATCAGCTGTACCAAAAACCAGAAAATAATTAGGACACAAACCAAGGGGCTCTTTGTGTCGCTGCGTCAGCGGAATAAGTAACAAAAACGTGAGGCGCATAAAAATCTGTATAACGACTGTATAATTATTAAATAAGAACGACTTGTTTAGAAAAATGTGTTTCCAAGCCCACCAACAGAAATATTTCAAATGCACCCCACGTTTTTATTACTTATTCCGCTGACGCAGCAACACAAAGTGCCCCTTGGTGTGTGTCCTAATTATTTTCTAGTTTTTGGTACAGCTGATGATTTAAAATAAAACCGTTTACCTTAAAAGTTTTTTTACCTATTTTTATTTCATTCTGTGATACGGAACCCTAAAAACACTATAATTTTTTGGGAATTGGCGTTCCCAGGACCCCGAGCTCGTACCAGTAAGTTTGTGTATGCCGGCCGGTAGATTCTAATATACAAATGGATTATTAATTGTTGTGTTGAAGACGCTAATGACCTGAGTTGTCGAAGCGTCTATAATCTACAATAATAATAATAATCGAATATGGTTCCTACTGCATGTCCTACAAATATTACACAGTTGTTTTTCAACACACTGTATATAATAACGTTTCATCATTAGGACCATAATACAGATTAAAGAGTACTGAAATGTTTTTGAACTCACTATAATGTGTATAGTAAAGACCATACAACATGTATTTTGCACTTAAAAATCCAATGGCTAGAAAACACAATGTGACGTTACGTAATGTACATACATAATGAGCGGTCTTTTGTTTTTAAACAAATGAATGTAAAAATGTCTGCATAATACAGTGTTTAAATATCCGTGGTATAATAAGAGCAAATTGGGCGTTCTATATATTATAAGTAATAACATTTTTCTGCAAAAAAAAAATTCTCTACAGATTGGCCGTAAAAAGTCTGAGGTGCTACCTCACAAAAAAATAATTGTGAGTTGTAATCTACAGGCCTACGTTTTCAACTTTTTATATAGCTTTGCGAAATTGCAGCCACCCAAAACGTATAAGAAAGAAAAAAAAATGGATGCGTGTACTTTGTACGCGCGTTAGAAATTATATTTCTTTGGCGTGATTAAGAACTAATTTTTAACTTGCACGCAAAGAATTGATTGAAATATAAAATAATAAAAGGACTGGAGTGAATTTATTTATATTTGTTTACTAGCGGCCCTGTCCGGCTTCGCCTGGGTGCTAAGAAAGCCCGGGTTCAAAAAAATTATAATTATTGTCAAAGAAAGAATATAACAAAAATATATAAATAAATATCATGTAGAATTTAGAAAAAAAAGCCAAAAATTCTACGATGCCATCAGTTTCCGAACCCGGGTCCCTGTGCATAGAGTGCTGCGACGTTACCTCTACGCTCTGAGTGGAACAGTTACGTATGGTCGTTTTTATGATATAGGTAAGTATGTTGTGAATTCTTACGGTCGGGTTACGAATTTAATTTATTAATTATTATTATTATTTATTAATTATGCTATATATATAAATCTTTCGTGAAAAATTATCTAACTGATGGTGAAAACCGCATCAAAATCCGTTGCGTGGTTTAGGAGGAGTTAGCGGTTAAACATACAGACATACGCGAAAAGCGACTTCAATTTATACTATGTAGAGAAGAGATATGGTAACTATGGAAATCATTAATGCTGGAACTTCACCCTGTTAAATTTTCTCTCATCGTTCTTTCATAACGCGCCAAAAGAAGTATAACTTCAAAAACTTCGCGATCTACTACTATAGTAGTAGATACCTATATACAACTTTAATATCTACCTAAGTATGTTTCACCCCACTACTTTTATTATTTTTTAATAATAAATTGAAAATCCCATTGATACTTTTAACATGGTTCACGAATTAGAGCCTGGGAACTGGGGGCTTGTAATATTATAAGAGCCATGGAAACGCTCGGTTATTCCCACGTCCTTTATAATGTTGAGCGCTAAATCTAAACATAGTGTGATCGTGTGTCGTCGTCTCCCGTCACGGTCGAAATGTTACAACTCTATCGGGTCACGATTCACGAATATTTGAACATACTCAACCTGACAATTTCAATTTTATATAAAAAAGTATTATACTCTAAAAACGGTACATGAGTTGGATATTATTGAGAAATCATAAAAAAAACATTTCTGCAGAATCTATAAAACAATAGACATTGTTTTAAATTTACAAGACAAAAATTTAAGTCGTTAATTACAATAAGTAATTATTACGGACGATGAAACGTGACCGGGTTGGAAAAAAAAACCTCATTCTAAAGAAATAATTAACTTTTGTATTTAAATAAATATGAAAAGTTACAAGCCGAGACTTCTTCACACAAAATAATATAAAAAAAAACAAATATTTAACTTCAAAACTTCAATGTTTCTTTTAACAAAACGTATTTAAAAAATGGGTATGTCTGTATCGCGGGTACAGACAGATGCGTGATAACCGTTGAACACAAATAATTGTATTCGTTGCCATGGAAAGAAATACATCCACTTTTATTTATCTTATAAAACCAAATGTTCGTAAAATATAATAAATAAAATAGGTAGATAATTGTAATTTTTGTTTTTTATTAACTTCCCATTGGAAGTTATTGTAATGGGTCCGAAAATCGAAATCAAAATGTATAACAAATTTTTATGTTTTAAGGTCACTACACTATTTTTAAACTATTTTTAAAAAGATGTCTGTGTGTGTGTACGTATGTGTCCATTTCTTTCTAAGACGAAATCTCAAGCATGAAAAATGATATCGACTACGTTAGGGTGCCAATCGACGCGTATTAACGTAAATATGATCTGAAAAAAATTTTTTCAAAATCGGTTCAGCCGTTCTTTTTTCTTAACCAAATTAGACTCCAAAAAAGTAGATTTTACACAATATCTCGCGAATAAAAAATTATATCGACTTCGTAAGGGTGTCAATCAAGGCGTGTTAACGTCATTTTGATCCGACATATAAATTTTATAAAAATCGGTTCAGCCGTTTTTTTTTAAATTATTGTTAAAAATAAATAATAATTATGTTTTAATGATTAAAATGATTACTTTTCTGTGTAATATCTAATTTAATTATTGTTATTAAATATTTATCAAACTGGGAAGTTCGTCGTGTGGACCTCATTAAGGGTCGCACTTTAGTCCTAATAAACGACCCACCTCACGGCTTGTTTAATATCGATTTATAACATATTAAAAATCAGTTCGATATATTTACTTTGCTTTAATGCGCGAACAACCTTAAGATCTCATAAGATAAATAATAGTTTTATACGGCTGAAATGCAATTGAAAATTTTTTTCATTGGAGAGCAGCCAATTATATAATTGTTTCGAAACATATTGGAAAAAATCATTTTACCAACCAGTGGTCACAGCCAGGATTCCAACCTGAACCTTTCCACTTTCGCGGCGGAATGATCTCATTATTTGCAACATTTCGCACAGCCTATTTAACAAAACCCTTCAAAGTGAATTTGTGCAGAACAAAAAAGATTACAAATAAACTGTTGAAGTATCCCACATAAGTTCGGTTTTTACAAATGATTTGATGTACGATTGGCGTTTCAATTGAAAACATTTGATTCATGAACAAATGCATAAGTGGTGCGCGCGCCGACTGCAAATCACTTCTTTATAAAAGGTTCATAAAAGGGGTTCTCAATGAGGATAGTTCGTCCATATTTAATGTTAAGTTCCCCGCAGAGATGTCCCACAGAACTTGATTCTTTGAAATGCAATATTATATTTAAAACACGCGCGCCGAATTACTATTTAGTTTAGTTCATTTCAAGATATTTGGTTGTGACTAAAGTAATTTCACTTGTTCCGTATTTCGACCAATAGTCGCGGACTTAATAAAACACTAGAGTTTTTCAGTGTAATTTCACAAAAAGTCAGTAACTTAGCAACAAATTTAGTTTTTAATAGGCAAATGTAAATGTCAAAAATTTAAAGAAATATTTGTCGTTTAAATGCCTCGAAATTGTTAAAACGATGAACAAAAAAGAAGAAATATTGCAAGATTGGAGGAAGGAATTAGCTAGTATCAAATATCATCAAATCTTTTTATGTTTTAATTGAATAATATTGAGTAATTTCAATCGTATAAAAAACAACTGAGGTGTTTTGAAAATAATTTTTTATTGAATTTTTACGATGTAACCTTAGTAATTGATACATTACTATGAAAAGCCAAATTACAATATGCAAAAATTAAAAAAACCGGTAACTAGATGATACAGGTGTAAACTTTTTTAAGTCCGCGATTGTACCTATAGAGTCACAAATTCTACGTCAGTGTAAAAACAACTATTACGAATGTCGTTTTCTTATAACGACGAAACTACCCATTGCTGTAATTTTTTACCACGATGAGGCGCTTTCGTTGCCTGTCATAGTCATGCGCAACAGGCGTATTCCAATAAAACCATCTATTTTATCTCGTTTGGTTTCAAAATTCGTTCAAAGATTTTTTACGAGCTTTTATTTAACTTGCAATGTATGTTAGTTTGTTTGTGTGTTTGTTTAGGTCAAATCTTGCAAGTCAATTTTGAACGACTTCCAAGTATCCGATCGATTTGAAATTTTGTACATATATATATTCCCGATGACAATATATGAATAAGTCGTTTTTAGAAATAAATTCAACCCCTAAGGGGTTCAAACGGGGATGTAGGGTTTTTTTGACTAATCAACGCCCAGGCCAAATCGCTAAAGCTAGAAACTTGAAATTTGGACAGTTGGTTCCTTTTCTGACGTAAGCATCCGCTAAGAAAGGATTTCTCGAATATCAACTCCTACGGGTGTCAAAGGGGGGTAAAATTTTGAAAGAATAAAATAAACAAAATAAATATTAGTAAAAAAACTTTTTAGAGACAAGCTTTTATTTAAATGCACTAAAAAGGAAAAAATAATTTTAATAATTTAGGTTCATAATTATTCGTGAACTCTATGAGAGTTTATTAGTCACGACCCACGTTTTTATAATTATGAACCTAGATTATTAAAAATTATTTTTTCTTTTTTAGTGCATTTAAATAAAAGCTTGTCTCTAAAAAGTTTTTTTTACTAATATTTATTTATTGTGATATTATCCGACATAATTTAAATTTTCCGCAAAATCCGAATTTTTTAATTTTATTTTAAGTAATCAAATTAAAAGTCACTTTGTTGTTTCTAAACACAATTTTGGGATTTTTAAAACGTAACCGAACTCTCAATGTCCCGTATTTAACGTTTTCTCGTTACTGTTTATGATTAGTGCTGACACGAAATTATTATAGATATACAACACTCTTGAATGTCCTACAGAAAGCATGTTAAATTATTCTTTGATACTGAATTACTTTGGTCACAACCAAAAGTTCTAAAATCAACAACACGCTCGTCCTCCTACTTTAGGGTGGCTAAAATAACCACAGGAGATCGTCTAGTCGTAAATAATAAAAATTAAATTTAAAAATTGTTTTCAAGGGGTACCTAACAAAATTATTGTCAATAATTTACATTGCTATACTTTTTTATTATTAGTCATTTTGGTCACAGTACGACAAAAGTCACAAAACTAAAGAATTGCATTGTTATAAAATAACGAGCGATGCAAAACTTTTCAAACGGTTTTATTTGGCTGGAGCTTTTCTGTTTGAAGACCAGTTAAATAATTTAAAATTAAATAAAATAGTGGATTGTATATCTAGTGTCGCCTGTGTCGGTAATGATAACTAAACCTAATATTTTCGTATTTAAATATTAGGTTTAGGTATGGAGACCCCTTAATAAAAGTGTTAGTAAATATCCTAAATAATACAATTCCAGCAAAAAAATAACCTCGTTGTATTTAACAATCAAAAGTTACACGTGATTGAAATTAGGTAAAAGAAGTACATTATTTTGAACACCCTGTATAATAAATTCATTTTTTTAGGACAGACATTGATTTGTCCGTCTATTATCTAGTGATCCTCAAAATTTCAGTTTGATAAAGGTTTCTGTTTTGGCTATGTCGAATTTTAGGTAAAAAATTTCTAAAAAACTTATTCAACTCAAAAATTACTGAATTTTCGAGCATGGTTTCCCTTACAATTTCTATTCACATTTAGGTGCAGAATTGAAAAAACAAATAAAAACAGGGTGCTAGGTTAAAAAAAACATTTGTTCTTCCACGCTTAAATGGGACAGGCTGTATAACTGAAAAAATGTTTAGGTTATACACCATTAAAATTTATATTAATTAAAGAAATAACGGCTATATCTTGATATAATAAGTGTGGATAACGGGAAGAAAGCCAGAAGTAAATACAAATTAGTTATTCATATTTTAATAAATCGACGTTTCGTGAAAATTTTTTTGTAGATCCTGAAGATGTGAAAAATTTTCACGAAACGTCGATTTATTAAAATATGAATAACTAATTTGTATTTACTTCTGGCTTTCTTCCCGTTATCCACACTTATTATTAAAATTTATACATATTTTGTATTTAAACTTTTTTTCTATCTTCACCCAAAATCAATATACCAACCGACACCGCAAGACTTGGACACCCTGTATATTATGACATCGACACAAGTCAAGTCGATGTATTACCGAAGTAATTTATTCTTTTCATTTACGTTTGAATAGTTTTTTTGCCACATTGAACATTTTTTGAAAAAAATTGGCACTTAGATATGAAAAGGTTCGCCATCCCTTCTCTATGTACCTAATATTATTATGTATTATGTACAGTATATACTATACGATTTGAACATTACGGTAGGTGCTCTGGCTTGGGCACGCCAATCTCGTAAATTACAAACAAAAGTGTAAATAAAACACGTTTATTTTATGCGGATATGCATTTATAAACTTGTGTACAGGTGTCCAAACTTAGGGAACGTCCAAGCATTACGTTGCGTTTTTTTTCTCGCCGCATTTTTATCTCAAAAAAATATTAGTAACAAAAAATTTTTAGAGACAAGCTTTTATTTAAATGCACTAAAAAGGAAAAATTATTTTTTAATAATTTAGGTTCATAATTATAAAAGCGTGGGTCGTGACTAATAAACTATCATAGAGTCCACGACCCACGCTTTTATAATTATGAACCTAAATTATTAAAAATTATTTTTTCCTACTAATACGCTCGGGTCGGTGACGCTGAATCGGGTTTACTCGGCTCCACTCGACATCAAGCACGCTCGGGTCGGTGACCACGTTTACTGTCTAACAAGGAGTGCATCATTTCAAGAATTACATTTTTATTATTACGTTTTTATTTATTTATTGTAGATTATATATATAGTCTTAATTACAATAAATAACAACTCTCTTAAAACTAAATGACATCACAAAACATCCATGAGCGAAGGTGGGATTCGAACCCACGACAGTCTGATCAGGAGGCCGCGACACTAACCACTGGACCACACTGTTCTCTTATTATTACATATTATAAAAAAAACAAAAGGGTGTGGGTCTCGGGACCCCCGACAGATGTGAAACATCGAAGAAAACGTTATTGAACTCGGTGGTATTCTCTATGTATATAGTAGTATATATTTTTTCAAAAGCAGCAAATAACTGTTATGCTGACGTAATCCTATATACTGCACTGTAACACCGCTTGTGTTACAGTGCACGCCTGACCCAAGAGAGAGAGAGTGTGTCGCAGTGGTGGGGAGAACAGCAGCGAAGGAGCGGACCAAACATTTCGTTGCATATTTCCCCTCACGCGGCTGTTCACAGCCCGACATAAGATGTTTCACATCAATAAAATAATATTATTATGTATGTTTTGCATATAATGAAGTTTTCACTTCTGTCGTGTGGTCATAAGCACACACACACACACACACACACTTTTTTTTATTTCTTTATCCAATTTATCAGACTAAACCATTCTTTCTACGCTTAGCAAACTGTAGGTAAATTCAAGCAAAACAATATAAAATGAGTTATGCCGGTCAATATGAACGAGTGTAGAACTCACTTTGCTAAATATTGCATGCATCTAAATATATATTTTCCGATCATGCGTGATATTGGTCCCCCGATTGCACTTGCACAATGCACCACGATACCTCATCGGTTGGTTCTCTTCTAATGTGCTAACCGTAATCTGAACCGCTGCTGCACCTACAGTGAAATCTATTACTAACGGAACGGAAACTCGATCCAACTTGTTCCAAAATCACATCGGTTAAATTTTTTTCTAGCCTTCCATTCGCCAATCATAATTTGAATTGTTAACGAAGAAATAACTTACTTAATTCAAATCAAGTGAAAATCTATTTATTCCGAAGCATATATAAGGAGAATGTTAGATTAGTAATCATGTCACTGATGAGTAATTGTAAGCTCATTCTGCCGCGAAAGTGGAAAGGATCAGGTTATAATCCCGACTGTGACAATAGTTGGTAAAATGATTTTTTTCCGATATGTTTGGAATCAATTATATAATTGGCTGCTTTCCAACAAAAATTTTCAATTGCATCAGTCGTATAAATCTATTAATTTATTGCAAATTATAGACGCTCGACTTCTGAGAAAATGTGTTTCCATCCCAATTATTTCTTCAATATTAAAAATATAACAGAACAAGCCGTGAGGTGGGTCGTTTATTAGGACTAAAGTGCGACCCTTGAGGTCCACACGACGAACTTCCCAGTTTAATAAATATTTAATAATAATAATTAAATTAGATATTACACAGAGAAGTAATCATTTTAATCGTTAAAACATAATTATTATTTATTTTTAACAATAGTAAAAAAAAACGGCTGAACCGATTTTTATAAAATTTATGTCGGATCAAAATGACGTTAACGCGCCTCGATTGACACCCTTACGAAGTCGATATAATTTTTTATACGCGAGATATTGTGTAAAATCTACTTTTTTGGAGTCTATTTGGTTAAGAAAAAAGAACGGCTGAACCGATTTTGAAAAAATTTCTTTCAGACCATATTTACGTTAGTACGCGTCGATTGGCACCCTAACGTAGTCGATATCATTGTTTCATTCTCGAGATTTCGTCTTGGAAAGAAATGGACACATACGTACGTACACACACACACACACATACACACACAGACATCTTTCTAAAAGTAGTTTAAAAATAGTGTAGTGACCTTGAAACATAAAATTTTTTTTTCCTTTTTGATTTCGATTTTCGAACCCATTACAATAACTTCCAATGGGAAGTTAAAAACTGCGTTTTTATGTGTTTTTACATAAATGTGAAATATTCTACTAAAATACGAATAGTACCAAATATATATTCTAAATGGAATCAAACTCTTGTTCAGCCCAGCATAACTACCAAAATAAGATAAACATTGCAAGCTTGCACTAACATAATCCCTGTAAATCTTCTTGTTCCAGATTTCTTCCAATATTGTAACGGCAAATGACCATTCGCGATAGACACACACACAGAGACACACACATTGGAAATTGATGGTCGCAGGCAGCAAGTCATCTCCAAATATATAGAGCTATTGTTTATTGGCGAATTGAGAGTGCATTTCGATTACAGGCCTCAGCGTACTGCGCAACGTCGAGAGCCGCTCTTCCATAATAATAATACTACACCTGTGACTGGTTATTGTACCTCATTTATTTACTGTAATGTCACACATATAAACCTACAAGCTGTCGACAAATTTACATTTCAACTCTATCAAATCGCACTCGCTATAATATATATATATATATATATGCATCATTTACGTCAATTAGTTTTGTTAAAAACCAATGACGAATACAGTTAAGGAATTCGCAAGTGGTTAGTATACATTGCCTTCCGTGGACCCCAGAGAAAAATTATTTTCAAGCCTGTGGTTAAAAATTCAATTTTAAAATTTTAACATTGTAACTTTTGATGGCAAGTTGAATCCATGGTTTGCGAGTTTTGAACATGACATCAGCGACGAAGTGTACGGACTGTTTGAACGCCGCCTGTGACAAGCGCTTGTCCTATATTTCCCATGTGTTAGTGAGATACGTACTATTTTTATTGTGTGTGTAAGGGAGAACGCAAATCGTGCTGCGAACAAATCGACTGTATAATTGTGTAGACTTTTGTACGTGGACAGAACGGAGAGACGACTGCTAAATGATAGAGCTATTGAGACAGCGTCTGAATGAATGATTTTGGATAACAACTGACCAGGCATTTTTAACGTTATTTTTGGCGAACCTGGAATGATCTACCAATTTCAGTGGATTATCACACAAACGCAATAAGCGCGCGTTCTGAAGGCCTCAAAAACCTAGATTTTTGAAGTTATACGTCTTTAAGGTACGTGCAGTATGAAGCTGGGATTCTAGATGGTAGCGTAGATCATAGCAGGGCTTGCTTAAATTAATGCATTGTTATATATGCGAGCGTACACAACGAAGCAGTGAGTGTAGCAGGTATAAGCGCTGTTACAAGAGCTGCTAGATTCAAGAATGTATCTCACCATTCTTTCAGCGCGCTGACCACTACAATCAACGTGTGACAACTGTCAAATGGCCGTTACAAGTTTCGCAATGGATGTGACTAGTTTAATAAGTGAAATTTTGCCAGTTTTTATTTAATTTGTTTTGAGTTTTTTCTAAGACGTATTTAAAAGTGTTTAGGTTCCATACGTAAATATTAAAAAAACCGGTTTGGATAAAATTTTAATTCTTGGTATAAATGATGAAATTCGCCATGTTTAGATCGTTTTCTATTAATAGGGTGGACATGATAGCTCCTACCCAAATTTGTATTTAAAATATACCACTTTGTAGCAGAAGAACACAAATATTCGTCTTCGCTATCTGACATTTCAAACGCGATTTAAGCTTGTATCAGTGCTAGTATCAAAACTTCGTTGTGCAAACCTATAAGCGCTTATAATTTCGGCCACCATCTACCATACATGCTACCATCTAGAATCCCAGCTGCGTACTGCACGTACCTTTAGTGTGGGCAGTGAATCGGAGGAACAAAACATAAACCGACATATTAATAAACCGACTCAAAAATTAATGAAACGCTGACAGTGATAAAACGGCTCAAACGATTTGGATGATAATTACTGAAAATGGGTTTTGGCGGGAAAAAAATCGATTTAGCTGGGTTTCATCCCAGGAAAAATTCGTTTTTTTACAGATTTTATAATTTTAAAAATCAATTTTTGACGTTTCAAAATATATTGTAATATTGTAAGCAGGTTTTGGATACCTATATGTTTCTATTGCTTGAAGAAAATTTTTTAAATAACTTAAAAGTTTTTTTACCTATTTTTAATTCACGCAAATACCTCTCGTAAACTTCAAATATTTCATACTTATGACAGACAGATTGTAGATTATAGACGCTCAATAGCTGAGGTCATCAGCGTCTCATACTTATGTGTACGCACTATATAATTTATTAATGCATGCCTTTTTTCCGTATAACAATACAAATAACAAATGAACACTGAACAAGCAATAAATTAAATTAGCATATCAATTCACAAACGCTTTGAGTATAGCCAGGCACGTTTATATATAAAAAAAGAAACTCGGCTACAGTAAACTACGCTTAAAATAATGCTTTAACACAAGCTGATAATTGACTTTCAAGGCGTCCGCTCTTTGTCGCGTTTTTTTCACAGGAAATTAACGCGAATTGAGTCATTTTCAAACCATTTTCTCACACAAATTATTAAATATTATTTTTTCCTTTTTAGTACATTTCAATAAAAGCTTGTCTCTAAAAAGTTTTAACATTGGAAATGTTTATGTTCGTATATGGGGGCAGAGTTACGAGTTTTCGTTCAAGGCCAAAAGACAACGGTGTCGCGATCAAGTGAGGAGCAATCATGCAAAATTGAACAAGTGCAATTTTTTCGAAATGTGTTTTATATCATGTCTAGTTAATTGAGAGGTATTTGCGACGATCTGCGGTGTTATTTTTGAGCAAATGTTAATAAATACTGTAGAAAAATCCATTTAAAAGTTAAGTAATCAAGCAAAAGTGAACGCGTATATAACAGAAGAATAATAGGGTTATTCCTGACAAAACTAAACAGTGCATTGATAAATATTGTGTGTATAATAAACAGTTAATTATGTTTCATATATGCTGTTATCATTTCCAATGTCCTCGATGGTTGCAAGGATTGCGAAATCTGTGAATTTTTTTATTACTAATATATTATTATTTTTATACCAAGAACTTTAGGTGCGGTATTCCAATATTTTCAGGTCGGTAACTAGGGTTCTTGCTCTGGCCACCCCTATTTTATAGAATTGTAGATATTTAAGACACACACACACACACATACATGCATCATATACATCGTTACATTAATGCGATTTCAAATATTGATACATATTGATGTCAAATGACATTTTTTGATAAAATTTCCAGCCGCGAGATGTAGGTAGCTACGTATATACCTCGTATAACAACATTAACATTCATAAAGCTGATAGGAAGGGAAACGGAGAAGAAGACATGAAGTTACATAACTGCTCAAATATTATATAATATCTACATATGATACGTACCTACATTATCATACAATATGATGTTATGTTGGAATCCATCACCGCTGCACGAAGCCTATACAAAATGGGTTCAATCGGACCATTTTAAGGGTGGTTTTTAGAAAATGTTTCTGGACCCAAAAGTACCGAAAAAATTCTAAGAATCGTTTCAAAATTGAAAACTTAACCCTTTAGTAAAGATTAAATTGTGCTGCTAAAATTTTAAGAAAATCGGCCTGACAGGACCGGACTTACAAATTTTATGAAAACACTAGTTTGCAGATAATGAATTAGTTACTGAAGGGTGCATATAATTTATGCAGATGTATACTGATAAAACCCATGTCGATTATTGAAATTTAGAAAATTTTAATTATTTTAAGGGTTGTATTAAGGGGTTTAATTTGTCCAAAAACAAACTCAAGTTCATATAATAAAGCCACAATGCCAATTAGCAAAATATACCTATACACTATTGTGTCGACAGGGTTTGGCTCATGCGACCCGAGTTTCATTATTTTAACCGACTTCAAAAAAGGAGGTTTCTCAATTCGATCGTATATATTTTTTATTATAGTAAAGTATTGGGTAATAAGGACCAGTTAAATGTATAAATTATTTATTCTTTGCCAACAGTGAAGTACATACATAATTAATTTTTTTTTAATTATAAAAGAAAAAATTTTTTTTAACTTTTAAAATTTCTTACCAAATGGTCATTGACCAAAAAATTTTTTTCTTTTATAATTAAAAAAAAAATTAATTATGTATGTACTTCACTGTTGTAGAGCCCTGAAGAAGTTGCAAATTCGCAACGAAACGTTGGCAAATAATAAAGAATTTATACATTTAACTGGTCCTTATTACCCAATACTTTACTATATTAACATATGTGATAGACGTAAAAAACAGAGATACTATATTTTTTATGTTTTATGTGTTCACAGATAACTTCGTCGTTTAGGAACCGATTTTGAAATTTTTTTTTATTTGAAAGGATATACTTTCAGATTGGTCCCATAGAAATTTCATCAAAATCGGTTCAGTAGTTCGGCTGATTTTAATAAAAGTAAGTAACGGCGTGTGATTCTTTAAGGTAAATGTTACTTTTTGACACTAAAAAGTAAAAAATAAAAAACTTTTTAACAAAAAAAAAAGCCTCCTTCAAAAAGGCACTAAAAAGAGGAAAATAATGAAATTTTGAGGTCTGTGCCAATTGAAATATGAAGTCGGTTAAAAAGTGTAGTATATAGTAATTAATATCTTCTTTTTACCAACTTCATATTTTAATTGGCACAGACCTCAAAATTTCATTATTTTCCTCTTTTTAGTGCCTTTTTGAAGGAGGTTTTTTTTTTTTGTTAAAAAGTTTTTTTAACGGCATGTTATAGAACGATCCATTTAATTATGTCGTCACAAATGTTACAAACACCCGGTATAATATTCTGCAGCATAATGTAGAAGCGTCTTCACTTAATATATTTCAGATGAACTGCAGTATATATATTTTTATGTCCTGAACACCATGAAAATGTATAACATTTTGCTAATATAAAACATTGTGTGGAATATTATATCGGCATAAATAAGAAAAGTAATGTAAACCAATATTATGAGGCTATATTCTCCTCATCGCTTGTCTACAATAAAATATTATAGTAGATCTGTTTTTGTTTCGTAAACATGAAAAATCGCGCGGACGAATCATGTATCGCATTTCATTTGTTTCATGATTGCGTCACCGTCCATGATTATAGACTCGAATTTGATCAGTTTTTGGGCGCTGAACTAAAAATCAAATGGATACAACCGCATCGGCTGATTCGATGGTCCCCTCACAGAGGGGCAAAGTAGTTTTTATCAGCTCATTATGCTTAGCATTTACCATAGAGAAGGTAATTAGGTACCCACCGAATGTTTCTCTATTTATCCGTTGTTGCGCGCTAAACAGTCACTCTGAAATTTCCTCCATGCATCTGCTCACAGCGAATAGTTAAAGTATTTTTGATATCAACGGAGCTGAGTGGTGCATTTTAACCACAAGCGACTAGACCCTGCAGTCAGAGTCCATTTTGATTTGTCGGAAATCCCATCTTGATGTCGTTTGACACACACACACATAAACCAACTAACACTTAACTAGTGAACTCTGTATACTAATATGGATAGTTGATAGTGTAGCAAACCCCAAGATGTTACGCCGCTGGCTACAATAGAAGCGTCGAGAATAGGTCACAGTGGTGAGACGTGGAATAATATCGAAGATACCAGTACCTGCTAGACGTATGGAAAGTACTAGAACGCGCTGTGTTTAAGTCACGTAGCTCTATATAAGCAAGGAGCCGACGGGAATTGAGTCAGTCGTGAATCGGTGTCGTGTTGAACAACGGAAATAAATACAGTATAAGTAGTTATTTGTTCAGTGCTATTGAAGTGTTTCACTTTGTTTGAGAATTACTATTGTGTTGATTGTTAGAATCGACATATAGTTGTTACGTTTATTGTTATCTATTTTTGTAAACATTTAATAATATTAAATAAATATTTATTCCGCCCACGTAAAATCAGTTTTGTTACAATAGCAAATAAAAAATGGGTTTTGTATGTGGACAATGTTCAAACACATATTCTTCAAGACAGGCATTAATGTTCACAAAATTAGAATGAAAACTTCAGGTAAGATTTGTAATCTAATTCTTTCTATAAAAGTCGATCAATTTTTTGACATTTCAAAATAAAACCTAATTTAATATTATTATTTGAGATATTAGGATGTCCAAAATTTATACAATAACAGTGTTCATGAGAAATTGGAATAGAAAAATTAATTTTAATTAAGTTTTAATTTGAAAGGTCAGAAAATGGATCGACTTTTATAGAAATAATTAGATTACAAGCCTTATTTGAAGTTTTCATTCTTATTTTCTAAACATTAATACCTGTCTTGAAGAATATGTATTTGAACATTCTCCACATACAAATTTACCCATTCTTTAATCGCTATCCAACTATCCATATTAGTATACAGAGTTCACTAGTTAGTTGTTACGTTCGTTTAGGTGTGTGTGTGTCAAACGACATCAGGATGGGGTATTCGACCAATCAGAATTCAGAATGGACCCTGACTGCAGGGCCTAACCGCTTGTTTTTAACCTAGTCTGTTTTATACACTACAATGTCAGCTTCCATAGTGAGCATGGGCCTATAGACAAACCCACTCCCTTCCCTTTCACGAAAAAAAGTACAAAAACTTAAATTTACAGATATCTATTATACCTACAAATAAACTTTAAATAACAATATATGAGTTAGGTTATTGTGGACAACAATATAATAATTATTAATTAATTCAACAATGAATTTTTAATCCACAAGGCATCCACTAGGTAGTAGTATCACATGATAACATTCTATTCTGATTTTTTCCTTATATATCTTATAACAATCGTTTGACGTTTAACAATCATGATGGCATAATATGCTGACTGATATGTTAAGAAATACTATTCACTACCTAGTAGATGCCTTGTGGATTAAAAATTCATTGTTGAATTAATTAATAATTATAATAAACTTTAGTTAGTTTGTTAATCTTAATGCTGGTGTAAATCACGAAATAATCGTCAATAGCCACGGTTAGAAGCTAATTCTATTAAAAGAGGATTTAATTTCCAATTGTAAACTTGCAGAATACAAGCCACAAACCAGTGTATATACATATTTACAGCCACGGCATTTCTTTAAATGTAAATATCTCTAAATAACGTCTATATTTTTACGTTTCACCTATACAGCAATCATGTATTTTATAGAGGATGCATCAAAAACAACCGACAAAACGCATTACGTCATCATTAATAAGCGAATATAAGTAGATCCACCTTGACTATGGCACTAATAAGGCTGCAGCCTTAGGGCGCCACACGCGAGAAAAATTATAATTGTGAGGTGGTAGCAGGTTGAGCTGCAGTTTCACGATCACAATTTTTTTTTTCGAAATTTCGTTTTTTAAATTTTAAAATTAAATAAAAGATTGCAAAACAAAGCTACTGATACTCTACAAAAAGTATTAGGTACCTACCTACTAGTGGGTACTCTGATATGAGACTGTTTTAAAAAATTGTGAAAAAATGTCGTAGCTGTTCAATAAACGGAAGATAATTTTAACCAATAAAATAAATTCAAGCATCAAAGGATCCCTCAAGGCAGCCTGAATTTGTTAGTCCAGAACACTTATAGAGTCATTTCACAGCTCCGCGTAAACATACGACCAGTGTATTTTTAACGTTGTATGGCCGGCGGACTGGCCGAGACACGTCCGACCGGTCGAAATTCCAGCCGGCGCACCGGCGACACGCGGAGTTGTGAAAAGGGTCTTAAATGTCTTAGAACGAACCTGAATATAAGCCAAAGCCACCTCAAAAATTCGTTTCTATCGGACCACTGACATAATTTGTATAATATGGGCAGTCGACGTCGTAGTTCCCATTAAGAATTTAACGTCCGACATATTGCTCGGATTATTTCCCGAGTATGCATCGCAGATGATTTTTACACGGCGCGCATATGCGAATGCCCCGGATAAGTTCCATACAAGATGTCGGACTCTCTCGAATATGTAGTTAGTAATACAGTTACACATTTTTGTCGCATCTTGCGTGATACAATGCGCGCCGCTGCAGGCAGGTAAAGTGCAGGGTTGGTGTTTTTTATGAGTATAGATATTGCGCTCGGCGAACGAACGTTCATTCACGCGCTAAATGGTTTTTCTAACGTATATTTAATGTTTTCTTCAATTTTATATTATGAGGAATGATGTCTGTGAATGTCGGGTATGTACATTGTAAACTCTATACCGCAGGCCGTAATATAGTACGCGCTACAGCCGTCATGTGCGCTGCATGTTTCAATAATAATGTAATTGAAAAAGTAATAATTTTATATTGATGCGTAAAACCGAGCGATGCGACAGATCAGTTCGAAATGTTGGCTTCGAGATGTGGTAATAAATGTTCCCACTGTATCTACTGTATACAGGGTGGCACATCTTAAACAATGCAGTGAAATATCTCGTAAACAGTACAAACCATAAAAAAATGTCAAAACAAAAATAGTGTGTAGGGGGACAGAAGACTGTGATATCAGATTTAACATAGGTGGTGCTGTGAAGGTCAGACGAAGGTCAGCTTCGATTTTTGAATTGTAATAGTGAATTTTTATTCCAGAATACGATACAGTATTTAATAGTGAACAGTAAATTATTAAGGTACATATGAGCTTAAGTTAATAAATATTGAGATATTTATCTACAAATTAAATAGCAAATTTAATTTGTCAATTCGGTTCTTTAATGAATTGAATTCGCCAAGAAGGCCGGTGTGTAATATCATGGCTATCTGCTATGCCATAATTTATCTAATTGTCGTTCATTTTGGCTGTTATTTAATTTCTAAATATCTCAATATTTATTAACTTTAGCTTATATGTACCTTAATAATTTACTGTTCACTATTAAATACTGTATCGTATTCTGGAATAAAAATGCACTGTTACAATTAAAAAATTGAAACTGACCTTCGCCTGACCTTCACAGCACCACCTATGTTAAATCTGATATCACAGTCTTCTGTCCCCCTTGACACTCTATAACTTTTGTATAAAACATTTTTTTAAGATGTGCCACCCCGTATACAAAGACATTATGACGAAAGTTATAATATAATAGAAACTGTTTCATAATATTCCTTCAACTGACACATTAATTATAGTGCAATGTTTATGAAGCTACTTTGAAAATAAAAATAAAACTGCAAACAGGGTAATGCCACGTAGCAAAATTTGATAATTTTGAACAGTGCTTATTTACTTGCGGTTCCGTCCGGGTTCGGTTATTACTAGCTATACGTTAGCTTAAGCAATTTCAGAGATACCTACAGCGTGACCTTCATAAAGATTTCCACCCCCCGATAATTTGTCTTTTATTTATTGTAGATTATAGACGCGTCGACAACAGGTTATTAGCATCTTATTACATTAAATAACACCGTTTTTAAAACTAAATGACATCACAAAACATCCATGAGCGGAGATGGGATTCGAACCCACGACAGTGTGATCCAAAGGTCGGCTACGCTAACCGTTACACCACACTGTCTAGCACCGATCTTTTTGATTTTAACAAAGAATACTCAAATCAAATTTCGTGTTTCTGGCTCGAGAAGTTTCTGAATAAGACTATTTTTATAATTCTTCTTTTCACCCCCTTCCGGGTTAATTAAAAAAAAAATGACCGAACATTTATATTTGCTTATTTTTAAAGAAGAGTTAGTATTTTGAATTGAATACCTCTCACGTTAACGATTTGTGAAATAAGAAGATTTTGTCACACATTTTTTGTAACGATTTAACAATGGTAGTTCGCGTTACACATTTTTTGTCACACATTTTTTTTTGTAACGCCCTTTTCGTCTCGCATCATTTTACCCCCCTTCCGCCGGGAAAGACGTAATTCTACGTCAATACCAAAATGCAGAATGTATACAGCGAGTGATTATTTCAAGAATTTTAGTATTACAGAAAGAAGTATTTTAAAATGCATGTATTTTTTCATAGCTTAACCAACCATACTTGATAATAAAATAACGTATCCTACTTTATTTTAGGTAAATATAACCAACAATTGTTAGCTTGTGCTAAAAAATATGTATTTAACGCAATTAAATTTCAAAAATACTTTTTTTTCCTCTTTCAAAAGACTAGTTACGTTACTTTCCTCAAAAAAAAGTTGGCAATCCTAGTCTTAAGTGCCTTTTTCGTCATGAGGCAAATACGTCCCTGCCTATACGTAAATCCAGCACTGTAAAGACCATGGATATACCAAAATTCTCGTTTGAAATGTTAAATTAAAAATACGATACCGATCGTGCCATCTATCCGCAACTCTGTCAAACACATCCACACGATTTCTCTTCAGGTAAAAATAGCTTCTATGTGGGAGGTCTGTTTTATAGCTTTACGTTTTATTACCAATGGCGGGATAATATTAAATTGCATTATACGAAGTCAATGTAGCATGTGATTAGATTTTAAAAATTAAACAAATCACTCAAGACTTACCAATTCACGATATTGTTAATCAGACTGGAGTTCTCTGGAAGTTCACAGTTAGTTGTGCAGGCACAACAGCAAAGAAATAAAAGCATATAATCTGCAATAAAAAATAAATCAATATTTATTAATCATATTTGATTACTATCATAAATGTACTGAACATTAAAATTATCAATTAGATTTTAATTTACACTTTTAACTTTTAATTAATAATTCATAATGTCTAGTCAGTCAGACGACACGTTCTGCGTTGATTCATTGCACTTAATTATTATTTAATAGCCTTTACCTGCGACCTCGCTCGGTTTTTTAGCCCTCTTTACTAAAATCATGATGATATTTATATTCCCTATTCTGACCGGCTGGCGTAAACACGGAACAAACAAACTGACAGACAAAAATTCTAAAAAAGCTAATTCAGCCTATAGGTAATCGTATAAACTGTACTTAAATATCTAAATCGAAATTTCGTTAATAATTTATAATTACTGACAAAATTATTTTATTTATTTGTATTGATTATAACAAAATATTGCAAAATTTCATTTTATATTTTCTTAATATTTAAGGAGAATTTGTATTATTGGTTTCGACCGTACTGTTTAAATAGCTGTTCAGTTAGTAATTTAATAGAAAATTCTTTAAAAATATTTTATTTTTTGTTAGAAACTATTCTATCAGCTTGCTTCTTTAGTAACAGAATTTTTACCTCAAATGTCATTGCTTAATGCTGTGATTTGTGAACTATATGAAAAGTGCAAATATGTACTAAAAGTTAAAACATATATTTTTTATAAGATGATTCTGTCTTAGTAGGTAAATCTTGAATTTAACATTTTAATTCTCTATCTTTTTGGTAAAAAAATCAGTAAAATGACTTGCTCTTTGGATTTTTAGATATTTCTGTCATCATAAAATTGATAAAACAGAAGTCGGTATTTATTACTTCTCCGATGTAACCAGAATAGACATTTGTTATGTTGTTAGTGTTGGTTGCAGTGACATTTTAAGGTTACAAAATGTTTACTGTTTATTTGTGTTGATATAAATCAGGGCAATCTGACTCATTCCTGAGGGTTTATAAACAAGAGGTCAATCAGAAGTAAACACCCCCACTCCCACAATAAATGAGAGCTCTACAGGTGTGTCAAATACATAACCAAACTTTTCATATATTATCAACTTACACAAATTACAAATTTGAACATATTTCATGTTCAGAGAAAGCGAAACTGAAAATGAGTTTGCATTCCATTTGTAGAATCTAGCTGGAAACAACGTAAAACTAACGTAAGAAAAATAAAGAAAAACAAAACAAAAAGAAATGCTCACCTCCAAAATAATATAAAATGAACAATAAAAGAGACAAAATCATGAACAAAACACACAAAAATAACGAAACAAATATGTAAATTATAAATTAAAGTATCGCTTTTTAGACATTTTACTTCGAGAAATACATCTACTGTCGCGTCTTGACCAACCCAAGCGTCGGAATGTCCCTGTGGCTTGTCTTCCGTCGAAAACAGGTGGCGAGACGCGTCGTGGCGCGGCCAACGTCGAAAATAGCGGCGCTGTCGTCTCGGCGCTCGCCGCCTTCTTTCAAACTGACGCCTTGCTATTTTTTATTCAATAATTTTAATTCATAATTGAATAGATTTTTGTTCCAGGACACAGACGGGATGCACAAATGTCGCACAGGTGTATGTGTAAATGTCAATATGACAGATAAAGCACGTGTGATAACAAAAAACATGTGTTGAATAATAATTATATCTAGCGGCGAGACAACGAACTGAAACGCTGCGCTCAATGCAAAGCAAATCATCAAATGTGTGTCGATAAAGTAGTCTCCACCATTTTTAAATGAAAGCGGTGCGGTCTAAGCCAAATAAAGGTACCTCTTTAGCATTTAATTTGGTAATATACATTTATAAAATTAGTTTCTATTATCTGCAACGCGAATATTACAAAATTTGCTAAAATATTGGGCAGAATAATTTTCGATTTTTAAAAAGTAAAATGGGTGCTTCCTAATCGGCCATTATAGATCTGTCATATTTGACATTTCAACAATATGGTGACATTAGGGTGTAAAATCTAATGATAATTTTAGTTTCCAATTCGTATTTGTTAACTTTTGTATCAGTATAAAACTACAGCGAATTTTTTTGATAAATCTAACGATCCTTGTATATTACGTAATCGTACTTAGTATAAGAAAATGCTGACACCAAATTTTGATAAGTAATCTAATTCTACGATAAAAATGTGCTTATGCAGTTAAATTTTTAATACTGTTTCATTTAAGCAGGCGTACATGCATTCAATTAACGACACGTACGTCTTAAGTCTAAACATTAAAGTGTTCATTTTTAAGACATAACCTATTATACTTAATTTTTATAAATAGAGAATTTTATAACAAAATTGTACTGTAGTTAGTTTTCCATAAATAAAGAAGTGGAGAATGACCGCTAAAGTCATGGCTAACGGGTCAGGTACAAATTGGGATCCAGGTAATTACTAAATTCGCATAATAGGTATTTTTTTGTAAACTTCTTTTTTATCATGTATGTAATGCATGTGATGTCCTTAAATCTTTGCATTAATTCTTGTTAGTTATTTCTGGTTATGTCTACATTTATTGTTCCGCTAAAAATGATAACTTGATGTGCTATCAATTCTTTACCAATCTTTAAATTGTATCGACACTTAGATATTTGTAAATTTTTATTCCGTAATTTGTAAATTATTTTACTGCTTATTTTTTGTGTATTTATGTGTTGTGTTATTTATCTTCTCTAATCTCTTAGGTATTTTTTTGTTTTTACTGTATTTTGTTTCTGATTTGTAAATAAATATGTTTTCTTTTCTTTATTTTTGTGTTTTCTTTTAATCCTTTAATATTATGTGTGTTTTGTAATTTATACTGTACTCATATAATATGCTTATAGAATTGAAAGATTTATTTCACACGTTAATAAATCAGAACGGGTTCTTATTTTGTTCTAAAATTATAAATAGAAATATTCTAAATTGATTTTAAAAGTTTTTATTTACGTACATTTCAGTCTTAACAAAAAATTTTGCTAGCCGGGTGGCATCATGAATTAGCTGGGTGAGGACAGTATAATATTCAGCGGACAGTACCGTCTGAATTACAGAAATTTTTGATCGGGTGGTTAGTAAAATCAGTCGACTACACCCTTTCAATAAGTTCTGGGGAGAAAACTGTTTTTAACCAATCGTAATCATAAATGTACAGCTTTGTCTTTTATGCACAGAACAGGGATGCCCAAATTTTTAAAACACAATGTTAACATCGAATTACAAAATCAATGTAAAAATGTTAAAACAAAAACATCGATGGTTTCCGAGTAGAAAATACATAATATTTAGTTTTAAAACCTATTTAGCTATAGGTGTATTTAACTTTAATTTAAGCAAATCATATTTTTAAGAAAATCCCAGGTCGGAAAGAAGCTAAATGGTATTTATTGATTTGATTTCAAGTACCAAATTGAAAATTTTTTTTTTAAATACAAAATAGTTAATAAAAAAAATAGTACACTTTTAATTTTTAAACTGAAGTCGTTATTGAAAGAATAGAAAGCATCGCAAAAAAAAAACTTTGATGTTAACCGATGTATCGAAAAAAATAACATTGATGTAACAGTAAACATCGAAGGTAGACAATCAATGTATCATGAGCATCCCTAGCACAGAATGCAATTAGGCTGATTTCTTTTTAATTTTGATGTTTTTTCTTGTAATTGAGTGTAACTGAAAGTGCAAGAATAAGAAATATTAAACCGCCCACAGCTCTTTCGCGATTGTTGACATCGCTTCAAGATGCTAAAGATTTACCGTCATCGGAAGATGAACTTAGCTTCTTACGCGGATTACTCACGTCAAAAGAATTGCACGCGCTTGTCAGCGCTCACAACAAAATAGTTAGTAGCGGTGCAAGTGACAAATTCTTTCCGCTGTTATCTACTTCGATGCAAGTTATGATGGACGTCTTAGAGGTTCTAGCATCGTACATGCATTTTAACGAAGATTGTAAAGAGTTGTTCTTTTTGCTTCAAAAACCACACATACAGGTTTGTAAAATATTGAGTAATTCTGGTAAGAAGGATGAAGTCTTATTTGGCGTAAGAGAGAAGCAATACAGATGATTTACTGTGAGTGGACCCTAAATTTAATTTAGAGCGACAAACAAATTTAAATTCTATAGAATTATCGCTAGGCACTTGGTAGAACATGATTGAATAAAAATTAATAAACAAACACTTGAAAAATTGTACACATTTATTTATCTCAACGATCGTTTCGGGTTTCTAACCCATCATCAGGAGTTTACATTAAAACTCCTGATGATGGGTTAGAAACCCGAAACGATCGTTGAGATAAATAAATGTGTAGAATTTTTCAAGTGTTTGTTTATTAATTTTTAGACAAACAAATTGCTATATTAAGAATTCATGAGAAGATTGAAAAAAATACTACTGTGGCTCAGTATCAAATGATCCGTAACATCAGTATTGCGAACATTTGATCGTGAGGGGCTGAGCCACAGAAGTATTTCTTTCAATCTTGTTACTTGTGATTTACTTCTGCATAATACCATCAAAATTGGTTGATCCATACGCCACAATAGATTTCGTCCTTATCGGCGTTATACACTTACGTGCATAGAAATCAGCCCACTGTTAACTTTGGGTTTAACATCCCACAAGAAACAATATCGAACTTGATTAGATCTATGCCTAATCGTATGAGAGATGTTATTAGGGCAAGAGGGAATCATCCTAATTATTAAAAATCAAGAGTTAATTTAGATAATTGTCAATAAACCATATTTCTTTTAGTAATAAAAAACAGTTAATTTGTTTCATGCATTAATTTCACAATTTTAAGCCTAAGAAGCCGAAATAAATTTAATAAATTTAGACTAATATCGAAGCATATTAAATTGTCTTTCAAACAGCATATAGTCTTTTTTGATCTGATGAATAGTTCCTTAAAAAAATATAGTTAAAGTCAAAAGTTAACAGTGGGTCGATTTCTATGCACGTAAGTGTATTACTACAATTACAATAGTAGTTATAAGTAAAGTCTCACTGAAGCTTCGGCCAAAAATTGAACCTTCGGCAAAACGTTCGGTTTCGACCGAAATCAAACCGGAGGTTGAATTTACTGCATATTATTTTATTTAAATCATACACACAACTGTGCAAGCAAGGAACATTTAAAAAAATGAAAAATACTTCTCGACTTCAACGCAGTTATGTTCAACTTAATAATAAGTGTTTTCTGAGTTTTTCTCGTTTTTTTAGCATTGTACAATACCTTTGACTTCGGCCGAAGGTGAAAAAAAACCGAAGTTCGGCTTCAAAACTTCAACTAAAAAACTGACCTTTGGTCAGACTGTACCTATAAGTAATAATAATATTGTAATAAGTTCAAAATATTCGTAGACTAAATGAGACGAAAGCCTTGTAGAACATTAAATTGTACTCATACAAAAACAAATTAATGATCTACATAGAAATATATCGCTTTTCAAGCTGAATTCTATTCAAAATGCGTAGAAAAATGTTGTTTCGAATTGGAAATTGTTAAAAAAACTGTGTTATATGTGGGGTCACAATCGAAGGCCATTGTCAAAACAAATTTTCTGACAGTCCTTTCTGCATCCGAGCATAAATGTCACAGATCTTATTTTAGCGAAAACCTGTTACCCTGCCTTCGATGTCTGTCTGTCCGTCCGTCTGTCACAGGGCTCTATCTCACTGTGTTGTGGCATGAATCCAGGCAAATAATAATTATTATTAGAATAAAACAATCAATTAATTTTTATAAATTAATGTTTTTTATATACTGAGAAGTGGAGTGGCGTCATCTTGCGCAATGATTATAAACTATATTATTTATTTATTGGAATCAAACCGTATAAGATTTATGGTCATCGCGTGTGGTGGCGCCGTTTGACAGTTACATCATTTATATTGGAATCAAATCATATGAGTTTACACTGTGCTTTTAGACAGATTAAATTCTAGTAACGATAGAGAACCCTCACGAGCAGGGCCGGATCTATATAAGTGCTTTTTAGGCTACAGCCCAGGGCCCCGTGGATATAAAGGACCCCTAGCCCCCATTGAAGACAATGAACATCCTAGTAGAAATGAAATCTAGTTTCTGTCTAGTAACTGGCTAGTTTGACTAGACTTAAGCCAGGCGCTGGCCAGTATAATATTGAGTCACTGTCTAGTAACTGGCCAGTTTGACTAGAGATCCAATGAAATGTGGCGGCTATTAAATAAATAAAACATTTTATTGTCCTCTTTTTTTTCCTATACCGTGTACCTAGAACATCATTATCGAAAACAGTTTTTTGACAAAATGGCAATTAGTTGATTAATTAGGCAGGCCCCCAAGTTGTATTAGCCCAGGGCCCCACAAACTCACGATCCGCCCCTGGAGTCGAGGCGAGTTCTACTACTCGCACTTGACCGGTTTTTTTACTCATGAGCACAGAAATAATTTTGAATATTACAATAGGGTATTCTGTGTGCTCACGATGCTGTCGCCCAAAAAGATTATTATCCGCATCTTCCTGAGATACCGCTAGAAGTCGATGAAGACGAAGAAACGATCAAAATTGTTCAACTGGTGAAAAGTAATGAACCGCTGGTATGTAAAATTGTCTGATTTATTTCTCGTTCTTTTTATTGCAAGTGAAAATCAGAATGGTGGTTGTGATTAGCTCTTATCGTTTCATTGGTCGATTTAACATGATTGTTTAATTAATGAGCAGTTAAATTAAATAAAGATTAACGGTCAGTGTCTATAATTTTACTTATTCAAATATTTTGTAGTCTAATCACTTGCTTTATAATTAATTTAATGAGTGTAAAATACATAACAAAAGTAATTTGAACCGTTAAATGAGTTATTCACATTTTAAATTTTACTGTTGGATTAAATATACTAAAGTTCAATCGAATACTACAAAATTGGAAAAATATTCTAGTACAGCCTTTGGATATCGACAATGTAGATATTGAAATACTGTATCCGAAGGATTCGGATACTGCATTCCGATACTACACACAGTGGCGTAGCTACCATATAGCAAGGATTAGCAATGCGGAGGAGTCCTCGAGTGCGAGGGGCCCTGCACGGACAAACTGAGATGAAAATGCAAATGTAGAACACTATCCAGATAATACTACATTGCATAAGAATTACATAAAAACACAAACTAATTCTAGTAACTGGCTGAAATATCATTTATTGGCCTAGTCACGATGTATACAGATTGTATCAAATTAAACCTGTGCATAGGGCATTCTGTGTGTAAGACAGAGATTGATACATAAAGCAATAAGTAAGAATGAGATAAATGATCGCTAATAGGATGTTACGTGGTTACTGTAAATAAATATGTAATACCGAACAACTGTCATCGTTGTTTTCTACAGTAAAAATAGTCACTACTGAAATTATTGATAAAATGGCAATTTATACTGTTCGGGAAAAAATCCAAATAATTAAATGGTTTTATGGTGGTAATTTAACCGCCGACATAATAAAATTATTTGCAGCTGCCTTTGAAAATAGCATAGAAGGAGCGAAAAAACAAAGATGACGCTATTAGGTTGTATAAATATTATTTATTTACAGTAACCACGTAACATCCTATTAGCGATCATTTATCTCATTCTTACTTATTGCTTTATATATCAATCTCTGTCTTACACACAGAATGCCCTATGCACAAGTTTAATTTGATACAGACTGCAGAGGGATTTCTGTGTTCGGCTCCAACTATGTTTGCGTTAGCGTTCGATATTTCTAGCTACGCCACTTAAATGTACCTACACAGCTTTAGTAGTTATATTATTGAAGTCGAAATATTTTTAACTGTTCATTAATAGCCACATTTAAGAAAGTGTTAAAGAAATACATAATATGTATTGACCAAGATTCATTTGTCTAGACTAGAGAAATAATTAGTTTAATTATAATGCTTAAAAAAGTGCTCTTTGTTAAGTAATAAAGCCATTTATACTTTGAACAAATCTATAATTAACTCGTTAATTCATGGGTTTAGGCTACAATTATATTAGTGCTAAGATCGTAAGAAATCTGAGTAAATCTTGTGACTTCAGAATTATTTATTAAAAATATATCCAACTGCCTTCCTAACTACGGCTCTACTTGACTAATAGTGTATTTTCACAAAAATTTATCAAAAACGTACCTTTGACAGTTCTTGTAAATGTAAGTTGGGTTGCATCATATGTCACTGCAGGGTTGAAGTAATAAATAGGTAGGTAGTATTGTTTAGAGAAGACACCAGCGTCATACACGCGCACGAACGAGTTTAGTGTCGGGCGAGTCCATGTTCAGTTTTAAGGGGTGGCGCGTGGCACACAACAAACAAGCACACCCGTTTTGTGCTGGGTGAATCCATATTCTATCACTGGTAGCTCTCCCCACTACATCTACTGCGCAGATCGGCCATCTTGCTGGTTTCTTCTGTAACAATCCTACTCTACAACAATAGTTAACCAATACAAAAAATGTACATTATTTTTCTTCGTGTCCGATACAACCGCAATCAATGGCATCAGGTTATCTGTTAAGTAGAGCTAGAGATAGTTCTTTGTATAAATGGCTTTAAAAACAACAAGTGAATTTGTTTTCTGTATCAACTGTTTTAAATTTGAATAAAGGCTTCTGCATTAACTGATTCTCGATCAGTGTTAAATACTTTCTGTAAATGTGTAGAATAGATAGATTTGTTTTTTTGCCTGTCGTTATATTCAAACAGTATACGCTATATAATATGCTTCTTACACAACCACTGTGATTTCTGCTTGCTAAATTGTAAATAAATGCCATGTATGTATTAAATAAACGTAATAAGAGGTATTATCATGCCTTTTTTATTACCTTGCTTACAAAGACTGGCGCACAAAGTGCTGAGCCTATTGTGGTAAGTTCAATTGTGGATCAAAATAACAAAAAACTATGCACCATTCATAGGTTTCATAAATCACACATATTATATTAATACATACAATTAGTTACTGTAATAAGAAAGCCGATTGAAAATTAAAGGCTTGTTCACTTATAAACATAACTGACGATTCATATTTAAGTTCTCGCGGAACAATTGTTCAATCAACTGAAATAGTAGATTGTGTATCTAGGTCGTAATGAAGTATATTTTTGACGAGGTGCGACACTGTGTTAAACGATCACCAGTAAGTTTAACAGTTACACGAGTTTAAATCGTATTGTGTCCTAGATACACTCTGTATTTTTGTCATACATCCTATAAAATAGCGGCTTTTGTCTTCATTTTCAGTATTTTCAACATTTCTGACATTTCACTTGTGTAGCAAACTTAACTTTAATAATGAATACTATAGGTACTGTGTAACTGTATGTATTGTGTATAAGTAGCCTTCTAAGCTCTAACGACACTGATGACCTCAGCTGCGGAGCGTCTATAATCTACAATTTCTCTCTAAACTGTAACACGCATAGTCGTCCGGTGGCCATGTGGATAGCGGCCGTGTTATCTATATTGTGTACCGTTCATAAGATCGCAGGTTCGCGCCCATCTGGAGTAATATGAAAAATAATAAATTGAAAAAAAATTACTTTAGCGCCCGGCGGCCTGTAATGGGTCATTTTACGACCGGTATGTTACATGCATGAAAAGCAGCTATTTTATAGGGAGTAGGACTAAAAAGAAGTTTGTATCTATGTTATCTCAAAACTCGAGAGCCACTGAACCGATTTGAGAAATTATTTTAATTGAAAGCCTGCTTCTTGTTGAGTGATCATAGGATATATATTATTCTCGATATTATTATTCTACTCTAAAGGGGGGATGAGCAGTGAGCGAAAATAGCGATTTGCACCCAGGCGAAACCGAACTGGACAGCTAATAATCTGTATTTACAGTGGTTAATTGTATGATACAATTTACTATATAATCGAAATGTAAAAACTACCAATGTAAAATTATTTTTATAATCCTGTTTTTTCAGTACTTTATATTTTGAGTGTAATTTGGATCATCTTGCGTATTTAATCGTTACTCATTAAATTTTTTATATAAAAATGTCTGTAATTACTATTTACATTTTTATTATGTAGTAGATTTGCCCATTTTGAATCATGCACTTAGACCTAACTTTTTTTTTACTTGACAAATTCATTGTTGAAACAGTTTTATAAAAATATGTTAAAATTATTTTGATTTTTCAGCGTCATAATCAGAAATCATTTCGTTGTCTACGGTTCCTACTTTTACTATTATTACTATATTTATTAGTCAAAACAATAAAATTTGTAATTGTATAGACATTGTCAAGATAAGAAATATTATATAAGATCACAAAGAAATTACAATAGGTTGGAGTTTACTTTTTTAAAGCTTGTAACCATATTACATTTGTAGTACTCTTCAAAACTATAAAAAGGTTCTAATATTAAAAATGTTTTAATAATTTTTATAAAATATTTATATGAGAGTCCTTTGATTTTGTCAGGTAGTAGGTTATAACATTTTTGACCCAGAAAAGTTCGGACTATGTTGACATATTTTAATTCTATAATATTAAACAATTGTTTCATTTCTGTTTCTGGTATCATAATCACGCTAATCAGCACCAGTTGATAAACTATCGATTTTGGCTTTAAATTAATAACACAGTACATTATAAATTGTATAGATTAAAGACAGTCATTATACCTAATGCAATGAATAGTGGTTTGCAGTGAGCATCGTAAGTAGCCCCACCAATACACCTTACAGCCTTTTTTTTGAAGCAGAAGAATTTTATAAACATCTGAAGCACAGCCCCAAAGCATTATTCCATAGGAGATGTTAGAATGGAAATAAGCTCCTTCTTTTGGCGCAACAAAATTGTATATGTAGCAGATACATCGATGTTGCACCAAACGTCAGAGACAAATCCATTGTAGTAAGACTAAAAGTACATCTAACGTCCTAATAAGTGCTCTGATGTATTAAAAAAAATTCGACTGATGACCAGTCCTATACTTCCCACCTAGTAAATATTTGCAAAAAATAAACACTCTTTTTTTTATTCTTTGACTAGGCCCAAATAACCTTAGCTGTTGGTGGTCTTTAAAACACAATTTAATTTTTATTCTTTGAAAAAAGCATGGCCCTCTTTTTTGTTTGGTGATCTATTGATGGCTAGCTTAATATAGCAAAAATCATGGTTACCTTGATTTACGTACAATTTTTATTTTTTTTAGTAAAATATTTTTTTTCTCGAAAACTATACATTTTAGAGAAAAAAAATATTTACATTTTTTTCATATTATAACATCTAGAATTCATTTATATTTTTTTTTACCTATGTTAATACGTGACATTGAGGACGTTTTTTTGAATATCTCAGGATCCACTGAACCGATTTGACTCAAAATCTAATCAGATCTAAGTTAAAGGCTGATAAACACAATAGAACAATCGGCATGCCCGTATGTTGTTCCGTTCTTAAGATATCGAAGGCGAAAAATTGACCACATACACACACACATACACACATACACACATACACACATACACACACACATACAGACATCAGTCAGAAAATGATCTTAAACGATTGCTAGGGTCTCAAAACGTGAAAATCTGTTAAAATCTCGAAATATTGTTTTCGGACTGAATCCATTACTTCCCTACCATAGTAGAGGTGGGAAGTAAAAATAGGTTATATTCTCATCCCTTACCCATTAAAAACGCAAAATATGATAATGTAATGCATCTAGCGGAAAAATACGTCCCCAAATCAGACCACGGTAATTACAACTAGGGTTGCCAGATCAAAAACCAAGATTTTCGGGACATTTCTAAGACGAAGGCAATTTATTTCAGGGGGGGAGTTATTGTGAAAAAAATGTTTTATTATTTTACTATTTTTTGTATTTATCATTACACTTGTCTAATTTTATTCATTTATCACACACCAGTTTACGGTGAGATGTGGGACGCGCTTCTGAGTGTAAATCACACATAAATTCGTGGGAATGTTTAATATTAAATTAATTTTATTGTTCCCAATTTGTCTTTACCGAGATAGAGTAAGTCCGAAGAATACAATTAAATACAAGTAAAAATATATATAATATTATGTACAAAAATTGCAGATAGTGCTAAATAAATAAGTACTGCTTAGCATGTAACTTATTGTCGTTTCTATAGCGATCGCGAGCACGAATTCGTTGAACTTATGCATTTCCGGGATAGAAAACAAATTCCGGGACACGGGACAAACAAACGAATTTCGGTACATTCCCGAAAATCCCGGCCATCTGGTAACCCTAATTACAACTCCCTGGTGTCTGACCAACAAAATCAAACAACAGCTGAACAAGAGAGTAATATAACTGATGATGGCAATTTCTCGGGTCTAGAGTAATTTTATGTTGATTTTCGTAATATGTGTCAAAAGTTTTGTCAAATGTTGTATTTTGTTTTGATAAAAATAAATTTTGAAAAATATTGAGACGTATTTTTTTATGTCGAGAGCAAAAAGGAGGTATCTGCATGTTGTTTATAAGTATAAACAATAATCTGCATATTTTTGTTATGTTCATTTTACTTAAAAACAATGCATTTCATGTATTTAATACTCTACCAAAATTTTATAAAGTTCTCTGTTGTAGCAAGAAAGTTAATTATATTTTTATCTCTCCTGTAAAATTACAAAAATCACAGATACCTCTTTGTTGCAGCAGGTTCTTCATTACTGTTGGTGCCGCGCAGCCGCAGGCCTGTATCAAAACATATCAATCTTTGAAAACTATGGCAAAGACACATGCAAAAAAGTTTTACCTTGCAAATAAAGTCAAAAGGGCGGCCCGAAGGGCCGCAGGCCTATAGCAATTTAGCAAAACACTTGGACTTCAGAAAACCATTAAAGATAAATGCAAAAAAGTTTTGCATTGATAATAATATTGAAATTAAGAAAAACATATTATTTTAAGGGGTGTATTAAGGGGTTACATTTTTCATTTTACCCAAAAACAAATCTAAGTTCACGTATTAAAGCCACAAGGCCTGTATTAGCAAATACACTATATTGTCGGCAGGGTTTGTCACTGCGACCCCAGTTTTTTATTAGTATTACTGCAACACTTATAATTTGGAGTATTATTAGCGATTGACTGAATAATATCATCCGCTACAGAACTGATACTTAAGTATTTTCAAAAAATTAATTTATTTTGAACTTTAAAATTTTAAGAATTATATTTTTCAAGTAGAAATCACAACGTTTTTATATTGCTGCAATTATTTGTTACTTCAGTGCGAATTATTAATTTATTATTTTATTTTGAAATATATTATACAAGCATGATAATGGACTTACTCTCGAAATAAGAGTGAGATATCGTTATTGCTTGTTTTGCAAGAAAAAGAGAGAAAAAACATGGTTGCGCACGCATACCGTATCCTGCTACCTAGCCAGCAACAGTCAGTGACAACCGATATAGGCAAACTATTGCCTAGTTACCACTTACCGGATCATCTGTGAACACGGTATGCAGCGTCGTAGCTAGGACCTGACAACCGGGACCCGCGCCAGAGGCGCTAACCCCGAGAGGGCGCAGTCAGCGATGCGAATATGATTATTTTCAAGCGAATAGCGCGAAATCAGAATCATGCCAGGGGCGCCGATGATCCTAGCTACGACGCTAACGGTATGCGCACGCAATCCAGGCAAAAAAGATACGTTGATTAAAAATTGTTTTTTCGTGAAAAAAATTCAGATTTTGATCAATCTTGACTATTTAGACTCTAAAAAACATTTTGCGATAGATTTTTTCGATCTGTATGGTCTGTCCGTTGTCGCCGTGCAGAATTCATCGATGTGCGAGATCTTCTTAACTACGAAACCGATCAGGTTCAAATTTATAGAACACCTTTCTGCCATGCCTACAATGAAAATGCGTAAATAAAATTTCTGAATTTTGAGCCCCAAAGGGCGTTATTTTCAAAAAAACCCTATTTTTCGAAGAGAAGTGGGCTTAAAATGCATTTTAGAGGAAAAATTAAAAAAAAATTTTTTTTATATTTTTATCACTCATCAAAACTAATTTTAAGATGACAAATATTTTTTATTCTTTTAATTTTTCCTCTAAAATGCATTTTAAGCCCACTTCTCTTCGAAAAATAGGGTTTTTTTGAAAATAACGCCCTTTGGGGCTCAAAATTCAAAAATTTTATTTACGCATTTTCATTGTAGGCATGGCAGAAAGGTGTCCTCTAAATTTGAACTTGATCGGTTTCGTAGTTAAGAAGATCTCGCACATCGATGAATTCTGCACGGCGACAACGGACAGACCGTACAGATCGAAAAAATCTATCGCAAAATGTTTTTTAGAATCTAAATAGTCAAGATTGATTAAAATCTGAATTTCGATTTTTTGCACGATTACATTACTTTTCTTTCACCGAAGGTGATGAAAAGTAAAATTATTAACCATATCGGCCACATTTAGAATATTTGTAAATTTATATATTTTATCAATTATCTGGTCATTTTTAAAAATCTAAAAAAAAAAAAGTTTTGACTTATCTTTCTTTTTGTCGATTTCTAAATAATGATATGCAATACTAAGGCTAGGCGCACCTGTTTTTTAAATCAATCGGCCGATTGAATTATCGGATAGAAATGACAGCTGTGTTACCTATATGAAAAAGCGCTCATAAACCGACACAAAGTCGACCGATTTCATGCGCACTTTTTTAAATAATACCGCTGTCATTACTATCCGATAGTTCGATCGGCCAATTAATTTTGCATTCATGTGCGCCTAACCTAATTTATGTTCATTACTGTGGATTTGTTTTAAATCTTTTTCATATTTTTATGCATTTCACTGTCATTACTTTTTGACAATGTTTCCAAATTGTGTAAAAAAAAAGTTTAAACGGTGAAATTTATTCAAAATGTATACAGATTGTATTATATTTAAGCTGTGCATAGGGCGTTCTGTGTGTAAGACAGAGATCGATATATAAAGCAGTAAATAAAAACGAGATAAATGATCGCTAATAGGAAGTTTCTGTAGTTACTGTAAATAAATAATACTCATACTAACCCATACAACCTGATAGCGTCATCTTTGTTTTGTAATTTTATCAATAATTTCTTATTTCAGTAGTCAGTAACTACAGAAACTTCCTATTAGCGATCATTTATCTCGTTCTTACTTATTGCTTTATATCGATCTCTATCTTACACACAGAACGCCCTATGCACAGCTTTAATTTGGTACAATCTGTATAAGCTTATTATAGAAATACAATTTTTAACTAAAATCAGCATAGTTTTAATTTTCTGACAACTTAAACAGGGAGCAACAATCAAAACAGATGAAGAGACTGGAAAAATTGTAATTGCGAGAATTATGCACGGAGGTGCGGCTGATCGATCAGGCTTAATACATGTCGGCGATGAAGTGGTCGAAGTAAATAACATAAATGTCGAAGGAAAAACACCCACCGATGTATTAACAATTCTAGTCAGTATTACCAATAGGTACTTAAATTCGGTGAGACGTATTTAAAATAATTCATTCTTCAAAATTGTTCTTTGCAGCAAAATTCTGAAGGAACAATCACATTTAAGTTGGTACCTGCGGATAGCAAATTAGGCATAAGGGAAAGTAAAGTTAGAGTGCGCGCGCATTTTGATTATGCCGCTTCAATGGATCCCTACATTCCTTGTAAAGAAGCTGGATTAGATTTTCATAAGGGTGATGTTCTTCATATTGTGTCCCAAGATGACGCTTATTGGTAAATTATTTACAATTTATTTATTTACTAGCTCGAGTGTGATTTCCATTTTAAAATGGCCAATATTACTTATTTATACTTCCTTAGAGGTGTATCGATAAATCAGTACATATCCGCGTCGGCCTCTAGGGGTAAGTTCGGTTTTACGCTCAGATTGATCGGAGTGCTCTAATACGTTCGAATTTAACATTTATATGCTCTGAAAGATCTCTATCCTGCGTTCGGTTTTAAGATCTGGAGCAGATCGAGCGCGCTCGATTTGCTCCGAGGAAAGCGAGCGAGCAAGCAGATTCAACCATCTTCAGAGCATTCATTTTAAAAATGAGCGGAAACACTTGTTGTGAGAATGGATAAATTTCGAAGTTTATTTATATGAGGTAATTTTTCAATGGGTAAAAACACACGAATAATATTTATTCAAAGAATAGTAATAATCAATAAGTCTATATCGCTCAGAATGATTAAATAAAATATTTATTATATCTATGGATCGAAAAAATCAACAACCAGTACTACTATTAATTTTAAAATAAAGGAATAAAACGAAAAAAATTGTAATTCATGATTAATTATTATAACAATGTTGAATTAAATCAAAATGAGGAACAATAAAGAATATATTTCGGCTTTAGTAATAAGAATTTAAATTATTGGCGCCATTTTATTCTGACGTTTGGAAAAATCTGCTAGATTAAGTTCGGAATTGTCTAGATGGCTCGATTTGCTCGGTTGTCACGTGACCAAAAATCTGTTCGTTTGGCTCGATCAATCGAGCGTAAAACCGAACTTACCCTAGATCAGACGGTCGTGGGTTCAAATCCCACCTGCGCTCATGGATGTTTTGTGATGTCTCTTAGTTTTAAGAAAGTTGTTATTTAGTGTAGTTGAAAAACGCTAATGACCCGAGATGTCAACGCGTCTATAATCTACAATAAATAAATAAAATATATGGGAAGATGGATTTATCAATACTTGTCACGGTTGAGTAAATTATAGCTCAATCCGCCGCGATAGTGGAAAAGTTCGGGTTTGAATCCCGACTTTGACAATTATTGATAAGATAATTTTTTCCTAATATTGCGGAATACATTATGTGATTTGGCTGATGTAACAATATAATTCTACTTATGTATTTCACAGACATACTAAATTCACTCTTTAAAATATATTACGTATCGATAGACGATATATTCTGTATATCGAGTATAAATAATTTTTAGTATCCAATAGTGAATAGAGGATAGCTATTAGGTGAGAAGCAAGAAAGGAACGTCTAAAGCTAAAAAATTACACTGTTGAAAATTGGAATTTCACAATTTTAAATTTTATAATAAGTTAATAAGTAAAATCGTAGAAATACAAACGAATTTAAGATCAAGAGCTATAGGCTAAAGGAAATTGGTGTATTACATCCCGCTTGTCGATATATCAGTATAATCGAAATTATCGATATATCGAAACATTGATGTATCGATTTCGTTTGAAAAGCAAATTGAATATATTTGATAAAACGACAAATCCTAGTATTCGATCTATCTGATGTGATCTCTGTACGAGGAGTGCGTACATCCAGAAGTTCACATTAAAATCGTTTTTTATAGGTGGCAGGCTCGTCGAGAAGGAGATCGTAACATGCGAGCGGGACTAATACCGAGCCGGGCTTTACAGGAGAGGCGCATCATACACGAACGCTCTCAGTCGCAAAAAGACACCACGCAAGATGAAGGTAAAATAATTATGTTAATAATTGCATGACATAAGTTATTTTTCTTTCTTTAGAATAATTTATAATTATCCTTTATTGTATACTAATAGTAGAGGCGAAACTTTGGAAGAATAGAACAGCAAAATGCTATGGGTTCGAATCCGTCAGAAGTTAAAGGCAAAATCGAAACATTTTAAAAATGTGCACGGTCTAGTTCCGCCTTTATCTAATAGTAATAGCTGTAGTTATCTTTTCTACCACCTGATGGCACCACTAGCAAGTGAGGTATATGTCACTTTGATGTCATTTATATGTTAGTACTGACAATTGTCGTGCGGATCTATTACCAGCGGATCAATTGTCATGTATCAGTTGTCGCGGATCTATTATCGGCGGATCGATTGCCTTGTATCAATTGTCGCGGATCAATTATCCTCGGATCATCGATCGTGTCACAGTTAGTACTGTTTATATTTTCCGCCACCTGATGGCACCAATAGTAAGTTGAGTCATTCAACCATTTAATTAATTATGAATGACTAAGCGCAAACCGTTAATCTCTAAACCAATCTAAACGTTTGACGTATACCTTACTTGCTACTAGCGCTATCTGACGATCAAAAATACGGTAGCCCTCATTATTTAAATTTTGGATACCTACCTAAATATTTGTTACTAATTAAAAAAACAATTCATGTATTTTATTTATTTAAATTAAATAACAATATTCCACAAATTTAGTGCGGCTTTCTATGCTTGTAGCGCTTTCCTGTTTTGGTTTTTGTGTAAGCATGTCGTATTAATTAGATAACTTTTAATACAGTGGTTCAGAATTCAGACGTCATTTTTCTGCAGAAAAGATATTTGTAACTTGTAAGTTTATAAACTAAGGACTGTACATATAGGGCCGGTCTTGGCAATCGAAGGGTTCTTGGACTTACGTATAATTTATTTGGACGTAAACAGGTCCTTTATTGCTATAAAATTTCAAATGCACAAAGGCTCATGTAAAAAAGGTTTCAATGAATTAACCTGTTTTATAAAATAAAACGTTGTTTTTTTCAACGATTATATATTTTTAAAAATTATTAACGTTTGAGATCCCTGTGATCGCGAGGTCAGATTGGGGTCAGTCAGTTTAGTTGACCTTAGACCGGCCCTAATTATAGGTACTCTTCGTAAAATGCTTAAATCTAATTGTTTCTTTAATCCATATCTTTAGATCCATTATCTTTAGAAAAACTGTTTTTTGTAGTTGTTCCCAAAGATCATTAGTTCGGTTAAGTGGAGCCGATTTTTTATTTGCTTTGAAAATATACTATAAAAGGATGCTATAATTGGAAGTGTATTATTTTTTTTATTTTCCAAAATATCTAACTTTGTTTTTAAAAAATCCTGTTCCACTGAACGGACGCCTGCTTGTTACTAACTCCTAGTTGTGCCCGTGTAGGGTTATGTTCTGTTACAGCTTTACCTGTGTTAACCTGCAGTGACTCCCCGATCAAATCCCCTCGATGTGCGACTAAACCTAAAACTAAAAAAATTATGTATGACACAGCCGAAAATGATGACTTTGATCGCGAACAAATTGCCACATACGAAGAAGTTGCTAAACTTTATCCCAGACCAGGTATACATAGACCGATTGTGTTGATTGGAGCACCTGGCATTGGTCGAAATGAACTCAAGCGAAGATTGATAGCTACCGATCAGGATAAATATAAAACACCAATCCCGTGTAAGTACAATTTTTTTATATCACAGTTGTGTGTGTGTTTTAAAGACCACCAACAGCTAAGGTTATTTGGGCCTAGCACCAATTCATTATTTTTTTTTAATAATAAATTGAAAATCCAATTGACACTTTTACCAGCTCTCGGGCTAGAACCCGGGAACTGGGGATTTGTAATAGAGGAACCATAGCAACGCCATGTAAACAACAGCATTGCTAACGCTCGGCCATTCTCAAGCCCAGTTGTAAATAATCCATAAATGAACTTAGTTATCGAGCGTGTAGCCAATCTATCCATCAATTTATTGATGTGTGAACATCTTTACGCCTCGTGCCCCCCAAAAAAAACTATATATCTCAGTCTAGAGTGAATTCGTAAGAACTTACGTCTAGGCACGAGGAATGTTGTTTTAGTTGCAGCAGTTGCAGGCGTTTTATTTATTTAGCAAACAAAAGCAACAGTTAAAGGGATGTTGTTATGGTTGCAGCATATGCAGGCGTTTTATTTAAGATGTTTAGGCAATATTTTTTTAATTTTTTAAAATAAATAACGTACAAAACCAGAACAACAAATAGATTTAAAACTCACTCGACATTTCATAAACTAAAATTTCATTTGCTGATTATTGAAATTTTTTTAAAAGTGCTTGTATAATTTCTTATGTTCAAAATGATCTGAGATCACACATGTCCTGGTCGTGTGTAATCTGACAGCTTCGACAATAATACAGGATAGGTTGATAACCACAAATATTGGGATGAAAACATCCCTAACTTTACTAGATTTTCTAGTACCTAAAAAGCACAATTTCCCCTAACTTTTTTTAAAATGGCAAATTCTACTGAAATTTTTCATGTTAAAAATGATTTTGAAAATTGATTTTGGAACATGAAAGTCATGTTATCGATTTTTTATGATAATAGATACAACTCGTCCAATGAAACCAGGCGAAGTAAACGGTAAAGAATATTTCTTCGTGTCTCGTGACAAAATGGAAGAAGAGATTGAAGCTGGTAAATTTATTGAGTATGGTGAATATAAAGGTAATTTATATGGCACATCAGCAGATAGTGTAAAATCGTTGGTAAATGCAGGCTACGTTTGCATTTTGAACCCCCATTATCAAGCTCTAAAAATGCTCAGAACACCTCTACTGAAGCCTTATATTATATATATTAAACCTCCTTCATTGGAAGTTTTAAAGGAATCAAGAAATGCTGTACATGCTCGATCTACTTTTGATATCAATAACTCAAGAGGTTTTACGGTACGTATATTGAATGAAGTTAGTTTCATAATTACTTTAGTCGCACGTTAGCATGATGCATCTGTAAGCGTATTCGTTCGACAACTAATCCACTTTACAAATGCTTCACAAAGCTGCCAAAAATTTAAAAAAATGGGTATGTCATCTGTATTGCGGGTACAGACAGATGACGTGAATACCTTTAAACACAAATAATTGAATTCGTTGTCATGGAAAAAAATACATCAACTTTTATTTATCTTATAAAATCAAATGTTCGTAAAATATAATAAATAAAATAATTATAATTTTATTTTTTATATTTTAAATTGTTATAATACCTAAATATATATTTTCATTATTAAAAAAAAATGGATGCGTGTACTTTGTACGCGCGTTAGAAGTTATACTTCTTTGGCGTGATTAAGAACTAATTTTTAATTTGCACGCAAATAATTTATCGAAATATAAAATAATAAAAAGACTGGAGTGAATTTATTTATATTTGTTTATATGGTAACTATGGAAATCATTAATGCTGCAACTTCATCCTGTTAAATTTTCGCGACGCGATGCGCGCGCATCGTAAAAATTCACTCTCATCATTTTTTCATAACGCGCCAAAAGAAGTATAACTTCAAAAAAATTAAAAGCCTTCAGAATACGAACCTGAACTTGGCGTTTTAAAATCTAATAGCGTTTTCAGTTGGTATGCATTTTTGACACTAGTGGTGCTTAGTTTTGCACAAGTGTAACACTAGAACCGTGTCAGTGCTGAGTAGTGTACACGCTCTTCATGTAGGCCATTACTCAGTCATTACCGCTGTCATGTTGCAGTTTATTTATACGACTTCCCTGCGACGGTGGTAAAAGTGTAACACTGAAGGTCACACTAGCATCCCACCGACGCCCAGCCGAACAAGATACACTCTAGCATTGCGCTCTACACTGACCAATCGAACACGATTCTTGGTGAAAGTTTACACTAGTGCGACCTAGTGTAACAAAGTGTAACCAGCTGAAAACGCTATAAAATGTTATGTCGAATGAATACAGCTAATACAGTTCAATTGTTTGGATGCATACAAATGAGAATAGTTTCATTTTTCAAATATATTACAGCGCTATTTAGAACAGTAATAATGTTGGCAGCATTGACGTGACAATAATTAATTTATATTATTGTGGCCATATTGAATTTTAAACAGTTGAATAAAAGTACTGCGTTCCCTGAAATCGAAAACTGGTAAAATTTAGCACTCTCCGCCTTTTTTCCACATCAACGGTAACGCTCTGTTACAGTTGCAGTTACAAGTACAAATACTTCACACTTATTAAATGCAAAACGCACAATAGCACAAATTTCAGGCTGTGTGTCAAAACGACGTGATGCCTAAAAATGTTTCCCTGGTGTCTTAAAGTTTCAGAACAAGTATAATTTACTCTTATGAGGAATTTTTCCTTCTTTGGGTCCCCACATTTTTGATGTAGGACTACGTCTATGTTCGCGGATGTACGCCACTCATTTCGACTTACTAATGTAACGCTGTTTCTGAAACAGGCAGAATCACTATAACTTTGTATAAACATTACGATACATAAAATTAAGAAAAATCGCAGGATAGTGGACAAAATATTTGATTTATTAAATTAAATGTACGACGTTTCGTCTATAGATTTAGAATGTATGTACTTGAAAAAGTCTAAATCTATAGACGAAACGTCGTACATTTAATTTAATAAATCAAATATTTTGTCCACTATCCTGCGATTTTTCTTAATTTTATTATAATCACGATGGACACGATTTCTAATATAAAAATTACGATACATGTTGGAGGTTTCATTTGAAAGCCAATGAAGTTCTGTTAATTATTATTTAAAATTTATAATGTGTATTTGTTAGTTTATTTAGGCCTGGCGCATACAATTAATTTTTATTCGCACAACTGTTTAGTTGTTTGTCAAAAGGATGTGGGATCAGAAGGGACTGCGCATACTATCAACACTAGTTGTACGATAAAAAAATCAATAGATCGCATCGATCGTCTTTTGACTTTTCTGTTGAACAACTATCGTCGGCAGCTTATGTCCACAGCTGTGTATTGACGCTAGCATACGTTCGACTAAATAGTTGTTCGGCGACTCATTAGTTTAATAGTGAAATTATGGCACAACTGATTGATTATATGCGCACCTCTAACAACTAAACAGTTTAGTCGAGTTGAAATTGCGACACGTACATGACTCGACTAAACTGTTTAGTCGTGGAAACAATTGTGTGCATGCGTCTGGCCTTAGTATACAATTTTAAAAAACATCAGAAAAAGAGGCAGTACTAATTAATACTCAACGTCGTATATCTTGACAATATGTTAAAATATATGCATACTTTTTGGTGTCATTGAATAGATCTCGATCAAATCTACTACTTACAAAATATTGGAATTAATAAACTTTTCTCAAAAGACGTAGTCCTATGCTAAACAACAGTACAACAAAATTTGAGTCCATCCGAATTTTTTACCAAAAATCCCAGATCCTAAATAAGTATCGCATAAAATTAAAAAAAACAAATTATTTTCAGGATGATGAGTTTAACGAGATCATACACGCTTCAAAACGCATCGAATTCTTATATGAACATCTGTTCGATGAAGTAATCGTAAATGCCGATTTAGCAACTGCATTTGAACAATTAGTCTCAGCTGCAAATCGTGTTGAGACTGAACCGCTTTGGGTGCCTGCTTCGTGGGTACAATAGACTGTTAATGTTATTAATTCATGTTTAACTTTATATTATTGTTACCGACAGTTGTCAGTTTTAAAGTATCGTTATTGTTTTAAACAAATTAAGAGTTGCAGAACAGTTTTCAAAGTTCTTGAATTAATGTTTTTAGATAATAATTTTTTTTTCAAATATACTTATTTTTACTCATAAATTAAATATACACATGATTATAAAATAAATATAGTTTTGAGAATGGACAGCTAAAATATTATATACACCAATTATTTTATTTTAACTCTATTGAACATGAAACTTCAAAAACTTCATTTCTCAAGGGATTGTATTTAGCTACACCACGCGACAGTACATTTATAAGATTCGTTTTTTCATTGGTCGATACAATAACGATGTGTCGTCTATGATACCAATATAACGATATAAGGGCACCTCAAACGAAAATAAGTATATACCAGGGGTCGGCAACCTTTTGAGACGGAAGAGCCAAAAGTTACAATTTACAAAATTTCCCAGTGTTTAAAGAGCCACTAACATTTTTATTTCAATATTATGGTATTTGATTAAGATTATAACTAAACAAACAGAACAATGTTGCCACATTTAAAAAATGTCAGCTGTCCGTATACTCTCTATACTCCACCTATTCTCACTGTTCTCTGTTGAGTGTTTTTATCCTGTTTAAAGTTTTTTTTGCAGTATAATATTTTTTATGAGTTTAAAAAATAAAATAATATAATTATTAATATTTGCGCATGAAACTGGAGAGCCGCATCTTGACATCATAAGAGCCGCATGCGGCTCGCGAGCCGCACGTTGCCGACCCCTGGTATATACAGATTGTATCAAATTAAGGCTGTGCATAGGACGTTCTGTGTGTAAGATAGAGATCGATATAAAGCAATAAGTAAGAACGAGATAAATGATCGCTAATAGGAAGTTTCTGTAGTTACTGTAAGATTACTGAAATTATTGATAAAATTACAAAACAAAAATGACGTTATGGGTATTATTTATTTACAGTAACTACAGAAACTCCCCATTAGCGATCATTTATCTCGTTCTTAGTTATTGCTTTATATATCGATCTCTATCTTACACACATACCACCCTATGCACAGCTTTAATTTAATACAATCTGTAGAATTCTTTTTTACTTGCCGATACGATCCCGATTTATCGACATCATCATTATATCAGGAAGTTGAAAAACATTCCATAGATTTATACACATACCCAATATCAGTATCGGCGATAACATATCGTTATCGTACCGGCCAATGTAAAAAGGCTTTTAGAGTATGTTTTTCTATACAACCAGCACGTAAATGTTTTCAAAAATAGTTCTAATTTTTTAGAAAAATCGGCACAGAAAAGTTAAAACTAGATAGATCGACTAATTTTGAAAATATTTATGTAATAATAATAATAATAATAATGATTTTATTTGCTTTGCCATAGATATGGATACAAATCGTCCTTAATTATTGAATGAGCTCATTAAAAACTCAGACAGTCATGTTAAAAAAATCGTCTATTTTATAGAAGGAATGTTCAATTAAATATATTTTTAAATGTTTTTTGAAATTGTGTAATTTATTATGTGTTGTAATAGATTGGGGTAATTTATTAAATATTTTTATTCCTAGAGTGTTGGGTGATTTTTGTGCAATTTTTAGCCGTGTGTAAGGAATTCTAAGTGCATGTTTTGCTCGCGTGTTTATGTCATGAATGTCTGAGTTTCTAACGAGCTCATTACAGATTGTATCATACAGATCATACAGATTGTATCAAATTAAAGCTGTGCATAGGGCGTTCTGTGTGTAAGATAGAGATCGATATAAAGCAATAAGTAAGAACGTGATAAATGATCGCTAATAGGAAGTTTCTGTAGTTACTATAAATAAATAATACCCATGCAACCTGATAGCGTCATCTTTGTTTTGTAATTTTATTAATAATAATTTCAGCTTTAAGACTACTGAAATTATTGATAAAATTACAAAACAAAGATGACGCTATCAGGTTGCATGGGTATTATTTATTTACAGTAACTACAGAAACTTCCTATTAGCGATCATTTATCTCTTTTTTACTTATTGCTTTATATCGATCTCTATCTTACACACAGAACGCTCTATGCACAGCTTTAATTTGATACGATCTGTATACCTTCTGTATTCTGGTTAATAAATTTCTAATATAAATATTTGTGTCGGTGTATAGAAAATGATTCTCAAATAAATCTTATAACATTGTTATTTAAAATATCAACGTGGAATAAATCACTGATCTATGCCATCTATTGAGGTAACTTAGAAGTTAAAGAACTGAGACCCTTTAAATCTAGCATTAAAATCAAATCACTATAAAAAAATTAAATTAGCAATTTTCCAATTTCGATTTATGCACAAAATTACTTTGTATTGATGCACGATAAAAGTCTAGCCACATGGTAAAGAAAATAATTTAGTTTATTATAGTCCAAAACATACCTAAAATTAGATTACCCCTCGTCACATATACCTAGAATTCAAATTCAGTCATGTTATATTTTTTATAAATATATCATCCTCCAAAATAAATAATTTAAAGAACTGAATTTTAATTTTTAACGTATTTATTACGGAGATAAAATCTGTTAGTATTTTAGAGTAGTACGGTACAGTTCAACCAATGAATTGACATTCCTGTTATATTAAACAGGTTGTAGAAGAAGATTGTAGATTATAGACGCTCTGGCTCAACAGCTGAGGTCATCAGATTGTAGCCAACTTTTGTTTGTTGGTTACCTGGACGCAACCCCACAAATTCCGTACCAGTAATGAATTGTTAATTTTGGGCTCCTAGATCTATTACCACCGGTAGGGCTAATTGAAATTTGTGGGGTTAGGAGGTGACCAGCAATCAAAAATAAACATAAAAAGTTGGTAACAAAATTGGTAGCAGAGCGTAGTTCTTATTCATTGTTACAAATTCTACTTTGTAACAAGATCTTTGTAGCGAACACTATTCCATAACAATTAATAATTTAAATTGATTTGGTTGAAAACTATTGCTCAAGCGAATTATCAAGCATTTAAATATGTAACAAAATAGTTTGTCACGTCACTTAAAATTATTCTGTAAATCGTAAAATGTTCAGAAAAAGAAAGTATGATCTGTACGTTTTTTGAACTGGAAGGTACTCATATTTTGGACCAAAACATTGCTATTTCACGTATTATGACTATAATATTATGTCCTTTGGTGTTAATGATTTTTTAGCTGTAAAATGTTTAGGTAAAATTAATTAGTGTCCATTTTAGAATCTCGTTTAGGTATGATTTTAGCTCAATTAAATTAATTAAAATGCATTCTGAAATAAAAAAAATGTTAAGCGTTAGGTTGGTATCTTTAGTTATAGATTATTATAGGCGACATCAACGCCTCTATCAACTAGTCGCGGAACTGATGTGAGACAGACAGCAGAGCATTTTTAATAAGTTGCGTGCATCGATTCGAGATAGCAATTTTAACAGCTTTAAACGCGCATTGAAGCTTTTTTTGATTATGATTAGCCTATTTGACACATGACTACAGACCTGTCTATGTCTCGATAGTTCAGCGATCGGCTGATAGAGGCGCTCGTGCGAATCTTCACGTCGCAAGTTGAAAGCGCACTCTCCTGAATCTCTTATTATTCCAAAACAAGCCGACAAAGATAGCTTCTCTTTTCTATGCGGTCACCAAAAAGCCATCCCTTATTATTTTCATGACGAAAATAGAGATACCTGAAGCAGCTATCTCTGTCGGCTCAGCTTACTGTACGTGCGGTCCAGTCTTATAGTCCAGCGACTGATACCCACTGCGCTATAATAACACTAGAACGCACTGTATATCCACAGCGAGCCAATAAGGATACATGCAAAAATATATTCTCCTCTCTGTCTTCTCATTATTTTCATGACAGAGATACATATAGCAGCATGTCGTCTCCCCTGACGAATCCCCTGAGCGCGTTACAGTGTTATTAGAGTTCAGTAATTATAATTACGTAGGTATTGTATAAAAAAATTGCTGTCATGTTTCAGATTGCATCTTTCGATACGTTAATTTTAAAATATTTGTGTTCATATTATATATTAAAATCTTTTTTGACACATTAATTTTTGAATAAGTGCCATATAATAATTATAAAAAATGTATTTTTAAAATTAGAAAATATAAGTACTAATATGCTCTGAAATTATCCGTTTTCCAAATACAGTATATTCTGTCTACATTGACCATTTTTGGTTTCCAAAGTTTGCCAGTTCCATGAAACTTTGGTCAGTTACAGCATATAGAAATATCAGCTTATTCACTCGACTGTCAGCCAATTTCTAAAACCTTGGATACAGCTAAGTAAAAAGCGCGCTAAACCAGCTCCGAATTTTATTTCACGACTGAAACGACAGAAGCTACTGGCAGTTGTGAGTGCTGAGAATATGGCGGCCTCCTGCGCAGCATGTATGCGCGAGTTAGATTTTAGACTTCGAGTGATTTAGCTGATTAAACTATGGTTTTTTACCGACTTCAAAAAAAGGAGGAAGCTTTTCAACTAGACTGTATTTTTTTATGTTTGTCACCCATATTATCTCCTGCATTTGTGAATCGATTTTGATGATTATTGTTTTATTTAATAGGGCATACCTCAAGGTGGTCCCATATAAATTTCACATAAATCGGTAATGCTATTGTAGCGACTGCGACGGGAGAACAGGCCCGTAGCAACATATGGGCAAGAGGGGCATGGATAGATAGACTGATAAACACAAGAGATATTACAAAAAAAAAACCGTAAAATTCATAACATTTATTTGCGCCCTCATGAAAAACAGAGTTGCTACGGCTCTGCGGGAGAACGACACGCGTTTTCCACTCTTAGTTGTCTAATGCATTTTTTGTCACTCAATGCAACATTTTACACTTTGTTGTGCTAAAAACACAGTAATTCAAGCTGTCTCACTCTAACATCTATACTCTCGTTTGTTGCTTTCGCATCCCACGCGCAACTTTCTCGTCCATTGCATAGGAAAATTGTTAGTCTTGAATATCAGCACAACCTAGCGAGATATATTAATAATAATTTGAAGTCTCACAAATTTCCCGCTAGAGTGTGTTGATACTCGCAAGTTGCACTCATCCTACAGCGATAAATAAAAAATACTGATTACAACTTAATACATTTTATATTATTTTTATTTTTGTCACATGACAGTATGCACATTAACTGCCAATTTTCTATTGTCTAATTCTCCATTTTATATTTTCTTATTAAACTAAAATATTAAACTCGTATATTTTATATTATCACTGCCATATTTTTTTTAATAAACTTTATTATTTGATAAGGCTAAAAATACACACAGATTGCATTCTGAATTTGATTAACAATCTTTATTAAAATATATCGCGTTAATTTTTAAAATTTGAATCAAACAAAAAAAACTAGAAAACGTTATTAATTCAGAATGTACCTTTGTGCTTATGTTTAATTATATTAATTTTGATTTTATTCTTAATGCACGACTTTTGCAATTTTGTTAAAACAAATTTTTGACTACTACTTTTTAGTGCAATTGTAAATACTATATCTAATAAAATGTTAATAAATCAATGTGTTTTTATTTGATACCGTACAGTAGTACGTAGTTGCATGACTTGTGGGCTGTACGAAAGGAAAAAATCTTGTAAACAGGCAATAGATATATATATTGCTATAACCTATGTGCCGTAAATAATCGACTTGAACAATCGAACATTTCGATTGTAAAATCAAACTCCGAGTCAATTGTGGACTCGATTGTTATTATGAACGATTACAATTGTTTCGATTGTAAAAACATCTCGTAATCGCCCATCACTTTAAAATACAGCCAGCGACATGAATTAAAATAGTGGAAACGTGGTTTTGTTTTAAAAAAAAATCAATTAACAAAATTAAAAAGTTTTTATTTAATTTAATGTTTACACTGATAAAACTAACAGCTGAATAAACTGAATAGCATAACAACTTTTTTTATTAATACATTTAGTTACATTCGTCTAATTCTATTGAAATTAGTTCCCAATTATCACAGTCAATCTTTATACAGAATAGAAAAAGAAACCATGTTTTTTAATGTATTTGCTTTTATATTTAGAAATTATATTCCTAGTTTCCATCTAGAAAATATTTAAAATATTAGATAATTGGTGATAACCACTGAAGTGGTCTAATCATAGTATAAAGAATATTTATAGTAGAATCGTTCCTCTGTTGGCACTTTGATGTTTGTACTACAATTTCTTTGACCTTGAGACAGCCAATCAGTCGTGTTTGGAGCACGTGACTATCATCAGTTTCTTCTACTGCGCATGTAGTGTAACAGAGCCGTATTAAAAAAATATTTTTAAATGCGACCATTGTGTTGCGTTGGGTTATAGAATAAAAATGATTGCATTTTGTGGGAGGGACAAATAATAGTAGATTGTATTTTTAGTGTCGTAATGGGGTTATGACTGATGTGACAGTATGTAAAAAAAGAGCGATAGCTAGTTTTTACAGTCACACGATAAATAAAAAAAAATTGTTAAATTCGTGTTTTGAAGACCATCAACAGCTAAGGTTATTTGGGCCCAGCACCAGTTCATATTTTCAATTCATTATTTTTCAATAATAAATTGAAAATCCAATTGACACTTTTACCAGCTCTCAGGTTAGAACCCGGGAACTGGGGACTTGTAATAGAGGAACTATAGCAACGCCATGTAAACAACAGCATTGCTAAATGCACGGTCATTCTTAACGAGCTAACTGAAGTTAAAATTTTCTCCGCATAAACTTAAACATACTGACTGACTGACTGACTAGTATACAGGTAGCACCAATAAGAAAACAGTATGGGCGTGCCTGATCGCTCTGCAAGCTAACACAACCTGCGCAGCTCGTCTGCGCGATTTAGGTACTGACAGAGGAGCGATTCTACTTTAATAATTCTATATACTATGGTCTAATTATATAAAAATTACTTACCAAGTCATTTTCTTCTAAATCAAAAAATCTATAGTTGCTACACTTTAATGTCACTTGGCATTTGTTTATTTTCAGAGCTATTTTTTCTTTTTAAAGAATTTTCTCTCGACAGTTTTTCTCTTTTTTGTCTCCGTGCAGCTTTTTTATCTAGTTCTTCGCAATGCTCTTGGAAGAAAAGTCGTAACGCTGGGTACATGATGGAAAGAAGTGGCAAATCATCCATCCCCACCTTAAAATTAATCACATATAATTAGGGGACTGACAGAACTCGATTTTGAGTTGAGTAATTAATAAATACTTGATTTTCGTGTAGAGTAATTAATAAATACTCGATTTTCGTGTTGAGTATTTCTTATCTACTCAATTTCAAGTTGAATATTTAATAAATATGTACCCAATTTTCGAGTAGAGCAATTAATAAATACTGGATTTTCGAGTTGAGTATTTCTTATTTATTCAATTTTCAAGTCAAATATTTAATAAATATGTACTCAATTTTCAAGTAGAGCAATTAATGAATACTCATCTTTTGTCTATCGGCGTAAGACTTAATAAAAAAAAAAAAATAATGGTACTAAACAATTTTGTTTAAACTTACAGACATATAATCGAACGCGAGGCCGACATTTTTTTCTAATGTTTCACCCGTCACTCTAGGTAAACGTGCGTAGCGCTGACTAAAATGCGTTAGTAAAATATGTTTGGCATTCATATCCTGACCAATCGAAATAGCTTGCGACATCGTTGAATGCAATTTTACTTTAGCCTCTCCTGCTAATTCGTCTTCCATAGTTGCTTCATGAATTAATACATCGCTATCGACACCTATTTTTAAAAAAGATTGGATTCGATGATTCAAAAAAGATTTGAACGTAAACAGAAGAGGCCCGGACAGCATTCCGTTAGCATGCTCATAACATTAAAACAGTACACTACATTTTAATGAAATTTTCCATTATACAGGGTGTATCACAAGATTGAGAACATAGGGAAAAAACTGCAGTGAAAATAGTTAAGGATCAGTGATTGCTTTGCCCTCTTCTCTCTTCTCATGTAAAAACCATGATTATTAATTTAATTTAGATAGCCATGCTTGCATTCTATCTTTGTCGCTCTAATCATTTTGTTTATGTTTTCCTTGTTACACTCATTACTTTTCTATGTATTCAATCCTGTGATACAGCCTGTATATTACAATTTTAAATTCATTTTTTATACACAAATTTCGTTAATGTTTAATGTAAAAGAAGCTCCAACACAATTTTATTTGTTATTGAATAATATACTAGAAAATTAGAGCGAGTGTTTAACAGCGAGTCCCCGGTATTCCCAAATATTCAATTGCAATGACAGCTATATATAACCTCAAAAATGACAGCTACATATAACCTCAAAAATAACAGCTTCATATAACCTTAAAAATGACAGCTATATATAACCTCAAAAATGACAGCTGACAGCGGGCTCGCACTCACTTCCGTAACATTTCATTGCGTAAATGTTTGGGGGGAGAGCAGTAGATGTTTACAGTGTTTACACATAAAAAAAATCGATTATTCATTTATGATGAATCGATTCAAATAAAAAAAATCGCTGAACTGACAGCCGCTTTCACTAGGTAAATTAGCGCTGAAGTAATGGCGCTAGCACCTCTGAATGCACCCAGTAATTACCTAATTCAACATTTCCACACAGAAAGAAACAAAAGCGCTTACCTAATTCGACTAATTGAGTACACGGCATTGTGTCACCCGAATACGTAATCTTATGTCCAGACAAAGTTCTGATTGCAATACCAAAGGCATTTGGACAATGTTTGACTAATGTAGTATTAACTTCCGATAAACACAAATGTTTCAACATTTCAGTTTCTTCATTTGTTTCTATTTGATGTCTATTTAAAATCTAAAATAACACGTTTTTAAATTAATAATAAAAAAAAGTGTGTGTTCTGATTAATATCTCCCTATATCTTAACAAAAAAAAATGATGGTAAACACATAAGACCACAAATAAAAAACAAACACGTTAGCAGTTAGCATTAAGCTTATTCCACTGGGTAATGTATAGGAACCAGAATTTTGAAAACTACGTAACAAACTGTAAAATTTTTTATATTTGGTGACAATAAATCTTATCTTATCTTATTTTTATATTATAAATGCGAAAGTTGTGTGTGTGTGTGTGTGTATGTTTGTTACCACTCAGCTATGTAAAATTATTGAAAGATAATTTATTTTCCCTGAAAATCAACGCGTCAAAGTTAACAGTCCTTACCAAATTTCCATTCGGAATTAATTTAAACTCGTTCAAAATATATTCGAAACGACGATGGTACAGAAGAAGCCAAGACATAATTTGCGCAGGAGCCAATAACAAAAGAGGTTCACATGGAAGACCAGCCTTTTCCAACATCCTCTTTCGGCCCAAAAGCATTCCAACGAGGCCTATGTGATGATCAGCATGTAAATGTGATATATAAATTCCTTTCAAACCAGAAAGTACCGATATAACTTTATCGTTGCCATAAAAACGCATCATTTGACCGAATGTTCCTTCACCACAATCCATTAGAAAATATTCCGATTCTCTGTAGTAAGTAAAAAATTATTTATTTAATTTTTAAAACTAGCTGTGCCTATCCGTAAATGACGGGGCAAAGTCTACAGAGTTAATATTAAAAGAACAAAGTAACTCTATAGTTATGTTTCAATTAAAAAAAATATATATATCAAAATCGGTCAAGTGGAAGCCGCTGAAATTTCTCGGACAAAAAAAAACGCATTGTTATTAAATATTTACCTAATCTGGATTAATATTCCACTCGTATTACGCGTTTTATTCGGAATGCAAGATCCTGTACCAAGAAATACAAAATGTGGAGTAGAATTATCGCCGATGCATTCTTTAGAACGTCTCATTGTTTGAATTTCTTTACGAACAGACTCTAATGCTTCAGGAACTCCCTCTAAAGATATTACTTCCAAAATATCCGTGTCTTCGTCTTTTTCATTAAGCGTACAGCCCAATTCTGAACTTCTATAAAAGTTAAGATTTTTTTTATAGTTTTGACAACAAGCAATGACTAGACTTAGATATATGCCTTTGTTGGTTTCTTTTTTTTGAAGATTTCCATCAAAGTGATGTGAGTGCGCACGCGCAGTCTAAAAATAGACTGTGCGCATGCGCGCCCATAATTTTGATGGAAATCTAAGAAACCAACGAACACACTCGATAACTACAAGCTGTTTTTCACGTTTCAATGTTTACTAACCTGTCCAAGCCAAACCTCGGTCGTAAACCAAGAGTCCAAAGAGTGCTGGCAGTTTTAACCAAGCAATTTGAACTACTTTCACACGCATCGATTTCCACACTTTTATCTGAAAAGAAAAATTAATAACTATTAAGATCCGTCAAATGGTGGTAGAAAATTGTACACGGATCAGGGAAAAATTTACATGTTTAACAGTGTAAATTTATCGTGAAATTGTTTATTACAAAAATAAAACAAGTAAAATAAACAAAAAGTTTATCGAAAATGGAATCCGCGACGTTTTCTAATATTATGGTATTAAATACTATCAGTTATTGTCCTGTAAAACTTACTTTACAGCAAATTATTTTCTAATGAAATGTGAAGAAACTGTATTTATGAATTAAAAAAATATTTTATATTAATAATAAGATGCACTCGTTATCATACTGTATTACAATAGTTCACTGATGACTGACAAATTTAGCACTAACGATATGTATACAAATATTTTGAGGTTAGTAACTTACTTATTACAATATAACATACGTTGCAGTTATGTGTTTACATTATTCACCTAATCCGGCGTTAAAGGAGCATTGAACGGATTATTAATTTCGTAGAGATTTACTTTTAATTTTGATGTTTTTAAGCAATATGCCGTAAAGATCACTACTTTTAACAGCTCATTTTTCCCGTTATTTTCATACATTTCATACATTGAGAATCCGTTCTCCTTCAACGAAATTCCTATGTTTAGGATTCGTACCGGCCCAATCACAAATTGCACTTGTATTTATCATTTTTTATCACAAGTTTACACGCAAAACTACATCCCGTATATGAAATTTTCCCCGAACTCCGCCATGTTTTTTAAGCTCCACCCATCTGACGGATCCCAATACAAGAAAAACTAAATCAAATAGCGTCACAATTGAATAATTTGTTCACCTAACCTTTTTCGATTTTGAGTCGTTTGACTTTATTCACAGTATCGGTAACCTTTTGATCAGCGAGAACAGGAAATATTTTTTCATCTAAAAGATGCAATTGTTTTTGAACTCTATGAACTGCAGCGCTGCCCATGCAATGTCCACTTTCATTCAAAGATATATGTAGTGTGCTTATGGGGAATTTATTTATCCATTCTTGATACCTTAAAAAAATAAAATACTCTACTCAAGTGTTGCATACAACTTAGGGTAAATTCGGTTTTACGCTCGATTGATCGAGCCGAGCGAACAGATTTTTGGTCACGTGACAAGCGAGCAAATCGAGCCATCTAAACAATTCCGAACGTAATCTAGCAGATTTTTCCAAACGTCAGAATAAAATGGCCCCAGCAAGTTAAATTCTTATTACTAAAGCCGAAATACATTCTTTATTGCTCCTCATTTTAATTTAATTCAACATTGTTATAATAATAAATCATGATTCACAATTTTTTTCGTTTTTATTCCTTTATTTTAAAATTAATAGTATACTACCGGTTGTTGATTTTTTCGACCCATAGATATAATAAATATTTTATTTAATCATTCTGTGCGATATAGACTTATTGGTTATTACTATTCTTTGAATAAATATTATTCGTGTATTTTTACCTATTGAAAAATTTACTCATATAAATAAACTTCGAAATTTATCCATTCTTACAACAAGGGTTTCCGCTCATTTTTAAAATGAATGCTCTGAAGTTGGTTAAATCTGCTTGCTCGCTCGCTTTCCTCGGAGCAAATCGAGCGCGCTCGATCTGCTCCAGATCTTAAAACCGAACTCAGGATAGAGATCTTTCAGAGCATATAAATGTTAAATTCGAACGTATTAGAGCACTCCGATCCATCTGAGCGTAAAACCGAACTTACCCTTAATAGGACCTAAAATATGTGAAAAACCACAGTTTTGTAACGCTAGGACGTCACAAATAATACATATTTAAAACTCTTTTTTACTTTTTTACCTTGGATTATTAATTATATTAGGTGGACTAAAATGGATTATGGCATACGCCATATTATGTTCTTCTTCCGCTGTAGACTGATAATTTGCCCACAAATACTGCGAGACAAACGAATCTAAGAAATCTTCATTAGGACAATCCGCAACTGAAATAGACAAAAATAGACATTTATCATTTACCCTTACTAATGAAACAATTTAAATATCTTTAGTTAAAATTGTAAAACAATATCTATCTTACCGATGAATACGGGTCCAGGTTCATCAGGAGAACATACATCTTTTGACTCTACCACAGTGCCATCATCTAGTGTAACATCTTGACCTGCTTTTAATAAACCCAACAAAGGACCTGGAGGCACCCGATGGTCTACACATCTATCCAGTTCCAATTTACCCTGTTTGGGTCGAAGCTTACAAACATAATTCATAACAGTTGTCTGTTCACGGGCTTCCATACTAATATGAGGTATCTGAATCGGTTTACGAGTGCCACTCACTACAAAAAAAAAAAAAACAACATTAAAATTGTACATATTATGTGGCGGCAAAAGCGTTAAAAAGTGAATAAGCGGTGAATTAAAGTCCTTTGATAATTCCGGAAAAGTATAGTGTTACGGATCATATAAGCGGCAGGCAAGAGTTCTGAGAAACGGGATCTGTTTACTGTAACAGCTGGTACCTGCATGAAAGTTCTAGAGCCAATGAGAACGTACTAGGTTGGACCGCGTAGCGTATATAAACAAACCGGTACAAGTGAATCAATCAGTCAACGGGAATCAGTCAGTGTAGATTAAACTGTGACAGTGTTGAACAGCGAAATAAATCTGATATAAATACAGTGATATAAATCGTGCAGAAATATAAATAGTTCCAGGATATAAATTGATAAAATAATTAACTAGAAATAAATAGCCCTGGTATATAGTCAATTGTATATAGTTAATTGTATATAGTTAAGTGTTAATTACTGTTTAATTATTGTTTACTTGTGTTGATCGTTAGAACTGACTTTTCGTTGTTGCATTCATTATTATTGTGTTTTTAATTATTGTAAATAAATATTTATTCCGCCAACTCAGAAAACAGTTTTGTAACAATAAGAAGGAAATAGGATAAAGGTTTCAAGGAAAGGGATACCTTCACGGCTCAGTGATCTACTTCTACTTCTTCTTCGTCTACGACCCTTACGTTCATGAGCATAGTAGTCCGTATCATCGACAGCATCCAAAACCACGCTCTGACCTTTTGAAGTCGATTGCCAGTTCATCCCACCACTTATTTTGGTGATGGGAACATAATGAATTGTTAAAACATTGTCTTCATATACAGTGTCAGGGGTACAATTTGCCATCTGTACACTCAGGTCACGTAAAACTACAAATCTTCTTGTTGCAGCAAACAATTCGTCCTATAATAAAATAAGGTTTTTCACAACGCCGCTATTGAAAATTCGATTTTCGGTACCTGCGAGTTTCAACTCTAGGGCTGAAAATTTTCAGTTGTCGGTTTTCTCTGTTTTTCAACGTTGTTAAGAGGGAGATAGAGCGATTGAGTCGCGCCAACTTCAATCCGCATAATATTCGAAAACGTCAAAATGACAGACATAAACCACATAAATTCCCATAGATCTGACAGATCTAATATTTTTACGGCTTTTTGCGCGCCCAAATTGCAGGTACCTCTAATCGAATTGTCAATAGAGTTGTTGTGAAAAATAATATGCTATTACTCGGAATGAAACATAGAGGTTGCAACGCGTGTGATTGCTGCCCTCGTATCTCGGACAGCAAACTTAACACCGGTTGCAAACGCTATGCTTCGACCCTTGCAATGCAATATACTATTTCACAATTAGATAACAAAATGACTCGGAGATCGAAATGAGCTATCAAAAGATTCGAACGTACGAAGAGCCAAGCTCTTTGCGATGCTAGTGTTTATATGGTGTTTATCATTGCTTGTCTATAACAAAGACCAGTTCCTAGGCTTTGATCCGAGGGTTGGTGAAAATATTAATAGATATTTTAATTTATTATTACAAATAATGACTGACTGAAAACACAAAATGATTCCAGGCCTAGTTAAACTTGTCAGTAGGTGGATCAACAGATCAAAAAACAATTATCGTTTAAAATGTCAATCTTTTCGGTGAGTATCACCACAATCTTCAGGGGCCGATTAAATTAGTTTTAAATGACATGGTATGATATATGGTTTACGTACACAAATTTTATGTAAGCCATGTAATTTAAAACTAATTTAAATACACACGTCCTGAAGATAGTGGTAATGCTCACGATATTTGCATTTTGATATGTTGATTTTATATCTACATAGTTTTTGGCAATACAAAAGTCTTTGATAACATTTGATCTGGTTGATGTTTATTACTTACAAGTCCTTGAGGTCCGTGGAGGCAGATATCGCTTACACCGACGTCCTGTATAGTAAGGGCTACTCCAGGAAGTCCGCCGAGGTTAGACCATGAAGCTTGAGTTACAAATATATGCTCTAAGCGAGATAGTTTCATTTTGTGTTCATGGGCTAGTCTCTGTGTTCCTTCACCGCAATTGAATAAGTACCTTCAAAGTATAACTATTAGTGTAATGCTATATTAACAATAATATAATAAAAATGAAGACCATTCGATGTACTTACCGGGCATGATCCGTGAAAACGTATAGGGCTTTTGGTGCCCCTTCTGCTCCGGAGCCAAGCACATGTAGAAACACTTTACCCGAATCGTATTTTTGAGATCTCTCCTTTATTTTTTGTCGCTGCTTTTGAGCTTCGGCTACGTGTTTAGGTTCTTTGGGCATGCTTACTAATAGTTTTTTGAGGTTAGATTTTTTTGAATATTTATTGCAAAATGTTTTTTGATATAATGAAGTAATTGTGAATAAAAACCTGGTTTTTATTACTTTATTCATTAGTTACGATCTAGTTTGAAAAATTGATCACTAAAAATTTTGAACATATAAAAAAATCTAAAACAATTCTGTCATTTTAAAATTAACCTATAAATAAACCAAAATAAACCATGCCGTTACTGGTGATTGGTGAATGGTGATTGTTGAGCACCTTTAAAACTGTGAAGGAGGTATAAATATTTGCGTCATTGTTGCCAATCGTTGCGTTGACTTGCGCAACAGGCATGGGCGGTTAAATATATATTTATAAAAAAGTCTAGGATAATAAAAATCAAACCAAAAGGCAAAAGTTCTTGTAAAATGTAAGGAAAAAAAATATTTTTTTATATAACTATAATAATTATTATGCGTTTACGCCAATCCTTTGACAGTCACAAACTCGATGATAAGTAAATGAGGTTATAATAACGATAATAAATTCTAATCTACGATAATAAATTATCTTCAACTGCATAAACCATGGTCGAAGTAAATTCAAGTGGTTCTATCGTATTTGCAGCAAAAAGAATACAAGACAATAGTCAGTTCATCACAATAAACACAAAGAAATCATAGTTGTAACCACCGAATATTTAAGTATTAAAATTAAATGGTGAGGATTAAATTTATATTTAAACTACTTACCAATTTTGCCTATCGAGTTTCAATACTTAAAATTCCGCCACTAATACGTATATTATGTAAGAAAAGATTAACTGACGGATTATTTTACTGATAGCTATATATCAGATAAATGGATACAGAGTGCAAACCAATCGTATCATTAAAAGAACTCTACATACATGAAGCTCCACAATGGACAGAACTTATAAAGCCATTGATAAGACATAAAGAATGGTGTGTAAGCGGCGATAACTTAAATTGCCACACAAAAGAAAGGGAATGGAGAGTTCCAGTTCGATTGCGAAGAAGTTTTGTACCTAAAACACTTATTTGCCATGATATGGCTGGTGGATACTTGCATGATAGGTAATTTTATAAACTTTTTAATCCTCAAACATCAGACTTAAAAACCCCAAACGCCACACAGAGAACGCCACAACTTCAATCGCCTGTCTCCCCGTTTTTTTAGGGCTAGTTTGAGAGGATTTTTTATTTATTTTTTTAAGGTCATCCACAGCTGTTAGGATTATAATAATTCCATATTCGATTGATACTTTACCAGTTAGCGGATGTCATAAAAATATTAGCTGTTTCCTACGACTTCATCCGTGTTGGATTCAAAATAGTGTCCTTTTTCACCCATTTTGAAAAACTAGTGAATACCTACGTTTTAAAAGGAAACCTTTCAAATTACATGTTTCTCAGACCAGTAGGATGGATGGAATTATTTAGGGGTGGGATTTTAAAAAACCCATTTGTAAGGGATGCTTACGTTACAAAAGAAATGTATCTTCCAAATTTCGTGTTTCCAAGTCCAAAGACCAATAATATGGACAGAATGATTAAATTTCTAAAAAGCATATTTACCTTTTCACCCCCTTAGGGGTGGAATTTTAAAAATCCTTTCTTAGTGGGTGCTTACGTTATAAAAGGAATGTATCTTGCAAGACCAAATGTCATGGTTCAAAATTCAAAGATCAATAATATGGACAGATCATTAAATCTGTAAAAACACATTTACCCCTTTTCACCCCCTTAGGGGTAGAAATTTTAAAAACCCTTAGTGGGTACTTACGTTATAAAAGGAATCCTCCGTGTCATGTTTCTAGGGCCAGTGTTTGAGGCTGGGCGTTGATATGTCAGTCGGGTTTGATTTTCACCCACAATATAGAGTACAATGAAAAATAATTATCAAAATAAATTTTACGAAGGATGCTGCACAATTCTAGAAAGAGATAATTATAGTCGTCTACAATAGCTATCTCTTTCAGTTTCTCTCAATTTTGTGCCAATAGTAAGCATTAGTAGGATAGGGAACGCACAGTCCACCCTCCATGTCTGTGATTGGACTCAAGTGTGAAATTGAATGGTTTTTGTAATTTGTTAATGATTTTTGTAGACATTGCAGAGGCGTTGATAACGCTCAAGGCTACACATTTTATAATTGGGCTGGCATTGATATGTTTGTATATTTTAGTCATCATTTTATAACCATTCCTCCACTTGGATGGATTAATGCAGCGCACATCCACGGGGTACAAATACTTGGTAAGAAACGATTGTTCATTGAACCTACCATAGATGTTACGGATGTCTTATATCGGAGTCGGAGTTTTTTAATGGATTCTATTGGAATCGGATTTAAAATGACATACTTATGTATTATTTTTATGCTTTCATTTTTTTCCAAAGCAAATTATATATTTATTAAAAAAGGGAGGGAATACGCGCAGCGGGCGGTATTCACCAAAAGCAAAGATCGACAACATGGACGTTTAGCATCCGTTATAATTATTTCAGATAAGGAATCGGATATGAAGAAGTATCAGATTAACCGGTTTGGGAATCGGAGCTCCGTAACACCTCTGATTATATTCGGACAGACAAAATAGCTCATACTGACGAACGCTTTATTAAAATTTTATTTATAATCGGGTTTTAATTTACTTTATTTAAAGGAACGATAATCACAGAATGGATCGAAGGTGAAAAAATAACTTCCGAAATTTTAAAATCAAAAGAATCCGTTGAACATTTTTCAAATGCAGTTGTGTCGTTGACAAAAACCTATCGTCTTGATGGTTGGTTGTTAAATATTGAAAATAAAGTGCCAGAGACGGAGATGCTCAATTTTTTATTAAAAGATCTCACTCATAAGTTACACGAAAAGTGTCCGAATTCAGTATTAATTTGGTACGATAGTGTCACAGCTGATGGAACATTGAAATGGCAGAACGAACTCAATTCTTTGAATAGGTTTGAAAATATACAGTCAAAGGCCAAAGCTGTCAAATTACACATAAGTGACCTTTGATTTATACGTAATTTTATTTTTCATCACCTTCAGTGTATGAAAGTAATGTAATCGTGCAAAAATTCGAAATTTAGATTTCGATCAATCTGGACTATTTAGACTCTGAAAAACATTTTGGCTTTTGCCATAGATTATACGAAATGTCAGGTCCGTCCATTGTCGGCAGTGTGTGCAAAACATTGATGTTTCTAATCTTTTGAACTATGAAACTGATCAAGTTCAAAATTATAGGACATCTTTCTGTCATGCTTAAAATGAAAAAGCATAAATAAAAATTTTGAATTTTGAACCTAAAGGGACGTTATTTTCAAATAACTTAATTTCTTTATTTTCATGTTACATATACGCCATTTTTCTTTTTTTATTGACAAATATAAGTTGTATAATAGCGTTCCACGTGTTGCGCTCAGAATGTTATGAGAACATACATTATTGTGTAATCTGACATCTTGTGAATTTTACGCAACTTCATCGAGATTCGAGGTTATAATTTTTTAAATTAACAGGTGCTGGTTTGATGCATGTGACGGAATATTTTTAAATTATAATTGGACACAGGAACAACTAGAAGCATCTGCAAAAATGGCGGGTCATCGAATTTTAGATGTTTTTGTTGGAATCGATGTTTTTGCCAGAAATTGTATAGGAAAAATGGACACAGCCAAACCGTTAGAAGCTGTACGTAAGAACGGACTATCTGCAGCAATATTTGCCCCCGGTTGGACATATGAAACAATGCCGAAGGAGCCGGAAGGCACGTCACAACAGAGTTTCTATGCGCGTGATTACGTGTTCTGGAAACAACTGCAAAAGTTCCTGTACTTTCACGGACCCACAGAGGAATTCATTACCTTTTTTGGGACAGGAGTTTCATCTGTACGTTTCGTTTAAAATTTTATTTAGTTTTAACAAATATTTGCTAACTAGCCTCTACTTTTCTTGCATTGGTTATAGACTGTGTGCAGGGGGGGGTTATAATAATATCGACGCGAGCGCTTGTTGTGAGATCCGTTGTAAACTCTGAACTCCAATTTTCCGTAATTGTCAGTGAGCATTGTTGTTTAAAAAGTCAAGTAAGTAAAACCATGTTTTTACTTCTAACTTATTTGGAAATTATTACTATTGATAAATTTGACATTTTTAAACCCGGTCCGCAAGATTACAGGCGCTATGGTTTTAGGTTATACTGTCTATCATTATAAACCATAGACATAGGTGTAGGTACACCTTCATGTCTGATATAAATTAATCAGTTATTTTTTATTATACGTCAAAATTGAAGAAGAAAAAAACTTTAAATAAATAATTTTTACGTACCCTTTTATGCTATGCTATTTATACTATTTACATACAGCTAGATAAAATGGTATTCGTTTATTAAAAAATTTGCCGGTATAAGACAACATTAAAATGAGTTCAATCGTACACTATTGCCCGCTAGCAGCGCTAGTAGACTTCGTGCACACAACCTATTGGGGTCAAATGCTTGTGGTTTTACATTGTCATCTTTAAGGCACTCAAGGCGTCTTGGTTTTGGGTCATATGGGGTTGAAAATCTACATCAATATGGCCCAATCTTGGCTTATGCAAAAAAAAATGCTACGTTCCTGTTCCCAGCGGTATATAGGGGGTAAAATGATGCGAGACGAAAAATGCGTTACAAAAAATGTGTGACGCGAACTACCACAGTTACGCCGTAGTTTGTCTGTGTTTTGTATCATGATATCATGTTAAATATTAAATAAAACTATCTATTATCTATGGATAAAACTATAGCTTGTGTGCACGAGGCCTACTAGCGCCGTTAGCGGGCAATAGTGCACGATTGAACTCATTTTTAATATTGTCTATACCGGGAAATTTTTTAATAAACGAATAATCTAGCAGTGTGCAAATAGTATAAATAGCATAGCATAAAAGGTACGTGAAAATTATTTATTTTAAATTTTTTTCTTCTTTAATTTTGACGTATAATAAAAATAACTGATTAATTTATATCAGACATGGAGGTGTACCTACACCTATGTCTATGGTTTATATTGACAGACGACTGTATAACCTCAAAGCATGGCGCCGGTAATCTTATGGACCGGGTTTAAAAGTGTCAAATTTATCAGATTTAATTAATAATTTCCAAATAAGTTAGAAGCAAAATCATCGTTTTACTTACTTGACTTTTTAAACAACAATGCTCACTGACAATTACGGAAAATTAGAGTTCCGAGATTACAATTGAACTCACAACGAGCGCTCGCATCGATATTATTATAACTCCTTCCCCTTGCACACAGCCTATAGAAGTAGTTCTACGTTGTCGGTTTTTTAATGTCGTATTAAAAATAAAACAAATTGCATTTTATTATAGAATCATTATGACATAAATAAGCAACATTTGCAACTAACGGTGTTCCCTTTTGGAGGTTGTTGGATAAACGAAGATGACGGTTTATCGAAAGATCATTCTTTTTGTATATGCGTCGAACGGTACACGGAAGACAAAGTAGTCACTCACGGGTGCTCCTTAAAATTGGTTTCGTTGTCGGTTGATCATTTACATAAGTTAATGCACTGTGAAATTCGTTGCACCAGTCAATTCCTGATTACTGTATGGTCGAAACGTCCATACCCAAGCGACGATATTCAAATGGATTTAAAATTGATGTTGCAAAATAAAAACGGCAGGTATCGATTCTTTATTTAATGTTTTGAATCTACACATTTTTTAGCCATTTTATTATGAATCTTTTCGTTGGTTTTTTCTTTTTGAAAATTTCCATCATAATGATAGGCCTATTTTGATGTAAATCTTCAAATGCACGGTATTTTGATTGGTTCCTGATTTATCACGAAAAAACAAAATTGTGGTTTCAGAAAAAAATTATTATCTTCCCTACCGTTAACGCTATTTCAATCGAACTTGGTAACTTTATGTTTTTGACCACTCCGAGTTGATGTCAACAGAAATTTTCTAGACATTCTAGATTCTCTAATTTAATCGATCTTGTATCTTTAACCATTTTCAAGATACCAATGGTGAGCACCGAAAAAATCACTACTCTATACTGTATAGGGCAATGCGACAGTTAATCAAAGTTTGTTTCGGATAATTTATTTTAATTTTAAACTTACAGATTTCAAAAAGTGACTCTCCACGGATCATTAGAGGGTGAATGTGAATCAGAATTAAGCATATATCCGACATCTGCGTCTTCAGAACACAAACCGGTCACCGATTTGTTAGATAAAACATGGGAACAAAAGTAAGACTGACATTTAAATTCATTTTTAACCGACTTCAAAAAAAGGAGGTGGTTCTCAATTTGGTTGTATTTTTTTTTTTTTATGTTTGTCACCTCATAACTCAGTCATTTATAAACCGATTTTGAAAATTTTTTTTTTTATTTGAAAGAATATACTTTCAGATTGGTCCCATAGAAATTTCATCAAAATCGGTTCAGTAGTTCGGCTGATTTTAATAAAAGTGAGTAACGGCGTGTGATTTTTTAAGGTAAATGTCACTTTTTGACACTAAAAAGTAAAAAATAAAAAACTTTTTAACAAAAAAAATAACCTCCTTCAAAAAACCACTAAAAAGAGGAAATAATGAAATTTTGAGGTCTGTGCCAATTAAAATATGAAGTCGGTTAAAAAGAAGATATTAATCACTATACTATACTTTTTAACCGACTTCATATTTTATTAAATTGGCACAGACCTCAAAATTTCATTATTTTCCTCTTTTTAGTGGTTTTTTGAAGGAGGTTTTTTTTTGTTAAAAAGTTTTTTTTTACATGTATTTTTTTTATGTTTGTTCAGCCATAACTTCTCGAAGAGTTGACCGATTTGAATAATTTCGATGCCGTTGGGTTCAGAATGTTTACGGAATGGTCCCATATAATTTTTATTTGAATCGGTTCAGAAGTTTCTTTTTTTCTAGTAATCAAATTAATTTTTTACCTCATATCTCCTGCATTTGTGAACCGATTTTAATGTTTTTTTTTATTTCCAAATTTACACAAATTAAAAAACGAATATCTAGCCCGAGAGCTGGTAAAAGTGTCAATTGGATTTTCAATTTATTATTAAAAAAAAGTAAATAATGAATTGAAAATATGAATTGGTGCTAGACCCAAATAACCTTAGCTGTTTGTGGTCTTTAAAACACAATGTCAAAAAACGAATATTTACTCATTTTCAGATTTTATACTGTAAACATAAACGATGCAACGTTATTAGAAATCGGAGCTGTGCTTAGTAATACTGGAATTTACTTCTTAGGAGGTCTTTCAGTTATAACGTCATAAGTGACTAAAAAATGAATATCCAATATTGGACATATCCACACATACAAAGAAACATCCTTATGGTGGCCTGAGAAGTTATCTCGTCAGATCGCAGCTGTGTCAAAACAACATCCGAGAGCAGAAGTGGGATTTTGAACAAATGACAATCTAGTCGAAAAGCTACCACGCCAACCACTACTGCCATCCAAAATTCTGCATAACAGAAAATCGACCTGTGGTAAATATTAAACAATTTTTTAAATTTATATGTTTTTTTTTAAATAAAATATCAGTTATCGTTAATTCAATTGTTTATTTACTTAAAGTTAATAATCTATTTTCTCTACAATATATACATATTTGTGGTCCATACAGGAGGTTTATCTTAAAAATATACCTAAAACGAATAATGTCGAGCGTGTATAATCCACATAAAACGAATAATTGCTATTTTTTATATACAATCTGTTTGAAGCCAACATTTACATCAATCAAGTTACAATAAGTAGTCCGACTGAATTATTGGCTTTGGCCACCTTCGGCAAAATAATCGGCTTCGGCTGAAAACAAACCGAAGGTTTCGGTCGAAGCCAAAAATCGATGTAATGCTTATTGCCTAAACATGCAGCTGACTTCAGATGTCACTGCGTCACTAACCGCTTACAGTGAGCGGTGTATGAATTACATTGGTTTCGGTATGAACTGATTCTAGTGAATATCAGAAAAGGGTGGGTTATTTTATTATCAGAAGTTTAATCAACACACAAAAATTGAAATATGTTTTTGCAGAAGTAGTATAAAATTATGTACAATTCTTCATTGTTTAAATAAAGATTAGCACCTATGCTTTTTATTAGCTTATCAGGTTTGAAGCGGACCTGCGAGCAACTGGATAAACATCCAGTGGGCTTTACGAGGCCGCCAAAATATAAATTTGTAAATTTTCTTGTGCTCGTTATTTTTATAAAATTGGTTTGACAGACAAAACCAATGGAGATGGCCACTGCTAAACTTGACCACTAAGGGCGTCAGCTATGTAACCACCTCTGTCTGTGGGCAGTTCATAGCAGTGTGAATAATAGATAATTTGTATTTCTAAAGGATCGGAACTGAACTAAAGCGGTTGCATGTCATCAAAAGAGAAAAACTTGATTTCTCGCGCATTTATCTATGAAAACCAATAATAACTTAAGGTACGTGCAGTATGGAACTGGGATTCTAGATGGTAGCGTAGATCATAGCAGGGCTTGCTTAAATTAATGCATTGTTATATATGCGAGTGTACACAACAAAGCAGTGAGTGTAGCAGGTATAAGCGCTGTTACAAGAGCTGGTAGATACAAGAATGTATCTCACCATTCTTTCAGCGCGCTGACTACTACAATCAACGTGTGACAACTGTCAAATGGCCGTTACAAGTTTCACAATGGATGTGACTAGTTTAATAAGTGAAATTTTGCCAGTTTTTATTTAATTTGTTTTGAGTTTTTTCTAAGACGTATTTAAAAGTGGTAGGTTCCATACGTAAATATTCAAAAAACCGGTTTGGGTAAAATTTTAATTCTTGATATAAGTGATGAAATTCGCCATGTTTAGATCGTTTTCTATGAATAGGGTGGAAATGATAGATCCTACCCAAATTTGTATTTAAAATATATCACTTTGTAGCAGAAGAACACAAATATTCGTCTTTGCTATCTGACATTTCAAACGCGATTTAAGCTTGTATCAAAGCTTCGTTGTGTAAACCTATAAGCGCTTATAATTTCAGCCACCATATACCATACATGCTATCATCTAGAATCCCAGCTGCGTACTGCACGTACCTTTAGACGGTCATAAGCCTGCTGCCATCTATATTACGTTTCTCATGTGTCCATCTTCATTGTTTTTACTTCGCAAACATTTAAATATTTAAAACCATAAATCTCCTTCGTCTTCTTCATTTGGCTGACTGGCCGATTCGTTTTGATGGACTTCTTCATCACTGTCGCTGACTGCCAATTCGTGTAAAATCTCAGTGTTGGGTTCATTTGTTTGTCCAGACATATCCATCGGTTCTGCATTCACATCCATATCTTGTTTTTGGGGCAAACCCGCCATTAAAAAGTCCGATGGATCATAATTAGGGTCCACGTCCATACTTTCCTCTGAAACATTTAAGTAGCGTTTAAAATCTTCAATCGTATATTTATTCAAGGTAGTCATAAATATCCAAGGGAAAAAGTCCCTAACTTTTCCAGGTTTACCAACACCTAAAACGCAGTTTTCCCTGACCTTTTTCTCCATACTCGCTGTATATTTAGTACACAGATGCGCATTTATTCAAGGTGGTCATAAATATCCAAGGGAAAAAGTCCCTAACTTTTCCAGGTTTACCAACACCTAAAACGCAGTTTTCCCTGACCTTTTTCTCCATACTCGCTGTATATTTAGTACACAGATGCGCATTTATTCAAGGTGGTCATAAATATCCAAGGGAAAAAGTCCCTAACTTTTCCAGGTTTACCGACACCTAAAACGCAGTTTTCCCTGACCTTTTTCTCCATACTCGCTGTATATTTAGTACACAGATGCGCATTTATTCAAGGTGGTCATAAATATCCAAGGGAAAAAGTCCCTAACTTTTCCAGGTTTACCAACACCTCAAGCACAGTTTTCCCTGACGTTTTTCTCCATACTCGCTGTATATTTAGTAAACAGATATGCATTGGAAAAAAACTGAGGAATGGCGTAGTGGGAATTACAATACTTTCTCTACTTGTAGTCTTTTAGAGAATGAATTGAGAGTATCATCGTTAGTGATCGTGTCCTCCAGGAAATCAAAATTTATTCGTACGAGAAGCAAAATAATCGATAATTAAAATCTTACCTTGCTGTAAAATTTGTTCATCCGTAACTGGTTGATCAGCTTGTGTATAAAAGCCGATATTACCCAGTTGAACCATGGCTTCAGCAGCTTGTTGACTGTCGTCATCGGCTCCTCCGGGTATAGTTTCTTCGACAGGGACTATTACTCCTTCATTCTCGGCTGGACTCAACGGAACTTCGTCGAATTCATCTTCACTCGAAAAATGCAAATCTGTAAAAAAAATGTTTTTATGAAATATGACAATTCCAGTAAAAAACGACATTAACGTGAGCAAAAAAACTTGCATTATTGTGATTAAAACAATACCTTCTTCCAGAGTTGGAGCCACTTTCTTCCGTGGTCTGCCTCGAGGTCGTCTCGCGGGTTTGGTCTCGACTGGCATTGATGAACTCCGTATTGAGGCATCTCCTTCAATGTCCACGTAATCGAATTCTTCCTGGGATTTGTTAAACCCGGCGTCCGGAGAATGCATGTGACTCTGTTTTAAAAATAAAAACAATAAATTTTAAAAAATTCGACTGATGACCAGTCCTATACTTCCCACCTAGTAAATATTTGCAAAAAATAAACACTCTTTTTTTTATTCTTTGACTAGGCCCAAATAACCTTAGCTGTTGGTGGTCTTTAAAACACAATTTAATTTTTATTCTTTGAAAAAAGCATGGCCCTCTTTTTTGTTTGGTGATCTATTGATGGCTAGCTTAATATAGCAAAAATCATGGTTACCTTGATTTACGTACAATTTTTATTTTTTTTAGTAAAATATTTTTTTTCTCGAAAACTATACATTTTAGAGAAAAAAAATATTTACATTTTTTTCATATTATAACATCTAGAATTCATTTATATTTTTTTTTACCTATGTTAATACGTGACATTGAGGACGTTTTTTTGAATATCTCAGGATCCACTGAACCGATTTGACTCAAAATCTAATCAGATCTAAGTTAAAGGCTGATAAACACAATAGAACAATCGGCATGCCCGTATGTTGTTCCGTTCTTAAGATATCGAAGGCGAAAAATCGACCACATACACACACACACACACACACATACAGACATCAGTCAGAAAATGATCTTAAACGATTGCTAGGGTCTCAAAACGTGAAAATCTGTTAAAATCTCGAAATATTGTTTTCGGACTGAATCCATTACTTCCCTACCATAGTAGAGGTGGGAAGTAAAAATCAAAAAAAACCGACTGGCAAAGCGAATCAAAATAAAAACAATAAATAATAGGCATTAATGCTGGCAGTCCGCAGTCGGAGACCACTAGTTCCCTCCATATCGAACGTTTATTATTCGCCTTCGACTGCTGGTTATCAACATTAAATTACGATTATTTTTATTTTAGTTCGTTTTTTACACATTCGGGTTAAAAATTTATAAACTTTGGTAACGCTAATGCTGACATCTCTTTAAAACCCGAACTTTTTTGACAAAATCGCTATAGCTTTGCAAAATATAAAGAGAAAACGATGTTTAAGGAGCCATTTAAAAAGCGTTCGTAACCCCCAGACCCCCACTCCCCGGCATTATATGTCGCGATTTTCATTTTTAGGGTTCCGTACCTCAGAATGAAAAACGGAACCCTTATAGGATTCACTCTCGTGCCCGTATCTCCGAAACTACTGAGACTAAAATTTTGAAAAAAATAGGGAATATAGGACCTCACTCATAGTTTACAGGAAAACCTAAACGAAAATCCTAAGTCTTTAAATTCCCACAGGAAATGGAATAGTACGGAACCCTCTCCACGCGAGTCCGACTCGCACTTAACCGGTTTTTTCATCTTTGGAAAGGTGTGAACGTGATATAAACCCTACTTATAGATTCATAAAAAAATAAAAACGGACCCTTTTGAAACGTTTGCCCCTTGGGCTTTCTTCATCAGATTCACTTACAGGTCTGGCTTCGTTTTCAATAATGGTGTAGTTTTCTTCGTCTCCTCCGAAATCGGCGTCGGCTTGTTCAAGCGCTCTTTCTTGGACTAGCGATATATTTTTTTCAAGTTGGGAAAGATGTTCATCGTACTGAAAACAAATATTTATTTATTAAAGTTGGTAATATTTTCAATGCGTAAACATTTTGTTAAAAAATAAAACAAAATTTTCAACAGCTTGACTTGCAGATGTTTTATAATTTTAAAATTGCGATCATAAAAAATACACACACACAGACATATTTCTAAAAATAGTGTAGTGACCTTGAAACAAAAATTTGTTATACATTTTGATTTCGATTTTCGGACCCATTACAATAACTTCCAATGGGAAGTTAATATGAAAAAAAAGTATCTTACCTCATCTAATGTTGCCCGACATGCTTTCACGACTAATTCAGCTTTTTGCGTAAATGGCGAATCAACCCCATTGTATTTTTGACAGTTATGCAAAATTTGTTCAACGTCACTTAAGAACTCATATCTGCTATGATATTTGTGAGCTGAAACAAAATCAACAATAAATTAAATTCCATAATTCACAAACAATTACGTACTTTTTTTAAGGTGAAATGTGAATCCAAATATTAACATAAAATCATCACTCGTTTATAGGATTTTACCGCTAGAGGGAACCAAATTTCGAACAATTTTTTTCAAGTAAAATGGTTTTTAAAACCTATCGCTTGACTAAAATCAAAAGACAAAAGTAATAAATGTTCTTTTAATTTTTGGATTATTTCCAGGAGAAAATATGTTACGCTCGGTAAATTATACGCACACATCGATTAACTCCAACTTACAACCTCAGTAACTTTTTCGATTTTGTTTTTTTTTCCAAGGATTGAAACCATTAAAAATAGTTTCATTTCAATAACCGAAATCAGTTCAGCAGTTTTTTTTTCTTAACCAAATAGACTCCAAAAAAGTAGATTTTACACAATATCTCGCGAATAAAAAATTATATCGACTTCGTAAGGGTGTCAATCGAGGCGTGTTAACGTCATTTTGATCCGAAATAAATTTTATAAAAATCGGTTCAGCCGTTTTTTTTTTTTTTAATTATTGTTAAAAATAAATAATAATTATGTTTTAATGATTAAAATGATTACTTTTATGTGTAATATCTAATTTAATTATTGTTATTAAACATTTATCAAACTGGGAAGTTCGTCGTGTGGACCTCAAGGGTCGCACTTTAGTCCTAATAAACGACCCACCTCACGGCTTATTAAAATTACAAGTTCATCCCGCTTAGAACATTGTCCATGCTGCCACTTATAGTTCGATTTAATTGCTAATAAAATACTTACTAGAAACTTTTTTGGAGATCGTCTCTAAATCCATCGGTTGTGAAATAATAGTATAATAGTCCTTGACAACTTTTTTATTGACAGGTTTAAGGAATGGCCATGATTCTTGCATAGTTTTTAATCGCGTATTGACGACATTGTCAAGAATAAACGTTAGTGCCACTTGATCGTTATCGTCTAACAACGGGTTGATAGCTTTTTCAAGTCGCATCAATCTGTCTTCCTTATCGGCTAATCGTTCGACGCATCTCTGCAGCATCCGTTGCGCTGCCACCGTTAAAGAACTTTTCGGACCTAATTAGGAAGAAAAATCAGTTGTAGTAATTTTTGATGTGTAAATTTTATTTTTGAAGTTATACTTCTTTTGGCACGTTATGAAAAAATGATGAGAGTGAATTTTTACGATGCGCGCGCATCGCGTCACGAAAATTTAACAGGATGAAGTTGCAGCATTAATGATTTCCATAGTTACCATATAAACAAATATAAATAAATTCACTCCAGTCCTTTTATTATTTTATATTTCAATAAATTATTTGCATGCAAATTAAAAATTAGTTCTTAATCACGCCAAAGAAGTATAACTCCTAACGCGCGCACAAAGTACATGCGTCCATTTTTTTTTATTTATTGTAGATTATAGACGCGTCGACAACTTAGGTCATTAGCGTCTTAAATTACATTAAATAACAACTAACTTAAAACTAAATGTCATCACAAAATATCCATGAAAGAAGGTGGGACTCGAACCCACGACAGTCTAGTCTAGAGGCTGGTACCAAGTACGCTATCCACTAGGCTACACTACCCTCTCAGAAGCTGTAGTTCGCGCGGACTAGTGAGTGCCTAAACATATTTACTCGCTCAAGTGTAATCGGACTGGTCACTACACGCTCACTCACTCACACTTTACTCGTTGACGAGTAGCGTGTAAAATTGCCTCGTGTAATCGATCCATAACTGGTTTTAACTTACCGTTATATAATGTAGAATTTTCTACGATTTGATTGACGTCTGCAAGAAATTCTTCACGGCTCTGATATTTCTTCTGTCTCAAATTTTCACGAATTGTTTGAAGATCCATCGGTCGTTGAATAATTTTGTGATAATCCACTACCATCTACCATTATTAAAAAAAGCTGATTTATTTCAACATTGATAAAAATAAATAAAACTGGTATTATTTTACACAATAAGTAATTTTTTACAAAATCACTGAAATGTACAGCTCGGCTATCATAGCTTGGCCTCTGAGATTTGAATGCGCAGTAAACAAGTCTACGCCCACTAGCCAGATCTCATTCTTAAAGTCTGTTCACATCGGTACAGTCTCGGATATTATTTTATTCACAATTGTGTAGGTAGATTATTTACTGCCAGCGTCTAAACATATTTACAAACTAACTGTACCTTTTTTAGAATGTTGGGTCTCCAAGTCACTATATGAATATTATGAAGTATTAGAAATACCTTGTATTTTTTGATGTCCGTCTTGTGACTTCCTGTGTTTTAACACGACGCGTTTCAGCAACGAGTTGCTATCTTCAGGTGTGGTTAAATTTTTTTTAAAAATTGCACAATTTTTAACAACACACAAAGTAAACACCCAATACTCATTAATCGTCTACATAAATACACACACACTCACACGTCCATTTCATCTACGTACTATATAAATCATAAAATTTCGAAATTTGAATCAGTACTTCACAATCCACTACATAATACGCATGTGCTTAATATTATAACGTGTTACGGATACTCAATGTGTAATTAAAAAAAAAAAAAAAGGGTGTGGGTCTCGGGACCCCCGACAGATGTGAAACATCAAAGAAAACGTTATTGAACTCGGTGGTATTCTCCATGTAGTAGTATATATTTTTACTTCCCACCTCTACTATGGTAGGGAAGTAATGGATTCAGTCCGAAAACAATATTTCGAGATTTTAACAGATTTTCACGTTTTGAGACCCTAGCAATCGTTTAAGATCATTTTCTGACTGATGTCTGTATGTGTGTGTGTATGTGTGTATGTGTGTGTGTATGTGGTCAATTTTTCGCCTTCGATATCTTAAGAACGGAACAACATACGGGCATGCCGATTGTTCTATTGTGTTTATCAGCCTTTAACTTAGATCTGATTAGATTTTGAGTCAAATCGGTTCAGTGGATCCTGAGATATTCAAAAAAACGTCCTCAATGTCACGTATTAACATAGGTAAAAAAAAATATAAATGAATTCTAGATGTTATAATATGAAAAAAATGTAAATATTTTTTTTCTCTAAAATGTATAGTTTTCGAGAAAAAAAATATTTTACTAAAAAAAATAAAAATTGTACGTAAATCAAGGTAACCATGATTTTTGCTATATTAAGCTAGCCATCAATAGATCACCAAACAAAAAAGAGGGCCATGCTTTTTTCAAAGAATAAAAATTAAATTGTGTTTTAAAGACCACCAACAGCTAAGGTTATTTGGGCCTAGTCAAAGAATAAAAAAAAGAGTGTTTATTTTTTGCAAATATTTACTAGGTGGGAAGTATAGGACTGGTCATCAGTCGAATTTTTTCAAAAGCAGCAACTAACTGTTATGCTGACGTAATCCTATATACTGCACTGTAACACCGCGTGTGTTACAGTGCACGCCTGAGCCAAGAGAGAGAGAGAGAGTGCCGCAGTGGTGGGGAGAACAGCAGCGAAGGAGCGGACCAAACATTTTGTTGCATATTTCCCCTCACGCGGCTGTTCACAGCCCGACATAAGATGTTTCACATCAAAAATTTAACCACACCTGAAGATAGCAACTCGTTGCTGAAACGCGTCGTGTTAAAACACAGGAAGTCGCAAGGCGGACATAAAAAAATACAAGGTGTTTCTAACACTTCATAATATAACTGTACATTTCTCAAGTGGAGGAAGGTCATTATGTTAAGATTATATAATTTTAAACACTACAATGCCTACACACAACAAATCAATATTGATAAAGTTTTATGTCTGAGAAAGACACATATTTTAGAACGTTAAACTTCTTCCTCCGACTGTACCTTTTACTTAAAGTTGTTTGTTTTCGTCTTACAGCGACCTGTTGGTCTTGTGTTTTAAAGACGACCAACAGCTAAGGTTATTTGGGCCTAGCACCAACTCATATTTTCAAATTCATTATTTTTTTTTTAATAATAAATTGAAAATCTAATTGACACTTTTACCAGCTCTCGGGCTAGAACCCGGAAACTGGGAACTTGTAATAGAGGGCCTGTTGGTCTTCTCCGCACATCTGAGGCCAAGCTACGTTACAAAAAAAATCCAAATAACAATTTTCTGAACTCACCTTAGTGCTAACAGGGAACAAAAACGGTTGAACATCAGGTAGATCTCGCATCTCGTTAAGGATAGACTCGAGTATAGTGGAAAGCACAACGACCGGATCAGTACGCCGTCTGTTGGCCGGCCTTTGCTGTCTTATCAAGTAATCGCAGTGTAAATCATTTCCCGTACGCCTTCGCTTGCGTCCTCCAGCCATTGCTTCGCGCGGCACCTTTAATACTAACGTGCGCCGTTTAATTTCTTCGGCGTGCTGTCAAAAAAAAAAATTAACATTTAGTCATTATTAACTAGTAAATTAACCTGTCTTACTTAGATTTTCTGGCAATGCACTGTGCAGCCCAGCACTAGAGTTTTATATTGTGAATGAATGAATTAATCGTAAATTATAGACGCTCGACAACTGAGGTCATAAGCGTCTGCTTTTATATTGTGACTAGATTGTATTTTTGAAGAAATTTTTCTTTACGCCCGGTAGATTGTAGAGTGAACTGGATTCATTGTAACAAAGCTCACTAACGATAAAAAAGACGTATAGACGTGCGTGTGTATGACGTATGGACGTGCGTGTGTTTGACGTATGGACGTGCGTGTGTATGACGTATGGACGTGCGTGAGTATGGCGTATGGACGTGCGTGTGTTTGACGTACGGACGTGCGTGTGTTCGACGTATGGACGTGCGTGTGTATGACGTATGGACGTGCGTGTATGACGTACGGACGCGCGTGTGTTTGACGTACGGACGCGTGTGTATGACGTACGGACGCGCGTGTGTGACGTACGGACGCGCGTGTGTGACGTACGGACGCGCGTGTTTGACGTACGGACGCGCGTGTGTTTGACGTACGGGCGTGCGTGTGTTTGACGTACGGGCGTGCGTGTGTTTACGTATGGATATGTGTGCGTACAGTCGACGCGACTAGATCTTCATCAGGCTTGTTAATGTTTTGTAATGACTTATACGATTGGAAGTTTCACGTATAAACTACACGGTCCATTTTTTTTTTTTAATTAATGTATTTTGAACAAACCTTAAGCAGTTTTCCGGACAGTTTAACTTTAGTACCGTCGACGTTAACTAAATCTTCATCATCTGCATTTATCTGTTTCTCTATCGCTTCTTCTTGTTCTTCTGTCATGGCGACCGCTAAAGGCGGAGCGGGACCGTTACCTTGGTATAGAGGACACGCCTTATTGGTTCTCATATGACCAACGTTACCGCATGCGCCGCATTTCAATTTCAAATCCGGTTTTAATTTCGTTTTCCGACGTGATTTGTTGGGCGAACCGCCTGTAGGAGACATCTTTTGTTGCGAACTACTCGGAGTGCCTGGAGTACTACCGAATGGTGTTCCGCTATTACTGGCGCCGAAACTTTGACTACTAAGACTCGGTCTATCTCCGCCAGGGCTTAAAAGTCCAGGACTGTTTATCGGCGTCTGATGGGACGCCATCATTCCACTTAAACGTTCGCGTTCTTGATTACGTTTAATACGACGCAATTGTTCCTGAAAAAAAAAATCCCTTTTAAAATATAACAGCAATTAGGTATTTAAGTTTAAAAAAAATTATTAATTTTTTAATTTTTTCTAATAATTTAACATAAATAATATTGAAAATCGAAAAGAAAACATTTTTTAAAGCTATAGATAAATTACTAAAAATTAATTAAAATGTATAAAAATTTAAAAAATATCACGTGACTTCAAAACGCACCAGGAATGTTTGTGACGTCGTTATGTTAAAATGTGTCTGCATTTGTTGGTATTTGTGTATATGTATTATGTATTACACATACTATCAAAAATAATAAATTTTTAACTTGGTAACCATGGATACAAAGACCATAGATAACATAATGACGTCACACGCGTTCGGATTCTTTCGGCGCATTATCGGAACTGAGTTTAAAAATTAATTTTTATTTAAATATAACTTTTTAATTAGTAAGCAAAAAATTAAATAAAAACAGTTTTGCTATAAAACTTGTATGTGGTCCTTCCATTTAAGTAAAAAAAAAAATTCATTTAAAAACCCAATTAGAAAAAAAAAATTGTGTTTTTAAAGACCACCAACAGCTAAGGTTATTTGGGCCTAGCACCAATTCATATTTTCAAAACATTATTTTTTTAATAAATTGAAAATCCAATTGACACTTTTACCAGCTCTCGGGCTAGAACCCAGGAACTGGGAACTTGTAATAGAGGAACCATAGCGACGTCATGTAAACAACAGCATTGCTACACGCTCGGCTATTCTCAAGCCCAACACCAACTAGATAGATAGATACTGTGAATTATAAACGCTCGACAACAGAGGTCATAAGCGTCTTGAACAGACATTCTTAACGTTTTTAGCCAAGTTTAATCGAGAGGTTCGACACTTAAACGGTTGATACTTCCCTGACCTCTTTAGTTCTAGACTCCCTCACTGGCGGCGTTGTAAGCAATCACACTAGCGCGCATGTGTTGAGAATATGTAATTCGCGTAATGACCTAGTTATTCAAAGGTAACCTTGCTTATTTTACTTCTAACCAATGAGCCGTTTTCCTGAGAGTAGTTCTTTCAATTTTCCGCGAGAGGCAGCACTTGTGGTAGGTACAAACATTATTTATTCCCCATTAATGTCGTGTCATTTTAGTGGTATATTAATAATTATTATATTAATAAATATTAATAATAATAATAAATATTAATAATTATTAAGTTATACCAATAAAATGACACGGCACTAATGGGGAATAAATAATGTTTGTCCCTACCACAAATGCTGCCTCTTGTGGATAATTGAAAGAACTACTCTCAGGAAAATGGCTCATTAAACAGATTGGTAGTATTTTGTAATATGATGATTTATCAATTAAATCGACGTTTCGGCCAATATGGTCGCCCTTTTCAAGAAATCTGAATGTCAGTTTTAAAGAATAACCTTGTTAAATTGTTTAGTTCTGGAAGAGCTATGCCAGAGGGCCGTTATTTACCTGAATACGTCTTTTCTCCCGTTTCATCTCCTCCTTTTGAGCTTCGTCCAGAGTCGCAAACTGTCTTATGAAAGTCTCATCTTTAGTTGTACGTATTTTGATGTATGCATCGATGACCGATTGTTTACGAACCAGTTCTACGCGCGTATACTCTTTACCTTCTGGATTACGGAACTTGCGAATAATTCGCAAAACGCGATCGGATTGAGCTCCTGTACCGCCTTGTTCGCCGCCTTCTTCATCGTCTTTCTTCTTGGTTTTACGATCTGCATCGGCGTTGCTACCTCCTCCTTCCAATATCATCTTTCGTAACTCTTGTCTTTCGGCTTCTTCTCGTTCCAACGATAACTAGCAAAACAAAAAAGATTTATGAATTATGTAATTCAAAATCTTACTTGCTGTAGTCTATTTTATTACCACCCGAAATACTTATAAAAAGACGTATAAATATTATATACCTGTGAACTTGTTTTCTTATTTGCTAACATGTTTTCGATATTTTTACCCATTTCTTCGATATCGGAACTGTCTTCGTCCGAGCTCTCAGCTTCGTCGGTACTTAAAACTTCGGCACTCGATAATACCCGATTTTGCAAATCAAAGATTCTTTGACATTCTTCCTTATACCTAAAATAAAAGTCAGTTATTAATAATTTTGATCACAAATTACTTCAGTACTGATTTCAAAAAATTCTAAATTTTTTAATATACGAAAAAAAAATTATTTTACTTAAACTTGCTCCAAGTTGAACAAGATAAAAGATGGCAATTTAAATTGGAAAAAACTGACAATATTGAAATTCCCAAATATGTTTGAAAATTATTCACAAAATATAGTTGAACTTCGATAACTCGAACCATGACTTGCCACAAAAAAAATTCGAGTTATCAAATAATATTAATTTTCACTCTTGACGCTATTGTCAACCGATTTTGTTCGAGTTATCAAGAATTCGAATTATCGAAATTCGACTGCTTACATGCAATAAATAAATAGAAATATATTTTTATTTCAAAGTGAATATAAAGAACAAAGAATGCTTTTTTTTTTAATCTATTAATCGCAAAACTTTTCAAACTATTTCGTAGAGCATTTATAATAATCTATGATATCGATTTATACAAAAAAAATTCGACTGATGACCAGTCCAATAATACTTCCCACCTAGTAAATATTTGCAAAAAATAAACACTCTTTTTTATTCTTTGAAAAAAAGCATGGCTCTCTTTTTTGTTTAGGACTGATGGCTAGCTTAATATAGCAAAAATCATGGTTACCTTGATTTACGTACAATTTTTATTTTTTTTAGTAAAATATTTTTTTTCTCGAAAACTGTACATTTTAGAGAAAAAAAATATTTACATTTTTTCATATTATAACATATAGAATTCATTTATATTTTTTTTTACCTATATTAATACGTGACATTGAGAACGTTTTTTTGAATATCTCAGGATCCACTGAACCGATTTGACTCAAAATCTAATCAGATCTAAGTTAAAAGCTGATAAACACAATAGAACAATCGGCATGGCCGTATGTTGTTCCGTTTTTACGATATCGAAGGCGAAAAATTGACCACACACACACATACAGACATCAGTCAGAAAATGATCTTAAACGATTGCTAGGGTCTCAAAACGTGAGATCTGTTAAAATCTCGAAATATTTTTTTCAGACTAAATCCATTACTTCCCTACCATAGTAGAGGTGGGAAGTAAAAATTTTTATCAAATTATTTTACCTTTCTTGATGTTCAGCTATTGAAAACCGATTACCACGAGAAAACTTGGTCATTCCTTCTTCTCCAGCTTTTGCTTTTTCAGTAGATAAAGTTCGTACAACGTCTATAACTTCCCATCGGGACAATTTTTTGATCTGAAATAACAAAAAAGTTTTTATTTCACATATTTTATTGTATCAAAAAACCAATGTAAAAACTAAATTAATTTAATATTTACCTCTTCTTCGGGAACACCAAACTTCCGTAACAAAGCTTTCGCATTATTTAAAGACAAACGTCTCAAATCGGCATCGGTTCCTGTGACAGTTCGTTTTGGTTGAGACTCTTGCTCTTCTTTACTTTGCTGAAACATTTTATAAAAATCAGCTCTCGCATAATGTGAAATATCAGTTACAAACTGCTTTATAATGATAAAAATATATGAGCACTGTGGTTGGAATAAAAACAAAAATAAAGATAGTTACTTCTTACCACAACAGTTTTATTGATGGATGTACATGATGTATAGTGTTTGCTGAAGATGAAAGCATAGCTTTTGAAATGTACATCCATCAATAAAACTGTTGTGGTAAGAAGTAACTACCTTTATTTTTGTTGCTTTATAATGGAAATAATCAGTTCTTTAATCGTGTCACCGTTGAGTATCGTAACTCAGCAGCCGCGATAGTGGAAGATTCGGGTTTGAGTCCTGACTGTGACATATATTTAAAATGAATTTTTCTAGTATTGCATTGTAACGTTCAGGGCCGGCTCAAGCTAAATATGCGCCCTAGGCAAGATTGAATTTGCGCCCCCCCCCTTTTCAGCAATTCATATCAAAGTGAAAAGGAATATTGCTAAATAATATAATTAAGCAATTACTAGCGCACTCTGTTGGAGTGATCAGTAAGGTGCAGTTAGAGGGCGCCAACTCTACTAGAGCTGTCAGCTGGCGCCCTTTACTGAAGTTAAATTGTAAATTGTGTTTTAAAGACCACCAACAGCTAAGGTTATTTGGGCCTAGCACCAATTCATTATTTTTTTTTTTTTAATAATAAATTGAAAATCCAATTGACACTTTTACCAGCTCTCGGACTAGAACCCGGGAACTGGGGACTTGTAATAGAGGAACCATAGCAACGGCCTGTAAACAACAGCATTGCTAAACGTATGGAGGGTAGAGGTAAGGAGGACTCTCTCTGTGTATGAAAAAGCGTCCGTCAAAACGCGTTAAATAAGGGTGGCGCCACGATAGCAAGAGTGTAAATTTTAAAGGATGCGCGTATGGAGGGTAGAGGTCCATAGATGCGCCAAATAATACTAGAGTAGGACAGAGAAGTAAAGAAGGAAAGCAAATTTCCGCTTTTAAATGGCGCACTTTTCAAAAGAAAAACCGAAAATAGAAAAACAGTGATATATTATAATTAATGTTATGTCAAATATCATTGGTAAACTTCTAATTATGCATAAAATAGTAAATAAAGATAATCCCAATATAAATAAACGCCTGAAAAATTATTTAATTTTTTAACAATGATTGCATTTATAAAAAATTACAAACGCAAAATTTAAAACACCTGCAAATACTTAGAATTTGTCAATCAATTATATTCTTTTCATTTTTTTATAATAGTTCCACATAGTAATTTTTGAAATGTCTTCAAAAGTAGAATTCTCTAATAAAAATTATTCAACAACTGAAATGTTTGATGTAAAACAGATCATGAAAATTAAATCACCGTCCGCGTTATCTGACAGTAGTTATTTTAGGTTATATTTACAAACTTATTTGAACTTTTGGACTATGCAAACAGTTGAGGTTTTGTATACTGCAGTTTTGTTATAACTACTCTAGTTATCAAAAATATTAAATTTTTCAACTCAGCGCACTTCACTCAGTCAATAACTGCTAAGTTCATTTCATACTCTCTTGCTATTTTAGCGCCACTCTGGAGAGATTTGGAACTGTTATTTACAGCTTACAGATGGACACTTTTGCAACTGTTCATCCATATGAGAGTGTTCTCCTTAACTCTACCCTCCATAGCTAAACGCTCGGCTATTCTCAAGCCCTTTACTGAAGTTAGCATTCCTTTTCTTGAAGTACGAAATATGAAATTGACGTGACAGTTAAAAACTGTTGAAACAGTAATACTTATAAATTATTATTAGTGTATTTGCCATATGGCACATACACTATTGGCGTCGGTCGGATGGTGGGACCTAGGGGTCGGACCAAAATTTCTCGGCGTTTCATAGCCTCCTGAACAGTTTGCCACCATTTTTAAAAATGTTTATGTATATATGTATGTGTATGTGATATATATATATATTATATATATATATATATATATATATATATATTTATTTATTTATATATATATTTATATATATGTGTGTGTACACGATAACTCTCGACAGACTTAATCGATTTAAACGAAATTTGGTACACACATTGGAACCCATTACCGCACGAAGCCTATTTAAAATGGGCCCGATCGAACCATTTTAAGGGTTGTATTTAGGGGTTGAAAAAAGTTTTTGGGCCCAAAAATACCGAAAAAATTCTCAGAATCGTTTCAAAATTGAAATTTAACCCTTTAGTAAAGATTAAAATGTGCTGTTAAAATTTTAATAAAATCGGCCCGACAGGACCGGACTTACAAAAATTTTATGAAAACACTGGTTTGCGGATAGTGATTTACTTACCGAAGGGTGTATTTAATTTGGTACAAAGGTTGCATTGATAATATTATTGAAATTAAGAAAAAAATATTATTTTAAGGGATGTATTAAGGGGTTAAATTTTTTATTTTGTCCAAAAACAGACTTATGTTTACATAATAAAGCCACAAGGCCTGCATTAGCAAATACACTATATTGTCGGCAGGGTTTTGGCACTGCGACCCGAGTTTTTTTACTTTATTATGATGTTGTAAAGTATTCAAATATGAACTACTCATATAAATAATCAAAAAAAAATTTTTTAATGTTGAAATAAAACATTGGCAGTTAACAATTCTGCCGCCCCTCTGAAGATGCCGCCCTAGGCGGGCGCCTAGTTCGCCTATAGCTTAAGACGGCCCTGGTAACGTTACGTCATTCGATGTGTGTTCCTAACAGTAATGCTAACTTAATTAAGCATTCATTTGTATTTATAAAAATTAATATTTCGCAAAAGAAAAATAATAGCTAGTACATAAAGGTTAGTTATTTTTGTTTAAATTTTATACAGTTTATGTTCATACCGTAGGTTTGTTTGGTACTCGCACATAACTGAAGCCCTCCCCACATCCCGTTGGATCGGCAGGTCCCGTTAACTGTAGCAAACACTTGCCCTTCATTGCCTGAATATAGGCTCGTGTCGTCATCCACGGAGCGACTTTGACTTCATCTTCCATTTTTAATTGTATTTCTTCGTCGTCGTCTTCCGCTGGAGTAAACAAAAATTTCTCACCGTAACCGGCATCCTGAAAAAAAGACATTTTTTTGGTTAAGGTCAATTCCCAAGGTAATTTGTTTAGTCGCAAGGCTAGTATATTAATTTTTGTACCTTTAATCTCTGCTCAGCAGCTATCATGCTAAAATATGCGCAACACTGTTCGGGAGACACCATTGCTCGTATCTCTTCTTCCGTTGGCAGTCGAAAATCTGGCTTAATTACCCACCAATTGGAATCCATACCTGAAAAACAAAAGTAATCATATTTATAGAAACTCGTGCATAAATAAAAAAAAAATTCGACTGATGACCAGTCCTATACTTCCCACCTAGTAAATATTTGCAAAAAATAAACTCTTTTTTTTATTCTTTGAAAAAAGCATGGCCCTCTTTTTTGTTTGGTGATCTACTGATGTAGCTTAATATAACAAAAATCATGGTTACCTTGATTTACGTACAATTTTTACTTTTTTTTAGTAAAATATTTTTTTTCTCGAAAACTATACATTTTAGAGAAAAAAATATTTACATTCTTTTCATATTATAACATCTAGAATTCATTTATATTTTTTTTTACCTATGTTAATACGTAACATTCAGAACGTTTTTTTGAATAACTCAGGATCCACTGAACCGATTTGACTCAAAATCTAATCAGATCTAAGTTAAAGGCTGATAAACACAATAAAACAATCGGCATGCCCGTATGTTGTTCCGTTCTTAAGATATCGAAGGCGAAAAATTGACCACATCCACACACACACACATACAGACATCAGTCAGAAAATGATCTTAAACGATTGCTAGGGTCTCAAAACGTGAAAATCTGTTAAAATCTCGAAATATTTTTTTCGGACTAAATCCATTACTTCCCTACCATAGTAGAGGTGGGAAGTAAAAAATGCACACGTCAAAATTATTAAATTGGGTTCTCTACCAAAATGGGATAAAAACGGAATCCTTATGATAAATCTGCAGTTGGCATATTTTTTCATTATAATATTAGATTAAGTTTTTTATTTTTATGACCTAGAGAACTCTTTTATTGAGATTTGGCATGGAGGCGTGGCAACCACATTTTGCTATACTTTCATTTTTTGCCACCAGATGTCAGCGTCAAATTCCTATAAGGGATTTGACTAATCCATTTTCTGCCACCAGATGTCATATCGTCATACCCCAATATTAAAGTCCAGATTTACGTAAATTTATAAAAATTCAAAGCGAAACTCAAAAAAAAAACTAACCAGTTCTTTTAAAATCGGCACATAATTTAAGTCTTTTTCGAATACTGCTCTCAGAATGCGAGGGGAATGCTTTTTTGATGTCGTCCATTTTGATTCTTCGAGGATTATCTCTACTTTTCCAAAACAGTCTGTAGATAAACACCTGAAATTGATCGATAATTGTATCAAAAATTATTGTTACAAAAATTCATTTTAACATTGGAAATGTTTATGTTCGTATATGGGGGCAGAGTTACGAGTTTTCGTTCAAGGCCAAAAGACAACGGTGTCGCGATCAAGTGAGGAGCAATCATGCAAAATTGAACAAGTGCAATTTTTTCGAAATGTGTTTTATATCATGTCTAGTTAATTGAGAGGTATTTGCGACGATCTGCGGTGTTATTTTTGAGCAAATGTTAATAAATACTGTAGAAAAATCCACTTAAAAGTTAAGTAATCAAGCAAAAGTGAACGCGTATATAACAGAAGAATAATAGGGTTATTCCTGACAAAACTAAACAGTGCATTGATAAATATTGTGTGTATAATAAACAGTTAATTATGTTTCATATATGCTGTTATCATTTCCAATGTCCTCGATGGTTGCAAGGATTGCGAAATCTGTGAATTTTTTTTTTAATTTCACGTCTTTAAATTATCGCTTTACCTGTAAAAAGTCTCTGACAAAATTGTTGGCTCGTTTTGAATTTGGTCCGGGCACTTCATACAGAGGGCACTGCTGTCCCGCTACATATAGCGCATCCATTTCCCTGATGTAATAACTTTGTCTAAAAAAAAACGCAAGTTAGTTCATAAATAGTAGATTGTATTTGTATATCTAGATGCATAATGGGGCATATTACTGACGAGTGGTGACAGTATGTTAAAATGAGCGCTAGCGATTCAATAAAAAATGTAATAAAATGAAATAAAAACACATACCGAGTTCTTATAACAAGAAAATCAGATTCCGGTATCTTATGCTCGTAGATCGGTGCCCTGTACATATTATTTTCAACAGCTTGAATCGACTGCCCCGGAGGTAATATTCCCAAGAATGGCGACGTGTGCGCGTAAGCAACATCTCCGTAACGATAGTGAGGTGGACCCGTGTCTTTGCCAGCCTTCCGTTTATAATAATTCTTTACTTTGGAACACATTCCGACTTGATTCATCAATGGTGGATGTTCTTCGCAGAACTCGATCAAGATCAAGTCTCCGTCTTTTCCGGTCAAATCTTCAGGCGTGCGCATAAAGAAAACATCTCCTCCACCAGACGCCATTCGTTCTGCTTCTCTTTGCTGTAAATAGATGGCGCAGTTTTTAAAAAGCCGCATAAATACAAGATTACTACAAGCCGTGAGGTGGGTCGTTTATTAGGACTAAAGTGCGACCCTTGAGGTCCACACGATGAACTTCCCAGTTTGATAAATATTTAATAACAATAATTAAATTAGATATTACACAGAAAAGTGATCATTTTAATTATTAAAACACGATTATTATTTATTTTTAACAATAATAAAAAAAAAAAAAACGGCTGAACCGATTTTTATAAAATTTATGTCGGATCGAAATGACGTTAACACGCCTCGATTGATACCCTTACGATGTCGATATAATTTTTCATTCGAGATATTGTGTAAAATCTACTTTTTTGGAGTCTATTTGGTTAAGAGAAAAGAACGGCTGAACCGATTTTGAAAAAATTTCTTTCAGATCATATTTACGTTAATACGCGTCGATTGGCACCCTAACGTAGTCGATATCATTTTTCATTCTCTTAGAAAGAAATTAATTGACTCGAATTTTTTCTACTTGGATTGATGATTACAACACCCATTACTTGACGTTTCGAGTATTCTTGCGCCCCCCTAGTAAAATGCAATTTAACCTACCTTGGCTTTTTTCCGTATGTGCTTAAGCAATGGCTGTACAGGATGCGGTCCAGGACTGGCTAACGGTCCATGCGAATACCGTTTCATTGGAGGTCTGTGGAAGTTTCGTAAACGCATCGGACCCATATGCGTCTGGACGAATGGTACGCGAAGTTCTACGACCGGTGTTGAATGTTGAATAAGATTGCCGCCGCCCACTTTTAGACGCAGCGAAGTCTCGGACGAACGCGGCATGTAATACCTACAAAAAATAAATATTAGTGTAAGTTTACTACGCTCCTGAATCCTGATATCACTATTGACCACCGATCTTGCTGTCTACATACAGTGCAACCTCGATATTACAAAACTGAAGGGAATTAGAAAATATTCGTTATACCAAGTAATTTGTTACAATGAGGTTTGTTATACAGATTGTATCAAATTAAAGCTGTGCATAGGACGTTCTGTGTGTAAGATAGAGATCGATATAAAGCAATAAGTAAGAAAGAGATAAATGATCGCTAATAAAAAGTTTCTGTAGTTACTGTAAAACTACTGAAATTATTGATAAAATCACAAAACAAAAATGACGCTATCAGGTTGTATGGGTATTATTTATTTACAGTAACTACAGAAACTTCCCATTTGCAATCATTTATCTCGTTCTTAGTTATTGCTTTATATATCGATCTCTATCTTACACACATACCGCCCTATGCACAGCTTTAATTTGATACAATCTGTATAGAGGTTAGGTTGGACTGCGATTCGTTTTAACAAGGTTTCTCAGCCATTGCAACTTTAAAACTAACAACAGTGACAAACAGCAGTGTTTACATTACTTAGCATCAAACAACAATGATTGTCTTACGAAAAATTTAACGTGTTTGAACCTGTCGAGACATGAATTATTGTGGAATTGAGTGTGAATAATTGATAGGATACGTTATGTAAAGGTTATAAGTTAACAAAATAGAGGTAAATAATACTTTCTATTTGTATTTTGCAATAATTGAAAATTCGTTATAAAGAGGTTTTTGACAAATGTATTCGTAATGTAATTGCATTAGCTCTTACGGGCAGTTCTAGGGGATTTCGAAAAATTTGTTAAATCGAGGAAATCGTTTTATTAAGGTTCGTTATATTGAGGTTCGTTATATTAAGGTTACACTGTATTATGAAAAAAGTGAGTACTCTCATAGTATGTGTAAACATTATGTGTGTGTGTGTCCAGTTTACACTCTCATAATATTTGTAAACATCTTGTATTCTTCATCACATCAATTTTCTGAGATTACTGTCGTATAAATTCGTTTTGGGAGGACGCGAGCTTAGATGCTTACACATCAAAAATCGGACTATCTTTTACTACTTCTTCTAAATCGAACAATTCGAAATGAAAATTGAGAATTCTACTTAGGCAACGTTGAATTGAGAAAGAACAAATAAATGAATGAATTGTGAATTATAGACGCTCGACAACAAGGGGGGAACAAATAAATGTTAGTTCACTTAGTACTCACTTGTCATTAGAAATATTGAACGGATCTCTATCGGGAGATTTAGGTGCTGGCGGAGGTACATCTTCTTGTAGTACATTAATGACTCCAGCTTTACCCAATAATATTTTAGACTTTTTGACATGAGGATGTGGTATTTTCACTTTGGCCGGTGTAACAGAATCTATAAACACAAACGTACATGAGTATAATAAAATTCCCCCCAGGGGGGACATTGGAATGTGGTTGCTATCGCAAATTGCATTCCAATGTTCTTTAGGAATTAGCGCTCCCAGGGACCCGAGCTCGTACCAGTCGGTTTGTGTATGTCTGCTGGCGGATTCTAATACACAAATTGATTATTTGTTGTGTTGAAGACGCTAATGACCTGCGTTGTTGACGCGTCTATAATCTACAATTAATTAATTAAATTATAATAAAATTTTTATAAAGTCAAATATCAGCAAAATATCTAAATATCGAATCCGGCCTTTATCTCCACTTAATAATCGAAAAACTGGTCAAATGCGAGTTCGACTTGTGCGCCGAGGGTTCCGTACAATTAAGAAAGTAATAAATTAAAATACATTTCATTAAAATTATTTTTAAATCGTGTCGAATTATGTGCGCGTTACAAAGACCTAGCGTTACGCCAAATTTCAAATTCCTGTTACGCGGTTTTCGAGAAAAATGTCTGTGACAGACAGACAGACAGACGCAAAAGTGATCTTATAATGGTTCCATTTTTCCTTATAAGTACCTGCATTTATCTTTGATGGATCCACGTCATCCGGAATTCCCAACACAATATTTTCATCGTTTGGATCGAGAGTTAATATTTTGGGTTGTGGTATGGAGTCGACACATTCGGCGTCCCAAATGACTTCATCTTCCCATTTACCGTAAACCAATTCTTCGTTTTCTACCGGGAAAATCGAATACCAAGTATCGTCGCCTCCGTCACCATCATTCTGCTGACCTCCACTCTGAGATTTATTTACCATTCTGAAAATTATTCAATTCATTGCATTGAGTTACCAAACTTCTTTTTTACACCTGATGGCACCACTAGCAAGTGAGTTTTATGTCACTTTGATGTCATTCTAATGTCATTACTATTTATATTTTCTGCCACCTGATGGCGCCACTAGCAAGTAAAGTATCTGTCATTCAATCATTTATTTTTATCTAGCTATGCTCGGGTTAAAATAGTTCCCGTCAAAACGCGAGTAAATCTACAGACACTCGAGCGAAGCTGTGGGAAAAAGCTAGAATATATAATGAAGATGTGCACTGCCAAACTTGGCCGCTAGGGGCGCCAGCTATCTAACCACCTCAGTCTGTGGACAATTAATAGTAGTACAGAATAAGTTTATTTAAAATAATAAATCGTTGACAATGTCAGTGTGCTATGTTTATCAATGTTCAAATCATAGATGTCTTGTATTTCCAAAGAATCCGGAACAAAAAAAAAGTGGTTGCATGCTATCAGAAGGGAAAAACTTGATTTCTCGCACGTTTTTTCTATGAAAACCAATGATAACTTAGGTGGCTATATACCTGCTGCCATCTATATTACATATCTCATGTGCCCATCTCCATTAAACTTACACTTTGCTTTGTTTTGATAACGGCCCACTGAGCAACGGAGGAAGACGCGTCCCACTTAGAGCTGTACCCGGCAATGCGGCACCTTTACCGGGTTGACTGAACGCTTGCGCTGTCCGGTTTCCGCTGCTTGGCACCCATCCTGCGGCGTTCGACTTACAATTCAATTTCTGTAATACCTAAAAAAATTAACACTTTCCTTTCAACCTTAAAATGTTACTATATACAATGGCTGAGGAAATTCAACGAAGCAGATCACCTTCAAATACCGATGTCTTACGGAGCCGTCAAAAATATAACTACAGTGAAACTTGTGTATGGTGAAGGCCTACGGTACAAACTAAAACCGTTCAACTTAACGAGAAAAAAACATTTCGCCGGCCGAACTGTATGGCTTCACTCACTTACGAACTGGCGTTCTAAATCACAAACTAAAATAACTGCAGATTTTCCTCCGAGTGTCACGACGCCCACAATTTTTGAAGTTATACTTCTTTTGGCGCGTTATGGAAAAATGATGAGAGTGAATTTTTAGGATGCGCGCGCATCGCGTCACGAATGAAGTTAGTCGTTAGTCACGAAAATTTATCACCATGAAGCTAGTTGTTAGTAATAATTAGTCGTTACACCAGTCTTAATGTGACAAGAGCGTTTTCGGTTTTGAATAACATTAATAAAAGCTTTTGCCATACAAATGCTCGTTTTTGCCGCTTTCGTTAAATATGAGTTCGTACTCCAAACCATACTGATTTCACATTATTATTTTTCTTCATTATAATTATTATTATTTATTAATTATGCTATATATATATATAAATCTTCCGTGAAAAATTATCTAACTGATGGTGAAAACCGCATCAAAATCCGTTGCGTGGTTTAGAAGTTAGCGGTTAAACAGACAGACAGACAGACAGACGCGAAAAGCGACTTCAATTTATACTATGTAGAGATGACTATATGAGAGCGCTGTTGCCAAGTATAAACACGCATTTTATAAAGTACGCCATTTGTTTGATACTTTTCAGCAATAATTATTTTTTTCTCTTGATTGAACAGATTTTGAACAGAGCTTGTTAAATATGTAACTAAAATGTTCTAATAATTAATTTTTTCTTGGTGATTTTACTATGTGTTTTACTGCTATAAAATTATGAATGCGCGATTTTAAGAGCTCATGTTAATTTCATAATTTATATATTTTTTTAAACTATTCGGTAAGTCGTTCTGAAATTATGTGTAGTTATCGTAGATATATTAAGAAGTAAGTTTACAAAAGTTGGTATTGAACAGAGACAAACGTAATAAAGTATTTAATGCGCATGTCAGTTTTACAGTTTCATTTTGGTTTTATGGCTAGACCATGTACCTAAATGATCGTTTGGAAACCGTTCACAAACGATCACAAATTCGGTTGGAACGCTTTAAGAATCGTTCACAAACGATCACAAGTTCGGTTGGAACGCGTTCTATCCACTGCGCATGAGCGTGGCGGAAATATTACGGTATTCAGAGTGGTTGGAACAAAGCTAAAATTTCATTCATTTCTCGGTGATTTGAGGATAGGTGCCATACATCCTTAAATGTGCACATAAATAAAAAGTGAACAGTAAATATAAGTCTACCTTATGTTTTATATCGTTACCATCCCAAACGACATCGTCTTCCCAATGAAGTTGTGAAACCATGAGAAATGCATCGTCCGGAAAATAGTCGCTTAAGTCAACATTTTTTTCTTCTTCGTCCTTCTGTAAGCATAAGAAATCATGTTGATTACACAATTTAGAAATTTATTAACCAGAATACAGAAAGTATATTACATAATATGTATGTAATCCTGCAGAGGTAAATAAATTACCTGTTTGCAGGTCCGGAAAAACCTACATACTAAAACTTTGGAAATACATTTTTAAAATTCGAAAAAAAAAAACCTCCACAATCGCAGCTAAAATTCTTAACTTATGTTTCTTTATCGAAATGTAGACTAGAATATTTTGATAGTGTCTTAAAAATAACAAAAGTAAAACGCAAATATACCTTTTCTTTAATTTTAAATCCATAATTAAATCCTTCGCCCGTTTCGGGAACTTCGAGCATATCGTACCATACTTGAGCTGGTCCAAAACGCCAATCAGCCACTTTAGGTCCCGACTGCTCACCTTTAGTGCCATTCATACCTGCACCGCCATCTCCTTCTTCTACTGCCCGTAGTAATTTTTCCTGTCACAATACAAACATAATAAAAATCGGAGTACACCAGACAATTGGAAAATTTGCGTAATAAAAGATCGAATTATTTAATTTTATTCTCAATAAATAAATAGGAAGCAAGTAGCGCAAAAAAACATTCCATTCGAAATTACCGATAGTCGTGCGCAAGCGCGTATATAAACACTTTTGTAGGTTATGTCTGATACATTTACTGACAAAATTCAATTTAAAATCAGTCTATTAGGCACTCACATTTTTTAATTAATCTAAATAGCATACCAAAAATAGAATTTGAAAATGTTTACAGAGTTAAATATATCGTTTTTATACCGTTTGCGTGAAAAAATTAATATCACTAACCTCATCATCCGACTTGCACTGTTCAGCAGATGGATCTGATGCATAATTAAAGGTCCATCCGCGATGTTTCGTTCTACTCGTTTCGGCATCCGATCCTGAGTCACTGTCTCGAAGTGGAAGACCGTTGGCACCAACACTACGCTGATGATGTCTCTTCTTGCGTCTTCTTTTACGTACACTTCGCCATATTTGTGGCAAACTACTCGGTTTGCCCGGGCCGAACAATCTCGAGAAACGAAGTACCTAAATTTGGATCAACGATTATTTTAAAATTCAGACATTACAATCTTATAATAATCTGACATACCTTATCAACTCGGAAATCTGGAAATAATTCGGTAACATCAACGTCCGCATATTTGGATGGTAACATGGCAGCTAATGGTGTTTCGAGTTTACGACGTATCGCCTCACCAGATTCGGTCTTGGCAGCAGGTGGAGGCATTAATTGTGAATCTAATCGTACGGATGTTCCTTCATCGTCGGCATCGTAACCGCTTCTATCTCTCTCTTGACTATTTGCTATCTATTTTGAACAAACAGTAAAATTACGTAATTGGATTTATCCATATCAAAATTATCAATTAAGAATTAATATTGGAATTTACTATTATTTTAAGCTCAGAACAGAGATACCTATAGAAACAGCATATCACGTCGCTTGTGAAGCCACAACTAATACGTTAAAGTACGACATGTCAGGATTAACAAACACACCTATTTGTTCGACATTAAAACAAAATTTAAAAAACTGTCACCTGTGATTCTGTAAGATCATCCTCAGCGAGTTCATTAATGTCTGAATAATCAACTGCAGAAGGTGATTTGTCACTATAATCTGAAATATCAATTTGCTGAATTAACAAAAACTTGTTATGAAAAAATTATATTTATTTTCTTAATTGAAATTAATTTAATCAAACGATTTAAAAAGTAACATACTCTGATTATCAGGAGGTGAATCAGAATGTCTGGTTTCTTGATCCTCAGATGTTGATTTTTGTTTTGGCTCTTCATCGCTATCACTCCGTTCCGCATCATCATTCGTGTCTCTTTCATCTTCTTCTTTTATCATTTCATTGCCCATCATTTCGGCAAGAAGAGAGCCCAAGCCAAGTCTAAACATTTATCGAAATATACATTTTATAATAGCAAACTAATTCAACAGTCAAAATAGTTATTTTTGATACGTGTGCGTAAAGTGAGGTATTCTAGTAGGCTTAAATTGAAACACGAGCTAAGGGACTGACGCATACACAACCAGATCGAGTGCGCTGTATACACCCATGAGCCGTAAGATGCACGAGATCTCGTTGTGTATGCGTCAGTCCCTTTAGCGAGTGCCTCAATTTAAGCCTACTAGATATCTCACTTTAAGCGGACGTATCGAACATAATTTTTTATAACGACTGCTTCTAAAGTTTAATAGAGAGAAAAAAAAATTATGAAAACGGAAAATTCGCTTTTCTAGTCCTTAGAACTTTACAATTACAGACTAAGTTACGATTTAGTTTATTTTTATTAAAGTTATTAACTTCTGTATAAATCATTAAAAACATGACTCTCTCATGATGTGGACTTTGTAGACGCGTCACTATATATAGTAACACATTGATCGATAGCCAGTAAATAGTGCTTGTATTGTACAAAGTGCGGAAATTTCGAATTTATAAGATGTAGAGATTGTACTTTTACGCACTGTGACAGTACTTTTACGCACGCTTTGGACTTTCACGCACGGTGACTAAAATACGCCTCTTTACGCCCGCCTCACAGTGCTCGAATATTGAACTTTAGAAGCAGGAGTTTATTTTAAATACAGCAAACAATGTAATTGGTAGCATTAGGGATAAAACGATACTGCTGAGGTATTGATGTTTCTACTCATTCCTTGCATCGATACTTACTCACTATCGCGCCAAAAGTATTGATATTTACTTGTATCGGTCAGTTTCAGAACTACATAAAAACACTCTTTATTTTAAAAATAAAACACATAGAGCGCACCCCGTGCGGAAATAAATGAAACGAGTGATCGAATCGAATTTAATCGAACATTATTATGACGGCGGCGTGAAATATTTCTTTCTATCTTTTCACTTGTATGTTATGTGTTTACTACACCTTTTCTACGCATCGATAACTATTCGTTTTATTCAATAAGAGTACTTTAGATTAGTGTTGGGGAGAATCGTCTTTTTTGAGAATCGAGTACTCGAGTACTTTCAAGAATCGAATACTCGAGTACTTTCAAGAATCGAGTACTTATCCGAGTACTCGAATACTGTCTCAAATGACCTTCTCAATTCTCATTGCATGCAGTTGATAGTTTGTCAACTGCTTAGTGCTTGCTCGTTCGTTAATCAACAAAGCTTAATAACTCACAGCATTGACGTACGTTTCCTGCACGAGCGTAGTAGGAGCGTGAAAATGCTACAAAATATGTCAGATTACGGAGGCCTGTCAACGACGTGAAAACATCGGATGCCTGATTATTGAGCGTTGGATTATCGGGCTTATTCTGTTAATCTGTACCCCATCGTTAATTGTTTCAAATAACAGTGTTCATAAAATTTGCTTAACACAATTGCAGAAGTATATGCTAAAAACATACCGGCTAAGAGAAGCAAGTTGTCTTCGAGATTCATTATCCAAAACATCGCTTTCTAGACGTCCGGATTCATCGATATTTCCGAATAAAAATCCCGTTAAATCAACACCTTCTGATTCTCCGTCGTGTTCGTCTTCACTATCTGCCATTTTTTTACTTCTACGGAAAACATTTGTACAATTAGTTTAAATTTAAATGTTTATATTATATAGAGCACAGGTTATGTTTATATTATTTAATATAACAAAATATATATTTAATAATAAAATTTAAGATGCAACTTTAGTACCTTAAGCAAAGTTAATATGCGCAATATAAGTAAGATGTTTTAAATAGCCTAAAGAGCACTTATTTAAATTAAAGATAAAATTTAAACGTCACAAAAAATCCTCTTAGCTCTATTTTTCATTCTACAATAATGAAGTCGGCTGGAAGCCTAGCTAGTATACCAGTCACACCAATCGAATAAAATTAAAACTACCTGAAAATGTTGCCCCACTGGGGAGCTATCGTGTAACTTTTGTGAATGTGTTCATTTTCAGCATTTTCATGTCATGTGAAAATTTCCACTCAATTGTGTAACATATGGATTCACTCGTGAAATCACTAGGCCACAAAGTAGGGATTTTATTTTTTGTTGGATATTTTCACTTTAAAAATACAAATTAATGCGGATATGAGATTATATTATGCGGTGTTTGACAGATAAATAGCAATGAACGTAAAGAGAATCAAAAATTGATGAAGTAGTACACATGGCGCGACCTGTGCGACGTTGTCACATTTATCGATCTTATACCGTATATATTCATGTGTCTTTGCAGTATAATCCTGCAGTAAAATATTGAAGTAGGTATTTATTTTCAAATTTATGTCTCATAAAGACATATCTACATTCGTAATGTGTCTTTGCCTATATTATGGTTAAATTATTAAGGTGGCTCTGAAATGAGTCGATTGTCGTTTATTGCATGTCTTTTATTATCTATCGAGACGAGCAGCGCTGTCATGGAAAGCTCTTTCCCGATGCTGTACTTTTTCAATGGATTCTCTGTCTCACTCTTATTTCACGTTATCACGGACAAATTCGATGGTGAATAATGTCTCGTGATAAAGTTCACTTTTCACTATAGAAGCTGAATGAAAAAACAAAATCGAGTGAGCAACCCTATCACATGAGTGAAATCACAAAAACGAGTTACGCAACAGACTCCTCCCGGGGAGCTATTGTGTAACTTTTGTGAATGTGTAATCATAATTCACAGTTTTCATGTCATGTGAAAATTTTCACTCAATTGTGTAACATATTGATTCACTCGTGATAATCGCTAGGCCACAAAGTAGGGACTTTATTTTTTGTTGGATATTTTCACTTTAAAAGTACGAAGTTAATGCGGATATGAGGTTATATTATGACGGTGTTTGACATATAAGTAACAATGAACGTAAAGAGAATCAAAATTGATGAAGTATATAAATAAAGTGAACTTTGTAATTTAATTTACCGATAGCTTATATTATATATTCATAATGTGATAGTGCGTATCATTATATTGACAAAATTACATGAGAAATTTATTTCAAATTATGTATTATAAATAAATACTTAGACGAATACATAATGTGTCTTTGCCTACATTCATGATTAAAAATTAAGATATTTCAAATTAGTGTATTGTCCTCTATTGCATTGCGTTTATTCTCTATCTATTCGCGTCTGACATTAAGGTCGAAGCCCTCTATTGGGCTTAGTCGCGAACTACCCGAGGAGGTCGTAGCAACGGAACAAAGCGTTGAATGAAGGTAAAAGTGCACAAAATATATGTTTTTCACGAATGACAGTTTACAGAGGTAAGCATAATGCTAAAAGATATTGTTCAGTTTTCACTTCAAGTTTTGTAATAAAAATTCTGTCGCAATACGACTTTTAATCGTTGTTTGTTCACATTAGCTTACATCTGATTTGTATTAAATAGTTTCAGAAATGCCTTACATGTGTTCAAATCCTTGTTGCCGAAATACTTCGACAGCATTTTCCTATCACAAATTTCCTGAAAATAGTGAATTGAGGAAGCTATAGATGGGTTTAACTGGAATAAGACTTATAGAGAAAGCACTCTTTTGTACAGTGATCATTCAGATGCTAATGACCTCTGTTGTCGATCGTCTATAATTTACAGGATGGATGGATTGTGGATTGTAGACGCTCGACAACAGAGGTCATTAGCGTCTGACTATAATTTACAATTCATTCATTCATGCAGTGATCATTTTAACGGCAATGATTTTTTTCCGCGTCGTAAGTTCCTATTGCAACATTTGTACTGACATACAAAACATTTTTAGTGAAATTTAATTTCGATATTTTCAGCCAGACGCTAATGACCTCTGTTGTCGAGCGTCTATAATTCACAATTCATTCAAAAGTCGTATTACGACGGAATTATTTATTACAAAACTTCAAGTGAACACTGAACAGTATCTTATTGCAATATGCTTACATTTGTGTACTGTCATTCGTAAAAACATATATTTTGTGCACTTTTACCTTCACTCAACGCTTGTTCTGTTGCTACGACCTCCTCGGGTAGTTCGCGACTAAGCCCAATAGAGGGCTTCGACCTTAATGTCAGACGCGAATAAGAACAAAGCTGTCATGTTAAGGTATTTTCATATGTGTCCTGTTTCAATTTATTCTCTGTCTCACTCTTATTTCACGTTTCACGGACAATTCGATGGTGAATAATGTCACGTGAAACAGTTCACTTTTCATCTCTGTGTGAACATACACAATCGCGTGAGCAATCCCACATGAGTGAATCACTAAAAACGCGTTACACCATAGGTACCCTAGATCTCTATACGTTGGCTAGCTATGAAAATCCATAGACATATAATTTGACAAGCAAATCCGAGAACGGAGCTTCTATTTTTAACCTTGTCGAGTCTTTGGTAAATTTACCTGCAAAAGTGAGGTGAATATTTGTGTTAATAATAATTTGTTTTCCATTAAAAATAACAATGTTGTTGACTGACAAAAATTGATAAGACTTTGCTGGGGGTAAAATACTATACAACAAATTAATATTGTTATTTTACTCTTTGACCCGAATGTCAACCTTAAAAGATTGTGACGAATGTGAAATCACATATTTGTTTAAAAGATAAATAATTTAAGAATAACAATTTATAAATTGTTAAAACGTGGTGTTAGTTGTTTCAATTTAAATTTTAGACCTGGAAATTTTATTGCAATAGTGTGTCAGGAAACACGAATCATTTTGTGTTTTATTTTTTTATTAAAAATATCCTGAATTTAACAGAATGGTTCTGTGCAAAATCATTTTTAGATCGGGTCAATTATCTCGCAAATCTTTGCGTTTATGCAGTATTGTGCATTTGAACACATACAATAATTTATCAAAAAGGTTCATTAGTTGTTCCGCAATCAGAGCCGGTAATTTCCTTATACGCAAACCTTTAATGTGAAAAATTTTGAATATTATGTAATCTTTGTTTTCAGCACGATTGTACACTGATAAGCATGAATGGGTCGAAGTGGATGGCAAAATAGGAATTGTTGGAATTTCAAATTATGCACAGGTAAGCCATTTTTTCAAAAATGATTTATAGTTTGTAAGAAATTGCATATTTTAATTAATGCAGTATAAAACTTATCTGAATGCTATATCTTTTTATAGGAATCTCTAGGAGATGTAGTTTACGCCCAGCTACCAGACATAGATACAATACTTTCAAAGAAAGGTGAGTATTTTTACTGACGTCAGTATAGTTGAAATTTTATTTAGAAATTATTACTTAAAAAAATAGAGTCTGTACACGTGTCAATTATTTAATTGTACCACTAATTTCGTCTTAATTCTCAATTTATTAGATGAATGCGGTGCACTCGAAAGTGTAAAAGCTGCTAGCGAACTATACAGTCCGGTGTCCGGAAAAGTTACAGAAAAAAACACTGCTGTTGAGGATACTCCGGCACTTATCAACTCATCGTGTTATGATAAAGGTATGAAATATTATTCTCATCGTAGAAATTGCTAAGCTATTTCGAAGAAGAATAATCATCGTTTTTGTTTTTAAGGATGGCTATTCAAAGTGGAATTAACAAATGATAGTGAGTTAAAAGATTTAATGGACGAAAAACAGTATGAGGATTATTTGAAGACGGATCATCATTAAGATTATATTATTGCTTATTTAATTTGTTGTTTTTTTAAGTAATTTTTGTAAATAAAATATTTATCTAGAATATATTAATTTTTAATTAACTAAATTATGGTTTACTTTGGTTGTGAAATTTGCCTGCAGGCCAAATATTTTTATCAAAAGTAGATTTTTTCAAAAAATTGTTTCATAAATATTAGAAAAATTGATACGACAAAAATGTCTCTGAAATAAATAAAATAATTTTGTACAATCATCTTTCCTAACCTACATTTAATTAGAAGTTCTTCGTACAGTAGAACCTCGTTTATCTGAGGTAATGTGGGGATGAGGTACCTCGAATAAGCGAAACTGATATCTATTTGTACAGCTAAACCGATTTTGACAAAACTTGGAATACTTTCCACCCGCCTTAAGGTATGGTTCTAGTCAAAACTGACATGATCTAAAGGCGGGCCAATAACATTTATTCCCAAAATTTCAGTGCTCGGTAAAATTTTAACCCAGGTTACTTGCTATAGAATTTACAAGAAAAATTGTTGAAATTTCGAGGGTTAAAAATGTATTTAAAAGATAAGCTTGAGATTGAGGATTATGTCAGGGTGGGCCAGGACAGTTTAAGGTGGGCCATGGCTCACCCTCTGGCGCCGCCACTGCATTAAATCTAGGCTAAATTAATTCACGCGAGCAAGACCGCGGGTAAAAGCTAAAAAGTATTGCTGTTTATAATCTTTTGCAACATCAACTTACTGACGATTTGAAATTTATTCTTTTTTTAATTTTCAAGGCTAATTGTCTATTATTTTAAACAACTTGAACTATCTAACGAAATAATTTATTTCGATACGATATTGTAAATTATAGACGCTCGAGAACAGAGGTCAGAAGCGTCTTAATTTATTTTGAAACGCCGATAATTTGTCGTTCTAACAAATCATTGACTGTTAACCTAGACCTTATTCCGATTTTCTAGCTTACTATTTAAATTACCTAATTATTTTTTATACATTTAATGTACACGTCGACTATTATTAATATTAACGTTGTTAATTAATTAAACAATATACAATGTGTATCACAATTTTTACTATTTTGATTTTAACAAAATATTTAATTAAAATTTTTATTGATTGTAGGTACTTATGTCTTATATAATTTCCCAAGACGCATCGGACTTGAGAATAGCCGAGCGTGTAGCAATACTGTTGGTTCCTCTATTACAAGTCCCCAGTTCCCGGGTTCTAGTCCGAGAGCTGGTAAAAGTGTCAATTGGATTTTCAATTTATTATTAAAAAAAAATAATAAATTGAAAATATGAATTGGTGCTAGGCCCAAATAACCTTAGCTGTTGGTGGTCTTTAAAAAACAATTTCCAAGACGCATCTTTTCGTGCGTTCAAATTAAGATCAAATCAACATACCCCCTCTATCACATGAAAAAGCTGTGAGTTTGAGATATAACAAAAGCAAAATCTGGTGAATATTACTCATTGGCGGTGGAAAGAGGGGCTAAACCTACCTCAAAATGGCGTCCAGCCCCCTCCCGCCATTTTAACTGGCCTGTTTAATATACTCTTTACATTGTAAGTTTTCATATAAGTGATCGTGGATCTTTATAGCCTCCCCGGTCCCCCCCAAAAAAAGTCGTTCCGCCGTCAATGATATCACCATGCGAATATTCTCGAAAATTACATGTACCTACTTATAGTGAAATATTTTATAGTATTGTAGCAAAACCCCAGAAGATACGCCGCTGGCGACAATAGAAGCATCGAGAACAAGTAACAATGTGTAGCAAAAACCCAGATGATACGACACTGGCGACAATCGAAGCATCCAGAACAAATAACAATGGTGAGGCGTGGCATTATATTGATCACCAGAATGATCTGGAAAGTGCGCGAGCGTGGTGGGGGTCAAGCTGCTAGCTCTATATAATCAAGAACAGTCACTGGAAGAGAGGAACGAGAGTCGAGTGACAGTTGAAATAAATACAGTGCTATTGAAGTGTTTTCACTTTGTTTGAGAAATACTGTTCGTGTTATTATTATATAAACAGTGTTGACTGTTGAAATTGACTTTTCATTGTTACGAATTATTGTATATTGTTGTTTACATTTTTAATTATTGTAAATAAATAATTTATTCCACCCACGTAAGAAAACAGTTTTGTTACAGTATTTGCCTCATGGTGAAAGTGGCATTTCCCCCGGGCGGCAAATTTGAGAGGGCGACACAACCGCCGCGCCGGTTTTAAATTTCAAAAGCAATGTGTAGAACGCAGAGTAAATGGAACCGAAAGGGGGCGGCAAATTGTTTTTGCCCAGGGCGCAAATTTTACAAGTCGCTGACTGTTGGCGTAATATTCCCAATTTTGACTTCTGAGTGTTTGACAACTATATTTTCTGTTTCTCCATGCATGGTTCATATTTACCACAACCCAGTTGTCTGCAGAAAATACATTTTTCATTTTTGGGTTTTTTTGATTAGGATATAAAAATTACTCAAAGTTCTCTAAAATTTTTTCCAAAAATACCAGAAGGTCGCAACAAAAAATAAATTACCAGTAATTTTACAACACTATCCATGACAAATGAAACACATTGTAGATCAAAATATTTTCTCAACGTCATAAAAAAGATTCAAATCATGTAGACGTAAATTGGAACTTTTTTCTATTATTCATTATATTTAATTCATAAACAAATACGCATAGTTTTTGAACTATATTTTTGTAAGTTCAAGTCGAAGATAAACTGTGTAACCCCTTTTTTCTGACCTAAATTTGCAGGTCATGTAAATAATGATAAGTATTACCTAAGTAGAAGTCTTATTCTTTTTTACAGAGAACTTGTATTAAAAAATAAGTTGAATTTATAGAATTTTGAGGAATTTCTAAATCCTGGTTATAAAAAAATGAGAAATGAATCACTAAGAATATTCCAGCTCACTAGAATCGACCTTGCCCACCTAGAAGGGTCGATTCTTAGTAAGCAAAGACGGGTACCCTCGTACGAATAGCCGACATAAATTTTGAAAAAGATTTTTAACTTTTCGCGATTGCCAATCGTTTGTGAATGTTTGAGGTCGATTCTTTATGATCGAGATCGAGTCTTAATGATCAAGGTCGATTCTTAAATCTTAATGATCGAGGTCGATTCTTAATGATCGAGGTCGATTCTTAATGATTGAGGTCGATTCTTTATGATCGAGGTCGATTCTTTATGATCGAGGTCGATTCTTAATGATCGAGGTCGATTCTTAATGATCGAGGTCGATTCTTAATGATTGAGGTCGATTCTTTATGATCGAGGTCGATTCTTAATGATTGAGGTCGATTCTTTATGATCGAGGTCGATTCTTAATGATCGAGATCGATTCTTAATGATCGAGGTCAATTCTTAATGATCGAGGTCGATTCTTAATGATCGAGGTCGATTCTTACTGAACGAGGTCGATTTTTAATGATCGAGGTCGATTCTTATTGATCGAGGTCGATTCTTAATGACTGAGGTCGATTCTTTATGATCGAGGTCGATTCTTAATGATCGAGGTCGATTCTTAATGATCGAGGTCGATTCTTAATGATCGAGGTCGATTCTGAATGATCGAGGTCGATTCTTAATGATCGAGGTCGATTCTTATTTCCATTGTAAAAAACTAAGCTGTTACAAACGTTTTTATGGACATATTCGGAATTCACAAACGATTTCCGATCGAATAAGTAGCCAGAAGCTTATATTACAATTAATTTTTAAAAAATGTCGGCTAATCGTACACTCTTAATTAACCATTGAATTAGGTACTCATTAACTAATGAATCACAAACGAAATGAAAAGTGTCACAAACATTCACAAACGATTGGCATTCGCGAAAAGTTAAAAATCTTAATTTTCAAAATTTATGTCGGCTATTCGTACGAGGGTAAGACGGTTCTTAGTGAGCTGTTCGATTCATAGCGAGCAAGGTCGATTCGTAGTTGGCAAGGTCGATTCTTAAGAGAGTGTACTGTAGAAGACTTAAAGATAGTTCTTCTCAAACAGTACACAGCGCGCCATCTAAAATCAATAATTTATGCACTTTTTCTTCTGTGATACCTTGCGTAACAAACTACAATCGAACTTCGATAACTCGAACAAAATTGGTTGGCAGTAGCGTCAAGAGTGAAAATTAATATTATTTGATAACTCGATTTTTTTTGTGAAAAGTCATGGTTCGAGTTATCGAAGTTCGACTGTAGTTTTAATCTAAAAACTTTAAAATAGTTTGTTTTAAATCTTGCTTCTAGATGTCTCTCATAGTTATTTTTAAAAATGACTACAATTTTATTATATATTATATATATTATTTTTTTTAGCATTTTTTTATACAGAATAATGGACAAGGAACCTTAAATTATTCTAAGGATAATTGGATAAGTCAAGCATAGCATCTGTTGACAAAAAAAATAACTAAACTACTATCGTACTTTGCCTTGTACTAGCGTAGCGATACCATGCTGGTAGCGTTCCGACGTTTGTCGACAGCGTGCGATGACCTCGTGATGCGCTACGTCATTGCGCCGCCGCCGCGAGGAATTTACTCTTCTGCTCCAGCTGCGTACCGATGCCAGGCACGAGGTTCCGTTGTTATGGTAACCGTATGGACAGAAGTGTCTGAGGAACATTCAATTTGGAAGATGTTTTCATTTTAAGACGTAGGTAAACAATGTTTTTCAAAAGGGGTGAAAATGGCATCTTTGGCCATATTTCCAATTAATTTTTATAAAAAATCGAAACTATCTTTGAAACCGAAAGAGATACCGGTCCTGCTGACGTGCGCGTTGCATTCAGCGTGTCCTTTTCTATAAGTAAACCGAGTTTTAAAACGGTCTGAGCTGACGGACATTTTGACCTCAAGAAAAAAACTAAATAAACTTCTTAAAAATTACTAAAAATTTGGACTGTTGGCTTCTGGGCCTCAGGTAGTACTAGTTCGCCAATTAAAGGAGGTACTCTTGTGGAACATTTTTCATAGCACATGATATAAATTATACATCGACGTTTTTTCACGTGATTTTATTTATTGTAAATTATAGACGCGTCGACAACTTAGGTCATTAGCGTCTTGATTACATTAAATAACAACTCACTAACTAAATAACACCACAAAACATCCATGAGCGGAGGCAGGATTCAAACCCACGACAGCCTGATCCAGAGGCCACGACGCTTTCTTCTAATTCGCTTTACTGACAGAAAACGAATGAGCACATTCGGAGGGTGTGTATCAACTACCGTTGCAAAGATAAAAATTGTGTTTTAAAGACCACCAACAGTTAAGGTTATTTGGGCTTAGCACCAATTCATATTTTCAATTCATTATTTTTTTTTAATAATAAATTGAAAATCCAATTGACACTTTTACCAGCTCTCGGGTTAGAACCCGGGAACTGAAGACTTGTTACTTGTAATAGAGGAACCATAGCAACGCCATGTAAACAACAACATTGCTATACGCTCGGCCATTCTCAAACCCTTGCAAAGATAGAGCCGATAAAAAATTTGAAATTTTTAAAACAGCTTTAATAGGTCGTCAGTATGGTATTTTGGTGTAAGATGAAATAAAAGACAATCGATTTTACTTTTAACAGGAACGTACGTTTATTTTGCACTGAGCAGAATACAAGCTATGCACGTACCTTCCCACCGACATGCAGTTGTATGTACGTACCATGTAATTAAGATACATACAAATACATACATACATTATAGGTTTGCATACAAAACAAAATATACATAAAATATTATACAAAACATTTGTGCATATAAATTTTAATTTAAAGATGTACAAAAAAAAAACGCTTTATATCACAAACAGACCGATCGTCTTATATCTCTTTAAAATAACTTGTACAATAGAAAAAATCATTTCTTTTTAATGAGCCATTTTCCTGAGAGTAGTTCTTTCAATTATCCACGAGAGGCAGCACTTGTGGACTGTGGTAGGCACACACATTATTTATTCTCCATTAGTGTCGTGTCATCTTAGTGGTATAACTTAATTATAATTAAATTATGCCACTAAAATGACACGAATAATGGGGAATAATTAATGTTTGTCTCGTGGATAATTGAAAGAACTACTCTCAGGAAAATGACTCATTGAACAGGTTGGTTTGATATTGATTTTTTATAAACTGCAATTAAACGATCAGTGTGTATTGTTTCCTTAAATATGTACCAAAATGTGAAAACATTTTCACAAAAAATATGTTTAATGTACCTATTTTAATATTTTGACTCTTTATTTTATACTGTCTGGAATCAACCAGGGTTGCAACCAGTGTAATTTACATTATAATATTACCATATGACTTATAGGCAGATATTTAGTATTGAAAAATTAAAGTTACAGACATTTTACCGCCCCGCCTTCGTTCAAAAATACCGGACTAGACTTGGATAGTTCCGGGATGTTTATAACTCCAGGCAGTGGCGTAACTTTACTTCGCGGGGCCCAGGTGTAAAATTTTTTTTGGGGCCCCCCTCCCCCCACTTTACCCAACTAAGAAAAATTTCCAATTATTCATGACATCATCATCCCATCAACATTTGATTGTATTCTCAAAATGTTCTATACGTCATACATAAACGACTCTGTAATTAAAAGAAGTTCTACTGGTATTCTTCAGATAATAATATTGCGCTCTTTTATATTTAAGGATAAATAAATCCTCCAGTCGTCTTCATCAAATCATAATTATTGACATAAACGATATAGAGATTGCTAAGAAAATTTATTACAGTAATGTCAACTATTATTACAAATATTCATAACTTACAGTACACCTTAGAGTGCTCATGACCATTATACCATACAAGCGGTAAATATTGAGTGCGCGCCCTGTCGAAATCCAAATAAGGTACACTCTAAATCAAACATGGCGAATTTCATATTAAAAAGCAATTGATTGAAACAATAGTATTTGAATCTAGAAAGTAAATGCAATCTGTGCTTAGATCATATATACTTAATTGGACTGAGAAAAAAATCGAGTGTAAGGATTAATCAATCAGGGTACCTATTGTGTAACTCATTTCTAGTGATATCACTAGAAATGAGTTACACAATAGGTACCCAGTAGTTGACCCAAAAATTGGGGGCCCCTCGAAGTTAAGGGGCCCCGGTGATTGCCACCTGGAACACCTGTGGTAGATACGCCACTGACTCCAGGAACAATGTCCACTCTCGGAAATATTTCATACATTTCCCTAGAAAGTATTTTAACATGTCCATATTCCGGCATATAGTCTTCATCATGAAATCTGTCGCCATTCGCCAAGTCTAACAATCACATCATCATCGGAATTTGGTTTTAAAAATTAATTTTAAATTAAATATAAATTTTTAATTATTAAGTAAAAAAAATAGCTTATCTATAAAACTTGTATGTGATCTTTCCATTTATGTAAAAAATTATTCAAAAGTCCGGAATCTTGGATTAGATCTCGGGAACAGGGAGATTGTATTAAACGACCCATGGAAACGTTCCTCAAATTATAAATTTTTAAATATTGAAATAATGTGCAGTCAAAATATTAATATAATCACAACTAATGTTTTACAAAATACTGTTTCGCATGCTTAATAAACAATTTAGAGGTAGAAAATGTTTGTTTTTTGTGTGTGTAATGTTTTCACATTTTGTTGTCTATATACTATAGATATTTTTATAAAAATACAATAAAACCTATGACTGATCAAAAAATCGCAAAAAGATTTTCATGTCAGCGAGAGAAGTCGTACGAACTATTTATAAGAGAAAAAAATACAACATGAACATGAAATTTATCTTCACATATAGTCGAATGGAATAATACATAATTAACAGAGATACAGCTGAACGGTTACGTACGCCACTGATCAGCTTTCATAGGTACCTATTATCAAAGTAACCCTAATATGTATTTTTCTATGATATTAATCCCGAACTGGACCAGCAAGCAAGTGCCTGGTGGGCCGGAGATGATAAGGTCGCCAAAAAGAGACTATGAGTTTAAACCACACTGTAGATGTGAAACTTTTTGATTACTTTGCCTGCCCAACCATAGATGACAGTGCCAACCAAACGCGCTGTGTAGTGCCATTAATCTCTGCTTTTCTCAATCATAATTATCTAATAAATATAAATACACAAACACATGGAATCGTTCTGAAAATACAATATTTTAAATCAACTCAACGATCGTTTCGGGAAATTAACCCATCATCAGTTCAAGTATTTGTGCTCCTGATGATAGATTAATATCCCAAAACGACTTTTGAACGAATTAAAAAAAAATTTTTTTGTAGAACTTTTCAAATGTTTGTGTATTCATAAATTTATTATTCAATTGTGTTCTACCGAGTGACTTGCGATGAATCTGTTCAAGTGCTATCTATCTCCCTGTCGCATTTTCGTTCCATCGCTTAATAAACTTACCCTCACTTTAGAAGTTTCACTTTACAAAAAAGTTATCAGTAAACAAACTGTTTTACTCATTATCTTTGTAAAAAATTAAGGTGCGGTTTGGGGTCGGACAAAGAAATTGCCCGGTAGCAAAATAATTGCCAATTCGGGTCTGATAGATATTGTGGATTATTGACGCTCGACAGATTTGGTCCGGGTCTGCTAAATGAGTACATTCAGTAAATATATTTTTTAATATAGAATGAATGAATTGTGAATTATAGACGCTCGACAACAGAGGTCATTAGCGTCCTTTTTAATATCAATTTGAATTGTTTTAAAACGTTGTCGCAGTGCCAAAGTTTAGAACACAAGTTGGTGAATTTAGTTCGGCTGGCGAGGCAACAGTATTTTTAGAACGATAAATATGTTTTTACCCAACAACGAAAAAAGGAGGGTTGTGATTTTAACAGTGTATGTATTTTATGTATTTATTTGGGAATGGCGTTCTGTTTGACAACTGATAGAAATATCAGCATAGTCAGTCGACTTTTGGCACTTTCATTTTTTCTAAGACCTTGAATCACGCTATCGGCTGTATCTATGTAATACGCAACAGCTTGCTTCGCTTGCGCAGCATGTTATGCGCGTTTTACACTTCGAGTGATTCAGCTGTGACTAAACAAAGCAGTGGCGTAGAAATCGATCAGCTTGTACACATTGATAGCTATACAGAAGCAAATTAATGGAACCATTTTGATCGAGAAAATATTTGCGAATCACTTGTTTTACCGCGCTAACGGCGTAAATCATCAATGAACATTAGGGCAGTCACCTTCACTTACAATTTATGTACTATTTTCACATTTCTCAGCACGTAAAAAATTGTTTTTTGTATTTTTTTTTTAATTATTTCGTTTCATATGTTTCATTTTTTACATATTTTATATTTATATTTGACGCAATAATCAATTAATTAATATATTAAATTTTCTTAAATTTCAATTGATCGTATGTCAACTATTTAATTATACTAAAAACTACAGTTACAAATGCGCATCGAGCGTCATTATTTTGTTTTTTTTTTCATTTTTTTTAAATTTAACATTACAAATAACGGAAGAAAAATTTTCGTTTCATTTTTTTTTTTTCATTAATAATTTGTACAAAATTTCAGTCGTCTTTACGGCTGATTTTCAAAATCATCACACTTAATTAATACAAAGTATTTTTTTGAAAATAATTTCGATCCGCTTGCGTTAATTGTATACATTCATTTTTTTTATAACAATAACAAAACTATTCACATATTTTTCAAAAACATTTTAATTTTTTTAATTAAGATCTCTGTAATATTATCATTTACCAACATTTCAAAAGATTTTGGAAAAATCGGTCAACATATTTATACACAAGCTAGAAGATGCTTCAGTTATAGTCCGGGAGTTTGCGTTGCAAATGAAAAAGTCATAGTAAGCCGGCTGATTTTGATATCGATAGTTGATCTCGTACAACTAATCAGTAAACCGACCGTCAGCTGTCGATAGTTGATCTCGTACAACTAATCAGTAAACCGACCGTCAGCTGTCGATAGTTGATCTCGTACAACTAATCAGTAAACCGACCGTCAGCTGTCGATAGTTGATCTCGTACAACTAATCAGTAAACCGACCGTCAGCTGTCGATAGTTGATCTCGTACAACTAATCAGTAAACCGACCGTCAGCTGCTCAAGTAGCGGTGGGTTTGGGTGTGAGAGGCTGCGAAAGTGGTAAAAATTTTTTTTAAGTAATAGTACGCCGGCTGAAACTTGTTTTTATAAATAGTTGACATCATTGTGAGTTGAAAGATAATCGTCAGCTGCATCGTGGGAGGGGGATTGTGCGTCAACTGGTCGCATGAACTTGTAAAAAAACACGTAAAATATTGCGCACTTCATTTTTTTGCACTGACAGCAGCTGAGACAATTACGTTACCTAGGATTATGATAGATAGCGATATAATCATAATTATCTCAGCTGCTGTCAGTGGAAAAAAGTGAAATGCGCAGTATTTTACGTATTTTTTTACAAGTTCATGCGACCAGCTGACGCACAATCCCCCTTCCACGATGCAGCTGACGATTATTTTTCAACTCACAATGATGTCAACTATTTATAAAAACAAGTTTCAGCCGGCGTACTATTACTTAAAAAAAATTTTTTTTACCACTTTCGCAGCCTCTCACACCCACACCCACCGCGGGTGCGCCAGCTGACGCTTGGTTTATTTATTAGTCATACCAGATTTATCGAAAAAGAAAACAATCGATCGGCGTAAAAACACTACCTAAAATGCAACGCAAACTCCCGGGCTATTATTATTTGTCGAAATGTACAAGAATTTTAAAAATAAACTCAGTTTTTCTATCAATCCTATTCTGAAAAAATAGCAGCAATTTCAGAAATAAAAATGCTATTTTCCAAAGTGTGCCTCATTATTGCCTGTGTAGTCATTTGGTTTTAGTGGAAATTTCGATATACTGTGAAAACATTTAACAAAATCAAATTGTTTTATTTAGTCCTAGTTCTAGTCAAATCACAATTTACATTTAAAATTCTCTAATTTAAATACCCTGGGTTATTAGAAAATGTAATAAGTTCTGATATTAATATTATTATCAAAATTTTATAAAACTTCTTCTAAAACTGGCAGGTCACAGCGCAATTTTTTATCCTATTAACAACTTTTTAACCATACAACCTACGTAGTTATTTGACAATGAACTTTTATTTCTGTAAAAATTATTACTATATTTTGCTTGAGAAAAATATGAACTTTGCCACGAAAGTAAATTAGAAGTACAGAGTAATTATTAGACACACAGTGTACTACAAAAAAAAGTTTAAAATCAACATGTATCGCGGTGTAAAAATATTTCGGTTATAACGTTTTAGACGTTCGTTTTTTATTTCATTCACAAATCTGGCTATAACGACCCACTATATCACTGTTATAATTTTAAATAATTCTAACGGCGTTTTCAAACCGAAATGTCGAAAATATTTTTTTAATAAATTAGGTAATTTTAGTTTCAAACTAACTTCTGCTTTTATATTAAAAAAATGAATCTGTCAATGCACTTTTTCATTTCATTGCACCACGAATTTACTCTCGCTATAGAAGTTTCACTTCATTGTTCATTGAGATTATTTTTTTGACTGACGATTCATATTAATGATTAACAATATTTTAACCCCCAACGCAGAAAGTTATACGTATGTTATGGTGTGTGTGTGTGTGTGTGTTGGTGGCATCGTAGCTTATTAACGAGCGGTCCGATTTTGAAGCGGTTCGTTTTTTGTTTGTTCCATACTAATAAAAATCACAGAGACACTAAATAAAGAAACGAAAATGTTCGTAGTATATTCCGATCACATTTTTCAACAAATTTTAAACTAAATAAAATTTTAAATATTTAATAATAAAACTGAATAACGAAAAAGGATCGAAATCGCAGGGAAAGCTACATAATTAATACATTACTTTAATGAAATACATAAGTTCTAGAGATCAGATTTTGGTTTGGTCTACTGTAGCACAAGCGAAACAATTGCTCGCTATTATTTCAGTCGACCATACAAATAGTGTTCCACAAAGTCTGATCTTTATACATAACATTTAATTGTGCATTATTCTACCTAGCACATACGATCAAAAAATGTTTTCCATAATAATTGAACTTTTTTTATTTAAATTTCAATTAGTGAGGTGCTAATATGAATTTTCCGAAAGGCTTATCCAGATTTTCCTTAATCACGTAGATATTTCATCATTGAGTTATTAGTCATTAAATTATTAATTTAGAAAATTAGAGAAATACCTACCAGATGGAACATTTTCAACACTCAGCACATCATCGGGGCATCCTATATGTAATGTTACAGACATAGACAATCATTGAGTCAGCATTGTGTCGCGTTGCGTTGTCTTATGCGACTTTTCTTGAGACGCTTGCTTATATTTTTGACATAGGATGACGTGCTGAGTCGGCAGAAAATATTCTGTTTGTTTATGGCCTTATATTTTAAATGAAGATAAATAATTTTAGACTTGATTGTTTTGCACAAAATAATATTTGTTATTTTCAAAACACAAATTTGATATTGTTTTAAAGTCGACAGAAGTTTGGCAAATAAATTTAGCATCATCAAGAGACGATACTCGTCTTTAAATGATGCTAACTCTGTTAGCGAAACGGTCGTTGAGTTTTTAAAATAAACGTCTTATGAGAACAAACGATTTTTATTTTATTTATTAATGATTTCGAAAATATAAATGGAATCAAAAGGAGATCTAAAATCAATGTCGGTTATTTGTCATTAAAAAAATAAATACAGGGACACTAGAGTTTGGCTAAGGCCGGCCTTGAATGCATTTACAAAATTTGCTATCGGTTAAACTGAGAAAATGTTTGTTTTGGATTATATTTAACAAAAACGACGTTTAAAGCCATCAAACGTTTAATAAAATTTATTTTTTTTTGTAAATTTTAATTTTGATAATTATGTTTGTTTGTAGGTATAAAAAGTTTTGAACGATTAAATGTTTTTATCCGAACAAAAGATTATGTCAATGAATTAAAATAAGCCCTAAATACGTATAAAAAATACGGACAAACCTTTCGGAGAAATCATTTTGTCGCCCCAAATAATCAACAATAATTAACGAAGCATGCAGCTGTACAAAATGCTACAAACACTAAAAATTTATTATAATACATAATAATAATAATAAAACTGTTTTTTTTATCAGCACACATTCGATTCTTGTTTGTTGGAGTGTACAAATATTGGAGTGTACGAATAATACACACGGTTATCTATTTATAGAATGCCTAAATACAGGAATGATTATGAAACAAAAGGAGATTTCACACATCCTTACTCACTGTGATTTTTTTTGAGAATGAATTTTTTATGACCTCAATTTTTTTTAAATTAAAGTGAACTTAATTTCGAATCACAATCTTGAAGGCCCTCTCTAAAAATGTAGTATTTTTTATTAATTAACGAAACGTTAAAAATAAAAAATCTACTTTTAATTTCGGTTTCCAAATACTGAAACCCCAAGAGCACCTGTGCGATGATACGCCACTGAGTTGCGTTTTCAAAACTTATTAATTATTGGCGCAATTATTTAAAAAAAATGTATTTAATAGTTTTAAATTACATCGGATCTCCTTCAATGAAAATGTAGACTACAATAAAAAAATTTCTTAGGTTATCATGGATTTTAAAATTATAATTTAAGAAAATTGTGTAACATTTCCAATGCTTAACTCGATATATTTTTTTAATCACGCTATTTGTCAATTAGTAAATTTTTTTAAGGCCACCAAAAGCCAGGATTATTTAGGTCTAGTACCAATTCATATTTTCAATATTATTTTTAACAAATTGAAAATTCAATTGATAGTTTTACCAGTTTTCGGATTAGAACCTGGGAACTGGGGACTTGTAATAGAAGAGTCATGAAACAGTCGATTTTGATTTAAGTTTTTGAAGTTATAATTCTTTTGACGCGTTATGGAAAAATCATGCAAGTGAATTTTTACGTTTTAACACCATGAAGTTAGTCGAAAGTAACACCATGAAGTTAGACGGAAGTTCATGTTTATAATACCCTATTATCACCAGTCACAATGTGACAAGAGTGTTTTCAGTTTTGAATAACATTAATAAAAGCTACTGCTACACAAACGCTCGTTTATGCCGCTTTCGTTAAATATGAGTTCGTGCTCCAACAGCCGTACTGTTTACATTAATATTTTTCATGGTTATAATACCCTATTATATAGCACTGCTATGTAAGACGTGCGTGGTGTAACTGATAGCACCGCCGTGTCATACGCAATAGGTCTCGGGTTCGAATCTCAACACAAACATGCTTTTTTTTTAATAATAAATAATTAGATATAAATATATTTAATAAATTAACAATTTATTAAATTAAATTAATTTATTTAATATCTTTATTTTATTATTTTATCGTCTTTTTTACAAACATTTAGTACTGGCACGCGGGATAAAATTTTTGGAGTTATTTTTGTTTTGTTACGCCAAAGAAGTATAACTTCCGACGTGCGTACATAAGTACACACACATTCTTGTTTTTTTCACTTATCATAATAATAATATCATAAATAAAGGAGTGCGAATATTTTGATGATTTAGAAAATTATTATGGCTACCATCAAAACTCGCTTGATTTTCAAATATTTTATGTCAACACCAATAAAATAAAAAAATAATGAATTTTCTGTAATTTTTGAAAATCACAGTGAGTATGAGATTTTTAAGAGAAATCGCTTCAACAGTTTTAAATTTCAAAAATGTGCGCAGCTTACAAAAAGTTAATAAATTGTACAACATGTTGTAGTCGTTGCATTTTTGAAAAAAGTAAATTTTTCATCCAAGGTCACTTTCTCAAAAAATTATTACCTATGACTTAATTTTTGTCATATTTTGTGTGTACTAAATTGTGGCACAGTTATTTTATATACTAGTTATTGGCCTCTACACTAATTTTTCACAATTACAATGTATTTATCAAACTAAAGAAAATCGAAAATTTTATCACCAAAAATAGGCAAAACTAAATCAGGAAATTAGCCAAAAGACTCGTTAAAATGAAACACTTCCATATAGAATATGTGTAGCAAAACAAAAAAAAAACTTTTGTGAGTCCAAGTACTCTCACAGTATGTGTAAACATCTTAAATAAAACCCCTGCAACTGCTGTACCTATAACTCTGTCGCGTCTCATGTAAGATCTCACTCTAGCCTGAGATATATTTTTTTTCGTAAAGATGTTTACAGATCAATAATTAAAAAATATTTTATTAAACATAAAATTATAGCTTAGTGAAATCACCACGTGTAAAAGCTTAATACCAAAAACATGGTGTCTTTAGAGACGAAACTAATTTTGTGTTTAATAGACGTGTATGAATCTATTTTTGAATTATTTTAAAAAACTAGTTCATCACGCGAACCCTTTTAACCCCTACTTTCACAGCCTTTGCAGATTTTGAATTATTTCTGTTAGTTCAGAGTCACTGTCTACAAAAATGCCAAATTTCAATTCTTCAGTTCATTTCGAAGTCTTTAGAAACAAGCAAATTTTCGGCTTTATATATATGTCACAGCAAAACTGGACATTTCACGAACTGTTTAGACATATCACGAAATGATCAGTTAAAGATGACTGTGATATATATAGATAAGATTTTCAGTTGATTAAAGACTCCCACAGATTAACGTGGGACAGCTCGAGCGGGAGCGAACGCGGCGTGGGATCTAATAATATGGCGGGATATCGCTTGAAAATCAGAGGGAGGACAGGAGAGACAGTTGCCCCGGGTCTCGCAATATAGGGGCCTCAACTTTTAGAAATTCAATATGTTAGACAAAAATATAGAAGGCAGAACGATGTCACGGCCTCAATTTTACAGTTAAATTCCCCAAAACAATATTCGAGAATTTTATTTTAAATTTTGAAGGGCTCGATAAAATTTTAACCCAGGTTACTTGCTATAGAATTCACAAGAAAAATTGTTGAAAATTCGAGGGTTAAAAACGTATTTAAAAGATAACCTTAAGATTGGGGCTTATGCCAGGGTGGGCCGAAACAGTTTAAGGTGGGCCATGGACCACCCGGCTCACCTACTGGCGCCGCCACTGCATATAATATGGTTCCGCGCCATTCCCGTTCCCGTTGTCCCGAGTTGGTCTGTGGGATTAAAAGTACAAAATAGCACACACAAATTATAACAAAAAAAGGGCAATATTTCACCCTATTTATAATTTTCAAATATCAGAATGTAGTAAATATTGTAACATTATTTTCCGTTTTATTTCGAAAACATTTTTTTATTCGTCGTCAATTATCTAAAATTTCTAGTGTAGACTTTTGATTATTTTTTTTTACAAATAGTTTTTCTTTAATTATTAGGTAATTATTAAATGACATTTATCCTAATCTCCGGCAGCGTTTCCAGCTGGCGTGGTAACCACTCTTTAGCATTACGTAAAAGAGCCAGTCTTCAAATTTAATACTTTTGACACAATCGTACAGTTAATTTCTAAATTATTTTTTTTATTCTAAAACTGACTATCCGTAAAATATCTTAGCATTCATTTATTTTTAATTAATTGTTATTAATTTAAATTAGCTTACGTTATAGAAGATTTAAATGCTATTTACTTTTTCCTTACAAATGATACCTATATGACATAATATTATGTAATACATTAAAAATGAACATGATTATTAATTATTTATTATAAATGAACGACGAGATATACCAATCTCGCCATATTTGATGTCGATCACAGGAATGAACTTCAACTAGAGAGATTTGTCGAGTGTCCGTTTCGAACTCATCGTCATTACCGAATATCTGTTATGAACACATCTCTCAACACATAAAAAAATCGTGAGTTGCGACATTTCAATTTGCCATATTAGCAGCATATTGGATGCAGGTTACGAACGAATAAACAAGTCAATCGTTTTCTGTAGGAATGAGGAGAAATACACCAATGAGAACGCTGAATTATTACCTACTTTAACTAATACGCAGGGCCGTCTTAAGTCATGTAGGGGCCCCTCGGTACACTGAATTTGGAGACCCTTTTTGAAAGCCAAAAACCTACAGGAAAACATCAAACCACCTAATTAAAATGATCAAGTGTATAATTAAACATACTATTTCATTATCTATACCTTATTTATTTTTTTATAACTCCTGCTTCTAAAGTTCAATATTCGAGCACTGTGAGGCGGGCGTAAAGAAGCGTATTTTAGTCACCGTGCGTGAAAGTCCAAAGCGTGCGTAAAAGTCAACTCTCTAAATCTTATAAATTCGAAATCTCCGCACTTTGTACAATAAGCACTCACTGGCTATCGATCGATGTGTTCCTATATATAGTATCGCGCGTACAAAGTCCACATCATGAGAGAGTCATGTTTTTAATAATTTATACAGAATTTAATAACTTTAATAAAAATAAACTAAATCGTAATTTAGTCTGTAATTGTAAAGTTCTAAGGACTAGAAGAGCGAATTTTACGTTTTCATAATTTTTTTTCTCTATTAAACTTTAGAAGCAGTCGTTATAAAAAATTATGTTCGATACGTCCGCTTAAAGTGAGATATCTAGTAGGCTTGAATTGAGGCACTCGCTAAAGGGACTGACGCATACACAACGAGATCTCGTGCGCTTACCCCCACTCGCCTAACGGCTCGTGGGGGTATACAGCGCACTCAATCTGGTTGTGTATGCGTCAGTCCCTTATCTCGTGCTTCAATTTAAGCCTACTAGAATACCTCACTTTACGCACACGTATCGAAAATAACTATTTTGCAACACTTGCATCACAAGTACAATTTTAGCTGTGTACCGCTTGTTAAGTGATTTTTATGTAAGCTTCAGATGTGTTCGAACGGTTGCGTGAAGTAAATTTTAACGCACTCCGTGCTATTAAGTAAAAACTGTTTTGTTTCATTTTAAAACACGTGTGTGTTAAGTAGTACTTTATAGATTACTTTGCTTTAACGTCACTAATAAAATATTTATCTAAATTGTGTTTTATATGCTTAAAATTGAACTTTTGAAGCAGTTGTTGCAAAAAATATTGTATGTAACGCGTGGCTAAAGTGACGAATCTGACAGTCGCGATATTACAATACTCTCCTAAGGTTATGCTGCATTTATACCAGAAAGCGAACGCGGTAAACTCACACTCGTTCTGGTATAAATGTAACATAACCTTAGGCTCGTATCGCAAAATACATGTCTATTAAATAACTATCGCCAGATATAAATATTTTTTTCGAAAATGGGAAGGTAGTTTTTATTCTCCTAGGTTTTATGGGCAATGGGCATGGACTCCGGGGTCCTCTTAAGTAGAGGGCCCTGGGTTCGTACCCAATGTGTAAAGACGTAACTGCTAATACGGAAAAAACATCGTGCTGATTGGTTGCATTTCTTATCAGTCAGATTGAAAATACAGTATTAAGTTTGCTGCGAATTACAAAGTTTATCGATTGTATGCTGTGAACGCTCTAGTACTGTTAGTATGACTCCAACAGTCAGTCTAGAAAAATTGTCGCACCAAAAAAGGAGATCGAGTGGTGGCTACTATCTTCACGTCTTTTTCTAATCAAAAATCAGACTAAGCTCTAATTTGTAGTTTTTAACCGACTTCAAAAAAGGAGGAGGTTCTATATTCGACACCTATGTTTTTTTTATGTATGTTCACTGATTTCTCCTGTATTTGTGAACATATTTTGATGATTATTGTTTTATTTAGTAGGGCATACCTTCGGGGTGGTTTCATATAAATTTTAAGTAAATCGGTTCAGTAGTTCGACTGATTTTAATAAGAGTGAGTAACGGACTGTAAGTCCACAAACCTGTTGACTTTTATTATATAGCTCTATAATTTCGAACTAAGTACGGATCAAGTTGGATGTTATTTTATAAACATTTGTGTTGATAAAAAAGTGAAAATAATCAAACTTTTTTTTATTTAGAAGCAAAAAAATACAAATTGTGTTTTAAAGACCACTAACAGCTAAAGTTATTTGGGCCTAGCACCAATTCATATTTTCAATTCATTATTTTTTTTTAACAATAAATTGAAAATCCAATTGACACTTTTACCAGCTCTCGGGTTAGAACCCGGGAACTGGGGACTTGTAATAGAGGAACCATAGCAACGCCATGTAAACAACAGCACTGCTACACACGCTCGGCCATTCTCAAGCCCTACAAAAAAATACAGACATTTTTGCTTTCAAAATGCAAATATTTTACCATTCACAAAAGGAAGTTATTGTAACATATTTTTTAGGTTAATGCTGTATAAAAATAAAAGTTTGTTAATTATTTAAACACGAAATCACATTTTCTATTTTTTATATCTTCCTAATAAACAAAGTGCATTTAGGGAACTTTTCTCCTTGTTCTTTTTCTCCTGAAAAGACATTAGCAGCCACCTTAAATCATCTCGCTCATATACAGTCCATGTTTTAAGTCAATGGTTTAAACTTTAAGTCAATGGTTTAAACTTAAAGTCAATGATTTAAGCGAATAGCCGTTGCGAACTCATCGACTCACCTCTCGGTTTTGTTCTCTAATATTATTTTTTTACACCTTAATCAAAAAATATAATTAATTAGCGTTATGTAAAAATAAAAATAAAAAACTGCACATATACATTCACTTATAAACTTAAATACTTTCTTTTTTCAATAATAAATCTTATTTACATAAAATATACGTATTTCTGTACTTTTAAAAAATAAAATTAAACATTTTTTTATTACCTTTTCATTAAAAATATTACAAATGCATATAACTGTATAATATGTTTTTTTTTAAATACAACAAAATGGATGCATTTTTTAATATGTAAATGGTAACCTTTAGTTGTAAAATGGCCGCCCGCGGAATCAACTTCCGGTCAACGGAGAGTTATAAAGCGGAAGGCGCCACCGGCGGTTTAAAACTCCTAGGTTTATTTTATTAAAAATTTTCAGCAATGACACTTTTTAAATTTGAGTTTAATGAAACAAAAATTTAGTGGTAACATTTGATTTCCTATAACTCAACAAAATTTACTTTAGCCTTCGATTTTTACTTAAAATATTTTTAGGAGTGTATAAAAAAGCTATGGAATGTTTTCCTTCTTGCATAAATTGAACCACTTCTCAAATTTGACTTTTTTAAAAAATCATAAAGAAATCCTGAAACATTAGGTACGCGTATCTAATAAAGAAATAGAAAATATTTATAAACATTAATTTTTAAAAAGGTGTACATATTTCTATAGGGAAAAAATATGTCACTGTCGAAATTCGAACCAAAATATTCCAGGTTCGTGCGGAGTGCATTTACGCTGTTCCACGACAGCGCAAAACTGGAAGATATGAGTTCGAATCCCTTTAAAAGTTAACGCGTTTACAAATATTTACATATTTAAAAAAAAAACTTTAATGTGAATTGAAGTTCAGAAATTGTTTTGCAAAAATATTTTAATAAAACTTTAAAACATAAAAACTTGATACAAAAAATTAAACTTTTTACACCGTTAAAAATCGTATTTTAATTTTGCTAATTTAATATCTACCATTTACAATCCAAGTAATCATGGCAGTGATAATATGTAGTTTGAAATGGATATACCTATTTTATGGAACCCTGATCTCTCTGTGTGTAATACTATTCATAACTGAAAACATCTAGGTGGAAATCCGTACGAATCTAGTTAAAAATACACTGGAATTCTTGAGGAACTTCAAGAATCCACGAAAACTGGCAAATACATAAAAAAATAATTGAAATCTACTGAAATCCACGGGAATGTACTTTCCTGCGTTGAAAGCATGTAGGTATTTTCGATGTAGTCTCATATATTCCAAATATTCCAATAGATTTAGTGAGTCTCATAATATATTCCAATAGATTTAGTGAGAATCCATACGAATTTAGTTAAAAATAGACTGACATCAACGAGAATCGACTGACAAATACCTAAAGAAGTTAATGAAAATCTACAGAAATAAATGGGAATGACTCTCCTGTATTTAAATAATAGATTGTTACACGCATCAAGAGCAGTGGCGCTTCAGTTCGGCTGATGACTATTGTACTACCGATGTAGGTTCACTGGCGTATAACCATAGACAATTACCACAACCATAGACAATAACAACAAGGCGTATGTATTAGCCTAGCGGCACTGGCGAGAATTGTGACAACGTGGCACATTGTGAAAGGTCCTCAGGCGAAGGAGGGGGTTGGATAGGGGAACCCGGTGTTCGGCGCGCAAGCGAATCACGCGGATATAACTACGTAGCTAATAAAAGTGTAATTTTACGGCCACATTAAAACGGTATAAATAATTTCCGTAACAATATTTTCTATTTAGTCTCATAGATTCCATAGTGAATTTCAGTAGATTTTTAACAGAATTCCCATCTAGATATTTTCAGTACTGAATGGTTTAATGGTAACTCATCGATCGATTCTTAGCGAGGATCCATAAAAATTCATACGAATCCGACCGAAAACGCCATAAGAATAGACCCGGATTTCTGCCTATAGGCCAACAAGGCACCGGCCTAGGGGCCCAGCCGCCGAGGGGGTCCCGGCCAGGGCGGAGATGGATATTAAAGAAAAAAAAGCCCAAAAATTATGTAAGATAACCCAATTGGCAACTTTTTTTTGCTAAATTTTTCCCCCTTTTTTTGGACTTGGGGGGCCCAACTGTCAAGTGCCTAGGGGCCCTGGGTCATTAAGTCCGGGCCTGCATAATAATCCAAATAGGAGTTGAATCTACTTGGATTGTTGTTGAGATCTGATTCAATTATTTCACCGAATTCATCAAAAAGTCGGCCATTTTATGAACGCCATTTCTACAACCTATACTTGGCAGTCATGTGCCAAGTAAGGAATGATATGAACCAGGGTTGGAATCAGTGTCAAAGTTTCCAGATTCATAATTTACTAAAACAGTATACGACCGCCAGTGGCACATTGCGGCATAAAAACGTTACAATATTTAAAAAATAAAAAAAGCTTTTTACGATAAAAAACGTAACTTGAAAAAATACGGGTGATAAAATAATAATATTTAACTTTGGAAGTGATTAGAGGTACGAAATATAAAAAATCAGTCTGTTTTTATTTTATTTTCTCCGAATACAATGCAAAAACAACAACTGTTTATTCATCAGCTGAATTAATTTTTTAAACTGTCGAAATATTAAAATGATAATTATAAATTTTCAGCACTTGTTTGTATTATAAATTTGTCGACTATTTATGTAAATATTGTTCAATTTTAGCATTTCACACAACACAAACAGCCACTATCAGCTGTTTTAGACAGTCGACTGTTTTACACGTCTTGTCGCCACCAATTGTTTAAGACTGTCGACTGTTACGGAGACAGTCAATTGTTGCAACTGTCGACCGTTTTAGGAGATAGTTTGAACTGTCGACACAGTCAATTATTTGAACCGTTTCTTGAGGAGATAGTCCATTGTCGACAGTCAATTGTTTCAACTGTCGACTATTTGACAGTCATTTGTTTCAACTGTCGACTGTTTGACAGCCAATTGTTTCAACTGTCGACTGTTTGACAGTGAATTGTTTCAACTGTCGATTGTTTTGACAGTCAGTTGATTCAACTGTCGACTGTTTTGACCGTCAATTGTTTGAACCGTCGACTGTTTTTTGCGTATGAGGTTCGGCATATTGGAAAGCCAAGCCAATTGTTACTGCACAGTCGATGTACATACGACAGCGACAGGGGCGACCAGTTGTTGTTCGCGATTGGAGGTAGGCGACGGAGCGACGAGTTGTGCTCAGACGTGACGTTTCATATGCAACGCCAGGTGGTCGGACCGACTGAAACAGCGATCGCAGTGACGGCACTTGAACGGTTTGGCGCCGGTGTGTTTACGGTAATGGCGTGTTAATTCGTCGCTACGTGCAAATCGCCATTCACAGCCTTCCCACGAACACTTGTATGGCTTTTCACCTGAAACAAACAAAAAAAGGAAATGTTAATATTTATTTTTTACAACCCATAAAATAATTATCTAATGCTAGCTTCCCGGTGGTATATAGGGGGGTAAAATGATGCAAGACGAAAAAATGATGCGTTACAAAAAATGTGTGACGCGAACTATCATAGTTACGCCATAGTTTGTGTTTTGTATCATGTATCTTTGTATGTCATGTTAATATTTTTTGACAGATGTGACGTCATTATAAAACTATAGAAGTAGTTCTACGTCTTCGGTTGCGCAGGCGCGGATTCAGGTTTTCGTTCAGGGGAGGGGGGGCAATTTTTATGATAGTTACCTATCTTCTAGGAGATTCGTTCTGATTTTGTGATTTGTGTGTATGAAACCAAAAATTGGGTAAAATATTATTATTTAACTACTGTCTATATACTTATTTATAGTTAAGGCTCAGGGAGGGCAATCCCCTCCCTTGGATCCGCGCCTGCGGTTGCGGCACAATCGTAATTACTGTACCCCTTATCCATTTATTTTAACCGACTTCAAAAAAAAGGTGGTGGTTCTCAGTTCGGTTGTATTTTTTTTTAATTTTTTTTATGTTTGTTACCTCCTCGGTTACCTCAGAACTTTTTTATTTGAAATGATATACTCTAAGATTGGTCCTATAGAAATTTCATCAAAATCGGTTCAGTAGTTCGGCTGATTTTAATAAAAAGTGAGTAGCGGCGTGTGATTCCTTAAGGTAAATGTCACTTTTTGACACATCAGACAGCGTAAGAAAGTCGGTTTAATAAAAGTGAGTAACGGCGTTTGATTTCTTTAAGGTAAATGTCACTTTTTGAGACTAAAAAGTAAAAAATAAAAAACTTTTTAACAAAAAAAAACTCCTTCAAAAAGCTACTAAAAAGAAGAAAATAATGAAATTTTGAGGTCTGCGCCAATTTAATAAAATATGAAGTCGGTTAAAAAGAAGGTATTAATGAATATACTATATATTATTCTACTTTTTAACCGACTTCATATTTTAGTAAATTGGCCCAGACCTCAAAATTTCATTATTTTCCTCTTTTTAGTGGCTTTTTGATGGAGATTTTTTTTTGTGAAAAAGTTTTTTTTCGAATAACAGTCTGAACCTATAGGTACTTCATCAAGTATGAAAATAATTAGCATTGCGATTGCTTCATTTCGTCCCGGTATGACTGTAAACATTCCTGTGTAGACGAACATATACATTACATAAATCTAAAAAAATATCGGTCCCATTTGAATTAGAAAAAATAAAAAAAAATAAATCACACAGTTATGTAAGCATTCAGAGATATCAATGACGTCCACAGAAAAAAGAATGTCTCAGTTGATATGATTACATATGGGGGCTTGCGATGTGGCACTGATGTGTAATGTCACAGCCTCCTGAGATGAACCATTAATAATGAGAGGCAGAGAGCACAGAGACCATTCGGTCAGACCGACCGGGGCCCCACTGGGGTGGCGGCACAGTAATATATCATTCCTGTGTCCCTCCTTGCCTCCCCCCACCATTGTCGCGTCGAGACGGGTTCATTTGAACACGAGTTCCGCTCATCTCCCCTCCTCTTATATGTCCTCCTTGTTCTTTCTTTATATTCTCGACAACTGGAATCTAAAGGTTCCAAAGGACAAGAGTGCTTTGATTTAACAATTGACGCTCACAATACCGTAGGCACATTAATATGGTAATTGGTGAACATCGGACTTCGATGAAAAAGACAGGATCGGATTATTGTCAATGCTGTGATTCCTAACATCGTAATGATGATCTATGAATCTCTTTTGAAAGTTGAAGACGGATAGAACCAATTGGTGCGAAGAAGACACTGAATTGTAAATATTTGCCAGGATTCATGCCATAACAACACACCGGTGAAAATGTCAAGTACCTAGCTACTTCTTACCGTTTGTGAGATTAGAGTCTCGTGACAGGCAGACGGACGGACGGATAGACATCGTAGACTCGGTAATAGGGTTCCGTTCGGAGGTACGGAACCCTAAAAAGTAATCACAAAACACGGTAAGGACTCCACATTTATTATAAGAATGTAAGCTAATCTGCTAAATCATTTATGTAAATAATAAATAACACCGGACCTAACACGGAATCTTGAGGCACTCCATGCTGAATGATTTGAAATGAAGATGAAGAATTACGGGTAAGTACCTTTTTGTTTCCTGTTAGATAAATGGCTGAGTTAAGTTTTTGACAGAGTTGCAGGGATATATTGTCTAAATATTGTATAAAGACTGGTAAATTCCACTGAAATTCTTCATATTACAAAATTTATTTTGAAAAATGATTTTGGAACATGGAAGTCTCTTCATACTGATATTTAAATATAAATTTTAGGCATGCAAAGCACACTACGACTGCATGTAGGTTAGTTTACATTTTTACAAGTTCAAATGTACGAAGTATGTTACTGCAAGACTTATATAACCAAACAGTGAATCGGATGACAGATGGCGTGGGGTTAATAAAAGCAATTCGGTGTGGGTGAAACGCACAATACATAATATCTGTGAACAAAAAACAAAACGAGTTATGTCGATTTATTCATCAATTTTTAACCGACATCAAAAGAGGAGGAGGTTCTATATACCGGCACCTACTTTTTTAATATATGTATCTATGAACGTATGTTCACCGATTTTTCCTGTATTTGTAAACCGATTTTAATGATTATTGTTTTATTTAATAGGGCATATCTAAATTTTACTTGAAACTTTTTTTTATTTATTGTAGATTACAATTTACAGACGCGTCGACAACTTAGGTCATTAGCGTCTTAAATTACATTAAATAACATCACAAAACATCCATGAGTGCAGGTGAGATTCGAACCCACGACAGTCTAGTCTAGAGGCTGGTACCAAGTACGCTATCCACTAGGCTACACTGCCCCCTTGAAACGATTTGAAGGGTAAAATGCTAGCTCGATGGAACAAAGAATGCATTACGGGAAAGAATGTTTAAAATAAATCCTCTCTTCTGACTATTTCCGTTTCATCTAATATTTTTAAAATGCCACCCCAGTATGAGACATTAGACGTTATTCACATAAAAACGTACTGTATAGTATTATATAGTCGGGCCGCTTAACAGATGGAGCAAGATCACTGCGTGATCACCGCGTGCAAAGTACCTGATTGGTTGCTTGAACGTTCGGGAACGAAACTATATGCTAAGGCCACGCCTGCGGCGCAAGTTATTCATGTGATTTTCACGTGATCACTCCATCTGTTAAGTGGCCCGACTATAGTAATAATATTAGCTGGCAGTTGATTACATTAATTTATTTGAGCATGATTAATGTGAACCAAGCTTTATTATATAGATGCGTACATGTGTATAGTTGTTGATCCAATTTCGCCTGGCGGCGGTAACGGGCACTACACCACACCACACTAGTATCCTAACCTATCCTGCTCTCGTATACACTATGGTGACACTGATTTATGCACATATTTATTATAACATAGACATATGAAATTTCGGTCTTCTGTCAACGAATACAGGAGGGTTTATAGATTATACAATCGGCCGTACTGCAATATACTGGTTTGAGGAATGAGGAAGGTGTCGTAAGTGGTTGTTTCCTTCGGAGAGGACGTCAAAATCCGTTAAACATTTGCTGTATTTTTAAATGGTTTTATTTAGCTTGACCCCGTATATTTGTTTGTTACTATCTTTGTTTCAAATCTTGCGACAGTTTTTTCAACTACTTCTACTTAACCGATTCTTACGAAACTTTGCACATTGAGTTCCCGTGACAATACAATATTATTATAATTTGAACTTGGTGACGAGGGTCTGATGATGGAATCAGGAGGTGGACAGTTGAAAGGATGAGGAGTTTTCATAATGATACGGGCCAGAAATCAAACTAAAAACTAGAAATAAAAATAGGTAACAAAACGTTTAAGTTAAACGGTTTTATTTTAAATCATCAGCTGTACCAAAAACTTGAAAATAATTAGGACACAAACCAAGGGACACTTTGTGTCGCTGCATCAGCGGAATAAGTAATAAAAACGTGGGGCGCATAAAAATCTATATAACGACTGTATAATTATTAAATAAGAACGGCTTGTCTAGAAAAATGTGTTTCCAAGCCCACTAACAGACATATTTCAAATGTGCCCCACGCTGCGATAGACGATAGCCAGACAGAATAGTAGACATCGTGCGGCGAAAGATGAAGCCACCGCGTCATAGTAACGTGAATGCATTGCGCCCGCCTTCTAGCTTGCTATTGGCTGTTTATTGTCATGAATAGCAGTTTGCCAAAATTGTACCTAACGTCATAAAACCCAATGTGCAGTTTTGTGTACACGGCACTGTCTGCGGGCAAGCAGGCGTTCACTAGCATATTATTGATGACGTCCCTGGCTTCATCTCTCACCGCGAGCACTCTAACAACAATACAAGGGTCCATTTCCATATTATGGGTACGGTACCCTAAAAACCATTGATCCACTTAAGTAGCAGACTTCTGCGCACACCGTTTTGTTTTGAGAACTTTAAACCTGTTTTTGAACTTTCTTGGTATAAATAATGCCTTGCATTTAAAATACGTAAACTTCTTTCATGAAAGCCCTGTATATCCGACCAGAGTACGCGTGTAAAGTTAAGTACGTATTCATATTTGTCCTTGGCGGGTGACTTCGTCCTTCATGGATATTCATACCGCATATACACCGGGGACCGCCGAGCGTGTTAAAACACACACACATACAACGCGTTGTTCCATCCCACCATCTGTACGCAGAGTCGCCAAACTACACTACCATTACAGATGGATGTTGTGTACAAGCCACCACTCTCTGGTGAAATAGATCTGGAGGAAGAACTCGATTTCGAACTGTCACATGTCCAATTCGCTATGTGCATGACCTTGGGTATAGCCATATAGCACAGAACTTACTACAGCGCCCATGGTGGCGAAAATGAGAAGATTTTGACTTAAAACAATGACAGGTTATGTACGTGAAAACATGCGGAGGGATAATTTAAATTGGTACGCAACTAACTTCTGACTAAACTGAAAAGATCTGTCTGAACTGTTAGCTATCGGCGACATGTGCACTTTGTCTCGGGAGCTAACAAACACGGTTACCATTTTGGCGGCCGATGTCGTGATGAGATCGGAACTATATATCGTTTGGAGTTCCCATGGGAATATTGAGGTTCGGAACTACCCATGTTTACAACGACGCTATTCATTACGGGCACATAGCCTAGTGGCGTCACGGCACGATGAATTATTGCATTTTTTGCGTTTTTATAATAACAATAATTCAAACAAAACATATGAAAACGTCAAAAATCTGACAGCTATACTGTCAAAATATAACTATTTCATTAATAAAAAAATTAAAATATAAAATGCATTAGGTATCACGTAGTATATACATTAAATATAGCATGTCAATGTTTTAAGTCCAAATGTTCCGCTTTTCACCACCATGCGCACTGTAAGTTCTATTCTATAGCTGCTTAAGGTCATGCACATAGCGAATAGTATAGTTGTGAACCACACCAAGATACACGCAGCGAGAGGCAAGTCCTCCAGTTTGCCGCACGACAACTGTACATCGTACCCCTGGACCAACCCCGTCACTCCTACAGCGTCGTCGTCTTCTAGTTGCTTATTCGAGTCCCGCTCCGTACGTGCGTCGACTGTCTGATGCCGGACCGCGTGTGTCACTTCACACACATAATATACAGGATGTAACAAAATTCATCGGACAAAGAGCATGGTCTAATTTTGGGTTAAATGTTTCCCAAAGTAAATATGACTGGGAATCGAAAGATCTTGTAATAAAAAAACCTCTTCAGTGGCACCAAAATTATTTATCTTGGAGGAACAGAAATGTCACTTCATCGATGTTACTAAGTAAATAAAACTATTTAATTAATTGTATAGCTCAGCTTATACTGTTGAAATATGAAAATCAAATCCCGGGATTTTTAAAGTACCAACATTTTTATACATCAAACAATACTATTGAAATAGAATTCACTTGTGGACAACATTTTGACCAAACTTCCCTAGTAAAATCGACAATGTCTTTTAATAGTAGCAGAGGGGTCTTGCCTTACGGGAGAAAACGACCGTCATATGAGCGCCTTTATTGAATGATTTGTGTCATTTTATGGAACTATAAACATAAACAAAATAAAGTACTAAATCTTTGCTATTTATAGATAATATCCATTCCTGGCACATAGTGGCAAAAATGGTAACTAATAAAATGATGCGTCAACAATTTTTTTTAATATAAGATTATAATGGCCATGGTAATTTTTTCTCGTTCTATAATTCAGTGAAGTTCAAATTAGGGGGAATGTTTCATAAATGCCAACAAAAGAATACATTATTATATAAATATTATCCCGCGACTAAAGCGACATATACATTTTAGTAGAATTGAGATTGTTTTAAGTGTGTAGGATCAGAACCACTCTTATGTTTTGAATCAACTATAACTCACACATACTTATTCCAAGCTTTTGAATTCTGCTAACAGATGCGACGGTCAAATCTGGTCTTCAAAAGATGGGTCGCTCGTTAGCACAGCCACAACTTATCTGTATTATATGTCATCTGTATAGGAGTAATAGCTGAAAAGTATAATTTCTACTTATAAGTACTTATATTAACATCAATATTGATGAAGCGATATTTTTGTTCCCCCAGTATACAGGCGCGGATCCAGCCCTTAAAAAAGGTTGTGGTCACGGCCACCCGAAAATCGGTTAAGTGCGAGTCGAACTACGGACTCGCTCCCGAAACGTCAAACAATACAAACTACTAGACTAGTAGCCAAAATAAAAAAGTCACTCGCGTTCTTACCCGCACGGTTCGTTTTTTTTTAATTTTATTAAGGCATTGCAGATATAACATCATCCTATCGACCTCAATTAGGGTTGTGGGCATGCCCACCGTGCCCACAACGGTGGATCCGAGCTTGCCAGTATAATAGTATAATAGAAAAAGTTGTTATTTATGACAAAATCTTTCGATTCCTACTCATGTTTACTCTAAGCCGTCTAAGCGTTTAGAGTTTAGACCAAAATCAAGTAATAACCTTTGTCGGTTCCATTTTGTTACACCATGTATGAACTTATTCGTACCATATAATACCATAGATATTGTAATTCCACCAGACAGGATGGCCGCTCAACTTTATTGCGATATTATTTATAGTTCTAATCACGGCTTACGCGCGACTTCCTGACAAACAGTCACACAAGATGGATTGTGCAATTATAACCGGCTCAAAATATATTTATCTACCTACGCATGCGAACTGTATTTTTTATGTTTATGGTATGCTTAATACTCATAATAAATAATCAAAACCGACTAAGTTCCAAAATTTAAGATAGTGAGTCATGCACTTATACTTCATAATGTTACAAAACTGTTTTCTGAGTTGGCGGAATAATTATTTATTTACAATAATTAACAATAAATGCAACAACGAAAAGTCAATTCTAACAATAAAAAAAACTTAAACGGTAATTATTGAACTAAACGAGTCACTTAAATAACACTTAACAAATAACTATATATACAAGGATTATTTATTTGTAATTATTTATGTCGTATTTATATCAGACGCACTATTCGTCGCTCAGTATTTGACTTCGTATTCAACACGACACTGATTGCCTGATTGACTCGCGCCGCTGTTTATATACCTGCGTGGCGTAAACTCAGTGGTGTTCTCGATTTCTCTAGCGTTGTCCAGAATGCTCGTGTAGGCACCAGTGTGTTCAGCAAGCAGACACCGCTTCCTGCCTGACGTTTGTATACAGGGTGATCCGTAACAATAATTTATAAAACAAAAAAAAAATTATATGGGTCCACCGCACTGCCTCCTGGTCAACTGCATCAACCGCGAATTTTCGTTCACTAGTAAAGCACCCTTTCTGATTTCTTCCGAGACAAATGAAATATTGTAGGATAATTAATGGCATATCGATTTATTAAATATGAACGAAATTGTTGAAGCAGTTTTCGAAAAAATCGCACTTTTCAATTTTCATGTATCAGAAAACTATCCTTATGTGAAGGATTAGAGGAAAAATAAAAAAAACGCCCCTGAGGTTAAGTTTGAAATTTGGTTTCGATACGTTAAATATCAGCTAGATCACTGTACATTATACGGACAGACAGTCCAAAACTCGTATGTAGGCCGTATAGGGACCATAAACCGTCTAAATCCGTCGAAATATCGAATTCTATTTTTGAAGTTATACTACTTTTGGCGCGTTATGGAAAAATGATGAGAGTGAATTTTTTCGATGCGCGCGCATCGCGTCACAAAAATTCGAAGTTAGTCGGAAGTTCATGATTATAATACTCTGTTATATAGCACTGTTAAGTAAGATGTAAACTTAGCGTAATGGATAACACCGCCGCGTCATACGCAATAGGTCCCGGGTTCGAATCTTAACACAAACATGCTTTTTTTTTAATAAATAATTATATATAAATATAATAAATAAATTAATAATTTATTAAATTAAATTAATTTATTTAACATCTTTATTTTATTATTTTATCGTCATTTTTACAAACGTTTAGTAGGTACTGGCACGCGGGATACAATTTTTGGAGTTATTTTTGTTTTGTTACGCCAAAGAAGTATAACTTCTGACGTACGTACATAAGTACACACACACTCTTTTTTTTTCCTATTTCTGATTTTCAAATTCGTCTTCTAAATCTGAAATTTCGAATTCCTCGTTATTATTATTACGAAAATTTGACGAACGATTTCACGAATAAAAACATTGTTGGAAAATAAAACAGTCATTTTGTTTGATGCATTATTTACGATATCCAATCTATCAAATATTAAACTATTATTGTGGTGAAGAAGAGGAAGAAGAGCTGGTGATTTGCACACAGAGATGTTATTCTATGGTAACTGAGAGGAGCGCCTTGAGTGTGGGCTGGAAATTTCGATATGGCGGAAAAAACGGCGCAATCGGGAGTGTTAGCGACGTGGCTTGGTCTATAAGTTGGTTTGCTGTTGTACAAACCACAATGTCAAAATCACTCTAATGAACCATATTTTCCTGAAAGTAGTTCTTTCAATTATCCACGGGAGGCAGCACTTGTGGTAGGTACAAACATTATTTATTCCCCGTTAGTGTCGTGTCATTTTAGTGGTATAACTTAATTATTAAATTAATTAAATAATTAAGTTATACCACTAAAATGACACGACACTAATGGGGAATAAATAATGTTTGTACCTACCACATGTGCTGCCTCTCGTGGATAATTGAAGGAACTACTCTATAGACGCGTCGACAACTTAGGTCATTAGCATCTTAAATACATTAAATAGCAATTCTCTTAAAACTAAATGACATCACAAAACATCCATGAGCAGAGGTGGGATTCGAACCCACGACAGTGTGATCTAAAGGCCGCTACGCTAACCGTTACACCACACTGTCCATCTCGATGTCGATTGTCAATTAAGTATTTATTATTTTAAATAAACTTATTCCGTAGACCCAACTATGAAATGTCCACAGACCGAGGTGGGTATATAATTGGCGCCTCTAGCGGTCTAGTTTGGCATTGCCCATCCTCATTAGTACATATTATCGATTTTACAATTCAACACGAGTAGAGTTCGAAATCAGTGCCTACTATATGTCTGTCTACAGTATTTCGAGTCGAGTGACTCGAGAAGAGACCGAAGGAGTGAATGACTCGAGGAGAGAGTTTGACAAGAGACGGATTCCGGTCATTTACTCAGCACGCGTGCCTGTACTGTCAAACCCATCCAAAGCCTCCGTCCCCTTTTTTTACTCCAATCTCGCCTCGCTCGCCCACTGTTACTATAATACACAACACTTCTCAACCGTTGCGCGTCTTCGAAACGCGGGAACAAGAATTTGCATTGGCTGTTGACTGGAAAATATATACGGTTCGATGTTTTATTAAATCAATCAATACTACTAAATACGTCATATTATAATATTGCCTGTAATTTCGTTTTCATGAGAGTCTTTTATATTTTGACATTGAACTAAGTCTTTTTCGGCGGTATTTAGAAGGGTAAAATGTCTGTGCTTTTAAAGACCACCCACAGCTAAGGTTATTTGGGCCTAGCACCAATTTATATTTTCAATTCATTATTTTTTAGTGTATTTGCCATATGGCACATACACTATTGGCGTCGGTCGGATGGCGGGACCTAGGGGTCGGACCAAAATTTCTCGACGTTTCATAGCCTCCTGAACACTTTGGCACCATTTTTGAAAATGTTTATATATATATGTATGTATGTATATATATATATATATATATATATATATATATATATATATATATATATATATATATATATATATATATGTGTGTGTGTGTGTGTGTGTGTGTGTGTGTGTGTGTGTGTGTGTGTGTGTGTGTGTGCGGGCAATAACTTTCGAAAGAGTCAATTGATTTTAACGAAATTTGGTAGGCACGTTGAAATCCATCACCGCACGAAGCCTATTTAAAATGGGCCCGATCGGACCATTTTCAGGGTTGTATTTAGGGGTTCCAAAAAGTTTTTGGGCCCAAAAATACCGAAAAAATTGTCAGAATTGTTTCAAAATTGAAATTTAACTCTTTAGTAGAGATTAAAATGTGCTGCTAAAATTTTAATAAAATCGGCCCGACAGGACTGGACTTTCAAATTTTATGAAAACACTAGCTTATTGATACGGATTTACTTATGGAAGGGTGTATTTAATTTGGTGCAGATGTTGTACCGATAAAATCCATGTCTAATATTGAAATTTAGAAAAAATTAATTATTTTAAGGGATGTATTAAGGGGTTAAATTTTTTATTTTGTCAAAAAACAAACTTATGTTCACATAATAATGCCACAATTCTTCTATTAGCAAATACACTATATTGTCGGCAGGGTTTGGCACTGCGACCCGAGTTTTTTTTTTTTAATAATAAATTGAAAATCCAAATGACACTTTTACCAGCTCTCGGGCTAGTATCCGGGAGCTGGGGGCTTGTAATAGAGGAACCATAGGAACGCCATGTAAACAACAGCACTGCTACACGCTCGGCCATTCTCAAACCCGAGGGTAAAATGATGCGAGTCGAAAAATGCGTTACAAAAAAAATGTGTGACAAAAAAATGTGTCAAAAAATGTAGGTAACAGAATATTTGATAAATATAAAAAAAAACAAAAATATTGCGATCCGAAACCCAGGATCGAACCAGGGACCTTTAGATCTTCAGTCGAACGCTCTACCAACTGAGTCAGTTGAACGATGATGCTAAACGCTCTATAGTACAGTATAAACTTATTGGTAGTGTTGCCGTCTAGATCTAGACTTTCTAGACTCTTGTCTTATCTTGTCTAGATTTTCAAGACAAGACAAGACTTGCTTTATCTAGATCAAGACTCTTGCCAAAACTCTAGACAATTTTCAAGAGTCTAGATAAACTAAGTAGTAGTAGATAAAGTAAACCACTCGGTTAATCTAGACTCTTGAAAATAATCTAGAGTCGTGTGCGTATTATCTAGACAAGACAAGGAGTTTTTTTAATCTAGACTTAGACTCTAGTGAAGTCGTCTGATATTTCAAGACAAGACTTAAGTGCAAGTCTTGTCTTGATATTTCAAGACAAGACAAGACTTTGAAAGTCTTGTCTTGTCTAGACGGCAACACTACTTATTGGCTAAAAAGTACGGACATTATTAAAACAACGTAGGTACCTTTTTGATGAAATGGTTGACTTGTCTAATAGTTTAATTAGCGAATATAACTAACGGTCAACGAACAAATGGTAGTCAAATAATTAACGGGTCAACAGGACTCCATCATTGTCATTCATTTCTGGTGCATACCATAACTCATGTACACATGCAAGATGTGAACTGGAAGATATAAGGGGCCCAACATTCAGGTAATGTTTCGCCGCCCCCATTGATTATATGAGACATATTTGTGCATGCAAGTTCGTTAAAATTCCTACACGCAACCGGCAGGTGTCATTCCTGCGTGTTTTTAATTTAGGCCTTTAATCGAATAATTCACTCATATTTAATACTAGCCTTTACCCGCGGCTTTGCTCGCATCAATGTCGATTTTTACAGGAATCTTATTTTAACTCAAGCGTATATTCGGATAAAAAAATACCCTATTCGCTGTGAACAGATGCATGGTCCTGCCGTCTGGTGAATGATAGCGTAAATCGGCGGTGCTAAAGTTACAATTTAATCATTCAATGATTCTGTTGAATTCAAAAATAACAACATGAAAACTATACGTGATATGACGAGACGCTAATGACCTCTGTTGTCGAGCGTCTATAATTCACAATTCATGATACGACAACGAGTGATATACAGGGCCCGCCAGCCTTATGACGTCAACTGGTTGATTACAATTTTATGCTATATTGTGAACAGAGATGGCGCTGTTACAATACTTCATTTTTAAACTACATAGCTGGTAGTATAGATATCATTTTTGACAACTGCACCTGTCTACCGGTGAAAATTTAAATTTGATGTGTCATGTGATGTCGGTAGTTTCGTTATTCCGTGGACACCAGCTGTGTTAGAAGATACGGTTTTTGATAAAAATATATTTGTTATTAATAAAAAAATGGTTCGGTGCAATGTGAAAGGACGCAATAGAAAATCAGAAAAAGATACAGATCATTCTTTTTATAGCCAAATGGTGATTTAATGTAAGTAAATTATACATTAAATATATTAGGTATAGTAAGGTTAGAATTAGATCCCGTTTTACTAAACTTCGAAAATTTACTTGAAAATTTAACTTAACATTCGTCATTCTCATTACGCCTTGCTTAATATTGCTGTTTTTGTTATAAATAACCAATGTTTACTTAAATAAATTATTATCCTTCAAAATTATATGTTGGTTAATGATCATTTTGTACAATTCATAATTATTTATACTCAATATATCTGGTGATGTGCCATTTCTTTTCTTATTTAAGTATATAAAAATGAGACGTGATAATATAAATGTAATAAATTGATATATAAATTTATTATATAGACGCCAAAAATGGATAGAGTTTGCTGAGTACGAGGGACCTTCAAATAATGTACGAATATGTTCGGATCATTTGAAAAGGCAGTATTTAAGAAAAAACACGCCACCAAAACGACTATTAGTCCCAAAAGCATTGCCTACTGTATGTCCAGCTAGTAGAACAATGGAGACTTGAAAAGTTGTGCCAATGACCAAGAAACAATTATTGAATATTATTATTATTTTTGTATACCTAGTTACTAAGCAAATAAAAAAGTCATATCGAGCTGCAAAATACAATAAACACGTTTTTTCATTAAAATTCTCATTTTACTTATTTAATCACGGAATACTTAAAAGTAATTGTAATTTATTTATCAGTTTGAATTTAATGCCACAGGAGAAATGCGTCACTCGCATTTCTTAAAATAGAGCGCATTTCGATTCAAATTAGATAAATGGTTACAATTAGTTTTATATTCAAATAATTAACACACACATATATTAATATATATATTAACCCTATATATATATTAACCATATATATATATATTAACCCTATATATATATATATATATGAACGGTTTGTGTCCTCACTTAATAGGGTTCCCGGGTGAACAGAGATGGCGCAAAGCGTGTTCAAAACTTATAACGGAGCTTGTCGTTCTCTACTTTTATGTATTCCGTGGTGATATACCATTTCTGAAAGGTCTTAAGAGAGGCTATCGATCGGCGTTTGTTTCATCAAGATCGCATAAGAACTTTTAAAGATGTGTTCGAATCTCTTTATTACACAATTCCCGAAACAACAACATCTGCTTACTTAAATTTGATTCCATATTCGGCAGATGACAACAAAAGCGTTCTTCCCAGGTCAATTTTGTTCCTTCTGATAGCATGCAACCACTTCTTTTCAGTTTCGGATGTTTTGGAAATACAACATGAACATAGGTAAACACAGCACATCGGCATTGTCAACGATTTATTATTTTAAATGAACTTATTCTGTATACACTGCTATGAACTACCCACAGACTGAGGTGTTTATATAGCTGGCGCCCCTAGTGATCAAATTTGGCAGTGTCCATCTCCATTGCAATATGCCGAATGGACGTAGAGTGCAGGGATGTGAAAAAATAATCGATTTTTATATTAATCGATTATTTTTTTCTTATAATCGATTTTTAACAATCGATTTTTTTAATAATAATAATCGATTTTTTATAAATCGATTAATTTTTTAATAATAATAATCGATTTTTTATAAATCGATTATATTAATTACACTTTTAAATCGATTATATAAATTACACTTTTTTCATTTATTTTTATTTTTTTTTTATTAATATTAATATTAAGAAAGAATATAGGATTTGGGAAAACCAATGCAGCCAACATTTACAAATTACACGTTTTAATCGATTTTTGTAAACAACGCCATCTGTGCGACGGATGAAAAAACGTAAAATAAGTTCAATACACGTAAACTAATCAGTCGGAAAACGGCGCCATCTGTATGACTGTTTTCGAATAATAGAAAAAATCGATTTTTCCACAAAAATCGATTATTTCTTCAAAAATCGATTTTTTATAAATCGATTTATATTGAAAAGAGAAAAATCGATTATTAAATAATCGATTTTTTTTACTCAATGTCACATCCCTAGTAGAGTGACCGCGGTGAGAGAAGAAGCCAGGCACGTCATCAATAATATGCTAGTGAACGCCTGCTTGCCCGCAGACAGAGCCGTGTACACAAAACTGCACATTGGGTTTTATGACGTTAGGTACAATTTTGGCAAACCGCTATTCATGACAATAAACAGCCAATAGCAAGCTAGAAGGCGGGCGCAATGCATTCACGTTACTATGCCGCGGTGGCTTCATCTTTCGCCGCGCGATGTCTACCTATATTCGCTGGGTGCAGAGTATATGGTGGGGACAACCGAATCGACTGCAGCGTACGCTATGGACAAAATAAGCGTTAAATCACACTCACGTTGTGAATAAATAAATGAAGTTATTTAAAAAATGTTGCATAATAGTTGTTGTGTAGTTAATTGTAGACATACATAGGCAGAAATAGTAGTTGCAAATTTTAAATTATGATTATTTTAGCTCTAATGCTATTATTATTGCTTTTGACAGCTAAACTTACTCCATTCTGTTTTATTTTATGCTTATAAATAAAAATTTTTGATTGCTAAAAACATAAGTGCAATACCACATGTAATAAACACATTTATTGATTTGATCTATAAAATATTTATTAAGAAGATAACTATAAATTAAGAACAATAATTTACAACATCGAATTTTATCTGACGGCATTATGTTCTCACAGTCTGTTCATATTAAGTTCCCACTGCCATCTAGTGGACAGTGGACATGGATTAACATAACACATTCGTAATAAAATGTATTTTATATTTATTAAAATTTTTTATACTTACTTTTTTCAACACAATACGTAATATTTATTAGCCCCTTTCAGATGTGGTATTGCACTTATATTTTTTAGCGATCTGAAATTTTTTATTTATAAAAATTTGTCATTCCTTCAACGGATATAGAGTGTAATTTAGTGCGGTCATCAGATGTCGTTATCGTCGCGCACCCAGCGAACTGTACATTTAACAATTAAATATGTTACACCATCGAGACCATTTTGATGACATTAAAATAACGGAACGTCTGCATCTGTATCTACTTTGTATTCTCCTCAAGTGAGGACCGCATTAAACATTTCTGGGATCGTTGCTACTTTTAGCTACAAATAAACTTCTTTTCCGAGACCCTTGAGAAATGAAAGTCATCAATTTGACGCAAGTGAGTTAATGTTTGTAAATACGATGACGTCACGAGTTACCTAGCTATAATGGCCTCTCCTCTTTCCTGAGATAGTTGGCTTGCAATTACAGTGCAGGCAATATAATGAAATCACACAGGGAGTTTTCAATTGGGTGCGTTCGGTTTTGCACTCGACAACTCGAGCTGAGAGCAAACAGATTTTTGGTCAGCTGACAAACCAACAAGTAAAGATGCATGGATTTTAACATTGGAAATGTTTATGTTCGTATATGGGGGCAGAGTTACGAGTTTTCGTTCAAGGCCAAAAGACAACGGTGTCGCGATCAAGTGAGGAGCAATCATGCAAAATTGAACAAGTGCAATTTTTTCGAAATGTGTTTTATATCATGTCTAGTTAATTGAGAGGTATTTGCGACGATCTGCGGTGTTATTTTTGAGCAAATGTTAATAAATACTGTAGAAAAATCCATTTAAAAGTTAAGTAATCAAGCAAAAGTGAACGCGTTTATATAACAGAAGAATAATAGGGTTATTCCTGACAAAACTAAACAGTGCATCGATAAATGTTGTGTGTATAATAAACAGTTAATTATGTTTCATATATGCTGTTATCATTTCCAATGTCCTCGATGGTTGCAAGGATTGCGAAATCTGTGAATTTTTTGAATAATGAGAGTGAATTTTTACGATGCGCGCGCATCGCGTCATGAAGCTAGTCGGAAGTTCATGATTATAATACCCTATTATATAGCACTGCTAAGTAAGATGTACGTAGCGTAACGGATAGCACCGCCACGTCATACGCAATAGGTCTCGGGTTCGAATCTCAACACAAACATGCTTTTTTTTAATAAACAATTAGATATAAATATAATAAATAAATATATTTCATAAATTAATAATTTATTAAATTAAATTAATTAATTATATTTCAAATAGCTTTTGACATAAACTTGCAATAATTATCCAACTTGGAATCAATCCCATTTTCCACCCGGGCGAAGCTTGACCGTGCATCTATATAATAAATATTCGAGCGCATTAGAAGAGCGCTCGGATCAACCTGAGCGCAAAACCGAACGTACCTTATAGTGCGTCAGTTGGGAATGGGTTGCCGGTAGGCATAGAAGAAAACGAAGGGCACAATAAGGGCGGGTTTAAGTAACACGGCGAAGCTGCTGGCGGTTGCGCCGCAACAACTTCCGACAATTACCGGTTAAACCACGTGTACGTCGCTCGCACGTGTATTATCTATGTTATATCAACCGGATGCAGGGCTGGACAAACCCAAAACAGTCAATATACAGGGTGTCCCAAAAGGTATAGTCATAAATGTATAGGCTTGTTAATTATCATTTTTTGAATCTAAAATCTTAATAAACTTATGTCCTATTATCAACGGTTATTCGCGTCTGACATTAAGGTCGAAGCCCTCTATGGGGCTTAGTCGCGAACTACCCGAGGAGGTCGTAGCAACGGAACAAAGCGTTGAGTGAAGGTAAAAGTGCATAAAATATATGTTTTTCACGAATGACAGTATACAAATGTAAGCATATTGCAAAAAGATACTGTTCAGTGTTCACTTGAAGTTTTGTAATAAATAATTCTGTCGTAATACGACTTTTGAATGAATTGTGAATTATAGACGCTCGACAACAGAGGTCATTAGCATCTGGCTGAAAATATCGAAATTAAATTTCACTAAAAACGTTTTGTTATGTCAGCACAAATGTTGCAATAGGAACTTACGACGCGGAAAAAAATCATTGCCGTTAAAATGATCACTGCGTGAATGAATGAATTGTAAATTATAGTCAGACGCTAATGACCTCTGTTGTCGAGCGTCTACAATCTACAATCCATCCATCCTGTAAATTATAGACGCTCGACAACAGAGGTCATTAGCATCTGAATGATCACTGTACAAAAGAGTGCTTTCTGTTATAAGTCTTATTCCAGTTAAACCCATCTATAGCTTCCTCAATTCACTATTTTCAGGAAATTTGTGATAGGAAAATGCTGTCGAAGTTTTTCGGCAACAAGGAATTGAACACATGTGAGGCATTTCTGAAACTATTTAATACAAATCACATGTAAGCTAATGTAAACAAACAACGGTTAAAAGTCGTATTGCGACAGAATTATTTATTACAAAACTTGAAGTGAAAACTGAACAATATTTTTTAGCATTATGCTTACCTTTGTAAACTGTCATACGTGAAAAACATATATTTTGTGCACTTTTACCTTCATTCAACGCTTTGTTCCGTTGCTACGACCTCCTCGGGTAGTTCGCGACTAAGCCCAATAGAGGGCTTCGACCTTAATGTCAGACGCGAATAGAGTATGGCTAAATTCATTAATTTTATTAGACTTACAAATTTTAAAAATCAACATTAACAAGTACTTTTAAAATGCCACAATAGACGCTAATGACCTCAGATGTTAAGGAGGGCAGTGTAGCCTAGTGGTTAGCGTACTTGGTACCGCAGCCTCTAGACTAGACTGTTGTGGGTTCGAATCCCACCTGCGCTCATGGATGTTTTGTGATGTTATTTAGTTTTAAGAAAGCTGTTATTTAGTGTAGTTGAAAGACGCTAATGACCTGAGATGTCGACGCGTCTATAATCTACAATAAATAAATAAATCAGATGTTAAGCGTCTATAATCTACAATCTCTCTCTCTCTCTTTCTCTCCTTAGACTTTTGAATAATTGTTCAAAATGATTTCCTTGTTCTAGTATACACATTTCACAACGGCGAATCATGAATTTCCTAACATTAGTTCTGGATTAGTGTTGCCGTCTAGACAAGACAAGATTCAAAGTCTCGTCTTGTCTTGAAATATCAAGACTTCACTAAGTCTAAGTCTAGATTAAAAAAACTCTTGTCTTGTCTAATATCAAGACTGATTATTTTCAAGAGTCTAGATTAACCGAGTGGTTTACTTGACCTACTATTACTTAGATTATCTAGACTCTTGAAAATTGTCTAGAATTTTGGCAAGAGTCTTGATCTAGATAAAGCAAGTCTTGTCTTGTCTTGAAAATTTCTAGACAAGACTTTTGCAAGTCTTGTCTTGAAAATCTAGACAAGACAAGACTGCAGGAGTCTAGAAAGTCTAGATCTAAACGGCAACACTATTCTGGATTTTTTCCCGTATGATTTCGGCCACTTTTTTAACACGGCTATTGAGGTCTTGGCGATTTTCAACTTCGATCGTATACACTTTTTCTAGACGCTGTTGGCTGCCTACCCCAGCTTCAAATCCTATAATGACGTCAATGGAAGAAGGCCATGGACAGCCTTGAAAAAAGAAGATGCGGTTGTGTTTTTCGGTGAATGAGCCAACTTGGAACGAACAAACGCATCGTTTTGGTAATGCGTCAGCATTGGTATGTTGGTATTTGCTTTTCTTACACTTCCTACAGCACACACCCAGGGTTAAAACGTGGCATAGGTACTAAACAACAGTCTAAAACGCACGTCTTTCTAAAATCACTTCTATACACTAGTCAAAAATAACGAGAAAATATTCAATTTTAATGTCCGCCTGGATTCGCTCGCTGAGCGTCGATTTATCAGCAGATTCACTCGCTTTTGACGGGAACTTTATTTTATAGATAGATATTTTGGGGGCAGGAAAAATTTCGCGCTGCAAGCAGGCCAACTGTGCACTTTTTTTTGAAAAATTTACCGAATTAATGTTTCCAACTATATACCACGCTGTAACGCAAATAAAACTGTTTCCCTTGGAGTGAATTCAGTAAAGGTATTTGATAGAAGTTACAGCAGACAACACTTTTAGGGTTCCTCAATTCCTCATCTACCTACTTCATACGTATATGTATGCATGCAGATAGGAATCAGTGGCGTAGAATACGGGATAAAAACACAATAGCAATATAGAACAATTGTTTTTAAACGATGCGGTATGCCTTCACCCTTCTCAGGGGAATTGTCTTATACCGGATGTTGACCGTGACTGTCGAAGATGGAACTTTAAAAATCAAACTTTCGTAATTTCTTGCTTTCCTATAATATTATTATGAACCGACTTCAAAAAACAACTCCGTCATTTATAAACCGATTTGAAAAATTATTTTTTTATTGGATATAGGGTATATACTTTGAAGATGGTCCCATATAAATTTTACTTAAATCGGTTCAGTAGTTCGGCTGATTTTTAATAAAAGTTAGTAACGGCGTGTGATTCCTTAAGCCTTAAGGTAAATGTCACTTTTTGACAGATCACACAGCGAAAAAAGTCAGTTAAGTAAGTGAATCTATTGGCAAGCGACTAAACTACGTATTGTAAAGTCACTAAAAAGTAAAAAATAAAAAACTTTTTAATAAAAAAAACCTCCTTCAAAAAGCTACCAAAAAGAAGAAAATAATGAAATTTTGAGGTCTGTGCCAATTTAATAAAATATGAAGTTGGTTAAAAAGTATAGTATAGTGATTACTGATTAATATCGTTCTTTTTAACTGACTTCACAATTTATTAAATTGACACAAACCTCAAAATTTCATTATTTTCCTCTTTTTGGTGGCTTTTTGAAGGAGTTTTTTTTTTGTAAAAAAGTTATTTTTTAGGCCAACAAGTCTCCAAATAAAAGCTTTAGAACATGAAATTCTACGGCAATGGATGCTACAAGCAAAAAGTAAAGCAGAGTGGAACGGTGAGGGTATGAGGGGGGCACGCGTTTGCATGCCCTAGCGTTGAGTAAATTAAACTCATTGGATTGTTACACCTTGCAAGTGCACACAGCATTTTACTTTGGTACAAATAAATGCTTTTTTTTTAGTAGCGTGCATCGACTAAAGCTAAGTGCATCGAATGTTTGGTTTGTTTCATATCATGATATGTTTGTGACGCATCACGCAAAGTGCGATCTGCTAGCCTGAATTAGTTATCCCAGGACATTTAATTATCTTAAAGCGATCCTGAATAGAGTAGGGAGTTTTTGAGCACATAAGTTGGTAAAGAAATCAAGACATTTGTCTTTAAATTATTGAAGAAAAGAAATCTTAAACAAAAAATCCAGTACCGAAATTCAGTTTCTCAATACTATATACTAAGAAGTTTTATGCCAGACAAATGTTTGCGATTATAGGTGAAAATTGTGTTTTTTAACTTTTATAATTGACAATTTATCTTATTTGGTGAAATTTTATAAAACCGTCATAAATTATTATGAGGCGAAAAGTCAAAGGACGCCACTGATAAAAATAATATACAATCTTATTCGATGACAATACAATTAAAATCAAGGTCGAAACTCGAAATACTGTAAAATATATATCTGTGCAGGTCGAAATGCAAAACCGCTCAAGTTGAGTTTATTGGCTGCAGAGGACGCAATTAATGTTTTTTGTGAAACGACGCCTGGAATCTGCGAAATACGTCACTCAATTTGGATATCCAATTTCAACTTCTTACGACTAACCGTTTAGAAGTTACAGGTCTGTCAGACCATGCAGACGTTGTCACGCCCAAAGCCCCCGCGGCCATATAGACGACACAGTCTACACCTAGAATATTTGCGGAACACATCACTCTATCTGCACACCAAATTTCAACTTCTTACGACTAATTGTTTAGGTAGAAGTTACAGGTCTGTCAGACCATGCAGACGTTGTCACGTCCAAAACATCCCCGCCTGTGTAGACGACACAGCCTACTTCTTCAATATTTGCGGAACACATCACTCTATCTGCACACCAAATCTTAACTTCTTACGACTAACCGTTTAGAAGTTACAGTTCTGTCAGACCATGCAGACGTTGTCACGCCCAAAGCCCTCGCGGCCGTGTAGACGACATAGTCTACTCCTAGAATATCTGCGGAACACAACACTCTATCTGCACACCAAATTTCAACTTCTTACGACTAATCGTTTAGGTAGAAGTTACAGGTCTGTTAGACCATGCAGACGTTGTCACGTTCAAAACATCCCCGGCCGTGTAGACGACACAGCCTACTTCTTAAATATTTGCGGACTCTATCTGCATACCACATTTTAACTTCTTACGATTAACCGTGTGGAAGTTACAGGTCTTTGACAAACTAGACAGGCGGACGGACAACAGAATCTCGCCATTTCCGTGTTTTGCCATTTTGGAAAGAAACTTAAAAAAAACATCAAAATTTCGACATAAGCAGTTACTCTATGGCCATAGATACACATGCCGCTTTTACAAAAATATATTACACAAGAATGCGAAAATCTGTAATTACTTTTCGTTCGAATGTACAAACAAAAATACTGTAATTAATTTTTGTTGAAATTCGTCAAGGCGTGCACAGTAACCGGCAGACTGGGATCTCTACAGCAACGGCCAGGTCCCAGTGGAATGGGACGGTGGGAGGTGGTGGAATCGTCGGAATACGACACAAATGCCGATATTGACAGTCATTCAATATAACATATATTAATACCGTAAACCCTCGTATAACACAATTGCACAGCACAGATATGCTATACTACTATACTCAATATCAGTAGCACAGCGTAGGCATGCTGTGCTACTGTGTTTACAGTACTTACATACAATAATACCGTAAACTCTCGTAAAACGCAGAAGCACAGCACAGATATACTATATTTAATATCAGTAGCACCTACGCTGTGCTACTGATGCTGTGATATTGTGTTTACGGTACTTACATATTATTGTTACGGATCACCCTGTATATGAACGGCGGGCAACAGTTCTGAGAAACGGAGGTCTGTATACTGAACAACGAGTACCTGCCGGAATGTTCTAGAGAACGCGAGAACGTACTAGGCTGGGCTGCGCGACCTATATAAGCGAAGTACGAGTGAGTCAGGCAATCAGTCGACGGTGTCACGCAATCGGCAATCAGTGAATGGTGAGTCTGCCATCAAGCGGATCAGTGATATAAATATTGATCAGTCAACTGGAATCAGTCAGTGTAGATTGTAGTGTGACATTGTTGAACAGCGAAATAAATCTGATATAAATACAGTGACATAAATAATTACAAATACATAATCCTTGTATATATAGTTATTTGTTAAGTGTTATTTAAGTGGCTCGTTTAGTTCAATAATTACCGTTTAAGTTTTTTTATTGTTAGAATTGACTTTTTGTTGTTGCATTCATTGTTATTGTATTTTTAATTATTGTAAATAAATATTTATTCCGCCAACTCAGAAAACAGTTTAGTAACATTATATTATTAATACCGTAAACCCTCGTAAAACGCAGTAGCACAGCGTGAGGATGCTGTGCTACGTGTTTTAAGATACCTATTTACTGTGTTTCTATACAGAATATTCACGCGACTGTCGACACTTTGATGTTTTGCGCTAATCACGCTCCCATTTTTACTCCACGGTTGATATGACATTTTGTGTCAGAATTCGCTGCTGTGCAAGTTGAGAATATGGCGGTCGCTTGCGCAGTATGGTATCCTCAATAATCAAGACACAATTATTCTGTGTTAGAGTGAAACCGTCTTATAGTAAGTTCTAATTAATTGTAGATTATAGATGAGTCGACAACTCTGGTCATTAGCGTCTTCAACACAACAAATAATCCATTTGTGTATTAGAATCCGCCAGCCGGCATACACAAACCGACTGGTACGAGCTCGGGTCCTTGGGAGCGCTAATTCACAAAGAATATTGGAATGCAATTTGCGATAGCAACCACATTCCAATGTCCCCCTGGGGGGAGGACCGTGCTATACGGGGGTTGCCTGTATTACGTTATATTGGTTTGCGATGTAAGAATAAAGAAGGCTTTCTCTTTCATTGTTCACAGGAATTGTAATTTAATTGACTTACAAAGAAACTAATTAAAAAAAATTGAAGAACATCCAACATCAAAAAATGCTCCATAATATCTACTATATATTATTAATAGATACGAATACCGAAAGCTCTGGTCCCTTTTTTTACTATTTATTATGAAAGGAGGGGAATGAAACATATATCATCGAAAGGTACTGTGTCATAGATGTGCAGAAAAAAAAACATGTGGGAAAGTTTCCGTTAAGGCAGGTAAAAAAAATACTGCCCTCCCTACACGGGAGAATATGACAACTGCTCGAAATTTGATCATAGTTTTTCTTTAATACCTACATAAAAGTAATGTAATGATACCCGATCGTTTTGGCATTTAGTTTAGTTTGTTTGTTTGTCTAGCCCGCAATTAAGCTCAAATGAGTGAACAAATTTTCGAGTAATATATAGTTACCAGGGAAATAAATCAACGGAATAAATATTGTGTTTTAAAGACCACCAACAGCTAAGGTTATTTGGGCCATACCAATTCATATTTTCAAATCATTATTTTTTTTACTTCCCACCTCTACTATGGTAGGGAAGTAATGGATTCAGTCCGAAAACAATATTTCGAGATTTTAACAGATTTTCACGTTTTGAGACCCTAGCAATCGTTTAAGATCATTTTCTGACTGATGTCTGTATGTGTGTGTGTATGTGTGTATGTGTGTATGTGTGTGTGTATGTGGTCAATTTTTCGCCTTCGATATCTTAAGAACGGAACAACATACGGGCATGCCGATTGTTCTATTGTGTTTATCAGCCTTTAACTTAGATCTGATTAGATTTTGAGTCAAATCGGTTCAGTGGATCCTGAGATATTCAAAAAAACGTCCTCAATGTCACGTATTAACATAGGTAAAAAAAAATATAAATGAATTCTAGATGTTATAATATGAAAAAAATGTAAATATTTTTTTTCTCTAAAATGTATAGTTTTCGAGAAAAAAAATATTTTACTAAAAAAAATAAAAATTGTACGTAAATCAAGGTAACCATGATTTTTGCTATATTAAGCTAGCCATCAATAGATCACCAAACAAAAAAGAGGGCCATGCTTTTTTCAAAGAATAAAAATTAAATTGTGTTTTAAAGACCACCAACAGCTAAGGTTATTTGGGCCTAGTCAAAGAATAAAAAAAAGAGTGTTTATTTTTTGCAAATATTTACTAGGTGGGAAGTATAGGACTGGTCATCAGTCGAATTTTTTAATAATAAATTGAAAATCCAATTGACACTTTTACCAGCTCTCGGGCTAGAACCCGGGAACTGGGGACTTATAATAGAGGAACCATAGCAACGCCATGTAAACAACAGCATTGCTACACTCTCGGCTATTCTCAAGTCCTAAATCAACGGAATAAATAACTAACTAGGCTCGGTGAATACGGGCCTTAAGCAATTTAGCCTCGCGGTCACAGACATTCTTGTGCAAACTATTGATAGGCCACGTGGTGTCGACGCAAGTTGGACTTTAAAACAGGAAACTAGGGGAACGGGGGTAGAAGTCCGCCGGCGCAAAGAGAAGCGTGTCGACGGACGGACGGACTATACAGCGTTTAATTACTTTTTCAAAGTTCATAGCAAGAACGTACACACATATTGGACAAGCTAAAAGAGCGAGGGCGGCAATCTTCCGGCGGGACAAGATGATATAATAATGTCAGTGCAGTGGCACCTCTCTTTATTAATGGGCAGTCGTTGTGAGTGATGTCATACTAGGGATTTTTATCCCTAGTATTTTTGAGAGCACGAGATTTAGGGATTTTTGATGTGAAACATCTTATGTCGGGCTGTGAACAGCCGCGTGAGGGGAAATATGCAACGAAATGTTTGGTCCGCTCCTTCGCTGCTGTTCTCCCCACCACTGCGGCACTCTCTCTTTCTCTCTTGACTCAGGCGTGCACTGTAACACACGCGGTGTTACAGTGCAGTATATATAGGATTACGTCAGCATAACAGTTAGTTGCTGCTTTTGAAAAAATATATACTACTACATAGAGAATACCACCGAGTTCAATAACGTTTTCTTTGATGTTTCACATCTGTCGGGGGTCCTTTTTTTTTTAACAGCTAGTCGACTTTATTTCGTTTTATCTTCAATTGCAAGTAGAGCAGCCATATATCCAATATCCCAATCTGGCAAATCTGAGTGTTACAAAATGCCATAACCTTTTTTGCCATACTCACTATAAAATAGCTGCTTTATATGCATGTATGTATATGCATTTAAAGTGACTATTGACAGGCCGGTGTGTCAGAACGTATTGTTCCCACACTAGTGTGGGAAAGCAAACTATTTACATAGTGATTTATGTTTATTCGTCCTGATCCGTTCGCTATTTACTTACTGACAGCTACTCTCGGCCTACTATAGGAGTGAAGTTGGCAACACAAAATAAACTGTCGATTTTTTTTTGAAAATACTGAAAATGAAGTGAAACGCAGCTGTTTTATAGTGGGTACGGCAAAAAATACCTTATATATCTCGTGCGTTTTTATTTATTGTATTGTATTATAGACGCGTCGACAACTTAGGTCATCGTCTTAATTACATTAAATAACAATTTCCTTAAAACTAAATTACATCACAAAACATCCATGAGGGGAGGTGGGATTCGAATTCACGACAGTGTGATCCAATGGTCGGCTACGCTAACCGTTACAGCGCACTGTCCTCTGATCTCATGCGTAATGATTTGACTTGTGTAACTGTAAAAACTCGCTATCGCTCGTTTTAATATACTGTCACTACTCGTCAGTAATATACCTCATTACGTCACTAGATATACATTCTACTCTTTCATATTTATAATAAAACTGATTCTTATTAAAATGAAGTTTTTTATATTTCAATGATTTTTTTTATAAACACAATGTATTTCTTTCAATGAACGCTCATTCGCTGAAAAGTTTTATTATAAATGAGGGGTTGTAGGAGACATTGTCATACGAATTCTGTTTATTTATAACTGACAAGTGCCTCATTATTATAATTTTAAAATTCAATGTTTCTTCGTTCGTGCTGGCGCCACTGGCAAGTAACAAAAACGCGAAGGGTAAGCTATTAGAGTGAACGACAAATATTGTCATGTTCATGACTGCCATGACGTCATGAGAACAAAGTCCAATTAATTTCAGACTGACGTGATGTACTTTTTTTTATAAAACTCTCTTTTTATAATGATTTGTATATAGTTCAATCTATATCTTACATCATCTACAACATAACAAAGCATTGGAGGTGGGATTTGAACTCACGATAGCTTGAATCAAAGGCCAGTACGCTAACCTTTACACCAAGCCATCCTCACAATTTCACTTTATGTAAGATGACCATAATTTTAAAATTGCTCAGGAGGACACCACCTGGACACAAAAAAAACTACTTTTGCAGTCTATTTATTATCTAGATCAGTGATCTAGTGGTCTATATCGACCCCCAGGGGTCGACGACGACCTGCAAGGGGTCCATGTCAGCGGAAAAAAAATGGGGGTTCATGAGATGTAAATGGGGGTCCACGATAGTGGATCTCATTTAAGCAGGTCGTGACTTTAATTTTGGCTTTAATTTTACTAAAATCGGTTCAGTAGTTGTTTTTTTTTCAGTTTAGTATAGGTAATCAAATATCAAGAAATCGGTTAATGACGTGCAAAGCAACTAAAAAGTAAAAAATAAAACATTTAAAAAAAATATAACCTTTTTCAAAAAAAACACTAAAAAGAGGAAAATAATAAAATTTTGAGGTTTGCGCCAATTTAATAACAGTAGATATTTTTAAACAGTTTTAGTAATTAAACTGGCGCCGACCTCAAAATTTTAACATTTTCTTCTTTTTAGTACTTTTTTTAAAGCTCTTTTTACAAGCTTTTATTTAACTTGCAATGTGTGTATGTTAGTTTGTGTGTTTGTTTTGTTTGTTTAAGTCAAATCTTGCAAGTTAATTTTGAACGACTTCCAGGTATCCGATCGATTTGAAATTTGGTACCCATATGTATTTCCGATGACAATACATGAATAAATCGTTTTTGGAATTAAATTCAACCCCTAAGGGATTCAAACGAGGGTGTAGGGTTTTTTTGACTAATCAACGCCCAGGCCAAATCGCTGAAGCTAGAAACTTGAAATTTGGACAGTAGATTCCTTTTCTGACGTAAGTATCCACTAAGAAAGTATTTCTCGAAATTCAGCCCCGAGGGGGATCAAAAGGGGGTAAAATTTTGAAAGACTAAAATGAACAGAATAAAATATTAGTAAAAAAAAACTTTTTAGAGACAAGCTTTTAATGAAATGTACTAAAAAGGAAAAAATAATATTTAATAATTTTGGTTCATAATTATTATAAAAACGGGGGTTGCGACTAATAAACTATCATAGAGATTACAACCCCCGCTTTTATAATAGGTAATTATGAACCAAAATTATTAAATATTATTTTTTCCTTTTTAGTACATTTCAATAAAAGCTTGTCTCTGAAAAGATTTTTTTACTAATATTTTATTTTTATTAAAAAGTTTTTTTTGTTGCATCTTATAAAGTCGTTAGTACCAGCTGGATTAAAAACACTAATGTACCTATAATACAATACTGCAATTTCTTAAGGAAATTAAAAACATAAATTTATAGAATTACAAACAACAGATTGAAATGATTAAAAACAAACCGGCGGACGATAAGTTAAAATTTTAATAAATAGTTGAAACATTAAAAAGCGAACTAAAATTTTAGCACCGAAACAATTAAACCCACATTTTAACAATCTCGTTCTCAGGAACGTATTTGCCTCTCGCCGAGAAACGATAATTCCTGTACGGCCATCTTGTTGATTAGATTAGTTGTAGATAATAAAAAAATAACAAAAATGAACATAATTATATTTTGGTGGAAGTGGTGGGTATATACCCGTACTTTCACCATTTTAATATTATTTCGAGAACGATATTTTCTGTGCCGGTCGTGTATTGGCATTGTTTACCATAGTGCAGCGCATACACGGCGTTGAAACGCAGTAAAGAATGACTATATCTAGACAAAGCTTACTACGGTGCAGCGCTGGCGCGTGTTGAGACATTCCTTACTTCGTTACGACACGCTCCATGTTATAAATAATAATGAATTGTGGATTATAGACGCTCGACAACAGAGATCATTAGCGTCTTATAAATAATAGAATACTTACTATGTCTGAACATGCACCAGCGCTGCACCGTAGTAAGCTTTGTCTGGATAGTCATTCTTTACTGCGTTCCAACGCAGTGTATGCGCTGCACTATAGTAAACAATGCCAATACGCCGTACCGGCCATCTTGTTGAATGGTTTTCCTCAATAATTCCGGATAAATATTTTCAAACTTACAACAGATTCGCACACATTGGTGTCGCTTTTGATCGTAACTCCTTAACCAGCGTAGCCGAGTAAAAAACATATAGAACAGACAGACCGTCGCAAATTTCTTCAAAATCAATCAAGTCGTTTTTGAATGATGTTGGCACAAACTGATTTAAACCCTATCAAAAAACTTTTTAACAAAAAAAATCTCCTTCAAAAAGCCACAAAAAAGAGGAAAATAATAAAACTTTGAGGTCTGCGCCAAGTATGAAGTTGGTTAAAAAGTAGATATTAATTAAATTGGAACTTTTTAACCGACTTCATATTTTATTAAAATGGCGCAGACCTCAAAGTTTTATTATTTTCCTTTTTTGTGGCTTTTTGAAGGTTTTTTTTTTGTTAAAAAGTTTTTTATTTTTTACTTTTTATTTAAAAGAATCACACGCCGTTACTCACTTTTTATTTTATATTAAACCGATTTCTTACGCTGTGTGATGTGTCAAAAAGTGACATTTATACCTTAAAGGAATCACACGCCGCTACTCACTTTTATTAAAATCAGTCGAACTACTGAACCGATTTATGTAAAATTTATATAGAACCAACTTCGAGGTATACCCTATCCAATAAAAAAATAATTTTCCAAATCGGTTTATAAATGACGAAGTTCTGAGGTAACAAACATAAAAAAAAATACAACCGAATTGAGAACCACCTCCTTTTTTTGAAGTCGGTTAAAAATGCATTCTCATGTTCAAATATCAAACAAAATCCAGTAAAAAAACAAAATTACCTACAGACAAAATCTCGATTTTATACATACAACGAACTTTGTCATCCAGCTATTTCTGGTTCAGTTGTTAGACTGACTGTGCCACTTGAAGTCTAGTTATCTATGAATCGATCTATCTATTTATCTTTGACTGTATAGATGCATCGAGCGAGTTTCAAATCTGTCGTCCTGTATGTTTGTCTCGAATGCCCGTCGGCGCTACTAGGGGGGCGACGTCTCCAATCGTGAGCCCACGAACCGGAACTGCTATCCATACGTTAAACTCGCCAGGGCTCACGCCACAAATCCACTTCGAACGAATGCAAATTATAGACGCTCGACAACCTATATGTCATCGAATAATATCACTAATGACCTATAATGGTATTAGTTGTTCTGTGAGCAGTAAATCCAGCTCCCTTCATGGTTTAAAGTTAAGACATTTGAATGTAACGAAATTTCGCAGATTTAATTATTCGATGCAAGCCATTTTGATCACATCAACTAGACTATAAAAATAAAAATTCGACTGATGACCAGTCCTATACTTCCCACCTAGTAAATATTTGCAAAAAATAAACACTCTTTTTTTTTTTTTATTCTTTGACTAGGCCCAAATAACCTTAGCTGTTGGTGGTCTTTAAAACACAATTTAATTTTTATTCTTTGAAAAAAGCATGGCCCTCTTTTTTGTTTGGTGATCTACTGATGGCTAACTTAATATAGCAAAAATCATGGTTACCTTGATTTACGTACAATTTTTATTTTTTTTAGTAAAATATTTTTTTTCTCGAAAACTATACATTTTAGAAAAAAAAAATATTTACATTTTTTTCATATTATAACATCTAGAATTCATTTATATTTTTTTTACCTATGTTAATACGTGACATTGAGGACGTTTTTTTGAATATCTTAGAATCCACTGAACCGATTTGACTCAAAATCTAATCAGATCTAAGTTAAAGGCTGATAAACACAATAGAACAATCGGCATGCCCGTATGTTGTTCCGTTCTTAAGATATCGAAGGCGAAAAATTGACCACACACATAACACACACACACACACACATACAGACATCATTCAGAAAATGATCTTAAACGATTGCTAGGGTCTCAAAACGTGAAAATCTGTTAAAATCTCGAAATATTTTTTTCGGACTAAATCCATTACCTACTTCCCTACCATAGTAGAGGTGGGAAGTAAAAAAATGGGTGTGTGCTTATAACCACACGACAGAAGTGAAAACTTCAGATTTTCTAATTTTTTGTGTCATCTATTATAGCGCATTTATGAACTAAAAATAATTTATTACTAAAATACTAAAATTGTATTTTTGATTAATTCCACCTTGGTTTCAAAAAAATTATAATTATTGTCAAACTTTTCAATTGTATTCTCTATAAGTATATAGCTTTGATAAATTCGGTTTTATATACAACGCGTAAAAAGCATAGCTTCTGTCGGGTGTCCCATGTTATTATTGTACGGAACCATCGATGCCCAAAACTGACTCGCACGTGGCCGGTTTTTACTTCCCACCTCTACTATGGTAGGGAAGTAATGGATTTAGTCCGAAAAAAATATTTCGAGATTTTAACAGATTTTCACTTTTGAGACCCTAGCAATCGTTTAAAATCATTTTCTGACTGATGTCTGTATGTGTGTGTGTGTGTGTGTATGTGGTCAATTTTTCGCCTTCGATATCTTAAAAACGGAACAACATACGGGCATGCCGATTGTTCTATTGTGTTTATCAGCCTTTAACTTAGATCTTATTAGATTTTGAGTCAAATCGGTTCAGTGGATCCTGAGATATTAAAGAAAACGTTCTCAATGTCACGTATTAACATAGGTAAAAAAAATATAAATGAATTCTAGATGTTATAATATGAAAAAAATGTAAATATTTTTTTTTCTAAAATGTACAGTTTTCGAGAAAAAAAATATTTTACTAAAAAAAAATAAAAATTATACGTAAATCAAGGTAACCATGATTTTTGCTATATTAAGCTAGCCATCACTAGATCACTAAACAAAAAAGAGGGCCATGCTTTTTTTCAAAGAATAAAAAAGAGTGTTTATTTTTTGCAAATATTTACTAGGTGGGAAGTATAGGACTGGTCATCAGTCGAATTTTTTATAAATAAATTATAGCGATTTTGCACGTTTTTAAAAAAGCGTTACATGAGGAAGTCGAACTGAGTGGTGTACCTATACCTACCCGAGATTATACGAGGTTGTTTTGTGCGTCAAAAAAAACCAAAACTAAACGGAAACCCTGAACAGTTCGATCGTCGGACACAACACCACGTGTACACGTGTATTGTGTCTAACGGTGAAGTAACACGGCCTGCAGGCTGCACCAATTGGTTACCCGGACTAAAAGGGATAAATTGAATTTTGTGATTTGCAACGACGAATGCAGGGTCATATTATGTATGATGTTGTGACCATCTGTCGCGGTTTCGGGTTTCGAACACCGGTCCCGTCAGTTCAGACCTGACAGACAGCAAGTTACTGTCTGTCAGTGTGGCTCACAGCCTGAAGCCTTGACAGCCGTCGTCTAGCCTTGTATAAAATGGTTTATTTAAATCAGTGACTCTAACGGTAAAATGTATCAAAGCGTTCTGACGATAATTTATCGATTTAAAAAATAAAATAAAGCAGGACTTAATTCTGAAGCACTTTTTAGTGTTCCGTACCAAAATTGGAAAAAACGGAACGCTTATGGCCTCACTCCGGTGTCTGTCCGTCTATCTGTCACAAGTTCCCAAAGCCAAACGGTACAAGCTAGAGACTCGAAATTTTGAATAGTTAAAGCTTGTTATGGCCCACTGCTGTGTAGACCGAGAGCTAGTGACAATTTTTTGGTGTTATTTATTCAAGGCCTTATTTATGTGAAGATGTTGAGGGAGGCATATTAAAGTGCTCTGAGTAAGGGATTTTGCTAGATAGCGGTATGGGAGGGATGCAGACCGCCCCCAACATGTAACAAAAAAATGGTCACTATTATTATTGCTTGAAGGCTGAAATTGTTTGTATAGCTTGTCGGTGACCCAATAATGCCATTATAATATTTGCAGATCGATTGGTCAGTATTAAAGGGGTGGAAGATCATCCTAAACGTGTCGTGTACCCGACGAAATTTATATTATTAGTTCAAGGTTCCAATTTTAATATGTTGTTACGGCCACTGTTTTAAGCATATATTTCAATTTGCAGAACAAAATGTCGGTAATAACCCCCTTGCAGAAGGATATAAACACCTAGGCGAGGGAGTTTCCCTCTAAGAGAAGGTGTTAATACCGACATTTTGTTCTGCAAATTGAAAAGTATTCTTAAAACAGTCGTCGTAACAACATATTAAAATTTGATCCTTGAACTAATAATATAAATTTCGTCGGGTACACGACACGTTTAGGGTTATCTACCACCCCTTTAATACTGACTAATCGATCTGCATGAAATATTATAATGGCATTATTGAGTCACCAACAAGCTATACAAACAATTTCAGCCTTGAAGCAATAATAATTGTGACAATTTTTTTTGGTACATGTTGGGGGCGGTCTGCATCCCTCCCATACCGCTATCAAAAAAATCTCTTACTCAGGGCACTTTAATATGCCTCCCTCAACATCTTCACAAAATAAGGCCTTGAATAAATAACACCAAAAAATTGTCACTAGCTCTCGGTCTAGTGGTTTAGATATGAATAAATAATTCGGATAATTGCGGGTAACAATGGGGGGTGGGAAGTATAGGACTCCATCTTGGTTGCAACGTGTCAAGTATATATCATTACGATTATCTGTCCTTCTTCAACGACACCGATTTCGAACTTTTATCATACACTGTAAAAAATGGATGTAAAAATACTTTGAAAATTAAGGTAGAATTCGCTCGATTTTTTAAGTGATTTTACATTATTATTTATTTTTACACAGAAAACTTCATAAAAACTTGGACTTTTACTGTAAAGTTAAACAAATTTGTGATTTTTACATAAAGTAAATTAAAATTACATAATTTGTGTAATATTCCAATAAAGTGTGTAAAAATTACAAAATAAAATGTATAGTTACATATATAAAATGGATGAATACAAAACAAATTAATGTAAAATTAGTAATCACGCATGCGCAATGTGTTTTTATGGAATCTACGCGATGTGTAGGCGATGCCTGTTTGCGACGCCATTGTCTCTTTGTGTGCCTATTACCAGATTAATCGCTGGCTACAAATGGACCATCGATAATCTATGTAATCGGTCTTCTCATTTCTTACAGTGTATATTTCTATCTATCTTTCTTTCTCAGTATACGTAAGAAACACGTTGAGGCGACAATAAACACTCATAGTGATGTGAGTAGTTCTGCGAGAGGCCACTCGGACGACAGGGTTAAACTAGTCTTGTTACTGTAGGGGTAATGTGTTCGTATCTCTGCGAGGAAAAGCTCGTAATGTTCTGTTATGTACAAAGTCCGGTCGACAGCAACTCTTGTCTCCGGAGACCAATAACCCGGAACATACATACATACATACAACCGACACGGAGTAGGTATACCTACCTACAGTAAGTATACCTAGCATTGTTACATATAGGGCTTGGCAACAATTGATTGAAGTGACTCAAATCATTTTTCAATGTGGTTTTCTATAAGGGCATCAATAGCCAGGCGTTATTTGAACTCAGCATAAAGCATTGTCAAAAAATCTGATATGACAATGGACCTTAGACTGTAATCATATAATTACAGTTTTTATAACTACAGGAGCAGTCTAACGTCGTTGTCGTTGTAGAACATTAGATTGTGCTCACACAAAAACGAATGATTGATCTACATAGGAAAAGATCGCTTTTCAAGCTGAATTTTGATCAAAATGAGTAGAAAAATTATAATTTAAAAAAACTAAAAAACACGCTTTAATGAACTAAAAAGTAAAAAATAATTAATTTTATTGTAAAAAAGCGTGGGGTAGTATGAAAATATGATACAAAGCACCCCACGCTTTTTTACAATAAAATAAATTATTTTTTACTTTTTAGTTCATTAAAGCGTGTTTTTTAGTTTTTTTAAATTATAATTTATTTTTGCTTTTTAGTCCTGGAGATCCTGGTCAGGATAATGGGACAAACTTATGGAATTATTGTATTGTAATCGGTCCTTGATAAGTGTTCAATCTGAAGTTTTTTGCTTCTTTTTTTTTAGTCCTGGAGATCCTGGTCAGGATAATGGGACAAACTTATGAAATCATTGCATTGTCGTCGGTCCTTGATAAGTGTGCAAAGTTTAAACTAAATCTGACCGTTCAAAGTTGGTCAAAATCAAGTTCAAAGAAGTCGGTTACAAACTGACAAACAAGCAAGCAAGCAAGCATACAAGCAAGCAAGCCCGCAAGCAAGCACGCAAACATACAGGTGAAGCTAATATAAGCGTGTTAAAAATGTTGTTTCGAAGTGGAAATTATACAAAAAAAAAACTATATTAAATAGATGTAAATGTGTACAGTTTTAAAAAAAATATCGTTTCAATCGATCAATTATTTTTTTAGCAAAATCGATTTGAAATTCTACAATGATTTTCTTAGAGAGAAATAATATGTATTTTTCATGTGTTTCAAACTTTTTCCCGTACGTAGGTACTGTATGGTTGACATATACTTACAGGGTGTGGCTTAGAAAAGGTAACATAGGGAAAATAACATTGAGAACATTTACAATTTTGTAGTAAGCTATGGGCCATAAGACCTAATGTAAATATGTAGTGGATTACATAGAAATAAATTGTAATTTAAAAAAACTAAAAAACACGCTTTAATGAACTAAAAAGTAAAAAAATAATTAATTTTATTGTAAAAAAGCGTGGGGTGCTTTGGATCATATTTTCATACTACCCCACGCTTTTTTACAATAAAATTAATTATTTTTTTACTTTTTAGTTCATTAAAGCGTGTTTTTTAGTTTTTTTAAATTATAATTTATTTTTGCTTTTTAGTCCTGGAGATCCTGGTCAGGATAATGGGACAAACTTATTGAATTATTGTATTGTCGTCGGTCCTTGATAAGTCGACAACGTTTAAATTAAATCTGACCGTTCAAAGTTGGTCAAAATCAAGTTCAAAGAGGTCGGTTACAAACTGACAAACAAGCAAGCAAGCAAGCAAGCAAGCAAGCAAGCAAACAAGCAAACAAGCAAGCAAGCAAGCAAACATACAGGTGAAGCTAATAAAAGCGTGTTAAAAATAGTTGGCAGAACCAAAAGTGCACATCCCGCTAAGTATGATAAAAATATTTAAAGAAATTAAAAAAAAATCAAAAAAAAGATTATTTACTGTTTATAGTCTTGGAATAGTTGTAAAAAGAAAAAAAACCTACCATAATGTTTATGTAAACAACATGTCTACACGCTCGGCTATTCTCAAGCCCTCTCATAGCTTATTGTAAATGTTCTCAATATTATTCACCTTACGTTATACCTTTTCTAAGTCACACCTTGTACAAGTTTACTTCTGGAAAACTTTTACACGTATATCTACAATTTTTCTAGTAATGTCCCTGAAAAGGAAATATTCTCAGGTATATTGCCTAAGTATAAGTATTTCTCATATTTAAATTCCGCGAATTTCCCCATCACTAGTTTCAAATAGTAGGTACCTACATAGGAACGTAGTATTTTTATCACATTTATTGCAATATGGTAAAACTTACACCGTACATAGTACTACAATGTTATGGATACGTGTTTCTAATATATTAGTTTTTGTTATGTAACTAAATGTATCTTTTTCCCGGGAAAAATAAAAAAAAACTTTTATATAGCGTTGTACGTAGCATAAGTACGGGGAGGTGTGTATTTTACATTACTGATTTTTGAACAACTATTCAATGCCCAAACTAAATAAAAAACTTTTCAACCAAAAAAAAACCTCCTTCAAAAAGCCACTAAAAAGAGGAAAATAATGAAATTTTGAGGTCTGCGCCAATTTAATAAAATATGAAACTTCGTGACTTTTCACCGAGTAACTCTAGCAAAAATTTATTAAATACTTTCCCCCAGGGGGAACATTGGAATGTAGTTGTTCTCGCAATTGCATTTCAATGTTATTTGGGAATTGGCGTTTCTAGGAGCCCGAGCTCGTACCAGTCGGTTTATGTATGCCGGCTGGCAGATTCTAATACACAAATGGATTATTAATTATTGTGTTAAAGACGCTATAATGACCTGAGTTGGCGACGCGTCTATAATCTACAATAATAATAATATTAAATACTCAACCTGACTCGGAAAGGAAAATCCACTACTTGCACATCCCTATAACCTTGAGACATCCGTACATCAGATTAAGTTGGACATAGTACACTGTTCTGAGGTGAAGTAGTGATAAAATTTGTGCGTTTTATAAGTTATCAACCTACTGTAATTTGGACATTGCATAGTTCTGAGCTAAGACAAAGATTTCTATGAATTTTGTAAATGACGTTTTGTGACGTCATCGTCAATTGTTAACTAGATTCGATTTGGACATAGGACAGTTCTGAAGTAAAATAGAGATATTATGAACCCTCGTGAGTTTCATGAGTCATGACGTCTTCTGACGTATATTAGGTAGGCATAGAGCCTGGGTTCACATCCCACCTTCACTCCCACATTATGAAGGTCATGTTTTATTAACTTTTAGGGGAACTTCCTTCTTTTTATGTTGGAATCGCTTTCATATAAAACTTGTACATGTTTATGACAACTATATATTGTGTACAGGTTTTCTACTGATCTCCAAAGATATCTATGTGTTAATGAGCTTATAAACAACGTTTTGAAGTGAAAACTTCCTTAAGGCGCGTTTTGCCTGGGCAGTGAACGAAAGTGAACTGTCCACACCCGACGGTGACGCTCGCTGAATCGGGGCTACTCGCGGCTCAAACACGAACACGTATTTGCAGTATGCTGGTAATAATTTGCAGTTCATAAGTGTGCTAAAACTTAATGCGCGTATTAAGTTATTTGTAGTTCATAACGTTAACAGAATTCGGAGTCAAGTTAGCGACACAAATGAACTGTCAAATTTTTTTGAAAATACGGAAATTGAAGTCAGCAACAGTTGCTTTTCACTTCAATTCTATAAAATATTATACACTGTAAAAAATGAAAGTAAAAATACTTTGAAAGTAAGGTAGAATTCGCTCGATTTTCTAAGTGATTTTACATTATTATTTATTTTTACACAGAAAACTTCATAAAAACTTGGACTTTTACTGTAAAGTTAAACAAATTTGTGATTTTTACATAAAGAAAATTAAAATTACATAATTTGTGTAATATTCCAATAGTGTGTAAAAATTACAAAATAAAATGTATAGTTACATATATAAAATGGATGAATACAAAACAAATTAATGTAAAATTAGTAATCACGCATGCGCAATGTGTTTTTATGGAATATACGCGATGTGCAGGCGATACATGTTTGCGACGCCATTATCTCTTTGTGTGCCTATTACCAGATTAATCGCTGGCTACAAATGGACCATCGATAATCTGTGTAATCGGCATTCTCATTTCTTACAGTGCACTACTCGTCAGTAATATACTTCATTCCGCATATAGATATACAATCTACTATTACAGCCGCATTATCCGTGCATTTGTCAAAAATACACCAGTCGTGGGGTTTCGGTTTTGCATAAATAAAATCATTGCCAAACATTCAGAAAGCGAAACAAAATATGCAACGAAGGAATCAAGCGAGTGCACTGGCTTTTTTTTATATACGTTTGTTGAAATACAATCTGCAGCCAGTCCGCCGAAGCTGTGACAGAGACAGACAGACAGAAACTTAAGGGCAGAGCGGGAAGAAGTGAGAGTATAGAAGAAGAAGAATCCGTATAATATAAATTCACATAAAATACCAGCCGTTTCGGTGTTCCTATATTCTTCTATCGAACTGACCACAATCGCCCAGTCAATTAATGTACGTTAAGCAGTTAGTGAATAGGCATAGGGTTATGTCATAACAGACGCCATTCGCACCATTACTATTTTCCATTTTACCACTTCCCGTTGTTTTTCTACATTTTTAAACTTCAACTTTTTTTTATTAATAGCAATGTGCGAATGGAGGAATTATAGGAAATTAGAATAAGGTAGAGGCAATTTTGGGAGCATTATAGGAGTTTGACAGGTAATCGGCCATGGCCTTAAATAAGGAACCATCTCGATATTCATCTGGAATAATTGAGGGAAACCATGGAAAACCTCAAACAAGATGGCCGGTACAGGAATTACCGTTTCTCGGCGTGAGGCAGTAGGAAAAAGTCCTAGCCACATCTACCCCCGCCGGGATTCGAACCCAGTACCTTCCGAATGCGAGTCTAGTGCTGTACCACTAAGCTATACATCGCTGGGTATTTGTATCTATATTTGTGACTTAATAATATAATGTTCATCCTTGCAGATCAACATCTAAAACCCATCTGGTCAACTAGGACATAAAGTACCATTCTCTAAGTATTGCCCTTTGATGTCCCCAGACAGTACTATGTTTATACAAGGTGTACTATTTGAAAATTTTGTTTTGATCTGACATGTTATATATTAAACTCATAAATTTCAGTGAATTTCAAATTTGCCTGATGATGATGATTATTTCCATATCCCCTAGAGGACGTTAGAACCACTTTGTTTCATTTAAATCTTATGATACATTTTTAGAGTGTTGGGTCTCCAAGTCACTATTATGAAGTATTGGAAATATGTACCTTGTATTTTTTGATATCCGTCTTGTGACTTCCTGTGATTCTAGATGGTAGCGTGTATGGTAGATGATGGCTGAAATTATAAGAGCTTATAGGTTTGCACAACGAAGCTTTGATAATTGATACAAGCTTAAGTCGCGTTTGAAATGTCAGATAGCGAAGAAGAATATTTGTGTTCTTCTGCTACAAAGTGGTATATTTTAATACAAATTTGGGTAGGAGCTATCATGTCCACCCTATTAATAGAAACCGATCTAAACATGGCGAATTTCATCATTTATACCAAGAAATAAAATTTTACCCAAACCGGTTTTTTGAATATTTACGTATATGGAACCTAACACTTTTAAATACGTCTTAGAAAAAACTCAAAACAAATTAAATAAAAACTGGCAAAATTTCACTTATTAAACTGGTCACATCCATTGCGAAACTTGTAACGGCCATTTGACAGTTGTCACACGTTGATTGTAGTAGTCAACGCGCCGAAAGAACGTTGAGATACATTCTTGTATCTACCAGCTCTTGTAACAGCGCTTATACCTGCTACACTCACTGCTTCGTTGTGTACGCTCGCATAATATAACAACGCATTAATTTAAGTAAGCCCTGCTATGATCTACGCTACCATCTTGAATCCCAGCTCCATACTGCACGTTCCTTAAGAAGTATTCCCTTCAAAAAATGTTTCGGCATTATTGACTATATAGGCCCGTACGTTAAGAAAAAAACAGTACTGTCCGTCGAGCAAACAAAGAATGATACTCCGTTATGTAACAACGGCCGTTATTTTTTCCAGCGCGATATTTTAAGTAGTTGCTCCCCGTCTTTAAATTACACAACTGTAACAATACATTGTATTTTTATTCGATTGAAATTTATTGCCTGGACGTGAAAATAACGATATCAGATGGATTTGGAAAAACGTCGGGGAGAATAACAACTATTGTCTGGCCATTTACAACTTCATATTCTTCTTTCTTTTTTTCTTTTGTGAGTTGTGTGACAAGCTTTTTACAGTTAGAATAACAACGTATACTGGGTGATTGATTTTTACAGTTTAAAAAAATAGCGATTTAAATAATTTAGTTAGTGGATTTTATTTCGCATACAGGGCCGGATTTAAATTGGAGAAAAAGGGGCGATCGTCCCGGACCTTCACAAAAGAAAAGCCTCTACAAACCCAGTCATTGAAAACATTTTAATAAATATAGAAATTAAAAAACTTAAATGATGAAAAAATATTGTTTTTCAAAAATTATCGGAAAATTAGAATTAAGTACGTACTGGTTATTTAGGACTTAATATTTGCCCATCAATAGTTGTCCAGTGATATTTTCTGGATAGAAGAAGCCATGCTGTATTTCTATGTTAAATCTAGCGAAAAAAAGGATCGCCATATAAAAAATATTGAGAGAGAGGAGATAGAGAGATATAGAACGGGGGAGAGAGAGAAGAGATAGACAGATATAGAGTGGGAGGAGACATGGGAGAGGGGGGGAAGAGATTGTGGATTATAGACGCTCGACAACCGAAAAATACTGGAAACCACTGCTTTTGAAAGTAATAATTTGATATTCGTTTCTTCCTTTTCTAAACACAGCTTAGTGCTGCCGACTGGCGTATCAATAATGAAAAGCCGTTGGCGGCTGTCGGAGACAGAGTTTCAACTAGCTCTATAACTACTGATAGATAAGTAGCTAGAGGTAATAGACCGAGAGCTTGTGACAATTTTTTGGTGTTATTTATTCAAGGCCTTATTTTTGTGAAGATATTGAGGGAGGCATATTAAAGTGCCCTGAGTAAGGGATATTTTTAGATAGCGGTATGAGAGGGATGCAGACCGACCCCAACATGTAACAAAAAAAATTGTCACAATTATTATTGCTTCAAGGCTGAAATTGTTTGTATAGCTTGTCGGTGACCCAATAATGCCATTATAATATTTGCAGATTGATTGGTCAGTATTAAAGGGGTGGCAGATCACCTTAAACGTGTCATGTACCCGACGAAATTTTTATTATTCGTTCAAGGTTCAAATTTTAATATGTTGTTACGGCGACTGTTTTAAGCATATATTTCAATTTGCAGAACAAAATGTCGGTAATAACCCCCTTGCAGAACGATATAAACACCTAGGCGAGCAAGTTTCCCTCTAGAGAGGGGGTAATACCGACATTTTGTTCTACAAATTGAAATATATGCTTAAAACAGTCGTCGTAACAACATATTAAAATTTGAACCTTGAACGAATAATATAAATTTCGTCAGGTACATGACACGTTTAGGGTGATCTGCCACCCCTTTAATACTGACCAATCGATCTGCAAATATTATAATGGCATTATTGGGTCACCGACAAGCTATACAAACAATTTCAGCCTTGAAGCAATAATAATTGTGACCATTTTTTTTGGTTACATGTTGGGGGCGGTCTGCATCCCTCCCATACCGCTATCTAGCAAAATCCCTTACTCAGGGCACTTTAATATGTCTTCCTCAATATCTTCACAAAAATAAGATCTTGAATAAATAACACCAAAAAATGGTCACTAGCTCTCGGTCTATAAGGCATTGTATAAGTTTGTATGGAGTATAATAAGTAGTTCACAATAATGTACACAATAGTGGCGTATTGTAGAAGGTATTATGGAAGGACTGTTTTAATGTAGGTAACTGCGCCATTAAATCGCATTTAATATTGCATTATATGGTCTTTGCTTGATAACATTGCATAGCCGTATGCAGCAGCAATGGCTGCTGCACATAGACAAACGTTTACAATGGCGAAACTTGCATTACGGGGCCTGCAGCTATTTGTACAAGACAGGTGCATTATTAACCCTCCAGTTGGCGCGCGATAGATTGCAACCGCGATCCCGTTGTTCATTTCTGACTACAATGGAAAGAGACAACACTGTCGGTTATAATCGAAGTACTGTACTTGAAAAGCCTCTGGAGATCATCTGCAACAAATTTGTTATGAAGTAGTACAGTACTATATTATTGTTAGCTGTACCTACCAAGTCAGTCGATTGAATGACAGTATTAAACGTCGTCAGCCTAGCTTAGTGGTTAGAGTGATAGACTGAAGATCTAAAGTTACTCGGTTCGATGCCCGGTTTCTTTATTCTGTTACTTACTATATTTTTGTACTTTAAAAATTAATTTAATAAAATTTGATACGGAAAAATTTTGAATCACTAAAAAGAACAAAATAAATATTGTAAGTAAAAAAAACTTTACAAACAAACTTAAATAAATTAATGTTAATTTTTTATCCCTACCCTGCGGAGTGAAAAGGGGGGTTGTACAGGTGCGGAGTTCCGTAAAAAACAGCTTTTTGAACTGGGCAATAAAAATAGTAGTTCCATTTTTTCATGTCGATATTTTTTAGAAAATTTGTGGATAATACGCAAAGTTTTTTTTTTGGGTACGTCAACATTTAGTGTTTTCTATGACTTCCCACCATTTCATAATAAATTTGTTGCAGATGTTCTCCAGAGTCTTGTCCACACTTGGCGGGCACATGTTTGGTTAGTTTGTTCAGTTGCACCAATCGCAGTTAATCGTTTCATGTACTCGAATATTTTAATTTAATCTTCCGGTTAGCGGGTGTGTCATTCAGTATATTTTTTTCTGCTGTGGTCACATATCTTGAGGTATTTAGCGTCTTTTGTAAGACACCACAAACACTATTTATTTATCGCAGTACATTTAAAATCGAAATGGCACAACCTATGTTTGCGAGATTTAGATTTAAAATATACGTTTGTAAATATATTTTTTCGAAACCTTCGCGTTTGAGTGACTGGCAGTGCCGCCTCTTTATGTAGCAACGAATACAAAGCCATTGGATGTTCTATGCACTTAGTGTAGGGTTAAGTGTTAGTTAAATTATATATATACAGATATAAAGTAGCGAACGACGTAACTGTGGTTAGTGTTAGTGAATAAACGAACTGTACCCTGTCAAAATTATTATTGTAAAAGAACAGAACCGTTCTCCTGGAATCTTAAAAAAAAAAATTGGAAATATCGCTAAATGATGAAAACTTTTTCCAACGACTTACAGGATTTTGCATGTGATACATTTTTGGCGCCCACCGTGGGACTTTAATATCGTTAATTGGAATTTGGCGCCCCCAGCGTGGGGCTTTAATATCGTTAATAGGAATTTGGCGCCCAGCGTGGGGCTTTAATATCGTTGATGGGAATTTGGCGCCCAGCGTGGGGCTTTAATATCGTTAATGGGAATTTGGCGCCCCCAGCGTGGGGCTTTAATATCGTTAATAGGAATTTGGCGCCCAAGCGTGGGGCTTTAATATCGTTGATGGGAATTTGGCGCCCAGCGTGGGGCTTTAATATCGTTAATTGGAATTTGGCGCCCAAGCGTGGGTCTTTAATATCGTTAATAGGAATTTGGCGCCAAGCGTGGGGCTTTAATATCGTCAATTGGAAGTAGTTTTATTGTATTCTTTCCTTCGATAATTTCGTTGACTTAATAATGAAATGTGAGTTACATTTTGGTAGTTTTTTACCTACGATAAACACAGTTCCATATCAAACCTAAGTTTCTAAACTAACTGCAGGTACGTTGGAATTCATAAAATATGCAATTTGCTTTTAGAAGTAATTTCATAAATGAAATATTCCCTCGTGAAGAATGTAGTTGTAGCCGATTGCACTACTCTTAGTCTTATATTATAGTGCAGACTCTGGTGAACTAGTGTCTATGTGCACTATATTAGTGTGCAAATTAAATTTTAGTTCACACAATTATAATTTCATATTTGTTAACTGTATTGCTCTTAAATGAAAAAGCTTTAAATCCGATTCATTAAGATTTTAATTATAGAGAATGTTTCGATGGCCACTGCCAACCGATTTCATTCGATTTTTACGCATAGTTATAGAGAAAATATTTAGGAAGGTTTTAGGTTATGTCATTAGGTTATTATAGCAAGTGGATGAGAAATGAACGAACGGGCAACGCTAGGTAAATACGGCTAGTACCTATTAGATATAACGTGATAAATTCGAAAACTATTGAACTGAATGTCATTCGGTTTTCGCTAATAGGTAGAGAAGATATTTGGGCAAGATTTAGGTTATGTACACGAATGCTTATTTCCGGAAAACGTCGGATAAATAAGCCTAGTAAATAATATGTTTATTATTATAAATTAGGTATTTAAGTTTAAAAAAAATTATTAATTTTTTAATTTTTTCTAATAATTTAACATAAATAATATTGAAAATCGAAAAGAAAACATTTTTTAAAGCTATAGATAAATTACTAAAAATTAATTAAAATGTATAAAAATTTAAAAAATATCACGTGACTTCAAAACGCGCCAGGAATGTTTGTGACGTCGTTATGTTAAAATGTGTCTGCATTTGTTGGTATTTGTGTATATGTATTACACATACTATCAAAAATAATAAATTTTTAACTTAGTAACCATGGATACAAAGACCATAGATAACATAATGACGTCACACGCGTTCGGATTCTTTCGGCGCGTTATCGGAACTGAGTTTAAAAATTAATTTTTATTTAAATATAACTTTATAATTAGTAAGCAAAAAAATTAAATAAAAACAGTTTTGCTATAAAACTTGTATGAGTCCTTCCATTTAAGTAAAAAAAAATTCATTTAAAAACCCAATTGTCAATTAGAATATTGCATACTTTCTAAGTTTCTACACACAATTAATAAATATAAAAAAAAATACAAACAACAAATTATCTTATGTGATCATTTCTTTCACTCAATTTATTCATACACATTCTATGTATTTTACTGAATAAAGATTTATGTTATGTTATTAATAAAAATGTTTGTGTTGAGTTTCGTTTGTACACTGCTGTACGCAAATTGCTACAACTGCAAACTATATAGCGTAGGTACTTATTTTACGTTCTTTTTATAGTAAATGTAAGTATGTCGATATTATATAAAATTCTTTCCACATTTTCATAATTATTTTTAACTAACTTTTTAACTTATTTTAACAAACTTTTTTTATTCTTTAAAAATATTTCTGAATTACATAAAATATGTGCTTTTTAAAAGTAGGTAAAAGAAAATCTTAAGATGAAAGTTAAATTTTCTTATTCTTAATAAAAGTTGAATAGTTTGAAAAATAAAAAAGCAAGAATTTGATATTTTTTATCCTTCATTAAAATGAGACATTAAATAAAATCCTACAAAAATGGTATACAGAAAATCTATAAGACAATTTTGAAATTCCAAAATGAATCGTTAAAAATCCACCTCATTCTCGACGTCACTAAAAAATAGACAAAAAGTCTAGGATATTTTTCATTAATAGTTCCGTTTGGTAAGCTTTGTGCCAGTGTAAAAAATGAACCAATAGCTCAGCTTTATTGATGCAGTTCAATTGGTTCAATCTTACACCGAACTACATTGGCATAAAAAACAGATTTTATAAATGTTTTGAAAATTTCCAATCTTTCCACCAAATCTTATTGTCTTGGCATAGTTGGCTGTCAACAACAAACAGATAAACGCAATCATGTGTTGTATTCAGGGCCGTATTAAGAAATATTTGCGCTGTGATAGGTACAACTTTTATATTACGGCAAAAACATTTTTAATATATTTTGTTGAGCGTTGCTTCATCTTCCGAGCTTATGGGGTGGCTTGCTCCGTTTCCAGAATATCGGACAACATTTTTAAACATATCAATTCTGAAACTGAAGAAATTAAAATCGGAATTCCGGTATCTATTAATGAAAACGGGCCTTAATATAGATTTTTTACCAATAATTGATAATCTCTCTATAGCAGTGGTTCCCAAAGTTGCCTGGTCCGCGACCCACCTAACAATAACTTCCAAATTCGGAACTCACAGCTCTTGGCTGTCATGAAGAAAAAAGGGGCATAACTATATGAATGAAGGACAGTTCAAATAAGAAAAAAAACATTCAGTTACAATCGAAAATTTTAATACTTAATTAAATACAAGGAGTGCTATTTCAATGAGAAGGATGTATTTGTTTCATTTAATTTATTGTAGATTATAGACGCGTCGACATCTAAGGTCATTAGCGTCTTTCAACTACACTAAATAACGACTAACTTAAAACTAAATAACATCACAAAACATCCATGAGCGCAGGTGGGATTCGAACCCACGGCAGTCCAGTCTAGAGATTGCGGCACCAAGCATGCTAACCACTAGGCTATACTGCCCTCTGTATTTGTTTCAGTGACCGGTCGGTCGATGTATCATCCTATTTTTCAGGGCCCACCCAATATTTGGGAAATGCTGCTCTATATCTAGTATTTAGAGTTATATAAAGTAGGTATCTACTAATACGTTTTTTAAGTTTAATATTCGAAGTGTTCCTAATTATTACTAGATACCTATACCTAGTCGATAATGTTGATTTTTTTGTTTGCAAATTTCAAGTTTCATTCAACGTTTCTCATGTCAATAAACATATTTTGATTTTAAAAAAGAAAGTTTCTTCTACATGTAGTAGTATTTTTGTAGACCTTTCTCGACATCATAATTAATTCCGAAATTGAGAACTAAATATCGAAACCAGTTCCGGAATTAGATCCGATACTGGAGGCCCTAGTTTAAGTTGACCCGACCCTGGTTGTATCGATTTTACACTTCACTACTTCTGCACTTCAACAAACTGTATTTCGTAAACTCGTGTACTGTATTATGCAACCAATTGAATGATAAAACTAACAGCTGATAAAAAAACAAGCGCTCGAGGCAGGTGAGCTGAACGAACGAACGCGCGCGAATAGCAAATTGAATCAGCAGATAAGTGAAGTGTGTCTGTTGCAAGCGACACGCGAGATCCATACCCGGTACCTCCACCGTCACACTATACTTCATTCGCATTGTAAGTGGAACGACAAAAGTGATTCAATATATCTACAATATATTTACTTCGTTTGCATTCAATGCCATATGCTTTCTATTCAAAGACCCAGCACCTACACCATCTAATAATACTTCAATCACATCAACAGTAGCAGGTTATATTCAATAAGTAGCACAGTGTAATTGAGACCCGGCACCTCCACCGTCTATCTACTTTGTAATTTGTATTTAAAATAGAACAACAAACTGCAGCAGAACGATGCATGGAATATATGCTGTGTAAAACCCGGTACCTAGGCCATAAGAAACCCGGTATACCTACCTATTCGCGAATGAAAAGATTTTAATAACAAAAAAAAGGGTGTGGGTCTCGGGACCCCCGACAGATGTGAAACATCAAAGAAAACGTTATTGAACTCGGTGGTATTCTCTATGTAGTAGTATATATTTTTTCAAAAGCAGCAACTAACTGTTATGCTGACGTAATCCTATATATACTGCACTGTAACACTGCGTGTGTTACAGTGCACGCCTGAGTCAAGAGAGAAAGAGAGAGTGCCGCAGTGGTGGGGAGAACAGCAGCGAAGGAGCGGACCAAACATTTCGTTGCATATTTCCCCTCACGCGGCTGTTCACAGCCCGACATAAGATGTTTCACATCAAAAAGGAAATCGAAACTGAAAGAACGAAAAAAAGTTAATTATAACTAATAGCTAACAGCAATTTAACTAGATTTTTTTTAAGTGAAACTTTTATAGTGAAGGTAAGAGGCGATGAAACGAAAAAGAGACACATCGATTGACAAAGAAAGAGATAGAGCACAATTGTAGGACACTGCATTCGTCCTTCATCACTTAACTAGATCATCAGAATGGTCACTTTCGATGAAAAAAAAGATTAATGGCCGGTTTATCGTATATTTTAATCACGATGTTTTTTTATCACAGTGTTAAATGACGGGTTGCTAAATATGGTAACGAAACGCAGCAACCAATGAACACGTAGCTGTCAAAATTTAACAGTGTGATTAAAAAACATCGTGATTAAATTGTACGATAAACCGGCCATTAGAATTTTATTTAAAGCGACATCACAAAACATCCTTGAGCGGAGGTGGGATTCAAAGTCACGACAGTTTGATTCAAATGCCAGCACGCTAACCATTGCACCGAATTGTCTCCAAAATTTAAAAGTTATTTATTTATTTATTGTAGATTATATACGTTCGACAACTAAGGACATTCGCGTGTTAAATCCTCCAGGGGGAACATTGGAATGTAGTTGTTCTCGCAATTGCATTCCAATGTTCTTTGGGAATTGGCGTTCCCAGTAGCTCGAGTTCGTACCAGTCGGTTTGTGTATGCCGGCTGGCAGATTCTAATACACAAATAGATTATTAATTTCAATTATTTGTGAGAAAATTACTTACAGTATCTTATTTAGTTTACAATTAGATTAACAATTATTAATTAGAACAATTAGGTATTTAAGTTTAAAAAAAATTATTAATTTTTTAATTTTTTCTAATAATTTAACATAAATAATATTGAAAATCGAAAAGAAAATTTTTTTTAAAGCTATAGATAAATTACTAAAAATTAATTAAAATGTATAAAAATTTAAAAAATATCACGTGACTTCAAAACGCGCCAGGAATGTTTGTGACGTCGTTATGTTAAAATGTGTCTGCATTTGTTGGTATTTGTGTATATGTATTACACATACTATCAAAAATAATAAATTTTTAACTTGGTAACCATGGATACAAAGACCATAGATAACATAATGACGTCACACGCGTTCGGATTCTTTCGGCGCGTTATCGGAACTGAGTTTAAAAATTAATTTTTATTTAAATATAACTTTTTAATTAGTAAGCAAAAAAATTAAATAAAAACAGTTTTGCTATAAAACTTGATGTGGTCCTTCCATTTAAGTAAAAAAAAAATTCGTTTATAAACCCAATTATTAATTGTTGTGTTGAAGACGCTAATGACCTGAGTTGTCGACGCGTCTATAATCTACAATAATAATAATAATTCGCGTGTTAACTAAATCGATCAAATTAAATTAAAACGGCATCAGAAAACATCCATGACCTAAGGTGCGATTCGAAATCCAATGGCCAGTACGCTAACCGTTACACCAAGCTGTCTCTAAGATTTGGAATTAATTTAAGAATTAAGCGCTAATGAAAATTTTTCGTTGGAAAGCAGCCAATTATATAATTGATTCCAAACATACTGGAAAAAATTATTTTACCAACCATAGTCACAGTTTTATGTATGAATGAATGAATTGTGAATTATAGACGCTCGACAACAGAGGTCATTAGCGTAGTTTTATGTATGTATCTAACATGTAGATGATTTACGATGTCTACAAGATATAATTTTTCTAGAATATTATGTAGTAATATCAATCATTGGTTATCTATAACATTGATATATCTAGCTACTATTAGTGTATCCCTATTAAGGGTATTTGAAATAATTTTCACTTTCATGATGAGCTCTCGCTAGTACGAAGATTCACTTCTATAACATAGGTATATTGAATTAACACTCGCATGTGGTGAAAATCTATTGATTCCGAAGCATATATTAAGAAGAATGTTAGATTAGTAATCATGTCACGGTTGAGTAGTTGTAAGTTCATTCCGCCGCGAAAGTGGAAAGGTTCAGGTTAGAATCCTTACTGTGACTGGTTGGTAAAATGATTTTTTCCGATATGTTTGGAATCAATTATATAATTGGCTGCTTTCCAGCGAAAAATTTTCAATTGCAATTCAGCCGTAAAAATTTATATTAAGCGCTAATGTTTTTTCGCGCCTACGGCTCCGCGATAAATCCGGCATGAATACTGTGAAAGTTAACAATAATAATTAAAACAACGTCTTCCAGAATCTTTGTGTTATTTCGCGTGTGCCCTAGCAGGAGTAGAACAACAGTAGCAGGATCACCCCCATACCACCTGCAGACAAGCAGGTACAGCAGGAGAGCGACACTCCTGGGGCAAACTTCATTATCACAGCTTATGCAAGTTTCATGACTCATGTACATAAACAGTATATTATACACAACAACACCGTTACTGGGACTATGGGGAGGAATGGGGGGGCAAAGCGTGCTGTGGTGCGTGCACACGGTACCAACCTAGCAGCCGTTAACATGTTAGCCGCAGTTCGAGACTGCGTATTCTTGTATTTGTGATTAGATTAGATTTGAGGCCCTTTTCACAACTCCGCGTGTCGCCGGTCGCGACAATATTTCAACGGTTGTCCTTCTTGCTTTCACGGTTTCGCGTGTGCAATTGTACGAACGTCGTTCGGCAAACGATGATATGTAGTTTACCCTACACACTACACAAGTGAAACGCAAAATTTACATTAAATATTACATAAGAGGTTTGGAAAAATTCAGTCAAATCAAGCAGCCAAATAAAAAAGAAAATTTCTACGTATAATTAAATATTACACTAAACGTGTCATGTACCCGACGAAATTTATATTATTAGTTCAAGGTTCAAATTTTAATATGTTGTTATGGCGACTTTTTTAAGCATACCTATATTTCAATTTGCAGAACAAAATGTCGATATTAACCCCCTTTCTTAGAGGGAAACTTGCTCGCCTAGGTATATTTATATCGTTCTGCAAGGGGGTTAATACAGACATTTTGTTCTGCAAGTTGAAATATATGCTTAAAAAAGTCGCCATAACAACATATTAAAATTTCAAACTTGAACTAATAATATGAATTTCGTCGGGTACGTACATGACACGTTTAGGATCTTCCACCCCTTTAATACTGACCAATCGGTCTGCAAATATTATAATGGCATTATCGGCTCACCGACAAGCTATACAAACAATTTCAGCCTTGAAGGAATAATAATTGTGACCATTTTTTTTGTTACATGTTGGGGACGGTTTGCATCCCTCCCATACCACTATTTAGCAAAATCCCATTACTCAGGGCACTTTAATATGCCTCCCTCAACATCTTCACAAAAATAAGGCCTTGAATAAATAACACCAAAAAATTGTCACTAGCTCTCGGTCTATAAGGTTAATTATGTATACATAACCGAAACGTCGACGTCACATAATATACTGCTTAGCTTTTTTTCCTGTTATTAAATTACTTGAGTATTTTTATGATAAGGGCGCTATTTGATTGAACCACGGAAGCTTTTATATTCTCTAGTAACGATTTGATCCAAGACGTATAGCGCCGTAGATATGTGTTACAGGAGTAACGGAATATCAGACGTTGGCGATCTCAGTTGGATGCTGGTGCTTGATTTGCTTCACTCTGTTCTCTTCTGGTTTCTTAGACACGGAGCGAAGCCAGTTTTATATACGTGTAATACAACTTAGTAGAGAAAGAATGTTCATAGTGAACCTGTGAAAATCAGTGGCGCACGTGACAATCTTACAACAAAACTACACACTTCTACAACACTGTAAAAAATGGATGTAAAAATACTTTGAAAGTTAAGGTAGAATTCGCCCGATTTTCAAAGTGATTTTACATTATTATTTATTTTTACACAGAAAACTTCGTAAAAGTAAAGTTAAACAAATTTGTGATTTTTACATAAAGTAAATTAAAATTACATAATTTGTGTAATATTCCAATAAAATGTGTAAAAATTACAAAATAAAATGTATAGTTACATATATAAAATGGATGAATACAAAACAAATTAATGTAAAATTAGTAACCACGCATGCTCAATGTGTTTTTATGGAATCACGCGATGTGCCATTGTCTCTTTGTGTGCCTATTACCAGATTAATCGCTGGCTACAAATGGATCATCGATAATCTATGTAATCGGCCTTCTCATTTCTTACAGTGAAGTTGGTTTATCTACCGTAACAGAATATGTGTTAAAGAACACACTCGAAACGAATAGTTACCACTGCACTGAATTCCTCCCACCCTAGCAGTGGCTTTCCAAGTTGATTGGGATAATTCTTAATATATTTATCGTAACACAAATGGACTAAAAAAAGAAAATAATATTGTATTCAATGATATATCGATTTATGAAATACGAACCAAATCGTTGAAGACGTTTTTGAGAAAATTACATTGTTCAATTTTCGTTCATCAGTATACTACTCTTCTTTGGGGATTAGGAGGAACAGAAAACAATTGAGAAATTCCCTAAATATCCTAAGTTTAAACTTTTGCTTCGATTCATTAAACGGTATGTCAGCCAAAAACTGCAATAGGTAAGGCTCTTCTTGTTTAGGTACGTGTGCAATATCCTATCAAACAGATATTTTGCAAAAACATGTTTTTTATACTCCGGGGACCTCAATTAGGTATAGAAGATAAGTATTGTAAAATATTGAAAAGTTAATTTTTTGACCTAAAGCAGGGGTGTCGGTGTCGGTCCTCAATGCAGTACATCGACGTGTTTTTAGGGTTCCGTAGCCAAATGGCAAAAACGAAACCCTTATATTTCGTCCTGTCCGTCCGTCCGTGCTTATGTCACAGCCATTTTTTACTCGGAGACTATTGGCACTATAGGTTTAGATGAAATCTGGAAGGTAGGTTTGTTATATGAACCACTATAGAATGATGTAGTGAAATTACGAAAAAAAAATTATGGGTGGCTCTCCATACATGTAACTGAGGGTTGAAAAAAAAATCCCAGTGCACATAAGTGTATCGTTAGATAGGTCTTGAAAAATGATATAGAAGGACATTTAATAAAACAGAACTCTGTTTTGATTTTAGTTGAACGTTTCGTCCTTTTATTAGGACTTCCTCAGCAACTCAATCATACGAGTTCACAGTTCATTATATATTGAACTGTGAACTCGTATGATTGAGTTGCTGAGGAAGTCCTAATAAAAGGACGAAACGTTCAACTAAAATCAAAACAGAGTTCTGATTGAACTGTGAACTCGTATGATTGAGTTGCTGAGGAAGTCCTAATAAAAGGACGAAACGTTCAACTAAAATCAAAACAGAGTTCTGTTTTATTAAATGTCCTGACTACCTGTGAATATTTTTATTATATTTAATTTTTCCTGGACGTGATTCAAAACATATGATATAGAAGTTTCAAAATGACTTTTTTTATTAAGTCTGCAGTTGGTGAGATATGCGCTTCTTGTGAACTCGATTGTTATTATGAACGATTACAATTGTTTCGATTGTTAAAACATCTCGTATCGCCCATTACTATCAATAAGTCGAGGTACTACATTAGAGCCGATTTGGGGTCTTAATGACACCCCACACATCTACGTCACTGAATTCTATATACTGTAAATTCCGTAAAGCGTCAGTCTCGGATGAAATCATATTACGGTTTATTAAATCCTAGATAAAATACACGGTTCAGATAAAAACAAATACGTTTCAGAGCGTCTCTGCAAACGCCATCATATCCCGGTATACTAAGGCAAGCCAAGGTATGTAGGTAATGTATACAATATAAATATACGAGTTGCACAAGATAACGTCATGACGATAATATTACATGATGGCCGATATGTTAACATACCTGCTGTCTGCCACTGATAATTCTGTAAAGGGTGATAGTGTACGATCAGAGTTGAGCAAAGCACCGAATCTATGTGCTTGAAGCTTCTAGCATCAAGCACTTTCATAAATGCTCGATTTATTCAAGCGACAAGCACTTTCGTTTTCAAAAATGCTTTTAAAGCATTGAGCACTTACTTAAGTATTGAAAAAATTAAGCATTACGCATTTTTTATGTATGACCACGCATAACTTTTTAGAGAGTAGTCCGATTTTGATGATTCTTATTTTAATGGATAGGGTATACCTCGAAGTTGGTCCCATATAAATTTTATTTAAATCGGTTCAGTAGTTCGACTGATTTTAATAAAAGTTAGTAACAGCGTGTGATTCCTTAAGGTAAATGTCACTTTTTGACACATCACACAGCGTAAGAAAGTCGGTTTAATAAAAGTGAGTAACGGCGTGTGATTCCTTTAAAGTAAATGTCACTTTTTGACACATCACGCACAGCGAAAGAAGTCAGTTAAGTTTGGAGAAGTGAATCTATCGGCAAACGACTACGTATTGTAATGACGCTAAAAAGTAAAAAAATAAAAAACTTTTTAACAAAAAAAACCTCCTTCAAAAAGCCACTAAAAAGAGGAAAATAATGAAATTTTGAGATCTGCGCCAATTTAATAAAATATGAAGTCGGTTAAAAAGTATAGTATATAGTGATTAATATCTTCTTTTTAACCGACTTCATATTTTATTAAATTGGCGCAGATCTCAAAATGTCATTATTTTTCTCTTTTAGTGGCTTTTTGAAGGAGGTTTTTTTTGTATTAAAAAGTTTTAAAGTATAATTCTTAACTTCCAACATAACAGTACATTAAAAGTCCAAAGTTCAAAATATGCATTTTGTTTATCAAAATAAAATAAAGATAAAAGAAATATGTTTTATTAAAAATGCTTATTAAGCATTTAAAACGCTCAAAGACAGGTATTAGTATCTCGAATCAAAATGACGAAGTTCAATTCAGTTTCAAAAGTTACAGAATAGTACCAGCACATGTTTTCTGTATTTTTTTATCATAAAATATGTATGGTATTTAGATGATGCATTTTCGTACATATTGTATTTGGTTTTCTTTACATTTTCTTTTAAAATTTAATATGAATTTCATTAAACATCAAAATTATTAAATGAAATTTAATTTTAAAAGAATAAATAAAGAAGTCTAGTTTAAAAAAACAACAATTTAGTCGTTTCTTAACCACAACAACTTTATTATTGGATGTACGTATATTTTGAAAGCTACATGCTTCATTATAATCTTTTATTTAACTTGCAATGTTTGCATGTTTGTTTGTTTAGGTCAAATCTTGCAAGTAATTTTGAACGACTTCCACATATCCGATCGATTTAAAATTTGGTACACATATGCATTCCCGATTACAATACATGAATCAATCGTTTTTAGAATTAAATTCAATCCCTAAGAGGGTCAAACGAGGGAGTAGGGTTTTTCTACTATTCAACGCCTAGGCCAAACCGCTAAAGCTAGAAAACTTGGAATTTGGATAGTAGGTTTCTTTTGTAAAACTGACCTTTTAGAAACAGCAGATTTATGAGATGAAAAATTGAATACCATGAAAACATACCTGTAACAAAGAAAAACATTATTAATAAAATTATTCAATATATCTAATTATTCAATATTTTCTTGAGTTTCGTACCCTAATAAAAAAAAATTCGACTGATGACCAGTCCTATACTTCCCACCTAGTAAATATTTGCAAAAAATAAACACTCTTTTTTTTATTCTTTGACTAGGCCCAAATAACCTTAGCTGTTGGTGGTCTTTAAACACAATTTAATTTTTATTCTTTGAAAAAAGCATGGCCCTCTTTTTTGTTTGGTGATCTATTGATGGCTAGCTTAATATAGCAAAAATCATGGTTACCTTGATTTACGTACAATTTTTATTTTTTTTAGTAAAATATTTTTTTTCTCGAAAACTATACATTTTAGAGAAAAAAAATATTTACATTTTTTTCATATTATAACATCTAGAATTCATTTATATTTTTTTTTACCTATGTTAATACGTGACATTGAGGACGTTTTTTTGAATATCTCAGGATCCACTGAACCGATTTGACTCAAAATCTAATCAGATCTAAGTTAAAGGCTGATAAACACAATAGAACAATCGGCATGCCCGTATGTTGTTCCGTTCTTAAGATATCGAAGGCGAAAAATTGACCACATACACACACACACACATACACACATACACACACACATACAGACATCAGTCAGAAAATGATCTTAAACGATTGCTAGGGTCTCAAAACGTGAAAATCTGTTAAAATCTCGAAATATTGTTTTCGGACTGAATCCATTACTTCCCTACCATAGTAGAGGTGGGAAGTAAAAATAATTCTGTCTGTCTATCACAGCCTTCTAGTTCCTAACGTGCTATAATAAATGCGCTAATAGATGACACCAAAAAACCTTTTTTGATAAACACTTAGTTGTAGTTTATGATTTCGCTAAGAGTTGACACTAAATAATTCGTTTAGATAATTATTATTGTTAAGGTATCTATTATATTCATTAAATTTAATTGTATAGTACGATTTTAATATATTTTTGATTAAACTGTGTGATTAAAAAATGATATACAGGGTGATTCATAATATGTGCGCAGGACTTCAGGATGTGATAGCTCGTTCAAAAATATGAAAAAAAGTTCCTATTAACATGGGCCCGCAAAAGCACCGTTTTCGAGATACAGGGTGTTAAAGTTGAAGAAAAAAATTTCGTTTTTTGCTTATATCTGAAGAACGGTTTGAGGTACAAAGTTAAGCTGCCGCACACATTTTCTACCTTAAAATTGCTTTGTTTTTTTTACGAAAAATTTTTTTTTGTTACCAGTGGTGGAGATTGACTGTAGCGCTTCAAGACAAGAGTACCATTTTTACTTCCCACCTCTACTATGGTAGGGAAGTAATGGATTCAGTCCGAAAACAATATTTCGAGATTTTAACAGATTTTCACGTTTTGAGACCCTAGCAATCGTTTAAGATCATTTTCTGACTGATGTCTGTATGTGTGTGTGTATGTGTGTATGTGTGTATGTGTGTGTGTGTGTATGTGGTCAATTTTTCGCCTTCGATATCTTAAGAACGGAACAACATACGGGCATGCCGATTGTTCTATTGTGTTTATCAGCCTTTAACTTAGATCTGATTAGATTTTGAGTCAAATCGGTTCAGTGGATCCTGAGATATTCAAAAAAACGTCCTCAATGTCACGTATTAACATAGGTAAAAAAAAATATAAATGAATTCTAGATGTTATAATATGAAAAAAATGTAAATATTTTTTTTCTCTAAAATGTATAGTTTTCGAGAAAAAAAATATTTTACTAAAAAAAATAAAAATTGTACGTAAATCAAGGTAACCATGATTTTTGCTATATTAAGCTAGCCATCAATAGATCACCAAACAAAAAAGAGGGCCATGCTTTTTTCAAAGAATAAAAATTAAATTGTGTTTTAAAGACCACCAACAGCTAAGGTTATTTGGGCCTAGTCAAAGAATAAAAAAAAGAGTGTTTATTTTTTGCGAATATTTACTAGGTGGGAAGTATAGGACTGGTCATCAGTCGAATTTTTGTGTAGAATATCCCGGCGGTTCCAAAACGCGTTTCAAAATTAATTTTTTTCCAGTGGCGTAGAAGTTAGGGGGAAAAATACCCTTCAATCCTTCAAAATCTCCACCACTGGTAACAAAAAAAAATTTTTCGTAAAAAAAACAAAGCAATTTTAAGGTAGAAAATGTGTGCGGCAGCTTAACTTTGTACCTCAAACCGTTCTTCAGATATAAGCAAAAAACGAAATTTTTTTCTTCAACTTTAACACCCTGTATCTCGAAAACGGTGCTTTTGCGGACCCATGTTAATAGGAACTTTTTTCATATTTTTGAACGAGCTATCACATCCTGAAGTCCTGCGCACATATTATGAATCACCCTGTATATATTTTAAAATTAGAAAATCTGAAGTTTTCACTTCTGTCGTGTGGTCATAAGCACACACCCATTTTTTTTTCAACACCCTGTATACCCGAACAGTCTGTACAAAGTAAGTTCAATTTAACAGCTTCCACGTACTTTTTTCTAGAATTATAATACGTAAAATAATATCAGAATACAATCTTCAAAGAACAATACAATTCATGCTTCTTTGTAACCTGTTGCATCTTTGTTATGAAATATGAATCGTTGCACTTTTTCCATTTTTCTGCGTCATTTTCAATTTAGTTCACTTTTATAATAACAAGTACAATAGTATATTGCATTACAAGGGTCGAAACACAGGTTTGCAACCAGTGTGAAGTTTGTGGCCCGAGGTACGAGGACAGCAGTTTCACACGTGTTGCAAATGCTGTTTCGTTCCGAGACCCGAGTAATTGCATATTATTTTTCATACCAACAATTCGATTTGAGGTACTTGCAATTTGGGCGCGCAAAAAAGCCGCAAAAATATTAGATCTATCAGATTCATGTGAAATTTATGTGGGGTTATGTCTGTCATTTTGACGTTTTCGAATATTATATGCGTCTCAATCACTCTATCTCCCTCTTAACAATCTTAAAAAACAGAGAAAACCGACAACTAAAAATTTTGATCTCTTGAGGTTGAAACTCGTAAATTTTGATCAAAATGCGTAGAAAAACGTTGTTTCGAAGTGGAAATTGTACAAAAAACTATGTTAAATACCTATATATACACACAGTTTAAAAAAATATCGTTTTAATCGATCAATTATTTTTTAAGCAATATCGATTTGAAATTCTACAATTATGGAGAAATATGTGTGGTTACAATGTAAGGTATTTGTCAAATCAGATTTTCTGACAATGCTTTCTGCAACCGAGCACTCGTCTGCTTAAAATGACTGAATGACTCCGGTTAATATGACCGACCGCTTACATTGACGTAATTTTCAATTGTTTTATTGTTATTTATGACGCGAGTCAAATTCGATACTTGCAAAAGAATTTGGGATAGGTCAGTAAGTTTATTTGACATGCTTTTGTGTAAGTACCTACATAATTTTCATTCTGCTTATTATGTCATCCATTTCGTATGACTCAATGAATGTCATTATAAACGGACTCCACAATACTTCTTTCAGAAATCATAATAATGTATAAATATTTGAATTTACAATTTATACGGAAAATGTAATTCCGGGCCTGTACTAATAAACGTTACACACTGTAAATCCTATTACAATAATGCTATACCTAGGTATCTATAAATATAATTTATGCGCGAAATAAATTTTTAGAAATGTGTCAATACATTATTTAATTTGTTAATTAATATTCACAAATCAATATAATAAAATGATTGATTACTAATTGATCATTAAAATAGTATTAAGTGCTTATATTATTGCATAAATTATTGGGTAAGTAAAAATAATTGCTCTGTGCATTACTGCAAAGTTTTAAAATTATTATTCAAAATATAAATTCGGTAGTATACATACCTACATACTTTGATAGATAATTAAGTACCTATTTAATAATTTTTTGCCATATAGTTACTACTTACTATAAAATAGCTGCATTACATGCATAAAGTGACTTTTTACAGACCGGTGTGCGGGAACGTATTTTTCTCACACTAGAGTGAGAAAGCAAACTATTTCCATAGTGATTTATGTTTATTCGCCCTGATCTGTATACATGAAAATTATTTATTTTAAGTTTTTTTCTTCTTCAATTTTGACGTATAATAAAAAATAACTAATTAATTTATATCAGACATGCATGGAGGTGTACCTACACCTATATGTCTATGGTTTATATTGACAGACAACAGCATAACCTCAAACCATGGCGCCTGTAATCTTGCGGACCGGGTTTAAAAGTGTCAAATTTATCAATACTAATAATTTCCAAATAAGTTAGAAGTAAAAACATGGTTTTACTTACTTGACTTTTTAAACAACAATGCTCACATTGCTCACTGACAATAATTACGGAAAATTAGAGTTCCGAGTTTACAATGGATCTCACAACGAGCGCTCGCGTCGATATTATTATAACTCCTCCCCCCTGCACACAGTCTATATCGCTTTCGCTGCTATAGAGCAATGGTAGGGTTCATTTGAATACGTATCAATGTCGTTATAAATTCGGTTGCGGGGTGCGCGGGGGTCTGCGGTGCGGATCTCCAGGCGGTTTGTTTGTTTATGTAAACGCGGCTTTAGCACTGCGGTTTCGAATTTATATCCTCTAGCGACGAAATCTGTGTACACTGTATACAGATACATATATACCGAATGTACGATTTCAAAATTTATACAATACTAGCGGTCCCGTCTGGCTTCGCGCAGGTGCTAAGAAGGGGTTTGAGAATAGCCGAGCGTTGCTATGGTTCCTCTATTACAAGTCCCCAGTTCCCGGGTTCTAGCCCGAGGGCTGGTAAAAGTGTCAATTGGATTTTCAATTTATTATTAAAAAAAAAAAAAATAATGAATTGAAAATATGAATTGGTGCTAGGCCCAAATAACCTTAGCTGTTGATGGTCAAACACAAGGTGCTAAGAAAATATGATTTATTATATTACCCCTCCCCCGCGAGAAATTCTCCCCTTGCGAAGCTAAGTCGGACTGGTAGTGTTTTTAATGTTAGTATAGGATCCCGTCAATATACGCTAAAATGCAAAAGAATTTCAGAGTTACGTTTTGTTATTATTCCACAGGAATTATCCCCCCCCCCCGCGAGAAATTTATCAAAATAAAATATAGCCTGTATCACTCAGGGATAGTGCAGGTTTCTATATTAGTGAAAGAATTTTTAGAATCAGTTCAGTAGTTCGAGAGATTACCCTCTATACATACAAACAAACAAACAAACCTAGGGACCTCAAAAAGTGCAGACTGCAGATATTATGTCCAAATTTTTCATTCGCAAAATCAGACCCATTACAACTTCCAATGGGAAGTTAAACAAATTTTACCTCTTTATAATATTAGTACAGATGTCGAATCGACAGAATTGATTTAAATACGAACAAAACCGCTCAGTAATTCCGTTACTATGATTATACAGTGCGATGTTAAGTGTGGAACAATACAAAATAAAAAAATCTCAGATTATCTGCAACCAAAATCCTAGGACACTGGTTATCGCCATCCCTAGTATTGATGGATGTACATAGGCTAAGAGGGTTGTTTATACTAAACACCCAGTATACAGTAAGTCTAAGTATAAATACATGATTTATAAAGTAAAAGTTGAATGACTCAAAAAACAGCTAAAAGGATTCGATATCGAGTATTTATATAAGGACATTATATAATAAAAAACTTTTTAACAAAAAAAAAACCTCCTTCAAAAAGGCACTAAAAAGAGGAAAATAATGAAATTTTGAGGTCTGTGCCAATTAAAATATGAAGTTGGTTAAAAAGAAGATATTAATCACTATACTATACTTTTTAACCGACTTCATATTTTAATTGTTAAATGTTCAAACATATTCTTTAAGACAGGCATTAATATTCACAAAATTGGAATGAAAACTTCAGGTAAGGCTTGTAATCTAATTTTTACTTTCCACCTCTACTATGGTAGGGAAGTAATGGATTTAGTCCGAAAAAAATATTTCGAGATTTTAACAAATCTTTACGTTTTGAGACCCTAGCAATCGTTTAAGATCATTTTCTGACTGATGTCTGTATGTGTGTGTGTATGTGTGTGTGTATGTGGTCAATTTTTCGCTTTCGATATCTTAAGAACGGAACAACATACGGGCATGCCGATTGTTCTATTGTGTTTATCAGCCTTTAACTTAGATCTGATTAGATTTTAAGTCAAATCGGTTCAGTGGATCTTGAGATATTCAAAAAAACGTTCTCAATGTCACGTATTAACATAGGTAAAAAAAAATATAAATGAATTCTAGATGTTATAATATGAAAAAAATGAAAAAATTTTTTTTCTCTAAAATGTATAGTTTTCGAGAAAAAAAATATTTTACTAAAAAAAATAAAAATTGTACGTAAATCAAGGTAACCATGATTTTTGCTATATTAAGTTAGCCATCAGTAGATCGCCAAACAGAAAAGAGGGTCATGCTTTTTTCAAAGAATAAAAATTAAAATGTGTTTTAAAGACCACCAACAGCTAAGGTTATTTGGGCCTAGTCAAAGAATAAAAAAAAAAAGAGTGTTTATTTTTTGCAAATATTTACTAGGTGGGAAGTATAGGACTGGTCATCAGTCGAATTTTTTTTTTACCTGCTACGTTGTGTACGCTCGCATATATAACAATGCATTAATTTAAGCAAGCCCTGCTATGATTTACGCTACCATCTAGAATCCCAGCTCCATACTGCACGTACCTTTACGAGGTACCACTGTACACAAAATACATAGACAGGTAAGATAAATACGGCATAATAAATTCACGATGTATTTTATGGGCTGTCGTACGTGGAACGGTGTATCAATCAAATATGCAAAATATGAATCAATATGACTGTGCGATGACACTGCCTAACCCTCTTTGTATGTACACAACGGACTTATATACATACACACTACCACTGAATATTAATACAGTATAAACCTCAATGGATTCACTCGGCGACTCACTTATCGACACTGACTGACTCAATAATTGTTACCAAACAGTCCCGGATTATCCATATAGGCAATGTAGGCGGTGGCGGAGTAAGAGGGGGAGCTCGCCCCGGGTCTCTGATCCTGGGAGGACTCCAAATCTCGAGAAGTTCTTCTTAATCAAATTCCAAAATATGTTTATGGATTCACTCGGCGACTCACTTATCGACACTGACTGACTCGATAATTGTTACCAAACAGTCCCGGATTATCCATATAGGCAATGTAGGCAGTGGCGGAGTAAGGGGGGGAGCTCGCCCCGGGTCTCTGATCCTGGGGGAACTCCAAATCTCGAGAAGTCCTTCTTAATCAAATCCCAAAATATATGTTTAGTAAGTATAAGAGGCAGTTTGGAGTTGGAGGCTTCGTACGTATACAAAATATAAACGTAGCTAGGTCGTTTATTATAAATATTTGATTTTTTTTGTCAGCCAAAACATCTATATTATTCATTTTTTACGAAATTTACACTACAAATACATCAATTTCTAAGCAGACCAGGGGCCTCATTTAGTTCTGCCGCCCCGGGCCTCCGACGGGCTTAGTCCGCCACTGAATGTAGGCAACTACCTATGAGCCCAGAACCGCATATGGGCCCCTCAAACCGTTAGAAAAATAAGTCATAGTTAATAAAAAATAGAGAAAATAGAAAAAAAAAGGTTTGCGTTTCATCCATATAAGTTCACGGGGGAAGTGAAAACTTTTTTTAGAACATTATAAAAAATAAGTATGTACTTATTTGCTATTTATATAAATTAAAATGTCAAAATATGTAGGTTACCTAAGTGATACCAATTTCCCCTTCATCGTTACAAATTATTTCCCCTTTATCGTTACATAAGATAATAGATACGTCGCTCAAGAAGTTTTTACTTCAAAAATATAAATAAATATCAAGTGGAAAATGGAATACTTAGTTAAAAAAAGAACTAAAATTAATGGTGCGCATGGGATTCGAACCCGCGACGTATTGCGTATGAAGCAGTCGTTTTAACCACTACGTCACGTTAACATTACAATAAACTGCTATATTTATGATATACCAACATTATTTTGCAAGTATAGATTTAGCGTTAAAAATCTTACCTATAAAACCGGGTCTCTAGAAAAACGATTCTCTTTGAATTAATTTTTCTGCTGCCAAAATACTGATGTGTGATGTCACTGTTTTTATATAAAAACTGCAATTTTTCTCTTCCATATTATGAAAATAAAAATATGAAGCACAAAACTATACGAATATCAAACATTAAGCACTAAATGAACATGTTTAACACAATATTATCAAGATTTAAACGTTTTTCATTGTCCGCTAATAATCTCAGTTATCGAACGTCTATAAACTACACTCTCACTGTCAAAGACAACAAAAAATAATGATTTAATTATAATCAAAACTTAAAGGAAATTATTTTCAATACAGAAAGACGGATCGCGCACAACTGTCCAAATAAATTCTTTTAAACGAAAAAATAGATAAATTGACCTTAATATACCCTTATGTTGAATATCGAAATATATCATTTAATAAAGGTTATATAAATAAAAAATAAATAATAGAATTTACTGCATTTTGGACACACGATTACGAAAACGTTAATACTGTGTGCCTATATAGTATATAGGTACTGTACAGGCTAAAATAAATACCTTCTAATGTTTTTAACTTCTAATTGTATGTTTATATCATTGATCTCTATACATATACTAGTTGGATGTTCCTGTAGTCAGCCATTGTCCCAATTTGACCGGATAATCAGCGTCACACAATATCGGGCCAGCAACTAAAATGTACATTATTGCCATCATAGACTAACTATAGTTGAACAAAGTGATCTATGATTACCATGGAGATCAGTACTTAATTCATTTTAATTCTCGGCCCGATATTGTGTGGCGCTGGCTACCACATCAATTTAGAATATCTCTAATAAGAGTTAAGACAAAGGGGTATCGATTTCTGATTGGTTTGTTCAATCCGTCATGTTTTTCAGCCGAAATTCAAATGACCCTGATTATAGCAAAGGGTGGGCGCCAAACATTTCAGGGTAGGCGCCAAACAGTTCAGGTCAGGCGTGTACTTCTAGTTACGGTCCTGGTTGAAAATTAATAGTTGAAGAAAATTTGTATAATTTGAAATTCCAGCTTGCAAAATGTAAGCAAAAATAACTATATAAATAATGTATAGGTACCTATATTATATAAACCTATACACCCACCTTCTCCCAATCCTCTGTTAGACTATACGCAATTTCCGAAAGTAATTCAAATGTTATTCGAGCGCGAAATTCAAACAAATCATTATTTATGCCGGATACAATGAAATCTATGACGTACAACATCCGCTATTCAAATAGTTTCCGAAACTAAATTGTAAACCGTGTATCAAAAATGTATATTTTTTCTAATAAAATAATGAGCCTTACAATAAATTATGCATTTGTCTATTTTCTGTAGTCACTATGTGACGTTATCAAGTACGACTTTACATTGTATATACAGGATGTTTCTAAAAACAACCGACAACGCTTTACAGTAGACTAATGGGACAAAATTACAAATCCATAAGAAATTTAATCCTGTAACAAATTTGGAAGTACACTGTAAAAAATGGATGTAAAAATACTTTGAAAGTTAAGGTAGAATTTGCTCGATTTTCTAAGTGATTTTACATTATTATTTATTTTTACACAGAAAACTTCATAAAACCTTGGACTTTTATTGTGAATTTAAACAAATTTGTGAATTTTACATAAAGTAAATTAAAATTACATAATTTTGTTTAATATTCCAATAAAGTGTGTAAAAATTACAAAATAAAATTACATATATAAAATGGATGAATACAAAACAAATTAATGTAAAATTAGTAACCACGCATGCGCAATGTGTTTTTATGGAATCTACGCGATGTGCAGGCGATACCTGTTTGCGACGCCATTGTCTCTTTGTGTGCCTATTACCAGATTAATCACTGGCTACAAATGGACCATCGATAATCTATGTAATCGGCCTTCTCATTTCTTATAGTGTATAGTTTGATTTTCCTATAACATGAATAGAACCGGCGAGGACAGCTCGAATTATTGTCGTGGGTTCGAATCCCACCTCGCTCATGGATATTTTGTGATGTCATTTATTTTTAAGCGATATGTTATTTGATGTAATTAAAACGCTAATGACCAAAGTTGTCGATGCGTCTATAATTTACTATAAATAATTAAATAAGTATTAGTAAAAAAAACTTTTCATTGAAAAGGACTAAAAAGGAAAAAATAATTGTTAATAATTTAGGTTCATAATTATAAAAGCGTGGGTCGTGACTAATAAACTATTATAGAGTTTACAACCCACGCTTTTATAATTATGAACCTAAATTATTAAAAATATTTTTTTCCTTTTAAGTCCATTTCAATAAAAGCTTGTCGTTAAAAAGTTTTTTTTACTAATATTTTATTTTGTTCTTTTAGTCTTCCAAAATTTCAGGCCACCATTTTGGATTCATAATGACGTGACACTGCCTATTGTATTCTACTTGTCATACCCTTTCATTTGATACCCATGTCAAGGTGGTTGTAAAGCAATAAGTAATCCGCCATTTTGTGTCGGCCGCCATATTGAAGTTAGAATAACGTCACGTAGCTTATTATATTCGACTTGCCATACCCTTTTATTTGATAATTCATGTCGAGGGGGTTGTAAAGAATAAGGAAATCCGCCATTTTGTAGTGGCCGCCATATTTGATCTACCATAATATTAAATATACTATATTGTATTGTCTTCAGAACCAAAAGGTGTGTGCAAAATTTCAGCATGATTGGATATCGGGAAGTGGTCGAAAATTCGATTGCCTGATTTGTCCCGGAAGCTTGTAAAAAACATAGCACCGGCGAATTAAAAGAATTTTGAATTATGTTCAACTACTTAGTCAAAAAAACGGCGAAATACAATCGTCGTCGGATTATCGAACGACGGATTAAACAGAGAGTACTACAATTAAAATACGATGTAATTACACCGAGTTTTTTTAAACTTTTATAATTAATATCATCGTTAAAATGGATTATTATTCGAGATTTGCGGTACATTGATAAATAACTGCCGTCTTTACATTTATCAAAACTCCTTGACAAGAGTTGCTCATGGATTGATACTGTCAAATGAGCCTTGAGAATGGAAGTGTGGTGTTCACTATAGCTCAGCTGGAACGTATATACAGGCTATCCTAGACATGACTATCCCCAGGGCCTGTTGCTGTGTGTCGATTATTTTTGAAGAGAATCCTATTAAAACCTATATTCGTAAATGGGATATAATTCTCTACAAGATGGCGGCAAATCAGCGACGATATCTCTGTATAGGCCAGAGAGAGGCAACGGTCAACTTTTTTACAAGCTTTTATTTAACTTGTAATGTATGTTAGTTAGTTTGTGGGTTTATGTGTTTGTGTCAAAACTTGCAAGCCAATTTTGAACGACTTCCACGTATCCGATCGACTTGAAATTTTGTACACTTGTGTATTCTCGATGACAATACATGAATAAATTGTTTTTAGAAATAAATTCAACCCCTAAAGGGTTCAAACGGGGACGTAGGGTTTTTTTTACTAATCAACGCCCAGGCCAAATCGCTGAAGCTAGAAACTTGAAATTTGGACAGTTGGTTCCTTTTCTGACGTACGTATTCACTAAGAAAGGATTTCTCAAAATGAAACCCCTATACAAGGGGGGTAAAATTTTGAAAGACTAAAATGAACAAAATAAATATTAGCAAAATAACTTTTTAGAGACTCAGACAAGCTTTTATTTAAATGCACTAAAAAGGAAAAAATAATTTTTAATAATTTAGGTTCAAAATTATAAAAGCGTGGGTCGTGAACTCTATGATAGTTAATTAGTCACGACCCACGCTTTTATAATTATGAACCTAAATTATTAAAAATTATTTTTTCCTTTTTAGTGCATTTAAATAAAAGATTGTCTCTAAAAAGTTATTTTGCTAATATTTATTTTGTTCATTTTAGTCTTTCAAAATTTTACCCCCCTTGTAGGGGCTGCATTTCGAGAAATCCTTTCTTAGTGGATGCTTACGTCCGAACAGGAACCAACTGTCCAAATTTCAAGTTTCTAGCTTCAGCGATTTGGTCTGGGCGTTGATTAGTCAAAAAAACCCTACGTCCCCGTTTGAACCCCTTAGGGGTTAAATTTATTTCTAAAAATGATTTATTCATGTATTGTCATCGGGAATACATATGTGTACAAAATTTCAAGTCGATCGGATACGTGGAAGTCATTCAAAATTGACTTGCAAGTTTTGACACAAACACACAAACCCACAAACACAAACAAACTAACATACATTGCAAGTTGAATAAAAGTTTGTAAAAAAGTTGACCGTTGCCTCTCTCTGGCCTATACAGAGATATCGTCGCTGATTACCGCCATCTAGTAGAGAATTTTATCTGATTTACGAATATATAGGTTTTGATGGGGTTATCTTCAAAAATAATCGAGATACAAGCCTGGGGAATCATGTCTGGGACATCCTGTATATAGTAGCTCAGGGATAGAGCTACCGGTTTAACGTAGAGACGTGACACAAGATGAATCTAATAGGTAATGAAACCGGATGTTGAGGGCGGAAGCGAAAAAAGATTGATGTATTTAAGACGCAGTACGCATGCCCTGTGTAAAATGTATGCGCATCAACGCATATCGGTAGTTACGTCACTACACAAACACCTAGATTATTCGCATAAAGTTGCATACTAATAAACCAAACATTATATAGACTGTATGCAGGGGGGCGGAGTTAAATTAATATCGACGCGAGCGCTTGTTGTGAGATCCGTTGTAAACTCTGAACTCCAATTTCCCGTAATTGTCAGTGAGCATTGTTGTAAAAGTCAAGTAAGTAAAACCATGATTTTACTTCTAACTTATTTGGAAATTATTACTATTGATAAATTTGACACTTTTAAACCCGGTCCGCAAGATTACAGGCGCCATAGTTTTAGGTTATGCTGTCGTCTGTCATTATAAACGATAGACATAGGTGTAGGTACAGTGACTGTAGGTGTAGGTACTCCTCCATGTCTGATATAAATTAATCAGTTATTTTTTATTACACGTCAAAATTAAAAAAGAACAAAACTTAAAATAAATAATTTTTACGTATCCTATTTATACTATTTACACATAGCTAGATAAAATGGTATTCGTTTATTAAAAAATTTGCCGGTATAAGACAACAATAAAAATGAGTTCAATCGTACACTATTACCCGCTAGCGGCGCTAGTAGGCTTCGTGCACACAACCTATAGATGTAATGTAAAATATATGTAACGCTTATTACCTCTGTTGTCGAGGGTCTATAATCTACAGTAAAATATAATATGTGAATAACTAGCATTTTCCCGTAGCTTCCCTAATTGCGTTAATATAGGCGCTAATGAGTCATGACCTCGGTTATCGAACATTTATAATCTACAATCTCTGACATTACAAATTTTAATTTTGGAAATTTACTGAATATATAAATTCGCGCCGAGTTTTCAAACTTTTGTCACGGAAGTGTGTTGAGGAAGTGACATTTGTGGCGGGAGTTCGAACAGTTCTATACAGGCCCTATCTTGGTCAGCTGTCAAATATTTTTGAGGTTATAATAATAATATGTACTTACTTGTATTTTAATCTGAATTACACGTCTGTTTAGAATATCGAGGACGGATTTTTTATTAAAAGATAATAAATTTATAATATTTAATTTGTGTTGGTGTTTTTGGGAAATAATCCGATCAGTGAACGATCGAAAATATTTTTGTTTTTTTTGTAAAAATGAACTTGACCATTTGACACGCAACACTATACTATAAATTTTAAACGCTTTGACAACCTCAAATGAATCGAAATTTGTAATCAAAATTATAGTTAATATAAAATTAATCATAATTTTCATTACAAATTGAAATTATAAACACGCCACAAAGATAAATTGAACCGCGCATTTATCTATGGCCACAAGGCCAAATGATCTATTAGACCGAGAGCTATAGTGACAATTTTAGGTGTTATTTATTCAAGGCCTTATTTTTGTAAAGATGTTGAGGGAGGCATATTAAATTGCCCTGAGTAAGGAATTTTGCTAGATAGCGGTATGGGAAGAATGCAGACCGCCCCCAACATGTAACAAAAAATTTGTCAGAATTATTATTGCTTCAAGGCTGAAATTGTTTGTATATCTTATAGATGAATTCAATAATACCATTATGACATTTGCAGGTCGATTGGTCGGTATTAAAAGGGTGGCAGATCATCCTAAACGTGTCATGTACCCGACGAAATTTGTATTATTAGTTCAAGGTTCAAATTTTAATATGTTGTTACGGCGACTGTTTTAAGCATATATTTCAATTTATATAACAAAATGTCGGTATTAACCCCTCTATTAGAGGGAAACTTGCTCGTCTAGTGTTTATATCGTTCTGCAAGGGGGTTAATACCGACATTTTCTTCTGCAAATTGAAATATATGCTTAAAAAAGTCGCCGTAACAACATATTAAAATTTGAATCTTGAACTAATAATATAAATTTCGTCGGGTACATGACACGTTTAGGGTGATCTGCCACCCTTTTAATACCGACTAATCAATCTACAAATATTATAATGGCATTATTAGGTTCACCGACAAGCTATACAAACAATTCCAGCCTTGAAGCAATAATAATTGTGACCATTTTATTTGTTACATGTTGGGGGCGATCTGCATCCCTGCCATACCGCTATCTAGCAAAATCCCTTACTCAGGGTACTTTAATATGTCTTCCTCAACATCTCCACAAAAATAAGGCTTTGAATAAATAACACCTAAAAATTGTCACTAGCTCTCGGCCTATATGTCAGGCTTCGGAAAATACTAGGTTACAGAACACCAGTACCTACTAGTAGACTGATAAACACAATATTGTAGCAAACCCCAAGATGTTACGCCACTGCCTCCAATAGAAACCAGTAGAAAGGAAGGTCACGGTAGTAAAGCGTGGAATCGTATCGAAAATTCTAGACAACGAGTACCTGCCGGAATCTTCTAGACTCTAGAGGATACGAAGACGCACTGAACGTACACCGCACGCAGGTATATAAACAGGAGTGTGTCGTGTTGAGTCAATCAGTCACCGAAGAGCAGTCAACGGGGATCAGTCAGTGTAAATTATACTGTGACAGTGTTGAACAGCGAAATAAATCTGAAATAAATTCACCTGATAAAATAAATATTAGTGTATAAGTCAATTGTATATACTTAGTTATTTATTAAGTGTTATTTAAGTGACTTGTTTAGTTCAATAATTACCGTTTAAGTTTTTTATTGTTAGAATTGACTTTTCGTTGTTGCATTTATTGTTATTATATTTTTAATTATTGTAAATAAATATTTATTCCGCCAACTCAGAAAACAGTTTTGTAACAATATATATAGGTAAACCCTTGAATAAAAAGTGTCATAAGCGATTTTACCTTGGTGTCACAGTCTATATATTGTTATAACATTTATAACGATCCAGTTCGCACTGTATTATGCAGGTTTTCAGAAGCAGGGGGCAAAGCGCACCCAGCGTGCATCGGCTGCTTTGTTTGTGATTCAGCGTGGAAAGATACAAAGTAACGTCGTTAACGCAACGGAAATTAAAAGTTGGCTATGTATACCTATATTATATAATATATATGGCGGCGCAGTTTCAATGAATGCGTGCTCTGCGCCGCCTAGCCGACACACTCATTTGTTAAAGCTCACATAACCTCACTATAACTCTATCCGTTCTGCTTCTTCTTCATCTTCTTCTGATTTTCCTTTAAGTTGATTTGAAATAATGATAACAATTCTTGAAGCTTTGCTATTCTTATATAATTTAGCTTCCGTTTAAACTTATAATTACGTTTCGATGGTATTTTTAGGGTTTGTAACAAAACGTAACCTATATACAGGGTGGACCAAGTTATAGTAGCAGTAATACACCATTCGATGGTCCATCGAAAAATAAGTAGACATGCATAATTTTATTTTTTTCCAAAACGCTTCCTAAGGGAGATACAGCCCTTCAAAGTCCAGTTTTAAAAATCAATACTGACAAGTGTCATAAATTATCTCAAAACCAAGTATCGCCTACTTTGTTGGTTATTTTCATAAGTTATTTATTTGTTATTTTTAATTTAATTAATGAATTATTTATTTAAATTCGTCAAACAGTAAAAAGTTTACAATTGTTGTACAAGATTCCAGACCTATTATTTTCATAGGTGGCTATTTTAGAAGTGTTCTAAACTTTCAACTCTAATTATCTCGTAAACGAAGCCTCAAATCGAAATTTTGCAAGAGTGACTCTTTTTTTCTAAATTGAACAGGGAATTCGAAAAAAATGTTATTCTTTAAAAATATCCAGTGGCGCAGAAAATTGGGTGGGAAAAGTGAAACAACCCCCCTGTATCTACGCCACTTGACAATTTTGACAAAAGTTACTTACATCAAGTAATGAGTATCTATTGCATAAATACTTGTACCAAATTTAATCAAAAACGCATTAATGACCTGAGAGTTAGGACAAAAAAAAGAATTTTAAAACTGAACTTTGAAGGGGTGTATCTCCCTTAGGAAGCGTTTTGGAAAAAAATAAAAATATGCATGTCGACTTATTTTTCGATGTACCATCGAATGGTGAATTATTGCTACTATAACCTGGTCCACCCTGTATATTATTTAACCAGCTTTGTGCTGGGCTCAGTGGCGGCGTTAGAGGGTGGGCCGGGTTGGCCATGGCTCACCTTAAACTGTCTTGACCCACCCTGGAATAATTCCCAATCTCTAGTTTATCTTTTAAATACGTTTTTAACCCTCGAAATTTCAACAATTTTTCTTGTAAATTCTATAAGTAATCTGGGTTAAAATTTTGACGAGCACTGAAGTTTTGGGAACAAATATTATTGGCCCACCTTCAGAACACCATACCCAAGTCTGGCCCACCCTAACAAAAAATCCTAGCGCCGCCACTGGCTGGGCTGCAGAAAGCATTGTCTAAAAATCTGATTTGACAATTACCTTAGAATGTGATAATGTATTTACAGTTTTTATACATGCAGGAGCAGTCTAATGTCATTGTGAAACTTCCTGTCATATTATAGAACATTAGATTGTACTCACACAAAAACACATATGATTGATCCACATAGAAAAAGATCGCGTTTCAAGCTAAACTTTGATCAATATGCGTAGAAAAATGTTGTTTCGAAGTACAAATTGTACAAAAAACTATGTTAATTACATACTTATACACAGTTTAAAGAAAATATCGTTTCAATCGATCAAATATTTTTCGAGCAAGATCGATTTAAAATAATTCTACAATGCCATATGGAGAAAAATTATGTGTGGTCACAAGCAAAGGTCATTGTCAAATCACATTTTTTGACAACGCTTTCTGCAACTGAGCATTAAGGTTACAAAATTAGGACAAGTTATTTTGAGAACGGTTGTCAAAAAAAAACTGAAGATCTATAAAATTCGAAACCTAATTATATAACGTTGTTTAAAATTGAGAAAACAAAATCAAGCAATATAATTTAATTGTGATTTATGCACCCTCTTTCATTTTAAAAACAAATTCCCATCGAAATTCGCCTGTGTGAAAAAGTAATTAATAACATACGGAAACTTATGTCTGCCACCAAAAGACAAAATTGTTTATGTCGAGATTGCGGCAAATAAAAACTAATAACGATTCAATGAGTTTAAATTACGGGAATGCTTCATAAATGCCGGCAAAAGAATAACATTATTTTCTAAATATTATCCCGCGACTAAAGCGACATATACACTTTAATAGAATTGAGATTGTTTTAAGTGTGTAGGATCAGAACTACTCTTATGTTTTGAGAGGGCAGTATAGCCTAGTGGTTAGCATGCTTGGTGCCGCAACCTCTAGACTGGACTGCCGTGGGTTCGAATCCCACCTGCGCTCATGGATGTTTTATGATGTTATTTAGTTTTAAGTGAGTTATTATTTAGTGTAGTTGAAAGACGCTAATGACCTTAGATGTCGACGCGTCTATAATCTACAATAAATAAATCTTATGTTTTGAATCACTATAACTCACACATAGTTATTTCAAGCTTTTGAATTCTGCTAATAGATGCGACGGTCAAATCTGGCCTTCAAAAGGTGGGTCGCTCGTTAGCACGGCCACAAGTTATTTGTATTACTTATATTATGTCATCTGTGGTTCCACTAGGGTTGCCAGATCAAAAACCAAGATTTTCGGGACATTTCTAAGACGGAGGCAATTTATTTCAGAGGGGGAAGTTATTGTGAAAAAAAATCTTTTATTATTTTACTATTTTTTGTATTTATCATTAGACTTGTCTAATTTTATTCATTTATATCACACACCAGTACACGGTGAGATGTGGCACGCGCTTCTGAGTGTGTAAATCACGCATAATTTCGTGTGAATCTTTAATAATTAATTTTATTGTTCCCAATTTGTCTTTACCGACATAGGGTAAGTCCAAAAAATACAATTACCTACAAGTAAAAATATATATGTACAGATATATATACACACACACTACACATATATATATATATATATTATGCACAGAAATTGCAGATAGTGCTAAATAAATAAGTAAATACTACTTAGCATGTGACGTGTCGTTTCTTGCGATTGCAAGCACAAATTCGTTGAACTTATGCATTTCCGGGATAGAAGACTTAAATTTCGGGACACGGGAAAAACCAACGAATTCCGGGACATTCCCGGAAATCCCGGCCGGTAAGCCTAGGTTCCACCAAATATCGCATACCGAGAGCTAAGATGTTACACATCGAAAATTCGACTTGGACGCTTTTGTCTTTTGGTCACAGATATATTAATCTTATTACGTGTCTAGCTCGAAAGTAATAAAAAAAAGTAGGTACACAAAGTGTTGTTTATCTTGTCAAGTCACATTATGTGCTGCATATAACGACGATGCAGCGCATAATGAATAAAAAAACGATTTGAAAACATCAAAAGCTTAAAACTAAAAGGCAGAAGTAGCGAGCTTGTAAGTTAGCAGTGTGAGTGGGATGGCTTGGCGGGAGCCAAGGGCGATAATTGCAAAGGGTGAGAAGCACTTTAGGAAACTAGGGTAAAGGCACCAGTTTCTGAGAAACCATTTTACTTGCAGTTGATGATTTTTACAAGCTTTCATTTAACTTGCAATGTATGTTAGTTTGTGTGTTTGATTGTGGGTTTGTGTGTGCGTTTGTTTAGATCAAAACTTGCAAGTCAATTTTGAACGACTTCCACGTATCCGATCGATTTAAAATTTTGTACACATATGTATTCCCGATGACAATACATGAATAAATCGTTTTTAGAAATAAATTCAACTCCTAAGGGGTTCAAACGGGGATGTAGTTTTTTTTTGACTAATCAACGCCCAGGCCAAATCGCTGAAGCTAAAAACTTGAAATTTGGACAGTTGGTTCCTTTTCTGACGTAAGCATCCGCTAAGAAAGGATTTTTGGAAATTCAACCCCTATACGGGTGTCAAAAGGAGGTAAAATTTAGAAGGACTAAAATGAACAAAATAAAATATTAGTAAAAAAAAATTTTCTAGAGACAAGCTTTTATTGAAATGTACCTATATACATACTATTAAAAAGGAAAAAAATAATATTTAATAATTTTGGTTCAAAATTACCTATTATAAAAGCGGGGGTTCGACTAATAAATTATCATAGAGATTACAACCCCCGCTTTTATAATAATTATGAACCCAAATTATTAAAAATTATTTTTACCTTTTTAGTACATTTCAATAAAAGCTTAAGTAGGTATCTAAAAAGTTTTTTTTTAACTTTGTGCATAAACTTTAAGGAATTAATCTATGATTGATTTTAAGACAAAACCTTCATATAAGTATGGGTCCGCAACGGCTCTGTTTTCCAGATACAGGGTGTTAAAATTTGAAAAAAATTTAAGATTTTTTAATTTATTTTTTGAAAAGTGCCTGCTACTTAATTAAAACTTTGCACAGACTAAATAATAGTCAGAGAGTACATTTTGCAAGTATTAAATTATTTTTAATTCAATCACCTCAAAAAAAGGAGAAACGTACTGCAAATCGTTGGGTACTTTTCAGGTATCATTAAAAATAACACAGCTTTGTGTGAAAAAACCCTGGGTTAAAATTATTCCGAAGAAACCTTTTTTTAATAAAGTTACTGGGCTCTAAGTGGTCGGGAGGCGGTGGCTTTACCCTACGAGCAGGTGTAGCATAAAGGATACGCGGGAAAAAGACACTCGTGCATGTCGTCACTTGACTCTATACCGACTCTCGCTATAGTAGCAATTAACGCAAGAGGTTTGAGATATTGTCTGCATGCAATTGACGGCGTAAGTGATACGAAATATTATTGTTACACAGAAGAAATAAAACACGACTGCAGGGTTGCCACTGTAATGCCTAATTAGTGTAGAATTTCTTCTTCTCCCGCGCCTTACTGTTCTCAACCGTTAAGAGTCCTTGCACGCTGTGATGCTAGATCTCACACTGTTTGAGTCTACACGTTATATTTTATTGGCAACGTCGTCAGCGCGCCAGGGTCGCCAAACTTGACATAGCGGGGCATTGGTAGACAAGCGACTAGACCCTGCAATCAGGGTCCATTCTGGTTGGTCGAATACACCATCTTGATGTCGTTTGACACACACAAACACACCTAAACGAACGTAACAACTAACTGTATACTAATATGGATAGTTGATAGCGATTAAAAAATGGGTTTTGTATGTGGAGAATGTTCAAACACATATTCTTCAAGACAGGCATTAATGTTCACAAAATTAGAATGAAAACTTCAAGTAAGGCTTGTAATCTAATTCTTCCTATACAAGCAGATCAATTTTTAACATTTCAAAATAAAACCTAATTTAATATTATTATTTGAGATATTAGGATGTCCAAAATTTATACAGTAACAGTGTTCTTGAGAAATTGGAATCGAAAAATAAATTTTAATTAAGTTTTATTTTGAAATCTCAGAAAATTGATCGACTTTTATAGAAAGAATTTTACAAGCCTTACCTGAAGTTTTCATTGTAATTTTGTGAACATTAATGCCTGTCTTGAAGAATATGTGTTTGAACATTCTCCACATACAAAACTCATTTTTTAATCGCTATCAACTATCCATATTAATATACAGAGTTCACTAGTTAGTTGTCACGTTCGTTTAGGTGTGTGTGTGTCAAACGACATCAAGATGGGGTATATTAGATCAATCAGAATGGACCCTGACTGCAGGGCCTAGTCGCTTGTTTTTAATACAGTCCATAATGTTTGGTACATCTCGTATATAGTTATTAAAATTACGGTCACACTTCAGTGGCTAAAATTATGAATCTGGGAAACCTACTTGTATATATATTATTTTTATTTTTTGTACAGTAGTTTAAATTGTTTGTCTATTGCATCCGGCGTCGCGGCGGCCCTGTTGTTTATAGTGTACACAATACACATACATATATAGACAGCAACAGGTGACGGAACTTGACGCAGCGTCTATATAATATTGCCACCGTTTCGTTTAGAATAGTAGGTATATAGTAGCTATAGTTACAAACAGAATTAAGAAACTAATAAGTTTTTGGTGAACACTTTTAAACGTGAAAAACGTGTAATGTCTTATTGGGATCCGTCAGATAGGTGGAGTTTAAAAAACATGGCGCAGAGGGGGGGAAATTTCATATACGGGGTATACTTTTGCGTGTAATTTTGTGATTTTCAAAGTGATAAGAAATGATAAAATATTAAGTGCAATTTGTGATTGGGCCGGTACGAATCCTAAACAAAGGAATTTCGTTGTAAGAGAAACAGATTCTCAAAGCCGAACATATTTTCAAATGTCAGAAATATAACGAGAAAAATACATGAAAAATGAACTGTCAAAAGTAGTAATCTTTACGGCATATTGCTTAAAAACATCAAAATTAAAAGAAAATCTCCACGAAATTAATTATCCGTTCAATGCTCCTTTAAGGCTGTGTTAGGTGAATAATGTAAACACATAACTGCAACATAATATGTTATATTGTAATAAGTAGGTAAGTTACTAACCTCAAAATATTTGTATACACATAATTAGTCCTAATTTTGTCAATATGCAGAGATTTAACTATTGTAGTACAGTATGATAATGAGTACATCTTATTATTAATATAAAATATTTTTTTAATTCATAAATACAGTTTTTCCACATTTCATTAAAAAAGAATTCGCTGTAAAGTAAGTTTTACAAGGCAATAACTGATAGTGTTTAATGCCATGATATTAGAAAACGTCGCAAATTCCATTTTCGATAAACTTTTTGTTTATTTTACTTGTTTTATTCTTGTAATAACCAATTTCACGATAAATTTGCACTGTTAGCATGTAAAATTTTCTCCCGTTTTGATACAATTTTCTGCCACCAGATGTCATATGCTCATTTGACGGGTCCCAATACTGGGGTGGCAATTTAGAAATATTCCTTTCCATGGCAACGAATATAATTATTTGTGTTTAACAGTATTCACGCATCTGTATGTACCCGCCATACAGATATCTGTTTTTAATTAATAAATAAAAATATTTCTGAATTAATTAATTAAATTCTTAAAAACTGATTATTCATACAACATCAACTGTAAGTGGAAACCAAAAGTACTTAGTGCCTACCACTGTCCCTTAGCTGCCCGTCAGAATCAGACAGCCCTTTGACCTCCTGTAGCGCATATTCTGTATTATGTAACCATCGGAAATCGGTTACAGATCAAAATGTAATTAAATTATCAGCTAGCCTGTTGCCAACATTAATTATATAAAAGGCAGACATGCCAACCTATTAAACAGGTAAATGATGATTAACATTGGATAAGACACGTGATTGCGTGAAAACTGACATTTAAATTATTTTAGAGAATAGGAATTTCATCATGCAAGTTATTAGTCAATGGTAACTGTTGCAGTAGAAATAGAATATGTATTTTTTAATCAAAATATAGATACTAGCTACCTATTTATTACCAATATTTGGAGTTCTGAAAAAAGAGGCTTAGTGTGTGGGTAAAACCACACTGCTAACTTCCCATTGGGTGTTCTTAGAGATTTAGAGAAAAATCTACCGTAGAGAAACTATTTGCAATACATATTAACATGTTTTTTTTGTTATAAAAAAAAACTGTCAATTCAAATTTTTTGCAAACCTTATCAGGTGTTCATTATGCAATTATGCGCCGAATGAAATTGATCCGGAGTCAATATCATCCTTTGTTCTCGAGATATTATGCAAGACGAAAGAAGTTCACACATATTCTCATCATGAATTTTTTTAAAAGTTTTTTTGTTATAAACAAAAAACCGCTAACTGAAAATTGACCAAGAAGCTGGTGCTTTAAGCTTCACTCGAGCGAATCTGGGTAGAACAGCTAGTTATACTTGCTGTCCGATCTACATTTGCCTGGAGCGAAGTAACCCTAGTTACTCGGGCTAACTTTCAAACATAAATCGGGAAGGGAACAACGCAACTAGCGAGGTGAAAAAAATAGTCACATATTCATCAGGATTTGCCAAGCGTAATAAACTGTTTAAATTTCATAACGCCATGACATCGTTGGAGGGTTTTTGTGTGCGAGTATTTTGTTTTTTTTTTAAGTGAAACTTTTTTAGCGAAATTAGAGAATCGAATTGACCTCGACACAAGAAATACTTACACAAAAAATCAAACATGACAGCACACAGCACATAATCTGTTAAGCGATTACGCAGAACGACTGAGATAGCTATGTATAGAAACGCATTAGTGTACCGTGTATAAGATTGCAGGTTCGTGCCAGCTTGGAGTAATATTAATTTTTTTTTAAATGAACTTGTTGAAATTACAGCGCAGCTGTATTAACATTACTTATTATGTAAACTGTTGTATCTAATAAATAATAACAATAGGTAATTAAAATAAACTCTAATAAAATAATTTATTACACGTAATCTAATTAATAAACTTTTAATCAACAACACGTTGCAAAATGAAACAGATATATAGGTTGTAAATATTATTAAAATCCCGAACGCTTTCCGTTTCTTCACAGAAAAGGGGTTCAACGAAATACATTAAATAATATTATTTAATACCATTATATAAAATTATTTCAACACGCCGTAGCCCGTACTACATAGCCCCAGACAAGATGGTGTGCTGAAAACAGGGTGCTGAAATGTTTGTGTGTTGCTCCCGTGCAAGTGGGGACTCGATGTTGATTGCCATGAGGGAACTGGAGAAAGTATACACATACGGTTGTAACAAAATAAGTAGTAGGTATATTTTCGACAGTTGTATATAAGATCTTTTTAGGTTTCCGTAGCCCAGGGGTCGGCAACCTGCGGCTCTTATGATGACAAGATGCGGCTCTCCAGTTCCATGCGCAAATATTAATAATATTTTATTTTCAAAACTCATAAAAAATATTATACTGCAAAAAAAACCTTAAACAGGATAAAAACACTCAACAGAGAACAGTGAGAATAGGTGGAGTAGAGAGTATACGGACAGCTGACATTTTTTAAATGTGGCAACACTGTTATGTTTGTTTAGTTATTGGTGCACTGTGTAGCACTGCTTAGCTAGCTAAAATACTTTAATATGTTTTGTGAGAAACATTTGTATGTTTTTATATGAATAAATATTATTTCATATTTAAAGCTATTATTTTAAATCAAAAATCAAATTTATATACCTAATCCTAATCAAATACTATAATATTGAAATAAAAATGTTAGTGGCTCTTTAAAAACTGGGAAGTTTTGTAAATTGTAACTTTTGGCTCTTCCGTCTCAAAAGGTTGCCGACCCCTGCCGTAGCCAAGTGGCAAAAACGGAACCCTTATAATTTCGTCCTGTCCGTCTGTATGTCAGAGCCATTTTACTCGGAGACTATTGGCACTATATTATATAAATGACATTTGGAAGGTAGGTGCTTTCTATGAGCCTCTATAACCCCCCGCAAGAAATTCTCCCCCTGCGAAGATAATTAGTGAAAGAATTTTTAGAATCGGTTCGGTAGTTCCAGAGATAAGAATTTATGATTTATTACCTCCACCCATCCTGCGAGAAGCTCTCACCCTGCAAAGGTATTGAAACAGCAATACACAGATATTCACACACACACACACACACACACACACGTAACATAGCAAGTGTGTAACAGAATACACCCCACCCCGCTATACAATGGTGAAGTGAAATTACGAAAAAAAAATTAGGGATGGCATTCCATACATGGAAATGAGGGATGAAAAAAATTTTTCCAGTGCACATAAGCGTGTGGGGTATCGTTAGATAGGTCTTCAAAAATGATGAAGAAGTTTCAAAATTACTTTTTTATTTTTTAATAATAATAATAATAAATAAATTTATTCCAAAATATACACAATACACAATTTTTTTTTTTTAAGTCAATAGTTTTACAAACAATCATGCTTGATAAGTATATATGCAATGAAATAAGGACATCTGCCAGACACTCGGTGTCCGGCACGGCAACTGTGTGTCTGTTCGGAACTTCTGACACCATGGTGTTTCGTGCGTAAAACGGTCTTATAAGCTGTGTGCAAGGGGGCTGAGTTATAATAATATCGATGCGAGCGCTCGTTGTGAACTCGCAACTCTAATTTTCCGTAATTGTCAGTGAGCATTGTTGTTTAAAAATTCAAGTAAGTAAAACCATGATTTTATTTCTAACTTATTTGGAAATTATTAATATAAATCTGATAAATTTGACAGTTTTAAACCCGGTCCGCAAGATTACCGGCGCCATGGTTTGAGGTTATGCTGTTGCCTCTCAATATAAACCACATACATAGATGTAGGTACACCTTATTGTCTGATATAAATTAATTAATTATTTTTTATTATACGTTAAAATTGAAGAAGAAAAAAACATAAAATAAATACTTAATTTTCATGTACCTTTTATGCTATTCTATATACTAGGTGTGCCGTTAATTGATCCCAGCAATTTTATACCACGACAAGTGATCCCACGACAACTGATCCCAACGACAAATCATCCCAACGACAAATCATCCCAACGACAATTGATCCCACGACATTTGATCCCAAAAAATTGTCTATAAACTGATAGCGTCTGATAAGTAATAAAGTTATCAAATTTTATTAATTTAATGAAATAATTTAATCGATTATTCCCTTTGTCGGCTAAATTAAATGATATTCGTTTATTAAAAAATTCGACTGATGATCAGTCCTATACTTCCCACCTAGTAAATATTTGCAAAAAATAAACACTCTTTTTTTTTTTATTCTTTGACTAGGCCCAAATAACCTTAGCTGTTGGTGGTCTTTAAAACACAATTTAATTATTATTCTTTGAAAAAAGCATGGCCCTCTTTTTTATTTGGTGATCTACTGATGGCTAGTGAGTAGTGATATAACAAAAATCATGGTTACCTTGATTTACGTACAATTTTTATTTTTTTTAGTAAAATATTTTTATTCTCGAAAACTATACATTTTAGAGAAAAAAAATATTTACATTTTTTTCATATTATAACATCTAGAATTCATTTATATTTTTTTTTACCTATGTTAATACGTGACATTGAGGACGTTTTTTTTTAATATCTCAGGATCCACTGAACCGATTTGACTCAAAATCTAATCAGATCTAAGTTAAAGGCTGATAAACACAATAGAACAATCGGCATGCCCGTATGTTGTTCCGTTCTTAAGATATCGAAGGCGAAAAACTGACCACACACACACACACACACACACACACACATACAGACATCATTCAGAAAATGATCTTAAACGATTGCTAGGGTCTCAAAACGTGAAGATCTGTTAAAATCTCGAAATATTTTTTTCGGACTAAATCCATTACTTCCCTACCATAGTAGAGGTGGGAAGTAAAAATTTCGCGGTCTATAAAACAACAATAAAAATAAGTTCAATCGTGCGCTACTGCCCGCTAGCGGCGCTAGTAGGCTTCGTGCACACAACTTTATCGGTTTCTGGATCAGAAGGTAAAATGTTTCGTTACCTTTGTGAAGAAGCGGTAGTTTGTACATTAAGCCTAAAGTTTATTATTGTGTACCTAATAACTTTAGTTTACAAACACTTAAATAAGATATGAAGTTCGTAAGTCATCTCCGTGCCAAACAAGTAACGAGGGTTGGAGAAGGTGTAAGTGCGGACTGGTGCCGTGTTCTGTCTACACTCGCTACACACTGGCTCAGTGCTCTCTTACACGTACTTAATGAACCAAAATATATACATTAATTATTAATAAAATCATACTTTCTTTGTAATTAAAACATATTTTATGCAGAATTCTAGACATTGGATTTCGACCACTAAATTTATTTATCTGAAATAAAAAAGGCATGTATCGCGGCACATTTTTTTAAAGCTAAATAAAATAAAAAATTCAAAAAAAAATTTTCTTTAAAAAAATAGATAAAAAAATTCGACTGATGACCAGTCCTATACTTCCCACCTAGTAAATATTTGCAAAAAATAAACACTCTTTTTTTTTATTCTTTGACTAGGCCCAAATAACCTTAGCTGTTGGTGGTCTTTAAAACACAATTTAATTTTTATTCTTTGAAAAAAGCATGGCCCTCTTTTTTGTTTGGTGATCTACTGATGGCTAGCTTAATATAGCAAAAATCATGGTTACCTTGATTTACGTACAATTTTTATTTTTTTTAGTAAAATATTTTTTTTCTCGAAAACTATACATTTTAGAGAAAAAAAATATTTACATTTTTTTCATATTATAACATCTAGAATTCATTTATATTTTTTTTACCTATGTTAATACGTGACATTGAGAACGTTTTTTTGAATATCTCAGGATCCACTGAACCGATTTGACTCAAAATCTAATCAGATCTAAGTTAAAGGCTGATAAACACAGAACAATCGGCATGTCCGTATGTTGTTCCGTTCTTAAGATATCGAAGACGAAAAATTGACCATATACACACATACATACAGACATCAGTCAGAAAATGATCTTAAACGATTGCTAGGGTCTCAAAACGTGAAGATCTGTTAAAATCTCGAAATATTTTTTTCGGACTAAATCCATTACTTCCCTACTATAGTAGAGGTGGGAAGTAAAAATTCTGGATAGGGACACTCTCATCACCTAGCGGTATGAAATATACTTTACGACCTATTCTCAATTCTCATACATACCAAATACAAACAAAAAATTTCATGATAATTGGTCAAGCCGTTTCGGAGGAGTATGAACACAAACACCGTGACACGAGATTTTTATATATATATATAGAAGCAGTATGAAACATTTCTATTCTACTATAGGTAAAAGCTTATGTTTATTTTGTGTAAGCCTGTAGCTAATCGACTAAGAGTATACAACTTCAAGTTTGTATACGCACGAACTTCAAGCTTTTAGACATCAACTTGCCAACATAAAGCTTTCTTTGTTAACAAATATTGTTTATCCAAAATACACTAACTAAGAAAATTATTAACCTACAGTTACATTTAAAATATCACAAACTTCCAACTTGTGAAAATGTGACTATCATTGTCGTCGTAACAAAACAAATAGAGGAGAAGAGACTCCTCACTCCACTGTTGAGAGATTTCATGCAACTGAAAAACAGTAATGGCTCATAAAATTGGGCTCAATTTTATTTTATATATTTGTATCTATTGGCACTACTTATTTCTTTTGGTAAACATCCAAGATTTTTTTTGGGTGGGGTGGTAAATCGGAACTTTTAGAAGACAAAAATAAATAAATACTCGCAAACTAATCCGATCTATTATAAAGTCTCTTGTTTATTTTTGTGTAGGTATTAAAAAAACAAACGATAATTTGTTGTCGTTTCGGGTCGAACCGACAGGATTTGGTGTGCGTTAAGTTCAAATCTGGCAACGTCGCAGTTAAACAATAAGTTACTAATTTGTGAATAGCTAATGAAATATTAAACTCTACGGATAACAAAAAAAGTCTTGATTCAACACAAAACTGGTCGTGCAGTAGAGTTTCCTACTTTATCGGTAAGTCTGTAGTATATAGGTTATGTCGCTTTGTAACTGTCGTCAGTCGTCGGGTTGAACTTAAATCGTTTAAGCCGATTACTGTTTTACCGACGGCGGAAACCTCGGATCCCATTCATATGTATAATTCAATAAGACAAGAATACTACAGTGTTGAATGAATGAATTGTAAATTATAGACGCTCGACAATTGAGGTCATAGATCTATACTATAGATAGTATTTAGGTCTAAATTAATTAATGAAAAATTAATAAAACTATTTTTTACTATATACTACGATAAGTGCTCATTGTTAATGAAAAAGTGAGGACAGTGTGGTCCAGTGGTTAGCGTCGCGGCCTCTGGATCAGACTGTCGTAGGCTCGAATCCCGCCTCCGCTCATGGATGTTTTGTGATGTCATTTAGTTTTAAGTTAATTGTTATTTGATGTAATCAAGACGCTAATGACCTAAGTTGTCGACGCGTCTATAATTTACAATAAAAATAAAAAAAAGTTAATGAAGAAGTAATAAAAATTTATGATAATAATTCAATTTTTGTGGGGTCTTGACACTTGGAGGCCCTACATGGCTTAAGCCCTCTATTAGTCCCTATTTAAATCCACCCCTGCTCTCAAAAGACCTGTAAACAATCAGATTCGAATAAGATGGCAGCTAAATATAAGTCTTCATGGTTTCCGGGCTTGTAGGCCGTGGTCCGGTGGTATTTCTACCTGACGTTTCGTCTACAACTGCGGTAGACATTCTCAAAGGCGATGTGGCAGCGGTCGAAGTGTCCTCCTTGGCGGCTCACAGGTCAGTGTGTCGGTGACTGGTGTTCTCGCCTTTGAGAATGTCTACCGCAGTTGTAGACGAAACGTCAGGTAGAAATACCACCGGACCACGGCCTACAAGCCCGGAAACCATGAAGACTTGGAACAATGCCGGCCGTGAAAGCTTGCACACTTAGCTAGATATAACTTCAAATTTTTTGACAAATGACCAAGAAGAATTGAATATCGCTGACGTTAGAGTTTGGTGTCACTTCTGCGACACACCACTTCCATGACATTTCACCGAGTCTACCAGAAATTTAGAGAAGTCCCCGCCAGACATCAAAGAAACGTTTCACTCTTTGTATTATTTTCTCATACCGTCACAAACGTAGCATAATATTCCATATTGCAAAAGGTGCCATAAGGCATAAACTACAATGCCATTTGAATGTATATCGTTGAACTAACTAAAACATGCAACAGAAATTGTACTGCTATAGTAAAATAATGGTTTGAATTAATACAAAACTAATGTTAATTCAACACGTTTGTGGCGAACTCATATTATTATTATTATTCTCAGGTTATAAATGTATGAAAATTTAATTTATTTATCTGCACGTGCGCTTGTAACAAAATGCATCAAAAGTCCCTATTGTATGCAAAATAGTTAAGGAGTGCGATTATAAATACGATTTTACGAAACATTTTTGACTTTTGTGACGTAATTTAGTTTTAAGAAAGTTGTTATTTAATGTAATTAAGACGTTAATGACCTAAGTTGTCGACGCGTCTATAATCTACAATAAATAAAATGAACACATTACCCTCCGCATTCAGGTAATTTAATCAAAATTTCATAATTGGTTCTTTTTAAATTTTTTTTTTGCCAATGTAAACTTATTATCAAAACAAATAAAACATGTAAAAAAATTATTATTCTTTCGATGGGCTACAGCAAAATTGCTGAAACCCCAACAAATATTGTACATAGCAGCTGTATATATTACTATTGTAAATAAAGACTTCTTTCTTTCAAAAATCAAAATTTCAGAGTGTTATTTCATGTTCAATTATTTTCGTTTTCAAAAATAAATCGTAACACGTTTCTCGAAAATTGTAAACATAGATTAATTTATAAAATCTGTTTTTAAAATCGCATTTAAATTCCTTAATTCGATTTCACATAATAAATGAAGTTCAATTAATTATTGTGTTGAATAAAGTCGTAAAACAAATTAGCAACCGTCTATAAACTTTCTTAAAATGGTTGGCATTTAACAAAAGTTTAACCCTTGCCTGGTCCCTACAGTCGGATCAAGTAATTGACATTTTGCAACTGAAATCTTTTATACAATTAAATGTTTACATGATCAAGTATTCACAACTACTAAATAGAAATAATTGTTTCAGTTAGCATTACTACCTTCGATTGGTCCCTAGATCCGGATCAAGTAGTAAATGACATTTTGCAACATGGAATCTTTTATACAATGAAATGTGCACATGATCAAGTATTCGCAACTACTAAATACAAATAAATGCTTAATTAAGTTAGCATTACTGTACCTTCGACTGGTCACTAATTTAATTTATTTTATTGTAGGTTAAAGACGCGTCGACATCTCAGGTCATTAGCGTCTTTTAATTACATCAAATATTTTTTTTAAAGTAAATGACATCACAAAACATCCATGAGCGGAGGTGGGATTCGAACCCACGACAGTCTGATCTAGAGGCCGGCACGCTAAGCACTAGATCCGTTTTGAGGGTATAGCACAATCAGAATCTAACCTGCAGAAAACACTTCTCTTTCCATTTTGTCTTTGAGGGTAGTACAATCAGAAGTAACCTAACCTTATCTAGAACACGTCTTCCATTTTCTTAGGAAACGTGGAAATAAAATTCCCAAAATGTAATTATTAAAATTTTCCAGAGTTAGCAGTTGAAATAAAACGTGCAGTGCTTTATTCTATTCTCCTTGGTGCTGGGGAATTGTTTTCAATTAAAATACGTGAGTTACAATGAAAACAGCATTCGCGGAGTTGCATTCGCGACAACAACTCGGGAGTGGAGAATAATAATTATACAACAGAATGTTATTTTCTATTAACTCGAATGGCTAAGCATTTAGAACATATTTTTAAGTAAGTTATAAACACAATTTAAACTTGTGTTACAATTCACAATACATCATTAATATACTGACTGTTCAAAAATACATAACAAAAAAAAAACATTGAGTCCATACTCCGTACTTCCAAGTATACACTCGGGTTGCGATAAGAATCGCGTCAAAACACGCGAGCGAGTTTACGGGCAAAATCGACGTTCACACGAGCGAAGCAGCGAAAAAAAAAGTGGGTGTGTGCTTATGACTACATAACTGAAGTGAAAACTTGATTATATGCAAAACATACATAATATTATTTTATTATTATATAATACGTAATAATAAAAACGTAATTCTTGAAACGATGCACTCCCTGTTAGACAGTAAACGTGGTCACCGACCCGAGCGCACTTGATGTCGAGTGGAGCCGAGTAAACCCGATTCAGCGTCACCGACCCGAGCGTGACGGTTCACTTTCGTTCACTATTCAGAACTTTAACGCAAAGTGCACCTAAAGAAGTTTTAACTTCAAAAATGGTTTGTGATACACGTTAATTACGACACCTACCACAAGTGCTGCCTCTGGTGGATAACTGGAGGAACTACTCTCAGGAAAATGGCTCATTGAAAAGTAGGTATGTATTTTCGTATGTGTGTACGATTTTCTGGATAATAATTACGTATCTAAGCGAATTTAAATTTATTTAAATTTGTTAAATGTAGTGTAACAATCTAAAGTTACTTAGCAATAAACTTTCTCGCTCTGAAAAGTCCCTAGATATTTGTATAAAACCCCTAACTAGTAACATACACCCTGTAGTTAATAACCGCAGGCACGTTCCAAAAGTTTCGATTCAGAATTAACGTGTTATTGCTGTACGTAGGTATATGAACTTTTGCACGTAAGTTTCTACAAAATGCAAATTTCTCTTCGTTCCGCGATAACATACTAAAAATTATTTTGCCGAGTCATACTGTTCTTCCCATTTATAGCTACTTCTATAATTTATCAGTAAATTAGATACATATTACATTTACGAAAACCCTCAGACGCTAATGATCTCAGTTGTCGAGCGTCTATAATTTACAATTCATTCATTTACGAAATTTTTAAATAATGATTCCATTGCAAAGTGGGACAGATATTTAAAAACGTGGCAAAATTGATTAAAGCTATCTCTATACAACCCTAAATGCGATAGTGATGGTCGCAGGGTTCCAGTTGAAACTACCATTCGCGCGGGTAAAAGTTAGTGTTTATATAAAAGGTATAAAGGTCTTGGGGGTTGAAATTTTAATGGGATACATATAAAAAATATTTTTGACATCTTAAAAAACCATAGAAAAACATACACTTAAAAATTTCATTAATTTGAAATTTTCAAATTTTGTACTAAAATTTCAAAATAGAAAAACATTATTAATAAAGCTGTAAAAAATAAAAAAAAAATAATATAGGTACTTATTACTGTTTTCTATTAGCAATTATTGCCACAAACACTATGGCGTTTATTCCATTTTAATACTTTAAGTATTTATGGATACAAATTTTTAAATTTTTACCTGTTTATGTAACCAGCCCCGTCGTGTTGACTTTATAACCTTATAACGCCGCCTATCATCCTTCTACACTTGCTGCACCATCGCTATCAATCAACTATTAATATATGGGACATATGTATTAAATATATGGGCTATAGTAGTTGGCCGTGATATTCGGCGCTGGTAACGTCAATTACAAAAAAAGTTAGACGGAGCTCATTTCAATGATTTAATTTACAAAAAGTCGTTTATAATTGCTATTTATCAAAAATTTTCACTGCACGAGTGTGCATTTAAAATCTATTATTACCAGTTTCATTTTCTATCCCCTAAACACCCTCTAATAAGAGTTCTCGGTCGCTCAGCTAAATGAATTGTCGAAACCTCGCGCGTGCTTTACGCAAAGCGCGAGCACCGCACACACCTCCAGCGTCTTCTTCAACTGTTCTAAGCGTGCTTTCAGTTAATACCATCAGATGTAACGCGCGTCTGGCGTAATATGCATACACAATTATACACATAACTCAATCTTCTTGTGCTATGTGAACTTTGCAGTTATTTGTATGCTGGCTGTCTGTCAACAAACGTACACGCAACCGGAGCCCCATCGAAACTTCATCTCGCCAACCTTCGATCAAGAAGACTATAGAATATAAGGAGAAAGAACTTGACCGAAATTGAGTGGCGGACGTGGGTCCAAATATGTCGTCCACTATGACGTCACGTCGGCCTTGGATGCACTATGCCATACTGCGCATGCGTTCGTCCTCCTTACTTCTACTCTTCTAATTGTTCGTTACTACGGAAACACACGAAACCATCCACGCAAGTGGATTTTCGTGCAACGTATTGCGCCCCACCCCCACCACTCAAGTTCATTCTCCACAGTTTTCTTGCCTTCAACTTGCTTAATATGCTCATTTTAGACCGCGCTCCATTTTCGCTGCTTGCTGCGCTCGCTCCTTCTCACCTCTTTGAATATTTACTGAATAATCAAGTGAGACACTCAGGTGGCGTGGGCTGGCGGTAAGGAGAGAAGCGAGCGCAGCAAGTGGTGGGGAAAAGGAGCGAGCACAGCAAGCTGCGAGGAGAAGAAGCAAGCGGTGAGAAGGATCGCTCTTTCTCACCGCTTGCTGCGCTCGCTTCTTCTCACCTCTTTGAATATTTACTGAATAATCAAGTGAGACACTCAGGTGGCGTGGGCTGGCGGTAAGGAGAGAAGCGAGCGCAGCAAGTGGTGGGGGAAAAGGAGCGAGCACAGCAAGCTGCGAGGAGAAAAATCAAGCGGTGAGAAGGATCGCCCCTTCTCACCGCTTGATGCGCTCGCTCCTTCTCACCGCTTGCTGCGCTCGCTCCTTCTCACCTCTGAATATTTACTGAATAATCAAGTGAGACACTCAGGTGGCGTGGGCTGGCGGTAAGGAGAGGAGCGAGCGCAGCAAGTGGTGGGGAAAAGGAGCGAGCACAGCAAGCTGCGAGGAGAAGAAGCAAGCGGTGAGAAGGATCGCTCTTTCTCACCGCTTGCTGCGCTCGCTTCTTCTCACCTCTTTGAATATTTACTGAATAATCAAGTGAGACACTCAGGTGACGTGGGCTGGCGGTAAGGAGAGGAGCGAGCGCAGCAAGTGATGGGGAAAAGGAGCGAGCACAGCACAAGTTGCGAGAAGAAGAAGCAAGCGGTGAGAAGGATCGCTCCTTCTCACCTCTGAATATTTACTGAATAATCAAGTGAGACACTCAGGTGGCGTGGGCTGGCGGTAAGGAAAGGAGCGAGCACAGCAAGCTGCGAGGAGAAGAAGCAAGCGGTGAGAAGGATCGCTCCTTCTCACTGCTTGCTGCGCTCGCTTCTACTCCTCGCCGTTTGCTGCGCTCGCTCCCTCTCCTTACCACTTGCAGCGCTCGCTCGTCTCCTTACCGCCAGCCTACGCTACCTGATTCTGAGTGTTTCACTCGATTATTCAGTAAATTGAAAGTGGTGAGAAGGAACGAGCGCAGCAAGTGGCGAGGATGGAGCGCGGTCTAAAATGAACATAAGCAAGTTACTTTAACTTCAAACGCAATTATTGCGTTCAACTTACACTGAATTTTTACCGTTATGCAATGCCTTTGGCTTCGGTGAGCCGAAATTCGGTTTCAGTCAAAAAACTGGACTTCGGTCTGACTCTACACACAACGCAGACGCAATAGAACAGATTTCTCAAATGTATTTCGTCGGGGAATACCTGTACGATTTTCTTAAGATCTACATACCATAACCATGTTTTATGAATATTATGATAGTTTCGGGAAAAGCTCAAAGAACATTTTTTTTTAATGTTTGAAAAGAATCAGTTTTCAAAAAGTTAAAAAAAATAAAAATTGTAATTTTCTGTGTAGTACGAGGTTTTCGTTCACAGAAAATTATAATTTAAATTTTTGAAGATTTTGAAAATCGATTCTCTTAAAAAAATTGATAGCAGTGAGTGATTTCCTTAGAGATATATTATAGAAAGCTACATCTGGTATTGCTTAATTCTTAATAGATAATATTTTATCTTAACCACATTTCAAGGCAGTTACGCAGCTACTGTTATTTTAGAAAAGTTATATATTTCACAAATCTTATTATCAAACGAAATAGTTTATCGTAAATTATAGACGCTCGACAGCTAAGGTCATTAGCTTCTAGAAACAGAAATTAAACGCATTATAATTAATTATTACAAATTAGAAACAGCTCAAAAAAAAAATTAAACTATTTTTATCGGATTCCGTTTGAAACAATGCAATTGAAACAATTCGGTTTGTAAATAAAAATAGAGAATTGTTAATTTCAAACTGAGTTTATTTGTTACAGGAAACTGTAAACATATATTTATACACGATGTAACAAAATTATGTAGAAAACAACGGGAAGTGGTAAAATGGAAAATAGCAATGGTGCGAATGGCGTCTGTTATGACACTGTCGAGAAACGGACGTTAAACGCATTATTATTATTGTTAAATTCTAGTGGAACTGTTAATAAAAATTGGTGTACGTGGCAAGTTCTGGTATTTTTGTTCGAGCCTGTAGAAAAGCTTGCAAGTTGCCCGCAGCTACGTCACTAAAACACGACCACAAACCCGAAGTTTTATCGACGAATGCACAATATAAACGGCGGATGCGGAAATTAAAAATCCTTGACAATTTCCTTTCTCTGAAAGCTGGCACTGTTCCAGAACTTTTCTTTCAGATTTTTCTATATATATAATTTCACAAAGTAGATGAACTTTTTGACTCCCGGAAAACTTTATAAAAGTAGCTATATAAAAGGATTACATAAACCTTACATAATGAACATTTAATATTATTACTTTTACAGCTTGAGGCGCTGTACTTTGTAATTGAAAATATCGATTTTCGATATGCGATGTCCGATATAATTAGTGCTACGACGGGAAAATTTAATTGCAAACTGACAACTCCTTTTCAACACTGTCAGTGTAGTTAAAGTTCAGTTTTACTATCTAAACAAAAGAAAACAGTGTTCGAGTAACTTATCAGGCCATTAATGGTATGATTCTACAATCTACAGGGTTCTTCATATTATATTACCCATTTTAATCTTCTTAATAATATAATATAATAAATATTAGTAATAAAACTTTTTAGAGACAAGCTTGTATTTAAAGGCACTAAAAAGGAAAAAATAATTTTTTATAATGTTCATAATAATTATAAAAGCGTGGGTCGTGAACTCTATGATAGTTTATTAATCACGAGCCACGCTTTTATAATTATAATTATGAACCTAAATTATTAAAAATTATTTTTGTCTCTAAAAAGTCTTTTTTGCTAATATTTATTTTGTTCATTTTAGTATTTCAAAATTTTACCCCCCTTTGACACCCATAGGGGTTAAATTTCGAGAAATCCTTTCTTAGTGAATGCTTACGGCAGAAAAGGAACCAGCTGTCCAAATTTCAAGTTTCTAGCTTCAGTGACCTGGGCGTTTATTAGTCAAAAAAACCCCTACATCCCCGTTTGAACCCCTTAGGGGTTGAATTTTTTTCTAAAAACGATTTATTCATGTATTATCATCGGGAAAACATATGTGAACAAAATTTCAAATAGATCGGATATGTGGAAGTTGTTGAAAATTGACTTGCAAGTTTTGACCTAAACAAACACACAAACTAACATTATGCATTGAAAGTTAAATAAAAGCTTGTAAAAATAAATGTCCTGACTGACTGATTCATCGCGGAAATCTCAGAAACTATAAAGCCTAACAAACATGAAATTTGGCAGGTAGGTTCCTTAAAAGACGTAAGCATCCGCTAAGAAATGATTTTTCGAAATTCAATTCCTAAGGGGGTCAAAAGGGGGTGTAGAGTTTTTTTGACAAAATGTTCATAATATCTCACAAATCGTTAAGGTGAGAGGTATTGAATTCAACATACTATTTGTATTGTGGTGTGTTCTTCAACTACTTAAATCAGGTATTTTGCCTACTGCTCATCCCCCTTTTAGTAGAAGCACGACGATATACATTATACAAGGTGATTTATTAGCTCACTGACAAAACCTAACACATGAAAACCTATTTAATTTTAAGAAAAAAATTGTATAAATTAAACATGTACTTTAAACATTCGTTGTTTTTTTCCCGAAAGACAGACAGACAGAAACTCTGATATTGGCTATTTCGGTTTAAGTATTCTATAAACTGTCCATCTAAATTATTTTAAGTCCAAATTTCGTTAAAAACTTACAATTATAGACAAAGTTAGAATTGTATTTATTGATAGCGAAAAAATAAAACAGCAAAAACAAAAGTATAACGGTAGTATGTCAATAACCAATCATAGCATGTTCCATTACGTCAATACTGTACAATTGTAGCAATGTTTTGTTTTTATTTCGATGTATGACGATTGGTTATTTGATTTATTTTTTGAAATAAAAACTCGACGTAAATAAAATACGGAGGCAATTGTAAAAGTACACTTCAGAGATAGTATAGAAATGTACAGGAAATAATATAAAATTGTTGAAAGAAAACAAGTGAACGTTCTGAAGACGCTTCGTTTGTTTCTGTTTTTTTTTTATCACAAAAGAAGCAGTGAACGAATTTACATCTAATTATTATAGAAAAATAAAGAATGTTGAAATAAATAAACACATGGCCAGTAATTATCAATGGGGTCGTCCAGCATTTTTGGAATTTACGATAGAAATAGACAATATAACAATTTTTTGGAGAATTTTTAGAAACTTTTTCTACAAGAAAAAATTCTCAAAAGTGTGTATTTTTCAATGTAATTTTAAACATAGAATTATCCGCCTTGGAATACGTCATTCACAGCCAGCCTTCTCTGATACTATTTCAATATTACCTATAAAAATGCTTCAACATGTTACAATGACGTAACCTCCAACATTATTTAACGATCTTAATTCTGAATCTTGACCTTTTGTCACCTGTAATCAGGGGTACAGATGTGCTAGAAAAAAACCGGACACGGGTGGGACACTGATAGAAAAGGGATAGAAAAGACTGATTTAAAAAAATTTTTTTAATTTTTCACCCGGACAAAATATTAAAAAACCGAACTGTCCGTCCAGATGAATACCGAACACCTGGTAACCCTGCCTGTAATCTTAATTTTAATAAAAAAAGCCATAATTTTTCTCAGATATGAGACAATAAAGAGTGGTGGAACCTTTGGTGTAACGATACAAACAAATAAACGACAAAAAATTAATAATAATCTTGATTCAGATAGAATGAAAAAGAAACAAAAGTTGGTTCACGAGATACTTAACTTTGTATACTATTTATTTAAAACAATAAACAAGAATGGAACACAAAAAGAGCCACTCAAAATAAATACGGCGTAGTAAACAATAAGCGGAATAAAAAGATACGAAACTGAATATAAAGAGGGAGATATTATAAAATGGGAAAATTTGTATACTTTTGTGTAAAGCAAGATAAATTCAACTGAAGCTTGACAAAAAATTCTCAGCAGTATCATAATTAAGCCAGGAAGACACATATTAGTACTTTATTTCGTAAGTCCTGAACACGCCAGTTATAGTAAGAAGGTATACCAAAACTGATATCGTTCTTTAATGAGGCGTTCATTTTGTTTGTGAACCGTTCATTTTCATTCTTTTGTTTTTAATACATCATAATAACAAGATGTAGAAAGAGTCTATTGTCGGGTTTATCGTACATTTAACACGCTGTTTTCTGTTAATTTTTTTCACATAAAACATACGAAGTAACCAAATAACAGCGAATTAACATAACAGCGTGATTAAAATGTACGATAAACCCGACATAAGACTCTTATAAAAAAATGGGTGTGTGCTTAACGGATTCTAAAAATTCTTTCACTAATAGAAAGCTAACACTATCTCTGAGTGATATAGGTTATATTTTATTTTGATAAATTTCTCGCGAGGGGAACGTAACCATTGTTTCAAGCTATGAAATTGTTTCACATATGCCAGGCGTCCCACGACAGGTCACATTTTTAACTTTCCGCTAAGAAAATTGAACATTTTCAAAAATAGGGAAGTTACTGATTTCACCCCGATTTTCGAAAATCGAGTTTTCATCAGATCTCGACGTTTTGTGATCCTAGGAAGCTATTCTGACTATTTTTACGATGATGTCAGTATGTCTGTCTGTCTGTCTGTGTGTGTGTGTGTGTATATATATATGTAAACCTCTCATAACTATTGAATGGCTTGACCGATCGAATCGCGATTTGCGGCATTCGAAAGGGTTCCACTGAACTTAGATTTACTGAAAATTTGAACCGATTCGGCCCAATAGATTTTGAGAAATTCCAAAAAAAACGAAAAAAAAGTTGTTAAAACGATGTTTTTTCAAAATAACTTCTAGAATATTGTACCGATTGATTTCATAATCTAATCAGCTCTTCTCCTCAGAAAACTATGTCGAATACCGCTAAGCGGATCAAAATCGGTTAATCCGTTCGAGAGATATCGTAGTCAACAGATTTCGAAAAAGGTGTTTTTTTCAAAATAACTTCGAGATTTCTCTTATACAATATTTTTAGAGCTTAAAAAACTGCGTCAAATGCCGTTTTAAAGATCAAAATCAAACAACGCGTTCAAAAGTTATAGCTTTTCAAAAATTAAAATAGTGTTGTTATCAGCAATTTTCAGATTTTTGAGCTCGAAGAGCTCAAAAATCTACTTTTGGGTATATTATCAAGTGCTTCGAACTCAAAGCGCTTGAAAATAGCGTGAAGTTCCAGGGATGGCCTGCAGGGTCAACCGATTTACAGATTTTTTTTATCAATTCGATTCATTAAAAAAAAAGATTCGTTTCGCACAGCAGTAGGGAATTATTTACCATATATACTGAATCCACCACGAATGGCTATTATTTTTTCCAAGTTGGTACCTTCTGTGTACATTACACGTGAGGCTTGAGTGTGACAAAGATGCCACTAGTATGTATAACACGCGTAGAATAGGGAGAGTGAGTGAGACAAAAAGGGGAAAATAGAAAGTATAATAGCTCAACGCACTTTAACCAACAGTAAACTGAAGTGTGTGTACGATACATTCAAGAGAGACAGAATGAGTTCCTGGTATCAGTGGCGTGCCATTCAATTTATCAAAGAGGGTGACCTGTGTATATATATATTATGAACTTCCAGTTATATAAATGGACGCTCTTTATCGCTTAGCTGTTTAAAAAACAGAGCTTTCACGCTTTTTTTTATTAACCATGGAAAAGCTCTTCGGTATGCATGTCCCGAACCTCTATAATAATTTATCTTATAAAATTAAATGTTCGTAAAATAATGGAAAGGTTTAGGTTAGAGTCCTATGGTTCTTAAAATGATTTTTTCCGATATTTGTAGGAATCGATTATGTAACTGGCTGCTCTTCCAATAAAAATTTTCATTATGATTATTATTATAATTATATCTCAGAACGCCACCCCCGAACAGAGCGACTGGATCCGCCCCTGGGTACAACATTATTCTTATGTATTACTCCCTGTTGCTGAATTAAAGACTTGGAGCCATAATTAGTTTCTGATAAGTGGTCTCTGATGAGACAATAGGGAAGGCGAAAGTTGCATAATGTTTAAAATAAACAACCGCCGCATAATAAGCCGGAAAACGCAAAGTGGTACCTTAAACGATTCTTTAAATAGAATATTCCCGGGAGATTTTTCGCGTTTTTTTTGTCATCAGTTAATGTACCAGCTGTGTGTTTTTAATTTTTTTTTTGTTTTATAATAATTATTATTCAGAAAACAGAAGTATATTACTAAAAATTTAAAAAGCCTGAGGACAGAGTGGTGTAGCGATTAGCGTAGCGGCCTTTGGATCACACTGTCGTGGGTTCGAATCCCGCCTCGGCTCATGGATGTTTTGTGATGTCATTTAGTTTTAAGTGAGTTGTTATTTGATGTAAACAAGACGCTAATGACCTAAGTTGTCGACGCGTCTATAATTTACAATAAATAAATAAGAAATTTAAAAAGCCTGTATAATGTATTACACTTATATATTGTGATATTTTTCAAAGTATAATTAGAAAGGTTATCGACTTGCACATTAATTAATTACTGATTTGCCACTGCGATCGCTGGCAGTCCAATTCTAGTAAGCTCCGCCTTTCTGCTATCGTAGTCTATAACCATATGTAATTGGAGCTGCACATCTTTATTGATTGGTAAATAAATTGACAAATAATCTTTAATTGGCTCGGCATTTTATACTAAGTAAATTAAATGGTCGTAATTCTTCAACAAAAAAATTCGACTGATGACCAGTCCTATACTTCCCACCTAGTAAATACTTGCAAAAAATAAACACTCTTTTTTTATTCTTTGAAAAAAAGCATGGCCCTCTTTTTTGTTTGGTGATCTACTGATGGCTAGCTTAATATAGCAAAAATCATGGTTACCTTGATTTACGTACAATTTTTATTTTTTTTTAGTAAAATATTTTTTTTTCTCGAAAACTACATTTTAGAGAAAAAAAATATTTACATTTTTTTCATATTATAACATCTAGAATTCATTTATATTTTTTTTTACCTATGTTAATACGTGACATTGAGAACGTCTTTTTTAATATCTCAGGATCCACTGAACCGATTTGACTCAAAATCTAATCAGATCTAAGTTAAAGGCTGATAAACACAATAGAACAATCGGCATGGCCGTATGTTATTCCGTTTTTACGATATCGAAGGCGAAAAATTAACCACATATACAAACACACACACATACATACAGACAGACAGACATAAGTCAGAAAATGATCTTAAACAATTGCTAGGGTCTCAAAACGTGAAGATCTGTTAAAATCTCGAAATATTTTTTTCGGACTTAATCCATAACTTCCCTACCATAGTAGAGGTGGGAAGTAAAAATTAAATATACGAACATTATTCAACAAACGATAATCTCGGAAATAAAAGGAGAGCAGTAAATAAGCCATTTCTTATTTTCTTATTGCGCTGTGACTATAAACAGTACAAAGTGAACGTTTCCTCTTTTCTAGATACTCAATGTGTTCCGAGAACGAAAGGAAATATCCAATAAACAAATCAACTCATTTTCCGCCTCTACGTCATGCATGGAAACAAACGACAGCGTGAAAAACAGATGCGAAACGACTACTGTCGACACATTTGTTGTATTATTTGAATAAGAGCGCAATATTACAGATTTCTTTTGACAAAAAACCTTTCGCTTTGAAAAAATTTATTCTGTTGTATATATCTATACAGTGTGTAAACGGTTAACTCGAACATAGAGAAAATAACATTGAGAACATTTACAATTTTGTAGTAGGCTATGGACCATAAGATCTAATGAAAATTTTTCGTTGGAAAGCAGCCAATTATATAATTGATTCCAAACATATTGGAAAAAATCATTTTACCAACCATAGTCACAGTCAGGATTCTAACCTGAAACTTTCCACTTTCGCGGCAGGTTAGAATGTTTGGAACCAATTATATAATTGGCTGCTTTCCAACGAAAAATTTTCAATTGCAATTCAGTCGTATAAATCTATTAATTTATATAAGATCTAATGTAAATACTTATGTATGTATCATGTATGTATGTATGTATGTAAACAGGTAAACTGCACGTCATAGGGAAATAAGTATTGGGAAAAAATGAATGGATCAGAGTGAGCCATGTCTCATAATATACGCATTTATATAGAGTTGCTATGGTTTTTTTGGTGTTTTTATTTGTGTTTCAATTATTTTTATTTTATTTGCCGTTTAAATGTTAATTGAAACTAAAATAAAAACACTAAAAAAACCATAGCAACTCTACATAAATACGTACATTATGAGTCATGACTCACTCTGATCCATTCATTTTTTTCCAATGCTAATTTCTCTATGTGCAGTTTACCGTTTACATACTGTAGAAAAAATAGTACAGTGAATTTTTTAAACAATTTTCCATAGCAACGGTTGACTATTAAGAGTAACTAGGAACCTGCTAAATAAAAAAAAAACAAAGCATCTACAACATATTTACATTAGATCTTATAGTCCATAGCCCACTCCAGATTGTAAATGTTCTCAATGTTATTTTTCCTATATGTTCGGGTTCGGGTTAACCATTTACACACTGTATATACGGGCATTGGTTTTCAATCATTGTTTTGCGAACATCATTCATAGACAGGAAATTTCTAGGGGTGTGAGAGTATTTGACGAGAACCGGTCGAGTATAAAATTAAGTACGTACCTACTGGATTGTCGTCGAGTAAAAAAATTTAGTTAGGATAGAAAAGTCGCGAAAAAATATGAACCGAGTAGGGAAAAAACTAGAAAATTTGAGTAGTAGTATGATAAGGCGGGTTCTATTCCCACAGGAATAGGAACAGACATCGAACAGATTCCTGCGAGTGGATTAGAAATTCCTGTGGGATTAGAACCCGCCTTATCATACTTTGAGTCGATTTGAAATTCTCGAAAAAATTCGAGTCGATTAGAAAAAAATAGTAAATTCGAGTAAAAAAAATTCGAAAAAATTTGAGTCGATTTGAAAAAATCTAAAACACGAGTAGAAAAATACTCAGACAAATTTAAAGAAATACTAAAAAAAATAAAACCACTTAAAAAAATACTTGAAAAAATTCGAGTCTGGTAGAAAAAATATTCGAAATTATTTGAGTCAAAAATACTCGAAAAAATCCGAGTACCTAGATCAGAAAAACTCAAAAAAAAAAAACGAGTAGTGTACAAACAATAGTCGAAAACATTCGAGTCGAGTAGAAAAAATAGTCGAAACGATTCGGGCCGAGTAGCAAAAAAAGATCAGGTTTGTCGTGAGACACCCGACAGAAATGCTTCTTTACGCATTTCGGTTCAAAAGATACAGCCTTTTAAAGGTTTTTCCGTTTTTTGTATGGCGATCCCCCTTAATTTTTTCTTTTTGTTTTTAACTTTCCACTGGAAGTTATTGTAATGGGTCCGAAAATCGAAATCAAAATGTATAACAGATTTTTATGTTTCAAGGTCACTACACTATTTTTAGAAAGATGTCTGTGTGTGTGTGTACGTACGTATGTGTCCATTTCTTTCTAAGACGAAATCTCGAGAATGAAAAATGATACCGACTACGTTAGGGTGCCAATCGACGCGTATTAACGTAAATATGATCTGAAAGAAATTTTTTCAAAATTGGTTCAGCCGTTCTTTTTTCTTAACCAAATAGACTCCAAAAAAGTAGATTTTACACAATATCTCGCGAATAAAAAATTATATCGACTTCGTAAGGGTGTCAATCGAGGCGTGTTAACGTCATTTTGATCCGACATAAATTTTATAAAAATCAGCCTTTTTTTTAATTATTGTTAACAATAAATACTAATTATGTTTTAATGATTAAAATGATTACTTTTCTGTGTAATATCTAATTTAATTATTATTATTAAATATTTATCAAACTGGGAAGTTCGTCGTGTGGACCTCAAGGGTCGCACTTTTGTCCTAATAAACGACCCACCTCACGGCTTGTTTTTATTCTTATCCGCCATAATGACACATATTCTGTGAAAATTTCAACCGGCTACCTGTTACGGTTAAAAAGATACAGCTTTTTAAAGGTAGGACAGACAGACGGCGTAGGCTTATAGTAATAGAGTTCCAGTATGGCTAAAAACATTCTCAGTTTGTTTCTCGCAGTTCTTACTCGACTTGTCTCAGTTTTATTTTACTCGACTCGAAAAGGAAAAAAATTAACGACTCGCACACCCCTTTCTGTTTGCGGACATAATTTATAAACAGGAAATGTCTGTAGCCAGATAAAAAATATAGGCCTGCTATGTTGAGGTCGTGACTAAATAACACATCATACAAAAAAACCGTCACCCTTTGATTGTATGGAAACCATTTTAATTATCCTGATTTTTTAATATTAAAACCTACTCAATTACAATATTAAAGACAGGACATTAGCGACCATTTTTATACAAACGAATATAAAACTTTTTGTGGGAATGGTAAAATATTTTTCAACATTGTATTTTAATTAAAATATAGCTAACGGGCAAACCGGATTATTTTCTTGCCTTTTTTTCGAAAAAAATATATATTTTTTAGTGTATTTGCCATAATATGGCACATACACTATTGGCGTCGGTCGGATGGCGGGACCTAGGGGTCGGACCAAAATTTCTCGACGTTTCATAGCCTCCTGAACAATTTGGCACCATTTTTGAAAATGTTTATATATATATGTATATATGTATGTATATATTTATATATATATTTATATATTTATATATATATATATTTATATATATATATGTGTGTACACGATAACTCTCGACAGACTTAATCGATTGAAACGAAATTTGGTACACACATTGGAACCCATCACCGCAAGAAGCCTATTTAAAATGGGCCCGATCGAACCATTTTCAGGGTTGTATTTAGGGGTTCCAAAAAGTTTTTGGGCCCAAAAATACCGAAAAATTTGTCAGAATCGTTTCAAAATTGAAATTTAACTCTTTAGTAAAGATTAAAACGTGCTGCTAAAATTTTAATAAAATCGGCCCGACAGGACCGGACTTTCAAATTTTATGAAAACACTTTTGTTGATACGGATTTACTTATGGAAGGGTGTATTTAATGTGGTACAGAGGTTGCATTGATAATAATATTGAAATTAAGAAAAAAATATTATTTTAAGGGATGTATTAAGGGGTTAATTTTTTTATTTTGTCCAAAAACAAACTTAAGTTCACGTATTAAAGCCACAAGGCCTGTATTAGCAAATACACTATATTGTCGGCAGGGTTTGGCACTGAGACCCGAGTTTTTTTAAATTGAGGTCAAGCAAGCATCATGCGCCGAGAATTCCGAACGTCACTCGCTATAATTTTTACCTGCCCTAATTTTTTTTAATATTTTAGATCTAATACTTTCGCAGTAAGACATATTTTTTTGGTACCTTCATTTTTCTAAAATAACCGTTTAAAAAATGCATAAAAATATTTTTGTACACCAAATTACAATTAAATGAAATATTTAAAACGAGCGACCTTACTTATCAAGCGTCTATAGTTCCCCCCTCTTGTCTGATTTAATTTATGTCTTTGATTTAATGGTGTACATAACGGGACGATGATGGTGGAAGCGCGTAAAATGATAAGTTTATGCGAATCATTTTCTTCGGTGGTGGGAGAAGCGGGTATAGAATGGTGGAGGTGCGTGTCGTATCAATACGATAATCGTATCTGTTATGCTGTAATGTACGTCATATTAAACAACGTAATAACGCGTCTAAAGTACGATAGCAAACGTGAAGCGGCATAGCAGCACAAATTGATCAAACAGTCAGAGAGCTTAAAACCTCCACATAATATGTGTAAATACATTATTTTGTATGTACACAGGCAGATCGCAATCTGATTGACGATAATAATAATGTCATATGTGTAGTTACCGCAATGCTACCAACTTCAGAAAACAGATTTACCTATGAGATAATTTCATATACTGTACAATGTATAACCTTGAGGGCAGGAATTGTATACAGGGTGAGTTCGACCACCCGTATCAGTCGTTTTTTTCGAAAACGGTTAGTCGTAGAGAGTTGTGTCAAAAATTTGTATTATAAAAGCCCTAATAAAGAATCGAATGGTGATAATTTTCTTTTCCGGGAAGGTCAGCTTCCCTATTAGTTTGTTCCAGAATGTCCAGAACTCCGGAATTATAAATGTAACGATAGGTCGAAAGTGGTATTGTTGAAAAGATCTTTAAAAAATAAGCAAGTTTTGTAGGAAAATTTTTTTTATTACTGCTACCCCTGTAAATTTCTATAAGTATAAATATAAATTATTATATGTTTAAAACTCCGGAATTTTAGAAAGCACGATAGGTTGAAAGTGGTGCTGTTGAAAAGCTCTTTAAAAAATAGGTAAGTTTTGTAGGAAAAATTATTTAATTGCTGCCATCCCTGTTAAAGAACAATCGTTTGAAATTATTAAATCAAAATTTCATAATAACGATCGAAGTCGGCATTAAAAATCTAGCAACCTTAGACATTGTCACAAGTGTTCAAACTCTCTTCCATTTACTCTTTAATACATACTACTGAGCTCTTCTGGTTATACTATGAGTGTACTTCTTCAGTGTTTAATGATCGATAGATAGGTAACTAGATTTTAAATGCGGACTTTTAAAAAGTTCGTTAGACATTTTAATTTAGTAATTTCAAACAAATACTACTTAACAGGGGTGGCAGTAATAAAAAAAAAATCCGTACAAAACTTGCTAATTTTTTAAAGATCTTTTCAACAATACCACTTTCGACCTATCGTTACATTTATAATTCCGGAGTTCTGGACATTCTGGAACAAACTAATAGGGAAGCTGACCTTCCCGGAAAAAAAAATTATCACCATTCGATTCTTTATTAGGGCTTTTATAATACAAATTTTTGACACAACTCTCTACGACTAACCGTTTTCGAAAAAAACGACTGATACGGGTGGTCGAACTCACCCTGTATACATTTTTTTGTAGATATAATCAAATAAATACCGCAGTTTTAATATATTCGTATATCATAATTTTTATAATATTATGAAAAAAGAAAAGCATAGTGTTATTATTTTAAAATTATAGTTTCGCATTTTACCGATACCTAATACACTCTATCAACACGAAGAGAAATTAAAAAATATTAATTTTCAAGTGAGTTACACATTTCTTGCCCGATGTGTAACTCAGTTGCAAATCAACAATTTCTAATTTATTTTGATTGTATTATCGGTAAAATTACAAATGGGTAGTCGGGAACTGGGGCAATTACCTTACATTTATAGTTTTTACTGCTTCTGTAAGTCAGAAATAATTTGTTAAAATTTTTACTTACGTTATAAAAATGAACTCTGAACTTTGAACATACCTGTAACAAAAATAAAAACATAATTAATATTATTATTACTTTTTTATGACTGATTCAATAATTAATAATAATTAATACCCTTTCAAACTCAATTGATAATATTATTACCTATAGGTATTGCAAATTTGAACCGTAAATATTTAAATATATTCATAAAAATTAAACACAAATATGTGACATATTTATTATTTAATACTTGATGATATCATTTTGATTAAACTAGTTGTATTTTATTTCTATGGGTTGACTATTTTGAATTATAAATTATTTTTAACACATAATTTATTTTAATACATTGATAATCTATATACTTATTAGATCTGGGATAAACTTTTTATTTTAGAAATTAATTATAAAAAAAAATTGTAAATTATAGACGCTTGACATCAGGGGTCATAAGCGGAGAGAGATTGTAGATTATAAACGCTCGAGAACAAACGTTAAAATTAGCTGTCAGATTAGTTTGTTTTCGTTCCTGCAAGAAATATTCTGAAATCGGAAAAATCATCGACATATTCTATGTAATATTTTAACTTTATTATCGTTGTTCAGTGACGTACGTCTCTGAATGAGAAAGGGTGGCCAGCGTCAGGATTACAACGGAAATGTATTTCATCAGTCTCCATTACCGGTGCTACGTCAGGTACTACTACGATGCTATGCCATGCTACGATGCTACGCCGGATGGATGCAAACGATTCGTCCGGGTTTCTTTCATACTTACAACCAAATGTTTATAGTGTGTTCAATATAATTTTAGTGTTAGGTATCTACTTTTTCCTGGATCTAAGTAACCTGTTACGGCGTTAAGTATCCCTATATCCCTATATTATTAAACGAGCAAATCTTGTATATATGTACCTATATAAATATTTTCTCGAAAACGGCTCTAACGATTTTGATCAAACTTACCGAAAAGGGGTTTCGGGGGGCAAAAAATCGATCTAGCTAGGTCTCATCCCTGGAAAAATTCGTTTTCTTATCGATTTTATCATTTTAAAAAACAGTTTTTTAACGTTATAAAACAGTGTCGTATGGTGAGTAGGCTTTGGAAAAAACAAACTATTTTCATTATTTATGTCAAATTACTCTAACAGTCAATCTTTAACTTATTAAAATAATCAGTAATTATTTGAAAAGTAAAAAAATAACAACAATAAAATCTAAACATAATTATACTTACATAATTATGTTTAGATTTTATTGTTGTTATTTTTTTAACTAATATTTAAATAAATAGGTATATTACTTTTATATTACCTATATAAAATATGTAGGTACATACGTTATGTAGTATGACACATACTGACGTATAATAACATTATCTACTTATAGGTATGTAATTTTTGTTCTTAAAAACGACTAACGATTTCAATGAAATGGGAACTTTAAGCAAAGCTCGGTCATCCAGATATTTTTATAATGCGTGTAAAATACAATTTGATATCAACTATAACATTATAATTACACTGTCAAAATTTTTTGAAAATACTGGAAATGAAGTGAAAAGCAGCAATTTTATAGTGGGTATGGCAAAAATACCATATATATCTCATGCGTAAAGATATGACTCGTGTGATTGTTAAAACTCGCTATGGTCGTTTTAACATAATGTCCCTTACTAGTCAGTAATATAGGTGCGCCGGGCTTGAGAATGGCCGAGCGTGTAGCAATGCTGACAGTTGTTCACATGGTGTTGCTATGGTTCCTCTATTATACAAGTCCCCAGTTCCCGGGTTCTAACCCGAGAGCTGGTAAAAGTGTCAATTGGATTTTCAATTTATTATAAAAAAAAAATAATGAATTGAAAATATGAATTGGTGCTAAGCCCAAATAACCTTAGCTGTTGGCGGACTTTAAAACACAATTTTTTATAGGTGCGCCATTAATAGTGAGGTAGCTTAGAACTGTATTTCAAGATTACCGACCCCCCAGGGGGGACATTGGAATATGGTTGCAATCGCAAATTGCATTTCAATGTTCTTTGGGAATTAGCGCTCCCAGGGACCCGAGCTCGTACCAGTCGGTTTGTGTATGCCTGCTGGCGGATTCTAATACACAAATGGATTATTTGTTGTGTTGAAGACGCTAATGACCTGAGTTGTCGACGCGTCTATAATTTACAATTAATTAATCAAGATTACCGATACCTGGCGGATAAAAGCACCAAATTTGGTATGATGGTACCTTAGGGTATACTAATAAATTTTAGCCTAAGAGCCCTCTGGGATTTCTAAAAAACAACTTTTGATGGCCGAAAAACCACGAAATTTTACCACCTTTTTTGTTTTTTTCGAAATATCTCAGAAACGGTGGACTTGAGCAATTCTTCTACTATGTAATGTTTTAAATGTGATCACATTTCCTACAATTTTCATTCCTACAACTTTTCTGTGGTACTAATGGTAAGCGCGCTACAGCTTCTTGAAAATCATGCGCTTTTTGTAACCTTGGTAACCAATGGTTAAAATGTAATGTCCTTTTCAATAGCTTTATTTACCCATTACAGGCCTGAATACATGCATGCAAAGCAGCTATTTTATAGTGGGTATGGCAAAAATACTTTGTTATATGTTAAATGGCGTGATTTGACACTTAGAGCAAACACACTATATCGGAATATCAAACAAAACACCGCATTACCGAAACAGAGAAGGTAATAATGTACACACACACATACACACAACACAGTCTTTAGTGCTGCCTTCTAGCGTAGAATTTATGAAACACTGTTGAATGCGAATTCGACCCTAATTTCAATCGATTACACATCCGGCTCGGGTCCTATAAACAGAGACAAATTAACGGGAATGCGCACTTTAATTTGTTTTCACAAATAATGAAATCAGTGACGGGCCAACTGAAGAAGATAGGGTTTTCCCCTTTGATGTCGAGTTTCACTTAAAATATTTCAGGCTTGTTGAAAAACTAATGAGTGTTGCGTTTTGTTTTACAAACATTGTTCAAACTAGGGTTGAAACAAACCATTTTTCGAGCACGTATTTTTTAATTGCAACTTTTTTAGACGTTTAGCAGTTAACGAAAAAATCAAAAAACGACAACATCAGGAGTGGAGGAAATGAAATGAGGTGTTAGCGGGGAACAGATCGGGATTGACTGGCGGGTAGTGCGTTGAGGGGGAAACTCGATCGACAAGCCCCATTCTGTTCGCATAGTAGAAATAATACCCAGGGTGCAGACCTGAATTTTGAATAATGTAAACCAACTTTTTTGTTCTTATATCCTTCTTTTAATTGCAAACAAGGATTAAAAAATGTGTTTATTTCAAACGGTAGAGCTTATAGCCGCCATAATATGATGACGTAAAAGCCAGACCAATGAAGCCACGTCCACGCATAAATAAAGAGAGGTATGTCTATGGAAAGAGAGGAATATTTCCTCGTAGTCGTAACTCGTGCAGAAGAGCCTAACCTAAGTTCTAACTGCCGGCCTGTCAATTGTACATAAACAAATCAGTGTACTATAATATTCTCTCTTTATCTATGGATCAGTTGGCGTGATTCAACTAAAGCAGTCATTCAAAAAAGGCTGGCTGTGAATGACGCACTTTTAGAAATTTTTTTTCTTGTAGAAAAAGCTTCCGAAAAATTCTCAAAAAAATTGTTATACTTATTATCTATTTGTAACGTAGATTCTAACCCTAAAAAATGTGGGACGGCCCCATAGCGAGACGTCAATAGTATAGTATAGCCATTTGTAATAATTTGACAAAATTAATTATACCGGGTGCTGATTTGTTTTGCGGGTGATAGGGATTTTACATGTAAAATCATGTTTATGAATTTTCCTGCTTCCCTATATATTTTCGTGAAAAAAAAAACAAATACAAAATTTGTTCATAATTAAAAACTCTATCTGACACGTATGTTTGCAAATTATCAATATGCAGCTTTTAATTACAAAATAATTATTAAGGAACTGTGATTGTTTAAATTAAAAATATTTTATCCGAATAGCCATGACTTCAACAAATTCAAATTGTTTTCATTGTGTTTTTGACGTTTCAATTTATGATTGTGGTTAGTAAATCATGGCCATTTTGATAAATATTTTTAATTTAAACTTAATAACAGTTCCTTAATAAATTATTTTGTAATTAAAAGCTGCATATTGGTAATTTGCAGACATACGTGTCAGGTAGAGTTTTTAATTATGAACAAATTTTGTATTTGTTTTTTTTTTCACCAAAATACCTATATAAATAGAGAAGCAGGAAATTTTATTTTTTGTAAATTATAGACGCGTCGACAACTTAGATCATTAGCGTCTTGAATACATTAATTAATAGCAACTCACTTAAAACTAAACGACATCACAAATCATTCATGAGCGGAGGCAGGATTCGAACCCACGACAGTTAGATCCAGAGGCTGCGACGCTAACCACTGGACTACACCGTCCTCGAGAAGCAGGAAAATTCATAAACATGATTTTACATGTAAAATCCCTATTACCCACAAAGCAAATCGCACCCGGTATACCTACATAATGTATATAGTTAAGATCAAAACCAACCTATCAAATACTCAACTTTTCAGTACTAATTTGAACCGGAGGGCAGTATAGCCTAGATGGTAGCGTGCTTGGCGCTGCAGCCTCTAGACTGGACTGCCGTGGGTTCGAATCCCACCTGCGCTCATGGATGTTTTGTGATGTTATTTAGTTTTAAGTTAGTTGTTATTTAGTGTAGTTGAAAAGACGCTAATGACCTTAGATGTCGACGCGTCTATAATCTACAATAAATAAATAAATATTAAACTGATTTGAACCACTGAATTAGTTATAAGGGGCTATTTTAGCTTTTAACATATTATTGTCGATTTTTTTCATTAATAAATTCATCACGCTTTCCAAAAAAACGCTTATTTTATACAAGTTCATTTTTAGATGATTAAAACAATGGACTGAAAGATTAATAATACATTCACCCATGTATCCCCCCTTCCCCCAACTACACAATTGCGTTTCATGTTATTTAGAAGGGCTTTTAAATTATGGTGTTACGGTCCTGTTATCAAACAGACAGTGCACATAAAGACATAATAATAAGGAATCATACATGTGTTAAGTCCAAATTGTATCTTCTTCACACAGCGTGAAGTGAATATACAATAAGTGTATACAGGGTGTTCTACGATTTGAACAAACCATTAAGTAATGTGTACCTATAGGTTGAGTGCACGAAGCCTAATTATAATATTCAGGCGAACGAGCGAAGCGAGTGAGTAGTGTATTTATAATATTCAAGCGAACGAGCGAAACGAGTGAGTAATGTAATTATAATATTCAAGCGAACGAGCGAAGCGGGTGAGTAGTGTATTTATAATATTCAAGCGAACGAGCGAAGCGACTATGTAATGTAATTATAATATTCAAGCGAACGAGCGAAGCGAGTGAGTAATGTAATTATAATATTCAAGCGAACGAGCGAAGCGGGTGAGTAGTGTAATTATAATATTCAAGCGAACGAGCGAAGCGAGTGAGTAGTGTATTTATAATATTCAAGCGAACGAGCGAAGCGGGTGAGTAGTGTATTTATAATATTCAAGCGAACGAGTGAAGCGAGTGAGTAATGCAATTATAATATTCAAGCGAACGAGCGAAGCGAGTGAGTAGTGTATTTATAATATTCAAGCGAACGAGCGAAGCGAGTGAGTAATGCAAATATAATATTCAAGCGAACGAGCGAAGCGAGTGAGTAGTGTATTTATAATATTCAAGCGAACGAGCGAAGCGAGTGAGTAATGCAATTATAATATTCAAGCGAACGAACGAAGCGAGTGAGTAGTGTATTTATAATATTTAAGCGAACGAGCGAAGCGAGTGCAGGGTAGTGTATTGCACCCGGGCTTTCTTAGCACCCGGGCGAAGCCGGACGGGGCCGCTGGTTTTCATTATAAACGTTAAATTCACTTTTTATTTTCGTTTTGTTTAAAAAAAATGACTACTAAATTTTGAGGTACAAACTTCTGAAGATTTTACGAAAGACCGTCTGTTAAGAGAGAGAGAGAGAGAGATTGTCGATTAAACGTCTATATTCTACAATCTCTCTGTCTCTTGACCGGCGTTGTTCCGTTGGTCAAGCAATACGAAACCCCCTGTTTTCGTATGAAATTATTACTTGGCCGATATTTTTCTGTACGGTAGTGTTTACGCATAAGTATGTATGCAGCGATAAAGTACATGTCGTCTGTGTATTTTTCTTCGGAGAGACGTGAAACTAGTTTTGAATGCAAATACAAGTTGTGTTAGTGAGATAAAATATGGGAATGTACAGGATGTACCAGCCAGATATTCAAATTCAAATTAATTTAAAATAAATACACAAACACTTGCGAAAAATTCTACACATATTTTGTTAATCTCAACGATCGTTTCGGGTTTCTAGCCCATCATCAGGAGAGTTCAAAGTAACTACTTTAGTTTGAAAGTAGTTAATTTGAACTCTCCTGAAACAATCGTTGAACTTTTCTGTTGAACAACTATCGTCGGCAACTTATCATGTCCACATCTTTGTATTGACGCTAACATACGTCCGAGTAAATAGTTGTTCGGCAACCCATTAGTTTAATAGTGAAATTACGGCACAACTGATTGATTGTATGCGCACCTCTAACAACTAAACAGTTTAGTCGAGTTGAAATCGCGACACGTGTCACGTACACAACTCGACTAAACTATTTAGTCGTGGGAACAATTGTGTGTACGCGCTCGGCCTAAAGGTCGATTTATATTATTCGGTCAGACACGGTGCGGGAACGTAGCGTTTCCGGCAAGACAGACATTTTCACATGCATTTCAAATACGAATATTTATACTTAGCGGATCCCGTCCGTTCAGACACGTATCAATACTCATATTTTGTTGCCGGAAACGCTACGTTCCCGCGCCGTGTCTGACCGGATAATATAAATCGAGCTTTGATCATTTAAGTGTTCCGTTAAGTGACATTTGAGACGTCCTGCAAATTATAAAGATCAGGAGCACGCAGCACTGAATAGTGGGTGTGAAGTCCGTATCCATAGAGCATGCCATGTATCAACCGCCATCCTGTCGTGTACTGCAGGAGAGCTGATATAGAAGAAGGCATATCTATAGGAGTCAAAATGTTGAGATATGCAAATGTACACATGAGTCAGGAACGCAAATGTTCTCTCCCCCCACCATTCGCACCTCCTACGTCACTCCCCCTCTTCCTTTCTATCTATCTGTATAGGATACGTGATGTTACACGTACTTATTATACAGGGTGTGATAGAAAGTTAACCTTAAACTTTTAAGACTGAGTATAGGGTTTGAATTCTAAAATAGAAAAAAAGACATACTTGCACGTAGGTACTTTGATTTTCGACGATTTGTACAGTTTATTTACGGTTTTTTTTAAATTTTAGATTCTGAATTTTAATTTTTAACCTTAGACATTACTTTCTGTTACACCCTGTTTATGTAGAAATGTCAGTGACTTTTGAATAAGTTTCGGAACACCATTGAAGGCAGTTCGTGCTAATATGTTTTTTTTGTAATTACGCAAGGAGCGGTATTGGGTTTGTAATGTTATTAGGGTCGTCCCGCGTATCAAAATACACTGTAAAAATGAATGTAAAAATGCTTTAAAAGTTATGGTAGAATTCGCTCGATTTTCTAAGTGATTTTACATTCCAAGTCTTCATGGTTTCCGGGCTTGTAGGCCGTGGTCCGGTGGTATTTCTACCTGACGTTTCGTCTACCACTGCGGTAGACATTCTCAAAGGCGATGTGGCAGCGGTCGAAGTGTCCTCCTTGGCGGCTCACAGGTTAGTGTGACACTAACATCTGTATAAATCATTAAAAACATGACTCCCTCATGATGTGGACTTTGTATACGTGCGATACTATATATAGGAACACATCGATCGATAGGCAGTAAATAGTGCTTGTATTGTACAAAGTGCGGAAATTTCGAATTTATAAGATGTAGAGATTGTACTTTTACGCACGCTTTGGACTTTCACGCACGGTGACTAAAATACGCCTCTTTACGCCCGCCTCACAGTGCTCGAATATTGAACTTTAGAAGCAGGAGTTATAAAAATTAAAATATAATATGACAAGTACCATGATAAAACCGACATATCTTAAAATCTTGACTTTGACATATCAAATAACAATAATAATAATAATGCGTTTAACGTCCGTTTCTCGACATTATGTCATAACAGACGCCATTCGCACCATTACTATTTTCCATTTTACCACATCCCGTTGTTTTCTACATTTTTAAACGTTGTTTTCTACATTTTTAAACTTCAACTTTTTTTTATAGCAATGTGCGAATGGAGGAATTATAGGAAATTAGGATAAGGTAGGCAATTTTGGGAGCTTTAATACACTGCACTGGAAAGAAAAAAACCAAATAGGTACTATCAACTTACAACTAACGTAACTATGTTGTTACAATCAACGGATTATTTAACAACATCAAAGCCGGCATTTACACGAGTCAATCTGAGGGCAAATTAATTATGAAACAAACGAGTGGGATAGTTTCTCAATTTCCTATATGTTTAGTGAAACGTTAAATTTATAATTAATAAATAGAATCATGTGTGTAGTTGTTCACCGTGGAACATGATTATTTATTTACTAAGTAAGTGCTTGTATTTTAACAACAAACGCAACTAAAATGAGAAATATTATACGATCTTAGCGAACAAGTAAAATTGCATAGCTGCATACTGCATAGGTTGTTTATAAAACATTCATTATAATATAGTAGGTACATCTATACAGGGTGCCTCAAACAGTTAATGAGATATTTATTTATCATGACCAATAACTTGACCGGAATACAAAAGAATATTACTAAACCACGCTTATTTCCTTTCTGTCTATGGCGAGGAAAAAGAAAGCGACGGAAAATATGTAATAAAAAGAGAACATAGTTACGGAGTTTTGTTTATTTCTTTCTCTTTTAAGTTCATATTTTTCGTCGCGCTCTTTTTTCTCGCTGTCGACGGAGGGGAAGTAGGCGTGGTTTATTAATATTCCGGTCAACTCACTAGTCATAATTAATTATTTAATATTTCATTAACAGTACATTGGATCAAAAAATGTCAAAGCACTTTTATTGCTTAGAGTTTTCTTTTTTACAGGCTTTTATCTTGCAATGTTTGTATGTTTGTTTGTTTTGGTCAAATCTTGCAAGTCAATTTTGAACGACTTCCACGTATCCGATCGATTTCAAATTTGGTACACATATGCATTCCCGATGACAATACACGACTCAATCGTTTTTAGAATTAAATTCAATCCCTATAAGGGGGTCAAACGAGGGAGTAGGGTTTTTTGACTATTCAACGCCTAGGCCAAACCGCTAAAGCTAGAAACTTTTGAACGACTAAAAGGAACAAAATAAAATATTAGTAAAAAAACTTTTTAAAGACGCGCATTTATTTAAATGTACTAAAAAGTTAAAAATAAGTTTTAATAATTTAGTTTCATAATTATAAAAGCGTGGGTCGTGACTAATAAAATATCGTAGAGTTTACAACCCACGCTTTTATAATTATGAAACAATAATTATAAAAACTTATTTTTTTCCTTTTTAGTACATTTAAATAAAAGCGTGTCTTTAAAAAGTTTTTTCACTAATATTTTTTTCACTGTTACAATGGCACATATTCGATCCGTGACTGTACTAAAAAATCCTAAAATGCCAATCGTTGAAGACCCTGTTTCCATAATCAGAATGAAATGGAGCCGGACCTGTAGAAACCATGTGACGTCTCACAATAACGACATTTCCTCCATCAAGAAAAGCCAGCTCAATTCTGAAGTACTTGGCAAACATAGAAATACGCCATCCCCACACACACACACACACATTTATACATGCACACAAGTATTCTATATGCATACAAACGTCATAATGTATGACAGAGTATGGATATTCATGAAGCTGCCATCTGTGCCCGACGAACCTTCCTCACGACAATGACTTAAGAGAGAGGAATAGTGTCGTCTGTGAACAATAACGACTAATATCATCATCCACTGTATATTTCCCGTTTTCACTGCTTTGCCAACTAGTACTAATCCAGGACCGGACCGAGAAATCACTCGGCCGTCCTGTACCATCTGTGTACTCGGTGATAATTATTTAACAAAGAAAAGTGACGTTTGTGAACAAGAAGTAATATCATCTACAATACAGACGCTAATGACCTCTGTTGTCGAGCGTCTATAATTTACAATTCATTCATTCTACAATACAGTTCATAGCATTTATTTTATTTATTGTAAATTATAGACACGTCGACAACTTAGGTCATTAGCGTCTTGATTACATCAAATAGCAACTCCCTTAAAAATAAATTTAATCACAAAACATCCATGAGAAGAGGCGGGATTCGAATCCACGACAGTCTGATCCAAAAACCGCGACGCTAACCACTGGACCATACTGTCCTCCAGTTCATTGCATTTTAAGTGTACTGCATCACCGCCACTCGGCTATCCTGTGCACATCTGTGTCCTCGGTGATAAGAAAAGATCCATTTGTGATTTTAGGTTTTATTTTCGTTTTGAACTTTTATTTTTAAGACGCTTATGATCTGTGTTGCAGAGCGTCTATAATTTAAAATAGCTATCCATTCGTGAATTATAACGACTTAAAAGTACCATCCACTATATATTTTTTGTTCTCACTACGTCACCAACTACTAAAGGGTGTCTCAGCAAGAACTTGAATTTTGAATCGCGCGCCATTTTCGACTGTTAATTGTTGAGTCAGCCATATTTGGAATTTGTTTAATTAAAACATTGACATTTACGAAAATGGTGCGTTACAGGTTAGAAGAACGTTTGTTAATAGTGAAAACCCATTACAAAGAAATTGCACGCCAAATTCGTGAAATCCAGCAGGAGGTAGTGATGACATTTACACATGAAACAAAATATCGGTTAAATGACCACCGTTGCTCTGTTGGCAGGTATGCACTCTTTTGACAAAATTTTGCAGTACATTTTGCATTAAGGGCTGCTGGATTTGACGTGAAATTTCTTCTTTGAGTTCCTCAGTTGTCTCGGGTGGTTCGCATAGATCTTACTTTTCAAAGAACCCCAGAGAAAATAGTCCAAACAAGTTAAATCGCAACTTCTTGACGGCCAGTTTTGGTCTCCAAAACGAGAGATGACACGACCTGAAAACTTGGTTTGTAACTATTCACTATTAACAAACGTTCTTCCAAGCTATAACGCACCAAGGTTAGTAGAGTATAGGTTGCCTCATTCCGATAGATAGTAGTGGGGGGATGACGTCACTCAGAATATACCATGCTTGCTCACTTCAATAGAAAAGATCAGACGATGGACGCTGCTAATTTTTGGAAATAAAAATCACAGTAACCATGGTAGTGTGATATGTTTTTTCAGTACCTAATAGAAACATGATTCTTCTGTTAGTGAAAAAAATATGATAAGTTGTCAATTTTGCTATAGCTGTTAAGTGTTATGGTGTTTTGTGGTTATTTTTAATATTTTGTGAATATAAAAGATAAAATAATTAATTTATCAATTTGTTAGTTAATTCTATTCGTTTCTTAAATTTAAAAAAATAGGTAATTAACAAGATCTGCCATTTCTTGAGCATTATTTAATTTTTTGTTTGTTTATATTATAGATATTAAAACCTAAATTTTGTAATAAAAATAAAAATTATCCTATTTTTTAACATCTATTCTTCTATTTATTGTCTCCTGCCAATTTTAAGAAAAAATCTGCACGAAGCACCTAATATAAATAAGCATAATCTTCAACAATTTTTGTACTTGATTTAAACTAAATTCTAGCTGACGTCATTCCCGCGCTTACGCTGATTGGTCAGATGGAATGAGGCAACCTGTACTCTAATAACCTTGATAACGCACCATTTTCGTAAATGTCAATGTTTTAATTAAACAAATACCAAATATGGCTGACTCAACAATTGACAGTCGAAAATGGCGCGCAATTCGAAATTCAAGTTCTTGCTGAGACACCCTTTACATGCACTGTATTTAAGTACAAACCTCGACCACTCGGCCGGTCTGTACCATCTGTGTCCTCGGTGATAATTATTTAACAAAGAACAGTGGATAACTATTTTACATATAGAAGAATAAAAATACAATCATCCACTTAAGTTTCTCGTATCTCATTCCGTTACATGCACTCTATCCAAGAGAGTTTCTCGACTGCTCGGCTATCATCATCTGTGTCACTGACGATAATTATTCAGCACAAAATAATAGCACCGTTTGTGAACAAATCACATTACTGGAAGAAGATTATCAAGTTATTTCCAAACAACATTTCTTGTTGCTTTAGAAAGCAACTCATCAAATTGTCATCACAAAAAAAGTTTTGCGGTTACTTTACGAAACATAGAATTCTTAATATAATTGACATCTAATACAGATAAGTTGTGGCTGTGCTAACGAGCGACCCACCTTTTGAAGGCCAGATTTGACCGTCGCATCTGTTAGCAGAATTCAAAAGCTTGAAATAAGTATGTGTGAGTTATAGTTGATTCAAAACATAATAGTGGTTTTGAAAAATAGTGTAAAAATAGTGTAGTGACCTTAAAACATAAAAACTCGGGTCGCAGTGCCAAACCCTGCCGACAATATAGTGTATTTGTAATACAGGCCTTGTGGCTTTAACCCCTTAATACATCCCTTAAAATAATATTTTTTTTCTTAATTTCAATATTATTATCAATGCAACCTCTATACGAAATTAAATCACCCTTCAGTAAGTAAATCACTATCCGCAAACTAGTGTTTTCATAAAATTTGTAAGTTCGGTTCTGTCGGGCCGATTTTATTAAAATTTTAGCAGCACATTTTAATCTTTACTAAAGAGTTAAATTTCAATTTTGAAACGATTCTGACAATTTTTTCGGTATTTTTGGGCTCAAAAACTTTTTGGAACCCTTAAATACAACCCTGAAAATGGTCCGATCGGGTCCATTTTAAATAGGCTTCGTGCGGTGATGGGTTCCAATGTGTGTACCAAATTTCGTTTAAATCGATTAAGTCTGTCGAGAGTTATCGTGTACACACACACACACACACACACACACACACACACACACATATATATATATATATATATATATATATATATATAACATATATATATATATATATATATATATACACATAAACATTTTCAAAAATGGTGGCAAACTGTTCAGGGGGGTATGAAACGTCGAGAAATTTTGGTCCGACCCCTAGGTCCCGCCATCCGATCGACGCCAATAGTGTATGTGCCATATGGCAAATACACTAAAAAATGTGTTATACATCTTGATTTCGATTTCCGGACCCATTACAATAACTTCCAATGGGAAGTTAATAATGTCAGTTTAGGTGGGAATCTGACAAAGTTGGCAATGCTGCAGAAATGTTTTCCGACCGTCACTACATCGGCACATTTGGTACTCGATTTCCAGTCCAGCAATCAACGAATATATTTACATAACTAATTAGAGACGGGTTTAGATCCATGTAGAAATACATGCAAGTGAATTAATCGGATGTTCTACACTCGATTCGATTAGCGTTCGTATCGATTTGTTTCAAGTACTCGAAACGTTGAGTGAACAAACCTTGCATCCGCGACACACGGGGTTCGATCACCGATCGGAAGATTTGATACCACTTGTAGCTTCCGTTTTGAAAACAAGTATTCACTTATACAGAATGATTCATTAGTTCACAAACTTCAACAGATAAAAGCTCATCTACTTTTAAGCGCACAGTTGAAGTTATACTTCATAGTTCATACATTTTTCATTAGTACACGTTCCGTTGAAGTTTTTGGCATTTTTAATTTTAACTATTTACTTATTTTTATTATATAATAATTTATCAAATTTCCCTTAAGCAATATTACACTATATTGAAACGTCAAAAAATTGATTTTTAAAATTATACAATCAATAAGAAAATGAATTTTTCCTGTGATGAGAGCTAGATCGATTTTTTGCTCCTCAAAAGCCCTTTTCAGTATTTTGATCCAAGTCGTTAGAGCCGTTTTATCCGTCAGCGTTTCATTAATTTTTGTGTCGGTATTTTTTGACTCGAGGTCATTCCAATTCACCACTCTCGCTAAAGAAGTATAACTTAAAAAAAATTGTATATTTCACTTATTTTAGGAATTTCTAATGAGCCATTTTCCTGATAGTAGTTCTTTCAATTATCCACGAGATGCAGTACTTGTGCATTATTTATTCCCCATAGTGAATTGTGTCATTTGTTTGGTATATAACTTAATTATTACATTATTATTATCATTAAATTAACTAAATTAAACTAACTAAATTAAATATTGTATCGAGCCCAATGTTTTTATTATGAGATGTACTTCTGTCAGTGACATTAATTCAATTCAATTTATTCCTTGATAACAAAAAAAAATACATAGGTTTACAATCAAGTGGTAAGGATTCAATTAAAGTCTAAAACCATGCATGTGTTATATAAAGTATAGTGTGCGACACGTGTGCTAAAAATTTATGCGTCAGGCGCGATGTTTTCAGCACTCGTATTCGGCTCGCGTTGCTTACTCGCCAAGGCTCGTGAGCGCTCTCCTACTACTCGTACTAAAAACATCGCGCCTGATGCATAAAGATCTATTTAGCACACTAGTCACACAATATACTATTACTTGTCGTGTCATATTTAGACAAGCAAATGGAGAAAAGTTAAGTTGGATGTTTAAATGTCAAGACATTTTTATACGAAAAACATATATAAAAAGAAAACTACGGTGCAGGACACACAAAGTGAAATTAACAAAAAGCGTTTGATTAAACTGCCATTAAAATAAACGACATTCTCACTTTAGTACAAGCGTAAGTTTGAGATGAAGGGTCGCCAACACAACCTATTGTGGCTGACGTGCTTTCAAAACACCAACCTCTTTAAAGCTCTTGATTGATTCACTTCTATACAAGCGGAAAAGGTATTATGAGAAGGAATAACGTCGTTATACAGGGTGAGGCACATAAAGTGTTACAAACTAATATCTCAGAAAGTATTGGTAAAGTTTCGCATAAAAACTGTTTGGTATCAAGGGGCACGTATGTTGGTAAAATAGATTTTCTTCTCGATTGATATGATGAGGTTGGGTCAAGGTCACCTCCATTTTTTTTAATCAGACTATGTGGATTTTTTCACGGAATCTTGTTATTGTGACGAAATCCAACAACCTAAGACATAAGTTTATTCAAGGTCACTTCAAGGTCATAAATAAAGAAGTTGTGTAATATGAAAATGACTATTTATTAATTAAAACGTTACTATAAAGTAGCTATAGGGCATGCAAATATTCGGATGTTTCAGGTATTCGAATATTCGCTCAAATTTTAGCCAATATTCGAATATATTCGAATAATTGGTAAAAATAATAAAAACACTCATGGAACTTCAATAAATGACTTTTAATTATTTAAAATCAACACGCCTACTGCACGTCCATAAATCCAATCATTTTAACAACAAAAGCAGCTTACTTCTAATTAAGAAGAGATCAAATAATCATTTTTACTTTACTTAGTTACGTAAAAATTCAGATCAAATCAACTAAATATTAGAGCGCACATAGCTTCCGAGAACCATAGATCAAATGGACATATTTAAGTAATCAAAAAAATTCAAAATTCTTTCTTTCTGTTTTTCCTATTCAAACAAAAATATTAAATGAGCATCTAAGACGCATTTTTATTAATTAGTACCACAAAAGTATGGGATATTGCTCCCCTATAAAAAAAATACTTCACAAATAAATAATTCGTCTATTAGCACGTGCGAAGAGCAAATCAAGCAATTAAGTACACGTACGTAACGTAACGTAAGTAAATAGTTATATCAAATAAACATGCAATAATTAACAAAAAAAAACTTTTCTCGCCCCGTTTCGATTCCCCTCCCACGCCCTAGCGCGAACTTAGAGCTAGTGTAGCGTTTGTAAGATGTTTTAGCGCCGCCGTAAACCGTTTTTAAACAATTTTAATTCTTAACAAATAATTCGAATATATTCGAATAATAGGAATTACTATTCGAATAATAAATGCAGCCGAATATTCGCTATATTCGAATATTCGAATTGCATGCCCTAAGTAGCTATCAAGTTACTTTAAATGTAAAAATGTCAAATGTAAACAATCGAATCAATTGTGAATCAAGGCTTCTTGATAGTAACGTTTTAATTAATAATTAATTATTTTCATATTTCACAACTTCTTTATTAATTAAAAAAAATTATATAATCGCCTTATTTTTTTTACAACAAAAATGCGTGAAATAATAAAATGTAAAACTATTTACTACCCGGTAGACCGACTACCTTAAAAAAAAAATGTATTTTTTCCGCATGAAAAACTTTTTTTACATTAATTAATTAGCAACTACGAACGCGGTAGGTGTTTAATTTAAAACCTTTTAAAATTAAAACACAAAAAATGCATATTCAGGATTCCATTTTTTTCAGTTTAACTTTAATACAATTTTAAACAAACGAACTTTAATAATTAACGTCGACTCTTCGTAATAGACTGTCATTTTTTTAAGTATTTCAACATTGTTTTAAAATTAACATTTAATATTGTTAATTTTAAAACAATGTTGAAATACTTAAAAAAAACTGCGCGTTAATAAAAATAAACTAGGGTGCGGTTTTATTAAACCACGGCGCAATTGAAACTTTATTGCCATAACTCTAAACGCTTTTAACTCGAAATCGCCGAATGTATTATTGTATATAATTTTTGGTAAAATGTAATTTGAACCATGATCAGTATGTAGACGAACGTCAGAATCCAGATTCTATCGTTTGTGGTCAATAATTTTCAAACTACCATCAAGGTAAGTGCCCTTTCCCTCTCTTGCCAAATTTTCCTAAGGTTAAAGTTTGTCATTTTGGCGCCCAACGTGGGGCTGTGGTCCAGCAGAAGAACGGATTTTGCTGACGGGCCTCCATGCAATGACCGATATTTATTGCGAATGCTGCAAAACAACGCTTGGTCTGGTCGACTATCATCATACTTGCATGCAGTCGTACAATATAGGACGTGACGTGACGCTTGACATGCGTAACCGAACGGGGAAAAAATGAGGCTAATAAAGTATCACTTAAAAATAGACAACTTGCATAATATCCCTTTTTATCTGTAAACGTCTTCACTGGTGCCTCCCTCCTCCAAAAAATCTGCTAGAGTAACTCGGTGAAATGTCACGGATGTCACAGAAGTAACGCAAAGCTCCTTCCATGGTGAATTGGTCAACATTTTTTGAGGTTATATTGTAGCTATCAACGTATTCCAATCTGAATGTTTTACACATATTCTCTTGAGAGTATTGGGGAACTGTTTTTAGAGTTCCGTAGCCAAATGGCAAAAACGGAACCCTTATTATATCGTCCTGTCCCTCTGTCTGTCCGTATGTCACAGCCATTTTACTCGGAGACTATTGGCACTATATAGATGAAATTTGGAAGATAGGTGTCTTCTATATGAACTGCTATACAACGGTGTAGTGAAATTACGAAAAAAAATTAGGGGTGGCACTCCTGAGGGATAAATCATCATAAATACTGACTGACTGAAGATCAGCATAAATCTAAGGTACTTCCAATCGAGCTAGAGGTTTGAAATTTGGAACATAGATAGTGTTTAAGGTGTTAATTACGAGAAAAATCAAAAATCAATGATATTTCAACATGGCGAACTAAAAATCCAACATGGCGGATTCTGATACGAAATAAAACTTAGGTGCTTCCAATCGAGCTAGAGCATTGAAATTTGGAAAATAGATAGTGTTTAAGGTAATAATTACGAGAAAAATCAAAAATCATTAAAAATCCAACATGGCGGATACGTTCTTCCCGACTATGGAACCCTTCACTGTGCGTGGTCCGACACACACTTGGCCGCTTTTTTTTTATTTCTCTTATATTAGAACGAACGTTATAACTTATAATACCTATATCAAATGACTTTATTGTAAAATTTTCACCTATATCAAATTTGGTAGCCAACTTTCGTTGTGCAAAGAAAAAAAGATCTTGAAAGAAACTCAAATCAAACGCTTTCTGGAGGAGAAATTGGGGAGAGACGGGAAGGGTAAGAAGGGTCACCTTCTGTTTCTGTCGATGAGTGGCGAACGAACTAAGACGATGTCGTCGCTATAATATAAAGTGAATAAAAAATTAAAATAATAAAAAGCAAAATGTCGCTTCATTATTTCGCATTCCGACTTCAATTCCGTCGTGTTAATTGGAATTGTTTTGGCGCTATTCGGTGTCTGCAGAAGGAAAGAGCGTTTTACCCCGACATCTATGTATTGAGGTGTTGTTGGTTCAGTAGCGTATCGTTTTACAATTTATTCTGGGTTTCATAACGCATTGTTACAAAAATCTGTTTTGACAATGACCTTAAATTGTGGCCATCTATTACACATCATAAAACGAAGTCCCCCGCCGCGTCTGTCTGTCTGTGCTCGATTTTCTCCGTAACTACTGGACGGATTTTGTTCCGGTTTTCACGATTAGATAGATTGATTCACGAGGAAGGTTTAGATGTCTAATTAAAACTGGCCGGCCCGGCTTCGCCCGGGTGAATATCGGGGGTAATCTCAGAAGACCGATTTCTCCGTAACTACTGAACGGATTTTGTTCCGGTTTTCACGATTAGATAGAGTGATTCACGAGGAAGGTTTAGATGTATAAATGAAACTGGCTGGCCCGGATTCGCCCGGGTGAAAATCGAGGGTTATCTCAGACCGATTTCAAATTTTTTCACTAGGTTCGAAAGGTGATACTTTGCTTTAGTACATAGACTATAATAACTGGCCGGCCCGGCTTCGTCCGGGTGAAAATCGGGGGTAATCTCAGAACTAACTGAATCGATTTCGAAACCACTAAAAAGTAAAAAACTTCACAAAAAAAACTTCCTTCAAAAAGGCCACTAAAAAGAGAAAAATAATAAAATTTTGAGGTCAGCGCCAATTTAATAAAATATGGAGTCGGTTAAAAAGTGCCAATTTAATTAATATCAGTCTACTTTTTAACCGACTTCAAATTTTATTAAATTGGCGCCGACCTCAAAATTTTATTATTTTCCTCTTTTTAGCGGCTTTTTGAAAGTTTTTTTTAAGTTTTTTTGGTGTACCTAAATCGACTGGAAACGACCAAATAGAGCCGATTTGTTTTTATCAAATTAATTTGGTAAAAAGGCGTCCGCCACTGGCCATTGAAGCACGTCGCGGAAGCGTACATGTTAGTCTCCTGCTTCCATCTCGTCGCTAAATTAATTCAGAGTGGTGTCAAGTTAGGGTGTCGAGTATTCTATACCAACCTCTGGCCACGCCGTCGTCATCAGAGAACGCCGCCGCGATGTGTTTCCCAACCACCCGGCCCCATACCTCCTTCGCTATTCACTCCAAGTCAACCGCACTACATGCACATGACAAAACACAGTCGCGGAAAACAACTGACACACAACATTTTACAATTAATAGCTCAAGATTTTGTAATGAAGTCATTCATCTTTACAAACTTAGAACGAAAACAATTATTACATTTATAAACGACTTATGGAGAACTAACCTTTACCCGCGGTTTTGCTCGCGTTAATGTCGGTTTTTTAATTAATCAGTTTTTTTTTCACAGACAATATCAATTTTTTTATTTATTGTAGATTTTAGACGCGTCTTAATTACATCAAATAACATATCACTAAAAACTAAATGTCATCACAAAATATCCATGAAAGAAGGTGCAGGATTCGAATCCACGACAGCTAGCTCCAAAGGCCAGCACACTGATCATTACACCAAGCTGTCTAGATCTAGACTTTCTAGACTAGCTTGTCTTGTCTAGATTTTCAAGGCAAGACTTACAAAAGTCTTGTCTAGAAATTTTCAAGACAAGACAAGACTTGCTTTAATTATCTAGATCAAGACTCTTGCCAAAACTCTAGACAATTTTCAAGAATCTAGATAAACTAAGTTACAGTATAGTAGGTAAAGTAAACCACTCGGTTAATCTAGACTCTTGAAAATAATCTAGAGTCGTGATATTAGACAAGACAAGAGTTTTAACATTGGAAATGTTTATGTTCGTATATGGGGACAGAGTTACTAGTTTTCGTTCAAGGCCAAAAGACAACGGTGTCGCGATCAAGTGAGGAGCAATCATGCAAAATTGAACAAGTGCAATTTTTTCGAAATGTGTTTTATATCATGTCTAGTTAATTGAGAGGTATTTGCGACGATCTGCGGTGTTATTTTTGAGCAAATGTTGATAAATACTGTAGAAAAATCCATTTAAAAGTTAAGTAATCAAGCAAAAGTGAACGCGTATATAACAGAAGAATAATAGGGTTATTCCTGACAAAACTAAACAGTGCATTGATAAATATTGTGTGTATAATAAACAGTTAATTATGTTTCATATATATATGCTGTTATCATTTCCAATGTCCTCGATGGTTGCAAGGATTGCGAAATCTGTGAATTTTTTAATCTAGACTTAGACTTAGTGAAGTGTTGATATTTCAAGACAAGACTTTGAAAGTCTTGTCTTGTCTCGACGGCAACACTACTTAAGCTGTCCTCGACAATATCAGTCGACAGTCTACGTCTAAATAAACAATAGGTCGTCCGTAGGAATTTTGTAACAGGGTGCGGTGTGAAGTGGATTTCTTTAGAATTTTCGAAATAAAAAAATGCAGTGTAAAGTAAAATGTGACTTTTTTTAGAACGGCCTCGAGCCAATTTCCCATCTATGACTACCCCTGCGGACGTGCATCACATTAAACTTTTTCCGATACCTTATTTGTTTTCAAATTTAAACGATAGATGGTTATTTTTATAAAAAAATCGTTACTCGTGTCTGTTAGAATTAGATCATAAAACTACATAAAACGCAAGTTCGAATCTTTCCGGTAGAAACAGTAGAACAAACGGCGTAAGCTTCGTTGATCGACAAAAAAAGCATTGCATTTCCAACAAAAAAAAAACGAAATGAAAACTTTCCTGTTCGTGCTCGGTCAACTGCCGGATGCTTGTGTCCGCACACAAACGTAGCCGGTCAATTTTGAAAGCTTTACATACCTATTATTTGCAGAACTGAGAAATATTCGTGAAATCGACGAAAAAATATGACTAAAGATTTCACGTTGTATACTGATACAGGCTGATTAGATTAGAAATATTCTTTATCGACTTGTTTTTTTTCGAAATTTTAATGCACCAACAAAAAGTAGAAGGCATAACATAACAAATCGGCTAGTAGGGTTCCGCCTCTGTGCCCTGAATCAACTCATTCCTGGCGCTCCACAAACATAGAGTAGTGATGGGCGACACGAGATATTTTTACAATCGTAACAATCGACTCGGAGTTTGATTTTACAATCGAAATGTTCGATTGTTTTCGATTATTTGCCACATAGGTTATAGCAATAGCAGCGAATGAGAATATACATAATCGCGATTCAAGGTTATATGCTAGTCGACTGATGTTCACGCGACTCGTTGATTGTTCACTGTTCAGTCGGTAGTCACTACTCTGTGATCTCTTCACTATTGAATTCGTATTACACGATTACTGCACAATCGACCATCGACTTGACCACGCAGTTGTTGAGTGATGAACGTTTGTATATTATGTGGCTCTCGACAGTGTACGATTCAGTACTATGCGACTCGGCCTCGGTGAACTATGACACAACAACAATCGAGAGTTATCGAGATGTTTGAACAATCGAGACAATCGACTAAACATTTCATAATCGCGCATCACTAACATAGAGTTCAAATTCTAAGATACGAGAAGGTGGGCCGTCTTCGCTGATTTCATTTTATTTTTCGGAAACGAACCAGACTTGCTAGAAGGTATAAAATACAGTCGTATACATACACAACGCTGTAGTATAATACAGTGTTCCCCAAACTGTTCACCGCTTTTCCCCGAAGTGTCGCGAACTTGTATAGCGCTCGCGTCCCAACTGGCATTGGCGTCACTAGTAATTGAAACTGGAGTGAGCCAGGTCCCTATCTGTTTGATCAGTTTTTGTTGAGAATACATTGAAAAAAATAGGTAAAAAACTTTTAAGTTAAAAAGAAAAAAATTCGACTGATGACCAGTCCTATACTTCCCACCTAGTAAATATTTGCAAAAAATAAACACTTTTTTTTTTATTCTTTGACTTGGCCCAAATAACCTTAGCTGTTGGTGGTCTTTAAAACACAATTTAATTTTTATTCTTTGAGAAAAGCATGGCCCTCTTTTTAACTTCCCATTGGAAGTTATTGTAATGGGTCCGAAAATCGAAATCAAAAAGGAAAAAAAATTTTTATGTTTCAAGGTCACTACACTATTTTTACACTACTTTTAGAAAGATGTCTGTGTGTGTGTATGTGTGTGTGTGTGTACGTACGTACGTACGTATGTATGTGTCCATTTCTTTCTAAGACGAAATCTCGAGAATGAAAAATGATATCGACTACGTTAGGGTGCCAATCGACGCGTATTAACGTAGATATGATCTGAAAGAAATTTTTTCAAAATCGGTTCAGCCGTTCTTTTTTCTTAACCAAATAACCTCCAAAAAAGTAGATTTTACACAATATCTCGCGAATAAAAAATTATATTGACTTCGTAAGGGTGTCAATCGAGGCGTGTTAACGTCATTTTGATCCGACATAAATTTTATAAAAATCGGTTCAGCCGTTTTTTTTTTTTTTTTTTTTTAATTATTGTTAAAAATAAATAATAATTATGTTTTAATGATTAAAAAGATTTCTTTTCTGTGTAATATCTAATTTAATTATTATTATTAAATATTTATCAAACTGGGAAGTTCGTCGTGTGGACCTCAAGGGTCGCACTTTAGTCCTAACAAACGACCCACCTCACGGCTTGTTTGTTTGGTGATCTACTGATGGCTAACTTAATAAAGGAAAAATCATGGTTACCTTGATTTACGTACAATTTTTATTTTTTTTAGTAAAATATTTTTTTTCTCGAAAACTATACATTTTAGAGAAAAAAAATATTTACATTTTTTTTCATATTATAACATCTAGAATTCATTTATATTTTTTTTTTACCTATGTTAATACGTGACATTGAGGACGTTTTTTTGAATATCTCAGGATCTACTGAACCGATTTGACTCAAAATCTAATCAGATCTAAGTTAAAGGCTGATAAACACAATAGAACAATCGGCATGCCCGTATGTTGTTCCGTTCTTAAGATATCGAAGGCGAAAAATTGACCACATACACACACACACACACATACAGACATCAGTCAGAAAATGATTTTAAACGATTGCTAGGGTCTCAAAAGTGAAAATCTGTTAAAATCTCGAAATATTTTTTTCGGACTGAATCCATTACTTCCCTACCATAGTAGGGAAGTAAAAAATAATATTATGAAGTATTAGAAATACCTTGTATTTTGTCCGTCTTGTGACTTCTTGTGATTTAACACGACGCGTTTCAGCAACGAGTTGCCATCTTCAGGTGTGGTTAATTATTTTTTCAAAAAACACACATTGAGTATTCGTAACACTATATAATATTATGATGCTAAGCTCTGTGTATTAATATCGTGGTTTGTGAAGTACTGATTTAAATTTCGAGATTTTATGATTTATATACTAGGTAGATGGAATGGAAATGTATGTGTGTGTATTTCTAATACTTCATAATACTCATATAGTGACTTGGAGACCCAACACTCTAAAAATGTACAAAAAAATATTTAATTTAGGTTCTTAAGTATAAAAGCGTGGGTCGTGACTGTAATAAATTATCTAAGAGTTTACGACCCACGCTTTTATACTTATGAACCTAAATTAAATATTATTTTTTTCTTGTTAGTACATTTATAAAACCGTTTAACTTAAAAGTTTTTTATCTATTTTTATTTTTTAGTGCTTTATTTGCTTAGTCTGATTTTATTACATTTATCCGATCCACTGAAACGTTGCCGGAGCAAGACCTTTTGCCTGTGAAAATTCAAAAATGCGATTTGTACCCGGACGGGAGCCGGGTCGGTCATCTAGTTACCGGAGATACACATGTGTGCAAAATTTCAACTCAATCGGATCACGGGAAGTGGGTGAAAAATCGGTCGCAAGATTTGAAGATATAAGCAAACAAACAAAGAAAGAAACAAACAAACACATATGGTCAAGCTAAATAAAACTGTTTAAAAACGTATTATTTTTTTAATAATCTTTTTTCCTTTTTTTTGACGTTGAATTCATCTGACTTTGCCGTTATCGACGGATATACACACAGATAATTTGTTTTTAAAATAAAATATTTTATTTGTTGTTGAATTGTTTGATCGGTCCTCGTACACTGCACACAGTACGAGAAAGGTTTGCTTCTTGTATTTTTTTCTTAGCTTCCCGCGATGTGAATGCGAGCGAGCGAGCATTTCTTCCAATTCGCATTGTTAACTCACATAGAACTCCGAGAATCGAAACCGACACGGAACAAAAAGCTTGAATCTCTGAATTTGTATTTTATAGAACCCAATGCTCTTTTTAAAACGATATGTTTTTAATATCCCTTTTTAATTTTTTTTTGAAATTATACTTCTTTTGGCGCGTTATGGAAAAATTATGAGAGTGAATTTTTACGTTTTAACACCTTGAAGTTAGTCGAAAGTTCATGATTAATCACTAGTCACAATGCGTTTTCAGTTTTGAACAACATTAATAAAAGCTATTGTTATACAAACGCTCGTTTATGCCGCTTCCGTTAAATATGATTTCGTACTCCAACACCGGTACAGGCGGTACTGTTTACAATAGATATTATTTTTCATGATTATAATAACCCTATTATATAGCACTGCTACGTAAGATGTACGTAGCGTAACGGATAGCACCGACGCGTCATACGCAATAGGTCTCGGTTCGAATCTCAACACAAGCATGCTTTTTTTTTAAATAAATAATTAGATATAAATATAATAAAAATATATTTAATAAATTAATAATTTATTTAATATCTTTATTTTATTATTTTATCGTCTTTTTTACAAACGTTTAGTACTGGCACGCGGGATAAAATTTTTGGAGTTATTTTTGTTTTGTTACGCCAAAGAAATATAGCTTCTGACGTGCGTACATAAGTGCACACACACTCTTTTTTTAATAGAACCTTCTTCAAACGAAGCCACTAAAACTAAAAAGGAAAATAATAAAATTGTGAGGTAGGCGCCAATTTAATTATTAAAACTTTTATAACTTCACGATAAGCGCATTTTTCACAGCAAACTATATTTGACTTTAATCCTCTTTAATTTGTAGGATAAACTGAATCATGAATAGTGCATTTTTTAATTCAAATTTACTGACAAATATTTTTATTTATGTTAACTTTTATCGTCCGATTAACCGTTCAGAAATTAGACGCGAAAACAGTGGTGGCTTCTCTCTGGGGACGGTTTTTCGTGAAAAAAGGAATGAAGCACACCTAAGACTTTTAGTATTGTAACAAAACTCGTTGGTAACTTTGGTAAATTTTTTTATTTATCTATTCTTTCACAACAGTGACAACCGTTTACATGCTTTGGACAATTATTGTTCCTCACTTTATTCACTGTTCGCTTTTTGTCTATTTTTCCGTTGGTCAGTTTTGCTTGACCGTTGGTCAATTTTTGTTGACCAACACTTCGTTACTACTTGACCACTGCTTGACCACTATGTGTCCACCATATGTCTGTGGCACGTATATTGTTCACTGGGTCCACTATATGTCTGTGGTGGTAGTATTTATTTGCCACCTGCAGATATCTTCCACACTGTCTGTCACTTTGCACCAGAAGATTATCTGCACTTAATCACTCGAAGATCTCGTCTGTCACTTTCAAATATCTTCCACACTGTTTGTCACTTGGTACTGCAAGATTATTTGCACTAGGTCACTCGAAGAACTTTTAACTCGCTGGTGGTCTATTTATTTCTTGTCGCACTTTTCACGTCTGCTCTCGTTGAGAAGGTATACGTGACTCTCTGGTGTTTCATACTTGCTCTTGCCTATATGAACTTTCCTGGTCATTTTATATCCATGGTGGCGGGTTTTCTTATTGTTGTCAACCAGAATATTTCTTCGCGCTCAAGGCTGCGTGATCCATGTTAAGCCAACGAATCAAGGCTGCAACCAGCCTGCTTAGATTCGTTACAGTATGTTGTTCCTCACACTGCATACATTTGCACTATTGAGATTTAAATTATTTATTTCTGGACTTTGGTCAAAAACTCCAAAACTAAGCTTGAAAATACAAGCCTAAAGAATTTCCGATAATAATTTAATATGTTGTTCCCTGTGGTCAATACGGTGTCTAAACAAATATACATTTTTAAGAGATACAGTAGTGTATTTTTTCGCGGCCAAAAGCTACTCGGGCGAAGCTGGGCCAAAGCCCGGAAAGTTAGTATTTAGACTAATAAAAAAGATTCTTTGATGTAATGAATCGTTTTTAATAATGAACGAAACTGATAAGCAGAAACCAGAAATACTCATCGTGTAAAAACACCGAAGCGATGTCATGAAACCGGATGCGGAAATCACGTTCAGTTCTTTCTTACCAGAAGCAAAACTTTTACTTCATTGCTAAGTTTGAAAAAAAACTCGGGTCGCAGTGCCAAAACCCTGCCGACAATATAGTGTATTTGCTAATACAGGCATTGTGGCATTATTATGTAAACTTAAGTTTGTTTTTTGACAAAATAAAAAATTTAACCCCTTAATACAGTCCCTTAAAATAATTAAATTTTTCTAAATTTCAATATTAGACATGGATTTCATCAATACACCCAATTAAATACACCCTTCCATATCTAAGTAAATCCGTATCAACAAACTAGTGTTTTCATAAAATTTGAAAGTCCGGTCCTGTCGGGCCGATTTTATTAAAATTTTAGCAGCACATTTTAATCTTTACTAAAGAGTTAAATTTCAATTTTGAAACGATTCTGACAAATTTTTCGGTATTTTTGGGCCAAAAAACTTTTTGGAACCCCTAAATACAACCCTGAAAATGGTCCGATCGGGCCCATTTTAAATAGGCTTCTTGCGGTGATGGGTTCCAATGTGTGTACCAAATTTCGTTTCAATCGATTAAGTCTGTCGAGAGTTATCGTGTACACACATATATATATAAATATATATATAAATATATAAATATATATATATATATATATACATACATACATATATATATAAACATTTTTAAAAATGGTGCCAAAGTGTTCAGGAGGCTATGAAACGTCGAGAAATTTTGGTCCGACCCCTAGGTCCCACCATCCGACCGACGCCAATAGTGTATGTGCCATATGGCAAATACACTAAAAAAGAAAAGGATAACCTGTTCGTCTGCGTGCAGATATTGATCGGTCATGATCGTGCCGGTTAGGTAATTCACCGGACGATTGAAAATTGACTTCGTAAAAAAACATTACCTACCCTAATTTACTCTAATTTGCCCTAAATACCCTAATTTACCCAAATTTTCGTTTTTTTTAAAAAAACAAAAAAATTAATTTTTGGTGTCATGAAGTTTAAAAAAATTATAATTATTGTCAAAGAAAGACCCTAATTTACTCTAATTTGCCCTAATTTACTCTAATTTACCCTAAATACCCTAATTTACCCAATTTTTCGTTTAAAAAAAAAAACAAAAAAATTAATTTTTTGTGTCATGAAATTTCAAAAAATTATAATTATTGTCAAAAAAAGAATATAACAAAAATAAAAAATTTTATAAATAAATATCATGTAGAATTTAGAAAAAAAAACGTCAAAAATTGTACGATGCCATGAGTTTCCGAACCCAAGTCCCCATGCATAGAAGGCTAATGTGGTACCACTACTCTGCGGATGAACTTGTCTAGACAGCCCTTGTTACTGATATATGTATAACTTAATATACCCGAACAATTAATTTATAAATTGTTTATCCAGTACAATATACGTACCGCAGTGGTGGGGACAACAGCAGCAAAGGAGAACATTTCGTTGCATCGATATTTCGTTGCATATTTCCCCTCACGCGGCTGTTCACAGCCCGACATAAGATGTTTCACATCAAAAATTAGTAAAAAACACTTTTAAAAGACAAGCTGTTATTAAAATGGACTAAAAAGGAAAAAATATTAGTGTAGTGTCGGGTTTATCGTACATTTTAATCACGCTGTTATGTTAATATTTCTATGGTTACTCCGTATGTTTTGTGTAAAAATTTAACAGCGAGAAACAAAACAGCGCGTTAAATGTACGATAAAAATAAAAATTAATTTAATAATAATTACTATTAAAGCCTGTCTATATTTTATCTATAATTTGTGTAAAAATTGGTTTGTATCAAGCATATTTTTTCTTTTATAATAATCCTATATTTAATTTACATCGTTTTTCTCTTTAATTCTTGACCCCAAGGATTGCGTCAATTCAGAATAAAATATTAGAACAGTTGACAAATGAAAACTTCAACCCTCTTTTCAATTTGTTTCCGAAAACTTTTATGGTTATATAAAACAAACTTTTTAATTGCCTTAAATTGCCTGCCTACTTTACACACTTTGAAATCTTTTATGACCTGTTACTGTTCAAAAAATCTTAATTTAAATTTACAGAATTAATCGTGACAGGCTTGAAATATTTAAGCTTTTACCACAATTTATACTATTAAAGCACAAATCGCAAAAATCAATATCTTTCATATATTTTTGGAAATTAGAATGTCTATATAGAACAACAGTAAATAAAAATTCTGAAGGCCTTTGCTGTTGAATTTTTTCAATTATTTTATTTTATTTCTACGACGTACTAATTGAAAAAATTCAACAGCAAAGGCCTTCAGAATCTTTATTTACTATAAATTAGCTGTTGTTGGCATCAAATAACCAGTCTATTGAACAAATTACGCTCATTTCAATGAGTAATGAGCTTCACAAGTGCGCTAATAGATGACACTAAAACTTAATTGAAAAAGTATTTGTGGCATGTTGGTAATAAGTTATTTAAAACTAAATTGAAAAGGTATTTTTTGTGTGTCAATATTTTTATTAACGCATAGACTTTCATTTTCATGTGCTAAAAATAAAAAATCAGAATATCTCAAACTACAATAACACTGATATTTTTTATCTCCTCCACTTTTTAATTATTTTGATACATAAATCAGATCTTTCTTTTACGTATTAAAGATTTTAATACACCTTCTTTCTTTCTTATGTAAAATTAATGTGTACTTCGTAAACACGTAGGTAAACTTATTTCATACAAAAAGTAAAAATATTCCGTCCGTCTAGATATGATTATAAAGTCAAAAAACAAAATATAAACACATATTACAACAAAAAGGAAAACAAAATTCCAACTTTGGATTCTGATATAACTGTGAACTTTGATGTATACCTTTAGTTATATAACTAAGTAACATGCTTGTAGGTGCGGAGTTGTTTTATACGCTGAACTTCACCCAAACTTTGTGTACAGTTCTCCGAGTTAAGAGTTAAGAAACATCAGCTACAAACAACTGTATCAAGTTAGCTGCAAAGGAAACTGACCAAACAAGTGTACGGAAACAAACAGTGATCAGTGACGGGACAAAATAACACTAATGGCCGGTTTATCGTACATTTTAATCACACTGTTCGGCCGCAGTTAGAGGCCTAGGGCCCCTAGGCACTTGACAATTGGGGGGATCCTAAGCAAAAAAAAAATGTGGAAAGAATGAAAAAAATTAACTAGAACATTTTTGGACTTTTTTATAATTTCCATCCGCCCTGGCCGTGGGCCCTCTCGGCGGCTGGGCCCCTAGGTCGGTGCCTTGTTGGTCTAGGCAGAAATCCGGGCCTGCGCACTGTACACTGACGGGTTGCAATGGTAGCGAAACGCAGCAACCAATGACCACGTAGCTGTCAAAATTTACCAGTGTGATTAAAAAAACATCGTGATTAAAATCTGCGATAAACCGGCCATAAGAGTTATTTAGTAACTGTTATCGGAAATAACCGGTTCCAAAAATAAGAGTTATAAAAATAATGATTTTATCAGTTATTTGTTAATAACCACGTCTGGTTTAATGTTAGTTTAACGTAAAAATACAATTTAACAAACTTTTTTATACCATTTCCTCCTAGGAATTTTGATCAAAATTATTAAGCGTAAAAAACGATCTTTTTCTATGCAGAACAGTAATTTGTAGAAGTGAAACTTTTTTAGTTGCGATGAGAGTAATTTCGTTTAGCAGCGTAACGAAAAAATCAAAAGACGATACCGCCAGGAGTGGAGGAAATGAAACGAGCTGCTAGCGGGGAATCGATTGGGATTGGCTTGCAGGTAGTGCGTTGAGGGGAAAATTCGATCGACACGCCTCTTTCTCGCATAGTAGAAATAATACCCAAGTATATAACAGTGTCACGCCCACTGATCTGTCAATAATTGAAAGTGAACCAGGAAAAAAACAATGTATACATACATCTGTCTTTAGATAAAGAAGTGTGACTCTCTTCTACGATCATATTATGGCGGTTTATGCTCAACATTTAAAATATCTGTATTTCTTTAACTGTTTACAATAATTTAAGAGGAAGGATATAGGTATAAAAACGAAAAAGTTAGTTTAGATTATTTGTTTATAAGGAAATATGCACTGATCAAAATTTGATAATTTTCTTAATCGCTCTTAGGGAGGACTCCTCCCTAAGAGGGTTTTTGGCACATACCGTCGTTCTTAGAAAGAAATGACTGTATCGACTTTTTACATGGAATTGCAGAAGCTTGTCTTCTTCTAATTAATTTTAATTATAGAATGTTGGCAATAGCTAACGAATAACAATAAATAAAAGGTGTTCAGTCAGTTGATTGTCTTTCAAGCATGCAATAATAATTAAAATGCATTCCACATGACCAAATGTTTTAACACATTTTAAGTGGATGGTGTGTGTGTGTGTGCAAACAGGACCGTTACAGTGTTACCAATAAAACAAAGTTAACAAGTTACTAACAAAAACAATTCATTCTACTTTGCCCCAACTTCCAAACAAATAAGAAACAAAAGTATAACGCCGCAACCAACAGAATTTATTAGGTATAAATGGAACGGTATATTTAATTCTAAAAAACTCAATAAAATTTATCCCACGAGTAACTAAATAAAAATTTGGTTAACGTCTGTTTCTCAAATTGCAGCTTTCAATGGGATTTTAAGGGAAACTGTTTAGCTTCGCTTTTTTTTCGTTCGGTTAAGCATGTCGAGGTAGCGATGGTAGCCGACCAGATCAGTACTCATCGAAAAGCAGCGACGTTTATGTTCATAACTATAATATTGTATGACTGCATAACTAATATCTTACGAATGTTCAGTCGAGCAGCACATCAAATACCCACTGACCACCAACGATAGAATCTTCAATTTGGTTTCTTACGTTCGTCTCCATACTGATCATGGTTCAAATTACATTAGCGAAACCACGTAAACAAAATTATATACTTTCGGAAATTTCGGGTTAAAAGCTCGACAACTAAGGTCATTAGCATCTAATTACATCAAATTAAATTTACCATCACAAAACATCCATGAGCGGATGTGGAATTCGAACCCACGATAGTTTGATCCAAAGACCAGTTTTTATAAACTTATAAACTACAAAAAACTTATTACCTGCAGCATACTACAAATACGTTTTCGTGTTTGAGCCGAGTAAACCCGATTCAGCGTCACCGACCCGAAGCGTGACGGTTCACTTTCGTTCACTACTCAACAAACTGCGCCTAAGGTAGTTTTCATTTCAAAAATGCTAAAAATTGCAATTAAAAAATAATAGACGTTAAATGATCAAAGTGTGTATTTCTGCTTTTGTAATTTTTTGAGAAAATAGGTATATAGATATTTCACAACAAATTAATTCAAATGCCTAAATAGAAAAAAATATTTCATTAAAATAAATTTTTTCAGAGTACTTTCAGCGTGAATGAAATTATATAATATTTAATAGGGTGGAGGCGAGTCCATTCTAATGGAAAAATCAACATCGGCATTTCATTATACAGAAAAGTTTTATTATAAAATTGAACTTAATTATAAGCAATTCACACTCCACTGCAACTTCATGGCTGTCTTCAGAATTCTACGTACTGCTAATAATATTACGATTTGTTCTATTCATTTCTCAATTTATTTATCAAGGTACGTTCTTACAGTACGCTACACTGTTTCAAAAATAAAATGATAAAAAGTAAAAAAAATGGCTGTGTGCTTATTAGTTAAAAAATAACAACAATAAAATCTAAACATAATTATGTAAGTATAATTATGTTTAGATTTTATTGTTTTTATTTTTTTACTTTTCAAATAATTACTGATTATTTTAATAAGTTAAAGATTGACTGTCAGAGTAATTTGACATAAATAATGAAAATAGTTTGTTTTTTCCAAAGCCTACTCACCATACGACACTGTTTTATAACGTTAAAAAAACTGTTTTTTAAAATGATAAAATCGATAAGAAAACGAATTTTTCCAGGGATGAGACCTAGCTAGATCGATTTTTTGCCCCCCGAAACCCCTTTTCGGTAAATTTAATCAAAATCGTTAGAGCCGTTTTCGAGAAAATATTTATATAGGTACATAGATATATACAAGATTTGCTCGTTTAATAATATAAGGATGTAGAATTTAGAAAAAAAAACGCCAAAAATTTTACGCTGTAATCAGGTCTCGAACTCAGGTTCCTATGCATAGAACGCAAACACGTTACCAACTGCGTACCGTTTTTATGATATAGGTATGTCAGCCGCGTCACATTTTTGCGAACGGTTCCCTTTTTTAACACGCTTATATTAGCTTCACCTGTATGTTTGCGGGCTTGCTTGCTTGTTTGTTTGTCAGTTTGTAACCGACTTCTTTGAACTTGATTTTGACCAACTTTGAACGGTCAGATTTAGTTTAAACTTTGTCGACTTATCAAGGACCGACGACAATACAATAATTCAATAAGTTTGTCCCATTATCCTGACCAGGATCTCCAGGACTAAAAAAAAAAGCAAAAAACTTCAGATTGAACTGAAACTTTGCACACTTATCAAGGACCGATGACAATACAATAATTCCATAAGTTTGTCCCATTATCCTGACCAGAATCTCCAGAACTAAAAAGTAAAAAATAATTAATTTTATTGTAAAAAAGCGTGGTGTAGTATGAAAATATGATACAAAGCACCCCACGCTTTTTTACAATAAAATTAATTATTTTTTACTTTTTAGTTCATTAAAGCGTGTTTTTTAGTTTTTTTAAATTATAATTTATTAACTATCCAGGAAAAGAGTGCCCAACACGCCCAAGGAAGTTTTCACATCAAAAATATTTGGAAAGGTTTTCGTTTTAATGAATTTGACTTTTGTAACGGAATTTAAAATATCAGCGTAACGGAGCACTAAATAATATAACAAAAACTTTCTAATTCTTGGAAATTGGGAGTCATTTGTGCAATTTTGTTTAAATCCATTTATTTTTATGCTGATGCATAATATATACTCACTAAAAATAAGAAGGTAAAAAGAAAACTCGAAGAGAAAAACACAGATTATGCGTGGAAACCGTATTTATGCAAATATTCAAATCGAATTTTACACGTGTTACCCTGGAGTTTTCCATGTATGTGTTCGGTCGGAGGTGGGGGGGGGTGAGTGGGGAGGGCATAAGGTGGGACCTTAACGCCGCATCTTGCGGTACTCCCATGCGAGTCCGTGTGCGTGTCACCGCTTTGCCACGATTGAAAACTCGTTTCCTTAAAAGGTCTCTGCAATACCCACATTTAGTTGGGAGCAGAACACGTATGTTTATACTCGTATATATTATCTTAAGTGATATATATGTATATATAATATACAAGGTGTTTCTTAAAATGCATAAAAGGATATCCGCTTTTTAGCAGGTATTTTTTTAATTTATTGTAAATTATAGACGCGTCGACAACTTAGGTCATTAGTGTCTTGATTACATTAAATAACAACTCACTTAAAACTAAATTACATCACAAAATATCTATGAGCGGAGGCGGGATTCGAACCCACGACTGTCTGATTCAGAGGCCGCGACGCTAACCACTGGACCACACTGTCCTCTTTTTAGCAGGTACACGCATGTTTGACATATAGGGCAAAGACAGACTCTGTGGTTTTAACCGAAGCGTTTATCGAGTCGCTTTCCAAGTCGATACGTTGTGTAATATAACATAATAGTGTAAAACACACACAGCTGTGCCGTTAAACGTTTAAATACATTTACTGCTATACCTACTATAGGTACTATAGACTCATATAAAGTGTCTAACACCAGCATGCGATTGGCTCAGTGGTAGAGCGTTCGACTGAAGAACTATATAGCAGAGTTGTTACGGATGCAAAAATTTAGACATCCGCGGATGCAGATTATTAGAAGTTCACATCCGCGGATGCGGATGCGATGCGGATTTTGGGATTTTAAAAGGATAATTATTTAAATTTTAAGTGCATAAATAACTGAAAATTAATCTAATTTTAACTTTTTATTTATTTAATGTGAATCTGCATCCGTAAAAACTCCGCATTGATTGATGCGGATGTGAATGCGGATGCAGATGTCTGAATTAATGCGAATATTCCGCATTTACGGATGCGGATGCGAATATTCGTAACACCCCTGCTATATAGGTATACCTGTTTCGATCTCGGGTTTAGGATCGCAATACTTTTGTTTTTTTTATTCATCAAATGTTGTGTTAATATACAGCGTGTTTCATTAATATTGCAAAAAAATTCAGGATGGATTTCCTTGCTAAAAATAAGAAAAAAAGTCCATATGAACCTATGTCCGAAAATACTTCGTTTCGAAGATACAGGGTGTTAAAATTTTATTTTTGTTTTTTGTAAATAACTTTTGAAATAATTGAAATATTTTAATAAAAATTGGTATCTATTTCTCTTATTTTTAAGCAAGGAAACCCATCCTGAATTTTTTTGCAATATTAATGAAACACCCTGTATATTAAAAATTAATTTAATTAAATTTGAGGCGGAAAAAATTTGAAACATTAAAAAGAACAAAATAAAAATATAAGTAAAAAAAACTTTTTAAAAACAATAGTGAAATAAATAAATTTGTTATTTTTTTACCCCTAACGAACTTCTTATTTTTATTGTTGTACGCAGGGCCCTCGCGCCCCTGAGTGCGATGTGTGCGATGCACGCGGGCGGCACATCCAAGGGGCGGCAAATGGCCTAGTTGAGTTATGTTTTTTGTACTGTATAGAAAAAATATACAACTGATATTATATCAATTTTATTTGTATATTCAAGCCTACGTGAAAACTCTTATGAGTAGTTATTTCTTTTTTAATAAAATTCGAATTCGAAATATTTCGCGCGCAGTTTTCGAATCGATCGTTAATTCACATCAGCGCGTAGACAGGGCGCCCATATCGAGAAACTCCCGCGTATGTTTATATCTTACAGTTTATTTAAATTTATAAGGAATAAAGTTTCAAAAAAATTAATAAACAAACACTTGAAAAATTCTACACAATATTTATTAATCTCAACGATCGTTTCGGGTTCCTAGCCCATCATCAGGAGTTTACATTAAAACTTTAATGTAAACTCCTGACGATGGGCTAGGAACCCGAAACGATCGTTGAGATTAATAAATATTGTGTAGAATTTTTCAAGTGTTTGTTTATTAATTTTTATTCAATCATGTTCTACCAAGTGCCTAGCGATAATTCTATAGAATTTAGAATAAAGTTTCTATTAATTGCACTTACAGTATTAGTTATTTGGGATTTTTAACGTTTTTCAATTTGACATATCGTCTAGTGAGTTTATCCCCAATAAGGGGCGTCAATTATGAATCCGCACGCGGGCGGCGTGAGGCCTTACGAGGGCCCTGGTTGTACGAAACTCTTGGTGCGCGTCTTATTTTTATTGTTGTACGAAATTCTCGGAGTCTGACTCGCACTTGGCCGTTTTTTTTAGTTTAAAATGGCGACTGAAACACCCTGTGAATGTGAACACAAACGAGGTGTTGTCTATAGTAGGATACACATAGGTGTGTGCAGATTGTAAGTAATGGACAAAAGCCCTTGTTCTGCACGTTCCAAGGGTCCGGGTAACGCAGTAGCGTCGTCTTACACTCAGAAGGTGTGCTATTTTTAAATTGAAATATATTTACATATTTTGTGCTTCATAACCAGGGCTCCCAATATTCTTGTATCTACTAAAATTAAGAAAAATCGCAGGATAGTGGACAAAATATTTGATTTATTAAATGTACAACGTTTCGTCTATAGATTTAGACTTTTTCAAGTACATACATAAACGTTGTACATTTAATAAATCAAATATTTTGTCCACTATCCTGCGATTTTTCTTAATTTTATTATAATCACGATGGACACGATTTCTAATATAAACTTGTATCTACTGATTAAAAATGGGTAAATCGCTTGAGTAGGGAATGCTAGCGGATCGTCGAAAGAAAATGGCCAGTTGAGTTTGGTTAAGGTCTATACTTGTAATAATTGATGAAGGGTAAGGTTATAAAAAGACCAATTTTTTTTAATTCTCAATTCGTCGTGGAATTGAAAATAAAAAATTTGGTCTTTTCATCAATCAAAACGGCTATAGATCATTGAATACATACAAATATCCCCTGCACTCTTTATATCAAATCCTTTTCTCACGCCTGAAAAATAATGGCTCTCCCGACGCTATTTTTGAAGCTAAAGGGTTCCGGTAAACGCCTGAAATGAAGGACCAAGAATCAGATTACAGATCCTATAGACGAATTTTCTGAAAAAAATTTTGGATACGTGTGAAAGATTACGCAATTTTTAAAAAGTTGTACGTTTTTCCAGGGAAATGTTTTTCAAATTTTCCCCTGTAGGATCTGTAAAGTGATTTTTGGTCCTTCATTTGGCGTTTACCCGAACCCATTAGCTTTAAAAATAGCGTCGGAAGAGGCATACTTTTTAGGCGAGGGGAAAGGATTTGAGATGAGTGCAGAGAGTATTTGTAGGTATCGAATACTCTTAAATGAATAGATTTTAAATACAACAATGAGTTAAGTTTTTTGTGGTTATAATATAATAATCATTAAATAGACAGTAGCCATTCCACAAGCAAATACTTTTCTTAACGTAATCAGTCGGCAACCTGCCATCGTGACAATTAACAATATACAAGGAAAAAATCAGAAGCCACTGTCAGGACTTGAACCCGAAATTCCCAGTTTCCGGCTGGTTGAGTTACCACTTACTCACACAGTGCCCCGAGAGTGGGATCTGTTCTTTTCCTATATATACCTATATCAACACTAAATCACACTTCATGCGAGAGCGGAAAAATAGATTTTAATTTATTTATTTTTAAAATTTTCAAGGCTTCCTCGTTAGATTTCCGTCTATAAAAACAATAAAGGAAATTGTTTGACTTAGTCCAAATCGACCACCCGATATATTACCAATATGGCTGACATCAAGTGGAGGTGAAAGGAGGACGGGGGTGATATCATTTACTCTTAAATGACGTTTATGTAGTGCGCATGACGACCTTGGCCTTTTTTCGTTCAATCCTGAGTCTTGACACAATAGTATACCTACACTTTATCAAACCCAGTACCGTAATATAAATGCTCCTGGAGGTCTCGAATGTGAAATGCAGCCATCTTAAACCTATTGTCGACGCAAAACTGAATAAACATCCAAACCTATCTACAGAGCCGGACTCACGCAAAGTTACACCCACTGCGACAGAGGCGCACTTCAACCTGGCTATCATAGACGTAACGAGTTAATTTTTCGGGTAGGTTTATTCTTAATCATTTTCTTTCGTATCAGGCTTGGATCCAAGGGGGGACAATGGCGGAAATTGCCCCCCTCCTGAGCCTTGACTATATTATATAAGTACATATTATAGATTATAGTTAAATAATATTTTACCCAATTTTTGGTTTCATACACACAAATCACAAAATCAGAACAAATCTCCTAGAAGATAGGTAAACTACAATAAAAATTGCACCCTCCTCCGCGAATGTTTCGTGCTAAATATGAAATACAGTTTCGTTTAAAAAATATAATAATGAATTTAACTATCTATCTATAACCATTTTTGACAAAAATTATTTTTTCTCGGAAAGACATGCTGATTTCAGAAGGATTACACACAATTCTGTATCTTCTTTGGTTGAAAAGCTATGGAGTTGAAGTTTAATCATACCTTAAAAAATTCGACTGATGACCAGTCCTATACTTCCCACCTAGTAAATATTTGCAAAAAAAAATTCGACTGATGAGCAGTCCTATACTTCCCACCTAGTAAATATTTGCAAAAAACAAACAGTCTTTTTTATTCTTTGAAAAAAAACATGGCCCTCTTTTTTGTTTAGTGATCTACTGATGACTAGCTTAATATAGCAAAATCATGGTTACCTTGATTTACGTACAATTTTTATTTTTTTTAGAAAAATAGGTATTTTTTTTCTCGAAAACTGTACATTTTAGAGAAAAAAAATATTTACATTTTTTTCATATTATAACATCTAGAATTCATTTATATTTTTTTTTACCTATGTTAATACGTGACATTGAGAATGTTTTTTTGAATATCTCAGGATCCACTGAACCGATTTGACTCAAAATCTACTACGTTAAAGGCTGATAAACACAATAGAACAATCGGCATGGCCGTATGTAGTTCCGTTTTTAAGATATCGAAGGCGAAAAATTGACCACACACACACACACACACACACACACAGAGGTGGGAAGTAAAAATCTTTAAACGCTGTAGCTTCTATACTAAAAGTTTTTTCTTTTACTTGTTGTCAGGTTACTTACTATTGGCCAAATCGATTATAAAAATAATAATTTCAAACAATTAATAATTTTTTACCCCTCGTGCGGTTCCGGTTTTTTGTGTATACTCCCTCCTCCACGGGTCGGCAAACTCTACTATAAATAGATATACCTATATTACCTAACCTATATACGTATATACAAACAGTATATTATGCTACATTATGTAACTTCCGACACACGGGTCGCAATTTATTATGTTCTTAAAGGAATGTTTGTTTGATACTTTTTTTGGAGTGAAATTCACAAAGCGTACACAATAGACGCCATTTATTACGATATTACTTTTAGTTATAACTATCAGCTCAATACAGCACCGAATTTAAACTTTTGTGATGTCAAAAATGGAAAACGATTTCAAAACGGTTTGTAACGATATGTTACAAAAAAATTATAAAATTTCATAAAATATTGATAAAAACCATACTGATAAGAAATAAATGAGTTAAAAATAATAATAAAAACAGAAAGAAAAAAATCGCAAAAACTTCGTCATTTTAATAAAACTGTCACTAATTTAAATTATAAAATTGGTAAATAACGTTATAATTTTGTTCCTTCTGTTATTTTTACAGTTGATGTGTGTGTTTTTAAAGACCACCAACAGCTAAGGTTATTTGGGCCTAGCACCAATTCATATTTTCAATTCATTATTTTTTTTTTTTAATAATAAATTGAAAATCCAATTGACACTTTTACCAGCTCTCAGGTTAAAACCCGGGAACTGGGGACTTGTAATTTTTTTTGTTACATGTTGGGGGTGGTCTGCATTCCTCCCATACCGCTATCTAGCAAAATCCCTTACTCAGGGCACTTTAATATGCTTCCCTCAACATCTCCTCAAAAATAAGGCCTTGAATAAATAAAACCAAAAAAGTGTCACTAGCTAGCTCGGTCTATAAGTAATTGAGATATAAATATTGAACTAAAATTTGTTATTAAAGTAAATGTATAGCTGATACGAGTTACTTAATATTGAAAATGAAGTATTTTGTATTTACCGATCTTTCTACTGCTTTATGCTGTGTGATTGATGATTAAGAATGTACTTTTACAAACCTGCAACAAAGAGAAAACAAATTGTTTACTGATCAGACAAAAAACATTACATTTTTATAGTTACAAAATATTTGACACTTATAGTTTGTGTTATCGAGCGTCTATAATCAACAATAATAGTGAAGAAAGTCTTGCCATGACGTAAAAATCAAAATCGAGATTCGAAGAAATTTCAATTAGTTATATTATGCCATTTAAAAATCCCAAAAAAAATCAACCAAGGAGTCGGCCGTGGTGATGCTTATGACCTCTGTTATCGAGTGTCTATAATCCACAATTCATCCATTCATTCGGTTGTCGAGCGTCTATAATCTACAATAATGGTGCAGAAAGTCTTGTCATGACGTAAAAATCAAAATCGAGATTTCGAAGAAATTTCACTTAGTTATATGCCATTTAAAAATCCCAAAAAAATCAACCAAGGATTTATTTATTTATTGTGGATTATAGACGCGTCGACAACTTAGGTCATTAGCGTCTTAAATACAACAAATATCATAATATATCACGTAAAACTAAATAACATCACAAAACATCCATGAGCAGAGGTGGGATTTGAACCCACGACAGTCTGATTCAGAGGCTGCAACGCTACCAACTGAGCCATACTGTCCTCATCAACCAAGGAGTCGGCCGTGGTGATGTTTATGACCTCTGTTATCGAACGTCTCTAATCCACAATTCATTCATTCGTTCGGTTGTCGAGCGTCTATAATCTACAAAATCGGCCGCGGGGTTAGAACTTGGATTCCGACTACAAGCTTAGTGCTTTTATGTTTCTACACGACATTCGTCGGTGTCCCATAAATATTAATTTGTATACACGTGCTAAAATATCGTCGGTCAACTAAAAAATTTGTAGCAAGTACGTCGGTCATCTCCTAACAGTAATTACGAATAGAGTACGTCGTATAAAATAATAATGGACGTGTTTGTTTTAGATACGGGTAAACTTTTGCGACAGAAAGTTATTAGTCCTAGAGCCGATGTATCGAATACACAAAGTTTGTGTCAGCACCGCGGCAGACAAAAATGGAGCCACAATTTTTGAAGTGAAAACTTCTTTATGCGCGTTGAGCGATTTTTGGCAGGGGAAAATCTTATGTGTTCGCGTCACCGTCATGCTATGGTCTAGAATGTCACAACTGTGCCCGCGCGCGCATATACAATAAAAACGGCACGTCATTCAGTTGCACCCATGGCGACGATAGCAGCGTCTGTGCGTCGTATGCATAACGTCCCAGGTTCGAAACCAACTGGCACCGTAAAATTGTTGTGTTTTTTTGTCCTAAATTCCACATGAAATTTTTTAAAATATTTTTATTTTTTTTAAGTGAATACTTCTTTAGAATCGTTGTGATTTCAAACCGGATGCAACGGAAAAAACGACAGGTAAGAGACACAAATAGAAAAATGTGTAGGATGAAGCCGGCAAAGAATGAGACAGAAATATACATACTATTTTATATTATCGGTCTCTCCTCTTTGTGCCATGCTTCGTAGCATCCCCACTCCCGTCTTCTAAGCATAGTCGCCTGTAATTAGTGAGCCAGAGCGAGAGAGCAAATGTCGGTGTGTATGTATATTGCACACTGTTTAATACTTGCTTGTATTTGAGCATTTAACGTGTGTTAGTATATGTGAAAAGTACGTGAGCTAATACTACCACTGTATGCGGCTGCGTATTACAGCTTTTTAGTAAGAAGTCAGCGTGGTGTGTTATTATTTAACAGTGTTTGTGAGTATTTTTACTTCCCACCTCTACTATGGTAGGGAAGTAATGGATTCAGTCCGAAAACAATATTTCGAGATTTTAACAGATTTTCACGTTTTGAGACCCTAGCACTATCTTTTACGATCTATTTTGCGTGTCTGTGTGTGTGTGTGTGTGTGTGTGTGTGTGTGTAGGTGTGTGGTGTATGTGGTCAATTTTTCGCCTTCGATATCTTAAGAACGGAACAACATACGGGCATGCCGATTGTTCTATTGTGTTTATCAACCTTTAACTTAGATCTGATTAGATTTTGAGTCAAATCGGTTCAGTGGATCCTGAGATATTCAAAAAAACGTCCTCAATGTCAAGTATTAACATAGGTAAAAAAATGTAAATATTTTTTTTCTCTAAAATGTATAGTTTTCGAGAAGAAAAATATTTTACTAAAAAAAATAAAAATTGTACGTAAATCAAGGTAACCATGATTTTTGCTATATTAAGTTAGCCATCAGTAGATCACCAAACAAAAAAGAGGGCCATGCTTTTTTCAAAGAATAAAAATTAAATTGTGTTTTAAAGATCACCAACAGCTAAGGTTATTTGGGCCTAGTCAAAGAATAAAAAAAAAAGAGTGTTTATTTTTTGCAAATATTTACTAGGTGGGAAGTATAGGACTGGTCATCAGTCGAATTTTTATATCTTGTTGTGCTAAATAATAAATTTTATAAGATGCCGAAAACTAATGCCGAAATGTGTCGTCAATATCGACGCAAAAAAATGAAAATAAAATTAAAATTAAAAAAAATCCAGGAAAAAGTTCAACAGAACGTAGTCGCGAGTTTCGTGCGCGTATTCACTTCTATCGTGTGTGAATCGCACACACACCTTTTTTTTATTCTTTCTTTGACATTAATTATAATTTTTGAAGTGAAAACTTCTTTAGGCGCGTTGAAAAAACCATATAAAAAATGCATATAATTGTTGCTCGGAGTGCTGATAGATGTGAAAACGAGACTAATGTTAATAATTTTTCACTTTTGTCGGCAGTCCCCATGACTACCAATTTTGGTCTATTGTATTCGATACTGATAGGAAATCCGACGGTCGGCTCTACGTCTACGACTTATAATACCTGACCGCTGCCAACAAGACGAACACATTTAGCTAATGACTGCCCCTGTACATATCATATGCTCGAGATCAAAATATATGTAATTATTATGTACTGCAGCACGGACAAATTAAAGGATACCAATAATAGACCAAATTGTATGATTTTTTTGTGCGAAAATTCTGTATTGAGTTTTTGATGAATTTACATGTTTTAAAGTTCACTAAACCCAAAACAGTGGTTTTAAAAAAATGTTGTATCGCCATTGTCGTAGATAGGTACCGAACAACATTTTTTTTACCGTATTGTAGTGATGCACGATACGAGATGTTTAAGTCGATTGTCTTGATTGTTCAAATATCTCGATGACTCTCGAGGACAGAGTGGGAACGGTTAGCGTAGCGGCCTTTGGATCACACTGTCGTGGGTTCGAATCCCACCTGCGCTCATGAATGTTTTGTGATGTTATTTAGTTTTAAGTGAGTTGTTATTTGATGTAAAAAAGACGCTAATGACCTAAGTTGTCGACGCGTCTGTAATTTACAATAAATAAAATATATCGATGGTTGTCACTTGGACTCGATTGTCGTTGTTTCATAATTCACCGAGACCGAGTCGCATAGTACTGAATCGTACACTGCGAGGCCCTGACAATCGTTCATCAACCAACTGCGTGGTCGAGTCGATGGTAGATTGTCCAGTAATTGCATAATACGAATTCAATAGTGAAGAGATCACAGAGTAGTGAGTACCGACTGAAGCAGTGTGAACAGTGAACAATCAACGAGTCGCGTGAACGTCAGTCGACTAGCATATAACCTTGAATCGCGATTTGCATGTAAATAATTTATTGAAATATAAAATAATAAAAGGACTGGAGTGAATTTATTTATGATGGTAACTATGGAAATCGAAATCATTAATGCTGCAATTTCATCCTGTTAAATTTTCGTGACACGATGCGCGCGCATCGTAAAAATTCACTCTCTTCATTATAACGCGCCAAAAGAAGTATAACTTCTAAAAAATGAGGGACAACCGCATTCTGACAAATGAAATCACAACAACGCAAAAATAAAATCGATCCAATACTGTAAAAACGACTATGTTGTAAGGTTGAGCAATTTATTATTGTTTATTACATAAAGGACAGACCCATATTTATTTTACGACCCAGGACATTACACGATCATAATATCGTAAGTACGGTAAAGGCACGTTTATGTGCGTTAATTACGGGTATACTGTTAAATAAACAAAAAGTTTCTAATAGTTCATAGTTATTAGTGTATTTGCCATATGGCACATACACTATTGGCGTCGGTCGGATGGCGGGACCTAGGGGTCGGACCAAAATTTCTCGACGTTTCATAGCCTCCTGAACACTTTGGCATCATTTTTGGAAATGTTTATATATATATATGTATATATATATATATATATTTATATATTTATTTATTTATATATATATATATGTGTTCGCGGCATAACTCTCGAAAGACTTAATTGATTTGAACGAAATTTGGTACACACGTTGGAATCCATCACCGCACGGAACCTATTTAAAATGGGCCCAATCGGAGTATTTTAAGGGTAGTTTTTAGGGGTTGAAAAAAGTTTTTGCGCCCGAAAATACCGAAAAAAATTTCAGAATTGTTTCAAAATTGAAATTTAACCTTTTAGTAAATATCAAAATGTGCTGCTAAAATTTTAATAAAATCGGCCCGATAGGACCGGACTTACAAATTTTATGAAAACACTAGTTTTGCGGATAGTGATTTACTTACTGAAGGGTGTATTTAATTTGGTACAGAGGTTGCAATGATAATAATATTGAAATTAAGAAAAAAATATTATTTTAAGGGATGTATTAAGGGGTTGAATTTTTTATTTTGTCCAAAAACAAACTTAAGTTCACGTATTAAAGCCACAAGGCCTGTAATAGCAAATACACTATATTGTCGGCAGGGTTTGGCACTGCGACCCGAGTTTTTAGAGTTATAGTTAGTTACTTAAAAATTAAAATAGTCCTTTTTAGTTCCAACATGATTTTGTACTTTATGTGACGGAACAACTATCAGACATTAGTTAAATTAAGGGTTAATGATTAAGTTATTAGTGACATCTACAAGTAGTTTTGTAAACTACTGTCTCAAGCGCTACCCGATCAAACTGCAGATTATAATTCCATTGAATACGTGGGACAACCTTATTGGATGTAGTTTATTTAATTTTTTTGGAGTTTACTCCTTAAGAATCAATTTTCATATAAGGCGCCCGGTATGAAAATTTTATGAGAAGTAAAATTTACACAAGCGTTAACAAAAAGCGTAACGTTTTTCTGCGCAACCTATCTTGCGCACCTTTCAATGTATATGTATACTTGTAACAGCCGTATACGCATGCAAGTATGTATGTTTGCCTACTTTAAGGAGTAAACTCCAGTCGAACGTCGGAACTGACACACACTTTTTTTATTTATTGTAAATTATAGACGTGTCGACAATTTAGGTCATTAGCGTCTTGATTACATCAAAATAACAATCAACTTAAAACTAAATGACATCACAAAAAATTCATGAGCGGAGGCGGGATTCGAACCCATGACAGCCTGATCCAGAGGCCGCGACGCTAACCACTGGACCACACTGTCCTCTAGTTTATTTAAATCATGAAAAATAAAAATAACAATGTTTTGATACGACAGCAATAATTTTTATTTGTCGACATAAAAACAACAATGTTCAAACGAGTTAAATATCACTCAATGTACACGACGATATATTATTCAGTTGTGTTATAGCTTGAATATTTTTCACATTTTATTGCATCAGATAATGTCCATGTTATTTATATACCCATAATGTTATGTACCTACTCTTTACAAAATTATAGTTTGTATTTTTAACATTTTTACAATTAATTTCATGGAATTGAAAGTTCAGTCAAATTTTCTAATGTGTATGTTGAAGGGCTGTATTTTAACCCTTATGAAAAGTTATAATTTAACAAGTTTTTAACCGACTTCAAAAAAAGGAGGTGGTTCTCAATTCGGTTGTATTTTTTTTTTTATGTTTGTTACCTCATAACTCAGTCATTTATAAACCGATTTTGAAAAAAAAATTTTTATTTGAAAGGATATACTTTCAGATTGGTCCCATAGAAATTTCATCAAAATCGGTTCAGTAGTTCGGCTGATTTTTTTCTTATCCCATGATAATGTTTATATACTTTTGTGTCATCGAAAACACATATAACAGAGGATGGCCGGAACTACAAACTTTGGTCAAAAAAACTGGCTTCTATTATTATTATTATTATTGTAGATTATAGACGCGTCGACAACTCAGGTCATTAGCGTCATCAACACAACAAATAACATATATATTTGTGTATTAAAATCCGCCAGTCGGCATTCACAAACCGATTGGTACGAGCTCAGGTCCCTGGGAGCGCTAATTTCCAAAGAACATTGGAATGCAATTTGCGATAACAATTACATTCCAATGTCCCCCCTGGGGGGTGGCTTCTAATATTTCATCCAGAGTTGGTGAGTGAATGGATAAGTGAGTGGACAGCGCAACCATAGCCAGATTAAACCATCCGACACAACTTGAATTAATTTTCCCAGAGGACATAATATATTGTCACCCCCCGCAGCCTCCCTCCGTGCATTTTCTAGAAGAAACTAGTTTAAACTTTTTTTATCAAAATCGTGTTATAGAGCCGTTTTCGAGAAAAAATTTTAATTTTTAACCGCATTAGTCTACCGTGTATAAGGCTGCAGGTTCGGGACGCGCTTGGAGTAATATGAAATTTAATATTAATAGATTTTTTATAACGGCTGATTATGCAATTAAGAGTTTTATTGGACGAGCAGCCGCAATTACATAATTGATTCCTGCATTAACGGAAAAAATCATTTTAACAACCATAGTCACAGTCAGGAATCTAACCTGAACTTTTCCACTATCGCGGTGGAATGAGCTTACAGTACTCAACCGTGACATGATTACCAATCTAACATTCTCCATATAATATGCAGGGAATCAATTGATTTTCCACTACATGCGAGTGTTAATTATAGCTAGGATGCAGTTATGAATCATTGGTATAGCGAGAGCTAATGATGGAGATGAAGTTATTTCAAACACCCAACGGGTGATTTTTTCTTTATTATTAACAATAATACATCGAAAAAATGAAAATTGTATATAATATATAATTATTAATTTATTTAATTAAATTCGCATGGTAGACGAAGTTAAAAGAACTTTGACTTCAACCGTGCGCGTAGGTGAGGCACATATTCTTTTTTTCTTTGATATTCAACGAAATCCTTGAAACAAAAGGAAGATTTTGTAATCTGGACACGATATCAAATGAATAATTTATGTTGCTGACAGATCAATGATAAACAAAGGATAATAAAACCACTGAGAGATTGACATTTTATTAAGGTTACCAACTGAGAAATGCAATTCTTGGTTTTTTTTATGAAAATTCTGATAAAAATATAAACTACAAAGGAATCTTACCGATAAAAAGGAGTCCCCGGTATTCTCAAAAGATGTGGGCACACATTCCTGAAGTATTAGTTCAAAATTTTGAAAAAAAAATCAAGAATATAAAGACGGGTAAGCATTCTAAGAAATTCTCAGTTTTTAATACTGTAGCAAAAAAAAAAACCAGATGTTACGCCACTGGCGACAATCGAAGCATCCAGAACAAGTAACAATGGTGAGACGTGGCATTATATCGAAGACACAATGTTCTAGAAAGCGCGCGAACGTGAGGGGGTCAAGCTGCTAGCTCTATATAAGTAGAGCTGTCACCGGAGAAAGAACAACGAGTGACAGTTGAAATAAATACAGTTCAGTGCGCTTCAGTTCGTGTTATTATTATAATATAAACAGTGTTGACTATATTAGAATTGAGATATAATTGTTACAGTTTATTGTTATCCATTACTGTTTACATTTTTTAATTGTTGGAAATAAATAATTTATTCCACCCACGCTTTGTTACAATACCATTATTTTATTTTTCACTTTTACGCTAGAGATGCTTAAGCAGTGTCAGATATTATAAAAAAAAAAATCGGAATAATTTTAAAGTTGTTTATAAGACTTAAATTTCTAAAACTTCATATTATCAAAGTATTTTCATTTCTTTTCGCTATCGACTATCGATCTCTTGCGTAATGATTTCCGAATTTATATAAAGTTCCTTTTTTAACACATATATAATTCGATTAGGTTCTTTCCATTTATTTCAGAGATTCGCGGCTAAGATCGTGCATTAAAAAATAACTTCTAAACCAGAAGAGACACAGAAAAGCGTGTTTTTCTTCATAGCTACACGATTAATTTCAAAACAATTTCGGAAAACTTGTATTTTGTCAAAAATCGCATTTTTTTTAAAGGGTTGCAGTGTTACTAGGAAACGCTACATCAGCGCCGACGGTCAGCGTGACTGGAAAATCAGCCTTAGTTTTTCTGAAGTAAAAGAAAAAATACTTTTTTACTTCCCACCTCTACTATGGTAGGGAAGTAATGGATTTAGTCCGAAAAAAATATTTCGAGATTTTAACAGATCTTCACGTTTTGAGACCCTAGCAATCGTTTAAGATCATTTTCTGACTGATGTCTGTATGTGTGTGTGTGTGTGTGTGTGTGTGTGTGTGTGTGTGGTGTGTGTATGTGTGTGTGTATGTGGTCAATTTTTCGCCTTCGATATCTTAAGAACGGAACAACATACGGGCATGCCGATTGTTCTATTGTGTTTATCAGCCTTTAACTTAGATCTGATTAGATTTTGAGTCAAATCGGTTCAGTGGATCCTGAGATATTCAAAAAAACGTCCTCAATGTCACGTATTAACATAGGTAAAAAAAATATAAATGAATTCTAGATGTAATAATATGAAAAAAATGTAAATATTTTTTTTCTCTAAAATGTATAGTTTTCGAGAAAAAAAATATTTTACTAAAAAAAATAAAAATTGTACGTCAATCAAGGTAACCATGATTTTTGCTATATTAAGCTAGCCATCAGTAGATCACCAAACAAAAAAGAGGGCCATGCTTTTTTCAAAGAATAAAAATTAAATTGTGTTTTAAAGACCACCAACAGCTAAGGTTATTTGGGCCTTGTCAAAGAATAAAAAAAAAAGAGTGTTTATTTTTTGCAAATATTTACTAGGTGGGAAGTATAGGACTGGTCATCAGTCGAATTTTTTAATTACCCATTCAATTTACTATAACTCTGTACCTACACATTTCAAGTTTATACAGATGTCAAATGGAAAGCAGTAATTGTGTGCGCCTTCTGCAGCTCGTAACTAACTTCACAACTCTCAACATTCAACTCTTTAGAAAAAAAGTTGAAGACTCGCGTTAAAAACATTTTATAAACCACTACACAAAAATACAGCTAGTAAAACTTTTATATATCTGAAAGATTTATCGTGTTTTATAGTTTTATTTTTCCTGTACGTGAAAGAAAAATAGAGAAGAACCGTTATACACAGAATGCATTTCCAGCATTCGACAGTTTCAATACACAGTTTATGGTAAAAATATCATAAAAACCAACGAGAATAATGTTTAATGTATTTAATACAAAAAAAAGTCAAGAGGTGTCATGGGACACTCGACAGAAGCTATGCTTTTTACGCATTGTATATAAAACCGAATTTATCAAAGCTATAGACAATACAATTGAAAAGTTATTATTTGACCGCCATTTTGAAATCTGATGCAATTTTATTTTTTTGTGTCCTATAAAACTCTTAAATATAAATTTTCAAAAAGATCGGATAATTTTTACAAAAGTACATACGGTCGCCATTTTGAAATCTGCCGCCATTTTATTTTTTGTGTCCTATAAAACTTAAAATATAAATTTTTAAAAAGATCGGATAATTTTTACAAAAGTACATACGGTCGCCATTTTGAAATCTGACGCCATTTTTTTTTTGTGTCCTATAAAACTCTTAAATATCAATTTTCAAAAAGATCAGATAATTTTTACAAAAGTACATATGGCCGCCATTTTGAAATCTGACGCCATTTTATTTTTTTGTCCTATAAAACTCTTAAATATAAATTTTCAAAAAGATCGGATAATTTTTACAAAAGTACTACATATAGCCGCCATTTTGAAATCTGCCGCCATTTTATTTTTTTGTGTCCTATAAAACTCTTCAATATCAATATTCAAAAAGATCAGATAATTTTTACAAAAGTACATATGGCCGCCATTTTCAAATCTGACGCCATTTTATTTTTTTGTGTCCTATAAAACTCTCAGATATTAATTTTCAAAAGGATCGAACAGTAGATATACTTTTGACATGAGCATGTCGGTGACGTGACGCGAAACCATAAGTTTTTCCCCTCCCAGAAATCGTCTAATGCGCCTATAGAAGCATAGCTTCAAAAAAAAAACGAGTCCTGTTAATGCTTCATCGATATGAAGGTCAAGCGAAGGTCACTGTTACGAGTTAAGGTGTATTGTTTTTCCCCCCGCCATTTGATTGATATTCTTATGGCCGATTTCTGGTACAGGTTAGGTTATATATCATAACACCACGTGCTATTTTGCAACCTATAATATTTTTATACAATGTTGAGTTATAAAATATTGATTCAGGACTATAAAAAATAAAAAATAAAACGTTTTTTGTTTTCAACATTTTGGTACCTAATTGATAAAATTTAACAGTCTGAAAACAACTTGGAATAACTTTCCCAATTAGAGCTAGTGTGAGAAAGATACGTTCCCGCACACCGGCCTATCAAAAGTCACTTTACATACATATAAAGCAGCTATTAAATATTTTAAGAGTGAGGACCTCAGAAGCATTTGTGCGGTGATCTGCTACCGTATTATAATTTCATCAACAAGTATAAGTAAGTACATAATTTTCATTGGTTCTGGCTCAAATAATTACTCGGCAAACAATATAATATTAAGAGTCGCGTGTTCAAGCCCTGCGAAGGTTAAACAAACGTTAAGAATTACTTAAATGAAACTCCATTCAAGTAACAGCAGTAGCACAGCAGCTTTTCATACACACACATACAATGTGCTTTTAACTAAACTCAATGAATGGGAGTTTATATATACGGAGGGATCCACTAACAGCATGTACATTGTACATATTATATTTACGTATGTTATATTATGTGTTATAATATGTTTTCTATATTCAGTTGCAGCGTGTCCACTCACTTATCCATTCACTCATCCACGCTGGATGATAACTAGAGTACGACCGAAGGCCAGTTTGTTTAACCGAAGTATATAGTTCGGCCATCCTGATATATATAAGCGTCCTCGATTACATATGAAAATATAAGCATAATCATGGAATACGAAAAAACAGTTCAATTCTAATGTTTCGTAAGGGTTAAATACAATCCTTTAACATACGCAATTTACAAATAGTTCGGTCATCTTGTTATACATATGCGTCCTCGATGATTAATAATAGTGAACATTTTTATTATTTTAAGAAATGATAGCTCAAAGTTAAAATTTCACGACAAGTTATCTGAAATTGCAGATGTAAATATTCTTGATTATCTAGCAATAGGGTATATAAACATAATGCCAAGTTTTCTCAAATGACAAAAATAAGTTTATCTCGACCCATTAATCTCGCATTTGAAGTGTATCTGGTTCCAGGATTCATCTAATATATTTTTGTTGATTTCGTTCTTCCCAACAACATTTAATGGTATCTGGCAGATGAATCCAATTCACTCTACCATGTCCATGCGTAAAGAAGTTTCACTCCAAAAACTCAATATGTGTGCAATTTTGTTTGTATCTTTAATAGGTGCAAAAATGCCACCACGAGACATTGCAAACTTAATTGTACAATTACATAATCAACCATTTTCCTGAGATTAGTTCCTTCAATTATCCACTTCTCGTAGGTACAAACATTATTTATATTCCCCATTAGAGTCGTGTCATTTTAGTGTTATAACTTAATTATTTAATTTAATAAGTAAGTTATACCACTAAAATTACAAGACATTAATGGGGAATAAATATTATTTGTGCCTACCACAAGTGCTGCCTCTCGTGAATAATAATTGAAAGAACTACTCTCAGGAAAATTGCTCATTGATTCCTGCAAATATCGGAAAAAATCATTTTAACAACCATAGTCACAGTCAGGAATCTAACCTGAACTTTTCCACTATCGCGGCGGAATGAGCCTAAATTACTCAACCGTGACATGATTACCAATCTAACATTCTCCATATATGCAAATGAATCAATTGATTTCCACTACATGCGAGTGTTATTGATTATAGCTAGGTTGTAGATGTGAATCATCATAGTAGCGAGAGCTAATCATCCGATATTTGCAGGAATCAATTATGTAATTCGCTGCTCTTCCAACAAAAATTCTCAATTGCAAATCAGCCGTATAAATCTATTAATTTATATTAATAATTATTAATTATATATATTAATAATCATGGAATATTAATAATAATAATTAATAATCATGGAATAAAAATACAATTTTAAAAATGTGCAGGAAATGTAATCTGGGAATAGACGTTCCATGGAAACAAACCCTACGATGTGGGCTATTCTTAAAATAATTTTATGTTCGAATGCAGACTGCGAGTGACAGCACAATTGTAGGTACAAAGAGTAGGTGGGTACGTGTTAAGTTCAAACTATTAGTGAAAGCCGAATAAAGTGGAGCGCTGAGAACAACGTTAAAACAATAAATGCGGAATATTCACTTAACAACTTACACATACACACGTTCGCCCCTTTGTAGAATTTAATTATCCTGTACAGAGAAGCTCTCAGCGATTTGATTTACTTACTTACTTATTATACAGCTATATAGACATGTTGCGAGAATTGATACAGATTATAATCAAAGATTAATTGAAAATCAAATAATTCTATTATTATTAGAGTACGATGGCCTACAGCGTTAAGAGAAATACCACCCTTAGCTATTAGTGGTAGACGAGAGGTTGTAGACATTTAAAGATAGCAAGAACGGTAAGATTTACGATATCTAAATTCTAAGCAGCAATGAAGCGCTGTGCGATAATTGTCCGTTCAATTACAGAGGCGCGCTGTCGTGCGATATCCAAGCAACCTGCAGTGATGATTAAATAGAAAGAACGGTAAGATTTACGATATCTAAATTCTAAGCAGTAATGGAGCGCTGTGCGATAATTGTCCGTTCAGTTACAAAGCGCTGTCGTGCGATAACCACAGTGATGATTAGATAGAAAGAACGGTAAGATTTACGATATCTAAATTCTAAGCAGTAATGAAGCGCTGTGCGATAATTGTCCGTTCAGTTACAAAGCGCTGTTGTGCGATATCCAAGCAGCCACAGTGATGATTAGATAGAAAGAACGGTAAGATTTATGATATCTAAATTCTAAGCAGTAATGAAGCGCTGTGCGATAATTGTCCGTTCAGTTACAAAGCGCTGTCGTGCGATATCCAAGCAACCACAGTGATGATTATCTGTTCGATTACAAAAGGGTGGTGTGACACAAGCGAAAAATAATTATTGTGAATTACAGACGCTCGACATCTCAGGTCAATGCGCGCCTTCACGGCTTATAAAAGTGTCTGACGACTGACGAATTATTTATAAGTATTTAATATATTAAATATGAAGTTAGTACGGCTGTGAAAATATGTAGACAGTAAGTATATATGGGTAAATGCAGCCAATTACATAACAGATTCTACAATATCAGAAAAAATCATTTTTATCAACCATTGTCACAGTCGGGATTCAAACCCGAACTTTTCCACTATCGCGGCGGAATGAGCTATCACTTACTCAACCGCGACACGATTAAATCAGACTCATTTCCAATATGAGTCTGATTTAATCGTGTCGCGGTTGAGTAAGTGATAGCTCATTCCGCCGCGATAGTGGAAAAGTTCGGGTTTGAATCCCGATTGTGACAACGGTTGATAAAAATGATTTTTTTCGATATTGCAGAATCTATTATGTAATTGGCTGCATTTACCAATATTAACTGTCTTTACTGTTTATATTTAATGACTGGAAATTGCCAGCTTTTTATTAAAAAAATTATAAATAAGGTATTATGTATTTTTTGTGCAATAAAAGTATATACCTATGCGATACAAATTCTTTTTGTACTCAATTTAAACACAAAAACTTTTGTTATTTGTTAGCTTGTCAGGTTTACACTTAAATAAACAGTAAATAAATAAACCTATTCTTTCATAAGTGAATTTTTTTAAGGCTTGTCATTTTTCATTCAACCAAACATAAGTGAAAAGTAAAAAGGAGCGGAGTTCTTTTTCTGCGACATTCAGGAAATACATCAGGAAGGAAAGCTTAAAAAACTAACATAAAATAAACGAGTAAACTATACATAGATATATTATGTCTATGTTGGTATAGGACTTTACGGACCGACAAATGTTTTTATTAATAATTCGTTGGTTTGGTACCGAAATATTATATAACTAAAGATACATTTTGCCACTATAAAATTTTTTACATATAAAAAATATTTCTGAAATCGTACGCGTTAACACAAACTTTATTTTATTTGAAAAATGTTTTCGTTGGAGAGCAGCCAATTATATAATTGTTTCGAAACATATTGGAAAAAATCATTTTACCAACCAGTTGGGCTCTCGCTGGTACGAGGATTCACTTCATATCATAGCAATTGAATTAGCATATATGAATTGACACTCGCATGTAGTGAAAATCTATTGATTCTGAAGCATATAAGGAGAATATTAAGTTAGCAATCATGTCACGGTTGGGTATTGTAAGCTCATTCCGCCGCGAAAGTGGAAAGGTTCAGGTTAGAATCCTGACTGTGACCACTGGTTGGTAAAATGATTTTTTTCAATATGTTTCGAAACAATTATATAATTGGCTGCTCTCCAACGAAAAAATTTTTCAATTGCATCTCAGCCGTATAAAACTATTATTTATTTTATTTATTATATTACCTATACCTATGTCAACGCAACCTCAAAGTTTATTGCTTATGAAGTATTTGCCTGAATTTGGGAATGATTTAATAAAGAAGGCTAGGTCCCTACTCTTGGAATCTGTCAAAAAACTTCAAACAAAAATGGGTGTGTGCTTATGACCATCAAGTTTCGAACAGAGATTCCTGGGCATACAACGCAAAGACGATGCTTACTTAGCTATAGGTGCAACTGTATAGCGCACCCTTTTTATGATATGTCAGCCGGGCACAGTAATTGTAAGAGATGGACACCAGTCAGTACCCAGACGCGTATTAACAGCATACTGCAAATACGTGTTCGTGTTTGAGCCGAGTAACCCCGATTCAGTGAATCTCACCGTCGGGTTGCGAACGGTTCACTTTCATTCACAACCCAGGCAAAGCGCGCTTAAGGAAGTTTTCACTTCAAAAATTATTTATTATTATTAGACTCTACACTATTTCATTTATTTTATTTATTTATTGTAGATTATAGACGCGTCGACATCTAAAGTCATTAGCGTCTTTCAACTACACTAAATAACAACTAACTTAAAACTAAATAACATCACAAAACATCCATGAGCGCAGTCCAGTCTAGAGGTTGCGGTGCCAAGCATGCTAACCACTACAATATTTCAGGATGGCCGATGGGCTATAGTTATGGATCATAGTTCGTTACCAAGCAACTAGTCGTGCAACGGTACTTATTTTTGTAGAGAAAATGAACGATACAAATATAACAGCTAAAAGAATAGTGAATAGAGAGACCACAGCATAGCAGCACAGCCATTGTTGCCGGAGGAATAATCCTGTGTGTGTGCGATGCTGTGACGTCATAAAACAACTGCTGTTGAACACAACGTTGCACGGTGCAGAAGCATTACAAAAATCTATTATAATTTAGCTGCATATTATTATATAACTCCGCATATCTGCGGTTACAATTCTAAATAGCTCATGTTGAATTTTTGATAATTTTTAAGGTTCAGTGCCAAAATGGTAAAAAGGGACCCTTATTTCCTAAAGTATTAGTTCGAAATTTTGAAAAAAATCAAGAATATAATTAAGACTGCGGTAAGCAGTGGCGTAACTAAGAAATAATGCGCCCTCGCCGAGAATATTTTTCATAGCGCTCCCATTAATAGATTTTATTTATTGTAAATTATAGACGCGTCGACAGCTTAGGTCATTAGCATCTTGATTACATTAAATAACAATTAACTTAAAACTAAATGACATCACAAAACATCCATGAGCGGAGGCGGGATTCGAATCCACGACAGTCTGATCCAGAGGCCGCGACGCTAACCACTGGACCACACTGTCCTCTCCCACTAATAGAGCAAAATAATAATTTGTTTATGCACACATATATTATAAGTACTATTTATTAGTTTATTAATCAAATAGGGAACACTTATATACACAGTGGCGGACTAGGCCCGTCGGAGGCTCGGGGCGGCAGAACTAAATGAGGCCCCCGGTTTGCTTAGAAATTGATGTATTTGTAATGTAAATTTCGTAAAAAATGAATAATATAGATGTAATGGCTGACAAAAAAATCAAATATTTATAATAAACGACCTAAGTACCTACGTTTATATGGGCCTCCAACTCCAAACTGCCTCTTACTTACTAAACATATTTTGGCCTTGTTTGGGATTTGATTAAGAAGGACTTCTCGAGATTTGGAGCCCCCCAGAATCAGAGGCCCGGGGCGAGCCGCCTCCTCCGCTCCTCCCTTAGTCCGCCTCTGCTTATACAGGGATTGTTGAGATTATTTATTTTGCCTTACGTGGACACTTAAGAAAATCCGTCGCTGTATCTTAGACTAAAAGAAGCCATGGAAATGCCGTATAAACCACGGCATCGCTACAAGCTCGACTATTTTCAAGCCACCAAATAATTTTCAAAAAGATGTTTCACATGTCAGTAATGTAAAACATTACACGTTGCATTTTATATTTTCTTTGAAGTCTTTTTCAGACAGCTACATGTGTTTTACTATACAATTACATTTGGGATCCATGAGTCCATGTAAATACAGACAGAGAGATGCATGTTTTAAATTTAAACAAACTTTGTACAGCAAAATAATAAAATAAACCAAAACAGGAAAACTTACAGCAATGTTGAAACTCGACACGTGTTATTTTGTAACTCACAGCTATTTTACAAGTTCGAATTAAATTTGTGTAAATTGTGTTCATTTATTTACACCTTCACTATTTAACACCCACTTTCTAAACTTAGTTTATTTTCGGAAAATTAAACGGTGCACAGCGAGTTTTAAAAAGAATTTGGATGAATTTTTTTTACTCGGTAAAATGTGATTTTTTGAAGTGAAAACTTCCTTAGGTGCGCTTTGTTAACAACAGTGATGTGAAATGCACCCGACGGTGACAATCGGGGCTACTCGGCTCAAACACGAACACGTATTTGCAATTATGCTGGATATAGTGTGTAATTCATAAGTGTGCTATTAGATGACACTAAAAACTTAATATGAGTAAAAAGTCATTTGTAGTTCACAAGTGCGCTAACAGATGACAATAAAACATATATTTTGTAGTTTACAAGTGCGCTACCAGATGACACTAAAATTTAATATTATTGTTAAGGTATTATGTTCATTAAATTTAATTGTATAGACCGATTTTAAAATATTTATATGATTAAACTGTGCGATTAAAAAATTATATATATATATTTTAAAATTAGAAAATCTGAAGTTTTCACTTCTGTCGTGTGGTTATAAGAACACACCCATTTTTTTTCGTTTCTTTTCGTTTCGGTTACGCATGTCATGTCACGTCACGTCATGTCTAAGCGATCGACCAGAACAGTACTCATCGAAAAGAAGCGACGTTATGTTCATAACTATATTGTACGTTTACATAACTAACATCGTACGAATTTATTCAGTCAAGTAGCACGTCAAATACCATCAACGAGATTTTAGGTTATTGCCGCTAGACAAGGTCATCAGCATTAAAAAGAGCTGGGATCGAAGGCGTACTATTATGAGCGTATTACGTAATAGAAATTTATATAAATTGTTTAAAAAAATCTAAAAAATAATATAAAAACAAATTAAGGTTTTAAAAGAAATGAATACAAATTTGACAAAAAGTAGCTCTGTGAATAACTACAAGACCACTCAGTATTAATACACAAAAAATTCGCATTAAAAATAATTAATTAAATCACTCGATCACAACTTTTCAATTCAAAAGGCCGACAAAAACTGTTGCAATGACATGACTTTATTAAAATATTGAACAAGGAATTACGTAAGTTTCGATCTGACATTATATGAGCTGTTCGGTGATGTCAGTGGCGGGGATATACCACGAAAAATATTTACATGTTTTCTAAAAAATATTATGGCAACCATGTAGATATTAGACTAGAGTACACTAAGTTTATTTATTGTAAATTATAGACGCGTCGACAACTATAAGTCATTAGCGTCTTGATTACATTAAATACAACTCACTTAAAACTAAATTACATCACAAAACATCCATGAGCGGAGGCGGGATTCGAACCCACGACAGTCTGATCCAGAGGCCGCGACGCTAACCACTGGGCCACACTGTCCTCAGGTTCACTAAGGATACAGCTGCCTGTAAGTGGAAGCGATAGAGGCGAAGAGAGAGAAAGATGCCGAGTGCAGATCTCTATGCATATGAGTAATAATAATAATAATAATAATGCGTTTAACGTCCGTTTCTAGACATTATGTCATAACAGACGCCATTCGCACCATTACTATTTTTCATTTTTACCACTTCCCGTTTTATACATTTTTATTATACTTCAACTTATTTAATAGCAATGTGCGAATGGAGGAATTATAGGACATTAGGATAAGGTAGACCACTTTGGGAGCATAGGAGTTTGACAGGTAATCGGCCATGGCCTTAAATAAGGAACCATCTCGATATTCATCTGGAATTATTGAGGGAAACCATGGAAAAACCTCAAACAAGATGACCGGTACAGGAATTACCGTTTCTCGGCGTGAGGCAGTAAGAAAAAGTCCTAGCCACATCTGCCCCCGCCGGGATTCGAACCCAGTACCTCCCCAATGCGAGTCTAGTGCTGTACCACTAAGCTACATTGCTGGGTTATGCATATGAGTATATTAGAAAGATAGATGTATAGTGATCGCACTATCTCTTTTCTATGTATTAGAATCTATCTTTCTCGTTGTCTCTGTCGCGAAATCAGGACTCTTGCGTACTCAACTCTAATATCTCTATGATGGCAACAGTGTCGTCTGATATCATTATGTTAATTCACTAATAAAGTGAATTTATTTGCGGTAAGGAATCTAATCATATTGATTATAGATTATTTCCATTATTGGTATAATAATACCATAATTTCTCACAGATAATCTGTATTTTGATTATAAAAACGTAAATTAGAAAAAAATATTTAATTAGTAAAAAAAAACTACTTAACCGATTTAAATAAAAATTATTTGGGGCCATTCCGTACATCTTCCTGAACACAACGGCGTCGAAATAATTCAAATTGGTTAACCCCTAAAAAAGTTAAAATTGAACAAACATAAAAAAATATAAATATAGGTAGGCGTGGAATTAATAACCTCCGTTTTAAAAACGGTTAAAAAGAGATACAGAGCTGCGAGTATAGTTAGAATCTTATTTATTTATTGTAAATTATAGACGCGTCGACAACTTAGGTCATTAGTGTCTTGATTACATTAAATAACAACTCACTTAAAACTAAATTACATCACAAAACATCCATGAGCGGAGGCGGGATTCGAACCCACGACAGTCTGATCCAGAGGCCATGACGCTAACCACTGGACCACACTGTCCTTTAGAGACATAGAGGTATAATGTCTATATGGATTACACCCTTCACGATAGTAAATGAATGAATTGTGAATTATAGACGCTCGACATCAGAGGTCATTAGCGCCTTCACGATAGTGACGTTATCTGAACTGAGCTTTGCATTTTATGCCTCATTGGTCACGAATTATCTCAAATGACAGCTTGATTATGAAAAATTAAAATAATTAATGTTTTTATTTCGTTCACTTGACGGAGAAATAATTAATCCAATTATATTTTAGTAAATAAAGGATAATAACATTAACTACATCGAGGCTCACTTCAGGTTGTTAGCATCAACCGAAGCACAAGAACAAAACATAATCGAACAAATGAACACAAAAGCAAAGACAATCGCAAACAATTGAGGAACGTCGTTGTACGAATTGTTCGCCTCTATCAGATATCACAGGCTCATTCAAATACAGAATGTCCTGAAAATAAACCACCATACATTGCTAAAAAAATCAGTGCTCAGTAAAAAAATTGTTTTTTTGCCATACCCACTACAAAATAGCTACTTTCGATGCACGTATACTGGCCTGTAATGGGTCATTTAACTGGAAGGCGTGCCGGAAGTGTTTTACTTACCGCATTAGTGCAGTAAGTATAAACGGTTGCCATAGCAACTTCTGTTTATTCGCTCTATCCGCCTGCGTGCGCGCCGGCGAATACTTACGACCTTCACGGCATACTGTAAAAGTAAAGATGGCGTCGCAAATGAACTGTCAAAATTTTTGAAAATGAAGTGAAAAGTAGGTATTTTGTAGTGGGTATGGCAAAAAACACCATATATATCACGTGCGTAATGATATTATGACTCGCTATCTCTCGTTTTTACATATACTGTCACAACTCGTCAGTAATATAGCCCATTACACAGCTAGATATACAAACTACTATTGCATTGAAAGTGAATCATTACATACTTGATTTCGGGGACGAAAGTTGGTATTTGCATGCCGATAGTGTAAAATAAGTCGCGCATTTGCAGATTAAATGTTGAGTGTTTTCGTCCCTTGGGAAATTCTTTTCGCGTCGAAACTAAGCAAAAGCGGCGCCATCCTACGCGATGATTGTAAACTATATCCGACAGTTCGGCTAACCTACAATATCCATTTATACTTACAGTGTTTTTGTAAGTAATTAAACGTAGGTAGGTCGTTTATTATAAATATTTGATTTTTTTTGTCAGCCATTACATCTATATTATTCATATTTTTTACGAAATTTACACTACAAATACATCAATTTCTAAGCAGACCGGGGGTCTCATTTAGTTCTGCCGCCCCGGGTCTCCGACGGGCTTAGTCCGCCACTGTTTCGGGACACCCTGTATAGGAGGGAATACAGTACATATAGTATAATAATCTTTAATCTGATTTTAACGACCAGGATACGAAGGGGGATACTCAACTATGCAAAGGATGGGACGGAATAGTATCCGATTTTTTTATGAATGTAATTATAGGTAACTGAAGTTAGGTACAAAAAAATGTGGGAATTCAACTTTTGCTTTTAATTTGTTTAAATACTTCTATTTTCTCAACGAAGTCTTCTATTAAAAAGTTACTTCCTCACAAAACCTTTAACCGAATATTATATCATTATATTTAATTACTGTTTAATGTTGATCGGGTTTGAGAATGGCCGAGCGTGTAGCAATGCTGTTGTTTACATGACGTTGCTATAGTTTCTCTATTACAAGTCCCCAGTTCCCGGGTTCTAGTCCAAGAGCTGGATTTTCAATTTATTATTAAAAAAAAAATAATGAATTGAAAATATAAATTGGTGCTAGGCCCAAATAACCTTAGCTGTTGGTGGTCTTTAAAAACACAATTTAATGTTGATCAGTGATTATTGAAGAAGATATAGTAGTTACAAATCTTAGTTGTCGAGAGTCTATAATCCACAATATCTACCTACCTTCCGAATAAGATTAAATTTTGCACGTATATTTTCCATCGGTTGGTGATCGAAATGAGTAGGGCTTACCCTAGTTAACTTCCCATTGGAAGTTGTTGTGATGGGTCCGATTTTGCGAATGAAAAATTTGGACATATCTGCGTTTTGAGGTCCCTAGAGTCCGAATCTACTGTTTTTAGAGAGATGTCTCTCTGTGTACTGTGCGTGTGCGTTCGTACGTTGGTGAACTTTTTTTCCGCTCTCATATCTCAAGAACAAATAATGATATCGACTCCGGACCAATTTCATTCGACACATAATTACATAATGAACACCTGATTAGGTTTTCAGGAAATTTCAATTAGCGGTTTTTTATTTACAACAAAAAAGAACTACTGTAAAATTATTGTAAAATGTTTCTCGTCTCGCATATCTCGAGAACAAATGAATATAATCGAGCTCCGGACCAATTTCATTCGACGCTATAATTACATAATGAACATCTGATAAGGTTTGCAAAATATTTTAATTGGCGGTTTTTTTAATAACAAAAAAACTACTGTAAAATGGTTGTAAAATCTTTATTGCAAATAGTTTCTCTACGGTAGACTGCAGGTCTTTAATCTCTAAGGACACCCATGACCCAATGGGAAGTTAAGGTACGTGCAGTATGGAGCTGGATTCTAGATGGTAGCGTAGATCATAGCAGGGCTTGCTTAAATTAATGCATTGTTATATATGCGAGCGTACACAACGAAGCAGTGAGTGTAGCAGGTATAAGCGCTGTTACAAGAGCTGCTTATAGATACAAGAATGTATCTCACCATTCTTTCAGCGCGCTGACTACTACAATCAACGTGTGACAACTGTTAAATAGCCGTTACAAGTTTCACAATGGATGTGACTAGTTTAATAAATGAAATTTTGCCAGTTTTTATTTAATTTGTTTTGAGTTTTTTTATATAAGACGTATTTAAAAGTATTAGGTTCCATACGTAAATATTCAAAAAACACGGTTTGGGTAAAATTTTAATTCTTGGTATAAATGATGAAATTCGCCATGTTTAGATCGTTTTCTATTAATAGGGTGGACATGATAGCTCCTACCCAAATTTGTATTTAAAATATACCACTTTGTAGCAGAAGAACACAAATATTCGTCTTCGCTATCTGACATTTCAAACGCGATTTAAGCTTGTATCAATGCTAGTATCAAAGCTTCGTTGTGCAAACCTATAAGCGTTTATAATTTCAGCCACCATCTACCATACATGCTACCATCTAGAATCCCAGCTGCGTACTGCACGTACCTTTAGCAGTGTGGTTTTACTAGGGTAGCTCAACCTAGTAGATTATCGTTTCAATTGTGTTTATATTATACTTTTGGATATTTCGGTCCATTTTAAAATCTCTTTCAGTTCAAACATATATTGTATTCAGCATTCACACATGAATGTAACATTTCAAAACATTCCCGCCCTCCTATAATAACAGGTACCATTTATTTCATATTCAATAGGATTGAAGAGCAAACAACCATTTCAATTTGGTTCCGCGTAGTTTAAATGCAGGGCCGTTGCCGAATTTTTTCACCGACGTGAAACAGGAACGGATTCATTATTCAAATCAATTTATAAAAAATGGGTATATATCTGTATCGCGGGTACAGACACATGACGTGAATAGTACCTATCTATAAGTTCATTAAGAGCTCACATAGAATGACCGACATGTCTACGTGGACAAATGAATTACCCTATCGTGTATAGGATTGCAGCTTCGCGACGCGCTTGGAGTAATATGAAATATTAAATTTGTTGATTTTTTTAAAGTGAAACTTCTTTTTTTACTACTAAAAATAATAAATTGATAAAATAAAAAAGTGCGCCCTTTTTCATGCTTAAAACCATGATAATTAATTTAGTTGAGTTAGCCATGTGTATTCTATCTTTGTCACGCTACCCATTTTGTTTATGTCTTCCCTGTTGCACTCATTTATTTTCTATGTTCTCAATCCTGTGATACACCCTGTATATGTACTTATAATTATTAATTTAAATTCGCATTGTTGACGAAGAATGAATTTTTATTTTTATTGTAAATTATAGACGGGACAGCTTAGGTCATTAGCGTCTTGATTACATTAAATAATAATTAACTTAAAACTAAATGACATCACAAAGCATCCATGAGCGGAGGCGGGATCCGAACCCACAACAGTCTGATCCAGAGGCCGCGACGCTAACCACTGGACCACACTGTCCTCGACGAAGAGTGAGGATGATGTTTTACTTAAACCGTGCGCTTGTGGGTAAGGCACATACCCTTTTTTCTGATTGCCGTGGGTTCGAGTCCCACCTGCGCTCATGGATGTTTTGTGATGTTATTTAGTTTTAAGCTAGTTGTTATTTAGTGTAGTTGAAAGACGCTAATGACCTTAGATGTCGACGCGTCTATAATCTACAATAAATAAAAAATAAAATTCTGATTACGGGCCTGAATACTTCTTTTTTATTTTAAACTGTACAGTGTACCTACTTCATTTGCACGTACTGAGTCTGAAAGAAATTTCTTTATTTTTCAAATAGGAGCTCTGAATTTTGTAAAGCTGTAACCGATTTTGCAATAACGTGTTTAGTAGATTCATAAAAGAAACATAACCTTAAAAATAGAAAATAGATATTCTACTTTTGAATTATAAATGACTGGATGTTTTCAAAAGACTTGTAAATATCTAACGCTGCTGTTTTACTAAATACAAAAACCCAAAATTATTTTATACTAGCTTTTACCGACGGCTTTGCCCGCCGTCAATTTTGATAAGAACCTTATTTTAGTCCGAGCTTAGCCGCAAAAAAAATTAACCTACATTTGCCCATCATAGCTGAGCCCGCTAAAGATCTCAGTTGTCGAGCGTCTATAATTGGGCAAGGGTGTAGTGTTTTAGGCCTAGGGAGCATATACAATCAATTTTTAATCGCACAACTGTTTAGTTGTTTGTCAAAAGGCTATGGGATCAGAAGGGACTATCGACACTAGTTGTACGACAAAAAAATCAAAAGACCGCATCGACCGTCTTTTGACTTTTCTGTTGAACAATTACTATCATCGGCAGCTTATGATCCAAAGATCAAAGCTGTGTATATTGACGCTAGCATACGCTCGACTAAATAGTTGTTCGGCGACTGATTGATTTTATGCGCACCTCTAGCTACTATAAGTAAATAGTTTACCTAGTCAAGTTGAAAACGCGACACACAACTCGACTAAACTGTTTAGTCGTGGAAAAAATTGTGTGTATGCGCCTGGCCAAATTTGGCTTAAATTAAATTTTCATCTAAAAAAATATTTTGTAACATGCACTGTAAAAATGGATGTAAAAGTACTTTGAAAGTAATCGATTTTCTAAGTGATTTTACATTATTATTTATTTTTACACAGAAAACTTCATAAAAACTTGGACTTTTACTGTAAAGTTAAACAAATTTGTGATTTTTACATAAAATAAATTAAAATTACATAATTTGTGCAATATTCCGATAAAGTGTGTAAAAATTACAAAATAAAATGTATAGTTACATATATAAAATGGATGAATACAAAACAAATTAATGTAAAATTAGTAACCACGCATGCCCAATGTGTTTTTATGGAATCACGCGATGTGGAGGCGATACCTGTTTGCGACGCCATTGTCTCTTTGTGTGCCTATTACCAGATTAATCGCTGGCTACAAATGGACCATCGATAATCTATGTAATCGGCCTTCTCATTTCTTACAGTGTGGCAGTCATTTTGTGTGATTCTTCCATACCGATTTATTTTTTGGCTTGTCTTACATAGATATTCGTTTTTGAATGTGTGCATAAGTTGAGATGAACATTGTAAAAGATAACTTACAAAATGAATTTTTCATGAAGTTGTACAGCTTCAATGAAGTTGAACACATTATACAAGACCGACCGTCTTATGTTTCTAAACTTTACTAATCTGACAAACTAGCGATTAAGTTTTCAAAATTCATTGCTTCATAAAGAAAAAGTGAGAGAGATGAAATATATATTAAAAATAATCTTCTTTAAGCTAATTTCCGCAACGAGTCTTGGTTTTTTTTTGTTCCTTTTTCTTGTTATTATAAGTTTTTGCATTTCGTATATTTTAGATAGAGATATTCATTATTCATATTGGAAAAGTTCACATTTATACCTAATGTTTTTAATTCGCTTGAATTTAGTTTTTGCAGACTGTTATTTTTAACAGTTATTGATGACCCGTTATTTTCAAATAGGTAACAATAAAAACAAAAATAAAGATAGTTACTTCAACAGTTTTACTGATGGATGTACATTTCGAAAGCTATGCTTTCATCTTCAGCAAACACTATACATAACAAAGTAAAAAAGGTGGTAAAATTTCGTGGTTTTTCGGCTTCCCCCACGTTAGCACAGGGTCCTCGAGGTCGAAAACTCAGATTCTACTCCACAGAGTACCCGCAAACAACACACCAAAATATCATTAACTTCGGAATACTTTCCAGGTAACCCCTTTCATTTATTACCTGCCGCTTGGACTATAAAAATAAAATCAGTTGAATAAATAATTATAACCTATATATAGGTATAGAAAATGTTATGAAAATGGATCCTGTCGTGTTTTATGTTTTGATAACAGCTGTAGTTGAACTCAAACAAATGAATGTTTGATTACGTCTGACGCCAACAAAACACGGTTTTATTAATTGTCGGCAATTTATAAAACAATTGTTCTATATTATGTAATCGAATGTCCTGTGTATTTGTTTGTTTAATTCTCGCAACAATCAAACAAACAAAGAACCCCCTTCAGAGAAGCAAATAACCTTTTAATAAAACATTGCGGCAGGTAAATACTTATTTAGTGGGTTTTTATAAGTCAAGTCGTTGTTCGCGGCTCGCGCTTCACGGTTGCCGCGATTTATCCCCAGATCTGCTGGACCGTCCGGACTTAACTCTAACAAATTATGGCAACCCTATATATGTGGTATTTTTTGCCATACCCACTTTAAAATAGTTGCTTTTCACTTCATTTTCAGTATTTTCGAAATTTTTTAACAGTTCATTTGTGTACCAAATTTCACTCCTATATTAAATATCAAGGGAAATATGGAGCTAAAAAAAGAAACTAAAAGTAATGGTGCCGCCCGGGTTCGAACTAGCGAGCCTACTGCGTATAAAGTAGCTGCAATACCCCTACGCCACGCATACCATTGTGCTTTCCTACTGCTATATTTATGAATTATGATATACCAACTTGTCTGTTTGCGATGACACAGTGTTCTGCAATAGTGTTGGGATATATACGCGATTTTTCAATTGGACGTGACGTGACCTCGACATGCGTAACCGAACGGTAAAAAACGAAATTATGAAGTTTCACTTATTAATATATAAATTGAGAATATGAACTGATTTAGGCCCTGGCAGTTGAAGGCCTCAAAAAAAGTATCCAAAAGCCACTATAAATTGCTTGTTAGTAGGTAATGAAGATTCTATAAGAAATGGTACAAGATATAGATATTGTAAATTATAGACGCTCGATATCAGAGGTCATAAGCGGAGAGAGATTGTAGATTATAGACGCTCAACAACTGAGCTCATTAACGTGCAACGGCACAAACAAGAGGAAAAAGCACACCACATCATTGATTTATACTTATTTACATTTGACATCTAGTGTCATCAGTGCCTGGATAACAGACAGACATGTAGACAGAATTGGTAACATTTCTTTGGAAGAATTTCAAACCACATAGTTTTTCCTGCGGATTCAAAAATTTTATTTTCAAGTCGCTGAAAAATGTCATGGAGTCAGATGAAAACAATGCTATTTTTATCATTATAATCAAACACTAATTTAGGTATAAAATTGTAACGGGATATCTGTCTGTAATTTCGTTTTCTTGCTGGATTTTTGGGCATTGGAATTTTCGTCTGTCACCGACAACACTCGAAAGTACCGGACCGATTTTGACGAAATTTAATGTATACAAACGGTACTAAAAAATGCAAGTAAGTATGCCAGTTAAGATTTGTCAATAAAAATTATAAGTAATTTAAAAAAACTAAAAAACACGCTTTAATGAACTAAAATGTAAAAAATAATTAATTTTATTGTAAAAAAGCGTGGGGTATAGTATGAAAATATGGTACAAAGCACCCCACGCTTTTTTACAATAAAATTAATTATTTTTTACTTTTTAGTTCATTAAAACGTGTTTTTTTAGTTTTTTTAAATTATAATTTATTTTTGCTTTTTAGTCCTGGAGATCCTGGTCAGGATAATGGGACAAACTTATTGAATTATTGTATTGTCATCGATCCTTGATAAGTGTGCAAAGTTTCAATTCAATCTGAAGTTTTTTGCTTTTTTTTTTAGTCCTGGAGATCCAGGATCTCCAGGACTAAAACGCTACTATTCGACATGATTTCACAAATGCCACCAATTAGGTACCACTGTAAAACAAACTAATGTCAAAAGTAAATAGGTAGGTACATATTGTACAGAAATAGAATACACAAGTGTGCTTTAATATGTCTTTCAGTTGGAGAAATCTCATCAAAAAATCATTACCGCTGTCATACGGGTTATAAGGCTAGACATTTCACGAATTTTATCAGAAATAACTTAAAACACGTTACTAAAGGCCGGTTCACACAAAATGCAAGGCCGATTCATAAATCATAGTACACTGTAAGAAATGAGAAGGCCGATTATATAGATTATCGATGGTCCATTTGTAGCCAACGATTAATCTGGTAATAGGCACACAAAGAGACAATGGCGTCGCAAAGAGGAATCGCCACATCATGTAGATTCCATAAAAACACATTGCGCATGCGTGGTTACTAATTTTACATTAATTTATTTTGTATTCATCCATTTTATATATGTAACTATACATTTTATTTTGTAATTTTTACACACTTTATTGGAAATATCTGGGTGCCGAGCTTTGCTCGGATGAGTTCAATAAAAATAGTACTTGTATGCTGTGAGATATTATTAATAACGTTTATTTATGTCGGTCATTTACTCAGTTACTTCAGTACTATATATTTATATCCACTCCACTATTTATATCACTGTACTGACTGATTCGACCGTTGATTGACTAATATTTATATCACTGATCCGCTTAGTTGCACGACTCACCATTGACTGCTTGATGTTTATATACAGGGTGATCCGTAACAATATTGTAAGTAAACTTTAAAAAAACAGATAACTCTGTGTCCTAGATTTCAAAAATAAGTGATAATATTAAAATCCGGGATACGGATTTTTTATCTGTTTTTAAGCTTACTTAAATCCTTTTATTTTGCTTATTTTTAGCGTAATCCTTTATGAATTTACTCCCACATATTAATAATCCTAGAACAGGGATATTTTTTTTAAGTAGACAGAAACTCTACATAGTGGTTGTATATGTAGTTTGTATGGTGGTGGTATGTGGTTTATGTGGTACTCTTTGTGTTTAACTAAATAGTGGGGTGAAGGCTCGGGGGGGGGGGACGCCTTCTCCGCAGGCTACACACAAAATACTGTTTACAAATGCCGAGACATGCTCTACTATAGAGCCGTCTTTCTTCTTCAGGCTAAGACACTGCAGAGAGTACATAAACCTGAACTTGCTTCAAACACAAAGATGTTTGGGATTGCTGAAATATTACATTCATGAACTATGTTATGTAATATTATGTAACATATAAACTTGTACTGCAGGCAAAAAATACCATTGAAATATGTTAAACCTCAAAAATGCTTATTTCTAGAGGACACCTGACTTTTAATTTATTGATGTGAAACATCTTATGTTGGGCTGTGAACAGCCACGTGAGGGGAAATATGCAACGAAATTTATGGTCCGCTCCTTCGCTGCTGTTCTCCCCACCACTGCGGCTCTCTCTCTCTCTCTCGGCTTCCGCGCGCTCGGGCACGGGAAGACAACCGCGTGTGTTACAGTGCAGTATATAGGATTACGTCAGCATAACAGTTAGTTGCTGCTTTTGAACAAATATATACTACTACATAGAGAATACCACCGAGTTCAATAACGTTTTTTTTGGTGTTTTACATCTGTCGGGGGTCCCGAGACCCACACCCTTTTTTTTATTTATTGTATATTATAGACGCGTCGACAACTTAGGTCATTAGCGTCTTAAAGAAGAAAAGTGAAGGAACCATGTCTTGATGTGTTATGAGAAGAAAAAAGTTGATATAATATAAGATCGTGCCTAAGGCAGCTGAGACGTTACCGTCGCGACGCCGCTGTCATCTCAGTGGGTCGTCCCTTCTATATATTCCAAAGAACTGCTTGTGTCGTCGGTTCTATTTGAGGTCTGAAGTTACGTTCACCATTACAGACAAAATCACACATTGCCAACCTCATAGAATGATTACCGCTAAAATGTTGTTTAAACAAAACTTTAATTTATAGTAAAATCAAAAATGATGTCGGGTTAACACAAAAGGCTTCTTAAAGACGACGGTACATTCAAAAGAGAGCCGTTAGGGCTATGGCTAGAGTCTCAGCTAAAGAGCATTGTAAACCAATTTTTATTAATTACAAAATACTAACTCTGCCATCATTGTTTATTTTTCACGCATTATTGTATGTCAAACAGAATATGTTGAACTTTAGCTGTAGCTCTAACGTCCACTCTTATAATGTAAGATACAAAGATAATCTTAGATTACCACCTCATAGATTACAAAAAACACACAGCAGTTTTGTCTGCATGTCCATTACTTTATTTAATAAACTGCCCACAGCTGTTCAAAACCTTCCTCTAAGTCAGTTCAGAAATCTTGTGAGAAGACGGTTGACTGAGGCTGGTCTTTATAAAGTGGAAGATTTTTCGTTTATGTAATGTCTTAAACTTGTTTTTATTTGACGATGTTATGCCACGTAGCTGTGGTGCTCAAACAAATAAATATCTATCTATTTCATAGATACTATAGACGGATAGTCCAGCCAGTAGCGCTCCTAGCGGTTGGGTTACTATAGAACCTATAGTAACCCAACGAGATCTCACCAGTTATTTTAACTATCTATGGTGAGATCTCTTATTACAAAATAATATTTTCTTATCTCTTATCTCTTAATAGTATAAAACAAAGTCGCTGTCTGCCTCTGTCTGTTTCTCCGCTTACTTCTTCTAAACCACGCAACGGATTTTGAAACGGTTTTCACTAATAGAAAGAGCGATAAACGAGGAAGGTTTGTGTATATAATTTGTAAATATTTTGTACAAAATGGCTGAGCTATGACGGTGTTTTGTCAAAAAAACTGTTACTGCTATTAAATCATAATTTCATATCACCCGGGCGTAGCCGGGACGGGCCGCTAGTTTTTCTTTAAAACAAACTAATAAAGCTGTCGTATTTGCAGACTGGAAATGTAAAGTCTGTATTCACAAAAGCGGTAGACTGATTAGAAAAGCCGCGGATTTACTGAACGTACTGTGTTTCTATAATATATTTTATGTAATGTGAACGGTGGGAGTGACGGGTTTAACTTTCACAATAGACACATAATATTACATGTATTGTCAAACTCTAGAACGTCTACCAAAGTCGACACAGACAGTACACAAGAATTATTAACTAACCGCATTTATATTGTATACCCTATATATGCACATTTTATATACAGGGTGGTGACCGCGCCTGTCGATCATACGACTTTAACATGCAGAACCATACCTTCGCCGCTCCAATTATTTTAGGCAAAAAAACGTTCAAATAAAAATCTTACGAATTAAAAATTCTGCCTCTAAATCAATAAACAAAAATTTATTTTTTTTGATTTTATTTATTTGTAACGGCAGAAATTTGATATGAAAATATCGAAAATTACATCAGGAAAAATATATAAAAATATACTTATTGAATTGATAACCTCTGTTTTTTTTGAGGTCGGTTTACAAATAGCGATAGCCATGGAAATTATAGAAAATGGCGGCGTTTTATCCAAGTGTGTAAGCTTTCCGTAGAGATATCATAGATAGAGTAGGGGACTGTAAGTGACAGTGTTACCTTGGAAAAAAGAGATGGAAAACGCAGCAGTTCTCTTTTCTTTGTTTTCTGATGCATTTTTGAATTTAAAAAATTTATATTAGTATAGGTATTGTTAATTTACATCTGTAACCATGGTTATGTATTTGTGATAGAAGAACTGCTCTCTTCTCCATCTCTATCTTTTGCATCCACACTTTTTTGGGTCGCTTCCCTATTCTCTCTATGATATTTCCATGAAACTTTCACGGCCGGCGTTGTTCCAAATCTTGATGGTTTCAGAGCTTGTAGGCCGATCCGATGGTATTTTTACCTGATGTTTCGTCTACAACTGCGGTAGACATTTTCAAAGGCGATGTGACAACCTTTGAAAATATCTATCGCAGTTGCAGACAAAACGTCAGGTAGAAATACAATCGGACCACGGCCTACAAGTAATTAGATTTGGAATATGACGACGTTTTATTTGTCAGATTAATTTCTAAGTTTTAAAAATATTTTCAAAAAATTATTGAACGATATATCGATTTTTCTCGAAGAACTGCTTCACCGATTTTTAGTAGAGCTGGGTCCCGTAGCTAAATTGTTGTACGCTGCGACTGAACTAACTGAAGTGAAATATATGCGAAATTTGTTGCTCTTGATTATTAGTGTATTTGCCATATGGCACATACACTATTGGCGTCGGTCGGATGGCGGGACCTAGGGGTCGGACCAAAATTTCTCGACGTTTCATAGCCTCCTGAACACTTTGGCACCATTTTTGGAAATGTCTGTTTATATATGTATATATATATTTATATATTTATATATATATATATGTGTGCGGGCTATAACTTTCGAAAGAGTTAATTGATTTTGACGAAATTTGGTAGGCACGTTAAAATCCATCACCGCACGAAGCCTATTTAAAATGGGCCAAATCGGACTATTTTAAGGGTGGTTTTTAGGGGTTGAAAAATGTTTTTGGGCCCAAAAATGCCGAAAAAATTCTCAGAATCGTTTCAAAATTGAAATTTAACCCTTTAGTAACGATTAAAATGTTCTGCTAAAATTTTAATAAAATCGGCCCGACAGGACCGGAGTTACAAATTTTATGAAAACACTAGTTTACGGATAGTGCTTTACTTACTGAAGGGTGTATTTAATTTGGTACCGAGGTTGCATTGATAAAAATTTTGAAATTAAGAAAAAAAATATTATTTTAAGGGATGTATTAAGGGGTTAAATTTTTTATTTTGTCCAAAAACAAACTTAAGTTCACATAATAAAGCCACAATGCCAATTAGCAAATACACTATATTGTCGGCAGGGTTTGGCACTGCGACCCGAGTTTTTTCGTTTGTAAATCAAAACCTACTCGGACGAAGACGGGTCGGAAAGCCAGTTAGGTAATAAAGATAAGCTTAAACTTTAAACAGACACACTGTATATCCGAGACAAGTAACCTGAAATCTTAGAATCGCTTGCAGGCAAGTTACATACAAACGTTTGAAGTCTTGTGTGCGACTTGCATGTGTCTTTATAGGTTAGGTACATAGAGTCGCGAAAGACGAGCTTTTCATGCAGGGCTGCATGCGATTTATGGTGGATGAACGGGTAGCAAAAACCGTTACCACCACCACAATATCCTCAAACGAGAGAATGGGTGAAAAACGATTCAAAAGTAAGTTTTTCTTATTAAATTTTACGCTAAAAAAATTATTTTAATACGACATTTATAGGATGATTCGGGGCTTTTCATGCAGGGTTGTATGCGATTTATGGTGGATGAACGGGTAGCAAAACCCGTTACCACCACCACAATATCCTCAAACGAGAGAATGGATAAAAAATCGATTCAAAAGTAAGTTTTTCTTATTAAATTTTACGCCAAAAAAATTATTTTAATACGCCATTTATAGGATGATTCGGGACTGTATGCGATTTATGGTGGATGAACGGGTAGCAAAACCCGTTAGCACCACCACAAATTTCCTCAATAATATTATGGAAAATGGATGAAGAAAAGCTGTCTGCGATTTATGGTGGATGAACGGGTAACAAAACCCGTTACCACCACCGCAATTTCTTCAAATATTATGAGAATGTCTTCCGTGCCGGCCGTGAAAGCTTGCACACTTGGATTATGAGAATGGGTGAAGAATCGATTCAAAAGTAATTATTTTAACGAAATTATTTTTTTTAATTAAATTCTAGACCAAAAAAAAATTTTAATAAGTAGGTACGCCTTTTATAGGATTTTCTTCCTCTAATGAAATATTGACTATTTAGTAGGTATGGAGAAGGCAATAAAAAGTTTTTGCCGTGTGTCCCGTTAAAAATGGTTATGACCTCAGTTGTCGAGCGTCTATATTCTATAAATATCGCGGTTTTCTAAAATAAACTTTAAATAAAATAAGATGGTATATACTCGTATTTCCTATAAAAAATGCTTCAAAAAAAAGGAGAAGGAAAAAAGAGAAAGAAAAAAAGGAGAAGGAAAAAAGGAGAAAGAAGAAAAAAAAGGGCAGAAAAAAGGAGAAAGAAAAAAAAGAGAAGGAAAAAAGGAGAACGTTAAATAAGGTGTTTTAAAAAATACTATAAAAAACATTTTTGGAAAAATCCTTACTTGACACAATATAAAATTTTACCGTATAGTGAAAAGGTTAAGAAGTATATTTTAATTGATCACACTGTATATATCATTAATGCTTAGATATGTATCCAGTTTTATAAAGTTGATAGTTTTAAGAGTTAGCAAATGTAAACGGTTTTGTAAATACAATTCCAGCTCAAGTTTCCTTTCCTGTATTTCTCATAAAGTATTCCTTTTTAGAAACATCCGGCGATTCAGCTATAGCTTTGTATGTTTATTTATGTACTTAGATTTAATAAAATTTAACGAGTAAACATCCATCTAAGTTCGCAAGATGCAAGCAATTTCTCTGTTTAGATATTAAAGAAACCTACATTTTAGTAAGCACCGTGGAAAATTGCATTCAGTAATAAGTAAAAGATGGAGGATTCAACATAAAAGAAATTAAATAAAAAAAATCAAAAAACGCGACTGCGTCAAAAGCGAATTAAAAAGATGGAAACAAGATCAAATGATCACATGCAGTCGGAGGCATCAGATATTTCTGTTCAACTTGTTACCACATGTATGCCTCCGATTGCATGTTATCATTTGATCTTGTTTCCATCTTGTTAGTTCGCTTTTGACGCAGTTGGTTTTTTTGATTTTTTTAGTTAAATTTTTTATTTACGTCTTTTTAATTTTTTTAAATCGTTTCAGCGAAGCCTTTCTTTTGATACCCATATCGATGTATTTAGAAGGAAAATTACATTTACATTCTGACAAAATGGCGTCTAGCGTCCGCCATATTGAAGTTTCCGTGACGTCTTATATCCTATTCGAATTCTTTTCAATGAAGCTTTTATTTTGATACCCATATCGATGTATTTAGAAGGAAAATTACATTTACATTCTGACAAAATGGCGTCTAGCGTTCGCTATATTGAATTTTCCGTGATTTCATATACACTCCCGGGATAAAGACGAATCTAATGACACCTCATTTATTAAAATCCATCCAGCCGTTTGGATGTTACGAGGGACTATAGAATCCTACATACATACTTACATACCTACATAGATAGCGCGAAAAACATAACCCTGCTTTTGCTGTCGCGCAGTCGGGTTATGCACCATTGTAAAATATTGTCTTTTTTATTATAATTTTTACCAACACTGATGAAACAAAAAAACAAAAAAAAATCGCAAGGCTTTTAATAATTAATTCATTTTTTTTAGTACCTATATCTACTATTTAATTAATGAACGAAAAAACAAAATAATAAACACAAACAAAAAATATTATCTGATGCTGTTGTAATTTTTTTTAAAACAAAGGCTACCTATATGTTATAATTAATATAAAAAATTAGCTTTTATACAAAATTGAACCAAACATAGGTAGGTACAGTCGCGGACTTAATAAAGTTTACACTTGAGTTTTTCTGTGTTAGTTCACAAAAAGTCAGTAGCTTAGCAACAAATTTAGTTTTTAATAGGTAAATGTAAATGTCAAAAATTAAAAGAAAGAATTGTCGTTTAAATGCCTCGAAATTATTAAAACGATGAACAAAACAGAAGAATCATTGCAAGATTGGAGGAAGGAATTTGCTAGTATCAAATATTATCAAATCTTTTTATGTTTTAATTGAATAATATTGAGTAATTTGGATTGTATAATAAACAAATGAGGTGTTTTGAAAATATTTTTTTATTTAATTTTTAGGATGTAACCTTAGATACATTACTACCAAAAGCCATAATATGCAAAAATTAAAAAAAACCGATAACTAGATGACATAGGTGTAAACTTTTTTAAGTCCGCGACTGTACAAGTACAATTAGTAAGAGAAAAATAAAATAAAAATCCTTATTCATTGAATTTGAAAAACGTTTAATAATCCCGAGGCATAATTTCATTAATTCATTCGAGCAATATATGGACAATGTTATCAACAAAATAAATTGCCAAAATAACTAATATTATATCCAACACAGAACTGCTCCAAGTCCCTAATTGAACACAAACATTTTAATAAAATGTCAAGCGTCTATAATCTACAATAACTCTCTCTAGATTAATTCATGAGGAAGGTTTAGAATAGATTTAAATTGGTTGGCCCGGTTCGCCCGAGTGAAAATCGAGTGCAATCACAGAAGACATACCGTAACAAATTTACCGTGACAAATTTATGAGTTTTTGTCGATTTTCAAATAATTATTTCTAAAAAAAAAACCCAAAAAATTCTACATGAAGTAACAACATTTGGATACTAAACTAATGTAAATTTATTTAAAAATCTTTAAAAGGAAAAGTGTATTTTACGAAAATATTTGTCACAATTTCACCTCCTTTCACGGGGTGACTTTGTGACAACTACTAATTTTTATGGAAGTATAAAGTCGGCGTTTGGCGGCTGAAATTGTAACATTAACTAGCCACCACTATGTTTCGAATATACCTAGAAATTGTCCCAAATTCGCCCCGTGAAATGCAATGATACATAACAAGTTTGTCACAAAGTGCACCCAAAAAAAATTCTAATTGAACAAAATTGTTTATTCTTACCAAAAATTACAGAATAATACAAAACTGGAACACTAAAAAATATTAAACATTAAAAAAATATATTATGTAAGTGAATACATAGGTGATAGGTAACTAGGTAGATACTAATTACTTATAAATATCAATTTCAGGTACGCGAAATACTAATTATAAATATCCATTTCAGAAACGCGAAAAATTTCTCTACGGGAGATTTGGGCAGGTTCATTTATTTTTTGTTGAATATATCGTGTCACAATTTTACCTCGCGTTTTGTCAAAATTTTATTTAAAGTGACACCTCTGGTTTGGTGATACAAATTTTAAGTATCTTAGTATTTGAATACTTACCTAATATAACACTGCACACAACGTACACTTCAAATCTCGGCTACTTTAGACAGTTTAGATTGTGCAGATAAAAGTACAACAACAAAGTAAAATTTCAAAAATACGTGCCTTTGATATAAATTGCTCAAACAAAACAAATACTATCGATACAAGATCCACTTTAATATTGATCAACAAATGGATATAGTCTTAAAAAGCTTAGACACACTCGTGGTGCTCTCACGTCAAATATGTGAAGTAGACACGATTTTTTGCGGGAACTGCGTTGTGTCCCAGTCACGGCTGTCCTAAAGTCACCTCATTTTACGGTACATACTGTCACAACTCGTCATTAATAAACCCCATTACGACACTAGAAATACATTCTACTATATTTATTTATTTATTGTAGATTATAGACGCGTCGACATCTCAGGTCATTAGCGTCTTTCAACTATACACTTAAATAACAACTATCTTAAAACTAAATAACATCACAAAACATCCATGAGCGCAGGTGGGATTCGAGCCCACGGCAGTCCAGTCCAAAGGTTGCGGCACTAAGCACGCTAACCACTAGGCTATACTGCCCTCCAATCTACTATAACAGCACCATTTAGTTCTATACCAGACTCGTACAATAAAATTCCAATGCATGAGTACGTGAACTACATGAAACAAATTTTATGCATCGTTTTGGAATGATAATGACCAATGTTTGTAGTAATAAATAGACCGGCCACGATGGCCGTTCAACGGCTCGCTATATTATTATACTCGAATATAATGTCCCATTAATTCTGTTAACGTACTTGTATAACAATTGCGAAACGCTGGATAACTGATCAATACCTTTTAATAATTAATCAAACACTAACTGCAATATTGCATAACGACAATATATTATTAGCACAAGAATGCATTTCAATTATTACCTTATACCAATAATCAAAATTAATAATAATAATAATGCGTTTAACGTCCGTTTCTCGACAATATGTCATAACAGACGCCATTCGCACCATTACTATTTTCCATTTGATCACTTCCCGTTGTTTTCTACATTTTTTAAACTTCAATTTTTTTTATTAATAGCAATGTTGAAGAACTCTATGATATAGAGAGATGGTGATCCGTGGATGACGTAGAAATTAGGAGAAAAAACTCAGTGGCAAAAGGATCAAATAAAATTTGCAATACTGATGATTAAATTTGCATTTATAAGCTTACGTTTCGGTGCTCTGAGGATGGTGCAATGAGCACCGAAACGTAAGCTTATAAATGCAAATTTAATCATCAGTATTGCAAATTTTATTTGATCCTTTTGCCACTGAGTTTTTTCTCTCCTAATTAATAGCAATGTGCGAATTGAGGAATGATAGGAAATTAGGATAAGGTAGGCAACTTTGGGAGCATAAGAATTTGACTGAGGTTATCGGCCATGGCCTTGAATAAAGAACCATCTCGATATTTATTTGGAATTATCGAGGGAAACCATGGAAAACCTCAAACAAGATAGCCAGTACAGGAATTACCTTTCTCGGCGTGAGGCATATCTGAAGCAACATCCAATCGATTTCTTTGTTTTAATTTTAGCATATTTTTTTATGTCGTGGGTTCGCAGTCCGCAGATCCCCGAAAAACATGCCGCGGACCCCTGGGGGTCGCGGATTATTATTTGGGTAACACTCATCTATAGAGGACAAGTTAAAAACATGGATTCAAACCAGTCTAGGCCTAGGCGATATGGTTGTAAACTATATCTGGAAATTATTACGTGACAAACTTAATTTTAATTAGGTATAGAATAGAATTTATTTGTTTGAGTATCACAGCTACGTGGCATAACATCGTCAAATAATAACAAGTTTAAAACATTAACTAAACGAAAAATCTTCCACTTTATAAAAACCAGCCTCAGTCAACCGTCTCCTCACAAGATTCCTGAACTGACTAAGAGGAAGGTTTTGAACAGCTGTGGGCAATTATAAAGTAACAGACATGCAGACAAAACTGCTGTGTGTTTTTTGTAATCTGTGAGGTGGTAATCTAAGATTATATTTGTGTCTTACATAATACATTATAAGAGTGGATTAAAATATATGAGCACTGTGGTTGGAATAAAAACAAAAATAAAGATAGTTACTTCTTACCACAAAGTTTTATTGATCATGGATGTACATTTCGAAAGCTATGCTTTCATCTTCAGCACACACTAGACATCGGATATAGTGTTTGCTGAAGATGAAAGCATAGCTTTCGAAATGTACATCCATCAATAAAACTGTTGTGGTAAGAAATAACTATCTTTATTTTTGTTTTTATAAGAGTGGATGTTAGAGCTACAGCTAAAGTTCATCATATTTTGTTTGACATACAATAATGCCTGAAAAATAAACAATGATGGCAGTGTTAGTATTTTGTAATTAATAAAAATTGGTTTAGAACGTTCTTTAGCTGAGACTCTAGCCATAGCCCTAACGGCTCTCTTTTGAAGTGCAAAAATTCTATTCGAATCAGTGGAGTTTCCCCATAGCATAACGCTAGACGGAACCCTCATGGCAACAGTTCTACTCGCACTTGACCGCTTTTTTTAATTCCAAAAAACAAAATTACACTTTTATCGCCATGAGATAATCGATTATAATCGCAACCGGGCATGGAACTGTTAACTGATGCAATTTAATTAAATCAAACGATTGGTTTTGGCGCGTGTGCATTGTGATATCGAAACAAACGACAGACGGCGGAATCATTCGGTTGGACGATGGACATATAGAGTCTGCATTCATTTGTTTGTACACAGCACTCTATGTTAGCGACGTAATGACCGTGTGCTTGATTATTAAAAGCAAACGGATGACTCAACATATTATATTGTATTCCACGGAAAAGGATAGATTCTGCTGAATTTTAGCTTTAAAATGGCCGCCGGTCGTGAATACAAGCATATACTGAAGGCCATGGGTGTACCGAGGGGGGGCAGCTGCCCTCCCTGGACCTGGACTAATATGTATAACTATGTTAAGTGACAGTTCCACAACTTACAAGTCGTGCTTAACGGTGACCAAACATTTTACCGGTTCATTTAAAATCAAATAAAAAATTATAATTTAAAAAAACTAAAAAACACGCTTTAATGAACTAAAAAGTAAAAAATAATTAATTTTATTGTAAAAAAGCATGGGGTAGTATGAAAATATGATACAAAGCACCCCACGCTTTTTTACAATAAAATTAATTATTTTTTACTTTTTAGTTCATTAAAGCGTGTTTTTTAGTTTTTAGTGTATTTGCCATAATATGGCACATACACTATTGGCGTCGGTCGGATGGCGGGACCTAGGGGTCGGACCAAAATTTCTCGACGTTTCATAGCCTCCTGAACATTTTGGCACCATTTTTGAAAATGTTTATATATATATGTATGTATACTATATATATATATTTATATATACATACATATTTATACAGTGTGTCCACAAACTCATCCTCAACATGGGGATCTCCGTTGTTATGGGAGATAGAGATTTGGTTAAATGAGACAAAATGTGCAGAATCTCCAGTACTTCTACCCTGCGTAGTCAAACTTTCCATATTTTGCTTGGTTCGCGACCGACAGTTGAAAAACGAGATTTACCCAATTTTGTTTTTTGTTTATAACTCGCTTATTAAGTAAGTTAGAAAAAAAATATTTTCACTTCCTTAAGGCCCTTTTTTATGAAGATTTCAAATCTCTTTTCATATTTTTATTTACTTTTATAGTTTTAGAGATACTTGTATAAACTTTGTTTTTTTAAATACACGTCAAAGATGGCCATGACACCATTCGAAAGAGATTTTTTTTCTCTTTAATTTGATATGAGGGTTGATGGATTTATTTTCAAAAATAACAGAGTTATACGTAAAACACTGATTTTTAATAGTAGGCTATGCTAAATTAACTGATAAAACAAAAGAAGGCTTTGCAAACAGTTGAGATTCGCGTTGGCTTAGTAAACGGCTGTTTTGTTTTAGCTGTCAAAGTGTAGTTTGTTGCTAATTTGTCAGTTTACTAAGTGATTTATTAAATTTGTTTTTGTTATCATGGAACCATTTTGTAACAATGAAACATTTGATATGTTGTCTTGTTACATTCTATGTCACAAAAATTCGACCAGAGCTGCAGAAATGTACTTCGATCAGTATCCAGAACGAAGACAACCTCATTCGTCTATTACTCTATTTACAGAAACTTACGAGTAAATTTTATAAACTATGGATCATTTAAAAAGCCGTTTACTAAGTCAACGCGAATAAGTGAAGAAGACAAAACTACTGTTTTACGATCAATTGTTGAAAATCGTTTATTTTTCTTTGTTACAAAGTGGTTCCATGATAACAAAAGTAAATTTAATAAATCACTTAAACTGACAAATTAGCAATAAACTACACTTTGACAGCTAAAACAAAACAACCGTTTACTAAGCCAACGCGAATTTCAACTGTTTGCTAAGCCTTCTGTTGTTTTATCAATTAATTTTGCATAGCCTACTATTAAAAATCAGTGTTTTACGTATAACTCTGTTATTTTTGAAAATAAATCCATCAACCCTCATATCAAATTAAAGAGAAAAAAAATCTCTTTCGAATGGTGTCATGGCCATCTTTGACGTGTATTTAAAAAAACAAAGTTCATACAAGTATCTCTAAAACTATAAAAGTAAATAAAAATATGAAAAGAGATTTGAAATCTTCATAAAAAAGGGCCTTAAGGAAGTGAAAATATTTTTTTTCTAACTTACTTAATAAGCGAGTTATAAACAAAAAACGAAATTGGGTAAATCTCGTTTTTCAACTGTCGGTCGCGAACCAAGCAAAATATGGAAAGTTTGACTACGCAGGGTAGAAGTACTGGAGATTCTGCACATTTTGTCTCATTTAACCAAATCTCTATCTCCCATAACAACGGAGATCCCCATGTTGAGGATGAGTCTGTGGACACACTGTATATATATATATATATGTGTGTACACGATAACTCTCGACAGACTTAATCGATTGAAACGAAATTTGGTACACACATTGGAACCCATCACCGCAAGAAGCCTATTTAAAATGGGCCCGATCGGACCATTTTCAGGGTTGTATTTAGGGGTTCCAAAAAGTTTTTGGGCCCAAAAATACCGAAAAATTTGTCAGAATCGTTTCAAAATTGAAATTTAACTCTTTAGTAAAGATTAAAATGTGCTGCTAAAATTTTAATAAAATCGGCCCGACAGGACCGGACTTTCAAATTTTATGAAAACACTAGTTTATTGATACGGATTTATTTATGGAAGGGTATATTTAATTTGGTGCAGATGTTGTACTGATAAAATCCATGCCTAATATTGAAATTTAGAAAAATTTAATTATTTTAAGGGATGTATTAAGGGGTTAAATTTTTTATTTTGTCAAAAAACAAACTTATATTCACACAATAATGCCACAATGCCTGTATTAGCAAATACACTATATTGTCGGCAGGGTTTTGGCACTGCGACCCGAGTTTTTTTTAAATTATAATTAATTTTTGCTTTTTAGTCCTGGAGATCCTGGTCAGGATAATGAGACAAACTTATGGAATTATTGTATTGTAATCGGTCCTTGATAAGTGTGCAAAGTTTCAGTTCAATCTGAAGTTTTTTGCTTTATTTTTTTTAGTCCTGGAGATCCTGGTCAGGATAATGGGACAAACTTATGGAATTATTGTATTGTCGTCGGTCCTTGATAAGTGTGCAAAGATTAAACTAAATCTGACCGTTCAAAGTTGGTCAAAATCAAGTTCAAAGAAGTCGGTTACAAACTGACAAACAAGCAAGCAAGCAAGCAAGCACGCAAGCCCGCAAGCAAGCATACAGGTGAAGCTATATAAGCGTGTTAATAAAAAAAAAAACATTTTACATTAGTTTAATTCCAATCACGGCACGAAGTCTATTTAAAATGGGCCCGATCGGACCATTTTAAGGGTAGTTTTTAGGGGTTGAAAAAAGTTTTTGGGCCCAAAAATACTGAAAAAATTCTCAGAATTGTTTCAAAATTAGAATTTAACCCTTTAGTAGAGATTAAAATGTATTGCTAAAATTTTAACAAAATCGGCACAACAGGACCGGACTTACAAATTTTATGAAAACACTAGTTCGCGGATAGTGATTTATTTGCTGACGGGTGTATTTAATTTGGTACCGAGGTTGCATTGATAATAATATTGAAATTATGAAAAAAAAATATTATTTTAAGGGATGTATTAAGGGGTTAAATTTTTTATTTTGTCCAAAAACAAACTTAAGTCACAAGGTCTGTATTAGCAAATACACTATATTGTCGGCAGGGTTTGGCACTGCGACCCGAGTTTTTATTGGTTTGTAAAGGGAATAGGTCTGAAATCTCGATATATTATAGTTAGATAATAGTATTTCAAGTAGACAGAGTAGTAGCAACGCATGTTGAGGGATTAACGAGAATCCAAAGCGTTGACAAACGTTAACTATAACAAAGAGAAGGTAATTAAACATTCTATAGAATAACAACCGGCACTCTCTCACTCTCACAATTCACCGTTCACCGGCACAGCACACAGTATGTGGACTGGCAACCACACCGCGAGCAAACCAACCAAGGCTATCGCCAATTATTATTGTTCCAATATTAATGGAAATATATAAAGCCGCGTTTCCACTATGTGACTCACAATTAGTGATGTAAATGCGTATAATACTCTGGTATAAAACGTTTGTATAAAACGGTATTATGCGGTATGTAAAAAAAAATAATATACCCCAGTTTTATACTAGATATAAATACTGCGCATTTTACTATTTTATACAGCATGTATAAAACGTTTAACACCGTTTAAAACGGTTTAATATACCGTGAGATGTTGTCACATGAAAAACTTTTTCACAAATCCAGATAATTCTACTAATTTATTGATCTTAAAAAAATTGTCGAAGACTGCGAGCTATCAAGAGAGCACTATTTATGTCAACTTTTGAAATTTTCTCAAAAATCAAGGTAGGCCTTTTTACAAGCTTTTATTTAACTTGCAATGTATGTTAGTTTGTTTGGTTAGGTCTTGCAAGTCAATTTTGAACGACTTCCACGTATCCGATCGATTTGAAATTTTGTACACATATGTATTCCCGATGACAATACATGAATAAATCGTTTTTGGAAATAAATTCAACCCCTAGGGGGTTCAAACGGGGATGTAGGGTTTTTTTGACTAATCAACGCCCAGGCCAAATCGCTGAAACTAGAAACTTGAAATTTGGACAGTTGGTTCCTTTTCTGACGTAGGCATTCACTAAGAAAGGATTTTTCGAAATTCAACCCCTACGGGTGTCAAAGGGGGGTAACATTTTGAAAGACTAAAATGAACAATAAAAGCTTGTCTCTAAAACGTTTTTTTTTAGTAATATTTTTCATAAAGAGGGTTAATTTATACGTAAATGATAGGTGAAGTTTATTCAACAAATATAAGCATACGATAGAATTGAGCCTATTTGCCTAGTGACCGTTCGCTCAATTGTTTGAAGCCTGGGACAACCACCATCAATTTAAATGTTGTTTTTAGTTACATAATATTATACAGGATGTCCCAAAAAGAATGGGACATAAAGTAACAGCTGATTCTTTACAAAAAAATATTTCGATAGACCCCAACATGTCTATTCCGAAAGTTGATATTAAAAGAGATACAGGGTGTCAAAGTTTAATTTTTATTTTGGATTTTCTTAAATAATTTTTAAAATAATTTAGGCATTTTAATGAAATTTAGTATATGGGGATTTTTTGACATGAGAAATTCAAATCTGACCTTGGTATGGCTCTTACTTGTAGGGGGCGCAACTTACACACCTTTTCACTCATTCAAATAGTCATAACTTTTTTGTACGCACTCGTACTATTTTTTTGAATTAAAAAATTGATTTTTCCATCATTTTTACGTAAAAAAGGTATACTTTGTAAAAGTGGCTAGGAGTAACCTTTTTTAAGATATTTGCACTTAAAGTAATCGATGCAATGTGGTTTTAAATGACAAATTTTGAAAATGAACATAGGTGGCTTTGAAAACGCCGGCACGGTGTTATCATGGTAATTTTGACAGTTTTATTTAAAAATTCAATGTTTCTTATTACAATGCCGCGTCATAATGATAAAAATAAAAATTAAACTTTGACACCCTGTATCTCTTTTAATATCAACTTTCGGAATAGACATGTTGGGGTCTATCGAAATATTTTTTTGTAAAGAATCAGCTGTTACTTTATGTCCCATTCTTTTTGGGACACCCTGTATATAACTATGTATACTTTAGTCATATGCGGTACAATTTTCATCGTTTTGATACTTGATAGTGTTTATTATCCCTTTGGAAGGACGTTCTCTTCTTTACACCGCATATTGTATGATAAACTATAATAATGACATTACTTATTACCAATGTTGCCAGATTAGGAATTAAATCCCTAGATATTTGTGATCACAAGGCGAAACGGTCTAAGCCGTATTTACTAGGGTTGTAACTACTAACTAGATATCAGGGATGTTACAGATGTGGGTTTTACTGGCAGATGCGGATACGGATTTTTTGAGATGCAGAAATTAATGTGGATTTTTTGACGTTCATATAGCTGCAAATGCGAATGCGGATTTTTGGACGTTCACATCTGCAGAAGTGGATGCGGATTTTTTTACGTTCATATAGCTGCAAATGCGGATGCGGATTTTTGGACGTTCACATCTGCAGAAGTGGATGCGATTTTCTGACATTCATATCTGCAAATGCGGATGCGGATTTTTGGACGTTTACATCTGCAGAAGTGGATGCGGATTTTCTGACGTTCATATCTGCAAATGCGGATGCGGATTTTTGGACGTTCACATCTGCAGATGCATATATGGAAATAATAATAAGAATAAAAACATTTTTAACAATAAATGTAACTTCTGATTGATAAATTTAAAATTTTCGTGAAATTAAATAAAAGAGATTGTATTTTATTATCATTTTTATTAAGAGAGTCAATATTTTTAATGTACTTAATAATCAAATTTCAGAATTGGTAAATTATATTTTGCACGAGGAGCCCAATCCTCGATCCTAATTGAGCCAAGTAGCCAAAGAATTCGAGCACGTGTCAAGTGCCGAACCAGTGATAGACTAAGAGAGGAGAGGGAGCGTAAGGGGCGGCTTGCCCCGGGCCTCTGATCCTGGGAGGCCTCCAAATCTCGAGAAGTCCTTCTCAATCAAATTCCAAACAAGGCCAAAATATATTCAGTAAGTAAGAGGCAGTTTGGAGTTGGAAGCCCCGTACGTATGTAAAATATAAACGTATAGGTAGGTTACCTACCTACCAACGTGTAGGTACCTATTATAAATATTTGATTTTTACTTCTCACATCTACTATGGTAGGGAAGTAATGGATTTAGTCCGAAAAAAATATTTCGAGATTTTAACAGATCTTCACGTTTTGAGACCCTAGCAATCGTTTAAGATCATTTTCTGACTGATGTCTCTCTCTCTCTTTCTGTGTGTGTGTATGTATGTGGTTAATTTTTCGCCTTCGATATCGTTAAAACGGAACAACATACAGCCATGCCGATTGTTCTATTGTGTTTATCAGCCTGTAACTTAGATCTGATTAGATTTTGAGTCAAATCGGTTCAGTGGATCCTGAGATATTAAAAAAAACGTTCTCAATGTCACGTATTAACATAGGTAAAAAATATATAAATGAATTCTAGATGTTATAATATGAAAAAAATGTAAATATTTTTTTCTCTAAAATGTACAGTTTTCGAGAAAATAAATATTTTACTAAAAAAAATAAAAATTGTACGTACATCAAGGTAACCATGATTTTTGCTATATTAAACTAGCCATCAGTAGATCACTAAACAAAAAAAGGGCCATGCTTTTTTTCAAAGAATAAAAAAAGAGTGTTTATTTTTTGCAAATATTTACTAGGTGGGAAGTATAGGACTGGTCATCAGTCGAATTTTTTTGTCAGCCATCACATCTATATTATAATTAATAATTATTCATTTTTTACGAAATTTACACTACAAATACATCAATTTATAAGCAGATCGGAGGCCTCATTTAGTTCTGCCGCCCCGGACCTCCAACAAGGTTAGTCCGCCACTGTGCCGAACCCGCCGTCGATAATTTTGTCGTGATTTGCATCACGTCCGCATTCGCTAAATCTCCGCAACGATTGTTACGGATGCGAATGCAGATGTCAAAAATGATGCGATCATGGATTGGTTAATCAAATAGAAACAAAAGCACGTATGATCAAACTCTTAAGAATGCAATAACTCAGAATCACAAATATTATTATTTGTTGTGATATGACGGAAGTGAGGGGTAAGGGAGATGGCGGCGGCTGAGGGCGAACGGTTATATTTGGAATATTCCCTATTCTAATACAAATAACACAATACACTGAAGATTTGCGGAATATGGAATACCCAAGGGTCTGGTACTGAACTGCGTGAGTCTGAAATAAATCAATGCTAATTGGCGGAGGTGTAATTCAACTTTTTATTTGAATTTTCTGAACAAATTTTATTTGTTTTATTGTTATTAAAAATAGTAAAAAATTAGACCCTGACCCCTAGAAGTTGGTGGAACATTACATGGCTATGTGAATCCCCGAACCAAGGTTACAAAAAGCGGAGCGGATGATTTTTAAGAAGCTTCAGCGCTCTTACCATTAGTACCACAGAAAAGTTGTGGGAATGAAAATTGTAGGAAATGTAATCATCTTTAAAACATTACATAATGAAAGAATTGCTTAAGTCGACCGTTTCTGAGAGATTTCGAAAAAAGCAAAAAAGGTGGTAAAATTTCGTGGTTTTTCGGCTCCCCCCACTTTAGCACAGGGTCATCGAGGTCGAAAACTCAGATTCTACTCCACAGAGTACCCGCAAATAACACACCAAAATATCATTAACTTCGGAATACTTTCCAGGTAACCCCCTTCATTTATTACCTGCCGCCTGGACTATAAAGTTCAGTCACTTTTTTGAGTCATTAGTTACTCCTTATTAAGCCTCTTTCCTCATCGTCCCCGAGAAGGCCTTCAAACTAAATAGTTGCAGTCGGAGAATCCAGATGTCACCAGTGGCGGCTCGTGGTATTTGAAAGTGGTGAGGCACAGTTGAAAAAAAAATTTTTTATTAAGGTTAGATAAGTAATAAAAGTAATTTAATATTTTAGAAAAATCACTGCCCACTGTTGGAAAAAAAAGCAAAACAAAAATCAGTACGAAAAACCACAAAAGTATTTACCGAAAACTATAATAACACACATTAAATGTTGCATTAAATTTACGTAGAGGCTTGCCTCAAAAGAATGTTTTTGTGCGCTACTTAAAGCTAGATTCGACTGGACTATTACGCTATCATAAACACCACATTACTAATACGCTAGACAAGGAAGTGCGAGGCGAGCCTCTAACCATATACGACCGCATGCAGAAATAGGATGGATGATATTTCTAGCGAAGCGTGTTAAGATTGACGGCAGGCCCATATTTTACTGATTTCTATGAAGCCAAATATTAATTCTAATGGATATATTTATGCAAATTGTAAAATAATATAAATTTGTAATTTATTTAATTTGCAAAATTATTGGTGAGGCACTGCCTCACCTGCCTCATAGGAGAAGCCGCCACTGGATGTCACTTACAATTTATATTTCTGCTTCCACTCTATCAAATCCTCTTTGAATTGATTGACTACCAGGCGAAACCGGACGGGACACTCTGTTAATATATTTTTGCCGATTCAGTTATGACACAGCAATGTTCTGTATATGTAAACTGTGTATTGTTGAGAGTTTGGGAAAGCCTACCGCACCGCGGCGCATATACACAAAACTAGTTTTGTGTTTCCGAATCGACGAGGGACAATTCAAGGCAGGGGATTTGTGATACGTCTTCTGTGTTTTACTCAATTCTATACCCAAAGCATATTGTTCTATGTTTTTGAGGTTTCTAAACTTTCAGTATTTTAATATGCCTCGGGAATAATACACGTTAAATACTATACGGTTTCTAATTAGAAACTTTGTATTTTGCAAAGTCACTTCATCCAAAATAACTATTTTTAACCGACTTCAAAAAAACAGAGGTTATCAATGAGCCGTTTTCCTCAGAGTAATCCATTCAATTATTCACGAGAGGCAGCACTTGTGGTAGGTACAAACATTATTTATTCTCCATTAGTAGTAGTATAACTTAATTATTTAATTCTTAATATAATTTAATAATTTTGAGTTTGGCGCCAATTTAATAAAATAAAAGTAGATATAAGTAATGAAAAGTTTTATTAAAATTTTATTATTTTCCATTTTTTAGTAGCAAATTTTTTTGAAGGAGGTTCTGTTTTTGTTATAAATTTTTTTTATTAATTACAAATTGGCGACGAGGATTATTTCCAATCCTTCAAATAATATCAAAGGTAAGAGAAATACAAACACTAATTTTCCACAATTCGCTATTTTCGCCCACTGCTTATCCCCATTTTGTGGTAGAGTAATAATAAGTATATATCGTATGTTGTTCGTCAAGAAGTCTTTCAGAGTAGCCCACAATCGACAGTTTGTGCACTGTAACCATTTTTGTTCATTGTGACAACTAGCCCCCGATGCGAATAATTTATTTTGAGGTGAAACTACAAAACATGGCAAAATATAACCTAAAAATCATCTTGTATTTCAGTAGTGCATAATGTTATTTACACGACCATACCATTGTCATGTTTGAATCACTTTGTTAAAATAAGATAAATGATGATTAACCATTTTCTAAAAATTTACTTAGCTATATCAGTTTTGAAGAAAGATTTCTCACATACACAATAACTGTCGAAAATCATTTAAACTTTCTGTGGTGTCCCCTTTTAACATACTGGTTTACCGACCATATTCATGTAGTTCGTTATTACACCGCAATATGGAGTTTCAATACTTGAGACAACTAGTACTAGCCCCCTCCTCCCCTAAGAATGATTCAAAATTTTCTATTTGAATGTGGATAGGGAAAGTGATTGTAAAACTAAGAGAAATGATTTTATCATTTTTCAAAGTATTCTAATTTCTTTTTTGAAGTCAGTTATTTTTTTTTTGTCTATACAATAACACGCGTGATGACAAATCGAATTCCCCCAGGGGGGACATTGGAATGTGGTTGCTATCGCAAATTGCATTCCAATGTCCTTTAGGAATTAGCGCTCCCAGAGACCCGAGCTCGTACCAGTCTGTCTGTGTATGCCGGTTGGCGGATTCTAATACCTACATCAAATAGATTATTTGTTGTGTTGAAGACGCTAATGACCTGAGTTGTCGACGCGTCTATAATCTACAATTAATTAATTAATTTAACAAATCGAATGACACCTCGTGACCTCGACGCTTATGAAAATCGGCTCAGTAGATTTGGCCCTATGAAGTAACAAACTAACATACACACATATACATATATATACACGTCATATAAGGGTAAGTACTGTTAAAATCATAACCCTCCTTTTTTTTCGTAGTCGGGTAAAAAGAGTTGAAACTATAGCTTGCTATGGATACGGAAAATCTGTAATATAACTAGAAACTATAAAAATAATTTTGCTCTAAGAAAAATCACTAAAAATATTTTTTTCGCACAGAAATAACGTATCGCCCTCCTCTCTCACTACATTAATTATAATAATTATTTGTTCCGAAAATATTACATAGATATTGTAAATTAATTAATTAATTAATTAATTAATTAAACGTAATGTATAGTGACATATGTTGTCGAGCGTCTATAATTTACAATATCTATGTAATATTTTCGGAACAAATAATTAAATTAAAAATTAAAATAATTAACTCTTGTGTATAAAAAATTAAATTGTGTTTTAAAGACCACCAACAGCTAAGGTTATTTGGGCCTAGCACCAATTCATATTTTCAATTCATTATTTTTTTTTTTAATAATAAATTAAAAATCCAATTGACACTTTTACCAGCTCTCGGGCTAGAACCCGGGAGCTGGTGACTTGTAATAGAGAAACCATAGCAACGCCATGTAAACAACAGCATTGCTACACGCTCGGCTATTCTCAAGCCCTACTCTTATGTATATAACATATGTGTGCGTGATGTAATTATTTTATGAATCGGAATAAGAAGAAGAACTCGAGCAACGCATGGAGAGCATCACCAATATTTGATTATGTATCGAGAAGGTTTACAAACGCACCGGCAAGCTTTAATGAAGGCAAGCCTTAATTGGTGTACTCAATGCCAGCGCGCTTGCTCATTGCGCTTCTGCTCACGCACTCACGGCCAATCAAGGCATGCCGCAAATCGGCACAGCACTATATCAAGCCCTAACAAAACCTACTGTTTTGACGTGACAACGTGTCACTCCGCAGGCAGGCATGCATATACGAACAGAAAACTTTCCGTTCCAATCAACAGATGTCGCGTCGAAGTTTTTGTCTTGCAGAAAACTGTATTATCGACGCGACAACCTTGTATTTCCACTCGAGACTCGAGAGATGTCAGGTGGGATAGTTTTTGTCTTGCAGAAAACTGCATTCTCGACGTGACAACCTTGTCTTTTCTTAACGCAATTCAAATGAAACGTTTTGACGTGACAACGTCTTATTCCGCAAGCAGGCATGCATGTGCGAAAAGTAAACTTTCCGTTCCAATCAATAGATGTCGCGTCGAACAGTTTTTGTCTTGGAGAAAACTGCATAATCGACGCGACAACCTTGTCTTTCCAATCGAGACTCGAGAGATGTCAGGTGGGATAGTTTTTGTCTTACAGAAAGCTGCATTCTCGACGTGACAACCTTGTCTTTTCTCAACGCAATTCAAATGAAACGTTTTGACGTGACAAGCAGGCATGCATGTGCGAATAGTAAACTTTCCGTTCCAATCAGTAGATGTCGCGTCGAATAGTTTTTGTCTTGGAGAAAACTGCATAATTGACGCGACAACCTTGTCTTTCCATTATCGAGATATTTATGTCGCGTAACACAGTTGTAAAAAAATATGTAGACTGGTAGTACTCATCAATTCGTTTTAGAAACATATGGGTGCACATTTTATTGCCCTTTAGAACTTTTTAAATAATCTCTACATAGCTTGAAACTTACCACAAAGCTTCTCAAGTTGGTAATCGCTCTTACTAATGCAAAATTAACATACCTGTAACAAAAGAAAAAACAATATTAATAAATTATTCGAGTCCCGAAGGCATACCTATAGTTATTTTAGTAACATGTTATTTTAAATAACGTGTGAACTGTTATTTTAGTATCATGTTATTTAAGTGGTGAGATTTTTTACTTTCTAGTTATTTTTGCAGTAACGTAATATTTGAGGAACATGTTATTTTAGTAACTGTTCTTTTTAACAGCAAAACTTTGTTAACAATTATTTGTGGATCTGATTATTTTTTAAACGGTTTTATTTAGCTTGACCCCGTATAAGTACTTGTTTATATATTTGTTTCAAATCTTGCGACCGATTTTTCACCCAGTTCCCGTTATCCGATTGAGTTGAAATTTTGCACACATGTGTAGCTCCGGTGACAATACAATATTATGTCTGGTGAGTTTAGTACGGCTGAGGATATTATAGGGTTTTTTTGGAAAATTTTTTGCAGCCAATTTATTTATTTGAACGAGTTATATTTATAATAAACGTTTCGCCCTTTACTGATGATGCCTAAAAGGGCGAAAAGTTTATTATATATATAATTCGTTCAAATAAATAAATTGGCTGCAAAAATTTTTCCAAAAAAACCATACAATATTATGGTAACTAGCTGACCGACCCGGTCCCGTCCGGGTGCAAATCGCATTTTTGAATTTTCACAGACAAAAGATCTTGTTCCGGTAACGTTTCAGTGGATCGGATAAATGTAATAAAATCAGACTAAGAAAATAAAGCACACTAAAAAAATTAAAAATAAAAATAGGTAAAAAAACTTTTAAGTTAAACAGTTTTATAAATGTACTAAAAAGAAAAAATAATATTTAATTTAGGTTCATAAGTATAAAAGCGGCGTGACTGTAATAAATTATTATAGAGTTTACCCAAGCTTTTATACTTATGAACCAAAATTAAATATTATTTTTTTCTTTTTAGTACATTTATAAAACCGTTTAACTTAGTTTTTTTACCTATCTTTATTTCCCAATTAACTGTTGTTATTTCTTCTTTCCAACACTGTTTTAACTCTATTTCATAATCTGTTAATAATAACTGTTTTCAAAAACAAGTTAATAAAATACTACACTAAAATATGTAGGTATATTTTGATGTAACTATCTACATTCAAATTAAAAAGTTTGAATACAAAAATTATCAGTTTACGTAATTTACAAAAAGTATAAATTTTAAACGATATTTTCCAATAAAGCTTATTTGCATTTTCTCAATAGTTTATAAGTTAAAAAACAAAAATATGACCGTCGTCTTTTGGAGTTTACAAACTGTTTAAAAATGCAAATTTATTTTCTCATGCATTCAGCTGTTTAACAGGAAACTTCTTTTAAAGTTCTAAAAATATTCTTCGGTGAAAATTAGAAATGCAACGAATATTTACTCTCTTTGGCTAGATTTTTCTTATTCAACTGCGTTATACGGGTTATAAAATTTGTAATTCAGTCGCGACGTTATTCACAATAATGTCGGTTTTGTTAATTAATTAATTGTAGATTATAGACGCGTCGACAACTCAAGTCATTAGTGTCTCCAACACAACAAATAATCCATTCATCAACGAGAGGTGTCCTGTCACAGTCGCCAGTTGTAACGATTCTCCATCATCAGGTCATAGACATGAAAATTGTAACGCTATCGGAACTACGTATGTGTACAAAGTTTCAAGTCTATCGGCAGATCTTTCATCAACGAGAGGTGTCCTGTCTCGGTCGCCATTTGTAACGTTTCTCCATCATCAGGTCGGAGACATGAAAACATTGTAACGTCATCGGAACTACATGTGTGTGCAAAGTTTCAATTCGACAACTCAGGTCATTAGCGTCTTCAACACAACAAAAAATCCATTTGTGTACCTATTAGAATCCGCCAGCTGGCATATACAAACCGACTGGTACGAGCTCGGGTCCCTAGGAGCCCTACTTCCCAAAGAACATTGGAATGCAATTTGCGATAGCAACCACATTCCAATGTCCCCCCTGGGGGATGTCGGTTTTGGACAGGAACCTAATCGTAACTCTAGGGTAACAAGGGCTTAAGAATAGCCGAGCGTGTAGCAATGCTGTTGTTTGCATGGCGCTGCTATGGTTCCTCTGTTACAAGTTCCCGGGTTCTAGCCCGAGAGCTGGTAAAAGTGTCAATTAGATTTTCAATTTATTATTAAAAAATATAATGAATTGAAAATATGAAACTGGTGCTAGGCCCAAATAACCTTAGCTGTCGGTGGTCTTTAAAACACACACACTAGGGTAACAAAGATCGAGTACCAACAGTCTAGGACAATTAATTAATTTTCGATAAAAATTTTAAGCGTTTTTATCAGTAGAAAATTTTTGCACCATCCAATATCCGGTTGCAACAACGACTATTGGCCATTGGTTTTTATTACACATTTCAAACTGTCCACATTTTCACAGTGTATTTTTCAGTCAATTGAAAATTTCAGCACGTTTCAGTACGTGTAAACATTATATATTTTGTCGGATATGTTATATAATTTATTACGAGTAGGACAGCTGCAATGTACAGTACAAGTATAGCTAAACGGAACGTTTTGTTGATATTGCGACCTCTGCGTTTATTAGGTTGGTATTAACGATTTTTCAATCTAAAACTATATTCTTACCGTTAAAAAAACTTCCAGACGTAAAAGTAGAAACCCATTTTTAACATTGGAAATGTTTATGTTCGTATATGGGGGCAGAGTTACTAGTTTTCGTTCAAGGCCAAAAGACAACGGTGTCGCGATCAAGTGAGGAGCAATCATGCAAAATTGAACAAGTGCAATTTTTTCGAAATGTGTTTTATATCATGTTTAGTTAATTGAGAGGTATTTGCGACGATCTGCGGTGTTATTTTTGAGCAAATGTTAATAAATACTGTAGAAAAATCCATTTAAAAGTTAAGTAATCAAGCAAAAGTGAACGCGTATATAACAGAAGAATAATAGGGTTATTCCTGACAAAACTAAACAGTGCATTGATAAATATTGTGTGTATAATAAACAGTTAATTATGTTTCATATATGCTGTTATCATTTCCAATGTCCTCGATGGTTGCAAGGATTCGAAATCTGTGAATTTTTATTTTTAACTAGTCAATAATTAGTAAATACCAGCATATTTATTTCCTCATAGAAGTGGATTTCCTTACAAGAGAGCGTTAAGAAGTCTTGCTTCAGAGTATCTGAATAAGACTTTACATTTTGTAATGAATTACTTTTACTGAAGAATATTATTAAATATAATTAGCTGCTATGTTTTGAAATAATAATTAATAACAAACATACCGTGTGTTTTAATATTAGGGGACTTTCCTATCTAAAGTTTAAATATAAGATTTCTATGAATACCGGCCATAGAACACAAGTACGTGCAGCAAGCAGGTCACGTGATCGCTGACACAGCATACGTGCTAGTAAACTCAAGCAAGTCGATGCCCCATGAGCGAGCAAACCTGTAATTTTACACGATGCACATAAAAAAAATGATCGGTCAATTTTGCAGCTGCACCCCACATCCTTTCTCAAAAACGTCAGCATCAAAGTTTCAACGCTATATATTTACAGTATCCTTCCTTTAAGTCCATTCTCAAATTAGCACTTCCCCTCCTACACTAAACCCCTACTCCGAGGCGCCACGATCCATACTCTCGAATTATAACCTGACACTAGTTACTTAATATGAAATAAAAATTATAATTTAAAAAAACTAAAAAACACGCTTTAATGAACTAAAAAGTAAAAAATAATTAATTTTATTGTAAAAAAGCGTGGGGTGTTTTGTATCTTATTTTCATACCACCCCACGCTTTTTTACAATAAAATTAATTATTTTTTACTTTTTAGTTCATTAAAGCGTGTTTTTTAGTTTTTTTAAATTATAATTTATTTTTGCTTTTTAGTCCTGGAGATCCTGGTCAGGATAATGGGACAAACTTATGGAATTATTGTATTGTAATCGGTCCTTGATAAGTGTGCAAAGTTTCAGTTCAATCTGAAGTTTTTTGCTTTTTTTTAGTCCTGGAGACCCTGCTCAGGATAATGGGACAAACTTATGGAATTATTGTATTGTCATCGGTCCTTGATAAGTGTGCAAAGTTTCAGTTCAATCTGAAGTTTTTTGCTTCTTTTTTTTAGTCCTGGAGATCCTGGTCAGGATAATGGGACAAACTTATTGAATTATTGTATTGTCGTCGGTCCTTGATAAGTGTGCAAAGTTTAAACTAAATCTGACCGTTCAAAGTTGGTCAAAATCAAGTTCAAAGAAGTCGGTTACAAACTGACAAACAAGCAAGCAAACAAGCAAGCAAGCAAGCAAGCAAACATACAAGTGAAGCTAATAAAAGCGTGTTAAAAAGGAAAAAATAATTTTTAATAATTTAGGTTCATACTTAATAAAAGCGTGGGTCGTGAACTCTATGATAGTTTATTAGTCACGACCCACGCTTTTATTAATTATGAACCTAAATTATTAAAAAATATTTTTTCCTTTTTAGTTCATTTAAATAAAAGCATGTCTTTAAAAAGTTTGTTTTACTAATATTTTATTTTGTTCATTTTAGTTTTTCAAAACGTGGTTACTATAAATAGGTAATTCGAATGTGTAGATATGTATGTTGAATTTGGATTGAGAATGGAGCCTAGAGAAATAACACAAAATAAGTCAGTGTTTATTTATTTATTGTAGATTATAGACGCGTCGACAACTTAGGTCATTAGCGTCTTAATTACATCAAATAACATATAAACTAAATGACATCACAAAACATCCATGAGCGAGGTGGGATTCGAACTCACGACAGCTTGCTGCAAAGGCCAGGACGCTGACCATTACACCAAGCTGTCCTCTAAGTCAGTGTTTAAGTCGCGCACTTAACGGCAGTCTACTGTAGTTTGAAACTGAAAAGATCGAACGACAATGCACTTTTTTTAAACTTAATAAAAAGCATTCTATCGAAGTTCTAAAATTAAACAGAAAGTATCCGTGGTGAAAAATAATTAATTTTCGTAATCGCAATATCCTCCTTTTAAGGGCAGTGTAGCCTAGTGGATAGCGTATTTGGTACCGCATCCTCTAGACTAGACTGTCGTGGGTTCGAATCCCACCTGCGCTCATGGATGTTTTGTGATGTTATTTAGTTTTAAGAAAGTTGTTATTTAGTGTAGTTGAATGACGCTAATGACCTGAGATGTCGAAGCGTCTATAATCTACAATAAATAAAAATAAAAAAGCAATGTACTTTTAAAACGAACCGCCACTGTATTGTTGTCTACACTCTACAGAACGTGAGCAAAATGACGAAATGATGACACGGTGTGTTGGATAACAATATTGGCTGATATATAAGCTTGAAGTTGTACATTTTGTAATTAACTGCCAGTGGGGATATACTACTGTATTATATGCTGTTCTGTGTTAAAAAAGAGGAAAAAAAGCTGATATTACTCGTATTTAGACATGTGTATTGATTGACGTCTATATTATATACGTATGCATGTAATATATCAATACTTTATGGCGTATTTCCTGAAAATATTATAATACAGGTTCGATCAAAAATGGCTGATTTTGAGTTCCGTCCAGTACCTTGAAAAAAGACCCTTTTTTCAAGGGTTTAAGAACAAAATAAAATATTAGTAAAAAAACTTTTTAGAGACAAGCTTTTATTGAGCTACTAAAAAGGAAAAAATAATATTTAATAATTTAGGTTCAAATAATTATTATAAAAGCGGGAGATGTAAACTCTATGATAGTTTATTAGTCACAACCCCCGTTTTTATAATAATTATGAACCTAAATTATTAAGTATTATTTTTTCCTTTTTATTTTAGTACATTTTAATAAAAGCTTGTCTCTAAAAAGTTTTTTTTACTAATATTTTATTTTGTTAATTTTAGTCTTTCAAAATTTTACCCCCCTTTGACACCCGTAGGGGTTGAATTTCGAGAAATCCTTTCTTAGTGGATGCTTACGTCAGAAAAGGAACCAACTGTCCAAATTTCAAGTTTCTAGCTTCAGCGAGTTGGCCTGGGTGTTGATTAGTCAAAAATAATCCTACATCCCCGTTGGAACACCTTCCTTTTTGGCAGTCGGGTAAAAAATCAGAAACATGCCACCCTGTACATAAAATACGAGCACACATTCGCTTCGCAGGAAGTGAATGAGGAGAGAAATGATATGTGGCAGACAAAAAACGTGTCAGGAATTCGCAAATGGTCGGATTAATTCGTATCGATCGCCGTCGGCTTGAATTATTTCTACGTTTCGTTTGATATTTAATACGAATCGACACGGAACCGAGTCACATCCATCGACTTATGCTATACTGGATGTGCCCTAGCCCCTATAGGGTTTAAAAATGTCCCTGCAAAAGAAAAAGATACAATGAACATGTGGTCAATTGTCTATATCGTTCTCCAATCGCTTGTACAGCTCATATAGGATTTAACAATTGGTCCTAAATCGGGCCATGACTGGCTGCTAGACTTGCAAGAATGACCCGATAATGGCGCCCATATCTGACCCAATAATAGTAAATAGCCGGATGATAACGTTAGTCCCTTACTAATGATTAATAATGGGCCATTGATGGCAAATGATATTGGCCCAATAATGGGGTTAGCGCAATCGACCCAGAATCGGGCCATGACTGGCTGCCGGGCTTGTAGGAATTGCACGATAATGGCGCCCATATCTGACCCAATAAAATCGCCAATCGTTGGCCGATCATTGGCAACCATAGCAAGGCCCAATACTGAGTAACGACTGGCGATCCTATAATATGGGAAGGCTACATCGACAAGTCCCCCAGGGGGAACATTGGAATGTAGTTGTTCTCGCAATTGCATTCCAATGAATTGGCATTCACAGGAGCCCGAGTTCGTACCAATCGGTTTGTGTATGCCGGCTGGCAGATTCTAATACACAAATGGATTATTAATTGTTGTGTTGAAGACGGTAATGACCTGAGTTGTCGATGCGTCTATAATCTACAATAATAATAATACATCGACAGGTATACAAATGCCAAGGCGATCAAGTCTAGATTCGAATTCCGAAGGCTTTTAATTTTTTTTAATAATGAAAATATAGGTATAAGTAGGTATAAATATAAAAAAATAAAATAACAATTATTTTATTTATGATATTTTACGAACATTTTGATTTTATATGATAAATAAAAGTGGATGTATTTCTTTCTATGACAACGAATACAATTATTTGTGTTTAAAGGTATTCACGTCATCTGTCTGTACCCGCGATACACACCCCCGTTTCTTTAACTTGTCAATTTAATTTTTTCGAATTTTTATATACCAATTAAAAAATGGAGAGAGTTTATTTTGCATTGCTATTATGCGATAGTTAAAATGTAATTGAAGAAAGGTTTCATTTAATTTCGGTACCAGTAATCGTTAAAGAGCGAATTTAACCGTCCGTGTAAACATCAAGAGATTGTTGAGGAGCTGCCTTTTCCCGCACTTGGTGGCCAGTGGGGCGGAGGCGCGGGAGCCACTCAAAACGCCGTGCAATGTTAAGTAATCTTTTAACGACGATTAAATTTTAATGTACACTTCATTATAAAAGATGATATCGTTAACGAAAAGCTAAGATCGTTTAAAGATTCCGTATGTGAATAGCTATCATAATAATAGTAACCACAACATTCTTTGTGGCTTATGCTCTGACACGTAAAGTGTGTGACGTCAAAATATCACTAATGTTAGGTTCACATTTGCATTCCGACAGATGTTAGTTTCAGACACAATCGACTAGGTCCTGCAATCAGGATCCATTCTGAGTGGTCGTTTATTGCGTTCAGCTTACGATGATAAGTATTTTCCCTCGATTTTTTGTATTTTACAATACCTTCGGCTTCAGCCGAAGCTGAGAAAAAAGCCGAAGGTTATCTTCGACTAAAAAACTAGCCTTCGATGTGAAACACAAGCGACTAGGCCCTGCAGTCAGGGTCCATTCTGATTGATCGAATACTCCCTCTTGATGTCGTTTGACACACGCACACACACTTAAATGAACGTAACAACTAACTAGTGAACTCTGTATACTAATATGGACAGTTGATAGCGATTAAATAATGGGTTTTGTATGTAAAGAATGTTCAAACACATATTCTTCATGACAGGCATTAATGTTCACAAAATTAGAATGAAAACTTCAGATAAGGCTTTTAATCAAATTCTTTCTATAAATGTCGATCAATTTTCTGACATTTCAAAATAAAACTTAATTAAAATTTATTTTTCCATTTCATATTCTCAAAAACACTGTTACTGTATAAATTTTGGACATCCTATAATATCTCAAATAATAATATTAAATTAGGTTAAAATTTGGATGTGGTTTTCAGTGACGCATTGGAATAAGCTTGGGCAAACATTTATTGTTTGTTTCATTTAAATCGGTTGACAAATAAAAAAGATATGTCAATTTTAAAGTGCGTCTCGCATGCGTAATTGTAACTTTGTTAATGCAAATGTCAAAACGTAGGGTTAAACATATACTTAAACTGTTTATTTATGTGACACCATTAATACAAACTATTTCCAAGTGATTTTAAACCCGACTTCGCTTCGCAGGGGGAGAGATTCTCGCGGGTGTGGGATAATAAATCATACTTCGCTTCACACGGGGAGAATTTCTCGCGTGAAAATAATATTTATTTTTATTGTAGATTATAGACGCGTCCACATCTCAGGTCATTAACGTCTTTCAACTTAACACTAAATAACAACTAACTTAAAACTAAATAACATCACAAAGCATCCATGTGCGCAGGTGGGATTCGAACCCACGGCAGTCCAGTCTGGAGGTTGCGACACCAAGCATGCTAACCACTAGGCTATACTGCCCTCTGGGGAATAATAAATTAACAATAAGTATACTAAATATACGTGAGCGGAGTCACGGATTGCCGCTAGTACCTATACAGATAAAGATGGCGGACTTGATCATGCGCACTAAAAATATTATTGGGCCACTGACGCTTTTGTAAGTTCTCTTCTGTGGTATACAAGTAGAGATAGTAAACACCATGAATAATATAAACAGCGTGTCTAATACAGTATAGATAAATACCTGTACTCATTGTTCTATTATTTAACTCATCACAGAAGACAAACGAATGTGCAATACACCCTCTTCTAACCACATACCCCTCCCCCCTCTTCTATTCATTTACATCGTTTGTATCATCGGCTATACAAATTGTTTCAAAAAGCCACGCTGGAAGGTATATTGGCCGCAGAGGACGTAAACATTTTTTGACGTGACAACGTCTCACTATGCAGGTAGGTAAGCCACGCTCGAAGCCGCAGAGCGACGCAAACATTTTTTGACGTGACAACGTCTCACTACGCATCAGGTATATTGGTACGCTCGCTATATTGGCCGAAAAGGATGCAAACATGTTTAGACGTGACAACGTCTCACTATGCATCAGGTAGGCAAACCATATGCGCGGTATATTGACCGCAGAGGATGCAAACATGTTTTGACGTGACAACGTCTCACTATACAGGCAGGTAAGCCACGCTCGAAGCCGCAGAGGACGCAAACATTTTTTGACGTGACAATGTCTCACTACGCATCAGGTATATTGGTATGCTCGGTATATTGGCCGCAAAGGATGCAAACATGTTTAGACGTGACAACGTCTCACTATGCATCAGGTAGGCAAACAATATGCGCGGTATATTGACCGCAGAGGATGCAAACATGTTTTGACGTGACAACGTCTCACTATACAGGCAGGTAAGCCACGCTCGAAGCCGCAGAGGACGCAAACATTTTTTGACGTGACAATGTCTCACTACGCATCAGGTATATTGGTATGCTCGGTATATTGGCCGCAAAGGATGCAAACATGTTTAGACGTGATAACGTCTCACTATGCAAGTAAGTAAGCACGCTCAGCATATTGGCCGCAGAGAATGCAAACATTTTTTGACGTGATAACATCTCACTATATACAGGTAGGTAAGCCACGCTCGAAGCCGCAGAGGACACAAACATTTTTTGACGTGACAACGTCTCACTACGCATCAGGTATATTTGTAAGCTCGGTATATTGGTCGCAAAGTATGCAAACATGTTTAGACGTGACAACGTCTCACTATGCAGGTAAGTAAGCACGCTCAGCATATTGGCCGCAGAGGATGCAAACATTTTTTGACGTGACAACATCTCACTATGCAGGTAGGTAAGCCTCGCTCGGAGCCGCAGAGGACGCAAATATATTTTGATGTGACAACGTCTTACTATATACGCTGGTCGGCAAGCCACGCTCAGTATATTGGCCCCAGTGGATGCATAACATTGTTTACGAATGGGATGCCAAATATAACGCGGTGTTAGGTATCTGCTGGGATGCACTTAGCCTGTGCTACAAAAATGACAATCAATTTAACTATAGGTAATATTTTTGAGACAAATCGTATATAAAGTTTATTTACATGGAAAACATGATAGAGGTCAAACAAAACAACAACGTCAACATCTGTTCACTGTTAATTTACTCGGTACCTTCGTACTATGTAAATTGTAGGTACTTTGTAACCGCACTTTAATGTATGTATTTAATTGTTTATTGTTTTAGACTACAGTTAAAAAATACTTAATTTTATGCAATATTTTGAATTAATAAAAACTTGGAATTAATGAAATTCGAAACTAAAAAAGTGTTCCAAGTCTTCATGTTTTCCGAGCTTGTAGGCCGTGGTCCGATGGTATTTCTACCTGACGTTTCGTCTACAACTGCGGTAGACATTCTCAAAGGCGATGTGACAGCGGTCGAAGTGTCCTCCTTGGCGGCTCACAGGTCAGTGTGTCAGTGACTGGTGTCCTCCCTTCTTTTATGCCTAGTACCAAAAGAAGGGAGGACACCAGTCACTGACACACTGACCTGTGAGCCGCCAAGGAGGACACTTCGACCGCTGCCACATCGCCTTTGAGAATGTCTACCGCAGTTGTAGACGAAACGTCAGGTAGAAATACCATCGGACCACGGCCTACAAGCCCGGAAACAATGAAGACTTGGAACAATGCCGGCCGTGAAAGCTTGCACACCTGGATAAAAAAAAGTGTGTGTGTCAGCTCCGACGCACGACTGGAGTTTTACTCCTTAAGTACGGTTGTCTTTGACTATGCAGTATAGGCAAACATACATACTTACATGCCTCAACTGTCGCGCAGCATACCCTGTACAGATGCGCAAGGTACGTTGCGCAGAAAAACGTAACGCTTTTTAGTTAACGCTTGTATACATTTTACTCCTCATAAAATTTCCATACCGGGGGCCTTATATGAAAATCTATTCTTAAGGAGTAAACTCCAAAAAGTTGCACATTGAATCATTGATGATTTTTATTTATCATCCCAACTCCATACTTCTCCTACTCGAGGTCCCCGGAATGTACCGGAGCACCGTTTCACCCTGTTTACCAAAGGACCTCGATACTCTGCTGTGAAACTTTATGAAAGTCTTCCACCAGAGATTACGACTGTGAAAAGCTACAGACTGTTTAAGAAAAAAGTTAAAGAATATTTAATTATAAAATGCCCGTACGAACTTTGTACTTAATTATTTGTACCAAACGACTTTGTCATTTACTGACGCTCTTCTTTGTCACCATGACAATTTTGAATAAAGACTTTATTATTATTATTATTATTTCTTTGAAAAAAGTCTGTTTATATTTTTGTCTGTCAGAACGATACCGGTCAAAATGGCTGCACACATCGATATCAAATTTTAGTATAGGATGTTTATAGATGCAGTTAAATACACAAAAGGAGCAAAGATAGTTTTTATAATAATTGTGTTTACTCTGCGCAACAACTGAATCAAATCAAACAATATCCTTTGTAAATAATTCTTAAACAGATAGATATTTTAGATTATAGACGCTCGACAACTGAGATTATTAGCGTCTTTAATACACTGTAAAAAATGGATGTAAAAATGCTTTGAAAGTTAAGGTAGAATTCGCTCGATTTTCTAAGTGATTTTACATTTTATTTATTTTTGCACAGAAAACTTCATAAAAACTTGAACTTTTACTGTAAAGTTAAACAAATTTGTGATTTTTACATAAAGTAAATTACATAATTTGTGTAATATTCCAATAAAGTGTGTAAAAATGTATAGTTACATATATAAAATGGATGAATACAAAACATAAATTAATGTAAAATTAGTAGCCACGCATGCGCAATGTGTTTTTATGGAATCTACGCGACACCTGTTTGCGACGCCATTGTCTCTTTGTGTGCCTATTACCAGATTAATCGCTGGCTACAAATGGACCATCGATAATCTATATGTAATCTGCCTTCTCATTTCTTACAGTGTGTCTGTAATATATGAAAAACTTTAGTACCAGCAGCTTCTGTGAATAAACAGCCCCCCCCCTGTAAGTATCCCGATGTCTTATAGTTAGTGGCCCAGTTTAAGTTAATTTCCTGTTAGTTGAAAACTAGCATATTTATGAGGTCGTAAATGCTTGACACACCGTTAAATCTACTATAACACGAAGACAGCGCGATGTGCTTCTAGTTGGGAGTACTTAGAAAACGCTAGAACTGCTAGTTTTAAAACGGTCAATTTACATAGATTTTAACAGAGTTGGATTAAGAAAAGTACCTATGAGATTTCTTCCGACTATAATTTTGATTTCTGAACTGGCAGAATTCAAGAGTCAAAACGTTCAATTAAGAAGGTCAGAGGCGAGTTTGAGGAGACGAAGCAGGTTATAGATGCGTCGACAACTTAGGTCATTAGCGTCTTGATTATATTGTAACAAAACTTGTTTTCTACGTGGGCGGAATAAATTATTTATTTACAATAATTAAAAATGTAACAACAATTCAATAACAATCAAAACAACAATTATATGTCAATTCTAACAGTCAACACAATAGTAATCCTCAAACAAAGTGAAACACTTCAATAACACTGAACAATAACTATTTATATACTGTATTTATGTTCGCAAATTCAACTCGACACTCATTTATGTAATTGTATTTTAAAGACCACCAACAGCTAAGGTTATTTGGGCCTAGCACCAATTCATATTTTCAATTCATTATTATTTTTTTTTTTAATAATTTAATAATTTTTTTAATAATTACCAGCTCTCAGGCTAGAACTCGGGAACTGGGGACTTGTAATAGAGGAACCATAGCAACGCCACGTAAACAACAGCGTCGCTACACTCTCGGCTATTCTCAAGCCCTGACACTCATTTATGACTGACTGACTGACTGACTAATTCCCGTCGGCTGCCTGCTTATATAGAGTTACGCGGCCCAATCTTCGATATCATTCCACGCCTCACCACTGTGACCTATTCTCGACGCTTCTATTGTCGCCAGCGGCGTAACATCTTGGGATTTGCTACAATATATTAAATAACAACTCACTTAAAACTGAATGACATCACAAAACATCCATGAGCGGAGTCGAGATTCGAACCCACGACCGTCTGATCCAGAGGCCGCGACGCTAACCACTGGACCACACTGTTCTTCCCTTTTCTCTTAGCGTAGTAATGTATAGCCCGTGTTATATTCGGGAAGAAGTAGGCTTCTAAATAGTAAAAGAATTTTTCAAATCGGTTCAGCAGTTCCTGATATACCCGCGACAAGTAAACAAACTTTTCCTCTTTATAATAAGTAGTATACCTAGATAAAAAATATCGAGTAAGTGATGGAAAGATTCCTGTTGAGTGTTTGACCTATCCTGTTATACTAACGTCATTTTACATCTAATAGGTTAGCTAACAGGCTAGCTATTATAGCCCAGTACAGAGGTTAGCAGACACATTGTCGTGAACAGTCTGAGATATAACAATGCTGCACCTATCTCCTATATAGGTAGTAGGTACCATACCATTTCAGTGGCTCTCAAACTATTCATGACTTGTAAAAATATTCTGTACGGTTACTGTTTTTTGCCGTCCTTTATTTAAAAAATTTAAAATATTAACTCTGCCATGTGTCTATATATACAACTGTGTAATATATATACATTCGCACAAAAAAAATTTTGAAAGTCATGCTGACTGTCATCATTATTATACCAGAGACAGAAATAAATTTCGTCTTCCGGACCACCGATTGGCGAGATCACGCACCGCCCCGGACTATTATTCCTTAAAATTATATAATAAATTACCATTTTCAATAAAAGAATATAATTTCCAAAAATTTAGAAATTATGTTAAAAAATTGCTTACTGATAATTGCTTCTATTCTGTGGAAGAGTTTTTAATTCATACATTTTAATTGTATATATTTAGACTTGCAACTATTGTACTAACTGTACCAAATGTTGTTAAATATATATCTATCTATCTATCTATACCAGTTATGATGCTATTCCGTAGGGTCAATGTTAGAAAAGTGCTGTTAAATTTTTATCACTTTCTAACAACTTTGATTTTACATAAGGTAAAGTGAGACAGAAATTTTACAATAAATACAAATTTAACACGTAAGTCGTGACCAAATACATAATGACTGCAAACAGTATAAGAAAACACCTGTTGGGAGAAAGTCGATCGTTTGATAATGTGTCACTGTGTGAGTAATGTCAACTCAGTCCGCCGCGTTAGTGGAATGTTTAGGGTTAAAATCCCTATGGTTACATAGGTTTGAATTAATGATTTTTTCCTGATTACAGCATTGTGTTACGTCATTGTTCATACAACAGGTGTTTTCATATACTGTTTGCAGTCATTATGCATTCATCTAATTAAGAAATTTTATAGTGTAACATTAACCATACAGAATTGGGATCCGTCAGATAGGTGGAGCTTCAAAAACATGGCGCAGACGGAGGGAAATTTCATATACGGGGTATACTTTTGCGTGTAATTTTATGATTTTCAAAGTGATAAAAAATGATAAATATAAGTGCAATTTGTGATTGGGCCGGTACGAATCCTAAACAAAGGAATTTCGTTGAAGGAGAACGGATTCTCAAAGCCGGGCATATTATCAAATGTCGGAAATATAACGAGAAAAATGCATGCAAAATGAACTGTCAAAAGTAGTAATCTTTACGACATATTGCTTAAAAACATCAAAATTAAAAGAAAATCTCCACGAAATTAATCATGCTAACCTCAAAATATTTGTATACGAAGTTAATCTTATAAATTTGTTAATCATCAGGGATTCAACTATTTTATTGCAGTATGATAACAAGTACATCTTATTATTACTATAAAATATTTTTTTAATTCATAAATACAGTTTTTCCACATTTCATTAGAAAATAATTCTCTGTAAAGTAAGTTTTACAAAGCAATAACTGATAGTGTTTATTGCCATGATATTAGAAAACGTCGCGAATTCCATTTTCGATCAACTTTTTGTTTATTTTACTTGTTTTATTTTTGTAATAAACAATTTCATGATTAATTTGCACTGTTAGCATGTAAAATTTTCCCTCGTTTGAGTACAATTTTCTGCCACCAGATGTCAGATGCTCATTTGACGGACCCCAATCTATCTATATATATAAAACAGTTCCGTTACTGACTGATTGATTGACTGACAGACAACGCCCAGATCAAACCGCTGAAGATATAAACTTGAAATTTGGACAGTAGGTTCCTTTTGTGACGTAGGCACCCACTAAGAAAGGATTTTTCGAAATTCAGCCCCTAAGGGGGTTAAATAGGCGATGAAAGTTTGTATGGAAATTCGTCGTTTTTGAAGTTAGAAGCATGAAATTTTGCACAGGAGTTTCTTATATAACGTAGGTGAGCACTAAGGAATTTTTTTTTGAAAACGCATCGCCTAAAGGGGCTAAAAAGGGGATGAAAGTTTGTATGGAAGTTCGTCATTTTTAAAGTTAGAAGCATGACATTTTGCACAGGAGTTCCTTATATTACGTAGGTGAGCAATAAGAAGGGATTTTTAAAAATTCATCCCCTAAGGGGGTTAAATAGGGGATGAAAATTTGTATGGAAGTTCGTAATTTATTAAGTTAGAAGCATGAAATTTTGCACAGGAGTTCCTTATATAACGTAGATGAGTAATAAGAAACGATTTTTGAAAATTCATCCCTTAAAGGGGTTAAATAGGGGATGAAAGTTTGTATGGAAGTTCGTCATTTTCAAAGTTAGAAGCATGACATTTTGCACAAGAGTTCCTTATATTACGTAGGTGAGCAAAAAGAAAGGATTTTTAAAAATTCATCCCCTAAGGGGGTTAAATAGGGGATGAAAATTTGTATGGAAGTTCGTAATTTTTTAAGTTAGAAGCATGAAATTTTGCACAGGAGTTCCTTATATAACGTAGATGAGTAATAAGAAAGGATTTTTGAAAATTCATCCCTTAAAGGGGTAAATAGGGGATGAAAGTTTGTATGGAAGTTCATCATTTTTGAAGTTAGAAGCATGAAATTTTGCACAGGAGTTCCTTATATAACATAGGTGAGTAATAGTGTATTAATAAAATTGGATCGAACGAGCGAAGCGAGTGAGTTATGTATTATTAATATTCGAGCGAACGAGCGAAGCGAGTGAGTAATGTATTAATAAAATTCGAGCGAACGAGCGGAGCGAGTGAGTATTGTATTATTAATATTCAAACGAACGAGCGAAGCGAGTGTGTAATATTGTATTATTAATATTCGAGCGAACGAGCGAAGCGAGTGAGTTATGTATAATAAAATTCGAGCGAATAAACACCACCAGCCCAGCTTCGCTTCGCAGGAGGAGAATTTTTCGCGGGGGGGGATAATAAATCATAAATCGAAAAATACGTGGGCGAAGCCACGGGTAACGGCTAGTCTATATATATAAAACAGTTCCGTTACTGACTGATTGATTGACTGACAGACAACGCCCAGGTCAAACCGCTGAAGATATAAGCTTGAAATTTGGACAGTAGGTTCCTTTTGTGACGTAGGCACCCACTAAGAAAGGATTTTTCGAAATTCAGCCCCTAAGGGGGTTAAATAGGCGATGAAAGTTTGTATGGAAATTCGTCGTTTTTGAAGTTAGAAGCATGAAATTTTGCACAGGAGTTTCTTATATAACGTAGGTGAGCACTAAGGAATTTTTTTTTGAAAATGCATCCCCTAAAGGGGCTAAAAAGGGGATGAAAGTTTGTACGGAAGTTCGTCATTTTTAAAGTTAGAAGCATGACATTTTGCACAGGAGTTCCTTATATTACGTAGGTGAGCAATAAGAAGGGATTTTTAAAAATTCATCCCCTAAGGGGGTTAAATAGGGGATGAAAATTTGTATGGAAGTTCGTAATTTATTAAGTTAGAAGCATGAAATTTTGCACAGGAGTTCCTTATATAACGTAGATGAGTAATAAGAAACGATTTTTGAAAATTCATCCCTTAAAGGGGTTAAATAGGGGATGAAAGTTTGTATGGAAGTTCGTCATTTTCAAAGTTAGAAGCATGACATTTTGCACAAGAGTTCCTTATATTACGTAGGTGAGCAAAAAGAAAGGATTTTTAAAAATTCATCCCCTAAGGGGGTTAAATAGGGGATGAAAATTTGTATGGAAGTTCGTAATTTTTTAAGTTAGAAGCATGAAATTTTGCACAGGAGTTCCTTATATAACGTAGATGAGTAATAAGAAAGGATTTTTGAAAATTCATCCCTTAAAGGGGTAAATAGGGGATGAAAGTTTGTATGGAAGTTCATCATTTTTGAAGTTAGAAGCATGAAATTTTGCACAGGAGTTCCTTATATAACATAGGTGAGTAATAGTGTATTAATAAAATTGGATCGAACGAGCGAAGCGAGTGAGTTATGTATTATTAATATTCGAGCGAACGAGCGAAGCGAGTGAGTAATGTATTAATAAAATTCGAGCGAACGAGCGAAGCGAGTGAGTATTGTATTATTAATATTCAAACGAACGAGCGAAGCGAGTGTGTAATATTGTATTATTAATATTCGAGCGAACGAGCGAAGCGAGTGAGTTATGTATAATAAAATTCGAGCGAATAAACACCACCAGCCCAGCTTCGCTTCGCAGGAGGAGAATTTTTCGCGGGGGGGGATAATAAATCATAAATCGAAAAATACGTGGGCGAAGCCACGGGTAACGCCTAGTAGCACCATAAATATAATGCTCTTGAGCAGTAGAAGTAATAGATGGTTAGTAGAAATAATGAATTAGTCCATAATTGAAATGTTACATTTTTTTAAGCTAAGTTTGCATTTCGGTAGGGCAATTTTTTTTTGTTGCGTGGGAGGGGGGCGGTATAAGTTTAAAATTGAGTTTTCGGGGTCGGCGCCCATCCTATTTGGCCGTCATCTTGAAAAAGGGATGCTAACAGATTTTGCACTATATCTCCGTAACGGCACATCTTACACAAAATTTGTCGAGAGGTTTTTGTTTTGGCGTGAAACTGTGAAATAACGAAACAGTTTGGGATGTTCTGTTTTTAATGCTTACAATAATCGTTTCTATCACAATATGCCTTGTTAACAATGTTATAGCTATAATAGAGAATAGAGATACAGGATCAGATATTAGTCCATGTCTAGGTAGGGCATACTTCTAAGCATGTGTACCCCACTATACAGGGTGTCTCGTTTTCGATTTGGATTGGAGAGTTAATTTTTATGTCACGCTTCAAAATGTATATGGAATGAAAAACGTAATTAGAAGGGTAGTAACTAGGGTTTCCAACTTTTTTTTTTCAATCGCAAAGGACAAACGGTCATAAAGCTTATAAAATACGGGATTTGCCTTTTTGGCCCGGGACAAATTCATTAAGTACATATATGCGTAAAGTGACCAAATCCTGAATATCAAAAAGCGGGACAAGGTCTATAAAAACCCGGCGCAGGCAACCGTTGGGTTCCACGCCCAAAAAAGCCTTAAACGCGCTAGAAACCACCAAAAACTCGCTAGAAACCCCCAAAAACTCGCTAGAACCCCCCAAAAACTCGCTAGAAACCCCCAAAAACTCGCTAGAAACCCCCAAAAACTAGCTAGAAACCCCCAAAAACTCGCTAATATTATTATTTTAAATATTATTTATTTTTTAAGGTAGGTATCAATTATATAATTATTGATAAATAAAATACTTTGAGTGTGTAAAAATATCTAAAGACAAAAAATAAACATTCTTAATGCACGTGATTTAATGAAAACGGGACAAAAGCGTGACGCTTGTTGAATCGGGACTCGTGGCTCAAAATCGGGACTGTCCCGCCTAAATCGGGACGGATGGTCACTTTATATATGCGCCACTCCAGACAAAGTACAATACAAAACAATCCACCGGTTATTTTTGTCAATGGATAATTAATTATTTTTTAAAACGCGATAGTGGAAAAGTTCGGGTTGAATTCCGACTGTGACAATGGTTGATAAGATAAATTTTTCCTAATATTGCGGAATACATTATGTAATTTGGCTGATGTAACAATATAATTCTACTTATAATTAATTATGTATTTAACAAAATACGGAACATAGTATGTCCCGGCGGGACATTGCGTTTTATACAAGAAATACAGGATGTCCCGTGAAATACGGGACGGTTGGCAACGCTAGTAGTAACTACCGGTAGATGGAATTCTCGGTATTCGATCGACACGCCTCTACCGTTGGTTACACGAATTAATACCACTTGCTATAAAAATTTAAAGCGTATTTAAAATTTCTTACTAAAACATGGGGCGGACGGGGCATAAAAACTGTCCCATTGACAAAATGTACGGTCAGTCTAATTCTGGGGGGCTTGAGAATAGCCGAGTGTGTAGCAATGCTGTTGTTTACATGACGTGTTGCTATGGTTCCTCTATTACAAGTCCCCAGTTCCCGGGTTCTAGCCCGAGAGCTGGTAAAAGTGTTAATTGAATTATCAATTTATTATTAAAAAAATAATAATGAATTGAAAATATGAATTGGTGCTAGGCCCAAATAACCTTAGCCGTTGGTGGTCTTTAAAACACAATTTACAATTTTCTAATTCTGGGACACCTATACCACACGACAATCTATTACGATGATGTCCGCAAACATTACGTCACATTGCATTATACAGTGCAGACGCTATTATCTGCTTTTAGATGGTTTTATTAAACTGCTTATGTGTTTAGTGAATGAGAGGTTGGTGCCTCCGAATTGCAAACAAGAATGTGGCTTCCAATCTACACATTTATGTACTACAATTTGTTTTTTATTTGGTAATTGTTTTGCATAATTTAATGTAATAAATATGAATGAAAATGTACTCGAATTTGAACAGAATTGGTCGACAGCTGGATTTACACAATTTATGAATTAACAAAAATAAAACCTCCTTCAAAAAGCCACTAAAAAAAGGAATATAATGAAATTTTGAGGTCTGTTAATTAAAAGTGAGTAACGGCTTGTGATTCCTTTAAGGTATCTAAATGTCACTTTTTGACACTAAAAAGCAAAAAATAAGAAACTTTTTTACAAAAAAAACCTCCTTCAAAAAGCCACTAAAAAGAGGAAAATAATGAAATTTTGAGATCTGCGCCAATTTAATAAAATATGAAGTCGGTTAAAAATTAAGTATAAAATCTATTAGTGGATTAATATCTTCTTTTTAACCGACTTCGTATTTTATTAAATTGCCGCAGACCTCAAAATTTCATTATTTTCCTCTTTTTAGTGGCTTTTTGAAGAAGGTTTATTTTTTGTTAAGTTTTTTATTTACAAAAAAAAAATCAATTAAAACGGCATAAAGTAATACACGTCAAATTTGTTATGAAAACATAAAATTCACAGTCGTTTGGTTTTTGTAAACAGCACAGCTTTTCCTGGCACATGTCCAGTGTTTGGACAATATTTCACCTCTGACATGTGAGGCCAGTCTGCGAGCTGCATTGACCGATGCTCGGTCCATTCATTTCAATCAGATTGCAAAGTGCCAAGTAAGTACCTACACTTTTACTACAAGGTGTCTAAAATATGGCGGCGATATGGGAACTGGTGACAATAGGGTAGATGACTAAAAATTTTTTAACTTCCCATTGGAAGTTATTGTAATGGGTCCGAAAATCGAAATCAAAATGTAAAACAAATTATTATGTTTCAAGGTCACTACACTATTTTTAAAAAGATGTCGCTGTGTGTGTATGTGTGTGTGTGTACGTATGTGTCCATTTCTTTCTAAGACGAAATCTCGAGAATGAAAAATGATATCGACTACGTTAGGGTGCCAATCGACGCGTATTAACGTAAATATGATCTGAAAGAAATTTTTTCAAAATCGGTTCTGCCGTTCTTTTTTCTTAACCAAATAGACTCCATGAAAAAAGGAGATTTGACACAATATCTCGCGAATAAAAAATTATATCGACTTCGTAAGGGTATCAACTGAGGCGTGTTAACGTCATTTTGATCCGACATAAATTTTATAAAAATCGGTTCAGCCGTTTTTTTTAAATTATTGTTAAAAATAAATAATAATTATGTTTTAATGATTAAAATGATTACTTTTCTGTGTAATAGCTAATTTAATTATTGTTATTAAATATTTATCAAATTGGGAAGTTCGTCGTGTGGACCTCAAGGGCCGCACTTTAGTCCTGTTACCTCAGAACTCCGTCATTTATAAACCGATTTGGAAATTTTTTTTTATTTGAAAGGATATACTTTCAGATTGGTCCCATAGAAATTTCATCAAAATCGGCTCAGTAGTTCGGCTGATTTTAATAAAAGTTAGTAACGGCGTGTGATTCCTTAAGGTAAATGTCACTTTTTGACACATCAGACAACGTAAGAAAGTCTGTTTAATAAAAGTGAGTAACGGCGTGTGATTCCTTTAAGGTAAATGTCACTTTTTACACTAAAAAGTTAAAAATAAAAAACTTTTTAACAAAAAAAAAACCTCCTTCAAAAAGCCACTAAAAAGAGGAAAATAATGAAATTTTGAGGTCTGCGCCAATTTAATAAAATATGAAGTTGATTAAAAAGAAGATATTAATCACTATATATACTAGGTATACTTTTTAATCGACTTCATATTTTATTAAATTGGCGGGGACCTCAAAATTTCATTATTTTCCTCTTTTTAGTGGCTTTTTAAAGGATGTTTTTTTTTTGTTAAGAAGTTTTTTTTATTCCAAACGGTCTGTATAATATTTTCGGTGTAGCACTGAATGCATTCGAATGACACGACAAATGCGTGGCGAAGCACAGGATGAGCGGTCGGCGCGGGCGGGGTAAAGAGTCGGTGTATGACTGGTGCAGTGTGACATGACAATATGACCGACTGGGTCTGTGTTATACTGGCGGCCAATATTGGTCATTTCCGGTTGCAATCAATACTTCTGTGTCAGCAAACTATCAACAATAGATACACAGTAACTATAGAAGCTAAACTTTATATACAATTCACGTTTCAAAAGTAAATATTATAGTAACTGGTAATTTTCCCCTCATGTTTTAATTTCCCTAACTAGTTTTGCTTTTTGTTCGCTTGTATCACTGATCTCAAATATATGGATCGTGAATGATTGCCATCAGTGACGGCTTTATCAATAGGCCGAATTGGCCGTGGCTATATGATAGTACAATTGATATAATAGAATCGCTCCTCTGTCGGTACTTTGATGTTTGTAGATTTCTTTGACCTTGAGACAGCCAATCACAGTCGTGTTTGAAGCATGCGACTGTCGTCTATTCCTTCCACTGCATGTAGTGTAACAGGGCGGTATTATAGAAAAATGTTTTTAAATGCTACCACAATTATGTTGCGTTGGATAATAGAATAAAAATTATTGCATTTTGTGGATTTTATAGAAAATAAAACTAGACACAAATAAACATTTTTTTCCAAGTGTCCTCCTTGGCGGCTCACAGATCAGTGAGCCGCCAAGGAGGACACTTCGACCGCTGCCACATTGCCTTTGAGAATGTCTACCGCAGTTGTAGACGAAACGTCAGGTAGAAATACCATCGGACCACGGCCTACAAGCCCGGAAACCATGAAGACTTGGAACAATGCCGGCCGTGAAAGCTTGCACACTTGGATATAGACTAGCATTGTTTTCAGTTCTGTCAAGCCCTAACCGTATCAGTTAATCGCATCCTAGTCTTCCGCGATAAGTATAGAGGTCGGGTAAGTGCATAGGCAATGATAAACATGTCATCCACAGGCGGCCATTGTGGAACGGAAGTCGACTAACTTACGACGGACTGCCACCCGTGCGAGAATAAATTCTACTTTAATAGCTGTTTGAAGAGCAAATAAATGACATATATTTGTGGTTAAAGCTTAACGTACTCCTCGTGCATAAAACATTAACTTAACTTGTGATTAATTACTTCAGATAATTCGAACACGTTTTAATAAATAAAAGTTAATCAACAAATATTTTGCAACTTTATAAAAAAAAACATTATTTATAAAATAAATATAAATTTAATACGTAAGTCGTGACCAAATAATTAAATGAATGCATAATGACTGCAAACAGTATATGAAACACCTGTTGTAAGAACAATGAATTTCAACTCAGTCCGCCGCGATAGTGGAAAGTTTAGGGTTAAAATCCGGCTACGGTGACATAGGTGTCATTATGCATTCATTTAATAATATTTATAAATTTTATTAAATCGTCAGAAATCTTGGACATAATATGAACTCGAAGAAAAACTATAATCTATAGCGTTTCATAAACTTTTTGGGGCCCCTTAAAGATTATAGCAAAATCGTCGCGAACCCCAATTAATACTTAACAAAAAAAATCCTCCTTCAAAAAAGCCACTAAATAGAGGAAAAAATACGTGTTCGTGTTTGAGTCGAGTATAACCCCGTTTCTGCAAGCGTCACCGTCGGGTGCGAACAGTTCACTTTCGTTCACTACCCAGGCAAAGCGCGCCTAAGGAAGTTTTCACTTCAATAATAAAATTTTGAAATCGGCGCCAATTCAATTACTAAAACTTTTTATATATTACTAGCGGACCCGGCCCGGCTTCGCACGGGTGCAAAGAATTTATATATTAATAGCCGGGCCCGGTCTATAACATATCACTGCTTGCCCGCGGAAGGCGTTCATACAGTTCGGCCGTCGCCGGCCAAACTGTATAGCTTTGCCCACTTATACCAGAGATGAGTCTGCGGACCCCCTTAGGGAACGTTGGTGTAAACTGTAGAGTAATAAATCATTATATTTGACAAATTCCAGTGGTGCCATCTCTTGAGAGAGAACGGCGAACGCTAATGACCTCAGCTATCGAGCGTCTATAATCTACAATATCTATCCATTTTGAGAGAGGGAACCTTGTTTTTAACTTCCCACTGGAAGTTATTGTAATGGGTCCGAAAATCGAAATCAAAATGTATAACAAATTTTTGTTTCAAGGTCACTACACTATTTTTAGAAAGATGTCTGTGTGTGTGTGTATGTGTACGTACGTACGTATGTGTCCATTTCTTTCTAAGACGAAATCTCGAGAATGAAAAATGATATCGACTACGTTAGGGTGCCAATCGACGCGTATTAACGTAAATATGATCTGAAAGAATTTTTTTCAAAATCGGTTCAGCCGTTCTTTTTTCTTAACTAAATAGACTCCAAAAAAGTAGATTTTACACAATATCTCGCGAATAAAAAATTATATCGACTTCGTAAGGGTGTCAATCGAGGCGTGTTAACGTCATTTTGATCCGACATAAATTTTATAAAAATCGGTTTAGCCGTTTTTTTTTTTTAATTATTGTTAAAAATAAATAATAATTATGTTTTAATGATTAAAATGATTACTTTTCTGTGTATAATATCTAATTTAATTATTATTATTAAATATTTATCAAACTGGAAAGTTCGTCGTGTGGACCTCAAGGGTCGCACTTTAGTCCTAATAAACGACCCACCTCACGGCTTGTTATTTTATATTTTCAGTAAACTTTATAAATGCCAGACGTGTTTCAAATAAAAGAACTCTATATAAAATTATCCATATTAATAATTTACTTATTTCTGTCACAAAAATCGTAAAAAATATACAAAGAAAAAACCTTGTGTGAGTATTTAAATCGTTGATTTTTTACTGGCGTTTTTACACGAACATTTACGAACGTTTACTGTCGCTAGGTTGTTTTATGTGAAGGTCTGTTACATTTCTTAACATGTAAGTATAATATTTAAATCAACGTCACAACGCCATAACATTTTATTAACACATTGTGACATTACACAGTTCATTTTAATATCTAGGGAAATGTTTCAGAGGCTTTTTACACAGAATTATATACAGTTTACATAATATAACGCCATTGGTGTACATTGTAGACTGTACGCAGTCTACACCAATGAGGAGAAAAATTTAATGGATCGTATGTCTATAGATACGTAATGGAGCATATTACGGCGAGTGATGACAGTATGTAAAAACGAGCGATAGCGAGTTTTTACAGTCACACGAGCCGTAATACCATTACGTACGAGACATATATGGTGTATCTTGCCATTTCCACTACAAAATATACCTACTTTTCACGTCATTTTCAAAAAATTCTGACAGTTCAATTGCGTCGCCATCTTTCCTTCCACAGTGTGCCGCGAAGTTCGTGCAAGTAAGTACAATGACAGGCGCACGCAGGCGTATAGTGCAATTAAACAGAAGTTGCTATTGGGATCCGTCAGATGGGTGGAGCTTAAAAAACATGGCGCAGAGGGGGGGAAATTTCATATACGGGGTATACTTTTGCGTGTAATTTTGTGATTTTCAAAGTGATAAGAAATAATAAAATATATAAGTGCAATTTGTGATTGGGCGGATACGAATCCTAAACAAAGGAATTTCGTTGAAGGAGAACGGATTCTCAAACCCGAACATATTAGCAAATATCGGAAATATAACGAGAAAAATGCATGAAAAATGAACTTTCAAAAGTAGTAATCTTTACGGCATATTGCTTAAAAACATCAAAATTAAAATTAAAAGATTATCTCCACGAAATTAATCATCCGTTTAATGCTCCTTTAAGGCTGGGTTAGGTGAATAATGTAATACATAACTTCAACATAATATGTTGTATTGTAATAAGTAGGTAAGTTACTAACCTCAAAATATTTGTAAGTATACACATAATTAGTCCTAATTTTGTCAATCATCAGTGATTTAACTATTGTAGAACAGTATGATAATGAGTACATCTTATTATTTATATAAAATATATTTTTAATTCATAAATACAGTTTTTCCATATTTCATTACAAAATAATTCGCTGTAAAGTAAGTTTTACAAGGCAATAACGGACAGTGTTTAATGCCATATGATATTAGAAAACGTCGCGAATTCCATTTTCGATAAACTTTTTGTTTATTTTACTTGTTTTATTTTTGTAATAAACAATTTCACGATAAATTTTTCCTTCGTTTTGAGTACAATTTTCTGCCACCAGATGTCATATGGTCATTTGACGGATCCCAATGGCAACCGTTATTTTCTGCGCTAGTGCAGAAAATAAATCATTAATACTATATATTGTGCGCTACTGGTAGGTACTCTGTAAAATAGAGATTACTTATTACAGTGTATCCGTGCGCTCGCCGTGAATCCCTATAAAGCCGCAGAAAGAATCGAAGCACGCACGCCTTCTGTGATCAGCCGAGCTCTGAGAATTTACGATCGAAAGCAAACCACATTTTACTATTAGGTTACAGTCTGTACTATCGAGTTTACAACAACATTGTATAGTATAACGCGCATTAAAGAATGGTTTAAGAACTCGTAAGGTACTGATTCTATCCTCCTTGGTACTAAAATGTTACGATAGGGATGACCTCTTCCATATGGAACAAGAAATATACAAAAAAAATTTTAATTCTATTAAATACGGCGATTTTTGACGTGAAAACTTCCTTAGGCGCGTTAGGCACTCTTTGCCTGGGTACTGAAATAAAGTGAAGCGTTTGCAACCCGACGGTAAGAATTCGCAACCCGACGGGAAGAATTCGCAACCAGACGGTAAGAATTCGCTGAATCGGGGTTACTCAGCTAACACATAATTAGCTGGTCGATCTCTTACAACTGTGCCCTGCTGATATTCTTATATCATAAAAACTGCAAGCTAGACAGTAGTAGCGTCTTTAGGGACCTAGGTTCGAAACTTGATGGCATCGTAGATTTTTTGACGTATTTGTTTTCTAAATTCTACATGATATTTATTTATATATTTTTTTAATTTTTGTTATATTCTTTCTTTGACAATAGTTATAATTTTTTTGAAACCAAGTTTGAATGAATTAAAAATACAATTTTAATATTTTAGTAATAAATTATTTTTAGTTCATAAATGCGCTATAATAGATGTCACCAAAAATTAGAAAATCTGAAGTTTTCACTTCTGTCGTGTGATCATAAGCACACACCCATTTTTTAAAAAAAAATATTACACTTTTTATTATGGCTTATTCGAATATGCGTTTGCGTAAACTCGCATAAAGGAATATAACTTCAAAAAAAAGAATGATTTTTTGGCAGCCCTGTGGCGCAGATAATCTATTCTATGAATAAATTGAGGCGTAACATTTTTTTTTCTTTTTCTACTTCGTGTCATTCTAAAGTGAATGAATGTAGAAAGTAGAAACTTACATAAAAAATTAAATAAATATAAAAGACCTTTCACATCTCGTATGAGCGAATAAGCCAAGGCTCAGCGAAGATTTTTTTATTCCATCACATCTTAATATTAAATTTCACATATAGATACAGTGACTTACAAAAGTGTCTTTCAAACAATATCCCTCATAACAAATATCTACTATAGAAAAGCATTTCTCAACCTTCTTGACGCGAGACCCAACATTTTTTTTGAGGTCGTACTTGTGATCCAATTGTTTATGTTATAATATAAAATAAAAAAGGTAGTATATCGTCAGCATGATACTGTACCTATATGTACACTCGGATCAACTTATGGTACAATGGACTAATAATTTATAATTTAATTTTTTTTTTTAATTTAACCTATTTTGTTAATTTTCGAAGTGTTTTCTTTGTCAAATAAGGCCCGTATTCACCGAGCTTAGTTAGTTATTTATTCCGTTGATTTATTCCCCTGGTAACTATTACTCGGAATAAATAGCGATAATTCAATTCACCAAACGTAGTTAAGTTTACTGCAGGTATAAATCGTAAGAATAACTATTCTGTCCAATTTCAAGGGTATAAATATTTATTCGCCTAGTAAAATAGGATGGGCACGAAATGCACAAATTACTTTATGACCTGGCGACCTTTTCAGGTAAATATTAATTCCATATCTTTCAAGTAAAAGCTTTTGTAGTAAAATAAAATAAATTTACATTTTTGATCCATGCGCCATCGGTCGGATCTTTGGTAAACGTGCTTTAGAATCAAAGTATTTGACAAAATGTCCAAGGTGGGTATAAAGTAAATTTGTACCTGAAGTTACTGATACATTTTTAGAGTGTTGGGTCTCCAAGTCACTATATGAATATTATGGAGTATTAGAAATACCTTGTATTTTTTTTTATGTCCGTCTTGTAACTTCCTGTGTTTTGACACGACCCGTTTCAGCAACGAGTTGGTACTGAGTTGCTGAAACGCGTCGTGTCAAAACACAGGAAGTCACAAGACGGACATAAAAAAAATACAAGGTATTTCTAATACTTCATAATACTGAAGTTACTATTCTATCGAATGAATTACTTGGTGAATTGAAAGTAAATTTTATTCCAAGGAATAGATTTATTCTAAGATTAGTAACTTCTATCTTTAACAGTGTTTGGTGAATACGGGCCTAAGATAATTATATTTTTATTTCGGTATTTTACTAGTTCCTTCGCGACCCATTAAAAAACTATAAGGGTTCCTAGTTTCTACAGAACCCTAATAATAAAAAGAGGAACTCACAGCCCAGCCCTATACAAAAACGGTTCCGAATCGGAATAAATCCGATTATTCGGAATAAGGTCGTAAGTAACAAATCCTATTGCAACATTTCAGGCTTCTTCTGATAAATTAGTGAACGCGGCCGGGTGAATGAATACTGGAGAGCAATATTATTTAGATAAGGCAGAGAGAGAGACAATAGAGAGGTAGGCACTAGGCAGTATGTTTTGTTGGCTTGTGGGCGGGTGTTCGCATCCCGACGTACGGCAGCAGTGATTGACGACATGTATCTGTTTAGTGTCAAATACCCTAACACTAACTCATGGACGGAAATAAACAGTGAACATAGCACAGCTTTCAGGACATCGACTTGCCAAATCCATTGGTGCTACACTCTCTCCAACCCCTCCGCTTCTACTTCTTTGTTCTTTATCTTCTTCTACCTCATCCGCACCAACAGTATATGGAACTAGTTACTAGATGGGCGATTACGAGATATTTTTACAATCGAAACAATTGTAAACGTTCATAATAACAATCGAGTCAACAATCGACTCGGAGTTTGATTTTACAATCGAAATGTTCGATTGTTTAAGTCGATTATTTGTCACATAGGGTTATAGCAATAGCAGCAAATGAGAGTACATATAATCGCGATTCAAGGTTATATGCTAGTCGACTGACGTTCACGCGACTTGTTAATTGTTCACCGTTCACACTGTTCATGTTGGTACTCACTTACTCCGATCTCTTCACTATTGAATTCGTATTACGCGATTACGGCACAATCGACCATCGACTCGAGCACAGTTGTTATGTGGCTCTCGACAGTGTACGATTCAGTACTATGCGACTCAGTCTCGGTGAACTATGAAACAACAACAATCGAGTCTAAGTGACAACCATCGAGAGTCATCGAAATGTTTGAACAATCGAGACAATCGACTAAAACATCTCGTATCGCGCATCACTACTAGATACTAGGCATTCCTTTTATTTGTATTATAGCTTCGTTAACGAAACTTGTGACAACCGTTTACTACACAACAAACTCTAGCTTTCAATTTTTTACGTTCTGGAAAACGTTCAACTTTCTATTTAACTTTTTTATTTAATAATTAATTAATTAAATTTAAATGTCAATGTTAACACCATACTATATTACCTAACTAGACAGTTGCAATTTTATGACAGTTTAATTTGTTGCCACCAGATGTCATGTCTCAATTCGTCAGTTCCCAATATGCCATATAAAATAATGAACATCTAAATTCTAAATAAAGGCCAATCATTTCCTAGTGGAGATATTAGATACGTGAACTGAATATTCTACAGCTGAACAAACAAATAACTGATCGGTTCATACAACTTTCAAGTGCTCATTAGCGAGCTGTTCGACTGCGGCGAGTGTCAGTCAAGTGTTCATTGCCATATTACAATTAGATGAAACAGAAATCATTGACAGAATAATTTTTGAAAAAATTGACCCGACATCAAAAAAAGATAAAATTATTTTTTCCTTCGCTTTACAAATCGCCTTCTCTGCCGAAATTATTTCTTTATTATAGTGATAGTGATTGCAAAACGAATAAAATAAAATTTTATTTTTTTGAATTGGTTGAATTTTTTTAAACTTTTTGTTGATACCTGGCAGACCTCTCCCTAAATGGATAAATATACTTAAGGTTTGCCAGGTACGGAAAAAAAATTGTAAGGCAGACGATGATAATAAATTGTAAATAATTGATATTTATCTAAGTGTGCAAGCTTTCACGGACGGCATTGTTGGCGGCTCACAGGTCACTGACCTGTGAGCCGCCAAGGAGGACACTTCGACCGCTGCCACATCGCCTTTGAGAATGTCTACCGCAGTTGTAGACGAAACTTCAGGTAGAAATACCACCGGACCACGGCCTACAAGCCCGGAAACCATGAAGACTTGGAATTGATATTTATTTATAGTTTGTGTAAATTTCATCAAGTAGTGTTGAGCCGTATTCGAGATACTTATAATAAAAAATTATTAAAAAAAATGAATTAATCTGCCACCGATTTGATGTTTTTCATCATAATATTATTATTTGTTAAATTCAATAATACAATTTTAGTTGTGTTGTCCAGTAGACCTTTGTACGGTGCTTTGTCTATTTTGTATATTATGTGCAGCATATAGTATTAGTAATTAATGGGCTTGAGAATAGTCGAGCGTGTATCAGTGCTGTTGTTTACATGGCATTGCTATGGTTCCTCCATTACAAGTCGCCAGTTCCCGGGTTCTAGCCCGAGAGCTGGTAAAAGTGTCAATTAGATTTTCAATTTATTATTAAAAAAAAAATAATGAATTGAAAATATGAATTGGTGCTAGGCCCAAATAACCTTAGCTGTTGGTGGTCTTTAAAAAACACACAATTAGTAATTAATATTAATTTGTTTGCGATCTCAGTATTGTGTGTAATATGGGTAGTCTACATATTACTAGGCTAACGCCTGTTTGTAGACATAAATAAATATCGATTTTTCTGGCCTGTTCTCAGTTGTGCCGTCTATTCTCTACGTCGATGACTGAATGCTAACAATTATATCGCTTACCCTGCAATCTAGATGATGTGCAAATGCCTCAACAATACGTTTATTAGTATTCCATATATGACTGAACACAGATATTTCACAAAGACCTGATCAAACAATTCCATATATCAAATATCGCTAACTATTTACACATGGAAAAGCTAAAGAGCGAAGTTAATAATGTTTAATCTTCATTTGCTCCGTAATTCATTTACCGTCTCTTAAATATTCGGATTTTTAACGGCCTCGTTACAGTAAAATTAACGTCCTTGTAATTACGCAAAGGATTGTCGTTGGGATCATAAACCGTATACGGCGTTAAATTTATATAACGAATAAAAACTGTCTGACATCTAAATAAGACCAATTTGAGACTTAAAAAGTTTTAAATTTTATAGTCCTAACTAACGGTCCGTTCCGGCTTAGCCCGGGTGCTATAAATGTATGATTTATTAATACATTACTCAATCGCTTAGTTCTCGGAAGCTATGGATTTATAATGATTTATTAATACGTCTCTCACTCGCTTTGCTCATTCGATCCCGGGTGCTATATTAAGACGGGGCTTCACCAAATTGGGCAAGGCCAGCGGCACGTTCCGTCGCCTTTTGCTGGAGAACATTTAAATAAAAATATACGTGTAGGTACGTATGTGTCCATTTCTTTCTAAGACGAAATCTCGAGAATGAAAAATGATATCGACTACGTTAGGGTGCCAATCGACGCGTATTATTAACGTAAATATGATCTGAAAGAAATTTTTTCAAAATCGGTTCAGCCGTTCTTTTTTCTTAACCAAATAGAAGCTCCAAAAAAGTAGATTTTACACAATATCTCGCGAATAAAAAATTATATCGACTTCGTAAGGGTGTCCATCGAGGCGTGTTAACGTCATTTTGATCCGAAATAAATTTTATAAAAATCGGTTCAGCGGTTTTCTTTTTTTTAATTATTACTAAAAATAAATAATAATTATGTTTTAATGATTAAAATGATTACTTTTCTGTGTAATATCTAATTTAATTATTAATATTAAATTTTTATCTAACTGGGAAGTTCGTCGTGTGGACCTCAAGGGTTGCACTTTAGTCCTAATAAACGACCCACCTCACGGCTTGTTGTATATTTTTTTTTCTGTGGCCTGTTATTGGGATTGTCCTGTTAGCTGCATTAAATAAATAAATAAAGAGACGAATTTGTATGTTTAAAAAAAATTGTAACACAGAATTCCATTTTAAAGCCATTTATAAAATAGCAGTTTAGGCGAAAATCTCAACTTGCCTGCAGCAAAATTAAGTTAAAGCTGTGAGTGGTATCCGTGGGAACGCGAAAAATGGTCGAGGAATGGAAGGGTAGGACATGGTGAAGGGTGTGAAGGGGCGGGGGTGATAACGGTATGTAATAATAGTAGCTTACGCATTTACATGTAACAAAGAGTACTGAAAGGTGAAGCTGTAGGACCCAACATATAGTCGCATACAGGAAACAGTGTCAAAGGATTCCATCAGACATTCCTGCGCACATGTGTTGAACAACTTCCGCCTCTCCGGTGGCAGCACTTGTCTTATAAATATAGTGATACGTGATACTTTACTTTATAGATGATATAGGGTATAATAACTGGCCGACCCGGCTTCGCTCGAATGAAAATAAGCAGGTAATCTCAGAAATTATTGAACCGATTTCAAAACTTTTTTCAATTTTCGATAAGTGATGCTTTGTTTTAGGACATAGGCTATAATAACTGGAGCGAACGAGTGAATAATGTATTAATAAATCACAAATTCATAGCACCCGGACGAAGCCGGACCGGGCCCCTAGTACCTACAACAATAATTGAACTGAAGGGATAAATATTAATTAAGTTTAATGAATTTTCACTGCATTTTATTCCAGTATTCCAAATCCGGTGGGGGGAGGCATCTCCACCCCCTGCGTACGCTCTTGTGCATTCTCTTCCGAAGGGTGTGCAAGTGACAGCTTTAACAAAAATTCACAGATTTCGCAATCCTTGCAACCATCGAGAACATTGGAAATGATAACAGCATATATGAAACATAATTAACTGTTTATTATACACACAATATTTATCAATGCACTGTTTAGTTTTGTCAGGAATAACCCTATTATTCTTCTGTTATATACACGTTCACTTTTGCTTGATTACTTAACTTTTAAATGGATTTTTCTACAGTATTTATTAACATTTGCTCAAAAATAACACCGCAGATCGTCGCAAATACCTGTCAATTAACTAGACATGATATAAAACACATTTCGAAAAAATTGCACTTGTTCAATTTTGCATGATTGCTCCTCACTTGATCGCGACACCGTTGTCTTTTGGCCTTGAACGAAAACTCGTAACTCTGCCCCCATATATACGAACATAAACATTTCAAAATTGCACTTGTTCAATTTTGCATGATTGCTCCTCACTTGATCGCGACACCGTTGTCTTTTGGCCTTGAACGAAAACTCGTAACTCTGCCCCCATATACGAACATAAACATTTCCAATGTTTAAAAATAGTTGCACATTTATTTCTAAGCACAATTCCTGGCGACGCGACAGGACTAACTTTTAAGAACAGAAACCATGTTCTCAAAAACAAATTATGTTGACGAGTTCATTAATATAACTTTTTATGAATGAAATGTAATAAGCTTGAGAATCATATTTCATAATATCACTATGTACTGAAGCTGCTTCATTCTCCTTTAACAGACGTAGCTACAGTAAGTTTTAATATAGTTTCCGTTAAGCCGTCATAACCCCATCATGTAAAGTGCATTTAAACGTGGATATAAAACAATGATGCAGGGCAACACAAAGTATCTAGTGATGCGCGATTACGAAATGTTTTAGTCGATTGTCTCGATTGTTCAAACATCTCGATGACTCTCGATGGTTGTCACTTGGACGCGATGGTTGTTGTTTCATAGTTCGCTGAGACCGAGTCGCATAGTACTGAATCGTACACTGTCGAGAGCCACATAATATACAATCGTTCATCACCCAACAACTGTGGTCGAGTCGATGATCGATTGTGCAGTAATTGTGTAATACGAATTCAATAGTCAAGAGATCACAGAGTAGTGAGTACCGACTGAACAGTGTACAATCAACGAGTCGCGTGAACGTCAGTCGACTAGCATATAACCTTGTATCGCGATTATATGTATTCTCATTCGCTGATATTGCTATAGTGGCAAATAATCGACTTGAACAATCGAACATTTCGATTGTAAAATCAAACTCCGAGTCGATTGTGGACTCGATTGTTATTATGAACGATTTCATTTGTTTCGATCGTAAAAACTCTCGTATCGCCCATCACTACAAAGTTCTACTCGTAGAATAGTATCGTTTATAGAGAAGACAGAAGCGTCCTTTCTTCGCACAAACGAATTTCAGGTCGGGCGGGTCTATGTTTTCTAACAAGGGGTGGTCAATGGTGTGTCTCGACTGGCGACACGAACAACAAAATGACCATATCCATACACCCCTTGTTAGAAAACATAGACCCGTCCGACCCGAAATTCGTTTGTGCGCAGAAACGACGTTACTTTTTTCTCTAAATGATAACTACCTACCTACTTCCAAAATCAAACTTTTTAAAAATGTTTCCCGACCTGTTAAATCAAGCCAATTATTTTTTAAGGCTTCCAATAGCCAAGGTTGTTTGGGCTTAGTAGCTAATAGCTATCAATTTATATTTAATAAAAAAACCCAATAAGGCCTACCATATTTTTATTCGTAAGACGGCGCTAGTGCCAAGTAAGGTATACGTCAAACGCTTACATTTTTTTATTCGTCAGATGGCGCTAGTGGCAAATAAGGTATGTCAAACGTTTACAGATTAACGCTTTGTGTTTAGTAATTCTTCATTTATCCTAAATAAATATATATAACCTAAATACAAAACTGCACTTTAGCCGCTAAATGATTGAATGACAAATACTTCACTTGTTAGTGGCGCCATCAGGTGGGCGAAAAATATAAACAGTATTTACATTTGAATGATGTCAAAGTGACATATACCTCACTTGCCAGTGGCGCTATCAGGTGGTAGAAAAAAGCCTGCAGGTAGTTCGCATCAATATAGTACCGGTTCTCGGAATATCACAATTAGAAGGTGAAATCTCAGACGCTAATGACCTCAGTTGTCGAGCGTCTATAATTTACAATTCATTCAGAAGGTGAAATCACAACAGTACTGACTACTGACGTCACTCACGGGCAACTTTCAGGACTAGCACCCCTACAAATTGCCCCGAAGCGCACCTTTGAACACTCAGTGCATCCAGTGTAATGTTAGTGTGCACTGGGTAGAGTAGCTCTCCTTACAATGTATGATACGCCATCATAGCTGGTGTAAATGAGTGCAAAGGACTTCATAACTCAAAGTCACACGTTAACATATATATACAGTGCAGCACACGAACTCAATGTTAAACTATGTAGTGAAAATGTGCAGGGGCGGATTTTGAACGTTAAACGTGATACAAGGCAAAATATTAATAGTACAGGGGTCGGCAACCTGCGGCTCGCGAGCCGCATGCGGCTCTTATGATGTCAAGATGCGGCTCTCCAGTTCCAGGCGCAAATATTAATAATTATATTATTTTGTTTTCAAAACTCATAAAAAATATTATACTGCAAAAAAACTTTAAACAGGATAAAAACACTCAACAGAGAACAGTGAGAATAGGTGGAGTAGAGAGTATACGGACAGATGACATTTTTGTAAATGTGGCAACACTGTTCTGTTTGTTTATAATAATAATAATATAATAATAAATTCTTTATTTGGGAACAGAGTGCAGCCAAAGCTGATTTCTACTCTGCCCCATCAAAATATTAGTACAGACATATAAAATAACAATAATTAAAATAGTAACAGGTAAGGATAAAAAAGTAGTATAAACTTAACAATAAACTTAAAAATAACAAAATAACAAATAAAAACAGAAAAAAAAACAACCATGGAAAAATGTTAATAATTGACAAGAATCTGTTCTTTAATGGTTCTCATAAATAATTTGTGACTTTTTAAATGTCTAACGTTATGATCGATATTGTTCCATAATTTTGGTCCAACAACTGAAAAACTCGTTGCGCCGACAGAGGTTTTGCTCTTAGGGATGTAAAGCTCTGTATTATTTTTTTTTTTTTTTTTTTTTTTTAGTTATTGGTGCACTGTGTCGTCAACGGTCCTAATCCTAATCAAATACCATAATATTGAAATAAAAATGTTAGCGGCTCTTTAAAAACTGGGAAATTTTATAAATTGTAACTTTTGGCTCTTCCGTCTCAAAAGGTTGCCGACCCCTGAACTAGTAGGTATCGCCTGTGGTCGAAATTCGACTAATTGTGTCTGTAAAGCAAATCCACATTGATTTGTCACATAACCTTATATAAACACAAATTCAACATAACTGTACCGACAACGAAGAAATCCGACAATATTGATAGTTCATAGAATCTTCGTGGTGTGTCACCAGAGGTCTTTATACAGCGAGAGAAACAACGTATTTGTGATTAAAGCGTTTTGTATGGGAAAATCATGCGTGTGTATGTTCACTTTATTTTAATAAGTGTAAGTCCGTTACATTTACTTATATTAAGATAAAACATCCATGAGCGGAAGTGGGATTCGAACCCACGACAGTTTGATTGAAAGACCAGCACGCTAACCGTTACATCGATCGCTGTCCTTTTGATCACCGAGGAGTTTAGCTTATTATTATTATTCTGTTGCCTTGTATCTCGTTTCTCCTAAACTCTAGCCGACATTACACTCTCGCCGAGGGATACCGAGACTACCCGAACGCGAGAGTGTACTGGCAACGCTCGGCCGGCCTCGTAGCGCTCTGTCTCGCCTCGGAAGCGCTCCGTATAAGTCGTTTTTTTTTTACCGCGTGTCAAAGGAACCGAGCGGCAAGTGCGAGCGCAGGCAGTACACTCTCGCCGAGGAATACCGAGACTACCCGAACGCGAGAGTTTACTGGCAACGCTCGGCCGGCCTCGTAGCGCCCTGTCTCGCCTCGGGAGCGCTTCGTATAAAGTCGGTTTTTTGACCGCGAGTCAAAGGAACCGAGCGGTGAGTGCGAGCGCAGGCAGTACACTCTCGCCGAAGGATACCGAGACTACCCGAACGCGAGAGTGTACTGGCAACGTTCGGCCGGCCTCGTAGCGCCCTGTCTCGCCTCGGGAGCGCTCCGGATAAAGTCCGTTTTTTTGACCGCGAATCAAAGGAACCGAGAGGCGAGTGCGAGCGCAGTCAGTACGCTCTCGCCGAGGGATACCGAGATTACCCGAACGCGAGAGTGTACTGGTAACGCCCAACCGGCCTCGTAGCGCCCTGTCTCGCCTCGGGAGCGCTCCGTATAAAGTCGGTTTTTTGACCGCGAGTCAAAGGAATCGAGCGGCCAGTGCGAGTGCGAGAGCAGTCCACTCTCGTGTTTAACTGCGCAGTTTAAGTGGAATTGAGTAGTTTTAATGACAACTGAAGCCGAGTCACGCCGAGTGAGTACACACACATATTCGTAGACGCTCGCTTTATCTAATCTCTCGGCGAGATCTCCTGCAAGCGAGTTCGGAGAGAATGTACTGCAGGCATAAAGAATTAGGATTTAAGTCATTTTAAAATATGTGGTAATAAAACAACGCATTTAAAAATCGATAAAAAATGTTAAAAAACTTTATCACTAAAAGTTTCGAAACACTGAAGAAACCGATAAGCTGCTACGCGTTAAGCTTGTATTGAAAAGTTTTCAGTGAATATCATGTCCGAAAGAATGCTGAATAAAGCCTAGCTTGCTTTGAACAGATTTCAGCGTTTTAACCTGTCTTCAAAAATTAGATACAGAAAAAAGGAATAAAAGTAGATTGTATATCTAGCGGCGTAATGAGGTACCTATATTATTACTGACGAGTAGTGACAGTATTGGTACGGATCACCCTGTATATGAACGGCGGGTAACAATTCTGAGAAGCGGTATCTGACGTTGAACACACTGGTGCCTACGCGAAGATTCTAGACAACGCTAGAGAATACGAGGACGCACTGAGCGTACACCGCACGCAGGTATATAAACAGCGAGTGTGTCGTGTTGAGGCAATCAGTGAATGGTGAGTCGTGCCCATCAAGCGGATCAGTGATATAAATATTGATCAGTCAGTGTAGATTGTAGTGTGACATTGTTGAACAGTGAAATAAATCTGATATAAATACAGTAACATAAATAATTACGAATAAATAATCCTTGTATATATAGTTATTTGTTAAGTGTTATTTAAGTGGCTCGTTTAGTTCAATAATTACCGTTTAAGTTTTTTTTATTGTTAGAATTGGCTTTTCGTTGTTGCATTTATTGTTATTGTATTTTTAATTATTGTAAATAAATATTTATTCCGCCAACTCAGAAAACAGTTTTGTAACACTATTATAGATATACCTTATACGTATTGTTTTTTTAATTATAAATTTATTTTTATTATAATTTATTTAGGCTTAAATGTGCCGAATCTAAATTTGGACACCAAAATAAATTTTGCGTCTTTATTTAGTTATGTGGTGAGCTTTAAATTCGTCGGATTTGAAATTAACCCATCTGCGACAGTCCATTAGTTTTCGAGCACCCAAAACCAAAGACAGATTAAAGTTTTAGATCTAGGTAAAGCTGAAGGTGATTTGCAAGTTGTATTATAGTTAGGTTAGTATCACAAACATAATTTATATTATACAATATGTCAATCACTATCAAAATCATTATTAATCTTGTTCACCAAGTTTATTACCATTTAAATACAAATACATAATCTGCGTATTGTGAACTTAGATTACGTTATAACAGATATGGCTATTTCGTAATACACAGGGTGACTGGCATCGGCCGATATCTTGATACAGTGCAACCTCGATATTACAAAACTGAAGGGAATTAGAAAATATTCGTTGTACCAAGTAATGAGGTTTGTTATATAGAGGTTAGGTTGGACTACGATTCGTTTTAACAAGGTTTCTCAGCCATTGCAGTTTTAAAACTAACAACAGTGACAAACAGTGTTTACATTACTTAGTATCAAACAACAATGATTGTCTTACGAAAAATTTAACGTGTCTGAACCTGTCGAGACATGAATTATTGTGGAATTGAGTGTGAATAATTGACAGGATACGTTATGTAAAGGTTATATAGAGGTAAATAATACTTTCTATTTATATTTTGCAATGATTGAAAATTCGTTATAAAGAGGTTTTTGACAAATGTATTCGTAATGTAAAGGTATATTTTGCATTAGTTCTTACGGGCAGTTCTAGGGGATTTCGAAAAATTTGTTAAATCGAGGAAATCGTTATATTGAGGCTCGTTATATTAAGGTTACACTGTATTGGTTATTTAAAACTTTGACATATCTAAATACTTAGTTTAGTGTAAGTATCCCATTAGGGTGTTTGAAATAATTTTCACTTTCATGATGAGCTCTCGCTAGTACGAAGATTCACATCTACAACCTAGCTATAATGAATTAACACTCGCATGTAGTGAGAATCTATTGATTCCGAAGTATATAAGAAGAATGTTAGATTAGTAACCATGTCACGGTTGAGTAAATGTAAGCTCATTCCGCCGCGAAAGTGGAAAGGTTCAGGTTAGAATCCTGACTGTGACTATGGTTGGTAAAATTATTTTTTCCGATATGTCTGGTATCAATTATATAATTGGCTGATTTCCAACAAAAATTTTCAATTGCAAATCAGCCGGAAAAATCCATTAATTTATCTTGATATATTTTTCAACAGCTATATAGTGTTATTTGGACTTCCCGTTGACCTAGAATCTTGAAATTTGGCACGAAGGAAGGTTTCACAGCACCAGTAAAGGAACAATTCCGAAAATCGTTAATTTCTAATTCTATGTGGAATTATCACGTGACAAGCTTAATTTTTATGGTTTCGTCAAGGTCCTTTTTCTCGGGAACGGATAGAGGTATCGAGTTGAAATTCATAGCAAATACTAAGGTCTACAACCTCATAATCCTGTAAAATTCAAGCTCTAACTCAATGCAAAAAAATACGGCCTTTCAAAAAATCACGTAGGTATTTCGATATTGACTAACTCACAAGTAATAACCATCTAGATTCTAGAGGACAAGTTAAAAACATATAGCTATGGACGCAAACCAATCTTGCGGCCGAGCGCCATCCTACGCGATGGTTGTAAACTATATCTGGGAATTATATTATGTGATAAACATATTTTAGATTTTCTGACAATTCGACATGCAACTCACATGATTGTGTTAAATATTTCTAGTCACCTGTACACAGATGTAAATATTTGGAAAGAGAAAGAGAGAGAGACGTTGAGATAGAGTGAGTGAGTACCGATAAGTTTAGTCCTGGGATTGTTTTAGTTTTGGGCGCCATTACAAGTACAGTGTATATCGAATATAGTTGTAAATCCCATATCCGAAATAGGTGTACATTTGATGAACAAACAAACCCCGTTACACACTCCCGGCCCCCCCGTCTCTTGCTCCTCGCCCCTAACCCCCCAACCACTTTCACCATCTGATCCTACTCCCAATTGGTACACATCTTCCACACGCATACAAAGCGCGCGCGCGCTTGTTTTATTGTAGTGAGTATATTCCAGTCAGGGCCGCAGCGTTGCCAACTTAGTGGGATTCCCACTAGATCTGGTGCAATCAGCTACCTACTTAGTGACTAAAATTTGTCATCTAGTGGCAGTGGGATTTCTGGTGGTATTGTGAAATTTTCTGGTGAGATCTGGTGATATTGGAGTATTTTCAATTATTCGTAATTAAAATTGGTGTTAAAAATTTTTGGAATATTTGAATTTCTTATGTTCGTTTGGTAACACTGAAATTCGAAACTAATGACCATCAAAGAGACGCGACAATTGTAATTGTTTAAGCAATTTTTTTTTCTGATTTTTTATAAGTAAAAAAATAGTGACCTTCAAGGAATTTTAATACATCATATATATCTTGTGAGTAATGATATTATGACTCGTGTGACTTATTATTGACGAGTAGTAACAGTATGTTAAAACGAGCGCTAGCGAGTTTTAACATACTGTTACTACTCGTCAATAATAAACCCCATCACGACATTAGAAATACAATTTACTATTGTAGCCTTGAGGTCGGTTAAACAGTAAAAAGGAGGTTATATATCTTTGAAAGTCGTACCAGAAAACCAGCATGAGTCCCCCTATATTATTAAACGAGTAAATCTTGTATGTATCTATGTATATATATAAATATTTTCTCGAAAACGGCTCTAACGATTTTGATCAAATTTACCGAAAAGGGGTTTCGGGGGGCAAAAAATCGATTTAGCTAGGTCTCATCCCTGGAAAAATTCGTTTTCCTATCGATTTTATCATTTTTAAAAACGGTTTTTTGACCTGTCAAAACATTGTAATATCGTGAGTAGGCTTTGGAGTTTAAACAAACTACTTTCATTATTTATATGTCAAAATTATCTGACAGAATTTTTAACTTATTAAAATAATCCGTGAACTATTTGTATAGTAAAGAATAACAGAAATAAAAACTAAACGTAATTATGTAAGTAGTTTTAACTAATATTTAAATAAATAGATACCTAAGTATGTTATTTTTATATTACCTATATAAAATATGTATATTATGTACGTTAAATATAGTATGACGTATAATCTTACCTAGACTTTTTTTTTCTCAAAAAAGAATAACGATTTTGATGAAATTTATAGAATGGGGATTTTTCGGGGCGAGAAATCGATCTAGGTAGGAATCTTGGTCCCAGGGGGAGCAATTAAAAAAAAGAGTTTTTTTATTTATAACTCGGTCAATTGTCAGATCGATTCGAAGCCTATTTCTACATAGATTTTGTATAATATATCACAAGGGTTAAAATTGTAAATGAACACTAATATAAGAAGTGTCTTGCACAATATGTAAATAATGACAAATAGGCGGCCCGAAGGGCCGCACTTTTGGCACCGCGAGTCTGTGTAAAAACACATCGATTTTTGAAAACTATTGTTAAGATACATACAAAAAAGTTTTGTTTAAAAATTTGCACGGCGGCCCGAAGGGCCGCACTTCTAGCGACGCAGGCATGCAGTATATCAAAACACATCGATTTTTAAAAACTATGGTGAAGATGCATGCAAAAAAGTTTTGCGCTGCAGGTTTATAGTCTGTCGTTTGTTATTAAAAGATATAATATGAATTCTATTTCTTCGAAAATCGATTTTTGTGAGTTTTTCAGTAGGTACCTTCTATGCAAAAAAAATATTTGAAATTTACTGAAAGTTGCTAAGATGACATCACAGAGAAAAAGTACTTCGATAAAGTTGATATTTGGTATCAATGTTTAAAAATGGATTATTGAAACGGCAACGGGCAAGCAGAATTTCATCTGATTCGAACATTTTTACAAGATATTCAATCTATGAAAATCGGTTTTTGCGAGCTCTTCAGTCAACAAAACAATAACGGCGGTAGATTTGAAAATGGCGACCTAAGTAATATTTACAGGAAAAAATGCTTGATTCAAGTTGATACTTAGTTTTTACGCTTAAAAATACACATAGGTATTTAAAATATTTAACAGAAACAATTATTTAAATTATGTTTCAGAAATAAATTCGTTTCGGAGTAATATTTTGAGAAAATAATATCTCACAGCATACAAGTACTATTTTTTTGAACTCATCCGAGCAAAGCTCGGCACCCAGATATTATCATATAAAATACCCAAAAACCCACAAAAAAGAAAGTAAAAACATATGTCCCGTTGTAATTTTGTTATATTAGTATCGTTTCGACAGCAGCTGGTCGGAACATAGACGATACTTCTAGGCTCTGCTCAACACCGAGAGACCCAAGTTATTCTCCACAATCTACGCAGACAACACACACACACACACATACAGGCAATTTAAACCCGTCTCGCTATGCGTGTTTCGTTAATCCTTCCAAGCCCTTCCCGTCTTCCCAACGCTGTTACGTCACGCACATGTTTATGCGTTTACAATGCGATGCCCGGCTAAACTTGTAAATTGCAATCAAAAACACAATTATTAGTGTATTTGCCATATGGCACATACACTATTGGCGTCGGTCGGATGGCGGGACCTAGGGGTCGGACCAAAATTTCTCGACGTTTCATAGCCTCCTGAACACTTTGGCACCATTTTTAAAAATGTCTGTTTATATATGTATATATATATTTATATATTTATATATTATATTATATATATATGTGTGTGCGGGCTATAACTTTCGAAAGAGTTAATTGATTTTGACGAAATTTGGTAGGCACGTTAAAATCCATCACCGCACGAAGCCTATTTAAAATGGGCCAAATCGGACTATTTTAAGGGTGGTTTTTAGGGGTTGAAAAATGTTTTTGGGCCCAAAAATGCCGAAAAAATTCTCAGAATCGTTTCAAAATTGAAATTTAACCCTTTAGTAACGATTAAAATGTTCTGCTAAAATTTTAATAAAATCGGCCCGACAGGACCGGAGTTACAAATTTTATGAAAACACTAGTTTACGGATAGTGCTTTACTTACTGAAGGGTGTATTTAATTTGGTACCGAGGTTGCATTGATAAAAATTTTGAAATTAAGAAAAAAAATATTATTTTAAGGGATGTATTAAGGGGTTAAATTTTTTATTTTGTCCAAAAACAAACTTAAGTTCACATAATAAAGCCACAATGCCAATTAGCAAATACACTATATTGTCGGCAGGGTTTTGGCACTGCGACCCGAGTTTTTTAAAGTTTCACGTTACCATATTATTCTCATAAATATGTACAAATAATTCGCGTACTTTTTCGGTTTGCAGTGACGGCAGGTACTTATTGCATAGTAATTGTTCAAACTTTAAAGCAAAATATAGTATTGTAACAAAACTGTTTTCTACGTGGGCGGAATAAATTATTTATTTACAAGAATTAAATGTTAACAAAACTGTATAGATAACAATAAAATGCAACAATAACAACTATATACAATAATAATAACGAACAGTAATTCTCAAACAAAGTGAAGCACTTCAATAACACTGAACAAAAAACTCGGGTCGCAGTGCCAAACCCTGCCGACAATATAGTGTATTTGCTAATACAGGCCATGTGGCTTTAATATACGTGAACTTAAGTTTGTTTTTGGACAAAATAAAAAATTTAACCCCTTAATACATCCCTTAAAATAATATTTTTTTCTTAATTTCAATATTATTATCAATGCAACCTCTGTACCACATTAAATACACCCTTCCATAAGTAAATGCGTATCAACAAACTAGTGTTTTCATAAAATTTGAAAGTCCGGTCCTGTCGGGCCGATTTTATTAAAATTTTAGCAGCACGTTTTAATCTTTACTAAAGAGTTAAATTTCAATTTTGAAACGATTCTGACAATTTTTTCGGTATTTTTGGGCCCAAAAACTTTTTGGAACCCCTAAATACAACCCTGAAAATGGTCTGATCGGGCCCATTTTAAATAGGCTTCTTGCGGTGATGGGTTCCAATGTGTGTACCAAATTTCGTTTCAATCGATTAAGTCTGTCGAGAGTTATCGTGTACACACACACACACACATACATATATATATATATATATATATATATATATATATATATATATATATATATATATATATATATATATATATATATAAATATATACATACATATATATATAAACATTTTCAAAAATGGTGCCAAATTGTTCAGGAGGCTATGAAACGTCGAGAAATTTTGGTCCGACCCCTAGGTCCCGCCATCCGACCGACGCCAATAGTGTATGTGCCATATTATGGCAAATACACTAATAACTATTTATATTCTGTATTTATGTTCGCAAATTCAACTCGACACTGTTTCACGACTGACTGCCTACGGTGACTGCCCCTGCTTATATAGAGCTAGCAGCTTGACCCAGCACGCTCGCGCGCTTTCCAGAATATTCTCGCGGTTACCCGTGTCTTCGACACCACTCCACGCCTCACCACCGCTACCTGTTCTCGACGCTTTCATCGCAGCCAGCGGCGTAACATCTTGGGGTTTGCTACAGTATATTATTTCTTGAATCTGCCGCTCGATTATCCAACAAACATTGTAATCCGCCGTTTTTATGGCGTAAACATACCTATATAGTATATAGGCTTCCTCGTAAAATCTTACATGCGAGACGCCATAGAGTATAGTATAGCGACTATGCTGCCATCTGTGATAATTAGTATGAACTATAAATTACCATTGACAAAATCAAACCAAGATAAGAACCAGGCATATATTTTTTATTTATTGTATGTTATAGACGCTCGAGGTCATTAGCGTCTTAAATACATCAAATATCATCAATTAAAACTTATATAGGCCTCCTCGTAAGATTTTACATGCGAGACGCCATAGAGTATACTACAGCGAACATGCTGCCATCTGTGATGATTAGTATGAACTATAAATGACCATTGACAAAATCAAACAAAGATAAGAACCAGGCATATAATTTTTATTTATTGTATGTTATAGACGCTCGACAGCTTAGGTCATTAGCGTCTTAATTACATCAAATATCATCAATTAAAACTAAACGACATCACAAAATGTTTATGAGCGAGAAGGGAATCGAACCTACGACAGCTTGTTCCAAAGGCCCAGCATGCTGACCATTACACCAAGCTGTTCTCCCAGGCACATATACCTAAGTAGGTAGGTACTAGGTGAAGATGTTTATTTATATATTATAAAAACCATTCACCATTTTTTTTAACTAAATATAGTTGAGGCATACTTACTTAGGTACCGCATAATATAAAAATTAACAATTTTACAAATTATAGAAAATTATAGTTGGTAAAAATAACTATTAGTCCATTGAAATGTTACCTTAGGCTTGCATTTTGGGTAGGACAAGATTTTTTTACCATTGCGCAGAGGGGGCCGGTGTAAGTTAAAAATTGAGTTTCCGGGGTCGGCGTCCACCCCATTTGGCCACCAACTTGAAAAAGGGGTGCTAACAGGTTTTGCATTAGGTATATCTCCGTAACGGTATTTCTTACAGAAAATTAGTAGAGACGTTTTTTTTTTTAGAATCGAATTCCCTACAACTTTACTAGAGACACTTTTTGTCGTAAATTGAATAATTTAAAAGATATGTCTTATAGAATAATGGATAATATTTTTTGTTTTTCTGTTAAAATTGAAAGAAAAAAAATTATATTTTTTTCCCTAAATTTCAACAGAAAAACAAGAAATATTATCCAAAACAACTTAACAGAAAGCAGTTTTAACAAAAAACATACGGCATTATTTTTAACTCACTTTAACTTATACAAAACTTTCACAAAAAAGGGATAAAAACAACACAACTGCTAATTTTAACATTTATAACAATTTCGCTAAATCTTGGTCGTATTATAAGCGTATAAATAATTTTGACAACAATAATATTTTAAGATACAGTAGTCTTAATATTTTCATCCCCGTGTAAAACAGTCTTTGCACCCCCTGCATATGTATGCAAGGTAAGTGAGAGGGTTGGCAGTATATATGAACGGTATAAGGTTACCGGGGGCGACGGCGTCGCAGAAACGGCCGAATGTCGTTTATCCTCGCCGGGGAAAGCTGTTACGCAGACCGCGCGTTCGCGTCAAGAAATTAGCAAAGGAATTAAAATTAATGGTCCTTTGATACTGTCGGCTTATATGAGAATGCGTTTACACTAACATATACCGCGTGTCGCATGCGTGAAAACTGTGGTCTATTGCACTGACGTGGAATGCCATCCGCGTCAATTCGTGCATTCTACATATTTTACGCTATATAGGAGAATGCGGTTACACTGACGTATACCGCGTGTCGCGTACGTTCGAACAGAAATTTATTGCACGGACGTCACAAATGAGTTCTCATTTTTGTTTCGCGTTATATGGGATTGCGTTGCACGGACGTCAAATGCGTTCATTGTATTTTCACGTTATCTGAAATGCGGTTACACTGACGTATACCGCGTGTCGCGTACGTTCGAACAGCAATTTAATGCACGGACGTCATAAATAAGTTCTCATTCTTGTTTCGCGTTATATGGGATTGCGTTTCACGGACGTCCAATGTGTTCATTTTATTTTCACGTTATATGAAATGCGGTTACACTGACGTATACCGCGTGTCGCGTACGTTCGAACAGAAATTTATTGTACGGACGTCACAAATGAGTTCTCATTTTTGTTTCGCGTTATAGGTATGGGATTGCGTTGCACGGACGTCCAATGTGTTCATTTTATTTTCACGTTATATGATTGCGGTAACACTGACGTATATCGCGTGTCGCGTACGTTCGAACAGAAATTTATTGCACGGACGTCACAAATGCGTTCTTATTCTTGTTTCGCGTATGGGATTGCGTTGCACGGACGTCAAATGCGTTCATTTTATTTTCACGTTATATGATTGCGGTTACACTGACGTATATCGCGCGTCGCGTACGTTCGAACAGAAATTTATTGCACGGACGTCACAAATGAGTTCTCATTCTTGTTTCGCGTATGGGATTGCGTTGCACGGACGTCAAATGCGTTCATTTTATTTTCACGTTATATGAAATGCGTGTACACTGACGTATATCGCGTGTCGCGTACGTGCTAGAGTCCGATAGGCAAAGAGTTATTTATTTTATTTATGGCCCGACCATTAATAGACCGAGAGCTAGTGACATTTTTTTGGTGTTTTTTATTCAAGGCTTTATTTTTGTGAAGATGTTGAGGGAGGCATATTAAAGTGCCATGAGTAAGGGATTTTGCCAGATAGCGGTATGCGAGGGATGCAGACCGCCCCCAACATGTAACAAAAAAAATGGTCACAATTATTATTGTTTCAAGGCTGAAATTGTTTATATAGCTTGTCGGTGACCCAAAAATGCCATTATAATATTTGCAGATCGATTGGTCAGTATTAAAGGGGTGGCAGATCACCCTAAACGTGTCATGTACCTGACGAAATTTATATTATTAGTTCAAGGTTCAAATTTTAATATGATGTTACGGCGACTGTTTTAAGCACATATATTTCAATTTGCAGAACAAAATCCGCTTTTACGAAGAAACAAAATTATTACAATAATAGGGTTCCCTACGGAGGTATACGGAACCCTAAAAGTGATAATACCGATCCGTAACAAATTATTCATTATGCGAATATTTACTCATCACATTATTCAGTTTATTAGCGACATCCGTTATATAACAGCTTTTATATGAACATCCCGAAACATTGATACACATATGTGTGTACAGTAGTATGCAAAGGAAAATTCAATGGGGTCGACCCACTATACAGGGTGATTCATAATATGTGCGCAGGACTTCAGGATGTGATAGCTCGTTCAAAAATATGAAAAAAAGTTCCTATTAACATGGGTCCGCAAAAGCACCGTTTTCGAGATACAGGGTGTTAAAGTTGAAGAAAAAAATTTCGTTTTTTGCTTATATCTGAAGAACGGTTTGAGGTACAAAGTTAAGCTGCCGCACACATTTTCTACCTTAAAATTGCTTTGTTTTTTTTTACGAAAAATTTTTTTTTGTTACCAGTGGTGGAGATTTTGAAGGTGGTCTGTTTTGTTTGTGTAATTTTTTATTGACATTTTGTCAACTTATAAAATCAAGTACGTAGGTGCTTAAAAAAAATCATGCTTTTAATCCTAAAATGCTCTTTTTCTCGGAAACGATTGACTGTAGCGCTTCAAGACAAGAGTACCTTTTTTGTGTAGAATATCCCGGCGGTTCCAAAACGCGTTTCAAAATTAATTTTTTTCTAGTGGCGTAGAAGTTAGGGGGGAAAATACCCTTCAATCCTTCAAAATCTCCACCACTGGTAACAAAAAAAAATTTTTCGTAAAAAAAACAAAGCAATTTTAAGGTAGAAAATGTGTGCGGCAGCTTAACTTTGTACCTCAAACCGTTCTTCAGATATAAGCAAAAAACGAAATTTTTTTCTTCAACTTTAACACCCTGTATCTCGAAAACGGTGCTTTTGCGGACCCATGTTAATAGGAACTTTTTTTCATATTTTTGAACGAGATAACACATCCTGAAGTCCTGCGCACATATTATGAATTACCCTGTATAGGTATTGAAAGTAGGTGTTTTTACTTCCCACCTCTACTATGGTAGGGAAGTAATGGATTTAGTCCGAAAAAAATATTTCGAGATTTTAACAGATCTTCACGTTTTGAGACCCTAGAAATCGTTTAAGATCATTTTCTGACTGATGTCTGTATGTATGTGTGTGTGTATGTGGTCAATTTTTCGCTTTCGATATCGTAAAAACGGAACAACATACGGCCATGCCGATTGTTCTATTGTGTTTATCAGCCTTTAACTTAGATCTGATTAGATTTTGAGTCAAATCGGTTCAGTGGATCCTAAGATATTAAAAAAAACGTTCTCAATGTCACGTATTAACATGGTAAAAAAAAATATAAATGAATTCTAGATGTTATAATATGAAAAAATGTAAATATTTTTTTTCTCTAAAATGTATAGTTTTCGAGAAAAAAAATATTTTACTAAAAAAAAAAAATTGTACGTATATCAAGGTAACCATGATTTTTGCTATATAACTAGTCTCAGTAGATCATAAACAAAAAAGAGGGCCATGCTTTTTTTCAAAGAATAAAAAAAGAGTGTTTATTTTTTGCAAATATTTACTAGGTGGGAAGTATAGGACTGGTCATCAGTCGAATTTTTTTTACTAATATTTATTCATTCAATGAATATCACTAAATCCCACCAGAATATCACTAGAAAAAAAGTAATTTTATTTTCAATAACAAAACCGTAACAATTTTTCATTAAGTTGAAAGAAATAAACGAAAGATGCTAATAAAGTATGAGTTTTATGTCCATTAGGATAAATTTAATGTCACTGTATGCTTATATAGGGTCAGGTCGACCTCTGGAATGTTAAGTAAAAACTTGAGATGTTTTCAAGAAAGAATCTCTCGTGCTGCAAAAAAATGAAGTTTGATTCAGAACTTCTATGGAGCTAAATTCAAATATCGTAACTTGGAAATTTTGTTTTGTTAATTTTTTTAGAGTAAATTTTAGTGTCATTTTATATTTCAAAAAATTTGTTTTTATTAATATACCCTCTTAAGAAAAAAAATTGTGTGTTTTAAAGACCACCAACAGCTAAGGTTATTTGGGCCTAGCACCAATTCATATTTTCAATTCATTATTTTTTTTTTAATAATAAATTGAAAATCCAATTGACACTTTTACCAGCTCTCGGGCTAGAACCCTGGAACTGGGGTCTTGTAATAGAGGAACCATAGCAACGCCATATAAACAACAGCATTGCTACACCCTACACGCTCGGCTATTCTCAAGCCCCCCCTCTTAAGAAGCGCACAAATAGACAGAAAAGATCGAACAAAAAATAAAAAAAATTGATTTGATCCCCAGTTCCAACGTTTTAATTTGAATTTTTAAGTAGCGATTAAAAATAATATTTTGAAAATACTAATTGGTATTTTTAATTACCAAATGAAAGCAAAAAATGTAACCACGGATGACGGCACAGTTAGTTCAGTATCGGACCCATGTCGGTCGCAAGTGTAAGTATATGTGTGTGACACTTAGAGATGTAAGTATTTGAACGATGTCATTCCGCGACCGCTGCATGTCGCATTTTTAAGAATTCCATTTCCGGCAGTCTTTTGCAGAGTGCGACTTGAAAATGGATGTTTTATTGCCGACACCCGACGGACTTCGCCTGTCGGATTGACCGATGGGTTTTTAAACTGCAGCAACCTTAATTATCCTTGCCTGACGCTTAATTTAGAATATAAAATAAAAATAGGTAAAGAAACTTTTAAGTTAAACGGTTTTATTTTAAATCATCAGTTGTACCAAAAACTAGAAAATAATTAGGATACAAACCAGCGGAATAAGTAATAAAAACGTGGGGCGCATTTGAAATATTTCTGTTGGTGGGCTTGGAAACACATTTTTCTAGACAAGCCGTTCTTATTTAATAATTATATACAGTCGTTATACAGATTTTTATGCGCCCCACGTTTTTATTACTTATTCCGCTGACGCAGTGACACAAAGTGCCTCTTGGTTTGTGTCCTAATTATTTTCTAGTTTTTGGTACAGCTGATGATTTAAAATAAAACCGTTTAACTTAAAAGTTTTTTTATCTATTTTTATTTTCTAGTTTGATTTCTGGCCCGTATCATTATGCAAACTCCTTATCCTTTCAACTATCCACCTCCTGATTCCATCATCAGACCCTCGTTACCAAGTTTAAATTATCATAATATTGTATTGTCACGGGAACTCACTGTGTGTGCAAAGTTTCATAAGAATCGGTTAAGTAGAAGTAGTTGAAAAAGCTGTCGCAAGATTTGAAACAAAGATAGTAACAAACAAATATACGGGGTCAAGCTAAATAAAACCGTTTAAAAAAACCGGTCAACTGCAAGCTGAACTTGCAAGTAGTGTCTCGTACAGTGATTTTTGGGATTTTTTGGTAAAATGTTGAAAAAAAATTTCATTAAAAAACAAATTATATATTTTTGAACTCACGCTTTGACAAGATTTCATTTGATTACCTTGAAAAAAAAATTGTTTTGCGTCTCCTTCCAACCCCCAAACTGCAGACCTCCAAAATCAAAATTCAACTTTTCCTATTTCACGTCTGTAATTGGGCGGCGACCACTTCCTTCAAATTTCAATTTTCTATATTAAACTTTCTCTGAGAAAAATGCATGTGACAGACAGACAGACACCGAGGTGATTCCATCAATGTTCAGTTTTGCCGATTAAGGTATGGAACACTAAAAAATGACCGAAAAACAACGCTTTACATTTGGGCTAATACGGCACATTAGAAGAAAATGCAATTTCTTAACTTACACAACATTTGTCTGAAAATCATCTGCAATATCGTGAAGTAGGTACTGAAAACATACCTGCAACAAAAGAAAAAAAATATTATTGACATTTCTGTACGCATAAAATTACATTATTCATTAAAATATTTGTGCATTGATATTAAAAGTTGTGCCCTATCACATAAATGAGATAAACTGATAAAATAAATTGTTCAAAGATCTATTTATAAAGAACACACTGTATCTTTCTTGTAAAACCAATTAATTAATCAGAACGCCAACGGCAACGATCTAAACAAAATCGAACACGCTAAACAATTAATGACAACGATCAACACTCTCTTGAAAAGAGCGTTCCAATTACAAAACTCGAACACAGACACACACTTTGGTGTCGTCTATACTCCTTGTCTGTCGAACGGTTGATTTTACGTATGCGACCGATGCCGTTGCCCCATATCCATTGACACAGAAAATAGACTGTGCGGTCACTATCAGAATGTCCACTAACCGTATGAGAGATAGACTGCAGATTATTGACGCTCAACAGCTAAGGGAGGGCAGTACAGTCTAGTGGTTAGCGTACTTGGCGCCGCAACCTCTAGACTGGACTGCCGTGGGTTCGAATCCCACCTGCGCTCATGGATGTTTTGTGATGTTATTTAGTTTTAAGTTAGTTGTTATTTAGTGTAGTTGAAAGACGCTAATGATTTGAGATGTCGACGCGTCTATAATCTACAATAAATAAAATTAAAATAAAACAGCTAAGATCTATAATAATAACATGCCCAGACATTGCGTCAGTTGCCGCAATGGCCTAGCTAGGTAGAATCTTACATGTATAAGCTATTTGTATTTAGCCAGTTACTTAATGCTATCGGTTTATTAATCACGGAGTTATTGCATTATGAAAGCTGGCATGATTTCGTTGCATCGCAAATTTTCGTCTGGCTACCAAACCAACCGTATAGACGTTTTCACGTCTAAAATACATCATATAATACTAAAAACTAAACAAAAATCAATAAACAAATGTATAAAAAGTGCTACATAAAAACAGTGAGCTTGATAAAACAAAATGATAGCCAATTTTTGTGAAACCTTTTTTGCCCGAGTCAGAATCTTTCTGAACGCTATATTGGCTCGAGCCTGACTTTTTGTTAATACTGTATTAATCCAAGTCTAATTAGAAAGGACGTGAAGAGACAGCCACCGCTTTCCATCTCCTTCTAATGAAGGTCCCCACAGCTCAATGAAATATAGCAATTGAACCACTCGAAGTATAAAACCTAATTTAATAATAAATGCGCTTAACGTCCATTTCTCGATATTATGTCATAACAGACGCCATTTGCACCATTGCTATTTTCCATTTAATCACTTCCCGTTGTTTTCTACATTTTTTAAACTTCAATTATTTTTATTATTAGCACAATGTGCGAATTGAGGAATGATAGGAAATTAGGATAAGGTAGGCAACTTTGGGAGCATAGGAGTTTGACAGAGGTAATCGGCCATGGCCTTGAATAAGGAACCATCTCGATATTCATCTGGAATTAACGAGGGAAACCATGAAAAACCTCAAACAAGACGATCGGCACAGGAGTCATCGTTTCTCGGCGTGTGACAGTAGGAAAAAGTCCTATCCACGCATCTGTCCCCGCCGGGATTCGAACCCAGTACCTTCCGAATGTGAGTCTAGTACCATATTCTTAGCAGGCACAGCTGTCTGTCCAAACTATCGTATCGGTCGTGTGAAGTAAAATTAAGGACAGGGTTAACACAGCTGCGTTTAAGGTCTTAGAAACTGGTTGACAGTCGAGTGATTCTGCTGGTGTTTCTATATGCTGTGACGACACGTTTTCTGGTCCATTGTCTATGTCTATGGTCCCATCATATCATACCACGGCCGCTCGAAGGCAGGGAGACCGGGGCTAGATCTCGGGCGGTGTTAAAACTCAAAGGAAATAAAACCCGCACACTTGACCCTCATGTTATTGCGTGGCTCCTTTGTTGGTTCCTCGCACGTATATATTATATAATATATACACATTTCCTCTCACCCCGAAGCCGAGTCCGGACTCCGGACGGCGGACACTTGCCAGATCAACGTTTGTGACTCGAGACACCTCTCTACATAATATCTGTGGCCACAAAACAAAGTGAATCATACCGTTTCTTTTAACCCGGTTTATGAATAGACCATCTTCATCATAAAAACTCATGACGTGAATAACGGTTTAATGTCTCATACTGCGGTGGCGCTTTAGAAATATTAGATGAAACGGAAATAGTCGGAAGTGGTTGACAAGTGAAACAAAAAAGCATGTATACTTAAAATGATATCGATGGATTAAATCAGTGTTTTCCAAAGTGGGCAATATGGTTCCATGACATTTGATCCCAGCAATTTTATACCACGACAAGTGATCCCACGACAACTGATCCCAACGACATTTGATCCCAACGGCAACTGATCCCACGACATTTGATCCCAAAAAATTGTGTATAAACTAACAGAGCCTGATAAAATTAGGTTTTGGAAATAATTCAGTGAGAATTTCTTACAAATTTCTTGTAGAAATTATTGTGATCCTGGAACTCTAATTACCTTTTAATCATTTAAATATCTACAAAAAAACCTTCAAATAGTTTAGGTTTGCAGTTTTTAATAACCTACCTCAAAATATTAAAAAATGAACTGCCGAAAAAAATTATTTGAAAGAATTTTCAAACACTTTCTATAAATTGGATTATTTTCTGTAAAGTCATGCATGACAGTGTCTTTGATGGACCCACGACTTGATAATTTGTATCCACTTTGGCATCTCTACATAGTATAAATTGAAGTCGCTTTTCGCGTCTGTCTGTCTGTTTAACCGCTAACTCCTCCTAAACCACGCAACGGATTTTGATGCGGTTTTCACCATCAGTCAGATAATTTTTCACGGAAGGTTTATATATACCTATAGCGAACGAGCGAAGCGAGTAAGTAATGTAATTATAATATTCAAGCTAACGAGTGAAGCGAGTGAGTAGTGTATTGCACCCGGGCTTTCTTAACATCCGGGCGAAGCCGGACGGGGCCGCTAGTCACAAATAAATTATTAATTATTATTATTGATGAACGACAAGAAAAATTTGTCCGTGGCGTATGGAAATAATATTATTAGTTAAAAAAAATTACCTAGGCCGTTTTGACTTGTGACCACAGATACACAATATATTCGACAGAGATCACGTTTCGCATTTAAATTCGAACATATTTGATTTGTTCAAGCGTCTTGTTTCAGAAAAGATCTACTCACGGGATTGAAGACAATCAAATAAAGTCTGATTCACAATGTTTTATTGAATAATTCCAACATTCCAAAGATTGCATTTCACTGTTATTTTAATTTTTGACATGTAAAAAAATTTTCCTAAAAATTTCTACTAGAAAGGCTCGGTGAAATGTCACCGAAGTGGTGTCAAATAAAGCCCGATTCATAATGTTTTATTGAATAATTCCAACATTCCAAAGATTGCATTTCACTGTTATTTTAATTTTTGACGTGTAAAAAAATTTTCCTAAAAATTTCTACTAGAAAGGGCTCGGTGAAATGTCACCAAAGTGGTGTGTGTAGCTGTCATCGTATACAAATTTAAGAGTATCGGGGGCTCATAGGTTTTTTTTTTGAAGTTTTATAATCTATTAAATAGTTTCAAATCCTACTTACTAAACATAAATGTAGTGGATTTTTGTTCTTCCAAAAAAAAAAAAAAAGTGAAGTATGTCGATGAAAAAACAGTTATTAAAATATATGGTGGACTGACGGGTCTATATGGTGGAAGAACGGGTCAATATTTTTTCGTCAGAATGTTTTAATCTCTTGTATTAAACATGCATTTTACTTTCTAAGATATTTAAAATAACAAAAAAATTACGACGCCGTGAGTAAAAAAACACAAAAAAAAAACAAAATGGATTACTAAATACGTAATAAGTACCTACCTATATACAAAATATATTTTCAATTCTATAAATAAAATTCATTATTGATCGAAACATCAAACCAGAGCTCATTACTAATTATTATTCATTTCTTATAAAAGGCTTCTCAGAATATTTTTCAATAAGCAAATGAAATATTTAAAAATGAATTCACCGATTTTTAACAAACGCGAAAAGACGATCAGTCAAAGTAATTTAGTTAAACAGAACACAGTATTCTAAAGTTGGAACATGTGTAGAAATAACGGAACAAAAATAATCTGATTTTATTGTAGGTACAGGGTCTGACACAAACACTGTTCGATTTTCACACCTGACCGCAAAATATTACCTCTGTGATCAAAACTCAAAAAGACGTTATTATTTTAGTCTGTTACAAGTCCCAGATTATTACTTATTCCGCTGACGCAGCGACACAAAGTGCCCCTTGGTTTGTGCCTTATTATTTTCTAGTTTTTGGTACAACTGATGATTTAAAATAAAACCGTTTAACTTAAAAGTTTTTTTACCTATGTTTTTAATAGGTAGGTAGTACTTGTCCTCATCTCAAAAAATAACCCAAACCGAAAACAATTTGTGGCAAACCCTGTAAATAGATACCAGCGAGAAAATCCCGGCAAGTCTAATATGGCAGGGTTTTAGTGACGGCTGGAATAAGATGAAATAAATAATAAATTAAATCTGGGCAGATTATTATCGCCTCGTTCGATGTAATTCCCGTCTCTGCAGCGTTGTGGTTGTCTGCACGCGCCGACGCCCTCCTCTTCTCGCCGCCGCGACGCTCGGTCGCCTCCCAAAACCAAATCATTGCAGGGCTGCGTCGCACCACGAGTGCTCAAACAGAACCATTAATGGCGAACTAATAAATGGTAGAGGACAGTGTGGTCCAGTGGTTAGCGTCGCGGACTCTAGATCAGACTGTGGGTTCGAATCCCGCCTCCGCTTATGGATGTTTTGTGATGTCATTTAGTTTTAATTGTTATTTAATGAAATAAAGGCGCTAATGACCTAAGTTGTCGACGCGTCTATAATTTACAATAAATAAATAAACTAATAAATGGTCAGCTCTAAATATACTTCAGCGGTCGCTAGGAACAAGGAACAAACTACAGAAATCGAACTCCGGACGTACAACAAAGACACAACCTTTAATTTTATATTAAGTAAACGATAAGTATAATATTTGTATCCAGTATCGCTAACCCCGGACAGGACGCCTCTTTTTATTCTTCAGATAACACACGGTACACCGGATAAGACACAAACTACATCAGCGATTCGCAGACTGAAATCGAACTCCGGACGTAGAACAAAGACACAATCTGATTTTTATAGACGAGATTAACAATTCTTGTCTCGTATTTCGAGACAAAATCGAGATTAAATTGTCGAGATCACGTTTTTATCGAGGAGAAAGACATATTCGAGAAAGTACCGAGCCTAGAGTTGTCAAATTTCTCGTCTCTCGACATAGACGAGAATGTTTTCTCGAAGAAATGAATTGATTGAAATATTTTCAACACGTTTCCAGACAAGATGTAAAGGGTCTTTCAATAAGGACATAACAATTTGGTATTTAAATAAAACATAGAATAATTGAGATATCGGGCTGAAATTTATTCCAGGTGTAGTACACATGTTACAATTATGTATAGAATTTGACGTCGTTCATATGACCACCACGAGCACGATGGAGCGATCGATTCTTTGGATCCAATTTTCAATCACTCTTTCACACATATCAGCTGGAATGTTGGCAATTTTGCGTTCAATATTGTTCCTGAGCTCCTCTAACGTTGTTGGAATGTTGGCATAAACCTTCGACTTCAGGTAACCCCATAAGAAAAAATCCAACGGCGTCAAATCGCATGAGCGAGGTGGCCATTCGACTGGACCATTTCTCGAGATTAAACGATTACCAAAGTTGCGACTACCGACTCAGAATTTTGGTAGTAAGTTTTAACGATTTCCAAACGTTGCTCGTCCGTGAACTTCACCATGATAAAAATGTAAGCCTTGACTGACGTTTTGACTTTGACAGATCATAAAAAAGTTTGTAGGTTATGTTCCGTATTATAAAACAAAATTGTTATGTCCTTATTGAAATTATTTCATCACAGATTCTCCTTATAACGATCTCCGGACGCACATCAAAGTCACACATTTCGATACGTAATATCTATACGCAAATGGTAATGATTATTTGTAACTGTAAATTGTTGAGTAGGTAATTCCCCGTTACATCCCTGGCGATCGCACCTAGAGATTACTTCTATACCGGTCGAGATAATGGTACAAGCATAGACACAAACCGGCTGCAGTTGTGGTTGAATACTTCTTACAGTGGTCAATGTTCACAACCGCTCGGTTGGTTTTTGGTAAATGCGAGCAAGCTTTATAAAGGTTTTAAACAAGATTATCATCAGCACCTTTTAAAATTAAGGTTTTATTATTTTAAAATGCTTTCTTTTTTTCTATTTTTAGTATTTGTTGATTAACTGGAGGACTCACAAGGGTGTCCGCAACGCTATGATACGAATACACAATAATATACCTACGGAGATCAAAACTGCAAATTCCAATCAACAGTTTAGGAATAATTTAAAAAAATATTTATTATCTAAAGCTCACTACAAATTGAACGAGTTTTTATAATTTTTTTTTTCTGTTCGACACTATTTATGTACATTTGTACTAATCAAATAAAGACATCTATCTATCTATCTATCTATGAGTGATACTTGACGTGAATTACAGCTTTAGAGGTAATGGCGTTGTTACGATAGACCTAGCAACAAAATAGGTCGCAAAATTGCATCTTTGACGGTCTCTAAAACCTACAATTTTGATAAAATAAAAAAAAATAGGTAAAAAAACTTTTAAGTTAAACGGTTTTATTTTAAATCATCAGCTGTACCAAAAACTAGAAAATAATTACGACACAAATCAAGGAGCACTTTGTGTCGCTGCGTCAGCAGAATAAGTAATAAAAACGTGGAGCGCATTTGAAATATTTCTGTTGATGGGCTTGGAAACACATTTTTCTGGACAAGCCGTTCTTATTTAATAATTATACAGTCGTTATATACAGATTTTTATGCGCCCTACGTTTTTATTACTTATTCCGCTGACGCAGCGATACAAAGTGCCCCTTGGTTTGTGTCCTAATTATTTCCTAGTTTTTGGTACAGCTGATGATTTAAAATAAAACTGTTTAACTTAAAAGTTTTTTTACCTATTTTTATTTTCTAGTTTTTAGTTTGATTTCTGGTCCGTATCATTATGCAAACTCCTCATCCTTTCAACTGTCCACCTCCTGATTTCATCATCAGACCTCGTTACCAAGTTGAAATTACCATAATATTGTATTGTCACGGGAACTCAATGTGTGTGCAAAGTTTCATAAGAATCGGTTAAGTAGAAGTAGTTGAAAAAGCTGTCGGAAGATTTGAAACAAAGATAGTAAACAAACAAATATACGGGATCAAACTCAATAAAACCGTTTAAAAATAAAAACACACTCATAATCTACTTAGAAGGTTCTTTTCAATGATATCTCACAAGAATAGATAAAAAAAAAGTGTTTGACGTTTGCATATGGTATGGGCGGCGGGAGCCCTCCTTAAATAAATCTTTTTAATCTTTTGTTACTTTCTCTGTCTTTGGACCACGGTAATACATATTATTAGTATGTCATTTCGTTTACAGACAGACATACAGAAATCGTTGGCACAACAATAGGAATCCTTTTTGGCACGGAACTCTAAAAACAACTATTTAGTCACCACAACGAAAAATTACTGTAAAATATTTCATTGAAACAAAAAAATATTTTCTCTCAGGGGAAACATTGGAATGTAGTTTGCATTCCAATGTTTTGTGGGAATTAGCGCTCCCAGGAACCCGAGCTCGTACCAGTCGGTTTGTGTATGCCGGCTAGCGGATTCTAATGCACGAATGGATTATTTGTTGTGTTGAAGACGTTAATGACCTGAGTTGTCGACGCGTTTATAATCTACAATAAAATAAAAAAATATTTCTACGCCAATGTAATGAAAGAATGTGCAGCAATTTCAGTAAATATAATATAGATTTATTTTGAAAAAGAAATCTCAGACAAAAATAAAAGTAATATAATTTCAGTTTCTTTGCAAAAGAGCAAAAGCACAGCTGTTTGCAGAGTTTTGCAGATAGAAAATGAAATTCGTGCGGACAGATTGCATGCCGCACGCCATACCAACATCTGGACAAGAAAAAAACTAATTCTATTGTTTAACGAACAATTCACATTTTCATACTATATTCTTACATTGTTACAGTGGCATTTAGGCTACTAAAAGAAAATGTGTTTTTAACTTAATTATAAAAAATTGTTCATTTGCTTAAACTTTTTAGGTAGGTACACCTGTGTGTTGTTTAGGTCAAATTTTGCAAGTCAATTTTGAACGACTTCCACGTATCCGATCGATTTGAAATTTTGTACACACATGTATTCCCGATGACAATACATGATTAAATCGTTTTTAGAAATAAATTTAACCCCTGAGGGGTTCAATCGGGGATGTAGCGTTTTTTTGACTAATCAACGCCCAGGCCAAATCGCTGAAGCTAGAAACTTGATATTTGGACAGTTGGTTCCTTTTCTGACGTAAGCATCCACTAAGAAAGGATTTTTCGGAAAGTCAAAGGGGGGTAAAATTTTGAAAGACTAAAATGAACAAAATAAATATTAGGAAAAAAAACTTTTTAGGGACAAGCTTTTATTTAAATGCACTAAAAAGGAAAAAAATAATTTAGTTCATAATTATAAAAGCGTGGGTAGTGACTAATAAACTATCATAGAGTTCACGACCGACGCTTTTATAATTATGAAACAAATTTATTAAAAATTATTTTTTCCTTTTTAGTGCATTTAAATAAAAGCTTGTCTCTAAAAAGTTTTTTACTAATATTTATTATACATTATTTGATCTAAATAAATGATTTAAAATCAGGTAAACTTGAAGAAAAAAAACAAGTTTAACACACATTTATGTACAGAAAAAATTAATTTCGAAAAAATTGTTCAACAAGCTAAATTTCTCAGTATTTTAACATATATATGTAAAGAAAAAACTTTAAAATGTTAATTAGGCTTCCTGTAATTTGAAATTTCATGTCGTGCTGTAAAGAAATATTGACAAATATCACGTTTTTTGATACAGTTATTTGCCGAGAGCATTTTTTAAAATCTGAGTGAAAAATCCTTAAACCGATGAGAACGGAGATAGAGCTATATCAAGTTTACATGTAAAACCCGTTCAATACCCGGTATATTATAGATGGCATATATTATGCTAAATTATTCTTTTTGACACATTCTATAAAAGTAAAATAATATGTTTTAATTAAATTATTAATATACATATAATTATGTAAAATTAAAATTACTTTGCAAATCTGCAGAATACGATCCTTTCACAAAGTTATTTTATAGTTAATTTTTTCGAGTCGACAGATTTTTTTTCTAATTATTAAACATGATACCATAGTTTGAATTTTTTGTCAATATTTTTAGCATCTCCATAATGACTCAATCTTTATTCATGTGTAGCCAATACTTCCCGGGTCCCATTAAGAACCCAACAAACGAGGTCTGGAATGAGGGGCCGTGCAGATACCTGAACTGAATACATTGACATAAGAAATGGACTGCGCATGTTCAATTTGCTGAAAATGTTTGCTACTGTGTGAGTGAGAAGAGATAAAGTAGCTGACAATTTCTGTGACCAATTGCTTCACGTCTGAATCTCTGTAAACGCTATTGGTTAGAGTTTGATTCTCTTACACTTCGACATTTAACGGGACACTTCTAGCATTCCAACATTTACTGGGACACATCCAATAGTTGGATATTTAGCGGGGCATTTTCGACATTCCGACATTTAATGGAACACTTCAAACATTTAGTGGGAACCGTCCAGCATTCTGACATTTAGTGGGGCACTACTAACATTTCAACGTTCAGTCAAACATTTAGTGGGATACTTTCAACTTGCCGACATTCAGTTTTAGTGGGACACCTTCAACATTTACTTTCAACATTCCAACAATTAGTGGGACACTACCAACATTTCGTTATTTAATGGGGCATTTCCAACATTTAGTAGGACGCATCCAGTATTCCGACTTTTAGTGGGACACCTTCAACATTTCGACGCTTAGTTCAACGTTTAGTGGGGCACCCCACATTCCAACATTTAGTGGGACACTTCCAACATTCCAACAATTAGGGGGCCACTTCCAATATTCCAACATTTCCTCATTGACTGGGACATTTCCAACATTTAGCGGGATGCGTCCAACATTCCGACTTTTAGTGGTATACTTATAATACTTATTCAGACGTTCAATCCAACATTTAGTGGGACAATTCCAATAACCCGTCCAAAGTTTAGTAGGACACTTCCGACGTTCAGTCCAAATTTTAGTGGGACACTTCTAATATTCCGTCCAACGTTTAGTAGGACACTTTCAACATTCTGACGTTCCGTCCAAAATTTAGTGGGACAATTCCTATATTCCATCCAACATTTAGTAGGACGCTTCCAACATTTCGACGTCCAGTCCAACATTTAGTGGGGCAATTCCAATATTCCGTCCAACGTTTAGTAGGAGACTTTCAACATTCCGACGTTCAGTCCAACATTTAGTGGGACAATTCCTATATTCTATCCAACGTTTAGTAGGATGCTTCCAACATTTCGACGTCCAGTCCAACATTTAGTGGGGCAATTCCAATATTCCGTCCAACGTTTAGTAGGGCACTTTCAACGTTCCGACGTTCAGTCCAACATTTAGTGGGACAATTCCTAAAATTTAGTAGGACGCTTCCAACATTTCGATATTCAGTCCAAAATTTAGTGGGACACTTCCAATATTCCGTCCAACGTTTAGTAGGACACTTTCAACATTCCGACGTTCCGTCCAACATTTAGAGGAACACTTTCAACATTCTGTCCAACGTTTAGTAGGACATTTCCAACATTCCGTCGTGCAGTCCTCATTAGTGGGACAATTCCAATATTCCGTCCAACGTTTAGTAGAACATTTCCAACATTCCGACGTTAAGTCCAACATTTAGTGGGACAGTTCCAACATTCCGTCCAACTTTTAATGGAACACTTCCAATATTTCGACATTCAGCGACACATTAAAGTGCAAGCGATACATCGGTTTGGTATCAATTTTTTATGTCAATGACTGAACACATACAGTGGTGACGGTGGTGTTGTGAGGCGGTCCGACAAGCGCAAGTCTAATTAGTTTAACGCTGCAGAACAAGCCCGGAGTTTAGTATACAGAAAACATGAATATTTATTACCGGACGAGATAGTGAACCAGCCTCGGTGTAGTCGCCGGCCAAAGGAATATGCCCCATTCGTATGCACTGCACTGCATCTGTTACAGTGCTACCGCGATAAACTTAAATTTCAAATAAAATATAGAAATGAAAATTTTATAATTTTTTTTTAATTTTTGCGTTTGAACAATTCAACTTAATATGAAAATAGGGGGAATATTGTAAAATTGTAGAAATTGAAATTTGAGTTAAATTACTACCATACCCCACTTATGGAGAATGGTAAAACAATATGAATCTGTTAACGTAACCGTAGTATAGCGGTAGACGCCATACACTGGGATGCACTGTTGCACGTTTATTAAACTTTTGTAGTACCTACTGAGTCTGATTGGATTAAATTTATATATTTATGTAGTCAGATCCAACACCGCTTTTATACAGGGTGTCCAGGAATGTTTGTCTGTTTGTCTCGTATGCGTTCTTATCTATTCATCCGATTGCGATGAAACTTTGATAAGTTGTTGTGCTCACTACCGGGAAAGTTTCTGTAGGCTCATATATTCTTAGCACCCGGGCGAAGCCGGGCGGGACCGCTAGATTACCGTGAATGGTGGAAGTACGTTGTGTACATATGGCGGAGAGACGGGTGTTTAAATATTCTTAGCAACCAGGCGAAGCCGGGTGGAACCGCTAGATTACCGTGCATGGTGGAAGTACGTGTATATATGGCGGAGGGGCTGGTGTTTAATCTTTATTATTGAAGCTGGGCGGGGCCGCTATGAATCAAATTCATAACACCCGGGCGAAGCCGGACCGGGACGCTAGTTTACCGTGCATGGTGGAAGTACGTGTATATATGGCGGAGGGGCTGGTGTTTAATCTTTATTATCGAAGCCTGGCGGGACAGCTATAAATCATAAATTCATAGCACCCGGGCGAAGCCGGACTGGGCCGCTAGTTTATTATAAACGTTAAACAAGCCTTTTCATTACGAATAAAATTGTTCTTTATTTCATAGAAAGAACCGTTATATTAAATTGTTTTGTTTTTCGTTTTTAAAGTACATTATAAAATAATGAAAGGAGAATAAACATAACATCGCTAAAATTAACGATGTGCTACCGAGTGTGCAAGGAGTAAAAAGAAAGCGGAAAAAATTCTCTACTCTGCAAAACGAAAACAATTTCCTCTTTTCTTGTTGAACAAACAACGGGTAATTATTCTACTTCGTATGACTATGTAATACAACACAACGCAATACCGGTACAATAAGGGACAAATAAAAAAATACACAACAAACATTAACTCGAAAAAGAAAATTAAAAAAAAAAAAAACGGGTTTCTCTGTATCGCGGGTACCACAATTAACATTAACTCAAAAAAGAAAATTAAAAAAAACGGGTTTGTCTGTTAGAATTAAAATACCCCAAAGTTGAAATATCTCACTGACAGCTAAAAATTTATATTAGAAATCGTGTCCATCGTGATTATAATAAAATTAAGCAAAATCGCAGGATAGTGGACAATATAATTTGATTTATTAAATTAAATGTACGACGTTATTTTTATGTATGTACTTGAAAAAGTCTAAATCTATAGACGAAACGTCGTACATTTAATTTAATAAATCAAATTATATTGTCCAAATATAAAAATATAGTTGCTATGGTAACGAAGTAAATATACAGTATGGTAACGAAGTAAATATTTTTAGCTGTAGGTATATTTACTTCGTTACCATAGCAACTATATTTTATTCCATACGAGAAATATAAAAATATAGTTGCTATGGTAACGAAGTAAATATACAGTATGGTAACGAAGTAAATATTTTTTAGCTGTAGGTATATTTACTTCGTTACCATAGCAACTATATTTTATTCCATACGAGAAATATAAAAATAGAGTTGCTATGGTAACGAAGTAAATATTTTTAGCTGTCAGTGAGATTTCAGTGAGATATTTTTCTAACGATTTTTGATACCCTCTTACTACTACCCCCACCGCGGGTGCGACGACTGACGCCTCACTTTGGTTACTGTTGATACTTAAGCAATTACTAGAAATAAGAATTGGTCGGTATGAAATCACTACCTAAAATGCAACGCCGCCTCCCGTACTATAGTATTTTACATAATATGATATTATATCAAGCTCCACATATAAAATAATGTTCCGCATTGTTATGTAGATGAAATATTTTACAGTGCAAGTATAATGTTTCAACATTATCATCCTCGTGATTAACTGGGATGCTATTTTGATAGTGTTGAAAATAACACCTTTAAAATATTTACCTCCGGCAAGAATTTATCATTATTATTTTTAAACGGCTTTAGCTTACTCAATTATAGCTGAAATATAAAAATCCAACCGCATCAACTAGATGTCTTCAATTTCCGTAATTTTGAAACAAATTAACTCTTGCCTCAAAACCGAACAGTAGGTACTCTCGTTGTCCAGTAGGTTGACATTATTTAATTATTAATGTACTAGCGGCCCGTCCCGGCTTCGCCCGGGTGGTATGAAATTATGATTAATTAATAGAAAAAGATTAAACACCTGCCCCTCCACCATATGTACACGTACTTCCACCATGCACGGTAATAATTAGCGGTCCCGTCAAGCTTCGCTCGGGTGCTAAGAATTTATGAACCTACAGAAACCTTCTCGGTAGTGAGCACAACAACTCACCAAAGTTTCATCGGTTGAACGGTTTAGGGGTCCAAGTTTTAAGCATACATTTCAATTTGCAGAACAAAATATCGGTATTAACCCCCTTGCAAAACGATATAAACACCTAGGCGAGCAAGTTTCCCTCTAAGAGAGGGGGTTAATACCGACATTTTGTTCTGCAAATTGAAACGTATGCTTAAAACAGTCGCCGTCAAAACATATTAAAATTTGAACCTTAAATTAATAATATAAATTTGGTCGGGTACATGACACGTTTAGGGTGATCTGCCACCACTTTAATACTGATCAATCGATTTGAAAATTTTATAATGGCATTATTGGGTCACCGACAAACTATACAAACAATTTCAGTCTTGACCATTTTTTTTTGTTACATGTTGGGGGCGGTCTGCATCCCTCCCATACCGCTATTTAGCAAAATTCCTTACTCAGGGTACTTTAATATGCCTCCCTCAACATCTTCACACAAATAAGGCCTTGAATAAATAACAACAAAAAATTGTCACTAGCTCTCGGTCTAATAGTCAAGGTTGATTTTGTTTTCTCGTTGTTATTGCTGAGCAAAGCCATCTATGTGTGTAATGCACATTGCATAAAGGCAGGTAATTTGATCAAACTGAAGTCAACGCTTCCTAGTTCCTCCCGATGCATCAGGCGTCACACTTCACACGTCAACGTAGACAGTCTGTTGTGTAGATGTGTTTAATTCGGCGTAAAGTTGCTACAGCAACTCTATACTGTAATATCATAAATTTGAATATGTATGTGTATATCAGCTATGCAATGGCATCGTGATGAAGGCAGAGGCGTAACTATCATAACGTAAATGGTCGCAGCGTGATAGAGTCCACAGGCCCAATAGACCGAGAGCTATTGACAATTTTTTGGTGTTATTGATTCAAGGCCTTATTTTTGTGAAGATGTTGAGGGAGGCATATTAAAGTGCCCTGTGTAAGGGATTTTGCTAGACAGCGGTATGGGAGGGATGCAGACCACCCCCAACATGTAACAAAAAAAATGGTCACAATTATTATTGCTTCAAGACTGAAATTGTTTGTATAGCTTGTCGGTGAGCCCAATAATGCCATTACAATATTTGCAGATCGATTGGTCAGTATTAAAGGGGTGGCAGATCACCCTAAACGTGTCATGTACCCGACGAAATTTATATTATTAGTTCAAGGTTCAAATTTTAATATGTTGTTACGGCGACTGTTTTAAGCATATATTTTAATTTGCAGAACAAAATGTCGGTATTAACCTCCTCTCTTAGAGGGAAACTTGCTCGCCTAGGTGTTTATATCGTTCTGCAAGGGGGTTAATACCGACATTTTGTTCTGCGACCAGGCCAAAAAATCCTAGTTACGCCGCTGGACGGCTGGATGAAGGAGATGAAGCTTATGATTCGTCATTTATATATTTTAATTGTTCAGTCATGGCTAATCCTGAACTTACTAAAGGTGAGTTTACACAGTGCGAGTTCCTGGACTGTCTTTTTTCGAAACTTCTCGAGCTAGAAACACGAAATTTGACTTGAACATTCTTTGTTAAAATGGAAGAGTACGATGTTCGACAAATTATCGAAATCCGTATCCTAAGAGGTGAAAACGGGGGTGGAAACCTTCATGAAGGACACGCTGTATCTCTGAAATTACTTAATTTATTTATTGTAAATTATAGACGCGTCGGCAACTTAGGTTATTAGCGTCTTGATTACATTAAATAACAACACACTTAAAACTAAATGACATCACAAAACATCCATGAGCGGAGGCGGGATACGAACCCACGACAGTCCGATCCAAAGGCCGCGACGTCAACCACTGAAGAAATTTAGCTAAAAACGTGTAACTAATCATAAATTCATAGCACCCGGACGTGACCGTTAGTAATTCTATATTTCGAAATGACTCGTAAGTCACCTCTCCAGGACAACATTTTGACAGAGTATGACAATGTTCTGCTACCAATACTACCAAAGCGCAGTAGCACAGCTCGCTTATACAAACATATCATTATCCTTTACGCCAATTAAAAGTGTGTTGTGACGTACCATCGTGTTCAAACACCTTATACTAACTGCCACTCTGGGATCAATTTAAAAACGGGATATAATATGCTCCATTCCCTATTTTATGGTACTGTTTAGTGAGTCGAATTATACATTAAATAAATCCAATTATAATCCTGAAAGTTCCGCGAACTAGAAAGATTTGGAGTGGACGAGAATTTTATGTTGATTTTAAAGACTGCTCCAGATGTGATATTTTTTTATGTAATGATCTAGCTTTCTGGTTAATTTAACCAACTTCAAAAATGTACTGTAAAGTCGTTTTAAGTGCTGGACAAAAAAAATCCAACGGCACTATTTAAGTTAGACGAGGCTCTTTCTTATGACATAATGAAAAAATGACGTTCAAACGGGGATGTAGGGTTTTTTTGACTAATCAACGCCCATGCTAAATCGCTCAAACGTGAAATTTGGACAGTTGGTTCCTTTTCTGACGTAAGCATCCACTAAGAAAGGATTTTTCGAAATTCAAGCCCTACGGGTGTCAAAGGGTGGTAAAATTTTGAAAGACTAAAATGAACAAAATAAATATTAGTAAAAAAAACTTTTTAGAGACAAGCTTTTATTTAAATGCACTAAAAAGAAACAAATAATTTTTAATAATTTAGGTTCATAATTATAAAAGCGTGGGTCGTGAACTCTATGATAGTTTATTAGTCACGACCAAGCTTTTATAATAATTATGAACCTAAATTATTAAAAATTATTTTTTTCCTTTTTAGTGCATTTAAATAAAAGCTTGTCTCTAACAAGTTTTTTTTACTAATATTTTTTAAATAAAGATTTTACGTAAGTATGTAGGTATATTGATGTATATGTATGTATTTTCTAACAATTGATTTGTTTGTAGTATCTAATTGTTAATTGTTTGTAGTAATTACTTGTAATTATTGTAATTTTAATATTTCGAATGACCATAGCTACCTGGCGAAGGCAAATACTAGTTTGGTATAAAATGACACTTAATTCGTTTGCACTTATTTCCAGGTGGGCTGCTGGTTGGGTAAAACTAAAACACTAATTACTAGTTCAACATGGCTAACAAAAACAGTACACAAACTAGCGGGAATACGGGACCAAGAATCGCACTACATTATGTGTGTACTATACAGTGAATTTCACTCAAGACGCAACATAGGCGAGTTTTGTTAACCTGATAGTTATGGAAAACATTAATACATTACAGAAATTCGTTTCATTTAAAATGTAACAACCACTGAACAAAAACATGCATCACTATCAATATTTTGATTGAAAAAATGAATTTAAGCAATTTTTTTTAAATTAAAATTTGTTGTAGTCATCATCTATCTATCTATCTTTCAGTCAAAGCTTATCGACATACTCTTAAATGAAAAGATTTCTCTTTTATTTATTTACTAGCGGCCTCGTCCGGTTTCGCCGGGTGCTAAGAAAGCCCGGATGCAATACACTACTCACTCGCTTCGCTCGTTCGCTTGAATATTATAAATACACTAGTCACTCGCTTCGCTCGTTCGCTTGAATATTATAATTACAATACTCACTCGTTTCGCTATATATATAAACCTTCCGTGAAAAATGTTCTAACTGATGGTGACAACCGCATCAAAATCCGTTGCGTGCTTTAGGAGGAGTTTGCGGTGGTACAGACAGACACGGAAAGCGATACTATGTAAGTATAGATTGAAATTTGAAAAACAGGAAAAAAATTATGAAAACGGAAAATTTGCTCTTCGAGTCCTTAAAACTTTATAATTACAGACTAAGTTACGATTTAGTTTATTTTTATTAAAGTTATTAACTTCTGTATAAATCATTAAAAACATGGCTCTCTCATGATGTGGATTTTGTAGGTGCGTTGCTATATATAGTAACACATCGATCGATAGCCGGTAAATAGTGCTCGTATTGTACAAAGTGCGAAAATTTCGAATTTATAATATGTATAGATTGTAGATTATAGACGCGTCGACATCTCAGGTCATTAGCGTCTTTCAACTACACTAAATAACAACTTTCTTAAAACATAACATCACAAAACATCCATGAGCGCAGGTGGGATTCGAACCCACGACAGTCTAGTCTAGAGGCTTCGGAACCAAACACACTATCCACTAGGCTACACTGCCCTCTAAAAGATTTCTCGAATGCATTAATGTTTTGTATGACGACCAGGTACACAAAACCTGCCTATGTCGCGTCTTAAGTGAAATTCACTGTATAATGTGTGACAGAGATAATGTGTGATGAGGGGCTGCGCACGTGTATGCGATAAAGAGAGAAGGAAAGAGAGGAGGCAATGTGCGATGTAAATGGGAAGCAGTCGACTGTAACGAAAATCACAACACAACAGAAATAACGAAGTGAATGTAATTCTATCAGCTCTAAATTAATTGTCTAATTTTAGTGGGCGAAAATTTGATTTTACAGTAAAACTGAATCAAATAGCATTATTGCAAAAGTATTTTAAAATAGATGGGTATGTCTGTATAGCGGGGACAGACAGATGATGTGAATTAATCACAAATAATTGTAATTCGTTGTCATGGAAAGAAATACATCCACTTTTATATATCTTATAAAACCAAATGTCCGTAAAATATAATAAACAAGCCGTGAGGTGGGTCGTTTATTAGGACTAAAGTGCGACCCTTGAGGTCCACAGGACGAACTTCCCAGTTTGATAAATATTTAATAATAATAATAATAATAATTAAATTAGATATTACACAGAAAAGTAATCATTTTAATCATTAAAACATCAATAATTAAAAAAAAAAACGGCTGAACCGATTTTTATAAAATTTATGTCGGATCAAAATGACGTTAACACGCCTCGATTGACACCCTTACGAAGTCGATATAATTTTTTATTCGCGAGATATTGTGTAAAATCTACTTTTTTGGAGGTTATTTGGTTAAGAAAAAAGAACGGCTGAAGCAATTTTAAAAAAATTCCTTTCAGATCATATTTACGTTAATACGCGTCGATTGGCACCCCAACGTAGTCGATATCATTTTTCGTTCTCGAGATTTCGTCTTAGAAAGAAATGGACACATACATACGTACGTACGTACGTACACACACACACACACACACACAGACATCTTTCTAAAAGTAGTGTAAAAATAGTGTAGTGACCTTGAAACAGAAAAATTTTTTTTCCTTTTTGATTTCGATTTTCGGACCCATTACAATAACTTCCAATGGGAAGTTAATAAAATAATAATTTGTAATTTTATTTTTTAAATTGTTATCCAATGCCTATTTATTTTCATTATTAAAAGAAAATATATTAAAAGCTTTCGGGATTCGAACCTGGGCTTGGCGTTTGTACTTGTCGATAGACTCGTACTTTTCCGCACGGTCACCTGCAGGCTTACTGTGCTTGAGACCTTATCGATAGACTCGTACTTTTCCACACGGCCACCTGGCTTATACTGTGCTTGAGACCTTATCGATAGTCTCGTACTTTTCCACACGGCCACCTGGCTTACTGTGCTTGAGACCTTATCGATAGTCTCGTACTTTTCTACACGGCCAGCTGGCTTACTGTGCTTGCGACCTTATCGATAGACTCGTACTTTTCCACACGGCCACCTGGCTTACTGTGCTTGAGACCTTATCGATCGACTCGTACTTTTCCACACGACCACCTGGCTTACTGTGCTTGAGATCTTAACATAGATATATACATGCTGTTTTGTTTCACATGTCAACCACTTCCGACTATTTCCGTTCCATCTAATATTTCTAAAATGCCACCCCAGTATGAGTATCAAAGTATATACAGAGAGAAGTTCCGTTACGTTTTTCTCAAATTTCAATGGCCTTTGGTGCCTTCAAATGCCCGATGAATATTATTTCTGAAATTAATTTAAATTCTCCAAGACTACAAGAGTCAACATAACTTACCTATATATCTTTAGAAATTTCTTTTCGCAATTATAGTGGAAGTACATTATAATAAAAAGGTAAATAAATAAAAGCATTGTTCTAGGAAAAATATATATTCAGCATTTCCTGGAAACTGGAAAGTACTTATTTAATTCTTTGAGTAGTTCCTTTGATGTTTATAAACATAATATAAGGCATAATACAGTACAGTTAGAAAATAATTGTCAGTGATTCATACACTTAGACTTCACAATATAATAGCAGCACAGTTTTTATGCATGGGACGGCATACTTTACATTGAGCTGGTGTTGTCCTGATTCGGGTCTATAGGCCGCCGTTGGTTGGAATTGCTTCCTAACGTTTCGCTAGCACGAGTGGCGAACTTCTTCAGAGGTCCTTCCATCTCCGATGCTGGATGTAGATTAGATTCTACATCCAGCATCGGAGATGGAAGGACCTCTGAAGAAGTTCGCCACTCGTGCTAGCGAAACTTTAGGAAGCAATTCCAACCAACAACGGCCTATAGACCCGAATCAGGACAACACCAGCTCATCAACTGGCCGCGAAAGCCTCAACCAATTTGTCATACTTTACATTGTTTGATGATGAGTATCGTGCTTACAGACAAACAGACGGTTTGCAAAAATACAGGGACATCAAGTAGGAAAAGCATTGTAAAATTGTTGAATTGAATTGTTTTAAAGACCACCAACAGCTAAGGTTATTTGGGCCTAGCACCAACTCATATTTTCAATTCACTATTTTTTTTTAATTATAAATTAAAAATCCAATTGACACTTTTACCAGCTCTCGGGTTAGAACCCGGGAACTGGGGACTTGTAATAAAGGAACCATATCAACGCCATGTAAACAACAGCATTGCTACACGCTCGTTCATTCTCAAGACTTTGTAAAATTGTTAATTTGGACCTTAAGTAGTACCGTTCCCCACTTGTGGTAAAACTACTGTGAATTAAAATAAAAAATAAATAAATCGCACTTCATAGCCAGTGCACATTTTTTTAAAATTATTTATCTTTTGCTTATATAGTAAAATAATAACACGGTTGAAACAAACCTGCAGAAAACACATTTGTTCATACGGAAAATAAAAAGCGGTTTCAGAGAGAATTTCGCATAACTGTAACCGCGACCGCAAAGGACATACGTGTATATACTGTGTGGGGTATGTATGTGGCGAGTTACATAACATTAACTAGATTCCTCCCGCCTATTCCCCATCGGGCTGATGGGATGTTTTTGTCACTGAGCCGTGTATATGAGAAAACGGGGCGTCTCTAGCCGGTGGGACAATAGGGAGAGTTAAGTGTATTCAACGACTATATAAGGTGGCGACTGGTAATTTACAGTGGCGTACGATAATATTTTTTCAGCTAGTCAATTCTCTAAGAACAAAAGTTTGGGACTGATTTATTTATTTATTGTAGATTATAGATGCATCGACAACTTAGATCATTAGCGTCTTAAATACATTAAATAACAATTCTCTTAAAACTAAATGACATCACAAAACATCCATGAGCGGAGGTGGGATTCGAACCCACGACAGTGAGTTTGGGACTAAAGTGTTCTTACAGAAAGGTTATCACTTATAGGTTGTGTGCACGAAGCCTACTAGCGCCGCTAGCGGGCAATAGTGCACGATTGAACTCATTTTTATTGTTGTTTTAGACCGCGAAATTTTTTAATAAACGAATACCATTTAATTTAGCTGCGTGCATATAGTATAAATAGCATAGCATAAAAGGTACATGAAAATTATTTATTTTAAGTTTTATTCTTCTTCAATTTTGACGTATAACAAAAAATAACAAAAAATGTCAAAAATGGTCCCGTTCGGAGCAAAAGGGTTATAACGGATCGAGATAAAATTTCGAAATTTTTACTAACGAACAATTAAATTTTCATTCAAATCGAAGCAGCCGTTTTAAGGTCAACTCGGAACTGATAGACTTACATTTTTTTATATTTATATAGATTCGAATTTTCGAAATTTGCGACAGTCGTTAAGTGGGAAGGTATCTAAAAGCATGCGCACCGAAAAAAATGGGTATATGTCTGTATCGCGGGTACAGACAGATGACGTGAATAGCGTTAAACACAAATAATTGTATTAGTTGTCATGGAAAGAAATACATTCACTTTTATTTAAAAGCCTTGGGGATTCGAACCTGGGTTTGGCGTTTGTACCTGTCGATAGACTCTTACTTTTCCGCACGGCCACCTTCATTACTGTATCTGAGACCTTAACATAGTTATACATGCTGTGTTTTGTTTCATATGTCAACCACTTCCGACTACTTATTTCCGTTTCATTTAATATTTCTAAAATGCCATCCCAGTATGAGATTTATTTATTGTAGTCTATAGACGCGTCGACAACTCAGGTCATTAGCGCCTTCAACACAACAAATAACATATTTGTGTATTAAAATCCGCCAGCCGGCATTCACAAACCGATTGGTACGAGCTCGGGTCCCTGGGGGCGCTAATTCCCAAAGAACATTGGAATGCAATGCGATAACGATAACGATAACAACTGCATCCCAATGTCCCCCCCGGGGCGGGCCCAGTATGAGACATAAGATGTTATTTACATCAAAAAAATGATCAATGCTGAAAAAGAGTCACCGCCGCCACTGGAAGCAGTGGTGGTTTATGATAGCTGGCAACCTGTTCCAGCGAGCGACCAGCGCTGAGCGCAGTGTACTGTGGGCCCCGCCATACATCACCGCCATCTCTTGTAGTGTAATTATAACACACTATACACAATTACTTTGGTTAAAAGGAGGCTCAGAAGCTATCCCGCCCATTCCGACGGCTGCCTGCAACATTATATTCTGTACACACATAGATACACGATTAATTCGCATCTCTGGAGACCAGTGGTGCCCAACATTTTTGTGCACGCCAAGTTTTCAAGACGGTATGGCAATGACGTAACCAGGGAAGGGTATATATGGATTAGAAACCCCACAAAAGCGACAGTCAGTTAATCTCTCTCAACAATTTTTTTCGTTTCGAGGTCAAGATTAAACTGTCGAGATTTCGAGACCAGAAAGATATCCTCGAGAACAGAGTTGTAAAATTTGCTGAATCGATATATACGAGAAAAAATGTTGAAAAGTGAAGAAAAAATTATTGGTCCCTCTAAAAAAAATTGTTGAAAAGTGAAGAAAAAATTATTGGCCTCTCTCAGTTCTAGTGGTAACTAGCGATAAATTCTCGGCATTTGATCGACGCGTCTCTACCGGTGGTTACACGAACAACTGATACCTAAGATGGCAGCGTATGCAACTTATACAATATGAATAGGTTTTTAAAGTGCTCTTTTTTCCTAATTAAATAATAAAGTCGCTATGCATAACACCCGTTATTGTCAAAAAAAAAGAGAAGAGCGCGGGTTAAAGTTAAAACTGGAACCGCCATGTCAAAAATATTATGTTTTTTCTTTGATGACAATAAATCTTTTATATATATATATATATATAAACTTATACATTCACGATCACCTATATGTTATGATGAACCTATATTTAAAATAATTTTTTTAAGAACTTTATTTATTAACATGACAATAAATTGTTAATATTATTTTATATTAAATACATTTCAGTCAAAGAACTATGAAATGTAAATATTTTCATTTAAGTACAAACTATTAAATTGTAAAAGTTTCGAAATGAATTTTATTATTAATTTGTAATCAAACAATAAAAAATTAAAATCCAACAGTCGTTAGAACGGATTAATATAATATCATATTAAAATATACACTATTTCAATAACATAAGCTCTTTAGGTATTATTTCAGGTACAATAATAATATATCAGAGTTCGTTGTTCAACATGGCGGAAACTGTCAACAAAACACTACATAATATAGTTGAGGATTAAATTCAAAACTTTATAATATGAAATATGTTTACAGTTTTCCATATACGTTTGTTTTTCAGTAATCCAGTATAAAACTAACTTCTGTCCAAATTATAGAATCTACTGTGTCAAATTGAAAGCGACCCACGAGGAAGATAATTTACACACATCTCTTTCTATAGAAAAGACAGTCACACTTCTTTATATATAGATAAAGAAGTGTGACTGTCTTCTACGTCATCATATGGCGGTTATGCTCAGCGTTTAAAAAATATGTTTTTCTTTAATTCTCGTTTAAGAATTGTGAATTGTGTAAAATTTGATACGGTGATATAGTGTGTGTTTGAGACGGAGATATAATGTGTTCTCTTTCTATCTGCGGACAATGGGGTCGTCCCACGTATCAAAATTTGATAATTTGAACAGTGCATATCATTCCTCATACAACAAATAATGTTGTTTGAAAAATACCGTTGAATTTATTATCCGGATCGAAGGACCAAAAAATGTATGAAAGACCGGTGAATTTATTATTCGGCTCGAAGGATCAAAAAATGTATGAAAAAGACCGGTGAATTTATTCTTCGGATCGAAGGACCAAAAAATGTATAAAAAAAACAGTTGAATTTATTATCCGGATCGAAGTACAAAAAAATGTATGAAAAGACCGGTGAATTTATTATCCGGTCGAAGGATAAAAAAATGTATGAAAAAGACCGTTGAATTTATTATTGCCGGCCCGAAGGACCAAAAAATGTATGAAAAAACCGGTGAATTTATTATCCGGCTTGAAGGACCAAAAAATGTATGAAAGACCGGTAAATTTATTATCTGGCTTGAAGGACCAAAAAAATGTATGAAAAAGACCGGTGAATTTATTATCCGGCTTGAAGGACCAAAAAATGTATGAAAAGACCGTGAATTTATTATCCGGGTCGAAGGACCAAAAAATGTATGAAAAAAACAGTTGAATTTATTTTCCGGCTTGAAGGACCAAAAAATGTATGAAAGACCGGTGAATTTATTATCCGGCTTGAAGGACCAAAAAATGTATGAAAGACCGGTGAATTTATTATCCGGTTTGAAGGACCAAAAAATGTATGAAAAGACCGTTGAATTCCTTCCTCTTAATCGCAAACAAGAATTAACGAAAATATTTGAAACACTGAGCTTATGATGACGTAGAAGACAGTTACACTTCTTTATCTATAGAAAGAGATGTATATAAATTATCTGAATTATGATTCGTTTTCAATTTGACAAATCAATGGGCGTGACACTGTAGATCTAGTCATTCAATAACGAATGGGAAAAAATACAAAGACTGATTTTAGAATCTACCGCAATTTCATTCTACTAGACCGAAAAATTCAGTCACTAAACAAGGATCATGATTTACTGGTGATTTAGTAGAAGCTATTGTGTAATAAACGATGCAATGTTTTTATATACAGCCGAACATCTAGATGACATAATATACAATATGTACAAAAAAAAATGTCACGGTGACGGTACACAGTTTTAAATCCTATGATACATTTTCACAAGTTGACCTTTAGTAATCCAATCAAACAAATCACCAAATAAAATCCTCTCCAATGCCATTCCCGGTGCAGTACTAAAAACACCTGCTACGTTCCTCACGCTTCATATTCACCGCCCTATATAACAAATAGGTGAAGCGTTCACCTAAACAACGACGTTCCTAATGCTGAGTTGCAGAAAGCATTGTCAAAAATCGGATTTGACAATGACCTTAGATTGTGATCATATAATTACGGTTTTTATACATGCAGGAACAGTCTAATGTCGTTGTGAAACTTTCTGTCGTGAAAAACAGACTCACACAAAAACAAATGATTGATCTACATAGAATAAATATTAGTAAAAAACATTTTGGAGACAAATTTTTATTTAAATGCACTAAAAAGGAAAAAATAATTTTTGATAATTTAGGTTCATAATTATCAAAAATTATTTTTTTCTTTTTAGTGCATTTAAATAAAAGCTTGTCTCTAAAAAACTTTTTACTAATATTTATTTTGTTCATTTTAGTCTGTCAAAATTTTACCCCCCTTTGACACCCGTAGGGGTTGAATTTCGAGAAATCCTTTCTTAGTGGATGCTTACGTCAGAAAAGGAACCAACTGTCCAAATTTCAAGTTTCTAGCTTCAGCGATTTGGCCTGGGCGTTGATTAGTCAAAAAAAACCTACACCCACGTTTGAACCCCTTAGGGGTTGAATTTAATTCTAAAAACGATTTATTCATGTATTGTCATCGGAAATACATATGTGTACAAAATTTCAAATCGATCGGATACGTGGAAATCGTTCAAAATTGACTTGCAAGATTTGACCTAAACAAACTAACATACAAACATATTGAAAGTTAAATAAAAGTTTGTAATAAAAAAAAGATCGCTTTTCAAGCTAAATTTTGATCAAAATGCATAGAAAAATTTAGAATCGAATTGGAACTTGTACAAAAAACTAAGTAAAATACATGTTTAAAAAAATATCGTTTCAATCGATTAATTATTTTTCGAGCAGGATCGATTTAAAATTCTAGAATGCCTGTCTTATCAACATTCCCATTGGTTCTGGACGCTTCGCCATTGTTAGGTACCTTCTCTTTAATTAAGGTTTGTCTACAAGCTACCATATCGGAGCATTAAGTTTAGTGGTGGTCTGTTTATGTGACACAACAATGGGAGACCTTTTTAACCGACTATATAGAACTTTAACAAATTGCGTCTCTCCACAAAATTTAGGGTGGTGTAAATGTAAAAGATTACCCGATCGTGATTTTATTTTTAACCTAGTCTCCTTTTCACCTAGTTGTTAGATCTGATTTTTCAAAACAAAAAAATAGAAAGTTGCTAAAAATCAAAAAAATTGGATAAATCTTTTTTAACAATTTTGTTTGTTTTTTTTTTGAAGCGAAACTTTTTATGGACGTTGTGCGCTTGGCCGCAGGGGAGTAAACCGAGAAAAAACGTGATCGTCACCGTCCACCGTCACCGCTTCCATTATATCTGCCCTATTGGTGTACATTAAACCGTTCAACTCGCTGTAGCATAAATATAGCCGCTTATACTTTAAGCCTTAAGGTATGCGTGGCGTAGTGGTTAGAACAGCCGTTTCATAAGCAATACGTCCCGTGTTCGAATCATAGGTACTTTTAGTTTATACCATTAAAGATTGAATAAAATTTTTCACAGAAATGAAAAATTTCCAAAACTGTTTTTCACGTGAATTGTATGCACACACACATTAAAATGCTCGTAAGATCGAGCTTTGCGGGTGAATGAGAGGGCATATTGAAAAGCTAGTGAACAGTCACCTTAACGAAAATCTATTGTATTAACAGAAATCATCAATAAAAATAGGTAAAAAAACTTTTAAGTTAAATGGTTTTATCTTAAATCAGCTGTACCAAAAACTAGAAAATAATTAGGACACAAACCAAGGGGCACTTTGTGTCGCTGCGTCAGCGAAATAAGTAATAATCTGGGACTTTTAACAGACTAAAATAAAAACGTGCGGCGCATTTGAAATATTTCTGTTGGTGGGCTTGGAAACACATTTTTCTAGACAAATCGTTCTTATTTAATAATTATACAGTCGTTATATAGAATTTTATGTGTCCCACGTTTTTATTTGTCTGTTAAAAGCCCCAGATTATTACTTATTCCGCTGACGCAGCGACACAAAGTGCCCCTTGGTTTGTGTCGTAATTATTGTCTAGTTTTTGGTACAGCTGATGATTTAAAATAAAACCGTTTAACAAGTTTTTTAACCTATTTTTATTTTCTAGCTTTTAAGAGTTCCACTGTCCATCTCCTGATTCCATCATCAGACCTCGTTACCAATTTGAAATTATCATAATATTGTATTGTCACTGGAACTCAATGTGTGTGCAAAGTTTCATAAGAATCGGTTAAGTAGAAGTAGTTGAAAAAGCAGTCGCAAGATTTGAAACAAACAAACAAATATACGGGGTCAAGCTAAATAAAACCGTTTAAAAATACAACGAATAATGTATAATAAACAAATGAACTGACCTGTATGCGTCCGCTGATGCGCTTTGAGGTGTGAACTTTTCGTGTAGACTTTCTTGCATCCGAGGAACTGACATTTGTGTATCCTCCGTTTCGAGTCCGGCGAATGGTCGTGATGTCTGCCGTTGGCACTACTGCTATTTCCTGTACACGTCGGAAAAACAAAACACACCGAAATCAGTTTGTTATAATATTGTTGAGTTGGCACTATAACATATTAACATTATATAGACCGAGAGCTAGTGACAATTTTCTGATGTTATGTATTCAAGGCCTTATTTTTGTGAAGATGTTGAGGGAGGCATATTAAAGTGCCCTGAGTAAGGGATTTTGCTAGATAGCGGTATGGGAGGGATGCAGACCGCCCTCAACATGTAAGGAAAAAAATGGTCACAATTATTATTGCTTCAAGGCTGCAATTGTTTGTATAGCTTGTCGGTGACCTCAATGCCATTATAATATTTGCAGATCGATTGGTCAGTATTAAAGGGGTACCCTAAACGTGTCATGTACCCGACGAAATTTATATTATTAGTTCAAGGTTCAAATTTTAATATGTTGTTACGGCGACTGTTTTAATTATATATTTCAATTTGCAGAACAAAATGTCGGTATTAACCCCATCTCTTAGAGGGAAACTTGCTCGCCTAGGTGTTTATATCGTTTTGCAAGGGAGTTAATCAGACATTTTGTTCTGCAAATTGAAATATATGCTTAAAACAGTCGCCGTAACAACATATTAAAATTTGGACCTTGATAATATAAATTTCGTCGGGTACATGACACGTTTAGGGTGATATGCCACCCCTTTAATACTGACCAATCGATCTGCAAATATTATAATGGCATCATTGGGTCACCGACAAACTATACAAACAATTTCAGCCTTGAAGCAATAATAATTGTGACCACTTTTTTTTTGTTACATGTTGGAGGCGGTCTGCTGCCCTCCCATACCGCTATCTAGCAAAATCCCTTACTCAGGGCACTTTAATATGCCTCCCTCAACATCTTCACAAAAATAAGGCCTTGAATAAATAACACCAAAAAATTGTCACTAGCTCTGGATCTATAAGTCTATCTATTAATATATTTGTGACAGGTAAGTGAGCGTAGTTACTTTGAGAAATTATTTCATGATTTTTTAAATGATAGAAAAGGCTAATTTCTCATAATATGAATGGTAGGTAGTATAGTATGTACTTATAGTGTCTTATAATGTTTTTCTGAGTGGTTAAAACTTTTTTATGAAATATAATTATTAAACAACCTCTCTTAAAGACGTGTAGCTCCCTCCTTAAAATTTATTATACGTTCTCGATCGTGTTTTTGATCCGATTTTTTGCGTTAAATTGAAGCTTAGGGCGCGCCATAGGTCAAATTTTGAAATTAGGTCATATAACGTCATTCTGAATAGGTAATTAACGTCAGTTCTCCTAAAAAAGCTTTTCAAGGTTCGGAAATTTTAAGGACATATTATTTGTATGGGTTTCTTTAAATGAATAAAAAAAGTACACTTCTAAAACTCTGTAAGCCCTTAAATTAAATGCTACCTTAAAACGGCTCTTGCAACATGGGAAAATAAACAGCATTCCCTGTATTGGAAAAATACAAAAGGCCTTCGTCAAGCGAAGATCTTTATTAAAACTAATAACGACAAAGCGGAAAAAATTTTACGCTTAAAGAAAACTGAGCTCCAAATTATTTCCGGGCTCTTCTCAGGTCACTGCCCATTGAGGTATCACTTTAATAAAATTGGTGTAACGGACAACGGATTATGCCGCTTCTGTTTCGAGGCTCCTGAAACATTGGAGCATTTGCTTTGCAAATGTGAAGCAGTCATGACTCAAAGATTCCGTCACCTTAACATTCCATTCCCAACGCCTGATCAAGTATGGGATACAGATTCCAGAGCGATTCTAGGATTCATCCAGAGCCTTAACCTCGCATTGGAATAAACATGTCAGGGCCACACAATAAGGTCGCGATGTCGACGAGGCTTGCCTTACGCCCTCTTTCTAATCTAATCTAAGCCCTTAAATTTTTTAATACCCTCTACGTTTGAATTTACATCACTAAAATTTAACTTTTGGATCTATTTAGGACGTCTTAAGATTAGATTAAAACTAATATTGCTGAACTGACCTGTCGTCGTCGTTGTCGTCGTCGTGGTGGTGGTGATGTGTTTGTTGTTGTTATTCTGTGGAATCTGAGTCGTCGGCGATGGCGTGCCACTGGTTGGCGTGTGATGGTGATAGCCGCTCGCGGCAACGGCAGCCGGTGCCGTGACGCTGATCAGTCTCGTGACGGCAGCATTACGTGCCGTCAACCTAACTATCGTCCCTCGAGGCACACCTCGTAAGATTCCAGCCGGCGTGCAATGCACCTGGTGATTACTGTTGATGGTGTTCGTGTTATTACTGTGGGTGTCTGACGATGAGGTTGAAGTTGGTGAATAAACGCCCGAACTGGGACTGCTTATAGACGGAGGTGGGGTCGATTCAGGACTAGAAGGGGGCGTTAATGTCGGTAATATCGACTGGCCTTCTGAAGAATTTCTTGCTACTAACCTGTTATCAATAAAAGAAAACAAATCTACAATTTTATGGAACTAAATCCCTGTATTTTGCAAGTGATTTTTCAGTGATTTTTAATTTAACTTCCAAATATCTTCTACAAATGTCGAGAGAAGAACCAAAGTTTACTCAACTAATCAACGCAATGAATTTCAGAAAGATGGGGAATAATTGCAATTAATACATGATATTTATCGGCTAACAAGAAATCGTAATAACAGGGGACTGCGTTATTTCTTAAAAAGTATTCCCCTATATTCTCGTAACTGGGCTTATAACGAAACTCAAATGAATATACAACGTCTAAACAAAAAACTTACGTTAGCTCAAGAGGTGTATTGGTTGCAGCATGATGATGATGATGTCTTCTGAATGGTCCATCCTCGTCATCAAACTCATCCTCAGGTTCCTGTTTGACAAGTACGGCACAACTGAGTGAACTGTCCCACGATACTCCCGAACATGCCGAACTGGCACTACTCATTGATAAACTGTCCAAGTGTCGATCATCCAGGTCAACTTCAACCTTCCAACCGACTACCGCCGCTGTTGGACCCGAAGAAGGCGCCGTGAATAGATCCCATGGTGTGTCTAGATCGTTCGGTAATTTTTTGTATGATTGGAGTTTCGGTTCGTCTTTCAGATAACGTTCCATTTCGTAACATGTCTGGAAAAAAAAGAAAAATGACATTAACAACTGATCAAACTCTTAAAGAAGTGTGGAACCACTCAATTGATAATCCAGTACATTTAACAACCTTCGCCCTGACTTTGCTGGAAGCCGAAGGTTAAATTTTTGGCAGAGTATAGCCGAAGGCGGTAGGACTCTACTGGCAATAAACAAGTGCCAGAAAAACAAAACAATAACTTAAAATGTATTTGTATACAACATAGCTAATACATACTTGATTACGATGCATTTCTACATTATTCATGGAGGTAGGTGAGTAAGATTAAATGAAGTATATGCATGTATACAGAGAACTGGCAGTTCTTAACGACTGAGTGCACTTACTGCACAAATGACGGAGCTATTTACGGCTCTACAGGTGCTAGTAGAACGGCTTTAGGCTTAGCTCAAAAGTCCCAATTGTTCTTATGAGCTTGCGGTTAATTGGTTTGTTAGTTACCATTTAACACTGTCATTGTATTTATGTATATATGTATAATACACAAATACAATGACAGTGTTAAATGCAGAAAGGCAGAATCTAGCGGCGGTGATAATAAAATGTCGATGTTTCACATCATTTTGAACAGTGTCCTCCTTGGCGGCTCACAGGTCAGTGTGACACTGACCTGTGAGCCCTCAAGGAGGACACTTCGATCGCTGCCACATCGCCTTTGAGAATGTCTACCGCAATTGTAGACGAAACGTCAGGTAGAAATACCACCGGACCACGGCCTACAAGCCCGAAAACCATGAAGACTTGGAAGTTTTGAATAAGTTTTATGTCATTTCAATTCTATTCTCCTGCCCTAGCACTAGTCTCCCAAGTTGGGCAGGAAATCCTCTTAATTTACATAATTATTATATAAATTTGTAATACACATTTTTTTTTAGGAAAAAATAATTTGAATTGAATATTTATCTACACATAATTTGAAAGTGTTTTTAAGGTTAAGCGTACTTTTGAAACTGCTTGAGCTAGAAACGTGAAAATCGGGGAAAATACTCTTCTTAAAAAATAAACAGCACGTTCGACGGTTTTTTAAAGAAAAAAAAACTACCCAAACGGGTGAACGGCGAGGTGGTGGGTTTTTCGAGATATATGCACTACAAGTCATTGTAGAAGAATTGCTGGTACAAACAGACAAACAAAAATTATGCCGTCTAGATACCATTGCGGAGGATATACGTAGGTTTCATCCCAAGTGTTTGGAAGTCTGAACCGCGTTTGGCATTCGTTCATGATCTGTGAGAGAACAAAGTTGCGTATTTTTATCTCAAATGTAAAATCGGTTCTATAATAAAGATAGTCTCCTATCTCAGAATGGAATTCACAGGGATATCGTAAACGACAAAGACCAAAAATATCTTGGAGAAGGACTGTTCATGAAGAACTTACGGAGCAAGGAATAATCTGGTCACAAATCAAAAACATAGCAAAAGATAGAAAGAAAAAAAAAATGTGTTTTAAAGACCACCAAAAGCTAAGGTTATTTGGGCCTAGCACCAATTCATATTTTCAATTCATTATTTTTTTTTAATAATAAATTGAAAATCCAATTGACACTTTTACCAGCTCTCGGGCTAGAACCCGGGTACTGGGGACTTGTAATAGAGGAACTATAGCAACGCCATGTAAACAACAGCATTGCTACATTCTCGGCTATTCTCAAGCCCTAAGATAGAAAGAGGTTTCAAAATTTCGTAAGGGTCATATGCTCGACATAGGAAGGATTTTATTGTTATTGCATAGGTATATTGTACTGGGACTTGATAGTTTCGTATAATTTTTTAAAAAGTTGTCGACCACTGGCACAGCACACTTATACAAAGTAAGATGTATACAGGTTGTGCAGTTTAGTGAGGTGGAAATGTATGCATCTACATGAGTATGCTAAGTGTTCCGTGCAGTTTATTGGCGACCACGTATTATATGAATAAAGTTGTCAAGAACGACGCGACGCCAGCCAACCACCCACGGGAAGGAGGAAGAGAGGGCTGTCATTCCACTATACTGCACTATATAATATATATCTAGGAACTTGTATGCACACCGAAAATACATTGGTTCGCTTCAAAATGGATATCGCGTAATAACCATATCTCACTGATGAATTATGTGTGTAAAAAATGCAGAAGTGGGATACTGGTAAGAATCAGTTTTTATTCTAACATGAACACTGAACAGTATTATTGACTTTTGGAGCACTCTCGGTGTACCAAGTGCAGAAGTGGGATATTATTGAGAATCCGTTATTATTTTAACATGAACGCTACATAACAACACTGTTGACTTCTAGAACAATCTCGGAGTACACAGTGCTAAATTGGGATATTATTAAGCGTCAGTTTTTATTTTAACATGAACAGCATTATTGACTTTTGGAGCACACTCGGTGTACCAAATGCAGAAGTGGGATATTATTGAGAATCCGTTTTTATTTTAACATGAACGCTACATAACAACACTGTTGACTTCTAGAACAATCTCGGAGTACACAGTGCCAAATTGGGATATTATTAAGAATCAGTTTTTATTTTAAGATGAAAGGTACATAACAGCACTGTTGACTTTTAGAGTACTCTCAGAGTATAAAATGCAGAAGTGGGATCTTAATGAAAGTCTTTCCTTAATAAAGAAAGGAGCAGTTTAAATTAATATTCCACTTCTGCAGTTTGTACGCCAAGAGATTGCACCAAAGTGCACATTTTCATGATAAACATTATCGTAAATGTAATAGGTACATAATTAGAACAAATATTAAATCTAGCCACTCCTTACGATGTATAAACGGAATCAATTTAAGATTCTACTACCTTGAACGGAAGCACAACGAAAGAAAAATGGTTCGCTTTAAAGTGGATTTTGTGTAACGACTACGGGTAACCCGTTTAAAATCGGCAATGAATCGTCTCATAAATGGCAAATCTGGTCTCGTTAGAGACACAAACTATAAGAATTACACCAAGACGTCATCACTCGACAACGGCTATTGTTCCGGTCTCCACCCTTGAGTATGGGTGGAGACCGGAACAGCAACCACTCCACTCACTTGTACTTCGTCTCTAGATTCCTGTCTAAGGTGTACCTAGACACAATACTATAAGAATGACACCAAGACGTCATCACTCGACAACGGCTATTGTTCCGGTCTCCACCCTTAAGTATGGGTGGAGACCGGAACAGCAACCACTCCACTCACTTGTACTTCGTCTCTAGATTCCTGCCTAAGGTGTAAACACAAACTATAAGAATTACACCAAGACGTCAATCACTCGACAACGGCTATTGTTCCGGTCTCCACCCTTGAGTATGGGTGGAGACCGGAACAGCAACCACTCCACTCACTTGTACTTCGTCTCTAGATTCCTGTCTAAGGTGTAAACACAAACTATAAGAATTACTCCGAGACGTCATCACTCGACAAGGGCTATTGCTCCGGTTATAACGCAACGTCTCCAACAATAGAAAATAGCCTTCTATGGTAAAAAAACATTAGAGAGCATCAAAGAGGATAACGGTTGTTAAGTAGACAGTTCGTTGCTAAGTGAAGGCAGTTCTTTGCCGCCAATAGGCTGATGACGTCACTGTGTCATTCTAAAAGTAACGGGCTATACGTCTGCGACCGCGACAGAAAACAAATGAGAGCGACTCCTTTTCGACAAATAATTATCACATTTTTAGGAAATGTTCTACCTCCGCCTATATGTATAGACAGTGTAGTCTACTTAATTAATCTCTACGCATTTCTAGAATATTCTACCTTCGTCTAGCATCAGTTGCTCTATTAATTTCTACACATTTCTAGATTATTCTAGCTCCTAGTGTTGGTTGCTCCATTAATATCTACACATTTCTAGAAATGTTAATCTTCGATTAGCTTTGTTTGCATTATTAATCTTTAGTCTTAACGCATTTCTAAAATGTTCTACTTCCATCTTGCTTTGATTTCTTTATTAACCTCTACGAATTAATTTATAAAATGAGCTTTGACGTCTTTATTAACCTTTACTCATTTCTAAAATGTTCTACCTACCTTCATCTAGCTTTGATTCTTTATTAATCTCGAAACATTTCTAGAATGTTCTACCTACCGTCGATTGTTCCATTATTATCTACACAAATTCCAGAATGTTACAGAGTCCAAACATAACGTCATCAGCGTAATGGCAGCCAAGCGCGACCCTCACTTAGCAACGGGCTTTCTGCTTGATTACGTAGGTGACAGTTGACTGACCAAGAATAAACATTTAAATAAATAATATTACAACAGTACACTACGCCACTAAGTTCAAGTAGGTGGAGATCGAGAACAACTGCCGTTGTCGAGCGGTGACGTAGCGGTATTTAACGTACTTTGGACTCTATACGTCCGTCTAGCGAATTCCATACGCGACCTAGTATAAATGCGACGGCGTTACGGTAGAGTTAGAGGGCATCAGATATAAAATGGCGCGTTCCGACGGCGGCGTCGAGAACGTGAGGATACATTTGAGACTTAGATTCAATGTGCGACCACTGCATACCGACGTGCTTTAATTACTCTCTAACTGTTAGTTATATAATCTAGAATCTTACACCATGGGATAAAACAAGAACAAAATTCGCCAGAATATTCAACCTGTCAACAATGATTTCATATACAGGGTGCTGAATTGCTTTGCGGGTAATAGGGATTTAACCCGTAAAAACAAACTTTTGCGATTTCCTGTTTCCCTACTTACTTTAGGAAAAATATCTTCGAATAAAAGTTTTAGAACATAAAATTCTGCATCTAAATCATTAAACAAAATTAATTTTGCATGTTTTGTAACGGCAGATATTTGATATGAAAATGTCAAAATTACCTCAAAAACAGATAGCGATAGCCATGGAACTTGAACAAAACAAGCCGTGAGGTGGGTCGTTTATTAGGACTAAAGTGCGACCCTTGAGGTCCACACGACGAACTTCCCAGTTTGATAAATATTTAATAATAATAATTAAATTAGATATTACACAGAAAAGTAATCATTTCAATCATTAAAACATCAATAATTAAAAAAAAAAAAAAAAAAAAAAAAAAACGGCTGAACCGATTTTTATAAAATTTATGTCGGATCAAAATGACGTTAACACGCCTCGATTGACACCCTTACGAAGTCGATATAATTTTTTATTCGCGAGATATTGTGTAAAATCTACTTTTTTGGAGGTTATTTGGTTAAGAAAAAAGAACGGCTGAACCGATTTTGAAAAAATTTCTTTCAGATCATATTTACGTTAATACGCGTCGATTGGCACCCTAACATAGTCGATATCATTTTTCGTTCTCGAGATTTCGTCTTTGAAAGAAATGTACACATACGTACGTACGTACGTACGTACACACACACACACACACACACACAGACATCTTTCTAAAAGTAGTGTAAAAATAGTGTAGTGACCTTGAAACATAAAAATTTTTTTCCTTTTTGATTTCGATTTTCGGACCCATTACAATAACTTCCAGTGGGAAGTTAATAATGACGTTTTAGCTGTCAGAATAATTTCTAATCATTTTGTTCAAATTCCATGGCTATCGCTATCTGTTTTGAGGTAATTTTGACATTTTCATATCAAATTTCTGCCGTTACAGTATATATAATGAAAAATGACTTCGTCCGGGTAAATATCGGGGGTAATCTCAGAAGACCGATTTCAATTTTTTTTTCACTGTTTAATAGGTGATACTTTGCTTTAAGACATAGGCTATAATAACTGCCCGACCCGGCTTCGTCCGGGTAAAAATCGGGGGTAATCGCAGACGACCGATTTCAAATTTTTTTTCACTGTTTAATAGGTGATACTTTGCTTTAGGACATAGGCTATAATAACTGACCGGCCCGGCTTCGTCCGGGTGAAAATCGGAGGTAACCTCAGAAATTACTGAACCGATTAAACATTTTTTTTTCAGTGTTCGATAGGTGATACTTTGCTTTAAGACATAGCTGCTATAATAACGAACGAACGAGCGAACTGAGTGAGTAATGTATTAATAAATCATAAATTCATAGCGTTCGGGCGAAGCCGGACCGGGCCGCTAGTTTGAATATATTTAAAACATTTTTGATCAAAAACTCATTAAATATATATAAACAAACCTGAAGCTTACAACCGTCCTTTTCAGACGGGATATACTTATATAGGTTAGTTGATTGATAATTATTAGGCTATAATATAAACCTGCCAATTGTTTAGTGAAAGAGCGCAAAAATTCTCGGTACGTACAAGGTTCGAATCCAGTTTTATAAACGATTTCGTGTTTAATCAATGTTTGAAGCATTTCTGAGAAATTCCATTCAACGGCATAATATTCAAATTAATCTGCCTCGCTTATTTGTAATACATTTCTAAATGAATTCCATTAAGAGAACAGTAAAATAAGCTTAGACCGTCGCTATATATAGTGATTTTTTTTTGAATAGGTGGCATTAACATTCAAGCACAGATTAGGATTACAGAAGCGACACTCACTGAGAAACGTGGAGCTTGCATATACAATATTGCTTAATGCTTATCTCCCAATAATATAGTTCGTCACTTGTCAAAAAATAGGCTATTGGTATATTTTGTTAAATTTTTTTTGTGATGAAACTAAAGAAATTATTTAAGCTTATTATCCGTAAGTAAATGTGGTGAAAAATCATAATACATCCATCAAGGTCTAAATACGTCTGATCACAACGAGATTTAAATTTTGAATCCTTGTTTATATCATAATAGACTAAGAGCTAGTGACAATTTTTTGGTGTTATTTATTCAAGGCCTTATTTTTGTGAAGATTTTGAGGGGGCATATTAAAGTGCCCTGAGTAAGGGATTTTGCTAGATAGCGGTATGGGAGGGATGCAGATCGCCCCCAACATGTAACAAAAAATGCTCACAATTATTAATGCTTCAAGGCTGAAATTGTTTGTATAGCTTGCCAGTGACCCTATAATGCCATTGTAATATTTGCAGATCGATTGGTCAATATTAAAGGGGTGACAGATCACCCTAAACGTGTCATGTACCTGACGAAATTTATATTATTAATTCAAGGTTCAAATTTTAATATGTTGTTACGGCCACTGTTTTAAGCATATATTTCAATTTGCAGAACAAAATGTCGGTATTAACCCCCTTGCAGAACGATATAAACACCTAGGCGAGCAAGTCTCCCTCTAAGAAAGGGGGTTAATACCGACATGTTGTTCTGCAAATTGAAATATATGCTTATAACAGACGCCGTAACAACATATTAAAATTTGAACCTTGAACTAATAATATAAATTTCGTCGGGTACATGACACGTTTAGAGTGATCTGTCACCCCTTTAATACTGACCAATCGATCTGCAAATGTTATAATGGCATTATTGAGTCACCGACAAGCTATACAAACAATTTCAGCCTTGAATCAATAATAATTGTGAGAATTTTTTTTGTTAAATGTTGGGGGTGGTCTGCATCCCTCCCATACCGCTATCTAGAAAAATCCCTTACTCAGGGCACTTTAATATGCCTCCCTCAACATCTTCACAAAAATAAGGCCTTGAAAAAATAACACCAAAAAATTGTCTCTAGCTCTCGGTCTATATAAGCTTAGCTCCAATGTTGTTGCAGTCGACAATGTAGATTGTACAGTAGACCTCGCGCGGCGAAAGATGAAGCCACCGCGTCATAGTAACGTGAATGCATTGCGCCCGCCTTCGAGCTTACTATTGGCTGTTTTGGAGATCCATGAGCGTCGAGTGTGTTCAAACCTAACGTCATAAAACCCAATGTGCAGTTTTGTGAACACGGCACTGTCTGCGGGCAAGCAGACGTTCACTAGCATATAATTGATGACGTGCCTGGCTTCATCTCTCACCGCGGGCACTCTACCTATTGGCCAGTGTTGCTTCTGTGAATATTCTTCTGTGATTCAGGTATATGGAATTACTAAAAGGAAGCAATGGAACCGGTCGACGTCATGCGTAAGTTACGAGAGTTTGAAAAGGAATGGCAAACGGCGCTATTAAAACGTGAGTGAACATTTAATTTCGACATTCAATGTGCCATTTTGATTCTCTCAATTTGTAAAGCCAAGATTCATTCCTTTCCTACATAATATAGCAACCGGCAGATTATTTTGTATACATTTATGCTTGTACAAAGCGGAACAAAAATTTGACTTTGTTTTTTATCCACTTATGTAAAATTTTTTGATGTGTCAACATTTATACCTATCAACTATTTGGAGTGAAAACTTCTTATGCGACTCCGGCTACGTTTGTGCGAAGCGTTAAACGATGACGCGCGCGCCCCACTACTTTAAAATTTAAATGAGAAGTACAGGCGCGGGTATAGGAAGTTCTGTCTGTCGTAGTACCGGTATCCAGTAGTGCAACGCAAGGTCCAAGTTTTCCCTCTTCCTCCCTCCCCTCTCTCCTCTTTCCCCCCTCTCTCCCTCTTATCCCTCCTCCCTCCTTTCACCTTTTCTCTCCCCACCTTCTCTCCCTCCCCTCTCCCTTCCTCCCCCTCTCCCTTCCCCCTCTACCCACCTCCCTCCCTCATCTCTCTCCCCACCTTCTCTCTCCTTCGCTCTTCTTCGTCATTGAACTAATTCGGTGTAAGAAGTATTCACTTCAGCCGTGTGTAATGACACACATATAGTATTTTTTATTTCATTAAAATAATTCAAAAATAAATTATTTTAACAAGTTGGACAGAAATATCTGATGCCTCCGACTGCATGTTTCATTTGATCTTGTTTCCATCTTTAGTTCGCTTTTGACGCAGTCGGGTTTTTTTTTTTGTTTTTTTAAATTATTTATTTTTATTTTCTTCCTTTTAGTTGAATCTATTCATCTTAAGCCTTTTCAGGTAATACCCCACACAAAAGGTTTTATCGATTATTTGTGCATTGACAAAATGGCATCTAGCGTCCGCCATATTGAACTTTCCTTGACATCATATACCTTATTTGAAACCTTCTCAACAAAACCTTTCTTTTGATGCCCATGTTGATGTATTTATAGAAGGAAAATTACTTTTGCATTCTGACAAAATGGCAGCTAGCGTCCGCCATATTGAATTTTCCGTGACGTCATATATACCCTATTTGAAATCCTCAACGAAACCTTTCTTTCGATATCCATATCGATGTGTTTAGAACGAAAATTACTTTTGCATTCTGACAAAATGGTATCTAGCGTCCGCCATTTTGAATTTTTCATGACGTCAATACCCAGTAGCACTCGTGAGACTATAAAAAAACCTATAGACAGCTCATTTTTCAAAATCCATCAAGCCGTTTCGGCTACAGAGAGCGCCGACTAAAATGCAATAATACAGACATACATACACCCGAAAAACATTATACCTTCCTTCGCTAGTAATTATATCCATATCTAGCGACCGGATGTATCCTCCCCTCAAAGTAAGATAATTTGAAATGTTATCTGCCTAAAAACAAATTGTTTTAGATAAACTATAAAAGCAGTCGTTGTAAGTTTCTTCATCTTCGTAAATACGAAGCTGATAAAGAAACAAAAGATGAGTACTACATGATTCCGTGCTGATAATATCCATGTATAATATCTACTACTGCGTTATCTACACAGTAAAACAATACAAATAAAATAGGGTACAAGTAGGGGTGTACCAATACTCGAAAAATTGCAAAAATACTCGATCGCTGAGTCGAGAAGAAACAAATATTTGTATGAATAATTCTAAATTTCTGGTACGACTTTCAATGCTAAAGGACTTATTACGTTAGGAATCAGTGGGTGATAAAGGGGGGGAGCTGCCCGCCCTGGGCCTCTAATCCTGGGGGGCCTCCAAATCTTGAGGAGTCCTTTTTAATCAAATCCCAAACAATAGGCCAAAATATGTTTAGTAAGTAATAGGCAGTTTACAGTTGGAGGCCCCGTACGTATACAAAATATAAACGTAGGTAGGTCGTTCAGTATAAATATTTGATTTTTTTTGTCAGCCATTACATCTTTATTATTCATTTTTTACGAAATTTACACTACAAATACATCAATTTCTAAGCAGACCGGGGGCTTAATTTAGTTCTGCCGCCCCGGACCTCCGATGGGCTTAGTCCGCCACTGTTAGGGATGGCGAACCTTTTCACATCTACGTAATTATGAAATACTCAATTCCGACTCGAAAACGAAAATCCACGACTCGCACATCCCTGAATGTTTTATATGAATATAATATATAGGTATAGAGTAGTACACAGCCGACCTATAGAAAAGCAGCGAAGGGGTACAGAGAATTGAATGAATTGCTTATTATCGCACCTATAGCATAAAGAGAATGTTTATAGCACCTGTGTGGATCATTAAACTCCATAATATCATACACGGAAATCTAGTCAGTGGCGGCCCGTGCCAAATAGGGTCGTCCCACACATTAAAATTTGATAATTTTGAACAGTGCATATTATTTCTCATACGTAAGCACTGTTTAAGCTCGATTTATATTATCCGGTCAGACACGGCGCGGGAACGTAGCGTTTCCGACAAGACAAACATTTTTACATGCATTTCAAATACGAGTATTGAAGCTCGATTTATATTATCCGGTCAGACACGGCGCGGGAACGTAGCGTTTCCGATAAGACAAACATTTTTACATGCATTTCAAATACGAGTATTGAAGCTCGATTTATATTATCCGGTCAGACACGGCGCGGGAACGTAGCGTTACCGACAAAACAAACATTTTTACATGCATTTCAAATACGAATATTTATACTTAGCGCGAATCCCGTCCGTTCAGACACGTATCAATACGTCGTATTTGAAATGTATGTAAAAATATTTGTCTTGTCGGAAACGCTACGTTCCTGCGCCGTGTCTGACCGGATAATATAAATCGAGCTTCAATACTCGTATTTGAAATGCATGTAAAAATGTTTGTCTTGTCGGAAACGCTACGTTCCTGCGCCGTGTCTGACCGGATAATATAAATCGAGCTTCAATACTCGTATTTGAAATGCATGTAAAAATGTTTGTCTTGCCGGAAACGCTACGTTCCCGCGCCGTGTCTGACCGGATAATATAAATCGACCTTTAAAGGGATCGCGAGTGACACAGAAAAGACTGATACGCGTCTTTCGTGCCGGACGAATCCATATTTTAGAGTGCATGCATTTAGAGAAAACCAAATCGTAACTGAAACCTTTGCACAAAAAATGGTGGGTAAAGCAGTCAGTGGTGTACGCAATACAGATTCTGACACACAGGCGTAGATGCTGAGGGTGACATCTTGACTTTTGACTGGTGTACGCAATACAGATTCTGACACAGGCGTAGGTACTGGGGGTGACATCTTGACTTTTGACAGTAATATTTTTTTTTGTTTTTAAATTTTTTTTTATATTTTAATAGTGTTACTAACTAGATGGAAAGTATTAGGACTATGACTCCCCCGTCGAATTTTCTAAAAAGTGATGAAAAGTTCTGTGGAAACATTTTCATTTTTTTTCTCTGCAAGGATAACGGAAAAGCATGAAATCAGACGTATTTCCTGTAGGTACTATGTCTGTTAAAATATAATACAATATACGAAACTATTATTTATTATATTTCTAAAATCAATACAGTATCTACGAGTACAAAGTAACTCATCGGGTTATTTGAACTGATATATAATATCTCCACCACTTTTGTTCCCTGTTCTGTTTGTCTTTTTGTTTCCCTTTTGTAACTGCATCTTTGGACTTTGAAGTTGATGAACCTCTGGGAAAACGTGCCGGTTATATTTTTCTTCTCTGCACTTTCGAACGGGTCTTTTTTATATTTCAGACAAATTACATAAAAGTTGTCCTTTCAAATGCTTTTTTCAATTTTTTTTTGTTCATATAATAGCATTGCACTTTGATTTTATTTAATACACATACACAGTGGTCAAAAAGTCTCCCGATTAGAAATGATCAGATAAATAGTGACGCAACCGAGACGTAAAATTACTTCCGTCATAATTTTATTTATAAGCTATTCAGTGAGTGTGGTTGCTAAAGGTACGTGCAGTATGGAGCTGGGATTCTAGATGGTAGCGTAGATCATAGCAGGGCTTGCTTAAATTAATGCATTGTTATATATGCGAGCGTACACAACGAAGCAGTGAGTGTAGCAGGTATAAGCGATGTTACAAGAGCTGCTAGATTCAAGAATGTATCCCATCATTCTTTCAGCGCGCTGACTACTACAATCAACGTGTGACAACTGTCAAATGGCCGTTACAAGTTTCGCAATGGATGTAACTAGTTTAATTATTGAAATTTTGCTAGTTTTTTATTTAATTTGTTTTTAGTTTTTTCTAAGACGTATTTAAAAGTGCTAGGTTCCATACGTAAATATTAAAAAAACCGGTTTGGGTAAAATTTTAATTCTTGGTATAAATGATGAAATTCGCCATGTTTAGATCGTTTTCTACTAATAGGGTGGACATGATAGCTCCTACCCAAATTTGTATTTAAAATATACCACTTTGTAGCAGAAGAACACAAATATTCGTCTTCGCTATCTGACATTTCAAACGCGATTTAAGGTTGTATCAATGCTAGTATCAAAGCTTAGTTGTGCAAACCTATAAGCGCTTATAATTTCAGCCACCATCTACCATACATGCTACCATCTAGAATCCCAGCTGCGTACTGCACGTACCTTTAGAATTCACGTTGATTATTTATTAAATTATTAATTTATTAAATATATTTATTTATTATATTTATATCTAATTATTTATTTAAAAAAAGCATGTTTGTGTTGAGATTCAAACCCGAGACCTATTGCGTATGACGCGGCGATGCTATCGTTACACCACGCACATCTTACATAGCAGTCCTATATAATAGGGTATTATAATCATGAAAAATAATAATGTAAACAGTCCGGGTGCTGGAGTACGAACTCATATTTAACGAAAGCGGCATAAACGAGTTTGTAAAGCAATAGCTTTTATTAATTTATTCAAAACTGAAAACGCTCTTGTCATATTGTGACTGGTGATAATAGGGTATTATAATCATGAACTTTCGACTAACTTCATGGTGTTAAAACGTAAAAATTCACTCTCATCATTTTTCCATAACGCGACAAAAGGAGTATAACTTCAAAAATCACGAAAGTTTTGTTGATACAATTATTGCAACCGCATTTATTTTTAAAGGCAGTCTCCGTTTTAAGTTAACGAAGGAAATCGTCGGAGCCCCAGAACGGGGAGGGGGGGCAAAAGTAAGTGAGGTGTTCATTAACCAAAAACAGTGTCACGACAAACACTGCGGAATAACAAAGCCATAACCTCATCCCGGTTCTTCATTAAATTGACCATAAAGTTGTGCAAGTGTCTTGATAAACCATCACAACGTGTTCAAACAATGCAATTAAAGGTCAGATGTTGGGATTGGGTTAACCCAGTGTCGTACAAAAACACCTCCTCAAACACATTCCAGGCTTATAAGCTTGTTTAATTAAAAGCGATTTATTTTTAAACGTTTAATCGTTTTTATTATCAGTAAATTGCACGGAACATTTTTATTTTCAACCATTTTAAATAGTTAGTGCCCATTAAATTACCACTTTGAACAGGGGTTACCAATTAATTCGCTCCAAGTCTTCATAGTTTCCGGGCTTGCAGGCCGTGGTCCGGTGGTATTTCTACCTGACGTTTCGTCTACAACTGCGGTAGACATTCTCAAAGGCGATGTGGCAGCGGTCGAAGTGTCCTCCTTGGCGGCTCACAGGTTAGTGTGTCAGTGACTGGTGTTCTCCCTTCTTTTATGCCTAGTACCAGTGTGTTCTCTGTTCGGTCGTAGTCCGTCTCTCTGTCATTGGTCAACTGTGCAGTGTGTAGTGGTGGGGGTGAGTTATCTACTCGGTCGTATCCCGTCCTGTTACGATTGGTCATTGGTTTTGTATGTCGGAGTGCTGGTGTCCAAGTTTTACTGAAATTGAGGCCTTCATCTTTTTGGTTGAAATTCTGTGTGTGTTTATGTATTTCTACTACTGGTACTAGGCATAAAAGAAGGGAGAACACCAGTCACTGACACACTGACCTGTGAGCCGCCAAGGGGGACACTTCGACCGCTGCCACATCGCCTTTGTGAATGTCTACCGCGAAACGTCAGGTACAAATACCACCGGACCACGGCCTATACAAGCCCGGAAACCATGAAGACTTGGAACAATGCCGGCCGTGAAAGTTTGCACATTTGGATAATTATTTCGCTGTTAGATTTATTTATTTTTGCCATACCCACTGAAAAATAGCTACTTTACATGCATGTATGTACTATGCATGGAATGGGTCAGTTAACACATCAGGTGTGTTGAAAGTGTTTTCAAAACACATTAGTGAGGAAAATAAGCAAGACTATTTTTCTCAGGAACGGCTAGAGTTATCAAGTTGAAATTAATAACAAGTACTAAGGTCTACAATCACATAGTCCTGTAAAAAATTCAAACTTCTTACTCAACGCAATAAAAAGATACGGCCTTTCAAAAATCATGTACAAGCTAAAAACATATAGCTATGGACGCAAACCAATCTGCTATTATAGGCGCCATCCTACGCAATGGCTGTCAACTAAACCTATATTAGGGAATTATTATTGACAAAGATAATTTTTATTGAATTGTGATAACGGTACGGAACCCCCAGAGGGCGCGAGTTCTACCAGCACTTGACCGGTTTTACAAGCTTTTATTTAACTTGCAATGCATGTTTGTTTGTTTGTTTAGGTCAAATCTTGCAAGTCAATTTTGAACGACTTCCACGTATCCGATCGATTTAAAATTTGGTATGCATACGCATTCCCGATGACATTACATGAATCTATCGTTTTTAGAATTAAATTCAATCCCTAAGGGGGTCAAATGAGGATGTAAGGTTTTTTTGACTAATCAACGCCCAGGCCAAATCGCTGAAACTAGAAACTTAAAATTTGGACAATTGGTTCCTTTTCTGACATAAGCATCTACTAAGAAAGGATTTCTCGAAATTCAACCCCTACGGGTGTCAAAGGAGGGTACAATTTTGAAAGACTAAAATGAACAAAATAAAATATTAGTAAAAAAAAACTTTTTAGGGACAAGTTTTTATTGAAATGTACTAAAAAGGAAAAAATATTTAATAATTTTGGTTCATAATTATTATAAAAGCGGCGGTTGCGACTAATAAACTATCATAGAGATTACAACCCCCGCTTTTATAATAATTATGAACCAAAATCATTAAATATTATTTTTTCCTTTTTAGTACATTTCAATAAAAGCTTGTCTCTAAAAAGTTTTTTTTTACTAATATTTTTTTAAGATTGCTTTGCTGAAAAATTTGCTAAAATTTGTCTAATTTTATAATACACTGTACATAGACAGCTCCCTCCCTGGTCAAGTAAGAAATATTTATTTGACCCTTTTATAAATGTATAACCGCAGCCACTGCACGAAGGAATAAGCTTACACACATCACAGCTTGTGGTATTGTGTGACGCAGATGTAGATACATTCGTTGTTTCACTCACTCCTTATACCCAAACAAAAACAGATCGTAGCACCACAAGTCGGTGCGCTATAATAGAACTCATACTATATGCTGCTTTTCCATAGATATAATGTAGTTTAACACCATAGATTTATATAGTCATGGACTAACAAGTTTTAAATACACTGAGTTAAAAGGTAACAGTGATGTTATACCGTATACAAATGATTAAGGTACGTGCAGTATGGAGCTGGGATTCTAGATGGTAGCGTAGATCATAGCAGGGCTTGCTTAAATTAATGCATTGTTATATATGCGAGCGTACACAACGAAGCAGTGGTATAAGCGCTGTTACAAGAGCTGGTAGATTCAAGAATGTATCTCACCATTCTTTCAGCGCGCTGACTACAACAATCAACGTGTGACAACTGTCAAATGACCGTTACAAGTTTCGCAATGGATGTGACTAGTTTAATAAGTGAAATTTTGCCAGTTTTTATTTAATTTGTTTTGAATTATTTCTAAGACATATTTAAAGGTGTTAGGTTCCATACGTAAATATTAAAAAAACCGGTTTGGGTAAAATTTTAATTAATTTTAATTTAACTCCTACACTAGCGTGAGATATTATGAAGTTTCATTATACAAAAATTTATTATGTGGTTCATTATTTATGCGAGTTTTTAATTATTAAGAAATTTGGTACAACAGGAAGGTATAGAAAAGTAACGTAAAAAAAGTTCACCAACGTACAAACGAATGAACGTAAGTACGTACACACGCACATCTCTTTAAAAACAGTACTTAGATTCGGACTCTATATAGGGACCTCAAAACGTGCAGATATGTCCAAATTTTTCATTCGCAAAATTGGACCCAAATTCCCAGCTAAAAATTATTAAAAATTTGAGTCTCGAGTATCCTAAAAAACTTTCAGGGAGTTTTTAATTGAAAAAAAAACAACAGAAAAGTACAGCTGAAAAGTAATTTGAGGAATTTTTTTTATGCCCCGGGGCTGTTACTTGTCGCCTTCTTCAAATTCGACCCTGCATTTATACATACGTATTTGGTACTTATGGTATAGAAATGTTTTATGTGACTTGATTCGTGAGGTCAGAAGTCATTAGTGTTGTGTTCAGAATCTGAGACACGAGGGGGGCAAAGCCCCAAACTAGCAGTTAAGTCGTTAAAGTACAAGCAGTAAACGGCAACAATAATATCACTACTAGACACAATAGCATTGCGGTAAGTGCTTAGAAAGGTATCTACTATATCTACTACAATTCTGTGATCGCAAGGTAAAGTAGATCAAGTCATAATTTTGGTAAATAAGAACGATTTAGGGGTCAACGCACACAAGCTACTTTTTGTATCGAAAACAAGCGATTTAGTGAATGTATCGTGACTGCATCGGGATTTTGTAATTACTCAGCAACACGAAATTGCTCGCTCAATCGCGCGATTTGACGACAGCGTGGAGACTAAATCGCACGATCTAGCGATCGATGCATAATTTTGGTAAAATAAGAATCATAACGTTTTAGAGCCAGCGCACACATTTGATCAGTAACACGAAATTTTTAGTTCGATTGCGCAATTTAGTGACAGCATGGAGACTCACTCAATCGCATTTTCGCACGATCTAGAGATCGATGCGTTTGTGTCGGTATTTTTTTTTGTCGTGGTCATTTCGATTCACTATAGTCTCGCTAAAAAAATAGGTAAAAAAACTATTAAGTTAAACGGTTTTATTTTAAATCGTCAGCTGCAGTACCAAAAACTAGAAAATAATTAGGACACAAACCAAGGGGCACTTTGTGTCGCTGCGTCAGCGGAATAAGTAATAAAAACGTGGGGCGCATTTTGAAATATTTCTGTTGGTGGGCTTGGAAACACATTTTTCTAGACCTTGCCGTTATGCAGATTTTTATGCGCCCCGCGTTTTTATTACTTATTCCGCTGACGCAGCGACACAAAGTGCCCCTTGGTTTATGTCCCAATTATTTTCTAGTTTTTAGTTTGATTTCTGGCCCTTATCATTATGCAAACTCCTCATCCTTTCAACTGTCCGCCTCCTGATTCCATCATCAGATCCTCGTTACCAAGCTGAAATTATCATAATATTGTAATTGTCACGGGAACTCAATGTGTATGCAAAGTTAAGTAGAAGTAGTTGAAAAAGCTATCGCAAGATTTGAAACAAAGATAGTAACAAACAAACAATCAAACAAATATACGGGGTCAAGCTAAATAAAACCGTTTAAAAATAATAAAAAGTCGACATAAGCCATTTTGGTTTACGGACACAGATAACTATATAGAAGGCTAGCAGTGTAATCGTAGACAATTGCATTGGACAATGCACAAGTTGAAAATAGGTGAACGGTGAAGTTTTAATGGTTGCCGAGTGTGAGACAATCGTGCTTTTATAATATAGTTAGATTTGTAGAAAATAACTACGCAACTCAAATTATAAAAGTTGTCATTCAATTGCAATGTAATTTCGTAACTTTGGAAAAATATAGTGTAAATATGTTAATCCGAAAAAGGAAGATTTTTTGGTTCTCCAATAAACTACAAAATACATAAAATAGGCGTTCCAGATGACTCTCCGGGCCTGTATCTCGATTATTTTTGAAGATAAAGCTTATATATTCGTAAATGGGATGGAATTATCTACAAGATGGCTGTAAATTATCGACGATATCTCTGTACAAGCCACAGAGAGGCAACACCTAAATTTTTACTTTTGTAATCGTGCAAAAAATAGAAATTCAGATTTTGATCAATCTTGACTATTTAGACTCTAAAAAACATTTTGCGATAGATACCCAAAAGAAATTGTAGAAGGGTTAAAACCACCCTCACCCCCTGACATTTTTTTCAGAACTTTCTTAGGGGTGGTAATACGGTTCTCAAATTTTTTTAGCGAGAAGACTGATTAATTATCTTCATTTTCTTAAATAATGCTAACAGATATTCCTAGTACAAGTTTAATAAAATTGTAATACAAAATTTTATGTAAACTTTGAACTCTTCTCACGGGCAAACGGTACATTTTGGTATATAAATAAATTGGGTCCAATCGACTTATTTTGACCTGTACTACACGTGGTAGCTCTGTGTCCCAGCAATTTTGGGACAGCCTGTATATTATGTATATATAACAAAAAGGAGTATAGTCAAGTTTCCATTTAGCGATAGCAATAAACCAATTTGGTGATATATATAAGCTCCAAAACGTTTTCTTCAGCACATCACATTTCATATTTATACACCAATACATATTACTCGACACGGCGACTTAAAAAAAGTCGTGCCTTATCTGCGAGAGCTTCGAACGGGCTTTGTTGTAAAACAGATACCTACTGTATGTACCTTAAATTACCAACGCAATTTCCCTTACCGACTCGAGAATGTGGTATATTATGGTTTGGTTGGGAGGTTTGAGTCTGGGGTACGAGTGTGAAAAATCGTTTTTGCACGGCCACAAATTGCTGTTGACGATATTTATAAAACGTAGCCGCCTACACTAAAGCTTGCCGTCCACTATGAACGAAACTGTGCTGTTCTACCGCTAACGGAGTTGGCACAGATACCTATCTTATTTTAAATCAATTATATTCCTATAATCCTATCAATTGGTTTTTTATTTTTTTATTATTTTTTATTTATTATTCCAACCACAGTGCTCATATATTTTTATTAGAAAATAATAATTTGAAAAGAGAGGCTTGGTGTGTGTGTAAAACCACACTGCCATCTTCCCATTGGATGCCCTTAGTTAAAAAAAATCCAAATCTAACCCGTGACAAATCTGAACGTTTTGAGGTCCCTGGAGTCCTAATCTACTGTTTTTAGATCTCTTCTTTCTATCTCTCTCTCTCTCTTGGTGAACTTTTTGTCGGTTCGCGTATCTCGAGAACAAATAATTATATCGATATCGGACAAATTTCATTCGATACATATTTACATAATGAACACCTGATAAGGTTTGCAAGAAATCAGCTTTTTTTAATCTCTAAGGGCATCCAATGGAAAGTTAGCAGTGTGGTTTTACCCACACACCAAGCCTCTTTTTTAAGTTTGGGTATCAACTGATAGAGTTGTCGAGGGTTTGCAATCTATAATCTCTCTCTCTCTCTCTCTCTCTCTAGAAGAATACATTTTAAAATAATGCCAGGCAGACAAAAATTCCGGATACTTGTTTTTTCATCTAGATCAGACATGGACAAACTTTTTAAGGGGGGGACCAGATATAATAAAAAAATATCTAGGCGGGCCGAAAAAAAAATTGAAAAAAGACATTTTTAGCGCCCGATTCGTTCCGAACTTAGCCGAGCAACACCGTGCGCTCTACATTTTGTCCTATGTGTAATTGTATAGGGGTTATTCAAAACCATGTCGCGGGCCGGATTGACTAGCCCGAAGGGCCGCACTTGGCCCGCGGGCCGTACTTTGCCCTTGACTGATCAACATAATACACAGAATATCCGAAAAAATCCACAAAAATAGAAATTACTGTTATATTAATATTGATAAGCAATTTCCAAGCGCTCTCAGTGCTGTGTTTTCAAAACCTTCTCAGGATAAGTAGAGTTTAAGGCACTGTGTGTTAAGTTGGGTCGAGGAGATTCTAGTTTGTTTGCACGCGTGTACCAGCTCCAGATCGTGAGAAAGGGGTGGGTGGGGGCGAAGGCGAAAGGGGGAAGGGAAGTTAAGAGTGTACGTCGTCATCGTCCTGAAGATGGTTTTTAAGTCGCGTGTGGCGCCATGCTGATGCCGCATACCTAATCCAAACAAACAAAGTGGGAAGTGGAAATGTGGTTGTTTGGAATACGAGGCACGCACCATCGCACCACCCCAACCGCAAACCATACAACCATCACCTTTCCTCCTTACGCACCTATGATCATTGGCGGATTTTGGAGCGGGGCACGCATTTCCTCCAATTAGAAACATCATACTTCATAATAGCAAGATATATAGGGTAAATGCGGCATCTCTCCCGCATTATTAGGGTAAATGGATGGTGCTACAAGTACGTATGTTCGTTCATACGAACATACGTACTTGTAGCACCATCCATTAATGGTAAATAGGTAAGTTAATAGCCATGCGGCGTCTCTCCTACCGCGGCATCTCTCCCGCATTTACACTATTATAGTAAATTTTATTTATATTTATTGTAGATTATAGACGCGTCGACATCTCAGATCATTAGCGTCTTTCAAATACACTAAATGACAACTTTTTTATAACTAAATGACATCACAGAACATCCATGAGCGCAGGTGGGATTCGAACCCAAGACCGTCTAATCTAGAGGCCTACGCGCTAACCACTAGACCGCACGGTCCTCTATTGTGTATCTAGTTGCGTAATGAGGCATATTACTGACGAGTAGTGACAGTATGTTAAAACGAACGCTAGCGAGTTTAAACAGTCACACGAGTCAATATATGATTACGCACGAGATATATATGTGGTATTTTTTTCCGTACACATTATAAAATTTTGACAGATCATTTGTGTCGCCAACTTCACTCCTATCGTAGGCCGAGGCACGCACATAAGTATGTAGACGTAATCTGACTATAGCCAATAGTAAAGCTTAGGTCGGAAAGCGGGGATTCAAAGTAATGTAACCATGATGGATTGTTATGTCAGTACCCCGTAATCGGTTGGTAAATTTAACGCCTAATTCGCACGTGTTTCTCAACGTCGTTCATTGGTTTCGTTTTACCGTGTTACGTCGATGTTGGCGGAATCAGAAAGCCCCACGTCGGGCGCCAAAATCTACTGTTTGAAATAAACATGCAATTTTAATCTGACATAAAATTGTGATTGTCTTTTGCCTAATCTTTATCATGTAGGTAGATATTATGTTAAACTGTATCTTAGCCACTGAGCTAAAAAGTAATAGAGACGCTACGAGCATTTAACAGTGAAGCCAGTCGCCATATTTATTCAGTTCATTCATTTTATCCTATACTGTATAGTCCTTAGATTAATAAATTTATCATTATTATATTATGCAAGAAGAAGAAGAAGTGACTAATATTCCCTAATCCATCCTGTGTTTGGCCGCCATGTTTGTTGTCTCCTGTGACGTCAAACCTGGCTTCAACTTTGTATAAAACAGCTGTTGTATACGCTATAGCGCCACTATTTATTTATTGTAGATTATAGACGCGTCGACAACTCAGGTCATTAGCGTTTTCAACACAACAAATAACATATTTGTGTATTAAAATCCGACTGGTACGAGCTCGGGTCCCTGGGAGCGCTAATTCACAAAGAACATTGGAATGCATTAGCGATAACAACCACATCGCAATGTCCCCCTGGAGGGAGCGCCTCTATTACCTCAGTGATCTTAGTTGGGTTATAATATCAGAAATGTGAAATTTGTGCTCTATAGAAAAAATTCACAGATTTCGCAATGATCCTTGCAACCATCGAGGACATTGGAAATGATAACAGCATATATGAAACATAATTAACTGTTTATTATACACACAATATTCATCAATGCACTGCTTAGTTTTGTCATGAATAACCCTATTATTCTTCTGTTATATACGCGTTCACTTTTGCTTGATTACTTAACTTTTAAATGGATTTTTCTACAGTATTTATTAACGTTTGCTCAAAAATAACACCGCAGATCGTCGCAAATACCTCTCAATTAACTAGACGTGATATAAAACACATTTCGAAAAAATTGCACTTGTTCAATTTTGCATGATTGCTCCTCACTTGATCGCGACACCGTTGTCTTTTGGCCTTGAACGAAAACTCGTAACTCTGTCCCCATATACGAACATAAACATTTCCAATGTTAAAAATCTGGATCCGCCTATGACTATGATTGCGTAAGGATTAGAAAAGTGACAACGGAGTCACGTGAGGATGGGATTAAAATGTACTGGGAATAACGGTAATCTAAGTTTCGCCCCACTTTGTACTGCAAGCACGAAATGTTTGTGTCAAGTCTAAATTTTTACATATATAATAGTACCCTAGCCTTGTTTACAGCGCGAAGTTTTGTGCACTTATGTATACGGGAGTTTATTGTCTGACGTAGTTAATCACGGAAGTTAACGACTTTACCGGATATGTGCGTATGTACAGGATGGTTCAAGAATCAATGTACCTACCATTTATATGAAGAGTGCAGGGGATTAAAGATCTACGTTATATCATTCTTTTGAGATATTTTAAGGTTTAATTTTTGCACATAAAATAGTTGATTGTATATCTAGTTGCGTAATGAGGCACATTACTGACGAGTAGTGACAGTATTTTAAAACGAGCAACAGCGAGTTTTAACAGTAACATAAGCCGTAAATTTTTACGCACGAGATATATATATGCGGTATTTTTTGCCATATCCACTGTAAAATTAGTGGCTTCATATTCAGTATTTTTAAAAAAATTTGACAGATCATTTGTATCGCAAATTTCAATCCTATAGTAGGCCGAGGCACGCATAGGAGTATGTAATAGCGCAGGCATATCAGGCGAATAAACATAAATAACTATGGAAATGGCCTGCTTTCCCACACTAATGTGGGAAGAACACGTTCCCGTACACTAGTTTGTCAAAAGTCATTTTACATACATACATACATGCATGTAAAGCAGCTATTTTATAGTGGTTATGGCAAAAAAACCATGATTATACATATCTCGTGATATTATGATGATTGTGTGACTGTTAAAACTCGCTATATGCTCGTTTTAACATAATGTCACTTACTCATCAGTAATATATCTCATAACGCCACTATAGATATATTATACAATCTATTGTTACGGATCACCCTGTATATAAACGGCAGCAAGAGTTCTGAGAAACGAGGTCTGCTTACTGAACAACTGGTACCTGCGCGGAAGTTCTAGAGAAAGCAAGAACACACTAGGCTTATGCCACGCAGCATATATAAACAGCCAGTGCGAGTGAGTGAATCAATCAGTCAACGGTGAGTCACGCAGTCAAGTCTACGGTGGATCAGTAATATAAATAGTGCCGTGATATAAATAGATTGATAAAATAAATACTTGTGTAGTGGAAATAATTACGAGTTATTAGTTAAGTGCTATTTATTGTTTTGTTTTGCTTTATTTAAGAATTACTGTTTAGTTATTGTTTACTTGTGTTGATTGTTAAAACTGACTTTTCGTTGTTGCATTTATTGTATATAATTAATTGTTACGAATTATTGTAAATAAATATTTATTCCGCCAACTCAGAAAACAGTTTTGTAACACTATTATTACGAATTGTCCAATAAATTTAATTTCAAATACTTAATTGTAGATGATAATTCAGTTTATCTTCTCTATTCGAAATGATATAATATTAGATAGGTGCTTGTAGTTGCTATAAGCAATTATTCAAAAAACGACATTTTACACTCATGAATAATTTATACAAGCTCATTACTGCAGCCTTTTCGTTAAAACATGCTACTTTCTTCTCTGTCTGTTGATATCTATAATTACACACAAATACGAGAGAGAAAGTTGCAAAACGTGCTTGTATGGTCTATACTCCTTTTTTAATACTTTCTTTGTACATAAAGTATTGCCTGTCTTAAAGGCGTATAGAAACTAACTACAATAATTACTTATCATTTATAATTTTAATGGGTTTTTAAGTAGAAAAGATAAGAACCTAAATTGCAATATTATTATGCATACTTACACAGGATAAATAATTAACTTACGAAATTATATGGTAACAAAAAGTTGATAAAATCGATCAGGACTAATGAAGAAAAGTTCAGAAGAATTAAAAATGTAACTAGACTTTACCCGCGGCTTTGCCTCGACTTATAAGGTGTAAGGACATCCAACCGACGATCTTTAAAATAGAGGTAGTTTTTCTAATGTGCGTTTATTGAAGTTATGCATGTGTCCACATTCTATTGGCCGCGTCTTTGCGCATGCTCAATTGCGCCAGATGCAGTCGTCCGCGTCTTTGCGCATGCTCAATTGAGTTAGATGCAGTCGTCCGCGTCTTTGCGCATGCTCAATTGAGTCAGATGCAGCCGTCCGTGTCTTTGCGCATGTTCAATTGAGTCAGATGTAGTCATCCGCGTCTTTGCGCATGCTCAATTGCTCGTACAGCGCTTGCGCAACTGAAGCGACCAATAGAATGTGGGCACACTTGTTTCCTCACCGCCTCCCCCTTATTACAGCAACCTTACCACTCGCTTGTACTACGTCCCTAGATTTCCATGTATACCTATGCCAGAGGTTCCCTAACTGTGCCGGCGCTATCCTAGGTGAGTCGCGAGACGATACGCATAGGTCAAACCGAAATCAAATCGAAGTACAGGTCACAAATAAATTTAGAAAAAGAAATGAGAGTAGAAATTTCAAAACTTCAGCCCCGATTTGAGAAATTATGCTCAGCGAAAAGCAAGGTCATCCTTCTCATTAATTCTATTGCTTGTAGTTTTTTATGTTTTCTAATTATTAGAATAATTAGAATCTAATAAATATCTAGAATAATTAAGATTCTATATTCTTTGGAGTTTTCGTTGAATAACAAAGTAATTTTATTGTCTGCTATATAGAGATACACGCAAGTATCTTCATTTTGAAGGGCGTCGCAGTGAAAAAAAGATTGGAAGCCCTTGGTCTATGCTATAAGTTTACTATTGATTAGTGATATTTACACCTTTAACTTTTACTATTAGAAACCGTTACCCCGAATCTTAAAAACAAGAAACGCTTTACAAATTTAGCAGGTATATATACCTCTATCTATATTATATATATTCATTGCGAATTTTCGATTAAACCGTTGAATAAACAATAATAGCACCGCAAGCAATGAAGGAGTACGCAAAAAGGAAAGAGCGAAAGGCAAAGTGAAAGATAAAGAAGGAAATAGGTAAACATAAAAAGTAACAGGAAAACAGAAGGTATTGCTGGCACATCACCTATATATATAGTAACCATTTTCCATCATCCAACAAACTGATGTATAATACCTCAAAATAACCAGATCATTGTTCGGTGTAGGACTATGACAATCATTTATCCTAAAATTTTAAGAAGCTAGGAAATTTTTTAAAGTGAAACTTTTTAACCTCATTTTTTTCCGTTCGATTACGCATGTCGAGGTCACGTCTCGTCCAATCGAAGCGGCGAGCTAGATACACGGTATACCATGAAAACAGGTCTACAGCAAGCGGCTACGATAGCTCAGAGGTTTAGTGTTTGCTTTGTACGCAGAAGGTCGCTGGTTCGCATCCCGTAGGCGCCATAACAATTTTTGTTTTTTTTACAACTAATTTTATATTCCATTTTATATTTGTTGTATTATTATTATTTTTTTTTTGTCCTAAATTTAAACAAAGCGGGGTGTGCACCTGCAGAGTTTCTCGCGGAGGGGTGTCGATGCGATGGCGTTTGTCAAGGGGTCAAAAGAGAGGGGTGCAGGGGGGAGTTTCCATTGAATGAAGACACATCAAAACACATCAAAAATCGTCTTCATTGCGTCCTTGATACACAATCTATTTTAACTGTTTTTTGTTCCGTGCCGTACCGATAGAGATGAAAGGGAATCCCGCGCGATGAGTTTAATTCAAGCAAATCTTCAGTCACACGCGTCAAAAACCGTAAGTCGAATTTGCTTTGTTACACGAGCGCAGAGAGTAGGATAAGAAAAATAAAAATATAATAATACAACAAATATAAAGTGGAATATGAATTAGTTGTAAAAAAAAACAGGAATTGTTATGGCGCCTACGGGATTCGAACCAGCGACCTTCTGCGTACAAAGCAAACACTAAACCTCTGAGCTATATCGTAGCCGCTTGCTGTAGACCTTTTTTCATGGTATACCGTGTATCTAGCCCGCCGCTTCGACTGGACGAGACGTGACCTCGATATGCGTAATCGAACGGAAAAAATGAGGTTAAAAAATTTCACTTTAAAAAATTTTCTAGCTTCTAGAAATCTTCGGATAAATGATTGTCATAGTCCTACACCGAACAGTGATCTGGTCATTAAAAATCGTCTTCATTACGCCCTTAGATATACATATAATCTATTATTTTAACCGTTTTTAGTTCAGTGCCGTACCAATTGAGATGAAAGGGAATCCCGCGCGATGAGTTTATTTCAACCAAATTCGACTGGCGCGCGCAGTAAATAGGCTATTATGGCAACTGAAATTCCTACTCCTTCCTCTTCTTCACCGCTCTCACAATTCGCGCGTTTTATGTGTGTCTGTTCCACATTACGATTTCCTTCATAGACATAAAAGTACACTCGCGTCGATGTAAAACAAATTACTCTTAAAAAAGTTGATGTAGTCACAAAAAACTTTTATTATTGCAAAATTTGATAACGGTGATGTGAAAAATGACATTGATATTTTATGGCTTCAATATCAATAAAAAATGTACTGTATAAAAAAACTGTTCATTTTTTTGTCAGCTTAGGTAAAAGGATTTGAACCGGGGAAAAACTGTGTTAATGATTTTTTAAACATCGTTCGTTATTTGACCACTGCAGTCATCTTACTTATAGACCGAGAGCTAGTGACAATTTTTTGGTGTTATTTAATTATTCAATGCCTTATTTCTGTGAAGATGTTGAGGGAGGCATATTAAAGTGCCCTGTGTAAGGGATTTTGCTGGATAGTGGTATGGGAGGGATGCAAACCGCCCCCAACATGTAACAAAAAAAATGGTTACTGCAATTATTATTGCTTCAAGGCTGAAATTGTTTGTATAGCTTGTCGGTGACCCAATAATGTCATTATAATATTTACACATCGATTGTTTAGTATTAAAGGGGTGGCAGCATCACCCTAAACGTGTCATGTACCCGACGAAATTTATATTATTAGTTCAAGGTTCAAATTTTAATATGTTGTTACGGCGACTGTCTTAAGCATATATTTAAATTTGCAGAACAAAATGCTAATTTTGTTTGTTGGATTTTATATTTAGAGGGCTCCCGTGCATCGAAAAGGGGGGTAAAATTACATTTTTTTACGATACGCATGCGGGATGTCTATGAACAGAGAATTCAAAAACTACTGAACCAATTTTGATTGGAACAGGATACGCTTATATTTAATTATCGCACTTCTATTATAAATGGGGGTTAATTTCCAGTAGGCAAAAAACTGACATTAAAGCGAAGCCGCGAGTATCAGAACTACCTACCTATACTTATAATAAAAATAAAATAAACAAAACATAAAAGAACGAAATACTTATATAATTTGATTTTCGAAAAATTCTTTATATTCGTACCAAAAGTTGTTTTCAGAATCAAAATTGCTTTGTTTTTTTATACCTTTTTCTGCTATATAATTTATGCCACTTCATTTATAATTAGAATTTAAAATATGCTCATAAGTCATGTTTTTCTTTAATAAAAATATGGTTTATAATTAGGTAGGTAGATAGATATATAAAACAATAATTTGGTACCTTTCTACACTAGTGGTCAAAACGATTAATAAACGTTAGCCGATTTAAATAAAAATTATATGGGAGCGTTCAGTAAACATTCTGAACCCTACGTCGTCAAAATTATTCAAATCGGTTAACCCCTCGCGAAGTTATGACTGAACAAAAATAAAAAAATATCTAATACGTCGAATCGACACCCTCCGTTTTTTTGAAGTCGGTTAAAAATATATGGTAGCCCTCATTCAGTATTGAATTTTTTAATTGATCCTTACGCCATCTATTTAAAACCTCAAATCTAATAACAACCTCCTTTAAAATTCTGAATGGAATATTTATAAAAAACTTTTTAACAAAAAAAAAAAACCACTAAAAAGATGAAAATAATGAAATTTTGAGGTCTGTGCCAATTTAATAAAAATATTAAGTCGGTTAAAAAGTATATTATAGTGATTAATATCTTCTTTTTAACCAACTTCATATTTTATTAAATTGGCACAGACCTCAAAATTTCATTATTTTCCTCTTTTTAGTGGTTTTTTTTTGTTAAAAAGTTTTTTATTTTTACTTTTTAGTATAAAAAAGTGACATTTACCTTAAAAGAATCACACGCCGTTACTCACTTTTATTAAACCGACTTTCTAACGCTGTCTGATATGTCAAAAATTGACATTTATCTTAAACAATCACACGCCGTTACTCACTTTTATTAAAATCAGCAGAACTACTGAACCGATTTTGATGAAATTTCTATGGGACCAATCTGAAAGTATAGCCTTTCAAATAAAAAAAAAAAATAATTTCAAAATCGGTTTATAAATGACTGAGTTATGAGGTAACAAATATAAAAAAAAATACAACCGAATTGAGAACCATCTCCTTTTTTTGAAGTCGGTTAAAAATAACACAGTAATCAAAGAATATTAGGTAATCTATATCCACAATTATTTACGTCATAAACTTTTATTATCCTGGCCGCAGGGATTTAAAATATTAAATAAAAGATAATTTTAAGAAGGCAAAGAAAATTAAATTTTGAAATATAAAATTAATTGTAAAAACGCAGAGGATAATGAAATAAGCTAGAGTAATTTTTTTGCTTTACATCCCTTGAACAGTAGTGTACATATTACACAAAATAATAATGAAAATAATGTTGGGACATAAGCAGGGGCGTAACGATAACCAGAACCTTAAAAGAATATGAGGGTTCTTGTGTGTGTTTTAAAGACCACCAACAGCTAAGGTTATTTGGGCCTAGCACCAATTCATATTTTCAATCCGGGAACTAAGGAGTTCAGACGGGGATGTAAGGTTTTTTTGACTAATCAACACCCAGGCCAAATCGCTGAAGCTAGAAACTTGAAATTTAGACAGTTGGTTCCTTTTCAAACGTAAGCATCCACTAAGAAAGGATTTTTCGAATTTCAACCCCTACGGGTGTCAAAGGGGGTAAAATTTTGAAAGACTAAAATGAACAAAATAAATATTAGTAAAAAAAACTTTTTAGAGACAAGCTTTTATTTAAATGCACTAAAAAGGAAAAAATAATTATTAATAATTAATTTCATAATTATAAAAGCGTGTGTCGTGACTAATAAACTATCATAGAGTTCACGACTCATGCTTTTATAATTATGAACCTAAATTATTAAAAATTATTTTTTTCCTTTTTAGTGCATTTAAATAAAAGCTTGTCTCTAAAAAGTTTTTTTACTAATATTAATTTTATCAAATAAAAACTTGATGATACGCCAATGAATGTAAGTACACAGCACGTATGTTACATAGAGAAAATACGCCTTCGGCAATGAAATTTAATTTCAAAAAGAGACCACTTACATAACAAACGCAGAAACCATGCCTGAAACCATTTGAAAAAATACACACATCCAAACGAAACATTGTATAAAACGTAAAATGGTTTGTGTCAAAGAAATGGTCGACGATGAAATATTATATAAGTCGGAATTCTAGGTTAGGTACCTACAATAGTAGGTAATTAATAATATGTCAGTGTCAGAAATAAATAAGTTCGTTTGATCAGGACTGCTCTGCACTGTTGCAAAAAACAATCATATAAACGTTAAAACTCTTTATGGACTGTGTGCAGGGGCGCGGAGTTATAATAATATCGACGTGAGCGCTCGTTGTGAGCTCCATTGTAAACTCGGAACTCTAATTTTCCGTAATTGTCAGTGAGCATTGTTGTTTAAAAAATCAAGTAAGTAAAACCATGATTTTACTTCTAACTTATTTGGAAATTATTATCTGATAAAATTGACACTTTTAAACCCGGTCCGCAAGATTACGGCGCCATGGTTTTAGGTTATGCTGTCGTCTGTCAATGTAAACCATAGACATAGAAATGTAGGTACACCTCCATATAAATTAATTAGTTATTTTTTATTATACGTCAAAATTGAAGAAGTAAAAAACTTAAAATAAATAATTTTCATGTGCCTTTGATGCTATGCTATTTATACTATATGCACGAGCGAAATTAAATGGTATTCGTTTATTAAAAAATTTCGCAGTTTAAAACAACAATAAAAATGAGTTCAATCGTGCACTATTGCCCGCTAGCGGCGCTAGTAGGCTTCGTGCACACAACCTATAGAGAAGCTTAACTCAAAACCGTCAATTTTTTTTTTCAGTACGCGCGTTCGTTTTGTTAGCGACGATATAATATTATATTTTATTGTAAATCAATTTGTTCGATAAAAGATTGAATATTGGCTTAGATTAGACGGTTATTGAATAACTTGAACGATAGTCGATAACGTATCAATATATAGAGTAAACAGGTACTCAGTATAATCCTTAAAGTAAGGTACCTATCTACTTCTCTATACTGTGTGGATTTATCGGAGGTCTCCATTTCGGAAGTTGAATTACCTTCTTACACACTATATATTACGGTATAATAATATATACAGAGTGTACCATCGTTTTCAACATATGAGAATTTAACTTGCTTTATAGGAGAACGGGATACAAGCAGTAGTGGATTTAACTCAAATTATCCCCTAGAGCTCGAAGATTGTCGTGCCCAAAACTCAAAAATCCCCTGGTCCACACAATTTTTCAACCTAGAGGTTTAATTTGGTAGTGAAACTAATGGCGCGCTTGGATGGGAGTGAAAACGTTTTGATGGCACGTCGTGTCGTGCCATTCGGCCAGCCTCGCGTCTCGTCGCGCTTCCCACTCTACTACACTGCAAACTTGCTATTTTACGTGTGTGTTAGTGTGTCGGCACTATACTCGTGAATATCTGTGTATTGGAACGAATTTAAACAAGCAGAGCGCCGTTCCGAGCTGTTTTAATACCTTGGCAGGGGAAGAATTTCTCGCGGGGGGGTAATATATCATAAAATTTATTTCTGGAACTACTGAACCTATTCTAAAAATTCTTTCACTAATAGAAAGCTACACTATCCCTAAATGATAAAGGCTATATTTTATTTTAAAAAATTTCTCGCGGGGGGTGTGGATAATTCCTGTGCGATAATAACAGAACGTAACCATTGTTTCAATTTATTTATTTATTGTGGATTATAGACGCGTCGACACCATAGGTCATTAGCGTCTTAAATATAACAAATATCATATTATATCACTTAAAACTAAATAACATCACAAAACATCCATGAGCAGAGGTGGGATTCGAACCCACGACAGTCTGATTCAGAGGCCGCGACGCTACCAACTGAGCCATGCTATGAAATTGTTTCACATCTGCCGGACGTCCCACGACCGCTCACATTTTTTTTTAATCATTAAAAATATCAATTGTTTATTTCCTCTGTAGAAGCCGCCCACAAAAATTTGCCGCCCTAGGCCCGGGCTTCGCAAGAATAACAATATTTATTTGCTAAGACAGTCAAACAAACCTTTCTTTTCATTCGTTTAAAAAAACAATACCAAAGTCAAACTGGTAATTTTCAACATTTCTAAGTTTTTCAGTGTTCATCGAACGATATTTTTTAAAACCAATATCAAAGCTAGTCAATGATATAGACTAGCAATTTTCATTCGATGTATACTTACAACATATATCAGAGTACTCTGTACACATCGTTTCATGGATTCCGTTCAATTTGCACCGCCGATCCCCTACACTCAACCCATCCCACAGTACCCTACTCTACCCTATACATTCAAAGCATATGCGTTAAGATATACCATCTCTTTAACATTCAATATCCTCTCTATATCACTCATATGGAAAACGATTATTTTCATCCTATTTTCATTTTTGAAATTATACTTTTTAGTGAGGGTAGTGAATTGACCTCGAGTCAAAAATATCGACTCAAAAATTAATGAAACGCTGACAGGGATAAAACGGCTCCAACAATTCAGATGAAAATTACTGAAAAGAGGTTTTGAGGAACAAAAAATCGATCTAGCTAGGTCTCATCCAAGGAAAAAGTCGTTTTCTTAGTCATTTTATAAGTTTAAAAATCAATTTTTTGACGGTTCAAAATAGTGTAATATTGTAAGCATGCTTTGGATACTTATGCTTGCATGGCTTATGGGAAATTTTATATATTATCAAGATGTGTCAAAAATAAAAATAAGTAAATAGTTAAAACTAAAAATGCAAAAAAACTTCCACGGAACGTGTTCTAAATGAAAAATGTATGAAGTATAACTTCGACCGAGCGCTTATGTGGGTGAGGCACACAGTCAAATTTTTTTAAATACAGTAATAATAAAAAATAACAAAAAATTTTATTGTCATAGTATAAGAAAAAATATACAAAACATTTTTACAATATTGTTATAATGTTTTCCTGCAATACCACTGCAATTATTTTGGCTTTAAATTAAAATTTGCATAATATATATTGTATGGCAAGTTTAATTATAGGGGAAAAAAAAGCAAAAAAAAAAAACCAACTCGCTTAATACAGTAAAGTTCTTGATCAGAGATGCGTAATCTAGGGGGCGAAAATTTTTAGGTGGGGCGCAAAACAATTCCATCAAGCTATTCCATTATTTCATATCTCATCAAAATTTATTCACTTCTTTCTTTTGAAATTATAATTTAATAATTGAATTTTAAAACCGAATACATTTTTGATTTTTCCTGCTGACGTTGAAATTTATTTTTTGTTTAATACTACGGCAGCGCTTATAATGGCGGGAACCTACCCGATAATCCCACCACAACCGGATAAAAAGTACCTATACCCTATATATATTTTAAGTTTGGGTACCAATTAAAAGTGTACCAAGTTTCGTTAAAACCAGTGCAGCCGTTTGTGAGTAGCCATGGCACAGACAGACACTAACAAAAATTCTCGAACCACGTTACCTCGTCTAAAAATCCTCAAGAAAACAAAATTATAGATAGATACAGGTATTGTAGCAAACCCCAAGAAATTACGCCACTGCCTCCAATAGAAACCACGAGAAAGAAAGGTCAAAGTAGTAAAGCGTGGAATGGTATCGAAGATTCCAGATAACGCTAGAGGATACGAGGACGCACTGAGCGTACATCGCACGCAGGTATACAAACGGCGAGTGTGTCGTGTTGGGGCAATCAGTGAATGGTGAGTCGTGCCATCAAGCGGATCAGTGATATAAATATTGATCAGTCAACAGGAGTCAGTCAGTGTAGATTGTACTGTGACAGTGTTGAACAGCGAAATAAATCTGATATAAATACAGTGACATAAATAATTACAAATAAATAATCCTTGTATATATAGTTATTTGTTAAGTGTTATTTAAGTGGCTCGTTTAGTTCAATAATTACCGTTAAAGTTTTTTTATTGTTAGAATTGACTTTTCGTTGTTGCATTTATTGTTATTGTATTTTTAATTATTGTAAATAAATATTTATTCCGCCAACTCAGAAAACAGTTTTGTAACACTATTATTGATTTGAAAACGTTACAACCAAAAAAATTGCTGTTATTATTTTTTGCCACAAGACGCGTCAGTAGTTGGCAGCACTGATGGCCGATCCGGCTTCTTTATACAAACTTATAAAACCACAGTAACTCCCACCCACACTCCAGTGTTTTTTATATCCACGCACCCTCCTACAATCTATACTACAAAATATAAGTACAGTCTAACGTGAAATATTGTTATTGTATTTTAAAAAAACAATTGGACGTTGTGAAAAAAATGAGCAATTTTTTAACGAAAAAATACGACGCTGTTCGGAATAATAAATTTTGACGGCACATTTTTTTCAATTTGTTCAAATATTGTTCAATATTATAATAAACAATGAGCCTATCAACTACTTTTTGAAGTGAAAACTACGTTAGGCACTCTTTGTCTGGGTACTGAAATAAAGTGAACCGTTCGCGTTCCAACGGTAAGAATTCGCTGAATCGGGGTTATTCGGCTCAAACACGAACACACGTATTAGCAGTATGCCCATGGAATCTACAATTGATTGGTTGTTCTCTTACAACTGTGCCCGGCTGACATAGGTACTTATATCATAAAAACGGCAAGGTATACAGTTGTATCAATAGCTCAGTTAGCAGCGCCTTTGCGTTGTATGCATAGGGACCTCGGTTCGAAACCTGATGGCATCGTACAATTTTTGACGTATTTTTGTTTCTAAATTCTACATGATATTTATTTATATATTTTTTAATTTTTGTTATATTCTTTGACAATAATTATAATTTTTTTGAAACCAAGGTGGAATTAATTAAAAATACAATTTTAATATTTTAGTAATAAATTATTTTTAGTTCATAAATGCGCTATAAAAATTAGAAAATCTGAAGTTTTCACTTCTGTCGTGTGGTCATAAGCACACACCCATTTTTTTTTTATAATGAGCTTCGTCTATCTTATATAATGGCGTTGAATTTTTTGTCTAGCACTTAAAACAGCTTCACAAAAAATGTAATATTTCATATTACTCCAAACTGACACGAACCTGCAATCTTATACACCGTATACTATTGCGTCTCTCCAACGTAGCCGCATATATCTGAGTCGTTCTGAGTGAGCGCGTAACAGAGTTGCATGTTTGAATTTTTGAATCGGTATTTTTCGTGTCGAAGTCATTTCGATTCACTAGTCTCGATAGAAAAGTTTCACATCAAAAATTAAAATGAAACAGACGTATAGCCAATTAATATTTGATTTTCAAAGAATTTCCCAAATCCCAAATAGTTGGTTTTTTGCAATACCCACTATAAAATAGCTACTTTACATGCGTGTATGTAAGTATACATATAATGGATCACTTAATAGACAGGTGTGTTGAAAGTGTTTTCAAAACACACTAGTATGATACTGGTAAGTAAACATTTTCCATAGTGATTTATAATAATTTACTGTGCATGCGCACTGCGACAGCTCACGACCTACCATAAAAGTGAAGTTGGCGATGCAAATGAACTGTCAAAATTTTTTGAAAATACTGAAAATTAAGTGAAAAGCAGCTATTTTATAGTCGCTTTGGCAAAAAATATCATATAAGTATATCTCGTGCGTAATGATATGACTCGTGTGACCCGAGAGCTGGTAAAAGTGCAATTGGATTTTCAATTTATCTATTATTAAAAAAAAAAAAATAATGAATTGAAAATATGAATTGGTGCTAGGCCCAAATAACCTTAGCTGTTGGTGGTCTTTAAAATACAATTTACAATTTGACTCGTGTGACTAAGCTAAATCGTTCGTTTTAATATACTGTCACAACTCGTCACTTACCTCATTACGCCACTAGATATACAATCTACTATTACGAAACAGATTGCAATTTTAGCTCGGTTATTTGAACAACTGCTGTCATTCGAGTAAACAAATTGTTTAAAGCTTTATTTTAATGAGAATTTATTTTGACAAATATCTCCTGTAAGTAGAAGTAAAAATAAAGTTAGCAGTAAAGTCAATGATGGATGGGCGGACGGACAGACAAGTCAGGAATATTAAGAGGTATAAGCGTGATTTGCATAGTCGTTTTAGTAATATGATCACGCTATACATCACGGGCTCCGATCCCGACTTACCCTACACTATAGTACACAGAGTAACGGTATCTACCGAACTACCCATTGTCCATACTGAATCAATACATTTTGCCGAGAGTGTAGCGGCGCTGTTGTTTACATGGCGTTGCTATGGTTCCTCTATTACAAGTCCCCAGTTCTCGGGTTCTAGCCCGAGAGCTGGTAAAAGTGTCAATTGGATTTTCAATTTATTATTAAAAAAAAAAAAATAATAATGAATTGAAAATATGAATTGGTGCTAGGCCCAAATAACCTTAGCTGTTGGTGGTCTTTAAAATACAATACAATCAATACATTTTAGATATAAGCCGTGAGGTGGGTCGTTTATTAGGACTAAAGTGCGACCCATGAGGTCCACACGAAGAACTTCCCAGTTTGATAAATATTTAATAATAATAATTAAATTAGATATTACACAGAAAAGTAATCATTTTAATCTTTAAAACATAATTATTATTTATTTTTAACAATAATTAAAAAAAAAACGGCTGAACCGATGTTTATAAAATTTATGTCGGATCAAAATGACGTTAACACGCCTCGATTGACACCCTTACGAAGTCGATATAATTTTTTACTCGCGAGATATTGTGTAAAATCTACTTTTTTGGAGTCTATTTGGTTAAGAAAAAAGAACGGTTGAACCGATTTTGAAAAAATTTCTTTCTGATCATATTTACGTTAATACGGTCGATATCATTTTTCATTCTCGAGATTTCGTCTTAGAAAGAAATGGACACATACGTACGTACGCGGTTTTATAAACCTAAATTATTAAACATTATTTTTTCCTTTTTAAAACATTTCAATAAAAGTTTGTCTTTAAAAAATGTTTACTAATATTTTTTTCCTTTTAAGGTATATGTGCAACGTTATTAATTTGTTGCGTATTGAATCAGTTTAAATATAGGGTAGTTCAGGATCAAACGGGTACGATATATTGTATCCCGCACGGATGGTCGGCATATAGTGGTTGGCCTTTGCTCCCAATATAAAGAGTAATTTAGACAGCGCTCCTGGAGATATATGGTGCATCCGTATCTCCCCAGTGTCCTCTACAACACGCTATACTACAAGGTACCACCATATTACTAAAGAGATTTTTATTTTACGTCCAGCTAACATACATTACATAACTCCTGTGCTGCTGCTGCTGCTGCGTTGTAAGGTTATGTTATACATTTTTTAATTTCAAACAAGCTCCTTTTAGCTCATGCATGAGGTAATGGCATAGCTCTTTGGTGTACATAAATATTAACAACGAAATATTGCATATTATGCGAACTATCGCAAAGAATATTATATTTATGATACAACCATGTTTTATTATTAAAAAAGATTGAAAATCATAAGATGTATTGAATTTGTTTAAACTCTTCAGTATAAGAATAAAAATGTGAAGAATGTTTTAGAATAAGTAAAAAAATATTCACAGGTAATACATTTTCTTATGGACTATGCATTTTCTGACAGTTTGAATAATAGACCAGTGGTCTTCAATCTGTGTTCCGCAGAACCCAAAGATTCTGCGAAGGTTTCATAAACAAATTATTAGATTCAAAAAAAAATAACTACTACGGTGAATTTTATTTAAGCATGAATAAATTATTAAATAAAACGATTTTTGTTTTTCCCTTAATTAAGTCCACATCTAATTCACATAACAATTAAGTAGTGATTGGTCAGCTATATAGTATCCAAGAAAAAATCAAATGCCACTGTCGGAAATTTCATAAGAATCAGTTAAGTAGAAGTAGTTGAAAAAGCTGTCGCAAGATTTGAAACAAAGATACTAACAAACAAATATACGGAGTCAAGCTAAATAAAACCGTTTAAAAAAGCTGAATTTTCAAAAACTTACTGTACAGTGAATTTAAATCAGAGACATGGGAATCGCCAATACCTGAAACAAAAGAAAAAATAATTTAATTTTTTTTAAATAATTCATAAATACAAGCGATTTCAAATTTACAAAATTATGAAATATGGTAATGTGTAAAGAATTATTTATTACGATTAAAAAGCAATTTTTAGCATTTATTTCATTGTACCATATAGGGTTATCTACAAATTATAATGGAATTCACAAACTCACAATGAGCGAGAGTAGTTAACTTCAATTATCCACGAGAGGCAGCACTTGTGGTAGGTACAAACATTATTTATTCCACATTATAGTGTCGTGTCATTTTAGTGGTATAACTTAATTATTTAATTAATTTAATGATAATAATAATTAAATAATTAAGTTACACCACTAAAATGACACGACACTATGGGGAATAAATAATGTTTGTACCTACCACAAGTGCTGCCTAGCTCGTGGATAATTGAAAGAACTATTCTCAGGAAAATGGCTCATTAATGTTGCACTGTCAAGAGCCACATAGTATACAATCGTTCATCACTCAACAAATGTGGTCGAGTCGATGGTCGATTGTGCAGTAATCGTGTAATACGAATTCAATAGTGAAGAGATCACAGAGTAGTGAGTACAGACTGAACAGTGAACAATCAACGAGTCGCGCGAACGTCAGTCGACTAGCGTATAACATTGAATCGCGATTATATGTATTCTCATTCGCTGCTATTACTGTAATCTATGTGGCAAATAATCGACTTGAACAATCGAACATTTCGATTGTAAAATCAAACTCCGAGTCGATTGTGGACTCGATTGTTATTATGAACGATTACAATTGTCCAGGTGTGCAAGCTTTCACAGCCGGCATTGTTCCAAGTCTTCATGGTTTCCGGGCTTGTAGGCCGTGGTCCGGTGGTATTTCTACCTGACGTTTCGTCTACAACTGCGGTAGACATTGTCAAAGGCGATGTGGCAGCGGTCGAAGTGTCCTGCTTGGCGGCTCACAGGTCAGTGACCTGTGAGCCGCCAACGTCAGGTAGAAATACCACTGGAACACGGCCTACAAGCCCGGAAACCATGAAGACTTGGGTTACAATTGTTTCGATTGTAAAAACATCTCGTATCGGCCATCACTACTGTGAGTACCAACATTTTTGAGGTCTGAGGCAATGAGGGAAGGTGACGTATTATTACAGTATAACTGTAGTGGGACTCTCCAGACAAACATCGTACCGACAGCGGCATGATTCAATTAATATTGACTATACATCGTCTCAACCTTCCGGCAATCGTATTCCTTCAACGTGTATGTCAACTCCAGTAGCGTGTCGTCAATTTTAAAGCTCCAAGTCTTCATGGTTTCCGGGCTTATAGGCCGTGGTCCGGTGGTATTTCTACCTGACGTTTCGTCTACAACTGCAGTAGACATTCTCAAAGGCGATGTGGCAGCGGTCGAAGTGTCCTCCTTGGCGGCTGCCACATCGCCTTTGAGAATGTCTACCGCAGTTGTAGACGAAACGTCAGGTAGAATTACCACCGGACCACGGCCTACAAGCCCGGAAAGCATGAAGACTTGGAACAATGCCGGCCGTGAAAGCTTGCACACCTGGATCATTTTAAAGCTATACAGTTCGGCCGGTGACGACCGAACTGTATGAACGCCGTCCGGCAAACATTGATTTCAGTCAGAGATCTGGAACGCAATATTTGTCAGTGGGAAAAAGCCATACAGTTCGATCGGAGACGACCGAACTGTATGAATGCCGTCCCGCAAACAGCATGATTTTAGTCTAGGGTTGCCAGATCAAAAACCAAGATTTTCGGGACATTTCTAAGGCGAAGGCAAATTATTTCAGGGGGGGGAAGTTATTGTGAAAAAAAATGCTTTATTATTTTACTATTTTTTGTATTTATCGTTAGACTTGTCTCGTTATCGCTCGTTTTTACATACCGTCACAACTCGTCAGTAATAAACCCAATTACGATACTAGAAATACAATCTACAATAAGATTCGTTATTAAAATGAAGAAGAATCGTTTGCACTTGATTGTTAAACGACGGTGGCAACAGTGGCAGCGAAGGACGGGGTGCGGGGGAGGGGATAGTGAGGGGGAGATGTGCGACGGTCGACAGACATGCACAATTCTCTTCAATCAGACGTCAGCGTTTCTTTTGTTTTCGTGTGTGAGCATTCGGAAGGCCCGACGGCCTTCTTCCTCTCTTTGTTGTTCTTTCGCTGTTCGTTTGTTTTTCTCCGACGCACTCTACGTTGATTGTTATTAGGGTTGTCAACAACAGTTGAATTTCTATCAAATATTGTACAACTTCTTTATTTCCTGTGAATTGTTGTTGATTTGATGCTAAACTATCGACAGACCAAAGTAAAATCACATGTGTTACTAGGGTAAATGCGGGAGAGATGCCGCGGTAGAAGAGACGCCGCATGGCTATTAACTTACCTATTTACCATTAATGGATGGTGCTACAAGTACGTATGTTCGTTCATCTTATCTTGTCAAGATAAGATGAACGAAGATAAGATGAACGAACATATGTACTTGTAGCACCATCCATTAATGGTAAATAGGTAAGTTAATAGCCATGCGGCGTCTCTCCTACCGCGGCATCTCTCCCACATTTACCCTACATGACGTGTAATCTATATCTACTAAAATATAAAGTGGTTAAGTTTCAGAAACTATTGAACCGATTTAAAAAATTATTTTACACTGTTTACAAGCCTACTTCTTCCCGCTGTACATTACGCTACAACAAAAATGGATATGTCTGTATCGCGGGTACAGACAGATGACGTGAATACCGTTAAACACAAATAATTGTATTCGTTGTCATGGAAGTTTTATTTATCTTATAAAATCAAATGTTCGTAAAATATAATAAACAAGCCGCGAGGAGGGTCGTTTATTGGGACTAAAATTACTTTTAATTGGGACCCTACAAGTGTGACCCTTGAGGTCCACACGACGAACTTCCCAGTTTGATGAATATTTAATATCAATAATTAAATTAGAAATTACACAGAAAAGTAAGCATTTTAATCATTAAAACACAATTATTATTTATTTTTAACAATACATTATAGGTATAATAAAAAAAACGGCTGGACCGATTTTTATAAAATTTATGTCGGATCATAGTGACGTTAAAATGCTTTGAGAGACACCTCAACGAAGTTGATAACATTTTTTTCGGCGAGATTTCGTATAAAATCTACTTTTTTGTAGTCGTTTTGTTTAAACAAAAAAAAAAAAAACGGCTTAATCGATTTTGATAAAATTTCTTTCAAATCACGCCTCGATTGACACCTTTACGAAGTCGATATAATTTTTTATTCGCGAGATATTGTGTAAAATCTACTCTTTTGGAGTCTATTTGGTTAAGAAAAAAAAAATCAGATCATATTTATGTTAATACGCGTCGATAGGCACCCTAACGTAGTCGATATCACTTTTCATTCTCGAGATTTCGTCTTAAAAAGAAATGATCACATACTTACGTACGTATACATACACACACACAGACATATTTTCAAAAATAGTGTAGTGACCTTAAAACATAAAAAATTGTTAAAGATTTTGATTTCGATTTTCGGACCCATTACAATAACTTCCTAATGTACTGGGATGTTAAAAAACATCGTGATTAAAATGTACGATAAACCGGCCATAAGTATATTGTTACACGCATCAAGAGCAGTGGCGCTTCAGTTCGGCTGATGACTATTGTACTACCGACTTATGTTCACTGGCGTATAACCATAGACAATTACCACAACCATAGACAATAACAACAAGGCGTATGTCTTAGCCTAGCGGCACTGACGAGAACTAATTGTGCCAACACGGCACACGGTGAATGGTGTCCAGGCGGAAATTGAGGGGATTGGATTGGGGCATCCCGGCGAACGGCGACGCGCGTTCCACACGTGTATAACTACTTAGCTAATAAAAGTGTATTTTTACGGACATAATAAAACCGTATAAATAATTCCCGTAACAATATTTTTTTTCCATTTGAATTGAGTCTTGAGACACACGAATAGTCCGAACCGAACCATCCATTTCAGTCACTTTAACGCAAGTTCACTCCCACGCCTCGCTAAGGAATTTGTGTGAATGAACACAAACAAAAAATTTCAGATTTAAATTTTCAGTTCTTTTTCGCGAATATCTATAAGAAAATATATATTTAAAGCAAATACATCGCATGCCAATAATGAAAACTTCACATAAATTAAACCAATGAAATTCTTAAAACTATAGCAGGAAGTTAAAACAAATTTGATTAAATTATATTTTTAAATTATTAAATGAATGTTTAATGACTGCAAACAGTGTAAAGTTTAGGGTTAAAATCCCTACGGTTACATAGGTTTGAATTAATGAATTTTTCCTGATTACAGCATTGTGTTACATCATTGTTTGTACAACAGGTGTCTTCATATATTGTTTGCAGGCATTATGCATTCATTTAATTATGTATTTGGTCACGACTTACGTGTTAAATTTGTATTTATTGTATATTTTTAATGTAAAAAAAACAATAATTTTGCAGTCTGAAACCCAGGATCGAACCAGGGACCTTTCGTTCTTCAGTCAAACGCTTAAACGATTAAAAAATTTTTTTTTGCCATACTCACTATAAAATAGCTACATGCATGGAATGGGTCAGTTAACAGGCAGGTGTGTTGAAAGTGTTTTCAAAACACACTAGTGTGGAAAATAAAGCTATTTCCATAGTGATTTATTAATTCCATATATGAGGTGCTAGCATCGCGGAGTCCACACAAATTCCATTTTATCGCACGTGTCAGTAAATTTTCCAAGAAACTTGTATACTGAAAACCGCATTCAGGAAATTGCCTTAATCAAACTTTTACACTTAATTTAGGTTATCCTAAACTAGTTAAAAGTTTCGAAAGGAATCGATAATAGGTACAATTTTTCTAAAAATCTTAAAACTTCTTAACTTTAGAGTGCAGACATAGGAGAGGAAACTGAACTTAGTGATAGGCGATACGAGATGTTTTTACAATCGAAACAATTGCAATCGTTCATAATAACAATCGAGTCCACAATCGACTCGGAGTTTGATTTTACAATCGAAATGTTCGATTGTTCAAGTCAATTATTTGCCACATAGGTTATAGCAATAGCAACGAATGAGAATACATATAATCGCGATTCGAGGTTATATGCTAGTCGACTGACGTTCACGCGACTTGTTGACTGTTCACTATTCACACTGTTCAGTCGGTACTCACTACTCTGTGATCAAACCTCAAAAAAGTAGGTACTACTCAAAGTAGTGATGGCCGATACGAGATGTTATTACAATCGAAACAATTGCAATCGTTCATAATAACAATCGACTCGGAGTTTGATTTTACAATCGAAATGTTCGATTGTTCAAGTCGATTATTTGCCACATAGGTTATAGCAATAGCAGCGAATGAGAATACATATAATCGCGATTCGAGGTTATATGCTAGTTGACTGACGCTCACGCCACTTGTTGATTGTTCACTGTTGAGTCGGTACTCACTACTCTGTGATCTCTTCACTATTGAATTCGTATTACACGATTACTGCACAATCGACCATCGACTCGACCACAGTTGTTGAGTGATGATCTATTGTATATTATGTGGCTCTCGACAGGGTACGATTCAGTACTATGCAACTCGGTCTCGGTGAACTATGAAACAACAACAATCGCGTCCAAGTGACAACCATCGAGAGTAATCGAGATGTTTGAACAATCGAGACAATCGACTAAAACATCTCGTATCGCGCATCACTAACTGAACTTGAAAACAAACGACAAGCGTCACAGCACACAATGTTTTCTTTATGTCCTTGAACATATATTGGTCTGTACGTCAATCCTTGTAAACAAGTCGAATGCCTGTTCAAACTCGGAAAAGCAACCAATTCAATTGAATTCGTCTATATTTCACAGTTGCAGGAAAAGTCATCAAGGCTGGGAAAACCGAAAACAAATTAAGTAGATTGTATAAGTATATCTAGATGCGTAATGGGGTAGATATAGGTATTACTGGCGAGTTATTATGGTAACACGAGCGAGTTGTAGACCAATTCATGGGCTATCTAACTGTGTCGAAAAAATTTGAAAATCTACAAGTAGCCACCTTATAGAAACAATATTTTCCAGATAGAATTTTCGAGGAAAAAAAGTAAGATCTTGGAAAAGTTGTTTCTGTAGTGTGAGCCCTTGAAGATTTTCCAAATGTTTCGACACAGATAGAAAATACACGTCGTCTATGATAAAAACCATTAGAGAGCAGCATAGAGGGTAACGGTTGTCAAGCAGACAGTCGTAGCCACCTTATAGAAACAATATTTTCGAGATAGAATTTTTAAGGAAAAAAGTAAGATCTTGGAAAAGTTGTTTCTGTAGTGTGAGCCCTTGAAGATTTTCCAAATGTTTCGACACAGATAGAAAATACACGTCGTTTATGACAAAAACCATTAGAGAGCAGCAGAGAGGGTAACGGTTGTCAGGCAGACAGTCGTAGCCACCTTATAGAAACAATATTTTCGAGATAGAATTTTTGAGGAAAAAAAGTAAGATCTTGGAAAAGTTGTTTCTGTAGTGTGAGCCCTTGAAGATTTTCCAAATGTTTCGACACAGATAGAAAATACACGTCGTCTATGATAAAAACCATTAGAGAGCGGCAGAGAGGGTAACGGTAGTCAAGCAGACAGTCGTAGCCACCTTATAGAAACAATATTTTCGAGATAGAATTTTTGAGGAAAAAAGTAAGATCTTGGAAAAGTTGTTTCTGTAGTGTGAGCCCTTGAAGATTTTCCAAATGTTTCGACACAGATAGAAAATACACGTCGTTTATGATAAAAACCATTAGAGAGCAGCAGAGAGGGTAACGGTTGTCAAGCAGCCAGTCGTAGTCATCTTATAGAAACAATATTTTCGAGATAGAATTTTTGCGGAAAAAAGTAAGATCTTGGAAAAGTTGTTTCTGTAGTGTGAGCCCTTGAAGATTTTCCAAATGTTTCGACACAGATAGAAAATACACGTCGTCTATGATAAAAACCATTAGAGAGCGGCAGAGAGGGTAACGGTAGTCAAGCAGACAGTCGTAGCCACCTTATAGAAACAATATTTTCGAGATAGAATTTTTGAGGAAAAAAGTAAGATCTTGGAAAAGTTGTTTCTGTAGTGTGAGCACTTAAAGATTTTCCAAATGTTTCGACACAGATAGAAAATACACGTCGTTTATGATAAAAATCATTAGAGAGCAGTAGAGAGGGTAACGGTTGTCAAGCAGCCAGTCGTAGTCATCTTATAGAAACAATATTTTCGAGATAGAATTTTTGCGGAAAAAAAGTAAGATCTTGGAAAAGTTGTTTCTGTAGTGTGAGCCCTTGAAGATTTTCCAAATGTTTCGACACAGATAGAAAATACACGTCGTTTATGATAAAAACCATTAGAGAGCAGCAGAGAGGGTAACGGTTGTCAGGCAGACAGTCGTAGCCACCTTATAGAAACAATATTTTCGAGATAGAATTTTTGAGGAAAAAAAGTAAGATCTTGGAAAAGTTGTTTCTGTAGTGTGAGCCCTTGAAGATTTTCCAAATGTTTCGACACAGATAGAAAATACACGTCGTCTATGATAAAAACCATTAGAGAGCGGCAGAGAGGGTAACGGTAGTCAAGCAGACAGTCGTAGCCACCTTATAGAAACAATATTTTCGAGATAGAATTTTTGCGGAAAAAAGTAAGATCTTGGAAAAGTTGTTTCTGTAGTGTGAGCCCTTGAAGATTTTCCAAATGTTTCGACACAGATAGAAAATACACGTCGTTTATGATAAAAATCATTAGAGAGCAGCAGAGAGAGTAACGGCTGTCAAGCAGCCAGTCGTAGTCATCTTATAGAAACAATATTTTCGAGATAGAATTTTTGCGGAAAAAAGTAAGATCTTGGAAAAGTTGTTTCTGTAGTGTGAGCCCTTGAAGATTTTCCAAATGTTTCGACACAGATAGAAAATACACGTCGTTTATGATAAAAACCATTAGAGAGCAGCAGAGAGGGTAACGGTTGTCAAGCAGCCAGTCGTAGTCATCTTATAGAAACAATATTTTCGAGATAGAATTTTTGCGGAAAAAAGTAAGATCTTGGAAAAGTTGTTTCTGTAGTGTGAGCCCTTGAAGATTTTCCAAATGTTTCGACACAGATAGAAAATACACGTCGTTTATGATAAAAACCATTAGAGAGCAGCAGAGAGAGTAACGGCTGTCAAGCAGACAGTCGTAGTCACCTTATAGAAACAATATTTTCGAGATAGAATTTTTGAGGAAAAAAAGTAAGATCTTGGAAAAGTTGTTTCTGTAGTGTGAGCCCTTGAAGATTTTCCAAATGTTTCGACACAGATAGAAAATACACGTCGTTTATGATAAAAACCATTAGAGAGCAGCAGAGAGGGTAACGGTTGTCAGGCAGACAGTCGTAGCCACCTTATAGAAACAATATTTTCGAGATAGAATTTTTGCGGAAAAAAGTAAGATCTTGGAAAAGTTGTTTCTGTAGTGTGAGCACTTAAAGATTTTCCAAATGTTTCGACACAGATAGAAAATACACGTCGTTTATGATAAAAACCATTAGAGAGCAGCAGAGAGGGTAACGGTTGTCAAGCAGCCAGTCGTAGTCATCTTATAGAAACAATATTTTCGAGATAGAATTTTTGCGGAAAAAAGTAAGATCTTGGAAAAGTTGTTTCTGTAGTGTGAGCCCTTGAAGATTTTCCAAATGTTTCGACACAGATAGAAAATACACGTCGTTTATGATAAAAACCATTAGAGAGCGGCAGAGAGGGTAACGGTAGTCAAGCAGACAGTCGTAGCCACCTTATAGAAACAATATTTTCGAGATAGAATTTTTGAGGAAAAAAGTAAGATCTTGGAAAAGTTGTTTCTGTAGTGTGAGCCCTTGAAGATTTTCCAAATGTTTCGACACAGATAGAAAATACACGTCGTCTATGATAAAAACCATTAGAGAGCAGCAGAGAGGGTAACGGTTGTCAGGCAGACAGTCGTAGCCACCTTATAGAAACAATATTTTCGAGATAGAATTTTTGAGGAAAAAAAGTAAGATCTTGGAAAAGTTGTTTCTGTAGTGTGAGCCCTTGAAGATTTTCCAAATGTTTCGACACAGATAGAAAATACACGTCGTTTATGATAAAAACCATTAGAGAGCAGCAGAGAGGGTAACGGTTGTCAAGCAGACAGTCCGTTGCTAAGTGAGGGCGATGCTTTGCCACCAATAGGCTGAAGACGTCACTCCAGGGCCGCAGCAAGAAAATCTTACGCCTGGGGCCAACATTTCAATTTGCGCCCCCCCCCCCAATAAAAATCAAAAAATGCATGATACAAGATTTTTATAAGATATTCCAACACAACCAACTGAAAAACATAAAAAATGTTCACTAATCGACTCCAACAACTCGCACTTTTAGTTTCAAAGATATATAAACAGCATCTGAGAGATTTTTGAGTTTTCTTAAAAATTCCAAAAGTAAGAAGACCCCCCTCTTTGTACAAATTTGCGAAATTTTTGAAAAATAAATTCGACTCGATTCGTTTGATATTAGGTCAATTTATAGAAAAAATAGCGCTGAATCGACTCCAACAACTCGCACTTTTAGTTTCAAAGATATATAAACAGCATCTGAGAGATTTTTGAGTTTTCTTAAAAATGCCAAAAGTAAGACGACCCCCCTCTTTGTACAAATTTGCGAAATTTTTGAAAAATGAATTCGACCTGATTCGTTTGATATTAAGTCAATTTATAGAAAAAATAGCGCTGAATCGACTCCAACAACTCGCACTCTTAGTTATATAATATATTTCTATAGAAATTATCGCCAAATTCGTTAACCGTTTCTGACTCATTGAAGATCGTAAATAATTTTTTATGAGCTTCGGTTTACTGAACTATCTCTCACATGAAGTAGTGGTTACGGGAATTGTTAAAAAAATTCTATATGCTATTCCCATGTTTGAATAGCTTTCCACTAAACTCAAATCATGAATTGTTTGTAGTACTCTAAATGTGACATTTTATTAATATTTTCATTTAATGATTCAAGCATTTGCTTTGCGCTTGCTACTTTTGTAATATTAAATACGTAATGTGAAATACAAATTAATAATAAGTGTTATATTTCTTTCTTTAATCCTATTTGCAAAAGTATTATTATTTATTGTATATTTTATATTTGTCGAATTGTAATTAGCCTGGCAATAATCATTGTCGTTTTTCATGTCAAAAAATACAGCGTCTTCGGCGCCCCTTGCTTAATGCGCCCGGGGCCGTCGCCCCCTCCGCCCTACCCTTACTGCGGCCCTGCGTCACTCTGTCATTTTAAGAGTACTCGGGGGCTCTACCTACCTAATTCGCATCCCTAAATTTTTGATAAAAGGATTGGCAAAAAAAGTACGAAATTTACGCAAGCAAATGCGCTAAAATAGAACTTTTGTACCGCACGCTTATATAAAAAAAATTCGACTGATGACCAGTCCTATAGTTCCCACCTAGTAAATATTTGCAAAAAATAAACACTCTTTTTTTTATTCTTTGACTAGGCCCAAATAACCTTAGCTGTTGGTGGTCTTTAAAACACAATTTAATTTTTATTCTTTGAAAAAAGCATGGCCCTCTTTTTTGTTTGGTGATCTATTGATGGCTAGCTTAATATAGCAAAAATCATGGTTACCTTGATTTACGTACAATTTTTATTTTTTTTAGTAAAATATTTTTTTTCTCGAAAACTATACATTTTAGAGAAAAAAAATATTTACATTTTTTTCATATTATAACATCTAGAATTCATTTATATTTTTTTTTACCTATGTTAATACGTGACATTGAGGACGTTTTTTTGAATATCTCAGGATCCACTGAACCGATTTGACTCAAAATCTAATCAGATCTAAGTTAAAGGCTGATAAACACAATAGAACAATCGGCATGCCCGTATGTTGTTCCGTTCTTAAGATATCGAAGGCGAAAAATTGACCACATACACACACACACACATACACACATACACACACACATACAGACATCAGTCAGAAAATGATCTTAAACGATTGCTAGGGTCTCAAAACGTGAAAATCTGTTAAAATCTCGAAATATTGTTTTCGGACTGAATCCATTACTTCCCTACCATAGTAGAGGTGGGAAGTAAAAAACGAAACAGTGACACTTTGTCTTCGGTTACTACAAATAACGTTTGACGATTCACATCGACTAACTAAAGTGAATTTCGTGAAGCAACTTCAGGATGTTTACAGCGGATCTCTGGTTCATCTTTATTCACCGAAGTACAGCGCAAGAAACTACCACGATTTGTTTTATTTGACTTTAAGAGTCAGCGCCAAGCGTAATTAAAGTTATTGCTTTCCTAAATAAATGAATTCTCTTTCTTGTGACGAGAAAATGAAATTGATCCTTTTTACATCGAGAATTAACATTTACTTTAATACCGGTTTAAGTAGTACCTACAGACTGATCGGAAAATAAAATCGACCGTCTGATACAAAAGTGTAGTTTAGTGTTTTTGTGACAGTACCTGAGTACAGTCTCACACTGACACGACCAAATAAGTAGTAAGTATTAATACGTATTTGTACACACACATCCACAGAAATCGAGAAATAATCGTGGCAACAACGCTGACTGCGTTCAGTAGCATTTATTATTATTATCGCCGTAACACATTACTTACCAGTTACCGACATAAATAATATCTCAATTTTTTTTGTATTCTTTTGAAAACTTGAAGCGCATACAATTTCTAAACTAAAAGAGATACGGCCGTTTGTTTGTGCTCCAGACGCTAATGACCTCTGTTGTCGAGCGTCTATAATCCACAATTCATTCATTCATTGTTTGTGCGCATTGGATTCAGCGTGTCATTTTCTATAAGCATGGCGACTTTGAAAGAGTTCTGAGAGGTGTCTTAAAAAAATTGCAAACATCGAAAATAGATGAAGAAATTAAATGTACAGTCGCGGACTTAAAAAAGTTTACACCTGTATCATCTAAATACCGGTTTTTTTAATTTTCGCATATTGTAATTTGGCTTTTGATATAGTAATGTATCAATTACTAAGGTTACATCCTAAAAATTCAGTAAAAAATTATTATCAAAACACCTCAATTGTTTATTATATACAATCCAAATTACTCAATATTTTTCAATTAAAACATAAAAAGATTTGATAATATTTGATACTAGCAAATTCCTTCCTCCAATTTTGCAATAATTCTTCTTTTTTGTTCATCGTTTTAATAATTTCGAGCATTTAAACGACAATTATTTCTTTTCATTTTTGACATTTATATTTACCTATTAAAAACTAAATTTGTTGCTAAGCTACTGACTTTTTGTGAACTTACACTGAAAAACTCAAGTGTAAACTTTATTAAGTCCGCGACTGTACCTACCTATATTTTATTTTTCTGTTGAATTATAAAAAATCGGTATGGAGAAACTTGCGTATGCTCCAAAAAAAATTTTCAAAATAATTTTTTATGCTAGTGAAATTTGTTAGAAAGTAATTTTACGATACTATTGGTACAAAATATGCACGACATATTGGACACGATTTTCTATTTTCTTACTAAACATACTTAGTGCAAGAATTGAAATTCTATTTATTTATATTATGAAGTATTAGAAATAACCTTGTATTTTTTGATGTCCGTCTTGTGACTTGTGAAGTCACAAGACGGACATCAAAAAATATAAGGTATTTCTAATATTTCATAATATAAATAAATAGAATTTCAATTCTTGCTTCTAGGTATGTTTAATAAGAAAATACTTCATAATATTCATATAGTGACTTGGAGACCCAACACTCTAAAAATGTATCTATTTATTTGTTATTTAAATTCAAAAAATGTATTGAAAATTGAAATGTTCTATAAATAAGCCGCTTAATTTAATATTTGGATCGAAACTAAAAAAAAATTCACACAATTTTATTCAGAAAAACTACGTTTTGAAGGAATTGAATACCCAAAGAAGACATCGTTTAGAAGCAGTAAATTCTGCAATAAAAAATTTATTTACATAAAACCATCTAAAAGAAGTGTCTTATAGCTTGTTCAGTGAGAAGCTGAAATTAGATATCTACAGTGTGTCCACAAACTCATTCTCAACATGGGGATCTTCGTTATTATGAGAGAGATTTTGTAATGAAGTATTCCTTTATTTATTCGATAAGCCTTGCAACATAGAACATGTCAACAAAAAAATATATAAAATAAAGTACTAAAATAAAACAGCAATACAAAAAGTTGTATCAAATCACATAAATAAAATTAAGATATTTTGCGTAGTTAGGCGCTATAAAAAAAGTGAATTTTTATATTTTTTATTTTTCAAAATCTGAATACACCACGAAATTAAAATAGACATGGAACTTGAACAAATGATTAAAAATTATTCTGACAGCTAAAACATCATCATTTTATTTAAGTTTCATGGCTATCGCTATCTGTTTTTGAGGTAATTTTGACACTTTCATATCAAATTTCTGCCGTTACAAAGCATGCAAAATTAATTTTGTTTAATGATTTAGATGCAGAATTTCATGTTCTAAAACTTTTATTTGAAGACATTTTTCCTAAAATAATTAGGGAAGCAGGAAATCGCGAAAATTTGATTTTACATGTAAAATCCCTATTATACCCGCAAAGCAAATCAGCACCTGGTATAGGGAACACCGGGGCCAGTTAGCTACAAGGGTAAGGTGACACATGGCTTATAATTCAAAAATTCGCCGCTAAAAATCTAACAAACGATGTATTGTGTTTTTTTTAAAGACCACCAACAGCTAAGGTTATTTGGGCCTAGCACCAATTCATATTTTCAATCCATTATTTTTTTTAATAGTAAATTGAAAATCCAATTGACACTTTTACCAGCTCTCGGACTAGAACCCGGGAACTGGGGACTTGTAATAGAGGAACCATATAGCAACGCCATGTAAACAACAGCATTGCTACACGCTCGGTTATTCTCAAGCCCAACAAACGATGTATATTGTGATATTGCGTATCACTTGTAAATAATATTGCATAATCTTATAACTACTTATTTATTTGGCATTTTTGATCTAGCAGTATTTGGGAGCGGCTTTGAAAAAATGAATTGACTCCTATAAAAATAGCATGCTGTGTACACGTTTTATTTTCTGATTGTTAAAATACAAATTTTGCTTATCAACGGAAAAAATAGAATAATTATTATTAATTTTTCACTCGTAGTCATAAGTCGTAATTTTAAGTGCTCGGTTTTTATATTTCTAATTTTTCTTTTAAGCCATTTCTAAATGGTCATTTTGTAAATTATTATTAATTTTTCACTTGTAGAGTCTGAAGTGATAATTTTGTGTCCGGTTTTCTTTTAATTTTCTAATTTCTTTTCTTTTGCAACCATTCCAATGGTTCTATCGATTCCTATCGATACATTGTTTAAACGATAATTATTCAATTTTCATTATTATTAAGTTTTCCGCAATTAACTTTTCATTACCTAAAGTAAAGTGTTAATTTTAAGTGTATAAATTTAATATATCTTGCTAATTTCCCTACTATTCATTTTGGGTTCTTTCGATTCCTATCGATTATTGATTTAACTTTTATGTTAAGTTTGCATTAGTGATATTTGCATGATTAATGAATACTAATAAATATTGTTAACATTATTTAGTGTCCTTTCATTAAAAAGGCAAACTCTTGTATCGGACCAACTCAGAGAATATTTTCTGGGATTGTTTAACAATTACTTGGGCCCGATTTAACACCACTCTCTGAGCCATATCTGATACAACCGTTTTCCCTTTTCTCTCGTTCTTTCTCTTTTCCCAGGTGAGAAGCCAATCTACGTGCTCAAAATTGTCCACTGCGTACTCTTATAATATATAGTGCATTGTCATCTGTCGGAAAAATCGCATGCAATCCAATACTTGCTTTACATGTTCGCTCATTGCTCATCCCCCAATGCAGTATATCAGACGCTAATGACCTCTGTTGTCGAGCGTTTATAATTCACAATTCATTCATTCCTATGCAGTATTTCCGTGCAGTACACTGGTAATGGCGGTCTGCAGCGAAGTTGGGCGGGCGGTGGATGCGAAAGACACATAAGTAAACGCATCCACGGCGGCAGCAAAAGGAATATTATATACTTAGTTTTATTTATGGGACGCACTCGGCTGACATTTGTAAGAGACGTGCGCCCATAAAAAGTATAAACGTCGCCCTATACGCCTATATACAACATGTGACCCACCCGAGGCCCACACATCTTCATACCGACTGCATCAAAACATATTATGTGATGGCAGTAGTAATTACAGCTACTACCATTGATTAACATATTATATGGGAAGATAGTGATTCCATGTACTGAAAAATATACTATAGCTGCCCGCTTACGTTTCATTCCCCTGGCCCACAAACTCAATGTTGACTTGTGCTTCCACCTATATTATTGTTGAACTAACAGCTCAGATATTGTCAATGCTACCTCTAACTGATCCTAAATAATGATATGAGATATTTACATCACTGCCGCAGCTGACATTATTTTAATGTTTTGAAATTTGTTGAGACTGTATAAAACTTATATAAAGTGAACTTAGTTTAGTTACATAATTTATCTGTAAACACTATCTGATTTTATATTTCTTTGTCTCTGAATAAAAATTGTTCAAACACTCGTAAAATATATTTTGATGTATTCAAAGGCTAAGAGCTGATAACACTTTTTTCATGTGTTTTTATAAGACTTGGAACTTTTTTAAAAGATGAATTTTATATATCTCTACAAGGGGTATATAGTCTGTCATTCCAAACGCGGGGCAAAACCACCCCATATTTTTTTGTTCACTCTTGCGAAAAAAGACTTATGTGTGTTTATCATTAGTAAAGTCTAGAAAAAGTTTTGCCCCGCGTTTGGAATGACAGACTATTTACCCCTTGTAGAGATATTTAAAAGTTATCTTTTAAAAAAAGTTCCAAGTCTTCTAAAAACACATAAAAAAGTGTTATCCGCTCTTAGTCTATCATAGCAACTTATACTAATTAGTTAACAAAAGCAAGCAGTTTAAGAGAATTAGATAATCAAATTCATTAAGATTGTAAAATTTGTTGTTAAATAAAAGAATTTAAAATAAATCTTTCACAATTTTTCCAATCGTTAGGGGCCTACACACGATCAGTTTAACTTCGCAGTTTATCTGTGCAGTCAAACTGCACAGTTGTGTGAACTGTACGGTGTGTGGGCTATTTCAGTTTGCTCCTGCAATTGTTCTCAGTTTGAAGAGCTGACGTGCGTGGCTAGACACGACTAGAAAGGGAAGTTCGGTTTTGCGCTCAGATTGATCTGAGCGCAAAACCGAACTTACCCAAAGACTACACATGACTGTGCCAACTGTTCAATTAACTGAGCTGACTTCGCAGTTTATCGGTGCAAAGTAGAGTCAAATGCGCAGGCCAAAAGCCTGCGTTAAAATTTGTCGGAACTATGCAGTTATCTCAGTTTATCGCTCAGACATGACGCCACAAGGGTTAAACTGCGCAGTTAAACTGATCGTGTGTAGGCCCCTTTAATGAATTTGATTATCTAATTTTCTTATGTATGAATATTTTTAGTTTGACATAATAATGATTAACATTATTAAGTTTAAAATTAAATAAAATATCAGAATGGTCCAAAAGTCTTGCCCTAATGTTAAATCCAATTAAATTCAATATAATGTCTATAGAAAGCCGGAATCAGTTGGCTAAAGTGCCGTAACGCTGTCTGGTCATCAAACTAATTCTGTAGACTACTGCAAACATTTAGGATTATACATAGACAAATACTTAGTGAAATCGCTCATTTTATCATCTTTTAATTATTGTGATATTGTGTACGGACCATGTATAAACCAGTCAACATCGCAGCTTATCCAAAAATTTTAAAATATATGCTTCAGATATATTGTATACAACATAAATTTACATATCGCATACTTCGTAGACAATTTGATCACAACCGGGCAGCCAGATTATCTAAATTGCAATTTAAAATATTTATCAGATTATCATAATAATAATAAAAATACGATGTCACAGGATACAACATTGTCAATAAACTTGCATGAAACAAATTTTTATAAAAAATCTTTTACTTATGGTTCTGCCTCTATATACTTATAATAATATTCCTCGTGAATATAAACATCTCAAAAAAGAGGCGTTTCGAAAGAACGTTAGGGGTTGTCTATTAATAGTCACCGCGAAATATTATGCAATATGAACCAATGACGCAAGATTGTCTTAAATAAAATTAAGATGCTAGTCACCAGATGGCCTAACGATTGTCAACACAACTCACTTCTGTAAACTCTACAATTATTCTGTACTCAAAGATTAAATAATAAAACTTAGGATGCTAGTCAACAGATGGCCAATAGTGCGACGTCTAGCTGCCTCTATTAAAAGTGGCCTCATTTACGCTCATAAGGATCAAAATCTTCTAGTAATATGTTAAACAATGCTACTACGAAATTTTTGGGATTTTGACGTGTCAATGGAAAGTTTTTGAGATTTAAATTTTTTAGAACGCTAATGACCTATATTGACGTAAATTGTTCTACAGAACAGAGGCCAATAAACCTAAAAAAAAACGCTAATGACCTCAGCTGTCGAGCGTCTATAATCTACAATCTCCTCTTTCTCTCTGTGTATTGAAGCTGGATATCTTTTCTAACCTTTCTTTAGTTCTAAATAATGAGTTCACGTAAACTGTAAGATAATAAAACGCCGAGTTTTACCGAACGCGGCAGCCACTCGATATGTAGTAGGGGAGACCGGGGCTAGTTGACTAAATTTTTACATAAGACTTTTTTATAAATTAACCGTTCATATTTCTCAAATGTACCGCAAGGTTGTAAATTTGTTCAGGTATTCTATTTTAATTTTAAATCGCTTTAATTGAACCGAGATAAAACTTTTTACCATATTTAGATTATAGGCACGCAGAGTAAGTCAACTGGCTCCGGTAGCGGGGTTTGTTGACTTGCATGGTGGGGTTAGTTGATTAGACAGTTTTTTTATATATTTGAGCATGTGATTATATGATCACAATCTAAGGTTATTGTGAAATCAGATTTTCTGACAGTGCTTTCTGCAACCCAGCACTACTTAATCTTTGGTTCAACGACATTAAACTGTTTCTGCAGAAATATAAAATTTAATTTTATGATCACAATCTAAGGTTATTGTGAAATCAGATTTTGACAGTGCGTTCTGCAACTTAGCACTAGTCTTTTTTTCAACGACATTAGACTGTTTCTGCAGAAATATAAAATGTGATTATATGATCACAATTTAAGGTTATTGTGAAATCAGATTTTGACAGTGCGTTCTGCAACCCAGCACTAATCTTTGGTTCAACGATATTAGACTGTTTCTGCAGAAATATAAAATGTGATTATATGATCACAATCTAAGGTTATTGTGAAATCAGATTTTCTGACAGTGCGTTCTGCAATCCAGCATTATAGTCTTTGGTTCAATTCGTATACAGCTTTACATATAGTTGAGTGGAACTGGAATATCTACTACGTTCTATACACTGTCATATAGTGGGGATCTCTCAGGTACCTACAGCCGTACATAAACACAATGTATTCCCTTTGGGATTATGACGCTCTGACAGTTGCAGGGGCGGCGTGGATGCACATCGGATACCGGTAAATAAATAACTAATAAATAAGTCAACGACGCGACACTGTCAATGTCAGCGTTTCCTAAACTTTATCAGCTACGGACCCCTTAGAGATTGGCAAAATTGTCGCAGATCCCTATGTTAATATAAAACACAGTAATTTCTTTAATTTTTTAAGTGTACATATATTATGTTTACAACATTTAGATATACATTTTGCGTAAGCGAGTTTCACTTCTGTAGTGTGTAGTATAAACAAAATACTTATATGACTGCTTGCCGGACGGCGTGTGATGGCCGAACTTACAAACTTGTGTTCCAGATAGCAGACTATAGAATCGACTGTTCGCCAAACGGCGTTCATACAGTTCGACCCTCGCTGGCCGAACGGCGTTCATATAGTTCGACCCTCGCTGGCCGAACAGCGTTCATACTGTTCGGTCCTCGCTGGCCGAACAGCGTTCATTATACAGTTCGACACTCGCTGGCCGAACTGTATATTACCGACTTACAATTTTTTTTATTTTTATTTATTGCAAATTATTATAGACGCGTCGACAACTTAGGTCATTAGCGTCTTGATAACATTAAATAACAAACTCACTTAAAACTAAATGTCATCACAAAACATCCATGAGCGGAGGCAGGATTCGAACTCACGACAGTCTGATCCAGAGGCCGCGATGCTAATCACTGGACCACACTGTCTTCTTACAAACTTGAGTTCCATATACCTATAGCTGACTATAGACATAATCACTATTTGCCGAACACTTACCTACACCCTAGGGCAGGGGTTCTTAAAGTCGGGGTCGCGATCTCAAGTGCGGGGTCGCGGGCTATTTCCGTGATTATAGAATTTATAACTCGTGATTATAAGTAGGTACCATTAAATTCGAATAATAGAAAAAAAATACTAAATAAGAACACGAAATCAAATTACACCGGAGTAAAGTAGCGGGAGGGGGTCTTTGGGGTAATAAAGAGAGAGTGAGCCCTCCCACCCGCCTCCTGGCGCCCCCTACCCTGTTCATTCGCTCCTACTCCCAAAAACTGAAAAATCTTTTTTATAGACTATTTTGTACATTGTGGGGGAAAATGTTAAGGGTCGCGAAGGCTTTTGCAATTTTAAATTAGGGTCATGATCAAAAAAGTTTGGGAACCCCTGCCCTAGGGACTCACGGACCCTATAGTTTAGGAAATGCTGGTCTATGTCAAGAGGGTTGTCTAAAACTTCGCCTCTTTACCCAATACAGGGCGACGTAATACGAATTATTTTATATAAAAAAAAGTTGTTTCAACTCTATGCTGTCATCCATGTTTATCAACTTTTAAAAAGGTTTGATTTTATTTTTTTATTTTATATACCGAACTTGTATAAATAATTTAGACGGTGATTTGTAGTAGCGTTGGGCGAATACGAGATGTTTTTACAATCGAAACAATCGCAATCGTTCATAATAACAATCGAGTCCACAATCGACTCGGAGTTTGATTTTACAATCGAAATGTTCGATTGCTCAAGTCGATTATTTGCCAGCGAATGAGAATACATATAATCGCGATTCAAGGTTATATGCTGGTCGAATGAAGTCTGACGTTTACGCTACTCGTTCATCGTTGATTCACTGTTCACACTGTTCAGTCGGTCTCAGAGCATTCGATTACTGCACAATCGACCATCCATTGACTCGACCACAGTTGTTGAGTGATGAACGATTATATATTATGTGGCTCTCGACAGTCTACGTCGTCTGTACGATTCAGTACTATGCAACTTAGTCTCAGTGAAATATGAAACAACAACAATCGAGTCCAAGTGAAAACCATCGAGAGTCATCGAGATGTTTGAACAATCGAGACAATCGACTAAAATATCTCGTAATCGCCCATCACTAATTTGTAGTAGGTAGCCTTTGCCGACAACTTCACTTGCATGATTGAGGTTTCTTCCTGCAAATTCGATCGCAATAAAATATTAGTAAAAAAAAAACTTTTTAGAGACAAACTTTTATTGAATTGTACTAAAAAGGAAAAAATAATATTTAATAATTTAGGTTCATAATTATTATAAAAGCGGTTGTAGTAATCTCTATGATAGTTTATTAGTCGCAACCCTCGCTAAAAGCTTGTCTCTAAAAAGTTTTTTTATTTTGTTCATTTTAGTCTTTCAAAATTTTACCCCCCTTTGACACCCGTAGGGGTTGAATTTCGTAAAATCCTTTCTTAGTGGATGCTTACGTCAGAAAAGGAACCAACTGTTCAAATTTCAAGTTTCTAGCTTCAGCGATTTGGCCTGGGCGTTGATTAGTCAAAAAAAAACCTACATCCCCGTTTGAACCCCTTAGGGGTTGAATTTATTTCTAAAAACGATTTATTCATGTATTGTCATCGGGAATACATATGTGTACAAAATTTCAAATCGATCGGATACGTGGAAGTCGTTCAAAATTGACTTGCAAGATTTGACCTAAACAAACAAACACACAAACTAACATACCTACATTGCAAGTTAAATAAAAGCTTGTAAAAAACGCCTCACCTAAAGTTCAGTCATTTTTAAAATGACCAAAACACTGGTCAGCATTTTTTTAATTTAAAAATATTTGTTTCATCAAGTTTAATTTCCTTTTATGTACGCTACTCCCTGAAGTTTTAATATTAATATCAAGCAAAATATGTCAGGTGACAGTTTAGCCGCCAAATGACGCGTCATTAGATTTAACGACGGCACGATTTTTGTATTCGAGTTTTTTTCTCTCATGATCTGACCCTTATAAATCAACCAGGTTACTCCATCTGTGTATATTCATATACATTAATGGCCCCAATGCGAAACAACACAAAATAATAATTGTTGAGTGACCTTAACACAGGGGCGTAGCTAGGTGCGGATATACTGCATATACCGCAATCTGTAAATGTTGATACCTATTTTAAAAATTCGACTGATGACCAGTCCTATACTTCCCACCTAGTAAATATTTGCAAAAAATAAACACTCTTTTTTTTTATTCTTTGACTAGGCCCAAATAACCTTAGCTGTTGGTGGTCTTTAAAACACAATTTAATTTTTATTCTTTGAAAAAAGCATGGCCCTCTTTTTTGTTTGGTGATCTACTGATGGCTAGCTTAATATAGCAAAAATCATGGTTACCTTGATTTACGTACAATTTTTATTTTTTTTAGTAAAATATTTTTTTTCTCGAAAACTATACATTTTAGAGAAAAAAATATTTACATTTTTTTCATATTATAACATCTAGAATTCATTTATATTTTTTTTTACCTATGTTAATACGTGACATTGAGAACGTTTTTTTGAATATCTCAGGATCCACTGAACCGATTTGACTCAAAATCTAATCAGATCTAAGTTAAAGGCTTATAAACACAATAGAACAATCGGCATGTCCGTATGTTGTTCCGTTCTTAAGATATCGAAGGCGAAAAATTGACCACACACATACACACACACACACATACAGACATCAGTCAGAAAATGACCTTAAACGATTGCTAGGGTCTCAAAACGTGAAGATCTGTTAAAATCTCGAAATATTTTTTTCGGACTAAATCCATTACTTCCCTACCATAGCTGTAGAGGTGGGAAGTAAAAACATTATTATAGACAAGTAGAGCCCAATTACTCTTGAATGGTACCGATACCTACGTTATCAATGTATTGGCCACCTAAAAAGGGATAAAAACAAAAAAATAACTTTTTTGTGTTTTTTTTTTCATTTTTTTCAGTAACCCTTTGCACACTATGCTACAGGATCAGGAATGAATTGTAAATTATTGACGCTCGACATCTGAGGTCATTAGCGTCTGATACAGGGTCAGGTAGGCGGCGTCCAGATAAATTGGCGTTTTCTGTCAAAGACGTAGCGGTATTATTCTTAGAGTAATCGCATTATATCAATAATTTACAATTATCATCGTCTGCTTTGTAATTTTTTTTGCAATAGTTCTAAAACTATTATTTGAAGATATTTTTCCTAAAATAATTAGGGAAGCAGGCAATCGCGAAATTTTGATTTTACGGGTTAAATCCCTATGTGCAGCAGTCACGGTCACCACCTGTATATCTGTTAAATTCAATAATAAAATTTTAGTAGTGTTGTCCGGTAGACTTTTGTACGGTCAGAGCTTGAACTATTTCCTCCTGCTTGTTTTGAATATAATAGTTGATAAACGAGAGTCCACTGTACAATCGAATAATTCATTTTCCATGAATAAAACTCCTTAAAGTTAAGCAAACAATATACGTGTTATAATTTTAATTTAGTTGTCTTTTCCGCGCTGGCCATTATAACATAGTATATTTATCCCTTGCAACAGTATAAAAGAAAGTAAAGTGCCGCCCGACAACGGGGATGAGAAAGGGGGGTTAGCTGTTGTGGTCGGTGCGCAGCTCTCAATGGAGGCAGCGTAAACAATGTTCATGCACAAAATGTGTCCATGGCACTCTACGCACTTCACGCACTTGTCTTTGTGATGGGCGGTTACGAGATGTTTTTACAATCGAAACAATTGTAATAGTTCATAATAACAATCGAGTCCACAATCGACTCGGAGTTTGATTTTACAATCGAAATGTTCGAATGTTCAAGTCGATTATTTGCCACATAGGTTATAGCAATAGCAGCGAATGAGAATACATATAATTGCGATTCAACGTTATATGCTAGTCGACTGACGCTCACGCCACTGGTTGATTGTTCACTGTTGAGTCGGTACTCACTACTCTGTGATCTCGTCACTATTGAATTCGTATTACGCGATTACTGCACAATCGACCATCGACTCGACCACAGTTGTTGAATGATGAACGATTGTATAATATTATGTGGCTCTCAACAGTGTACGATTCAGTATTATGCGACTCGGTCTCGGTGAACTATGAAACAACAACAATCGAGTCCAAGTGACAACCATCGAGAGTATCGAGATGTTTGAACAATCGAGACAATCCACTAAAACATCTCGTATCGCGCATCACTAATTGTCTTTGTGACGATATTATTAACACAGCAAGAAGAAGAGCTTACAAGGACGAATAAGGACATTGAAAAAGGCAAACGCACTTGCGGCGTATAATACTTCAACGTTTATAAAATTACTATATAGTCGTGTTCAAAAATTTAAGATAGTGAGTCATGCGTAGTTCGTAACAAGTTTAATGGAGCGGGAAACCAATGTGAACATAGGCATCTCATGTATAAAAACTGTCCCGCTTATATAAATAGTGAAGTATAAATGCATGACTCACTATCTTAAATTCAAGAACTTGGCTTTACATATTACGCTCCGAGTGAAGCCAGGCCGCGGGCAGCTACTTATTAATAAAATAAATATGTTTACGACACTCCGACTGAGTTTGGTAAAATAGAAAAAAACCGGTCAAGTGCGAGTCGGACTCGCGCATCGAGGGTTCCGTACAAAAATATAAATAAGAAGTTAAGTAGGGGTAAAAAATTAACAGATTTGTTTTTAAAAAGTCTTTTTACTTAAATTTTATTTTGAATTTTTGGTCTTTTTTTCCGTATCAAATTTAATTAAAGATTATTTTTAAAGTAAAAAAAATATATTAACAGAATATTTGATGAATAAAAAATAAAGTAAAAAAATGTTTACTTACATTATAAAAAAAAAATCACGTATCGTCAATTATATTAGATTTGAACCAGGCTCCTCGTGATGGCATGCGGCCTGGCGCGTTACCACTAGTCCACGTGTATCACGAAACAAACAATCGTATATTTGATATACTTGGTACAGCTCTATGCCTAATTTTCCGTTTCCCGTGGGAATTTAAGGACTAAGTATTTTCGTGTAGGTTTTCCTGCAGGAAACTATGCGTGAGGACCTATATTCCCTATTTTTTCAATATTTTAGGCTCAGTACTTTCGGAGATCGGACGGACGGACAGACACGAGTGATCCTATAAGGGTTCCGTTTTTCATTCTGTGGGACATAACTCTAACAAGCCCTAAATTTTCGATAATTCTCAGGAAGGAAACCTCACGCAGGTAAATAAATAGGTTTGATTATCTTTACGCATCATCTATTAAAACCCTCGTTTCTCGATCGTTTATCTACAACAGTGATTTCGAAACGGTGGTGTTCCGTGTTATAGATACTGTCTAAAAACCAAGGAACACAGTATGTTGAAAGGTTCTTTGCACTTCAAATTTCCCTTTAATCTAAAATAAACAGTATTTAAATTTTCTAAATATTTTTTGAACAAATACGAAATTGAAAATAGACGAGCGTGTCGAGAATCGGTAAAAGTGTCATTTGAATTTTCAATTTAATAATTAAAAAAAAAACAAGCCGTGAGGTGGGTCGTTTATTAGGACTAAAGTGCGACCCTTGTGGTCCACACGACGAACTTCCCAGTTTGATAAATATTTAATAATAATAATTAAATTAGATATTACACAGAAAAGTATCTAATCATTAAAACATAATTATTATTTATTTTTAACAATAATTAAAAAAAAAAAAAACGGCTGAACCGATTTTTATAAAATTTATGCCGGATCAAAATGACGTTAACACGCTTCAATTGACACCCTTACGAAGTCGATATAATTTTTTATTCGCGAGATATTGTGTAAAATCTACTTTTTCGGAGTCTATTTGGTTAAGAAAAAAGAACGGCTGAACCGATTTTGAAAAAATTTCTTTCAGATCATATTTACGTTAATACGCGTCGATTGGCACCCTAACGTAGTCGATATCATTTTTCATTCTCGAGATTTCGTCTTAGAAAGAAATGGACACATATACGTACGTACGTACACACACACACACATACACACACACACACACACATACACACACACATACACACACACACATACACACACACACATACACACACATATACACACACATATATACACACACACACACACACACACACACACACACACAGACATCTTTCTAAAAATAGTGTAGTGACCTTGAAACATAAAAATTTGTTATACATTTTGATTTCGATTTTCGGACCAATAACGAATCAATAACTTCCAATGGGAAGTTAATAAGTTTACAAAATTTCATTCATTTCTCGGTGATTTGAGATGTCATACATTCTTAAATATTGAGAAACACTGACATGGAGCTTCGAATAACTATAGTAAAGTTTCAAACCGTGTGTACGCAGAAATCTTTATGTGCGACCGAGCGTTAAATTACAGAAAGAGCCTATACCGACAACCGAAAGCGATGCTCACTTTTCTTTTCTCTTTGCTAACACACCGCCATTAACATTGATGTTTTTATATTGTTTAGGTATAATTACATTTGTTTTAACGATAGAAAATTAAGATTCCGTAAACTGCATTTGAATTTAATTAAAGAGAAGAACCGTTCTTTAGTGGTTTCGTTGATAAACTTCTTGTTCGGTTCAATTGTTTTTACTTAATTTTGATATAGAGTTTTGTCCTCTGACGTAAATGTTCAATTAACAAATTAACTGCCTGTTTATTCAATAAGTTTAGTTAATGAACACGTAAACAATAATTATGTAGATTTATGCTAATTTAGAAGTTCATTGAACTGGCAAATTTCCTTAAAAGTTACAATTTCCTACTAATGTGATTTCGAAAATGTGTTTTATTTTTCCACTTATAGTATCTATAGGGCACGGGACAAAACGTCACTGAGCCCAATTTTCCATTTTCTCCCCGGGGACAGAATTAGGAGGTTTTTTCGAAAAAAACTATAAAACAATAAATAATTATTGTAGCAAACCCCAAGATGTTACGCCACTGCCTCCAATAGAAACCACGAGAAAGAAAGGTCTAAAGCGTGGAATGGTATCGAAGTTTCCAGACAACGCTACAAAATACGAGGACGCACTGAGCGTACACCGCACGCAGGTATATAAACAGGAATGTGTCGTGTTAGATCAGGGTCAGTGAACGGTGAGTCGTGCCATCAGTCAGTACAGTGAAATAAATATTGATCAGTCAACGGGAATCAGTCAGTGTAGATTGTACTGTGATAGTGTTGAACAGCGAAATAAATCTGATATAAATACAGTGACATAAATAATTACAAATAAATAATCCTTGTATATATAGTTATTTGTTAAGTGTTATTTAAGTGGCTCGTTTAGTTCAATAATTACCGTTTAAGTTTTTTTATTGTTAGAATTGACTTTTCGTTGTTGCATCTATTGCATCTATTGTTATTGTATTGTAAATAAATATTTATTCCGCTAACGCAGAAAACAGTTTTGTAACATTATGCTATATTTTACTGTATTTCAAACAACCATAGCTACCTGCCGAAGACAGGTTTATTTACTAGTAAATGTTAGTACATTGTAGATTATAGACGCTCGACATCTGAGGTCATCAGCGTAAATACTAGTAAAGTATAATGTCACATCAGAAAATCTGACAATTTTTCTAGTAAAAAAAGAGCATAATCTTATACTAAAATATTATGAATGCGAAAGTTTGTGTGTGTGTGTGTGTGTTTGTTACCTCAGCTCCGTAACGGCTGAACGGATGTTCATGAAATTTGGTATATAGTTACTTAGGTCCTAGAATAGGACATTATGGTACTTTTCATCCCGGAAAAATGTATAGTTCCTGTGGGATAGTAACAAAACGTAACTCTGCAATTTTCTTGCATAATTTTAGCGTATTGGCGTAATCCTACTGGGGGCAGTATAGCCTAGTGGTTAGCATGCTTGGTGCCGCAACCTCTAGACTGGACTGCCGTGGGTTCGAATCCCACCTGCGCTCATGGATGTTTTGTGATGTTATTTAGTTTTAAGTTAGTTGTTATTTAGTGCAGTTGAAAGACGCTAATGACCTTAGATGTCGACGCGTCTATAATCTACAATAAATAAATAAAACGTAATCCTACTAATATTATAAACACCACCTGCCCGGCATCGCCCGGGTCGCAGGGGAAGAATTTCTGGCGGGCGGAGGGATAATAAATCATAAATTCATAGCACCCGGGCGAAGCCGGACCGGGCCGCTAGTATTATTATTATTATTATGTAGGAAGAAAGTTGATATTACGTTGGTACAACTGGAGTGAACAGTTCGCGTGTCACGAGTGTTTGGAACGGTGGCGATAATTATTTGCGGGCTGAACAAAGTTGGCAGGACTGCGTGCGTGCTCACTGTGTGTACGCGATGGTCACACAGGTCACGTGCTTTTAAAAGCTTCCTGTACAGGCTCTGATTTAGATTATTTCTTAATATTTCAGAACGTAGCGCTTGAATGTCCGAAAATAAGGTACAAATATGAAAAAATAATTTCGCATTACTTTTGTAATTTCTCTATTTTAGAGGTGGTCATTATTTATGGACGCCCGATCAGGACCGGCGCTAGGAATTTTCGGGGCCCCGGGTAAGCGTTCTCAGGCCCCTGTGTCCTCAAAAAAAATTGTTTTTCCAAAATTTGTTTTTTTTGTAGTCAAAAAATTTTAATGCAAAAAATCAAATAACGCCTTTTTGTTGGGAAAATGTTTTAACGCTCGCAGTTTTAAACATGGTAGTCACATATAATAGGTAAGTCACGGGCCGGCAGGCTCCCTTCAGGAGCCCGGGCCCGAGGTACCTTTGCCCCGCTTACCCCTCCCTAACGCCGGCCCTGCGCCCGATGTTAGGGTCGATTTCAAGGTCAGGGATTTGACATTTGACACTAATGACATCTAGTAGCACAAAAGGTTAAGCAAAACGTGGTTTCTCGATTAGGTTCCGCCTTCATGTCAAATCAGCGTACAGGGATTTAACATTTGACGCAATGACACTAGGTAGCAGAAAATGAAAGTAGAGCAAAAGGTGGTTTCACGATTAGGTCACGCCTCCAATAATTTGAAGGAATTTGACGTTATGACATCCGGTGGTAGAAAATGAACGTAATAAAAATGTGGTTTCACGATTAGGCCACGCCTCCATGTCAAATCAGTTTGAAGTTATGACATCAGGTGGCAGAAAATGAAAGTATAGCAAAATGCGGTTCGCGGTTAGGCCACGCCTCCATGTCAAATCAGCTTGTAGGGATTTAACAAGTGACGCTATGACATCAGGTGGTAGAAAATAAAAGTATAGCAAAATGTGGTTCGCGATTAGGCCACGCCTCCATGTCAAATCAGCTTGTAGGGATTTAACAAGTGACGCTATGACATCAAGTGGTAGAAAATAAAAGTATAGCAAAATGTGGTTCGCGATTAGGCCACGCCTCCATGTCAAATCAGCTTGTAGGGATTTAACAAGTGACGCTATGACATCAGGTGGTAGAAAATAAAAGTATAGCAAAATGTGGTTAGCGATTAGGCCACGCCTCCATGTCAAATCAGCTTGTAGGGATTTAACAAGTGACGCTATGACATCAGGTGGTAGAAAATAAAAGTATAGCAAAATGTGGTTCGCGATTAGGCCACGCCTTCATGTCAAATCAGTTTAAAAATGATTTGATGTTATGACATCAGGTGGCAGAAAATGAAAACAGGTAGATATAGCAAAACGTTCAGACGCTAATGACCTCAGTTGTCGAGCGTCTATAATTTATAATTCAATTCTATAGCAAAATGTCGATGAGCAAAAACTTTTTTTCTTAAATTAGGCTCATTGTTTTATAATATATAAATAAAAATAAATCAACGAGGCCATAAGGTCTACGAAGCCGGTCCCGTAGGGATGAAGGCTAAACAAAAGACAGTGACCAGTGCACCGGGTGTTGGTGACATAACGACACGCACAGCACCTCGGGGACGCCCCGTAACTTACTCTAACGCCTGCAGGCGAGAATGCTGCAATATCTTCATTGAATCTAACGCTCTCTGGACTTATATAGTACCTACTGTGCTCGATGGTCACGTGGTACGTGACCATTGTAACAATGCCTAACGCACCCCACCGTCTGATCATTTCGGACAAACTGAAGTCTGAACTGAATAATTGAAATCGGACATTTTGATAGTTTACATTATTTTTTAAATCTTTTTGCCATATCCACTATAAAATAGCTGCTTTACATGGATGTATGGCATGCATGTAAAGTGACTTTTAAATTGAATTGTGGATTATAGACGCTCGTAAAGTGACTTTTGACAGGCCGGTGTACGGAAACGTATCTTTCCCACACTAGTGTGGGAAAGCAAGCTATTTTCATAATGATTTATGTTTATTCGCCTATGATTCGCCCGCTATTACATAATACTCTTGTGCGTGCCTCGGCCTACTATATAGGAGTGAAGTTGGTAACACAAATGAACTGTCAAAAAATTTTGAAAATACTGGAAATGAAGTGAAAAGCAGCTATTTTATAGTGGGTATGGCGAAAAATACATATATCTCGTGCGTGATGATATTGCATGACTCGTATGACTGTCACTACTCGTCAGTAATATGTCTCATTACATAACTAGATATATAGGTACAATCTACCATTACATTATTTATTTAATCTATACCATATAATATAAGATACAGGCACCGCGAGGAAAGGTGATACATTTTTTCCGTTACACTTTTTTGTATACTAATTCTTCGTTTCATCAAACCAGCATTTTATCCTTCAAATCGTCGCCGCATAAAAAGTTACATTCAAAAATTTTTGAGGGTATGATCTTAAATTCTCACAAAACGGAGAGACCGATTTTGAAAAAAATTAGTACACTATCAATTGGTACCCAAAAAAGTGTAGGCTACTTTTTACCGTTAACTTTGGATTGAGATTGAGTTCTCGTCCCTTAGCGCGAGCAAATCTACGTGCAAAAGCCAAAATCTTATTTCAAAAGTAAACAAGCCGTGAGGTGGGTCGTTTATTAGGACTAAAGTGCGACCCTTGAGGTCCACACGACGAACTTCCCAGTTTGATAAATATTTAATAATAATAATTAAATTAGATATTACACAGAAAAGAAATCATTTTAATCCATTAAAACATAATTATTATTTATTTTTAACAATAATTTAAAAAAAAAACGGCTGAACCGATTTTTATAAAATTTATGTCGGATCAAAATAACGTTAACACGCCTCGATTGACACCCTTACGAAGTCGATATAATTTTTTATTCGCGAGATATTGTGTAAAATCTACTTTTTTGGAGTCTATTTAGTTAAGAAAAAAGAACGGCTGAACCGATTTTGAAAAAAAATCTTTCAGATCATATTTACGTTAATACGCGTCGATTGGCACCCTAACGTAGTCGATATCATTTTTCATTCTCGAGATTTCGTCTTAGAAAGAAACGGACACATACGTACGTACACACACACACACAGACATCTTTCTAAAAATAGTGTAGTGACCTTGAAACAAAAAAAAATTTGTTATACATTTTGATTTCGATTTTCGGACCCATTACAATAACTTCCAATGGGAAGTTAATAAGTTGGACAGTCATAGTTACAGTGTAGTCAATGACGTATCCTTGCAGCGCAGTTTTAACAAACAGCAACATAAATCCTTTTAAAATACACATCAGAAAAAGAAGATGAAGAACGGCGTCTCGACGGGCGTCGTGGAAAAGCTTCAGATAGACTTCTCGTGTTTCAAAAACAATAATTTATTAAAGGAGAACAGAGAGAATGGGATAGTAGAAACATTAATTAATTTAATTAACACGTACTCGAATGGTGTGAGCTAAACATGAAATGTGAAAAAAGCAACCCTTTTTTATAAATATTTCAAATCTTTTACATTTTCATCGATGCATCAGGTTTGATGTTTAAAAACAGTTGATACACAAAACAATAGACGGTGCTGCTTAACGTACACCTTTAACACTAAACAAAATGCTGAAAACGCTAAGTTGATGCACTAAGTTTATATTCATTTGTCTTTATGTTGTTTTGTTTTTTTCTTTCGTTATTTCTAAATAAAAAAAAAAAATGCGGAAAAGTAATAGTAACTATAATGGTAATAGATCGAGAGCTAGTGACAATTTTTTGGTGTTATTTATTCAATGCCTTATTTTTGTCAAGATGTTGAGGGAGACATATTAAAGTGCCCTGAATAAGAGATTTTCCTAGATAGCGGTATGGGCGGGATGCAGACCGCCCCCAACATGTAACAAAAAAAATGGTCACAATTATTATTGCTTCAAGGCTGAAATTGTTTGTATAGCTTGTCGGTGACCCAATAATGTCATTATAATATTTGCAGATCGAATAGTCAATATTAAATGGGTGGCAGATCTAAACGTGTCATGTACCCGACGAAATTTATACTATTAGTTCAAGATTCAAATTTTAATGTGTTGTTACGGCGACTGTTTTAAGCATATATTTCAATTTGCAGAACAAAATGTCGGTATTAACTCCCTTGCAGAACGATATAAACACCTAGGCGAGCAAGTTCCTCTCTATAAGAGAGGGGGTTAATACCGACATTTTGTTCTGCAAATTGAAATATATGCTTAAAACTACCGAAAAAAAAATTCAGCAAATCTTGAGAAATAATTTTAGGTAATTTTTTCGATATAGCTACGTAAGCAGACGTTTAAAATTGACGGGTGGGTTGTTTGCCCTATTGAAATAATGGGTCTAGGTATCAGACAACAATATACAATGTATAATATATAAACCATATGTTGTATAATGCTTATGCACCTTTATTTAAGTATATATAGCTGGTAGCGTCTCGCGATATTTACTGGATATTGGATAGGTTCGTCTGGCGCGATGACGTGACCCCGTTTATACCTGTGTACAGGCACGGAGAAAATTTCTAACGAACATTTTAGTAAAGTAAAAAAAAAAATACAGACCAAGATTTTTCACGGACGCCATTTTGAACTCACAAAAATATTTTATAGCTTACATTCACGTCATTAAGATAAATCAAATGACACCTCGATTATGAAAATCGGTCCAGTAGATTTGACCCTACGAGGTAATAAACTAACATACATACATGCATACATACATATATAGACTGTTAAAATCATAGCCCTCCTTTTTTCATTGTAAAAATATAATTTTGTCTCGTTTTCTCGAATTCGAATCAGAATATTATAGGTATGTATGTAAATTACATTTCTTGCAGTTTCCGGGAAATCAATGTTTTTTTTAAGTTTTATAATCTAAAAATTATTATTTTTACGCCTTATCAAACATAACAATGGTGGATTTTCGTTCTGCTTACCCCAAAAATTAATGGCATGATAAAAAGTTACAAAAACACTGGCATTGAAATATATGGTGGAAATACGGGTATAAATGGTGGATGTACGGGTTTAATTACAATTATATTTTTTTCTTCAGAATGTTCAATTTTCTTGTATTAAACATGAATTTTACATTCTAAGATATTTAAAATAACTAAAAATATTAGTTAAAAAATTGGATATAGGCGATTTTTAATTAAATTCTTGTTTATTTCTGAACAACATTAATTCTTCTCCTTTTGGCCTCAAGTAGTAGGTTGGACTGCATGTACGATTCCCGAGGCCACGTAAAGTTAAGGGCCCGTAATTTTGAATATATTTTCCACAATTATCTAGAATTATGAATATATATATCTACTAGCGGCCCGGTCTGGCTTCGCCCGGGTGCTAAGAATTTCCCGGGTGTTAAGAATATTATTAATACATTTCTCACTCGCTACGCTCGTTCGCTCGAATTTTATTAATACACTACCCATTCGCTTCGCTCGTTCGATCCAACTTTGTTAATACACTACTTACTCGCTTTGCTCGTTTGCTCGTACTTACTCACTCACTTGAATATTATAAATACATTACTCACTCGCTTCGCTCGTTCGCTACATTTCGGATCAAATTGTGAATCTAAACCATTCTCGAATCAATTTATTCACACACAAAAAATTTCATCAAAATCAAACCAGCCGTTTAGGAGGAGTTCAGTCACATACACACGGACAGAAGAAATATATATATAAAGATATCTTAATAACATATCTGAACCTAGAAACACTTCAATATTTAAAAAACCTTAAACGCTTCCACAATCAGTCTAACGTGGAACTACGAGAGCGGGACGGGAGCGACGCGGAATGAAATTATAAGGCGGGATAAGTTAGTGGGATATCGCTTACAGATCCCACCTTTTAATTTTATCCCAAGGCGCTCCTGCCCCGATCCCGTAGTCCCTCGTTAATCTGTCTTAATTTTGCGAATGAAACTTTTCTGGGTTAGAGAAGATTGTGGTTAAAAAATTTGGGTCGAAGATCCCTTTTTCTAGGTCATTCTAGAGCCTCGCGACTTGCCCCAAAAAATTATGGCTAGCCTAATAACAAAAGTTGAGGAAACTTGAGAATCAAGGTAAAAAAATTTAATCTTGAATTTTTCCGCAAGCGTAGCAAGGAATACAGTTCAATGGTAGTGTACGAGTTGGCCGTAGCAATTGCAGAGCCAGCGTGCATCAATGAACACTGGTATTTATGTAACAGAAGCGATCACCGGGTGGCGTTAGTCGGGAGGGGGTTGGGGTTGGGGTAAAGAAGAGAGAGAGAGAGAGAGAAGGAGGATATGTATTGTGTCGGCCATACGGAATGAAATATAGACGACGTGCACGTTCCTTGTAGCGGAGCCTCTCTTCGGCTGTTCGACACATCACAACGAAGGCATTTACCTCGACTCTCGCCCATCCTCTATACAGAGGTCAGACGAAGTACATTCCTTCGCTTTAATACCTATATATACGCTCTACGTTTACTGTTTCACAATATATAAGTTACGAGGTTTTGATACAGTGCAGGCGATGCTATGAGGAAGGATCATACACTAATCCCATTTTGCTATCTTATGCTATAGTCCATCCATCGCACGGGTCTATTGGCTGGGTGCGCGACGAATAAATAAATAAAACTCCGGTGGAATATTTTTAGGATAAAACTCCGGTGGAATATTTTCGGGATAAAACTCCGGGGGAATATTTTCGGGATAAAACTCCGGGGGAATATTTTCGGGATAAAACTCCGGGGGAATATTTTTGGGATAAAAATGACGCGTCGACACCTCAGGTCATTAGCGTCTTTCAACTATACTAAATAACAACTAACTTAAAACTAAATAACATCACAAAACATCCATGAGCGCAGGTGGGATTCGAACCCACGGAAGTCCAGTCTAGAGGTTGCGGCACCAAGCATGCTAACCACTAGGCTATACTGCCCTCTGTCTGATTCTTTGTCTTCCATTTGGCGTTTATCCGAATTTCCTATAGCTTCAAAAATAAGATCGGGACGTCCACAACGCCTAGTGTCTGAAATTATATTATGTAGCTACTCCCAGCTCAATTTTCCCGTCTTCGCCACTGATACCCGACGGTGGAAGAGGACCCGTCCGTTACTATATCGTCTTCGTAGACGACTCGCACTTTGTCAATTTGACACTCTACTTTTATAAACATTTGTCAGTGCTTTTTTATTAACGACTTAACACCCTTTTGCAATTTTCGACAGAATTCTTAAAAAACATAACGGCTATGCGGTTTCTATAACCAATTTATTTAGAAAAAACTTTTAGAAGAAACCAAAACTTGGAATTTCACGAGAATTTTTGATTGATTTTTAGAAGAATTTTCAAAAATGTCTCTCTTGTACTTGTCTAGCACCAATTCATATTCTCATTTGATTATTTTTAACCGACTTCAAAAAAGGAGGTAGTTCTCAATTATTTGAAAGCAATACCATTAAAGATTGAATGAGTTTTTCACAGAAATTAGAGATTTCTGAAACTGTTTTTCAGCATTTTGTATGCACACACACATTTATATGCTCGTTAGATAGAGCTATGCGGGTGAATAAGGGGGCATATTAAACAGCTGGTGAACTGTAACCTTAAAACGTCTATTTAATTGTTTGTCGTCGTCACGGCGCGGCGTATAAAAACTATAATTGTTAATTTGATTTCCGGAACGCTTTCATTAGATTAAAGATGACGGCACCAACGCTAAGACAGCCTCCAGTCAAAGGAGTTGATTAAGACATTACACAACTCACAACTGTCTGCAAAAGGATAATAAAAAAGCACTTACATTCCGATATAGTAGTGTGTTTTAAAACGCCTTATACTTATACATTGTCAGAGCAAAGAATAAACATGTTTTATAAAGAGGCGACACTTCGGGTGATTCCTTTTAACGTATTGTTACAAAATTGTTTTCTGAGTTGGCGGAATAAATATTTATTTACAATAATTAAAAATACAATAACAAAAAACGCAACAACGAAAAATCAATTCTAACAATCAACAATAACTAAAACAAAGCAAAACAAAACAACTATATACAATAATTCGTAATTATTAACTATATACCAGGAAGCTATTTATTTCTAGTTATTAATTATGTTTAAAATATTTATATTCACGGTATTTATATCAGACGCACTATTTGTCGCTCGGTATTCTCCATTGACTTATCCCTCACTCACTCGTACTGCTGTTTATATAGGCTGCGTAGCATAAGCCTAGTGTGTTCTCGCTTTCTCTAGAACTTTCGTGCAGGTACCAGTTGTTACAGTAAGCGGACCCCCGTTTCTCAGAACTTTTGCCTGTCGTTTAAATACAGGGTGATCCGTAACAATATTAAATAAAAATAACCACAAAACACTGATAAGTAGATTGTATATCTAGTTGCCTAATGAGGCATATTACTGACGAATATAGAATATTTAAATAGGTGTCTGTTAAAAAGCAACTTCGAGTGCAACGTCTCGAATATCCACTTTTTGATAAGACTAAACACAAACCGAAGCCAACCAATGAAATGATTCTGCAGTAGTAAACATGTTTTTGTGTTATTACTACTTTTACTATTAGAAACGTTTATTTTTATTACTGCAGTAACCGCTTCAGTTCACTTAAAATCGGTATCTTATTGGTATATAAGAATTCTATTGACCAATAAGATGGCGGCTTAAGTGATAGAGGTAAAAACTAGGTTATGTTGAAATATATTAACTTACATTTTTCGTTAGAACAGAATACTCTCTTAAAGTTATGTTGCATTTATACCAGAACAAGTGTGTGTTTACCACGCGAGCCGAACAACATAACCTTAAGATCAGATTCGTCACTTTAGCCACGCGTTACAAACAATATTTTTTGCAACAACGGCCTCAAAAGTTCAATTTTAAGCAAATAAAACACAATGTGGATAAATATTTTATTAGTGACAATATAGCAAAGTAATCTATAATAGTATATTGTGTAACTAGTGTGCTAAATACATCTTTATACGTCAGGCGCGATATTTTCAGCACGAGTAGTAGGAGAGCGCTCACGAGCCTTGGCGAGTGAGCATCGCGAGCCGAATACGAGTGCTGATGTTTTTAGCACGAGTAGTAGGCGAGCGCACACGAGCCTTGGCGAGTGTGCATCGCGAGCCGCATACGAGTGCTGAAAATATCGCGCCTGACGCATAAAGATTTAGCACACGCGTTGCACACTATACTTTATATAACACATGCATGGTTTTAGAATTTAATTGAATTAAAAAAAAAACAGTTACATAATGGTTCATTATGTAACTAGTTGCATAATGGTTCATAATGTAACTAGTTACATAATGGTTCATTATGCAACTGTTTTTTCATTATAGCACTGAAAAGCGTTGCATAATGGATCATTATGTAACTAGTTACATAATGAACCATTATAGCACTGAAAAGCGTTACATAACGGTCACTAGTCAATGAACGGCTATTTAAGGTTCGCAAATCAGATACGAAAAAACACTAAAAGCGTGCATGTGTTATATAAAGTATTTTATTACGCACGTGTGTTATAAAGTAAAACAAAACAGTATTACTTTATAGAACGGAGTGCGCTAAAATTTACTTTAAACACTACCGTTCGAATGCAGTAGAAGCTTCCATAAAGGATCACTTTTCAAACGGTACACAGCCATCTAAAATTGTACTTTTGATGCGTTTTATTCCACTCTTTCAAAATAATTTAAAATACTTGTACGAACCATAAAGAAGATAGTTTAATATTAAAACTGTAATAAAAAAAACCTGGAACACTGTTCTGCGATAAAACTATTTACTCCAGAAAATAAAGTTGATTCGAAGAGGTTATAACACTTGCCAAATAATAAACAAAATGCAATGACCTGAATTCTTACATTTCATTAAACTGCAGAATGCAGTGTATAATAAAGTTCAAAGATAAGCAAAATTTACACTAAACTAAAAACAGGCGTTAGCTATTCGCCATGGGATGTGCTCTGGTGGCAGAAATTAAAAGCAGTATATGGCTAACCTTGACATAACCAGAAATAAAAGTACAAACGGGTCAAAATTTATCTATAATAATAATAAAAAACTCGGGTCGCAGTGCCAAAACCCTGCCGACAATATAGTGTATTTGCTAATACTGGCATTGTGGCTTTATTATGTGAACTTAAGTTTGTTTTTGAACAAAATAAAAAATTTAACCCCTTAATACATCCCTTAAAATAATATTTTTTTTCTTAATTTCAATATTTTTATCAATGCAACCTCGGTACCAAATTAAATACACCCTTCAGTAAGTAAAGCACTATCCGCAAACTAGTGTTTTCATAAAATTTGTAAGTCCGGTCCTGTCGGGCCGATTTTATTAAAATTTTAGCAGCACATTTTAATCGTTACTAAGGAGTTAAATTTCAATTTTGAAACGATTCTGAGAATTTTTTCGGCATTTTTGGGCCCAAAAACATTTTTCAACCCCTAAAAACCACCCTTAAAATGGTCCGATTACGCCCATTTTAAATAGGCTTCTTGCGGTGATGGATTTCAACGTGCCTACCAAATTTCGTCAAAATCAATTAACTCTTTCGAAAGTTATTGCCCGTACACATATATATATATATATATATATATAAATATATAAATATATATATACATATATAAACAGACATTTCCAAAAATGGTGCCAAAGTGTTCAGGAGGCTATGAAACGTCGAGAAATTTTGGTCCGACCCCTAGGTCCCGCCATCCGACCGACGCCAATAGTGTATGTGCCATATGGCAAATACACTAAAAACAATATTAATAATGTAACAAAACTCGTTGGTAACTTTAATAAATATTTTATTTATCTATTCTTCACAACAGTGACAACCGTTTACATGCTTTGGACAATTATTGTTCCTCACTTTATTCACTGTTCGCTTTTTGTCTATTTTCCGTTGGTCAGTTTTGCTTGACCGTTGGTCAGTTTTTGTTGACCAACACTTCGTCACTACTTGACCACTGCTTGACCACTATGTGTCCACCATATGTCTGTGGTACGTATATTGTTCACTGGGTCCACTATATGTCTATGGTGGTGGTATTTATTTGCCACCTGCAGATATCTTTCACACTGTCTGTCACTTTGCACCAGAAGATTATCTGCACTTAATCACTCGAAGATCTCGTCTGTCACTCGCAAATATCTTCCACACTGTTTGTCACTTGGTACTGGAAGATTATTTGCACTAGGTCACTCGAAGAACTTTTAACTCGCTGGTGGTATATTTATTTCCCGTTGCACTTTTCACGTCTGCTCTCGTTGAGAATGTATACGTGACTCTGGTGTTTCATTCTTGCTCTTGCTTATATGAACTTTCCTGGCCATTTTACATCCATGGTGGCGGGTGTTCTTATTGTTGTCAATCAGAATATTTCTTCGCGCTCAAGGCTGCGTGATCCATGTTAAGCCAACGAATCAAGGCTGCAGCCAGCCTGCCTAGATTCGTTACAATAAGATACAAATATCTTCTCAAGTACAACAAGTGTATCAAATTGAAATGAAGCTAGAACTTATCCATAGTGAGACAAATATTTCTGCAAAACGCTCTTGATATCATTAATATTTATTTCAAACAGTTTATTATTCATTATAGATAAATTTGGACACGTTTACTTTTATTTAGGTCAAGGTCAGGTCATATACTGCTTTTATTTTCAGACACCAGAGAGCACTGAAATAATTTCCCATGGCGAATACCTCATGAAATGTTTTTATTAATTATTTTTGAAGCAATCTCAATTTTTTTAAATTTATTATTCTAAAAAACAATCAATCACCTTAATAGACCGAGAACTAGTGACAATTTTTTGGTGTTATTTATTCAAGGCCTTATTTTTGTGAAGATGTTGAGGGAGGCATATTAAAGTGCCTTGAGTAAGGAATTTTGCTAGATAGCGGTATGAGAGGAATGCAGACCGCCCCAACAGGTAACAAAAAAATGGTCACAATTATTATTGCTTCAAGGCTGAAATTGTTTGTATAGCTTGTCTGTGACCCAATAATGCCATTATAATATTTGGAAATCGATTGGTCAGTATTAAAGGGGTGGCAGATCACCCTAAACGTGTCATGTACCCGACGAAATATATGTTATTAGTTCAAGGTTCAAATTTTAACACATGTTGTTACGGCGACTGTTTCAAGCATATATTTCAATTTGCAGAACAAAATGTCGGTACTAACCCCCTTGCAGAACGATATAAACACCTAGGCGAGCAAGTTTCCCTCTAAAAGAGGGGGTTAATACCGACATTTTGTTCTGCAAATTGAAATATATGCTAAAAACAGTCGCCGTAACAAGATTTGAACTAATAATATAAATTTCTTCGGGTACATGACACGTTTAGGGTGATCACCTCTTTAATACTGACCAATCGATCTGCGAATATTATAATGGCATCATTGGGTCACCGACAAGCTATACAAACAATTTCAGCCTTGAAGTAATAATAATGTGACCATTTTCTTTGTTACATGTTGGGGGCGGTCTGCATTCCTCCCATACCGCTATATAACAAAATCCCTTACTCAGGGCACTTTAATATGCCTCCCCCAACATCTTCACAAAAATAAGGCCTTGAATAAATAACATCAAAAAATTGTAACTACCTCTCGGTCTATAAGTATTTCCCCGTCTCAGCTATGTAGGTAGGTACCGTTACATCAAGTTCCGTTTTTTGCCTTTTTGGTACGGATTGTTCCCCTTTAAATTTTAAACGGAGTATTTATAAACCACTTGTAAGAAGCTAAAACAATAAATAAAATCTCATCCATCTTTCATAAGATACAAGTTAAAAAAAAAACCTTCGGTGTTATTACAATTTAATTTTCATCAGGTTTTTTCCTCGAACAACACCTGATTAACGCTACGCTTAAAGACAATACATAAACACTTAAAGAAGTAGAAGCTCGCCGCACGGCCAATTGATCATTTCATTCGTGTGGGGGTGAGTACCATCACGGTGGGGTATGAGTGTGGTGTTGGAACACTGGAGTGCTTCTGATGAAATACGAGTCCCGGAGGCCATTACAGATAATGAAAGAAGAACAGGCAGGCAGTATATATAGTGCAGTAGTAAGTCTACTACTATACTACTACTATACATGTAAAGCCGGTTACAGACAACATAATCAACGTATGCCAATGTTGACAAATGTATTTAATTTTATTTATTGTACATTATAGACGCGTCGATATCTCAGGTCATTAGCGTCTTTCAACTACACTAAATAACAACTTTCTTAAAACTAAATAACATCACAAAACATCTATATGAGCGCAGGTGGGATTTGAACCCACGTCAGTCTAGTCTAGAGGCTGCGGTACCAAGTACGCTATCCACTAGGCTACACTGCCCCCGACAAATGTATTGTCGACCAATGTTGGGTAACACCGAGATCTATTGTGTTGACTGTGCTTATTCCTGTGCGATATTAAGGCTTTTTCTCCCAAAAGTGCGTATTTTTCAATTTAACTTTAAACATAGAATTATACCGCCACGGAATACGTCATTCACAGCCAGCTGCTGTAGTTGAATCACGCCCACTCATCCATAGATAAAAGAAGAATATAGTACACTGATTTGTTTATGTACAGTTGACAGGCCGGCTGAGCTTATGACTGACGAGAAAGTGTTCGTCTCTTTCCATAGACAATACCTCTCTTTATCTATGCGTGGACGTATGTCTGTTTTCATTGCTCTGGCTTTGACGTCATTACATGGCGGCTAAACTCAGCCGTTTGAAATGAACACATTTTTTTAATTCTTGTTTGCAATTGGGTTTTTGAATGATTTTTTTTTTACTTAAATGGAAAGACCACGTACAAGTTTTATAGCAAAACTTTTTCTATTTAATTTTTTTGCTTACTAATTAAAAAGTTATATTTAAATAAAAATTAATTTTTAAACTCAGTTCCGATGACGCGCCGAAAGAATCCGAACGCGTGTGACGTCATTATGTTATCTATGGCCTTTGTATCCATGGTTACCAAGTTAAAAATTTATTATTTTTGATAGTATGTGTAATACATATACACAAACACCAACAAATGCACACAAATTTTAACATAACGACGTCACAAACATTCCTGGCGCGTTTTGAAGTCACGTGATATTTTTTAAATTTGTATACATTTTAATTAATTTTTAGTAATTTATCTATGGCTTTAAAAAAATTTTTCTTTTCGTTTTTCAATATTATTTATGTTAAATTATTAGAAAAAATTAAAAAATTAATAATTTTTTTTAAATTTAAATACCTAATTAAGAGGAAGGATATAAAAACAAAAAAGTTGGTTTACATTATTTGTTTATCTATGAGGAATAACATTCACTATTCAAAATAATCAAATTTTGATACGTGGGACGACCCTATTGCCCGAATGTCAACATCGGTCGACATTTGCCATGTTAAGCCGGCTTAAGGTGTGTGTGATAGGTCTGTGTGTAGCTCAGCTGCTCTATAGTAAGAATATAGAAGACGTCGCGTTTAATTGTTCGGAGTAATTTCACACCGGATGCTCGGATGGAAGAAAGACTGACAACTGGGAAGATACAACACTTCTGTGTGACAGACACGCATTTCAATCAATGAGGAAAGAATACGACAGGAGGATATCGTAGACAAGAAGTTTCGATCTATATATAAGCTATTAAACAGAGATGTTAGGGAGCTCCGATTGCAATTCCGAAACTAGGGATAATCCAATCCTTTTGACGTGATTATCGTCTAATGTCTCATACTCAAAATGGCGGCCATATGTAGGTACTTTTATAAAAATTATCCGATCTTTTTGAAAATTGATATTTAAGAGTTTTATAGGACACAAGAAGATAAAATGGCGTTAGATTTCAAAATGGCGGCCATATGTACTTTTGTAAGAATTATCCGATCTTTTCGAAAATTGATATTTAAAAGTTTTATAGGACACAAAAAAATAAAATGGCGTCAGATTTCAAAATGGCGGCCATATGTACTTTTGTAAGAATTATCCGATCTTTTCGAAAATTGATATTTAAAAGTTTTATAGGACACAAAAAAATAAAATGGCGTCAGATTTCAAAATGGCGGCCATATATAGGTACTTTTGTGAAAATTATCCGATCTTTTTGAAAATTGATATTTATGAGTTTTATAGGACACAAAAAAATAAAATGGCGTCAGATTTCAAAATAGCGGCCATATGTACTTTTGTAAAAATTATCCGTTCTTCTTGAAAATTGATATTTAAGAGTTTTATAGGACACAAAAAAATAAAATGGCGTCAGATTTCAAAATGGCGGCCATATGTACTTTTATAAAAATTATCCGATCTTTTTGAAAATTGATATTTAAGAGTTTTATAGAACACAAAAAAATAAGATGGCGTTAGATTTCAAAAGGGCGGCCATATGTACTTTTGTAAGAATTACCTGATCTTTTTGAAAACTGATTTTTAAGAGTTTCATAGAACACAAAAAAATAAGATGGCGTTAGATTTCAAAATGGCGGCCATATGTACTTTTGTAAGAATTATCCGATCTTTTTGAAAATTGATATTTAAGAATTTTATAGGACACAAAAAAAATTGCAGCAGATTTCAAAATGGCGGTCAAATAATAACTTTTCAATTGTATATTGTCTATAGCTTTGATAAATTCGGTTTTATATACAGTGCGTAAAAAGCACAGCTTCTGTCGGGTGTCCCATGACAGTGACACCTCTTAACTTTTTTTTTAATAATGAAAATATAGGTATAGGTCTTGGATAACAATTTAAAGTATAAAAAAATAAAATTACAATTATTTTATTTATTATATTTTACGAACATTTGATTTTATAAGATAAATAAAAGTGGATATTTGTGTTTAACGATATTTACGTCATCTGTCTGTACCCGCGATACAAACATATGCGTTTTAGAAAAAGCGCGTGTGTATTAAAAAACAGAAGAGCGGAGCGTACCTATGACACGTGGCACGTGTCGTCTGCTCGTCTGTTACTAGCCTAAGGATTATTTTCCATGAGCGGTTAAAACTCTGCGGTATCGCCGCTAGCAACCGCCTCAAAACTTCTCACATGCGGATTGTCAAACCGCGAGCAAAACGTGTTGAATCTGTATGAGCGATTATCCAGTGCAGGTCTTGCCGCTCCCTTCAGTTTATTAAATATGTATTTTTAGACAATAAGTTTTTTTCGTAAAAAACTCTTTTTTTTTTAAATGTAAGTTTTCTTCATCTCGATGAATATAATGAACATAATTTATTTCTCTCAAAGAAAGGTCTCAGAGACAGTAAGCCAGGTGGCCGTGTGGAAAAGTATGAGTCTACCGACAGGTATAAACGCCAAGTTCAGGTTCGAATCTTGAAGGCTTTTTTTTAATAAGGAAAATATATAGACATTGGATAACAATTTAAAATTTAAAAAATAAAATTACAATTATTTTATATTTTACGAACATTTGATTTTATAAGATAAATAAAAATGGATGTAATTCTTTCCATGAAAACGAATGAGCATTGAGCCATTTTCCTGAGAGTAGTTCCTTCGATTATCCACGAGAGGCAGCACTTGTAGTAGGTACAAACATAATTTATTCCCCATTAGTGCCGTGTCATTTTAGTGGTATAACTTAATTATTTAATTAATTTAATTATTTGAATAATAATAATTTAATAATTAAGTTATACCACTAAAATGACACGACACTAATGGGGAATAAATAATGTTTGTACCTACCACAAGTGCTGCCTCTCGTGGATAATTGAAGGAACTACGCTCAGGAAAATAGCTCATTCAATTTTATTTGTATTTAACGGTACTCACGTCATCTGTCTGTACCCGCGATACAGACATATTAAGGATAGATCGCCTCCTGAATCCTATTTTGTTGTTGTTTTTAACTCGGCACCGCAATTTATAGGTTGTATTCATTTGCAAATGAATGTTTCCACATTAGAAGAATGAATGTAGATCATGTAAAAAATAGACACTATAGAAAAACTACATTTTCTAGTTTTATTCTTAGAAAGCCATTATCATGATTTAGAAGTTGCAATCAACAAATGTTGACAGCGTATAGATATCAGAAATCAGAACTCATCGACTGAAAGTTACATTTGTATTTTTCCAAACTATATTTTATCCCCCATCTTAATTTACATCAAAATACAATAAGGTCGATCCACGTATCAAAATTTGGCAATTAGGTATATTATTATGCTATTGTTACGGATCACCCTGTATATGAACGGCGGGCAACAGTTCTGAGAAACGGCGGTCTGCATACCGGACAACTCGTACCTTCACGAAAGTTCTAGAGAATACAAGCACACACTGGGCTTAGGCAACGCAGGTATATAAACAGCGAGTGTGTCGTGTTGAAGGAATTAGTGAATGGTGAGTCGTGCCATCAAGTGGATCAGTGATATAAATATTAGTCAATCAACGGTCAGTGATATAAATAGTGGAGTGGATGTAAATAAATAGTACTGAAGTAACTGAGTAAATGACCGACATAAATAAACGTTAGAAATAAATCTGATATAAATACAGTGACATAAATAATTACAAATAAATAATCCTTGTATAAGTATATAGTTATTTGTCAAGTGTTATTTAAGTGGCTCGTTTAGTTCAATAATTACCGTTTAAGTTTTTTTCGTTGTTGCATTTATTGTTATTGTGTTATTAATTATTGTAAATAAATATTTATTCCGCCAACTCAGAAAACAGTTTTGTAACAGTATTCCCTGCGTGTATCAACTTGAAACTTGGTATAAATACTCTTCAAAAAAATAATAAAACACGTATTTTAGGATTTTTTAAGACAATACCTAAGGAGGGGTGCAACGGGGTGTTGAAGTTTGTATGGAAAGGCATAAAAAAATCTATATGTGAGCGAAGCTAGCAAGGTATAAATTTATACAACTTCTAATATGTAGAATGTTTTATTTACCATATGCAAATTCATACGACAAAGTAGCAATGACATAATACGGGAAAATATTAAAAAATTTTAATTTCCTTACTGTAAAAAAAGCTTACCATTTACGTTACAGTTGAGAAAAATTAATTAAATAAAATATAAAATGTAAACTAATGGAAGTTTACTACGTGAGAAAATTACCATCGGTTGTCATAAAAATAAAAATGTACTTTTCTGCAGATTTCACAATGCACTGAGGAGATTACTTATGTCCTTTGAGTACTACTGCAAAGTGAATGCACATTTTAATTCAACAACCGGAAACCACGAACCATTAAATAAATAACGAAACATTTATGTTGTGTGGAATTAAAGACAGACAAATGTAAATTTTCTACATTTAACAAAAGTAAAAATTATACGAAATATTGGGATCCGTCAAATGAGCATATGACATCTGGTGGCAGAAAACTGTACTCAAAATGAGGGGAAAATGTACATGCTAACAGTGCAAATTTATCGTGAAATTGTTTATTACAAAAATAAAACAAGTAGGTAAAACAAGCAATAGTACATTGTGTCACAAGGGAGGAAAGTGCTACATTTCCTCCCGTGTTGCGCATACTATTTTTTCTCCTGCCAGGCCGAAAGTTCGCAAAATTGAAAAAAAAAATTATTAAAATTATTATTTTTATTTTATTATTAAAATTATTGAAAAATAGTTTTAAAAGAAATAATTTTAATGTGTAGGAGACAGAAGTAGGTGCGTGAGAGCCGGCATAAGTACTATTGCGCACGCGCACTTGTCCGTACCACGGCAATAAAGAGCGACTTTGTTACCGCTTGGCAGGGACGAAAGTACGAAATTTCGGCCTATAGAAAAAAAGTTTATCGAAAATGTAATTCCCGACGTTTTCTAATATCATGGCATTAAACAATGTCTGCAGTTATTGCCTTGTAAAACTTACTTTACAGCGAATTATTTTCTAATGAAATGTGGAAAAACTGTATTTATGATTCACGAAACTGTACTTGAGTAATATTCTTAGTTAAAATCGAAGAGATCGGTGTGCGATATCGAAATCTGTATCCTAAGGGGTGAAAACGGGGGTAGACACCTTCATGAAGGAGACGCTGTATCTCTGAAATTGCGTAAGTTAAAAACGTGTAACTAATCATAAATTCATAGCACCCGGACGAAGCTTGACGGGACCACTAGTAAATTAATATAAAATAAGTAGGTAGTGATATTTCAGTGACAAATTGCTTCATTAGGAAATAATTGATTGTTTAAGTGTCACTGTAGAGTAATTGTCAACTCAGCCACCGCGAAAGTGGAAGTTTCAGGTTAGAGTCCCGATGGTGACATAGGTTTGAAAAATGAACTTTTCCATTGTTACATCATATTGTTACGTCATTTTCGATGGGTGTTTCTAACACAGATGCAAACTTTACATTCATTTGTTTAGTGTTGAATCATTAAATAAAAATTCTAGTGCTGATTTATTCGGAAACGGTAGGACAAATTAAAACGCGACAATTTCATAGAAAATGAAGAATTTAAGCAACAAAGTATAAACACCACTGTACGACGTACGTCCCGTGAGACTACAAGCTTCTGTCGTCGTCATTTTCATCAGTACCTAGTAATAAAATTCGTTTTACCTCACGGGTGAATATAAGGTGGTCACACGTCCGTTAAACAACACCTCCATCTTGGATTATAAAACTGAGTGCATTTTTCAACATTACTCAGAACGGATATTGTGAGATGTAATATATCCTCCGACAATGTAGAGATCACTCCACATAAGAAAACTCCGTCAAGACCATTTTTTTCAGGAACGAGTAGAGGTATCAAGTTGAAATTAATATCAAATACTAAGGTCTACAACCTCATAATCCTGTAAAAAATTCAAGCTTCTACCTCAACGCAGTAAAAAGATACGGCCTTTTAAAAATCACGTATTTTGATACTGACTCAAACCTATAGACCGACAGCTAGTGACAATTTTTTGGTGTTATTTATTCAAGGCCTTATTTTTGTGAAGATGTTGAGGGAGGCATATTAAAGTGCCCTGAGTAAGGGATTTTGCTAGACAGCGGTATGGAAGGGATGCAGTCCGCCCCCAACATGTAACAAAAAAAATGGTCACAATTATTATTGCTTCAAGGCTGAAATTGTTTTTATAGCTTATCGGTGATCCAATAATGCCATTATAATATTTACAGATCGATTAAAGGGGTGGCAGATCACCCTAAACGTGTCATATACCCGACGAAATTTGTATTAATAGTTCAAGGTTCAAATTTTAATATGTTGTTACGGCGACTGTTTTAAGCATATATTTCAATTGGCAGAACAAAATGTCGGTATTAACCCCCTCTCTGAGAGGGAAACTTGCTCACCTAGGTGTTTATATCGTTCTGCAAGGGGGTTAATACCGAAATTTTGTTCTGCAAATTGAAATATATGATTAAAACAGTCGCCGTAACAACATATTAAAATTTGAACCTTAAACTAATAATATAAATTTCGTCTGATATAAATAAATCTGACATAAATAATTACAAATAAATAATCCTTGTATATATAGTTATTTGTTAAGTGTTATTTAAGTTTCTCGTTTAGTTCAATAATTACCGTTTAAGTTTTTTTTATTGTTAGAATTGACTTTAAGTTGTTGCAATTATTGTATAGTTAATTGTTACGAATTATTGTAAATAAATATTTATTCCGCCAACTCAGAAAACAGTTTTGTAACAATATTTTTATTATATTATTTAAGTGTGTTTTCTTATGTGACGAGTACACCATCAGAGTTTTCATGTTATTGTCCATATCACGGCGATGATGTGTCGTCACGTAGGTAGGTCTACGTGAGATGGCGGCCGACCGTGCCGTACAGTCATCACAACGCGACGCACACTTCACAAATCCCCATCGCGACGGCGACGTCCTCCCCGTTGCATTCGGACAGAAAACAGGCACGGACTAGTGTCCTAAATTACACACATCTGTCCTAAATTAATAGCAACTAAACTGCATATTTTTTGTAGATTATAGACGCGTCGACATCTAAGGTCAGAAACTAAACTGCAGGTCCCGTCAACATTCGACGGAGTTAATTTGGAAAAGTATCTTAGAAATAAAAGAAATAATCCACGTATCTTTTTTACCTGGATTGCGTTCGCATACCGTGTTCACAACGAATCCGGCAACTAGGGGGTTCAAACGGGGATGTAGGGTTTTTTTGACTAATCAACGCCCAGGCCAAATCGCTGAAGCTAGAAACTTGAAATTTGGACAGTTGGTTCCTTTTCTGACGTAAGCATCTACTAAGAAAGGATTTTTCGAAATTTAACCCCTACGGGTGTCAAAGAGGGGTAAAATTTTGAAAGACTAAAATGAACAAAATAAACATTAGTAAAAAAAACTTTTTAGAGGCAAGCTTTTATTTAAATGCACTAAAAAGGAAAAACATAATTTTTAATAACTTAGGTTCATAATTATAAAAGCGTGGGTCGTGACTAATAAACTATCATAGAGTTCACGACCCACGCTTTTATAATTATGAACCTAAATTAATAAAAATTATTTTTTCTTTTTTGGTGCACTTAAATAAAAGCTTGTCTCTCAAAAAGCTTGTCTTACTAATATTTATTAAAATATATATTTCTTGATATAACGGAGCAAATATTGTGACACATCTAAGGTACTTATACGCTACAAGAAAATGATCATAAATGTAATAAATTGCAAGAAAAAATGAACATCCAGTTTTTTCTTAAACACTACCATAAAATAATGACGTATCGTAAGGTGATTTATGCAAGGCAAGCATGAAGATGAAGTTCTTGACATTGTCACAGCCCACCCCTGTACTACTCGACCCCGAAATGTCCTCTCACATCGGTCAACCGCTAGACAACAGCCAGCCGTGAAAAAGTTATTATTTTTCTTCTTGTGTACACAGTGTCCACGAATGCTTCACTTTTTACTGCACACATTAATTTATAAAAACAGGATCTCTGTCCGTAATTTTATTTTCTTGCGGGTTTTTTGGGTATTTTGGTTAGCCTAAACGTTAAAACGGATTTCCAGTAGTATTGCTGCTGAAACGAGAAATCTCGACACGAGATCAACAATTTTTCTCGTGTCGTTTTTCGAGACGAGACGAGAATAGTGTTTTCTCGACGAGACGAGACGGCATTACTAGTTTTCAGAATTTCTGTCTGTCTGTTATTGTACTAGTATCACTAGAGAGCGTCTGGATCGATTTTGATTAAACTTGGTATTCTAAATTTAAGTAGTATTGGGTAGATTCTATGTCCAGGTCATTATGGAATCCCCATCAAACCGACGTTTACGTGAACGAAGCCACGAGTAAAAGTTAACTATAATCTCTCATTTGTTAATCTCTATAAGTTTTATTTATTTATTGTAAATTATAGACGCGTCGACAGCTTAGGTCATTAGCGTCTTGATTTCTACATTAAATAACAATTAAAACTAAATTACATCACAAAACATCCATGAGCGGAGGCGGGATTCGAACCCACGACAGTCTGATCCAGAGGCCGCGACGCTAACCACTGGACCACACTGTCCTCTATCTCTATAAGAACAGTTCGAAAATAATTGTCAGTGACTCATACACTTATGCATGGGACGAGTATGTTTTACATTGTTTCACTGCTTTCCCGTTTCATTGACCTTGTTACGAACTATAAGTACATGACTCACTATCTTAAATTTTGGAACTTGACTATACTACCTATACGTTGATTTTTAATCATTTATAACATCGAGCATTCGCGGACAGTACTTAGCTATGTATAGGTAATATTCACTTTATGTCTTTTTTCTCTGTCATTCTCTATGTACTACGTATAGAAGAAAAAAGTTTCTTAGAGATGTGACTAGAGTTGACCGCTAGCTTGGCCCTCAAAACATAAGAGACTATGAGGTTTCAAATACAGTGCGTTTGTTGACCCGTCTGGAATAAATAACAAGAGATTCTGATTCGATGGCTCAAAAATTCATGTCGAGCTCTCGCACATAAGATGATTTTCATCTACAACTACACTAAAAATAATCAGGAATCTAACTTGAACTTTTCCTCTATCGCGGCGTAATGAGCTTACAGTACCTACTCAACCCCTTTGGGTGTTTGAAATAATTTCACCTACATGATTAGCTCTCGTTACTACGATGATTCACATCTACAACGTAGCTATAAATCTGGCTCAGTCAGACAACCATAGTTACAGTCGTGACTCTAACCTGAACCTTAATTCCACTATCGCGGCAGAATGAGCTTACAATTACTCAACCGTGACATATGATTACCAATCTAACATTCTATGCATTTATGCAATAATTTCACCTACATGAATAGCTCTCGCTACTACGATGATTCACATCTACAATCTAGCTATAATTAATAACACTCGCATGTTGTGGAAATCAATTGATTCCTTTGCATTTATGGAGAATGTTAGATTGGTAATCTTTTCACAGTTGAGTGTAAGCTCATTCCGCCGCGATAGTGGAAAAGTTCAGGTTAGATTCCTGACTGTGACTATAGTTACTAATAAAAATAATTACCAGGTCAGTGAAATTTAATAGATTTTCTGCACATATTGGAAAGAAATTTGATTCTTAATCATGTCAAGGTTGAGTAAGTGGGATAGCTCATTCCACCGCGAAAGTGGAAAGGCTCGGGTTTGAGTCCCGAGTGTGACATTGGTTGATAAAATGATTTTTTCTAATGTTGCAAAATTAATTATGTAATTTGGTTAGATTTGTATACTGAGAATGTGAAAAGTCTACACATAGGGGAAGGAGGGGTAAAAAATTATCAGATTTCGCAATTCTTGCAACCATCGAGGACATTGGAAATGATAACAGCATATATGAAACATAATTAACTGTTTATTATACACACAATATTTATCAATGCACTGTTTAGTTTTGTCAGGAATAACCCTATTATTCTTCTGTTATATACGCGTTCACTTTTGCTTGATTACTTAACTTTTAAATGGATTTTTCTACAGTATTTATTAACATTTGCTCAAAAATAACACCGCAGATCGTCGCAAATACCTCCCAATTAACTAGACATGATATAAAACACATTTCGAAAAAATTGCACTTGTTCAATTTTACATGATTGCTCCTCACTTGATCGCGACACCGTTGTCTTTTGGCCTTGAACGAAAACTCGTAACTCTGCCCCCATATACGAACATAAACATTTCCAAGCCTTACTTTTGTATTTTTTAAGGCACGGAACCCTAAAAAGACGATCGTATACGTTCAATAATATGAATATCCACTTTTGCGTATTTTATTCAAAGAGATCTTTTAAATTTGAAATCTATGTGTATCGCACAATCTGAGACGTTTTTATCTTGAAAAGCGAAATATAAAAGGCTCCCTGCTCATATAATATAGTTTCCAGTTCCGTGCAAGTTTCAAGAATTGTTGATGCGATGATCTAAGCACGCCTTGAAATCGCGTCCGGAATCATTAATGTTCAAACTCCTCGTAGCCCGGAGTCAGGAGCGCAGGAAAAGAAGGAGCTTCACATGTAATAACCGATATACACACGCGCGGCTATTCAAACTGTCTATGGATGTTCACAAAGTCACAGGGCTTGAGAATGGCCGAGAGTGTAGCAATGTTGTTGTTCACATGGCGTTGCTATGGTTCCTCTATTACAAGTTCCCGGGTTCTAGCCCGAGAGCTGGTAAAAGTGTCAATTGGATTTTCAATTTATTATTAAAAAAAATAATAATGAATTGAAAATATGAATTGGTGTTAGGCCTAAATAACCTTAGATGTTGGTGGTCTTTAAAACACACACACACACACACAAAGTCACACATGTATGGGACACGTCATGTTCAATGCATGTACTACAAAAAAAACCTCCCTAAATAATAAAAATTTGAGGTCAGCGCCAATTTATTTATTATAAAACTGTTCATATACCTATCTACTTTTATTAAATTGGCGTCGACCTCAACTTTTTTATTATTTTTCTCTTTTAGGTGGCTTTTTGGAAGGAGGTTTTTTAAAGTTATTTTATTTTTACTTTTCAGTGACTTTGCTAAAAATTGTGTTTTAAAGACCACCAACAGCTAAGGTTATTTGGGCCTAGCACCAATTCATATTTTCAATTCATTATTTTTTTTTAAATAATAAATTGAAAATCCAATTGACACTTTTACAAGCTCTCGGGCTAGAACCCGGGAACTGGAGACTTGTAATAGAGGAACCATAGCAACGCCATGTAAACAACAGCATTGCTACACGCTCGGCCATTCTCAAGCCCCAGTGACTTTGCAATACGTAGTTTGCACGTTATTAACCGACTTCTGTCTTGATATTTGATTACTAAACTAAAACAAGAAAACCACTGAACCGATTTTAGTAACATTTATGTCAAACCATCCTGAAGAAATGCCCTATTAAATAAAACAACAATCCAAATTGGTTCACAAAATATGCGGGAGATATGAGGTGACATATGTACATAAAAAAATATAAAAATCAATCGAGCTACTGAATCGATTTAAGTAAAATTTATAGGGGACCACCTTAAAGGTATGCTCTATTAAATAAAACAAGAATAATCAAAATCGGTTCACAAAATTGCGGGCGATATGAGGTGACACATAAAAAAATACATTAAAAAAAATCAGTCGAGCTACTGAACCGATTTAAGTAAAATTTATATGGGACCACCCTGAATGTATGCCCTATTAAATAAAACAACAATCATCAAAGTCGGTTCACAAATACAGGATATTAGGTGACATACATAAAAAAAAGTACAGTCGAATTGATATCCTTCCCCTTTTTTTGAAGTCGGTTAAAAATTAAATTTTTAATCTGCTCTCCTAAAAATTGATGTTTTTGGAACGGTGTCGATTTTTCAGTGGATCATCGAGTTACGCAAACAAAAATTAACCTATGACCTTTAAAATATTTTAAAAAGAAATGAATTCTGCAAGAGAAAATGTTGTGTTCATTCAATTTTGATTCTACTTGTATCCTCTACTATATCGGAAAACAAACCTTTCTATTTGTAGAATTTACGCTTGGCCAACTTCAGTTTTATTGTAAATTTATCACTTGGTAAAAATGTAACAACAACTAACGATATGAAAAAGCTTTATGAATAATATTAAATGTAAGCTTACTTTAATAAAATCCCGTAAAGAAAGCCGAATCTCAGGTAATTTTAATTATAATAAGTACTATAAATTATGACATGGTAAACGAGTCCGAAAAAAAAACCTGATCATTAATTCAGAGTGATTTATGGCCGAAAACTACAGCCTATATATCGCACATATAGAATGGGATACCACAAGGTATAATCATAGGCCTTATACTTTCATCTATTATATAAAATTGGCTCTTCTTGCTGACTCAACCTATACTTACATAATATAGTTCGGGTGCATTTTTAACTTTACTATTTTTTAAATGAAACTTTATTAGCCTCGTTTTTTTCGTTCGGTTACGCATATCAAGCGTCACGTCACGTCCAATCGAAGCGTTCAACCAAACCAGTACTCATCGAAAAGCAGCGACGTTTATATTGATAAATATATTGTACTATATTCCCCCCCCCCCATAAGTCATAGTTAAATAATAATATTTTACAAAATCAGAACGAATCTCCTGGAAGATAGGTAACTATCATAAAAATTGCCCCCCTTTTCACTAGTGTTCCTCAAGACAAGACTTTCAAAGTCTTGTCTTGTCTTGAAATATCAAGACAAGACTTCACTACGTCTTGTCTTGAAATATCAAGATTTCACTAAGTCTAAGACTAGATTAAAAAACTCTTGTCTTGTCTAGAAATTTTCTAAACAAGACTTTTGCAAGTCTTGTCTTGAAAATCTAGACAAGACAAGAGTCTAGAAAGTCTAGAGCTAGACGGCAACACTATAATCTAAATACATTGATATTGGTATAAAAAGAAAGGTTTTGTTGAGAAGATTACAAATAAGGTATATGACGTCACGGAAAATTCAATATGGCGGACTCTAGACGCCATTTTCCTTCTAAATTAGTGTTTCCGTCTAGACAAGACAAGACTTTCAAAATCTTGTCTTGTCTTGAAATATCAAGACTTCACTAAGACTAAGTCTAGATTAATGTAATCAAGACGCTAATGACCTAAATTGTCGACGCGTCTATAATATAAATTACAATAAAATATAAATGACGGAGTTCTGAGGTAACAAACAAAAAAAAAAAGAAAATACAACCGAATTGAGAACCACCTCCTTTTTTTGAAGTCGGTTAAAAATAAAACAAAATTACAGATAAAGTTTCCTATTAAATTTGATATGTAAGTAGGTATATGGTTTTTAACATCTTTTTAAATGTTTTGTTTGCCGCGTGCAAGCACATATAACAAGCTGCTGCACAGATAGAAACCTGAATTACCGGCCAATCTAATCCCAACGTATCTTCACGCAAAAAATATATATATTATATATAAAAACTCTCGGCATTAGTGGGCTCAAATAACCTTGTATAACTTATATATATATTGTCTAGAAGGATTAAAAGGATACGGCGAATAGATAGATACGATAGTTGAGTTATATAGCACCAGCATCGCCACTGTAGCGACTGCCGCTCCAGGGAGAATGTTACGTGAACAATTTTATAAGGATAACGACGTTTGAACAAGGACTTACTCTCTGTCATGTTTCTATATATGGCTTCTTTTCTTCAAATCCTTTATTAAGTTCTTTTCGCTCAGACATACGTACCTTACATAATATATATCTATATACGTACCGAATGTAAGAAATGTTTTTTTATAAGAAACCACTGTACCGATTTTGAGACGAAACATAATATTGTTACAAAACTATTTTCTGCGTTGGCGGAATAAATATTTATTTACAATAATTAAAAATAATAACAATAAATGCAACAACAAAAAGTCAATTCTAACAATAAAAAACTTAAACGGTAATATTATTATTGAACTAAACGAGCCACTTAAATAACACTTAACAAATAACTATATATACAAGGATTATTTATTTGTAATTAGCTATGTCACTGTATTTATATCAGATTTATTTCGCTGTTCAACGCTGTCACAGTACAATCTACACTGACTGATTCCCGTTGAACTAAGTACTATTTATTTCATTGCGTGACACCGTCGACTGATCTCTGACTCACTCGTACTTCGCTTATATAGGTCGCGCAGCCCAGCCTAGTACGTTATCGCGTTCTCTAGAACATTCCGGCAGGTACTCGTTGTTCAGTATCTTCGATACCATTCCACGCTTTACTACTGTGACCTTTCGTTCTCGTGGTTTCTATTGTAGACAGTGGCGTAACATCTTGAGGTTTGCTACAATATCTACCAAAAATCACGTTCTCTTATTATAAGCCCCTAGTTTTCAGGTTCTAATCTGTGAACTGTTAAAAGTATCAAATAGTTTTTCAACTTATTATTATTATTAAAAAATAATAAATTGAAAATAAGAATTGACGCTAGACCCTAAAAGGCATAAAAGCCCTGACAGTTTGTGGCCTAAAAAGTCATGGTTTTACAATATTGCACAAAAATTGGCCACTTTGCAGGCCCTTCAAATTAAAATCGGTTTAGTAGTTTCTGAGAAATTGCGGCACAAAAATGCACACAAAAAAGTTTTATTTTTTGTTTGTTTCTTATAATAGAACTTGCTATTTTTTGCAGTCAATTTCAACCGGGGTTAAACCGTTGAAATTAAATACACGACGAATTAATAATCTCATTTTTTAAGTAAGTCAGTTAAAAATACTGAGTCAATCGATCAGTAAGTTTGCACCGTTTGATTTTATTCTATACTTAAAAATATTTTATTTTTCACCCATTACGATTCTTTCAGTGCGCCAACACAACAAAAAGAAAATATAAAAGGTCCAAACTCAATTTCTATTTTTCCAGTGCGGAAATAAATTAAAGAAGAGATATGACGAAATCATTTTTCAAATCAATCAAAGACATACTTATAAAACACTTGTGCAGTGTTTGTGTATAGTATAGAATAAGACGCGATATTTTATAACATGGCATACAAAGGTGCAGACACACAGTATGCAAACATAAGCATGCAGGACACACGGTTGAATCAATGTCATGTCTTCAAACATTCGACATGGAACATACAACCACCGTCCACTTTGTATTAATTATATTTGATTTTATTGTTATCTATGAAGGTGAATTCGCATTTAAATTTCGGTATTTGTACAAAGTGGTTCTATTTTTTTCGAAATGAGCAATACTAACGATGAAATGTTGTTATGAATAGTTTAGTTACAAAAAAAAACGAAAATTAAAATATAATCGCCGATTTTGGGTCAGCGAAATTTAAAAATTTGATCGTCTGTGAAGTCGATTTTGAAAATAATTATTTTACTTAAAAAGCAACACCACTATGTGCACTATACACTGACAACTGAGTTTTATAGATTAAAGAAATAATTTTATTTTCAGTATCTCCATCGGGTCAAACAATAAAAACATAAAAAACCCAGTCCAATAGTAGTCATAAATCTTTTTGATGTACCGCTCTTATAGCGATCACAAAATACGTATGTGTGAGCTGTGTGGTTCTGTTTGAAAACACGTCCACGCACTAACTCTTTCGTGTATGCTATGTATTTGCGTTTGTTGCGTGGTCATGTTTGCATTCTATGTGTCTGCGACTTTAAAAACATGGAGGACAGAACGCCCCGTTTCCATGACATTAAAAACTGCAGCCTCCATCTTAATAAACATGGCTGTTTGTTTTAACGAAACGAGTTGGCATTCAGTTATGTAATAAACTATTATTTTATGACTTGGCACTAAAAGGATTTGAAATGTGCTGTTTATAATATTCTGATTTGAAAAAAAATCTTTTATACGAAGTCATTTTTCTGTCCGTCTGTCTGCATATTCGCGATAAACATGAAAACCGATGTATTTTTACCTTTAGTCGTATTATTTTAAAACGAACGCAAAATTAAAAGAAAGAGTAATACACAAAACTTTAAATTGTAAATTATAGACGCTCGACAACTGAGGTCATTAGCGCGCAAACCTTTGGAAAATTTATTTTATTAAACAATATAATTCACAAACTCACAAATGTTGCACAGTTTTATTAAAAGTGCGTGCTTCAGGGATACAACGCCCGGGAAAACGGTTAGCATACCGTCTGCGTGCTTCTGCAGAATATCCGCCAGCTTCACCGTATAATAAAACCATGTCTGTTTTTTTCAATATTAGTAAAATTAGCCATACTGTTTTATGAATATCACGGCAGAGCAATTTTTAATAACATGATTATAAAATTATGCATTTCATCTAAATTTTATAGCAGTTACATAATCAGTGAGAAAGTGCATAATATTATGCAATTTTTCTAATAAAACTTTTTGAATTTTTTTTCTCGAAAATGAACCTATCGATTTCTCTCGTATTTTAGGATAGTGATTATATAATCCTATTTGATTTGTGAACTTTTTCTATTTCTGAATCACCCTGTATTATTACCAAGACCACGGCGCGGTTAACCGGCAACACAACATAATATTCGTATTAAAAATATTATACCAATATCCATGATCGAGTCACTTGTACCGCCCGCTCCCCTACATGCGCTCGAAATATACCGGGTGTAGAATTGTTTTCAACATATTTTTACTTCAAAAGATAAAATAATATTAATTACTTATCAAAACTAATATTCAATATATAAATTAGTTGACCGGCCCGGATTCACCCGGGCACAAATCGGATTGAATAGCCTATACAATAATCTTGACGAACTACGGAATATATTGGTGAAAATTTCATTTAAATCGGTCCAGTTGTAAACAAACCTTTAGTAGATACTTTCGATTTTGGGTATTTTATGACATTTGGTTGTAATCTAGGAACAGACGGACAGACAAACTGATGTCCTGATATTTAGTTTTTTTTTGTTTATTGTTTTAAGAGGTTTTTTACTAATTCGCGTTCATTCAAGTTAACATTAGATCTTATTCGGTTCTCTCGATTGGTCAACAAAAAAAGATAAAAATAAATAATTTAATATGGAGATACCGAAGTCAGTTTTCCTGTTACACCCTGTAAATATATACCAAAACGCACAAAGTAAGCAAACTCTCAGAGCACATGCGATCGCATATGGTATCTGTGGCCAAAAAGCAAAATCACTTAGGTATGTTAATTTGTGATAAAATAAAATTAATGATAGATCTAGTTCTCCATTTTCGTTGCATTCAAAAGACGCAGCGCACCATCGAGCATATGCATCGAGGTACCTTCCTACCACACAGTTAGCGAGCGTCGCGAACGCCGAGTCGAATGAAATTTAATCATCAAGGTACCTTTTAAATCTAAATAAAGTAAAAATGAAGAGGTTCCCCGAAAGGGTCCACAACTGCGCGCTGTTCGAATGCATCTCTACCATGCATAACACAGACGAAGGACAAGAGAGGATACTATTCCAAACATTTCTTCCGGTTACACACACGTTTTTCGTACACATATTTTTCGTTTCATCGAGCTAGCATTTTACCCTTCAAATCGTCGTTAGTGTTGCCGTTTAGACAAGACAAAACAAGATTTTCAAAGTCTTGTCTTGTCTTGAAATATCAAGATTTCACTAAGTCTAAGTCTAGATTAAAAAACTCTTGTCTTGTCTAATATCAAGACTTTAGATTATTTTCAAGAGTCTAGATTAACCGTGGTGGTTTATTTTACCTACTATACTATCTTAGTTTATCTAGACTCTTGAAAATTGTCTAGAGTTTTGGCAAAAGTCTTGATCTAGATAAAGCAAATTTTGTCTTGTCTTGAAAATTTCTAGACAAGACATTTGTAATGCAAGTCTTGTCTTGAAAATCTAGACAAGACAAGACAAGTGTCTAGAAAGTCTTGTCTTGTCTAATATCAATACTCTAGATTATTTTCCAAGAATCTAGATTAGTAGTAGTAGGTAAAGTAAACCTTTACATACTACTACTTAGTTTATCTGGACTCTTGAAAATTGTCTAGAGTTTTGGCAAGTTTTGTCTTGTCTTGAAAATTTCTAGACAAGACTTTCGCAAGTCTTGTCTTGAAAATCTAGACAAGACAAGAGTCTAGAAAGTCTAGATCTAGACGGCAACACTAATCGTCATGGCAGTGACCCAGCATAAGAAGTTTCACTTCAAAAAAAAAAAACGACATAAGAAGTTTTGTTTTTTTGTTAAAGATACAATATTGATATTGGTTGGCGCTGGGACGCGAACCAGTGGTCGTTCAACCACTCGATCACTTTGTGACAGGTCCACTCAAATCATCCGACAACCCGCTTATATAGCTACATAAGCATCTAGAACCTGTAACTACAATAGGATATACAAGTGTTCTAATACGTCAAAGAATTTACAAGTTGGCACGGTACTGATTTTTGCTGAATTTAACTTTATTGGACACCCTGAAAAAGAATTCAGTCAATGACAGTACATCAAAAGTTCCAGACATTAAAAAAATGGGTGTGTGCTTATGACCACACGACAGAAGTGAAAACTTCAGATTTTCTAATTTTTGGTGTCATCTATTATAGCGCATTTATGAACTAAAAATAATTTATTACTAAAATACTAAAATTGTATTTTTAATTAATTCCACCTTGGTTTCAAAAAAATTATAATTATTGTCAAAGAAAGAATATAACAAAAATAAAAAAATATATAAATAAATATTATGTAGAATTTAGAGGAAAAAAACGCCAAAAATTCTACGCTGCCATCAGGTCTCGAACCCAGGTTCCTATGCATAGAACGCAAAGACGTAACCAACTGCGCTATGAATGGAAGTGTCGGGTCAGACGGTCGTTTTTATGATATAAGTAAGTATGTTGCGAATTGTAACGGTCAGGTTGCGAATTCTTACGGTTATTTGCGAACTCTTCACGTTATTTCAGTACCCAGGCAAAAAGTGCCTAACGCGCCTAAGGAAGTTTTCACTTCAAAAAATATATACCTAGATAGATGCCGAATTGATAACCTCTGTTTTATTTTTGAAGTCAGTTAAAAATACATTGTATTTATAAAAAAAATAGAAAGAAATATTGATTGTAAAAAAGACTAGATAGATAGATAAACTTTTATTTGCATGGCCGGTTTATCGTACATTTTAATCACGATATTTTTTTAATAATACCATCAAACTGGATTTTTTAGCTAAAACTTTTATCCCGGCACATGTTGCCACACCAACACACAGATCATAATTATAATACATATGACTGCATACTAATATAGCAGAGACATAGAAAGAGAAAAAATCGATCAATTTCTTTGGTTAGTTCTCAAAAGTGGGCTGTAAAATATGCAGTAGAGCTACAGTATAGTTCAATACCGAAATCGCAAGCCCCTATATTATACACCGTATTCCAGATTGATAGGGAATTTAGCATTGGGACAAAATGAATGGATCAAAATAAGCCACGATATTATTTGCCAAAGCCTTCTTGTGACCAAACTTTCTTCTTATGGAAAAACAATGTTAAATTATTTACACGTAAATCGTATGTATATATTAAAATGGTACAGCCTATAGACGAAAATTCGATAAAAATCTCCTTTCTACTTATTTGACTTCAAACAAATTTCCGTGCTGGAAAATAAAAGAATAATTACCTACGTCAGTTTTTTATTATTCCTTTTTTGTAACATAAATACTAAATGCTTCCGCGTTTTTACTCCATCTGCCGAAAAATGATAAAAATGATATACTGTAAACACGTTTTTATTATATGGGATTTATACAGACTGTCCCAGATATAGTTCTCCAGGTCTGCATCTCGATTATTTTTAAAGATTACCCAATCAAAACTTTATATATTTGTAAACGGGATGAAATTCTCTATACAAGATGGCGGTTAATTATCGACGATATCTCTATTTTGGTCGGAGAGGCAACATTAACTTTTTTTGAAGTGAATACTTCTTTAGGCGCACTTTGCGTTCTTTCTGAATAGTGAACAAAATTGAATCGTCACGCTCGGGTTGGTGACGCTGAATCGTGTATACTCGGCTCCAGTCGTCATCAGTCACGTTTACTGTCTAACAAGGAGTGCATCGTTTCAAGAATTACGTTTTTATTATTACGTATTATAATAATAGTTCAGTCAACGAAGATCCGAAATTGGCAAATAAATGCAATAAATCGTGTAGTCTGGATTAGTATTTATAAGTGGTAGAGGTGACCCCCGCAGGTATAACATATTAAAAGTCCCCAGCCGTGGGATGCGAGCTTTGGGCGGGAGGGGGGTGAAAAGGTTCTATTTTTTGGTTTTTCGTAAATATCTCGAAAAATTACATATCAATTAACAAACATGTATAAAATAAAAAAAAAATGTTTTTTTTAGTTTTATACCCAGTACTTTGTTAATTGATATGTAATTTTTTAGTATCTGAAGAAGCTGGAATCACCGGCGAAACGTTATACACAGCTTAATAAGGTTTTTGATTTGTGTACCTGTCCACTTTCCCGATAACATTTGCTATATTAATTATAGTGCTATTTAAGAAAAACAAGTTGATGTTACCTCTCCGATCTATACAGAGATATCGTCGATAATTAACCGCCATCTTGTAGAGAATTTCATGTCGTTTACCAATATATTCACTTTGATATGGTACTCTAAAAAAATAATCGAGATACCCGCCCGGGGAGTTAAGTCTGTGCCACCCTGTATACTACTGAAATCTGTGTTTGTCAGTAAAGCAATTTCGGCATTTTTATATTCTCGGCATAAAACATTTTTAAAGTGAAAATTGAAACCGAATTAAAAAATAAAATTTAATATTCACAACTGAAATTTTATTTTATGTCAATACGCATTTTTTATTTTCGTTCAATTCCAAATGTTTATAATTAATTTTCAAAAAATTTTACTACACTTTGTTGTTTGAAATTAAATTTAATAAAACGAGGCATTTGAAAATTACCTCGTCGCTGAAAAATATTCATGTTTTGTTAATTTATTAGATACGTTTTTTATGAATTCGTGTTTAGCATTAAAAAAATATCTTCTTAAAAATACAGCTGATTTTTAAGTTGACGCTTTCCTTTTACCAGGAAAAGCTAAAAAAATAAACAATTTTTTTGTTTACCATTTTTCCGAAATATAAAGGAGGTACAGGGTGTTAAAGTTTCAAATTAAAAACTAAAATTAGCTGATAAAAATTAAAATAAACTTAGTTTAACTTAAATGATATGTTCAAAATTATCATAATTCACGCTGTGTATACGTTCAGCTTGATGTAACCAATCAGCGCCCGCTCTAGGGGCGAGCAACCCGGACATTTGTCCGGGGTGCCAAAATTTGGGGACGGCATTTTGGCTGTAGTGTGAGAAAAATATTGATGTGTTAAACAGGTACCCAATTAATAGAAAATTTTCAAAACTTACAAAAATCTAGTAAATTTTTATATTTTCGAAAAAAAAACATTGAAATTTAAAAAAAATGATTTGATTTTTATTGAAAAAAAATATGTACCTTTATTGAAAAATATATATATTCTTAAGGGGCGGCAATTTGTCTTTTTAGATCCGGGGCGACGTAACCGCTAGAGCGGGTTCAATCATCGCACGAATTGTAGCAAAATTGGTTTGCCTCTAATCATTGTTGCAGCCTCCCATATATATTCACGCAATCAATTCCTTCCTTGTTTCTACCAGAGTTTTAAAAACTAAAGATTTCATGTAACTCCACAAAAAGAAATCACATGGAGTGAGGTCTAATGACCTCGGGGGCCACGCTACAAGGACCATTTCGGTCCTGGAATCTCAAACTTTAACACCCTGTACCTCCATCAGTTTTGATATTTCGGAAAAGTGGTAAATAAAAAAATGTTTATTTTTTTAGCTTTATCTCCTGGTAAAAGGGAAGCCTCAACTTAAAAATCATCCTGTATATAATAAATATTTTACAGTTAACAAAATCACGTAGGTATTCCATTATGAATATTAAAAAAAAATATTACAACGGTCCGAACTGAAAAAATTAACAAATGACAAAATATGTGTCAATTATAAATAATTAAAGGATCAGTAACTAGGGGTGTGCAAGTAGTGGATTTTTATTTTTGAGTCCAGTCGTATTATGTACCTACTTATACGAAAAAAAAAATATTTTTTTGACGTGAATAACGTTTAATAATGTCTCATACTGGGGTGGCATTTTAGAAATATTAGATGAAACGGAAATAGTAGGAAGTGGTGGACATGTGAAACAAAACATAGCATGTACCTATATCTAAGTATGTTAAAGTCCCAAACGCAGTAAGCCAGGTGGCCGTATGGTAAAGTACGAGTCTACCGACAGGTACACACGCCAAGCCTAGGTTCGAACCCCGAAGGCTTTTAATATGTATTTTATTTGACCTACTTTTTTAATAATGAAAATATATAATTGGATAACCATTTAAAATATAAAAAATAAAATTACAATTATTTAAATTATTAGGTACCTACCTATATTTTACAAAAATTTGATTTTAAAAGATAAATGAAAGTGGACGTATTTCTTTACCTGACAATGAATACAATTATGTGTTTTTAAAACGATCATATTCATTTATCTGTACCCGCGATACAGACATAAGTATCCATTTTTTCGAATAAGTATCTGTTCATCCTGTAAGCACTGAGTTAAAAAATAATAGAGGCGCTATACTGTATACAACTGCTTATACAAAGTTGAAACCAGGTCTGATGTCACAGGAGACAACAAACATGGCGACCGAACAGGGGATGGATATGAGAATATTATTCATTTTTAACTTCCCATTGGAAGTTATTGTAATGGGTCCCAAAATCGAAATCAAAATGTATAACAAATTTTTATGTTTCAAGGTCACTACACTATGTTTAGAAAGATGTCTGTGTGTGTGTGTACGTATGTAAGTACGTATGTGTCCATTTCTTTTTAAGACGAAATCTCGAGAATGAAAAATGATATCGACTACGTTAGGGTGCCAATCGACGCGTATTAACGTAAATATGATCTGAAAGGAATTTTTTCAAAATAGGTTCCGCCGTTCTTTTTTCTTAACCAAATAGACTCCAAAAAAGTAGATTTTACACAATATCTCGCGAATAAAAAATTATATCGACTTCGTAAGGGTGTCAATCGAGGCGTGTTAACGTCATTTTGATCCGACATACATTTTATAAAAATCGGTTCAGCCGTTTTTTTTTTAATTATTGTTAAAAATAAATAATAATTATGTTTTAATGATTAAAATGATTACTTTTCTGTGTAATATCTAATTTAATTATTATTATTAAATATTTATCAAACTGGGAAGTTCGTCGTGTGAACCTCAAGGGTCGCACTTTAGTCCTAATAAACGACCCACCTCACGGCTTGTTTCTTCTTCTTCTTAAAATGAATTAACTGAATAAATATGGCGACTGGCTGCACTTTTAAATGCTTGTAGCGTCTCCATAACTTCTTAACTCTGTTGTTGCAAATATAAGCCTGTTCGGGTTCATTCGCCTATAAACACAGTAGGTATTACGGAACCGAACAAACCCGATAATCTGACCACTTCCTCGTACAATTTTCTGACTGAAGAAACAATACGTTGAGCTGTACTAAAACTACAACCGGCATCCATAAAATTCAGTGCGCCATAAATCACTGATGGATTGGTTTGATAAGTCACAGTTATACGATAAATCAAAGGGTATAAATCGTTTCTCGCTACCTGTGAATGTGATGCTATGGCAAATCTATATCGACAATACATATAGGAGCTCTGTAACAAAACGCCACGAATCTGAATTATACAGAATGATTGGCAAATTTCCGACGAAAATTTGAGGTGAAAATTGTACACGTTCAAAAAAGGATGAGACACGTTTAGACGCATACGAGTTAGAAAAAGTTTCGTTTTCGAGGTCAACAGTAGGTACAAATTTTGTTTTCGAATTCCGAATATATATATATATATATTTCGAGATCGGAATGTAATGTAGGTACACTTTGTTTTCGAGATCCGAATACACTTTGTTTTCGAGGTCCATATACACTTTGTTTTCGAGGTCCAAATACACTTTGTTTTCGAGGTCCGAATACACTTTGTTTTCGAGATCCGAATACACTTTGTCTTCGAGGTCCAAATACACTTTATTTTCGAGGTCATAATACACTTTGTTTTCGAGGTCCGAATACACTTTGTTTTCGAGGTCCAAATACACTTTGTTTTCGAGGTCCGAATACACGTTGTTTCGAGGTCCGAATACACTTTGTTTTCGAGATCCGAATACACTTTGTCTTCGAGGTCCAAATACACTTTGTCTTCGAGGTCTGAATACACCTTGTTTTCGAGGTTCAAAAATGCTTCGTTTTCTAGGCACGATTCATTCTCGACGTTCAAATACACTTTAATTTCTAGGTTCGAATAAGCTTCATTTTCGAGATCCGAAAACGCAAAACGCTTTGTCTTAGACGTACGAAAACGCGTCATTTTCGAGGTTTGAAAAATTTAATTGGCGAGGTTTTCGAGGCCCGAAAACACATCGTTTCTTTATAAGGTTCTAAATTTCTTTGTTGTCGAGGTCCAAACAGATTCGTTTTCAAGATCCGAAAACGCTTCATCTTCGACGTACAAAAACGCGAAATTTGAAAACGCTTCTTTTTCGAGGTTTGAAAAACTTAATTGGTGAGATTTTCGAGGTCTGGAAAACTTAATTGGTGAGGTTTTCGAGGCCCGAAAACACATCGTTTTCAAGATTCGAAATTTCTTTGTTGTCGAGGCCCGAAAACGCTTCGTATCCCAGGTTCAAAATGCTTCGTTTTCGAGTTTAAAAAACGCTTCGCCTTCGGGGAATGAAAATACTTCGTTTTATAAATTCAAAAACACTTAATTTTCGGCGTCTGAAACGCTTCGATGGTGATGTTTTCTGGGTTCGAAAACTTTTCATTTTCGGGATCCAGAAATGCTTTGTTTTCGGGTCACAAAAAAGATAAATATCGTGGGTTCGAAACGTTTCCTTTTCGATTAATAATAAACACATTGTGAATTATAATTTCTATGGCTTCTAAGATTCTAACCTTAAATAACACGAATAAAATAGGACCAATCTATCTTAATGTATGAACATACAGTGACTGTACAGTAGATTAATTATTTCTCATAATGTTCCTAACCTCAAATAGAGCAAGTTATAATAGTCTATCAATATTATTAGTCTAAGGGTGACTACAATGCATTATGTAAGGCCGTCGACATTAAGACATAACATATAAGCGCGGTAGATTTAACTTGCCATAAAAACAATTTAGTCGGCAATATCACGTAATATCTATATCTATGGCCAAAATACAAAACCGCTCATGTAAAATTTATTGTAAATACGAATTACGACGATTGAATCATCTATGATACATTTTTAGAGTGTTAGGTCTCCAAGTCACTATATGAATATTATGAAGTATTAGAAATACCTTGTATTTTTTAATGCCCGTCTTGTGACTTCCTGTGTTTTAACACGACGCGTTTCAGCAACGAGTTGCTATCTTCAGGTGTGGTTAAAATTTTTTCTAAAAATTACACATTGAGTATCCGTAACACGTTATAATATTAAGCACATGCGAATTATGTAGTGGATTGTGGAGTACTGATTTAAATTTCGAAATTTTATGATTTATATAGTAGGTAGATGAAATGGAAGTGTGTGTGTGTATTTATGTGGACGATTAATGAGTATTGGGTGTTCGTGTTTGTGTGTTATTAATTATTGAGTCGTATAAGGTTAAGAAACTCGCTCGGAGTCGCATAAAGAACTATTCATTTCTGAAATTACATGAGACGTTTTACGGTTTTAGGATTATGTTTGATTATGCTATCATAACAGAGGACTGTTATTCCCGGACAGTGCAGCAGCAAAATCTATCTGAAGAACAAAATGGCGAAGAATTCGACATGGGCGATTTTGTTTTTTGTCCGCAAATATATATTATATAACGTAGTGAAATGAAGGCGTGTGTCGGGGATTCGAACTTCAAGTCCATTAATTAACACATTCAGTAGGCGGTGGAGAGGAGGGGCATTGCCCCCCGGTCGAACCGGGGCGACGTAGGAGAGTTTATTGTTGTGCGTAAGCGCCACACTAACCGTAAAACATCTATATGACCGTCCTTCATGTCGCATTCAGGGTTGACCAAACTTCATTACAATGTAAAACCGGCTCCAGACATGGAAAATGTCGACCAATGCCGTGTGGATGGTTTTCATATGACCAACATATTTAACAGTCACCAACGTTGGCATTGAAAAGACATTCACTTTGAGGGCGGTTTTTTGAACACACATCAAAGGAATTGGTCTCGACTTACAAATATGACTTTGTTTTCATCCAAATGACTGAACAGTTGTTACTACGCGGTGTTTGTATTGAATGAAACATGTATTAAGAGCTATGGGTACAAGAAATTATTACCTTTGAAGCACTTGCAATGATTGCGCCATCTTTGCTATCAATTTTGTTTAATGTTGGTGATCACACATGTCCAACTATTTGGTCGCCAATACATTCGCCAACATTGGCATACGTTGGCCATGTCGTCTGGAGCCGGCATAATAAATGTATTTTGAAGGGCATTGATTGAAAGAGTAAACCTTTCAATTCGTTCTTATAGTTTTGGGTCGAAAAAACAATACCATTTTTTTAAATAACTGATGTCGGAAAAAATAGAAAAGTTACCAAAGTCGGTTATTTAAGACCTGTGACTAAATAACCGATAAATGAAAACCAGGTTACTAAAAAACTGATAAATGAACACTAGCGGTTTTTAATAAATTGCCAATTCATAAAAAAATATTGCGCTAATTTCTAAATTTAAAATTGCTCTTAAACAGTACTACTTAATGGCAAAGTTTTTTTTATAAAATGAGCTTTTTTTGGTAGGGGAAAATCTTATGTGTTCGCGTCACCGATATGCTATGGGCTAGAATGTTTCTATCACAACTGTGCCCGCGCGCATGTAAGTACAATAAAAACGGCACGTTATTCAGTTGTACCGATGGCGACGATAACAGCGTCTGTTACTAAAGAACCGATAAATGAACACTATATCTGCGGTTTTTAATAAATTCCCAATTCATGAAAAAATATTGCGCTAATTTCTAAATTTAAAATGGCTCTTAAACAGTACTTAATTGCACAATATTTTTATAAAATGAGCGATTTTTTTTTCTAACTGAATTTATATTATATTATTTGTATGACAATCCAAGCATCTGTTAGATCTTTTGGAAATAAATTATTATTATGTAACGACATTATTGTAATACAAATTGAAAATTCAACTGATACTTATAATAAACATAATATTAATCTTCATATTCTAGGAAAAGGTAGATACACAAAATTCCGAGATAATATGGTGGACGTGCTGGGACATATGGTGAGAGTACGGGTATGTAACCGCATTATTTTAATACAAGATTAATACTTCATAAATATAGTAATAGTACGAGAGGCAGCGTTGTAAATGAGTAAATTATTTCATACCGGCTGATAATTATACCAATGTTAGTTCTCATCTCCATGATGAGATATCCGACCGTCAGCTGCGCCAGTAGCGGTGGGGGTGGTAGCTAGAGGGTGTCAAAGTAGCTAAAAAAATTGGATTTTAAAATTATTTCATACCGCACCAAATTTGGTATGGTGATTCTTTATATAATAAACAATAAGAAAATAGCCGTCAGCTGCGTAGATAGTGGGGGAAAGGACGTCAGTTTCGCCCTAGAACATACCGTGTCGATAGATAATTTGGACGCCATTATAGATAGACGTCACGATGTGTTCATTTTGAAACATAGATGTCGCTCATTATAAGAATTTGTTCTCCAAAGAAACAAACCCCTCTGGAACAGTAATATTATAGTGAATAATATCCACAAACAGGAGTATAGCCATATTTTGATTTTAAATGATCACTGACTGTCATTTGACTTTGAGAGAGGCAAATATTGCCTTACATGGCCAAAAATTAAAGTTCCTGTCATATTATGACTCTTAACCTAAAAATAAAGCATTTTGTTGTAACAACTAATTACTGTAAGTCAATGCAGACGTCTAAATGTCATCTTTATTTTAAATGTTACTCTGTATATATAAAAGAAATCATAAATTTATCGAATTAAAAGCGCAAAACATTATTATTTTTACAATAAACAATTTACCTTTTCTATGACAGATGCAAATAATGCGATAACTGTTCCAGAGGGGTTTGTTTCTTTGGAGAACAAATTCTTATAATGAGCGACATCGTGACGTCTATCTATAATGGCGTCCAAATTATCTACCGACACGTATGTTCTAGGGCGAAACTGACGTCCTTTCCCCCACTATCTACGCAGCTGACGGTTATTTTCTTATTGTTTATTATATAAAGAATCACCATACCAAATTTGACGCGGTATGAAATAATTTTAAAATCCAATTTTTTAGCGACTTCGATACCCTCTAGCTATTACACCCACCACGGGTGCGACGACTGACGCTCACTTTGGTTGCTGTTAATACCTAAGCAATTACTAGAAATATGAATTGGTCGGTATGAAATCACTACCTAAAATGCAACGCTGCCTCCCGTACTATAATATTATCATATTATTATAGGGATTCTATGCTGTATATTATATATTATTGATAAAAGATTTTAGATAATTAAAACAAAACTGTCCAGCCATGTACCATAATTGCAAGGGAAGAGGAAGGAGGTCTATATAATGGCCTTTTCAAACCGCACCACGTCAGTGTCACTGTACTTCCCCGCAATCTTCCGCTTACATACGTATGTTACATTAAATACACATGTATCTAACTTCATTTGTGCCGGCGGTTCTCAACATTTTCACAACTAAATTAAGCTAGTGATAGAAATAATTTTAAGAATTGTTGGAAATGAGCACTTCCGTGGCACAAAGGATCAATAAAAAGCAATACTGATTTTTTTTTTAAATTTGCATTTTACTAACGTTTCGGTACGTTAGTAAAATGCAAATTTAAAAAAAATCAGTATTGCTTATTGATCCTTTGTGCCACGGAAGTGCTCATTTCCAACAATTCTTAAAACTGTTTTCAAGGATCAAATTGCTCTATTTAAATATAGCAGCCTCGAATTCGATAGAAATACTGTTACAAATAAAAATAGGTAAAAAACTTTTAAGTTAAACGATTTTATTTTAAATCATCAGCTGTACCAAAAATTAGAAAATAATTAGTACACAAACCAAGGAGCACTTTGTGTTGCTGCGTCAGCAGAATAAGTAATAATCTGGGACTTTTAACAGACTAAAATAAAAACGTGTGGTGCATTTGAAATATTTATGTTGGTGGGCTTGGAAACACATTTTTCTAGACAAGCCGTTCTTATTTAATAATTATACAGTCGTTATACAGATTTTTATGCGCCCCACGTTTTTATTACTTATTCCGCTGATGCAGCGACACAAAGTGCCCCTTGGTTTGTGTCCTAATTATTTTCTAGTTTTTGGTACAGCTGATGATTTAAAATAAAACCGTTTAACTTAAAAGTTTTTTTACCTATTTTTATTTTCAGTTTTTAGTTTGATTTCTGGCCCGTATCATTCCTTATCCTTATAACTGTCCACCTCCTGATTCCATCATCAGCCTCGTTACCAAGCTGAAATTATTATAATATTGTATTGTCACGGGAACTCAATGTATGTGCAAAGTTTCATAAGAATATCGGTCAAGTAGAAGTACCTAGTTGAAAAAGCTGTCGCAAGATTTGAAACAAAGATAGTAACAAACAAATAAATATACGGGGTGAAGCTAAATAAAACCGTTTAAAAAGTGGGGATGTTTCTTACCCTTTCACCTTCAATAAAGTAGAATATGTCATGTCAAACAGCACTCACCTGGAAAAGAAAATAAATATATTAATATTCATGCAAATATACTAAATTAAAATTGTATCTGTCTGTCTGTCTGATGCCATTTTCAGGAAATTATCGATTCAATTGAAAACTAAACTGAACTCTTTTTCCTTTGCTGCTGCCTGCTAGATAACAAATAAAATAATAATGTTCAGACCCTAGAGTAATTATGACAAATAATGAATCAATCAGCTCTACAAAACACAAGTGTATTTATTTTATTGTAATTAACCACACGTTAATTATAAATTATGAGTATAGTTTATTATTGTCATACAGGGTTGTACCAACGAACTACCTACACAGTTTTTAGAGGAACGAAAACTTTTTTGGTATGGCAATGTCCTCAAATCACAAGCTACCTACCACACGCATCCCAATTTTTGAAGTGAAAATTTCCTTAGGCGCGCTTTGCCTGGGTAGTCAAGGAAAGTGAATCGTTCGCACCCGACGGTGACGCTCGCTGAATCGGGGTTACTCGGGTCAAACACGAACACGTATTTGCAGAATGCTGGTAATAATTTCTAGTTCATAAGTGCGCTAATAGATGACACTAAAACTTAACACGCATATTAAGTTATTTGTAGTTCACAAGTGCGCGAACAGATGGCACTAAAACATATATATATTTTAGTTTGTAGTTCATAAGTGCGCTAATAGATTACACTAAAACTTAATACGCGTATGCTATTGTCTATTATGATCACTGTAATATTTAAAGTGTATACAAAATTATCGAATCTTCCATGAATTTTAGTTTAACAGCGCAGCTGTCAAAATCCAATCAAAGGTTAAACATTATTATCGTTAAGGTATTATATTCATTAAATTTAATTGTATAGGCCGATTTTAATATATTTATGATTAAACTGTGTGATTAAAAAAAAATATATATTTTAAAATTAGAAAATCTGAAGTTTTCACTTCTGTCGTGTGGTCATAAGCACACACCCACATTTTTTTTCTCCGAGAATTTTCATATTCTTCCATCCTGCTCAATTTTTAAGTAAATGTACAGAAATTCAAACATACGTATAAATGCGGCCCTGTTTCCTGAACACCTAGTTCCCTAAAGTCAACATTACACCTCGGTAATTTGTGTGACGAAACACGTATTTCGCGATAAGTCAATGTTTGATTAGTGATTGATTAATATGAATATATTAGCCTATTTTGGGAATAGATACCTATCGTGTGTTTTAAAGACCACCAACAGCTAAGGTTATTTGGGCCCAGCACCAATTCATATTTTTTATTAATTTTTTTTTAATAATAAATTGAAAATCCAATTGAGACTTTTACCAGCTCTCGGGCTAGAACCCGGGAACTGGGGACTTGTAATAGACTTAGAGGAACCATAGCAACGCCACGTAAACAACAGCACTGCTACACACTCGGCCATTCTCAAGCCCTAATAGGTACCTATATCAATTATAATTAGTGTAATGTAGATTGTTTTGAAGGTTTTATCAACCTCCGCAATCAGTCTAACACCTAAATAGTTTTTCAAAATCAAAATCTAACCTTATTTCGAAAACTATTTTCCGGCCTTAACATCTTACTTCCATCTTTCAAGAAATTCTTTTTTTTGTCCCAAAATTATACTAGGTATAAACATCCTCACGTCCCATATCTCCAAAAGTTGTATTTCGTGAACAAAATGGCTCTTATGCAGTCCAGAGAAAATTTATTTCTTTTTTAAGTTCACTGAGAAGACTCTTGTAATTAGGTAATATCGAGATGTCATTATCTTATGTTCAAACTTAGTTAAATGACTATAACATTTTAATGTTCAAAAATAACGAATTTATCTATTTATCTATCTTCATCTATCCATCTATTCCACCACGACTCAATTTCATCCCTATTTCTTTGTGGAACATTGGAATTGTAGAATTATTTAAATATAAATGTGAAAAAAGGGAGAATTTAAGGGTCGTGCGGCTTTATTTCTACTAGTGACAACTTCCAGGTGTTATTTATTCAAGGCCTTATTTTTGTGAAAATGTTGAGGGACGCATATTAAAGAGCCCTGAATAGGGGATTTTGCTAGATAGCGGTATGGGAGGGATGCAGACCGCCCCCAACATGTAACAAAAAAAATGGTCACAATTATGATTGCTTCAAGGCTGAAATTGTATAGCTTGTCGGTGAGCCAATAATGCCATTATAATATTTACAGATTGATTGGTCAGTATTAAAGGGGTGGCAGATCACCCTAAACGTGTTATGTACCCGACAAAATTTATATTATTAGTTAAAGTTTCAAATTTTAATATGTTGTTACGGCGACTGTTTTAAGCATATATTTCAATTTGCAGAACAAAATGTCGGTATTAATCCCCTTGCAGAACAATATAAACACCTAGACGAGCAAGTTTCTCTCTAAGAGAGGGGGTTAATACCGACATTTTGTTCTGCAAATTGAAATATATGCTTAAAACAGTCGCCTTGAATAAATAACAACAAAAAATTGTCACTAGGTCTATAGATACCCTTAAATAATAAAGATAATTATTATTATTAAACGCTTCACGGGGTTGCGTGATGCGACGAAAAATCCGGTCGTTAATGAAATCCAGGCGGAGTCTCTAGTCAAAATCGGATTTATCCGGTCAGATAGTAATTACTTACATCAACCCAGCATTAACGCAAAAAAATAGGTAATGGACACATTTTGTAGGACACACTATAGCGGTGCGGAGCTATATAAACCAAAACTTGTACATTTTTAACTAGTGGTCCCGTTTCCATGATGAATTATTGTTATTTCAGTATCGTAAAAGTAGTGAATAATCGTGACTCGTTCTGTTTACATGAAAATTGTATTTAGGTTATTTTATCTCCTTCTATCCTAAGTGTTCGTGCGAGAGTAGTTCCTTCTCTATTTCCTAAACAGTGACAGCTGAGCAAAACTTTATGTTGTCGCCCCGATGCATTATGGGAATTAAACAATTTATTATGAACATTAATTTACATTATAATCTGCTATATTATAAACTTACATGCAAGTTTGAATTAGCAATAACTAGCTGAAACCCGTGCAGGGAAAAAACGACTGCCAAAATTTTTTGAGGTTATGTGCACATAACCTCAAGAAATTTATGTTTAAGCATTGAGATTCGAATACTGTCATTTTATTCGAACCTCAATGTTTAAACATCTCTAGATAGTACCCGCAGGGACTGTTTTTTCAGTACAAATTTATTTTACACTAGTTGGCCGGCCCGGCTTCGTCCGGGTACAAATCAGATTAAGTAACCCCAAGATGAATTTTTATCAAGTTTAGTCTATTTCAATAAAAATTTCACAGATCTCGCAATCCTTGCAACCATCGAGGACTTTGGAAATGATAACAGCATATATATGAAACATAATTACTTAACTTTTAAATGGATTTTTCTACAGTATTTATTAACATTTGCTCAAAAATAACACCGCAGATCGTCGCAAATACCTCTCAATTAACTAGACATGATATAAAACACATTTCGAAAAAATTGCACTTGTTCAATTTTGCATGATTGCTCCTCACTTGATCGCAACACCGTTGTCTTTTGGCCTTGAACGAAGACTCGTAACTCTGCCCCCATATACGAACTTAAACATTTCCAATGTTAAAAAAGGTAGGTATCTATAAAATATAATAAAGCTGCCCGGTCCCGATTAGTCCGAGTGCAAATCGGATTAAATTCCGAGTTGGATTTAAATCAAGTTTAAGTCAATTTCAATAAAAAAGCGGTATAAAATATAATAATACTGCCCGATCCGGCTTCGTCCGGGTTCAAATCGGATTAAATTAGTGTTGGATTTACATAAACCAAGTTTAAGTCTATTTCAATAAAAAAGGTATAAAATATAATAATAATAATAAAATAATAATAATAAAAATGAATATGTGATGGAATTGGAGACTGCAGGGAGTAACTTGCGGTATCGAATAGTGATGGGCGATTATGAGATATTTTAGTCGATTGTCTCGATTGTTCAAACATCTCGATGACTCTCGATGGTTTTCACTTGGACTCGATTGTTGTTGTTGTTTCATATTTCACCGAGACCAAGTTGCATAGTAATGAATCGTACAAACGATGTCCACTGTCGAGAGCCACATAATATATAATCGTTCATCACTCAACAACTGTGGTCGAGTCAATGGATGGTCGATTGTGCAGTAATCGAATGCTCTGAGACCGACTGAACAGTGAATCAACGATGAACGAGTAGCGTAAACGTCAGACTTCATTCGACCAGCATATAACCTTGAATCGCGATTATATGTATTCTCATTCGCTGGCAAATAATCGACTTGAGCAATCGAACATTTCGATTGTAAAATCAAACTCCGAGTCGATTGTGGACTCGATTGTTATTATGAACGATTGCGATTGTTTCGATTGTAAAAACATCTCGTATTCGCCCAACGCTAGTATCGAATACTCTTAAGTAAAATATAACGAGTTGTGTATTTGGATCTCTCTAGAGTAATATTAATTTTGTACAAGTTCTGACACATTAGCCTAGTTTAACCGCCGCTACTGAATAGGACAGAGCAAAGCTTTAAACAGTCCCAGTACCGTTCCGCCCCCCCCTTCCGACCTTCGGCTTGCCCATGTCGCAATGTAAGTGTACATAGTTCTGCAGTTCACAGAGTTGTCTAACAGTTCCTGTAAGTTATTTATTTGTGGATCGTTGATCCGTTGTTTCGTCCTGCGATGCATGTTGCAACTTTGTCATGTTTAGAGAAAATACAGGACGTATGAAAAATAAATGTTACCTATACTCATTTTATAAATAGTCTAAGCTAGTGATGCGCGTTTACGAGATATTTTAGTCGATTAGGGCTTGAGAATAGCTGAGCGTTTAGCGATGCTGTTGTTTACATGGCGTTGCTATGGTTCCTCTATTACAAGTCCCCAGTTCCCGGGTTCTCGCCCGAGAGCTGGTAAAAGTGTCAATTGGATTTTCAATTTATTATTAAAAAAAAAATAATTAATTTTAGTCGATTGTTCAAACATCTCGATGGTTGTCACTTGGACTCGATTGCTGTTGTTTCATAGTTCACCGAGACCGAGTCGCATAGTACTGAATCGTATACACTGTCGAGAGTCATGTAATATACAATCGTTCATCACTCAACAACTGTGGTCGAGTCGATGGTCGATTGTGCAGTAATCGCGTAATATGAATTTAATAGTGAAGAGACTATGTGAAGGTATTTTAAAATCGATCTGTATGTAGTATACTCGATTACATATAGCTTACATACATTGCAACATGATTTAACGTACTTTTCTCGTATTTCTCTATAAATATTATCTGCAAACGTAGATACCATATTTCATTTACGCTTTGAAGAATTATAAAAGAGAAGAATTGCGCTGCTTTTCAAAAAAATATATAAAACTAATATGACGAATCGTTCGTAACTAAAACGGTTTAAACTCATGAATTAGTTTCTTCGATTTGTTTGTTGTTTAATCAAATAGAAATATTTGGTAAAATGGCAAACGAAAACCGATATTTTAAATCTTTATATCAGAGTTTCAAATAATGTTTTATGGTTTTAATTTTTTGACGTGAATATAAGTTATAACTTAGAATAAGGTTAACGGGAATGAAGCCTGCAGTGTATTTTTTAAACAAAGTTCTTTATTAAAAAGTCGACGTTTCGTAAGAATTTCTTACATCCTCAGGACCTGAGTAGAATATATAAATGAAATTAACAAATTTGTTGAAAGAAAAAACCTAATACAATATGTGATGCTTACCCTTATTATTCACATATTGTATTAGGTTTTTTCTTTCAACAAATTTGTTTAAAAAATACACTGGTTTCATTCCCGTTAACCTTATTCTAATTTGTAATCAAGACAAGCCGTCATCTAAACATGGATAAAAAAAGTGGATGTATTTCTTTCCATGATAACGGATATAACTATTTATGTTTAACGGTATTCACGCCATCTGTCTGTACCCGCGATACAGACATACCGATTTTTTTTATTGACTACGACTCGATTTTCCGAGTACTCCAACAGCTCCAGTATTTTGAAATAAGTTATTTAAAAAATCATTTAAAAACTGATAAGACAATAATATTCTTTACATATTATTTTTAATAAAAATATTAAACCCTACTATGATTTTTTAAAACTTGACCCAAAAGTAAAAGACCCGTTACGTATTACAGTAAAAAAACAGTTAAAAAAACGTTCCTTGTAAGATCATCTTAAGCTATGACCAAAATAAGAAGAAATAGAAAGTCAAAGGTATTATATTTTAGTTAAAAGACAGGGCTTGAGAATGGCCGGACTCCTCTATTACAAGTCCCCAGTTTCCGGGTTCTAGCCCGAGAGCTGGTAAAAGTGTCAATTGGATTTTCAATTTATTAGATATTAAAAAAAAATAATGAATTGAAAATATGAATTGGTGCTAGGCCCAAATAACCATAGCTGTTGGTGGTCTTTAAAACACAAAAGTTAAAAGACAACAATAAATCATCAGACTTATGTCGTCCAGTAATTTTATTTTTGAAAAAATAATTCTGAAATATAGCAAAGAAAATAAGAGAAAAAGAGAAAACAATTATTGTATAACAATTTAATAACAGTTGTGCGGCTATGCTTACTGCATGTTATGTCATAGCAACTTGTTATCCACATGAACTGGTTTCGCCAAACCGAATTAAACATAATTAGATTTTAAAGTCTCCTCCGACGAGCTTATATAAATGTTGACAGATAAAACACAATAAACATTATAAAATAAGTCGACGCATCAGCGATCATTTCTACTCGCTACATTCGGACATAGGCGGGGTGTTTCAAGGCGCTCTTTTGTTTACTAGGACCGAATTTATCTCTTTGAAGTGAAACTTCTTAGGCTAGTTCAACGAAACAAATAATGCTTAATCGCTCGTTCATCACTACTCATCAGTAATATACGTCATTACGTCACTAGATATACAAGCTACTATAATTTGATAAGGATCAAATAAATCAATCCTAGCTTTAAGAGTATACGATAGCGAAAATTACCCCCGCTGCACTCTTCATCTCAAATCATTTTCTGTCGCCTAAAAACGGTTTCCGCTCTCCCGACGCTATTTTTTAAAGCTAAAGGGTAAACGCCAAATGAAGGACTAAGAATCACACTACAGATCCTACAGGCGAATTTTTTTGAAAAAAAGTTTTAGCAACGTATGAATGATTACGTAATTTATAATTTTTTTTTTAAGTTTTTCCAGGAAATTTTTTTTTGAATTTTTCGCCTGTAGGATCTGTAGCGCGATGTTTGGTCCTTCAAACCCTTTAGCTTTAAAAATAGCGTCGGGAGAGCGGGAACCGTCTTTAGGCGAGGGAAGAGGATTTGAGATGAAGAATGCATGGGGTAACTTACGCAATCGAATAGTCTTAAATGTAGGACTGATCTTTTTGATCCCTATATTAAATTATAATTGATTGTATATCTATAAGTGATGTAACATTAATTTTTGTTTCAAGCTCCAGTATAAATGCGTTAGTTGTAGATCCATCTGATAAACGCGTCAATTGTCAAACCTTCATTAAGGCTTAACTCACACGTACCACTTTCCAACGACATCAGAACCACAATAAAGTCGTCGTCTGTGGAGAGTAGTTAAAATGTAACCTAAAAGTATGGAAACTGGGTCGCAGCACTCACACGTCCGACACATTTCCCGACAATGCGACGACAGTCGCAATGTGTTGACGATATCATCCACAAAATAGCCGCAGTCGGCAGGCCAACACAACTCACACGTGCGATTCTCCAGCGACACACCAACAACAGGCCGGCGGTCTGTGTTGTGTCAACGCAGACTGACTGTTTGCCCTGCAAGTTGGTGTGTATTGTCGACAAAGCGATCTACTCACACGTGCGATTCTCCAGCGACACACCAACAACAGGCCGGCAGTCTGTGTTGTGTCAACGCAGACTGACTGTTTGCCCTGCAAGTTGGTGTGTATTGTCGACAAAGCGATCTACTCACACGTGCGATTCTCCAGCGACACACCAACAACAGGCCGGCAGTCTGTGTTGTGTCAACGCAGACTGACTGTTTGCCCTGCAAGTTGGTGTGTATTGTCGACAAAGCGATCTACTCACACGCGACAGCGTAACCACAAAATGTCGTTGTATTGTAGCACGTGTGAGTTAAGCCTAATAAAGCTTCGAATGTTTCACTGGTCTACCGTGAGGCGGCAGTTCAAATAAAAGCGAAAGCCATGGCCACTGGTAATACCAACTTAGCAAACGGACGGCGGATGTCAACCCGCACGATAACATTTTTATTGAGTTCTCTAATCAAACTTGTAACATTATTGACATATTGTCCGTTAAATCTAAAGAAACGTTAACATTCGTTATTCGATTGTTTTACGACTACACTAAAATATGATTTATCATTGAATTTAAAGTTTCGCAATGATTTGATTCAGTCAATTGTCTTAAATGTAACGTCCTTTTTAACCTTTGCTAGTATATTATTTTATTGTTCTTTATCGATTTTTGAAGTGAAAACTTCTTTAGGCGCACTTTGCGTTCAATAGTGAACGAAAGTGAACCGTCACGCTCGAGTCAGTGACGCTGAATCGGGTTTACTCGGCTTCACTCGACATCAAGCGCGTTCGGGTCGGTGACCAAGTTTATTGTCTAACCTGAAGTTAGTCGCGTTAGCAAGGTAGGTAACATAAACACGCCTTTAAGCAGATACACAGCTAACTTCAGTCGGTACATAGGGTAAATGCGGGCAGTGTGTGACTATATGTGTCACCTGAAGTTAGTCGCGTTAACAAGGTAATGTGAACGCGCCTTTAAGTCGATACATATAGTCAACTTCAGTTGGTACATAGAGTAGGTATACATGGGCAGTGTGTACCATTCGTATGTCACGTCATGTTATCCTTCTTATAACAAACAATATCAATGTTGACTGTGAAGTTAGCTACGTCAACAATATGTCACATCACGATCGTTCCACGTGTTCAACATTCAACAAGAGAAAGTTCTTATATAAGTTCTGTCCAGAGCTGAGGCCTGGGATTATTGATTATTATCGATAATATCAATGTATCGATAGAAAAAATATTAGTAAAAAAAACTTTTTAGAGACAAGCTTTTATTTAAATGCACTAAAAAGGAAAAGATAATTTTTAATAATTTAGGGTCATAATTATAAAAGCGTGGGTCGTGAACTCTATGATAGTATATTAGTTACGACCCACGCTTTTATAATTATGAACCTAATTTATTAAAAAAAATTTTTTCCATTTTAGTGCATTTTTAGAGACAAGCTTTTATTTTTTAAATGCACTAAAAAGGAAAAAAATAATTTTTAATAAATTAGGTTCATAATTATAAAAGCGTGGATCGTGAACTCTATGATAGTTTAATATACAGCGTGTCCACGAAAGTTCTTTACAAATGGAATTTTTTTTTATTAATAATTTATTGCAGCAAAAATTTTTTTCTGTGGAAAAGTTCTGCTTCGTCCAAAACCTCTAACACCAAAGAAAATTTTTTTCTGCCTAAAGTTATACTGTTCTTTGTATGGAGAGAGATGGAGGACATGTTGAATTCTGACTTATAATTCTGAATAAATAATTATACTTAGAAGTTAGTTATGTTATAATTTTGAATTAAATTTGATTATGTAAATAATTTAGCGAAAATCTTGAATATCACAGATAATTTTTATTTTTAGTAAAATAAAACTTTTTGATTTCCCTCGTATAACTTTAGGCCGAAAAAAATTTTCTTTGGTGTTTTAGAGGTTTTGGACGAAGCAGAACTTTTCCACAGAAAAAAATTTTTGCTCCAATAATTAATAAAAAAAAATTCCATTTGTAAAGAACTTTCGTGGACACGAGCTGTATAGTCACCACCCACGCTTTTATATAATTATGAACAGCTAATTTATTAAAAATTATTTTTTCCTTTTTAGTGCATTTAAATAAAAGCTTGTCTCTAAAAAGTTTTTTTTACTAAAATTTATTTTGTTCATTTTAGTCTTTCAAAATGTTACCCCCCTTTGACACCCGTAGGGGTTGAATTTCGAAAAATCCTTTCTTAGTGGATCATGCTTACGTCAGAAAACGAACCAACTGTCCAAATATATACAATAATTTGTGTTAAACGGTATTCACGTCATCTCTCTGTACTTACCGTGATACAGACATACACATTTTTTTCTTCTTTTAACAATGCCTAAACGCATCCGGGCCTGTGAATATGTGAACTTTGGTTCCAAATACACGAACGATAATACATTCCCAGATAAAATAAATTAGAAGATTATCAGCTGGCGGAACGAGAAGCTGGGGTGGAAGAGGAGCAGTTCGCATAAATAAGCAGCTGCGAAGATACGGACAACTGAGTCCTTCACCAGAATCCGTGTTGCGGTCTGGTGAAAGGATGTACGCAAGGATTAAACAAGCCAAGGACTAAGTTCAGCTTCGTATATGATTACCTAATGTTATACAAGTGTCGACTTGTACAGTACTATCACATAATATAACCTCACATAATAATACCAACGATATAACACAGAACTCGAAAACATCCGAGCTCGTAGGTCAATATTAGAAATGAAAACAGATTGGTACTAGGCCCATACAACCACACAAGTTGATGGTCTTGTTATTTTTAATATCCCATTGGAAGTTATTGTAATATGGGTCTGATTTTGGGAATGAAAAATTTGGACATGTCTGCACGTTTTGAGGTTTCTAGAGCCAGAATCTACTGTTTTTACCCGACTGCGAAGCAAAGGAGTGGTAATGTGTTTAACAGTCTATGTATGTATGTATGTATGTCCCTTTGAAGCACTATACAGACCAAACGCCTGGGCCGATTTTTATGATTCACACGTCAATCGATTCCCCTTAGTCCGGCGAGTGTCACTAAAGACATGACGTTAGTGAAAATTCAATATGGCGACTACAGGACGCCATATTGTGAAAATGGAAAAATGAAAGTCAACAAACTATGTCAAGTGGGGTATCGTTGAATGGGTATTTAAAAATCATTTTTAGTTTTCCCTCAACACGATTCGACTGACCGTTTAGGATCTATATGGATTTATTTTTAACTAAAAACATTTGAAATAAAAAATTTATTAAAAAACAAAAAACCCGACTGCGTAAAAATCGAACTTAATAGATGGAAACAAGATCAAATGATAACATGCAGTCGGAGGTATTTCTGTTCAATTTGTTACTACTATGCCTCCGACTGCATGTTATCATTTGATCTTGTTTCCATCTTTTAAGTTCGATTTTTACGCAGTCGGGTTTTTTGTTTTTTAATAAATTTTTTATTAGAGATATGTGTGTGTATGTGTGTGTGCGCACGTTCGTACGTTGGTGAATTTTTTTTCCGCTCGCACATCTCAGGAACAAATCATGATATCGACTCCGGACCGATTTCATTCGACACAGAATTACATAATGAACTTTTTTTTTAATCAAACGGAAAGTTTCATGTATCGATGTTGCATTTAGATTGGAAACAGCTCAGTGTGGACAAGGACTTAAATAAAAAGCTCAGCTGAACACATACCGCGCGTGTGTGTGCATTATGTGCGTGCATGTGCGTGTGTCGGAGCATGAATGAGCGAGTTACTAAATAAATTGAGACAGCGATCAGCGGTGAGCGGCGGACATAAGACCTGCGTGCTGCCGGATGATGGATTGATATAACGGGAGACCGGTTTGCTTCCCAGTATATCCTCTCTTCCTCTCTCGTTTGTGTCCTCAAGACATAGTGGCTTAGGGTATACGCGTCGAGTGCAGGCAGGTACAGTCAGATTCCGCCTTCGATCAAATGGAAGCCACTGAAAGATCTCGGACAAGACAAGCGTCTTGTGTTTTAAATATACAGTTAATTTCACGATTTGTTTACCTCAGAGTTAGAGAGAAAATCGTTTCACTTAAGAGTTATCTATCAGAAGTTAGCCCCTGCACTCTTTAATCGTCAAAAACATCGTTTAGACTTTAAAGCATTAAATTTCCTATGGATTTCAAGACGGATTTTTTTTTATTCGGTATGGAAGGTACTCGAAACGCGTGTTAAAAAAACACGTAAAACTCTGTGATGATTTCAACTTTGACTGCCTTTAACTTTTCAATTTTAAAAGATATCGATATGGGACAAAAAGGACGGTTTAGGGCGTTCCTTGCTTTATGAACATGAGTATTTTCAAATTAAAGTTCGATGAAGAACACAATAAATAAAGCTATTGAAAAAGACATTACATTTTAACCATTGGTTACTTGCTCAAGGTTACAAAAAGTGCGTGATTTTCAAGAAGCTGTAGCGCGCTTACGATTCGTACCACAGAAAAGTTGTGGGAATGAAAATTGTAGGAAATGTAATCCTCTTTAAAACATTACATAGTAGAAGAATTGTTTACGTCGACCGTTTCTGAGATATTTCGAAAAAAGCAAAAAATGTGGAAAAATTTCGTAGTTTTTCGGCCGCCAAAAGTTGGCACATTGTGAAAGGTCTCCTTATGAAGGAGGGGTTTGGTTTTGGGGACATCCGGCGAATGGCGGGCGCGCGTTCTAGACATGTATAACTACGTAGCTAATCGAAGTGTATTTCACGGCCGTATTAACAAAGTATAAATAATTTCCGTAACAATATAGATTTGATATAAACCACCTTGTCTTACGCCCACAGATGATGTGTGTACGGTTCTGTACAGAAGAAGACGAGTGTTTTATGTTCACCAAACTCTCTCGACTGGAGCGAGATAAGCTCCACTATACTCTTATAAGAGATCGGTTGTAGCCTGTAGGTATACCGCGCCATATATGTACATGTGTATGTGACCTGGTCCAAGTTCTCTATCCCTGTTTGTGCGAACATTAGCCTCATTGGCGTCCCATTAATAAAACTAATATAATATAAAATTCGAAGTTGCTATATTTAAATAGAGCAAAATTGACAGCATTTGGTAAGATAAAAAAACACATTTCAATTTTTTGTTAATTTTAACTTTGATTCCACAAAATATTATTCTTTATCATATACATATTTCCACACGTTTGTATTCAACATTATAATTATCTTGTAGACTCTGAAGATGGTATGAAGAATACCGAAACGTTAGTAAAATTCAAATTTAAAAAAATCAGTATTGCTTTTTATTGATCCTTTGTGCCACGGAAGTGCTCATTTCCGACAATTCTTAATAATATAAAATAGTAGTAACTGGACCTGTATAGTCCATTGAAATGTTACATTAGGTTTGCATTTTGGGTAGGACAAGGTTTTTTTTTCATTGCGTAGGGAGGCCAGAGTAAGTTTAAAATTGAATTTTCGGGGTCGGCGGATACCCCATTTGGCCGCCAAAGGAGGTGCTAACAAGTTTTGCACTGTATCTCCGTAACGGTACATCTTACAGAAAATTTGTAGAGAGGTTTTTTGTTTAGAATCGAATTCTTTACAAATTTACTAGAGATACTTTTTGTCGTAAATTGAATAATTAAAAAGATAAACCTTAAAGAAGATAGAAATTTGTCACAACATTTTCTTTTAAGCGTTATAATTTTTTTTCTTTCAATTTCAGAACAACAAAAAAAATCTATTTTCTATAAGGCATATCTTCTTAATTATTCTATTTACGACAAAAAGTATTTCCAGTAAAGGTGTAGAGAATTTGATTCTAAACAAAAAAACTTCTCTACAAATTTTCTGTAAGATGTACCGTTACGGTGAAATAGTGCAAAACCTCCGACCCCGAACTTTAAAATTACACCGTCTCCTCCACGGAACGAAAAAAAACCTTGTTTTACCCAAAATGCAAACTTAGCCTAAAAAAATGCAGATAGAAATATAGATCTAGTTTTCTGCATAATAAGTATATGGTTTTTTTATCCAGGGGCAGATTGAAATTTTTGCCGCCCTTAGGTTAAACCAGTATATGCAGTCCCCTTCATTAAATTTTTCTCTCCCATCCTCTCCCAAATCTCCTTCCATTCCCTATCACAAATAATGTAAAGAAAACACTGTTTTCTTTTTTGCCGCCCCTACGATTCTGCCATTCTCTAATCCCCCTTGTAAATACGCCCCTGTTTCTAGTTCAAAATGTTGATTACACTTTCGAAATAAAATGCGTCAAGTAGAACTTTATAAATATATGCTAAAACATACAAAAAAATCAAACAATAGACGATAAATGGGTAACGTCACTGAGAATTAAAACTGCAAACTGACGAATATTTTTGTGAATAAAAATCCCTTTCAAAAAATTGTTGAAATGTCAACAAAGTTTTGCTGATTGGCAAGATAACAAACAGTAAGAGAAAGTTTTGTGATCCGTTGAAATCGTCGCGCCTGTGAACGGTTATATCATGGAGAAGGCCTTTCCTTTTGTCCTGCAGATCACCGCCGTCGTCTTCTCGCACCCACCCCACACCGCCCCCAATCGAGTCGTGTCTTCTATACGTCCACGAGGAGTATATATGAGAGTAAGTTTAATTGGGTTTCCGTGCGGCTGCCCTCACTGCACTGATGCTGTCTACTGTACTCCTATATAACCCGCTCTTCTTTCCATTTCACTTCCTGTAACCCGTTACCATAACTTCCTCTATATACAGGATGTCCTTCTTTTTATGTTACACTTGTCGCTCAATAAAATGAGAGAACGTTACAAATAAAATTTAGAAACGGCCAAGAATCAATAAATAATATAAAAATAAGACTGTTTATGTTGTTAGTCAATCACGTCCTAACTACTGAACCGATTTAGAAAATTATTTCGCTGTTTATAAGTATATTTCTTTTCGAGTGACATATATTTTAAACACATAAGTTTTCTGCGGCTTCCACTTAACTGAAACATCAGACGAAAATTTATTATTTTATGTTTATCCATGATATAAACCTTCTAACTGGAACAAAAATAGCGACTGGCGACATCGAACGGAATTTTATTAGTTTATGTTTTTCTCATGATGTAAACCTCCTAACTGGAGCGAGAATGAGATCCTGCAATAAGTGTCTTATTACGCTATCATAATAGGGGGGAACGCAAATAGCGATTTAAAACATCAGACGAAAATTTATTAATTTATGTTCATTCACGATAACCTGCTAACTGGAGCAAAAATAGCGACTGGCGACATCGGACGAAATTTTATTAATTTATGTTTTTTTCATGATGTAAACCTCCTAACTGGAGCGAGAATGGGATTCTGCATTAGGTGTCTTATTATACGCTACCATAATAGGGGGAAACGCATATAGCGATTTGATACATCAGACGAAAATTTATTAATTTATGTTTATCCATGATATAAACCTTCCAACTGGAGCAAAAATAGCGACTGGCGACATCGGACGGAATTTTATTGATTTATGTTTTTTTCATGATGTAAACCTCCTAACTGGAACGAGAATGAGATCCTGTCTTTTTACGGTATCATAATAGGAGGCTGTCATTCCCGAGTAATGCCGGATAAATAAGGCTAATAAAGAATAAATAAAATAAAAAGTCAAATATAACTAACTGCTATAATTTAAGCTGAAAAGGTTAGCGAGAGTTAATTTGCACAGGAGTTGATGTCAGATTTTTTTTCTTCATTCAAACAAAAGTAAAAAAGACCAGTTTCACAAACGGGTTATTGACTCTAACACTGGGATAACAATATTTCTGTCTCTTTCAAACAGCAGTAAATAGAGAGAGACAACGCGCGCCTTAACCCTAAAATACAGTTGGTGAAATCCGAAAGAGAACCGTGTATTTGATTAATTGCCGAGTCCTTATTCACCGGCGAAGCGCCCTTAAATTAAACATTTACATAAAAATACAACAGTAAGAGGGAGGGGATGGGGCAAGCGCATATGAAACAGATGATTATCTAAATGTTTTCACGTTTTTACTGTAATTTATCACAGCTCTTTTTAATTAAGGAATATTAATCATTACACGGACGACAAAAATCCGCACTTTCGAGAAACGAAAAGTACAAAGCGTGTAAGATATACAATAAAGTTTAAACGCTATTTTTAAAGAAAAAAGCATTATTATCAGAATATATAATCAGCTTTGTGCTTACCATCTGCAAACAGAAAATTAAAAAAAAATGTATATAAAGCTTTTATTTAAAAAAATGTTCTAAAAAGTAACAAATAATTTTTTCGGCCTTTAATGAGTCAATTAACAGGCAGTTGTGCGGAAAGTGTTTTAATTACCGCACTATGGCGGTAAGTAAACGGTTGCCATAGCAACTTCTGTTTATTCGCTCATATTTAACCAAAGCGGCACACACGAGCATTTGTATGGCAAAAGTTTTTATTAATGTTATTCAAAACCGAAAACGCTCTTGTCACATAAGAGTCCGTACTAGGGTCTGTGAACGCATTTTTCGATTTTACGCGTATAGATCTGTCTCATTTTTACTATAATCATCTCTCTTTAACACATTGGATTTTGGTGCAATGCGGCATGCCGTCATTTATAATAATTCTATGTGATGGCTTCATAATTATGAAATTAAAACATATGCAGATTTATAATACAATATTTTTTTATTTGTGCGTTATTTTCTGACAGTGCGGCAGCTCCGCAGCTCTCATAGAGGAGCCGCCACTGGACAAGACTATTGTATGCTGCCATCTTGTGTTGAATTGGGTGATGTGAGCTGGCATGTATGGTGATGTCGGTTGTTGTAGGTTTTCGATATATTTTGAATTCGAACTGATCATCAAGTTTGGATACTGTTATGTCTAGAAAGTTTAATTTATTATTCTCTTCTATTTCGGGCGTGAATTTAATGTTAGGGTGTATTTTGTATCAATTTGAGATTTTTTTAGATCAGTAAATTGCGAGTGAGTCGTAATGTTTAGTTCTACCATGGATATATTTAGATGTAACACTGTACACAACTTTTACCTAGCGATCTTAAATTTAATTACGGTTAATATATGTATTTTTTCGGATAATTTATAATGTAAATATATACATAGAACACAATCCAAGTTTTGTGATTAATTATTGTAACTTATCGTTCAGAATTGCGTTTCCCTAAACGGAATAAAAATACACTTAAAAGTATAGTATAATTAAATAACGATTAAAAAAGAATTTGTATCATGGCTTGGTTTTATTCTTTTACAGGTGACCCAAAAATTAGTCTGTAAAGTAAATCCACATTTATTTGTCACATAACCTTATAAACACAAATTCACATAAACTGTACCGATAACGAAGAAATCCGACAATATTGGTAGTTCATAGAATTTCCGTCGTGTGTCACGAGAGATCTTTAAACAGCGAGAAAAACAATGTACTTATTATTTTGTGGTTAAAGTGTTTTGATGGGGAAATCATGTGTGTATGTTCACTTTATTTTACCTGCCACTGAGATTTCAATGCGCAGTAAAATAGTTGTCTTCTGTCTTCCTCCGACTGTATTAAAATCCGTTGTCTGTTTTTGTCTTACAGCGACGCTCTCTGTTTGTCTTCTCTGCGCATCAGAGCTATCTTAGCCGAGTAATAGGTAGGTACCTATAGAAAAAAAATCTTTCACATTTTTTAAGTAGATACCTACAAAAAAATTTTGAAATTTTTTTAATTTGTTTTAGAAGTGTCAACACTAAAAAAATGTGTAAAAAAAAACTTTTTTACAAAACTTTCTTGTAAAAATGAGTAAAATAATAAATCGTTATGAAACATCTCTCCTACGCATGCGCCGATTTTCCATAAAAACAATAGGACTCTTCCTATTTGCGTGCCAAACGTCGCACCAAAATTTGGTTTTGATTCGCTCAGCCGTATGACCGTTTTTCCAAAAACATGATTGTTTCTCATTCCTGGAACGTCAAGTAGGGAAATCATTGCAAAATTGTGAAAAGTGAATTTTGACCATTCCCCACTTGCGGAGTTGGAATGGTAAAATAAAAATGGATATTTTAAGAACCGTGCATTTGTTTAATTAAAAAAGGTAGCCAACAGCATTCACCGTGTGAAACTAAGTTTTGTATATCGAAGCAATAATAAAAAAACATTATAGGTTGGTATTGCTGTGTCGATATTGCAGTAATTACTGTAACGGTTATAATTAGCTCCCAACGGTTGGCAGCTCCGTCGGAGAGAGTGCGGGAACGATACTGGATGTACTGTACTGGTGCAGCGGGTGGTATTGTGTGTCGCTGTACATCGGTTATTCCCCTATGCATTAGATTGTTAGCATATTGGTGTCGGATAATAGGATTACAGGCGTACCACCACATACGTAGTGAGCCTTGACACAGACCTACCAACCTGACGGAAACTAAACAATATTGTGTAGATATGTATCGACTAATGTTTGAATTGAACAGAATTAAAAATAATTAAGTTAAAAAAGGGGAACGAAATGTTAATGGCTTTTAATATACAGGGTGTACACTAAATGCTTGTGACAGTAAATTATTATTTTAGAGCAGTTCTAAAATGAAAACGTTCGTGTTTAAAAAATATTGACGTACGTTTTTTTGAAGTTATACTTCTTTAGCGAAACACGATACTCCTAATTAAGTGTATCGTGAGCGAGGTTAGTAATGTTACAAAACTGTTTTCTGAGTTGGCGGAATAAATATTTATTTACAATAATTAAAAACACAATAATAATGAATGCAACAACGAAAAGTCAGTTCTAACAATCAACACAAGTAAACAATAACTAAACAGTAATTACAAAGCAAAACAAAACAACTATATACAATAACTCGTAATTATTACCACTACACTAGTATTTATTTTATCAGTTTATTTATTTATATCACGGCACTATTTATATTACTGATCCACCGTAGACTTGAATGCGTGACTCACCGCTGACTGATTCCCTCACTCACTCGTACTGGCTGTTTATATATGCTGCGTGGCGTAAGCCTAGTGCGTTCTCGCTTTCTCTAGAACTTTCGCGCAGGTACTAGTTGTTACAGTAAGCAGACCCCGTTTCTCAGAACTCTTACCTGCCGTTTATATACAGGGTGATCCGTAACAGTAAATTGGAATGACCTTGAGTCAAAAATTACCGACTCACAAATTAATGAAACGCTGACAGAGATAAAACGGCTCTAACGATTTGTATTACATTTACTGAAAAGGGGTTTGGGGGCAAAAAATAGATCTAACTAGGTCTCATCACAGAAAAAAAATCGTATTCTTATAAATTTTAAAAATCAAATTTTTGGCATTTCAAAATAGTGTAATATTGTAAGCAGGTTTTGGATGAATTATGATATTAATGAATTTTATTAATAATAATTATTTATTAATTTTAAAAATGCGAAAAGGGGAAATGTAAATGAATGAAATACTGTTCGATAGGTAATACTTTGCTTTAGGACATAATAATAACTGGTCGGCCCGGCTTCGCCCGAGTGAAAAACGGGGGCAATCTCAGAAGACCGATTTCAAAAAAAAATACTGTTCGATAGGTAATACTTTGCTTTAGGACATAATAATAACTGGCCGGCCCGGCTTCGCCCGAGTGAAAATCGGGGGCAATCTCAGAAGACCGATTTCAAAAAAAAAATACTGTTTGATAGGTAATATGTACTTTGCTTTAGGACATAATAATAACTGGCCGGCCCGGCTTCGTCCGAGTGAAAATCTGGAGTAGTCTCAGAAATTACTAAACCAATTTCAATTTTTTTGTCACTGTTCGATAGATGAAAATCATAAATTCATAGTACCCGGACGAAGCCGGATCGGGACGCTAGTTTTCTATAAATCTCAGTTTTTCGGAACCATATCCCACACATGCACGCAGATACTATATATTATAGTGCGTGTGTGTGTGAGTATGTTGGCCCTGTGCCATATTTTACACACGCTGCAGGCTGACGTTATCGACGCTGGAGATCGCACGACAGGGCAGGCAACACAAACCAACGGGAAAGGCGGAAAAGCAATTTATAATCAATACGTAGTCACAGAGACGAGAGAACACTAACTGCATGTTATGGTCATTGCTAGACCAGCACCGGGGGAAATACAAAAATATTCCCTTTGTTCGCGTCGTTCCAATAATTTATTAAAATATCTAATTATAATGTTTCGTTAAATTACCATTCAGGTTTCTGATATAACCGCAGCCATTCTTATTTGGCAAAGATTTATATTTTTTTAAGGCCACCAACAGCCACAGTTATTTGGGACTAGTACCAACTTAATTTGGCAGTTTATTTTTAGTAGATTAGCGTAATGATGTAGATACCTATATTACTAAATGAATTGTAAATTATAGACGCTCGACAACTGAAGTCATTAGCGTCTTCCTGTATTACTGACGAGATACAGTGACAATATGTTAAAACTCGCTTTCGCTCGTTTTAACAGTCACACGAGTCATATCATATTACACTCGATATATATGGTATTTTTTGCCCTACCTACCTCCTATAAAATAGCTGATTTTCACTTCATTTTCAGAATTTTTGTGTCTCCAATTTCACTTCTATAGTAGGCCGAGAGTAGCTGTCAGTAGGTAATAGCGGACGGATCAGAGCAAATAAACATAAATCACTAAAGAAATGATTTGCACACTAGTGTGGGAAAGATATGTTCCCACACACCGGCCTGTCAAAAGTCACTTTACATGCATGTAAAGCAGCTATTTTATAGTAGGTATGGCAAAAAATGTATTTATTGCAGATTATAGACGCTCGATAACTAAGGATATATGCGTGTAATTAAATAAAATTAAATTTAACATCACAAAACATCCATGAAAGGAGGTGGTATTCGAATCCACGACAGTTTCATCCGAAGGCCAACACACTGTAAGAAATGAGAATGCCGATTACACAGATTATCGATGGTTCATTTGTAGCCAGCGATTAATCTGGTAATATAGGCACACAAAGAGACAATGGCGTCGCAAACAGGTATCGCCTGCACATCGCGTATATTCCATAAAAACACATTGCGCATGCGTGGTTACAAATTTGTTTAACTTTACAGTAAAAGTCAAAGTTTTTATGAAGTTTTCTGTGTAAAAATAAATAATAATGTAAAATCATTTAGAAAATCGAGCGAATTCTACCTTAACTTTCGAAGTATTTTTACATCCATTTTTTACAGTGCACATTTACCGTTATATCAAGCTGTCTTCTACGGGTTTTCATGAGTCATGAAAACGTCAATGGCATCCCTATGACCTCGGCTATTCTCAACCTTAAAATACGATTTGACAAATTAAATTACAGCCTGACTGTAAATTGATACGAAAGTTTTCCAGGAAGAAAAAATAATTTGAAGTCGATAAGCTCTTCTACTGTTCATCATCCAAGGATCGGAGTTTCATTTATAAATTACAAAAGAGACGAGAAGGTCCCAAGGGATTGGGAGAAAGTAAGACGTGACAGGAAGAGAGTGACGGTGAAAGTACATTGTCTCTAGAATATGTTGTCCATGACCTGCTTGGCCAAGACGCGTTACGTAATAAGACGCTTATTAAAGTTCCGACGCGACGCGAAGTACAGGAAACCATTAGAAATCGACTTACGTCATAATAAGGATAGAATATTTTCATTCAATAAGGATAGGTTCACTAGGCAATACACCGCACGTTTCTGACGGTTATTCTGTTTTTTACCGAAAAAACAGCGGTTGTTCAAATGATTATACAGGGCGGCACACCTTAAACAATGCAGTGAAATATCTCGTAAACGCTACAAACCATAAAAAAAATGTTTTATACAAAAGTTATAGAGTGTCGGGGGCAGAGCGGATATCAGATTTAACATAGGTGGTGCTGTGAAGGTGGCGAGCCTTCGATTTTTTAATTGTAACAGTGCATTTTTATTCCAGAATACGATACAGTATTTAATAGTGAACAGTAAATTATTAAGGTACATATGAGCTAAAGTTTATAAATATTGAGAGTATTTAGAAATTAAATAAGTAACGGCTAAAATGAACGGCAATTAGATAAATTATGGCATGGCGGATAGCCATGATATTACGCACCGGCCTTCTTGGCTTGAATTCAATTCATAAAAGAACCGAGATGACAAATTCAATTTGCTATTTAATTTATAAATATTTATTAACTTTAGCTCATATGTACCTTAATAATTTACTGTTCACTATTAAATAAAGTATTGTATTCTGGAATAAAAATGCACTGTTACAATTAAAAAATCGAAGCTGACCTTCGCCTGACCTTGAGAGCACCACCTATGGTAAATCTGATATCACAGTATTCTGTCTCCCTTGACACTCTATAACTTTTGTATAAAACATTTTTTTATGGTTTGTACCGTTTACGAGATATTTCACTGCATTGTTAAAGATGTGCCACCCGGTGTCGGTGTGTTCGACCACCCGTATCAGTCGTTTTTTTCGAAAACGGTTAGTCGTAGAGAGTTGTGTCAAAAATTTGTATTATAAAAGCCCTAATAAAGAATTGAATGGTGATATTTTTTTTTTCCGGGAAGGTCGGCTTCCCTATTAGTTTGCTCCAGAATGTCCAGAACTCCGGAATTATAAATGTAACGATAGGTCGAAAGTGGTATTGTTGAAAAGATCTTTAAAAATAAGCAAGTTTTGTAGGAAATTTTTTTTTATTACAGCCACTCCTGTTAAGTAATATTTGTTTGAAATTACTAAATTAAAATGTCATAAATCATAATAACGAACTTTTCAAAAGTCCGTATTTAAAATCTAGTTACCTATCTGTCGATCATTAACCACTGAAAAAGTACACTCACAGTATAACCAGAAGAGCTCAGTAGTATGTATTAAAGAGTAAATGGAAGACAGTTTGAACACTTGTGACAATGTCTAAGGTTGCTAGATTTTTAATGCCGACTTCGATCGTTATTATGAAAATTTGATTTAATAATTTCAAACGATTGTTACTTAACAGGGGTGGCAGTAATTAAATAATTTTTCCTACAAAACTTGCCTATTTTTTAAAGAGCTTTTCAACAGCACCACTTTCAACCTATCGTGCTTTCTAAAATTCCGAAGTTTTGAACATATAATAATTTGTATTTATACTTATAGAAATTTACAGGGGTGGCAGTAATAAAAAAATGTCCCTACAAAACTTGCTTATTTTTTAAAATCTTTTCAACAATACCACTTTCGACCTATCGTTACATTTATAATTCCAGAGTTCTGGACATTCTGGAGCAAACTAATAGGGGAGCCGACCTTCCCGGAAAAAAAATTATCACCATTCGATTCTTTATTAGGGCTTTTATAATACAAATTTTTGACACAACTCTCTACGACTAACCGTTTTCGAAAAAAACGACTGATACGGGTGGTCGAACTCACCCTGTATATATATATAATAGGTTCTGGGTCCATAACCTATTAGATTAAAAGTACATATTAATTCTCAACTACTTAATCACTGTGTATTTTAATCTAACAGAACCCTGTCAAGTTTCGAAAGGTTACTTTTAGTAAAGAATTGTAGGAGTTTTAAGTAACCCTAAAATAGTACAGTAAAATAGCAAAACTATTTGTTCAGCTACAATGCAATTACATAAGTCAATTTCCAACTAGACATGAAATTAAAATAGCGATGGCGGCAGTCGAACGCTTCTTCATTTTATAACAACGCCGACTAAGTGTTTTTCTGTAAGAGAAGACATGCATCTTAACACTGCCATGACAACACAGAGTCTCTGGAAGCATAGAGCAGGTTACAGCTACTACATAATATTATATATTATGTAATGCGACGCGACACCGCAAGGCGCTATAATACCGACGCGTTCATTTTTATGCAATAAAATACCCTACTGAATTAATTAAGAACTGTTCCACGTCCGACATCATTCGTTAAACCGGTTTTTCCTATGTAATTTAGCTGAGATTAAAAAAAAACATGTCGTTTTACCAGCGAACCATCGATAAATATTACAGTTTTCTGACTAACGGCGGAGAGAGAGATATTGAGGAGGGGGAGATGGAGGGCGAGATGGATGGAGAAGGATACGTACCAGCTAAATCGAGTATTAGAGTAATGTCAACAAAATTGTTTACGAACGCTTTTTGACGTGAATAACGTCTAATGTCTCATGCGGGGGTGGCATTTTAGAAATATTAGATGTAACGGAAATAGTCGGAAGTGGTTGATAAGTAAAACAAAACTCGGCATGCATAACTATGTTAAGGTCAAAGACACAGTGCGGGAAAGTGCGAATCTACCAACAGGTACAAACGCCAATTCCAGGTTAGAATCCCCAAAACTGTTATTGTTTTTTTTTTAATACTGAAAATATATAGGTAGGTATTGGATAACAATTTAAAATATAAAAAAATAAAATTATAAATAAAATTATAATTAGGTAATTACGAACATATTTTGATTTTATACGATAAATAAAAGTGGATGTATTTCTTTCCACAACGGAAACAATTATTTGTGTTTAACGGTATTCGCGTCATCTGTCTGTACTCGCGATACAGAGATATACCCATTTTCTCCAGCTCAAGTAGAACATAAAAGAGTTTAGTGTACGCTCTAATGTATCTTGTTAATTTTTCCGTAATAAAGTACCATAATGCCGGTGTCACCTGACCGTGGCAGAGCGGCAGAATGCGGGGGAATAAAAGGGAAGACGCTGATCTATCCCGACTGCAGCAACAAAATCCATGACGCAGAGGGATTCGGCGTGTGCACTTTGTAACACCACTTTATATATGAGAATTTATGTTTTTAAATTAGCCGCCTTACTTTATATTGAAATATTACCTATGCATTTAACATTATACTTTATATTAATTACAGTACAAGAGAAGATTATAAAAATGATGACTGGTTAGTTTTGGTTATCCGACACTGAACTAAACAATGATTTTTAAAAAATTGAACCTACTTCAAAAACGGGTCAGAATGTCTCTAAAAAGGAAAAAAATATTTTTTCCCTTACAGTCACCTTCCCCAACCTACATTTTAATACGACCCTTAATAAAAGTGTTAGTAAATACCCTATAAAGAATACAATACAATTACAGCTAAGAAATAACCTCGTTGTATTTAACAATCAAAAGTTACACGTGATTGAAGTTTATGGTAAAAGAAGTACATTATTTTGAACACCCTGTATAATAAATTCATTTTTTTAGGACATACATTGATTTGTCCATCTAGTACTTAGTGATCCTCAAAATTTCAGTTTGATAAAGGTTTCTGTTTTGGCTATGTCGAATTTTAGGTAAAGGTCTGCAAGTGTCAAAAATTTCTAAAAAACTTGAATAACTCAAAAATTACTGAATTTTCGAGCATGGCTTTCCTTACAGTTTCTATTCACATTTAGGTGCAGAATTGAAAAAACAAATAAAAACAGGGTGCTAGGTTAAATAAAACATAACTTTGATCTGCCGCGCTTAAATGGGACAGGCTGTATAATTGAAAATATTTTTAGGTTATACACCATTAAAATTTATACAACTTTTGTATTTAAACTTTTTAACATTGGAAATGTTTATGTTCATATATGGGGGCAGAGTTACGAGTTTTCGTTCAAGGCCAAAAGACAACGGTGTCGCGATCAAGTGAGGAGCAATCATGCAAAATTGAACAAGTGCAATTTTTTCGAAATGTGTTTTATATCATGTCTAGTTAATTGAGAGGTATTTGCGACAATCTGCGGTGTTATTTTTGAGCAAATGTTAATAAATACTGTAGAAAAATCCATTTAAAAGTTAAGTAATCAAGCAAAAGTGAACGCGTATATAACAGAAGAATAATAGGGTTATTCCTGACAAAACTAAACAGTGCATTGATAAATATTGTGTGTATAATAAACAGTTAATTATGTTCCATATATGCTGTTATCATTTCCAATGTCCTCGATGGTTGCAAGGATTGCGAAATCTGTGAATTTTTTTTATCTTCACCGAAAATCAATATATCGGCCGACAACGCAAGTCTTGAACATCCTGTATAGAGACAGTTTACACTTTACAGTATCAGGTGGCAGGTGCGACATTAATGGTCCCAGTGCGTTTACCGCTCCGCGTGTTGGTATACGCATTTCACTGTGACAGTTGACAGATGACGAAAATAACCAAAACATCGTCTCCACACTTCAATAATAAAACAATCTCACTAAAACAACACATGTATATAGCAACAAAATATATAGGTAGATGTGCAAATGCATATAAATATATATTATATAATATGAATGTGACAACTGACAAGTGATATGCTGATAAACTGTCTCAAAATAATAACAAATGTCTTTTCTAAGTACAGGCAAAAAAGAAATATACCAAATGGTGACCGTGACTGCCGAATTTATTTTATTATATATTTATTTTATTTTTATTTCTTTATATTTCCTTACATTGCACAAGTTACTTAAATACAAAAAGGATACTCCCTCTCCCTAGTGAAGCTCTGCAATGTATGCTTGCAATTTGTGTGTTTGTTTAGTGTCGAATCTTGCAAGTCAATTTTGAACGACTTCTCACGTATGCGATCGATTTGAAATTTTGTACACATATGTATTCCCGATGACAATACAGGAATAAATCGTTTTTAGAAATAAATTCAACCCCTAAGGGGTTCAAACGAGGAGTGTAGGGTTTTTTTTGACTAATCAACGCCCAGGCCAAATCGCTGAAGCTAGAAACTTGAAATTTGGACAGTTGGTTCCTTTTCTGACGTAAGCATCCACTAAGAAAGGATTTTTCGAAATTCAACCCCTACGGATGTCAAAGGGGGGGGGGGGTAAAATTTTGAAAGACTAAAATGAACAAAATAAATATTAGCAAAAAAAGAGACAAGCTTTTATTTAAATGCACTAAAAAGGAAAAAATAATTTTTAATTATTTAGGTTCATAATTATAAAAGCGTGGGTCGTGAACTCTATGAGAGTTTATTAGTCACGACCCACGCTTTTATAATTATGAACCTAAATAATAAAAAAATATTTTTTTCCTTTTTAGTGCATTTAAATAAAAGCTTGTCTCTAAAAAGTTTTTTTTACTAATATTTATTTTTATTTATTGTAAATTATAGATGCGTCGACAACTTTGGTCATTAGTGTCTTGATTACATTCAATAATAACTCACTTAAAACTAAATTACATCACAAAACATCCATGAGCGGAGGCGGGTTTCGAACCCACGACAGTCTGATCCAGAGGCCGCGACGCTAACTACTGTACCACACTTCGTGACTGCCGAAGATAGGACATGTAAAATCAAACCATCGCAAATGCCTGCTTCCCTAATTATTTTAGGCAAAAAATTTTCAAATAAAAGTTCTAGAACATGAAATTCTGCATCTAAAATTCAGAATGCAGAATTTCATGTTCTAAATTTTTTATTTGCAACAGCTGTAATGTGTCGCTGCATAAAATATATAATTCAGTAAATGAAAAAGAGTGTAATAGAAATGACACACGTATTGACAATAAATTGATTTCATTTCATCACATCTCGTTAAACATCTGCATATGGTTTTAATAAACCCTATAAAATTGTTCCCCACTCTGAAATGCCGTCATCACCAATAAATGTCCATTAATATTGAATGAATAAAAAATCAGCCTGCTAACCGACATACTTAGTATTTACCATTGAGCTATAAATTTTGCGAATAAATTCTGGTGTATAAATTTAAAAAAATTTTTACTACAAGCATGGTAAGTTTGAAAAAGTTCTAAGAGATTTAAATTTTTGTCAAAAATCCGCATCTTTTTAAAGTGGTGTTACTTGTAGATACCGCTTTAATAGTCGCAAAAATCGAAATCTTCCATATATTTTTTTTAAATGAGAATATTTATAGAACTTATTACGCTGATTCCAGTGAGCTCACATGAATTTCTGTAACTCTTTTGGTTTAGAAGTTATGGGCGTTCAAAGATTTTCTTTGTGAATTTCGGAAAAGTTAAAATGGATATAACTTCTAAACCAGAAAAGTAACAGACGGTTTGCTTGTGCTCATTGGAGCGTGTCTTTTATTACAAGCATGGTAGGTTTGCAAAAGTTCTGAGATATTTCGATTTTCGTCAAAAATCCGAGTTTTTTAAGACTACCTATTACCTATGCCTCAAAAATTTAAAAAATCGAAATCGTTCTTATACTTTTCAAATTGAAGACTTTTGTAGAAAAAAAACGCTGTTTCTAATGAGCACAAGCAAATTTCTATATCTCTTTTGGTTTAGAAGTTATGGGCATTCGAAGATTTTTTTTGCGAATTTTGGGAAACTTTAAATGAATACAACTTCTAAACCAGAAACGATACAGACGTTTGCTTATGCTCATTAGAATCAACGTGTCATTATCTACAAGTATGGTAAGTTTTAAAAAGTTCTGAGATATTTCGATTTTCATAAAAAATCATAAAGATGGTAACTACTTGGTTTAAGATAAGGTTCTCTTTAAAACCGACATTAACACAGACAGACAAAAAAATATTAAAAATAACCACAGAACACCAAAACGTTTAACAATTCTCGACGTACGTTTCGCCAACCATGTTGGCATCATCATCAGGAGATTATTAAAGTTTTCATCATCTCGCCAACCATGTTGATTGTTGGCATCATCAAGAGATGATTAAAGTTGTTTGTTAAAGGTTACAAATAAACACATAAAAATATTGGAAATTATTATTATTATTAATTATTTTGTAACAAAAAGATCAGTAACATATAACCTTCACCATTCAACTTCTCAGTCTGCCCGTTAGCAGCGGCAGATATCATCAATCCAGACGCCTAGTACCCCGAGAGGGCTGCGTCATCATGTATTATCTTAATGACTGGCTCAGCTATGCCTCGCATGGTACGTATGCAGTACGCACACACATATACCTGCACATATCATATACTCCAGACTTCTAGTACCCCGAGAGGGCTGCGTCATCACGTCTTATCTTAATGACTGGCTCAGCTATGCCTCGCATGGTACGTATGCAGTACGCACACACATATGCCTGCACATATCACCTACTCCGGACGCCTAGTACCCCGAGAGGACTGCGTCATCACGTCTTATCTTAATGACTGACTCAGCTATGCCTTGCATGGTACGTATGCAGTACGCACACACATAATATATGCATCTAATAATTTTAATCAACATGGTGGCGAGATGATGAAAACTTTAATAATCTACTGATGATGCCAACATGGTTGGCGAAACGTATACGTCGAGAATTGTAAAACGTTTTGGTGTTTTGTCCAGATTATTTTTAATATTTTGTATCTTCACAGCAATTAAGGTTCCTTCACTCTTCGTGAATTGTACAACGTTCACGCGAATGATACTGCTGAAAAAAGCTAGCAAAATAATATATATCAATGATACAAACACATTAATTAAAAAACAAGCATGCATTAGTTATTGGTATCGGCATATAGAATGCAGCTCTGTACGACAAGCATTTAGCTCTTTGTCCCATTTCAATTAATAACCAATCAATGACATAATTAAATTACGTTCAATTGTACCGATAACCTATCAGGCGTCTGTTTCGCATCATATCTAACTCGATAAGCATTCTTGAATTTATTGTTTGTTTCAGTTTTGACATTGTATTTACTACATAGGGTGTATCACATTATTGAGACGTGGGTAGCTCCAGTTTTCAAAATTTGTCAGGACGGACAAAAACACTTTAATAGTAGATTGGATATCTAGATGTGTAATGGACTATATTACGACGAGAATGACAGTATACGAGTCGTAATACCATTACGTACGAGATAAGTACATATGGTATTTCTTGCCATACCCACTACAAAATACCTACTTTTCACTTTATTTTCAAAAAATTTTGACAGTTCATATGCGTCGCCATCTTTACTTTTACAGTATGCCGTGAAGGTCGTGAGTAAATAATGGCAGGCGCACGAAGACGGATAGAACGATTAAACAGAAGTTGCTATGGCAACATTGAAAATAGTTATTTTGTAGTGGGTATGGCAAACAAGTTTTTTCAAATGGTATATACGAGCATCAGAATTTACATATTCAAAACCCAAGGAGAGTTTTTTTTTGTCTGAGAACTTTTAGCGGCCTCCAATTGACCGATTTTTTTTAATTTAATCGTCGCCATTTTTTAATGTTGAATCTATCAGAGGCGGACACATGGGGGATGGGGGACGAAATTTTGAAATACACAATTTATATATATTATGTTTGGTTGGGAAGTACATAAATTAGAGAGAATTTATAACTAAATTATTGAATAAATTATAATTTAAAAAAACTAAAAACCACGCTTTAATGAACTAAAAAGTAAAAAATAATTAATTTTATTGTAAAAAAGCGTAGGGTAGTATGAAAATATGATACAAAGCACCCCACGCTTTTTTACAATAAAATTAATTATTTTTTACTTTTTTGTTCATTAAAGCGTGTTTTTTTAGTTTTTTTAAATTATAATTTATTTTTGCTTTTTAATCCTGGAGATCCTGGTCAGCATAATGGGACAAACTTATGGAATTATTGTATTGTCATCGGTCCTTGATAAGTGTGCAAAGTTTCAGTTCAATCTGAAGTTTCTTGCTTTTTTTTTAGTCCTAGAGATCCTGGTCAGGATAATGGTGTATTGTCATCGGTCCTTGATAAGTGTGCAAAGTTTCAGTTCAATCTGAAGTTTTTTGCTTTTTTTTTTTGGTCCTGGAGATCCTGGTCAGGATAATGGGACAAACTTATGGAATTATTGTATTGTCATCGGTCCTTGATAAGTGTGCAAAGTTTCAGTTCAATCTGAAGTTTTTTGCTTTTTTTTTTTAGTCCTGGAGATTCTGGTCAGGATAATGGGACAAACTTATTGAATTATTGTATTGTCGTCGGTCCTTGATAAGTCGACAAAGTTTAAACTAAATCTGACCGTTCAAAGTTGGTCAAAATCAAGTTCAAAGAAGTCGGTTACAAACTGACAAACAAGCAAGCAAGCACGCAAACATACAGGTGAAGCTAATATAAGCGTGTTAAAAACAGTGTATTGTGTAGACCTAAAAATAATTTGACCCACCAAATGAAAACCTGTATCCGCCCTTGGAATCCATTGACATATTCTATGGACTTCTGCGATTTTATAAACATTAAATGACAGTCAAATATAAAACAGAAATTCGTTAAAAACGAAGTTGTAAAAAATATCAGTGAATTTGTGAACATTTCATCGATGTTGTAAAAAAGGATTTTAATTTTTTGTTTACAATGTAACATACAAATTTTACACCATAAATAATAAACTTTGTACATCAATTGATGACCGTAAAGTTTGTGAATAAAATTTTTATTGTAACAGAAAACTTAAAATGAAATTCAATCACCTATATACATGTTTCTCTTAAGATAATAAAAATTCATACATAAATTTTAAATTTATTACAAATATTCATTTTTAATAGCTTTATAGTGTCACAAAGAAACACGATGCGTTTTAATAGACCAAGCTGTGAGTTTACACATTGTTAGATTACACACAAGTGACTTTTGATCGTTTGAAATCTAAGTTCTAGTGTTAGTGTTGTAATATGTACATTGTACAAATATTATAAACAGTGTCGTAATTGAAAAAAGGCCCCGCTTTTTTTCAATTATGACACCATAAAAACTATAAAAAGAGGCCCACGACCTAAAAATGTTAAATCACAATCTTCTCTAACCTAAAAAAATTTGATTCGCAAAAATTAATGTCTTAAATATTGAAGTCTTTTATAGGTCAGATGTTAGGATAAAAATTAAGGACGCATGTATCGACCGGTTGGCTGATGATCGACTTTTTTCATCTTACACATTTTTTTTGTGTTTCTATTTTCTTTTTACCTACCTACTGAAAAGTACAATTTTTTAATTATGTAAATACTGTAAATGATAGATAGATAGATAGATCCTTTATTTATTCGAGAAGCCTTGCAGCATAGAACATGTCAATAAAATTTAAATAAAATAAAGTACTAAAATAAAAAACAATACAAAATATATACTATATTAAAATGTGTCATCCAAATATTCCTTTATGCTATAATAACATTTGTCTATTAGTTCTTGTTTAATTTTTTTTTCAAACATTTTTTCAGGCGACATTTTTATGTGTTCTGGCACTTTGTTATATATTTTTCTGATCTGGTAAGTTACATTTTTTTGTATTAATGATAGTTTGGTGCTAAAGTTAGTGATTTGTTATATTTTTTTTGTGCCAGACTGTTGTAAAAAGGTTAAAAATAATCAACAGACAGAAAGACAGAGAAACAGACAAAAATGATAAAACTGACTAATTCGGTTGTGGCAACTTATATAGGTACTGTCCATTTTAATCAAAATTTTGTTAAAACTTACAATTACAAAATATATTGTGTATTATGTAGGTATAGGTAATCTTGTCTAAAAAAAGACTGGAAAATTAGTTAATAGGCCACCGGCCGCTGGCCGCCTTTAGCCCAGGTCGAAATTGAGTCCCAGTCCGCCCCTGATTTTATTGCATTACAAAATTTTAAAAAGTTTACAATACTCTTTTTGTGGTCGCAGTAAAACTAAGCGAATTAAAATGAAAGAAGACAGTAGGTAATAAAAAAGTTCAAAAATGAAACTTTTCAAAACTAAAACGGTATAAATAATGAATAATGCTTTAAAAACTTGAATCCATATCAAACTATGGTAGTTGAAAAACTACATTTTATACAGACGGAGATAAAAATTATATAATTAATTTTTTGTCATACCCATTTTAAAATAGCTACTTTACGTGCATGTATACCGGCCCGTAATTGGTCACTTAACAGGCAGGTGTGCTGGAAGTGTTTTCAAACACACTAAGTAAAATCCAATATTAAATTAATGTAAATATCTAAATTCAATAATTATTTAATGTTTTTCAATTTAATATTTTTTATAATAAATAAATAAAAAATCAAATATATGTTATATTCTCCTATAGCTATATGGTCTTGAGCCCTCATACCTTGTAGAGTTCATATGGTTTGACGCCTTTAACGCACGGCTACTGATTGCTTTGTAACAGACAGCTGTCGCAAAAATTGCCATCATGATATCAAATTAATTTAAAATGAGCAACTAAGTATTTAAGTAATACGTAATTTATAATAATAATAATTTATTTAGGTATACTTACAGTTAAAAATTAATCAGTACCTATATCTTTGTTTCCAACTGTACCCAAACCTACATACTACAAGGTGTGGCAAAACAACTTACAAAATATGCAAGAACTTTGCATCCGTACACTAATTTGTCTAAAATCGCACCTTTTACTTATATTTAAAAAAACAAAGTCATGCACTCCCCATTAAATGTTCCCTTTGACGATTTGTATTTTTGACAATTTTTCCGAAGACTATTAAGTAATGTGTTTCACCTAAAAAAATTTCAATATATGGCCCACCGTGATTTCTTATAACCCTTTTCTCTATCACACCCTGTATAAATACTTAGATGAAAAACAAAATTTGCACCTCTATAAATTGACGATTAGAATTTTTTTTTGCATATTTTTCCCAAAGTTGTCAACGTATTTGAAATTCGCTTGGAAACATTTTTCGATCTGTGACCCACTGTGCGTTCTTATAACCCGTTTCTCTATCACAGCCTGACACTTTGAATAAAATTTGAACGCTAATGACCACAGTTGTCGAGCGTCTATAATCCACAATTCATTCATTCATTCATTGAATAAAATATCGTGCCCCTATAAATTGACGATTTGATTTATTTTGTGCATATTTTTGCCCAAGATTAGAGATTTGCCTAAAGAAACGTTTTTCGATTTGTGGCCCACCGTGCGTTTTTATAATTGCCCGTGTCTTTGTCGCACCTTGTACATTCAATTAACTAAACTTTTACAGATTGTGAGGACTACAAACAAAGACAGCGTTGTAAGAGAAAGAGAGAAGATGTGACGTTTGCTTCAGCGATCCAATTTAATTACATTCAAATAGTAAAATGAGAAGCTTGCCATACTTTGGAGCCACGATTCGAGACATCGTCGTTTTGTTTCTGCTGTATGTCAATTTATGCAAGTTTATATAAAAGCTATTTTAACAAGGATCATATGTTTTCAGACGCTGCATACAATGAATTTCACTTAAGATGCAACATAGGCGAGATTTGTTTAACCTGGCTATAGTCATGGAAAGCATTAATGCATCAGAGATAAAATTGATGTGAAACATCTTATGTGGGGCTTTGAACAGCCGCGTGAGGGGAAATATGCAACAAAATGTTTGGTCCGTTCCTTCGCTGCTGTTCTCCTGTAACGCACCAGAATATTTAGCTGCCTTGATATTATAGTTTTATGTTAAGAAGAGAGCGTTTGTTATATATCTAGCCTTACATAGGAAAAAACGCCATGAGTGTGTAGGTATCTTTAAGATGCATCTACAAGAAACAATAATTTCCCCTCCTGTGGTTCCCCATCCCATAACAAGGATATATGGAATCACCTTTTCATAATAATTAAAAGGCTAGTTAATTACACTCCCCACCACTGCGGCACTCTCTCTCTATCTTGGCTCAGGCGAAGAAGAGAGCGTTTGTTGTATATCTAGCCTTACATAGGAAAAAACGCCATGAGTGTGTAGGTATCTTTAAGATGCATCTACAAGAAACAATAATTTCCCCTCCTGTGGTTCCCCATCCCATAACAAGGATATATGGAATCACCTTTTCATAATAATTAAAAGGCTAGTTAATTACACTCCCCACCACTGCGGCACTCTCTCTCTATCTTGGCTCAGGCGTGCACTGTAACACACGTGGTGTTACAGTGCAGTATATAGGATTACGTCAGCATAACAGTTATAGTTGCTGCTTTTGAAAAAATATATACTACTACATAGAGAATACCACCGAGTTCAATAACGTTTTCTTTGATGTTTCACATCTGTCGGGGGTCCCGAGATCCACACCTTTTTTTATTTAAACGCACTAAAAAGGAAAAAATATTTTTTAATAATTTAGGTTCATAATTAATAGAAGCGTGGGTCGTGAACTCTATGATAGTTTATTAGTCACGACCCACGCTTTTATTAATGAACCTAAATTGTTAAAAATTATTATTATGACTAGGTATAAGTAATCCTGACAGTTTGTGAATTTCAAAAAATAAAAAAGAGGCTTGATGTGTTGGTAAAAGTGTAAAACCATACTGCTAACTTCCCATTGGGTGCTCTTAGATATTAGAGACCAGTCTACTGTAGAGAAACTATTTGCAATACAGGTTAACATTTTACAACAATTTTACAGTAGTTTTTTTGTTATAAAAAAAACCGCCAATTCAAATTTTTTGCAAACCTTATCAGGTATTCACTATGCAATTATGTGTCGAATGAAATTAGTCCGGAATCGATATCATTATTTGTTCTTGAGATATGTGAGCCGAAAAAAAGTTCATCAACGTACAAACGAACAAACACACACAGACATCTCTCTAAAAACAGTAGATTCGAACTCTATAGGGACCTCAAAACGTCCCAATTCTTTTAATAAAAAAATATAAGTGCTTGAGAATGGCCGAGCGTGTAGCAATGGTGTTGTTTACATGGTGTTGCTATGGTTCCTCTATTACAAGTCCCCAGTTCCCGGGTTCTAGCCCGAGAGCTGGTAAAAGTGTCAATTGGATTTTCAATTTATTATAAAAAAAAAATAATGAATTGAAAATATGAATTGGTGCTAGGTTCACATAACCTTATAGAGGACAGTGTGGTCCAGTGGTTAGCATCGCGGCCTCTGGATCAGACTGTCGCGGGTTCGAATCCCGCCTCCGCTCATGGATGTTTTGTGATGGCATTTAGTTTTAAGTGAGTTGTTATTTAATGTAATCAAGACGCTAAAGACCTAAGTTGTCGACGCGTCTATAATTTACAATAAATAAATAAACAAATAACCTTAGCTGTTGGTGGTCTTTAAAACACAATTTAACAATTTTTAAATAAATGAATTAATGTTTGGTTTTAGCATCCGTGTCTCGGCACTAATTCGAAGAAGATACGGTAATTTTGAAACGGAGTGTAGGTAATACATTATTATGCAATCAGGAACTTGTAGACATTGCTAAAACTTATGTGAATGCAAATGTATGTATTGAACTGAGATTGTGGTCGCGGGTTATACGACTGTAACCAGAGCATATGCAGGGTTAACCAATAGGGTAGATGACTAAAATTTTTTTTTGTGTTATATTAATAGACCAGTAAATTATGAACAAAATGACACCTAAATCACTTCATTCTGATTTCAAATAAGCTCAAAAATAATTTTTGAAATATTTATGTTAGCCCCGCCCACTAAAAATCAAATATGACGTCATAATTTTATGAAAGTTCGTTTATATTAGCTACAAATATTATTTAAAGATCCAGAAACAGAGTGTTGAAAAATACCGTTTTGTACCTATGTAAACAATCTAAGCTGCGTTGCTATGGATACATGTATTTTTTACTTAAAATTGACGTCACGCGGTGTTTTAAGTCACGTGACAAATAGATTAAAAATCATGATTTTATTTATTAATTTAAATATGTTTACGAAACTTAATTAATAAAAATAAAAATTCTAATAAATATTTTAGAGCATAAACTTTCATTATAACAAAGTTTTATATTGATCACTGTCCACTGGCATGTACCCTATTATCTTGCACTTTAAATAAAATTGCACTTAATGGCCGGTTTATCGTACATTTTAAACACGATGTTTTTTTTATCAAACTGTTAAATGACGGATTGCTTTGGTAACGAAACTCAGCAACCATTGAACACATAGCTATCAAAATTTAACAGTGTGATTAAAAAAACATCGTGATTAAAATGTACGATAAACCGGCCATTAGCCCTACTTTCAAACTAATTTAAACTTTCAAATTATTATTAAAAAAAATAATTTCAAAAAAATGCCTCCAAAAAAGGAAAAAATAATTTTTACCTTCGTTTTCCACTTTTGAATGACTGTACGTGATTGTAGGTGTAGGTGATTTACTGGTTATTAGTAGTTAAGTTTGCTACACAATTGAACTGTCAAAAATTTTGAAAAAACTGAAAATGAAGTGAAAAGCAGCTATTTTATAGAGAGTATGGCAAAAAAACCATAATATATATCTCGTGCTCATTATATGACTCTTGTGACTGTTGAAACTCGTCAGTAACATACCTCATTACGCCACTAGATATACAATCTACTATTTACCCATCGCCGGTACTACACTGTAAAAAATGGATGTAAAAATACTTTGAAAGTTAAGGTAGAATTCGCTGGATTTTCTAAGTGATTTTACATTATTATTTATTTTTACACAGAAAACTTCATAAAAACTTGGACTTTTTATGGAATCTACGCGATGTGCAGGCGATACCTGTTTGCGACGCCATTGTCTCTTTGTGTGCCTATTACCAGATTAATCGCTGGCTACAAATGGACCATCAATAATCTATGTAATCGGCCTTCTCATTTTTTACAGTGTACCACCTGAAATGTCTTACACATCATCAGTGTTGGCAACCCTGGAAAACAGGGCTATATGCCATCGGCGTTAGTAACTTTGTAATACATTCGATAATTTGTCTACAGTGTGTCTGTGTGCGTGTGTGTGTCAGTGTAGAGGCAATTCGGTTATATAAACCACTTACATGGAGCGAATATAGCGTTCATGAAACCAACTTTGATTAGATTCGCTCAACTCGATGTTCGGTAATTGATACATGTATATACGAACGGAGCGTACGTACCTAATACAACCTACACACCATAAGGAAGGCGTTGCAGTAACGTGCGTACACTCAAGAACAAAAATCTACTTCCTTTATGTAAAAAAAATAAGTGTGTGCTTGCAGCTTATGACCACACGACAGAAGTAAAAACTTAAGATTTTCTAATTTTAAAATATACAGGGTGTTTCATAATATATGCGCAGGACTTCAGGATGTGATAGCTCGTCCAAAAATATGAAAAAAAGTTTCTATTAACTTACCCTCTATAATGCACCATTTTAGAGATACAGGGTGTTGAAATTGAAAAAAAATTTCGTTTTTTGCGAATATCTCCGGAACCGTTTATCGTACAGAAAACAGCTTTTGTAAGCATTTTCTACTCATAATAATCTATGTTTTGTGCGGAAATTTTTTTTTTAAGTCATAATTGGTAAAGGTTTTGAAGGGGCAGTGGGTGTTTTTCTGCCCAACTTCTACGCTACTAGAAAAAGTACGGTTTTGAACCGCCAATGTTTTCTACACAAAAAACGTACTCTTGGTCATAAGCTCTAAAGTCGATCGTTTTCGAGAAAAATCAACTTTTATGTTGAAAAACATGGTCAATTTTTTTAAATAAAATTTTTTTCTTACTAATTAATAAACAAAATTTATTTAAACGTTAGAACAAGTAACAAAATCAAACATTAACTTCATAATTGCAAAATTAAAAAAAAATGAAAAAATGATACAAAAGTTGTCTTTTCAAAATTCCCCAAACACCCTGTATCTCTAAAATGGTGCATTTTAGAGGGCAACGCATCAAGAGCAGTGGCGCTTCAGTTCGGCTGATGACTATTGTACTACCGATGTAGGTTCACTGGCGTATAACCATAGACAATAACAACAAGGCGTATGTATTAGCCTAGCGGCACTGGCGAGAACTAATTGTGCCAACACGGCACACGGTGAATGGTCTCCAGGCGAAAATGAAGGAGATTGGAGTGGGGCATCCCGGCGAACGGCGACGCGCGTGCCACACGTATAGAACTACGTAGCTAATAAAAGTGTATTTTTACGGACATAATAAAACGGTATAAATAATTTCCGTAATAATTATTTTGCCTTACGTAGACACTTGAGAAAAAACGTCGCCAGCTCTCAGCTAATTCTAGTGGCAACAAAGTATGGAAATAAATTTGGAAAAAGAAATAGTTAAATAAAAACTGTGCAAACAATGCAGTTTTAAACATCGTGAACTTTACTTATGTTTCGACTGCATTGCAGAATCGTGAACGGAGCACAGCAAACAAAGGAAACAGTTTTATGACTTACCATAAAAACTTCATTTCTCACCGATTTCATTAAAAATGCACCCACCTGAAACAACAAAAAAATAATTAATTCGTTGCAGATATAAAAATGTAACGGTGACACGATCAGGACCGAATTAACCGATTGTAATTCCTATGAGATAGAATATCAATAAGATTGAAAATTTTGTTGTAAAGCAGCCAATTATATAATTGATTCCTAACATATCGGAAAAAATCATTTTACCAACCATAGTCACAGTCAGCATTCTAACCTGAACCTTTGAAATAATTTTCACTTTAATAATGAGCTCTCGCTAGTACGAAGATTCACATCTACAACCTAGCTATGTTGAATTAACACTCGCATGTAGTGAAAATCTTTTCGAAGCATTTAAGGAGAAGGTTAGATTAATAATCATGTCACGGTTGAGTAATTGTAAGCTCATTCCGCCGCGAAAGTGGAAAGGTTCAGATTAGAATCCTTACTGTGACTATGGTTGGTAAAATGATTTTTTCCGATATGTTTGGAATCAATTATATAATTTGCTGGTTTCCAACAAAATTTTCAATTGCAAATCAGTCGTATAAAAAAAATCTATTAATCAATAAGATTGATTAGTGTATTTGTCACATTGCCCCCTCCTTGGATCCGCGCCTGGAGAAGTTACAGTACATATCGATAATTCTGACTACACTTGACTGACATGCAAATGAAATCTGTAAATTTCATTCCGGTGGGTTTAAGTGACTTAGTCACTGACATAATACCTATAATAAGACAAAGTAGCAGCAGCGCAAGTCTAATGTAAAGATAACAAGGTTGGCTGTGCACTTGGAACATTAATTATTCGGTTTAACAATAATCCTGCAGGAGTCGCGTCGCTAGTCCGCTGACCCCCACCATACAGTCTTACAATAATATACGGGGTGTTTCTAAAAACATTGAGTCATGCTCACGCTATTTAGAGAGAACTTAAGAATATTTTTTTTTAATTTATTTTTTTTATTCCACTTGCCTAATCTAGGTACCTATACACTTTACACATTAATTTGTTGGGACGAAATTTTTTTTATTTATTTATTGTAGATTATAGACGAGTCGATAACTTAGGTCATTGGCGTCTTAATTTACATTAAATAACAATTCTCTTAAAACTAAATGATATTACAAAACATCCATGAGCGGAGGTGGGATTCGAACCCACGACAGTGGGATCTAAAGGTCGCTACGCTAACCGGTACACTACACTGTCCTCGGAATGTACTGCAAAATACCTACTTAATTTAAGAAAATATTTGGCAAAAGTTTGACTCCCGTATATATAGAGTATCTCAGGTCGACCGTCCGCGGACACAGTGAAATAGAAATTTTTTGATCCGATATACCGTTAATGAGATTTTAATTAATTAATTATCACCAATAAATGGGAGAGTAGGCGTGGTTTATTAATATTCTTATGTATTCTCCTCAATTTATTGGTGATATCTCATTAACGGTACATTTGCGAGATACAGAGCTATATGTGACAGACGGATGGACGGACATCGTATAGGCTCGGTAATAGAGTTCCGTTCGGAGATGACAGATATAGATAGATAGATATATATTTAGTGACCAATATTGGTATAAAACGTCAGAAAGATACAAATTACATAAATATACAATAAATTCTACACGCTACAAGAAAAGAAATCTTCGAAATTGTACAAACACATATTTTGTAGCACATTTTTAATTTTATTTTTAAAAGTGTTCAGCGGTAAGGCCTTGATTTTGTCTGGAAGATGATTATAGAATTTGGGTCCCCAAAAGTTGGGACCATTAATTAATTTATTGTTTTTATAAGTGATGTCACTATGATACTTGCCAAATCATTTTGATACACTTTGTAATTTGTATATATACGTAGAGTGGAGATGCATTGTTAGCCGGGTAACAGCAGCCAGCTCGGCTACGCCACACCACGGAATGGCGGGTATTTCAACACTTCGCTGCATCCCCGGTCAGAGAATGCCGTGCATTCGTGCAGTAATGTGCAAGAAACCAATCACATGCACAAGAAACTTTCATATATCGGCGAATGCAAAAATGTCTCCCGGGCTTGAAAATAACCGAGATCTTTGGAATATTGTTGTTTAAGTAGCGTCACCAAGCCCCGTCTATCACAAGCCTCCGGCATAGTATAGAGATTAATGTAGTGAGTTTGTTTGTTTGTTCTGCTTTCACGACTCAACTATATACTAAACCAATATCTGTACAATTTTGCACACGGGTAGCCTCCGCAATGTAGATGAACATAGGCTATAATAACTAGCCGGCCCGGCTTCGCCCGGGTGAAAATCGAGGGTAATCTCACAAAATTGATTTAAATTTTGTTTCATTGTTCGATAGGTGATAGGTAAGCACTTTGCTTTAAGACATAGACTATAATAACTGGCAGGCCCAGCTTCGCACGGGTGAAAATCAGGGGAAACCTCACAAAATTGATTTCATTTTTTTTTCATTGTCCGATAGGTGATATTTTGCTTTAAGACATAGACTAAACTAACTAACTGCCAGGCCCGGCTCCGTCCTGGTGAATATCGGGGGCAGTCTCAGAAATTACTGAACCGATTTTATTTTTAACTTCTCCTTGGAAATTATTGTAATGGGTCCGAAAATCGAAATCAAAATGTATAACAAATTTTTATGTTTCAAGGTCATTACACTATTTTTAGAAAGATGTTTGTGTGTGTGTACGTAATGTGTCAATTTCCTTCTAAGACGAAATCTCGGGAATGAAAATGATATCGACTACGTTAGGGTGCCAATCGACGCGTATTAACGTAAATATGATCTGAAAGAAATTTTTTCAAAATCGGTTCAGCCGTTCTTTTTTCTTAACCAAATAGACGCCAAAAAAGTAGATTTTACACAATATCTCGCGAATAAAAAATTATATCGACTTCGTAAGGGTGTCAATCGAGGCGTGTTAACGTCATTTTGATCCGACATAAATTTTATAAAAATCGGTTCATCAGTTTTTTTTTTTAATTATTGTTAAAAATAAATAATAATTATGATTTAATGATTAAAATGATTACTTTTCTGTGTAATATCTAATTTAATTATTATTATTAAATATTTATCAAACTGAGAAGTTCGTCGTGTGGACCTCAAGGGTCGCACTTTAGTCCTAATAAACGACCCACTTCACGGCTTGTCTTAAATTTTCGAATCGTATACTAGAGTAGGATGTGGTCACGTTAACACCACATTTTTCGAACTTCTGGTTTCTGTTACATTATTTATTTGAACTGATATGAATGGCACAGCTGACAGCAGCATAGCGCGCTCCAGCGGTTGGATCGCCGCACTGCAGCCAAGCAGTTATGATAAATTCGATTGGCACTTCCTTACCTCAGGATTACATTAAAGTATGTTTCCGAGACAAAAGATACACCGTACACCGAGACAATATTGTTACAAAACTGTTTTCTGAGTTGGCGTAATAAATATTTATTTACAATAATTAAAAACACAATAATAAACAATAACTAAACAGTAATTACAAAGCAAAACAAACAACTATATACAATAACTCGTAACAATTAACTATATACCAGAACTATTTAATTCTAATTATTTGTTTCAAATATTTATATCAGACGCACTATTTGTCGCTCCGTATTCTCTATTGACTGATGTGTGACTCACCGTTGACTGCTGTTTATATATGCTGCGTGCCGTAAGCCTAGTGCGTTCTCGCTTTCTCTAGAACTTTCGCGCAGGTACTAGTTGTTCAGTAAGCAGACCCATTTCTCAGAACTCTTGCCTGCCGTTTATATACAGGGGGATCCGTAACAATATTATATCACCCAACAGTCGCTTGCCAATAACATCTAAGTAGCTATGTAGATATCTAGATGATGTTTTGTTTTTATGTTATCTAATAGCGTTTTCACCTGGTATCCACTTTTTGACACTATACTGGCGCGTAGTTTTGCTCGAGTGTAACACTAGCACCGTGTCAGTGCACTTTCTTTACATGACCTGCCTGCGACGGTGGTAAAAGTGTAACACTTAAGGTCACACTAGTATCCCACCGCCGTCCAGCCGAAGACGATACACTATAGCATTGCTCTCTACACTGACCAGTCGAACACAGTTCTTCGTGAAAGTTTACACTAGTGCGGCCTAGTGTAACAAAGTGTAACCAGCTTAAGGTAGTTGTCGTGCTACAATAACATCCAAAAGTTTCGTTCATAATACGTTGTAAAACAATAAATAGGTATAGTGTTAAATGTACAAAAATTTTGTTAGAGATTGTACCTAAACTGTTGTTCACATAGTAACACATATTTCACTTAGTTTGTTAGCTTGGATTACATAAAAATGTCAATCTTTTCTCATAAATTGTTGAACTTTGCGTTATTATATCTCAACAATAAAAAGGTCAATAATTTTTGGATTTTCTTTTTAAACTCAGAACAAAAACATCAATGAACAGTTAGTTTTTTGAAAATTTCAGACTGTTACTTTTTTTTTAATTAAAAAACTTGTCAAAAACACAACCTTTCCTATGCTCTCCGTGTTAATTATCCGAACTTTAATTAAGTTTATCTCGAGTTAGAGGATGCCCCGGTCAATTTACTTCAAATTTTAATGGTATTTGTATTATAGTATCCTTAATGAGTATACGAAAATATAGAATTTTCTGACACTATGCCCATAGCACGACAACTACCTTAAAACTTGAACTGACTTTTTATTTTGTCAGTTTTTTACATAGGTATACTTTTCAAAAAGTACCGGCGATGGCGATATCTACTCGTAATGAAAAGAGTGTATAGTCTCGATATCGATTCGTCTCGTCTCATTTCGTCGATCTAGTGAGAAACTTTCAGTACATATTTTTTCATTTAAACAAAAGAAGAAACAGAAAAATGGCGGTGTGAAAAGTGTTGATCATAGATGTTTAGCCTGCTCACCTATCTAAAATTTTTAGATGGAAATTTCCGTTCAAATAATAAAATATTCGAATAAAAGCGTTACTTAAAACACATAAATTTATCTGCGCCATTTCTTTGTTTGTGTAAACAGGACTGGGATTCCCAGCACGTCGCATTATTTTTTATGATTAGCCGTCAACAAAAATAATCGTTCGAATATGTCAACGCGGGCGATCTGCCACCGGGGGGCGGAGGCGAATGTAAATGCGTATAGCCGGTGCATCGCCTCCTGCGATCCACAGACTCCGTACCGTCATTCGGAACAAATCAGAGACTAATTTGATACAATAAATCAGTAGCGTGCCGTCCCGTCGCCATACAGGATGGACGATCATCACAGAACGATTGCAAAAGGCAACACTGATAAAAAAAATGACAAGGGGCACAGTAATTACGATTGTGCCGCAACCGAAGACGTAGAACTGAATGAATGAATTGTGAATTATAGACGCTCGACAACTGAGGTCATTAGCGTCTGTAGACGTAGATCTACTTCTATAGTTTTATCTTAAAATATTAATATGACATATAGACCGAGAGCTAGTGACAATTTTTTGGTGTTATTTATTCAAGGCCATATTTTTGTGAAGATGTTGAGGGAGACATATTAAAGTGCTCTGAGTAAGGGATTTTGCTAGATAGCGGTATGGGAGGGAGCGCCGCACCCAACATGTAACAAAAAAAATGGTCACAATTATTATTGCTTCAACCGGCTGAAATTGTTTATATCGCTTGTCACTGACCCAATAATGCGATTATAATATTTACAGATCGATTGGTCAGTATTAAAGGAGTGGCAGATCACCGTAAACGTGTCATGTACCCGACGAAATTTATAATTATTAGTTCAAGGTTCAAATTTTAATATGTTGTTACGGCGACTCTTTTAAGCATATTTTTCAATTTGCAGAATGGCATTACTTTTGGCATTTTTAAAAAAACTCAAAAATCTCTCAGATTCTGGGTTATATCTTAGAAACTAAAAGTGCGAGATGTTGGGAGTCGATTCAGCGCTATTTTTTTTATAAATTGACTTAATATCAAACGAATCGGGTTGAATTTATTTTTCAAAAATTTCGTAAATTTGTACAAAGAGGGGGGTCTTCTTACTTTTGGTATTTTTAAGAAAACTCAAAAATCTCTCAGATGCTGGTTATATCTTAGAAACTAAAAGTGCGAGTTGTTGGAGTCGATTCAGCGCTATTTTTTCTATAAATTGACTTAATATCAAACGAATCGGGTCGAATTTATTTTTCAAAAATTTCGCAAATTTGTACAAAGAGGGGGGTCTTCTTACTTTTGGTATTTTTAAGAAAACTCAAAAATCTCTCAGATGCTGTTTATATCTTTTGAAACTAAAAGTGCGAGTTGTTGGAGTCGATTCAGCGCTATTTTTTCTATAAAATGACTTAATATCAAACGAATCGGGCCGAATTTATTTTTCAAAAATCCAATTGACACTTTTACCAACTCTCGGGCTAGGACCCGGGAACAGGGGATTTGTAATAGAGGAACCATAGCAACGCCATGTAAACAACAGCATTGTTACACGCTCGGCTATTCTCAAGCCCTCCTACAATACCGTTCTGAAAACCGTCACAGCCTCGTGCCTCATCCTGTACTAACAGTGAATTTGTATCCACTAACATTCTGTATAAACGTAGGGGAAATAGGACTCAAAATCGGTCTGATTTATGAGCGGCAGTAAACGATGGCAGGTGTATAATACTCTCTCGGCAAGTGAGAGAACGTTTTGATTCGTACAATTACACTGTCTACTTGCCGATTCCAGGGTCTACTTGCAATAAATAATCATTATGTATTTTCAATACGTTATCATTAACAATAAAAATAGGTAAAAAAAAGGGTGTGGGTCTCGGGACCCCCGACAGATGTGAAACATCAAAGAAAACGTTATTGAACTCGGTGGTATTCTCTATGTTGTAGTATATTATATTTTTCAAAAGCAGCAACTAACTGTTATGCTGACGTAATCCTATATACTGCACTGTAACACACGCGGTTGCGGCCTTTGAGCACGCCTGAGCCAGAAACGCAACCAAATACACAGCGAAGTATCTATATTACATACCTACACGTGTATACATATACTTTTGCTTTACAGTACGTTCGTATGTATACTCTCTCTCTCTCTTTTCCCGTGCCCGAGCGCGCGGAAGCCGAGAGAGAAGTGCCGCAGTGGTGGGGAGAACAGCAGCGAAGGAGCGGACCATAACATTTCGTTGCATATTTCCCCTCACGCGGCTGTTCACAGCCCGACATAAGATGTTTCACATCAAAAAACTTTTAAGTTAAACGCGGTTTTATTTTAAATCATCAGCTATACCAAAAACTAGAAAATAATTAGGACGCAAACCAAGGGGCTCTTTGTGTCGCTGCGTCAGCGGAGTAAGTAATAAAAACGTGGGACGCATTTGAAATATTTCTGTTGGTGGGCTTGGAAACACATTTTTTTAGACAAGCCGTTCTTATTTATTAATTATACAGTCGTTATACAGATTTTTACGCGCCCCACGTTTTTATTAGTGATTCCGCTGACGCAGCGACACAAAGTGCCCCTTGATTTAAGATGAGGGGTACCTACATGGGGTAATTTCCGGTATATCGAATACTCTTAAGCAATATGCAAAAAGTCGCATTCAAATTAGTTCAGTAGTTCCTGAGAAAATACAATTTTTAGTATCAAGATCTACGTGTTGTGTGTTGTGTTTTAAAGACCACCAACAGCTAAGGTTATTTGGGCCTAGCACCAATTCATATTTTCAAATCATTATTTTTTTTTAATAATAAATTGAAAATCCAATTGACACTTTTACCAGCTCTCGGGCTAGAATCCGGGAACTGAGGACTTGCAATAGAGGAGCCATAGCAACGCCATGTAAACAACAGCATTGCTACACTCTCTTGTTTAGGAAACTATTTTTGAAGAACCTATAAGTAGGTATAGGTACAACGTTTTAGAACTTGAATCAAAGTTGATACAAAACGATAAAATATAATTTATCATAAACCGGACATTATAATTTGCTATAATAGTTCACATGAACTTGGTGGTTACAGGATGTTTAAAAAAACATGTGTCATCGCTTCTGGGGTGATTCCTTAACCAAAAATAAGACGAGTCGTTCCTATCAACATTGTTAGGCAGATGCTTTGTTTCAAAGATACAGGGTGTTTATTTTTTTCGGTTTTTTCAAAAAGATTTTTACGTAGAAGGCTGAATGCTTGTAATGAAGCTGATAGTAGGAATACTGTAATTTTGTTTAGGTAGATATCAATAATAAACCGAAAAAATTAAAAAAATGAACACCCTGTAGGTGATCTTTGAAACAAAGCATCTGCGGAACAATGTAGATAGGAACTACTTGTCTTATTTTTAGTTAAAGAATCACCCCACAAGCAATGAGCCCATGTTTTTTTAAACACCCTGTATAAAAAAATATTAATACGGAAACACGTATAGTTTTTAAACACGTAAAAATATTGCAGGCATCTCAAAAAGACTGCTCGACAAGATGTGAATGCCCGTAAATATTTCAAAACGAACCAATCAATCTTATCAAATATTAGTGGTAGTACACGGTAAAAAGCAAACAAGCCGTGAGGTGGGTCGTTTATTAGGACTAAAGTGCGACTCTTGAGGTCCACACGACGAACTTCCCCCAGTTTGGTAAATATTTAATAATAATAATTAAATTAGATATTACACAGAAAAGTAATCATTTTAATCATTAAAACATAATTATTATTTATTTTTAACAATAATAAAAAAAAACGGCTGAACCGATTTTTATAAAATTTATGTCGGATCAAAATGACGTTAACACGCCTCGATTGACACCCTTACGAAGTCGATATAATTGTTTATTCTATTTTTTGGAGTCTATTTGGTTAAGAAAAAAGAATGGCAGAACCGATTTTGAAAAAATTTCTTTCAGATCATATTTACGTTAATACGCGTCGATTGCCACCCTAACGTAGTCGATATCATTTTTCATTCTCGAGATTTCGTCTTAGAAAGAAATGGTCACATTTTGAGCACCACTGCTCTAGAATACTATAGCATATATGGTTCGTAAAAGTACAGTAGCCAAGACAACACGCGATAATTTGAATACTAAATTTACATTAAAGCGCTGTAAAGTGCTGCCGCGCCGTGTAAACTAATAACAACAACATCAAATAACAACGCTAATATCTTCCTACACGCTTGTTATTATACTTAATACAAAGACGGATTTTTTATTGAAAGCTTTCTTTTAAATTACCATTAAGTAAGATATACAGGGTGGCACATCTTAAACAATGCAGTGAAATATCTTGTAACTGGTACAAACCATAAAAAATGTTTTATACAAAAGTTATAGAGTATCAAGGGGGACAGAAGATTGTGATTTCAGATTTAACATATGTGGTGCTGTGAAGGTCAGGCGAAGGTCAATTTCGATTTTTTAATTGTAACAGTGCATTTTTATTCCAGAATACGATACAGTATTTAATAGTGAACCACTGAACAGTAAATTATTAAGGTACATATCAGCTAAAGTTAATAAATATTGAGATATTTAGAAATTAAATAGCAAATTTATTTTGTCAATTCGGTTCTTTTATGAATTGAATTCAAGCCAAGAAGGCCGGTGCGTAATATCATAGCTATCTGCTATGCCATAATTTATCTAATTGTCGTTCATTTTGACCGTTATTTAATTTCTAAATATCTCAACATTTATTAACTTTAGCTCATATGTACCTTAATAATTTACTGTTTACAATTAAATACTGTATCGTATTCTGGAATAAAAATGCACTGTTATAATTAAAAAATCGAAGTTGACCTTCGCCTGACCTTCACAGCATCACATATGTTAAATCTGATATCACAGTCTTGTCTCCCTTGACACTCTATAACTTTTGTATAAAACATTTTTTTATGGTTTGTACCATTTACGATATATTTCACTGCATTGTTTAAGATGTGCCACCCTGTATATGTAAGTAATTGGTATTAAAAAACACCTTTGCAAGAATAACTTTCACGTAACTGATTTTTACCCGATTATCGAAGGACGAGAGGTAAAATATCGATGGGTTATGTGACCTTCCAAACAGTAGAATTAGAATTAGAAAAATTATTGTATAAAGCAGAGGTTCCCAATATTTTCTTTACTGCGAGTCCCTTTACAGGTTGCAATTTTTGCGACGCCCTTCTAAAAGAAGATACCTGTGTGTAGCTCTAGCAGACAATAAAATTACTTTATTTTTCAAACAAAACTCCAAAGAATATAGAATCTTAATTATTATTTATTAGATTCTAATTCTAATAATTAGAAATCATAAAAAACTACAAACAATACAATTAATGAGCGGGATGAGCTTGCTTTTCTGAGCATAACTTCTCAAATCGGGACTGAAGTTTTGAAATTGCGACTCCCCTAGGATAGCGCGGCGACGCCTCAGGGCGTCGCGACGCACAGTTAGGGAACCTCTGGTATAATGAATACAGTACAAACAGTAATAGTATTAACGCCGAACATTTTCAAAAAAGTGACATACATGCATGTACTTACACACACACTGCAGTTAAAAAAAAATAGACGCTAATGGCCTCTGTTGTCGAGCGTCTATAATCCACAATTCCATTCAATTCAGTTAAAAAATAGTATATCGCATTAGAAGGTAAGAAACTTGGCGTTTGCAACCAGTGTGAAGTTTGCTGCCGGAGGTACGAGGCCATGCAACCACATGTGTTGCAAACGTCAAGTTTCATACCGAGTAATTGCATATTATTTTTCACAACAACTCTATTGACAATTCAATTTGAGGTACTTACAATTTGGGCGTGCAAAAAAGTCGCAAAAATATTAGATCTGTCAGATTTATGTGGGGTTATGTCTGTCATTTTGACGTTTATGAATATTATATGCGGATTCAATATCGCTCTCCTTCTTAATTTGACGTTTTTTCAAAAATTATATGTGGATCCAATCGCCTGTCTCCCTCTTCACAACGTTAAAAAACAGAGAGAACCGAAGGGATGAAAACGCTCAGTTTCAATCCGCTAAACAGGTACCGAAAATCGAATTTTCAAAAGCGGCGTTGTGAAAAATATTTCAGTCGATCAATTATTTTTCGTCTTTAAAATTCCACAATGATTTTCTTAAATCTTATGGAGAAATACGTTGCCAAACTAGATTTTCTGACTATGCTTTCTGCAACCCGGTAAAATGTTGCATACAAAATTTAAACCAAATAAAATACTTCAATTAAGGACAAGTTTATGCCCCTCGGAATCCGGGGGGCCAGGATAGTGATATATAATGTTCTGAGTTTCGATAGTAGAAAAATGCGTGAGTTATTTATTTATTTATTTATATTATAATACATGTAATATAATAAATAAATATATGAACATACATAATGCATAGCATTTTTAATAAAAAACCACGAATCTGAATTATGTTTCATTTACATATTATGTGTACGTATTGTATTTGTACAGTTTTGTGAAAAAGAAAATAACGCAACAACAATATTTTTTGTGACACCAGAAATATGTATACTGTATAGATATATATAGACCGACATACATTTCGTTTTTTTTTCCATTCGTTCGACTCGCCGTGGTTCAACTCGCGATTCAAAACTGTAATGTATGGCGGTCTGCATCGTCGGTTAAAATGCCTGTCAATGTATTGACATTTGAACCGCTGCGCCGGTTCGTCGGTCTTCGGTCCGAATCGTAAGTGCAGTATTCGCGTTCCGATTCAAGTCGGTTTCTTGTCAGTAGCGGACTGGATTTATCCAGTTTGGCAGTTTATGGTGCGAAAATAATATTACCAATCTCAATAGATCACGTGACCACTGGCACCAGCCGCAACTGCCGCAACAGCAGCAACTGGCAGCCAGCCCATGATACTATAAGTCATAGTATCATGCAACGAGCCTAGTGTGAGAAAAGTTTGCACAACGTTGTACAAAAGAGAAACCGTCAACTCTATTTCCAGTGTATTAAGATTTACGAACCCTTAGCCAACGTGACATGCGCATAAAGCACAGTACGATACTACTGTATATCATATAGGAATGTTGGTGTAACTATAATATTTCTTTCAGACGCTTTGCTATAAGGTATTATATTCCAACTGCTTTCAATATCAAAAATATTAGAAAAAGCACTACGGACATAGTTTGTCTAGGAAACTTTTTCCTTCTTTTCTCTACTTCCACTTCTTCCTCTTTTTTATATCTAATATAACATGTGATCCAAAATGACGCGACGTTTTTGTGAAAACCTGTTTATACATTTTGAAATCTAATTACTTATTAATAACCAACTATAATGTTAAAATCAGTATGGAAACATCCAAGTTGAAAGTTTCAAAATTAACTACACTGTAAAAAATGGATGTAAAAATGCTTTGAAAGTTAAGGTAGAATTCGCTCGATTTTCTAAGTGGTTTTACATTATTTATTTTTACACAGAAAACTTCAAAAAACTTGGACTTTTACTGTAAAGTTAAACCAATTTGTGATTTTTACATAAAGTAAATTAAAATTAAATAATTTGTGTAATATTCCAATAAAGTGTGTAAAAATTACAAAATAAAATGTATAGTTACATATATAAAATGGATGAATACAAAACAAATTAATGTAAAATTAGTAACCACGCATGCGCAATGTGTTTTTATGGAATCTACACGATGTGCAGGCGATACCTGTTTGCGACGCCATTATCTTTTTGTGTGCTTATTACCAGATTAATCGCTGGCTACAAATGGACCATCGATAATCGATAAATTCGACCAGTTGTGCCTATGTAAAGTAAATCCACATTTATTTGTCACATAACCTTATAAACACAAATTCAACATAACAGTACCAACAACGAAAAAATCCGACAATATTGATAGTTCATAGAATCTCTGTGGTGTGTCACCAGAGGTCTTTAAACAACAAGAGAAACAACGTATTTGTGGTTAAAGCATTTTGTATAGGGAAATCATGTTTTTTTACCAGCGGCAACATACACACACAATTTTTTGTGCACATCTATGGAACAGTACCTTTCGAATGATATGAGTTTCATTGTCCTCCTTTTATAATAAATAGTACAAAAATATTCCACAATTTTCGGTGTTCACGTATTAATATATAGATATTACTGACGAGTAGTGACAGTATGTTAAAACGAGTGAGCTGAGTTTTAACAATTACACGAGTCATAATATCATTATGCACGATAATAATAGATACTGTTAATGATTTCCCAGCCCTATTCCACAATTTATATTTTTTGTTTATTTTATAATTAATAATTATCCAATGTACGTTCTGTTATTTATGCAATCATTTTAATTTCATTTTATACAATTTTGTAGTTTTAAATTTTCAGTTGTTAATAAAATCTAAAAGCAAAAACAATCTTTTCTTTAAAAGTGTTGACAAAGTTTTACAAAAACTTATAATTAATTGTGTTTTAAAGACCACCAACAGCTAAGGTTATTTGGGCCTAGCACCAATTCATATTTTCAATTCGTTATTTTTTTTATAATAAAAAATTGAAAATCCAATTGACACTTTTACCAGCTCTCGGGCTAGAACCAGGGAACTGGGGACTTGTAATAGAGGAACCATAGCAACGCCATGTAAACAACAGCATCGCTACACTCTCGGCTATTCTCAAGCCCTACAAAAACTTATACTATATCTACAACAGATACATATAATATTTTTTGCCATACCCAGTATAAAATAGCTGCTTTCCACTTTATTTTCAGTAAGTATTTAAAAAAAAAATCCAGTTCATTTTGTGTCGCCAACTTCACTCCTATAGAAGGCCGAGGCACGCACAGGAGTATGTAATAGCGAATAAACATATTAAATCACTATGGATATGCTTTGTTTTCCCACATGACTAGCGTGGAAAAGATACGTTCCCGTACACCGACATGTCAAGTCACTTTGCATACATGCATGTAAAGCAGCTATTTTATAGTGGGTATGGCAAAAAAATATTAAAATGTCAATTTGTAACCTTAAACTATCACTGAATAAGTTTTTTTCAATAAAAAAATAGAAGAAAAAAGTACGAGCTATCTAAATTGTCGAATGCTTTGTATAACCGAAATGAATTATTAACTATTGAAGAGACTTTCAAACCATGAAATATCCCTGATATAATCAGAGTTACTTTTTCTTACAAAGCTTTTTCTGGCAAGGTTAGGTATTTCTGGAGGCAAGCTTTTAGAAGATTATACTTATGGAAGCACACCGCTGCCAGCTCTGACAAGCGGTAAAAGCTTTATGTTTTATTTTCATCGTTTAGATATCATATATACAAAATAAAATATACTCCCACAGCAACTTGTCAATTATTAAAAGAATAATTAGCTTTATTTATATACGCAAATATTCATTTTATACTAAGTAATTACGTCTTATAAAATACTTTTTATTTATTTTAAAGTTATGATGCAATACACAGTGCATATACAAACATACGACCCAAACACATAACACCCCTTTTTTTGTGGATCGAGGGTTAAAAAGTTTTTACAAAAAAATACAATTTCGTTTTTTGCAGCTGGCACAGTCTGTACGTAAAAAAATTGCTTATAATTAATAATCTATATATTAACAGGTGAACACCGTAAATTGTGGTATCTACCTTTTTTTTACTATTTATTATGAAAGAAGAGGAATGAAACTTGTATCATTCGAAAGGTACTGTGCCATAGTTGTGCACAAAAAAAATCATGTCTGTATTTTGCCGCTAAGGCAGGTAAAATAAAGTTTCCCTGCACGGGAAACAAATGCAAACAAATACATAGCGTTGTTTCTCTCGCTGTTTGGTGTGATTTGAGACTTCTGGTGACACGCATTCAATGAGCTATCAATATGTAGAGGGTTTTGTTTTGTCGGATTTATTCGTTGTCGGTAAAGTTATGTTGATGATATAAATTCCAATTAGAATTTTCTTTACTTTACAGACAATGTGCAGGTCGAATTTCGACCACAGGCGACACATACTTAGTTATAATTAAAAACAAAGCAGAGGGCAGTATAGCCTAGTGGTTAGCGTGGTTAGAGCCGCAACCTCTGGACTGGACTGCCATGGGTTCGAATCCCACCTGCGCTCATGGATGTTTTGTGATGTTATTTAGTTTTAAGTTAATTGTTATTTAGTGTAGTTGAATAAGACGCTAATGACCTTAGATGTCGACGCGTCTATAATCTACAATAAATAAATAAATAAATAAAAACAAAGCATGTAATTTTACTAATAAAAGGTTATTAGAAAATTGGACGGCAGCAATTGATTTATTTTTTAATCGCCCACGTTTCGTCCTTCATTGGGACTTTTTTAGATCCTCTAAAAGGCGTAATTTATGGAATAAAATAAAGCTTCATTCAATTATGTCACAATGACAAAGAATGCGTCACTAATATCAATTGTCAAGGTTAAGTTGAAAATGAATCTTATCATCGGTGTTCTCAATATGTAACAATAATTATGTAACATTACTTCAGTTAGAAGATATCTATATTTTTTTAAGTAAGTATATCCACATATATAGAGCATATATACAAGAGAATATCACTTAGGGGGTGGTTCCACCACCAAATAAGAAATCTTGCCAGTATATCATCAAATATCAAAGCTGGGTCAAAACGACATCTTAAAAAAACCATGAGCAGAAATGGGATTCTAACCCATGACAGTCTGATCCAAAGGCCAGTACGCTGACCATTACACCACACTTCCCTCAAAAAAAATAAATTAATTCTAGATAGATAAAAAATATGTGAAATAGTTATTACAATTTAGAAACGTCTTTCGGGCATTCATAACAGCTGTTATGTAGCTAGTATATTTATAACCTCTACCTCATAATGGACAAGAATTTAAGAAACAGTAATATAATTTTACCTTTAATAACGCCTTAAAAAAACATTTTTTCCATTGAACCACATCGCAGGCCGCATACTTGAAACACAGTTAATGTCCAAAAAAAAAAACTCGAAAATCGAACACGATTTTAACTAATAATAATACGGACAACATATAGTTTTAATGTTTTACAATTTGTGAAAACACGTAATTAACATTTCAATAAAACGACACTTTAATTAAATATGGAACTTGCACTGCACAACGAACACTTTTTCTACACCCGACCGACTGTCAGTATACTTAGGTATAACATGAAATTATAAGTACAACTTACAAGTTATTACTGACCTTGAACGAACTGTCGGTCATTCTAGACGCTATAGTTGCGTAGCTCAAATAGAGCGCTCTGTCAGCAGATTAGCTAAACTGATATTTACAGTTTAAATAATAAAATAAGTAGTGTCAAACATAATGTAGTTAAGGCTTAAGTAGTGATAAATATTGCATTACAAGGAACGAAACACAGCGTTTACAATTACTGTGAATTTTGGTGAAAATCACACGCATTGCGTTCGCTGTTTCGTTCCGAGTAATTGAATATTATTTTTTACAACAACTCTGTTGACAATTCGATTTGAGGTACCTGCAATTTGGGCGCGCAAAAAAGCCGCAAAAATATTAGATCTGTCAGAGTCATGTGAAATTTATGTGGGGTTATGTCTGTCATTTTGACGTTTTCGAATATTATATGCGGATTGAAGTTGGCGCGACTCAAACGCTTTATCCCTCTCTTGACAAAGTTACAAAACGGAGAAAACCGACAACTAAAAACTTTCAACCCTAGGGTTGAAACTATCAGTTTTAACCCGCTAAATAGGTATCTACCGAAAATCAAAGTTTCAATAGAGACGTGAAAAATAATTTTTCACAACGCAGCTATTAAAAATTCGATTTTCGGTACCTGTTAAGCGGGTTGAAACTGAGAGTTTCAACCCTAGGGATGAAAATTTTCAGTTGTCGGTTTTCTCTGTTTTTTAACGCTGTTAAGAGAGAAATAGAGCGATTGAGGCGCGCCAACTTCAATTCGCATATAATATTCGAAAACGTCAAAATGACAGACATAACCTCACATAAATTTCACATGGATCTAAAAATTAAAATTGTGTTTTAAATACCACCAACAGCTAAAGTTATTTGGGCCTAGCACCAATTCATATGTTCAATGAGCCATTTTCCTGAGAGTAGTTCCTTCAATTATCCACGAGACGCAGCACTTGTGGTAGGTACAAACATTATTTATTCCCCATTAGTGTCGTGTTATTTTAGTGGTATAACTTAATTATTAAATTATTATTATTAGTATTAAATTAATTAAATAATTAAGTTATACCACTAAAATGACACTACTGCACTAATAGGGAATAAATAATGTTTGTATCTACCACAAGTGCTGCATCTCGTGGATAATTGAAAGAACTACTCTCAGGGAAATGGGTTCATTGAATGTACAAAAGAAAGTATAATATTAAAAGTAATTCTCTAACCAATTCAAGCGTGAATAAATCTATTTAATTATTTGTTAATTGTATATAAGTAACAGTCTTCTTCATTTATTTCTTCATTTTATAAAAACTCGTCCGCCCTAATTAATAATTAAACTTCGTCGTACGGCTTTGCATTCTTCTTTTCATTACTTCTTTTAAAGTTTTATTCGCAAACGTCCGCCGCTATAGAAAATGTCAAACGGCGTAGCGTTCAAGAAAATAATATAATACTTAAAACTTAATTTCACAATACTTGAGGCGATTTTTCTTTTCAAAATGAAAAATGCTAAGGAATTGAAGAAGAAAAAACCGGTCAAGTGCGAGTCAGACTCGCATCGCATCGAGGATTCCGTGTGTAGTATTTTAACTGTACATTTCAAGACGAATGATATGAAATGTATATTATGTAATTTGGTAATAATGATCTAATAGTTATTATAAGATTGAATTGGCTTTTGAGTTAAAAATTATAAAGTATTCTATTGAAATCAGTGTATTAACGAACATTAAAATAAAGATATTATTATTTAGTTAAAAAGGCATTTATTCAGACACTTAATACATTACACGCTTTTATAATTATGAACCTAAATTATAAAAAAATATTTTTTCCTTTTTAGTGCATTTACATAAAAGCTTGTCTCTAAAAAGTTTTAACATTGGAAATGTTTTTAACATTGGAAATGTTTATGTTCGTATATGGAGGCAGAGTTACGAGTTTTCGTTCAAGGCCAAAAGACAACGGTGTCGCGATCAAGTGAGGAGCAATCATGCAAAATTGAACAAGTGCAATTTTTTCGAAATGTGTTTTATATCATGTCTAGTTAATTGAGAGGTATTTGCGACGATCTGCGGTGTTATTTCTGAGCAAATGTTAATAAATACTGTAGAAAAATCCATTTAAAAGTTAAGTAATCAAGCAAAAGTGAACGCGTATATAACAGAAGAATAATAGGGTTATTCCTGACAAAACTAAACAGTGCATTGATAAATATTGTGTGTATAATAAACAGTTAATTATGTTTCATATATGCTGTTATCATTTCCAATGTTCTCGATGGTTGCAAGGATTGCGAAATCTGTGAATTTTTTTTACTAATATTTATTTTAATTTATAAATATAGATAAATGAAAATCATGGACTTAGAAACAGTGGCGACGCTATGAGAGATGGTACCCCCCTAAGAAAATTCAAAGTTAAATATCTTGCAGTTTCATAGAAGTTGCGATATTATATTAATATTTTAAACTTTGAATTTTCTTAAGGTGACTACTTAGGATGCCTTTTAGCGTCGCCACCGACTTTTACTGTCAATAAGCATTTCGCAAGTAAAAAAAGAGAAAAAAATGTAAGAGCGCCACTTGTTCTCTTTTATTTTGCAACCGTTAATTTATGAACGCCACAAAAAGCAACGAACACGAACGAAGTGAATTCCTGAAGCCACCAGAGGAAATGTTGAGGTTTTTGGTTCTATATTTAAACTTGTATCAGCTATATCTATTTAAAATATGTGTACACTCGTATATAGAACTGTAAGGTTTATTTTTTGTAAGAACCAGCATTACATCATATTTTTTAAGATAAATTATACGGCTGAATTGCATTTGAAAATCTTTGTTGGAAAGCTGCCAATTATATAATTGATTCCAAACATTACGGAAAAAATCATTTTACCAACTATAGTCACAGTCAGGATTCTAACCTGAACCTTTCCACTTTCGCGGCGGAATGAGCTTACAATTACGTGACATAATTACTAATCTAACGTTCTCCTTATATGCTTCGGAATCAATTGATTTTCACTACATGCGAGTGTTAACTCATTATAGCTGGGTTGTAGAAGTGAATCTTCGTACTAGCGAGCTAGCTCATCATGAAAGTGAAAATTATTTCAAACCTATAGCTATAATGAATTAATACTCGCATGTAGTGAAAATCAATTGATTCCGAAGCATATAAGGAGAACGTTAGATTGGTAATCATGTCACGGTTAAGCAATTAGGTATTTAAGTTTAAAAAAATTTTTTAATTTTTTCTAATAATTTAACATAAATAATATTGAAAATCGAAAAGAAAAATTTTTTTAAAGCTATAGATAAATTACTAAAAATTAATTAAAATGTATAAAAATTTAAAAAATATCACGTGACTTCAAAACGCGCCAGGAATGTTTGTGACGTCGTTATGTTAAAATGTGTCTGCATTTGTTGGTATTTGAGTATATGTATTACACATACTATCAAAAATAATAAATTTTTAACTTGGTAACCATGGATACAAAGACCATAGATAACATAATGACGTCACACGCGTTCGGATTCTTTCGGCGCGTTATCGGAACTGAGTTTAAAAATTAATTTTTATTTAAATATAACTTTTTAATTGGTAAGCAAAAAAATTAAATAAAAACAGTTTTGCTATAAAACTTGATGTGGTCCTTCCATTTAAGTAAAAAAAAAATTCATTTAAAAACCCAATTGTAAGCTCATTCCGCCGCGAAAGTGGAAAGGTTCAGGTTAGAATCCTGACTGTGACTATAATGGTTGGTAAAATGACTTATTCCGATATGTTTGAAATCAATTATATAATTGGCTGCCAACACAAATTTTCAATTATATTATATTCTGTATACCTACATATAGAGAATGGGGATTCCCCTTACTATTTTACAAATTAGTATACCTACCTAAAATACTTTCTAAGATTTTTGATGTGTAAACGTCTACAATATACGTGCCACCCCCTGAGAAAAAGAAAAAAAGGGCATATGTGTTTTAGACACGACGGAAGTTATATTGCTTTAACATATTCCCCGCGATTGGTACGGCGGCGACATCTATGAATGGAGGTACAACGCGAATTTATTTTAGGTAATAAAAACACATCTTTCACTTTGAAGAAAATAATTTAAATGTGTGACACTGCATTTAAAAATAAAAACAAAAGAGTAATGTTAATGAATATTTCTTCCTATCCTTTTAAAGATGAAAATAGCTATTACGTTTTACAAAAGGCAATAAAGGAAGGCACTTTTAGAGGCGAGGCGTGGCAGTCAAAGTGTTAAAGAATATATTGTTGACACACTAATTAAGAACATTGTACAAAGAATTAAATTACAAAACAAAAAGAAAAAAAATCTTGTTTTCAAAGAAACTTTAAAGTAAAAATAATAAATTGCATCCGTTCTTTATTAAAAACTTCGATAAATGAAACACATTTAAACTTGTTTTTATTTTTTTTTCTGTTTCTATAAATAAAAAAAAAACAAACATATCTAACACAAAAAACAGTTTACATAGTCAATGTGTTCTTTTCGAAACAGTAATTAAAGCGCAACTTTTTCGAAAAAAATTTATTTTGTCAAAATATGTAGATACAATTTATTATGTGATCACAAAACTATTTTTATCGAATTTTTGGAAATATTTTTAACAACTGCATCGCGATTACTCTGCAGATACTCGAAATTTTTCGTTCGATCGCACGATTTGGCAACAGCATGGAAACTCAATCGCAATTTCGTTCGATCTATCGACCGATGCGTTTGTTTTGCATCCGCGCGCCTGCGCGTGAAGAGTGCAGCTTCATCGAAATCCATGGCATGAAGTAGCGCGAACCTGCACCTATAATTGTTTTCGACAATCGCGCGTTCGTGATACATCAGTTGTATATTTACAGCGAGTAGTGTGCGCGGTGTTACGTTGTAGGTAGCTACATCTGACGATCTACAAGCGACTTAATCGCACAATCGCGATACACAAAAAGTAATAGCATGTGTGTGCTGGTCCTAAAATGAATGTTGCGATTTTCAGAAATTGTTTATTACTAGCGGCCCGGTCTGGCTTCGCCCGGGTATTATGAATTTATGATTTATCCCTCACCGCGAGAAATTCCCCTGCGACCCGAGCGAAGCCGGGCTGGTGGTGTTTATAATATTATAGTAGGATTCCGTCAATACGCTAAAATGCAAAAAAAATTGCAGAGGTACATTTTATTACTATCTTACAGGACTTATACATTTTTCCGGGATGAAAAGTACAATATTGATGATTTTTTTAATGTAACTTTTATTTTATGTACGACGCTATTATATTCCGCTGGAATTTTAAATAAAGAAATTTATGTATGTATGTATGTATATCCTAATCCAGGACCTAAAGTAACTATAATACCAAATTTCATGAAAATCCGTACAGCCGTTACGGAGCTGAGTGGTAACAAACACGCACACACACACAGACAAACTTTCGCATTTATAATATTAGTAGAGATGACGAATACTTAGTCTACATTCTGTCGCACTATTTTATACGTGCTCCAGGCAGAGTCACTCTCCATAATATACAACAAGAAGCCAATATGGCGAGGTCCTGCCTTACCAGGACAAGTGGGAATACCTACATATATATTATGGGCGGCAGTCAGTGAGACCGCAGCCAATTACTTAAATTACTTGCAATGGCAGCGCCAGCCAACAAGCCCACGAATCTGAACTGCATTCGTAAATTTTAACTAACCTTTTCCACAGAGGTACATAATAATGTATATATGTCTACATTATTTAGGTGCAGCTCGCGCTTGTGTCTGCCAACTTTTATATTAAAACTAAAATTTTTAAGTGTGGATAAAAAAATAATTTGAACGGAGAATTTCACATTCAGATAAAGACAGAAACTAGTATGACATATTGGAGTATTTTCTGTTCTATCATCTAAAATAATTTTTAATATGAAAAATGTCGAGGGAAATGGAAATTTACCAGTAAGCATAGGTACTAGTATACCTACCTAAGACTACAAAATAAGCACAAAATTCTAGTGATGGGCGAGTACCTACGAGATGTTTTTACAATCGAAACAATTGCAATCGTTCATAATAACAATCGAGTCCACAATCGACTCGGAGTTGATTTTACAATCGAAATGTTCGATTGTTCAAGTCGAGTATTTACCACATAGTTTATAGCAATAGCAGCGAATGAGAATACATATAATCGCGATTCAAGGTTATATGCTAGTCGACTGACGTTCACGCGACTCGATTGTTCACTCTTCACACTGTTCAGTCGGTACTCACTACTCTGTGATCTCTTCACGATTACTGAACAATCGACCATCGACTCGACCACAGTTGTTGAGTGACGATCGATTGTATATTATGTGGCTCTCGACAGTTTACGATTCAGTACTATGCGACTCGGTCTCGGTGAACTATGAAACAACAACAATCGAGTTCAAGTGACAACCGTCGAGAGTCATCGAGATGTTTGAACAATCGACTAAAACATCTCGTATCGCGCATCACTACAAAATTGCGTATTTTTCTAAAAGCAGCATAATCAATAGGCCTGGAGTTCTGACTGAGACAAAGATTAAAAAAAAAACATTCAAATCGATGCATTTTTGCAGAAGTTATTGTGAACTAAAGAAATTATGAGCACAAAATTTACAGATAAAATTAATAGTTTAAAAATCATTCATCCGATTGCCACAAAAATCAATAGGTCTAGAGTTTTTACTGAGACAAACATTTAAAAAAACTCGGGTCGCAGTGCCAAACCCTGCCGACAATATAGTGTATTTGCTAATACAGGCATTGTGGCATTATTATGTAAACTTAAGTTTGTTTTTTGAGAAAATAAAAAATTTAACCCCTTAATACATCCCTTAAAATAATTAAATTTTTCTAAATTTCAATATTAGACATGGATTTTATCAGTACACCCAATTAAATACACCCTTCCATAAGTAAATCCGTATCAACAAACTAGTGTTTTCATAAAATTTGAAAGTCCGGTCCTGTCGGGCCGATTTTATTAAAATTTTAGCAGCACATTTTGATCTTTACTAAACAGTTAAATTTCAATTTTGAAACGATTCTGACAAATTTTTCGGTATTTTTGGGCCCAAAAACTTTTTGGAATCCCTAAATACAACCCTGAAAATGGTCCGATCGGGCCTATTTTAAATAGGCTTCTTGCGGAGATGGGTTCCAATGTGTGTACCAAATTTCGTTTCAATCGATTAAGTCTGTCGAGAGTTATCGTGTACACACATATATTTATATATAAATATATATATAAATATATATAAATATATACATACATATATATATATAAACATTTTCAAAAATGGTGCCAAAGTGTTCAGGAGGCTATGAAACGTCGAGAAATTTTGGTCCAACCCCTAGGTCCCGCCATCCGACCGACGCCAATAGTGTATGTGCCATATTATGGCAAATACACTAAAAATTCAAATCCGTGTATACTTACTCAAGAAGTTTTTGTGAACTAAAAAAAATTCCACAGATATATTAGAAATCGTGTCCATCGTGATTATAATAAAATTAAGAAAAATCGCAGGATAGTGGACAAAATATTGTTATTTTTATGTACTTGAAAAAGTCTAAATATATAGACGAAACGTCGTACATTTAATTAAATAAATTCAATATTTTGTCCACTATCCTGCGATTTTTCTTAATTTTATTCCACAGATACACAGCCGACCATGCGGAAAATCACTTTTCTTTACGTTTTGAGGGTAGTACGCAATCACCTTATCTCGGACATGATATTCGATCCACCATACTTCCATTGTCTTACGAAACATCTCATTAAGAAGTGGTAGAGACATTTTCCTGAAAGTGTTTTTGAAGTTTGCAATGTTATAGTTATTACTTCCCACCTCTACTATGGTAGGGAAGTAATGGATTCAGTCCGAAAACAATATTTCGAGATTTTAACAGATTTTCACGTTTTGAGACCCTAGCAATCGTTTAAGATCATTTTCTGACTGATGTCTGTATGTGTGTGTGTATGTGTGTATGTGTGTGTGTGTGTATGTGGTCAATTTTTCGCCTTCGATATCTTAAGAACGGAACAACATACGGGCATGCCGATTGTTCTATTGTGTTTATCAGCCTTTAACTTAGATCTGATTAGATTTTGAGTCAAATCGGTTCAGTGGATCCTGAGATATTCAAAAAAACGTCCTCAATGTCACGTATTAACATAGGTAAAAAAAAATATAAATGAATTCTAGATGTTATAATATGAAAAAAATGTAAATATTTTTTTTCTCTAAAATGTATAGTTTTCGAGAAAAAAAATATTTTACTAAAAAAAATAAAAATTGTACGTAAATCAAGGTAACCATGATTTTTGCTATATTAAGCTAGCCATCAATAGATCACCAAACAAAAAAGAGGGCCATGCTTTTTTCAAAGAATAAAAATTAAATTGTGTTTTAAAGACCACCAACAGCTAAGGTTATTTGGGCCTAGTCAAAGAATAAAAAAAAAGAGTGTTTATTTTTTGCAAATATTTACTAGGTGGGAAGTATAGGACTGGTCATCAGTCGAATTTTTACTTTTGTAATATAGTCGCCAGCAGGGGCGTGTTACTTTTATACAACTGATTCAAATAACTATAGAGTTGCTAGATTTGAAGAGAAATATAATATGATATTTGATACAAAGGATATATTTTACAAAACGCCCTGTTATTAGTGTATTTGCCATATGGCACATACACTATTGGCGTCGGTCGGATGGCGGGACCTAGGGGTCGGACCAAAATTTCTCGACGTTTCATAGCCTCCTGAACACTTTGGCACAATTTTTGGAAAAGTCTGTTTATATATGTATATATATAGATATATATATATATAGATATATATATATATATATATGTGTGTGTGCGGGCTATAACTTTCGAAAGAGTTAATTGATTTTGACGAAATTTGGTAGGCACGTTGATATCCATCACCGCACGAAACCTATTTAAAATGGGCCCAATCGGACCATTTTAAGGGTAGTTTTTAGGGGTTGAAAAATGTTTTTGGGCCCAAAAATGCCGAAAAAATTCTCAGAATCATTTCAAAATTGAAATTTAACCCTTTAGTAACGATTAAAATGTGCTGTTAAAATTTTAATAAAATCGGCCCGACAGAACCGGACTTACAAATTTTATGAAAACACTAGTTTGCGGATAGTGCTTTACTTACTGAAAGGTGTATTTAATTTGGTACCGAGGTTGCATTGATAAAAATATTGAAATTAAGAAAAAAAATATTATTTTAAGGGATGTATTAAGGGGTTAAATTTTTTATTTTGTTCAAAAACAAACTTAAGTTCACATAATAAAGCCACAATGCCAGTATTAGCAAATACACTATATTGTCGGCAGGGTTTTGGCACTGCGACCCGAGTTTTTTATTGTTTCATACAGTTTCAAAGAATTAAGGGGAGACAAAATAATTTTTAAAAAATTGAATCGATTTAATTTAAATTTGAACCAACCTCAAGAAAGGAATAAAACAAAGATACAACAATTTTTAATTCCGTTTTACAATTACCTTCTCTACCTACATTCAATTAGAAATCGGTCCATTATTAAACCTATAGACCTACTATACAGGGTGTATCACAGGATTGAATACATAGGAAAGTAATGAGTGCAACAAGGAAAACATAAGCAAAATGAGTAGCGTGGCAAAGATAGAATACACATGGCTAACGTAACTGAATTAATTATCATGGTTTTTTACATAATAAGAGGGTAAAGCAATCTCTGATTTTAACTAATTTGTACTGTGTACTTTTCCCTCTGTTCGGTTTCCTGTGATACACCCTGTATACCTAAGTGCTTTCTTTACGCCATTTTCTATTTGACTGTAGGTACGTAAGGTAGTTGTAAAATTATTTTATCCTTTTCTGAGGCACTTTGATTCCGCTTTTGAAGTCAGTTCAATATTGTAAAACTATTTTTAAAAACATTTTTTCAAACTAAACAAAATATGTATGTAAATTCTTACCCCGCCGTTTTCGAACTAGGTATCAGTGAAATTGCTTACCTGGAAAGAAAGAAAAATTTATAAATTATTTTATCCATATTCTTATAATAAAAGACTAGAGGGGGCGTTTTTTCTGCGAAAAATGGGATGTTCAGGCAATTTTAGAGCTCGAATGCATTAGATTTACGAATCTTCTCTACATAGTATAAATTGAAGTCGCTTTTCGCGTCTGTCTGTCTGTTTAACCGCTAACTCCTCCTAAACCACGCAACGGATTTTGATGCGGTTTTCACCATCAGTTAGATAATTTTTCACGGAAGATTTATACATATAGCATAATTAATAAATAATAACCCGTAACCCGACCGTAAGAATTCGCAACATACTTATATCATAAAAACGAGCGTACATAACTGTTCCACTCGTAGCGTAGAGGCAACGTCGCAGCACTCTATGCACAGGGACCCGGGTTCGGAAACTGATGGCATCGTAGAATTTTTGGCTTTTTTTTCTAAATTCTACATGATATTTATTTATATATTTTTTTATTTTTGTTATATTCTTTCTTTGACAATAAGTATAATTTTTTTGAAACTAAAAATTATATATAAAAGCGAACGAGCGAAGCGAGTGAGTAGTGTATTGCACCCGGGCTTTCTTAGCACCCGGGCGAAGCCGGACGGGGCCGCTAGTATTATTATAATTTTCTGCAGCTGCTTCGTATTTTTTGTTGTTGCGAGAAAAGTCTAATTTACGTACTTGTAGAAGGCAGTGTAGCCTAGTGGATAGCGTATTTGGTTCCGCAGCCTCTAGACTAGACTGTCTCTTAATATGCCACCTGCGCTCATGGATGTTTTGTGATGTTATTTAGTTTTAAGAAAGTTGTTATTTAGTGTAGTTGAAAGACGTTAATGATGCCGACGCGTCTATAATCTACAATAAATAAAATACCTACCTGTACTATCCGAGAATCTGTAGGTCTGGGAGTGCACCAAGAGGTGGGTATGCTTGCCTTCTGGCCACATTATTCTGCAGTGGGCATTTTTCGATACAGCCTGTATAAATAGTATAGAATCTTATAGACCCTATACTCTTGCAAATGGTTTCATACCTTAAACTCAACCGCATTATATTCAGAATTCCGGTCGGTATTTGTGCAAATTGTGTGGAGCATTTGAATTATTTACTTATATCCTAGTAGAGCTTTGCAATTAGAATTTCGTCTCTGGATAGGCACTATTTCCACTACCGGTCATACAATATACGTGATTTCACGGATACCTGAATAAAGTCTATCTTGTTCTATCAATGTTCTAAGTAATTTTAAGGTAAGTCGATGGAGTTCTCCACCTGCTCTGATCTTTGACGAAACAACTATGGACTAGCAACGCTAGCTTCACTCTGGATCCATGTTTTGACAGAATCAACAAAACATGACAAATTATATGCATTTAATGAGCCATTTTCCTGAGAGTAGTTCTTTCAATTATCCACAAGAGGCAGCACTTGTGGTAGGGACAAACATTATTTATTCCTCATTATTGTCGTGTCATGTTTTTGGTATAACTTAATTATTAAATTAATTAAATAATTAAGTTATACCACTATAATGACACGACATTAGTGGGGAATAAATAATGTTTGTACCTAGACCATATAAGTGCTGCCTTTCGTGGATAATTGAAGGAACAACTCTCAGGAAAATGGTTCATTTAATGCATATTATAAGTCTGTCATGTTTTGTTGATTCTGTCAAAACACGGATCCAGAGTGAAGCTACTGAACCGATTTCAAGGTTTTTTTTCACTGTTCGATAAGTGATACTTTTCTTTAAGACCTTTGGCTATTAATTACGGTCCGGTCCGGCTTTGCCTGGATGCAAAGCGGATTGAATCCGCTATACTGAACAGATTGGAATGCGATTGTTACCATTCGATAGCTTATTTTTTGAGGAAGGTTTAGGTCTATAAACCCGGCTTCGCCCAAGTGCACATATGATTGATTTCAAGTAGGAGAGCGAGCGAGCGAAGCGAGCAAGTAATGTATTAATAAATCATAAATTCGAGCAAACGAGCGGGATATCTATAATTTAATAATTATAAATTCGATCGAACGAGCGAGTCAGTAACGTATTATTTATTACACTTTTTTAAATAAAAATAAAATGAAAATTTAAATCGCTACTAGGGAAATGTAGCCCTGAAGGTTGGTGACCTTTAGTAAATAAAAACAATGTCATGTCAGGTCGAAACAAAATCACGAATATTATATTTTTGATCGGTAGTGTATCCAACGTATATAATATTATATAATATGCTATGTTTGTGTAAAATAAATACATATATGTAATAATAACATAAACACATACAGCCAGAAGGTACATTCGTACATATTGTTACGGTATTTGCATAGTTTTACAATAAATTAACATGAATTCCCCAATGCAAAATGATCAATACCAAAAATATGTTACTTAAATAATCTTAGCATCGTTGTTTTAAGAATGTACCATTTATTACAACACAGACGCTATTTATTTATTGTAAATTATAGACGCGTCGACAATTTAGGTCATTAGCGTCTTAATTACATTAAATAACTCACTTAATCATTACATCACAAAACATTCATGAGCGGAGGTGGGATTCGAACTCACGACAGTCCGATCCAGTAGCCACGACGCTAACCACTGGACCACACTGTCCTCAATTTAGCAATGAAACAAAATGATCGTTGCAAAATTGAATAAACAGAAATTGTTTAATTTCGTGGTCGCAAATTGCTCTCAAAAAGCATTAAAAATTTTAGGATTTTTTGAAAATTTTTTTGCAGCCAATTTATATTTATAAAGAAATAGTTTTATTTATTTTAAACATTTCGCCTTTTTGGTGATTTCTTATCAACTATCAACAAAGAATACGGACCATACTACAGATTCAAAATTCAAGAACTCAACAAATTCAACATCAAACTAATTAAGAATTACTAATGATACCCAAAAAGGCGAAACGTTTAAAATAAATAAAATATAATAAAATTGGCTGCAAAAAAATTTCACTACGCATTAAAAATTTTAATCCTAATTTTTTAAACCCCAGACCCCCAATCAAATTGCGTCCATGCTTATTACACATAAGTAGTCGATAGGAGAATTATTTGTAATTACGATAGAATATCCAAGTGTGCAAGCTTTCACGGCCGGCATTGTTCCAAGTCTTCATGGTTTCCGGGCTTGTATAGGCCGTGGTCCGGTGGTATTTCTACCTGACGTTTCATCTACAACTGCGGTAGACATTCTCAAAGGCGATGTGGCAGCGGTCGAAGTGTCCTCCTTGGCGGCTCACAGGTCAGTGTCAGTGACTGGTGTCCTCCCTTCTTTTATGCCTAGTACCAGTGTGTTCTCTGTTCGGTCGTAGTCCGTCTCTCTGTAATTGGTCAACTGCGTCACAGGTCAGTGTGTCAGTGACTGGTGTCCTCCCTTCTTGTATGCCTAGTACCAGTGTGTTCTCTGTTCGGTCGTAGTCCGTCTCTCTGTAATTGGTCAACTGCGACCGCTGCCACATCGCCTTTGAGAATGTCTACCGCAGTTGTAGACGAAACGTCAGGTAGAAATACCACCGGACCACGGCCTACAAGCATGGAAACCATGAAGACTTGGAACAATGCCGGCCGTGACAGCTTGCACACCTGGATTGGAGAATTATTTGTAATTACGATAGAATAATTTTTCGCATTATCTTCTATACTGGTAAAAAATAAAAATAAATCAAATGAAATAAGAATTGTTGATTTAAGTTGAATGAGTAGAGGAGTGAGTAGAGATTCGCGAATGAGTTGTATTGTTGACAAGCGTCTGTCTGTGTTTCGGAAGACAGCAAAAGCAAACATCACGTTCGTCACAAAACACCCACTGCACCGCGTTTGCAGCGTCGCGTCGCAAAATCAAAATAGCGCAATGCTGATTTCCATGACGTGTCTTTTTTACCACACATGTTGTGACGGTAAAACGTGCATCCTCACCGATGTAAATAAACATACAATCTTGCATATATTTATACAGGATGTTTCAGAATAAGGTTCCGATATTCCTATATAAACTATGGTCCGTAACCGCTTTATTTCTGAGATACAGGATGTTGAAATTGAAAAAATCGGTTTTTCTTCAATATTTTTGAAACCACAACAGATTTTCTTGTTTTGATAGGCAGGTATTGAAAAACATTTTTATATAGCATGCACGCTTTTAGTGTTTTTTCGTATCTGTTTTGCGAACCTTAAATAGCCGTTTATTGACTAGTGACCATTATGTAACGCTTTTCAGTGCTATAATGGTTCATTATGTAACTAGTTACACTAATTAAATTGTTGTAACGGTACGGAACCCTCGATACGCACTTTGCCGGTTTTTTTAAATTCCAAGCAGACTTTAAAAAAAATTAGTGATGGGCAGAATCGAATTCTTTTAAGAATCGAAAACCCGGTATTCGAATACTTTTAAGAATCGAATGAGTATTCGAGAACTGAGAATATTATGAACAATATAATACCTATATTATTCCATAATATTCTCGGTTCTCGCTTCTCATATTGTGATATTCTTATTTCTTTGCACCGCGACAATGTCACAATACCATAGTCTGTACGGACTCTACCGATTAGTACCGATTGCACTCGATTCAGAGTGAGTTGTGCTACACTATGTGTGGGAAATAGTTTGACTTTGACTGGATGAGTACCGGAATCGAGAACCGAGAACGCCGAATCTTCGATTGCAGTTTATTTGCAATTCTTCTTACGAGAACTCGGTATTCGAATACTTTCAAAAAAGTATTCGAGAACACCGAGAACTTATGAGAATCGGATACTTCTCGATTCTAGCACTCCCATCACTAAAAAAAATAGTATCTGATCAGCCCTGTTATAAATCACTCGGCAAAACAATAATATTTTATTGCGCAGACGTCAGCGATTTTCTGACGCATAAACGCATGGAAATAGAACATACGAAATTAAATTATATAGTGCAATAAAATGTATTCAATTGTAATAAAATTACTGTGCGTTCACAAAGAAAAAGACATTATGTACGTTTCTTTATGAATTTCTTATGTAGATATTATTTTATGAATTTCCGACTTAAAGCACAAAGTTATTCCATACATAAAGCAATAAAGTCGTCGCTGATGATAAACAATGTTAAACAAATATTTTACTAAACTGTCAAATTTTATTCGGTCAAATTTTCCGCATTTTACAAGCTTTTATATAAGTTGTTTTCCTGTCTGTGCGGGACAAACCTGGCAATCGAATTTTCGACCACTTCCCGATATCCAATCATGCTGAAATTTTGCACACACCTTTGGTTCTGAAGAATACAATATAGTATATTTAAAATTATGGTAAATCCAATATGGCGGCCACCACAAAATGGCGGATTATCTTATTCTTTACAACCCGGCCTTGACATGGGTATCAAATAAAAGGATATGACAAGTAGACTACAATAAGTTGTGTGACGTCATTATAAATTCAATATGACTGTCGACACAAAATGGCGGATTACCTATTTCTTCACAATCCCCCATGGATATGGGTATCAAATGAAAGGGTATTACGAGTAGAATACAATAAGTTGTGTGACGTCATTATAAATCCAAAATGGCGGCCGAAAATGTTGGAAGACTAAATAGAAAAAAATAAAATATTCGTACAAAAAAACTTTTTAAAGACAAGCTTTTATTAAAATGGACTAAAAAGGACAAAATAATTTTTAATAATTTAGGTTCATAATTATAAAAGCGTGGGTTGTAAACTCTATGATAGTTTTTTAGTAACGACCCACGCTTTTATAATAATATGAACCTAAATTATTAAAAATTATTTTTTTCCTTTCTAGTCTATTTTAATAAATGCTAATCTTTAAAAAGTTTTTTTTACTAATATTTTATTAGAAGTGTAATCTATATAGGTAGGTAGGTACACAAATAACAAAACTGTAACGGGGCTGAGTCTGTATAGGGAGGTACTTACATGAAATATTTTTTCAAATTAATTATAATCGTGATATAGGCATTATTACCGATATGGAGGCCAAAACGGCAATTTTTATCATTTTGTATGTCTTGTCTGTGCACGCATCACGCGTAAACTACTGAACGGATTTAAATGAAACTTGGCATGTTGGTAATTTATGTCCTGGGTCAACATATAGGACACACTGTTTCTCTGAACAAACATCACAATACATCTTTCTTTCCTGCAACACGCTACTAAAAGTTGTATAATCTTGTTACAGCTCTGTATATTTTAAAATCATAAAATGTTTAGATTTGACTATTTCAATCAATATTTTACGTCCGCCACGGTCGTAAAAGAAGGTAGTTTTTATTATCAAATATTATAAATCATACTACTAGGTATTCTTCAGAGTACATTTCTTTGACTTTTCCCGGTTTTCTTAGTGATTTTTTTAGTTTTTTTTCTGAATATACCTACTACCTACAGAAAAAAATGGGTATTTGCTTATGACCACACGACAGAAGTGAAAACTTCAGATTTTCTAATTTTTGGTGTTATCTATTATAGCGCATTTATGAACTAAAAATAATTTATTATTAAAATACTAAAATTGGACTTTTAATTAATTCCACCTTGGTTTCAAAAAAATTATAATTATTGTCAAAGAAAGAATATAACAAAAATTAAAAAATATATAAATAAATATCATGTAGAATTTAGAAAAAAATACGTCAAAAAATCTACGATGCCATCAGGTTTAGAACAACGCAAAGACGTTGCTAACTGAGCTATTGATGCAACTGTGTAGCTTGCCGTTTTTATGGTATAAGTATGTCAGCAGGGCAAGCTTCTGATTAGGTACATGGAGTTTATATTCCTTGTGTAGATTCCATGGGCATGAACCGAGTAGCCCCGATTCAGCAAATTCTTACCGTCGGGTTGCGAACGCTTCAGTTTTTTTCAGTGCCTAACGCGCCTAAGGAAGTTTTCACTTAAAAAATTATGTTTACGTTTCAGAAAAATTTCCGACCAACTTAACTATGGCGCGTCAGGTACCAAAAATTAAGTTGGTCGATAAATAGTATATTGTGCGACTAGTGGGAGAAAGAGGAGATTCTTTGAGTGTGGATTTTGTCGCACGAGCGTAGCGAGTGCGGTAAAACACACGAGTGGAAACTCCTCTTTCGACCAATAGTCGCACATAATATTTTGTTCAACTACCGCAAGAAATATGTCATTTCGTGGCTCTGCTGAGCGTGGGCGAAATAATGAGTGACCTGATTGATTCACGATACTATCAACGCTTGCGTAAACGTTCCCCGTAATGAGCGTGGGCGAAATGCTATTTCACCCACTAGTGGGCGAAATGGCTATTTCGCCCACTCTGTACGATCAACAGTCAGGGAATTCATTATTTCGCCCACCCTCAGTAGAGCCACGAAATTACATATTTCTTACGGGTGTTGAACAAAATTTTTTTCACCGAAATTCTCTGACATTTCCCTGACCAGTAAAAGTTGCAAAACGCAACATCAAAAGAATTGCGATATACGAAAAAATATAAAAATATCTCAGATATAAGTACTTGAAATTAATGTGTCTTATAGAAAGAAGTAGGTACGCTGAATTGTTTTGGCGCTAGCGCAAGCTTGTATCTCTTTTAGTTTAAGAGTTATGACGGTTTTAAATGTATAAAAAATTCGACTGATGACCAGTCCTATACTTCCCACCTAGTAAATATTTGCAAAAAATAAACACTCTTTTTTTTATTCTTTGACTAGGCCCAAATAACCTTAGCTGTTGGTGGTCTTTAAAACACAATTTAATTTTTATTCTTTAAAAAAAGCATGGCCCTCTTTTTTGTTTGGTGATCTACTGATGGCTAACTTAATATAGCAAAAATCATGGTTACCTTGATTTACGTACAATTTTTATTTTTTTTAGTAAAATATTTTTTTTCTCGAAAACTATACATTTTAGAGAAAAAAAAATATTTACATTTTTTTCATATTATAACATCTAGAATTCATTTATATTTTTTTTTACCTATGTTAATACGTGACATTGAGGACGTTTTTTTGAATATCTCAGGATCCACTGAACCGATTTGACTCAAAATCTAATCAGATCTAAGTTAAAGGCTGATAAACACAATAGAACAATCGGCATGCCCGTATGTTGTTCCGTTCTTAAGATATCGAAGGCGAAAAATTGACCACACACACATACACACACACACACACACACACACACACACACATACAGACATCAGTCAGAAAATGATCTTAAACGATTGCTAGGGTCTCAAAACGTGAAAATCTGTTAAAATCTCGAAATATTTTTTTCGGACTAAATCCATTACTTCCCTACCATAGTAGAGGTGGGAAGTAAAAAAGAAACTTGATGTTTGGGTAAAACCACACTGCTAACTTTCAATTGAATGCCCTTAATTTTTTATTAAAAAAAATTGCAAATCTAATCAGGTGATCATTATGTTACGATGTGTCGAATGAAATGGGTTCGAAATCGATATCATTTGTTCTCGAGATATGCGAGCCGAGAAAGCTAAAGGGTTTTTCAATAGGGACATAACAATTTTGTTTTATAATACGGAACATAACCTACAAACTTTTTTATGATTTGTCAAAGTCAAAACGTCAGTCAAGGCTTACATTTTTATCATGGTGAAGTTCACGGACGAGCAACGTTTGGAAATCGTTAAAACTTATAACCAAAATTCTGAGTCGGTAGTGGCAACTTTGGTAATCGTTTAATCTCGAGAAATGGTCCAGTCGAATGGCCACCTTGCTCATGCGATTTGACGCCGTTGGATTTTTACTTATGGTTACCTTAAGTCTAAAGCTTATGCCAACATTCCAACAACGTTAGAGGAGCTCAGGAACAATACCGAACGCGAAATTGCCAACATTCCAGCTGATATGTGTGAAAGAGTGATTGAAAATTGGATCCAAAGAATCGATCGCTGCCGTCGTGCTCGTGGTGGTCACGACGTCGAATTCCATACATAATTGTAACATGTGTACTACACCTGGAATAAATTTCAGCCCGATATCTCAATTATTCTGTGTTTTATTTAAATACAAAATTGTTATGTCCTTATTGAAAAACCCTTTATAAGTATGAAAATAATTTCATTGTGGGTAATCTACAAAGTGGCATAGAATACTCTTACAATAAAATTAAATAAAAAGAGAAAGTCTAAAGATAAAGACAAATAAAAATCGTAAAATGAAATTAAATGGCCATTAATCTAAGGAAACAGACGGTATAAATAAAAAAGAGAAAAAGTACTTCCTCATCGTTTTCTACAATTTAGCGGAAGTCTGCACGGACTTGCAGTTGATTAGACTTGTAATGATTAAGGACTTCGTCCTGCAGGTTGCAAAGGAACAAGCTCGTAAAACATCGAATAAATCAACAAAGAGATTGAGAAAGGCTCGTAAATATTTTGTGCTGACTTCAACTCAACCTTCCAAAGATCATTCATAATACGTCCTGCAATGTACTATTTTATACTAGTGTTAAGCTGTTACGCTCAGCCTACTTGTTTTTTCAAATTAAAACAAAAAAATATTTTGAAAATACGTTTTTGGTTAATTTTTATTTGACGTGACAACGTCTCGAACTACGCTGCAGGTAGGGTTTTTGTAACGCATAAATCCCCGGGAAAGAGGTAGTTCTACCTACACGTCAAAAAAATAAAATGAAGCTCATCCCTCGACATTGTTAATTACAGACGCTCGACATCAGAGATCATAAACGTCCTCATCCCTCGAATTTTGTCTGGCAGGTCATTTCAAGGAAAGCGTGGCACGTAATTATAATGAGTGACGGTAGGACTGATACAAACATTTTCTAAAAGACTTTCTGACTGTATAGCTTTGAAGTGGTTTTCGTAAACTACCTACATTACACAATATGTACAAAGGAGACAGAGAGTCCGTATAAAAAAATCTTGTCTGAGTGGGTGTCGACCTCGATACAGTAATCTAAATTCGCTAAAATAACGTTTCTTTTATATAAAAAAGTTATTCAAGTCCACAACCCTATTACGTCGTCTTATTATTCCAACACTTTGACACTGAAAAAAATTTGCTTTCCTGAATAGCAAACTTCCTTCAGTTCCTGTATTATTCAGACAACATGTGGAGCTAGTGAATTACGACTTAAGTGTTGATACTGGGTGTCGAGAAAATTTAAAATTAGGATGAAGCCGACTATTTTGTCGAAGATGGTTGAAGCTGATTATTTTGTCGAAGCTGGACGAAGCCGATTATATTGTCGAAGGGAGCCGAAGTCGATCATTTTGCCGGAGGTGCAATTTTTGACGATACGTGATCGAAGTCGATTATTTTGCTGAAGGTGCCCGAAGTCGATCATTTTGTCGAAGATAACCGAAGCCGATTATTTTGTCGAAGGTGGCCGAAGCCGATTATTTTGTCGAAGGTGACGAAAGCCACTTATTTTGCCAGAGATGCAATTTTAGGCGAAGGTGACTGAAGTCGATCATTTTGTCGAAACCAATTTTGCCAAAGATGGCCGAAACCGATCATTTTGCCGAAGGTGCAATTTTTGGCGAAATCAGCCGAAGCCTATTCGGTCGGTTGGCAACAGCCTGTAGATGCATATGTGTATGCGGTATACAGACATTGTAAAAGGGCTGCCAACATCAATGTGGTTGGCGTAAATGAAGTACGTGTCTCATGGAGCGAGTTGCGAGTGGCGTTCTAGGTTGAGAGACTTGTATTCAAGGTTTCAATACCGCGTAATCGAGTTACCGAACTAAGTTCTCTAACAGTTTCCTCACCGTCTATATATGTATTGGTCTACGTACCATACACATAGTAACGGTATACTCGTATGTATTGGTCTCCGTACCACACACATAGTAACGGTATATGTATTATGGACGATGTTTCAATTAGCTCGTAAGTCTGTCGAAACGTTTTTAACTTCCATGTTTCGTGAGGAAATAGTGATGGGGCCGATAAAACGTGTCAGATTCTGATTGTACTATCCATGGAGGATAGAGAGAAAGGAGACTAATCTCCATGCATTCGTCTAAAAAGTGAGGAAAATAAGGGCTCCTATTTCGGCTGAAGCTGTAAGACTCCAAGTAGAGTGGGTAACCAGGCGAATTGAATTTTGATTTTTTGTGCATAATAGAAATAAACTGAATTAAAAAATAATCGATCAGATTAATCTACAATAAATAAAAATATATTTTAAGAATCAAAAACAGAAGACTGCAGAAGGGGAAGCGTTAATTCATGGAGCATAAGATGGATCGGGATTGGTACACCGTACAAGAGGAATAGCATTAACTTTTTGAAGGATACTGTATAATTAGAGATTCTAGATTAAAGACGTTCGACAACTAAGGGTGTATTAAAACCCATTATAAATAGTTAATGGCCGTTAGAAATATTGGCCTTCAATGTAGTTGTCTCATACAAGATACATTGTATCGGCCAGTACCGCCAATGGTGGTAGCGGTGACGGTGGTATCCTCGTCCTGCAATACAACTGCCCCCCGCGCCCTTTCCAACACTGCCTGACGTTCAATTTATATCGGGTGTAACATTATAACTAGAGACGGGATAATTGAAATCTTTATTTCATAGTATAGCCTGATTACTTTTAGAATGGCGTATAGGGACGTCATCAGCCAATTGGCGGTAAATTATTTGAATGAATCTATGCTAGCAAACACTTCCCAGAAATTGGATGATTTTCTTTTAAGTCATGAATGACTGTGTCCTTGATGTACCTATTACTGTCCTTGATGGACCCACAACTTGACAATTTGTATCCTCTATGGCACCAAAAATAAATAAATAAGTTATTTACATTACGGGTCGATTTGGAGTCTTGACGACACGTCCTTTAAATAAGTTGCGATTTTATTTTTCTGTAAAATTAGAATAAAAGTTGACGTTTTATGAAACATCCTGTATATCGTTTTATTTCGTCCTACCCACAACCAATCTATGTATGTACGTTCATTACATTATGCTCTCGAAATCCCCCAATAAAATGTTAATAAACCTACAATAAACTGGAAAATAATTCTATTAAACAACAACCAAAAATACGTGTAGATTATTAACGAGCTACAAATTGCTAATTGGCTTGTAACAATGCGAGAAGGGGAAACCCCAAAAGCAATAACTACGTAATTGTACCTTAATGGACATTCAAAAATATTATTCGAAACAATTTCGCTTATTTGCTATTTATAAAAGCCTATATTTTCTATAAATGTTACGATAAAACGCTATTATACTGTTATTTTAAGCGCTGCAGGGCCGTGCGGTGAAAATTTAATGAGGGAATTCGGATAGCGCTCTTTAATTACTATTTTATATACAGTGAATTTTACTTAATACGCAACACAGCCGAGTTTTGTTTGTCTGCTGGCAGTGCCGTCATTAATATAAGGGCATGAGGGGCACGTGCCCAGGGCCCCGGCCTGATGTGGGCCCCGAAATGCCGAAACCAATAAAGTCACTTAATAAAAGTACATTCTGATGTTTTCAGTCACGTTTTTTTTTTGCTTTTTAAAAGGGCCCCCAGAATCTGTGTGCCCAAGGGCCCCTGCATAGCCTAAGACGGCCCTGCCTGCTGGTTATGGAAAACAATACAATTAGAGAAAATCGTTTCACTTAAAATGCGTGATCACCGCGTGCAAAGTACCTGATTGGTTGCTTGAACGTTCGGGAACGAAACTATATGCGAAGGCCACGCCTGTGGCGCAAGCTATTCATGTGCTTTTCACGTGATCACTCCATCTGTTAAGCGGTCCAACTATAGCTATTGCGTGCTTACTGAATTAATCGTGTCGTTAAATCAACAGCTTTTGAAAAAGGTTAGAGAAACTTTTCTTTGTGACGAAATTGTTGATATTTTTTTCACAAAGGGAAAACCTTTTCGATATTTTACTAAATTAATTAACGTCTCATCAAATTTGATTGTTTACAAGTTGCTTTTCTATTTTTATTATGTAATAATTCAATTATTTACGATGATTTAATTTTATAATTCTGTTGAATTTGAAATTAAAATGAAATAATAATTATTGTTTTGCAACGTCTGCGTTCATCTTTTTAATTACATCATTACAAATAGACAGGCAGACAGACAGACCAATAAAAAGATGACATGCACCGGGTGGAGTTTATGATGAATTGTGTTGAAGGAGAATGCAATATTGGTAAACACATTTATTGTATTTTCTTCGTACATTTTTCAAGCGATAATAATTTCCTAATTCAATTTTCTTTATAAAATGACTAACTTTCAAAAATCGCGCGCGGGATCCACAGCTTGCTTTACATTTTCGCTCACTGCTCCTTCCCCTTTTGTCGTAGTGTAATAATATATTGTAGCAAACCCCAAGATGTTACGCCACTGCCTCCAATATAAACCACGAGAAACAAAGGTTACAGTAGTAAAGCGTGGAATGGTATCGAAGATACTGAACAACGGGTACCTGCCGGAATGTTCTAGAGAACGCGAGAACGTACTAGGCTGGGCTGCGCGACCTATATATGCGAAGTACGAGTGAGTCAGTCAGTCAGTCAGTCACCGGAGATCAGTCGACGGTAATCAGTCAGTGTAGATTGAACTGTGACAGTGTTGAACAACGAAATAAATCTGATATAAATACAATGACTAAAATAATTACGAATAAATAATCCTTGTATATATAGTTATTTGTTAAGTTTTATATAAGTGGCTCATTTAGTTCAATAATTACCGTTTAAGTTTTTTTATTGTTAGAATTGACTTTTCGTTATTGCAATTATTGCATACTTATAGTTATTTGTTACGAATTACAAAATATCCATGAGAGGAGGTAAGATTCGAACCGACAACTGATCCAAAGGCCAGCACGCTAACCGCTACACCAAGATGTCCCCTTATCCAGTGAGTAAGTACAAGAGTCGTTTATGTAGTTCAGATGTCATGTGCAGTAGGAAAATGTCGGAGGCTTTAAAAGTCTTCATGCAGAGTATAAAATGGTTGTCACGCAGAGCAAGCGTCTTTTTAATAGACTTCAAGTCATTTCAAAATCCGTTTTCTGGTTATGATATATAGCACGTATAATAAACCCGTAGGTACACCAAGGGGTCGTCCAAAAACTACGTAACACTAAACTAAAAAAATTGGTGTGTGCTTATGACCACACGACAAAACTTAAGATTTTTTAATTAACACGCTTATATTAGCTTCACCTGTATGTTTGTTTGCGGGCTTGCTTGTTTGTCAGTTTGTAACCGACTTCTTTGAACTTGATTTTGACCAACTTTGAACGGTCAGATTTAGTTTAAACTTTGTCGACTTATCAAGGACCGACGACAATACAATAATTCCATAAGTTTGTCCCATTATCCTGACCAGGATCTCCAGGACTAAAAAAAAAAAAGCAAAAAACTTCAGATTGAACTGAAACTTTGCACACTTATCAAGGACCGATTACAATACAATAATTCCATAAGTTTGTCCCATTATCCTGACCAGGATCTCCAGGACTAAAAAGCAAAAATAAATTATAATTTAAAAAAACTAAAAAACACGCTTAAATGAACTAAAAAGTAAAAAATAATTAATTTTATTGTAAAAAAGCGTGGGGTGCTTTGTATCATATTTTCATACTACCCCACGCTTTTTTACAATAAAATTAATTATTTTTTACTGTTTAGTTCATTTAAGCGTGTTTTTTAGTTTTTTTAAATTATAATTTATTTTAATATATATATAATTTTTTAATCACACAGTTTAATCATAAATATATTGAAATCGGCCTATACAATTAAATTTAATGAATATATAATACCTTAACGATATAATATTAAGTTTATGTGATGGGCGACTACGAGATATTTTTACAATCGAAACCATTTTTTAATCGTTCATAATAATAATAATCAAGTCCACAATCGACTCGGAGTTTGATTTTACAATCGAAATGTTCGATTGTTCAAGTCGATTATTTTCCACATAGGTTATAGCAATAGCAGCGAATGAGAATACATATAATCGCGATTCAAGGTTATATGCTAGTCGACTGACGTTCACGCGACTTGTTGATTGTTCGCACTGTTTTGTCGGTACTCACTACTCTGTGATCTCTTCACTATTGCATTCGTATTACACGATTACTGCACAATCGACCATCGACTCGACCACAGTTGTTGAGTTATGAACGATTGTATATTATGTGGCTCTCGACAGTGTACGATTCAGTACTATGCGACTCGGTGTCGGCGAACTATGAAACAACAATTCGTATTACGCGATTACTGCACAATCGACCATCGACTCGACCACAGTTGTTGAGTTATGAACGATTGTATATTATGTGGCTCTCGACAGTGTATGATTCAGTACTATGCGACTCGGTCTCGGTGAACTATGAAACAACAATCGAGTCCAAGTGATTGAGAGTCATCGAGATGTTTGAACAATCGAGACAATCGGCTAAAACATCTCGTATCGCGCATCACTAATCGATTCTGTCAGCTAGAAATATAAAAGTGGTTGGGAATCGGTAGCTTTACTCTATATAAGTACATAGAGAGGACATTTTAGCGCAGTTTATCTTACATATAATATATATTGTACATTGTTCGGCACTATCTATGGCGTACTGCGGCCCGCTAGCGGTAAACGGAATCATTTTTCATTCACAAGATCGTAGGTACTTACTTAATCTTTATACCTCCACCACCTGAACTCAGTCGACACGGCGGCACAGAATGCGGATTACATTTCCAGATATACCGTAACCACTAATCCACAGCTCACAACAGATAGTATTCTGATCTCCTGATCACTGTTGTCTTAGTATATTACGTAGAGAAACAAGAGATCATATAGACCGAGAGCTAGTGACAATTTTTTGGTGTTATTAGTGTATTTGCCATAATATGGCACATACACTATAATTGGCGTCGGTCGGATGGTGGGACCTAGGGGTCGGACCAAAATTTCTCGACGTTTCATAGCCTCCTGAACACTTTGGCACCATTTTTGAAAATGTTTTTATATATATATGTGTACATATATTTTTATGTGTTCGCGGCATAACTCTCGAATGACTTAATTGATTTGAACGAAATTTGGTACACACGTTGGAATCCATCACCGCACGGAACCTATTTAAAATGGGCCCAATCGGACTATTTTAAGGGTGGTTTTTAGGGATTAAAAAAAGTTTTTGGGCCCAAAAATACCGAAAAAATTTTCAGAAAATTTTCAAAATTGAAATTTAACCTTTTAGTAAAGATCAAAATGTGCTGCTAAAATTTTAATAAAATCGGCCCAGCAGAAGTTGCATTGATAATAATATTGAAATTAAGAAAAAAAATATTATTTTAAGGAATGTATTAAGGGGTTAAATTTTTTATTTTGTCCAAAAACAAACCAAGTTTACGTATTAAAGTCACAAGGCCTATATTAGCAAATACACTATATTGTCGGCAGGGTTTGGCACTGCGACCCGAGTTTTTTTTATTCAAGGTCTTATTTTTGTGAAGATGTTGAGGGAGGCATGTTAAAGTGCCTTGTGTAAGGAATATTGCTAAATAGCGGTATGGGAGGGGTGCAGACCGCCCCCAACATGTAACAAAAAAATGGTCACAATTATTATTGCTTCAAAGGTGAAATTGTTTGTATAGCTTGTCGGTGACCCAATAATGCCATTATAACATTTGCAGATCGATTGGTCGGTATTAAAGTGGTGGCAGATCACACTAAACGTGTTATATACCCGACGAGATTTATATTATTAGTTCAAGGTTCAAATTTTAATATGTTGTTACGGCGACTGTTTAAGCATATATTTCAATTTGCAGAATTAACCCCTTTGCAGAATGATATAAACACCTAGGCGAGCAAGTTTCCCTCTAAGAGAGGGGGTTAATACCGACATTTTGTTCTGCAGATTGAAATATATGCTTAAAACTGTCGCCGTAACAACATATTAAAATTTGAACCTTGAACTAATAATATAAATTTCGTCGGGTATATAACACGTTTAGGGTGATCTCCCACCCCTTTAATACCGACCAATCGATCTGCAAATATTATAATGGCATTATTGGGTCACCGACAAGCTATACAAACAGTTTCAGCCTTGAAGCAATAATAATTATGACCATTTTTAACTTCCCATTGGAAGTTATTGTAATGGGTCCGAAAGCGAAATCAAAAAGGAAAAAAAATTTTTATGTTTCAAGGTCACTACACTATTTTTACACTACTTTTAGAAAGATGTCTGTGTGTGTGTGTATGTGTGTGTGTATGTGTGTGTGTACGTATGTACGTACGTACGTATGTATGTGTCCATTTCTTTCTAAGACGAAATCTCGAGAATGAAAAATGATATCGACTACGTTAGGGTGCCAATCGACGCGTATTAACGTAAATATGATCTGAAAGAAATTTTTTCAAAATCGGTTCAGCCGTTCTTTTTTCTTAACCAAATAACCTCCAAAAAAGTAGATTTTACACAATATCTCGCAAATAAAAAATTATATCGACTTCGTAAGGGTGTCAATCGAGGCGTGTTAACGTCATTTTAATCCGACATAAATTTTATAAAAATCGGTTCAGCCGTTTTTTTTTTTTTTTTTTTTTAATTATTGTTAAAAATAAATAATAATTATGTTTTAATGATTAAAATGATTACTTTTCTGTGTAATATCTAATTTAATTATTATTATTAAATATTTATCAAACTAGGAAGTTCGTCGTGTGGACCTAAAGGGTCGCACTTTAGTCCTAATAAACGACCCACCTCACGGCTTGTTTTTTACATGTTGGAGGCGGTCTGCATCCCTCCCATACCGCAATCTAGCAAAATCCCTTGTTCAGGGCACTTTAATATGCCTCCCTCAACATTTTCACAAAAATAAGGCCTTGAATAAATAACACCAAAAAATTGTCACTAGCTCTCGGTCTATAACGTAATGTTCGAAAACTATTATCGTAGATACATTAAAATTTGAAACACGGAATTCTTAAACTCTCTTCTTTTTCGAATAGTTAGGTACGGTTTAAAATACAGACTAAATGTTTAATTCTGAATATAAGTCAACACAGTGCCTCTTGATGTTAACTCTTCTTGCAGAGTGCTCAAGGGAGACCGCACAGCTGAAGAGTAGACAGCGGAAGGGTAGGTCGACTGACAACAACACAATGCCCGTCCCGACGTCTCGACCCGTCTTCTCCCGTTCTTCCTCATCCCACCATTTGGTTGCAGCACAGTCCCAGTGTCGGTCCCCAGTGGGATGAGTTACACAGACATTCCTTCTTACCGAAACGGTATACATCGCCATAATAAGGATGCGGAGAAATAATCCTTATTACAAAAAAATTTTTTCAAACAATGTAAATCAGCTTCTATGGTTTCCGGGCTTGTAGGCCGTGGTCCGGTGGTATTTCTACCTGACGTTTCGTCTACAACTGCGGTAGACATTTTCAAAGGCGATGTGGCAGCGGTCGAAGTGTCCTCCTTGGCGGTTCACCGGTCAGTGTGTCAGTGACTGATGTTCTCCCTTCTTTTATGCCTAGTACCAGTGTGTTCTCTGTTCGGTCTCTGTAATTGGTCAACTGCGCAGTGTGTAGTGGTGGGGGGTGAGTTCTCTACTTGGTCGTATTCCGTCCTTGTACGATTGGTCATTGGTTTTGTATGTCGGAGTACTGGTGTCCAGGTTTTACTGAGATTGAGGCCTTCATCTTTTCGGTTGAAATTCTGTGTGTGTTTGCCTTTGAGAATGTCTACCGCAGTTGTAGACGAAACGTCAGGTAGAAATACCACCGGACCACGGCCTACAAGCCCGGAAACCATAAAGGCTTGGAACAATGCCGGCCGTGAAAGCTTGCACACCTGGATAATGTAAATCAGCGTTTCCCAAAAGTTTTCAACTACGGACCCCTTAGACATTAGCAAAATTGTTGCAACCCCCATTTACCTATAATAAGACAGATTGATTAATTTAATTTTTTTTAGTGTAAATGCCAATTTATAACATTTAGATGTAGATTTTGGGTATGTAAGTTTCACTTTTGTAGTGTGTAGTGTAAACACTAAACAGCATATCAATGTTTGCCGAACTGTACTTATAGCTTCACCCAGTTACAAATTTGCGTTTCAGATCGCTGATGGTTTGCCGGACGCAGGTCCGGACTTAAAGACCCAGGGCCCCTAGGTACTTGACAGTTGGGCCACCCAAGCCAAAAAAAGGGGGGAAAATGGAATTGGATGGAAATTTAGCAAGTCGCCAAATGGGTTGTCTTACAAAATGTTTGGGCTTTTTTTTCTTTAATTTCCATCTCCGCCCTGGCCGGAGCCTCCTCAGCGGCTGGGTCGATGCCTTGTTGGCCTAGGCAGAAATCCGGCGTTTATACAATTTATGAATTACCTAGATGAATTGATAACATATCTAGTTTTGAAGTCGATAAAAAATACCCTAAACTTTTCAATGTTTTGTTTCCATGATTCGTAATAATTTCCCATCCATGTCTGTGTGTACGTATGTATGTACTGTGTTCTATTATGTTTGTATTTCATAAAAGGATTTTATATTTACTTCCACTCGTATCTTTACAAGATGTTCAGCGGAAAATCTTTCTATTAATTTTACTTGAACTTAACATCAACAGAAAGATGAAAGAGGAATGAGTTAGGGGAGACGGGGAAGGGGGGGACAGTCTGCTGGAGTTTTTTTTTTATTTCACGACAAGCGGCACTCTGTTTATAAATTGAATTTATTAAACAGAACACTTGATGTAAAGAGTGGGAGGGGGAGGGGAAGAGAGACTTCGGTTGAATTAGTGACGCACTTGTGATACTGAAGATTATTTAATGTAACTGTCAGGATATAGAAAATGTGTCACACAGGTTCCGCTTTTCACAAACTTTTTAACATGCAATATATGTTAGTTTGTGTTTTTACCACTTTCTCGTTGTTTTCTACATTTTTTAAACTTCAACTTTTTTTTAATTTTATTAATAGGTAGCATTGTGCGAATGGAGGAATGATTAGGATAAGGTAGACAACTTTGGGAGCATAGGAGTTTGACAGGTAATCGGCCATGGCCTTGAATAAGGAACCATCTCGATATAATTTCATCTGGAATTATTGAGGAAAACCTCAAACAAGACGGCCGGTACAGGAATTACCGTTTCTCGGCGTGAGGCAGTAGGAAAAAGTCCTAGCCACATCTGCCCCCGCCGGTATTCGAACCCATTACCTTCCGAATGCGAGTCTAATGCTGTACGAACCATCACGATATAATTTCATCTGGAATTTTGAGGAAAACCTCAAACAAGATGGCCGGTACAGGAATTACCGTTTCTCGGCGTGAGGCAGTAGGAAAAAGTCCTAGCCACATCTGCCCCCGCCGGTATTCGAACCCAGTACCTTCCGAATGCGAGTCTAATGCTGTACGAACCATCACGATATAATTTCATCTGGAATTATTGAGGAAAACCTCAAACAAGATGGCCGGTACAGGAAGTACCGTTTATCGGCGTGACGTAGTAGGAAAAAGTCCTAGCCATATCTGCCTCCGCCGGTATTCGAACCCAGTACCTTCCGAATGCGAGTCTAATGCTGTACGAACCATCACGATATAATTTCATCTGGAATTATTGAGGAAAACCTCAAACAAGATGGCCGGTACAGGAAGTACCGTTTATCGGCGTGACGTAGTAGGAAAAAGTCCTAGCCATATCTGCCTCCGCCGGTATTCGAACCCAGTACCTTCCGAATGCGAGTCTAATGCTGTACGAACCATCTCGATATAATTTCATCTGAAATTTTGAGGAAAACCTCAAACAAGATGGCCGGTACAGGAATTAGTTTCTCGGCGTGACGTAGTAGGAAAAAGTCCTAGCCACATCTGTCCCCGCCGGTATTCGAACCCAGTACCTTCCCAATGCGAGTCTAATGCTGTACCACTAAGCTACATCGCTGGGCAAAATGTGTGGAATATAAGAAGGTTATGTTTTGGAATTATCGGTCTGAAACAAGTCAAAATGTGTTTAAGTCGCGATATATACCTATACAGAAGAGAAAGGTGTCGCGGCGCGGTTGGGATCAGACGAATTGGGGGAAGGGGGAAGATGGCGACGGTTGGCGAGTCTTGAAGACTGAGGACGCAATCTGGCGGAAACCGTTCCGCCGCGACGGTGCTGCCGCCACGCGGCGCGGTTTGGTGACATCGCGCGACACTAAAGCGATAATAGATGAGAGCTTTTGTCGAGGCCTTTGCAGTTTATATTATAACGCCACACACAGTCGCGTATCATATTTTATGCTAGTGGATTTAAAACGCAGTTCTCGCGCTACATATTGGCATTTGTGTATACAGAATGTCCACAAATCTCTGGAAGACTAACTTCTTCCATAACGGAATTCCCATGAGTCCGGACAAAATTTTTAAATATATCAATTCTGGAACTGAAGAAATATCGGAAGTCGGGAATTAGGATTAAAAATAATAAATTTTTTTCATAATTTGTCGACTAGAAAGTGGATCTTAATATAGATTTTTTACCAATGATTAAGCAGTAGTGGCGTCAGAGAGTGGCCCATGGCCCACCTTAGGCTGTCTTGGCCCACCCCAATCTCTAGGTTATCTTTTAAACACGTTTTTAACCCTCGAAATTTCAACCATTTTTCTTGTAAATTTGGGTTAAAATTTTATTGAGCACTGAAATTTTGGGAATAAATGTTTTGGCCCACCTTCAGATCACCATGCCAAAAGTAAAGATGGCGACGTAAATGAACTGTCAAAATTTTTTGAAAATGAAGTGAAAAGTGGGTATTTTGTAGTGAGTATGGCAAAAAATACCATACACTGTAAAAAATGGATGTAAAATTACTTTGAAAGTTAAGGTAGAATTCGCTCGATTTTCTAAGTGATTTTACATTATTATTTATTTTTACACAGAAAACTTCGTAAAAACTTGGACTTTTACTGTAAAGTAAAACAAATTTATGATTTTCACATAAAGTAAATTAAAATTACATAATTTGTGTAATATTCCAATAAAGTATGTAAAAATTACAAAATAAAATGTATAGTTGCATATATAAAATGGATGAATACAAAACAAATTAATGTAAAATTAGTAACCACGCATGCGCAATGTGTTTTTATGGAATCTACGCGATGTGGAGGCGATACCTGTTTGCGACGCTATTGTCCCTTTGTGTGCCTATTACCAGATTAATCGCTGGCTATAAATGGACCATCGATAATCTATGTAATCGGCCTTCTCATTTCTTACAGTGTATATACCTCGTACGTAAGCGTAATGATATTACGACTCGTGTGACTGTAAAAACTCGCTATCGCTCGTTTTTACATACTGTCATTACTTATCGTCATATAGTTCATTACACATCTACTAGTAAATATACAATCTACTATTAATGAGTAATTAATGTTGATTTTTTATCATAGAAATATGTAAATAGTATTTTTTTTATTCTTAAACAATACATGTTTTCAGAGTTTTTCGATAATTCGAGACAGGGAATCGGTTCACAATAGTATATCAAAATTGTACTGTATGTTTGTGTATTTTTGAAATGGTCCCGTCGCCCAATTGACTGAATTCTTTTTTTGAACAGACTATATACGAAAAGAACGATGTGAGGAAGCGGTAAAAATGTTTATAATATGGAAACATTTTGTCGACAAATACATCACTTGTGATGTTTAGATATTTTGAAAAAAATTTGTTCTGCCAAGAATAAATTGTAGCAACACTTATATCACCTATAAACTAAAAGGTTTTTTTCTGATGTTTTTATTTTTGCAGAGTGGCAAAGTAAAAATGTAGCAAAATTATGATCTACGACTATACCTAATAATATTAGTCAATGCATTTCCAAAATCAAGTAATGTAAACAAATACATGCGGAGAGCACGTGATCACTGCACGAAGGGACACGTACTGATCGCGCACAAATAGACAGACAGACGGACGAACGGACTGACAGTACGCTATCCACTAGGATACACTGCCCTCGCACCAGTGGCGGCTCCTCTATAAGAGCTGCGGAGCTGCCACACTGCCAGAAAATAACGCACAATTAAAAAAAAAATTGTATTATAAATCTGCATAATATGTTTTAAAATTTCATAATTATGAAGTCATCACATAGCATTATTATAAATGACGGCATGCCGCAGGGCCTATATTCTATAAACAGTCCTCAGCCGTAGTAAATTCACTACGCACGTGACGCGTGCTGCATTATATGTTGCACCAAAATTAGTGTGTTAGAGAGAGCGAAAACAGTAAAGAATGAGACAGATTTGTACGCGTTAAGAGATATTCTGGGTGCACAGCACGTAGGTATAGGTAGTATAGATAGTAGTGTAGTACGAACTCTAATTTAATAAAAGCGGCATATCCGGGCATATCCGAACGTTTATATAGCATAGCTTATTAATGTTATTCCAAACTGAAAACGCTCTTGTCACATAGTGACTGGTGATATCTATCTGTTGGCACACACACACATACACACACTGGCTGGTGCGTACAGTCTATATTATGTTTGTGTTGATGGCTATATAATTCGTTTTCAATTGTAACTAAAATTTCAAACAATGAATGTTATAGATAACCTCACGCGTGTGAAACGTTTTTCAAATTACAAATTTGAAGAAAAACTAAAATTGAAGGCACAAGGTCGCCCTTTGCCTGATATTTTCATAGAAAAACAGTGCTCTAGCCGTGGAAAAACTTATAAGCGGCAATTCAACAAAGAACTATATTTTAACAATAATTGGATATGCGGTTGCAATATTAAAAACGCTCTTTTCTGTTTTCCGTGTGTTTTATTTGGTGGTGACAAATGGTGGACGGAAATTGGTGTAACAGACTTAACAGATCAACAAATACACTTAAAAATTGCATCAAATGTATTTTTGATTTTTTTTTCTCGAGGTCCTCGCATAATGGGGGGGGGGTGCTACTCCAGTCTCCAGGTTGACTTTGCAGAACACCCATTTAAAATGTTCACGCGCCGCCACTGCCTCGCACTATATCCCCATACAACTTTATCTTTAAAAAATTAAAGTAAAAAAAAAAAATTTAATAGAAGTTACTTTTTATCGAGGGGCCATAAAAACAGAAAATAAAAAATGTATCTTCCAAATTTTTAAATGTTTAAAAAATTTTAAAAAGCATTCGAGACCAATATTCTAGAATATAGAATATATTTGTTGGTTAATCATAAATTTTGCTATTAATTAATGATAGTTTGGGTCTCGAATGCTTTTTAAAATTATTTAAACATTTAAAATTTGGAAGAGTAATTTTTTATTTTCTGCTTTTTAGGACCCCTCAATAAAAAGCATCTTCTATAAAAAAAGATTTTTTTACTTTAATTTGAATTTGTACTTTTTAATAAAAAAAGAAAAAATGAAAACTGTGTTTTATTTGTAACTACGAGGTTTCATGAAGTTTCTAAACGGTTCTACGAGGGATCGAACCCACGACCTTTGAATTAGAAGTTCAACGCGCTATCCTCTGCGCCAAAGGAACTTGTTGCGAGCGGTGCCTTAACAGTGGTAGACATAATACAGTATAAGCGTGACACCAAGACACAAGGCCAGAAGGACAAACACGATTTCAATAAAAAAGCATCTAATGAACAGACTATATTATATGTTTAAACCTTGTAGTAAATAATGGCATTATTGGGTCACCGACAAGCTATACAAACAATTTCAGCCTTGAAGAAATAATAATTGTGACCATTTTTTATGTTACATGTTGGGGGCGGTCTGCATCCCTCCCATACCGCTATCTAGCAAAATCCCTTACTCAGGGCACTTTAATATGCCTCCCTCAACGTCTTCACAAAAAAACCTTGAATAAATAACACCAAAAAATTGTCACTAGCTCTCGATCTATAATATTATAATACAATTTTTCGAACAGTTGAAAAAAACAATGTTTCGTTTTGTCTCTAAAATTTCACATAGCGAATAATACAGCCAACTCAGCACAAATTGATTGAACTTAATACAATCATATGATCCAAAAATTCTGAAGAAACCGTGCCAATAAATGAATCTTCTACCCCATGCCAAAAGTAAACAAATGATATTCTGTGGACAACATCTTTGGTTACAAGGCAAACCCGTTGATGTCGATATTTTTTCTAAAAGTTTTGATTTCTGAGGTGAATTTTCGAAGAAAATCTTTGGTTTGGCTAATAAACAAGAAACCATATTTATTGAAAAATATTTAAAAACTTAATTATATAAATTGATTCAAAAAAACATAATTATTTTAAATAATACTGAGATCTAAATTAACGTCCACTGTCGAGAGCCACATAATATCAATCGTTCATCACTCAACAACTGTGGTCGAGTTGATGGTCGATTGTATAGTAATCGCGTAATACGAATTCAATAGTGAAGAGATCACAGAGTAGTGAGTACCGACTGAACAGTGAACAATCAACGAGTCGCGTGAACGTCAGTCGACTAGCATATAACCTTGAATCGCGATTATATGTATTCTCATTCGCTGCTATTGCTATAACCTATGTGGCAAATAATCGACTTGTAAAATCAAACTCCGAGTCGATTGTGGACTCGATTGTTATTATGAACGATTACAATTGTTTCAATTGTAAAAATATCCGTTGATGATGCGGACAAGGCGAAGTTATAGGTACGATTAATTAAAAAATATAAATCAAAATCGGTCAAATAAGTTCTAGGACAAAAACGCCTGTTTTTTTAGTATATGATCTCAAAATGGTTTTCTGATATTTCAAATGAATCGGATGATTTTATTATAAATTCTACATAAGCGGTTTTGCCTTGAGATCGCAGATATATATGGCGAATGAGATAAAAATATAGAGAAGTTATATTTTTCTCTTTACAGCAAACAGAAGTAAAATATTTTTTACTTCCCACCTGTATAGGGTTGCCCTAGGTGGCTTTTTACGGTCATGTCCGGACAAATATATACACAAATCCGGCCTGTCGGGCTGACTAGATCCAGTAAATAAATAAAACCGTTTAAAAAGGAGAAGCAGAAAAATCCTTATAGAATGTTGTTGGAATTTAATAGGATTGAGGTCGTGGTTCTTTTAAATAAATTAATAGTACAATTTCAATCTTTCATACTTTGTTTTTATTAAATGCGAGCACTCTGGAAGGTACGTCTATTCTCATGTAAAATTCTGTACAGACTATCATACAGCATTGTGAAACTGTTTATTACGTCTCTCGGCCCTTGGCCCTTAGACACATATATATCTGTCATTATTTTGTGTATATCTTAAGTGGTTATATACTATTTCTCAGAACATATTTAGATACAACTCCGTATAAAAACAATATATAAAACCACCCTTATTTATTTTCTTGTTAGAATAACAAGATATTATATACGAGATAAGAGATGGATTTTTGTAAACTGACTTAGAATTCCAACAGATGTGATGCACTTTTTGGGTCAATCTAGCACCGCCCTTTTTTCCTGCTGAAAATTTTTATCTCAATAAATCTGTAGCTACAACCCCCATGCCTACATTGTACGCGCTGTTACTTAGTTATTTTTAGCAGAGGTTGGTTACACTGTTTACTTTTCTCGAGGGATTTCTTGTTTACGCAGTTGTTAGATTTTTTATGCATGGAAAATTACTGAAAATATGTATATCTATATTGTAGATGCTTTTACGCATACGTAATTTATGGTAGAATAGACATGTCGGCCTGGATGGCACAAACTGTTTAATTTTGAGAATGATAAGAACATTGATTTTTAAGACTTTATTTTGTTTTATTATTCGTTATATTTATAGCGTGTTAAATTACGTGTGGCATTTTTATTACAGGTCCGTATTTAGTACAGAGAAAATATCAAAAAAAGATTTCATGTTTTTTTAATCATTATTTATTAATATTAGTGCAGTAACGTTAGCTCTTTACCTCAGAACCCAGATAGTGGATGGATTTTCATGATTTTTTGCATTGAGTTTCTAATAGTGAGTATAAAAAAGTCCCCCCTTTGAAAACTGCCGCTTTTCAAAAATCAATTTTTTTTTTTTGAAAATACCTAGAGCAAATATTAAAAAATCTTATGCTGAAACGTAATAATTTCTAAAATTCAAGTGATTTAGGAATTTTAAGGTCGCTGATTAT